>CM077883.1:15769166-18480000 GCA_039720435.1 Amazona ochrocephala
TTCTCCAGACTAAACACTCCAGGTCCCTCAGCCTTTCTACATCAGACTTATTCTTCAAACCATTCACCAGCTTTGTTGCCCTTCTCTGGGCCCACTCCAGCACCTCAATGTTTCTCGTAATGGGGGGCCCAATAGTGAGCCCAGGAGTCAAGGTGCAGCCTCACCAGTGTCAAGAACAGGGAGACAATCACTGCCCTATTTCTGCTGGCCACACTGGTGCTGATACAAGCCAAGATGTCCGTGGTCTTCTTGGCCACATGGGCACAAGCTGGCTCAGCCAACACCCCCAGACCCTTTTCCACCAGGCCGGTTTCCAGCCACTCATCTGTGCGGTGTTGCACACAGTTGTTGTGGCCGAAGTGCAGGACCAGCGTTTTGCCTTGTTGAACCTCGTAGCACTGGCCACAGCCCATTGATCCATCCTGTTCAGATCCCTCTGCAGAGCCTTCCTGTCCTCAAGCAGATCAACAGCCCCACCCAACTTGGTGTCATCAGCAGACTTGCTGAGGATGCACTCAATCCCTCATCCAGATCATTGATAAAAATGAATTCTCTTGCCTCTGCTAAGTTTTGAGGCTGTATTATGTATTATGTTGGATGTGACAGCTTGACACAACAAAGTACCTGCTATTTATTTGTTCTCAGCAAAATTTAATCTTACACAGTTGGGGGAAGTTTGGGTTTTAAATGTTTTTACGTTTACCTTGAATTGTTATGTTTGTGCAGATAATCTGTTGTGTGGAATTGATAAATACCTCAGTTTATGAAGCAGTTTAAAACACTTTTTATTTTCTTTTTAAATTGTCAGATATTCAATAGATACTGTAGAAAGTTACCTTCATTTTTCTTTTGGGGTGTATATATATATATATGGACTGTTTAACTTTTTTGTAATGTAAACCACATCAAAATGATAGTTTATAGAATCTCAAAATACTTAGCTGTCTTTTAATGAAATCTAGCATCTAGAAAGAGTGATTTTTTACATAAGGTGACAGGTAATGCTCTTAGGGAATACCACCAGCTGTTCTGTGGAACACAGACATTTTAGGGTATGAAGCTGAGCTGAGTGTGGAATTTTAACTGACCTTACTCTCTTGTTGGGAGTTACAGTTTAAATATACTGAAAGCTGATTTATCACCATTTTAAGACATTGACATGTAGCTATTTTATCCGCTATTGGTAATTATATTTTTGCATAAATACTCTTTGGAAGATAAGAAGTTTCTCTTGACAGTTGTGTAAATCAGCTGCATGTGATTTTGTAATAGGAAATTTACACTAGAAGGTGGTCACCACTCTGCTCTCTCAGTGCAGACGAATTTAGCTTTTTTAAATCAGCTTTAGAAGGTGATTTAAGTCTGAAATATTTCTCTGACACGTTCACAATGTATACCACGGGATATGCACGATCCCTTGTTTAAAAGATCCAGAATACCTGTTTAAAAAGGAAATTCTGAACGCAAATGTTGGGATCGTGAATCCAGTCCATCTTGCACCGAGACGGGAAAATTAGGAACAGTGCATCCCATTTTGCCAGGGAGGAGTTAGGACACGTGTAGCTTAAAGCATACCCTTTTTTTGTTTTTCAGGTTTGCGATATTCAGACCCACAGCGGATTGCCAGCTCCCGATCCGTGTGCTGGCCCTGCATGCACTATGTTGGTGACCTCATACCCACCAAAGAACAACACTGGAGCTGGCCTTTAGGGGTAAGGTACTGTTCCACCACCACCTCCTTTTTAGTATATTACAATACAGTGTTACGTAAGTTGCTAAACATTTTAATATTAGTACTCCTATATTGTAACCTATGGGATATAAAATAAGTACATCAGACATTAGAAAACGATTTAAAAATGTAAAACCATGGGACTTATCTTGCCCTCATGTTATCCCTACGGGCTCCTATGGTGGGTGTGATATCACCAGCATAGTGCATGCTGAGGCATCACATGAATTGGGAGCTGGCAATCCACGGTGAATCTGGACATCACACACCTGAAAACAGCGAAGTAAGGTAAGTTGAAAATTGGAATTGTGCTGAGTTTTCCTTTGAACCTTGTTTATTTAGGAGGATTCAGCATATATTTATGAAGGCTCTCTGTTGTGTTTTTTCAGTTAATTTTAAGTGATAAGATATTAATATGTAGTGCTTCTGGTGGATGAGTCAGATCTGGAAGCCACTTTCATATTCCATTGACCTAAAGTAAGCATTCCTGTTCCTGAGAACTATCACTGGGGAAAGTCACCAGATGATTTAGCACTGATGGGTTAGCAGTCTGTGATTGAAGTTGTATTATTTTGACAATAGAATATTTCACCATCTGTTTTTGAAGATAGTCCTAGTATTTTGGAACTTGACAAAGATCACATGTGTCCTGCTGTGTTGGTTGGTTTCCCCTTACCTAAATGTGTTTAAGAAGTAGATTGAATCCATGAAATTTACTTCATGTAAGACAGCAATTTAAGCAATAGTAATTGGCTATTCAGTGTCTTTTTGTTGTTGAGGTATTTGAAACAAGAGGCAACATCTTACAAATGACAGCCTGTATCAGTATCATTGTCTCAGTCCAGTTTGTATTTTTCCAATTTTGTCATGTTACACTTTTGATTTTTTTGGAAAAGTGATTCCAGAGGCTCTGGGTACAGAGACTTCCCGGTATGTTTCCATTACTTTAGCTTAAGCTGTAGAGACTGAAGACCTTTGAAAACACACAGGGTGCTTGGTGGTGTGGAAGTAACCCCGGCTGGCTATGGTTTTAAAAGATATTAAAGATTTGGGGCTTTAATTGAAATTGCATGTGAGCATCCATGCTCTATTCGTGTATTTTACTGTATGTTTTTTGGCTGAAAATGCATGTTCTTATAAAATTGTAAAATTGAAAAAAAATTCTCCTTTTTTCTTTCTGTAATTTTTGCTGCATTGCAACTGATGTCCTGGTAAGGCAACTGTCTAAAATTGCGTGGATTTCCTTATGTTCTTTCACCAGGTACATAGTGGTGTAAGCTCATTGTCACCCAATAGTAGTTAAATAGTTGGAAATTTTTTTGCCATCAAGAAAACTTATTACCACATACATGTGGTTACTTAACTGTTCACTAGGAAGTTGCCATTGTTAAATAACCTTCCAGTACAGAAATGTTTCTTTTCCAGGTTAAACTGATAATGTATTAAGTTTATAAAATGTATGAGTTTAGAAGAAATAGGTGTTCCTTGAGTTGCAGATTTGAAAATAACTTGACTTCCACCTACCCATTCTGAAGTTACAATAACAGCTTACAATTGGTGATTTCTTTCACTCAGCCTTTAAATATTCTTTCTGCATTTTGGCAGCGTGTCTAGATGGTATCACTCCTACCTTGTTACCTCCAGTCCTTCAGAGACTCACATGCAGCGGAAATGTTCACTGTACTAGAACAAAATGTGTGTGTATCACTTTAAAGAATATAGATAAGAAACTTTTATAAATCATAAAAACCCTGCAGAAGAGAAAATCGTCTTCAATAAATTCAAACAGAGTAAATATATAGAAATACTTTTTCCTAGATACATAGGTTTTATTATCTTTCCTATTAGCAGAGGATACAAGATCCTCTCTTATAATGACTCCATTCTGGCAGCATTAAAAATGTCAGCAGATGCAATAGCACCCCCATACTGGATATAAAGATATACTGATAACCTGATGCTGGTAAACTTAAGCATCAGAGGAATGTGCCATGTTCTCTGTGTGGCTTTCTCATCTGTGGTGTTCATAATTCTTAGTGTTCTCTTCCTGCAAGGTAATGTGAATGCCATGCAGTACATGTCACCTTCTAACAGACGACGGTGTTGATGTTGCTGGAATCAATTTTAATTTATATTTAGAAAAATACCCCCGAACTCTTTTCTTGAGGAAATTGTATTTTTTTCCTACTGACCCAAATTTAATGTTTTTTTCAGCAGTGTAATTAGTCTCTTATTAACAAAAACAAACTTCTACAACATAGCATTTTTAAGGTTTTCCACCTATTTTTCATCAAAATACATCATTTTCAGAGGTTCTAAAATAAAACCAAATACTTGACTTATTTGTATTTACATTAGTGTATCTAGTTCTGTCTTCAGTAACTTCTGTACTCAACTGGTGCAGTCCAAGATATGTGAAATAGAAATAAGGTTCCTCAGTGTGGGGATGAAAAATAGTGTTGGATAGGTGTTTCTGTGGAATCCTCTCTGTGGGTGGGAAGAGATTAGTTTGGTATTGCTGTGGTGGATTCCTGCCTTGCTTCAGGAAAGCCTCCTTTTCTAGCAGGTTCTGAACCACCTTGCATGACTGCCTGGAATATTAAGGGAAGCTTAAACTAGATCCAGTTTACCTCAGTACTCCAGGCTATAGCCTGAAGTAGTCAAGAGCAGCTCTTCAAGAGCAGTCACCACTGCATCGAGGGCACTGGGGAGCACTGCAGGCATCCTTTCGGTGGTCACCAGAGCCTGCAGTGTCCCCATAGAATAGCCTCTGGTCTTGGTTGTGAAACACCATCACTGTGATACCAATTTAAATGATTTATTTTTTTTAACCTAGTTTGCACATACTTCAGTGTTACATGTGCGGTGAATTGCTGTTTCCCTGGGATGTATTTATTTCAGATTTTGTTTATATTTTGTGGAATTCTCCCTTATTTATAGGATTTCAGTGGGTGTTAAGCATTGCACAGGTTTGTGTTGACCATCTGCATAGGAGCTAATTTTATCCACCAGGAGAAGCGCGTTGACAGTACGTATGTCAGAGAGATGCTTAGTTCAGTGGTCTCCATACTGGGAATTTGGGGTATACATATGTATGGATATCTATGTGAATACCCTTTTTACCAAAATAATGTTACTTCTGCACTTGTAATAGTTTGAATGAATTTTTGTTGTATAAATAAAGTGAGCATTTTGAATATATAGACCAAAAACTCCAGGTGAATAAGTTGCATACATAAAGAATAAGAAGTCAGTTTCACATACTAGTATTTGCATTTATTGTCATTGCATCTTTTAATCAGCTAAGTATTATACACTTATCTTTATATGTTTTCAAATGGTAAAGTGGATAGAATCATAATTTCTTTTCAAGTGAAGATGTCAGATTTTTCATGCAGACTTCTTTCATTGGGAATATATTCCAAGTCATCACTCTTCAATTTCAGTTACTGAATTTTAGAGCAGTGAGATTTTGGGGGACTTGGACTGTAACAGGCAATTCTGGGTTACCTTTCAACATTTTTGATAGGTGTTTATTTTTACTTATTGATAGTTTCAGAAATAACTAGTTAGCACATTCTTTTTGATGACAAGCTCCCTCTTGTGTTCTTCATTCTGTAATTCTTGCTGTGTTTCCTGAGTTGCAATAAAATGAGTATTGAACTTCTGGAATCTCTTTTCAGCATCTTGAGATTAACTGTTTTGTAAAGGCTATTCAAGAATAGAAACCTTTACTGTGCATGGGGATGGTAGTGGAGAAAATCATTGTAGTGATTACTCTGACTTCTAAAAAACAAGTTTGAACCTCATTATTATTCTCTTACGTTTACAGTGGATGATGTTGGAGAAAAATTGGACCATATAGGAAGCACTCCCTTGAAAATCAGCACTGAGGTGGCAAATGATGATGTTGCTAAAGATGATGGGTTTGGTTCAGAAGTGATCAAAGTCTACATATTTAAAGCTGAAGCTGAAGACGATGTCGAAATAGGTACCTGTTAAATTCTGTGTATTCTTCCAGTAGTGTGAAGTATTTCAGGGTATTTTCATTTGCTCTTAATTTCGTGTAATCTACTGACCATAATGTCTTGTAGAAGGTGACATTTGTGGAGGCTGCCCAAATGGGGTAAACACTGGGTGTGCATTAATCCTGAGTTCCTTTACAATTAGCAGAATTTATTTTCAGGCAACCAAAACCCAAATATAGAACTGTCTGTTTGTCTGCAGCTGTTTTTCAGCTCCTGCTTCTCTCTAGTGTTTGCAGGACTGTGTCAGCACAGGAAAGCCTCTAGAGTGGATTGCAATCATTGAACAATCTTCGGTGGCCTTGATACAGAAAGAGGGGAAGAGTGCTGGTGCTTTAGACACATAGTCATTTCCAAACCTAAAGAAGAAACTCAGAATTGCTCTGCAGTTCTCTTGCACAGGAAGATCCAGCACTTCAAGGGCTTTGTAAGCAGGCATCCAGCTAACCGATGTTCTGTTCTTCATAACCTGTAAAAGCAGAGTCCCCTTTGCAGTTATGAGAGCTCAAACCTCTGTCTTGTTCCACTTTACCCTTTGCATTTAGGCACTGGAGCATATCTGGCCTGGAATCCCAGAGCCATTCGCAAGGCAAATCAGCCTGACTGTTCCTGGAGTGGAGAAGGGAGTTCATCTCCCATAGACCAGTAGCATTGGCCTTGCTATGCTGTGAAAATCTTGGACTTGAGACAGAACAACGGATTAGATCAGAAAACTCCTCCAATTAGTAACAATGCTGGTGCAGTTTTTCCGGTGGCTTGAGCTGCTACTTCAGGAAACTTTTGGCTGCATGATGCCTTTATGTTTTTCTTCTCTGAGAGACAGTTCATCTTTTCAGATGCCCCCTGGCTTCCTGCCCTCTGTGCTCTTGAAGAGGCACTCTTGACTACTTCATCACAGGTTATATGCATCTTGCAGCTGAGGTTATTTCTCTTGTAATTCTTCAGAATTACCTTACCTGTTCCACAGTGTCATAATGAAGTGTTTCCTTTGCTTCCTTGGGATCCGTCTTGTGTTGCATGGCTGATAAGGGTAGCTGCTAGTTTAACTGTTTTCTCCACCATTGCCTTCAAAAGCATGAGGGTCTCCAAACACTGTATTCCCGAGATGTAACACATCCTGGTGATTTTAATATTATCTCAGTTTTCATCTAGTCTGGGAAACCTGAAATTTCACATGTTGATTGCAGAGGGAGAGCTGCTTTTTTGGTTGGAAGAAGGATGTTTGGTAAAATTGTCTATTTACAAACACAGGGAGTGAAGGATCAATGTATATCAATGTATATAATTTGAACTCATCCACCTAGCTGAGTATTTTCTATCAGGACCAGTCATAGTAGCAAACAAGGACTCTTGATGTAGTTTTTGCTTGTTCTGCTATCATCTGCAGCTTCTCTACTCACTGTTCAGTCCCTGAGATGCATGGATTACTTAAGTATCAATATTTATCTGCCACTTCTCTCTTGACTCAAGCATCGATGTCAGATTCCAGGTTGGAGCTTGTTCTTTTGCCTCTGTTCAAGTAAGTCAGTGAGCCAAAGCTTGTTAGTCACATGGAGCCAGGACCATGTGGGCCATGTTCTCATTCCCTTCTTTCAACTGTTACTTTTTAGATTGTGTTGTCCCCAGGGATTCAGTGCATCACCTTACATTCCTGCTGGTCTTTCCCTCCAGATAATGTTCTTCTTGTTGAAGTAATTGGCAATGACATTTGCTCTCTCATGGTTTGACAAGTGTGACCCCAGAAGAAGTTACGTACTACTCAGTCCCATGTGATGAGGGAAAATTACCAAAGAATCAGTTTTGGTAAAGTGAATAAATGGGATTTTGGGGAGAAAGAGGTGTAGGAATTGGCTGTTCACATCTCAAGAGAGAATTTAAAGGTTGTGTTTGGAGCAAGATGAGAAAGTCAATTTTTGGGGGTGTGGGCACATGTATGTTTCCAGTTGAGCCTCAGCTCACTGCTAGAGGCATAAAGCTCTTGATACTTCGTGGGTAGTGCTTGTTCAGTCTTGAATTTATCTGGACACGCTGAAAGACCTTTTTTCCTTATCTGCTCCAGAGTATCAAACTTGATGATTTTATGGCAGACATGGATGTAAAAACATTTAATTGGAGTTTTATGAAATAGCTTTGTTGTACATAAGAAGCAAATACTTTCATCCGAAATTAATCTGCACAGTGGCTTTGTTTACGTGTACCTAATGTGTTCAACTTCTTTTTATTAAAGGTGGGACAGAAATCGTCACAGAGAGCGACTTTCACAATGGACATTCTGTAGCTGGAGTAATTGAACAAGGAGGTGTTGGCAGAATGCAGCGAGAAAAAATGGTTTACATGGCTGTGAAGGACTCTTCTCAGGAAGATGAAGATATTAGTAAGCATAATAAGAAACATTTTTGTTTCTCATCCTGTTTTGTGCAACACTATAAGCACCATTCCCAAGGAGTTTTTTAATTTTTCTGAAGGATTCTTCAGCCCTAAATAGTAGAAAACTAAGCTCGTCTTCCCTAAAAATAAAAAGCAGGCTATAATTAAAGTGAGGTGGATAAATGCACTTTGTATATACTGTATGCAGTCATTTCATTCTCAACAGTAAATTTAACATGTCCATGGATGAAGTTAAGGAGGTTAGTCAAATTTCTCATTTCTCTGCTTACCTCCTGTCAGTTGCCTCCTTTAATCAACTTTCTGGCAAAGTGGTAAATAAGTGTCATGAGCTGCAAGTTTTTAAGTTTGTATATCTGAATTTATGTTGGTATTTGGTTTGGATTTGTGTTTATTGATACGTGCTTTCTGTCTTTAAGGAATGTCTGAGTAAACAGTGGCCGGCTAAGGGAGGTGGTGATTCTAAATGCCAAAGGAAGAAAAGTAATTTGTAACTAGTATCAATCAAAGTGAGAGCAAATTCAATGAAGGAAAATTTAGGATGAGCAGAATCGAGCTAAAGATTTATTCTTCTCCTTTAATCTAGGCTGTGCTGAAATAGCAGATGAAGTTTATATGGAAGTCATTGTAGGTGAAGAAGAAGCCACGCCGCTTCCAGACACACAGCTCGAAGACTCCAGCGTGAATAAAACCTTTGTCCCTGTTGCTTGGGCTGCTGCTTACGGTAGGAATCTGTTTGCTTTCTTTGAAAACCCCTTCCATTATTTCCTCCCTGGTCTAGTCTCCAGAATCTCTGTGCAAATGTGATAGTCTCTCACCTTGTCCTAAAGGTCTGGAAACAGCTCCTTCTGATCTTTTAGCAGTGTCAGTTAGTGGAGTTGATGAACTGATGTGAAAAATCATTTTGACATCATTCATGACCTTTTACACATAAGGTCCTTGAGGTTTTTGCAGTTCAGTGTGAAGAAAACAATTTTTACACTATTGTGTTTTCCCATGCTGATCTGTCAAACAGTTACAGATTGCCTGAGTCGTTGATTGTCTTGCATTTAATGAATGGATTGCTGTATGCTGAGTTTTATGGAGTAGAAAGGAAAGCTCTTAGGAGACTTTTTATGCTGTTCTGGATTCCAGCTCAGATATGCAGAATGCATGGGGTTTAAGTTAGCTGTTGAAGATCTTAGAAACTAAGAATAGCCTGAAGTATTTTACAATAGCTAGGAGGAAGGGGAAGATACTTCAGAAAGGGAATAGGAGAAATAAGTGTATAAAAGAGTTCCTAATTTGGGATTACGTAACTGTTTAAAGCCTGTTAGTCTTGCTAAAAAGGTAATTTGTGCTCTGTAGCCATCTTTCAGAGAGTAGGAGCGTCTTATCGGGATGTATTGCAAATTCTAAATATTCTTCTGTTTCTTTTTTTTTTTTTCTTGGATTTTTGGCATGTTAAATGTGCATTTTGAGGGTGTTGGGTCATCCGTGGTGTATGTAAGCAGATTAGTTGAAATGCATTGGTGTGATATTTGTAAGCACAGTAGTTGGGCTGATAAAGTGGTTTAGAACTGCCGAACCTTGGCATATAGCAGTAACCACTTTCAGTCCAAAGTGAGGAGTATACTCTTAAGGTGTTACTTCTACATCTCCAAACTTTGCAGCGCCTCATGTAGATAGGTGCTGAGCGGCTGATAAGGTACAGGTCTTCTTATCTGCCTAGTTATACTTCAGAAAGATAAAAGTGCTTCCATCTCAAGAACAAATAGTGGATTTCAGATAATCTTGTTTCTGGATTGGTATCTGAGGTTATATATGAGGTTAAAAGTTTGCAGAAACAAACATATTAATTTGAAGAGCAGGAAAGACAGGTGCAAACACAGCTTTAGTAGATATTAACTATTCAGAAAGATGTGATTTTTATTTCCTGGGGCTCATAATTATGAAATACTGAACTGACTGTGAGCTGCACATCTCAGTTTGGATAGAGTTAAGCTGTTACTTATTAGCTAAGTTAGTTTCCTCTCTTTATCAGACTTTCAAAACCATTATCTTTTAAAAAAAGAGTTTAAGTCTATAATGACTAAAATACCATTTTCTGCAGGAGATGAAAGAAGGTTACCCAGAAGATACGAAGATGGTCAAGCGGCAGGTAAGAACATGTAACTGTACTTGGTTCAGCATTAAAGCTGACTTGTTGTCTTTGAGAATATGTATGTTTATGGGTCAGTTCTTCTAATCTGTTAATGCAAAAAATTATCCATAAAGTATATATTGAAGGGCTCCGCAGTCTTTCTTTGCTATTTTGAAATGAAAACAATTATAGATGTGTTGTAGGTCTTCAGAATGGGTGGGGAGGTTGGGAGGATCTGCCAGGTTCAGCATGAGAGTTTTGTAGTTAATAATGTAGATAATGCAGCTGTTAAGAAGAAAAAACAAGTTGAATAAAAAGGAAATGATCAGCATCACTTGTAAGAAATTAATCTATGAGAAGTATGAGAAATCAAGGACTAGATTTGAAAATTAATTGGTGTTTAAAGAATTGCATTCTTGATTCTTGCCAGCAAAGATAGGTAGTGCTTTATACTGGCACTCTTTTATGTATGTTCATTACAAAAAGTAGATATGCTGCTGTGCAATTCCAGTCACCAGTCCCAAAGAAAAAGGTTGTTTAAGGTTTTTTATGGTGTCTGATTTTTGTTTCTAGGAAATAACTTGGATACACGATTAGAAAACAAAAACGGTAATGCAACACAATACCTGCAGATTTGTGATAGCATTAGCACTAATAGAGTGCTAAAACAAAAAACCAAGAAAAGGAGGAGAGGAGAGGCCAGGCAATGGCAAACAGGTAAACACTGTATGGTTATGCATAATGTCATGGAGTGGCACTTACTCCCGTATTACTGTTCCTTTTCTTCTGTTCTTTTAAGCTGATGCAGAATTAAAAAGCACAAACAATGATTTGCGTATTTCCTGTGTCCTTCCCCCCTCCAGTTCTGCGAATAGAACATGTAATCATTTTTGCTCTTCAAAGTCAGTACACTCAGGGCTGGTGCAATTCATTTGAATTTTGCGAGTTATTAAAGCATACTCATGGATATATTCACTGCATGTATGATGCTGCTGGTCTGTTTGAGCAGTTTCTGAAACAAAACTATATAAACTGTAGGTGCTGTGGATTGGTTGTTTTTAAACTGCTGAACCGTTCTCTGTCCGCTGCAAGTGTAAGTGCATGAATCTGAACAGCAGTTGGCTGATTTAGAACTTCTTAATCAGTAAGTTTGTTTCCTTCATAACTTGTTTTTGTTTGTTTAAAAACAGCTGTTATAATAGGTCCTGATGGACAGCCCTTAACAGTTTACCCTTGTCATATTTGTGGGAAAAAATTTAAATCCAGAGGATTCTTGAAAAGGCACATGAAGAATCATCCAGATCATATGATTAAGAAGAAGTACCAGTGTACAGATTGCGACTTTACAACTAACAAAAAAGTAAGTTTCCACAATCATCTGGAAAGCCATAAACTTATAAGTAAAGTTGATAAAACGCATGAGTTCACAGAATATACGAGAAGATACAGAGAAGCAAGCCCATTGAGTTCTAACAAACTCATACTGAGGGACAAGGAGCCCAAGCTACACAAGTGCAAATATTGTGACTATGAAACTGCAGAGCAGGGACTACTCAATAGACACCTCCTTGCAGTTCATAGTAAGAACTTCCCTCATGTGTGTGTGGAGTGTGGGAAAGGATTCCGTCACCCATCAGAGCTGAAAAAGCATATGAGGACCCACACTGGGGAAAAGCCATACCAGTGTCAACACTGTGTCTTCAGGTGTGCTGATCAGTCCAACCTGAAAACTCACATCAAAAGCAAACATGGGACTGATCTACCGTTTAAATGTGAGCACTGTCCCCAGGCTTTTGCAGATGAAAAAGAACTGCAGCAGCACACAGAACTCTTTCAAGGGCATAAGACTCACCAGTGTCCACATTGTGACCATAAGAGCACCAATTCAAGTGACCTGAAGCGACACATTATTTCAGTTCACACAAAGGATTTTCCCCACAAATGTGAGGTATGTGAAAAAGGCTTCCATCGTCCATCTGAGCTCAAAAAGCATAGTGAAACCCATAAAGGTAAAAAAATACATCAGTGTAGACACTGTGACTTTAAAACGTCAGATCCTTTTGTACTTAGTGGGCATATCCTCTCAGTTCACACCAAGGACCTGCCTTTTAAATGCAAAAGATGTAAAAGAGGATTTAGGCAGCAAAACGAACTTAAGAAGCACATGAAGACCCACAGTGGAAGAAAAGTTTATCAATGCCAGTATTGTGAATATAGCACTACGGATGCGTCAGGCTTTAAGCGACATGTAATATCAATACACACAAAGGACTATCCACATAGGTGTGAGTATTGCAAAAAAGGGTTCCGTAGACCATCTGAAAAAAATCAGCATATAATGAGGCACCACAAAGAGGCCATAATATGATCTCCAGAAGGAAGCAATTTAGAAACTGTGATATGCTAATTGGGGACAAAAAAAATATCTCATGAACTGTTTCTCCTGGTTTCAA
This sequence comes from Amazona ochrocephala, assembly GCA_039720435.1. Classification (NCBI taxonomy): domain Eukaryota; kingdom Metazoa; phylum Chordata; class Aves; order Psittaciformes; family Psittacidae; genus Amazona; species Amazona ochrocephala. The sequence goes on from CM077883.1 coordinate 15,781,884, forward strand.
AGCTTGATATTAAATCATAACTTTACATTCTTTGTATTAAAAGTCTTAAAAAGTATTAGGGTTGACAGGGGATCTCATAGCCCTATGATTGTTGCTTATCAGAACCTAAAGAGCACTATAGAATGCAGAAGGATGGATGAATGTCTTAAATTTGCAGAAAGATGGATGAATGTCTTTAAATTAATAGTATTACACGTCATTAAGCTATAGAAGACAAAACAAAGGTGATTGTGTTACCCATTTTGTCAGTAACAGCGTTTGTCTCCAATATGAACACAGTTCAGATATATGGTGGGGTTATTTACAAACTGTTTGCAAAGGCGACTGCGTCTTCACTTCTTGTGCAGTTTTGAAAGGAGAGTATTAGCCAGTTACTTGATCATAACATTTTTAAATCGTGCCTAGGAATCAAATTCCAGAACTGGTCAAATCTGGGGGGTGGTCTCTTGGTTTTGTGGGGGGTTCTTTTTAAAAAAGACATTTCATTAGGAAACTTTTTTGTTTCCTTTATTAGTTTAGGTCCAACAAGTAAATTTTTAATGGTTTCAAAGCTGCTAACCTATTTCATTGCAGGATATGATGTTTAAAATATAGCATTATATTATGGTCTCAGAGGTGGTGTTCTGGTGCTAGGGTTAAAGGTGTGTATGTATATAATTTCCCTTTTTTATCTGAATCTCCAGTTGAATGTTGTTCAGTACGGCACATAGAACAAAATTAACTTTGGATTTGACTTTCTTTTTCCTAAAGGATAAAACGGATGCAGCTCATAGTGTTGTGACCCAACACTGAATTCCTTTCCTCGGTACTTTAAAATCCTCTCTAAAACAATCCCATTGAAAACAGACTAAAAAAATGTCAGATTTTGTTAATTAACATTCAAAGTACTTAGAAGTTCTTTAGGGCAGTGTTCTTAACTGGTATGACGAGTGTCGTCCTACCTCCTAATGTGAAATCTTCCATATAGACATGAAATTGCACCTTTTAATCAGTCCTTTAAAAAAGTCTCTACCATACTATAAACATGCATTTTCAATCTGTAAGAAAGTATATATGCAGTATTTAACCAGAGAAATACGCTGCCACTAGAGTTTGGAGGTGGATCTTCAGTTTACAGTGTATACATTTAAAATATGCATCCCTTTAAACAATGCTTTGTGTTAGCATGCTGCAAATCAAATGGCGCTTAATATAACAAGCTGGTCTAGGGCTATTTAATGAAAAACCTGTTCATAAATGTTATGCATATACTGTGTATTTTTTACCTTTTTAGTTGCTTCATGTTTGCACACAGCTGTTCACATGATAAATTGTAACTTCATGCTATATTGTGGCTTTGTGTTTCAGAAATGTTCATATTTTGGTTTTTTGCACCAGATGAGAATCAGTTCCTTGAGAATAAATTTTTTTTATATTTCTAAACTTCAGAAAGTTAAATTTGGGAAATCTCTTTAGAAAAATCCGTGTTTTATGTGGCTGTAAAAACTGATGTACACGCTGTAAAATAAGAGTGTCACTGTTATGTGGGATTATGATTTCTAAATGTGTTACTCATCGTAACGGGCATACAATAAAATGCATCTCTTGCACTCCAAATTTTTTGGAGTTTGCTTTTCATTTTTGGTGTTCAGGAACGTCTCATTCTGTGTAAATCTGCTTCACATGGTAAATTGTGTTACTAATGAATATGTAATGGCTGTTTCAAGTAAAGAGGTTACTTGAGGTATATTTACTGAGGGGAGACTGCTGGGGTTTGTTTGACTTTAACCCTTTGAAGTTGCAGGTATTGTGTTTGTGCTTATTTCTGAAATAATTATCAGCCGTGATACTGACATTCCTTGGAAGTTTTTTCCCTGAAGTAAAGAGAACATAAAGCTTCTCACGTACTTTGGGAAAAGCCAGGTAGGTTTTGTCTTTCTGTCCATGTAATAAGAACGGCTCGCAGACAGAACACTGAAAATACTGCTCTTAATTCCCCTCTCTTTTAGAGTATTTGGAAGGTGACATCAGTAATAGATGTCATTTATTTTAAAGCTTTTAGAAGAGAGTGCAATCAGTATTAAGTGAACTGCTCATTGAGGGCTTCCAGCAGCTTTTAGCCAGTGAACTCGTAGGTGTTGTACTGAAAGCCAGAGATGATGCAGACCTGAAGCTATTCACCTGGCTGTTGTTTATGCTTCTGTTTTTGGTATGCCCGGCAATGAGAGGAGGAGGCTGTAGGATTCAAACACTTGTAGTGATGAAAGTTGTGGTGTTTTGACAATTGCAATGCTTTATTCCTGAATGTATATTGAATACATAGACTGAAGGAGTTTCTTCATAGCAGACTGAAGATGATCATTCTGACTCTGTGACAAAGCACACATCTGTGCTGGCTCATTTTTCTACCTTACAGATGGACGGAACAATCAGGTACTTGACCATTTTAAGCATCTGTCATGGGTTCAGCAGCAGCAGTCATTTTTCTCCTTCTTGGCAGCTGGTGCAACGCTGTGTTTTTGATTTTCAGCCTGGGAAACAGCACTGATAACACCAGTGTTTTCAATTACTGCTTGGTGATGTTTAGGCTGGCCAAGGACTTTGTGACTCTCATGCTCTGCCAGGGAGGAGGGGAAGCCGAGAGGGAGGAGAGACAGGACACCTGACCCAAACTGACCAAAGAGATTATTCCATACCACAGCACGTCATGTCCAGGATGTAGAAAGGGAGAGCAGAGACACGGAAGGGTGGTGAGGGTGCACGGGGGGGTGCATGGTGGGGGGTGCACTGCTTGCACGGGCTTGATATTGGATGGTGAGAAATTGTATTCTTTTCCCTTGTATTTTCTCTTGTCATTATTATTATTGGTGGTAGCAGTAGTGATTTGTGTTATACCTTAGTTACTAAACTGTTCTTATCTCAACCTGTGGGAGTTGCATTCTTTTGATTCTCCTTCTCATTCCTCCAGGAGCGGAGGGAAGAAAGAGTGGGGAGTGAGTGAGAGAGCGGCTGTATGGGTTTATAGAAGCTTAAACCATGACAGCATCCTTCTATAGCCAGCTTTGTAGAAAGACTTAATCCCACATTGCCTTAGAGTTCATGGGGTGCAGACCAGGACGTGGGGCTAGAAATGTGTCCTGGTTTCAGCTGGGATAGCATTAATTGTCTTCCTAGTAGCTGGTACAGTGCTGTGTTTGGATTTAGGGTGAGAATAATGTCGGTAACACAATAATGGTTTAGTTGTTCATGGTGTTTGCACTCAGTCAGTGATTTCTCAGTCATACCTCTTGGAACACTAAGATCTGTGATGAGTACTTCCTTCAAGACATGCATGAGGGAGCAGTGGTTGGAAAAACCACAACTGCAGTGGTTATTATCAGCTGAGGTACAAATACAGGGAAGTGCTTAGGACTTGAAGCAGGTGCAGTCTTTGTGTGTGTGCCCTGCTTTTTGTGATGGCTGTGTGGAGGGACTACATTGGTAAACTCAGCAGGATGGTCCCAGGCAGACTTCTCGCTGTGAGTTGCTGCTTTGCTTTGGTTGGTTTGTTGCGTTTGCTTTTGGAACATTTCTTCATGTTAATTAACCTTTCTCTTGGCAGCGTACAGACAGTGAAACCTAGCTAAGGACAACTGGGAACAAGGTCTGTCAACGAGAGGAAAAGCCTTGAGTCTTCATCCACACAGGTTTAAGGTTAGTGGATTACTACCAATGTGTTGTTACATTTCAAACAGTTTAAATCAGTCTGACAGCCTTTTTGCTTGAGCAGTGGTGGTAAAATTCAGTAGCTTGTGATACCTCTGGGAGAGTGTGTGCTTCTCCTTGGCCCTTTGCTGGTCTGTCCAGTGCTGCTTAGATGTTGATGACTTGAGGCTGGAATTGCATGTCATTATGTAGCTTGAAATTCCCTCCAATGCTTCTGCTCCTTTGTTGGGCTCTTTTTGCCCAAGGGCTCTTTTTGCCCTTGCAGTAGGCGAGGACCTTTACCATGGTGGGAGAATGACAACAATCAATATGATCGCTGATCAAGCTCCTTTATTGCGTCTGAGGGTCTAGGTTATATACCCTTTACAGCCCACTTATGCTTACTAATCACAATACTACTGGTTACATTATGCCTGCTAGTCAAGATACAATTGGATACATCTTAAAGAATACAGCTGTTAGTCGAAATACAGTATACCTTTGTTAGTCGAAATGCAATTACTTAATTCTTAACGGTTACATTTATATTCCCTTCCCCTTTGTGGTTACATTCTTCATCCTGCTTCTGCTTCTTCAGTGCTTTCCCAAGCCTGTCAAGATTAGTGTCCATGCTGTTTCTTCTTGTGTTAAGATGGTGCTACACTGTAGCACTCTTACTCTCCTGCATCCACTGTCCCAGGGTCTGATTGTGTCCATTTTCCAGCAACCATTCTCCAACAATTCCCCGATTTTCTTTTTGAACAATTAAGGCTTGTTTGGTTAATTTTTCTACACTAGATATAATACATCTATAGACTATACCAAGCACTAAAATAATTAACAACAACATGCCAATGACTTGAATCCCTTCCTTTATGAGCCCCATCAACCGTCCAGGTATATTTCCAAACAGTGATTTTAGCCAATTGTCAAAAATTCCTGAATCTTCCTTTAACTCATGTAAACCATCTTTTAGTTGCTTTAATTTCTTCTGGATGGATTCTGAATGGTCTGATAGGTTCATACAGCACATACCCTCAAATTCTTCACAACCATGATCATGAGCTAACAATAAAAAATCAATAGCAGCGTGATTCTGAAGTACTGTATGGCGCACACTAACTACATCTTGAGACAATTGATCTAACACCTCTGACGTTATATTAATTTCATTTTTGGTCCAACATGCCAGCGTTTTTAAGGTCTTTAATGCTTTAGCAGCTGCAACCTCATGGGTAAACAATGAAGTGAAAACAATTTTAGTTTCTGACCAAAAAGTTGGCGAACCAATTTCATCACAGTTCAACTCGTGGATATCCCTTTTTTCTCTCATTCTCGAAAACTGCAGTAGGTGTGATAAATTAGGATGAAACAAACTTAATTGACCAATGAAACAGGGCCCCCCATGTGGATCAGCTGGAATTCCATTCCAGGCTCGATCCCCACAAATTAAGAAGAGTCCTGGTGGCAATGCTCTCGCAGGCTGCCCACTCATATTACAACTGGTATAGGTTTGCCTGAATACTGTTTGTATCTGTAATTGCGAATCAACAGTAGCCCAATTTCTCCTTGTCATGTCCCACCCATCTGATCGTGGCACAAAAGATAACCACCCACCGTTACCAACACTGTTTGTGACATTCAGACTCCCTAACAAATCTAATTCCCCAGGAGGAGATATCAAACTTACATTCAGTGATTCTATAATTTTACACTGCCACCCTCCATCTCGCTGAGCTGCTGTCAACAAGTATCCAGACAATGTTGCATTGGCAGCAGTAAAATTTAACATCGAGACATTGTTCACCCAGCCCGTAAAGGCTGAGGGCTGCCAAGTAGGAACCCCAATAAGGCACGTGCGAAACGGATCCCCCGGTTGTTGCAAACTCAGACAAAAAGCTTCTTGACCTGTTAGATTAGCAAAAGTTATCCATACATTCTGTCACTTGTTTGTGTGGATCCCGTGGATTCTCATGATTAATAAGCTCGTTAGTATTAGCAACAGCTGGCTTGATCCATTTCGCCGGAATCCACTCCAGGTTCCCTGCAGAGGTAATAACACACATGTAACCCCTGCCTTGATACTTTACTTCTGCTGGTCTTTCCTATATCCCTGTCTTTGGATCTCGATACATCACCCACATCTTTTGTCCTTCCTTTTTTACCTCTGAACCCCAATGCCTCTTGGCTGGCGTTTGATCCCTAAAAATGCACAAATGGTTTATGGTATATAGCACCTGAGCCAAACATTTGTGAGGGTCTTTCTCATTCTCACTGTGGCTTAGGTATCGCTTTAGTGTCTGATTTGCCCTTTCTACTATTCCCTGTCCAGTCGGATTATTTGCTATTCCCCTTTCATGAGTAATTTCCCATCTATCCATAAATTTCCTTATTCTTTCACTTGTGTATGCTGGAGCATTGTCTGTTCGAATTGTCTTCGGCACCCCCATTATTGCAAAACAAACTGTCAAGTGTCTTTCCACGTGCAGTGCTTTTTCTCCTATCTGCACCATAGCCCATATATACCCACTATATGTATCAATAGTAACATGCACATACCTTAACCTCCCAAATTCTCTTACATGCGTCACATCCATTTGCCATCTTTCTAGCACCTGAGTTCCTCTAGGGTTTACCCCAACCCCCAGACCCGGACCATGCTTACTGCATTGCGGGCAGGCTCTCACAATTCCCCTTGCTTCTTCCAGAGTGATCCCATATTGTCTCTTCAACCCTTTAGCTTTCTGATGATGCTGATCATGACTTAGTCGAGCCTTGGTAAAATTGCCAATCGGTGCTACTGCTTGCACCTACTCATCAGCTTTCTCATTTCCCAGCCCAAGGTCCCCCAAGCCCTGATGACTTCTACAGTGTCCAATCCAAGCTCCCTGAGGTGGCCGGTTTCCACTGTAAGTGACCGGAGCAGCTATCTTTGTCCTCGTGCGGCCACTCTGCGCACCGATTTTCCCGTTTCCCTGCCAACATGTTTTCGTGGCATGAGAACTACTCCGACACTTATCACACCGCGCTCGACTTGTACAGTTTTTCTTAATATGCCTGTCCTTCCCACACCTGTAACACTTTCGCCTTAGTTCCCCTCTATCTTTTCCCTTGCCTGATCATGGCGAATCCCGAAGAGGCTGCAATGCTGACACAGCACAAGCCTGTGTCGATGTTGCAGTTCCCAGCGCTTCTTTCAAGGCATCAACAAGAAACGCCTGTTCCCCAACAGGAACCCTTGACGTTCTTTCCAACACATCCTCTATAGTTGCCCCAGGAGGCATTTGATAAAAGAATTCGTTTTGTGGCAGAATTTGAATTTTCCAGTACACATTGCTTTAAAAATATGCCCTTACTCCAATCGGGGACCTCAGCCCATTGCAATGCCCCTGTTAACCGATCCACAAATTTCCCAAATGACTCTTGCGGCCCCTGCTTCATACCCATATATGATGGTAACCCCCCTTCTGGTTTAATGTGATTCGATGCTATCTGGGCCGTTCTCATGGACTCCCCCAACACCTCTGGCCCCGTCTGCATTTGCATTTCTATAGCAGCAAATTGTCCTTCCCCCACCAGCTGTTCAACCGTAACCCCTGCACGCTGCCTGCCTTCTCCAATGAGCCATAAACAACATGAATTGTGATTGTGGCAAAATCAATCTCATAACCGTCCTAATATCAGCAGCACATAACAACCCCCCAGACCATATATACTGCAACATTTGCTTAGTGGGTTCCCCATGCAACCCATTCTCATTAACCATAGCCCTTAATTGCATTAACAGTTTCCATTCGAACGGTGACCATGCCGCCTCTTGGTTTCCCTGAGCATACACAACAGGATAGGCGCCTTCGGCTTCCATCCCTTCCATAACTTCTGCTGCTACCGAAAAGTGCCCTTCACTAGCAGCCTGGTCAGCGACCCTTCCCCATTCAACGCGTCGCATTCTTCTCCTCTGGCAATTGCTGTTGTAGTCTCCTATATACAGCAGTGGCAGCGCAGTTGGACTCGGTCGTTCAGGATCCGGCGGCGGCGGCGAGGGCGCATCATGAGGTTGGTGCGGAGACGATGGCGAAACAGGCGGTGATGGCAGCGGAAAGTCCTCTCCTGCTCCGGCAGCTGCTCCAGCGGCCATTCCTTTTACCCGTACAGTCCGTCCCCATGGCGGTGGCACCCAGTCTTCTCCCAGCTTTCTCGATACCTCCTCTGCCACCCTCTTTTCTGCATGATATTTCTGCAAACAGTTCATAATCTCTCTCCAAAGAGTCGACATTTTCTTTGCTATTTTGTTGTCATTTATAACATCGTCCCATAACTTATCCCCTAGTTCCCGCCATTCCTCTGTATCAAAGCACCCAGCAGTCTCTATAAACAGACCTTGCAATCTTCCCATAGAGATCAAAGTCTCAACTTCTTTAATTCCTATTGTGTTTACTCCCCGTTTCTCAAGAAACTGTACGAGTAAACTTACGGCTACCCCTTGTTCCATCCTCTGAGCCACATCCGCTAGGTAGCTCCCGACGATTCTGCGCACTGGGCGTCCCCTGGTGCAGGCTCCTCTGCCCTACAGCTGTGGTGAGCTGCAGCCCGTCGGCACCACTGGTATGACTCTACCAGATCTTCCTCTTCCTCGGGTCCCTGTTCGGGCGTCACTTGTTGGGCTCTTTTTGCCCAAGGGCTCTTTTTGCCCTTGCAGTAGGCGAGGACCTTTACCGTGGTGGGAGAATGACAACAATCAATATGATCACTGATCAAGCTCCTTTATTGCATCTGAGGGTCTAGGTTGTATACCCTTTACAGCCTGCTTATGCTTACTAATCACAATACTACTGGTTACATTATGCCTGCTAGTCAAGATACAATTGGATACATCTTAAAGAATACAGCTGTTAGTCGAAATACAGTATACCTTTGTTAGTCGAAATACAATTACTTAATTCTTAACGGTTACATTTATATTCCCTTCCCCTTTGTGGTTACATTCTTCATCCTGTTTCTGCTTCTTCGGGACTTTCCCAAGCCTGTCAAGATTAGTGTTCATGCTGTTTCTTCTTGTGTTAAGATGGTGCTACACTGTAGCACTCTTACTCTCCTGCATCCACTGTCCCAGGGTCTGATTGTGTCCATTTTCCAGCAACCATTCTCCAAGACTCCTTCATCCAGATCTGGTGTCCGTCTGCATAGCTGCAGGTGTGGAAGCTTCTGGAGCTGTCCAGGCTGGATGGTGAATAGCAGAGTAGGGGTGTTAGGATGTTAGGGGGCTCTGATGGTTTAGAAAAAACAAGTGATACTGTGGTGGGTGGAAAGGGAAGGAATTGGCATGAAAAGACCTGTGCAGCGTGCTACAGTGTGGCATAGGGGTGGTGGAGAAAGGATGATGTAGATGTTGAGGTTAGGGAAAGATAAAGGAATGTACCTGCTAGGCCAAGAGAAAGAGGAGAGGAAGTGGAATTGTATGCAATGCTCTTCCTTTGTGTGTGTTGTTTGAGTAATTTAGGATCTTTTGGTATAAATCTTGTATATGTTTTCATCCAAGAGGAAAGAAGACCTGGGCAGAACTTTTGTTTATTGACTCAACTGTCTTTCCCTGGTAAATTCTGTCTAAAGCAAGCGATTGGTCAGTATTCTTGCCATGAGATTTTCCTTCTGAAATCTAAGGGTAGAATTTCACCTGAACCCTGAGCTCCTGGAGCCACAGATCCTGGATTCTTTTCAGTGCACTTTGCTAGGAAGTTTTTAAGCGAATTTGTGATGGCTGTTGTATGGTTACCATGGGGGTGTTGTGATTAGAACAATGCTCAGTGTCAGATCACGGTGGGATTTGTATCTCAGTGCTTCCACACATCTCTGCTCTGTGTAGTCTGTGCTCCTACCCTGCCTGCTCCCTCCCCTGAGCTGGCAGCAAAGCACCTTCCAGGACCCAGAGTGATGCAGCAGGTCTGCTTACTTGTTTTCAGAGCAGATGAGTTCCAAAGTGGAGACACTGCCACCTGTAAGCCTTGCAAGTGTTCTCACTGTTGAATTGAATGATGTCTGTTGGTGGTGTCATATTTTATTCCTTGTCCTGAAAACTGTGAATGATGTCTGCAGTGATTGGTGTGAAGTTGTGTCATCTCTGGTCTTTCAGAGGTGCCCTGTAGAAAACATGATTGTCCTTAATGCGTACGTGCTTCCCTTGGTGCAGTTCATGTGTGTCTTGCCTTTTGCTGCACTTCCAGTAAGGTCTTTGAGCTGGTTTGTTGAATACAGTCCTTGCTTGTCAGCTGACTGGAAGACATTGGTGCTAACTAAAAGGGCGAATTACCCTTGCAAGCATTTGGGATAGGATGCCTCTCCACAGCACCAGGAGTGGGAAGGGTGGTGTGTGCTGCAATGCTGGGCACTGCATGGAAGCATGAACACTGAGGAAGTTCAGCTGTTCCTGGCTGTGTTTAGGTGTCTCCTTTGCTGTACACAATATACCAGCGCAGCCCTGGCTGTGTGAGCAAGCAGTGAGTTTCACAAACATGTGCAAGGGTTGCTCTAAAATGTCAGGTCTGTTCATGGCATCTTTTTACTTGAATGACAGCCTAAGAACTCCTGAAAGCCAGGAGCAAAGTGATTCATTCTTGAATTGATCATCATCTCTTTCTTCTTCAGATTTCAGATGTGCACAATTAAAGGTAACGAAATCAAGAGAGAAAATAGAGGAGGATAGCAGCAGAGTGCTCTCAGGGTGAAGGTCTGTTACCTTGATGTAGTGTTTGAAGTCTCTGTCACCGTTTCAGCCAGAATGAAGGAGGTGTCGGTAACTTCTGAACCGGGCCTCTGCTTGGCTGTTGTTGTCCAGCCAAGGCAGCGCCTCCGTTCAGGTGGCACAGAAAGGTGTGTGGGAAAGTCGGTGATAGAAACCAGCCTAAGAACAAGGAGCTCTGCCTGCTCTCAGGCAGTGAGGGCTCGTTTAATAACTGTTCATAAAGGCAGCCTAATAGGGTGGTATGTCTGTTATTGTAGATGTATAAAGTAAATGCTGCCCTTGGTCTTTCTCATTTGTTCCTGGAAAAATGCAGAAGTCCTAGTGCACCTACCGAAACTGAGGTGAAAAATCATCTAAGTCATACTGTTTATAACTAGGGGGATAAACAACACTTACAGAGATGAGTAGATGAGAACAATGGTTCTGTAAACTCCAGCACAAATAATCTGTTTGGTAAATCAGGTTCCGTTTAGAGGCAGTCCCTGAGACTACTGCAAGTACGTGTACTTTTATAATAAAAAATACTGAATTTGCCTTTTAATCTAGTTTGAGAACAAAACTACCCCCAAATGGCCGTTATGTTTCACCTGCTGGTCTAGTTCAGCTTCTTGACACCAGCTGTTGCTTTGTATGATCTGGCAGTAAAATGTATTGTTATGACCACAGCTCTGTAGCATTTACAGTGTACAGAAGTCTTAAACACTCAAACAACCCTTGGAGCAGCTGATCCCTGCTGACAGTGCAGTATTGACATCTGTCTTCCCTGAGCAGAAAACTGGGCTTTTTTAAACTAGTTTATGTGTGTTACCCACCTCTTCAAGTGTGGGGATCAATCACTGTGGTTTCCAGTTGGTTATAGTGCCAGCTGTGTATGCAGAACAGAGCATTTGCCTAACTGGGGCCTGTGTCATGGGTTGTAATGTGAACCGTAGTCAAAGCCAGTGTGTCTCTGTCCTTTAAGGGCATTCACTGCTTGTATTACGCTGCTTACGCGGTCGTAAGATTGATGCAATGGTTAGCAAACATGCTGCACAACCGCTGCGGTGCCTGCTGCGGGTGCCCAGTGAGTGTGACCCTTAGTAACTCGTGTTTCTACTCTCTGTAGCTTCTTCCGAGTGGTATGTGTCCAGCCAGTGCTTCCAACCAGTCCAGCCCAGCTGAGACCACAGCCAGGACCACAGTGGGTCAGATTATTTTGTGTCCACTTTAGTTGGGATAACAGCACAGTTGTGCACAGGTAACAGTGTGGGGGCATTAAAGAATATGGAGCTCTTACCCTTTTTATTTCACTGTTCCGGTCACCAAAGGTGAAAAGTCATTAGGTGACCGTGTAACAAACGTGATTTATTGGAACAGAAGTCACTGACACTCTTCTGTGTCAGAGCATTTTAACTGTGTGCGTACCTTGTGTCTAACTGCTCTACAGCCATGAGTGGTTATTTCAGGATCTAGTAGTGACTTGTTTCAGAGGGGCAAGGTGCTGTCATTCAGATGAGGATGTAAGTTACACATTAGCCCCTCATTTCTGCCAGAAGAGGGACCCAACACAAGTCCTTTTCTTGTAAGGATTCAGTGAGAGGAGCAGGTTGGATGAAGGACAGGCCATGTCGCACCGCCTTGAACAAGCTCCTCCAACAGACATGAGGTGCTTCCAGTACAGAGAAACATGATTCAGAAAGTTAGTTATACTTGGGTTTATTTCATGGTTACACATGGCCTTGCAGCATTCTTTCACCATTAACCATTGCCTGGGATATATATTACTTAATAGAAATATATGTCTGCAGAAACAGAGCAAAGCAAGAGCCCCATAATAAAGACCCAGCACCTTTTGATTGCGTGGTTTAAAATTTTCCCTGTGATTCTTTGCTTGGACAGAGCCTCAATTATGACTACCAAATCATTGTGAGAATTTCTGTGGTCCTGTGAGGAGTGGGAATGGTAAACGGGAGGTTGGTCTGATACTGGAATCCAGTCTAGGATTTTCATTCTATTTTCATTCTGAGTTTTTCTGTATAAAAATACACCAAGTTCTTGACATTTTTAAGCAAAGCAGATAAATATTTATGGCTTATAAAGGTTCACCTGAAACTGCATCAGCTCCGGTGTCACCAGCATTCTTGAAAATCCCCATTTACCTAATGGGGCCACTGAACTGGGCAGCTCTGGTATTTGCCAGTTCAGATGCGAAATTGTGTACCTGCTGTAAGTGAAAGTCATTTCCTTTGTGTCTGAGCTTCCATTACACAGGCAGATGCATGTTCTTCAGCGAGGTGGTGTTGAAGTTCCCCATAATGATTTCTGGGGTTTGCTTCATCTTGGACAGGCAGTGGTAGACAGAACAGCAATTTGGGAATCTGTGTGCAGTGAAACCAGCCATTCGGTGTGTAGGGACACGGGTCTGTATCCCTCCCACTTCTCAGCATGAGTAGCTTAGGCAGAAGAATATGGCTACGAGTGCAAGGAGAAAAAGGCTTCAGACATCTTCCTTTTGTATCTCAGATTGCTTCAGGACTGGCTGAAGAACAGAATTTAGTCACATCAAGAAAATGAAGTCCACAAATGCATGGTGTGCCACGCTGTTCTGTGTCAAAAGCATGTGTGTGAAGAAGTACCAGTAGCATCCATACGCAGGTGGTGGTGGCAGATTACAGACACAGGTAACCGTGCATGATGAGACAGTGTTCTCCATCGTCTTCATGCTTCCATGTCCTTGGCATGTTCCCCAGCCTTTCCCACTATCAAACTGAACCTTTTTGGGATGCAGAATAGCAGAAAGTAAAGCAGCTTTAAGTCACTGTGGACTCCTCTGAGCAGCTCTGATGGCCTGGAGATCTCTCATTCCTGCCAGAAATAAGCAGTTTGTTAGAAGAAAATAAAACCATGCGGTCTGCAAAGCCTGTCATTTAATGAAGTATTTCTGTTCTCTAGCAGCCTGACTTCTGGAGTGTCTCAAGGGCCCACTGAGCCTTTCTTCCTTCACAAACCCATGCTCCCAGATACCCGTACTGGCAAGGACAAAGTTGTGTCATTAAGCTGGAAATGGTTTTGTTCATCGAGGGGCCGACATTGGAACAGTCAGGATTCACCGTCTGAGTAAACGCAAACCAGGGACAGCAGCTCTTTCTGTACGGGGGAAGACAACCAGGAACAGGAAGTTATCCGGCACCTGAAGAGCAGGTACTGTGATCCATGTTAGAAGTATTTTCACCCTGGTGTCCTGAAGGACTGAGCCTAGTAACTAACACTGTGAGGAGAATGGTACTGTGTACAGGCCATGTGCTTTCAGCACAACCCCACAGCACTCAGATACTGATCAGCACTCTTGTTAGTAACGAATGCAGACAGATCTGGCTGACGGTACATAAACACAGCAAAAGGACGAGTGAAGCTTGGAAAGGCAGAACTGGCACTTCTGTAACTAGCAAGTTTATCTTGCAGCAAAGGAATTTCATTTCAGCTGAAACTTGCACTAGTGATAGATAGAGACCTTGGGAAACTTCAAATACAACAGTTCTCATTAACGATAATGATCTCAACTGCCAGGTATGCTCATCTTTGCCATTTCTGATAATGGAAAGTCTGACTGACTTTTCAAGGCAGCGGGTTGGGCTTTATTTTTGTAACTTCTTTAACTAATGTTGAATTCCTTCGCATTTCATTAGGTTGCAGTGCAGGTGGATGAGTTTTAAATCAGTTCTAAAACTGCTGCTTGCCAGTTACCTCTGCCTTTTGTTTTCTTAACCCTGCTCCAGGTAATGTATCCTTTTAGAACATGCCAGATGTTTTACCCTTCATCTGCTCGTATAATTGTCTTTTTCTTGGTGGTTTCCCACCCTCAAACCTACTTTCTGTATGGATTGGTGCTGCTCTGCTATACTGTGCCTACAGACAGCATCGTTGGACTCCACTGGTCACACACTGGTTGGGAGCTGCCCATGTTGATCCTGCTCAGGCCTCTACCTTGTACTGAGACTTGGCATGGTGACCTCGTACCCTGTAATGTAAACATCTTCAGCAGTCCTGTTCACTGTTTTACTTTGAGCTGCTCCTTGAAAAGTCACTACTTTTCCACATTTCCTGAGTTAGTCATGGCCCTGTCTCAATGCAGGTTTCAGGGATATGGTGCTTAATACATTTAATAATAGTGTGGAGTCACTAATACTCTTGATTCAGAGGAGTACTGCCCACCAAAACACTCCTTCCCCTGGGAGCACAACACGGAAGAAGCTCCTAGCTAACTAACTTCCTGGTACAGCGATGCCCAAAGGCTGCCTTGTGCAAGGGCAGAGCCTGGTGTGGGACAGGGCTGCTGCTTTTGTTACAGGTAATTATGTGTCCAAGAAAACAACAAAAGGTTGTTTTATTTCTACCTCACCCACCAATTAGTGCCTCCTTGCAACAGACAGGGCAGTTCCTGGTCTTTAATCAGCCAAGTTGAATTGACTTGGTTGTCAGTTTTGGCTGATACTTTCTTTGAAGTTAAATTGAATACTTAAGAATTTCAGAGGCCAAACAGTTGATCTCTAGGTAAACTTACATGTTTCCATATCTCTCCCGTCCTCTCAATGACAATAGTTTGTGATTTATTGACAGGTGATGTAACCTTGTAGTCATCAGACAGGAGTCCCAGAATAGGGTACTGATTCCTGTACCTGTGAGGATAAGAGTTGCAAACCTGTGAACTGCAATCCACATGTCCATATCCAAATCACAGACTCTGATCGTGTCGTGTTGGCCTTCCAGTCCCACATTCCCCCAGAGTGCCACTAGTAACTAAACTGCCAATACAGGCATTTAAACATTGCTTTACTGTGCTGCCTACCCCTCCTATTGCTCTTGCAATGCTTAGTATGGAATGCTCCCTGGAGGGGAAAGCCTACCTCAGCTTTTCCCCCCTCAAAGTGAATAGGCACTATTAAGCCATTTGCAGGAATAACTCAGGTAATAGAGGCTACACAAGGGAAAACCAAAAGGAAGAAACAGTAATAGTAATAGCTACATTACTTCTTGGTGATGACAGCAGTTACAGCAGGGGACTGACTGCAGGATAACTTCTCATGCTTCAGTCTGAAAAGGTCCTGAAAAAACCAAAAGTAAGTATTCAGATGCAGTCATGTTTCCTGAAGTATTCCCTGAAGTCACAACAACGTATTTGCAGAGATTCATCTCAAAGAGCAATCAGAAATGCCTGTCCTTCCAAAAGTCTGGCAGGGGAACAGCAGTAAATATACTAACCGTGATTCCCAAACCAGGAGAGCACTGGTGGCTTCTGGCATGTTTCCACCTATGCAGTAAGCAAAGGCTTAAATACAGAAATTCTTAGAAGAGAACTCTTATGTTATTTTACCTCTTGCTGTTGTTTAATAAAAGCATCTTTCTCCTCCAACATTGATGTCAGTTCATGCAACCGCATTTGCAAGTCACTGTTGCTTCCTTCTCTCCTTGATATGTCTTGCTGGAATTGGCATAACTGAGACTGCAAAACACACGTTGAGGGACTGTCAGGTGTTTGGGGCTCCTTGCAGGTCACCTGGCAGGAGTACCCAGGCTCCAGGTGTATAGTTCTCATGAACTCCATGAACAGTAAGAACCAGAGATCGTCAAGTGAGAATGTGGAGCTGCACAGTAAATCCAGGAAGTGCTGACTGAGTTCTACCCAGTATGAGTTTAACAGTCTCATAACTCGGCTTATAAAGTGGAAAACAAGTGGAACTCGCTTCCAGGGTGGCAAATTATTACTGTAAGGATTTCAGTGAGAGACACTTCCTACATACGGTTTGACTGGGAGTTTTGTTTTCTGGTGGGTGTCTCTGCTTTAGTGTCTTTATCAGGACCCTCAAAATGTCCCTTCTGGCAGTCTTTCCAATCTGATTAATCTGAGGAACTAATTTTTACATCACAGTTTGACGTGAACCGTAAGGGTTCCTGAACTGTCATGAGTGTGGATAAAGGAATTCTAAACCAAAAGAGACCTGGTTGGTCTTTCTCATTCCTTAATTAAAAGTGAGGCTGTTCAATTCCAGGTGTACAGGGGGAGGAGCACACACGTGCCAAGTTAAACAGCTTACCCTGAGGCTGCGGATCTCGCGATCTTTATCCTCCCTCAAGTTATTGATCATCTCCACGTAACGGCTGGAGAGTTCATCCGTGGTGGTCTGCAGGGTTGGATTAGAGCAGGCCTGCAGAAAGTGAGATTGTATTGCATCTTAAAAAGAGGGGGTTTGTCTTCAGTTTTCCTACATTAATGCATCAGTACCCGTGAATAACCACTGCTGGACACAGAACAAGTGAGCCTGTTACCTGCAGCCTGAGGCTCTGAATATCCTGCTCCAAGGCACGCTTGCAGAACTCCAGCTCCTTTAGCTGACAATCCTTTTCTCCCTCACTGAGCCGAAGGGAGAGGAGCTGTTCCTCCAGAGAGCGACATTTCGCAGTACTCTCTCTGAGTCCTTGCTAGAAAGCACAGAAATGGGATGAGAGCACAGTGGTCCTTAAGGAAGTAACAGATGACACACAGACCCTAGCAGGTACCAGGCAGCAATTACTTGGAATGCTCAAAAGGCAGACACTGGCTAGTTTTTAGCTGACCAATGGCACTGAAAATACAGGTTTAGACTTACCTGCTGCTGACGATTATTCTCTCTCAGAGAAGCCAGCATCGTTTCATACTCTTTTACTTGAGAATCTTTGAACGCCAAATCCTTCTTAAGTAAGACATTGTCGGTTTCTAATTTCTGCAAGGCAAAAGCATTTATGTCAATAGCTGTAATTGTTTAGTAAACTTTTCCTGTATTCAAAGGGAAACATACTGAGCAATTGGTGACTAAGAAAATGCTCCATTTTCTTGCAACAATGGGGATTTGTTAACTACATCGCACACCTGTAGTAGCTGGCTGTGTGCTGTGGTAAGCACTGGGATCATGCACCCTGCTCTTTCAGTCTGCCCCAGAAAGAATTACTCAGTTATTTACAGAATAACAGAAACCAATGAAAAACCCTAATCTGAAACCACTTCACTGTACAAACTCCTTGTCCTCTGTTAAAGGTAACAGTCAAAACTCCCTCTCCCCTCCCTAACTTGGCATTTCCATGTTTCCATGGGGCTGAGTACTTGGGCTGGTGTGGGAAATGGTTCTGCTTTCCTAACAGCAATTATCTGCTGTCTACTGTATGTGAGGCCATAGAGCTCCAGCTTCCAGGTGGGAAGCCTGTACCCAGGTGAACCACTGGAGCTGTTAACACCACAAGCTGAGAACAGCTTTCTGATAAAGTGGGAAATGCAGCTCTGTCAGGGTGAATGGAACTGACGTCCCCTGATTCCTGAACAGCACTAGTAAATAGCCACTTGGTGTACACTGCCTGCCCAGGTCTGAAGTAAAACTGTAGCTCCATACATGACACCAGTGTGCATCACACGTGTGCTATGTACAAATTCAGAGCTTTAAATCTAATTTCACCCAGCAGGGTCATTTCTTTGAAAGTATTTGGTGTGTTTGGGCTTCAAACGGATCAGCTGAAGACCACTGCTAGGAAGAAATCCATCCCATGCACTGTATGAGTCTTGGAAGCCCAGTAACGAACCTGCCATTTCCAAAAGTGCCTTACCCCCAAGTCATCCTGCAGGTGGCAAAGCTCTTCACGTAGATTCTTGAAAGTGGAAAGCACAAGTCTCAAAGATTTATCTGATGTGACTCTCATCTAGGAGGGGGAAAATGAACATGGATTCATGGATAAGCTTTGTTTACAGTATGCTTGACAAGAGGTAGAACAGAAAATGCTACACAGCTGAAAACAACTATTGGAGCTACTGCAGTGGGCCCACAGTTTCTACAAAGCAGCCCATTTCTATGCACTTTGTTCTGCAAAGGGCACAGGTTTTACACTGCTGCCTTGTAACACAGGTAACGTTTTTTAGGTGGAAGGAACACGCAAGTAAAGAACTGCATCTGTACAGCAACACAGGGAAGCACAAATGTGTTGTACTGCACAGTCATTCATGACTGATGCTAAGAAAGCACTGCCCCACCGGAGAAGGCACAGAGGAAGCAGCAGCACCGAGTCCTGGCCGAGCGCTTGCAGCCAGGGGCAAGAGAATTTAATTAAAGCTGTACGAAACTTAAATGAAAGCCATACAACCAACTCCTCCCTTTAAAAGGAAAAAGATCCCAACGATTAAGGAGGCGAGTGGATGAACGACAGTCGTGCACGAGAGCCTAACCCTGTTCCTGGATTTTCTTTCCATGCACATGAACAGCTGTGTACCGATTCATGTTGAAACACAAACGGTTGTGTTTCCTGACACACTTCTAATATTTGAAAGAATAATAATAGGTTTTGAAAGACCACACAAAGTCATTCCTCAAGTTCTGACTCGTGGAAGGGCTGAATATGCCATGCAAGTGAATGATTTTTCTACTACCTGACTCTCTCCCTTCACTTCACCTGGTGATCATTTGGGCTGAAGAGAGCCATCGAGATCTTCATCAATGCAGTGATGAGCCCATGTCCTACCTTTTTATCCCCACATCCCTATGATGTGACTAAAGCATCAAAAAACATCTTCAGTGTAACCTACCTGTTTGGAGTTTAATTGAAATGGAATTTCAGCTTTGACTTACAGTTTTGTTGGTTTTATTGTGAAATACACTTAAGAGTAGATTAAAAGAAGAAATTAAGTCAAAATGGTTGAGTTTAGGCTATAAAAAGTATCAGTAAGTCCCCACTCAGCAATTAGTAAGTGCTAGAGGTTGCTAAATTCATGTACTTCTACAGTGAAATCCTCTGTGCTCCTCGACATAAGCCTCTGTGCATATCCCACACAGTCATTCCCTGAGCAGTCTGACAGAGCTCAGAATCCTTCTGGGATCAGAAGCCAGAGCACACATCCCCCTCACCTCATGGAGGCCGGGTCTAGACACACCTGCAGCACTGTACTAAAAACCGTAGTGTAGGGTACTACAGTGACAGGAGGCAACAAACAAGCAGCCATTACCAGAACTCATCTGCCTGCCTTAATGTGGCTGGTGATCGCAAAGGCAGGTAGTGTTAAGGCAGCTAAAGAACAAGATCTGAAGAAAAAAGAGCCTTTATAAATGTAACCAAGCCAGAAAGAGTTCTATTTTGCTACTGCATGTCATAAGTGTGCCTCAGCACAACGTGCTGTGATAGAGGTTTTTTAACCAGGATATTTGTAAAAGGTGGGACCTGAGTTACAAGCATCCTATGTAGCTGGCAACCGATACCAAATTCATCGTGCAGTAAAGCACCTACTGTCTGCCTTTAGCTTTTAAAGTAAAGCAGCAATAAACAAGTAAAAGAGTAAAGGTCTGTATTCTCCTATGACTGATCAAAATCCAAGATGGTTTCCAGTGAAACTGGAAGAAAGCACCAGTAAAGATCAGTTAAAACAGGCAAGTAGTCTGTGGAACCCACTGCTACAACATCACTTGAAGCCACCTGTATGGTTCCATGCTCTTTACACTAGGAAAAAGTGAATGAGCAGAATAGATTTAAGTATGTTACATACAAAGTCCTTGGTACATGTAAGCCAACTTCTGTTGTTTCAGGTTACTGTAGACGTCCACACACCCCCTCCACCCCACTCATGTACCTGGAGGAGATAACGAATCTGCTGCTTTGTTGGCTCAGACAGTCCTTTGGGAATTAATTCTTCAATATCTTCAGTCTAAGCAAAGAAGGGAGGAAAGGGGAGACATCTTGATTAAGAATTTTGCCTGTAAGATCACAATGTGGGTTCTTCATTAATTACACAGCTCTTCTATGGAAAACATCTTTAGTACAAGGCAAATAAGAACGAAAATAGATCAAAGTGTATCCAGAAAATTTCTAAAGCCGTATATATGTGTGGCAGATGAAAACCGAGATGAAGTGATACAGGCAGCATACATTCAAATCACTAAGGGTAATATTTATTTTAAAGGCAGCATTCAAAACAACCCTCTCCAGAAGTATGAGGTGACACTAGAACAGAACCCCCAGCAGTCGAGGACAGGAGCAAACCTCACCTTTCTCCTGCACAGACTGTCAATAAAGATGAGCAGCCTGTCACAGGAGACACTGCTTCACGTGATTTCATCCTAGACAAGTACTTCTGCCGTGCACACAATGCCTTTAACGACATAACAGAGGTGTCGATGCGCCTGTCCTGGCCTGACTGGTAAAAGGAAGCCTGCTGCAGATAGGAAGCCTGTTCTGGCAGCTCATGTTCATCTGGTTCTTGTGAGAGGCACTGTCTTCACTCCTTGCAGAGCAAGGCAGCCTGTGTTCCTGAACTGCAGCTTTACTGGCAAGAGAGTGAAAGCTGCTTTGCAAAACACACATAGTGAAAATACGTATGTGTGGCTGTGAGAATTTGTTTTACAATGAAATCATTAGGCACAACAGGAAAGGCTTTTCAGAATTTGACTGTCATACTGGAATAATGCAAATTATCAGAGTTTCCTTTCAGTGTTATTGCATTTGCAAATACATGCCTGGCTGTGGGTTTCAGCCTCTGAATGTTACTAACAAGCAGGGATCATTAACTGACAAAGAAAGATCAGCATCCTTCATTTGAACTGGCTGGGCTTAATTTGCTTCAAGATCCACACCACTGCTTTTAACACTGTTGGGGAGGAGCTTGCCGAGAGCATGCCTGATGCTTACCTGACACGTAGATTCAATGTCATGGTTTCTGTAAAACAGACAAAATCCAAGGGATCAATTAACAGAAAGCTTCTTGAGACATTTATTCAAGTCCACATTCACAACTGTACATTATTATCTTTAAAATACAGAGCAAGGAAGGTTCTTTGCCAGATTAGGAGCTGTTACCTTCCTCCTAAGGTGTTAGGCAACATGAGGTGCCTAAATCCACATAGAACTATCTGAGGAGACTGGACTGCTAACAGCAGTACAGTTAACACAGGCTGCCTCCTTTCTCTGGGTAGTTATCCCAGTTGTGTTCAGTTAATCCCATTACAGTCTTAATTGACTGGGTAATGGTTTACCCAGAACTATGCTGCAACATTCTGACATGCCTGAACTGTTTACATTGCAGTGTCAGGGGCTGTGTGTGGCTTAAATTCCACTCTTCCCCTGCTGTGGGACCACTTTTCTTATTTAAGTGACCTTGGAAAGCACCAAACAAGACTGGGAGTGAGGAGGAAGAATGAACTAGTAGTTGTGAGGGAGAGGTAAGAACTTTGTGCAGGCTCAGATTACCGGCTGCTGCGTTCCTTTTTAAAGACAATGTGCAGGGCTCTGCAGAATACTGGCTTAACTTTAATTTGCATAAAGATACTGGCTTTATGCCTTATAGTGACTGCCTTATAATCCATGCCATAACATAACAACATGGCACAGCAAAGGAAGTGGCAATCTGGGCATTTGGGTTGTTTCTTCGGGACGCAGGAATAGAAGTGTATCATTAAACATATGTCAGAGAACGCTGTAAGTATACTTGTTTGCTCTATGTGCAAAAAGTCATGCATAATTCTTACTGCCTGTTAGTCTAACCAGTTGGGAAAAGCATCAAAGTCAATACATTTCTTGGCTTACAGCATTTCTGTGTCCTCAGTTACTCAGCAAATTAGATGAGTGTAAAATACAGTCAATTCTAGTCGTCAGGGAAGAAACCCCGCAATTTGCAAACAATACTGTCCTCTCAGCTGTGCAACGGTAGGATCTCAGGAGCAGAGGAATGACAGAACAGATATAACGCCAGTACCTTCCTCCTATCTTTTCCACATGCTGCAGTAGACAACTGTGCAAGTCGTTGGTCTTGCGGTGCAGCTCAGCCAGGAGCTCACCGAAGTAGCGGCAGTCCAGCTGGTCATTATTTTCCTGAGCACAATTCACCTAGCAGGAGATACACAAAAAGGTCACAACTGAGTTCCCTTCTTTGGGGTGAAAGCTGAACATGAACACACTACAGGTACGATGGGTTTGGTTTTGTTTGCTCTTAATTCGCAATCTGTTTACGCTGTTCTTTTCCTTGGTATTGAGTCTTCCATGTCTTCTGGTTTTCAGTAAACTCTACAGAAACAAATAGCTTCCTTTACAACACCAACAAATACGCAGAGTAGCATCTTCTGCGGCAGTGTCATCATTATGCTAATATGGAAAGTGCTGAGAATTAGGAAATCTCATTAATACAGATGCTTCCCTGGCTGCAGTGGATGAACGCCTGTGGGCAGCACTCAGATAAACCCAGCCGAGTGCCAGACTCCCCACTGCGCAAATGGTATTTGTATTGCCACAGTCCAAATGTTTATGTATGTGAACAATAAAAGGATTCCAGCAGCAACCAGAACTGAGTGTACCTAAGCTGGCTTATGGGAGTATCTGGCTATGGAAGATTCCACAGAGGTTTAGCACTGAGGTCACCAAGTATGGTTGTCTTGCCACCTATTTATTGAGTAGGTGCACAGGAAGGGCTGCCACACTCCCTTCCCAACTGAAATAACAGTACACATGTATAGCAAGCCTGCTGCAGCCCTTAGAAACTCCAGAACTTGCAACCTCATGCAAAATGAAAGGCAGAGGAAGGTAATTTTGTGCTTACAGTGAATCTATGTCAAATACTTGTACAGCAAATTGAAATATATTTGAAGTCCTTACTGATCAGTTTAGGTAGAAAACAATCCTGAATTGATACATGTCAACTTTATAAACTAATGTATTTTTTCTCCAAAACTAGAGGCATAAGCCTAACATTATTCTTGTACAGGGACTGATGAAACCTGACTAAATCAATGGGTAACACTCCCAGATACAGAAAAAACCCAAACAAACCAGCAAGACTTAACAGAGTTAAAGGACCACAGAAGGATGATCAGTCAGTACTCCTGAGTGCAGTTAGGTGCCAACAAGAAACAGACAAAACACTTAAAGCAGCCTTTTCTTCCTCTTAACATCATCTGTCAAAGGCTTGGACATTTCCAAACAACACCTGCAACCACAGTGTACAAAGAAGTTACCTGCAACACACTAACTCTGCTGTTCACTTAAAATGGGTGTATGGTGCTTAATTACCCTGCTATGAGTTTGAACAAAAGCTTCTGAGGTTGGAGATTAGCAATTTTATGTGTCTGTAACGTTTTATACTCTTCCTAGAGAACAAAAATACACTGTGAACATTCAGCAAGTGATTCTTACCGGCTCACAGGTTTGCACTGTCACCTTCCTCACTGTATTTCCTCTGCAGTCATCGCTGACAGAGACTGGAATTACTTCACAAGGGCTGATGGTCTGTGTCTGCTGGCACTGGTGAGTGACCTGGGACTGCTCAGAGTACTGGCAGGGCTGGGCAGCCTGGCGCTGCTCCACTTGCTGGGGACTCTGGCACTGGCGGGAGAGCTGATACTGCTTCTCCTGGAAACAAGAATGGATTGTTTTAACCTGACAGACATGGCCTTAATCACATGGAAGCTTCACATGATATATATATAAATGAATGAAATGTGGGTTTGCATGGAAGGACTAATGACAGCTTCACATATTTTAATAAGCCTGATAAAGGTGCTTATGTTCTTAGCTGAACATGAGTTTGCCTCACACTTTCATTGTAACAAAATTGGTGAATTACAACCAGTAATTCACCAGCTCCTCAAATTTTAGTAGCTGCAAATGAAAAGCACAAGACCTTTCCTATGTTGTTTCATTGTGTTGTTACTCTTAACACATTCAGGCAACGGGGACCTCCATTATTTACTTTGGAACACATATCCTGTAAGTATTTCAAGAGACTAAAAAGGGAACTGCAGTTGGACTAAGATGACATTTCACACAGCTTTGCCAAATACATTTTTCAAGAATGAGTAAAACCAAATAATAAATAATGTGTATTTTCAGTTCTTTTTTGTTCCTTTTTTTTGCTCTGTTGTGGAGCTACTGCAAGCAACTCCCAGTCACTATTCAGATAAAGGCTGACAGCACAGGAGGTACAACAGCAGTTTTCATTGCTAGTCTGAAATCATAAATTCTTAAATACAGCAATGCTCCAGCTCCTGCTGCCCTTACAGAAACTGCTTCATTTGCTTTGAGAATGCGCCCTAGACCTCAACAAGGGAAAAAAAAAACCCAACCAAAAACACCCCAAAAAAGCCCCAGCCCGGAAGCATCACGTTCCTGCTATCAGCGCAATCTTCTTTTGCAACAGGTAATATAAACAACCAACTTACTTGGAGGGGATTTAATAGCTCATATTTTCTTATTGTCTTTTCATAGATGACATTATTTCCAGGACAGAAATTCGCCCCTCTAAGAAATGGGGATAAGGGCTCCTGTAAAACATTTATTAAAACATTCATATATGGTGAACAGAAAATTCAGGATTAATGCAGTTTGGCTAAAACATGAGAAGGGTTTTTTGCAATGTGAAGACACGGACACTTTGAGACAGTTCTTTAGGATACGTGCATTTGAGCTTATGCCCATTTGGAAACAAAGTGACTGTGCTTCCACCTAGACAACATTTGAAATAAGCATAGTAAAAACACTTAGAAACTCACCTCCACTAGCAACATTACTGAAGCCTGTTAATAGAGACTTCACTGCTGACAGTTGGGAAGCCTGACTAGCAATTCTATAGTATTTTCAATCCCTATAATTTAACCTCTCACCATCAGAGGTATGGGTAACATATTTAGCATCCCCTGATGGAGGTAGCTGAGCACTTCACCAGATCAGGGTGATTAAGGGAGGAGGAGATCCACAAGTAGAACTCCAGCAGGAAGCAGTTTTCTTACCTGATCAGGATTCTCAATAATAATCCTTCGAAAAGTGCCCTGTGAGAAAGAACATCAAAGATTCAGTGACAAATGCTCTTTAACCTCTAAAACCTTTTTATGCTCAGAGGTCAGGCTCATGTGGATTCCAGAGTAACCTGAATACTGTCATCCGTGTTTATTGCTATAAACACTGAGATCCACTGGCCTAAATCACCTAGAAACATTTTAAAGCCAGGGCCTTCCCACCCCAAAGGAAGCAGGCCATGCACAGCGTGGCAGTACACAACCTGTTACTCTCAGGTTTGAGAGTCTGGTTTTTCTCACTCACCTCTCTGCAGTCCTTATTGTCTCTAAGTGCCAACAGAACAGCACACACATCAAAGCTGGCATACTGGACTAGGTCCTCAAGAATCTCTTGTCCCTGTTCCACAGGCACTGTCTTTTACTGACAGTCTTTACTGCGACATATCAAGGTCAGCTGCTGTAAATGGATGCACACTTTAAATACCCTTTTTTGTTTCAACAAGGGAAGAAAATCTGTATTTTGCTTAAACACCAAACTGAAAGGGCTGAGGCACTGCCAACGCATCCCATCGGCCACCACTAAATACACCCAGCAGTGGCAACTGTTTCTAAAAGTGGTCACAAAACTCCACATTGACACCTATGAGAAAAAGATGCCCACGTGGAACATTTTGCACATTCTTCAATTAGAAATATGTCTTCTTACATTACAGGGATCTGTAAGCAACAGCAGTTTGGTTCATTTTCAAACAGATTTTGACACTTCTTCCCCCAGCACTGGCTACAAGCCATCACAGACACTCTCTTCCATTTTGTGGACTACCACGTTGTACCAAATTGTGCACATTGCTTGACATCCCCACATCCAGTTCTTCATCCAAGTAAGCAAAATTCCCACTGAATGACTGGGCCATTTGTCAGTTCATGCCACACCAGTTGTTCTTCCCCACAGTACAAACTTCCAATTTTCATAATAATTATTTCTTCCCTTAACCCATGGGCAGTGCTTGGGAAGTTTATACTGCCCTAGCAGTCTCAGAGACACTCTTCACTGGGTAAGGGCAGCTCTGAAGTAGGTCAAGTTTCCAGCTGTGAACTGTTGCAGTTTAGGAAGCCTGAAGCGCTTTTCCCAATCTTCCAAGAGTGAATCATAACAGCACCAGGAAAAAGAAATCAAAGTGGAAAAGAAACTGCTTCAGCAGCAATCACAGTAATTAAGAAATCTTAAAATCGTAACTGCCGCAGAGAACTTGGAAAGCTGCCTACTGCCTCTCCAAGACACCGTGTACCTGAGGTGGGCCTGTCAAGGGAAGGAACCCACCACCGCCAACAGAACTCTCTGTATCAGGACGTAACACCAAGAAGAAACATCAGGGAGGTCTAGAACATACAGCCCAACTCTTACATCGCTGAGACACCTACAGGATTAGAGCTGAAAAGTAAAACACTTAAAAACAATGAATGCCCACTGGTACTTCCTTCACAGAAGGCATCATCCTGGAGCACTCCAGTGCTATGACATGAGTATCGTGAGAGAGCGGTAATCATTCAGAACTGACAACTATGGTATGGTACAAGAAAACAAGATGAGCGTTGTGCATGAGATCAAAAGACACATCTTCAATCTACCGAAAAGTTGGACAAACCTGCCTGAACTAAATCCTGCTGCCACAGGGCTTTGGAATACGTAACTCACACAGTCTAGTTTAGAGAGGATAATGCATAAAGAAAGCTATTTTATCCAGTTACCTGTGTGCTCTCAGAGGAATACGTTCAGAACTGAGAAGACCAGAGCATTTTAAGTTAAAACATTCTTTTATAATATTCAAAAGGACAGTCTAATCATATGTGGAATATTATATAGGACCTACAAATGCTTTGCTTGGATAAAATCATGCTTATTTTTAAGATACCCAAACTCTTTCATTTCCAAAGGACTTTGATGCAGATACATTTCCCTCGCTCCCTCAAACATGGATTTGCCTGCCCTTCCTCCCATACCAGCCAAGCAAGCTGGACTTGCACAGGCTGGGAGGGAACCAAGGAGCCAGAAACCCTGTGACTGTGCCAGCCTGAAGTACCCACACACAGTCCCTTGCTCCTCACAAGAAGATGCCACCTCTGAGGCCTCTGGAGCAGTGAGTGTGCTGCAGGAGGTACGCTGCCATTGAAGATGATCTCGGGCTGTTTCCATTTTCCCATCATTCCCAAGGGGCACAATTCAGGCTACTCTCAAGTTGCCTACAACACTACGGAGATGCAACGTTGTGCAACTGGGAAAATGAAGAGGAGGCTGGGATTTTGAAGGGGAGAGCCCAGCATAACAGTGCTGCTGTGGATTTCGGTGGAGTGACTGGGTTTGGTTTTGCAGCAGCCTGACCAGTTGATCTGGGCCTGTGTTTATAAGGATAATATCAAAAGGTATATGCTAATACTTTAATAATGATATTTGCTAGTCTTTAAGGTTTT
Organism: Amazona ochrocephala; assembly: GCA_039720435.1. Taxonomy (NCBI): domain Eukaryota; kingdom Metazoa; phylum Chordata; class Aves; order Psittaciformes; family Psittacidae; genus Amazona; species Amazona ochrocephala. The sequence continues at coordinate 15,809,514 of CM077883.1, forward strand.
TAAATAAGATACTTCAGTTTTAAAATAAGCATTCCATAGATTTATCAGCTATCGTGTACAAATTTGATACAAACCCAAATCAGTACACTAACTCTTATTTCAACAAGTTCCCCGTAGCTTCAGACAAACCAGCGAGTAAGGTGAGAATTTATTCCATGTCAGAACCTTTTACCCATAACACATTGTCTTGTTAATTACAAGCAATACCATCAGAATTTATGAGTCACATTTGGCAGCTGAAATAGGGAAATGGCAGGCTACCTTTGAGGGCTGTTTCCAACAATACAGATCTTACAAGCTGGGTAATATTATACCCTTTCCACAACGGAAGTGAGAGCCCTTCATAGAACACAGCCCAGCCATGAAAAGATCTTGCTCACAGATTTTCTCACATGGGTAGACAACTCCTACAAAGGCTTTCAAGATTCTGCCCTCTGCACTGACAGCAGACATCTTGTGTGTGCCATTTCATGTATCATCTTTTGTGACCACAGTGAAAGAGTTCATACGTGTAAGCCATACTAGAAGAGAATTTATTCTAAACAACATTCCTCACTTAGATCAAGCAGATGAGAGAAAAAATTGCCGTGAATTACTCCAGATGAAGCTTGTCATGGCTGGGAACAGCATTTGGCTTCTACATCAAGGATAAAACAAAGTTAGATCAAAAAAGTAGAGAAAACTGAATCCTACCCAAAAAAATACAATCGTGTACTGTATGCACACACCAGTTTCAAATTTTCCCTCCTTCTAGCTTATTACAAACGTACACAAGCACACCAGAACACACCATATGACTAAATGAGACGACAGCATATCAATGGTGATGCAGACATTTGTTATCATTAATCTACAAAAGCTCTGCAAAAGTAAACATTGCTCAAAGATTGCTCTTCGCCTTATCAACAGTAAGAAGCTGAAACTACAGCTCTAGGCTGCCATGAACTGAGAATTCTAGTGTTCACTTAAACCCGTGTGCAAGTCTGGTATCATCATGTTATTCAGTTTATGGAGCTATTCGTGATGTGCTCAAAGGGCAACTGAAGCTTCCTGTGCTCCTCCCTGCACTTCTTTCTGACAACTCCCATTCACCACCAAGTATGCAACTTGCCTACTCCCAGCCAACTTCCCTGTTTGTTACTGTTTTCTTCTTTAATAACTTCCTAATAATCTCTATGAGGCACCTTTCCTGTCCGCCATTAAAACTGCAACCCACAGCCTGATCTAACTACACCCTCTTTTGTCTTGAAAGTCTAATCCAGCAAAACACTTCAGCAAATTATTTTTCATTAGCACGACTTAATGGATTCAGTGACTAAAACAGATGTTAAAATTAAACAGACTTCATAGAGCAGAGACAGCAGTTGAGTCTGTAATCAAATTGTTCACGTACTTAGATAAGTAAAGGAAGCCTGGGACTGCAGTATTTATTCTAATGAATACTTAATTAATTGAATGCAATTCAGACTATCATCTAGCCTAGTTGAGCAGATCACTTATCTGGGAGGTGAGAGACCAGTGTTTACACTCCTGCCCTGCATCTTGCAAAAGAGGAATTAACAGCTTTGATACGGCAGGGCTGTGTCTGTCATATCCAAGTCTATAAAAGCAATTAGTGAAGTGGCTCACTTTCCAGAACCTATAGAAGGCATCCTGAGAGGCAGGCAGCCCTTAAACTACACAAGCATGGCTTTGAAAGGAAGTCCGATTTTGTACCGGTCTTCACCCCTGTTCTTTTTCATAGGGAAATATTTTTATATCATAGAAAAGAAAATTAAATAAGAGTTTAACCTGAAACAAACGTGTTGCCATATCGAGTACAAGGAGTACAACATGCCAACCCTGCTTCTACCAACTGATGTACGAGGGGAAAAAATGGTTTAGGAATAAATTCTGATCTTTTCTGGTTTTATACTTAAAGCAGTTCTTAAGTTATTGGTTTCTCGTCTTGTTTTTAAGATTTAGCTCTGATACCAAATCACACATGTTAAAATTACAATAAATTCCATGAACACCTTGAAGCCATTCCTTGACTATGCACCCAGCGCCAAACCTGCTGAACTACATTGTGCAGACTTGTAAAGTGAAGCTAAATGAACTCTCGTACTTACCCACCTGCACAGTCACATAGGTTATTAGCATCATTGATTCAAACACGACTATTAACCACACACAGCTGTCTATTTACACAAGCAGCACCAAGCAAGCAGAAAAGTGGCTTTGTGCCCATCCCGTCAGTGGAACGGGAGCACCCAGCCTGCAGGAGCAGCAGCACGGGCCTCGGTGTTAGCCTCCCATTGACAAAACGGGAAAAAATAACGCAACAGAATAAGGTGTTTACAGGTTCAAGTTAAAAACTAAACGTGAACTGGACTTGCCAACCAGGGAACAATACAGACTGACCAATCAAACTGGAAAGGAGGAATTTAAAGGGACATTCATGTTGAGTTCTACATTCAAACGGGTTATGGTGGTGCGAAGGTTTCCTCGCTCGCCTGAGGCAGGAGCTAATTCTCTCGCTGCTCGTTCCCAGATGAACTCTTCCCTGATCTCATCTGGCTCGCTCCATGGTGCCGGGCCTCGGGGTAAGCTCTGTGGAGGGCCGATCCCGCCGCGGGCTCCTAACCACACACCGGTGAAAGAAGAGGTAGATGTAGGAGCTGGGGAGCGCGGCTAAAGGCAAGGCCCCGGGGAGGTCTGGGGATGACCCGTTCCGCTCCGCTGCCGGGTGGCCGCAGGGAGCGGCCGGGCCTGGCCGTACCCTCAGGGCAGCGGGGCCCAGGCCGGGCCTCCCCGCCACAGCCGAGGCGGAGGACCGGTGGCTCCCACACCGCGTGCCGTGGCGAGTTTCTGGAGACAGTCATGGGGGCACGGACGCGTCCGCCCGCTCGATCTGAGGGAAGACGACTCCGCACCGCCCGGCCTCACGCCGGCGGTCCCGTCCCGACCCTCCCTCTTGGCCGCGCCCGAGAGCCCCGCGGCCTCCCCGCTCCGCCGTGCCCGCTGGCACACGGGAGTCTGGCTCACGGCCCGGCGCCGCAGTTGTACCCCGGGCGGGCTTTGGCTTCACAGCACCCAGCCCCGGCGGGAACGGGACACCGGCGCAGCCCAGGTCAGGCGCAGGAGGGTAAGGGAGGCCCGTCGGCGCACGCTGTACCTGTTGCGGCGAGTCGCAGCCGGCGATGACCTGCTGGTAGCCGTGCGAGCACTCCAGCGGAGAGGCCGCCCGGGAGGAGCAGGACGTGCTCACCCTCCGGCAGCCGGGGCCGTAGGTCCGCACCCGGTCGTATGCCACGCTGCTGTCCTGCTGCTGGTGGGGAGCGGGATCGACGCACGGCAGGGGCCGCGGAGGGTCGGGGCAGGACGGCGGGGGCCGCGGCGGCGGGGGAGGCTCCGGGCACGGCGGCGGGTCCAGGCAGGGAAGGGGCCGGGGCAGCGGCTCCGGGCAAGAGAGGGGCCGTCGGGCGGCGGGGAGTGTGCTGTAGTGCTGCTGGCGCCGGTAGTAGTGGTGCTGCTGCTGCTGCTGGAGGTGCGGGGGCAGCGTGAGGGGCTGCAGCTGCTGCTGCCCCCCGTACATCCCGGCCGCGGGCTCCGGGGAGCGGGCGGCAGCGCAGGAGGGAGCCGGGGAAGCGCGGCGATTAGTACCTGCGGGAGCCGCGCCTAGGGCGGGACACACCTCCGGGTGATAGGGCCCCGCGGCCGCCGCCCCCTCGCCGGGCAGGCGGCCAGACGGGAGCGCGCACGGGCGCGGGGGGAAGCCTCTCGCCCAGCACGGGCCGGGCCTGGGGTGGGAGCAGGGATCCCGCGGCTGCTTCGCACCTTCCTCTGCAGCTTTCGGGTCCTGCCTGGAGGAGGCGTTGGAGCAGCAGATGCCGCCCTGGGTTCCAGGCTTCGGGTACAGCCCCGTGATGGAACATCGCTAATGGAAAAAGTAGGGGGAAATACAGCGTAACGCTGTGTAAGCCCTTTGTTATGAATGTGTTTACAGTGGGTGTAGGGGGAGTGTAAATACATAGTTATCTGCTTCTCAGATACTTCGCAGGAGGTTGTGAACTTACCCGCAGAGCACTTTGCATCTCGCCTTCCCCCCGTGCGGCAAACTCGGACACGCGTCCGTTTCCTCAGTGCGTGCATTCCTGCACAGGACAGGCAGCCCTGGGCAACCATCGTTACAGGCGGACAACAATGCTCACGTGGAAAGGATGGAGTTGGTTGCCTACCCGAAGTCTGTACAGAAGAATGTGAAACTCCAGCTGGTTTCTCAATCTAGCATGTTTTGGTTTGGGTTCCTCTGGCTGCGTCAGGCAAGCCCCAGCTGAGAAGTTAACTTTGTTCAGCAAGGAAATGTAGCAATAACATAATTGTAGAATCTTGTGTAATAAATATTACCCTGAATAATAAACCTCGGATTCTTAATTTTGTCGTCATCCGTCCCCCTCCCCTCCCCCCCCCCCCCCCCCCCCCCCCCCGCTCACTATGCTTTAAAGTCACACAGTACAGTCACAAGTTTCTAAAGTACCATGTTATGGCAAAGCACCTCTGACATAATGGAGCAATACCAGCTGTATTGTTATACGTGGCATTACATTGGCCATTCACTGCAAGCTCTGTCCCAGAAATTCAAAAGTGCTAACAAAATCTCTTTACAGGCAGTTGGGCAGCTGTGAACCTTAGGATGAGGTCCTACGGCAATCCAGTATTTTAAGGTACTGAAGAGATATTCATCAACTATAAAAAGTATTGCTTTTCCTTGAGGCATTAAACCCAAAGAGACAATCTAGTTTACATACATGTATATAAAATGCATTAGAGGTAAATGCTGATTTCAAAGGAACTATATGCAAAGAAAACCTATGTTCTCTTAAAACCAGTTCACCAGCTTGAAAAAACTATTGGCTTCTCACAAAATAATTTAGAAAAGACCATCTCTTGGAAAGCAATGAAATACGGGTACAACAGCCAGGTCCCTATTTGACACAAACCTTAGGGAATTGTTTGTGCTTCAGTAGGAAGTTACAGAAACTCCTCAGGGGAAGAAAAATGCTGTAGCATAGAATGTGGAAAACACTTGGTTAGCCAAGTCGAGACTCTTACCTGCATGCAGTACAGTGCCCTGTTTAATAAAGAGTGTCTTGGAAATTTCTTACGAGGGTCAGCAGAAAGCAAGCCCTAAGTCATCCCATTGTAATGGAAACACAAAGTAACTTCCGCAAAACTTTATAGATGTGGCGGGGATTATTGGAGTCATAACTAATAACAGTAAGTAATATATGCACAGTGATCTGTACCAGTTAATGAAAAGAGCCTCAAACAAAGCATCTGGATTTTAATGTGACCAAAGCTTTGTGTACATCTCAAACCAAGAATGATACTGCATTCTCTATCTTGCAGGGCGCTACCTGTTTAATATGAGTTCTTGCTGTGACAGCTATGGCTAGGAGGAATAAAACTATATTTTGGTATAAAATAGGAGAGAAAAATAGTAGTTTGGGAAGACCACAACAAGAAATGTTGTATTCTGATTATATATATATATATGTATACTTGAATTATTTGTCATATGGGGTTGGGAAACTGAAGAGGTTGAGGAAGAGAGGGTTAAGAAGCCGGCAAACTGGCAGGCAGCTGTACCCCATAAGCAACTTGATGAGGCAGAGATAAAAATCTGCTTTCAGGTGAAAGGAGGGCATTAGAGATTGAAGGGGAAGTCAGAGCCAGCTGGCAAGCAGAGGCTTCAGTTTTCTGATCCTCCCTTTGAAGGAACAGCCATAATGCACTTGAGGTTTGGTGGAAGATGCCTGTCTGCAGACACTGCTTCAGATAGCCTGGTGCAGCTCCTTTGTTCCTGTTGACCTCTTAACCCTGGGCTATCTGTATCACTCTGTGCTGATAATGGGATAACACCTAGCAGAGAAAGGAATTTATGCAAGTCTGCCTCTCTCCTCATTCCAAATGGCTGGGACAACCTGGCTACAGAGCTCTGCTCTTGTTTAGCCAACAAAACTTTAACATCACTCATTGCCTGTAAAGACAAAGCCAGATATTTTCAGACAAGACAGCAAGTGTCTAGAACCTGCTGTTCAAATCACAAATAGGTCATTGTCTTTCAAAAAGTTGACCTCTGTTAAATCAGAAGTTGTGTGTTCATAGCAAATATTACTTGGTTATGGTCACAGCTTATCTTATGCCGGTCAGGCTTCATGAGCCTGCCTTACATGAAACTGCTTCTATAGGCAGACTGCACTTTCTGATTCGAGTGTCCTTTTTATATATATATATATATATATATATATATATATATACACACATATACATATATTTCCCCCCAAAGCTTTTGCTTCTCAACTGTCTTTCTGCCGTTAATTCTCTGTGGATACGTAGGTAACATTTGTCATCAAGCAGAATACAGAGTAATACCTTTCTGGACGCACAGAGGCATAATTAATCATTCAGAAGAAAGAAATCAGACTTTGCTTATAATATGAATATATAAGGATGGAGAAGGACTGGAGAAGGTCAGGGAGAGGGGGAAGAATGTACGTGCTTACAAGCAGTGAAGTTAAATCTACTCTTCTGCAAACACAGCCTGACACCTGAGAAAACAGACAATGTGATCTTTGACTGCAAAGCTGGTACACTGTATAATAAAACAGCACTTTAGAATAACTTTTGTCCTGTAATTCCTCTTCTTTCATTAAACAACTGCAGATGCTCTGCATACAGAAACCTTCAGAACATCAGCATCTCCGATCTCCTGCTTGAACCTCCTGATAGATAGGTACATTTGTGTGGATGTATCACGCAAACACTGGGGTAAGAGGGGATTATAGAGGAGCCACCAGGAGATGATTGGGAAGGAGAAAAACCAGACGAGTATTGAGCAAAGATCTGACGGCGAAAACCTAGCTAGTGTAGAGGGAGTGTTGGCTCTGTGGCCCCTGGCACCCCATCTGCCACGTTACCACAGCAACTTCAGGATAGAGAATTCTGACAGAAGAGATGACAGGTTGTCCTTTGTACTGCCTGAACCTTAGCCCCTCTGGTTTGTGCCTCTGCAATCACAACATACCCTATTTCCCACTAGGAAAAAAAACAAAAAAAATCACAAAACCCAAGAAAAAAGCCCACCTCTTAGGAAATACCTTCATCTTGCTTTAGGGCAGCACCACCTGGCTATTTATATTTCAATTAAAAATGTAAGAACAACTATGACAGTTCAGATCAAGACGCAATCTAGATCTCCAATAGATGCAGATGCTAAAGACCCACCAGTGTTTTCCAGAAGTGCCTGAAGAGGACAACCCAGTGTAACATTTCTCACTCAGTACTTTCCCACTCACCAACTATTTCCAACTGTGGGTATTTCATAAGGACAATATGTTTTTTTCTTATCAATAACTTCCAGTCTCACATCCACGGACTTCCTCAGTACACTACTTGAATTCATGTGAGCTTCTCCTGCACACAAAGTCCTCTGGAACATCAGCAGATCTGCTACTGCTGCATGAAGAACCTCCTTTAGATTCTGACTCTTAGTTCAACAGCCCCTAGTTTTTCTGTACAACGTTGTAATTTCTCTGTTATGTCCTCTGTCTTCCAGGCTAGAAGAAAAAAAATACCAGCAGCCCTATTCAGTCTTCTTCATAGAAATGTTATTGCATATCATGGGCGATTAATACCCCTTCCATGACCCTTTTCCAGTTCTAACAGATTATTGCACATTATTCCAGAAGTGGAAAAATCACGTATTTATGCAATGGTGCAATGATGTTTACTATTTTGTTCTCTATTATTAATAGCTTCTAATGTTTGATTTACCTTTTTTGACTGCCACTAATCTGATGTTTTCCTGGAGTTCTGTCATGACCAGCATCTTGCACTAGAGCACTAATAGGCTCCTCAGAGCCCGTCATTTCATATAACACATACAAGCATTGCTATATACTCATCCACAATGACTTTTTATCTGCTGTATTATTTTATAGTTTATTTAAAGTGTATTCTAGCAAGGTACCTTGCAATGCTAGCAAGATTGGATTGGAACTGTTTCTTATGTGATTTGAGAATTTTAATTCTCTACAAGTTACAGTAAGAAAATTCAGAAAGCAGAAAGGGTTAATCAGAGTTCAGGGTATGTTTCAAAGACTATAATTTACTATACTGGCATTACCTATTGATCAGACTATAAGGTGACTGATTTTGAAGGAAAACTCTCTTATCCCATTAGTAGGTTCCTTGTAATTAGTAGTGAAATCAGTTGAAGTTTAGACTCTTCAAAAAGAAATGGGAATCCTTGCAGCATACTCTTCTGGTTTATCACACATACCAAAAAATCTACAGTTAAGAATTGCATCTAATTATTAATAGCTAAGATAATTTATAATCTAAAACTGTCAAGGAACATGCACATATACTCCCACTTTTGCTATACCAGCAGAGGGGAAAAACAGTCTTTGTATTATAGTATAACAACAGTACACAGAGTGACAAAACAGAATACAATTACTTTGTTTTATAAGAATACTTTTTCTTTGTGATGGCTGTCAGTATCTTTAACAACTCCAAAGCTCAAGAGATTGTACTTCATTCTATGAAGTGAAATAATCAGCAGTGTAAGCAGAAGTCACTCTTTTGTTCTAACCATTTTCCTGTTTGAAGTATTGAGGTTATTTAACAGTCAATTTAATTTGTTTCAGATAATTAATTCTATGCACGAGATGTTTTGTTTGATCACCAAACATGTTGAGCAACTTTTCTCCTATCCATTAAAGGCCTTATTCAGCATGCTAAAGAGTGAATGCCTCATTTTAATGAAACATTGCTAGTCATCATTTCCCAAATACTGACTGCAAAAAAATAACTTACGAATACAACACTGTATGCTAAAGCAAGAATTTTATCCAGTGATAAGGCTTAGTACAAAATAAATCACAAAAGATGATGCTAAACTTTCCTCTCTTCACGATACTGCAGAAGTCCTCTGATAATCAGAGATATCTATATTATGCTGCCAGTTCTAATTTATAGTTCAGTGATGCTCTAAGAAAACTGATAAAGGAAAGGGCCTGCAGTCATGTGGAACATAGTACAGAACAGCTGATCTGTGGAGCTAGATACTTGCAAATTTCATGCCAAGGAAAGTTATTACATTCATTATGACCAAGCAGCAGGAAATGAGTTCAGTTCCAAAGCAACAATTTGCATTTCCCACCCCTGGACAGACTGCCTAAGGAACAATCCTCTTTATTAAAGGAGATAAAGAGCTGCGATTGTGACATACTTTAAAATAAATGTCGATACCTTGGATCTTTAGGAAGTGGATCTTTAGGACAGGGATGTGGGCATTTATTTATCTTTGCTTTTACTTGTACATAACTAAAAATCTGCCCTAGAAACAGCTGGTCTGTCTTTAAAGAAAATCTGAATTCCTCAGGCAAATAACATGGAAAAGTGTTCAGAATTTGTCTAAAAAAATAATTAAAAACTATATAAAACTACTAAAACTACAGGGGTAAGTTCTTAACATCCATAAATAAAATATAATATGGATTTTATAGACTATATTTTCCACCCAATAACCTATCAAAAAGAAAGAATGCTAGGTCTACTTAATTTCCCATGCATCAGCATCTCCACATTATTCAACTGCTGTAAGATTTCTATGGCCAAGGATGATAGGAATTTAAAGTTACAAGTGTAATTGCTAGACAGTTCTTTGGTCAGTGTATGTTATAGCTACAAATAGATTAGATCATAGATTAAAATAGCTGTCTCAGTCTGGTCACAGAAACTGGAACAGGGACAATTTAACCTGCTTCCTGCTCCTGTGGCCACACTGTTCCAGTATCCAAAACGGGTAACTGAAACAAGTTGTGTCCTTATCGTGACCTAAATGTTTCTCTTTTATACCATGTTATTTGGCTAAGTATATTTAGAGACTTATAAGCATGTATCTTTCTGTCGTAAAATTTAAGGGTTCTTTCCATAGTTCTTCCTTGAAGCCACCTAGATTTTGCTATATTCCTGTAATTTAAATCTGACATTTCAACTGTTTCTGTGAGTACAGTTTATCCTGTTTTGTCTTTATGCAGCATGGAGGTTTCCAGGTTATGGATGCATTCAGCAAGCTTTTGGTTTTGCTTAAGTAAAACATTGTGTAGAATGTCATTTTAACAACTTAAATCAATTTGAGTCATTAAATTAGGACTTTCACTTTTGTGAAAGTTTACATTTCCAATTGATCTCTCCTGGTCAGGGAGAAATTAAGAAGACAACACAACAGCTTTTTTTTCCCCATAGGTCTGAATTTGCTTCTCTCAGATTTCAGAAACAACTCATGACAGTCCTCCCACATCTGTTTCATCAGCTGATTAAAATGTAGATCGCCTACAAGGTAACACATTTTTGGATGATGGGCGTTGCTCTAACCAACTCATTATTAAGAGAACAACTTTATGCACTATCAGCAACTTGGCAGTGTAAACAACATGAAACAGTTCTTTTAAATAGGACTCAATATTTTGTTTACGAGAGCTTTCATTTACGGGAAGGCTTTATGGCTTTTATAACCCATTTAAGCACAAAAGTTTTCATTATCTTTTAAAACCTTTTTGCAGTAAAGACGGTTGATTAAGCACAAAAAATAATTTAGATAGGTGCCTTAAGTGAAGCAATGAATATTTGGGTTTCTGGTGGTATGTGTTGTATGATTTGTGGTGTGTATTGGAATACTATGAAGACGCCTGACAAGTTCTTGAAAAAGTGAGATTCTTTTGCGGATAGGGACGGAGGGTGCTGTTTGCTCAGTTTTATAACTCCTTTTTATTGCTACTTCAAGTTGGGAAAAGTCCAAATCAAAACATTTCAATTAAATGTATACTTTAATTTTAATTTCAATTTCAATTTCACAATTAGAAAGACTATTTTAAAACCACAACTGCTGGGCTTGCTTGAGGAGGGCATTTTTGTTTTGACCCAGTTCCACTAACTGCCTATTTTCAGACTTGCTTTACTCATGCCCACTGGAAATACAGCAGCTGGTCAATCAATCCTCTACCTGAACTAGAACACAAGAATTAATTGTACCAATGTAAAGCTAATCCTATTCCATGCTGCTGGTAAAACCAGTAAATGCTCCAAGCCATTAAAACTTACCTGGTGTTAGAAACGGGCTTTAAGAAGCACACACATTCATCTTGCAACTCTTTTTTACTTCAGTCTCTCCCCCTTATTTATGTACAGCATGAGTCTGTGAAAATGAAAGTTGAAAGAGGAATGATTAATGTTCAGTGCCTCAGCAAAGTGCATCAGCCAAGTGAACACAGCATTCCTGAGAGAACAAGCAGGGGCTTGGTCATCCTGTGCCATCAGCTAGCTGAGTTGTTTTCACTTCTCATTCTCTGAGAGGAGTATCAGCTTTAGAATGGGAAACATTGCATCAGACCGTCAGGCTTCTTTGATTATAACAACATTTGAGGAGTTGTGTAGGTGCGTGGTAGGGTAACACACAACTCACCATGTTGGTAACTACTGTAACTCTGATTCAGACTGCCTTTTATAGTTTCAACCTCTCAATACAATTACTCTTTTCTCAAGTTCTGTACATTTTCCAGAGATCAAAGGAGGCCATGCAACATAGTGAAAATTTTAATTCTGTAAAGGCAACCCCCGTATACCTTCCCCTAGACAATCACAGTCATGGTTGTAAATTATGTTTTCATACAACTTCTGATATCGACAATTACTCTTTTATTACGAACAATGTTATACTTTGCCCCCTTCTCCAAGGTAGGTATTTATACACGTGTATTCCATATAAGGCTACAGAGTATGAGCAAAGTCCATTAAGCAGTGAGATATTAAAGAGTCTTTGCTTTCACTGTCTTCTGTTCCCTCATTTAAAGAAGGTTAACAAATTAGTTTCTTATCATCTCTAGATACTGGTTATCCTCAGCAAGTAGCACTCTGAAGAGGTTCCTTGTTGGAATACTGATGATTTACATATGTATTTGAGTTTACATATGCACAATACCAAGAACTTATGCTGTTCTTTCAATCTACATTAGCTGGTACCTTTATATTTATATCAGATTATTTACTTTTTCCTCAAATATTTCTCCATTTTACAGAGATGCATTAAAATATTACCGATTCTGTTTTCTACAGTAACTTATTCACACATAGGTAACGCTTCAGCTTTTCTGCTCTGCTTTCTGCTATATGGTTCACACACAATTGTTCTCTTACAAGTATTTTTATTTTTGCATTACTATATTTGTCAATAAAAATCTTTACTTGCATAACTTGTCAGGTATACACACACTGAAAAGCAAGCATACCTACACATACACATTAAAACAAGCCTATGCATGATATGTAATATTGCCACATTAATTAAATTCAAAGAATGTTGTTTAACGTTCAGTTTCTTTTCTCCTGTAACAATAGCATAATATACACCTGTCCTGGGTTCAGCAGTAGCGGTCATTTTTCTCCTTCTTAGTAGCTGGTGCAGTGCTGTGGTTTTGACTTTCAGCCTGGGAATAGCGTTGATAACACCGATGTTTTTAGTTGCTGCTCAGTAATGTTTACTCTGACCAAGGACTTTCTGAGTCTCATGCTCTGCCAGGGAGGAAGGGAAGCTGGGAGGAAGCAGAGACAGGACACCTGACCCAAACTAACCAAAGAGGTATTCCATACCACAGCATGTCATGCCCACTATATAAACTGGGGGCAGTTACCTGGAAGGGTGAGATCACTGCTCAGGTCGGGCTGGGTATGGGTTGGTGAGCGGTTGTATTCTCTTCCCTTGTTGTTTCCCTTATCATTATTATTATTGGTGGCAGCAGCAGTGGTTTGTGTTATACCTTAGTTACTGGACTGTTCATATCTCAACCCATGGGAGCTGCATTCTTTCGATTCTCCTCCTCATCCCTCCAGGAGTGGGGGGAGGAAGGGGGAGATGAACTAATGACATAGTGGCAGGTTTACGGCTGGGCTTAAACCATGACAACACACTTCCTACAAACTTCTCAAAAAGTAACAGCTTCTGGAGTGTATGGTGTAAAACAGCAGTTCCATTCTGCCTGAAGTGCATTTCCAGTATTCAGAAAGACAGAACTTTTTGGTCTCAATTTATCTGTTACACAGGCAATTTATTAACCAAGTGTTATGCTACTCCTGTGCATGAAAAGCCAGGTTGTTAGGCCCTTGTTCTTCCAGTACTGCCATACTGAACAGCACTGGCAGAAGTGACTAGGTATCAAAAGGTATGCGTATGGCACTAACCTTCAGGCAGCTGAAGTGACCAGCAATGTTCTCACTTGTATTTAGTCACTTTTGTCAGTGGCCTACATGAACTGACACCAGTATTTTGGAGTATTTGTCAACGTGGCCACTTTCCTGCTTCCTAATGCTGCTAGACCAGGGAACAAGTGAGAATCTGAAGTCATGAACAGCTTCAGGCTCTCAGCCATATTAAAAGAGGCTGAAAAAGCTTAAAAGAGCATTTTAAGGCTCCTCCGTTTTCATAAAATCTTAAAGGCAACATTAAATATTTTGTAATACCTGTAATGAGAGCAGTCCTTACTTGAGAGGCTATTGAAGGTCATCAACTTGAGAAATTTTAACTCCTTGCAAGAGAGAGATTGTTCTTCCACGCTCATCTATGCCCTCTGGAAAAAACCAAGATTTATTATTTTAAGAGAGAATACTGCATTTTTATTTTTTTCCTAAAGTAAAACCTGAAGTGTAAATAAGAGATGGCAACTTTCAGTCACTGAGTGTTTGTGTGCATGGTCTATGCCAAACCTGGCTTAGTTCATTTATCAGCTGTTCTTACCAGCCGTTAGAGCTACTGGTAAAATTCTCACCTCATAACAACAACAACAAAAACAACCATCTTAACTGTACCAGAAAAGATGTTCCGCCCTTCCTAGCAGCACAACTTCTGTGTCTCTAAGGAAGATTATCCACAAAATAGAATGAAAGCATTTTACACCAAAGAGCACATGGCTAAAATAAACTCACTGTAGTAGAAAGAAGCATGTGCTTTGCAGACAGTGAGAGTGAAAAGAAAATAACTCCCCACAAGCCTCTAATTCACAAACTACTAATTCTGTGGTCAGTGCAATTTAGGCTATCACTTCCAGAACTCTTGACATAATAATTGCCTTGTTTTAATTGCAAGTCAGCTGATAACCCAACTGACCAGTCAGAAGCACATAGAAGAAACTTCTCCCTGTGGCCAAAGTAGAAGGTAATCATCAGAAGCCTTTCATAAATGATCCATCAGCCCCCTATCTGGCCACCTATGAATGCTGTTTCAGATACATGGCTGGTCTGTGAGCATCCATTTTGTAGCTTTATGAACTGGGAATAGTACTGGAAAATCATCAACTATCAATAGTAAATTTTCCTAATGACAGAGACAGAAGAAAGAATATTCTTTCAGCAGGCAGTATTAGTTCAAACTAGTCCTGCAGGAAGTTTCATGCATCAAAGATCTAGAAGAATGCTAATGTGCAGTCATTGAACAGAATAGAAGCCAAAACTTGATATAAAGCACGTAATGAATAAACCTATACAATCAGTTTCTATACACCAACAATGTATCTAAATTTATAAACAGCACAGGCCATTGGATAAAATTGAAATGCATTTCCCATCGTTGAAGCGTACTATCCAATCTGCTCTAACACAGGACCATATTGGGATTGAGCAGACCATTCTGTTTGTTACAAATGTTACCAGAATGTGCTGGTATTTATATCTCACAAAAGCTGTTCAGTAACACAGCACAAAGACCTCTGATTTCACAAAATGCGTAAACATGTGCAAAGAATTTCATTCTAGGATTTCGGACATATGAAAGCTCTCTCTGTCAAATGAGCTTAACTACCATTCCCCACGCCAGCGAATTAAACATCTTGGAAAAACTGTCACAGGTAAGAATTTCAGAGTTCTAACATAAACTCTGAATTTGCCTGTAACAAACTTCAAGGGACAATGCAATACAGCTTCTTAGAGTTGAGAGTTTGGGGTTTTTTCCCAACTAATCAGAGTTTTGAGGGACAAAATTTTGAGGATGCAAGACTCTCTTCCAGTTACACTTCTGTGAGGACTTACATATGTTGGTGTATTTTTTATAGATATGACAGTTCAAGCCTGTAAGAATGACCGTTATTATTTAATTCATATTGTAAAGATGCTTTGTTGGTCTAAAAAGAAAAGTGGAGAACTACAAAGCATCATGATTATCTTTGTTGCATACAATTGCAAAACCTGCTTCTCCAAGCCACACAAACTGAATAGGCAATAAACCAATACTCCAACAGAACAAAAGCATGTCAGGGTCATAACTCCAGCCTTGACAAGGAAAGAATTTCAAGTTAGCCTCTGTGAGGCTGAGAAAGCATGAGGCACACTTTATTTCTTTCCTTGATTCATCAACAGTAGGAGGAGAAAGGACCTTGAGAGGTCATTCCATACAAAGCTATGCCTAAATGCTTCTGGTCCCTTTCCAGCAGCAGCAAAACCTCCGCAAACAATATATTCCAGTGCTTAACTGTTGTCATCAGATTATTTTCCTCAGATTTAGCTGGAATTTCCCTAGCTACCACTTAAAATTGTTATTTCTAGACCTGTTTGTGACGAACAGAGAGAAACACTCAACTTCCTTTCACAGGTTAAAGAATGTAAGGCAACAAAGTTAACAATATCTACGAAATATCCACTTTAATAAAACCAAACTAAACCAAAACAGACTCTCTCTAGTAATACCTGAAAGAGTACCAAAAGCAGAAATCAACTACCTTAGTAGACAAACCAAACACACTCATTTAGAATTAGTCAGGGGTTGCAGAACTGCTCAGAAGAATCCTGAAATCCCTACACTTAGCCTGGAAGCTGTTTGGCTTTGCCCAAGAAGCTACAAACTGCCTTAGGCCAGACAGGATGTTTGAGAGCTGATTGTTCTGGGATAGATTATGTGGTTCCATGTGATGTTACCTGTCTGCTGGGAGTGACCTACAAGGGACTGTTAAATGAGGAGCTATCATCTTTTGTTATAAAAACACAGCAAGAGCCCCATCGAAGCCTTACAGCAGAATGCTTTATTTCAACTTGCTGCCTTTAAAATGGGAAAAAAGGATGGCATTTCATTTCAGATTTGAGATTCGAAATCTTTATATGCAAAATAAAGGTCAGCATGATGCCATAATTACTTTCACAAGAACTTAGAACTTTTCTGCAGAACGCAGCGTTCATTACCTCCAGAAGTTGTATGTGCCAACAGTCTTACACAGTAACTCAAACCTAGAGCATCACTGTAATTATGATAGTCCCTACTTCTTTCACTGAGATCAATTTTGTGTTTATAGAAGTTACATGGTTCTGGGATTCTTAAAATACAATCAGAACGTGAAAACAAGTCTTGCATTTGAAGGAGCTTTGTCACTACTAATTGGGCCAATGACTGGGCAAAACACAATGCAAAGGAAAAATAACTGACCTGACAGAAATTACCTGAAAGATATTTATGTAGAAAATTTATAGACGGAAATAATATCACACATAAGTGATCTGGCTGATTTTAGGAGAATATTTGTATGTAGCTTAGTTTCATGATTCAGATGTTTATAGTCTGATAACACTAGAACAATAGAATGGACCACGCTATGTAACTTTCATTGTAGACTAGAGCAGAATTGTAAGCATTTCAAAATTACCTTACTCAGAAGCATTGGCGAAGATAAGTGACGAGGCAATTTTACTGTGACTCAAACAGTTTTGATTTGTAACCTTGGCGGTGTTTTGAATGGACGGCAATACCCATCGATCTTGTGCAAGCATTTTACAGAGGAAATTATGGGTATAAATCAGGAAGAAGGAGCTTTGTAGGGTGGAGTTCAGTTTCAAAGACGGTGAAATAAAGAACAGTCATCACTACACCTAACAGCTGTCCTTCTATTGTAATTAAATAGGGCATTAATTTCCAAATGTTATGACATTTAATCATCTATACAAAAATAATAATAGTAATAAGAATGATAAGCATCATCACCGAAGTTATTCTGAGAGCAAGCCAAGATCACATGCCCAATGTTTCTAAAAGCTGTTACAGACGAGCTCTTCTAGTCCATAAGTACTGGCCAAAACATTTTCTCTGAATATATCCTGAGAAATATTTCTTTAAAGAGAAATTTCTTTTTTAAAGAGAAACTGTACAAAGAAACCCATAGTTTCCACTCATTATACGAAACAATGACCATACTGTGCCATTGTATTGCATCTGTGTGTCCTTATAAAGATGTGAAAAAATTTCTTTTCTTTTTAGTCAGTACACATTCATGGAAAACTGTTGTTTTGTTTTATATTACAGGAGGCAGACTGAGGAAAAGGATGTTAAATGATTCATCACAAAGCCTAATATTTTAGCTGCAGAACTGAATAAGAATCTTAGCTTTTATTCTCTGATTTTTACACCATTTTCGTTTCTTATATAAGGAACTGGATTAGATATATATGTTCCTTTCTTCTGCAGTATGGTAATTCTAAAATAAACTGTCCTTCAATAAATGGGTGTTCTAAATCCTATCCCCCAGACTTTTTGAGTAAAACACTAAAACAACAAAAAGATGTCAGAAATGTAAATGAATGCACTCGATCAGTTTTGACATAATTCATGTACTAGAAAGCAAAAAAAAGTGCAGGTTTTGAAATAACTTGGAGTGGAAAAGAAAGGATAAGTTGATGGACCTCAGCGGTTCCTACTGCAGGCTTTGTATCTGCTTTTCAGTGGCTTTCTGGGCATTCAGCACTGACACCATGGTGGAACCTACGTGTGGCTCATAGAAAAGGGTCAGGACAGTCCACCTGAGCCACACTGAAACCATATCCACATGCTGCATATGCTGCTCCTGTTACGACTAAGATGACAAGATGATCTATTTTTTTCCTTGTGCATTTTCAATCCCTTGCAGCATATGTAATAGGCAGGTATTTAAAGCATATTTCTTTTGTTTTGAGGCTTTGTATGTTTGTTTTTTAAGTGAGCCACTCCAACAAGGGCAAAACCCACCGGTGATATCCTTATTACTGGTTAGGAAATCTCCTTAGACTATAATGAAAAGTTCTTGGAAAAGAAAAGTACCCGTTATGTTCCAACCATATTTCATAAAGATTTAAGCAGCAGTAGAGAAGAACTGTTAGAAGAAACCATTATGTGTATTTCATGTTTAAATGTAGAGCTGTAATATAAACTAATGTCTGAACTCCAGGAGCCACCTTGCTGTAGAAAAAACTCACTTAGAAGAACAAACCAGGAGTATAGTCACAAATTGCTGCTAGTATCTCATAGCTTGGTCCATGTAATCAACCAAAAATGCTTCTACGTATTCTGCATACATGTCCATCACTCCCTTTTATATACTTGAAACATCAACTAGCTCAGCAGCTGGCAATCAGACAAGAAATAAGGACTAGTAGGAAAGAGATGCTTTCCCAAAAAAAGGCCTTCTTCAACTATTTTAGAGAACAGGCAGTTAACCTCCTTTCCATATATTCCTGCTAAATTGTGCCAGTAACAAATTTTCTAGTGAATGTGGTGTTATCTTCAATACTACTAATTTGGCAAAACAATTACTTCCAACTGCTTCCTAACAATCTGCAATTAATTATTTTTTCTTGTATTCTTATGTGCACAACAGCCCAATGATAGTCCTAGCAGCGTGAGCGTTTTTACTGATGTTATGCACTGTTTCCCACACTTTGCAGCCGTTGTGTTATATTTGTTATTTAGAACAACCCCAGATTGTTCCTGGAACTGTGCCTATAGAAACTACTGCTGTAATGTGTTTATATGTTGTATAATTATAGGCATGCTGTAACCTGTCCACTGCCACAGCAGAACAAGTTGCAATATCAAACCCATAAACCAGTCCCTGAATTAACTATTCAGTCTGCTGTATTCCCTTTCTTCAGTAGCTAATGTCAAAGAAATTAAATGAACGCAGATTACATTTTTAAGCTTTAGTAGAGAAGATGGCAATTATTTAATATTCCAAGCCAGTAATATGACATTCAAAACTAATGAATACTCCCTAACGCAACATGAATTTTAAGCCACTACATCCAAAGATTAGGCCCCTTAATTAATGACAGGTATCTGCATTTGAAAATACTTACCAAGAAACCACAAACAAGATGTAGAAAGAAAGATGGTACTCACCTACCAGTGGACTGAGTCATGGTATTCAAGCAGTTGAGCCTATGCACACAAATATGAGCTGTAAAATTCGGTTATAATCCTAGCAAACAACAGATTATTATAGGCTTTAATCTAAGTATTTTTAAATCACTGTAATACTTACAAATACATTTTATTCCCTATATTAAATGTCTTTCTTACATGATGTCTGAGGCAGATTTATAAAACCTTACTTTAATAATATCTAGTTAACTAATGCTAAGGTATAACTTGTTGCTATATATACACACCATAACACCACAGTTAAAAAGTAGTTCTGATTGTATTTTGTTGTGCATTCACATTCACAGATGAGTCAAGCCATAATATGAAGTGTAGGAGCCACTGCATTCAAAGGGGAGTGACAGGCAGGGTAGATCTGGTGTTGGAGATTGCCATTTTATTTTTGTTTTACAAATTTGAATTTGGATCAAATCCAAACCCAAGAGATTAATTTTGCAATTATGAAATGGATGTGGTCAAAATAAACACAAGAACAGCTGGTCTCACTACAATGAGTTATAGATGGGAGAAACTTTGCATTAGCAATCTTACAGAATTTGGTAGAAAAATTGCACCATCTGCCTTACCAACTCACTGAGTGCATTCCTGCAGATGCAGGGAAGCAACTTCTACTCTCTTGTATCTGGCAATTTCTGGTTTGTTACTGCAGTAATATTTTGTGCGTGCGAATTAAATATGGTTTTTTGATTTAGACTTGCTTCACACCTATAATGAAGCGCAAGAAGTAATTATACAGTATTTTCATATGGAGTTCCCATTGTGTTTTCTGGGACATATAATATTATTACATCATGACATTATTAAACAGTATACAATAAGTTAGTGTAAGCCGGTGTCTTGTACTGACTGATAAAGTGGAAAAAGGAGAAAGTAAAGAAATACACTTTAAAAGTACCTTACTGAGGTAACACTATCGTAAGAGAATTACAAGACATGTTTGACATTAATGGTTCCACAGAGAAATTCCAGAAGAATTGCACAATAGTACCTTAACATTTTGCTCATATAGCTCCAGCTCTTCCTTCCAGATTGAATGCAAGTTGTTATAATATAGAAAGCCAAATGATGTTTTTAGTCAGGAAAATAACTCCAGCTTATAAATAATTTTTAACAATTACAGTTTCATACAACTGCATGGTGTTCTTTTTGCATTTTAATATTGATTAAATTTGAACCAATATAGGAAGTATGATGCATATAATTCCAGTAGAGAATGTTACTTAATTACATACCTATCAAATTATCTCGTAATGACATTAATTTCTGTTTACAGACATGGATATTACTGTATATTTAACACATCTAGGTTTATTCTAAACATTAATAACACCTCAATATGTAAGGCGTTATAAGCCATTTCTACCAAACACCCCCTCCCCCCATTTGGGTATGGCAGTTGGGAATGCATGATAGATCCATCACTATAATGGTAAGACAGTGAAGATTCTTAGCTGATAGGAAAATGTGTGTATATAGGATCATCCTTTTTTCTCTCAAGTTCTGTTATGAAGTTTAGGTTACTCAAGGTAAAACATTTATATCTTCTGCCTGCACTTCATTACAAAGTGCAGAATTCAATTTCAGCAAGTCCTAATAGTAAACTATCCCTTCTCCGTAACACGTGATCCCAGCTCATCAGTGGCTGAATTGGGTGACTTTTGATGTCCCCTTTTCTATGATGTGTAAATATAAATGTATGCATGTTTAAATATGAATTTATAAAATAGATTAGGCAAATGATTTTCTGGAACACTCCTTTCTCCTGATTACAATCTTCTGCAGCAAGATCTTCTCACAGTTGTTTTCTGAGTGTTTTCCTGTCTGAGGGGCCACATTCTGAGCTCAGTTGCATGCCAGTAAAATACTGAGCAACTGCCCTGAAGTTAATGGAATTACTCCCATCCAAAAAACGTGAGTGAAAAATTTGCCTGTTCTCTACTGGAGAGGCAACTGAATTTTACCAATCAAGTGAAAACAGGGAACTCTTTCAAGTTGTATTTTATGCCATGAATACAAATGTCACGTTCTCTTGGTATATCCAGACTATTTAACAGTAAAATACATTTGTTATATGTACTACAGGACCAAAGAAAGAAATACAAAAGCCCACCTCCCATGTTCTTACACAAAAGTATCTCAGCACTGCTGAAGCTATCCTGACTGTAACCCTGCCCTTTGAACAGTTCTGCTGACAGGCTTCGAGCGTTCACACAAACAAGGTTAGCAAGTGTTGGCCCTTTGTGTAAAGACATATTTAGATAGAAGGTCATTCAAGATAATTCTGCTTAGGAAGACAACTGTTCATTTGAGTCAACCAATTGTATAATTATGTGTTACCCTTAAAGTGGAATTTTGGATGTTATTTTCTTTGATATCTTTGTGACTCATACTTCAGTTGAGCAAAGCAAGCTACAATTTGCTAATGCAAGTGTGTACAAATTTGAAACAGGTTAGGTTGGGTGTGTCTGCCTACAGAAACACACATTTTCTTCCAGTTTTCAATAAATGCCACTGGTGCAAAATTAATCTGGCTACATCTTAGCTGAGCTTAAATATTTCATAGTTTGAATAACATTCCTTAAAAGTTAATTCAACTGAGTAAATGCTGAGGTCCAGAACAGGAAAACTGCCTTAATTATGAAAACACCAGTAACTAAGTCAGAAGTCGTCTATCTTGATCAGGTCACATTGGTTATATAACCAGTTGGCATCACTTCACATCTTTTGTACACGCAGGCCTGCTTCCCTCACATATCCTGAGGAAAGCAGGGGGCAACTGCTTTCCATTTGAGAGAATGAAGAAATTACCCTTTTTGTTCTCCTTCAGGCTCATAGTTTGGAAAGCTTGGAGCTAATTTGCTCCCTCTTTACCATTTTGTAAAGATGAAGTGGAGCACAGCCCACAGTTCACTTCTACTGCTGTGTGGAACATTGCCAAAATTATTACAGAGATTCACAATCCATTTTTATGTAGACATTATAGTACAAGTTAGACAAACTCACCAGATACAGTGAAGGGCAAGGGCACGTAGGCACTGCTTGCCCATTCTGTGGTTATTTGATTGGCTCAGGCACTGGAAGAATAGACAGGGCACTCCTAATCTGAGAGTGGGCATCTTTGGAGCATAGGTGACCTGTATAATGCAAAAGAGTCTGTAAACTGTTTTGGCTATGCTAACAAAGTCACCAGCAATCCTCAGAATGAAAATTAAAAGGCAGTTTGATCCAAATCTATTAGGTCCAACTAGTTGTCTTCTACCTGAAAACCTAGCCTTTAAAATCTTGCTGTCCTCCCCTCTAAGCTAGCACAGCTGTGGAATTACCAGTTCAGAGCTGGAATGTAATCATCACAGTACAAAAAACAAATGCAAGACTTCCTGAGGAATCTTACCAACAGACCGAGACTTTTGAAAAAAACAAAACCCAAACAAAAATATAGTGTGTGTTTAAATGTAGGTAACTGCCCCCAGTGCATTTACTGGTACTATTCGAAGTCCCAATTCATCAGTCACACACTTGCGATGTACGCGTGTATGAGAAAAATAAGGCTAACGAATCAGTATTTCAGCTTACTAATTCACTGCTTTGCAATAACATTTATTATTTCCTGATTTACAAATACGTGGAAAATTGTACCATTTGCTTTCTCAAAATAAATATGTGTTTTCATCTACCAATCCAAATGTTTCCAAAGAGCTGAGTGATTAATGTCTTATCTAAAACTGTGATTATTTTAATAAACATAAAGCAAGATATTGGACTAAGTATGACTCGAACTGTGAGTGATTTGTAGTGATAAAAATACACAGATGCCATCTGTACCAACAGAAGAACACTTATCACAGATTTGTCTTACTGTAGCACTTCCCTTTCATTTATCCTGAAATGAGCACTATTTCATTTAAAATGATACTGACAGTAAAATACAGCCACTTTTAAAAACAGTAACCTAACAGTAGGAGAAACACACTAAAACCTATGAATTAAAATACTCATTTGACTTGCTCAAGGCCTCCGTCATGTATCACGGAATGCTTACCAAACATTAAGCTAAAGTTCGCCAGACTAGCTTTGCTGGCTTAGTAGCTGCTTCCCTACTAAGAATTTTTGTTGGGTGTAACACTCCTTACCCCTCCAAAGAAAATCAAAACAGAAAAATACCTCAACCAAAATGGCAAAAGCTCTAAGTTCAGAACCCAGCCTAAGTCATTAGTCTGACTTCATCAGCTTGTCTATGATACATTTGCCAGCATCTTTGCCAGTTCGGCATTAAGCAAGAAGGCCATGGGGTATGCACCAGGGAAACCAGGCAGGTAGTGAGAACACAGTGATACATATCAGTCAACTTCAAATACTAACAGCAAGATCAAAAGAAAAGTAGAATTTAAATAAAATCTGCACACAGAGAACTTCATCAGAAGCAGTTGCAGAAACAAAGATGTGATACCCAAAGCATTAATTTATAACCATGCACCAGATACTGAGAGTTTTGAGAATGGTGAGGATTACCATCACACATATAAGTTTCATAAACCAATGCCAAGTGCAACATGCAGGATAGGTTCCAGCTTGGTCCCGCTGTTGAGGATGCACAGCCACAGCTATGCTATCTTTGCCTTCAATTCGCAGTTCTGCACTAACTCTAGCCTTCAGTGATGTAGTGAGGAAGGTAGATTACAAACCCCCACAGCCTTGTGAAATTGTTTTTACTAGCAGTGGCCTTATAGTACCCCTATTCTGCTTTGGGCTCTCAAACACAGCAAGAATGTGAATTAAAGCACAAAGTAAATCTGTACTTATTTCTGATTTTTGTTCTGCAACTGTGCTTCTACCCCCACTGCTGTCAGTGCTCCAGCCCTTCAAATTTCCTTTGTATCAAAAAGCTGACACATTTAGCTCCTGAAAACTTCAAGCTAGTTTTCTTGTTGAAATCTAGGAAAACAGAACAGCTGTCATTCAAACATACTTCAGCAAATGGCAAGCCTGTTCACTTTCAAATGTTTATTGCACAAAAATCAACACTTACATGACATGTCCTGCTGACATGTCATGAAAACCACTTCCCAATGTGACAGACATGTGGAACAAACACATGCCAGAGCCTGAGGTTCCAGAGTTCTTACACATGCGATGTTTGGGATACTTGTAATATCTCTTTCTTTACTGTTTTAAACTGGGCAGCTTTTTTGGTCCAGTGCTCATTGTTAGTCAGGTTATGAATTTACACTTTCTTGGAGTGAGACTTGAGGATAATTCCACCTCAAGCAATTAACCACGTGCAGGCACAGCCAACAGTAATGGATAAGTAGTAACTGTTGTGGCCACAAGCTGAATCACTGGAACTGCTTCTTTCATGCAGATTTTATGATTCTGGTGCCCAAACAGGACCCTACTAGTAGGCTACACTCAAATCCAAGATCTTTTTCCTCTTAAACTAAATTGTGAGATTAAAAAGCCTTCACCTACCAGCTGAGCAGTAAGCATTAGTTCATGAGCCCATTCATTCACAATTTGACATTACTGTGAAGGTCCTCATTAAATCTTCTGAAATGAACTGCACTGAATGCAACACAAAACCCAATTTATCAAGGACTAGGGAAAGATATAAAACTCTGTTCTTGATAGTTTTTACTGTGAGAAACCAAACATTTAGATGCCAAAGAAATATCACAGAAATGAAAAATAAGTTTACTGTACTATGTACAAGACAAAACAGCAGTTTGGTTTCCCTCATTGAAGCTTTACTCCTCATTCTAGGGGGGGGATTTTTAATTCAAACTTTGATGCTGCTGTGTTCCTTATCAGATTTTTCACATTAGTCAAATGCCACTCACATGCCAGGAAGACATGCAGAAGTAGCTGAGCTGAAATTATTTTCCCTAATGGCATTTTCTTGCTGGATGCAAATAAAAGCTGTGTATAAAGGTGTATGTGTATAATACAATTACATTACTTGTATCAACCAGACATGATAAGCACAATCCTAAATTAAATAACTGCACATGAAAATTCTATGACAATGCAGTCCTGGTCCTTAATAATCCTCATTCACCTGCCAGTTAGCAAGCAAGCATTATAGGTCTTGCTTTGCTGAATTTTAGAAGTCAAAATAAGGCAATGTTCTTTCTAAGTATTAAGCATTCACTTCTAGCACAGTTGACCCTTGATTTTTTTTTACTTCTGTTAATGGAAAAAAACCCAGCAAGCAGTAGATGCTTTTCTATAAAAGGTACATATAGATACTTTCTACCAATTAAGTAAGAGTTGCATAAATCCTTAGGCTGTCCATGCTGGAAAAAGCTTTCATCTAAACTTCTTTTCTCCTGTGAGAAGTAATGCTTCAGGAACCTGCACTTCTTCACAGCCCCATCAGGAGAACAATACAACACTAATGCTTTTAAAATGTGACCCAAGACTGGAAGAAAATGCTAAATTTACATTTTTTGCATAAATTTAGCGACATGAATAGCATCCATGTACTAACAGTTTTCATACTTTCATACCCCAAATTAACAAGAGAACATGTCCTAAATGTCTTTGTGTAAAAACGTCCACACAGGAAAGAACATAAATGAAAATAAATGTCCCACTATAATTTGTATATAAAGCAACTCATAGCTTGCAGAATAAAGAAAGCTAACAAATAGTTTGTTTCTATCTTCTGAAAAAGAAGAAGAAAGGTAGTAATTTGCTAATCTATAGAAGTCCATTGTACTCATTATGGGTATGTAATTCCATGCTATTATCAAAAGTTATACTTCTCAGATATACTGCTGGGGCTCAAATTTTGTACCCATTTTACTCAACTTTTACTGCTTGCTTACTTCACAGCTTCTACAGACTTTGCCTTTTACCCACAAATGGACACTCTTCATACTTCTGTTCAAAATCTGACAATTTTCATTTAGTTGAAAGAAAAATGCCTAATCAAAGCCATCAAACATAAGCAATTGCGACATATGGCTCCCCACCTGGGAAAGTGTCTGACCAAGATCGCAGCAGTTTGAGAGACAGAGACAAACAGCCCCATCAAAAGCACTTTCACCATGGCACAGGCGCACTGGGATGGAATCCAAAAGACCATTCAAAGGCCCAATTACTGAGCAATACCATCGAAGGCAGCAGGTATTGTTCCTCCATTTTACAAATGAAGTTACTGAGAGGACAAGGATCCTTTTGGAAATGGCTGGGAAGGAATCCATATGTCCATTATAAAAAAAACTATTTTCATCCACTAACTGACATCCAGAAAAAATCCTTGTCCAAGTTACCTTTCTGGTTATACAAGGTGTGCAGACACTTACACTTTCATCATCACTGCAGTGTAAATACTTCACTTATCACAAACTATTACAGTGTTTCTGAGACCATTTCACCCAGGATGGCTAGACTCTGTCCTTGTGTTTTTGTTGGGATACACACCTTTCAACAACACAATGCTGTTTTCTTCAAGGTTCAGTGAAAGTAAACCTGTTATTAGGAAATACAGCAAGGAGACGGGAGGCAGAGGAGCAGGAATCTGAGTATGGAGCAGTTGGCAACAGGCTGTATCAAACTGAGGGTCCTTGTTTTTGGGAAACAGTGCACAGCAGAGGATAGCAAATGGGCACAAGGCAGAGAAGGCAGGGACAGGACAGGTGAGAGAGGATGAGACCACAATCTCTGCAATAAGGAGTGTCCAAAAAGAAAACTTATGCACAGATTAATGCAGGGAGACTGTAGGAGAAAACAGAGTGTGGGCAAGATGGAGGAAAAAGGATGCACAGGACTGCTGGGACAATGAAAGGAAAAGGAAACAGAAAAGGACAGTAATAAAGAGGGAAAAGAATTGCAGCTCAGTAAATCCAGAGATGTACAACAAGTATACAGAAACTGACCCTAAGAAACCACAAGGAGGCCAAAATTTGGAATTAGGTTTAAAAAATGAATCTGAACTTTAAAAGTAAATTTATAAATAATCACAACGATCACATTATTTTCCCCAAGAGACTCAAAATCTAGAAAACAGTTCCTAGCCAAAATCAGGTTCATTAAAATGTGTGTCTTAAAGTCAACCTTGGTATGATTTTTTTGAACTTATGGGACCAGAATTGCCTCCCTTCAAAAATGTATATAAAGCCTTTCAAGTGTCTGAATAAACACACTCAAATTCAGTCCCAGAGCATATGGTAGGTATTTGACACTTCCCACAGTCTTTCAGCTTCTGTTTTCAGACACAGAATGTTCAAGGCACAATGAAATAGTTGCTGTATTCAGATATCATTCAAATCACACGGTAAAGCTGATTTTCATGACAAACTTCAGAACAGCTGCTGCAAAGAAAGTTAGAGAACACCTCCCTCTACTGTTCCTTTCCTGTAAAAAAAAATAACGCTGCTTAAACAGCAAGAGAGCAAAAGCTGAAAGCAGAAATCCATTCAGGATAAGCAAAAAAAGGCAAGTATTTTTCATGTGACACCTTTCTCTTTTTAAGGAGAAAAATGCTAAGTATACTAACCTCCAGCTCAGCAAAAAGGAGAGGGATTGTAAACGACATTCAAAGTGAAGAATACGATCCGAGAAAGCAAGGAAGGAAGAAAGCAAGAAGGCATGGCGAAAGGGTTGCCATCACCTGTCTTTGGACAGAGCTGATCTAGCAACACAGCCACCACAACATAACCTGTGCATGAGACTCTCAGGTGAAACAGTCAGTGTTCAGCTTGTGTTAGTACCTCAGCCATTTTCTTAGGTACTAAATGAAACCCAGTTCTTTCTATTCTGACCATGTCTCTGCTTAGGCTCTGGATCTTGAGGGGTCAGCCAGCCATCTGTATCCAATCCCCTGAAAACTATATTCCATGCTCCAAGAATTAAGCTCCAGGAACTAGCACTATCAACCAAACAAGGGCATTAGAGAACTGCCATGTTGCATCTCCGTATCTTGTCTTTATGAGGTCCAGTAGCAAACCCTTAGGGAAAGAGTATAAGTAACAGGTTAAACAATGTAGTCTTTCCTCAGGCACTCTTCCCTAGCTTCTGACAACTCGGAGCTTGCGACTTGCAGATTGTTCTAACAACCTACATTAAGTTCACACAATAAGAGACAAAACTAAAACATTAACAAACACCCATGGTACAATTTAATGATTAGTCTTTTCTGCTACTATGAAAATGCACCTTGTATTTTTTCACAGATGAAATTACATTATGTCTTACAATTCAAATATAGAAAAAAGTATTTCATAAATACCACAAGTAAGGGTCTGCTCCCCCTCAACAGCTATAAAACTCCAGCAAAACCTCCAGTATCTACTTGCAACAAAACCATTCTTCTGTATCAGTGTGAGTTTCTCTTTTTAAGACACTACGGTTAGGCTTTACATGTTTAGAAGCTATTGTATTTTGAAATCACAGTCCTCAAAATAAAATCTTGTACATGAACTAAAGTGTGTGCAAGCTTCCTGTTTAGGACAGCATGTGCTAGCTTATCGCCCCTCAGAAAACAGTTCATGCTACATATGCAGGGTTCTTTCTTTTTTTTAATGAGATCTTTATTCAATGTGCCCAGAGGCAACTCACACTTTCATCAGCTGCAGTACCTGCAATCACCCAGTTATTCTGCTAAGCGGTGGATTACAAAAGAGCAGATTTTGGTCAAACGGAATGTAGGATTAAAATGCTCCCAAGTTCTACCAGTGCAAGCAGGCTGGCTTTTGCTGTGCTAAGCATTTCAGAAACCATTTTTAAAATGAAGCAAAAAGAAATAGGATTTGCTGTGTTCCTTCAGGGGTAGGAGAGGACTCATTTGAAGAAACACAATCAGCAGTGATAGAGGCAGCTAATGTCATAATGCTGTTCCAAATAAGCAAAACTTCATCTCTGGATAACTGGAAGGATTCCTGCTTTATATGTACTTACACAGGTGAATGAGAACAGAACTTCAGCAAGTAGACTTTAACTAAATGTTGTAAGCAGTGGCATTACAGGATGATCAGTACTTCTAATCAAGATGTGGTCCATGAGAAGTTAAAAGCTAAACTATAATACTTGTCTGCTAATTTTTGGTTCTTTAGATTTGTAAGTAAAGGAAGCAAATAGACTCTAAGGTATAGAAGTCCTCTTATTCCCTGTTAGTTCAGCTGTAATCTCTGAGGTACACACAGAGCACAGTGAAGAGCTACTGCAGTCTGGTTTCAGTGCTGGGATGGGAAGGTTCCAGGGATGAGGATGCTGTTCAGTGGGAGCAGCGCAGCCAGTCCAATGGGCTGCGTGCCCATGGGTACAGAGGGGAAAAGAGATGGACAACTCAGTGGCTTCACTTTTCCACTTTGATAGCATGTCTATGTAACGCTCATTGCTGTTTTGTAATGCGGAATTCCTGGTTCATGTATTTTTAACATTTGAGACAATTCTCTTAGAAACAATAAAAATAAATTTTTGCCCCAGTTACCTTTTCATACACTTTGAATCTCATTATTTACTATTTTAAAAGTTGGAGAGTGGTTTCTCAATATTCTGTTTTGTCCAACTACTTTTTACTATGTTACCCATAAAACACTTGATTTCAAGAACTGCCTCAAGGATTTCTGTTTGCCGCTATGCTTTTTCATGGAGACACAGAGCATACACTTGTACAAAGAACTTGCTACCTGTGGCTCATAATGCAACAGAGAGGTGGAGTTTTTATATTATGTAACCTAATGTTTTTTTGTTATTTTCCTGTCAAAACCCCTATTTTTACTTCAGTCCCTTCAGTTAACAGACTGTGGAATTAATTTGATCATAGAATCACAGAATAGTTAGGGTTGGAGAGGATCTTAAGATCATCTATTTCCAACCCCCCTGCATGTTTATAGTTATTTCTGCAAGAGGTACACAAATGGACAAGGGGTAAAGGGCTCAAATTTAAACAGGGGAAGTTTAGATTGGATATGAGGAAGAAATTCTTTACTGTAAGGGTGGTGAGGCCCTGGAATGGGTTGCCCAGGGAGGTTGTGAATGCTTCATCCCTGGCGGTGTTCAAGGCCAGGTTGGACAGAGCCTTGGGTGGCATGGTTTAGTGGGAGGTGTCCCTGCCCATGGCAGGGGGGTTGGAACTAGATGATCTTGAGGTCCTTTCCAACCCTAACCTATGATTCTATGAATGTTTTTCAATTATCTATGAATATCAAAGGGAAATTTTAATTTAATTTATGCTCAGTCTATCAGTGAGTTATCTAAACCAGTGCAAATTAATTTCATACACTGCTACAGAAAATAAAATAAATCACCCTATCTACCATGGGCAGACAAATAACATCTAAGCCATTTTAGGCATAATACATCTACCTCACCTAAACACTCAACAAAGCTCAAGTTACAATATTTTTACCCATTTAAGTTTTCCTTTAAAAAACCCAAAACAAATCAACAGACCAACCACAAAAGCAGATAGTCACAAATCTCAGTGTAAAACTAAGTTCTTCATCCCCTACCTACTGAAATATTTTAAATGTACCACTTGTAGGTTGTGCTTAATTATAATCCCTTTAATGCACAAGAAAAGTAATGGAAGTAAAAAGCAAATAATATTAAAAGGTATACCGAGTGGTGCAGAAGATGGTGATAAATCTGTAGCATACTGTTTAACCTTAGTTTACAAGGAGTTAAATTTTCTGCTGCTGTGTTTTTAAGTTATGTCACTCTGAAATTAGTGCTTTTTCTTCCAGTTCCCTCCGGAAGCATCACTCATACACTGCATTGTATTTCTTGCTCATATATACATTGCCAAAACAAGTGATAATTTGAGTGAATTTGTATTTAGCTATGATTCTGGCGTATATTTGGAGAAATAGGGCGTGCCCCCCCAAAAGCTGGGGACCCGTGATGCCAAGACCCAGCTCTGCTCAGCCTTGGCCCCTTCCCGGCAGGTGTCAGTGTGAGGCAGTGCTGCTACAGGGAATCCAGCTCTGCTGCAGAGTTTGGAAGGGCAGCAGAAGCAAAACAGCAAGGGATTGCCTACTTTCCTGCTAAGATACAACTAATAAACATAGGAACAAACAAAAGCACTAATTTATTAAAAAAGAGCATACAAAACTGGGCCAGGATTTGGGAGAGGGAAATTAAGGCTCTATAGAACTGCAGGATCAACGAAGGATGAGAGATCACCTAAAGATGCAAGGCTATACTTAGAAATTTTCCCACAATTCATCCACGTGTGCCCACACAGTCCTCCCTCACCCCAGAAGTTGCCATTTTCTCCCCTTTCCCTGCTTTTCTTTCCATACATATTGAGGGACTCCTAAACATACAGGCAGTTGTTTTTAATTTTCTTATGATAAATTATTCAAAAGAAAACCTAAGCAGCAGATTAATACTGCATCAGATACAATGATTTAACTTTCCTGTCTGTACACATCATTATTCCATATTTATGTGACCATATGCTGTTTTGCCCCTTATTTAGAGCAGAAGACAAAGTATGCTCCCTCAAATATTCAGTATTTCTCTCAGTCTTTGTAAGTCTATATGAAATTTCCTACTTTATTTACTCCATGCAAAAACTGCGTAGAGTCATCCATTCTCTTGAGGTCTTTTATGTAGAATTTATTGCTAACAGCTTTCTTATAAGTACTAGTTACCTATACACCCAACAGAAAAGTACATTATGAATCTCATTTGACAAATAAACTGGGACGAAGCAATATACACCAAACCACAATGAATTGCTGGACAAGCAGAACTGGGAGCCATGTTCACATTTGCCTCTTTTCCAAGAGAAGTAATACCTGCAACACATGGACAGTTCATTTGCAGCCCTTAAAAATACCAGTACTGTGCATCTCAAACCCCTCCTAATTGCACTGCTTTTTCGGGGTGACAACCTGCAAGGTCAGACATTTGCTGGGTATGCTACAAAAAGTCCGTTACAAGGAGAGGACATCACTAACTTGACCCAAAGCCCTCTGGAGTTGTTTTTTAGTTGCTTTTGCAGTGAGTTGTGGTTTGTTTTTTGTTCTCAATTTGCTTCAGTGCGTTGGACACTTCCTGTGTAAACACAGGACTGTTCTTACAGGTAACAAACAGCATAAATGTCTGTCTCTGTCACTCTCTGAAAACTAGTTACCCGTAGTAAGACTGTAGGGGCCCTGTCCTACAAGATGCTTATCTTCACTATCGTGTATTAACATAAGAAAATAAACAGTGCTTATACAAACATTTCCCAAATGAAAAATGTTGAACTCTGCAATTTAGCTTTCTAATAGGTTGGATTCTTCTTATTAATTCTTTCATTTTATTAAAAACAAAAGCATGAATAAATGCCTTCAAACAAAGCATCCTTCTCGGGATTAAAACTGAAGATACCAGCTTGATAGCCATCACCACTCATATCACTAGCTCAGCAACACTGGAAGCAGCAAAAGAAAACTTGAACCTGTGGGTCCAAATGCTAAAGAATAGCCTCACATTAAAGCAGGCTCTCCGCTACACGTAGCGTGTCCTGAGGATGTACCATGTTCCATCTCTCAAATACTAATTGGCTTAATACTAAGTAGCCAGGAGAACAGCCACTGGAGCCAGGCAAAGGGTCTCTGGCTCTGCTCTTTCCCATAGCTACAGGGGTTTATTCAGCAACTGGATTCTTTCTCCAGGAGGTGCTGGTTTACTGCATGTTGCTAATGCTGCCTTAGTGAGTGACCATCAGGAGAATTCAGAAACTTTGCCATGCTATCCAAATTCCACTGAACAACGTGAGAGTGGCATTAACAGTGTCTTTTAACAAAATAGCAAGAAACATCTCTCTATGCTTTTATCGCCAGAATGGCCTTAAGGTTAGGGCACATCAAAGGTAGATAAGAAAAGCTCTTTCATATTGGAAAGCTCTGAAGATTACTATCAGCTTCCTTTATCTGCCAATAAGTGCCTGATGACCTATTACCCCTCTTTGATACCTTGAGCTCAACTAAGAGCTCTTCTTTTGGGAAAAGCAAGGTTTGGGCTAGTTTTGGAAAACTAGCTTTTTTGGCAAACCAAAGAAAGCATTTAAAAAATAAACCTGGGAAATCCAAAGGCTGACAGTATCTGTTATTACCTTGAAACATTTTCCAAGCCACAGTCTATAATCTCTTCTGCTATGCCTGCCTCCCACTGGATGCAAGATGAGAAAACACAGAAAATACTGTACCATGTTATTTGAAATAGTAAAAGCTGTGACAAAACTTTTGCAACTAAATAATTTATAGAGTAAAACCAAGTCAATATGTTATAGAGGTTCAGGGAGTTTCTCTATGTTAGCTGCTTACTTTGTCCAGCATGGTCAAAATTTACCATTTTCATGGTACTTTCTTTAAAAAATATGGCTTCTTTCTTAAGCTTTTTGATTTCCTCGTTGGAATCAATATTTAAAACATTTATTTAGGTAAATATGGTTATAAACCAAATTAACTCGCTTATAAATAAGCCCTGGTTCAAGCACATGATCAAATGTGGAATAATTACATTGAAGAAAATTCTGACTTCACTGATTCCAGAATTAATTTCTATATGGCTTTCACACTTACATGGACTGAACATAGTGCTTAATACATTTTCTTTTAATATAAAACTGTGGCAATGTTTTTACATTGCTTACATGCAAACATTCATGAAGTATTTGTTAATGTTGCATGTAATACATAAGGAACAAAAATGGTGCAATTTTGTGGCCTTATTTCTACATAAAGGATAGAATAATTGATAGGATTTATTAAAGCCCTAATTATTAAAAACCCTAGGCAAGTTGAATTTTCTACTGTCATTCAATTTACAGAATGTGAGCTCACATTGCCCACAGGCAGCACACAGAGAAATGTTTATTTTGTGAAATCTAGTAAGAACAGTTTGGAGTTATTTCTGAACGTTAATATTATGCAAAATCTGCATTTCTGCAAATAAAACTCACTGTTTACGTTGCATCGCAATAAAATCAAGACACACATTATGAACAAGACTTTCAGACCAATTATGCATACAATTACATGTGCAGAAGACATGCACAATTGTGCAGCTAATTTGTGCATGAAATTACTTTGATTGCACATACTAATTGGATAAATGTGTGTGCAAATGCCAGTAGTCATTTGTGCTAGCAATTATCCAATGCGCATACATAGCCATGGCAACTGCATGCATAAATTAGATGCAGTCTTGCATACCTGACTGGTCTTGGGTTTTAATCAGAAATGCTTTTTTTTCTTGTACCAGGTCACTTGGACACAATATTTTTGGAAATCTCATACTTAATTCTTATCCAGACGAGCCAAAGCAATGAACATCAACATTACTGAGCAAACAAGAAAAGGAAAACAAGGGAGCTCTTTTCTAGAGACAGAATCTTATCTCTTCCTTTGATAAGGGAGAAGATGAGACTATATATCAGTATAAAACACAACTTTCCTGACACTTACCTGAATTCAAATTACAAAATTTGTTTGTAGGTTATAATCTATAAAATGAGTAAACACGAAAAATCTTCCGTATTCACGTGGAGGTTTTGGGTAATTTTTCCAGACAAGACTACCATGCTTGTATGCCGAAGTTCAGTGTTCACAGCCTTCATTATTAGAAGAAATTCTTCCATTTAAAAGCAATGGATACGAGTTAAAAATACATATCCATCCACACATACATGTAGGAGCGCAAACCCTGAACTCCTTAAAGGAAACAGTTTACATTATTTCTTTCAAATCTAAAAAGCTATTTAAACATTCATATAGTAGGAAAATGTCTTCCAGTAAGAATGAGCTATTCAGTATTATAAATCTAAGAAGAATACTAAACTGAGCGCTTACAAAGCAGCATCAGGAATTTTAAAGATACTTTTTTTTCAGCCAGGTAAGTTTATTTTGCCATCAGAAGGTAAGTTCTTAGGAGTCTGCTTTATAAATGAGTAGAACAGCTTCCTCCCCTCAATTACCGGCTTTAGTTCTGGTCACACTCATTCAAAAAAAAAACGGACAGAAGAGACCAAAAGGCTCTAAAGAAGATCAACAAAAATGATCAAAGATACAAAAAAAGGAAATGAGAGTGAAAAATAGGACATTCTTCTTTAAGGTCAAGACGAGTAAGAGAAGACATGATGAAGAGATAAAAAAGAGAACATTTAAGAAGGTAAATTAAGTGCTTCTGTTTACTTTCATAACAGAGGCAGAAAATTGAAAGGAAGTATATTTAAAGCTGACACCACCAGCCTCCCCTTGTTAAACAAAACTGAACTGTACTTATCTGTGAAATACATCGCCAACAGATATCACAAGAAACAAAGATCTTACCAGCATTAACATGGAACTACTACAGAAAAAACTGTTAACATCTACGATTGTACCAATTAATTTTTAGGAAGATTTTATATCTGAACTGCCCCCCCCCTCCCCCCCCCCAAAACAACCTACATCTCTTCAAGATAATTCTTTTGTTAGAGGATGATTATAAAGATAGACTTTTAACAAAGCCCTTATTACTTAATAGAAAATGTTCCTCTGAAATACTGTCTCCACACAAATCCTACGGTGGGTTATTAGCA
Source organism: Amazona ochrocephala (assembly GCA_039720435.1). Classification (NCBI taxonomy): domain Eukaryota; kingdom Metazoa; phylum Chordata; class Aves; order Psittaciformes; family Psittacidae; genus Amazona; species Amazona ochrocephala. Next base: position 15,845,303 of record CM077883.1, read on the forward strand.
TTTTGGTAGCTTAGAATGATAACTCCCCAGCTAAGACTCAGAGAAGCTGTGCATCTGATGTAGACCTGGATGTTAAAAATAATGTGTCTTAAAAGTATTTACAAAGATCCTAAAAAGCATCTACGCAGATTTCAGTAGGGAAGCATCCAATACCAGCTGTGACTGACAACGGCATACTACAACACATGAAAGATTTGTGTAATCAAGAATGACAACTGTAATCAAGGAGCACGTTGTCTCCTCAGTGGCTTTTTGTTTGTTTTAATAAGAAATAGTGGCCATATCACTGCACATTCTCCCCTCCCTATTTCTAGCCTCTTTCCATTCTGACTCCCAGTGTTGCCTGATAATGCTCTGCCTAACACAGAATTGTTCATTTTACCTTTAAGGTAAACAGAAAACACATTCTCTTTTGGAGTTTTCCTAAAACCAAAGCAATTATGGTTGGCTAGGCTAGTTTTTAATCTGAAATAACACATTTCCATCACAGCCTGTCAACAGTCCTTATGTCTAGTACATGGCAGTTTTAAGACACAGACATATTCCATCTTCTTATAATCCATAGCTTTCAGAATTCTTTTATCCACTCACATTTAAAAAAAGATGGAGATCTGAACCAAAGCAAAGTTTTAATCTTCTGTGCAGATGTCACTAAATCTAGTTTCACTGAAAAAAACATAAATCATGCTAATCCTAGAGTGACAAAAGAGTTGAGTTTAGGAATTCCAGGAACACACAAGAAGTTTCTGCTTATGTGAATGGCTCTATGAAGGAAAAGAGACTTCTTTGGCATTTGACAACTCCAGAACAAATCACTTAACTGTTTGGCTTAGTACAGTAATAGCAGCAGTGTGTTTGAATTCACTGGAAAAGCACTGATCATAAGTAATTTGTTCAATAATCATATGGTGGTAATCGGTTTATCTGTACAGAATCTATTATATTACTGTAAACTAGCAGAGATTACTAGTTAGCTGGTACATACAGCACTTACATATTCTTGTGGTTGGATTTCTTAATATCTCTCAATTAGCAGTTAAGGACACTGTAGCCGTCATAAAAAAGATCTGAAAATTTAGGAAGAAAATAATGATTAACTAGCTATCATTCCTAAACAATGTGCGTCCTGTGTTCTTACGACTAGATCTAACCTGAAAAGCTCAGTAAATGTCTTTTGCAAACCAAGTGAAAACTTCTTAAGAAAAACCCCTTCACATAAGAAATACAGAATCTGGGTTTATGGTCAAGATTCAATGCATTAATATGTTCTTAGCACTCACGAAGGCAAATGTATCTACACTGCTAAACAGCTTTAAAACACTACTGTTAAAGACAGACCGTAAGAACTAGAAACAGCTTAAAAGTGATTGTCTACTCACATTTTTCTGACCAGACCGTTACATTATTCCACTTTTCTGATTAATGAATAGCCACTACTTTTCTGGAAGGAAAAATAATACTCAACTGAAAGAAACACCCAAACTTACTCCACAGTTAGAAATACGAACCTCTTTCATTCCTGACAATGCCTTGGCATGTTGATATCTCTTTTGCTATGAAAGAAATACTAAATATCGTTTTCCAAACATTTTCTCTGAACTTTTATGATGTTAGAGGCCTTCTGCTAGGTTGCCCTGCACACATTTCTTGAACACATGCAAGCTGTAAAGTTCTGGTCTCTTCAGTCCATCCTTGTGAGGAACCTGCCCCAAACTGCCAATTATTTCCCTGTCTTCTTACAACTTTTCTGGTTTTCCAGAATGCTTTTGGAAATAAGGTTATTTCTGAGCCAAGACATGTGAACTTTGTCACTAGTAAGGCATTACTTTAGCAGAAGAGTGTATCGCTTTTTGTTTTCTGTTTCTTAAGTTTTACATTTCTCTTTATGAATGGCCACTGGGCATAGCACTGAGCTGACAGTTTCAAAGAAGTATGAAGACCTCTGTCTTGATCATTAGAACTAAGTTACAGTTACCACCCTGAACATTTATTTAATGTTTTCCCTCACATACAGAGTTCTACATCAGGTGTTTTTCCTTAAGTTGAAAACTTGATTCTATGGGCTTTGGAGTACTAAATCTGTAGACTAGGATAGCCTTTGGTACCTTAGATACCTAAATCTCATGAGATTTCGGTCAGGTCACAACCTCCTTGTTGAGTTTTCTGCCCTCAGAAATGGGGATATCAGCCCTGTTTATGAGGTTTGCAAGTGTGCATCATGCACAGATGTGTACTTCGAACTATATTATAAAAATACTATCAAACTAACCAACTACGCTTTGTATCAAGCTCCATAATGTTGAAAGGAGGTGGGAGAGGTATTTAGATTTTGATAGCTTTTATATCATAATAAAGATGGAGGAATAGCAGTTTTGGAACTTATTGATATGCATGGAACTCCAGAAGCTCCTATTCTTTCACTGCATTGCATTTATCATGGCTATTCTCTTCTAAGACATAGAAAAATGATTCAGCAAAAATTGAAGTTCCTCATTTCTATGCTGCAAGGGCTCATATTCATTTTCAGGGCAGTTCACAGCCTCAGAAAGATAGCTATTGTTAGCATGGACCATTCCTGAAACCTGAGATGCCCTGCTGAGGACACTCCATCAACAAAATCACAGTTGTCCTGCTCTTGTGTAAGTGATGCCCTGCTGTCCTCACAGCCTATTAGATTGCCCCAAGAAAATTTGTCCCATGTCACTTGCTGAACTCTGAATTTTTAGTTTTTCCTGCCATCAGGTGTAACTCAGTTCTCTCCCTTCTCTCTCCAGGTGGCAGTGTTTTCTACATACACTGGAGAAAGCAGGGCTCTAAAGCTGTATGTTACATCTCTATAGGTAGAAAGAGCCTTTTAAAGTGCTCAAAATTCTTATACCTTTACTCAAAAATTTATATTACAACTAGAATCCAGTTCTAGCAGAAGTAGGAAAGAAAATCTCAACCCTCCAACACAGAGCACAAGAAACTACTGGTTTGGTTTTTTTTTAAATAGATTCATTTTTAACACTCCTTCCATGGAAAATATGTGAAACAACAGATGTAGTTAAAATAAACATCACAGATATACCTTGGGACCATTTACAGCTGGAGTCACAATTGTTTTTCTTGAACGTCAAAGTGCTTGTACAGAAACATGGACAAAGCATCTGGGGTTCTAACATTATCTTTTCAGTCACAAAGACAAAAACAGAGTACAGGGAATTTGAAAGCAAACTGGAATCATGACACTGGCTAACTGCAATCTCCATCCCCTTGTTTCATAGTGGGAGAACTTAGTATTTCTTTCTAAGTTTCATCCCTGAGCCATAATTTTGTATGTATCAAGCTTCAAGCCTGACTACATTTCAGCATTTGATATAGTAGTCCTCAGAGCCAAGAGTCATCTTTGACAGAAAATATAAAACTTCCAAAAATATTAAAACAATAAATGCTCTAAATGCATATTTTTCTTACATTCCAATTTAAGCAGAGGTTCCTTCTTTAGGCAATCTCAGCAGAAAGAATAAAAGGAGAAGAGAGGGCTATGTTTCAGTTTAGCTTCACTTCAGTGACTGCTGTTTTTCATTTAACAGAAAATCTCTTCCAATTCTGCTCAGCTTCTTGCACTCTTTTATGTCCATCAGCTCTTTCCCAGTCTAAGTAAAAACAGTTTTGTAGGTTGTTGTAAAAGAGGTTAAATCACCACAGACATTTCCCTTCAACTCCTACAGCGTCTCCTGAGAGACTGCTGTTCTGAGGCACTGCTTTTCTCCACCCATTTTTCAGCATACTTTTTCAGTAAATTAACTGGTAAGTTAAACACATCTCTGTAATCAGAACAATAATACTCAGAAATTAACACATATTTTTACCTTTAAGAGCAGAAATTCACTTTAAATGAGCTATTCTGATTTCCCTGTTGCACAGAATTTCAATCCTTATTTCTAGCAATTTGTTATATGACTTGTATGGGCTCACACGCTTTTCAGACTTTGAAGACTTCTTGAGAAAGAAAAGCTATCACTTTCTCTGGTTGCTTGTTTCACAGCTTTAAATAATGAATTTGCTTTGTTTGAGACTCTAGTCCTTGCTGTGTTTGCATTAAAGAGACTTCAGAACACAAACCTTGATCCAATGAAGTTATCTGTACACCAAGTTATCCTATTAAGTTCTTTTTTAGTAGCTCAGCAAGCCAACCTTGAAGTCCCTGATTTACATGTGTTCCTCTAGCGTGACTCACATTTGAAGCTCGTCTCTACATTCTGTAAGTTCTTCAACACGGTTTACAATTTAAATGCCAGAACTAATGAGAACACACTGCAAAATCAAAAATGAAAACATACTAAACCTCATCAGTGCACAAAGTAATTTTTATATTATTATCAAATTTATGCTATATTATCCAGCATTTGCTGAGAGTTTCTGTTGAGTCATTTACTACCATTATTTTTAAAGCCTTTTCAAAGTCACTTCCTTCCTGGACATTGGCTATAACTCCAAAATGGACACCATTGTCCCTGTTCTACAAGAACACATTTGACTACAGCAGCATTAAGATGTAGTTTATTATAATAGCCAATGCTTACCATTACAAGCTGTATTACTATGCATAATGGCTCTGTCCTTGTCAATGCTTATTAAGCCATAATTATTTTGTCACTGGCAAATGTTCTGAGTGGTAGTATAATATTTATGTTACATTATTGATAACAATATTGAAGAACATAATACTTTTCAACCCTGCCAGAAATACTGCCTTTCAAAGACTATTTCCTGTTGTTAGGTCCTTTGTGAAGTCTCTTACCTGATTTAAATCCATTTTACGTGTGTTCTATTCAGAATACTTTGATCATCTCTTGTGTTCTAGCAAACCTAACAACTTGCATCTAAAATATGTATTACATCTGTACAAATACCTTTATGAACTTTAGTTATGAAGAATGATATAAAATTCATAAAATAATACATCCATAATACAATGCTAAGCGTCAAAAGAAATGGAATTCCCTACAAACTTTTTCTTTTCCATTCTTTGTCTGGGATTAATCAAGTTAATCAGCCTATAAGAAATGCCAAACCAATCACAACTGAAAACTAGAAATTGAGTCAGGTAAAAAACCCAAAATGAGCACTTGGAAAATATCTAATGATGGGATTCATAAAAAATGGAAAGCTAATTACTAATACTTATTTCTACTGTGTATATTAAACAAGGTGCAAAAATGAATGGATCACACTAAAGCTAAATTCTACAGGCTGGATTTATATGTGAACAGAACTTCAGAAGCTAAGAGTGCAACAAAGCACACTGCAGAAAAGACTGGTTACATGAAGTTAGGCAAGAATAGTTTTGCAAAAGTTAGAATAAGATTTGAAAGCATTACAAGAATAGAAGAAGCTTCTTCCTAAAACATTCTACACATTTCAAGAAAAGCTCATTGCAAGCAAACTCGCTAAGCTTGTTCTAAAACCGGAACTGTATGCAGCCAAAATGGATACTGTAGATGAAATACAAATTGAACTACTACAGAAATTATATATGTTAAAGCTATTTAAAACATTTTTAATTTAGCAAATTAAAAAAAAACAAACATTGAAAGAATTCTTAATTTTAAGATGTATCTCCTTCTTTTCACCAACTTTCACTTCTATATTAATCCTACTAAACTACTGCCACTTAAATGGCTGTGTGCGATGAAACAAACCTGGTGCCTAGACTAAGATAATATTTTCATATAGATTAAAATAAGTAATGCATTTTAAAGTCTGAGAACTGTGTGGTATTTTTCTGACCCATCTAAGTGTTCTTTTTCATTATCTGAATACTTACGAAATTGCTGCTAAAAAACAGTTAGCCAAATCCTACCCAGATGACACTACGCATCCGTGTATTTTCTCATTCTCTTTGATGAACACCAAGCAGATAATGCAGCCATCTGGTCAGGGAGAAAGAAATTGTGTAAAAATGAGATATGCGTGTGTAAATAAAAGATTGATGAATGAAGCCCTGAAAGCTGAGATGAAAGTGAAGCAGAACAGACAGGTAAATCATTCTGATACTTATGTTAGTGCTGAAATTATGTTCCTCTACTTCCTATTTTTTTTCCCCTGCTGACAGCAGTGCAGGTGACAAAAAATACTTTCAATTTTGCTGCTGACACAAGTGCTGGAGGTTAGCAAACTGGATTAGTTCTATTGCTGAGAAAGCATGCTTTAGTCAGGAAGAAACAGGAAAGTTTTGTTGCTTCATTTTTAATTACTTGCGATGTATCCACACACTAGCGTGCTGGTGGTTAGTTAGCTATGAAGCTCCACCTTCAACACTACCCACAGAATAATCTAGAATGGCTTTACAAACTGAAGCTGGGTTTAGAAAAACAGCAGTTCTGAACTTGTCCCCTTTAAGTTGGACACAAAGGGCTAAATATATCCTCTGGCACAGCTTCAAAAATACCTTTAAGCTATATTCCTTGCCCAACAAAACTGAATTTTCTGGTGTTAAAGTATGTTTAAATAAAATATTAATTTTAGCCAAAATAAAATCCAAGTACCTCTTTATATGTAAGCTTCACTTAGGAGCCCATTAGACTGAAGATGTAAACAGGATCTGTTTTTTCCACATGAAAATCAAATGATACAGTATCTTATGAACAACTGGCCTAGACAGAGTCTGAAGAACCGTAGTTGATGCAATTCCTGCTCTATTTCAGGCAGGAGATAAAATTACTTTAAAACCCACTTTCTTTGTCATCATTTATCTCAGTGTTTCCCAGCCTTCCTTTTCACTACAATTATTCTCTGATTTTAAATGGTTTACATTTTGGCAATGATCAAAAAAGATGGTGGTATGCAAAAACCCCACTACAACTAATTTTTCATATAAATAATCATTGTCTGACATTGCAGAAAGCTTACTGAGTACACTCAGAACTACACCACTGAAAGGAAAAATAAATGCTTACTTCTTACGTAACATCTGAAATATCCACTGTTTAGTTGTTGGTGTATTGGGCATTACATGCATTTAAAGCCAACAGCAGTCTCAGTTCAGTAACATTTTGCCTAACTTTCATTAAACAGACCCATTTCGTAGATCAGCAGTATCAATCTTATTTCTTAGTTTATTATCTTATACAGCCCCTGACATTTAGCGTAAATTACATAACCATGCAAATCAACACATCAGAAGTTAAGCCTGACTGACATTTTCATATTCTGTGGACATTGGTGCCCTTATAGTTTAAGATAATAGACCTTTTTTTTTAAGAATGACCTAAGCAAATCTGCACCACCTACAACTTCAAAGATGGAGGAGTCTGAAAATTAAGGTACTCCGAACTTTGGAGCTGTAAAATGACAGAATTCAGTCCTTCTGCTTCAAAAATCACGGGTGTCTACTGTAACATCTAAAAGATTTTTCCCAACAACTGTCTGCAGCAGCAGATCTGCTGCAACTGAGCAGCTCTGAGTCAAGTAAAAAAAGCAAGATACTGTGCATATCACTTCATTTGCCAGAACAGTTTTAGGGTAAGCTTTCAAAGGCAGAAGCAAATATCTGATACCTGCCTCTTCTCTGACTGAAGTCAGGTATCTCATTATAAATTAGAACTCTGGGAAAACCCCTTGTATTTAATGTTTTAGATATATTAGATTATCACACTTACTATAGCTATAGTGATCATAAAAAATGATAAAGCCAAACACTGACGATTGTCACTTGACAGCATTAGCAAGAGAAATATATCAAAGCTAAGCCATTGTATTTTACTTTATAATATATACTTTACTTATAAGTAAAAATTGTAATAACTTTTAAAGATTCTTTTTTTTTTAACTGACAACAGTGGTACAATCATAAACAATCCAGAATACATATAATAATTTTTAAAATACACTGCATTGGGTAAAGAGATTTTAGTAAGCAGTGCATGATTTGCCATATTTCTTGACATAAATTGAATAAATATGTTATTTTCCTAAAACCAGTAAAGTAACAATGAACACATATAAGAAGAGGGCTTGTATAACACTCCACACTATAAATCACCAGTAAAAAAAGTAAACTTCAGAATAGGAACTCAGCATCTATATCCATACATCCATTTTAAATATATTATGTACAGAGTGCAATATTACCTATCAACAATAGGTTATTGTTTATATTGCTAGTAGAATAAGTAATGTTCAGAATGTGACTGTTAAGAATGCACAATGTGCTCGTAAGAACATCATGTATATTACAGCACCATGCCATGGAGGAAGAGAAGACTTACTGTTAGTAACTTACTTAGTGCATAGCACTGCTTACTCCAGACCTTAGCACTAGGGAGAATTCAGTATCAGTTACAAACCTCTTTTTATTTTGAACTGTTAGGAAAGACACAACAAAGATAAAAACACATGCAAGCTTATTACTGAATGAACTGATGCTGTGGAGTGGTGAAGAGCAGCTGTCATACTGTATCGCTTACTGACACATCCAACAGATAGCTGTGGGTGATATTTAGCAAGGCATGAAATGCTAGAACCACAAAAGAAAAATGACATCCACAGATGTCAATCTGTTACTGCCTCCTCAAGTTTGTATTTTCTTTTAGAGTTTTTAATGCACGTTTTCATCTTACAGTAAATAGCAAATATTGTCTTGCTCTTTAGATGCAACATGCATACTCCATTCATGCAGCGAAGTGCCAACAGGAAACATAAATGTCCTAAACACTGAAAAAAACTTGTGTCCTCATGAGTAATTGTTTAAGCTTTTAAGTAAACCCCTACGCCTTAAGAGCTCTTTCACATCCATGGAAGGGAAAGAGATACCCGGGCATATACATGCTCTCTTGCTTACGACTGATACTAGGTCAGCTAACAGGCTTTATCTTGTTTTCAGTAGCTCACAGTCCTACCACATACTGCTTCAAAAAGAGAGTGGAAAAGCCCCAGAACCCTATCGCAACAGAACAGAGTTCATGGACTATGTCCAGAGTCATGTCCAGTGTGGCCAGTTTGCACACTGGACATGACTTTGAGCCATGGCTGTATCTCTGTCCTTGCCACAGCTTTTACGAAGTGTAAAACATGGCACGACATTTTGCCCCTAGAAAAATAAAATACTTGTGAGATACATCAGTACAAATAAAACACTACAGTTGCTACATTTAAACAACAACAAGTCAGAAACCTTTCTATACTTGGGAATAGAAACCGTAGGAGCTTCCATCTAGGCATTAATATGAATGGCAATGGAAAAAAAGTTCTTGAATATACTACAGACTTCTCCTTGATAAGAGAAGTGCTGCAGTTCACCACACAGATTACTACAGAAATAAAAGATAGAGTAACATCACTGATATTAGCTATACGATAAAAATGGGAACAATGCTTTAATTTGGAATTCGCCATTTGTTCCTTCTATGGCCATAAGGAAATCAACTTCCTCAATTTGATTTTGCCAGTTATAAACCAGAGATGCTTCAAATGAGTCATCATATCAAAACAAAAATCAGAAGAATGTTAAAGGTGGAAAAGAAGCATAATTATCATTAATCCCTTGGAACAAAAATGGAATGCTCTTCAGTACTTCCTGGACCGACAATGGAAAGGTGTTTCCTTTGAGAAAAGAAATGGCAAACCACATGAGTAACCAGTGAGAACGTGCGAGTCACCTGGCATATTATTAAGGTAGCACCAGGAAGTTTATTAGACATTACTGAAATACAGACACAGTTACTACCTTGTGAACTCAACACAACGTAACTGTAAGTCAAACAAACAAGGCAGGCAAAAGCTGAAGTTGCATGGGCAGGTGGCTGCGCAGCAGCCAAGTTCCCTTGTGAGAGCTGGAATGCAGCATAGGACAAGTAATTTTCCCCCCATGCTAGACAATGCAATAAAACACCTAGTTTAGTTCATATCTTGAATTCAGACACATAATTATACTAAAACATTGAGTAATCTTGTAAGTCAGATTTAAAAAAGTATTCAAAGCTTGGGATAATGCATGAAAGGAAAATGATAAAAGGACAAATTGCATCACACTAGTGTAATTCCAGTAAAAAGAATTAACAAAACCACACAGATCATACAGGAATGGGAGCTGAAAGTTGTGCAAAGCTTAGAAGATGTAAGAGCTAACTTAGTGCTAAAAGGAGGAAAGCAAGTCAACACTTTCCAGTCACTGCTACTGACATGAATGAAGCACTCAAAGATTCTGCATCCAAAGAGCCCAACGAGCTGATGCACATGGTCACAACCAAAACTTGGACTTACTGAAAATCTCATGGCTAGACAACACTTGAGCACAAACAGAGGCTAATGGCATTTATTAAGCCAGTCTCCTGCCTCCAGGATGGCAGTGCCTAAAGGCTCAAAGTGGTAGCGTAGTTCAGCATGCCTTTTGCTCTCCTTCCAAGTACTGTGTTCAAACATACATGAAAAGCAGAAATGAGTGAGCAACAAAGGTGTCTTCTTCCCTTACTGGGAATTCTCTCCCCTCTGAATCTAAGAAAAATAAATAAATAAATAAAAAAACTAAACCAGAACAACCAACATAGGTGCAAAGCCAGGAGCCTGTCAAGCCTTTTGCTGTTTTCTTTTTCTCCCTCACAGAAGGCCTTCTCTTATCCTCCTTTTTTGCTCACAGGCACATGAAAAATATAATATAACCACTGTGAGCAAGGCTTTTTTATTAGCTAGTTTTTGCAGAGTATACAGTAAGAAGTGGTCAAAAAGTAAATGCAGCCTGGCTAGAAGATTGAACAAGTAGAAAAACTAAACATTCTCACCTGATACTATGCAACAGTGCCAGATAAATGTGTCCCAGGACTTTGAGCAATTGCTTTCAAAACAGAATATATTGTTGAAAAGGATGCTGCAGAAACATATCTTACAGTGAAAGGCTTTGCAAGATTATATAATTTGTAAAAACTGAGAAATTTGGCCTCTGTTTGCTTTGCTTCCGTTCCTCATAGTTATTATTGCTTCATTATACAGTCATTTGTACAATGTTTTGGCAGACATTTACTATTGCATAAATTAAAGTCACTGAATATAGTTTTGCCTACAGGTCTTTATGAAAATACCAGCAACATTTTTATTTGAATGTCAAAGTTTGTCAACCATTAAACTGATTGATTTTTCATTATGCAATTCAATAGAAGCAGCAATCTCCAGTCTGTATGCAACATTACTCTGGGAAAAATACACATCTTTGAAAAATCCTTCCTGCTTATTGTTAAAGAAAAAAGTCTCTTCACAAAGGAGCTACCTTTTAAGGCTGGCTTCATACATTTTATTGATATACTAGCAACAGATACAAAGCTGTAATTCAATTCAGTGAAACAGAATGAATTTACCTGTGGTAATCCAAAAATTCCAATAATCCTTTTAAAAACCTTTTCAAGTGGCTTTACAAGAAAAATATCTATTCATTTCACTAAGGATAGGTTTAAGCCCTGTAGTGTGATGCTACCATAGCATCCACTATCCCAACCAAACTCAACACTGTAAAGCAAGCTCCTTCAGAGAGCATCACACTACAAGCTTCCCCGGAGGAAGGCTCTCTCAGCCCAGCACTGCAGAGATGCTGACCAAGTTCAGAGAACAATTCTTAGATTGTTTAGTTCTGAAGTCTTCTTTGCAAACTCACCAAGGATGACAGCCACTGAAGTGCCTACAAAGAACTCAGAACTTAGCTCTTATTCCCCTAAAAATCCACAAAAGTCCAAAATTTACATCCAGAGCTGCATTTAGTTTTCCCTGTGCTGGATGAGCTGGTTCATCTCTTCAGCTCCTGAGGAGCTGAAAACAGCAAGTACTGAGGTGCTGTAACTATACTTTCCACTTGGCAGTGACCATCCTTGATCAGAGAAGCCATTATTTATCAATGGCAAAGCTTCAAGGAGCAACCCCAGAAAACCAGGCCAGCACTTGTGCCATCCCGCCCGCATTGCACTGCACCACAGATTTGGTTCATTGTTGGTATTTTCTCAAGAAGGAAGTGACAGCTGTAACCACCTAGGAAGAAAGGGGATTATTTCTCCCTCTGGAGCTATGGAGTGTGTACTGGACAAAAGAGGCAGCGCAGACGCAAGCAGACAGGAGCCAGGTGCTCAGCATGGCAGCTGAGAGGAGCAGGGAGTGGAGGCACACAGCCCCTATTCCTCAGCTCAGCCTGCAGACGTACCTGTTCCCACCTCGCAGGTGCTCTGCTGCTGCGCTGCTGGGCTGTCCCAGCCAGGCCTCCTGCTGCTGGGGCTACAGTCCAGGCAAGGGGACACAACGCAGTTTTAGGAGCTCCTTGAAGCACACTTCATTCACGTTTTTGTGATTACTGGTTTTTGTTACAGGTATCCCACTGGTTTTATTTAAAAACTTGCCTAGAAAATGATAATTAATGCAACCAAGGTATTGCAAATACTTACAAAAAGGCTGGGTAGAAAGAAATTTATAGAATTCATTGTTCGTACTAAAGAGGTAACATGGAGTACGAAATTCAGCAGTTATTTTACACTTTCTAACTACAAATAAAGCACACATCCACATTTATGGTAATAAACTGAAAGGTGAAGTGCTGCCTAATTAATTACCTGATTTATAAGGAGCATCACAGAATAAAATTTGGAGAAGATTCAGATAAAATTCAGTGTTATAACTCCAAATAGTCTTCAAGGAGGACAGTTTTCAAACTCCAGATCTCAATTTTCTGTGGTTCCTGCTTAATTTGGTTTTATTTTTCTTTTCTTTCTTAAAATAAAGGATGAGTTACACCTTACTAAAAAAATACATAACTAAAATAATTAAATAATTTAAAAGAATACATTCAGCGCATGTAGCAGTATTTTTCAGACTCCCTAGGCCATGGACAATGACATTGAAAGCTAATGTCAGGTTAGAGTTAACTTTAGTTTGCTAGCACAGTCAAAAGCACTTTACTACAAAAAGTTATGACTTTTGTTATGTCTATAAATAGGCAACTTACTGACTTATCACACAGAATGTTAATGCCATTAGCATTAAGTTCTAATTAAACAATGCATTACAACCTGTCAGCAGAGTACACATAATCAGAGAGTTCTTTAAAAAGTACAATTTTGTTATTTTTACTAAGCAGTAAACAAATAATTTGTGCTGATTGGTGAAACTAAGTGCGAAATACAGAAAATGTCAGAGGTGGAAAAGGGACTTGGCTAACAAGACATCTGCTACCCCAATCACTTTATAACAGTTGTATTTGAATGTTTCTCAGGAACTCCTTTGTGCTTCAACTCAAGTATTACTGCTATCCATTTTTACAGTTATCATTAACACTGATCATTTTCTTTCTCAAATACACACTTCTATATTTTACTGACCTCTCCAAAGGCTTCAGAAATATCTGTCACCATTTCACATCTTTTCCCTATGACATTAAAGGAAACTACTAAACCAAGTTTGTTGAGGAAATCAGTGCCAGAGCCAAACCCCATATCCATTTCTCTTGAATCCCAAGTTGACACATAATCCACTGCTGGTTGTTACTCTTCATTTCAGTAATGCTTGGTCCCTCCCTTTATTACACCCGTGCACATACCTGCATTTTCAGACATCACTTCAGAGATGACATTGGAATAGGCCATGTGAAAATATTGATGCAAACCAAATTTTTAACTGTGTACTCCATGCAGTGTGCATTTCAAGTGCTATCTTAGCAGAGATTAATATGTCCTTAAAATATAACTGAGGGGCTGTTAGCTTTTACTGTGCTCACATTTTCATTTTAGATTCAGACTTGGCGTCTGGAAAGTAATCTAAGGTTTCCTGGTCTAATACTTCTTTCTATGGAAAGGAAATGCAAGCATCATGTACAAGTGTCACCAAATTAAGCTGTTTTATAATTGCTTCCTTACTAGTAGATAGCATTTTTGTTATTTTTCATAAGAGCTTTTTTTGTCTCTCTTGGAGCTGTATGATGTAATAATGAACACACCATCCTTTAAATCAGGTTTAGGTATTATTTCAGCATCCAAACATGGAGCAGGAAAATATCGCATGACTTAGCTGATAAAATGCTGTAAGAATAATACTGTGGATTCGCTCTGAATAATCTATGGTCCAAGAATTATTCCCTGAAAGTACTTAGCCAAAGCTTACACAAATTTTTGCACAGAAAAAAAAAGGCTAAATTCACCAGATAATTTCTTCACAACAAAGGACTCAACCACGACTTGCAGTGACTTTCACGCTACCGGAAAGTTCCCAGAGCAGAGAAATGCTTCGTTACATTGGTCTGACAGCTGGTCTCTCATCATGATTAAATGGCTTTCCCTTGGGTGAGCTCCAGAAATATGCTCGGGTTTGAAATAGAACAGATTCAGAGTTCCACATTGGCCATTAAGAGTTTCTTATGTACACAGTCTAAACCAGAGCACAGGAGCGTATGGATTTGTGATTTTTTTTTTTGTTTTTTAGAGAGAAGACTCTTGTAAATAGACTTGAGCTGCCACTATGATGTCAGCAATTAAAATACTTGTTCCTCAGTCTGGACATTCAACTCAGTTACAGAATACCAGCTTACCAACAAACACCACACTGGTTTTATGGCTTGTGAACTTGGCCTTGAGGCATCAATGAACTGCAGTCTGGCACAACATTATCCAGAGGTTTTATCATTGTGCCCATATGACTTACTAACCTAACAGCTTCAGGACTGAGGCAACGATCACTTTCAACAGCAAAGCACTCTTAGTCGTGCTCCATGCTTATAGCAAAAGAAAAGGAATAAGAGAAAACTACCTGTGCTCAACTAGAGAACAAGCTTCCTGAAGTCGGAGCAGCAAAAGGCAGCTGTCCAAGCCAAAGCCACATTTACCACACCCCAGTGGTGATTGCTATCATGTCATTAACACCTCAGAAGCCTCCTCTGTTTGAGAGGACAGATGGAGTGTCCACAGCCTTTGTATGCTCCACTTACTAAAATCTTCACCACGGAGAATGGAGGAACAGCACTAGAGCCTTTTTCAGAGACCCAAATATATTATAAATTATGAGGTGGCACTTCCGAAGGAAGTGTAAGATCCTGAAAATCTGTATCTAAAAATGTGGGTGTTCTGAGATTTCCTAAAAATCAGCAATATCTGCATTAACAGCTCAACCTTCTTGCACCATGCATCTTATGGTAATCAAAAGATTGTATTGTCACTAAGAAATTATTTCAGTTCTACCTGATGCTTGAATATTTTTGAATAAAAACCCCCAAACTGATAGGTAATGCAAAAAACTAAAATCAGGTGAAGAAATATCCTACTGAATTCAGTATACTGGCCAGTTATAAAATCTGCAACAGCTTTGCCCCAAGACTGAGAAGGCACCTACATAAAACTGCCACTTGAGAAGCATTACATACACTGGGAGTCAACCATTGCCTATGCAACCATTGTTTAGTCAAATACATCTGGGTCTTGATATACACTCAGGTTGATACCTTCCATCTTTTTTGTCAATGTATGCAAGCCATGCAAAATACACGGTCTGCTAGAATCGTGACAGGAAGAGTATTTTCTATCAGTCTCCTCTGATCAGAACTCTCATGCAGTTGAAGACTGCATCTTCCTGACACTTCACTGTCAACTTTCTGAATCTCGAATGTCATTCAGATTTACAACATTCCTGCCTGGTTCTTCACTCAGATTTTGAAGAACCATTCACTTTTATAAACAGGAACTGTCAGCCTGCAAATAAATGTAATGGTGGAATTGCTAATAAGCTCTATTTCCACCAAAAGTAATTTTTTTGCTGGGTATGAGGTTGATGACATGAATCCAGCATGGCTGACCACTACCTACTACTTACCTTTACAGCTGAAATTATCCTACTGTTGTAACTTCTATCATGTTAAAAAAGTTCTTCTTGAAACCATACACACCAAACTTAAGATTTCCATCTGATTATTGAAGTAACCTTACTATTAAATTGGGTTGCAGTAGATGAACATTTTCTATCAGTGTCTCAAACTTCCAGTGTCACAACTACTTCTACACCTTCTGAGAAATACTTTGCATTACTACTTACCCAATGAATGCAAGCAACTGCCCTGCCACCACAACTATCCCACTTATTTTTGACAGTTTTGGTAACAGCAGGTAATTCTAACTTTTGGACATTCTACAGTGGTTGATTTTTGCAAAAGTTTAAATGATAAATTTGCATGAGTTACTAATTTTGTCATAAAACATATATATACATACATACACCTGCACAAAACTAATGCATACTGTTTGAAAAAAAAAATGTTATGAATTGTATATACATACAGAAAAATAAATGAAGTCTCATGATGTGATCTCAGTAAACTGCTCCCTTAAGTGGAAAATTAGCAACTGCATTAATTACAGTTACAGAATTCTAAGGAGAAATAAATTAGGGCATCAACAGCAGACAATTCACCAAGAGCTTATTGTTAATTCATGGGTGAAGAGAACATTCATTATGGCAGAAAAGCTAGGAGAGATCTTTGGAGCAGTTCAGGACGGCTCTGACACCAGATTTTGTTTTTTAGACAGGGATGATGTTCTACTGATATAAAACTGTCAGATAAGTGAAAACCTAAAATGTACTGGAGAGGATTATATTAAAGATCTACAGAAGTAATTGACCGAGCACCAAAATAAAGAGTGGATAAACATACCCACAGCTAAAAAATAACACTAGTACTGTAAAGCCCTCAGCGCATATGCCAGGTATTACTCCATTTACATGATATTCCACTCTTGACCAACTGTTGTTGCCTCATTCCAAAAAGTAGATACGTAGTTTTTCCTCAAAGTCCATAAACTGTCAGAAACCATGTAGAAATCCCACATAGCAAAAGTGGAAATAAAATTGCATGACTTAGTTGATCTCAGAGTACGAAAGTTATGACAAACAGCCCTCATTTTATCAGCCCTCATTTTATCCTCCCACTGCTTCAATGATTTCCATTTGTTTGTCTGTCTCTTCTTTCCACCACATGAGGAAAGTAGGCAGTTCACATGTTTTCCCACTCCAAGCCTGGAAAAGGGTTGAGGAAATTAATTTTATCCTTTCAACAGATGAGATTATGGATTGTAAGTGACCTAGTCCCTCGCCGTGTGAAAACGGTATTTTAATACTTTTGACTTGCCATTAACCAATACATTACTAGCAAATTGTTCTTGAAATTAAGAACATTAAGAACACGCTGCTGATGTAAAAAGATTTGGAGGGGAAAGAGATAGGCCTGAAATACAACATCTGAAGCAAAAGGGGCCATGCAATCTCCTGAATATGGAATGGGAAACTGATACCAGCTACATAAACAGACAAGATTTGGAAGTGTATGGAAAATATAAAATACAATATAAATGATAAAAGCCCAGGAAATTCCCTAAGTCCTCTTCAGAGCGTTTCACTGAAACGGCACAAAGCACATGCTCCATCACATTTCCACACAGGACGTTTCTGAATCAGCAAGTCTAACATGATGATATTTTTTTCAGGGGTCAATTTTCCCATTGATGCAAGGAGGATTTACACATGCAAGTCCCATTAACATTAATAGGAGTTACCTACATAAATCCCCCTGCAATGATAGGAGAAAAGACCGATAGTCTGCAAGGATCTAAGTTCTAATGATTACCTGTCAAATGGCCCTAAGCATCATCATCACCAGAAAAAGCAGACGTAGCAGCTTCATGGCTGAAAATACTTCCAAAGGAACAGTAACTAACTGCAGTCATACAGATAAGGCAATACAACCACAGAAGGGAAAATGGCATAAAATTGGCTGTTTGCATATTAAGGGTTAATCCAATTAAGCAACTTAAAGTACTTGCTAAAAAAGGAATTCAAACATATCAAAGCACTCCTTAGGAAAAAAAAAAGGTGTGAATATTGTATGAGCTCCAAGGTGCCTGAAGGATAATACAGCTACTTGTTTAAAAATTCAATTAACCTTATCTTTCTTTAACTTGATTTATTAATAATCCTACAGATAAATTGCCAGTTTTTTAAAAGTCATGTTATCATTTGAATACATCCTGTACAACAAGCCTTAAAAACTACTTCAAATAAGCCTAACCCTCACTTTGTATGCTTAAATTATTTAAAAGCAAGAACAAAATGCAGTTCGTTCAGTGGAAGATTTCTGTAAAATGCAAGATCAACAACCTTCACTACTGCTACCGCAAGTGAGCTATTGGGTACTCAAGTACCATAAGAAAACATTTTATGTTTCCATTCACCATACGAGCAAGACATGAAAACAGTTTTTAAGCAATCAATGTAGTGTAAAGTCATAGTCTACAACTTGTAGATTATTCCATCTTATCTAAAACCAAATTTGCAGTATTTCCAAACTTCGCTTCACATGGACACGAAGCACTGAGATGCTACTTTATATAAACTTCCTACCTTATATAAAGATACTATCACCCATGTAAATTTCAATCTTATTACAGATGTCAACACTCTGAAAGTAGACAACAGAATTATCAGGAAATCTCAGCTAACAAATGAACTGCTTCTTTTGTGTAATTGAAAGAAAACACAGGAAAATGTGCTTGCAAGCAAACCTTTAATTTTCATCAAATGACTTCCCTGTAAACACAGAAGATGAAAAATTCAACTATGATCCCTATTACTGAAAGACAAACAGGGACAGGTACTCCACTTAGGTCTTTTACAGATCTGTAGATGTTAAATACAATTACCATATACTCATGCTTTCCAATATATGTAAAAATTACAGCTAAATGAAGAGGCAGTCTGCTTATTACTATGTATAAATAACTGCTCAATCACAAGCATCCAAAGATAACTGTTGTTTAACATTGGAAACATTTCAACCACATATATTTCTGAGGACTTCGGGATTACACACACAATGGTACCTATCCAGTAAACAACTGCAAACACTAATAAACCAAGTTTTTAAATGCAAACTGGACAGTGTATTATGATGCAAGACAAAGCAAAGGTAATAGAATCAGTTATGCTGTAAAAAAAAATAAATTAATTAATCTTTATGGCATGAAGCCATTTCAAAGGCAAGCACATGCACAATGAAACCATATAAAAGCCTGGATGTGTCAAGTACAGGCAGCGCTGAATACTCATTATTCAATGGCATTTTCCAGTTACGTACAGTATTTAAGCACTGCTAGAACTAGAGCTAAGTTAATGAAGAAGTTTAAACCCCGACTCATCAAAAATCACTTATCTTTATTTCAATACACTACTCATCTATTGGGTGTACATTTTACGGTAAAGATTTAAGTAAATTCTAAATATTTTTCATCATCTGAATGTCTAATTTCAAGCATTGTTCAAAAGAAGTGCAAGTTCATCATGGTCATTTACAACAGCTTTCTCGTTTTGTAATTTTTCATACAAACGGCTTATAAATATTTCAATAAATTTTATTGTATAAATGCTTTACGATTTATCATTACAAAACATCATTTACAGCTATCACACTAATTTTAATCCTATTAACCAGGATCAGTACATCCTTTGGAATCATCAGTTGAGCCTTCTCCCTGCTACAAAAACCCTCAATCATCATCTAAACTTCTCAGACGTCATACTTGGAAAAATTAACGACTGCCTTATTAAAGGCCCAAACACTGCAACAAATCCAGGGCAACTAACACCAGGTACACTCCATTTATGATTTTATGTTTTGTTGGGAACTCTAGCATGAAGTTTAAATTGTGCTATTTTCCTGACTGCATTAAATTAAGTCACTAGTGACAACGCGTGATCCATTAAGTCTCACTGAATAAAAATAAAATTCAAATGTAAAATATTTCCATGTGAGGAACATCTATTGGGTTGTATTTGCTTCTGAATTATGGCATCAGTTTAAAAACTACACAAAATTTTTCATTATACAAATTAAACATGACATCTATTATATATTCTAAACCTACTCCAGAACTGCCAATATTATTGCCTTTAAGTTCCATTCATAAAACCGCTTTGAAGAACAGATTGTGAAGCTCACCTTCCACTGTTTCATTAGCACTGACCCAATGACTTTAAGTAGAACTTTGATATGTTGTATCAGAAGATCATCTGACTGGCAAACAAACTTGCACAATTTTTCTTTTGATTAGTTTCAACTTGTTGCCTGTTTAAAAGGTGGAGGATTCCTTCCAAAATGTAAAATGAAAAGAAATTATCTCAACAAATCATGACTCCTATTTTAAATTCAAATGCTTTGTTCTACATTTTCTGTTTAGTTATAAACACCCCTAGATCTGGTGGACCTATTTAGAAATGTCTCAGCTATCAATGAAACTATTTGACGAAGAAAGATTATTCAAGCTAAGGAAAGTATGGCAATTGCAAATAATACAGCTATGGGTTTTTTAAACCTCTTTTTCTTATCCTTCCTCCCTTACATTCTAGTTTGGATCAACCTCCTCTTCTACTAAGAGAACAGTGCTAATTCATTCTTCATTATCTTCCTTCTTAACAGCAGTACTATCTCCACTATTGCTTTCCTCAGTTGAGGATTCAGGTTTTGTCTCAGGCGAATTGCTGAATCCAGACTCTTCTGGTGCAATCTCATCTTCATCATAAATAATATCTTCTGGATTCGGTGGTGGTGGACAAAATTCTTCTGCAGGAAACATTTTGTGGAAAATGGTCTCGGCCTATTCCGAAAAAAAAGCATAGAAGAAACTTGACCTTGAAATCTAATATCTTGTAGCAATATTTTACAGATATTTAAGATTAATCTCTGTTCTTTCAAATCAATAGTGATTTAATACTTTGACAGTATTGTAAACACAAGGGAAATCCCTTCCTTCTTGCAGCTCATGAAAAAGAAAAAGCCATCATCTTTCCACATTGCTCTACCATGAAAATCACAGTATAGGGCTTTTTAAAAAATCCTGCTCATTCTACACTGTACTGAGAACAAAGAAGATAATTGTTTGCAAACAAAATGATCTTTTGCACTACAAAAATATCCCTAGTCACAGTCAAATGCAAAGCATGGGAAAGATCTTGTCTCTTTTCCAGGGAGACGAATCCATTCCACATAACAGGCAAACCCAGGAAACTGTTAATACATACAACCTACATCGTACCTATGTGGGTTTCTCTCATAAACTTAAAAAATACAGAAAAATTTCTATTTCTGCTTTTGTGAACAGCTCATATGTACCTCAGTGGCAAGTTATTCTCATCCAATAGAATATGATCATTGAATATATATGCATATTTGTATACATTTATAGTTTACTTAAAAAAACATGTCTATCGTTTCAATGCATTATGTCTGTAAACCTACGTGCCCAAATAGTGCCTTTCCAAAAAGAACGGCATAAGCAACTTCTATTTGGATAAAAAGACAGCTACTCTTAAGATACAGCTCACAGATTTAATTTACAATGCCACTTACTCTTCACGCCATCGAGGTTTAGAAATTCAGTACACACAAAAAGTCAAGTTTTTTGACCACAGTAATGAAAGACATTAAAAAGAAACATGTCCTTGATAACATCAGGGTACTTGTTATAACAGACTAGAACTAAAAATATCTGGGAGAAAAAGAACCAAAGTAATATGATCTCAGAATTCTTGAGAACCAGACACTGTATAAAAACAAAGGAGGCAAAAAAATATAATCCTTAAAAACCCCACAAGAATGCAAGGAGCTTTGTTAACTGGTGTTAGTTTTACGTGGTCTTGTGCAAATAACTTACCTATGAGTTTATCTTAAAAAGACAAAAGAAAAAAGCAAGCTAGAGACACTGAGGAGTTTATTTACTGAATGCACTTCACATTTCCATAAAGGTTTTGTCTTCCAAGTCCTTAAGCTTCTAAGGCAAACAGAGACAACTGCTGCAGATCACAGCTACTTTGGGTTTCTAAAAAGGCAAAGGAATATTACCTCGATTTTGTCTATTCAGTAAACTATGCCCGAAAGCTGACCTGTGACAAGAGCTCCTTCATAGGGAAGAATGCATTTAATCTTTATATTCATACTGCTACCAGACACTGCCCTGAAAAAGCTGACAGGAGGGTCAGTTAATGCCAACTGCAAAGGCTGATTACATGACGAGGATTCTTGGACAAGAGGGAATTGTTTTCAGATTAATACATCATTGAGCATGTACCAAACAGCTTTCTGTGATAAACTTCACTGCCCACTGTATTTGTATCACCAGCACGTGGTTGTAGAGCTCCGTTCTTAACTGCTTGAATGACCCTGTCTACTTTCAGTTCAATTTAATTTCTCATTCTGCTTCCTAAATTTCACTATCCCACTCCCATTTAAAACTGTCTAAAACTATTTATATTCATATACGAAAAAAATATATAAATTTAAAAATCAATAGTCTATTTAAAAAATATGGTTTTGCAATTTGAAAACCTTGCCTAGTAAGTTTAGGGGGCAAGGGGACAGAAATATCCTACGGAAAGTTTACAAAACTTGCTTTTTGAAGGTAAGAGAAAAAACTTTCAATTTCATGTCTGCACTTGTTTATTTCTGGAGTTTCAAGAACTACTGTTATATTTAATAGAATACTGAAGAGAGGAATCATATTTTGCACTAAATATATTGCAAACGAGAGCAAACATTTTCTATGCAGCTCTTAACAATTATTCACTCTCCAATTTGTCAGTCCAAATATGGTCATATCATTATGAGGTTGAACATGAAAATAAATTCTTGGGATGTTATGTGGGATATCATAACATTGATTGTAACTGTACAATTTAATGCTGTAGAGTGCTTTCAGGTCTACCAATTTTTTATGTTAACCTTATCCAGCTGAAGTAATGCAGAACAACCAATAATAATTTAACAGCTCTTCATTATAACACTTTGACACTTATTGTAGCTAATTAAGTTTGTAAATAGTTCCTGCAATATTTAGTAGTTAAGTGTGCCAGCTTTCAAGGGCCTATATTTGAATTAAGCATTAAGACATAAGCATGTAAAGCACTTGCATAGGATAATAGCTGTCTGAAGTTGAATAAAACTATATGTTGCTACTGTTTTACTGTATCACAGCTACGCAACTTCATGGCGCATAGAAAAGCTATATGAGCTTTTAGAGCAACTTTTAGAACACTACCAAACTAACAGTAGTTTGAAATACAACACACTTGAGTAACTCTGAAATCCTTCCAGATACAGAAAAAAAACCCCATAAACAGGTTAAAGGACAAATATCAACATGACAATTTTAGTGCTTCCTCTTATAAACATGCCTCAGAAATCTGAAATACCTGGGAGAACATACTACTTCAGAACATAATAATTCATGTCAGATTGTAGCAGTGAAAAAACCAGAAAACTAAAGCCAGATGCTTTACTTGATCTATACACACAGAATATAAAGAAATCATAAATGGCATGTTATATTTTATTTAGCCTATCCCTAGGGTGAGTAGATGCAAACATCAAAATTAATTCAATATTATACTAGGAATTTAACACTGAATTAAAAAAAAAAACAATAAGTCATTTGTGTACTGAGCTGTAGATGGATAATTGTCTGTAAAAGTTGTGGTGTCCTGCCTTCTAAATAACATATCTTCAACACACTCACAAAGCATGATGTACAGAAGTTAGTGATACTAATCGTAATGAAAACATAAATCATGGGAAGTATCATTAAAACAGTAAACAGAGAATTGATTTCAGAAATTAGATTCAATTTTCCAAGCTATCTTCAAGACTAATACACACATAGTGGGTTTTAATCTGTCTCACTGACGGTCAACAGATTTAACACAAAGGCTAACTACAGCACCTAGAATGTTTAAACACAGCTTGATCTATAATACCACCACTCATTGGTAAGAAAAAGAGCTCTTAAGGTAAGACAAAGCTGAAAGCTAGAAAAGGTGGCTATGAAAATCAGAATGAGGCCTGGCTTTAAGTGTATTTAAACAGCTTTTAGCTTGCATTGTTTTAAATAAGTTAAAAAAATCTCAGAAAAGAACAAATTTACAATTGAAAACTGCTACCATAACAACTGTCTTGTATTATTTTTGTTTTTACAGTTTTTTCATCCTCTTCGGAGACAAATTGTTGCCTTGTAAAGCAAAATGAAGTGTACTGTTAGCCCTTAATTACACTGCTCTGATCCTACAGTTCAGGCTATGTCAGCCTCTGCACTTCAAAATCTTATTTTTAAGAGGTTTATGACTCGGTCATAAAAAACCCTACACCTGGTTGGAAGATTGCATGCATATTCTCTGCACATGGCCATTAAAAATGTACAGCTTTAAAAATAACTAGCACCAGTTAATTCTACAACGATTTAAGTGTACTCAGGTTAGCACTGAAAGCACCCTGACACCACAGCGACTGCAGTGGTAGATTTGCCTAGGAATTTATACATCCCATATCAAGGTAGATCTCCAAATGGAAGAGCAAAGAAGCATCTCTTGTTGCACAAGTCAAAATCTATTTATTTGCATGATCTTGTCTTCTGCTCAACAGTAGCGGGGAAGGCACAGTGAGAGGTGTGATAGGAAGTTCTTTGTGAATTTCTACGTACATCTACTGGTGTTCCTGCATATTCTGACAATTGCCAACACAGAAGGTGGTTATTTCATGATCTCTTTGTCTATAAAATTTTGTTTAGGGAGCTTTTACTCTTCACCTCCAATTTCAAAGCACTAGTAGTTTGTCTGAAATTGAGTACTGGTATGGTATGCCTATCACTAGGCAAGTTACAAGTGGTTCTCAGTTCAGGATTGTAGTTGGCAGGAACTAGACATGCAGATACCCAAATACTGAGAACTAAGAACTGATTGAGATTTGGTGCCAAATACTATCTCAAGGTCATGAATAGAGTGACATTCCCCCTTAATTCCTCCACAGAGTTACACCATATTTTTTTAATACGATGGTACTAAAGCAAAGGGAAGGTAAACCGAGACAGATAGATTAATATACCAAATTAGTAATCATGCTGGATTTTTTTCCCCAAAGGTTTTACGTTTGTGACTATGTCCTGCAGCTATTAAACTAATTTGATCACACTTCCAACTTAAACTCTAGATAGGCTTTTCTGACCTCTAGTTTCTACTGCTTCTCTACTACTGTACTTCCTCTCTAACCCTACAGGTGAAAGGCTACATATTTTGGGGAGTTATCATCTGTACTTTGGAATTATTTGACAGTTGTTCATTTCTACAGTATTAAAGCAATTAACCATTCTACCAAGAACATCATCTTCAGGTACTGCTGCCTTCTAGGTTCCCTTACCTGCTCAGATTAACTATCTGCTACTCCTAATACTATATCAACTGACCTTTTCTCAACTTTCCTTCATTCTCAATCACTTTGCTTATTAAGTAAGACTTTTTGTACATCTAACTGTAAAGTTCTACAGCTGTATTAGTACTGATTGCCTAGCAAAAAGGAGAGTAACCCAAACAACAGTAAACTGCATTGGACTTCCTTAGGTCTTTAATTTTAAAGTTCTATA
Organism: Amazona ochrocephala; assembly: GCA_039720435.1. Lineage (NCBI taxonomy): Eukaryota > Metazoa > Chordata > Aves > Psittaciformes > Psittacidae > Amazona > Amazona ochrocephala. The sequence continues at coordinate 15,870,742 of CM077883.1, forward strand.
ACAAAAAAAAAATCCAGATCTGTTTAACAAAAAACCACAAACCTGTTTAACAGCACAGTCATTTCCTAAAGCAGAGTCTGGTCCAGAACAGACATAAACATTGGAGGGTAAGCCATCATATGACTTCTTCTCAACTCCTGAAGAATCTCTCATGTTGAAATAGACTGCCCAGAGCACTCTGGGCTTTTCCAGTTCTTCATTTTCAGTCTCTGGAAAAAAAAGAAGTGTTTCAAATCCAGTACCTGAAGGGGGCCTATAGGGATGCTGGGGAGGGACTCTTCATTAGGGACTGTAGTGAGAGGACAAGGGGTAACGGGTTTAAACTTAAACAGGGAAGTTTAGATTGGATATGAGGAAGAAATTCTTTACTGTAAGGGTGGTGAGGCCCTGGAATGGGCTGCCCAGGGAAGTTGTGAATGCTTCATCCCTGGCGGTGTTCAAGGTGGGGCTGGACATAGCCTTGGATGGCATGGTTTAGTGGGAGGTGTCCCTGCCCATGGCAGGGGGGTTGGAACTCGATGATCTTAAGGTCCTTTCCAACCCTAACTATTCTATGATTCTATGATTCTATGAAATAATCAATGTTCATGATGGCTGCCCCACCCCTGGCAGCACTCAAGGCCAGGCTGGATGGGGCTTGGAGCAACCTGCCCTAGTGGAAGGTGAGCCTGTCTGTGGCAGAGGAGTTGGAACTGGATGAGCTTTAAGGGTCCCTTCCAATGCAAACCATTCTCTGATTCTATCTGTAATAAATGACATATGTAATCCAGAATTCTAAAAGTCAATTTATTAACATGGAATTATTGCAATTTGTTTTTAAAAACCCAATTAATTTTACTTTCCACTCTTTTCTGAGGTACTCTTTCATCATACTTGTCCTTTACAATCGTAGGTATGTAAACTCTACTTTTTCTGTACACACTATGCTCTATAAGAACCAATCATCGCGTGAAAGCATACTTCCAAGAAGTTTAGTCTAAATTTAATGCCTTTCCACTTGACATTATCTAGTTTACTCTGGATAAATTCCATGAGCACATGATGGTCTGAACAAGTCCTCCACTGGCTGTCTCAACTTGAAGCTACATGCAAAGATATTTCTAATGTGTAACTTCTTCCTCTCTCATTTAACTTTGTATGGAAACGCTTCTCATAACAGACCTTTGTGAGCTTTAAGATTGAGAGTCTTGAAGCCAATCTAAGGAAACTAACTAATGATTATGGTTTAAATAAATGAACTTCTGAAGAAAAATCCACAAAGAATATCTCCCCCCCAAAATTAACTGCAGATAAAGAATTACTAAACCCAGAAGTACTCAATTTGAGATGTGTGATATGCAGTATTGAGAATCTCTAAATGGTGGAAATACTGCTAAGTGAAAATAAAGAACGTATTTCTATTTATCTATGCTTACTGAGGGCTTACACTGTGCTACAATACTTATTAAGAATACAAAATGATCATTAACTACATCCTGCTTGTTCACCATCTGTACCTTCTTGCAGTTACTTTGCACATTCATATAACCCCTCTGTACACAGGCAGAAAAACCTCTGGGAAGATGAAGGTCACTTTTTAGAAGTGCAGAATGCAATGGAGGAATACACAATATAGATTTTTAGCTTAATAGGTACTATTTGTTCGGCATATTTGCTGTTCCTTGTCGGTGTTTTACCTCCTCTAAAACAAATGAAGCTTGTAAGAGACCCTGTGAGATTCACTTCTTTCAAATGAAGAAACTTCTAGATAACAATGGCATTCAAAACCGTATTTTAAAGCAGTTGAATTAGGAAAAAAGAGATAAATCGATGCTATTCCTTCAGCATCTTTTTATAACTGTCAAATATTTAAAAAAAATAGGTGCTAACCATACTGAACAGTTTGAAATATAAATTAAATTCATCAGCCTGTGAAAGTCTGAGCCTTAATACAGGGCATGATGCTCTTTAATATATTTAAAAGTTCACATTGCTCATAAAAGTTACTTCTTCCTCATTTAGGCAGGAAAATGAATGGAGTCCTCTTCACCAGGTGACTTTGCCTCTTTGACCTGCCATGGCCCAGTGCTCACTTTATCTGGTGATTCATTTTCAATAACTCCAACAGTATTTGTTCTGACATTTTAATTAAAATACGACCACTACCTCATCCTGATGATAAAAAGGCCTATGTGTCAGTGAAAACTAGCTTTTCAGTGCCTCAGTGCACCTGAGGACCCCTATGATCACATAGTTTCTACAGAAGAATTTCAGTCAGGTTCTAAACAATATATCATTTCAAAACTGGATCACTTTAAACATTAAGATTAATGCTACCCCCCCAAATGATTAGAAGACACTAAACTGCAAGGTAATCTTTTTTTCATCAATTGAGTCTTTGAAACATATGGCACTGTCTTGAAAATTTAAGATATATGTTGAATATTAAAAGTTGGAAATTAGCAGGCATTAGATTAACAAACATCAATATGAAAAGTGCTTGCTCTTCTCCAATTTAATAAAGTTTTCTGTTTTCTAGCCCTGGTTTTAGTCTATGCATTAAAAGTTAACCAATTATAAATATTATAAAATACTTCCACATCTTACTAACCTGAGCATATACAAACACAAACACTTCCCCTGACAGCCGAGTATTATTTTCTCATAGGAGAACTATGATTTATTAAGTATGAGCACACTATATTTAAAAATGCTTTGCCAGGGTTACAACATAGCAACATTTTCTACATGCATAGTACTTACCCTCTTACCATCAACCAAAAGTATGATTAAATTCAAGATCTCTGGATTAGATTTCAAAAGACCATCTCAAAACTATCTAAGGGAACTACCTCGAAGTATTTCAGGGAACACTTTTTCCAGGCAACAACTGCTTTGACAGCAGCTACTTTCCTTTGGGACTGTGAAATTGTCCATCTCAAGTTCAAAGTTCATGCAAGTAGCTGGCAAGGTTTCCTTAAATTAAGGGCCAAATAGCTCATTATTGGAAATTTCTCGAAATCTATCTTCCTGATAACACTGCAGTGTGTAATAATTTTATGCTTCCACTGCTTAAAGCAGAATCAAGAGAATTTCAACTAACAACAGCAAACAAGGAAGCACTTTGAAAAAGACAACAAAAGGATGAGCAACAGTCTTAGAACAAAAGAAGTCAAAGGAAAACTTAAGAAGCTTATAGCACTGAATACACATCTGGCAGCTGGAGAAGAAAAGCAGACCAATAACTTCTGGGGTTTTGATAACTTGTTACGAATACCCAAATGACAGAAATCACTAAAAATGGGATAGTGTGAAAAACCAGATCCACAAATACTTCATGTCACTGCTGCACCTTTGCAAGACATGCTGAAAAGCAAATATGTTTCCATGAAAAAGAAAGCATGAAAAATTAAGAAGGTTCTAGACACAGCCATGGTCCCTGTATGCTGAAGTTAAACCACAGCTAAAGACGACTTGGAATATTAGATAATGAAATACAAAAAACCTGACATCAGTCTAATCAATCTCACTCTCAAAATAGATTCTTTTACTTTGAAATGCTGATACTTAAATAGCAGCTCACCATATGTTGACTCTGACAACAGATTCAGATGTGCATTAACAGATACTTCAGGTAAAAGGTTAAATTATATTTTTTTAAAAAAAGCTTTAAATACTTTAGTTATTTTTACCTTTTTCTTCATTCAGATCGAATAGCTTCTGTACAACAGGTTCTAAATCTTCCCTAGCAGTTTTAGTTGATGGACAGGTTAAATGGACTAAATCTGTTAAAAAAGAACAAAATCTAATTACAATCACCAATACACAGATACATAAATATCATTTACAATTTTAAAAGGCACGGCAGACTCTTAGAAACCACTGCTCTTCATATAAATCATTTGCTTTAACCCAGAGAACTACTTTACTTCCTTTAACCCAGAAAACTTGCTTTAACACAGAGAAATACAGATTTTACACACCACACACAGAAATTTTAATACATCTCAGTTATCTCTCTCTTCCATGTATGATGGCAAGATGAAAGTAACATTTAACCTCAGCAGTGCAGAGAATGCCACTCTATGAAAAGGTGCCTACTGATATCAGGAAAAGCAGCAGCAAGAATCAGAGTAACACCTCATATTTGCCAATAGCTCAACAACATACCAAACCCACAAATACCACTACTTGCATCAGAACTCTCCTTTAAGAGATGAAGTGGGACTCTATGGGAATTTTGGTTGTACAGGAGTAAGGGGGAAGCCATCTTCCTCCACTGAAGTTGAAAAATCTGAGCAAGACTTAGATTTCTTTCATTGTACTAAACAGTGAATAGGAGACGAAGTGAACAGACGCATGCCTGAAGTTACAGCTCAAGTGGGCTGGCAGTTAACTATTTCTCTCCAGCCGCATGGAGAATAAGGAACACTGTCATGTTTTGACAAACCAGAGAGAATTTAAAGATAAGCACTCCTGAGTATCAGAGAACTGTTCTCTGATGTAATAAATGCAATCCCTTAGTACAACACAGCAAAAAACTTCTACAATATTTTATTCACCCACCTTCTTATGGGATGGGAGAAAACATCAGTTCTGTGCTTGGGTAAGGGTGAAATTAGGTTGGGGGGCAGGAGGGGAGTATGGTAATTTGCAAAACTGATTTTAAGTACTTGATTTCAAGAGGTGCTCTGTACACATCAGAAACAGATCCCAGAGTACAGCAAACCCATACTGTAAAAAGATGACATGAAAACATTTTGGACCACAAGGACACATTTGTGCAACTGTATAATTAACCAAATATCACCTTACAGTGAGGACATTCATTGGACAAATCAATGTCATAGAATCATAGAACAGTAAGGGTTGGAAAGGACCTCAAGATCATTGAGTTCCAACCCCCCTGCCATGGGCAGGGACACCTCCCACTAAACCATGCCATCCAAGGCTATGTCCAACCCCACCTTGAACACCGCCAGGGATGAAGCATTCACAACCTCCCTGGGCAACCCATTCCAGGGCCCCACCACCCTCACAGTAAAGAATTTCTTCCTCAGATCCAATCTAAACCTCCCCTGTTTAAGTTTAAACCCATTACCCCTTGTCCTCTCACCACAGTCCCTAAGGAAGAGTCCCTCCCCAGCATCCCTATAGGCCCCCTTCAGGTATTGGAAGGCTGCTAGGAGGTCTCCACGCAGCCTTCTCTTCTCCAGGCTCAACAGCCCCAATTTTCTCAGCCTATCTTCATACGAGAGGTGCTCCAGTCCCCTGATCATCCTCATGGCCCTCCTCTGCACTTGTTCTAACAGTTCCATGTCCTTTTTATGTTGAGGACACCAGAACTGCACACAATACTCCAAGTGAGGTCTCACGAGAGCAGAGTAAAGGGGCAGGAGCACCTCCCTCGACCTGCTGGTCACACTCCTTTTGATGCAGCCCAGGATACGGTTGGCCTTCTGGGCTGCAAGCGCACACTGCCGGCTCATGTTCATTTTTTCATCAACCCACACCCCCAAGTCCTTCTCTGCAGGGCTGCTCTCAATCTCCTCCCTGCCCAATCTGTAGCTGTGCCTGGCATTGCTCCCACCCAGGTGTAGGACTTTGCATTTAGCATGGTTAAACTTCATCATCAGCCCACCTCACAAGCGTGTCAAGGTCCCTCTGGATGGCATTCCTTCCCTCCAACGCATCAACCGAACCACACAGCTTGGTGTCATCGGCAAACTTGCTGAGGGTGCACTCAATCCCACTGTCCATGTTACCCACAAAGATGTTGAACAAGACCGGTCCCAACAACGACCCCTGGGGGACACCACTCGTCACTGGTCTCCAGTTGGACACTGAGCCACTGAGCACTACTCTTTGCGTGCAGCCATCCAGCCAGTTCTTTATCCACCGAGTGGTCCACCTATCAAATTGATGTCTCTCCAACTTAGAGAGAAGGATGTCATGGGAGACAGTGTCAAAGGCTTTACACAAGTCCAGGTAGATGACATCAACTGCTCTGCCCCTGTCCATCAGTTCCGTAGCCCCTTCATAGAAGGTCACCAGATTGGTCAGGCAGGATTTCCCCTTAGTGAAGCCATGCTGGCTGTCACCAAGCACCTTGTTGGTTTTCATGTGCCTCAGCATGCCTTCCAGGAGAATCCGCTCCAAGATTTTGCCAGGCACAGAGGTGAGACTGACTGGTCTGTAATTCCCTGGCTCATCCATTTTCCCCTTCTTAAAAATGGGGGTTATATTTCCCTTTTTCCAGTCATCGGGAACTTCACCTGACTGCCATGATTTTTCAAATATGATGGACAGTGGCTTAGCAACTTCATTTGCCAGCTCCTTCAGGACCCGCGGATGGATTTCATCCGGTCCCATGGACTTGTATACATTCAGGTTCCTAAGGTGGTCCCGAACAAGATCCTCCCCCACAGTGGGCCCAGGGTCCCCACCCTCACCGTCCCCGCGTCTGCCTTCCAACACTTGGGTGGTGTGGTCAGAGCATTTGCCGGTAAAGACTGAGGCAAAGAAGTCATTAAGAACCTCAGCCTTCTCCAAATCCAGGGTAGCCAGTTCTCCCGATAGCTTCTGGAGAGGGCCCACGGTGTCCCTAACCTGTCTTTTATTGGCAGTGTACCTATAAAATCCCTTCCTGTTATCCTTAACATCCCTAGCCAAGTTTAATTCTAACTGGGCCTTAGCTTTCCTAACCTGGTCCCTAGCTTCCCGGACAACATCCCTGTATTCTTCCCAATGTCACCAAATCCAATTTTGTATTTCTGGAAATTCAGAGTTTTGCTGAACAGTGCAGATTTGATATTTAGATTTCTTGCTAATGTAATTGCTTTCATGAAAATAAAGTTGCTAGACACATTCCTCATGGAACATACTAATTATTTATTTGTTCTATTTGGCAAACTAGTGAAGATGCTGACTCTTTGGTATGGATGAAAAGATAATCGCTTGATGCAGCTCTTGACCTCTTTGCTGTTCCACTTGTCTCAATTCAGATACAGAAGCAACTACTCTGTTGCTTTATCCCACTGGATTTTACACCCCTTGATTCAGGTATTTAAAGCCTCATCTTCAAGCTTTTTATAAAACCCCCTTAATGGAACAGTTGTCTGGAAACTTAGCAGCAGAGAAGTATCTGTCAGAGAATCACGAAGCAGTTTAACATACCTTTGTACAAAGTTTAAACGGATTCATTTTTAATCCATTACTGTACATTTCTGATTAATTTCATAGCAATGAATAGCTGTGGTGTTATTTTAAATCCATATGGCATTTTTCTCTTTCACTCTGAAGCCTGGCTATATTTGTGTCATTATTTCCAAGGATATCACATATGTCTTGAATGATTACCTAGCTGCAGTTATGCCACATAAAGTTGGACACTGAGTCCAGGAGGACAAGAAATTTAACCGTTCGTGCTTCTCTTCTTTCAGATTGCACACACAGAGCTTGTATTTAAACATCAACATTAATTTTTATTTAACCAAAACCAAACCTTCTAAAAGAAGTATGTACTAAAAAAAGGTAAACCAAAACAGGCAGTGATAATAAAAGCCTCCCCATAATCTTAACTGTTTACAACCCCAGATGTTGTAATACAATCCATTCTTTCCTTAAAAAAACACTCAGTTATAAATCATGATCATGAAGTTCACATCATTTGCTTTCTATAAAATCTTTTTTATTATCTTTAAGGTTATGGCCATGAGTCACAGTCATCAGTATGTATTTTGATTATATTTGATTTACTCAGGTATAACTGCATTAGTTACAGTGGTTGCCAACATTTGTCTTCAGGTAATTCTTCTAGCAAGAAGAACGATGAGTTTAGTTCATGATTTCATCATTACAGTCTCAATTTTTAGGGCAAGTGAAGGAATTTGGTTCCACTCAAGTGGCAATACAGATTATGTGCTTGTCATTTATGCAGTATGATCAAAGAGTAGATGTATTTGTATACTTATCTTAAATAATTGTTTGAAGGAGAAATCAGTCAGGTTAAAACCCATTTCCAGATAATGATGTGAAAGTTTTTAGAAACAATTACGAAATATGCCCCGTAACTAGAACTCAGACATACATAAAACACAACTGTATTACTTCAATACATGAAGACAAATTTAATTAAGGAATGTAATACCTTCTCTTCTAAAATTAAATTAGGGAGAAAAGTAAATACCAGAAATGGTAATTTTTCAGCACCACAGAAATTCTCACAAAACTGATAAACTTGAACATCAATCCTTCTTTAGTTTCATTTCATGCTATATACATGTTGCGGACCTTTAAATAAACAGCTATTTAAAGGATAAGTATTAACAATCTGCTCTATAGCACTAAGTTACTGAATTACAGGTTTAACTTTCTTTTTATTATTTAAGTAGAAAATATAACTTTGATGATCATTTAGTTCACTCTTCTTTCATGTACAAAGAACTGAGTTCAAGACTAAGTAAGTAACAGTAAAATAAATTGGTTGTTAGTATTACAGTTACTTATTTTTTGTTCAAAAGCATTAGGTCACCTAACTTCTAATTTTATTTACCTTCCATGTGTCCCAAATTGTAATCTATTTCACAGAATTCAGAAGAATTTCAAAAGAAAAATAAACACCCAGTAAGAACATTTTGCTGCTCATCTATGTTAAGTTCACATAAAATACCAACAACGGAGCCATAAACGTTCTATGTACATTCTCTGTACATATAAAACTGTTAATGGAAATACTGGGATGTCCCTTCTAGAAAGAAGCTCTTGGGTATTTTTAAAGAATCTAATGCAGCAAAGGAGAACAATAAAGTTCTTAAAAGAACTTCTATAACCTCACCTCAGATATATGATGATGTGCTCCTTCCCTTCAAATGTCATAATGGGACATAATCTCACCTCCATCAAAACTTTCAGAAGATAAAAAGCCCCAAATATCGTGTACTACAGGCACTTCAATTTAATAGGTCAGCTGTGGTAGTTCACACAAAAACCCAAACACATATCCATGTTAACTAAGATCCCACCTTTTTGCTTACAGTTTTTTTTTTCAGAAATGATTTGAGGAAATACTTCAGGTGGGTCTGGTCCTGTAATTCTGGTAGAGAAATTCTCAGCAGAAAATTTTACAAAGAAAACATTTTTTAGTTGAAAAAAATCTTACTATCTTGACTCGGAAACTGCATAATTTTAGCTACTTACAGTGGAGAAGAAACAGCCCGCCAGAGCTCTTCACTAACCTTGCCTGTCATTCTAATAATTCTTCTCGTGTTTTTTTGAACAACTTAACAGAAAAATCAAAATGTGGAATTTGAATACTTTTTATCTCAAAAGACAAACAAAATTACAGCAGTCATAATGAAAATCTCTTTGTTGGTGCTATTTTCTGATCTTTTTACAGTGAACAGAATATTGTCCCAGCATTAGAAGACTACAATTATCAAGCTTATTAGCCATGTAAGTGTTATAAGGAACATTTGACATTTGATCTGTTTGGAAATAAAGAACAATACCTTTATTACCATGAAAATCACGTAAGACTTAAAATAAATAATTATCACATGTAAATTTAAGAAAAAAAAAAAAAGGCAACAAGAACACTGTACTATTATTCCTAAGCCACATGAAACAGGACACAACTGCTTCAGAATGAAGACAACGGACCAGTCTTCTCACCTGCTGATCACAGTAACATAGTACAACTGTTTTCTCAGGTAACAGCCTGGCCATTGTGCAGCAGAGGAACGATACACACATTTTAGATTTTGCTTTAGAGTTGATAAAGTCAAAGAGAAAAACGGTTAATAATATAGATATCTTGTACTTACAAGTCTCCTTCATGCATGTCATGGTTGAAGAACACAACTCAATGATGCAAACTGCTGGTTTTCCTACATCCTCTGGAGGCACTGTCAAAATGGAAACCTGCCAAGCAGAAAGAACAACTCATGTTAAAAAGCAAAGTAACATGGAGGATGAGGCAATCAACACAATTCTGAGTAAAGGTGAAAAATATCTGTAGCCCATTAAATAATTTTGTTTTCTGGTTTCTTAGTAACAATTTGTGCAAAAAATCCTGCTGAATTTCAGCACTTAAGAATTGCTACCCAAGGCAGCAAAGCCACTTAAAGGAATGTCTGCAGCAGCAGAATAGAAAGAAAACCTCACACCCACAGTCCTTTCCAAAGGATGACAGTTTACAAACTGCTGGCAAGAGACTGCAAAATCACTTTTGAACACTGGGCAGAGCACTGTTAGGTGAGAAGGAGTGGAGTACTTTTATGCAGGACTGCCAGTAGCAAGACTTAGGAGGAATACTCCCCATAACTGTTCTTATTTTGTAGATCCTATTTAACCTGTGAGAATACAGAAGAGTACAGAAGAAACACTTAACACAGATTAATATCCTTTAAAATTAAAGACCGCAAAGACTAAAGAAGCTTAAACATTTAAAGAAGGATCTAAAAGTGTGCAATAAGAACTTTGAGCAGTAAAAGTGAATGTTAGAAAAAACCAAACCCAAACAAATGAACTTGGATCAAAGTTTACACAAGATAAATTATTAGCAGTTAATAAAATCCCAGCAGCAACAGTTTATTAAAAAGCAAGTAGAATGAACTACCTTAAAGGCAGCAGCTTAGAAACTGTTAATATAGAGCAAACCAAACAGTTAAACCCAAGTCACTGAACTAAAATATAATTAAATTAAAATCCTAATAGTTTTATAGAGACTAATGAATTAAACCATTATCAGCAGAGAGAGTTGACTAAAAAGTTGGATTTAAGCAGAAGCAAAAGCATGAATTAAATCCTACCAATGACCAAATATTAACACACACAATTCATAAAGAAGTAAGCGATACAAAATTGACACATACCTGCTGCTCTGCATCTGTGTTTAGTACAGACTGGTCTGTAATGAGCACTGCCCTGGAGATCCGCCTGCAATTAAATATAATAATCATGGCATTTCACAAAAACTTCAGAAGTAGCAATTTGGATTCATAGTTTTGGCAATACCAACATAAACATAATACCGTGGGAAGGCTACTTAATCATACCATCTTTATGACTATGACTGTCAGTGCGATGTTTCCCTCTTGCTGAAGTAGGAGTACACCTAGACCATAAACGTAGTATTCTCAATCACCAAAACAGATAATGGATAAATGATCCAGTGCCATTATAAAAACTAGCTTGAATATCTTTCTCATTTAAAAAAAATTATCTTTGTTTATTTGAGCAAGATTTGAGCACATTATAGGACTTTTTATGTTCCAAACAGCACAGGACACTTCATTTGATGGGGAAATACACTAGGGTGGAGTTCCCGAACTGAAGTTTCTAATCCTCCATTGCTTACAATTATTTCTGCATCACAACAACTACTCCAGTTCTGGCAATATCCCATCTGCAGTATTTCAAAGGCAAAGGCAGTGTATGTCCAATGTTTTTGGCAAGAAAAACAAAAACCACAGAAAAGTATGTCTTTCAATACTTCTCTAAACCTGAACAGATTTAAAGAGGGAACAGCAATAAGCACCTTCACCTTCCAAACACTTCCAAACACTAAATATGAAATCTCAACCCACTTAGCTTTTGGATTTTTTTATAAGGAAATGGGGAATATGATTTGGAGGACAATATAAAAAACCCTATGATAGAAAATATACAGTTTGCCCTCAAGTGTATACAGATGAAGAGAAAAACTATGGACTGAATTAAGCCATACTGCAAAGATAGAGCAAGAAACAATAATCTCTTAAATTTAATTTACAGGGTACTTTATGCACTATTATTTAAAGAGACTGACCTTCTTTACTGTTTTATTACATACCTGTAACACACATTTGTGCATGTGCTCTCTGAAAGATAACTATCTTCCACAATAAAATAGTTTGCACTTATTCTTTGTCCAAAATGATCCACAATAGCTTTGCATCTGTTAAAAAACCCAAGCCAAAACACCACAAAAATAAGAAATTTAGACAGAAGGTAACAAAGGCATGTGTAACTTTTCAAAACTGAGTTATACAGCATCTCATTTGTATCTTTCAAATAACTTCACTACACATTTCTTTAACATGTGAACCCCTAAACCAACTTAACTGAAATTGGTAATTAAATCCTAGACTTATACGTTCTACCTGGTATATACAGTTTTTTACATGCCATGACATTGTAGGTAATACCAGAACATTAATAAATTAGTCACTTCATAAGGAAAACTAAATATAAGCTAATAACACTGGCATTTGATTGTACAGGTGTTCTATTTAATTGTACATATTTTCTTCAACCTGAGATATCACATTTTCAGAAACCCTTACAGGAATGAGAAGCACCTGTCCTGATGAATGCTTTTGCTGTCTGAAGTGCAAGCAAAATATGTGCACTACAATTTCTTTCTATAGTTTGTTTCTATAACCTAAGAATCTTTAAGGCTTAATACTGATTTCTAGAACAAGATTTTAAGGTTTTCTGAAATATCTGAACATTTACTGTGTAAAGTCCATTAGCTTTACTTAACTTTCATTTGGTGTATGAAAGTTACTACCTTTTTCAATTGAATTCTTCTGAATCAGTATATATAGTTTCAGTAGATTTTATTTACAGGATTCAAAGCAAAAAATTCTCTCACAGATATTTACACACATGCACAGGGAAACACCAAAAGAAACAAAAGGATACCTAAGACAGAGATCCTTTACAGATTGAAGTATTTCATCACAGCACATTATTTTCGTATCTGCAAATATCTGACATGCAAATTATGCCTTATGAATAAACAGCATTTCTGCAACTTTATTCATTAACTTCAGTGATCAAAACAATTTATATAGCTAGAGATGAGAACCAAACTAGCCACTAGCTTGAGTACACCAGTTGCTTCTATAGTCTAAAATGCAAATTGAAGAAGGGTGCAAACAATGCTTACAGATGTTAAGAGATTTATGACAATAAAGCACATTTTGAAAACTCTTAACTTCTAATGCTGATTTCATAGGAATCTGGATAGTACATATATACCTACATTCAAATTCAACAGATAACTTCAAAACAGTAATTAAAAGAAGACTAAAAGCCCAACCATTGTTTAACTTCAAAGACATAGTATTCTTCGTACAGTTTCAATCACATTCTATTCAACATGTGTTCCACTTATAACTTTAAGAAATTTTTTCTTAATGTTAACCTAAGTGATTTCATTCTCAGGCACTCATTTGAATACTGCAAATAAACAAGGAAGTCAAGCTGCTACGGTGCATTTCTAATTACAACCTTTCTTATTGTTTATGAAACAATTTCCCCTGCCACCCCCCTACGCATTATCGAAGGGGAAAGGTTGATTAAATGTCATGTTGCATCACTCAAAGCCAGCAAAAGCAACTACGCAGTTTTTATTTTCCTGCTAAGTGTTGTTTCCTCTCCTTTGTTCAGGAATAGCTATCACATCCTATGTTTGGTAAGATTTTAAACAGAGAGATAGCACTTTCAATTTCAGTCTCCACTTTACTTCAAAGGATGATGCTAAGAAAATTTCTTTCAAGTACTGCTTCCAAATACAGAAAACACTTATGCACTGACATTATCAGGTCTCTGTCATCTGATATGTGTTGCGACAATGAATCATACAGAACCCTCCATTGACCTTCTTTCAATGTGTCTAGATAAAAGGATGAAAATTAGAATCCATCTCCTTGCAGTGCCACAAGTTATAAATGTACTTTATAGGGCTCATTATCCAAACTAATGGACTAAGGGCGACATCCTTGAAATGGACTTACCAGCACTGACAAAGCCAGCATGCAATATTTCAAGAAAGATATGCAAATTACTACGTGTTTGCTATACCTTTTTATTACAGATGTATAAATTTCCATTTATCATCTCTTTTCCATTTTTGAGACAGAATTATGTAATTGGAAACAGATGTAAAGTGTGATCAACATAAAGTGCCTACCATTATTATGAATGCAATCCATGTAACTGAAAGTACTTTAAATTTTATCATATGTACCTAAAAAAGGGACCTAACTAAACATGAAGAAAATAAACAACAGAAAGAAAAATAATTAACATAGATAGAATCATAGAATCATAGAATAGTTAGCGTTGGAAAGGACCTCAAGATCATCGAGTTCCAACCCCCCTGCCATGGGCAGGGACACCTCCCACTAAACCATGCCATCCAAGGCTATGTCCAAAACCACCTTGAACGCCGCCAGGGATGAAGCATTCACAACTTCCCTGGGCAACCCATTCCAGGGCCTCACCACCCTCACAGTAAAGAATTTCTTCCTCAGATCCAATCTAAACTTCCCCTGTTTAAGTTTGAACCCGTTACCCCTTGTCCTCTCACTACAGTCCCTAATGAAGAGTCCCTCCCCAGCATCCCTATAGGCCCCCTTCAGATATTGGAAGGCTGCTATGAGGTCTCCACGCAGCCTTCTCTTCTCCAGGCTGAACGGCCCCAATTTTCTCAGCCTATCTTCATACGGGAGGTGCTCCAGTCCCCTGATCATCCTCGTGGCCCTCCTCTGGACTTGTTCTAACAGTACCATGTCCATGCATACATTTGATGTGCCGTTTTCTCAGCCTCAAGAATATGACATGGTTTTTATTTTCTAACAGAGCACCAGAGCTCTATCATGAATGTAGGATGTTCTGTGCATGCATTAAATGGCAGACCTCATCTGATACAATAGGTAAAAAAAAGACATTTTCAAGGGGATGACCCAAATCTTAAAATAGGTACATCTAAAAGCTTCTCTACTTTCACACAGTCTTCTCTAAATCTTACAAAGAAGATTATAGTAAAACAATAAAAATAATTGTGCAGTTGGGGATAAAATCTACTGTTCTCTGCATATACAGTTATGGGTAGTAAAAAAGTGCAGAAGAAATTCAACTAGATATTGAATGGGGTTTTATTTTCCTTCTGCTGAAGAGAATGTTAGCCATGTCTAGAAAGGAGCTGGAATAAAATTTGGTAATGTTTAAGGACCTCCTATTAAACTCTAAACTATCAAGAAAAAGTCTGAGAATAAAATCAAGGCTATCGCTCCAAGTACAAATTTTCTTTTTCTACTTGTACTAAAGAAAGAATACTAAAAGTAGTGAAAAAATAACTGCACTAAGATACTGATGCCGTCTGGAAGCCTATGGAAGATACTCATAAAATGGTAATGAATAGTGTGTAATTTGGCTACATTTCTACTGTTGGGAGTTCAACCTACTTGTAACGAAGGGAAGCTGCCTCTGAAACTACAGCAGCAGCTGTAATGACAAGATATGAATTTCTCTATTACCAATTACTATTAATAGCCTGTTGACTCAAAAGCTCAGTAACTCATAAATATCCTCATTAACAATTTGATAGCTGATTTTTATTAGGCAAAACAGTGAAGCCCAAAGTCAAAGAGGAAATTAGAGCTGGTGCAGGAAGGAAATATCCAGTAAGGAAAACGATAACAGGGAGAAAGAAAAAGAAGGGAAAAAAATAGTGAAGATCTTAGCAACAAACTGGACAGCTTGCTAAGTAATACTCTAAGGAAAAGACTCAGCAAGAAAAAGCAGTATTGCATTCAGGTGACGGACAAGGAAATGAAGAGAATATAACTGAATAAAAACATGTATGTGGGTCAAAGAAACTCAGCTTTTTGAGTAACACATTTGCTATGGTGAAGACAATGTTTAGGACTTTCAAAAACTATTAGGAAAAAATGAGAGCATTATATGACTTTCACTGCAGAAAATACTCTTTTTAAAACCTCTTTTGACACAGGCTGTGCTATTTGCATTATCTCAAAGAAGTCTGACACTTAATACATTTTTGGTTGGTTCGTTACTTTTGTTCTGATGTAGAAATGCTACTTGGTAAAATACCTGCTTTCAAACTATGGGAGACATTAAAAGAGCCAATAGGAGCAGGCAGGTGGTTCCAAGGAAAAGTCAGGTGACTAAACTTGGGAAACTAGGTATGTTGTGCTTCATATTCAGCATCAGATAATGGCGTTACTAAAAGGCCCTTTTTTTTTTTTTCCTTTGGAATAACGAAAGTCTGGTAAAGCCTTTTTAAAATGTTACAGTAAATCTACATCTCAAAACCTATCCTTCAGTTTTAACTGAAAATGGCAGAAATAAAGCACTGCAGCACCCCAATAGCTAAAAAAGACACTTGAAACCTATCTGGAACCCTGAAGAACTTAGTGGGTCTGAAACATAAAAAGCAGGATAAAAGAAAAGCAGCACTCCCTGTTTTCTGGAATACATATAAGCTTAACAAAGAAAACATTAACTTCAGAGGACTTCAGAATGTGCAACAGAAGCTGCAAACTGGGGCAACCGGCACCACTGATGAGTTAAGCTCTCGCTGGAGTGGTGTTTGGAAGTTGCTAACAATAAGCTTTGTCCCTCTGTAAGAGCAAGTTAACTATTTAAATGTATTTGTAAAATAAAGATGCCTACAGTAAAATGTCAAATATTACTGTTAAAATAAACTAGAGAG
The DNA here is from genome assembly GCA_039720435.1 of Amazona ochrocephala. NCBI lineage: Eukaryota > Metazoa > Chordata > Aves > Psittaciformes > Psittacidae > Amazona > Amazona ochrocephala. The sequence continues at coordinate 15,887,228 of CM077883.1, forward strand.
TTTATGAAAAGGGCATGATTTCATTTGCGTATAAGCCATGCACTTCAAACAACAACGTTTACACCTCAAAGTCTAGAACTGTGCAACGAACTCAAGAAACTTAAGGAACTGACAAAGATCAAATCTGTTGCTTGACCATGTCATAACAAATCAAGCTACAAGTACCGTGCTCAAAGAACCAAATGTGCACCGCAACTGGAAAGTAAACACATGACACTGGTTATTTAAGTGCTAATTTTCCTAATACAATGTTACTATATATTTCCTAGCTTAATTTTAAAGATTTTCTACAGGATGTTTTGAACTTTTCTATTACAGAAATTAAGCTTGAAACAGACTCTTAAGAGAGCTGAAGTCTCCAGTTAGACTAATAACTGATTGAATGTATACAACAGAAATGCTGACAATTTACACAGATGTGAAAAATGCCACTATGGAAAAAACTATGGGTTGATTTTTCTTAGCTCGACTTTAAACCTGCCTACAGGCCTGATATTGTTGTAAAAGAATTTATTCTAGGATAAGAGGGCAGCATAGTTTATGACAACAATCTACCTAAAAACTCATTAAAGTCTTTTCTCTTGGAATGACATGCATTATCAGCAAAGATTAATCTGATGAGTCTTTAGGTGAGCTCCATTTTTAAAAATGCAATAACAGAGGGCTTTGTTGTCATCTGATGAAAATCAATTAAGAGTAGGTAAGGCCACAAGGAAAACTAACATCACTCATCACCAGCCCCCCGGCAGCTGAAATGATTTGTCTTCCAAGCTTGGGTGATCAGGAGCTATAGTAATATCACAGGGAAATTAATTTAGTTTCTATATTCTAGACCCACTTTCCTTGTTCTGGAGGACCTATACACAAATTACTTTTAATCAAGGTTGATGTGTTATTAATACCAAGGAGGATCTTTGAAGAATCATTTATTTTTAAATTGACTTAACACATTTTTCACCTGTATTTTGTATATAAACAGAAGGTTACTTATATTACCCTTACCGTTCAGATTCTTTGTCCACTACAAGGCACTGCACAGAATGGCGAAGACAATAGATACCACCAAATACAGCACACAACCTAGAAACATATTGCAGGTGGGGGGGAAAAAACAAAGGTTACTCCTAATAATAACTAGTTGTAATCAGTGAGAGTGTGTGTCATAAGCAGGGCAAAGTACTGTGCATGTTGTAGTACATTTTTAATGACATCTTAATCTCTGACTCAGACAATCAAAACCCATCAAAATAAACAATGTCCTACGGTTTTTTCAAACGACATGCTGCTAACATCTCTTTTATTAGCATCTATCTTATTTCTCAGAATAATTACATTAGCTTGAACACTTATTCTGCTACCATCTTCAGTCATTCAGAATGGGAAAGCACCTATTTACTGACAATGCATAGAATATGTACTGATATTCTGACCAAGCTGCATTGCACATGCTGTAAAATAAAGTAAGAACACATGATAACCTTCCTAACCTCCTACTAGAAGTATTTTAATACTCTCACAAAACGTACCATCAGAACTTCATTAAGTAGCAGCAGCTCAGATTTTGAGGGCACTGAGTAGTGCCACAACAGAATGAAGGCTGCTTCTCATCTAAAGATGACCTCTCACAAATATATCATTGGTATAGCTGCTCACGATATTCTGCGCCCAGACTGACAATAAAAAATGTATTTCCTAAATGAAAAAAGGAACCAGGTTGACACGTCAGTTTTCAAAAGCTAAAGGATGCCAAGCTATTTAGCAGTTTTCCACTTACAAACAAATCCCAACACCTAAACCAAACAAAATTAATGCTACCCAAACATGAAGCCAGTATTGCAACTCATCTGTTTGTAAACATTAAGGAGACTCAGAATTTAAATAAACTAGATAATGACATTTAAATATGGGGGACATGTGAAGTTAGCCCACTGCAAACTTTCATCACTAGCCAGGCTGTTTCATCACCTCTTTGTACGTGTCTCTGGCTAAAGCTTGTCACCAGATGATCCTTCCTACACACAAAGCCTGAAACTTCTCTGCAGTGAGGCTGCACAGTAGAAGTTCAGTTGGTCTGGTGATAAACATGATCCCAGGTTAATCCCTGCATCCTAACTTCCTGTATCTGCCAAAAGCCAGGCTTCGTCTCTGGGGATTACTTTTCTGTTGATTCGATGTGACACAAGGTAAATCAATTCACAAAAATCAGAAGTTTAGTTTCTGCAAAGTGGTGCCTGAAGTTTCTACTGGACCCACATTAACACTGAGATGACTGTGATATCACTAGTTTTATCATTTTTTTAATTCTAGCTCTTGAAAGATTTGAATATAACCCCACATTCTTCAAAAGTCTAGCCAATATAAAGAACCAACACTTTTTACTATGTATTCAAAAAAACCTCTTTAAACTTCCTCTGACACCGCTATAATGCAGAGAAAGTCACGATCCTCAGAAACAGGATATACGTTAGAGATTGTCAAGCACAAAGCTTCATGATTATGTGTGAATTAAGATAAACTCCAGTCGGCTTTTTGTTTAGTACATTGTTTCAGAAGCATTTCTATTATAAGAATAATACAAGACAGAGGATGAAGTTCGTTAAAACTTGGCATGACGAAAAGTAAACCAGCAAAACATTTTACAATATATTTCTCAAATTATGGTAAAAAAGAAATAATCTCTTTACTCCAGTCAGCATGGAAATTACGTAGTGGAAAAAGGTAAAGAAAAAGGTGGGGCAGATGTGTCTGAACCCTTACAATATAATTTCAGGTTTGGATTGGTTGCAACGTCTGATCTCTCTCGTGAATCTTTAATGTATTTTTTTATTTGGATCAATCAGCTATCCCTGACCTCTTCGCCTGTATGTTGAAGAGAAAGAACGAACAAATAATTGGCATACTGACACAAACTGCATACCTTTTCTCAGAGAGAACAGCTCTATCAGAGACAACTGTCAAATGCTACCAAGTGCCATTTGACAATTCCTCCTTTGTCCTACAAGTTTGTCCTGTGTTTTTCTTGTGATCCCTATTATTCAAAAGTAAACAGCTTCTTGTGACTACATCATAAAGCAGCTTGTAGCACATTCAGTGCAGTGACATTCTGTTCCATTTCACCATGTCGGAGATGGAAGCTGAGTTTTCCAAGTTCCTGTTACTCAGCCAAGCTGTGGTGTGACCCAGCTACATGATGTGAAGCTCACAGATGGAAGGACAGAGCTGAATCTGGGAGGTCCTAAAAACCAGAAATTCTACCTGCATTTCATCACCAGGGACTGCTTAGACATCGTATTTAAGATGTGTAATTCTGTTTATCTTTCAGTGTAGTTTACACCGTAATTCAACAGATTAGTGTGGCTACATTTCTAATACCTGCCTAGCACTAGCTAGGTGTCAGGCTAGCCAAAGCAAACCATCAATATGAGAAATGCAGGCTCTCCCAGATGTCTGAGATGACAGCAGGATTTTCCTGGTTTATTGACAGTTGGGTTTTTTTTTAAATTTTATTTTATTTTGAAGATCTTTAGGAATCTGTTTCATAGGTGACGAACTTGAAAAGAGAACTTTCATTTCATGAACCTGGCTTCCTAAAATGGAATCCATACTGGCATTCGAAAGTCCTATTATATACTTCGAAGACAACATCGTAATACCTTTTAAACTGCACAAATTACGCAGCATGGCAAACAGCTGAAGTGTGCTACCAACTCACATCTCTTGAACTGTACTCCAAAAGGCAGCACTCCAAGGAAAGCTCGGCAGTACCTTACTTACTATTGGCTGAATCAGATCAACTGGTTCCCTAGAAACACCTCCTTTACCCATGCAAAAGCAGGGAGAATTTACACCATGTTGAATCCAGGCCTTGGGCTTCTGAAGATTGTTGAAGATGACATAAAGGTTAAACACAAAGGTTAAACATCCACTGAAGAATTATTATAGAGCTCTGAGCTGTGGGCTTATTACCTCTAATGCTGCAATCAATGGCTTCTTGCCTGACAAAGCATGTATTAGGATCTTTCAAACCAACTCAGATGAATTTATTTCATATGTTGTATATAAGAATAGCACTATTAACTTAACCAGAACTGAGATTCTTCTGTTAGAAACTATAAATTATATTTTTCCTTTGACTTCAACCAGTTAGGGGTTTTTTAATATATGCACTTGATTTTTCTAGTGTGCTTGGAAAGAACTTTGCTGCTTGGCTGCACAAAAATGTGAATTACTTATTTTCAAGAGCAGCCCAGTATCCAGTGGAGGAGGGCATGACCTGTTTTCAGAGTAGACCAGCGGAAAACTTCTCTTTTCAAATGAAAATGGAAAGGAATTTTGACTGTGTTGTGTTTAACAATTACAAAGAGCCAAAATACCTATTAAAATAGCCTAGCATGAAAAATGACATGATTAGGAAGAACTTGCCAAAAATTACTTAAATATAGAAACTGAAATATTAAACTCAATGGCATCCCGATAATTTATGGCAAAGTAAAATCACTGCGCTAACATTACTTTCATACAATAGGCTATTCAAGATGACTTGACTGTACTTCAAATACAAGGCAACTCTTTGTTACCATTAACCCTAAATGACAGACATTTAAACTGATATTACTCTAATTAACTGGCAACTGCCTACACCAATAATTGAAGTTTTGCTGAGAGATAGCAACAACACTGTACTCCACTTCAACTTTGCCCTGGTGACATCAAATCATATTACAGCTAAATTAACAGTTGTGAAAATTTCTGGCCTGATATCCCTCCATAATGCACAGTCTTTAAACGCCATTTTGGTTCCCATCGAGGCAGGAATCAGCAGTTGCAATTTTTAATACAGCTGTGAAACAACAGGACATATGAAAAGCTGAATTTTTGACAGCATATTCGCAGTGATTTATGAGTTTGTATATAATTTGATTATTCTATTAATTTTACTGATTACTGATTCAGCTAATATAGTGAAGGTCACCTACAAAATAAATCTTCATTACATTTCACAGAAAGTAACTGCCTCCAACTAGTTGTTTTCTTTAATTAAACACTAATGTAACAAGAGAGGAAATAGGCTTCAGGGTTGCTGCATCTGCTGATACAAGAGGAGTTTACTGCTTTGATGTAATGCTCTCCAACATTAATTGAACAAAAATAGAATGTCTCTCCATCTGACATCTTGATTTTCAACACAGATACCATAAACACCCTTAAATTACGCACTTACCCTTTGCTCATTCAGAAACTACATAAAAGAACTGTAAAGCAACATCACAGTTTCACACCAAACCCTTAGTTTTTTATTTCTATCACATAGTTTGTCTTCTACTTTCTAAAAGGTATGGAGTAATTAAGAAATTAAGTATTTTTCCCCCCAACTGTACAGTCTTCTATAACAAAATCTACTGCTTCTCTCCTTAAAGATGAATTCTGCATGTACAGCACAGCAAGCTTTGGAGAAAGATGAAAGAGAAACATGCCAAGTACTGAATTAATGGATTGTCCTCTTTCAACTTATTTTTACACACAGAGCAAGCTGTGACCTGGTTCTTATGTTAAATTCCATGTTTCCTGAAAGTTCCGTAGAACTTCAACATTTCCCACAGTATTGTTCTATGTTCTAAAAACATTATCAAGTACAATACAGACAAATCAAATAAATAAATCAAATGCCTGCAGTTAAAAGTACAGGTTTTCCCAGCACAGACATCCCATAAAAAAGCCAAACCTTAGTATATGCACCCACCCAGACGAAAACGAAAAAACCCCCAACAAATCAAACACAACTAAAAAACAACACCAAAGAAATGAGATAATAACTGACATGAGACAGAACTGTCCTGGCATTTGGAGAACTATATGCTCAAAGAAGAGTCAAATATACTGACTTTTTCCTGAAGACTGTGATCAGCATTCCTCTGAAATTTAAAAATAAGTCCTAAAAGACTACAGAGAATCATCCCAATTTCTAAATCCAATTAAGCAAAATGACAGTTTTAAAACTGTCAGAGAGTTCCTGCATAGTTATCAGATGGAAATTAGTTAACTTCCAAAGAGTATTTGGCAGGAACTACAATTTTTATGCCTGTAGTCATGTAGCAAGGTGATTTCTTTCACCAGATCTTCTATCCTAACATGGTAAAACAGAAGTTCAGTCCCAGAAGACTGGGAAATGCTTTAGAAAGTGTTACTGTAATGGCAAAGCTCCCAATCAAAACACTGTGGGGGGAGAACTCGATGATCTTGAGGTCCTTTCCAGCCCTTACTATTCTGTGATTCTGTGTGAGAACTAACGTATCCTAGAAAGTGTTGCGGTAATGGCAAAGCTCCCAGTCAAAACACTGTGGGGGGAGAACTAACATATCCGCTAATTTCAGTTTCAGCAAAGCCTTTTAATAGAGAAAGACACAGCAGGCAGGAATGGTGACGGCTCCAGGAGGAAATACTGCAGCTGAGACAGGGGCTGGGGAAAAAAACCTCCAAAACAGTAGTCCAGTGAATATGTCATTTTATAGCCAATTCAGTAGTTAGTATTTTTTCTAATGATTTAAAAAAACACATTTCATTATTAAGCTAAGATATCACTCCTTTTTGTTGTATGCGATTTAGGCAGCTACACATAGAAATGTACATTCACATACTGTGATGACTTTTAGTAGAGCACATAGTACTTGACAGTAAAATAGATAACAAGATAAAACCTGGTGTTCTCAATTTTGTTTAGAACAGAAAACTCAAGAAGCTCAGTAATATACCAACTCAACGCTTGCCCCAAGATGCACCAGACACTGCGCTTTTTTCTGTGATTACAAAACAGGGATAATTTAAGTCTATTTCAGAGTCGTGACAATTTATTGTTCATAGTATCAGAATGGCCAAATCTGCACTGAAGTGCAACTACTCCAAGAGTTTTAATGTTTGGGTTCCTATTACGTGATCTGCAAGTTTAGGGCTTTGGCAAGTCAATGCTTATTTTTATAGGCTCAAGATTCCAATTCTGTTTCCTGAAACTCAAATGTTAGAAGACATTGCAATAAAAAGCTTAGTTCATCATACATTTTTATGTTCCTAGACTTCCAGACTCACTTCATGCAAGGGTAGATTTATTAAGCTGTTTCTAAAACCTGAGAAAGTTTTGCTGACAAAAGTAAGACCATGTTTAAGTTCCATTTTCACTTGACAAGCTGTTAGTAATCTAAGCAACTGCAGTATTAGCAAGCTTATTACTAACACAAGAGCCGTATTACTAATGAATCTTGTAGGGTCTCTGAACAGTTCTTCTAAGAGTGGTGAAAAAGCAGCTTGGTTGCAGCCATTAATAAATTCCTAAACCAACCAACCACCTTGAAATTCATTCACACCACAAAAATTTTCTGTAATTACGTGCTCGTTAGCTATCGTCTTCTACAAATGTTCAACTCATTTCCCATCTTCCACATTGAAAATAACCACAGAACAAAAATCCTCATTTAAGAAATACTGAAGTTGCATAAATATAACAACTACAGGAAAAAGTGCTAACACATATATGCGTGGTATTTAACAAAAACCTGCTTTAGAATAGCAGCTACATAGCTTAACGTCATTTCTGGAGCACAAATGCACTTCAGAAGCACAGCACTGATGGAACAGAAGAGTTTTGGTTCAACATCACCCTCATACAGGCTACATGAACATGGCCATCTCAGATGCTGCTTGTCTGCAAGTGTAACACAGGCTGTTCAACTGCTGAATGCAGTTGTGACATCTTTTTTTCTGCTATATCCTTACTTCTTGAGAAGGACAATTTGTGGAAGAAATATTTGACAGATCAGACCTGCAATTTGCAAGAGAGCATAACAACCCACCCAACTTCAGTTTCTTGTAGGCTCCTACTTTCTGAAGAATAAGAAAGATGCTAAGTTCCTGAGAGGTACACAGGGATCAGAACAATTGAGAACAATCCTCTCTACATTTGTATGTCCTAGTCATTATTCTCATGAAGAATACATAAGCCAGAATCTGCACATCCCCACATAAGCAGAGAGTGATTTACTTATTAGAAGACTTAAGAGATAATACCAAATAATGTGTCAGATACACATACCTCCTTTTAAATTATTAAAGCAAATAACTACTGAAATATCATCTCACTAAAGCATTTGTATTTTGTGTTCTTAAGTTCCAAATATGTTTGTAAAATGAAACAAGATTGATCAAGAATGAGAGTAGGACAATGTAAGTTATTCTCGGCCTTTTTAATACATAATGTTACATATATTTTTCCTATACCACAGCACGTATTCTAACCACTATAACACAATCTCTTCTCTGAAAACTTTTCCATGCCTAGTTAGGGATCTGATATCAATACACTTTGACAACATTTGTATGATTCATGTGAATGTTTCATGTGATATATTCTACTGGTTGAAGGCCTTCACAAAGTATACGCTTCTGAAGAGCACCGTATTTCTAGTCAGTGAAATAATGAGCAGAAAACCTCCTCATATTTGTAAATACTCTTTTTAAACAAAGAACTCACAAACACCTCACTGAGAAGAAAGATAAAATCGAGAGGTATTTTCAAAGTTTCATACACTTACAATGCATTTCACAACAAAGGTTATTTCAAAATTAAAAATCTTTTCCTGTCAAATTCTGAGAAATAATGAGGCAAGGACACAAAAGCATTCCATAGCTTTATTAACGACAAGGCTCACTGATCTGTGAATAACCTGAAAAAAATGAAGATCATTGAGTTAGTTTACCAATCTATCCATCCATCACTAGTGAACAGGTCTCAGAATGATGGATTATCTCACTTCCCTGATGTTTATCCCAAGAAAGAGTTTCTCCTTAGAGGGAAAAACAAACAACTGATCCTACAAACGATCACGCTAACTAGCTTACCCATTCTGCATTCATCTGCCAACAGAGTGAAGAGAAATATATCAAGTTTGTCTTACAAAGCCAAATTACATCAAAAGTTTTATTTCACTGAAGTGCCAGTAAAAACAATTAAAAGGAAAGCAGCATTGCACCTACTCAGGCTATTCAGTACTTTAGTGAACACCAGGTAAAGCTGACAATTGTCAGTAATTTCAAATTAAATTTTTGGCTCCAAAGAAATGGAATAATCCGAAGTGACCAAAGATACATGAATACAAAAATACGTATTTTGAGATGTAGGACTGAACTCACACTCAGATACAAACTGTGCTTTTTAAATCACCTGCAATTCTTTCACCGTTGCACAGAATCGCGTACATGCTAAGACTCATATCTGCCCTATCTGATCGTCACAAGGAATCACAATTGAATTTTTCATTACTATGCCAATTCATACAATTGACATACAGACAGTTATACATATTGCTTTACTTATTGTAGAGACATGATACTTATGTATAGATTCAAAAGAAATGAAATTCTAAGTGCGTATTACAGCCAGGTTTCCTGAAGTCCAGCCTTCATTTCAGAACACTAAAACCTTCCTAGAGATTGTAACAGGAACATAATTGGAAACGTTGAAGTACCTGAGACTACCTCAGAAGCTTTGACATTTGTAGGAGATAATAGCTGAAATATAAGGGTAAAAACTGATTATTCATTTTTTAAAGATATACAGGAACCTTCCAAATCAATCACATGATCCATCATATCTCAGCCCGGACTCTCAATCTTCTTGTAAATATAGGAATTGAAAGAGATGAACTGTCTTAATCAGAGCTTTCCTCCATCACGAAATTACTACTGCCACTGGCACTGACACAAAAATGACTTAATTTCAGCTAGAATCTGTAACAACTACTTAAAGAAGGTTACATTGTCCACCAAATACATACACTACGTACAATTTCAAAGCCTATTTATAGGAAATGCAAGTCATTAACTGACTACCCATAAAAGACAGTGAATAAAGAGCTGGCTGGATGGCCGCACGCAAAGAGTAGTGCTCAGTGGCTCAGTGTCCAGCTGGAGACCAGTAACGAGTGGTGTCCCCCAGGGATCGGTGTTGGGACCGGTCTTGTTCAACATCTTTGTGGGTGACATGGACAGTGGGATTGAGTGCGCCCTCAGCAAGTTTGCCGATGACACCAAGCTGTGTGGTTCGGTTGATACATTGGAGGGAAGGAATGCCATCCAGAGGGACCTTGACACGCTTGTGAGGTGGGCTGATGCCAACCTGATGAAGTTCAACCATGCTAAGTGCAAAGTCCTCCACCTGGGTCGGAGCAATGCCAGGCACAGCTACAGGTTGGGCGGGGAGGAGATTGAGAGCAGCCCTGCGGAGAAGGACTTGGGGGTGTGGGTTGATGAAAAAATGAACATGAGCCGGCAGTGTGCGCTTGCAGCCCAGAAGGCCAACCGTATCCTGGGCTGCATCAAAAGGAGTGTGACCAGCAGGTCGAGGGAGGTGCTCCTGCCCCTCTACTCTGCTCTCGTGAGACCTCACTTGGAGTATTGTGTGCAGTTCTGGTGTCCTCAACATAAAAAGGACATGGAACTGTTAGAACAAGTCCAGAGGAGGGCCACGAAGATGATCAGGGGACTGGAGCACCTCTCGTATGAAGATAGGCTGAGAAAATTGGGGTTGTTCAGCCTGGAGAAGAGAAGGCTGCGTGGAGACCTCATAGCAGCCTTCCAATACCTCAAGGGGGCCTATAGGGATGCTGGGGAGGGACTCTTCCTTAGGGACTGTGGTGAGAGGACAAGGGGTAATGGGTTTAAACTTAAACAGGGGAGGTTTAGATTGGATCTGAGGAAGAAGTTCTATACTGTGAGGGTGGTGGGGCCCTGGAATGGGTTGCCCAGGGAAGTTGTGAATGCTTCATCCCTGGCGGCGTTCAAGGTGGGGTTGGACATAGCGTTGGATGGCATGGTTTAGTGGGAGGTGTCCCTGCCCATGGCAGGGGGGTTGGAACTCGATGATCTTGAGGTCCTTTCCAGCCCTTACTATTCTGTGATTCTGTGTAATCACCAATTTCTACAGCAAAGCAGCTGAAGAGATACCGCAGCACCTATTACCACGACCACATATGTCAATCCTTAGATGACTCTCAACAACAAGGAAAAAGACATGATATGTCTGTCACCTCTTAGAGCCTTTACGAGACGGCAGACAGCACAGGCTCTCCAAATCCCTCCAAAACGTCAAATGGGAAAACCTGCATTACTGCTTCTCAAAAAGGCTTGTTTCCCTTGGGATGCTCACAGTTGCAAGAGCCCAGAAAAAAGAATCTGAAACCAAATTAAGAGACACTATGCACAGTCCCCCCCTCCAAAAAAATTCAGTGTCCATAAAGCAACCACAGAGAAAAATCACAGAAGGACCACAATATACAACTGACTTCAACCCTCATCCATTAAAAACCCACTGGTCACAGGTGAAGAGAATCACGACTGAAAGCTTCCAGAAAGACTTCTCAAAGGAAAACTGAAAATAAGAGGTGTATTTTATTGAAGTGAACTCTAAAAGTGAACTTTATGAAACAATATTTGGAACATAGCACTTCCAAACACTCCTCAAAAGCATTAAAAAAACAAAAAGCTCTTGCATCTGAAAAATTGGAAGAAAGGAGATTCAGGTTTCATTAGAGGGAACATTTGGAAGCTGTCAGTGTAACATTTAAACTCCTACATAAAAAAAAATTAGGATATTCCCTAATGTTTTCTAAAACCACAAAACTATCAAAATCACACTAAATACTGCAAATGTTCTATTACTGAGACTTCACCATTTTCAATGACACCCAACCACAGTTTTTCTTTAGTGACATCTTTTCAAGAAAATGAAAGCTGCATTACAGATTTGCAACAAACATGTTAACAGCAGAGTGCAAAACATACACTGATTTCCCTCGATGCTTTCCATACTGAAGTTCGGGTACCTCGTATTTACCATACCAAATGTAAAAGCTTGCTTTGATGTTTCTCAAGAATGAGCTATTACTACATTTGTTTTTACTAAGCATACTTCCGCTACTTCATTAGACAGGAAGAGACGTAACAGTTTCATATCTAGAAGTTTGAACCAAAAGAAGCTGTTACACAAGCCAGTAAAGTTTTGCTGCTTGTCAGCTCAGAAAAGTGTGAGGCTTCCAATGACCTTCCTTGTACCACGAATCCAATTTATGGAGACAGAAATCTCGCATCTGTACTTCGCCATATTGGGAGGTACATTACAGTGATATAAAAGTTTAATTTTCTCTCCTAAACCATACCTGTTTAAGCCAATAAAGAACTAACACAGCTTTTACTCACTCAAGTGTCGTCAGTAGTTATAAAATGTTGTACTGTTTATGCAGAATTCATTTAGAATGCAAGGATGTGACTTACAAATGTCTTTGACTCATTCACATAAATATGCATGTATGCCATTTATAACAGTAGCCTTGATGAGAACACACAGTGTAACTGGCTGCAAGAAACGCTTAAGAGGTTTACATTAAAACAGAATATGGAACGGTGGTTAGAAATCACAGAACAGGTGACACCTTACTCTGATAACCTGGTGATAAAAACTGTAGGGTATGATGTATAGGTTGTGGCATTACCACTTTACTATACAGTCTGAACATCTGAATATCTGTTCAGATACTGCTCAGTTTTAGCAAGACAGAATACCCAAGGCAGACCACATATAAAAATCATGATTAATCTCAAAAAAAATTGGTTTTAGGTGAACAATTCAGAAGGCAATCACAAAGACATCTAGACTTTATTTTGTATTCAAATGTTTTTAATACAAACCATTTAGAAGTATAATTACCTTTCGGCTTTACATTTGCTTCAACTACTAAACTACAGTCCTTATTGTAAGACTTACAATTTAGCAAAAAGCAAACCAGAAATGCAGCAATCAACGGATATAAATAGAAAGTTCATGCCATCTGAAGAATTCCTGCAATCACAGAATCACAGAATGGTTTGGGTTGAAAAGGACCTTAAGATCATCCAGTTCCAACCCCCTGCTATGGGCAGGGATACCTCACACTACACCATGTTGCCCAAGGGTCTGTCCAACCTGGCCTTGAACACTGCCAGAATGATTTTCTGATAAGAATATTTACAAGACTTCTAGACACCACATTTGCCAACTTGAAATATATTGCTACTACAGATCAGAAAACTGCATATGCTGGCTATTACACAAAGTCAAAAGGCTTGCAAGAATGCAAGAAAAATTAAATTGAGAAGAACCTACAGTGGAAAAAATGTAATTAAAAATCTATTTTTTATTTTAATTATTAAATTTACTTTTTTCCCCAAAAATCTTTAAGTCAAAGAGGTTTAACTGCAAAACTTGTGGCTCTAATAGTATTTTGATTTATTAATCTGCCATGTACAGATATCTGGTCCCACATGAAGACCTATGGACACAGAAAGACATCATAAAAACCTACAAACACAACTTCTATTGCATGACTATGTCCAAAGTACTTACCTAAAACAATTACTGCCCATAAATTTTCTGTCTGAGCACCTAATTACATCAGTTCACATTTTTTAAAATCTCCTTAGAGTTTAAGGTAGAGATGAAAGGCTACTGACACGAGATGTTACCACAGAGCATTTCTAGTCAATGCAGCACAGAACAATGCCTTGCTGTCTAATGATCAAAGCAAAGCATTAGATAATCTACATATAAGCATCATATATGCCTTCATTTGTTGCTTAGTCCAAATAAGACCTTGCACAACACAGCTGGCTGCTGGTGCCAACCAGCTACTTTGTAGATACCTTCCACAAACTCTGACACTTATTCCAGAATGTTTCTATCAGCATATAATTGCATCCATCCTATACACTGACAAATAGGCTCAAGCTGCTGAGGCCACTGTTCTAGCAGTAATTTAAGTACTGTTACAGAGAAGAAAAACAGAATCCATCACGCAGACAAGACAGGAAGATAATGCCCAACAGCACGCTGTAAGCCAGAATTTCTGAATAGTAGCACAGATATAAGAAACAGAACTTGTCCACCAACAAAGAACAAAGCAGGTAAGACTTGGAACTGATATTTAAATGAACGATACACAAATATATCACTCAGACAACAAAGTGGCCTCACCATGCAATACTGCTTCTTTTAAACAGAGCTAATGTTTATTTCAGACCTACAGGTTACTACATTAAAAACCCACATAGAGCAGATGGAAAGGCTGCTTGCCAGCAAAAGAAAAGATTAAAAAACCCCTCAGCCTTTTAAAAACCAGCTGAACTGTTGGAAACAACTGAAAATTAAAACCGCCCACCCTCTGCACACGTATCCTTAATGGTCCCCGAAAGCATTCGTCAACAACTCCTCTGCTGGAACTCCAGTCCCTAGCACACCTCAGGAATCACGCTGAAGGCTACATGACCATTGCCCACAGTTCAAGTAAATGGTTGAAGTGGATGTTATTTTATCCTGGAGTCAATACAGGGGTTTTGGTTTAATTACTTTCTAGGGCTGAAGTAGTAGAGAAATATGGCTGCTGTTTAAGATGTTGGAGTGTAAAACTGCAGTCTGTATAGTCTGTTCAGTGTAATAAGGCTTCATTAGATCACAGAATCATAGAATCATAGAATAGTTAGGGTTGGAAAGGACCTCAAGATCATCGAGTTCCAGCCCCCCTGCCATGGGCAGGGACACCTCCCACTGAATCATGCCATCCAAGGCTATGTCCAACCCCAGCTTGAACGCCACCAGGGATGAAGCATTCACAGCTTCCCTGGGCAACCCATTCCAGTGCCTCACCACCCTTACAGGAAAGAATTTCTTCCTCATATCCAATCTAAACTTCCCCTGTTTAAGTTTGAACCCATTACCCCTTGTCCTCTCACTACAGTCCCTAATGAAGAGTCCCTCCCCAGCATCCCTATAGGCCCCCTTCAGATATTGGAAGGCTGCTATGAGGTCTCCACGCAGCCTTCTCTTCTCCAGGCTGAACAGCCCCAATTTTCTCAGCCTATACCCTACATGCTGTTCAGTATGTCACAGGTTGGATCTTGTGGTCTATAAAATGATGCCAAGAGGATAAGGACACGATTTCACATCAGTTGCCCTGTTTGTATAAATCTGTGTCATAACAAAGGTGACAGGATTACATAACTTCATTGAATAATAAATAAACCGGACATACGGCCTTATTTCGCTTCTTTCTGAAAAATCCAGTTCATTCTTAAAATGTCAGATGCACTCTCAGCATTGGTTAGTGACACAAACTGAAAATACATATCTTCCTGTAACTTCAGGAAGAGTAAACCACAAATTTTCTCAGCCTACCAAAATGAATGGTGATCCTCTGGGACAAACACGGCACTGAGTATCCTCTGTCAGTTTTAAAAAGAGATAGCTACACATGAGTTAAATTATCTCTTCCTCATTTCCTAGTACTTCTTACCACAGGGAGCCACCACAACAGCCAGCAATGAAAAGTTACATTTGGAATGCAATCATAGAACCATAGGATTTTTCAGGCTGCGGTTGGAAAAGAGCTTTAAGATCATCAAGCCCAGCCATTAGCCCAGCACTGTCAAGTCCACCACAACATAAGCCAACACCTATAAGTGCGAAAGGTATTAAAAAAAAGTTACACAACTTATGCATCACTAGGAGTTCGGAGGTAGTGTACCTTATGAAAGTAAAGTATTCTAATGTTTCAAAATGCCACAGTAGCAGCATTTCCAACTTAGTTTTTAACTTTTTTTTTTTTTTTTTTTTTTTTTTTGGAGGTGGGGAATTTCACATCCAACAAAAATGTAAAGCAAATAAAACCAACAGGAAACTGTTAATAGGATGATTCCTACTGAATGAGATCTATTAGCATCAGGATTTCATTTTTGGAAGACACTTATTAGAAAAGCAAAGCTTACCTACAGAAGCACTGTGGGATCTCTCCTTGACCATACAGTGGAAACAAAAATGGTGTATTGCCATAGCGGCCAAGGCACTGAAGAAACTTTTTTGTTGCCTGAAGACCTTCAAGAGTGCTGCAATCAGTCTCTGAAACCATTGCAATAGAGTGAAGAATGAAGTGCTGCAAGCTTGGTGTTAACTTCCGTGTTCTTAAGAACTGAGCAAATGTACTGTTCTCGTAGTCTGAGGAAAGAGTAAACTTAGGTGAAGGGTACAATATAACTTTTTTCTCATATGTTTCAACCTGAACAAGTGCATTTGTATTTAAATTAACAAAAGCAAATGAGTTTTTTAACAAATGTCTTGTTGAAAATGGATAATCCAAGTCAATGGAAGTTAAAAAAACATCTACTCCGAGAAAGTGACTTTTCTCAGAAGACAGAAATATCATTCCATTAAAATACTTCAAACCAATGCAAAACCATTGTACAGGCGTTCAACAGTCTAGAAAGCAAACTCTAGATATGGCTTCATTCATTCATTATGTTAGGCTTGATCTAAACCCACTTCTCAATTATGTGAGAAAAGTGAGCAACTATGGACAAAAATCCATTCAAGTGCCTTGCGATGTGCTTTCCTGTAAATTACTCAAAATATTCAACCTGAATGGCACCCATTCAAGAACAGTATTCATACTGATACAGTTAGAGTGTCTATCTACGTGCAGAGAAGCCATTCACGTGGTGTCTTAACCCACAAATGAGAAGGCACAGTATTTATTTCAAATCGATGACTTGCAACAAACAAGTCTGGATGACACACAAAGATGACAGGGATAAGGAAGCATACCACCTTAAAATTAATACTATTGCTGACACATTTTGAAATTCCAAGAACACTAGTCTTTCAGGAGATGCTTAATGCAAGTGTTGCATGTCACCGATACATCTCTGAAAAACACTCATTATGCTAATAACTAAATTATCCCCTCCCCCCCAAGGAAAAGACTACATCCAAGCAACAGCATACTTTCACATTACTCAGAAATCTGCTCATAAGCTTATTTCACTCATGGATAAACTGACAGGTAACACTTCCATCGATGCTGAGACTGGTATTATTAGCTATATATTCGTTTAAGATTCAACCACTGTTTTATCACAAATATACCTTATTACCCTTTCTGCAGCCATGCAGGAAGTCATAAAATGAGAGGGTTTTCTTGTTCCAGCATTCTAAAAAAACCTCACCAGTTTTTCCTCACTTCAGGTTGTTACATAACTCCAAATTTTACAGAAAAAAGCTTTAAAAAAAGAATTCTTCACTATCATGAACTCTCCCTATTAAAAGTCTGCTTCCCACGAATGGAATGATCTCGCCAAGAGCAATTTGAAATTTCTGAAGTCTTTACATTAGACTAGTCTGACTCAAAACATTCCAAATTACCTCCCAGGCTATTTCAAAATGTAGGAACAAAATCCGTTTAACTGCCTCTGGAAGTAAAATACAGGTAATGTCATTTAGGTACATGAATCAATGGACTCATTTAAAATTGATGCGGTGTCTGCTTTCTTTACTTAAGAAATTTTCTAAATACCACCTATATTCTCACTCTGAGCACCTCTACTTCTTCCAGCAGCAGCAAATCTGATAGTACCTGTAATCTATAAACCACTTCAGTCTAATGAGCTTTTCCTCCTTCATGATTTTCTCGAGTTCACCACAGACTCTCCTAATCTTAGCAGCTCATTCTCCAGATTGACCAATTCTCTCTTGCATATGTTTAAAAGAATTTTCCCTAATGTTTGTACCTAATGTAAGGCTCTTGTTCAAGTAATCAAACCAGCACCTTAACAACTGCTTCTTTTTAACACTAGATTCTTTCAAAAATACTGCTCAGCCGAGCTACTGTCAAGCTACAAAAGCATCTATATGCTTCAGACTGAAACTCCTGTCAATAGTTTAACTATTTCTCTTCCCTCATTATTTCTTTTTGACAGATTTTTCTTTCATTTTTTGCCTTAGTTTACTTTTAGTCCATCCAAGAACTGAGAACATCACTTCGTTCTTTGTATCCTAAGGTGCATAAACCCAAAGCACCTTCCTTCTGTTAGCCAATTTTCCTCTTCGACCTGATGCTCATTATTCTTTGCGCATTATGGCTCAAATGTATTCAGATTTTTTCTCATCTAAATGAGCCAAGAGTTGATAAAGGCACTCTGAACTTGTCCTCTACAATTAAAAGGCATTAAATTACATTTACTTTCAAAGTTTAAAAATCCACTTTCTCAATTTCTGATTTGGAGGCAACATTCCGTGATTTACGTATTACTTTCCTCCCCCCAAAACCACAACAGAAAACTCAGCTACATCACACCATGTTAAAAAATCCCTGTGATGGGGGAGAAAACACCTAAAAATGATAAAAACATTTTGCAACCTTGCTGTAATATATAATTTCACTGCTAAAGACAAATGTAAATAATAAATGATGTAGGAAGTAGAAGAGAAATGCTTAAGTAGAAGAATTAAAACACTGCAGTGAAAAGGTCACGAAAAGGCCAAAGCATACTTCAAAAATGAATCCATAAAAATAAACTGCATGAAAACACAGGAGAGCTATCGGAATTGTGCATAACTGAATGAACTCATAAGGAGAGAGTGTATACTGTTCAATGAAACACCACCTTGGTATTCTTCAGGGTGTTGTTCATAGTCCAAACAAAATGTCAGAAATTTCATTAGCATTCTCTTTTCCACCATAGTGAGCTGTCTGCTGTTGAAGACATCTGCTCTAGAACAAGGTACCTGGAAAAGAGTTTTTAATAATTTCAGATACTTCCCATATTGTGGATGTGGAAAGCATCAAGCAACACTATAGTCTGGCTACCTAACAAATATTCCTATTATAGATATTTTCTAACATTTCTTTCCATTATTTTCTATTATAAGTTACCAACTTTCCACAATCAAAATGTTAAAAAATATTTTTCAGCCTCTTCCCCTTTTTATTTTGCTTCAATTTCATTTGCATCTCTGACTGCAGAACTTAATCAAAAGAGTTTCTATTAACTAACTGTGCCAAAATCCCTTGTTGCCACTATCACACCAACGATTTCTTAGTGCTGGAGAAAAAAATCAAGTCTATGCTACAAATTTTATGACCTAAAACCTGTGAATCTTTAAAAATTAACTGCCAAGTCGATCATGGTCTGAATATTTGACATGATGTAAAGACTGATGTCAATAATTTACTGGACTGCACATTCTTATTTTAGCCATTTAAAAAAAAAATAATTTATATATAAACACATAGAAACACCTTTTCATTCCAGAAGTGAAATTAAAATCAGAATCTTAAGGACACATACAGCTTACTGTTACAAAACTCTCAAGACACTGATTTCTTGACTTAAAAAAATAGAAGATTAAACGCATGCAGTGCGTTATTTTACGATACCTGTTCTACTTTTCCTTCTTGAAATGCAAGAATCCGTGTTGCATTTTTAAACTCTGCATATCTGCTAACGTTTGACTTGATCAGGAGGTCAATTAACAGACCTCGGGAGTACAGCAACTGCACAGGGAAGAAAAAAAGCGGGGAGTAAAGAGAACACGTGCACACCAAAAGAAAACAGTGATACCAACAGTGTTCACTTGTAAGGTGCTTTCTGCAAGTATTTGCAAGTACACGTAGTAAAGTAAAATCTGAATAAAAGTATCAAAATGTAATATGTGTAACATAATATTAAATGAACTGAAGCAACCACAGAAATAGAGAGACAAAGCAGTCCATAGGAGAGAAGGGGAGAAGGTGTCAGCCTATTGCTTTTAGTGCTATTAGTCTGGGAGTCACAGCTTTAGACAATATTTTGCATAGTCGTCTTGAATAATTTCTTTGTATTGTACGCCATATATCCTTGAACATAGTATTTTACAACCTTCATTTCCCAAGAAGGTGACACTGTCTGTGTAAATCATCATTAGGTGTTTCTTAAATTACCTGAAATGATAATGTCACATTTTCTACATGTAAATTCCTTAACCCCACAGTTAAGATTTAGTCATATTCTGCTGTATTAATTTATCATCTGTCTACCTTTACTCTTTCTAGACGCTACAAATATATTATGCAATCCTGAAGGGGCAGAAATGTAACTATTAACTGACAACATATGTCTGAACTGGAAAGCATTGGAGATTAGTTTAAAAATGCTTCAAGGCTTTTGGCCCTGAGTGTCAGAATCTGCATAATCACACAGAAGTTTTCAAGATAAAGGTTTACTGGAACACTGAATGGACACCACAGTGAAGTCCGTGTCACAGCGCCAGAGAAACAGCAATGCAAACTACTAGCCTTGCTCTGGAGACTATCTTACAGACAGATTTTCTGGAATTCATTGCGGTTAACACCATGTAACACAATGGTGCAGAAAAAGCATGAAAAGGATACAAAATAGTACTATGTGCTTAGCCATTACACAATGACTATTTTTTTAATGACGTCATTCCAATCATGCATGAAAGAGGTATTTGGAACACAGAGTCAAAATCTGAATCATGCATTTTGTAGCGTCTCCACAAAGAACTGAATACATTATTGAAGGAAGGTTTTCTTCCAGTTTCTAGAGGCTTGAAAGACTTTTCCAGGCAGAACATGAAAAATTAAGCAAGCATTCAACCTTGAACAAACTTCCCTGTACTGCAGAATATACACTTAAAAGCACAGAAATTAGGAAAAATTTCCATTTAACTTGAATTTTCAGTCCTTTTACGCATAAAAGGTAGATTTTAAAATTTAAACAGTACGATAACTATGTCAGACTAATAGTATTTCCTCTAAGCAAAACACAGACTAGTTGGAATTCAACATAATAACTAATTTTAGTCAGTTTGTATGTTATGGATTAAATCTTATTTTTTTTTTTCCTTTCCAATAACATTTATTACAATCCAGTGCTTTAGTTTGAGTATAGAGATAATGAGAATTTCACAGGAAAATCTAAAAGCCAGGAAGCTCTCCAACAGGAAAACTATTTTTCATTTTAAAAACATTAAAGATCTGTAGGAAGATGGATTTTCCTTGTTTAAAAACACAAGTTTTTTAACTGTACTGTTTAAAAAGAGCAATTTTGCGGGTATTTCTCAAGTGCTAAATTTCAGGAAATTTACTTTTATGGACGTATTTCTAAGCTACGTCTTATGGTCTCTGGTTATAAACAAACACTAAAAAGCACATGTGAAACAGCTCGTGTTTGTTTTAAGGGTACTAACTCTTGCTTACTTCTCACAAGCGTCTTTTTTGCCTCAAGGGTACTGGTGTAAGCTCTCCTCAATATTAACTTTAATTCCAGCCTTTAAAGCAAAGTAAACGTACTTATATGAAAAGCATCACTCAATTCCTACCTTGGAAACTAAGTCAATATTAAACCTTCTGCCTTCTCTAACAATTTGGGCATATGTGATTTTCTTTGGTCCTTGGGCAGAACTTTCTGAGGGTGCAGATCCAGTTTCAGGAGTGGACTCGCCTAAAGCCGCATCATGAGAACTTTCACTCTCAGAGGTTATTTCTGGATCATTCCCTTCTACTGTGCTTGCTGGCTCTGTGCCTGTCGCCTTTTCTGGTTCCTGGCTCTCCACCTCTGCTAAGGTGTTCTCCACTGGTGTACACTCCTTTTCTGATTCCTGAGCAACCCTGTCAGCATCAGAGGCTCCAAAGGCAGGCAGCTTCAGCAATGCACCGGCTTCTTCAACATTTTCAGCTGAATCCTGACTGATTAAAAACACAGGGGGGGAAGAAGAGGGAAGAAACAGTCTTTTAAAGAGTCTTAAAAACTTGTTTAAAGTTTTGAGTCAGTGCCAGAATGGAAACCTCAAGCATTACTATGAAGAGCATTAGAATTTCTTTATCCAGGCCAAATCACGTGTACCACCCATTAAAGAATACTGGGTCTTTGACTGCAAGGCTATAATTCAAGAGGAGTATTTTACTGAGAAAAAAATAGAAAAATAATTGAAGCTCTTATTTTACATGGGCTCAAAGGATGGAATGAGCTTAAAATCAGAACTCTCATGGTGAAACACAATACATAACACAGCTACATAAACAAAAGAAATATAGTATTTAAGAAAAGAAACAGTAAACCAATTTGATAATTTTTTTTCCCAATGGATTAAAAATACCCTTTGAAATTTAAATTTTAAAACCAAACTCACTGAAGAAAACACAACTGCTTTATATGACTGTGACTACTTTGCACCTATTACCATCGCAGGTCCATAAAAGCAGCAGGCAATTTTGCCCTGAAGTTTAAGTAAAACTTTCAGATCACTTTTTGACTCTGCCCTTGCATTCTAATTAGTTGTTCACATAACAGCCATACAGAATAAAGCTCCCTCATGTAGCAATGAGGAAACTCATTTTTATTTATTCTTACACCAGCATTACAAATTTGTGTGTAGCAGACGAAGGCAGCCAGTCAAAATGACATTACCACACAACATTTACTCTGTATAGTCCATTGCCTTTTCAAAACTCAGTTCTTTAAAATTCTTCTTAAGCAGCAGACCTCCAGTTGTAATCTCATCAACTCTTTTTATCTTGAACTTCAATGACATCTACCTTAGAAACTAGTACTTTTGAACTTGGAATTTCAGTTTATACTACCAGCTGAGATGAATCAAATCAGTGTCATTGTAAGTGAAAGGAGCTCAGCAATAATTTCCCTCTATCTTTTTATCTTTATACCACAAGCCATTAATGCACTGAATAAACAATTTAATCTTGGCTGAAAACTAATGAACTATGATTTTAAAGGTGACCTGCAAACGTACAGTATGAAATTTCAGTAACCACCTGGATGGTTAAAATTCACTGAACAGCAAAGAATTATTCAGTATCACATAAAAACACTCCCTCACATCTCTAGCCTTAAAGGTGAAAGCAGGGAGCAGGAGCTCAGTTAAAAGATGGGAAAAACCCCTCTACCATTTCAAAGTTGCTCCTCACTTATGAGCTCATGCAGCCCACACGGGCTCACGAAAGTAAGAGTTTGGACTAGTGCACAGCCACCAGGAAGCACTTATTCATGTAATGGGTTACACATTGCCCTGGGAAAGGCAGGAACTGCTATAAGGAAAGCACTAATGAAAGAAGTCTGTTTCTGTAATTATGTCTTTCAGCTTCATATTGCAAGCATTAAATACCTATAAAATATCAAAGAGAGAAAAGTACTTTCCCAAATGCTTTTAAAAAAAAGTAAACTCTACTAAAAACACAAATGAAATTCAGTTACATTTTGGAGTTCTTTCTGGATCTTGAGGGGTTTTTTTAGGAATTAGGAACATGGTGTTTGCAAAAACTGCAAGAGCTGTTGCCATGAATGCGATAACTAAGAATGAAGCTGTTATTTAACCCATCCTAAAGCTTTTTAAAACACAAAAAGTCAGAGGCAAATTTTCTTTCTCTCTTCTCCCAAGCTCAATGTACAGCTCAATCTCAGTTTAAACATACTTGATTATTATTATTTAAATCAAAATAAAATTTGGGTTCACAACACATTTTATTTTTTCCTCTATCACTCTGAAAAGCAGTGTAACAGAAATGTTATATTTACATATTTTAAATTTCCATTTAATTCCCACTAATGAATACGTAAATCTGCATGATTTGCAGCTCTAAGCATTTTATAATGAAAGCCAAAAACTGTATATAATCTAAATTCAAGACATCCTTCCTATAGGAACAAATATCCCTGAATAATGTAAGAACTGTCTATAAAAATGACTCAAATTGAACTTCTGTACAGACAATTCTTCTCCTAATTCCAAAAAGAATAATACATCTGCAGACAAATTGTTGTGTAAATTTAGAATATTATCTTCCACCATTCATCAATTAATGGTACTAACAAAGGAATATCTTAAAATGAATGTATCTTATTAATGCCTTGTAACAGCAACCCCTTCAGATAGGTCAAATGAAAAATTGCCAACCAGCTGGTTAATTTATTCAGCACAGGTGTTCACTATTTATTTTTCAGCCATTTGCCTTTTTTCAATACAGCCTGTTGTAGACACAGTATTCTTTTTGTTTGATGGATGCACTTTGTTCTAAGGCCATTCATTTCAGATTTGCACTGTGTATATTATACTGCTACCCAGCTGTTTATTCTTTCAAAATAAATGTTTAATGGTTACTTCATAGGAGTTATAAAAATTAAGCAAAACCAACAGAATCTAGCCAGAACGTGTAAATTGTCAGAACCACAATAACTGACTCTCTCAGAAAGTTTGAAGTTACTTTGGAAAACTTTTTTTCCTAGATTTATTAATATTGCCATTCTTCTTGTGGGGTTTTGTATGGGGGGTTTTGTGTATGCATGGGTTTGTTTTTAAATAATCAGGAATGACAGCATCATACCACCAGGCTGAGTTAAATGCTTAAAAGTAGAACCTTCTATTTTGTCCTGACTCAAGTATAATGCTTACTTCTACAAAGCGTGAAATCTTACTGCTGGGGGACTCTGAGCCAGCCATTAGTTAGTATCACATCTTCTTAGGAAAATCATATGCAAAGTTAAGAGACTATGAAACATTTAACCTGATTTAATACTGGTTCTGAACAATATTTATTATGGCAACAGGATTACAACATTCAAGTGATGCTGCTTTAAAATAACCGTAACATTTTATCTGCAATACAATCAAGCAGCCACTACTGTGCAATACAGAACTTTGGAATATTCCAAGTCTGTGACCTTCAGATTATGTTATTATAATTCACACCACCTTTTTTTTTCCTACCTATTATGTTTATAGAAAGAAATATGTGTTTCTATATGAATATGTCAATGTTTCATTTAACTACCTAAGGTATTATCGAAAAGATTCAACTTAAATAACTATCCCAAAGAACCTTTCAGAACAGTGTTCAGTTCAGTGCAAAAATCCAAGAGATAAAAACGATAAGCATAAATAAATAGTTCCATTTTCAACTGAGGTCCATACAATTACCCTTCCTCATTACTATGCTTGTGCACTACTCAGCATTACTGCTGCACAAGGTTACTTTTAGGTGCTCTTTGATTTTCAATATGACATTGTGAAAAGCTTAACTCGGGCACAGCACGCATCTATCTGTATGTAACAAAGTAACATACTTTGTTTAAAAATCCAAACAAAAAAAATGAAATTTGTATTCTTAACTTCAGCTAATGCTGACATACCTCTACAAATACCTAATGGAAAGATATTTACCATCTAAGATGGTAGATTACTCTGCATGTGCTCATGCAACAATTACTCACAGAAGTAAAAGTGTGTATTTCAAAGTAAAAAGGTATTTTTTTGCATGTTGTATGCAAAATAAGCGCTGAGTTACCTTACTTCAAAAACAGCCCAAAAAGGCTATTATTACACTGCCTGGAGCCTTAAACCATGTAATTCCTTCTAAAGCATCATGGGTAAGCACTGTCCAATGAGTAAGGTAAATCCACTGTATATAAAAATAGAAAAGGGCAAATATTACTGTATCATTTTAGCACAATTAAGTATTCTATAGTTACAATACTACAGTCTATTTGTGGTCCTGTTCTTGTGTACTTAGTCCATTTTACAAGTATTTACATCGGGTTTTTCTACTATGAGAACAAGAGTCTTAAGTCAAATTAAGAATGGAGAAATTAACAACCTTCTACTAATAACACCTACAAACACAACACCTCTGTTTTCTACTCAGGAGTAAATTACCAGTTCACAAGTTGGCCAACAGATTACACTGAATCCAGACAAGGTCATTTAAAAAGTATCAATTAGCTTCAGTGAAGTGATTTCAACAAAACCATAAGGATGTTAGGAACATTTTAGAGGTTGAGGTTACTTTCTGAGACAACATTCAATATGGTAGTGTGGTGAAACGCTTGAAGCCAAAAGTACAGTATAGTTATTTAGCTCCAGGCATATAAAATTATTTGTATATTTCTGTGTTTATACTTACTCGCCAAAACAGAAATCTTCTACATGTTGAATAGTTTTATCCTTCTTGCTAAGAGAAATAACTTCTTCATTCTCAAGGATCAGTTTTCTCCAGTCTTCACATTCATCGCTGATATCAGTGTTTTGCTTACAAAGAACAATTAGAAAATTACAATTTGTACTGTACCAGCTGCTCTTGAAATATAAATCTCTGTAGTCCAAACAATTTGTACCATTTCATATTTATATATATATATATAAAAAATCATTTTAACTGTCTTAATGTTTTTTTCCATTGCTATTTTGAGTTCTAACAGTTAGAGCTGGTTACTTTATTATAACATGCCAACATTTGCACATTGCTAGTTTTAGTAATGTGAGAACGCAGTGCTAAATGAAATACAAGTTTCAGTATAGTTGAATGTAATTTTGAATACAATCTACTAAAAACCAGTTTTGCCACAGCCAGGTTAGTTCCAAACTTTGTGACAAAACTCTGAATGGAGACCACATGAGAAAATGTACAGTGATTTGGGCATTATATTAATCTGCCCACACAGGAATCTCTACATCATGCAACAGAACCCTCAGAATATTAAGTTCTGACATTGAGCAACTCCACTGATCATGCCAGAAGGTAGCAGCACTATGTAATAAATAGGCATGAGACTGAACTGAAGAAGTTCAATCCTCTACGGACCAACAGGCTCGTAACACTTCAGCAAATAATATGAACATCCATTTGCTAATACAGTTCAAGTGCTCAATCTCCTAAATAAATATCCTCTTCAGAAGATTTCTAGTGTACCATCATGAACTAGATAAACTTTGGTCATTGAAAAATACACTATCAACATTCATCTTTTTGTCCTGGTTACAGGACATTTCAATGGAAGGATTCGGTAAGTACCCTTCCAGTTAAGAAGAATCAGCTGAAAGCACAGAAGACAACACAAAAGGGACTGAAATATCAGAGCAGAAAATAATCACACAGGAGAAGACCAGAAGGTGCTGGGAAAGGAATCAAAACAATAGTGTAGCTGGTTCTACATAAATTCAAGAACCTAAAAAGTATGACTGAACACTAGAATGCTTGGCCTCACATAGTAAGCTTAATAAATCAGGCATATCAAGAGTCCTAGAACACCAGGCCAGGTGGTTAAGTCTTAACTACTGAAGTTGGAAACAAGAAACCTCTTTGATCTGTCAAATTACCAAAGAGAAAAAGCACTGTGGTAATTTGTCTCGTAATAAGTTATGCAAACAAACTTTAACCTTAAGGAATGTTAAAAGAAGTAATTTGAGAATTTTTTACCTGATTTTCTTTAATCCAGGATAATAATCCTGAAAAACTAAAGCTGGCCCAGTTTCCACCATAGTAATTTTTCCTGCAAATAAAAAAAACCAACAAACCAACAGTGAGACTGGATGGACAGATAAAACATAGCTTTTTCAGGTTTCAAGAAAAACACACCAAGTTTGAGATGTTCAAAATGTTTTCTGTGACAGATGTTAGAGATACAGAATACAAAAACTGGTATAATATTTCAGAACTCTCAATGAGATGCAAAATTTCCATTTTCACTCATTTGCATGCATCTCTGACCAAACAGACTACAGTCTAAAATCAAAGTATTTGGAGGGTAAAATGAATAATGCTATAAAAGCACATGGGATGCAATAAGAGGAAAATATAGATGATACTGCTTCTTGGCCAAGACTGACTGTGCACCTGTAACTCCAATACGTACATCCCTATAGATACCTTTACTTAGTGCAGAGTCCAGCCAACAAGCCTGCAAGTTTCAATGGAGTTCTCAGAAAACCCACTTCAGGTTTTTGGCATCAGGTTCTGGCAGCACCTCACAGCTTTGTCACATGAGCACAGCTATGCTGCTTCTGACTGAAGCCGATGCAGAAGTTAACGTAATTGCATTACATGCCACTTTTGAACTAACAGTGCTTCCTGAGGGTGATATGCAGAGGAGGGTTAAGTGAACTGAAACTGGGTCCAGACAGTAGAAACCACATTTCTCAGCCATTATGTCAAAGGAAAGTTCAGTCTATTATTTATCTGTTGCTTACAGAATAGATTATGCTTATTACAGACTCTTACGATGCTCTTGCAAAATTCTTATTGAACTGCATGTACTGTAGGTGGAGCCAAAGGAACTGATTTGCACAAAATGATCACACCTCCCCAAGTACTTTTCAGTTTATATTTACCACTTTATTGCTTGAAAAATATTAGTTTCCTTCTTTTAAATCATAGAAAATTAACTGTTCTTTCATCAATCAAAGACTCTGTTCTGCCTTTAAAAAAGTTTGCTATCCGTATTTCTCTCAACACCAGTTGGATTAGCTTCT
The DNA here is from genome assembly GCA_039720435.1 of Amazona ochrocephala. Lineage (NCBI taxonomy): Eukaryota > Metazoa > Chordata > Aves > Psittaciformes > Psittacidae > Amazona > Amazona ochrocephala. The sequence goes on from CM077883.1 coordinate 15,915,390, forward strand.
TCCATCGTGCATACCACAGCTTAAATATTTAACAGCTCTGACAGGAAAAAATAGAGCAATAAAATTAAAAAATCACCAGTTTGCACAAAATAAATAAATAAATAAAAATCACTTGAGGATTCAGCCCTGTTTCTGGCACTGGATGTTGGCACCTCAGAAGCGTGAAAGATAATGAAAATACTCTCTTGAATGGATATCTAATGTTAGTGCATACACTAAAATACCCCAAACCTGCCAACATTTAGGGAGGAAGATGGGTTTTGCACTTTACAGGTTAATGCAAAGACTGTTAAATAACTTCAAATCTTACCATAGCCTCCTCCTCTTTAAAACTGTAGAGGTGAGTGTGATAACAGTGAAAAATTAAATTCAGGTTAGATTCCACTGCTTGAGATGGGATGGTTTTGACAAGGGTTATCTGCACTGACAAAGACTTCATCAAGAGTGTCAGCCCCTTTGCAGAACCAGAGGGTGATGCTCCATGCCATGTTGCTTACTTAGCATACGAAGGACAGATGTCTCCTAAACAATGCCTAATCACTCCTGACTAGAAACTGACCTCAAAAAGTCTTTCAGCTACTGTAAGGCAATAATGAAGAACATAAATAGGACATCTGCAAAGACAACAAAATCCAGTGTTCACTTACTAAGGCCAGCTTCTACAATAGAATTAAGTGTTTAAGGCCACCAACTGGGAAGACTGGTTCTATGCTTTATGAGAATGCTCACAGTCTGCCCTGCAACTTTGTCACTTTAAGCAGAAGAGCTCTATCTGCAGATCCATTACCAACCAGAAACTCCAATCATCTTCAGAGCTCATACTTACCTCACTATTACAAATGACATGGGTGAGGCTTTGTAAGAACTGTGCTTTGGTATCACACAGAATACAACGCAATGAGGATTAAACATATTCAACAACTGATTGACAGATTTCAATCTGTAAAACAACTGCACACAATGATGATCAGCTTTGTTTTAGCTGTCACTGGTGCAGGCTAATTTCTGCTGCTTCTTAAGATATGACTGACTAAAAAGTTCAACATCCATATATTATCTGCCACTTCCAGGATTTCCAAAAACACAAGCCATGAAGATTTATTTTTAAGGGAATCTGCTGCTTTAGTTGCAAGTTTCCTTGAATATGGAATACAATCTGGCTGTCAGAGCAAGTAAGGCCATTGATCACAGAAACTGCAGAAAACACCTGCCTAAAATTAGGACTGGGTTTCTTGAATCTATACCAGTATAAATTCATGCATATCTAGAGTACTCCAAATCAAAACTTTCAGTAAGAGAAATGAATGTCATGCTCACAAAGTTACAAAAGTTGATTCGTGAGCCGGCAGACACGTCTGATGTAAACATTCTTCTGTTCGTCACATGGATTTTCCTTTGAAAGTGCTTTTCTTTTTAACCACTGTTGATGAGAATCAATCTTTTCAACAAAGCACTGCTCCATCCATTTTGAGAAGACAGTATGGCCTTTCTCAAATGGAAAATGAATCACAGCTGTCCTTCCTCTCTGGCATCTGAGCACCCCTCCCAAGCTATGCCATATCACCTCAAATATTAATTTTCTCTTGAAGCATGAAATTCCAGATTTCCCCCCCCCCTGGAATTTTAATGAGTTTACCCTGCATTACATGATGAATAGGGATTGCTTAATTTTCTCATCTGAAAACACTGCAGAAGAAAGGTAGAGCAGACCTAATTACTGACATAATGAGCAAAGTTTTTTGGTAAATATCTTGAAGAGGAATTCTGAAAAGGGCTGACTAATGATTTTACAATTAGGAGCCCTTTGTAACCAAATATTTTTGTTGTAATTGCCCTGAAGATGAACCGAGGAATTCCTTAAAGCAATGGTCAAGATCAAAGCCTAATTAAAGCTACAATACTGTCCCCAAAATATCAAGGCCTAAGCTCCTCTCGTCTCTTGTTATATTAGCAAACTATAGAGACGGGTATTTTCTCCCTTTTCTAGGGTTATAATTCAATTATCCTGTAAGCAAAGACATGAAACATTTTGAAGGTGTAACAGCAAAGGTCGAAATTAATTCTTCTACCAAGTTAGAGCACGGATGTTTTCTTTTTCTCTCATATGTTATATCCTAGATTATATTTGCTCAAAACTTCTCCCATATTACCTGGATTTTCACATTAACCGAAGTAATTTCTGCAAAGTTTCGGAAATGCAGCTCAACTATGGTTTTACCTCAGCTGAGTTCTCTCTTCTCCTACATTAGCTTGTGATTTTTAACTTAATTACTGACACCATTTTTCTCCAAATACCTTGAAAGAATTAGCAAATCCCAGTCCAGAACACTGAAATCACAAATTGCTTCCAAATGATTAATATTCTTGGAATCCAACCCAAGGGAATATTTAACATGTCCTTCTGAAGACAGATTGCAAATTGAGAAGTTAAACACTTTTGAAAGCACTAGATACACAAGTAAAACATAAGTAAGAAGAGAAAAAGGGTTTCACAGCCTATGCTTGTTAAGATTGTGCTTCTTGGTGCCACGTCATAAGAGTCATGGTGTAGCAGTCAAAGCTGGTGATGTCCGAAGAAAAGCTGCTGATGCCTCACAATTGCTCCCACGAGCTGCCTGTATGTGTCTGTCCTGCATTTGATCTTTCAGAAAGAAGTCTCAAACCATCAGAGTAGCTGTCTTTTGCAAAGGAAGTTACTGCCACATCAATTTTAAGGATCTGAACACAAAATGACTTATGCTCCAAACCAATAGTTTCATGTGCTACCTGTTAAGCACACAGTCAAATGTGTCAAAAATTGCCATTCTGGCACAGTAATTGTATTCAGGAGCACGAGAAGTGGACTACATTTCCCTGCCTTCCAAGAGGAAGGGCTTCACCCACCCAAACAGCTTTTGAGATCCTTCAGCTCAATATAAGGGTGATGGTTGCAGTCACTTACGTTACATTATATCCTGGGATACAAACATAGAATCATAGAATAGTTAGGGTTGGACAGGACCTCAAGATCATCGAGTTCCAACCCCCCTGCCATGGCCAGGGACACCTCCCACTAAACCATGCCATCCAAGGCTATGTCCAACCCCACCTTGAACGCCGCCAGGGATGAAGCATTCACAACTTCCCTGGGCAACCCATTCCAGGGCCTCACTACCCTTACAGTAAAGAATTTCTTCCTCATATCCAATCTAAACTTCCCCTGTTTAAGTTTAAACCCATTACCCCTTGTCCTCTCACCACAGTCCCTCATGAAGAGTCCCTCCTCAGCATCCCTATAGGCCCCCTTCAGGTATTGGAAGGCTGCTAGGAGGTCTCCACGCAGCCTTCTCTTCTCCAGGCTCAACAGCCCCAATTTTCTCAGCCTATCTTCATACGAGAGGTGCTCCAGTCCCCTGATCATCCTCGTGGCCCTCCTCTGCACTTGTTCTAACAGTTCCATGTCCTTTTTATGTTGAGGACACCAGAACTGCACGCAGTACTCCAAGTGAGGTCTCACGAGAGCAGAGTAGAGGGGCAGGAGCACCTCCCTCGACCTGCTGGTCACACTCCTTTGGATGCAGCCCAGGTTACGGTTGGCCTTCTGTGCTGCAAGCGCACACTGCCAGCTCATGTTCATTTTTTCATCAACCCACACCCCCAAGTCCTTCTCTGCAGGGCTGCTCTCAATCTCCTCCCCGCCCAACCTGTAGCTGTGCCTGGCATTGCTCCCACCCAGGTGGAGGACTTTGCATTTAGCATGGTTAAACTTCATCAGGTTGGCATCAGCCCACCTCACAAGCGTGTCAAGGTCCCTCTGGATGGCATTCCTTCCCTCCAATGTATCAACCGAACCACACAGCTTGGGGTCATCGGCAAACTTGCTGAGGGCGCACTCAATCCCACTGTCCATGTCACCCACAAAGATGTTGAACAAGACCGGCCCCAACACCGATCCCTGGGGGACACCACTCGTTACTGGTCTCCAGCTGGACACTGAGCCACTGAGCACTACTCTTTGTGTGCAGCCATCCAGCCAGTTCTTTATCCACCGAGTGGTCCACCTATCAAATTGATGTCTCTCCAACTTAGAGAGAAGGATGTCATGGGAGACAGTGTCAAAGGCTTTACACAAGTCCAGGTAGATGACATCAACTGCTCTGCCCCTGTCCATCAGTTCCGTAGCCCCTTCATAGAAGGTCACCAGATTGGTCAGGCAGGATTTCCCCTTAGTGAAGCCATGCTGGCTGTCACCAAGCACCTTGTTGGTTTTCATGTGCCTTAGCATGCCTTCCAGGAGAATCCGCTCCAAGATTTTGCCAGGCACAGAGGTGAGGCTGACTGGTCTGTAATTCCCTGGCTCATCCATTTTCCCCTTCTTAAAAATGGGGGGTTATATTTCCCTTTTTCCAGTCATCGGGAACTTCACCTGACTGCCATGATTTTTCAAATATGATGGACAGTGGCTTAGCAACTTCATTTGCCAGCTCCTTCAGGACCCGCGGATGGATTTCATCCGGTCCCCTGGACTTCTTTACATCCAGGTTCCTAAGGTGGTCCCGAACAAGATCCTCCCCCACAGTGGGCCCAGGGTCCCCACCCTCACCGTCCCCGCGTCTGCCTTCCAAGACTTGGGTGGTGTGGTCAGAGCATTTGCCGGTAAAGACTGAGTCCCTTATGAAGAGTCGCTGCCCAGCATCCCTATAGGCCCCCTTCAGGTTAACATGGACTGGTTGAGACCATGTTCTACTCTCCAATACCTTTCCTATGAGAACATACCCTAACACAAAACACAAATAAAATCAACTTCTCTCAAAAAAGGTCAAAAGATACCAGAATTAAGATTTTTTTTGCCTAGGTTTCCTTACTGAAAGTTAAGGAATTCCTTTATTTATTTGGCAAGAAATTGACTTGCTTTGAGGAGCAACCTTTTTGCTCTCTGGTTGCTGTAGTTCCACAGCTACCTCACTTTACAGAAGTTAAAGACTAAAATGAAGGCTGTAGGAAGACAGAGGCTGTATTAGATTATATATTTTACATGCTCTGACAAAAGTGAGAGATTGTCTAGCAAGAAGTGGAACTACAAAAGCAGGTACCTTTGAGGGGGAAGGTACAAGGAGGGTGCCCATCATGCTTCTGGATGCTCAGATAAAACAGAATTGCGGACACAAGGAACATTCAAGCACTCTACAGGCAAAGCAAGGTCAAAAATTAAGAAAGCTAACCAGTGTCAAAAAGTAAGACATGAGAAGTAGACAGAGCAAACTGAGCACAGAAGGGGAGTTAAAATCCTGCATCTTGACACTCCTTTGCCTTTGAATTAAGCTTTATATTTAAAAATTATTAAGTCAACGAGGAAGGATGTAAACAGTAAAACTGTAGTCTACAAATGCTACCAGATGCTAAAAATCAAAGTGTAGCCAAACGTACCTCACCTCCAATTGCCCTATCATCAGTAACCAAACTAGTACACAACTATAAAGATATGCAACTATAAGAGGCAAATAAGCAAAGGACCAGAAGCAGAAAACACAGCAAGCCATCAGGAGAAAGTCCTATGCATGTGAACACTCAAAATGGGAAGTATATTCACTTTAAGTAATCGACTTTCAGTCTTGATCTACCTTTCTTCAGCAACTTCAAGTTTAACCTAAGTGCCAATCTTCACATTTTTAAATTGCAAATTACTTTTCTAAATCACTTAAAAAATATCCTTGAAATTTTACATGTCAACAGCTCATTAATAGCTACAGTAAATGTAGCTCTGAAAAGAACCACAGATTTCACGTTTATTGAGACAGATAGCTGGCACAGAGAAATAGAGCTCCTTCAATTACTATTTGGCAGAAGCTAACTTTAGTTTAAAATCAGTCTACAGGAATTTATGGCAACACTGCAGTGAAGTGACTATTTTGAATAAGATTAGCTACTGGTAATGGCGATGCTTGGACAGTGTTTATAAATCAAACTTAGAACTTAGTATTTTATAATAGGCCACTTCAAAACTATCTTCCATAATCACCTATGCAGTATATTATGATAAATGCAAACATGGCTGGAGATTAAAAGTAATAAAATGAGGCACACAAGGTAACAAGTGCAAGCAAACTATAAACAAAGACTTTATCTGTATAATTTTTCTATACTGTGTGCCTAACTTAACTCAGACCTTTGTAGAGAACAAAAGATGAATCCAAGTAGCACACCTAATACAAACAAGTATTTCTGTAACCCTGAATCTTACTTTCTTACACTCAGAAATAATTTGAAACTCGTGATCCTTCAAGAAGGGAAAAACACATATTGTTAAAAAGCGATATTCTGAATAGATGTTGATGAATTTTCAATTATATTGCTGCCTCTGTAAAATGAAACTTGAAAATTCGTCTGGAAATGAGTAAATTAATCTAGACATACAGTAGATAAAATTAAAATGTTTAAATTCAGATGAACCTCTGGCAAGCTTTCCAAGACTTAACTTTTCACTTAAAATTCAAATGGCATCAGGATGGGGGCTTTCTGATGGTTCTGGTAGGCTTTTTTGCAAGAGTACTAACTTAAACATGAAAGGCAGATGGCTTAAATGCCTCAAATTCCCTATTTATGAGGAAGGGGCTGTGCAGCATAAACATTTCTCTCTTTTTTTCTCTTTTTTTTCTTTTTTTATTTTCCCAAGATATAGATTTTAGACCATGATTCAGTGAGCACATGCACCAATTAAAACAACAACTATTTATACGAGTGAAGAACACCTTGGTTAAAAACACCTTCCCCTGACCTTAGCCTGCACTCGAGTTGGAAAATAACTCCACAGGAGAAAGCAATCTAAAGAAGCCGCCTTAATTTTCATCAAAAAAACAAAAGCATGTGTGAATGTAAATGAGCACATTTAAGTGAAAACAGTAATAAACAAAATCTGTATTCCGCAGTTCTAATTGCCTGCTCCTGTGAGATTTCTGAAAGGCTCTTCATCGTAGCTAAAAACAGACATGGATAGAAGTGTTGCGGTTAAACCCCAGCCAACAACTAAGCACCAAAGAGCCACTTAGTCATTAGCCCATGTAGACTGAGATAAAGATACATCAATAGGCAAAGCAAAAGCTGCGCAAAACCAAACAAGGAATTCATTCACCACTTCCCATCACAGGCAGATGTTGCCACCCCCAGGACAGCAGGGCTCCATCACACGTTACAGTTACTTGGGAAGACAAACACCATTACTCCAAATATCCACTGCTTCTTTCTCCCCCAGCTTCCCAGGCTGAGCATTGCATCCTGTTATCTGGGATACCTCTGGGGTCAGTCAAGGTCAGCTGTGTCCCCTCCCAACTCCTTGTGCATCCCCAGCCTCCTCACTGGTGGGGTGTGAGGAGCAGAAATGGCCTTGACTCTGTGTAAGCACTGATCAGCAGTAACTAAAACATCCCTGTATGATCAACAGCTTCCAGCACAGATCCAAAACACAGCCCTACCCCAGCTACTATGGAGGAAATTAACTCTATCCAAGCCAAAATCAGCACAAAAAGAAATCAAAGTTCCTGTGACTATTATTACAGACTTTGATAGGCAATGAATGTGAAAACCTGAAACATAAGCGTTCATTCGACAAAATCTAAGTAGTCTACTGGTAACACATGCATCAAGCTTTAAAACCAAATGTGACTGTTTTATTCATTCTATATCTGTTTATTCTAAAATAAAGGGTTTAATATTCTGATTAGCAATCTAATACAAATGAGATACTAATAAAACATTTTGTCATGAAATGATAATGGTTCTGGTAACAATTCTGACAAAACCAGAATGGGTTAATTACTATCAAGAATGATAACAAAGGACACTAAACCTATAACCGTTCCTGTCTGCATGGAAGAAGGAGCCATCAACAGCATCCCTGACCACTTCATTTATGCTCCAAATTACTGAGCCAGCATGCAAAAATTGCTGTTCTACTGATGGCTATAACACCCCAAAAATAAGGTAGAGACAGAAGCTAAGATTACTTGATGCCAGATGAGCGCAAAACACAACTCCCGAAGGGCACGCTGACATAGACACAGATATACTTCTAGGCAGTTTAATTCCTAAAAAGGAAAACTGTTGGAGTAACTTACGAATCAACATGAAGAACTCTCTGGCCACTTCTAGCACATGCCGCTGCAATAATAGATTCAGGCAAACCTGAAAGGACACATGCAATTTTTAGAACTCAGTACGCCAAGATACATTAAAAAAAATTCAGTAAAGTTAGAACTTGGTCAGAAACAGGCAACTGAAATAAAGTCTACCATGAGTCACTGAAATTTTTAATACTCTCGTGCCATAAAAATAATGAACATTACTTCATGTTAAATAATTGTATGGTACATCTCACTTGCAAATACGACTAGCTCCGAGTTAAAGCTTGTCACCAGTATCTTCCCCAGACACCTTGTTATCATAAACAGATTGAGCACTCGCCAGCACAATGATACCCAAATTGTAATGGGATGCTCTGTGAATGTACCCCTCCTGATACAGACAGGCATTATCTGAGGTAATTTTTGTTTTATTTTTGGTCACTTCAAAGTGGCTGACGTAATGTGAAGACTGAGCAACAATCCATTAAAACTGTGTTTTAAAATAAAGAAATTTACGGTAAAGTGCTGCATACCCTGGTGTGTTGTCCAAGGATGCACCAGAGAGCATGAAAGCATCAACCTCTTAGGATGGCATTAAACAATTGCATACAGCAGAGTCCTGCACAGCGCCATCTCCTCCACATCATCTGTTGCCAAACACCTCCAGTGTGAACAGACCTCAGAACTCTACTGGGACTCGGCTTCTAGTAAACTAATTGCTTTGCTCCAAATGAGTGCCCAAGAGCACACTCAACCCTGTATGCAAACCAAGACCTGAGTGTAAACATTAAAACTAAACTGACCGTGCAGGTGTACCTTCACTTCACATTCAAGGGTAGTGTTAGGGACAGAATATATGAGAAATAGCTGTCCTTAACGTGGTATCCCTATCAATGTCTCCCATATCATGCAATTACTCTTTGCCAAATCAGTATGTTTTTACTACATTCAGAAGACCAATAGTAACAAAAACAAACAAAAAACCAACCAAAACCTCCAAACACACAAACATCAAAAAACAAGCAAACAAACCAAAAGCCAAGCACCAAAGGCCAGTGATATTTCTCTACCAGCAAAACCCACTTGGAATGGCACATGATCATAATTGGGAAGTCATTAAATGAGGCTGTTCTCTAGCTTCTACTCCCACTCACCAGATTTTTACATGCAGTTAGATGACTTGGATTTCTGACTAGGTTCAGGAAAGCAGTATAACTCAGTCTCTAAAAAGCTGTATGGCACTAGCTTTGCTGAAATCTCTTTTTGAAGTATCTACTGGCTGTTTAAGCAGGTAAATCAGTAAAAGCAATTAACACCTAAGGGACTAGGTATTAGCAGACACTTAGGCTGCATATTCAATTAAGGGATGAGATTAAACACAGTGAAAGGAGTGTTCCACTGATCTGATTTACAGCACAGCACCAGAAGCAGCTGTACCAGTACAACTGAGGTGAGGCACAACTGAGGGCAGAAAAAGCAGGCGTGGTAGGGCACAAACTTCTCTAGCTAGGTTTGAGCCAAACGTCATCTACATGAGAATTTAAGGCCTGCAGTCATCTGTTTCTTCAGAAAGAATACTGCCTCCACAAACAAATGAAATGTCAGTAGGTTGCCATCTGATGATTCACTTAAAACACATAATGCAGTACATAGAGGTCACTGGACAACTATTCACTTCTTGTAAGGTATCAGCTTTCAGTTACCTCAAGTAAGAAGCTGTTAGATGTTCAGGAGATATTAAGTACAATTTAATGCTCAAGGATGGGGAAAAATAACTTCAAATGTTTGAGCTAGTCTTTATTAATTCTAGAATCTGAGGTGCAGTCTAGAAAACACCCAGGTGGACTTTGATACACAAGACCATAGCTTCGAACTCTTTAAGCCAGCAAAGGCAAAACACAATGACCAAAATTAAGAGGTTCAACCTGCTTATCCTCATCTTCAGCTATTCCTGACCTCCTCTCACATCAGGTAGATGGGAAGGTTTCAGCAGACTAGTTTCATGGTGGTATTGACAGTCCAAAAGTACAAATGTTTGTATCAATAGTCCAAGGAGGGTTAACACAGACACGAAGAAATTTCCAGGAAAATAGCTACAACTTCCCTGCAAATTTTCTGGGTTAAACACATCCTATTTTAATGGATTAAAGCAGAAAATCCCTTTCTGAATTGATAAAACAGAAAAAGTTACAATGGTTTCGCACTGCCAACCTTCCAAAGCACGTGAAGGCTTATCATAGCCTTGGATGGCATGGTTTAGTGGGAGGTGTCCCTGCCCATGGCAGGGGGGTTGGAACTCGATGATCTTGAGGTCCCTTCCAACCCTAACTATTCTATGGTTCTATGATCATGGAATTAATCTCCAGGGGTAGGAAGAGGGATGGAAAATTGCATCAGTCCTTGGGACACTTGTCTCACAGCCCAGAAAGGCCAACAGTCTTCAGAGCTGAATTTTTTGAAGAACTCATAACACAGACCATGGTGAACAAAGAGACAAGGAGAAAGTCTGTAACTGCAGCACAAGCTTCAGGCCTGTCACGAGATTGCGGATGCACACAGCCTTATTCCGTGAACGCAACTCCATGTTCAGCTGTCCTCTGGAAGTGTTCATATGTTTCATTTCTCTCCTATAAACTATCTGGAATAGAATCTACAACTCCTATTTTGTTTGTAGTTCCTGAAAAAGGTTTTCTTTCCTTCATTTGGGCACAAAGGATATTACTTCAGAAATGGAACTGAGAAACTTTTTCTCCTTCCTTATTGATAAAAGCCACTGAGAAAGTGTTGTAAAACATCCCCAGTGTTGCCTGGCTAACCAGGACTGGAGTTATAGCTACTAGGGCATAACTGATTGCTTTAAGCTTGATCCAATTGATACTGTGTTGGAGGTCTGTTCTTCCATTAACCTTGGGTGAAATTGTTCCATGAATTAGCTTCCTTGCTCTTGAAAGCTGGCATCAATTTTCTTCACCAACCCTTTACTTATAAGACACTGTGGCCCCCGAGTACCCACTGGCAACAGAATGAGAAAGTGTAGGAAGGCAAGGCCCATGCATTTTAGCTTTTGGAGGGGCTCTTATAACAACCTGATAGAAGAAGACACCATTTATTCTTACGTGACAAAACCCCAGTAAACCAAAGAAATAAGACTGTGCCTTGGCTCTAGTGCTTGACTTTTCTTCTCCAACAGAAATAAAAGCACACTGAAAATAGGTAGCTTTTCCAAATGCAAGTTACTCCTACATGTGATCTGCATGATGGTTACTTAATAGTAGTCCTTTCCAAGAAAGAAGGCTCTGGCATACTATTATAATACAGTTTTGGAGAGTCCCTCTTTACCCAAGAAAAAATAACTAACTTGAAAAAGCCTACTCTGAGAAATGGCAGGGATTTATTTAATAACATCATGTGAAGCTGAACTATCTCCTACACGATGCTCACATAGTTCTGCCAAATAGGTCCCCTTCAGATTATTCAGTAAGAGAAATACATTATTTTTATAAATTGTTCCTATTTGGAAGCAGTTCCCTATTCAGAACTTTGACTTTTCAAAAACTCTAAGATGGATTCTAATCTAATTTTGAAATGTGTTCAGACCCTCGCTGTGGGCCACAGCAGACTCCAAACCTTGGCTGGGTGGGACAGAGCCTTGGGCGGCATGGTTTAGTGGGAGGCGTCCCTGTCCATGGCAGGGGGGTTGGAACTAGATGATCTTAAGGTCCTTTCCAACCCTAACTATTCTATGATTCTATGATTCTACAATGACTTATTACAGAATTCAATTGATTGCAGGAGAAAGGTTATATTCCTAGTGCTGATTCTGATGTTTCACTTATGCTTAATGAGTAAGTAATGCTGGTTATCTCTAAGAAGGATGATTCTAATACTTTCTGCCACTCATCCTTCCCGGGGAACAGTCAGCTTCTGGTTCTGCCAGCTTAAGGGATGAAGGACTAAGCACTACAACCTGTGTCACTCATAACATTTCATGGTTTTGAACTATCTGGATCCAATAACTGGGATCAAAGAACAGCAAGAGCTAAACGAGAATCTACATTTCCTTTTAGACTATTTAAAAATAAATATCTAAGATTATACTGCTATCAAAATGATAATCAAATTACTGAATTATCAAGATATCTGCCCTCTGATATAATTAATAGTAACCAGTACTTTCAAGCTATGCTATCATGCAAGTTGATGTGAAACACAGCACACATCCCATCTTACTGTATCTGAAATGAAAAGGGACACCCTAAAAGAATGTTTTCTCAAATAAGATTCCAAATCCAGACAATTTCTAGATTGGCAGAAAATCAGAAGTCTAAATAGGAATCCCATGCCCCAAACACAAGAAAGCAGCAACAGATTCAGGCTTCAGTATGCTCTACATAAACATCTGGCAGCATAAGAGGGATTTATGTAGAGGAATAAGGAGTCCATACAATCCTTCTATCAATTTAATATGCTGAGTCTGAAGCATTTGAGGCAGAATCAGATCAGAAATAGCAGTGCATGTTATCAAGAAGCATAAACACTTTCTGAGCTTCCTGGCCCTTTCATATTCCCCCTTGAGAATGCTTACACATGACACGTTTGCATTATGTTGCCTTGCACCTCATTTTCCTTACCAGGAAAAACAAAGATAAAGAGTTTTCCTTCATGAAGGAGGACTGATCAGTACCAGCTGAAATCTTATCATCATTCCTTAAAGCCATTGTCTTCTTTCTCCACTGACTAACCTCCATTTATCAGATGCAGTATTAAGTCAATTAGCCTCTCTGGCCTTCTCAAGGAAACACTGATTCAAAATTTCAGTGAAGTAGGACATTACATTTGCAGACAGACAGAAAAATATGCATAAAATTAGAGATTTTACTCATTAGTGATACCTTGGTCACTAACATGTTCTAATAGGCAGAATTTCATAGCTACTTCTTGGCACCTACCCAGAAAAGACACGCACTCTGACAAATACATGACACTGCCACACTGAAATACAAGTGCAAAGTCAAAGAGAACCAAGTTCTAGGTCTTTCTAATGTTGGTTCAGGAAGTGTACTCACTTGCACGTACTTGTAAGTACGTACATGCCCTTCTCTGGACTTCTTGCAACCTGTTGGGAAGATACTGAAAAAATCTGGCAAGTAGATGAAATTGTAACAAGCTGGCTCTGCTCAGAGGAGCAAACATGGAGACATGGCTAACTCCAGCACACAGAAACTGACATGAGTCCTACGAAGTTTTATGAGCAACTTACAGAAACCTGCTGCAAGAGATTCTGGGACTGCATCAGAATCAGCTGCAGCATCAGAATGAAGTAACCCAGCAAACAGTACGAACACCAGGTTCATGACTATCTCATGATGAAGAACACAGTCCCACTTTTGGTAGTGCTAGTTTTCACTGCCAGCTGCCTAAGCACTACCTCTATTAGAGCCTTCCTGGATATACAAGAAGCAGATTAATCTCAATAAATCTCACAGAGGTGGCCGCTGCAAGCTGACCTTGAAGTCTACATCTGGTTGTTTCCAGCAGCCTTGGAGCAAGATAATCTCCACTACATGAATTTTTGGACCTTCCCCATGAAGCAAAACCAGTCATACTGCCATTTTCAAGAATAATGTGTCTTAGATGTAAATAAGCAAGAAATAGAGGAAATAGCCACATGTTATGTACAGTTATCAAGATACCAATCCCACTTCTAGTTTCAACACAGCAAAATTAAAATTAGACAAAATTGCTAAGCTAGGAAGCTTCTTCAGCTTTAAAAGCCAACTGATTTTAAAGGCTTTACGAAATAATGAAAGTTATAATTCACCTCTGTGTAATCAGAAATTAATTTCAAGCTTACACATTGTGTCTTTTCTGATTAGCAGCTATACATAACGCCACGGTGATGCCCTGCCTCTTCAAGTGACTTTAAATGGACATATTCACCGCCCCAAGCAATTTATAAACTAAACAGCTTTATACGTGGGGAAAGCTCTTGGTTCCTGAGTTGTTCACTGTAAACTATCTCTCAGTCATCAGCTGATAAGCTTTTACTGAATTACACAGGATTCATCTTGAAAAGGTTTAAATGTTTAATATGCTTCACTGCATCTACTGAATAAATCACAAGTGCTTTTTCATGAAACAAAATGTTGAAGGGAAATATATTAAAAATGCTGGAACATAAGACAATTTCAAAACAATCTTCTGGAGTCAGAGAGCTGACCAACTGCAATAAATTTTGTTTGTATCCAAACTTCTAAGAAGAGAAGAGTAGCTGGCTCTGGAGAAGCTCACCACACCATCTTCACAGTATGCTTTTGGTACATGTAGCACTTAAAAGGCATTTTATAATTAAATTGCAAACAAAGTTGAAATACTTATTGTATATAATATTTTAAATTAAAGATAGTTAATTAAAATCAGTTTGATTCATTTTATTGTATGCTCATTGTTGCAGAACAGTATCAGAAAATGGTTCTGCATTACAGACTATGGTAGTGGTACAGAAATGACAACCCACTAAGGCAGGTAAAATATCATAACTGGTCAAGGAGGGAGCCACAAGTAAAAACGTTCTCCTACACTGGTAATTTCATACAGTTATCTGTGAAGCGTCAGAGGAACACGGCAATGGAAAACCCCAGATCTCACAGGTAGTGCAAATATTTAGAAAATGAACACAAGCAGGCACTTCTGCTCCAAATAAAAATTCTGTTTGTTACTAAAAATCATGTTCAAACCAAGCAGTGCTCTCTGAAGACAAAGAAAAAAGAAGAGTAATAACCCCTCGTTTCCCTTCCCCCCTCCCCCCCCCCCAACACTTTCTGAATCTGGCTTCAAGTCATAACAGCCCAGGAAAATAAAACATCAAAGATAACAGAAAAATGAACATACATGAGATTTAGACAACAGCATTTTAGCTTCTTAAACATTTATATAGAAACTGTATCACTGGATGAATCACATTATCTTTGCCCATCAAAGTTCTGCTGCATCTGAACATTTCACTCCTGGAATGTCCAAGACACCGATTCAAGGTACCAGGTTAAAAAACTAGCACCCAATTTGGCAGACCACTTTTTGAACTACAACTGAAAGTGGATTACTTCAGGGTGAGGAATTCTGATTAATGTAACCAATGTATCAGTACATAAGACAGATTAGCAAATATTTTAGGCACATTCTAAACATATCCTGTAAGAATAAAAACATTAGAAATTATTATTTTTTCTCTTTTTTTTTAACTAATCTTCAAGGCTAAGTTCATAATTCACATCTATAATATTAGGTTAGTTTTTAATGGTATATTTTAAAAATTGTATTAGTTTTCAAAGTGATTTTTCCTAACACTGTACTTACATAAGATAAACATAAAGTACTTACACCACTCCCAGCATATCGAACAATAAATAATAGATTCTCCTGACAGGACTTTGATGACCTGGCAAAGCCCGAGTGCTTTCAGCCAAAATCATATTAAACCATAAATCACTCTTTATTTTATAGAATATTTCAAAATGGATTCCTGCTTTCTACCTTGAAAGTCATTTCATGTGTTATTTATAACCACTGAAAACCAGAATGGAAAGAAAATTGCATAGAACTAGAAAATTTACTGTGACTGCTTTTATAAAGAATAACTCCTTTTTAGAAAAAAATTAGAATTACTAGCAGACAAACCTTTGAATACAACCACCTTTTAAAGAGCCACAGCCTTTCTTTGACAACTTCACCAACAGTTAATACAGGTCTTCTGGAATATCAGAGACGAGTTTAAAAAGTTAAGACTGAATATAATCCAATCAACTTAAGAAATCCAAGGTAAGGATGATCCTGCATCCTAATTCACACCACTTACCAATATGCACAGCCACACTAAAAATATTGGCACTTACAGTGGTTTCTCCTAGAAATTCAACTTTGATGAAAGTTTTGCCTATGAATTTTCCTACTTGACAACTGCCTAAAGACAAAAGCTTTGACATTAACTCCTAGCTCTGAGCGTCATTCTCAAACAGGTGCCTGGTTTTTGAGATAAATATTTATGAAAGAACCCATAACATTCTGTCTTGCTATAAATGTACTACCATTTTAATGCTTGCAGTGACAGAAAAATTGAGCCCACAAAAACTTATCAATAATTAACTTATTTAAATGAGCATGATTAATGCCAATCTTTAATTCCTCAAGCAAGCAGTTACATCAGCCCTCCATATCTAGATCCTACAGGCTTCATACAAACAAAAATCACTAGGTATCGCTTTTCAAAGACCTTCCATAATACCAGAAATACTTTGAGGATTGATGGTATTGCATAATATCGACTTTGGCAAAGAATCACCCAATCAATCCATTCCTGTTTGGGTACAGGGTAACTTGACCATAGTGCTACATTAAAAAAGCAGGAAAGTAGGGGTATGAGCATCTGGGGGGTGGAGGGATGGGATTGACTTCAATTCTGCAACAAAAAAGGGGTAGAACGAAAGAACAACGTCAGAATAGGTTTAATTCTGCTACTGTGCTGCCATCAAAGATCTCAAGATATGCCCACTAGTTTTACATCATATGATTACCTAGTTTTTCTTTAGAATTATGGGTTTAAATTTCATGATAGTAGTGAAACTTTTTCTGCTGAACCAACCACTACTAGTTACTTTTCTACTACACATCCATATTGTTCTAAACTTGCCCATGCAAGAAAATACTTCATGTGGCTGAAAGAAAAGTAGGTTTTTCAATAAGCGAATTTACTTTTCCCTTAGAAATATTGATGAAGTAATTGAACCTAAGCATTAAATGGAGCACTGACGACTAAAATTTAGTGTGAGGTTCCACCTTCATCAAGCTTACTGCAGGGAAGCAGTTAAATGAGCCTGAAATAAAAACAAATTCAAATCTAATGTTACCACTCAATCTAATTGCTAAAATCAACAGATGCACAAACTACAAAACCAGGAAAAGGCCATGAATGCAGAAAATACTGCAATTACTACTACGTAATTGAAAATATCATTAACATAAACATTCTAGTTATTACAATATGACAATTAAATATCCACAGGTACACTCCGCACTGGTTATAGATCAGAAAACGAGATTTGAAGACAAGGCTAAAATATTTCCCCCAGAGTAATTTCCCAGAAGACTGGTGAAAGTTTTACTTTGAATAACTTTCCATAATGAGTAATTTAATAGATTTTTTAAAAAAAGCAGTCAATAGTCACCATTTACATATGTTCTCAATAAAAAAGGAATAAAAAAAAAAAAAAGGACAAAATAATTCCTAAAATGCAGAGTTCTGAAAATCTTGAAATTGTCTACAGCAGTAATCTCTACAGGTGGGTAAACCCACAACCTTTAGTGCAAATTCACACCACCACCACCAAATAAAGCAGTATTTCAGAGAGAAAATTCAGCTCAAAGAATTTCTTTCCCCCGACATCAAAGTTCTAATTTTACAAGCTCATTCCAAAGCAGGGAAGATCATACTCAACAGTTCCTGCACGACCAACTTTTACTGGGACAGACAGTTCAGTTTGCTGGTAAACTGCCAGTTCCAGGTGAATTCTTCTAACTGTGTACTTAGATGGCCTCAGCATACGCAGTCTTTTCCATGTGACATCCCACCACCAACCACCATTCCTCCACAGTGAGCTGCCTGATACTACTTACACACGTGCCCAGCAAGCACAACACACCACGGGTCGTGAAACCATGACCGCACACAAGTCAGTTGCCATTGCCGGGGCAGCTCCCCCGGCCTGCTCTCTGTGGCCATGATCCCCTCAGCGCCAGGGTTGCCAGAGTGAGTGGATTAGTCACAAAAGCTCCAAAAGAAAAGACTGGCAGCACTGGAACCATTAAAAGATGAAGTCTTATTTATCTAAGTTCTAGTCAGCTTTTCTAAAGAGATAATACCTTCACTAACTTCCTTAACAGCTACAATAGCTACTTCTACTGTTTTCACCTTCTAGTTTCCCTAGTAGCTAGAATAGCTAAATAGCTTAACATTAATGTTGTTTTATAAACTTCTGAGTTTCATTCATTTTCCACATCACTGGTTTTCTGATGGCAGTATAGAATGAATTATCCTCAAAAAAATCAGAGAATTTTTACAGTTTTTAATAGTTTGCCCTTTTGACACTTCAGCTTTGCATTATTTACTGTTCTTCTGAAATGCTCAGAACATTCACAAATCTGAACATGTATGAAAATGTCAGGCTCATTACCAGGGTTTCCACTCCATACACCAGAGGGGGGGATCTCTTCAGATGCTCAAGAACCTTAATTTTACACTTTTAGTAGAGTTACAATCCACAGTAGAGACAGTCTGTTTTTATAATCTCTCACACACTCCAGAAGTAAACGAGAAATCCTTTGCGAACTTATACATACACTGTGAGGGGATCACTTTTTTCTGGTAAATACTGAAAACAGCCATTACATTAAGAAACTGACTCATTCTATCCCAAACTACTAGAGAAGTAGTCTTAAACCTGAAGGACACAATTTGACAGATTAGTAAACTCCAAAAACACAGTTCCTGATTTCACATGGAAGACAATAATGTTTACAAGTGTCTTCCCTTCTGGTGCTCCAACCAATGCCCTGAGCTGACCATGGGAGCTCTTCATAAACACAAACAAAATCCAAGTATAAATCTGGGACCTATAAACAGTAATGTATTTCGAACATTTTAAGACTAAAGCTCAATGCTGAATTTAAGGGGGTGGGGGGGGTGGGTTAACAAGACCAGTTCAAACCAGGACACTGCCACTGTGTTCTACAAAACAGAAATCTATTTCCATACTTAAAGGTTATGATACACAAGCAGCAAGTGTCTTAATTCTGAACAAATATGCTGAAATTTGTCTTGTAGTCACACTGCTGTGGTATGTTTCAGTGAGACATTCAAGATCTCCATCATTATTCACCTGAATAGGAAACAGGATGCACTTGTACAGGATACAGAAACTGCATGCAGTTCCTGAAAATTCCGTTATGTCTCTGGTATGTGCCATCATTCAACCTTATATTTGTTCATACACTGAAAAATACACTTTAATGAGGAGGGCTCAAGAAACAAAGTTCTGGGTTATTTGTAAACAGGCATAGAGATAAGGAAAAACTATTGTATTATAGGATAAAATACTTAGAAAAGATAGTCAACATATAGCATGCGTTCTGCAACAACATGAAGTTTAGCTCTTCAGAACTATTTTCAGTGCAAAAAGTAAACACGACCAGAAGGAAGGTGTTTCAGGAAAAAGGGCTGCCAAGGGCGGCAGAGTCAGACAAGGCTTTATGAAACACCAAACAAGGGCCGTATCTCAGGCGGGCTGGAGCAGCAGGTGCGCCCCACCGGCTCATGGGGCCGTGGTTCACGGAGATCCCCTCCCAGTGAAATCCAGCACCACGCGAACTTCCGGGACACCTCTATTTCGGTGCAAATCTCAACACTTAGTCCTCGCAGCGGCCTGCGAGTGCCCGGGGCACTGGCGTAGCGAGTGCTAGCAAGTACTCTCGGCAGCCACACGCAGCCTAGCCCCCTCCCGGCCCGCCCTCCCCACACGACGCTGCCGCCCCTGCCCTCAGCTGCCAGCTCTGCCTCCCGCTTTCCCACTGCCCCTCTCGAGCGCCAGCACCTTGACGCTACGTGCCGGCCCAGCCCCTCGGCCGGTGCCGTCCGCAGGCCCGTCCCCCGTCCCCCGTCCCCCGCCGCAGCAGCCCCGGCGCAACCCGCCCCGTGTCCTACCGGTCCCTATCACCACCACATCAAACTCCGACGGCAGGTTGTCCGCCATCTTGGGAGGAGCACCGTCATGTGGCCGGCGCTGCCGGAAATGGAGGGCAAAGCGGCCAAAGCTTCCGGGCGCTGCGGCGGGGGCTGCCGGGAGGTGCAGTGAGGGTGGCGGGGTCCGTAAACCGTGTGGGAGCTTGTGCGGTGAGGTGAAGTGTGTTAGTGCATCTGTAGTCATTAGCCTCACGTTTTTGCTTGTTAATGAACAGCCGTATTGTATGTGGGACTGTACATTGTTCTGTGCCTTCAAAAACCTCTAGTGTTATCAGCCCATCGACTGAAATTAATTCCTACTTTTCCTCTGAAGCCTTAAAGCACACTTAGGTCTCGCTCTCCCTCTTCCTTCACCTTACGAAGAAATGAAGAGTGGAAACCAGAATCCACCATTCCAAAGGTGCCCCTTCTGTATAACCAGTCTGAGTGCAGGATCCGCAAGACTAAGAGGCCAGATGCAGTGATGCAGGCAAACTAACCTGGCACAGAATACCTGTGCCAGGGAAAAGTTCTAGAAAGTTCTAGAAAGTGTTGCTTTTTATTTTGAATAGCTGGTACAGCTTTAAACTAATCTCTTAATATTATTCATTGTGTATGTATATTAAAGTCTTAACACCTTAAATCAATAATAACAATAAAGCAGCTAGCAGCCTGTTAACACCTTATTACAAGCTCCTTGTTCCCATAGCAAAAGAATAGTGCAAGCAGTATAAAGCAACTAATGGAAACCAGAGACCACCTTACCCCTGCGGTGCTGCGAGCCTAGAGCTGAGCACAGCACAGAGGAGTCTAGCAGGAAACATCAAACAACGCAAGACCAAAAAATACATAGACTTAAACACCAGTACTTGATTACCATGCTAAGAAATATTTAACAGAGAAAATTGGTAGTTACGGATTAAGATAGAAAAGGAGCAAGATAAATCTTACGTACCTTATGCTTTCAACTGCCCCAGATTAAATAAATTAAAAAAAAGTAGTAAAAAATATTTTTTTCTGCAGCTTCCATAGTGCAAGCCTGTAAATGAAGCTGTCACTTCTACTTTTTAATGTGTAACAAAGGATCACCCTGACCTGAAATGTCTGGAGTTGAGGAACAAAGCGTCACTATATTGGTTCGATCAGGTAAGACAAATTCTCCTTGCACATCCTTTTCTTACAGAGGGAGGGCATACTCCTGAAAATAGAATTTCATTGTGAAAACCTTTTGTTATTGGTTAGCATAACTGTAGGACTGCACTGGAACAGAGCTATTCCATTACCAGTGTCTTGCTGTTTCTCAAGTGCTTCAGTATTTATCCCACCACAGAATGCTGCTGTTTGGTTCTACAAGTTCTGTTAGCTTCATTCACAAGATGCAATCAGTGCAATCCTATTTTGTGATGACAGTCTTTACCCACTGGACCAGAAATTCTTCTTAGTATTATTTATTTGACAAAAATAATTATTCAGGATATTTAGTTGCAAGGTTTGTCAGTCCCATAAAACACAAAAATATATCTCTGTACTTTACAGTTCTAATACCAGAAAATATAGAGATAAAATGCATAAGTATGAATATTTTTCATGAGAATTTCATGGACCTTGAGAAAATGTCTTAACGTGTTTTTCTCTTTAGCTATTTAATTGCAATGTCATATTAACAGAAAGCAGCATACCCAATTCTGTATGGATGAATAAGCACATTCAATAAAGAAGATTTAACAAAGTAAATCAAACACAGGATTAAACATTTTCTGCATAACAGACCACAAAATGGGCATTCATTTTACCAATAGATCCTCTACAGTAGAAACAAATAGAAATGCACACCATCATAATTAAACAGAACATCCTGTGGCCTGATTACAGAATTTCTCTATATTTGGTTAAACTAGGTCTCATCAATTAGAATTGTCAAAACTCATTCTGAAAAGCGCGCTGACAAGACTAAATGCAGTTTTTAAACCATTTGTAAGAAATATATTTGGTCTTCTATGTTTTATGAAGTAATTCACAATATTGCAGATCATTTACAGAATGTTTTCAGCAATAACAGTTCAGAAAGATGCATGCAAAGATCAATTTAAAGATGCCACTTTTAGCAATACTTCTTCTGTAAGCAGATTTTCCAACTGTGACTTCATCAGAGTACTTTTGGAAATACAGTCACCTTGGCAAAACCTCATAAACTGTGTAAGTGTTTTTCTTTTCCCAGGCAGAAACACTGAAGCCCAAAATAAAATCAGGAAGAATAAGCATTAGAATTATGGAGTTTCTCATTAGAAGTATGGAGTTTCTCATTATCTCAGGATCTAGTCTCAGGTTGTTAGATCAAATATTTCTTCCTCCAAAACCAAGCAGGAAATACTTTGTATTCACTAAGATTTTTTTTTTAGTTATGTAGTATTTTTATCCTGCAGTGACTTCTCGTGTGAAATCTCATTATTCATTCCATTATTCACTCAGTGGATAGAGAATTTAATTCTACTTGAGTACCAGTTTGAATGAGAATCAGCACCAGGATCGGGCCTCTTAGCTGCCTGAAACATCCATTCAATAACCTGATTTATCCCAACTTAATGGCTCATTAGTTCAGGCAGCAAGAAAATGTTTGTTTATTGCTGAAGCTATGCATGGTTGTCATATAGAGTTTGCTGTTAGGCAACTGTCAGTCACTCAAGCATGCACAAACTAGATTGTTCATTAACTACAGAAACAGCCACTCTACATTCAAGCATATTTATGACAATATTAGTTGTTTCCAAATTTATTCTAATCTCTGATAGGCCTTTATTCTAACTTCTTTGTTACCACTATCTGAATCAATCTTTCTTCCTGTCACGGCTTGCAGTGGTTTGTCCTGACCATACCCATAAAACACACTAGGGTCTAACGCCTCTAATAAAACATAAGTAACCTGCAAATTCTCAGTTGTATGTAGACACTTAATTCCCATGAATGGTATGAATATTCCTTTGATACAGTAATCTTGGCCTTGGTAGATCAGTGAACTAAACATATTTTAAACCCCCCAAGTAATTAAATCCACATTTCTCACTAAGGAGTGCTGAAACTGATTTTGAAGTTGCCATTGTGATTAGTAAGATGTGAGTAAATTACAGGATTGCTTAGAGAGACAGGGAAAGAGAATTACATTTCACTCTACTTCTGTAAGCATGCAAGACAAGAAGTCTATTTTTCCAATCTTTAATTAATGACACTCTGCAAGAATTCTGTAGGTCTCTCACTGCAGTCAAAACTGTCTTGTACAAAGTGAGCACAGAGGAAAAAAAAAGGATTGTAGCTTTGATCAGGCTGCTCTGCACAGCATAACTGGCACCCCATGGAAGGGAGGCTCCACTTCAGCTTCCTTATGGATTGCCTATGAGTTTTATTTGCTTCCTAAAACTACACACGTACAGGATGAAGGAGATAGTCTTCTCAGTAGCCCAAAAGTTCAGTTATTTTTTTATGCTACAAGCTGATCTTTAATGCTTAAAATAGCTGATGAACCTAGGATGATGAGTAATATGCTGCAGTTTTTGTTGCTTGTCTCTTAGAGACATGTGGAGGAAAACTTACTTTAGGAACTGGAGCCTCTGAGAACTACTGGTAGTAGAATCAGACTGTATCTTGATTTACATTGACCTAAAACCTTGTTATTAATGCATTATATGCAATATATGGTATCAGTTCAGTTTTTATTTGGTTAGATGAATTCTCTCAGCGCTCTGTGACAGTGTCAAATAAGCTGGTATAGCACATGAATTATTATTGCTGGATGTTCTTTTATAGTAGGGTTGGGATTTTTTGAAGCAGTCAGGCATGTTTTACCTTCCTTGTTTTCATTCTGCATCTCTTTTTTTTTCTTTTCACATTATAAAAGTGTACTTTTTGGGCCTCCTTAGGTAGAGACAGAATGGAGTAAATTATTTTGGGGCTGGATTAAATGATCTTTGAAGGTCCATTCCAACCCAAACCATTCTATGATTCTATGATTTTCAAAACTGAAA
This sequence comes from Amazona ochrocephala, assembly GCA_039720435.1. Lineage (NCBI taxonomy): Eukaryota > Metazoa > Chordata > Aves > Psittaciformes > Psittacidae > Amazona > Amazona ochrocephala. The sequence goes on from CM077883.1 coordinate 15,939,272, forward strand.
TAATGTCAATATATGTGCACAAAGTACTAAAATGTCTTTATACTTGTTCAGAAAAAAATAAGCAGGAGTTTGTGACTATGCATTGGCTGTAAATTTTTAAAGGAATGTGTTTCTTACCAGGAGTTTCCTTCATTTTCCCAGTGGACTGAAACGTGCTCTTTACCATATCTAAAAGTTTGTTGAGAAGACACAGTGGTATTTCTGGCAGAAGTCTGCATAGCACTTTTATTTCAGACTTTGCACCTTATACAGATTTCCAGTTCTTCCTATTCAAATGAATAAAAGATTATGCAACTTATCACCACTGTGTCATCATTCTGTAAATGTAAATTTTAATGGTTCTTCAAAATATTACAACTCCCAAATTCAAGACTGGTCAATAAGATGGTGAAGTCAGTTACCTGAGAAAAAGCTTTCCTGCGCTGGTGTCAATTTTGAAGTGTGGAATATCCACACTGCAGATACATAGGAATAGGCAACAGTCACTTTCTGCCTAACGTCAATGAAGAGGCTGGTATCAAAGACAAAAATGTGATCTAGAAACACTGTGGAATAATGCAGAGTAAGGTAGAAGAGAAAGCAAGCAATGTAATTTAAATCTACTTGGACATACACAGTTGAACCTTACCTATGACAGTAAGGATTTAAATTATAAAATCTCAGAGAATATATGTGCTTTGTATATGTCACATATGTTTGTATAGCTTAATTACGTGTTCTAAGTGATAACAGCGTTTTAAAAATACTCTTTTAGTAACTAATATCTTCCGTTTCATCTGCAGGAAATTACATTGTTAGAATAAAATTTTATATTACAGCATCAATGTAAACTGGGAACAGTTACTGAAGTTCTGCTATTATAAAACTGGATGTTACAAAGTACAGTTTAATGCTTTGTGTTCCAGCAATTCCATTATTTGCATATCCCAGCATCTAAAAGTCTTGGTCAATTATAGTATTTCAGAAATTGCCAGTAAACAACAGACAAAAGAAACTAATTGCATATATAGGACTCCTATTTAAAGTTCTGCAGTAAATCAAGGTTAGTAAATATGGACAAGTGTGCCTAATGATATTCAGCTACTGCCTTATTTAGTTTGCAGTATTAGTTGAAGTAGTTTTTATTGCATAGTGAGGTTTTCAGTCTTGTCTTCTCAGGGTTTAGAAAAACTACCTTTTCTAAGAGATCTGGAGACTGTAGCTTATGTAAGAAATTAGTCTCTTCTCTGGAAATGTTCTTTGATATGTTGCATTTCTTTTAGTCATCTCTTTCAACTTGTTGCCAATTGATGAATATGGATTGCTTGGCCATTAAGGCATACTCCAAATTCATTACAGTCAACAGAAGTTTTACTATGAGAAGTTCATTGTCTACATCATCATCTTTTCTGATTGATTAATCAAAAATAATTATAAGGTGAAACAGAAATACCAAAAAAACAACAATTGGTCTGGGAGATGGATAATACAGCTTATGAAGCAAAAAAAACCCCAACCAACCACAGAGAGGAAGGCTGGAGTTCCTTATTTGAGGAGAATGACAAGTGCTAGATTCTTAAGTAGTTGTTTTAAACAGTAGTATTCTCCAGTCTTTGAGATCATAAATGGCATATGGCTGAAAAGAGAGGATAAACCAAGACCAAGTTCTGAAACTGATAAAGCTCTGTTAGGAAACTCACCATAAATATTATAATCTAATTAAAAGGGTTTAAAGTAGTCCATAAAGCTAAGTGAATTGATGTGTCTCATATGCAGTATTTCTACCTAGACTTCACCAGAGAAACCATAAACAAAAGACTATAAAGGCCTCAGATGAAATGAGTTCTTGCAAGTTCAGATTCTTGTGAAGACACACATATCACCAAGGACTCAAACAGGAAACTGTATCCATGAGACATCTGAAAGCTAGGAGTAAATAACAGCAAGAGACTGATTTTCAGGTAAAGGAAGCTATCAGTGATAATAGTAGGTTAAAAAAACTAAGTATAACAACTGCATTTGAAATTATGTAAGCCGATGAATAACAATGATGCAGCAAACATTACTGTCGTTTCAAGAAACTCCGTGTTTGAGGTTGAATATGCCTCAGTTCCAATGAACTGGGTCTGTCAATGCTCTGCTTACAGCTTTGCATTAAGAGCAGAGATTTAGTTCAGGTTTTACAGCTGCAGTGGTGAAAAGTTATTAATGTTATCTGAGGGTGCATACAGTCAGTGGAGGAGCTGCCAGACATCTTGCTCTATTTCCCTCTGAAAGAGCATATATGAAAATATCTGTCACTTGTAGGAGGGTGATTCTGGGAGAAGTTTTAGCTGTTAAAGGGCTCTGTCTAAAAGGAAACGTATCAGCTTCTACAGCCATCAGTCTTGTTCATAAGAAACAAGAATATATGTGATCCCATTTAAGTAAATTTACTAAAGCCATACACAGCAGAGGCCTCCTGATTAAGCTCTCCCCTCACAACATTACAGTTAAATCAGGTTTTGTATTTAAAATATTCTGGTTAGGATTTTGAAGACAGAGAGTAGCAACAGTGGTCCACTGAAATTTGAAATGAGATTAAGCTCAGCTTGCCTCACAGAAATGAGAACAGGTCTAGGTTTTCTTTCACAAGTTGTGAACTAGTGCCAAGACTATATGTAGTGATGCTTTTGAGAATTCAGAAAGGACACTTACGATTTAACATCTATTTTTCATTAATCCAACATAGTACACTCCACTTAAATGCTAGCTTTTCTTTTGCAGAAAATAAGGCATCCACATTGTACTTATTAAACTTTCATTAAACTGTATATGTCTAGGAAAAGAATGTTCCTACTGTAAACATTATGTGGGTCGGCTATATGAAAGTATTTAATGCTTTTTATGAGATTTTTGCATTTTAATCTGTTTTCAGGGGACAATGCAATTTAGCATTCTAGCATATGTGAAACCTGAATTTCAGCACCACTGCCTTGATAATAGGGTGTTCTCCAGTTTATGCATTCTTAGATTGATAACGTATAAAATGAAGACAATAGGAGGTCACATCTGGTTGTAGTCTGAGTCAAAACTTTAGGTTTGAATGTATCAAATCATAATGCAGAGTACTAATTAGGGGTTTTTGGTTCAGTCTTAGCATCATCTTTTTTTAGGGTAAGATCTAGGCTTGGTGGCTGTCAGTTTTAGCAGACATTTACATCATAGATCCATGCAATACACACAGTACTGTTCTTTGATAAGGTAATTTCCCCAGTAGCAGAATTGCTCATTGTTCCCCAACATGCAGCTATTCCTAGAATTATAACCATCTCCCCCAGAGCAATTTTGCTTCACGGACTCCCCAAGGAGAGGGAGAAAGACTCTGAGCCATTATATTTCTGCTGTGTGCCTAAAATGACTCAGAAATGCTGGAACAGAACCAGTGGGAACCCAATGTTCACTCCGCTTTTTTCTATCTTAACTTCTGAGTGGCACTACCTCCTCTGAGTAAGTAAATAAAAAGAACGAATAGGCCATAGCTCCTCACATTCTGAAGGTGCTATACGAATATTAATTCTATATAGCTTATATAGACTCTTACATCAACCCTTCAGTTAAGCCAGAACAGACAGAATTTTTTCCCCCATTTCAGAAGAATGCTAAGCCGTTGTAAATGTTGAGGCAGATTATTAGGAAGATTTGCAAGAATAACTACTTAAAATGGTCACATTCATTTTAAAGAAAAGAAATATAATTGGTATTTGCATAGAAGAAAATGGATGAATTTAAATTTTAGTTGATTATAATTATTGTCATCATAATCATCATCATTATCTTTGTATGTCTAAATGACTGATTCAAAGAAGAATTTTAACACATTTCACATGTCAGTGCAATTCTTTTCTGTTTTGTGCTTTAGTGCTTGGGGATTTTCATTTGCTTTTTTCTGTCTGAACTTTCCATGGAAGCTATTGTAATCTTTATAAAAGGTGGAAAAATGTTTCAAAAGAGGTAAAATCTGGAAGTATTACATATATATTTTTTTCAATAAAATGTAATCAAATTGTACAGAAAAACTGATACACAGATACTGTGTGATGGCACTTCAAAATGCTCTTAAGGAGCTTAACAAGGAGATTCTCAATACAAGGTTATACCTGAGTCTGTACCATTTGACCAGATACGGAATGTTAGACAGTGATGGTTGCGTACAGATTAGTAGGTGAACTATCTCAAGTGGTGGTGCATTCAGATGAAGATATCATTCAAAAAGTCTGTTCATAAATTGGAACTGCATGTACACATTGTGCTCCTAAAGACTTTCAAAGTTACTAATAATTTTGTATATTTCAATATGGTGTATATTGATACAGCTGGTATTTACTTATGTATTCCATATTATTGTTGCTTCAGTAAAAAGTGTGAATCTGATGGTGTGAATTTGTTAGTATTGATAATCATAAAGAGTTCAAATCCACAAAATCTTTTGGTGAAAGGAATTCTTTTTTCACTGAGTTTGTATTGTGTCCGAACAGAGATGAGCAATCAAGACTACAAAGGCCTTATACTATGGAAAGCAAAATAGAAGTTTTGTAATTCCTATTTCCCTGATAACTTTGAAATGTCTCTGAAAAGCATGCATTCTGTGACAGAGGGATCATCACAGCCTGTGTCACAGCTACAATTCTTGACACTTGGCATCTTTTGAAAACAGGACTTGGTTTTCCCATAGCTTAATCTTTAGTTTTGATTAATTTAATTTGATTCCTTTACTCTCTAAAATAAAATAGCAAAGACTATTGGTGTCTGAAGATCATTGCTCTATCACTTCTAAGCAAAAGGTTTTTTTTTCTTCAACAGTGTCCTTTCTTTCTGTTGCTTATGTCCTTACTTGGAAATGAAACAATATCTACAATATAAAAGAACTCACAGCCCATAAATATTTTTTTTTATTTGAAACTATATCCTACATTTACATTTGAGGAAACAACTAAATTTCAAGGTCTATATCAAACTATGCTCTATTCTAAATTCACAGACTTTGTGGAAAAAATACAGAAGGTCATGACATTGTGTATTTATAATAATGATGGGTATAATCTAATTAAATGGTAAAACATTTCTCTAGAAAAATATCTGAAGAAATTTATTTGTTTTACAGTCTTCCTCAGTGCAAAATACTCTCAAGTTCGTGGCATCATAATACTAATGAAAAATACCAATAGTTATAGGGTACTGAAAGGTTTCAGCATTCTAAATCTGGGTAAAGATAATTTTTAAAAACTCAAACTACAGGAGGGTTATGCATTAAATAATAATGATCACAGGTCCTTCAACGTGTACTTTTAACTATGGCCTGATCATCCTTATGCCTCCTCTACAAGTCACAGGTAATTCCATCTGCAAATCAGTGAAGTTAAAGTATAAAAAGTTAATATAACTTAAGATCGCATATATCTTTGTAGGTTAGCAATGTATATTGCTACCTACAACATCAGCTTTGATGCTGAAAAAAAAAAAAGAGGACAAAAAGTAGAGAAAATCAGTAATGTCTCCTGAAGATTAAGAAAGATACTGTAAGTTTTCATGTTACTGTTTTTGATTATCCCTAAACCCACAGAACATACTGAGAAATACTTTGACAGAGAAGATTAGTCAGGTTAAACCCAAAACCTACTCTTAAATGTTTGATTCTCATCCCACCCTATATACCTCTGACTAAGATTCAGAGACTCAATTCTACAATGGATTCAGTCTCTCTGGGTCATGCTGCTTTAACAATGGTAAAATAGCAGAACAAGTCTCTCATGAGGTCTTTCTCTGTAGTTCCTATAAAGGACTATAGAATGTACTGTAGCTACTTTCATAAAATAGTTACTTTTATTGAAAAAAAAACAAACACATTAGGTTAATTGTATTTACCTTCAACCTCCTTCAGAATTGTAAAAATTTTGACCAAGACCTAGGAAACAGTGGCAGAAAGCTTCAGGATGAGGCTTAGGAGTTGAAAAATAGATGAGAAATCTGAGAGAAAGGCTTTTGCAAAGTCTGTGTGAAATAATGAGTCAGCAGTTGCACAGATTACTGGTCTCAACTTCCCTATGCACCACTGGATTCCCTATACATGCTATACTGTCTTCTTAACTCCTTATATATGTCCTAGGCCTCTCATTTAGGATTTTTGTTCTTCTAAGGCAGTGGGAGGTAGAACATCCTGGACCTTATCAACTGCAAACAGCATTCCAAATTAAAGTATTTAGAAATCTTTTATTTATATTCTAAATGAAATGTCTCTAACCTTCTTAGGCTTGTGGTTTAGGGATCAAAGAGTCAAAGTGGCATGTAAAACCTCAACCAGTTTGGACCAATTCCATTGATTTTTACTCAAAACTCCAGATTGATTTCAGTAAGAAATGGAAGCAGAGATTGATATTACAGCATGGCTTTCAGCAGAAATGTAGTATGTTAAAAGACAGTATCATAAAATTGATGTACAATGTAAAATGCATTGATGCCAATTTCTGTCAATGAGATTTCTATAATTTGAAGAGAGTAAAACATTGAGATGTCTATTAGTATCTGAGGCAAAAATACCATTCAATTCCATGGAAACAGAAGCAGGCCCAAATTCTGACTACTAAAATACTACCTGTGTCATGAAGTATTTAATTATTATTTCATTACCAGTTTAGATATAAAAATATCAAAACACCTATAGAATTTTAGAACATGGTAATTTCTTAGTATTTGCTCTCACACTTATAAAAGATAGGTACTCCTGAATTATCCCCCTATGTGTGAAAAGCTGTAACAAGATCAATGAGACCTGAACACAAGGAGGCATCTTAGGATAACAGCTGCAGATGCATGCATTCTCTGCTAAAAATCAAAAAAATAAATACACACTGCTCACCCTCATTTTTCTCCCTGCTCCACATAAAATCCTGCCATTACCCTTTCTAATTGTTAAGTGCATGAAAAGAAAAACAAATAAGAACAGGTAGCAGTCCATGTACCAGCTCGGGCAAAGTACAACAAATGGTCACACTGAGAGGCAAGGTAAAGTGAATGCTTTGCATTCAGTTTTGAGATTTGTTTTTGATGAGACTTAATGGTTGGACTACACTTACTACCACATGCCGTATACTTAATGGGTATATGGAAAACTGCAACTACGGATCTTTACAGTCTAAAATACATATTGGTTTTAAAGATGAGCTCAAGATAATTACTTCCACAGTATTAATAATACTGCCAATTGGATTTCCACAAAGTAGGCTCAATAACAGACTAAAAATACTTATTCAATAAATCAATTACACTTCTACTGAGTCTGGATAGCTATAAATTGTTTCCCCATTGATAAAATTCTGTTTATGAAAACCTATTTTCATGGAAACGACTTTTAAGATTTTATTGAAAAATGCTTTTCAGTTGAACAGAAGAATGAGAATTAATGAAAGGTCCACACGAGCCTTATACATTTAAATAAACTGTAGAAGATTACTTTTTTATTGCCGCTTGAATGTAATGTCCATGTTTAAAAATACAAAAACGATGTAAAGAAAAATTAAATACCTTCTTATCCCACTAGATGGTGGTGCCTTCAGATTACGGCTGAGATGCTCAAACACAGTACAAGAAAACTTTTGCCTTCTTTAGCTGACCTGCAAATACAGAGTGAGAGATGAGGCTGATCTTGATCCTCTGGGAGTATTAACAAGCAGGTATAATGACTTACTGAATATACTGGAGTACACAGTATTCTGTTCATTGAAGTTTGCTATAAAGTGCATTTTAACTTCAGTACACATCTAACGGAATTAATTTTTCTTCCTGAAGAAGAAAAGGTGCCAATACTGAACCTTATTTGATTGTACCTCATAAAATACAGCCTTGTTATAGTAAGGTCCTGGCTTTGCAATTTTGTTACACTCCATCCTCAATCAAATTCAGAAACCAGATTGAAGTAGCTAATCATTAGCAACAACTCCATCTTAGAATCATAGTTTTATGTTCTTATATTTCACTGGAACGACCTTAAAAGTACTGCTTGCATTTTTGTACCACAAACATACTCCTTTCTTTAAGAAGGAAGGTAATTACACATCATCTAGACAAAAAGTGACAGTGTCTAAGCTTTAAAGGGCACATCACTTAAAACAATTAAGTGAAATTTTAATGAGTAGGAAAAGTAGATACGACCTTGTCTGAGACAGTATTTTTGTGATTTAGTTTTCTCCGGTTCCATAGTAAATGGTCAGGAGAGCTTGTCACAAAGGCTGTGTCTGATGAGGACTGTCCGAAGCACAGGCTCAGCATCACACTCAACAATTGCACAGGGAGGAATCCCTGCAGACTCACAGATGCAGACTTACAGAGAACTGGAAAATGATGTTAGAGGATCCAGAGTAATAAATGTATAGCTACCGCCTGTGAGTTGGGCAGCTGTCAGCCATACCCAGACAGGTAATCCAAAGTGAGTCTGGAGTTTCCTGCATACAAGGCAAGCCATGTGGACAAACCGCTGTACGCACATGGTTGCTCCAGAGACCACTCTCTCAAATTTGTGCAGACAGTCAGTGAGTGGTTGAAAGCAAGTTCTGAGACTCCACTAAAAAGAATTTTTTTTTTTTTTAATTTTGCTTAAAATGATGATGTGCATTGATAGTATGAAAAAATTAAGATTAAAATTCATAGAACCAGTAGGGTTGTAAAGGACCTTAAGATCATCTAGTTCCAGCCCTCCTGCCATGGGCATGGATGCCTTACACTAGATCACGTCACCCAAGGCTATATCCAAAGCTGTTTTATGGATGATGAACTCTCTGGTAATATAAGCCCTAACACTAGATTTTCTAGTTGTTCTTTTTAAAGATGGTGTAATGGTACAGAAAAGTTAAGGGTGTCCATAAGTGTCTTGGAAAAGACAGCATTAACAAAGACTCGCAGACCTTTACGGCAGTCCATAATTGTTGCTCAGTATATTTTACTTCACATCACCCTGCTCCCAGATGATCACCCATTTTCTAATACCAAGTAATTTAAAAAATAATCCTCTTTCTGGCACAGTCTAACTTATGTTTATTTGCTGTGTGTTCCCTTCTGTATATTTTACTCTTCCTATTCTACTCTTGCCCTTGTCAATTCCTTTTTACATTCAGAGGACCGAGGCAGAAAAATCGATACAGAAATGGATGTGGATGCTCGGTTCTTCTGTAGACTGTTAATTATGTTGCATGTTAGAATCTTCCCTAACTGTATTAGGAAGAGAAGATCCACTCTTACTTTCTCTAGAAAGGTGGGTAGGATTTTCTGAAAGCCTGAAGCAGCAAAATTCACTCCAGTCATTGCTACTCATTGCCATCAGGGGTTGAAATGCAGCGTTTGCCAAGAGTGCAAGTTCCTTTATTTGATCTCTTTGACTGTACCAGTATAACTGCCAATCACAGGAAATACCTCTAATAACTCTTCCTTTTACTTAATAAGGAATACCGCATCTTTAAAACATTAGAAACAGATGTCACTGCATTACTTCACTGCTGATGTATGTAATAGAAATGACACACTAATTAATTTAATGCAGTATAAATGTACTGATTATTTATCATGGCTGACAATAAAATTATGAAAACATTCAATTACAATCAGTGGTAATTCATTATTTATTGATTCTGCATTATGCACACATTAATACAATACATTTAATTACATAAGAGAAGGGATCATTTTTCTATTGATACTTAGACATTCAGATTCATCGGTTTTATATAAAATCCTTGATGTCGAGGTGGGAAGTTTTAATCCACAATTCCAAAAAAACATCTACTGAAATGTCAGAAATAAATTGAATACAAGTGTCAAGTACTAGTGTGTCTAGAAAAATGTGGGCACTAAGAATGACATACTAATTTCAGCCTCTTCTTTTTCGCACGTCAGTGGCCTACATTTGTTAATATAATCACGCTTACTCTTTCCCAGGGAAACCAAGGAATTAAACACTAACCTAGCAAAATATTAATAATGTTTTTTCTTCCTTTTTAAGCCTTTTTTCAGAATTAGCAATATTGGTGGTTTGCATGCTCAGGATACAAACTCAAAGATCACCAGGGTAAGTTAAGAGATTTAGTCTGGGCCCTAAGTAATTTCTTTGTTAAGGACTAGGAGAATATCAGTGTCACTAGGGCTCAAGTCAGACTGGAATTCAGAAAAGTGTTTCATTTCATTATGATGAGGGTGCATTGCAATTACATCTTTCAGTTACTTTTTTCATTCTTCATTTTGGGCCCACAGTTCCCTCCGACCCTTGTAAATCAGTGTTCACATTTATCCCTCCCATTTATTTTAGTGAAGATCCAAGTTCTTCACTAAAACCTGGCATTTTCTCCTTCTACAATCTACTCACATTGGACATACCTGTTATGAAGTCTATAGAAAAATTTCTGTATACTAAAAAGATACATAAATCCTCAGGACTCTTTACATGGTAATATCTATAGAATTCTTTTTTCTATTGCCCTGCCTCATATTTGGCTACAGTAGACCAAGATAAAACACAAACATCCTTATTTAGCTCTCCTGTTCTTTTGAAACAAAATTATTATTATTTTTAATTAATTCCCTACTGTGTCCCTTAAAAAGCTGTCATTATTTTTCATCATTGTTGCCTCCTAGTCAGTTGTGTCACCCATCATTTTCTCCATAGGATCCTTGTAAGCCAATAGCCACATTTATGCCAGCTGGCAATAAGTGATTTCCAAAATGCTGTTGACTGGCCCTGTCTGGAATGACTTGGGCTTTCCTCTCTCCTCCCATGTCTCAGAAAAGAGCTCTTCCACATTTCACTCCAATAGGGCATATGTAATGATGATAACAACAAACACAAACAAATACAACAAAACCTTTGCTTGACATTTTGCCATACAAACACAGACAATTTTTTGTATAGGACTAATAAACAATACACCAGCATTTCTATAAATGAATGTGTGAAGAAAACGGAGTGTTTTGCATACCAGATTAAAAAGAACAAAAATATTGAAACTTTAATTTTAAATAAATACTCCAAAATAATTATTTCAGCTACAGGGAGGCTTACTGGTTTCTACATATTCAGGTTTCTTACTGCTGGACTCTGTTCAAATAAACCATCTGGATACTTTACAACTGACAAGATATTACTGTGTGATTGTTAGGCCTTAGTAACTTTGCCTTGTCTTTAATAAAATTACAGAGAAATAATAATATCCATTGATACAGTTGATTTGTATATGCTTAGTTGAACTGAACAGCTGCCGGGTATTAATTCTCAAACCTTGCACATTTTCTGAATTTGAGAGCAGTTCTTCTCTCCATGGAGAGTCACCTCTCAAGGGTACTGTTTTTACTACAGCCTTTATGATTTTATATTGCTTCATGCCACTCCAACTTGCTGGGTGTTGATGCGCAAGGCTTCCTCTGGCCTTGCAAAAGATCAGTTTTATTTAGAAATATGTTTAGCTTATGGAAGACATTAAAGTCAAAAAGGAAAAAGAATTCTTGTGGTGGAATTTGATTGTCACATTAATCTCAAAGCAAAAAATGCCTTTAAAAGGGCAGTGTTTGGATCTGATTTATTAAATCTCCTAATAGCAATTACATCCACAAGATTAAACACCAAAAGTTTCTATCTGAAGTCAGTTATTTGTTACTTCTATCATTTCCAGTAAATAAAAATCTTGGATGAGTTCAGGACTTCACTGTACTAAACACTTTTCTGATGTAAAAAGCCCTGCCCCACAGAACTTCCAATCCTAGAATGGTGCATCAAGCAGTTTACGAAATATGAACATTCTTATTGAAAGGTATTCACTTAAGCCTAGCTTACGTGAAAATTCTGAGTTGGTTTTGGCACCTAGGCTAGGGGAGCAAAGCAAGTGGCTAGTCATCTTGGAATGCACATATAGTTAATGTAATTTGAACAAATATAGCATTTCATTTCCCCTAATCTAAAATGGGATTAGTCATAATGTAAAAATATTAAACTTTGCAGATAGGGTGCCTAAATAAGCAAGCTTAACAAAAGGAAGAAGAAGGCATACAAAGCAGTGAGATCATGGAAATAGTTGGAATGCTCTGTTGGTATTGCTTGTTTCGTATCCACTTGAAAAGTTTTGTTCGTACTTTTGTGCTTGCTTTGTTTACTGAACACTTTAGAAGGAAGTTAAAAAAAGAGGGGAGTGAAGAAGTTAGAGGACTAGGAAATAAAGAAAGATAAAAGACTGAAAAAAGTGGAAACAAACAAGAAAAAATGATGTTGATACAAAGGAAAAGAAGGAGAAGGCTGGGAAAAGAGATGTCATGTAAGTACACCAGGAGAAGGTAAGCATATCACCACTCTAGCCAGGTGTGTATCAGATTAAACTCCTTTATGAAATTTATATGACCATCTTTGGAATCCAATTGTTCAGGGAGAAGGGGATTCATGAAGCTTAGCAGTTCTTTTGTCAACTGACCTGCTTCAGGTGAAGGAAGCACAGGATCTGTCTGGTTCCCAAGACTGCTGGGTTTTTTCCTTGTGTGCAGCTGAATGAGGTACCATATGGTGTTTCTGGAGGCTGCCTTACAGTCAAGCGTGAGGAGAGGACTGATGCCATTGTATTTAAAACACAATTGATGCCACACTTGAATCTGGAAATTACATGCAATTACACACAAGACCTCCCGAGAACAGACTTTGCCTCCTGTGACCTATCACCAACTTCCACATCTCTCAGTCTCCCTCACCCTGCCTGCGCAGCACACGCTCTCCTCACGGAGTGACTGGCTGGCTTAGTTTGCTTTAGACCTGATGTGCTGCCACGGCCTCCATCGTCTCCTCACACAGGAGGATAGTCACAGATTGCTGGTCCACAGTGAAGATGTGGAATGTCGGATGCATTATTTACCTAACGGAGACTCGCGATGCTAAACCTCCCCCCGCACCGCCCATCTCTCCCGATTTCTTTCAGCTGTGTCAGGGCACAGGTGTTTTAACACTCGGGAACGTACCGAAGCGCAGCGACTGCTGAACCTATTCGGGAAAGAGGGCCGGCACGCGGATCTGCGGCGGGCCAGCCGCAGCCTTGCCCTCCTCTCCCTCAGAGCGCCGGGGCTGAGCCGCGGGATCCCCTCAGGGCGCCAGAAAAGCTCACTGAAACTTTCCCAACCAGCGGGGCGGAGTGAGCTGTCGCGGCCCTGCCGCGCTCCCCTCACTCCCCCGCCTCACCCCAGCCCGGCCGCCTCGCGGCCCAGGTGCTGCTGCGGGCGCTGCCCCGCCTCGCCGCCCGCAGCCACTCGCCGGGGCCGCCCCGGAGGCGGGCGGGGCGCATTGGCTGGAGGGCGCTGTCACTCTTCCCCCCCGGCGGCGCTGGGGAGGGGTCTGGGTGCGCGGCTGGCGGCGGCCGCTGCGTGTGGGAGGGCGGGCGCGCGGCTCTGTTTTTAGTAGTAGAGCAAAGCGCGGGGCTGAGGCGAGCGGCGGGGAGTCGGGCTGGCCATGGCTGTCTCCGCGCCGCCCGTCATTGCCGCAACTTCCAGCGGCGGCGCGGGGGGCTCGGCAGGCTTGTTCCGGGCGGACCCGCTGTACTCCAGCCCCGCGGAGTCTCCGCGCCTCACCAACAGCCTCGTTAACAGTTTCCTCTCCGCCGGCAGCGGCGGGGCCGGCACAGGCGGCGGCGGTGGTGGCGGAGGCAACGAGTGTAAGATGGTCGACCTGCACGGGGTGAAGGTGGCCTCGTTCCTCGTGGAGGGGCAGGAGCTGATCTGCTTGCCGCAGGTCTTTGATCTCTTCCTCAAGCACCTGGTGGGAGGGCTGCACACGGTCTACACCAAGCTGAAGCGGCTGGATATATCGCCCGTGGTGTGCACGGTGGAGCAGGTCCGCATCCTGCGGGGGCTGGGGGCCATCCAGCCCGGCGTCAACCGCTGCAAGCTCATCACCAGGAAGGACTTCGAAACTTTGTACAACGACTGCACCAACGCGAGGTGAGCAGCCGAACTTCGCGCTTTCTCCGGCCGCTGGGGGCCGGCGGCCTGGGGGGAGCCGTGCCCGTGGCGGGGGTAACGGGTCCCGTGTCTCCGCTCCCCGGGGCTCCTGCGGCGGGAGGTGGGGGAGTGCCCTCAGAGCGCCGCGCGCGGCGGGCCGCGGCCGGCCGGGCGGTGACCCCGCGGCGCTACCGACGTGTACTGCGGGAGTCCCCCATCCCCCGGGACCGCCGGGCAGCGGAGCCGTTTTGCGCGCCCGTCTGCAAACTTTTCCCTCAGCAGCGAGAGCAGCGTTCCCGTTTGCGCTGCGCACAAATAACAAAAGTTTTATCCATGTTTTTTTTTCCGCTGGAACTCTCGGTTCTCCTCAGGATTCCTCACCCCCCTGGAGGGTGGGCGCGGGATGCGGCTGGAGACTCCCAGCCGGTGCCCGCGGGGGAGGCGGGCGGCGGCTGGCAAACTGTTGCCGATTACCCAGGCGAAATAGTGGTGCGTCCCGCAGTTGAGAGTGCTGGTGTGGCCGCGGCCGCTGCCCTGGCTAGCCCGGAGCGGGTGGTATTCCTGGGAGATCCCTGCTGGGTCCTTCGTATTTGGGGTTACAATCCTTATAGTCGCTGCCTTTAGAAACGATAATGATCTAATAAAAACCCTCTCGGAGCTCAACAGAAACACCAAGTGCGGTGGGGTCGGATGCGAGGAGTTTGTGGAGATGACATGACTAGTTCGTGCGGTACCTCCCTAGAAACATTTGCATTTCAGTGTGCTCCTGCTTTCAGCCTGGCAGGAAACTTTTCTTTATCAAGGCTGTTTCGCAGAGCTTTGAGCCTGGTGTCAGACGTGCAGCATGCAGGTATTTGTTGACTTTGGTTTTCGTGTCACTACTTCTGGCTGCTCAGCACCGAACGTGTTGGGTGCGGTATTTTTAATAACACCTTCAGCACTCGCTGATCTGGGGCCTGATCCTGTTCTTGCCGCTGGGAGCTCAGGCGGGAGCAGACCGGACGTCCTTTCGTGGATAGCAGTATTTGTTTTGTTTCAGATCATTTTATGTTACAGGTGACACTCGAGGGAAGCTTGCACTCAATTCCTAGGCATGTTTATTTGAAGTTCCTGCTTTTTTTCGTACTCGCGTTGTGTTTCTGTGGCACCTTCTCCCACTGCCTGTTTGTTTCAGTGTCGTGCACCTCTGTGACATCATAACCCCTGCCTTGTTAAAATGATGGTGTTAAAAGGTCTGAGGCTAATGTGTTTAAATAAAATTAATGTAAGATTACTAAGGGACACATTTAGCATGTAAATGCTTCTCTGAAATATTCCTGAAACTTGGCTAGCATGGAAGTTGACCATTAAAGAAATAAGCCCTTTTAGTTTCTGTGACCGTGCCAAAGTTTTTCTTTGGGGAAATAGGAGATTTTACTTGATGATCCAGCTTTTAAATGCAGGCTGATTTCTTCTGTCTTTCAACCAATGATTTAAAATCCAGAAATTCTGGCTATTAAATATTCAGAAATTGTATTTCAAAGACTTAAGGCATGATAGGATAAAGGAATAAGTAATGCAAGGAGCAGCTGAGAGGGGAGGCCAGAGGAGCTGTGTTGTAAGTGAGGAGCTGAGTGATGCTCTGAGAGTGGGTCTGAAAGGAGCGGTCAGTAGAAGGAACACCTGGGCAAAGGCTGAAGATCTGGCAAGGGCCCTCCTGAGAGGGCATCCAGTAGGTCAGAAACAATTTTCAGTGGAGTCAAAGCTCTCAACTGACTGCATTCAACACGTGTGTAAGCACAATCTCTCCCTGCCTAGTTATGAAAACACTATGTATTTTTTACCTGTTCAGGAGCACCAGATCCTCTTACATTCCCTAAAATGCTTCTTGTTTGTTGAAACATCACTCAGCTGTGGTTTATATCTCTTTAAATGCAGCTGATTTGAATAACCTCCTGATTTTGCATTCACAGTTTCAGGTGTAATGCATGGTGTTATCAGCACACATGAAACTTCTCTCAAGTGTCGTAACTTAATGTTAGTTGTATTCCATCATGCTAATTGAATGCTTAATATGTCATTTTATTTACAGTTGTGTTTTTTTTTTTTTCCTTGAATGATTGGTACTGGTGGGAGAGAACGTTGGCTAAAACTAGCTAAATACATGAGTGAGCTAATTTTTGTTTGCTGTGAAGTGACCTAGGAACCACAGCAGTGCATCTTACCAAGCATATAAAACACAGTGCAACTGTTACGGCTATGCATATGATATTTAGGGTCAGTACCTGGGAAGTTAAGTCTTGGAAAAATATCTTTTAGAAGCAAACCCTTTGATGTGTATTGTTCTGCTGCATGACTCAAGCATTATTTTCAACTCGGAATGTTGTGCATTGCTTTTTTAGTGTGTGTATATATATATAAATTTACAGATATTTATATACCTATTTGAATACTGCAGAAAGTAAACTCGAGCTGACAAAAAGCAGTAAGAAATGCTGGCTGTCATTGTTTTCAATGTTAGTTCACTTCTGAAAGTCAGCATCTCTTATGTTAGTGTACACTCTTTTTATGTTTCTGTTGCAGTGTTAACTCTCAATTACATATAGTTGAGAAAAAGAAAAGTTCTACTTCTTTTGCTGTATTGAGTTTATGAGCTTTGTGGGCAAGCTCAACTAAGAGCTGCAGAGAAATACTATACCTGCAAGTGAAAGTTTCTTGTTTGTCCTGTATGTAACACTAGTTATGTATGGTTAGCATTTTTGACCTTGATATTTTTTTAAGCAGTACATGTATACATTCACCTGTAAACAGAATGTTCCTAACTTTGATTATTGTTAGCCATCATCATCTAACCTAATCTGGAAGCAAGGTTTGTAAAATGAAACTAACTGTTCATTTCATTACAGGGAGCATCATCAAGTGAAGAGTGAGTACAATGTATTTAGACAGTTTAATTATGAATTTGCAGTACCTTAGACTACTTAAATTATGGACACATGCTTGATTTTAGTAGTAAAGCATAACATTTGCTTAAAGCAGAAAACTAATGAGGTATTACTTAAAAATTAAATTTAAACCATGGTGAGAACATTTTTATGATGGTAAATGTGGCAATCCTTAAAATTAGGTTTATATGAGTATGATTATTTTGCGGTGTTTCTGTGTTTGAATGCTGTTGGCTACTGAAAAAGCGTAGTGTTGGTCTGGATTATTCAGTGAATAGTAAGAATAATTCTCAGAAAACAGTGTTTTAATGCATGGCTTTTTTTGGTGACTTAAAGTATCTAGTTAAGCTAATATTTTGTATTACTTGAGCTATTCACAAACAATAAAAGGCTTTAGAAATGAATTTAAGCAGTAAATGCAGACGTTTTATTTTATGAGATAATGAGGGTCTTGTCATGTTGTCTATTAAAAGCTACCTTATAGTCAGCAATACTCTGTCTTTTATTAGGAGAATGATGTCAAGATTATAATTAAAGCAATCCAGTCATGTAATGCTGCACAAAGCTTCCTTGTATATTGATTTTAAATGTGGACATCTGATGATATCAAATTCTTTGACTAAGTAAATATTTAGTATGCATTCAGACTTGGCCAAACTTGTGAGTTTTGAAGGTTCTAGCATGTTACATAAAAATTATAATTAATAAAATTATAATAAAAATTATCAGTTTATCAATTTCCCTTTCTTTCTTGGAAAGGAGGCTCACTTAAAACATTTGTGAGAGAGATCACTAGCATAGTGGTTTCTGCTAAAGATGCAGAAAGGAGTTTTTCCACGTCTGAGAAGATTAATTATACTTTTGGAAAAATCCCTCTTTCTTTTTAGGCATCTTGAAAGCCTATGCTTCTTCAAAACTACTGAAATACTTGAATTTTTTCATCAGATGCATATCTAATCTGGAGAAGCCTTGATTAAAATTCCCTTCTTTTTTTCATGTCAATAGAGCTCCCCATTTGAAGTGTAACATGCTTTTCCTCCAAAATGGAGTATTTGTGTGTTTCCTGCATGTGTATATGCATAATACATATGTAATTTTCTACCGAGACTTCTACAACTGAAAAATACTGTGTTTTTGTAGCAAAGACAAAAAAGCTAAACAATTAGGTATTAATGATATTCTTGTTGCATATTCAAAAGGTCTTTGCAAGCATTTCTTCTCCTTTTTTTTCTTTTCACCATTTCAACCTGCAGAACTCTTCACTGTCACTTCAAATCACACAATTCTACAAAGATAAAACAACATTTAAACTCATTTGCTTTGGGAGGGAAATTGAGCATTTGCACCCAATAAGCCTGATTGTGGAACTGCATGCAAATTGTGTTTTGATTTATCTCTTTTGCACTTTTTTCCATTTGAATTGATCTTGCATTAATTTTGCCAAGCGGCTCTGTGAGGCTGCAGATGTTGCCCTGTGTTTAATAAATCAATGAGACAGATCTGAATGAATCACTTCAGATGGATTCTCTGCTCGGTTTGATGTCTAGATGTTATTCTTAGCTTGTTATCATGACAGATGCATTAATGTTCCCATACACTGCCAGCAATGTCAAAGAGATTGAAGCTTTTAAAGTGGCGGCATCCCCTTTTCCCCCTTCTGTTGGAATAACTAAATTGCCTTTAGGAATAGGTCAAAATATAAATTTAATCACTGCATCATGGTGGGGAAGATGCTAAACTTCTGATCACATTATAACACAAAGTCAGACAAATACAGTTTTGTACAGAATGATTAATTATTCCAAAATAGTGGAGATCGATTATAAAATCTAAACATAGGGTAGGTCCTTAATAGAGTAACCACTTTCTCAACATTAATATTTCATTGCAATAGGAATGATCCAAATAAATAATATAAGACTAAAACATGTAAAAGTGTTTCTATAAATAGAATATCATTGTGTTCAAATTGATTACAGGCTGAAGTAAGCCTTTCTCTCTCTCTCCTTTTTTTTTTTTCTTTTTTTTAATTAATAATTTTTTTGAAGTTAAATGTGCCTGGATTCAACATCTGCTAGATTTAAGATAGGTGTACTTGTTAATTACGTTTCTGTTACTACTTGCCATTTAGGGCCAGATATGTTAGAGAAGTTGTCGATCACCGTTAATTTCTGTGCTGTATAGTCTGGTATCCATTATCTTGGAGCAGAACCTGTGGAATGCAAATCATAAAAGAGGCTGGAATGTGTCTTTGTGGAATGGTTTTAAGTTCTGGAAGAGATTGCTCAAAGCGTAAAGTACTCTGCCATGAATAATGAAGATCTATCTCCCACGTAGGCTGTGCATAGTTTTTATGGGCTCTTATTACTTATTAGAAGACTTGTGGTCTTGTTTTTCTGTAGAAGGTAAAGCAGTATTTTGTGTTTTGCTTCTGTCATTTTGTTAAACCTCATCTCGTTCTCTATGATGTGTTATTTTAATGTTGAAAATTATTGTGACTGTTCCTTTTCTTAGTCTGTCCCCAAAAAGAAGAACTTTGACTTTTTGTCATTAAGGCTTCTGAGAATAAATTGGAGAAACTGGCTGTAATAGATCTAGATTTATGTTGGCTTTCTTGGTATTCTTGCTCCAGTAGTTCCAATTTGGTAAAGGAAGCAATATATGTAATCGAAGTTCACAGTTTATTCAAATGAGTTTAAGCTTTAGCATTGTTATATTTGCCTTCCTTTGACCAATATATCAATGTGTGGCAACAGCATTATACTCCAGAAGTGGGCAGCTCTGTAGATAGGAAATTATTCTCACACTGGGGCTATGGTTGGACGTGCAGCCTCTGTTTGTGTGTGCATTTGCTTTTAAGGAAGACAAAAATCAACTCTGGTAGAACTGAGGAGCAAAGCAAAAATCGCTAAATTAGAAAACCACCTTTTGTTGTATGGCAGTGGCCTTAGAATGTGCCTTGGTAATTCTGCAGAAAATATTTAACATGAGCATTCTGAGATACTTTAAGGAATTACTCTTGTTTATTTCATTGCTTACAGGCTGGAATTCGTGTCCAGCAAGAGGTATTAGTCAGTATCAGTATTAGAAAGGCATTGAAATCTGGGCTGTAAATCTCCTGTTTTGGCTTTGCTGAGGTGGACCTCCCTTTTGTGCCAGTGGAAGTTTGCCAGGACAGGGGCAAAGAACTTAGAAATATTTTTAGGGTTTGTGCCCTTCTCATCAATGGTGAGACATATTTGCATAAAAACCTGTGTTTGAAAGAATTGTGTGTACATGACATTTTTAAATGGGTACTACGTTTTTCTTCTGATCTTGTTCCTGCTGAGTTTAGGATCTTCAGTCTTTTCTGTGTCCAGAAAATTCAAAATTAGAATTTCTGGGAGTTAGGAACAAAACTATCCAAATCCATAGTTCAAATTACTGAAAAGTTCCCATCTGGTTTCTTTTATAAGTTCTTAATGTGATTATCAGTGTAAGAACCACACTATGTATACGGAAATGCGGTGCTTTAATGATTATTTACATTATACTAATTGCAAAACCAAACAAGATGAGGATACTTCGGAGTTCTTGCTGTCTGTGACATGTTCCTTTGGTGTAAGTTGAAGTGAAATTTTTTGTATGTTGTGATTAAACATGCATTACCAAGCGCAAGTACATTAGATAGTAAAGATTCTGAGGGAGTTAGATTTATACTGCTTGATACTACAACCATCCCTCAGGGCTCGATGCTTTTGATCTTTGTTCCCTCTTGGTAAAGCATGGCTGTCTAAAGTGACTTAGTAATAGGGTTTCCTCCTCTCTCCTTATTCTACAACCTGAAAGAAACAGTAATACCTATTAACTTATGTACTCTGATACCTGGCCAGAAGGGTCTAATATCTGAACCCTACAAAGCATAATGAATTTGTTTGCTTTCCTTTCTGTTTGGTAGCACAGCTGTGTTGTTGTTTTGTGTGTAAGTACTGTGTTTATTGTCACTAGCAAGCATGGGGAGATTATATTTCCTTGACAGCACATCTTGACCTGCAAGGCCATTTTGCTTTTTAAAATATATTGTCTTAGAGCCTTTCTGGACCACTTCCCCAAAAAGTAAGAACCAACACAAATGAATAGGGCTTGCTTTCTTAGTTTACAGTGGAGTTTGGCAGTGTATATTGTTGGGTATACATTAAGGTATAAAATGTTCAGTTGCAATTTTGTCTGATCTTATCAAGTTTCTGTAAATTGATATCTGGTAACAGCATTTAACCTACATCTCGTCTATCTGCTATCTATGTGATGGGTTAAAAAGAAAAAGTAGTATCGATCTGTCACTGGATTAAAGTTTGAAATCGGCAACAGCATGAGCACAAAAGGCTTTTTTATGATTTCTCAGCTTGCCATTGATCTACCAGTTTTATTGCATTCATTATTTATTAAAAGAATTTGCAAGCTAAACATAACGTTAAGCTAGTTTGCACACAGGGACTGCACTTAGGAAATTGAATGGAAATTGCATTAGAGATGAACATCTGTGCTATTTTTCCACTCGTGTGTTTATGGGTTTGTATAAAAGGTGTATTGGATTAACAGTTATAACCATTATAGCTTGCAGCAATATGTTAGAACCCGAAGCATTTAGTAGTTATTTAGGAGGGAGACTCTCTTTACTTGCACTAAAAACTATGGTAATGCCATCGCAAACAGTGCTTTTATTGGATTATTCTTTATTAATGGGGTTTTTACTAGTAATGTGTAAAACTTGAGGTATCTAGCTATATTGTGCATGTGTTCTTTTATCTCTGCTACATACAGCTCCATTAATATTGTCATTAATTGAAGGTTTCTAGTGATGGTATTAGTTAAGGATTTGGCATGTAGACACTGGAGTATTGAAATGAAATGTATTTTATAAGACACAATAGGAACGTATGTATTGAAAGATACTTAAAATATATTATGTTCCTTCAGATTTTTCCCTTTAATTTAACTAGTTTTCTGTCCTTCTTGAGGTAGGCAGCTTCTGTAATGTATTGTGTTAGTGAATCAGGTGAGAATCTTAATTACTCTGAGATGTTTCTCCAGTTCACAAGTTCTGTTGCTCTCAGACACCAGCTGTAGTTGTGCATGACATGTGAAGTGTAGAGTAGACCTAGGGTTTTGAGGTCCTGTCCTGTAATGATTTTGGATTTCCTTTTTTTTTTTGTGTGTTTTTTATTTTATTTTTTTTAATTGTGCTCCTTCAATAAAACAGACTGTTTTGCTTTGTGTGAAAGGTACGTGTTTAGAATCTAGATATTACTTGTTTTATTTGATCTAAAAGTCTGTGCAGTCTAGTCTGTTTATGACTAGAATGTACTAAAATATGTCATGTTCTAGCATCATCAGTGAGTGCACTTTCAGTTACTCTATTAAAGACTCAACCTGATACATCTCACCAGCTCATAAGACTGTTAAGAGGTTTCCTGTGCTAAGGAGCAGGTATGTTCTTCATGCCAGAAGGTTGTGCTCACTCTTTTGAATGCTACTTCTACATTTTTTAGTTTTCCTTTTTTCTCTGGTAGAATGAACCCTTCAAGTCCTGATAGCGTTTTGAACAGAGGTAGCTCTGACTCTTAGTTGAAAGAATCTCAGTACTTTTTTCCACATCATTTTGCTCGCACTGTTACTAGTGGTCTTAACTGTTGTTCCCAGCCATAGGGAGCAGTAATCCTGCAATCACAGTTTGCATATTATGTCAGATAACACATTTCAGCTACCCTGTGAATGAAGGTGGAAGTTAGATTTAAGAGGGACTTGCATAATTAATATTTATGCACAATATTGGTGTTACATATACGTACATACACATATATATAAAGTGATTTAACCAGAATTTCTAGATTATTCAATAGCCTCTTTCCCAAACCATGGAAATAAACTTCAATTTTTTTGGAAACTTTTTATCCATATTTATAAAGAGAGAGGAATTTCAGTAATCCAGAGATTTAATTTAAATTGCATTTGATATGGACATAAATTAAATTTGCTAAATGACCTTTTATAGCTGTATGTTCTAACTTGGTGTGCTTACTTAAAGTCTTTAATCTTTTTTGATAATTCTCACGGCCATGTGAGTAGCATGTAATTTTATTTCTGTCCAGTATGTAGGAAGAGAGCTTGTGATGCCTTGGTACTTTCAGTCGGCAGAACATAGAGTCGCTCTTCTCTCCTGTTTCCAGACCTGTATGGGCAGTGGAATTGGAACAAAACACTTCATTTAAAAAGTTAATTAAAATTATTTCACACAAATCTAATGCGTTTCGCGCAATCACAAAGTTGTGTTTGCGGGGTTGTCTTGAGATCATCTAGTCCAACCAACTCCTCTGTTTAAGTAGGGTCAACTAGAGCTGGACAAAAATGTCCACATGGAGTTTGAGTATTTCCAAAGATGGAAACTCAGCCTCCCTAGGCAAGCAATTTACAGAATAGAAAACTGAGCAGTGGGAGAAAGATTTTTATCAGCACGTATTAGGATTACTGGATTATGTGGGAGCTGTTGAAGCTGTGAGTGGATGTTGCTGCTGCCCCTGATGTGGTCAGTGTCCAGCTGGGGAGTTGCTCAAGAAAGGCCAACATGGATTCCCTGCTACTGGAGCAGTGTGAGTTGTAACCCTCTGTGAACCAACTGTGTGATATACAGAGCATGCTTTCTGTGTCTCACAAATGCTTGCCTGAAGTCCTCTGTGTTTGTGCTGATGAGCTGGCTTGGCTTGTTCCCCGCCGCTACCTGAGAAGGAATATTTTAATTTAAAAAAAGGTGGCTGTAAGAAAGCTCTTGGCACATTGTGCCAGCGGGGGGATTTAGTTACTTGGATGTTACAGTAATTTAAGAGCAGCTAATTAAGAAGATCAAGCTAGTTTAAAGAAAAAATATTTTTAGCTTCATTTAGAACTTCTAACCAGTATATTTAAAATATTACACATTATGCTTTTTCTTGCACATGTAGCAATTGCTTTTGCCTAGCACAAATTTCATGTGATAGCTAATAGGCTTTTTATAACAGTTAATCAAAATGTTCTGTGTCTGTGAAACATTATCCCTGTTGTTTTTTGTGAAATTAATGAGGGCACCTCGCTTCACTGCTGCAGCTCTCTGGGGCTGCCTCTTTCTGTCCTCCTATTTTTAAATGTTGTGTATTAAAGAAGGGTGATTTTCTAAGAAGCTGCTAAGATAATAAAATTAGCAGTAGAAAAAAAGTTATTCCAATGAGTCTTAAAATATGTGTTTAAACAAAACAGCAAAACAAACTGAAACCAAGCACCAAAACCCAATCCCTTCCCCCTAAAAACCCCTCCAACAACAAAACTCCCCAACAAAACAAGGTAATAAAATGTTGGCAGTTAAAAACCAGCGAAATCTGAATACTGAAATGGGACCTAAGGCAATCAACTCGGCTTTGTTTTCTCTGTTGTGTAAGCTTGTTATTGAAATATGTATTTGTAGGTCTGTAGAGGTTTGTTTTTTTGTAGGCTTGCAAGGTGCATTACTTGGTTTTTTTTTTATATGGCAACTCGTGTACCTGATAGGTGACTTCTCAGGATACCCTGAGTTGAGCGTCTCATTGTTAAGAAATCGTTCTTACCTGCTCCGAGGTTGTTACGACTCTGTTGCAGAGAAAGAAGCAGCAAAGTCATCTGTCAGGGCACTTTGTGCTCTTGCCATGAAGACTTGCTAAATATGCCATCTCATACCTTCTGCTCCCTGCTGCATTACAGGTGTGTGTGGCACAGCAGTGCACTGCGCTGTGCCTCAGGCTGTGCCTGTGTGGAAGGGGTAATGCACTGCTCTCTGCTTTTGCAGCCATGGTGCAGCTTTTAGAAGGATCTCGGAAGAGGTCTGGCCGGAATGATCGCTGTAATGAGCTTTAAGACTTGCTCGCTGTCGTAGTCAGGAGTGCTTAGGAAGGTTAATTGATCCTGCTGTCGTACACCGGAATGAAAATTTCTTGTTTCGCATCAGAACCATAATCACTGCTTCTTTCTGCTCTGTTGTTATGAATTGCCTTACTTGTTGTGCAGCGGGCTTTTGGTTCAGACAAATCTGTTTCTTCCTGCTGGAACTCGGGGAAGTTTGTGTCTTGTAGTTTGACGAAGTACTTCTCTAGCATGTTAAGCTGGAGGGTATTTTGTTCATTCACCTAGCTTGGCTTTTTTAATGTGCTTTCTTCAAAATTTTACTGTCCCTTCAGCCAGCAGTCTTCTAATAAACTGATTGTTCCATCATCTTGGTTATTAATGCTTACAGGCGTATGATTTTAGCTTTCAATCTGATGGAAAAATTTAACCCTTTATTACAGTGGGAAAAATCTGTTTTTGTATCTGTGCAGAAGCAAAATGAAATATTTTAGCAAGTTACAAATAAGTCTGGATTAATCCTCAGGATGGAAGATGGGTTGAATAAGGTTTAATATTTTTTTGTAGGCATCTTTACTTAGGGATGCAGTGGCTTCACCTAACCTACAGCACATTTGTCTGTTCCTGTGTACCTGCCTCTCTAATGTTTGTGAGCCAAACAGAGGTAGGAACCTGGTTGTTCTCTACATTCCTGTTACAGAAGGCATGTAGCCATTCTCCCAGTGCCTCTCAGCTCTCTGCCAAGGGTGGGTAATTTCAGAACAAGATGTGGTTATGTGCAAGCTACTGTCCTGCCCGTGTTGGGTAGCAGTCAGTGTGTGTGCTTTCCATCTGCTTTTTAGGGGACGAAAAGGGAAGGCAAAAAAGTGTTGCATGCTGCATTCTATGCCGATGGGCTGCTGGCTCACAGTGAAGTTGTGTCTCTCGAAGTGTAAACTCTTAATAGAAGTTGGTTATTGATTTACAGGGAAGAAGAAAGGAGGAACAGGGGTTTTGAGTTGGCGGAAGCAGTATGTTTGTCTGGGATTCCTGGGTGTTAAAGGCCTGGACTGCTGATAAGGTGCTTGAACAATTCAGTCCTTTAGCACCTGTGCAGTTAGGCAGGGGAATCAAAGAGAGGTTGGAGTTGCTGTGTGTTGTGTGCAGTGGGTGTGCAATAGACTGATGTGGCCAGAGCATGTTGGAATTGCTGCAGGAGAGCTGATGATGAGTGTACTGAATGCGGAGTACGTTGAATTTACTGTGCAATTTCTTGCTGTAGCTGTTCGGCAATTATCATTTCCCCTTATCTCCTGCTGCCCCAGATTTCTCTTTGACATCTACACAGCCTCATCGCCCCCCCCCCCCCCATCTAAATTGATGTGTCATTGACAGTAATAGCACAGTAAATATGCCAACAGTGTTATGTTGTAGACAGTGACTGTGAGTTTCACTTGGTGTTTTGAATGGTCATTGAGTTGTCTTTCTAAAGAAGTCTTTCAAGTTTAAGAAGTTCCTTGAGATATTCTTGGCCATATTTTGACGCAGGGGGTTAGATCACATGTCTTATTTTTTTTTTTAACTCTCCAAACCCTTTTGGGGAAGTTTGCTTTTTTTTGGAGGGTTTCTGATGCAGCTGTTCACTTTCCTGATTTCTAATTGGAAGCTCTTTTTTAGTATCTTATGGACATGAAACAGTTGATCAGATGATGTCACAGTGTTTCCAAAATAATCCCCTTTATATGGCATGAGAATGTGAGTGATAGTAAAATCAGCGGAGAGGAAGTGGGCAGAGAACATTTTGATTTAAGTGCTTAGATTTGTTACTTTCTGTGACTGTGGGCAAAATTGGAAATTGTTTTTCTGCTGCTGACTTATCATAATGGCCTATTCTGAAACACTAGTTTCAATAGCTTCTCTTTTCAGAACAGAGAGAGTCTTTCTGTTCAATTCATCGCGTATCTTGGAGTGATGCTTCTGAGGTCTTAAATCGTAGCCCATGGTGGTGAGAAACTGACAAAACTGAGTCATGGGATAGAAAGGAAGAAGTAGAGGAGATTTAACACTGAAGGTACTTTAAGTGTTAGTACCTCAGTTACAGAATGCGTTAGTATTGAGTTACAAGCTTTCTATGCAACATACATGTACAATATACAACCGTATCCTGGGCCGCATCAAAAGGAGCGTGACCAGCAGATCAAAGATGGTGATCCTGCCCCTCTACTCTGCTCTCGTGAGACCTCACTTGGAGTATTGTGTGCAGTTCTGGTGTCCTCAGCATAAAAAGGACATGGAACTGTTAGAACAAGTGCAGAGGAGGGCCACGAAAATGATCAGGGGACTGGAGCACCTCTCATATGAAGACAGGCTGAGAAAGTTGGGGCTGTTCAGCCTGGAGAAGGCTGCGTGGAGACCTCATAGCAGCCTTCCAATATCTGAAGGGGGCCTATAGGGATGCTGGGGAGGGACTCTTCATTAGGGACTGTGGTGAGAGGACAAGGGGTAATGGGTTTAAACTTAAACAGGGGAAGTTTAGACTGGATATAAGGAAGAAATTCTTTACTGTAAGGGTGGTGAGGCCCTGGAATGGGTTGCCCAGGGAAGTTGTGAATGCTCCATCGCTGGCGGTGTTCAAGGCCAGGCTGGACAGAGCCTTGGGTGACATGGTTTAGTGGGAGGTGTCCCTGCCCATGGCAGGGGGGGTGGAACTCGATGATCTTGAGGTCCTTTCCAACCGTAACTATTCTATGGTTTTATGTTTCTAACATGGAGCAGATGGAATGAACGTGAAGGCTTTGGATCTTGTATGAAGTTGGAGATTGCTTTGTCCTTTTGACCTCATTGCAGATGAAATTCTGCAATGGAACCGTTGCAGAACCAGAGCCTTCCAATTGATTTCAGTGGTTCTGGATCAGAAGCACAGAAAGCAATCAAAACTAAATGCATATCCACGAACTAATGTGTAAGTCACTTTGGTCCACACCGGGAAACATTTTGTGCTAATTCGGAAGTGGAGTAATGAAAGGATCCTTTGGAATATTGGTTTCAGCAGAATATTGGGAAAACTAGTATATAAGAAACTGGAGTTCTGTTCAAGGCCTATAGACCCTGCGTTTCAAAGCAGTAGCAGTCTCACAATATAAATGGCATTGTTCATTACCAGTATCCACTAATATAGGTGGAAAAACTTTAACCTTTCTCAAGCTGAGACAGAAAACATGATGAAGGGTAAACCACTGTGTGCCTGTATTTCTGGATACTGCACCAGCTTATGTTGAGGAAGGTGATTAGTACTTCACACGTGTGCCTGATTTTTCTGGGAATCCTATGCACTTTCTGAACAGGAATGGTTGTTGTGGACTATTTATTACTCATTCTGATTTTGGTGGAAAATTCGGCCTTGTATGTCATTTAGACTTTGTGACACATGTAGCCTCCCAGGGTCTAATGACTTGTCTGCAGATGGGCTATTATTTATTACAGTCATGTAGAATAAAATTGATTGTCTTCTAAAATTAATTTTTCATTTGCCTCCAGCTCTGCTTTAATAGAGGACACACAGTTGCCTGTTTGCAGAAATACTGTTTAATCACATTAATATCTCAGCCCCCCAGGCCGGTGAAGATAATTGTACAAACGAACAGCAAAATCTGTATCTTTAACTTCTTTTTATGATTAAATTATGCAAATGACTTATCTCCTGCCCTTCCAAGCACTAATCATCTAATTAGGAATGATGTGTTAAAGGGATGGTTTTGAATCAGGAGAAGCGGAGAATGGAAGAAGCAGAAAATGGGACCTGACAATGAAACTGCTGAAGGTACTGTAGTGGTACAAGATAAATCTGTGTATTTGTTCAAAAAGCAATAATAAAGGCTTGTTGTGCTATTTGTAGTCTTGCTTTAGTAATCTTATTCGTAAGAGGATAATTCTGGCTGATTTTCGACCATGGTTTTCAATATTAACTTTAAATTCAGTTATTAAGGTTTAAGAATGAGTCACTTAGTACTTTCTCTTCCAGTTCTTGTAAACAAGGTAGTGTAAGCGCCCTTAGTTTCACTAGTTAGCCGTATGGTTTGAAAGACAGAATACATATATTTGTAGGGATTTTTTTGTTGTGTGTTTTTTTTTTTTTTTTATTTTTTTCCCAAATAAAAGTGCTTGTCATCATACTGCGAGATGTCCTGAGCCTGCGCATACTTCTTCTATTCATGTGTCTCGGTCTTTCTCTTAGCTGCTGGTTAAAAAACAACACAACAATTTTGCCTTTTAATATGAAAATGGAAGTGCCCATCTAAAGAGAAGGGCCAGGTCTTTGGTGATGCCCTGTGCCTCATTTGGGGAGTTTCCTTTTTAGTTATAAGTGAAGCTCTGCTTAATTGGATGTTTACATGATCACAGATTTGCATTTTAAGCATATATATACACAAAAGAACCATGCCTTGACCTCTCCAAGAGCTTACAGCCCTATTTTCTATGTTTTCTGTTGCATAAGCAGATTGTGGTTTTGGGAAGTTGTTCCAGATCCTCCTGCTTAAGGCCCTTTTCTACAGTTGGTTCAAACTGTTAATGTGTTATGCTGTTGCTAAAGGTATAACAAACCAGCTCTCCTATTGGATGATAACACTTCAGGTTTGATAACTTTTGTTTTTTCCTTTACTCAGTTACGTACTTGTTGCATGTGATCAAGATAGTGTGCCAGTAAATCAAGAATATTCTAGAGACTATCTGAAATGAGTGGTATTCCTATATGAGAATGTATTAATTCCTTAATAAATACATGAGGCAGTATTCATGCATGAGAGTATGAATTCATAGAATACTACAGAGATAACTGCTACGTCCTCATTCCCTAGAAGCAGGGTACAGACCAGTCTTTCAGACAAGATAAATCCTGCTGTGTTTTCTGCAGTTGTGGTAAATGCCTTCACTCAGTCAGCTCTTGCCCTTTAGAAGTAAATACATGAAACAGAGAGAGAAGGGTTACTATTTAGAACATGATCAGTTTTGAAAGTTTGAAGGCCATATTGTTTGCAGCATCTGCCTGTTCATTCGGGAACTTCACCTTCCCTGCCTGTATGCAATGGCTTGCACTTATGTGTGTATCTGTATGTATATAGACAGGGTTTACTGATATAATCGGAGAAAATCTTAGTAACTTCCCCAGGAAGGTGGGAAATACTGCTTTGTAAAGGTAGGTACCCCTGAAAAACACTGAGGAGCCTAAAGTGATGATTAAAACAACTTTTTGTTAGTGGTTAGGTGCATGTCATAGGGATTTAAAAAGGAAAAACCTCACAAATGAAATTCGAAAGCAATTAAAATGCTGACTGTGGTAGATAACCTGTTTTTCCTATGTTGTTTTTTTTTGATGGTTCGACATAAAGTTCTGACACTGCTTTTACCTGTCTGACACAGATGTAAATTTCTGGTGCATACTTCTAATAAAGACTTCATGAATGGGAAGGCTGCATTTCTTTCTGTACCTTCCAGAAATATGATTGGATTAAATGAGTTCATGTCTATCTTTACATTTATTTTTATCATTATCACTCCAAAATTCTTTACAAAAGGGAAGGTGAGAAGAGCTTGTGGAAGAACTCTTGCACAAAAATGTTTGTACAAAGAATGTGTGTAGGTAATACTGGTGCGCAAGACCTAGGTATCTTTTGTCTGGAGACTCAAAATTTTTGAGTTACTATTTTTTGTCTGAAGACTCAAATTTTTGTTTGAGGAGACTCAAATGCAAGAAAGGATTTCTCATTGGATTAATAGGTTCTGGGATTCACTGGGGTTTAAATCGCAGTGATGGCTTGAAGCAGAATGCTTTTCCTCTTGGGGTAGGAGATTTTATGATATTTAAGGAGCAAATAATGTTGGTTTTTTTTTTTTTTTTTTTTTTTGGTGTGTGTGTGGGTATACACCACAACAGAGATAAAAATAGAGGCCTTGTAGTTATGCTGGTACTGTGCGCGAAGTCAGTGGCAAGGGAGGTGGGGAGTATCCAGCTACTGTTCTTTGTGTGGTTGAATTTCCTAATCCTTGCGGCTTTTGACTGAGGTATCTTAGCATTGTAGGACTGTAGCACTGTGGTCAGGACATCTGAGATGGGTATCTGCTGAGATACCTGTTGCATCTAATAGGAAGTAGTATTTGTTGATGCTAATCTTTAAGGTTTAGGCATCAACAAAGAATCTGAAAACTTCTGTAATCTGTAGCCTGTATTTACCAATTTTTCCGTAGAGGCAAATGGGCGGAGGGTAATCTGTAGTAAGGGTTAAGATATCTTTAACTTTACTGTGCGCACACATGCTCAGGTCTTTAGTTTATCCAGTTGCTCATGTAGATATTTTTCTTACCTCTGTGTTGGGCAGTTTTTGTCGAGTGGTAGACCTCAAATAACTTTGAATTACGTTGTTGGTCTTGCAGCAAGTTAAACTTGAAAGAATTCTTGTTAAGGCTTCATGGTTGGTACGTACAGTAGTGGAGCTGTGTGTTTTTGTATTCAGAAAGTGTGAAATCGTAGAAGTATATATTAAAAGATCTTTTGGTTGTCCTTGGGATTTATGCACTTGAAACACTGTTCAGTAGCTGCTGATATCATGTTAATGGAGCCCCTGTTTCTAAGATAGGTAACCTTTACAGCACTTAAGGTAAGGGCTATTTTAACATTAATCAAGTTTGAGTTATGTACTAAATTAAAATAAATTACTATACAAAACACTGGACTATTATGCAGCTTCACTAGCATGATCCTAAAGCAAGATCCTGTATCAGTGGTAAGGTTTAAGCTAGTTGAGACTTTCAGGAGCAATAAGGAATCTTACAGAAGAACAGCTTTGAGTAAGTTATCGATTTGTCTGCTAATTTGAAATTAGTTTAGTCTAGAAATCCAAATGTATTCCCTTCTGTGGTCTTATTGTGGGTTGGGGTAATTGGATATTTTTGAAGAAACATCTGATTCTGTCACTGAAAAGGGGTTTTGGCATGTGTTGAGATAGCAGGAAATACTAATGTTTAGGTCTCTAGAATCTCGCTGTGCAGTATGTGTATGATGAACAGTTTCTGGAATCATGGATGATATGGTACAGAGCCATGTTCATCAGATTTCCTTGACTTCACATGAATGCTGTGATCAATCTGTCTTCACCCAAATGGGTTAACTCCAGTTTGGTATCTTGGGAGCAATGCAGTCTCTTATGCTATCCGCAGCAGTAAGATGCATGCTACTTAATGTGGTTTTCAGAATCTAGTAGTGGATGAACATATTTGTGTGGTTGTTAATAAACTTCCATATCTCTACTGTTTCTTGAAAGTTATAATCTTTGTTTTCCAGAAATATCTGAACTTCTTTTAATGATTCACTAATTTTAAAGAGGTCGACTTCCTTCACTGTGAACCTGTGATAAGCTGTCTGTAACTCAGTGTTGTTCAAACTGCAATATGGAATGGTTTCCAAATTGCAGCTTTATGAAAATAGAGTGGAGAAAAAAAACCTGTGGGAATACAGGGAGGTGGTCTTGGCAGTCCCAGGGTTGATTATCTTAAAGGTATTTTACAATCTGTTTGATTTTTATGATGTGCATGTCCCCTTTAAACTGTTGAGGTTGTACACAGGTTACCCTTTGCATATAAATTCGGCCAAATTAATCTTTCTTGGTCATATTCTGCATGTTTTAAGAGTCAGGAGAAAGAAGCAGTCATGAAAATAATTAGCGAAGCATAAAAAGGTAAAGTTAGAATTTCAGAGCTCTGCAGACACGTGGGTTAATGCCTTTCTAGCAATCATTCTGGTTTCTTCAGTGCTTTAGACTTTGGCATTTACAAACTCTTTATAGGCTATGTATCATGTAAAGCATGGATTGGCAGACTGGTAATCCCACATTTTTCAAGTGAAAATTCAACTTTGGCTAATTTTGAAGTTGGTATGCTCTAATGTTTTTCTCTATTTGCGGAAGATATTTACTGCTATGAATATCACAGGAAATTAGTGTCTAATTTTGGCAATGGACAGTGTGATTGTTTGGGGGGGGGTAGTGCAAGTGTCCAAATTGTGTTCACCTTTGTGAAGCATGCTGGTGCATGTGTCTTTTAGTTAATTGGGTGCTAAGTCTTCCAACCCTCTGCCAGTAAATAGGATGAAACAGTAACAGGTCGCATCAATTTCAGATCCATTTAAATAAAAACAGACTGCCTGAGGGGTTTTTATGTACTTGTTTTTATTCAGAAAGAACTGTTATTAGGCATAATGCAACAGGATCTTGTCTATTTACCTTTGAGATCAGGTTTGTGTTCCTGCATCTCTAAACCTCTACAGGGAGCCTGCCTGGGAAATCACATATCTGAATAACTGTCTAGTTAGTAAGGATATGTACCTAACTGGTTTAGTATTTTTTAAGGAGCAGTCAGACCCAAGTGATTGATAGGAAGTATTTGGAAAAGTGTGTAGAACAAACAAAACAGTGGCATGTGAAGGTGCACTTTCATCTTGGGTATAGTGTAGTTCTGGTCTCATTCCACCTATCTGCCAAAGGATATGGAGGGTGTGTGTAGAAATCGAAGCGGGGGGGGAAACCAGAAAAATGGTGAGGATGATAGGCAAAGAGCAGCTCCCATATTGCATGACACAGGAGGGTATAAAGCTTTGTGAAATCACAAATGGCACGGGGAGGTGAATAGGGAGTCATTGTTCATTGTTTCCGCTAATGTAGGAATTAGAGGATGGGTGAAATTAACAGATGCTAAGCCCAGCAAAAGCAGGTGGTTCTTCAAATACAGTCAACTCAAAACACTTTAGTCCGGAGTGCTGTGAATGCTCAAATGTACACGGGTTTGACAGGTGAGAGAAAAGTGCAAGAAAATTCTTTGAGGGGCTGTTATATGGAGATACTATTTCTGATAAAAAATTGCCAGGGAGTCTAATGAACCCTGAAAAGTTCTTTTCTGTGCATCTACCGTCAGCTGCTTTTAGCTATAGGAGGGGAGATGCATTTTTACTTCTTTGAGAAACTACATCATCTTGTTACTAAGTGTGAAAGTTTTGCAGAGTACTTGAATTTGCAGAATAAGGTAATTGTGTTGAAATGTAGCAAATTAGGAAGAAACCCATGGAAGCATAGGAAATCTGTTCAACAGGAAATTCAGCTAACATGCACAGCTCACAAAGGCATGGAGAGTGGGGGATTTCATTGTGTGTATGTGAGAAGTTGCTCTGGTTGCTACTGCTGTAGCAGTTCACGGACTTTAAAGCATGCAGATGGTATCATATACTTCAAGAAGATGTGTTAGTGTTTGCTGATTGGAGGCCTAACTTATCCAGAAGTCTTTGCAGAAAACTTCTCAGTTAGGAAGTCAGTCTTTTTGTGGACATTGTAGGTACTGAGAAGGTCATCCTTAAAAGTGAGCCTGTCCTATTTATGATAGGTAGCAGATTTGAAACTCTCGCAGAAAAAAGATAAGTTAATGTAGAATAATCCCATCGGTAGGATGATAAGCATTATACTTGAAGGTTTGAACAAAAAGCATTATATATATCATTGGTTCATAAACCAAGTTGTGAGGCCTGGCTAATTAGATGTAGTTGTTAGCTCAATGACTAGTAAATGCCTGTTTTGTAGTGAAAAAATGTGATGTCAGTTCTTCGGAGTTGCTTTCAATCCTGCATTTATTGGGCTTTGTCTTGTGTTTGTTTTTGTTTTTTTAAGTAACGGCATTTGTCCTCCTAACCACAGCTGCTCTCTGCCTTTAAGGAGAGATGAATTTTTTTATTTATTGAAACCAATGTAAATTTGAAGAGAAAGCAGCTGAGACATACCAGTTATTTACACTAGGAGTTGGGAATGCAGCATAGATTTCACCTGTAAAAAGTTGTTGTAGTAGTAGTATTGATGCTTAGAAGAATAGGAAGACCCGTGATACTGAGTTACAAAACTTACGGATGGATTTAAATGTGTGGATAAATAAGAGCAAAGTCCCTTTTGAATGGCCAAATCAACATAGTTTTGAAATAAAAGTTTTCTTTGATATGTCCTTCCCTGTGTAGCAGAGCACATAGTAATGCAATTCACTAATGAAACTTCATTGTTACATGATGACACATTCTGCTTTCAGTGTTAAATCAGAGTGTGTTTAGTTTTTCTTTTAGGGGTGGCGATGGGGAGTGAGGGTGAAAATCAAGGCAGCAGGCGATTGCTATGGGTGTACAGCCACCAGAGGGAAGAGGTGTGAAGTACTTCAGGAGCCAGAGATTTGAGGATTTGCCTTTTGCGGTGCAGCATAGTGCCCTCTGGTGAGTAGAGGTTTGGGGATTCCCATTAATTTCTTTTTCCACTTCTGTTTCCTTTTTTCCTCCACTCTTCCCTTTCCCTCCTTCAGAGATAAATACGATGCTTTTCACTCCTTTTAGGGGGACGCTCCCTCACATCCCCCAGTTTTTTACAAAGTTAAAGCTCTGCCTTACTAATCAGGTAGATCCATATGGGTTACTCAGCTCCGTAAAAAAGTAAGCATTCTGGCTGCCCTTTTAAGAGCTTATTCCTCTAAGTAGTAAGTTAAATTCAGTGTGTTTACGTAGAGGAAGTTTCCTATTGCTGGTTTTTGTGTTTCCTTGAGATAAAATTTGTGTTAATGGTACATTTCACTGGACCACAAGAAGATGGAAGGACCAGTCTGTAGGAGAAAGCATTTGACCTGTGGTCCCAAATATTAAGCATCCCATTTTGTTTATATGTTTTATATAAATAAAACATGTTTATACATTTATTTTTCCTAGTAGAGACTTAGTTATCTGTTTGCTTTCTAGATGATGTTGGAACAGTCAGAAATATCTTTGTAAATACTCCATCGAGACTGGTATGCATGTCCAAGAAACAGTTCTTCAGCTTCTTTAGTAACTTAAAAATAGTTTAACTCTTAATCCTGTGATCCTTAATCACACAAGTGGTAATGCGCTACTAGAAATAATAAGACTGTTCCAAGTCCAGTGACTACAATAACTTCATGTAGAAAACTGTTTCAGGAATCTCCATAGGCAGTAGTTCCTTTCACAGTTTATGGCAGGGAGATTGTAAACACCATCTTTTCTGGCCCTAATGCAAGAAGCTATACTTGTCCTAGGTCAGTGTTGGGATGATTTGAGCACTGGTCCTGAGATCCTTTTTAATTACAAAAATATTTCTAGTCTGCTTCACAGTCTGGAAATGAAAATGAAACCAACAATCTGATTAGTAGTGAAAGCCTGAAAATGAATTAAGTACCTTTGTAAAAGAAGGTTTTAGCAAAAGGAAGTAAATAATTTAAAGTTCAGACTGGCATAACTATGTGCCTTGTAATTTGCAATGTAACATTTTGGAACCGGTTTTATAAGTACCATCAGATTTGTCCATATACACAGCCATGGGTGGGGGGGGAAGGAGCCTCTGCATTCTGGAAATATTTTAAAGCTGATTAATATAGTGGCATAAGAGCATAATAGTAACAAGGAGGGAGGGAAGTGAGGAAAGGCAAAGCAATTCACGTTTGCTGTAGCAAGTGTATCGGACATAATAGAAATTCCCTTGTGAACTAGCGTATGGTATTTTCTCCTTGTTCCTGGTGGAGTAGGATGGAATAGAACAGCATGTAAGAGATATTAAGGGAGAAGGAGCCAGTGACTGGAACAGAAAGTTGTAACTTGAGGTTCTTGGTCTTTTGACTTCTGAAGCCTGGGAAGCTCCTGCTGAGTAGTGAAGGAGAGCTGGAGTGCTGGGCTTCTGCAGTACTGCGGCTGGCAAAGGAGGGGACAATAGTTAGGAAGAACAGCTTCCTCCTTTTCTGGGCTCCTCCAGTGCTTTCCATCCTCTCTGGTGTGAGGAGAGAGCGTTACAGCTCTAGCTGGGCCCAAGTGGTACAGAGAGCTTGGTAAATGGAATTTGGTGGCTGTTGAGGAAATGGCTCTGTAAATTTTAGCAAATACTGATTCTTACCTTATAAGATATTATTTAGATGTAAAAGTAGATGGTGTGACTCAGTGAGTTTTTAAATTTATCTGAACAGACGTGGTTACAGTTTTAGCAATGACAAGCTGAATCAGGTTTTGCATTATTAAAAAATCACTTTTAGGCAGATAATGCATATGTGAATTACATAAAGTGAAAATGAAGAGGAAAAGTGAATGTGTTAGGTGTTAGTATAGGAAAAAGTTAAAGAATGAGAGCAAAGCTATGTGGGAGCATTGACAATGTGATCTTGTTTCGGTACCAGCTGAATGTTACTGAAACATAACAGGATAATGTATTAACCTTTGTAAATGATTAAAGTTAACTTTAGACAAACGCACACAAAGCAACCAAGCACACAAACGCTGTATATGTAATATATAATATGCACATAATCATCTTGAAAAGTCATATATATGTTCTCTGTAATCATAGAATCATAGAATAGTTAGGGTTGGAAAGGACCTCAAGATCATCGAGTTCCAAACTGCGTGCCATGGGCAGGGACACCTCCCACTAAACCATGCCATCCAAGGCTATGTCCAGCCTGGCCTTGAACACCGCCAGCGATGGAGCATTCACAGCTTCCCTGGGCAACCCATTCCAGTGCCTCACCACCCTTACAGTTAAGAACTTCTTTCTTCCTCATATCCAATCTAAACTTCCCCTGTTTAAGTTTGAACCCATTACCCCCTGTCCTCTCACTGCAGTCCCTAATGAAGAGTCCCTCCCTAGCATCCCTATAGGCCCTCTTCAGGTATTGGAAGGCTGCTATGAGGTCTCCACGCAGCCTTCTCTTCTCCAGGCTCAACAGCCCCAATTTTCTCTGCCTATCTTCATACGGGAGGTGCTCCAGTCCCCTGATCATCCTCGTGGCCCTCCTCTGCACTTGTTCTAACAGTTCCATGTCCTTTTTATGTTGAGGACACCAGAACTGCACACAGTACTCCAAGTGAGGTATCACAAGATGCAGCCTTTTGAGGCTGCAAAGTTACTGAGAACCCAGTTTAGCCTTTAAAAATCAATTTTTAGACTATTTTTTTTTATGGCAGAATAAAAACTTTAGAAGGAGCTGAATTTGTCTGACACACACACGCAGAAACGCACACAGTAATTTAAACAATTTATTTTGCTGAGGACAGTTGGGGAGAATAAGTTGTCATCTTTCCTTGTCCCTGTGGTAGATTTCCTTCTGAATTCCTTACTGATCAGTGACTTTTTTCTTTTTTTTTTTTTTTTTTTATGTAAAATCTGGAACATATAATGTGCAAGGCATACAGTTCAAAACTTGTTGACTAGAGTAACTTGTAGAAGACTGGTGGGAAGGGGGTGTGGAAGGCATTTGTTGTCAACCCACAGCTGGTCAAGGATGAGCTAGTTTCATTCTTGGGTAGGAGCTGCCTGAGTAAGTCTGCCTGGCTGGAAGTAGTAGTTTGTTTTTGTTTGAACTAATGCAGAATCAGTCTTGGTTGATGATATGGAATGCTGGCGATGGAAGCATCTTCTTTATGATTTGCACAACTGAGGTTGCGTTTGATTGTGGCAGTCAATGGAATACTTTATCTGTAAAAATTCCCAGAAATGTAGTATGCCTGGACAAAATGGTGTGGCACGGATTGGGGTGTGGGAAATTACTGGTTTTATTATTTTTTTAGTTTTATGTATTTGTGCCATATTTATGTTATGTAAGTCGTAATATAAATGTTTGGGTTTTGTTTTTTTCTTAAATAATGCTCACTAAGCGTAACACAGTTTTATTTGCATATCTATGGCACTTTCTGTTGTAGTAATCTCAGGATCTCCCGAAGGTGTTCTCACTGAGCACTGTATGTTAAACTGGTGAAGTAGATTATGAATCTCAGATCTGAATTTTCAGGTACTTGACAAAAAGCATGAAGATCAGATATCCCCAGGTTCACATGAAATCATTGTGGATATTGGCACAAGATGTGTATTTCAGTGGCTGGTTGTGAAAACTTAACCTCGGGTCTGTCAAGGTCGAAGGAAAGTTAGACACATCAAAGAAACAAAACCAAGAGAGGCACCTCTTCTGCATGCATGGAAAATACAGCAGTGCAGAAGGTGTAACTTTGCAGAAATCTATGGTAGCAACTGTATGTTATTGTGGCATGAAGGGGCAAAATACTTTCCAGATACTCCCTCTTATGTTTTCATCTTAACAGTAGCCCTAAATTTCACTGTAAGTAAAGAAAATTCAGTCCCTTAATCTTTCTCCTAAATTTGTGTTTTAAAATATTTTGATTCTTTATTATATGCAAGCTCAATTGGAATTAAGATTTGGAAGCCAAACAGACTGAGGTTGCTGCATCTTTGGTTAGGTAAAATAAGATTCTTCCTTTATGACATTAAAGCAACAGATTACTGGTTCACTTACAGAACAGGCAGATCATATTCTCAGTATATTTTGATTTTATTGTTTATAGTTCTGTGAATATTCCAATAATTTGCACTCTCCAAATAAGGCAGACTTCTGAAGACTTTTCAATCTGGAATTTGTGTTTTCTTTTTGTGGTGAGAAGCAGAGAAATAGGGAACAACCCTCTCATCATTTATGTATCATGACCCAACATCTCAGAGCCTTGGGCTATTATTTCAAAATCCAATATATTCAAACTTTGGCCTCAGAGAGCAGTAGGATCAGTACACAAGAACAATAGAGTGATAAATATAGATTTTTCATTAAGGAAAAGACTATATCCTGTCATTTTTGAATCAGTGTTCAAAAGAGGATCTGAGAATTCATAGCCTCCTATAGGCTTTAACGTTATATTTGTTGCAAAAAAGGGACTTAACAGCCTTTTTGTATTACTGTGAGGCATCATTGACACACAGAAATAAAATTTTAATATATGCCAAAGGAGAGATCCACTAACACTGTGACAGTAATTTAATGCAAGTCAATTTTGAGCCATGCATAATTACAGGCGTGATGTGGAGCGCTGCTCATCCTGAAAGACAGTTTGTGTGGGGCAGTGCAGATCCAGTTGCAGTGCAGCTGGCTTATGGAGGGGAAGCTTCGGTTTCAGGAGCTGGGTTGCCTTTCTTCACTGACTTCTTTCCTACGCTAGAAATTTGTTTTGGGAGTCAAATTATACTATATGGCAGAGAAACAATTGATTTCTAGTGCAATAGGCTGCTGGACGGAAAGCATATGCTTTTGGGCATATGCTGTATGAATGTACATATGTACATGCAAGCACACCACCCTCGTATAAGAAGGGGTGTTCCTGCTTAAGTTTTAGGAATTGCTGAACTTCTCAGAGCCATTAAAACACATGTTCTGGGTGACTCTTTCAGATTTTAGAAATGTTTATTCTTTTCATTGAAACAGATTTTTCACTCAATTTCCTTAAATAGAGCAGCTGTGATAGTGTACAAACAATCAAAATTTATGCTGAAGAGTAATTTTTGTGCTGTTTGTTTCTCTCTCAAGGAAACCATTTATGTTCTCATTTTGAAGCCAACAGCCTAACACTTGTTATCAGGAATGCACCAAACAGTGAAAAGTTTTGGTTTCTGCAGTAAATACATAAAACCTGTGAGTTTAATTGGGCTGAGATAAAACAAAAATGACAGTTGACCCCATATGTCCATGTTGTGTACCTACATAAACACGTATATCTCATATTTGAGTGTAAAACGCAGTTCTGGGAAAGGTTTGCTGTGTACTTTATACACACATGGTGATTTTATATTGCTGTTGTACCTTTTGTGAAGCTTACCGGAGATACCCTGTATTGGCTTTGGTGGGAGGGAGGGTGGCCGTGGAATGATGAACTATGGGCTTGCCTTCCAAGTCCTGATGGGGAGATGCTTTATTCTGTTTTGTTATCAATACGAAAATAAAATTACAAAAATATTATTTCAGAAGTCTTCTGCTTGCATTTAGCTGACAGGTCTCTAAGTGGATATAGCTTTTTCCACCTGCAATCAAAAGTAATAAACCTTCTTCACTGCAGAAGTCAAATTCCTGGAAAAAAAGGCAAAAAAAAAAAAGAAGTTGGAAGCTCACACTTATGCCATAAAACCTTGTTTATTGCAACCATCAGTCTTCGAAGATATGCCCCACAATGGGGTTTGGTAAAGCCATTACAAGGTGCCGTATGAGTTCCATTTGCCTACAGTAAATAGAATGTCAGAAGTGTCAGGGGGAAATAAATATCAGGCTGGTTAAAAGGGAGCAGAGATGGCTCAAAGCATCATTGAGAGGATTGATTTATCTGGCATGCTGTAATGACTGCAG
Source organism: Amazona ochrocephala (assembly GCA_039720435.1). Taxonomy (NCBI): domain Eukaryota; kingdom Metazoa; phylum Chordata; class Aves; order Psittaciformes; family Psittacidae; genus Amazona; species Amazona ochrocephala. The sequence continues at coordinate 15,980,257 of CM077883.1, forward strand.
ATGTGGATCTGTTATTCTAGATGAGCAATGAATTTGATGAGCTGATAACACAGGGCCAGAGAGGCCTGGTTTTAATTACTGATGAGGAATTTATTTGTGAAGCACTGTGATTTACTGAGGGTTTGTTCTGTTATTGACAGGTGACCTTGGGGCTTTTCTCTTTTGATGAATAAAAAAAGCAGCATTTTTTAAAGAAAAACTGTTTTATCAGTGCTGTGAATGCAGCGAGGTCATTTTAGATAGAGTATTGTCTTTCAAACCATCTTTATATGTAATTATTTTTTGTAGCAGTTGTTAATTGCCTCGTTCATTGAGGTTGTCGTGTATGCTTACGCTTGCTACTTGAGAGAGACTAATTTTGGTGCAGGTTGTTGCTAGCAGGAGTACGTTGGATATAACTTTTGCTGTTGAGATCTTATATAACAAAGTAAAATTATCTAAGTATATGTTACTGGGGTTCTTCAGTGTTTCAACTACATATCTCATCCGGCAAGTGTTAGTTTTAATTTTCTGATTTTACTTACAGGCCACAAAGAGGGGGGTATTAAATATGTAGGGAATCAGAAGGGTTTCTTTATTTGGATTTCTTGAGATAAATATTGTCTTAACTATTTTAAACAGCAAATTGCTTAAGTTTTCATCAGGATAGACACTTGTGTTGGGCAGTTATTGACCTGCCTGTTCTTTCCATAGGCTTTTTTTACATCTCCTACAGAATACACTGTTTGTCTTGATCTGTGCATGTAATTTAATTTTGACTTTTATGCCTTTTCTGACTTGTGTGTCAGAATGATGTGCAGGAAGTGCATGTGTTTGCGAGTTTGTATATACTACTCACTTGTAAGTTAATATAAAAAGAAAGCTAAATAGGAAACCATGTGGACTGAGCGTTTAGTAGATGTTTCCATGATCATATATGATAATCTTACGACAGAGAGAGGTACCAGATCAAGGAGGTAGCAGTCCTTCTTGGTTTTCCTTTTGTGAGCTTCACAACAAAAGTGGTATTACCCAGAAACTTCCTTTTTACTGCATTGCTGTCAAGATATTTTTTAATATCGAGAAAGCTGTTAGGTCCTGGAAACGAAGAGACTTTTCTGTCGTACTTAACCAGACACTGCTATTTGCTAGACTCATTTATGGCAAATTCTGTTCAAACTACTTGGATGTTGTTTTTTGTTAATTGGAGCAGGGAGCCACCAGCTCATGGAAGAGGTGGTGGCAGGCAGGTGTAAGCCTGTTTTGATCCAGGGGTAAGGAAGCCCTTTAAGCAGTTAGTGCTGATTAATCAGAATTTTCTGAGGTGGAAGGAAGCAATAGGGGAAATAGCTGAAGCCTGCACTGTCTACTAATGAGTGGCTAATACTGGCTGGAGTTCCAAAACTTCTGCACAGCAAAGCATTGCTCTTACTGAGGAAGACTGGTAGGCAGTAGCTGCGGCTGCAGTACAGTACTATCAACCCTGTAAATAATGAAATTTAATCTGGTGTTATAAGGTTGTTTTCATTTGTTTTAAAACCATGAAATACGTCTTCAAAAGTGCTTTTGTTGGATTGTTTTTTTTAGTCTTCCTTAGATGTGAATTTTTTTTGAACTTTTCATATTAATTGAAATGACATAGAAATGGAGATGGAGGAAAGATGAGAATTAGGAAGAAAGAAGAGAAAGGGAGAATGGCCCTTCACTTTATATGAAAACTTCTTGAGATACTAGGTTAAAAACTCAAAAGAAACTTAAGACCATCCAGTTCCAAACCCTGCCATGGGCAGGGACACCTTCCAGTAGAGCAGGTTGCTCCCAGCCCTGTCCAACCTGGCCTTGAACACTGCCAGGGATGGGGCAGCCACAGCCTCTCTCAAATAAAGAACAAAAAACCTGTCCAAATCCCTTAAAGCAAGGGCCTCCCCTTCCCTCTCTCCATACTGCAGTTTTGCTCCCTTGCTCTGCCCTTGCCCCTTTGCTTTCTCTGCGGGTTTGTCCGTGGAAGGGGAAGAGTTAGCTATTCACAACATGTATCTTATTAAACAAACAGAGTGTTTAGCTCTAGGGATAGTATTTCAATTAAATGCATCTGACAATTTTTGATCTACTCATGACTTAAATATTGCAATTACGCAAATTTCAGTTAATAAGAGAAATAATGTTTGGTTTTACAGATTTACTCATTTCATGTATTTTTATAAAACCAATGTATTTTTTTAAGCTATTAAATATACTTTACCTGTAAAACTGAGTGTTTACTTAAGTAAACAACAACAGAAATCTGTTTCCACCCTTTTCGTGGGGCTTAGTTTGTTCAGAGACTACTTTGTGCATTAGAATGTGCTATCATATTTTGCCAGAGGAAATGACAGATTCTAGGCTTATGCAGCAGCTTAAATAGTGAGGTTGGGCAGTGCAGGGTCATAGCAGAGGTGGTGATATTTCATTTATTTATTCACTGACGAAGAGGTTCATATAGCATCCTGTTGTTGACACAATAGTTAGTTTATCAGTGAGTGTCAACACTCGTAGGTATCATTAGTAGTTCAACAGAGGATCAGTACAGCATTAAGGCTGCAATATTTTGCATCACATACCAGTTTCCTGATGTGTTGTTGGTTGTTCCATTTGTTTGATTTTGTGTTTGTTCCTCCTCCCTCCCTCCCTCCCCCCCTCCCCATTTATTTTAACATTATTGAATAAAGTTGGCTTGCATTTCATCTGTCCCTGTATCAAGTGCCTTCCAGCCTTGCCTATGAAGAATGGCTTCAGACCTTTGGAAAGCATCCTCGAAGCAACTGACAGTATGCTTGCTCATCTTCTCCAGTTAGTGTTGACTGAATTCCTATGAAGGGCTTGCTTTGCCAGGTGTAATGGCATTAAGGAACTGTGGTTACTGACTGATGTATTGAAAGTACAGGGGGTTGGTGAGTTTCCAGTGTGTTTTGAAAAGCAATCTTCACATCAGATAGCAAGCTAGGTGTAGGCTCAAGAGGTGGAATCATGTCCCCTGATTTGCTGTAAAGTTCGCTTGGAATTCTGTATTGTGAAAATGTTAACTCTAGGGAGACCATGAGACTGGAGAGCTGTATGTGTTTTGGAGTCACTGTGGTTCTTGGTTCGATTCTGTGTAGTGTCCACACCTAACTCCGGGGCACAGGCATGGACATGGTAGATACTGCTGATTTGACAGAGAAGCACAAGCTTGTGAAATGTCCTGTTTATTCTCTAAGCAAGTCAGATGCTACTCAGAATATTATGTGGGACTTACCTGATGTTAGTACATTTGAGGGATGTCTTTTGTATGGCTTTTCAGAAAGGATTTGGGCGTTTAAGTACAGTGATAGCAAGCCCAAATTTTGATCTGGCAGGGGACCTGCACCTGCTCAGGTCAGTTGATTTTTTTTCTGTCATTGATTACAACAGGAGATCACAGCATCCCATTTTTGAGCCATTGCAATCCTATTTACAAAATTTGGGTTGTTTTAAAAAGCACTTTTTATGTAGCATCTTAACATGCAGAATGAATGTAACAGATTTAGCAGGCTGAAGTTTGTACAGCTTCTGTGGGACTACATTGAACTTGGAAACAATGCTCCCCAAGGCATATTCTTATTGCCACTTTCCCCGAGTGCCAATCTGTGTTTTGTGTCACTGGAGGTAGCAAGGATGGAAGGGACAAATAAGCTGCTGTATAGAAACTTTGCTTGTTTAGACCAGTTTCTTACTTTTCTCTAGCCATAATGAATAATAATACAGTCTTATCTTGAGGTTATAGTCTGCTTCTGAATTTCTTCTTGCTCTCATAGGAAAAGTTCTGTGATAAAGTTGCAATTGTAAATTAGCCAGGATTTTACCTAATTCCATGCCCTTCTGTAAAAGCCAGTTTACTCTGTGTCAATGCCTGATCCATGCTGCTGGTATAAGGGAGTTGGTGCCTTAACTCCTCTTTCATCCCTGTGTGGCCACTTTGTGATTAGCGTTTAATACCTTCAGCTTCATTGTCTGGATTTACTGGTGCAGTCAGTAAAGAGAGAGAAACTTGAGAATTCCAGGCCACTTGGTAGAGTGTAACGAGCAGCTGTCTTTGTGAGAAGGGAATACAAACTGGCATCTGACTTGGAGCATCTGGTTAAGGAAGATTCTGTTTTATCTTTTTGGGGGTGGAGAGCGGTAGGGTGAAGCTGAGATCACCACATGTTGCTGCTTGCCACTGGTGTTTCCTGGCATCCCTGTGATGGAGCGTGGAGCTCTCTGCTTCAGAAATTGACTTCTGAGGCAGAAAAAGTCATGGTTTTATCCCACAAAAAATGCTATATGCTAAAATGTTAAATCCTGTTTTTCACTGTAGGCTGATCTTCTTAAGTGTAGATGTGTGCGTATAGGTGTGTGTGTATATATATGTGTGTGTTTATATATTTATGTTTAGTGAGTGCTTTATTTGCTAGGCTGTACAGACAGATATACGTAAGTATAAACTTAAGTATTTGAATTGCCCTCTGCTGTTAATGTATGACAGCCTGCAGGATGTAACCAATGCAGTAGAGGGCCTGTGAGGCAGGTAATGAAAATGATGTGGAATGCTACTGTTCCAGTAGTGATATCTTAACTTGAAGACAGTCTGCAAATGGACATGAAAGTTTTATTATGAATTATAATTACTTTAAAAATGTGTTTTTCCCATTTGATTTGAACATGTATTATGTGTATTTTGTTAGGTGAGTTTTCTAATGTTTAAATGCAATTACATATATATATGTTAATACACACTTAAAGCAGTCTAGAGAAGAAAAAGGATTTGCATGTTTTTAATGTTTACTTTGCAAGTGGTGAGGTCTTGCCTAGTGCATGACATGGTACAAACATGTCTCTTGCTCAGCCAATTCTATACGGCCATTAGAGTGAGTCACTGTGTTTATGATAATGTAGAAACCTCAGAGCAGAAACCAGTATGTGTAATGTGTGTTGAAGCTAGAGATGTTGAAACAGCTGATGTTAATATCTGGTGGGTTGCTCAGTGCTGTTTAAACAGCCAGTCTTTTTCAGGGCAGAGTCATTCCTGGTGATCCCTTTATCCTGTGGGATAGAACAGTTATTTCAGTTTAACAGTTATCAGTAGTTACATGAAAACTCTGAGGCTGGAAGCTAACAATATCTTCTCCCATTGAGAGTGGTGAAAGTTTAGGTAGTTGGTATTTAAAGTACTGATCTTGCTTAATTAAGGTATTGAATGATGTCGCAGGAGGAAGCAGGATGGCTGCAAGACACAAAGTGCATCAAGGTGAAAAGTCTGTATTTAACTAAATGCCAAATAAAGCACGAAGTCTTCATTTAAAAATGTATATCACAGTACTTCCTTTAAAAAGTTGTGATTAATCTTACAATGTTAACTTTTGTATTAGATGACAGTATAAAGCACAAACATTCGGATGGAATGCCACAAGCTCTGAATGTGCTCCAAAATGAGAAGCTGAATGTGCCTTTCAGTCACACATGAAAAGGTATGACTCTGAAGTCACTGGTGGCCTGTCGTATCCACAGTTGTGCAGAATGGAGCAAATATGGCTCATGTTGTCTGTGGACTTCCATTAATATGGTAAAACTTCTTATCTGTTTTTGTGGAGATTTCTGGTAACTTCTGTACATGGTATAATCAGAAAAGGATACAGGAGTTGCTTTCTAGGGGTACCTGATGTCCTGTAATGTTTAATTGCTCTGTGGGTGCCAGTTGTGTAGAAATTCCAAACTATTTTCACTTGCAAAGTTAATAAAATGAGATAGAATTTACTTACTTAGATTTTGTATCGGAGACAACACAATGTTGAATGTGGAATATTTTATTGTACTTCCTTTGTCATACCAAGAGTGGATTTAAATGATGGGAGAGGAGCTGGGTTGCCATACTTGCAGCACTGTCATCTCAAACTGAGCAGCAGTGCATGCTTCTGTTTGTAGATGCTGACTGTTTTCAGATGTTACAGAGGTTGTGTTCCTGTACCTTCCATAGAGGTAGAGACCAGCAGTTGGTGTCTTTTCTTGATGCTGTATTGATCACTGATATTGTTGGAAGGTAGCAAAGATCGTTTATAACTTCAAATGTCTCTATATTAAAAAGAAATTAAAAAGAAGACAGGCTAAGGAAGTTGGGGCTGTTCAGCCTGGAGAAGAGAAGGCTGCGTGGAGACCTCATAGCAGCCTTCGAGTATCTGAAGGGGGTCTACAAGGTTGCCAGAGAGGTACTCTTCATCAGGGACTGTAGTGATAGGACAAGGGGTTCAAACCTAAACGTGGGAGATATAGGTTGGATATAAGGAAGAAGCTCTTTACTGTGAGGGTGATGAGGTGCTGGATCAGGTTGCCCAAAGAAGTTGTGAATGCTCCATCCTTGGCAGTCTTCAAGGCCAGGGTGGATTGGGCTTGGAGCAACCTGGTCTAGTGGAAGGTATCCCTGCTGGTGGCAGTGGGTTGGAACTGGATGAGCTTTAAGGTCCCTTCCAACTCAAGCCATTCCGTGGTTTTGTGATTCTGAAAAGCCATGCCTCGGTGACATTAACTTAGTGTTGAGTCCAGAAGATGCTGGGTGCTTGGGTTCTTAGCATGTGTAGTTTTTAATGAAACAGGTTGTTGCTGTCAGGCGAATACTGCCATGGTAGCACACATCCTAGTCTAGTGAGAGAACCTAGAAATTAATGTTAAAGAAAATCCAGGTTCAAGTTTAGTTTGAAATGAATAATGTTCAAACTCTCGGGCGAAGGTGGGAAATGTAACGTAGAATCATAGAATAGTTAGGGTTGGAAAGGACCTCAAGATCGCCCAGTTCCAGCCCCCCTGCCGTGGGCGGGGACACCTCCCCCTGAATCATGCCACCCAAGGCTCTGTCCAATCCAGCCTTGAACACTGCCAGCGATGGAGCATTCACAACTTCCCTGGGCAACCCATTCCAGTGCCTCACCACCCTCACAGTAAAGAATTTCTTCCTCATATCCAATCTAAACTTCCTCTGTTTAAGTTTGAACCCATTACCCCTTGTCCTCTCGCTACAGTCCCTAATGAAGAGTCCCTCCCCAGCATCCCTATAGGCCCCCTTCAGGTATTGGAAGGCTGCTAGGAGGTCTTCACGCAGCCTTCTCTTCTCCAGGCTGAACAGCCCCAACTTTCTCAGCCTGTCTTCATACAGGAGGTGCTCCAGTCCCCTGATCATCCTCATGGCCCTCCTCTGGACTTGTTCCAACAGTTCCATGTCGGCAAGAAGAACTGTACAAATGTATGGCATAACTGGGTTAGAGGTTCTTTAATTCTCTTTAGAGTACCTACGTAAAACAAGTAGGAGAACGTTTATTTAGTTTTGATAGATTTCTATGAAAGTACTTTGTATGAAAATAAATCCTAACACACAAATTCATTTATCAGTGTATTTTACCAAGCATACGTCTAAAATTATATAGTTTAATGTGATGTTCATTTACATAATTTAGAAGTGAGTAGTAAAACGTGCAGTTTTGCAGAGATCATTTTAAAACTGATTATTGGCATCACCAGTAACAGCTCAGATGGAATAAAGCAGCTCTGTTTATAGACACTCTCACACTCAACATAATCTCATGTTCCAAGTTTTTTGTCACTACATGAAAAGTAATTTTTGGCTTGTATCATTACTTTGAATTTCTTTTAAGTGTTTTTTTTCCTTGTGGTATGATGGAAGAAATACCAATTGAATAGTTAAACTTTGGATTTGGGAGATGGAAAAAAAGGTCCAAGTTTCAGGAGTAGTTTTGGTGTTTTTGGAAAAGAAAACACAAATCCATTCCTTTGATTTATAAGCTCAAACACTGGTAAGTTAATGTTTGAGCAGATACTGGATATTTGTGGAAATATCTGTAAGTCTTGAAGGTTTCACAACTTCCATCACAAAACCGTGTTACTATGGCAAAGTGGTATTCACTCATTTGACAAGTGTGACACTTAACCAAGGAGTAAAAATAATACAAACCACATAATACACAAACTGGGGAGGGAGTTGTCTGTGCAGACAGTTTGTTGACACTTTGTTGGAAAAGATTCCTCTGATCTGCGTGTTGGGTAGGATCAGAAATACATCTGATTTGGACAGGGTTGTGAACGTTTTGCTGGGGATGTCGCTACTTATGCATACGTTCTAAATTGAGGCATAGTTGTTACAGGTTCAGGACCTAGATGTTAAGCAGATAGACTGTCCAGGCCTGATGAAATGCCAGTAGCTTGTTAGAAAAAGCAGAATCCCACACTTAAACACTGTTATAGACTGTGTATCTTTCTTCACAGCTTTCCGTGAGGATGTAAAGATGTAAGGTGTGCTCTTCTTTTCCAAGTGGAAAAAATAGCATGTCTCTCTTTTTTTTTCCTCTTTTTAAGCTTGTTTTCCAAACATGGCTGCAGTGAAGACAAAAAAGTGCGTTTTCCTTGGCGTAGGCTGTCAGATCTGACACTCGTGAAGGTTTATTTCTGCAAATTAAAAATGTGCTCATAAAATTGATGCTTCTGTTTTATTTTTTTTCCCCCACGTTTAGAGTTGGGCATAGTGCAGTTGAGCATTTGGTGCTCCCCACTGCACTCCTTCCTAAGGAACTGAGGGCAAGGAGATCCATGTTTGCACATAGCATGGACTCTGGTACACCTCATACAGAAAATAGCCAGAGAGAGTCTTCCTTTGTTGTCCCTTTCCTCCTAACGGGGTCTCAGTTTGGGGCTCTGAGCCAGACCAGTTCAGTGTGGATGTTGTTTTGGTCTTTTGAATGTGGATGTGAAGCAGTTTGTCTGTCCTTTGCTTTGCAAGAATTCTCTTTTTAAAAAACAAAGCTGGAGCTATGAAGTAGCCTATTTGTCCTAAAACTTATGAAAAGGAGGGGGAGGGAGTGCTGGGACCCATCTTTATAACAACAATCAGCCTTTGTAAGGTTTCATTCCAGGCTAATGGCTGGTGAAATTGTTCTGGGTAGTTAAAATGAAATGAAATGAATTAAAGAACATGAAGGAGAGCAAGCAGAATGGTTTATTGCTTTTCTTTGAAGGCACAATAGCTATACTCTGTCTCTTTTTGTTACTCATATCTGTGTGGCGGATATTTAAAGTCAGGGTTTTGAATAGCATGATGGCTAAATGAGGGCTATAAATCGAGGGCTATGGTGCAAAATTCTAGTGCTAGCAAGTACTAAAACACAATACCAAACAGGCTGGGGTCTAAAATTGTTTTAGACTGATGAATATGCAGACATAAACCCAGGAAAATATATGTATTCCCTACCAAAAAGCTTCCAGAAAACACTGATGTTCAATTTTTGTGAAAGGAAGACAAATATTTTAAACATGTTAAGGCTTTTGGTTTATGCTGGAGTGTTACTGATTATTTCCTTAAAAGCCTGAAAATCCATAATAAAGAATTTTAATTAAAAGTGTGAAAAACATGAAGTAGTCAAATATTTCTGTTAATGTGAGAATGTCAAGAAGTTGGTGTATAGGATTTCATTTATAAACCCACAAATTCAGCCAAAGCATGGATTTTCTTTTTTGCAGTGTGTTAGCTTGCTGATAGCAATACAAAAGTTTTCCAAAATGGGATAATGGAGCTTAGAAAGCACCTGGTTTGAGACTGTTACACAGCTGAAAAAATAAAGTGTCATATCAGGTTGGGGTCACATTTGTCTAAGAAAAACTAGCAGGAGGATTTCTTTTGTCAACACAGGAGATGAGCAGTACGATAACTGCAAATTATGCTCTCTGATCCACCCCTGTGTTATAGAAGTGACTAGAGATTAAAGCCTCGGCCAGGAATTTCATTACTCTTATACATTTTTCACAAAGGCAGTATTTGCCAAAATCCTGGTAAAGAAGGGTCAGAAGTTTTTGTGAAAGCATGAGATCATTTTTCACTGCGTGTGCATGCGCATATATATGCGGGTGCTGCAATAAACATACTTAGAACCAAAAAAGATACATAATCTGTTCAAGTATATGTGCCTAGGCCTCAGGGTCCATAATGTGAAAGTGGATGTTTGCTGGTATTCATGTTATGTGTAAGGCCTGGATTTTTTGTTTGGTTTTAATCTGGTTTTTGGGGGTGATGGGGTGGTGGTGGTATTTAAAGCATTAGCATAAGAATACAAACTGAAATGGAAGGTAATTTAGAATACTACAAATTGTTAAAAAGTAGGAAGTTTTTAGGGAGTAAAGAATACAGAACCTGGTAACTTTCCAAACAAAGTTTACTGACAGTACTGGTTTTATTGCCACTCAATTAAGTGAAGCGCAGAGTCTGGGAACCTCATTCTTCAGAATTTTAATAAATAGTAGCTCTCAAGCCTTTTTGTAGTTGAGTCTCTATGAGATAATGGCAGTACTGATTGTGTCTGTGTCTGTCTCCAGTGAAATGCAGAGCAGCCAATCAGTGTCTAAAATAGCTAGGTAGGCCCCTTGGAGCATCTGACCTACAGCAGTTCATTGCTTAGGGCTGCAACACCCGTGGAGAATGAGACATGTTATAGTTCATCAAACCTCCTCCTAGTCTGTTTAGGCAGCTGCTTGCACTGGCTGGAGTAAAGCTGCCCTGGGTATTTAGATGGTTACAGTGGAGACACTGCATTGTGGACACAGTTTCCATAAAACTGTTACGTGCACTTAGGGAGGAGACAAACAAAAACCAAAGGTGAGTGGGAGAGAGATCAACTAAATCATGGTGTGGTGCTGCAGGGTGTCTGGTACTTGATAGCTCTTATTCCATTGTGGGTGGACAGACAAGCTGAAGGATGCGATGTGCTCCTGGGTTTTACCATATGTAGATCTGCGTCAGTGTAGTAGGAGTTGTCCTGTGAGACTCTGTTGTGATGGTGGCACCAGAATGACTTTTCATTTTCAGTGTGCAAGCGTGTCCATCTTAGGTGCAGAGCCAGCCAGCGCCAGCACCAGTACCTGTCGCCTTGTCTTTTGTAAAGGAAGCCTACTGAAGAGGGAAAATAGAACCCCCAAATCAAGCTTGGGGCCCAAGAAAGTAAAAGCAGATGTGGCACATGTGATGAGGAAGCTAAATGAAAGCTGAGGTGTGCCCAGCTCATGCACCTAAACTGTTGATGAACTGATTTAACTTCTCACAGGCAGAGACTGTTAGGATGACCTATCCGATTTTATCAGTAGACAGTATGATAATTTGAGGAGTAGAAGCAGAAGCCTTAATTTTAACCCGAGTGTTTTGCGAGCTTGGAACTGCTGCACAACTTCTGATAGAAAGCAGCTGTCCTGTTTTTATCATGCGTGGGGGAAGTTCATCCGTCAGATTTAGGAGGTGGATTAATTCCTGCCCTGTAACTTGCTGTGAAATTGCTGTTTGGCATTGCCCATCTATTACTGGGGAACACTTCTTGCTACACCTGGCATTGTTTGTAGTTGTTTCTTTTCCCAGTATGTTAATATGGAAGGAATTTATTTGCAGATGTTTTATCATCAATAAGAAGCATCAGAATGTGAGTCCAGAACAAGGGTTTGGCTTTGTGCTTGGTTGGGAAGGTTACCTGCATGTGTGCTTGCTGCCATTGCCAAGTACTAGTGTTCTTGATTCCTACTTGGGAGAAGCTTTTTAAATGTCTAAAACATCGTAGGTAACTGATGTCTGCTGAGGCAGACACGAAGAAAAGCTTCTTATAGCTACACGTTTAAAACTTTCAAAGAGCAGTAGATATGTGTCCATGAAAGTATTGATTGCATCCATATGAAATGGCCCATTTTTTATTGACTGCTGGTGTATTTCCATAATACGGAAGTATGCTACATTGGGGTTGTGTTTACTTTAATAAAATTCTTCATTGCTTCACTCTGATTATATCTGTTCTCGGATAAGAATAGTTTGCAGGGCAAAATGAATGAGTGGCTTTATGCATAATACAAGAGTATCAAATTAATCAAAATGTAAGGTGCTTTCTGCTTTTTAATACTGACTAAATGTTTTCCTTGCAGAAGTTGAGTTGGCTGCAGAATAGATTGTTATATTAAAATGTGCCTTTTCTTTTTTCCTCCCTCTAAGAAAGATTTGCCTTGTTCTTTATAAAGAAGCCCTCCACCCCACACATGCAAACCCTGTTAAGATTGTTTAGCTATGTGGACATTGCAGTACAGGAGTGTATGCTTGAGGCTTAACTGTGGTTTTGGGAAGCCGTCACAAAAACTGAGGGGTAATGATTTAGTGACTAACTCAGCTCATGAGTTAGGCTTCTTGGGTTTCTAGCCTGATTCTTTCTAACTGAAGGACATTTGACCCATTGCCAGATCATTGTCTTCCAGTTTTCATTGCAGCTGAAAGCCATGGCTGATGTTCTGAACAGCTAGTGGTGGGAAACTGGAGCTATTTCATACTTGTATGCTTTTAAATAATATATAAAAAAATTAAAGAATAAAAGCTTTCTACCAAGTGTCAAGGAACTGGTATGGTGGATACAACAATTGGTGGTACTGTATCTTAGTGTAGCATTGTATAATGACTGATACTTTCATTTTGACTAAATAAAATCCTTTGAGGGGGAAGCAAGTACTACGTGGATTAGGGTCTCCACCTCTTCCTGTTTTTCCTTTGGGTTTGTGTACAATTGGCCTTTTGTTCAGAAATGAAAAGGACCAGGGTGTTGCTCTGTGCTTCCCCAGAGTTGCTTGCTGTATTGCTACTACAGCTGTTGTCTCGTCTGTAAACCACCTACTGTCTGGTGAAAATCTGTTTTCTGTTCTCACTGTTCTGAGCCATTCAGGCTTTTTAGCTATTTTATTGTTGTGTTTTGCACAAGTAAGAACATTACTGCCAAAATACCTTCTGATGTGTTCTTACTGTTGATGTGTAAGCTTTGTGGGAGTCTGATACTCCATAAGTAGGGACAATGTGATGTACTGTTTGGCATTAACGTTTTTAGGCTGTGGTTAATGTCACTGATGAAATTGTGTAATAATGCCATGAATTCACAGTTATTTAACATGGAAAAAGGAACTTAAAATATTGATCTTTCTGGGTTATTACATTTGCTTTTAAAGGTAGATGGAGCATTCACACCTGAGGCTGCAACATCGATCATAACATTATCAACTGTAAAAGCCTAATGGCTGTCAGTTTACTTCAGAAATAATATAAAGAGCAACCTACCTTTAAATCAGGTGATTAAGTTGCCTAGGATGGAAGAGCGTTTCTGTGCAGTTTCAACAAAAGGCAGATGCACAGATTCTTCTTTGACTCTGCAATGGGAGCTTGCCAGTGATGGTGACATGGATTTGCCAATTGCTGAGCATTTCTCAAGTGAGCTTCCTGTGATGAATGCTCTGGCCTTTTCTGAGGTGGTGTGTTGGAAAACCAGCTTCAGAAAAAACAAACAAGAGTTGTGTAGAAATAGAAGGATTTTCAGATTATTATTTTTTTTCTTTTTCTAAAGGTATTTGTGGTGTTTTGACTTGGAAATGTCACGGGTTGACATCAGTCCCTTTTGATAGGAAGTGTTGGTGATTTTGGGGGATCCAGTTAGGCACTTGTAGGATGAAAAGTGTTGAGAAGATACCTTTTGAAAGTATTCCAACACCAACAGTGTTCCGAGTTGCTGGTGTGTTTTTTCTCAGTAGCTCCTAGAAAACGGAGGTCTAAAGCAATTCTGACAGAAGAGGTGAATACTAACTGTCCATAGTATCTATTCAGGAGTGGCGAGAGCTGTGTATTAATATATGATTCTCAAAGGCATCTTCCACTTTTTTTCCTTGTACTGTTTTTCTTTTTCTGGTAATTAAATATAAGATGTATTATAGAGTGTTGGGAGGGCAGGAAATGAAAGGAGTAGATATTTAATACTAGTAGTGATATGCATTTGGTACATAAAACCATGAATTAAGACACACAAAGTAACCCAGATCAATGGATGAAGTTAGTGTGATGCAGGATTTGAAAATGGCTAATGAGCAAACACTGTGGAGGATTTGTGATTTTCCCCTCCCTTTTTTCCTGTTCCTTTGGATCCCTGAAGGTACCTGACAGTCTTTAAGGTTGCGTATTGATTTTTGTATCTAATAAGATAATAAAAATCTAATAAAGTAAAAAGGTAGCATGGTTAAAATGTTGTTGTGGGTTTTTTTTACTTTAAAGTAGTTTTGCAGAAAGCATTTTAGAGAGCTCATTCCAGTGGCTAATCAAAATCATAAACCAAAATACAAAATAAAGGCTAAGTATAAATTAGTGCTACTGAAAAGCTGTTCCCAAACCAGCTGTGCTTACATACAGCAAGTTTACATTATTAACTACACCATTTCTCCAACTGGTATGTTGTCAGCACAGTGGAATGGAACCTTCATCTTTACCCATTATTTCCTTTCATAAAGCTAAAATAACTTCATCATAAAAAAAGATAGAAAATAAAGTCACATAAGATACACTGTTGAAAATGTGCGGTTTCATTCAGATGTATAAGGAATAAAAGGGTGAAATGGCATTTGAGGAGTTTAAGAAGAACTGCGGAGCCTGCTGAGATAAAGATGAAAAATGTGTGTGCGAGGTTGTGGTTCTGTTCACCCCCCTGTTGGGGCTGACAGATCAGTCCAGAAGTGGCATCAGGGCAGGGAGACATCAGCTTCAGTAATGGAGAGATGTCTGCTGGAAAGATTGCTCTATCACGGTGATGGGTTCCTCACATGTTATAAATCTAAGATTGTTCTTCCCTGCTGCAGGGATGAGCAGCTCTTTCTCCTTCCTAGAATGAAATGTCGGCTAGAGAGAGGAACAGAAATGAAAACGAAAAGTGAGGAAAGTTATCTTTTTAACATAAATCTCTTGTGGAAACAGTATCAGACCCATTAGTGATTTGAAAAACAGCGCTGTGCTGGTCTTCTCCCTACACATGGAAAGAAACAAGCTGCTTTATGGTTCCTCCTCTCCCTTTCTCGGTGCGTTTAATGCAGGTGCAGTAGTGATGGACTGCTTTAAATTTCTGTGTGGGAAGTGAGGTCCAAGGTGCTGACAGCTCGGGGAGCTGCCACCTATGCAGCAGTGAAGTGCTGGGAAAAGGACATCCTGTTCATTGCCTTTGGATTATGATAAGGAGTGAACACGGTGTGGTTTTCCAGTCCCTCCTGTCCTGGGAGGGAAACCCAGAATCAGTGGCTTCCAAAGAGAACCCAGTAGCAGTCAAAAATTTGATGTTATGGCACGTGCTTGACAGGGACTTGCTTGTCTACTTGATGCCTTTGAGAAGTTCAGGGATTAGCCCATGGCACAGAAGCACCACCTGTGAAAGCTAGCTTTGAATGCAGGCAGACTTCCACACACCACCTCTCCCCCCCGCCCCACACCCTTCCTTCTAGGTTTGCATCATTTGTGTAGCTTATTTTCGTCTTTGATTTGGTATAATGAAACTCTGTAACATGTTTTGTTTTAAATCCCTCTGAGTTTGTTCGGAATGCTTTGGCAGTCCTAAAAATAATGCTTGTGGCTGGTTTGGTTTTTCTTAGATGGATGCAGAACTGGTGAACAGCATGTTATGTTTGTGGTGCCCTGGTGAGCAAGTACTTTGGATCCTTCCTATTCTGCAGTAAAGTCAGATGCACAAACATAATTTATCTTGGTGAATTTGTATGAGCTTTGATTAAGCTTAGGTAGCTTGTCAGTATAGATTTCCTAGTAGGAAACATGGAAATTCAGGCGTAATAATTTATTTAACTTGAAAAGCGAGCTTGAAACAAAATTTGTTATTAGATATAATTCAAACCAGGCGGGAAAGTGGATGGTTAGATACAGTGTAATGTGGTTTTCTGTAGGCAGATTGTGCTAAACTGACCTGATATCTGTGTTTGATAAGATTTCTGATTCTCTAGGAAAGGCTGCTTCTGCTATCTTTACTGTTGTAGAGCATGTAGTGTAGGAAATGCCTGGAGAGATTTGTGAAAGTGGCTTAAAGGGTGTGAATGTATTTTGAAGTTACCGGGCTTAAGGAAGTTTACTTGTTGAGTTTTCAAGGATGTTTTTTGCCTGATCTCATTTAATATTTTTAATGATCACCGATCATATTTGAAAAATCATGGCAGTCAGGTGAAGTTCCCGATGACTGGAAAAAGGGTAATATAGCCCCCATTTGCAAGAAGGGGAAAATGGATGACCCAGGGAATTACAGACCAGTCAGTCTCACCTCTGTGCCTGGCAAAATCTTGGAGCGGATTCTCCTGGAAGGCATGCTGAGGCACATGAAAACCAACAAGGTGCTTGGTGACAGCCAGCATGGCTTCACTAAGGGGAAATCCTGCCTAACCAATCTGGTGACCTTCTATGATGGGGCTACGGAACTGATGGACAGGGGCAGAGCAGTTGATGTCATCTACCTGGACTTGGGTAAAGCCTTTGACACTGTCTCCCATGACATCCTTCTCTCTAAGTTGGAGAGACATCAATTTGATAGGTGGACCACTCGGTGGATAAAGAACTGGCTGGATGGCCGCACACAAAGAGTAGTGCTCAGTGGCTCAATGTCCAGCTGGAGACCAGTAACGAGTGGTGTCCCCCAGGGATCGGTGTTGGGACCGGTCTTGTTCAACATCTTTGTGGGTGACATGGACAGTGGGATTGAGTGCGCCCTCAGCAAGTTTGCCGATGACACCAAGCTGTGTGGTTCGGTTGATACATTGGAGGGAAGGAATGCCATCCAGAGGGACCTTGACACGCTTGTGAGGTGGGCTGATGCCAACCTGATGAAGTTTAACCGTGCCAAGTGCAAGGTCCTACACCTGGGTCGGAGCAATGCCAGGCACAGCTACAGGTTGGGCGGGGAAGAGATCGAGAGCAGCCCTGTGGAGAAGGACTTGGGGGTGTGGGTTGATGAAAAAATGAACATGAGCCGGCAGTGTGCGCTTGCAGCCCAGAAGGCCAACCGTATCCTGGGCTGCATCAAAAGGAGTGTGACCAGCAGGTCGAGGGAGGTGCTCCTGCCCCTCTACTCTGCTCTTGTGAGACCTCACTTGAAGTATTGTGTGCAGTTCTGGTGTCCTCAACATAAAAAGGACATGGAACTGTTAGAGCAAGTGCAGAGGAGGGCCACAAGGATGCTCAGGGGACTGGAGCACCTCTTGTATGAAGATAGGCTGAGAAAATTGGGGCTGTTGAGCCTGGAGAAGAGAAGGCTGCGTGGAGACCTCCTAGCAGCCTTCCAATACCTGAAGGGGGCCTATAGGGATGCTGGGGAGGGACTCTTCATGAGGGACTGTGGTGAGAGGACAAGGGGTAATGGGTTAAAACCTGAACAGGGGAGGTTTAGATTGGATATGTGGAAGAAATTCTTTACTGTAAGGGTGGTGAGGCCCTGGAATGGGTTGCCCAGGGAAGTTGTGAATGCTTCATCCCTGGCGGCGTTCAAGGTGGGGTTGGACATAGCCTTGGATGGCATGGTTTAGTGGGAGGTGTCCCTGCCCATGGCAGGGGGGTTGGAACTGGGTGATCTTAAGGTCCTTTCCAACCCTAACGATTCTATGATTCTAACACAAAGAGTGGTTGTATGGTAAAGCAGTTTACTGATGATAAATGTAAAAATATACTGCCAATATATGTGAGAATCAAAGAGACAACTTGGTGACTTTAAGGATAGGACAGATAGAAATGGGTGAAAATTAGTAAATTGGAAGGCTGATAATTTACTTAAGATGACTGCCGAAACAGTAGGCTAGACAAAATAATGTAGTGGATTGAAATAAAAAGACTCTAAAAGAGACCAGGAAAAGGAATGGTGTAGAGAAATGAGAAGTGTCCAGTTCCTATTAAAATTCCAGTGATTAAGACTGTTCCAGATAGGATCTTGCCGGTGTCCAGAGCAAGGGCATCAATACTTGTGTCTTTACAAGAAACTCCACTCTTACTTTATCTAGATAATTGTTGTTACCTAGAATTATATTTGGCTTTTATGCTCTGCTCACACTGGTGACTTGCTGTCAGTTCACAGTAGGTAACAGATGATCTGCTCCACAGTGAATGCAGTGGAAAGCCACTGGAAGAGCTCAGAGCGCTCTGTTAGAGTGGCTGTAACTCAACCTTAACTACTTTTATCCATCTTGTTAAATGCTTTCAGGTCTGTTTCCTTATTGTTTTTTCTTTACTTCTTAAAAGTTTCTCTGCTTTCTCTGAACTGTGTGTACCAGCTCTTCATTGACTGTGTTGTCTTTGTCTCTCCTAATGTTTCAGATTCTTGTGCTCTTTCTCATTTATTCCTTTCAATATTTTCTTATTTGTATTTACCATTCTGCATATTTATTTTTACACTGTACTGTGTCTTTCTGTTTGTATAATCTGTATGTTGTGACTTTATTGTGAGTAATCATCTGAATCCCTGCTGTGCAGTGGCATGCTTGGTTGTGGTAGGCATCGTGTATACATAATCTTCCGCCTCCAGACTAACCCTTACAGTTTTCAGTGACC
The DNA here is from genome assembly GCA_039720435.1 of Amazona ochrocephala. Taxonomy (NCBI): domain Eukaryota; kingdom Metazoa; phylum Chordata; class Aves; order Psittaciformes; family Psittacidae; genus Amazona; species Amazona ochrocephala. The sequence continues at coordinate 15,998,669 of CM077883.1, forward strand.
TTTGGGGTTTTTTGAGTGATAGTTTTTTGTTTGCTGCCCAGAGGAGAACAAGCTGAGCTTGATGAGCATTAGAGTATTAGCACTGTAGTGTTTATCTTCTCATTTCTACCTGCAGAAGAGAGGAAGAAGCATTCCATTTTTAGTGAAATAAAGGACAACTTGATTCAAATTGAGCAGCTTCCTGGGAAGTTGAGGTTGAGGCCATGCTTTCACAATCCAGCTGTTGACTCTTGAGGCTGAGGTTGCATGATACATGAATAAAGTAACAGGTCTGGTTTTAAAGAGATCCAAGCATTTGCAGTTCACTGACAGTGAACTGAAAATGGTTGATGTTGAAAGGCTCTCTGGAGCCTCTCTTACCCAAACCCCTGCTCAAGCAGGGTCACCTGCAGCAGGCTGCCCAGAACCATGTCCAGACAGCTTTTGGAGATCTTCATTACAATATCTCAATTACTCTTGCTCTTAATTCCCCTATTTATTTATTTGACAATGCATATACTTCATGTACTTCATGGGAGAGGAGCAGCCCCAGAGATTCCTCTGCCATGAAGAGGAGAACCACCTTGTCCTCCTTTGTTTCCTTTTTTGTTTTCAGGGAGTAGCTACACTGAAGTATATTGCTTCTGCATTTTGCAGAGAGCGTTGTAATGATTTGTATGATTTCTCAAAGGAAAAAAAGGGTGGGATTGGCCCTAAAAAAGACTTGCGCTTTGGTGGCTGGGAGCGTGCGTGGATGTTATTTTCCTGCAGTTCTGCTGTATTCTACGTTGTAAGTTACATGCAATGAAATTATCTGCTGTGAAAATATGTGGTTATCTGATTTATTTTAGGACTTGACTTTGGGAAGTTGTGCTTGATTATACTAATTGACCTATTGTTCAGAAATAGTCCAGTAGTTTCTTCAAGCTCTCTAAGCTGACTGCTTACTGTCCACTGTTACCAGCCACTGCTTCTTTTAGCTGCAGGACGCAGGCTGTTACTTCTCTTCTCTGTGTGCCTGAAATGGCTAGAACTGGAGATAGCAAACAGGTAAGTGTGTTAGAGGTAGTGAATAGTAAGCAGCAGTTTTGATGTTTTTGTTTTTTTAGGCAACTGTTTACAAGCATTAATGTAAGTTCTGAGACTTAGGAACAGCTGGTGGTTGTTCAAATGCTCTGGAAGTAAAGCAGAACTGGACTGTGTTATTCACCTCTGTTTGCCAACCTCTGCTGTTGTAGCTGCTCAGCCTTCCTTCTGCACGGCTCTGTTCTCACCAGCTTTGGGAGGTTTTCCTGCTCTTCCCCCCAAGTTTTCAGGTTAGTAATGAAGTGTTGTCCTCCCATAAAAATGTCATAATCCTTGAGTGATTTAAAGTGTGTCTGGCTCTGAGATTGATGATACAAGGAATAGTTTGCTGTAATGCAGTTAAAGGCATCATGGTCTGGTTGCCAGAACTAGGAGTCGGGGAGCTTAAGTCTCATTGCTGGCCCTGTAAATGATTCGTGTTGTGACCTTGGACAAATCACCTAATCTCTTTGTGCCTCTGATGTGCTGGTTGTGAAATGGGGATACTAATGCTCATGTAGCTTCATCAAGCACAGTGTGAGGAGTGCTGTGTACAAAATAAATTTGCCATGAGGGGACAGCTTAAGTCTATAAATTCCATATGAAGTGGAATTTATCTGCTTATCTGAGTATATCTTTACTGAGAGCCTGGAAACATAAGTGCATAAAATTCTGTGTGAGCTGAGCGTTTTCATCAGTCTTGGCCATTTCAGGATCACACCCTTTTCCTGCCCTGGAACTGGACACTTGCTTCCCTGGAAGTGTGCTGTTTCCATTTGAATCCACTGGAATTTACATGGTGTATTTTTCACATCTGTTGTGCCTCTTGAGAAAGTAGGTTTGCCCAATGGGCCAGTTGCTGTGTTTTAAAGTACATATTTATTATATAATCTATTTCCCTTTGCTGTTCTAATATTCAGCAAGGGTTCATTTTTCCACAGCTATAAGCCTGTCTTGTGCTCACATCCTGCGTGGGAGTTCTGTATGTAGACTGCCTATACTGACCTGTTGAAGTCTCCCTTCCCTTTTGTTCTTTGTTGGTACCTAACTGACTAGTCTATTGAAAGCTATAAGCACGCTTTTGTGCATGTGCTTTCATATAACATCTATTTTGGTTGTCTTATAAATACATACCAAGTGAACAAAATTAAACTGGGAAAAAATATCTCTGCTGGTGCTAGCAGCTAGGGAACTTCCATGATCCTCCAATTGGAGGTGCTTTTTGTTTATTGGAAAGGGTGAAATAAATAGGAATGAAATTAGGCATAGTATTTAAGGCTTATACTCAATTTGTTATGTATCATGGAATTTAGCCTAATAAAAAATTATTTCCCTGGTCTGTTGAGGGGGCTTTACCTATTCTGTAGGAAGATATTTATTACCATTTAACCTTACCGCTTGAGTCATCGTCGTCTTCATGTTTTCTTTTAAAAGATGTATTAAAAGGAACATATCAGACCGAGAATGGACATGACATTCAGGTTTAAAAACGGAGTGTTTAATGGAATCATGAATAAATGGAAACAGATTTGTCTGTCAGAAATTAAATAGGAGTATTCTTTGATTAATATCAAAATCTAATCTAAAATAGTTTTAGCCATTTCATACAGGTGACATCTGTGCTTAAATATAATTTCCTCTCCCTGTTCTGGCATGACTGTTAATTAGTTACTCAATGTAGTTCAACATTTAGTTAATAAATATGTCAAGCTTTTACCATGGTGTTCTTTTTGCAGAGTTGTGAATTTGCAATTAGTTTTAGATTTACTACATGGTGACAGACAGTGCTGTATAAATAGAGGTTAAACACACAATTTACATATTAATTTCATGATTCATTTATTCAATGATTTATGTGGATATAGATTGTATTTAATCTGTGCTGTAGTTGTTTCAGGCATGACGAACAGAATCACTATACTGGCAGAGAAGTAATGATGTCTGTATTGAGCTACAGAAAGCAAAGAGATAAAACAGTAGATTTTGAAACCCAGTTATTCATTAATCTCAATACTTTTTGAGAGGTTGGTGACAAGCAATAATAGATTTCTGAAGTATGCATATAGAGATGTATACATGTGTATACATGCACATACATACACACCGAAGAGTGTGCTAGTCCATCTTGTCTGTATAATAATGCATATTATCGTTAGATAATGGTTTGTGCGCAATGCTGTTAACCCTGGAAGTCAGGAGATCAGTCACCACCACCTCATTCTAAGAGTCAGACTGCATGTGTCCCATGAGTGTTTGGTGTTCCTGCTGTTGTGCATGTGCGCTTGAAATTAAGTGTATCCGTATTACTGGCTTCTTCGAGGCTGTACACCTACTTCTTGTGGTTAAAAGTTTTGCAGTAGCTCTTTCCGTTTATTGCAATGCAACTCCAGTATTTTTTTATTATTTTAAAAGGGAGTTGAGTAGTATTCTGTCTGCTAAAACTTTTTTTTTTATTTTAATGCATAATTCTTTATTTTGTCGCTTTTATTGAAGGAAGAGCAAAGTATTCATAGGTGAGTTGAGAAATTCAGAAAACTCACTGCATGCTCCCATTTTATATTTGCCTATTACAGACTTGGATATAAAAATTCATAGAGGAAGTGCTTTAAATATAGTTAGATTTATAACTACTCCAGCTCGTACACATGTATTTGATGCTATGAATGTACTAACTTAAAGCACATTTTTGGTTTTGTATCATTTTCCTTGCTGCCCGTTGTGAAAGTATAAAGATCTCTGAAGTGAAGATAGATACTTGACCTAAGTTACCAGATTATGGCCTTAAATGGACTTGATAAACTTCAGGCAGAGTTAAATTAAAATATATCTCCAATTTTGGTGCTGTACTTGGTTCTTGTTCCCTTGCAGTACTGTGTGTGTAAATCCTGCGAGCTGCCTCTTCCAAGTCTTTTGCGAAAAGAGGGAGGTTCCACCTTCCTCATGTTCTCTGAATCCCTCCAGACAAACAGTGATTTAGCACAAAAATAAAAGAAATTAACTAAGGTACTTGGAAACAGATTAAGAACCTGAAACAAAAGATAGAATTACTCCTTTAATTCATTAAGACAAATGGCACATTATTAGTTGCCTTTTGAAAAGACAGGGAGTAGAGAACCCTGGAGTGAGGTTGAGCCTGGAAAGAAGTTGGAGGGAAACGTTTGATAAGATTCGGTTTGGTTTTTCATGATCCAGCTTTAATTTGAGTAATTTCACCAGGTTTAGTCTGTTCTGCCCATGACTCTAATTGCTAAGTGATCTCCTTGTCCTTATGTTAGTGTCGGGCTCGTGAGTCATGTTTCTTCTCTCCTGTCCAGCTGAGGAGGAACAGGAGCAGTAAAGCAGCTTTGGTGGGCACCAGGCATCCAGACATTGTCAACTCACCACAGCCATCTAGAGTATGCCAGTGGGAGAAGACACATAGAAACCTTGGGAATCTTCCTTTCCTTTGAACAGAACTGAAAGGGAAAAAATATTTGAAATAACTGTGTTTGTTTTTTTTTTTAATTTATTTTTTTTAAATGTCAAAGCAACTGCATGGGGGCAGGTTGAAAACTTCACTCTCTTTCTTAGGACCATGCTTTTCCTCACATGTTTATACTGCAAATTTTTGTGTGTACTTCAGCATGTAGACATGTGCAAGCACATGTGTTTTAGTAGTATTTCCTTTTACTTACCTGGGAAGAGTTGGAAAATGTGTATTGAAGCAGCCGTTTCTGCTGTTTAAACTGAGTCGCTGAAATATGTTAGTAGATGTAGAGAGCTGGAACCTCACTTCTAAACCCCTTGAAAGTGTAATGCGCTGAGTAGCTGACTGCAGGGAGCAGGTGTCAAACAGTATTTAAATGACATTCTCAACAAAATAAATATTGAGCTGCCCTGTCACTTTGGTGGGAGAATAATCTGCTCAAAAAAATTCTATTCATTGTAAACTGCCTCTGACATTTGTTCTTCAGGAATTATTTGCAGTTTATCTTCCGAGCTAGAGCCTTTTATCAGCGCAGCAGTTGAACTGCAGTGCAAAAAAAATGGTAATTGAGTATTTTATCAAATGCTTCCAACAAAACGGACTTTGCAAGTCGTAAATGGGGATTAAAACCATTGTTGGCAGGGATGAACAAATTGGAATGATTTATTATCCCAAACATCATTATGTCACTGCTCAGAAATAAAAAGAAACAAACAACTGCCCCCCTTTTGCTGAAATGTGCACTCAGTCTCAGCCAAGCGATGGAAGGTAAATACATGTTGTAATTATTTGTGCTAGAGAGGCTGCTTAAAAAAAAGGGGGGGGGAAAAGCATCATCATAATGGCACAGCTGCTGTGGGACATTATGTGAGGAAAAGAGACAGTAATAAGAGAACTGTGTCAAAGGAAGGCAACTCTGAATGTGTACTTCAGCTCTCCTGATTACAGAAGGAAGATTAAATATTATAAATGGGGCAATTCGACAAAGTGGATTTACTACTTGAGTTTAACACCTAAAGAGCCAGTGTTTTTAAAAGGGACCTTGTCTCGCCTTCATGAAATAGCTTCAAAAATAATATGAAAGGAAAATATATTGCAAATGCTGTTATTTACAGTATATAAATAATTGAATAGTCAGAAATAAAGTAAGTGAATCCGTATCAGTTCTGAACTACGAAATGGAGGCGATGAGACTTAATAAGATTATGGGGTTTAGGAATTTTATTTTCTGTATATGTTCATAAACCAGGGAGCTTTATAGGCTTGATCTTGGGACTTGTTGATCCCAGCTTAGCAAAATTCGCCTATTTTGAATTTCCACCTTTTTTCTGCTTCAAAGTGGATGTTTGTCCTGAAAATGCCTGATTCCAGAGACCATCATGATAAGTTTTCCAAGCTCATGATTTCTGAGGCTGCAAAATGAAGAGATTAGATAAAAAACTTCCTTGGCACCAGTGAATCTTGTTCTGAAGGGTTCATTAAGAATGTCAGATATCATTGGCTTTTAGATGGATTTTTATTAACGCTGGTAATGGAAGAAGATGCACCAGTTCGGTGTGAAGCTGTGTGGCAGTACACATATCTTTGGGGAGGCTTTCATTGAGTCTCAGTGTCTACTTTTTCTCACTGTATGAATGTTGCTCTTTTTCTGTTATCAAAGTTTGCATGTATTTTTCTTGTCTTTGAGAAACAGACTCGTGTCCATTTAATGTGACACTAAATTTGGCAAAATTTAGATATATTTAAGCCCAAGAAACTGCCTTTGTTTTGTAGCATGTGTTCTGTTTGGGTGACATACATCATGTGTTTGTTGTTGCATGTATTACATTACTTGAAGTTGCTGGTCCTTAACAGGCTGAAGGATCATTTTTCTCTTACGGGGCATCAGGAATAGGTAATGTATTTTTTTTTACTGGGATAGTTAGGATTTAAATACATGAATGTGCTGCTTGTGAGAAGCTCCTGCTTTCTGTGATTTGCCTTGAAAAACAAAACCACTGGAAAAATGTTCTTGAAGTTTTGTAACCTTCCTGCAGAATTTCAGTGTTCTCCTTGGAGCTGGAGTCTCTTGCCTTAAATGTCTGCACTGGTTTGAGCTCTGGATGTGCCGCTGTCTTGATGCAGCTTTGCTTTACTGAGGGGGAATTATGGCTCTTTTTGGAGGCTGCCCCATGATTCTCAGCAGGCACTGAAGGGGCATTTGCAAACATGTATTTTCTTTTTATTTCTATTAATATTTCCCCAGAAGCTTCATCTTCCATGATGTATCAGTGTAACCTTCACTTTTTAACTCTGTACTGGAGCCTACAGAAGATAATTTGGAGCATCTGCCTACAAAACATGTTTTTAAAAGATTTTGAAGGAGCGAAGTCCACCCTGTTTTGGCTGTTTTCAAAACGTTATTGAGGTGAGACAGCTGCAGAGGTTGATTGGTGAGATACTTCACAAATTTCTGCTCTAAAAATTAGATTCCCTCAAGTTTTGTACACTGCTCTTAGTGTATCCTCTGGTCATTGTTCTAGCTGAGAAAGTGAAGAGTTTTGTTCAAGATGGATATCTCCTGTTGCTCTCATCCGCTGTGGAGGATAGAATAGGAAAATAATTTTTATTAATCTAAAATAAGCCTTCTATTTAACACAGTTGGTTCTAGGTCATTCCGCATTTGATTATTGTACATCCCCACCACCAAACTCTTCAGTGGAGGAGAGCAGGAGATCACTAGTGTATAGTGTGTGGCATACCTCACATTTTATATCTGTAGCTTAGTAAGTGTACATCATTAGTAGTCAAAGTAAATAGGAGCAACTTCCATGTAAGCTAAGCTGGGAGGCTGGGTGATGGATGTCACATGTCTTTATTTTTTTGGTGCCTGTAAAAAATTGAATTAGTTGCATTTTCATGTTAGATGTGGTGGTAGTGGTGCCAATTTTAACAGCATCAAAATCCTTTTTAGGAAATATTGGTCACAGGGTTTTTTCCTTGACATAGTGTGCAGAGCTAATATACATTCATTTGCAGCCTGATCTTTTCCACAGCAACTGTGAGTTGATGTGCCTACAGTGTTGTTGCTTCTGAGTAAACCTCTGACATCATATAAAGACTTTTAGATATCTTTCAGTACCTTGTGGTAAAGGTGATCCTTGGGAATTGCTTTCTGAATAACTCCTGTATACTGTACATCACTTTTATTTGTTCTCCTATTAAGGGTTTACACTTCAAGAGACACAACTTCACTGTAAGCCAGCAGCCCATCAGCATAGAATGCAGCATGCAATACTTGTTTGCCTTTCCTTTTCGTCCCCTAAAAAGCAGATGGAAAGCACACACACCGACTGCTACCCAACACGGGCAGGACAGTAGCTTGCACATAACCACATCTTGTTCTGAAATTACCCACCCTTGTCAGAGAGCTGAGAGGCACTGGGAGGATGGCTGCATTGCCTCCTGTAACAGGAAGGTAGAGAACAGCCAGCGTAAGTAAGGTTAAACCCTGTAAATTTCTTATATTGTAGCCATTTCTACATAATAAATTGGTTATATGGTAGAATTAGAGTAATTGAACAGGCCTCTATGTGGTGATTCATCTTAATCATGACCTTTTTTCCTGTTTATAAATTTAATGTAACATGATTCGTATGTTGGTGCAGATTTCATAGTTATCCTTCAGAAATTAAAACGGGTGAAGTGTAAATTCCTATCTCACCTTTAGCAGCTTCCTGTACTTCTAAGTTTAAATACATAATAACATTATCAAATTAGCAAGGCTTGAGACATTCTGTGAATAGTATGAAAATATGCTGGCTTGCATATAAGGTAGCTTTTGATTATATTAGCTCTTCTGAGTCAATGTTTTTCATCAAATTCTAATATAATATGTAATAAAAGGAATACAATTAAAATAAACTGTTTATATGCTTGTTTCTTCAATCAGCAGGTTTTTTTGGCCCCTAATGTCCCAGTGACCTTGAATTTAGAGCAACTAAGTAATAACACCCATTAAACTTTATTATCGTCCTCTGCTGCCCAAGCTAAAAATTAAGTACAGCACGAAACTGAGAGATTCTGCTGGCTAAATAAAATGAGATTGTTACTCAGTTGTTTGAGAGCTTCCTTATAGTTCATCTTCTGATATACCTCATTTCTAAAGTGTGCTGTATAATTAGTACACACATTAGGAAAATAAAATGGCATTTACACCCTGTCTTACCCAGCACTTGTTGTCTTTTGAGTGTGCTGAATGATTTTTGGGAAGTCAGTTTTGGTATTTTCCAAAGGTGGCATCAAGAAATGATATTTGTTTCTTCAGAGAAGACAAATAATAATTCAAGAACTCTTTCGATCCTCTGAGTGGCAGTGACTTCCTTACCTGGAGGAAAAAGCTTCACTCATACTGAATATCTAAGAGCTGTTGGTTTCTCCTTTGAGACTGCCTGCAATAGTACTAGGTTCGCACTGGTTCTGTGCGCGTGAAGTTTGAAAAAGGTGGACAGAATCTGTCAGATACAGTCTCCCTGTGCATCCAGGTCTGCTGATCTCCGTGGCATACTGCTAAGTCAGTCTGATATTAATTCTTTGTCAGGAAAAGGTGACCTATCTGGGAGGATAGCCTCCTGTGAAGCAGTGCCCGTGTCTGTCTGTCTCTGGATTTCAGAGCTGTGTGATCTCTGGGAGGCAAAATTTATGATTTTGCTGTCGGGCAGAAGGTGTCCAGAGTTGTTTAACTTCAGTGTACCAAGCAGTCTTCAGGCATGAGTGACTAAAGCATTAAGCAGATTTGATATTGAACTACTCATCAAAAGCTGAAGAAGTTCTCGTATCCCTGACCAAGCCTCACTTGTCCAAAACCAGTAGGTTTCTCAAAAACCAACCCCAAAAACCGAAGCAAAACAAACAAAAAACCCCAAACAAACAAGAAACCAAGAAAAACACCAAGCAACCCAACCCTCCTCCTCCTCTCCCCCCCAAACAAAAAACAAACCCAAAACCAAACCATACCAAAAAATAAACCCAACCTCAAAAAAACCACCACCAACAGAAATTCCTATTGCTGCCTTAATCTAGTGGACATAATGGGAGAGAGTTAATGTAGCAGTAAATGTTGTGAAACTTCATTTTATTATGCAGTATATGGATGAAATAAATCCCTGTGCATTGAATTACATTATAGACATGCTTTTTTTACCCTTTTTTCTTCATTCAAGGTAGCCTTTTATTGGCTGCCATATGAAGAGCGATACTTGCTTGAGGGATCAGATTTTCATGCAGACTCCTGTATTCCAATGGGAAATGCATAAATCTAGGATAAACACAACGCAAACCAAAAATACTTTTTACAAGTTGGACTTGGCTACAGAAGGAATCAGAATTGCTGCTTTACAACTCTTTTTTTACCCGTTTTGCAGCCTGGCAGCTGCAAATGGTGAGAACATATTAAAGCCAAACAAAGGTCTTATCTCATATTCTGAATTGGAGCAGGAGCTAGAGCATGATTTTTCTTCTCTCTCTTGAATAAGAAGACCTTGTCAGGTCATTTAGAAATAATAATGCTAATTGTGTTGGTTTAGGCTTCATGTATTCAGTAGGATTTAGACTTAAAGCCACAAACTTGTATTTTTGCTTTGCTCTGTAGGTGGTAAATGCGCAGTGTGATCTCAGGGGTTTTATCTTTTGAACTTTCTTGTAACTTCTGAAGGTAAAAAGAGCATTTAAGATTAGGGTATCTCTGTAGATCGCAGGGGAGTCATTTGGGTATAGTATTTCTACTCAGCAATGGAAAAATGTGCATTTTTCCATTGTTCTGTGCATGTTCTTAATTTTTGTGGCTTCAGTTAGTAATGTAGGATGTCAGCTTCTACATTTATACTGTACCTAGTACAGGGCTGTTTGAATTTTGTACTTAATTTTATTAAATATGTGAGGTTGTCAGTGTTTGCCTTCTGAGTGCGTTGGTGTTGGCAGTTTGGAAAGATGGTTAGGTGGCATCATGTTTTCATAAATTAAGAAAATGGAACATTTCTGACAGCTAGAAACTGGACAGTTATAAAATCAGTGGTGAGGTTAGAAAATTGTTTGTAAGATGTGGACGTGTTTTTAACTACTTTATGGATTTGGTAGCTGATTTCAGGTCGTGTTTGTACTAGAGAACCATAGAATCATAGAATTGTTTGGGTTGGAAGGGACCTTAAAGCTCATCTAATTCCAACCCCGTGCCAGGGACACCTTAGACTCGACCAAGTTGCCCCAAGCCCCATCCAACCTGGCCTTAGCTGATCTTATGTTAGCAAGTGTACAAGAGAGATGGTTTTCTTCAAGTAGCTATTGGGTCTTTTGAAGTGAGAGGAAAAATCTGAAGGGAGGGTATGAGTGTGACCCTGTGCCAGGAAGCAAACTAATTGCTTGGTAATAGTGGATTTGGGTCTTCCTTGTGTGCTGATGTCCCTGCTGCCGCTGATTGCCGTTGTGGTAATGGTCTGTGCTCTCCAGAAAAGAGACTGGACAGGACTGAGTGAGAATAGTGGATAAAAGTAACTATCATACTATCTTTACTGTGAATTTTTATTGATAGTAATTAATTTAATTAAAGCCTGTAAGAAGCTCAGGTCAGTAACGTATGAACAGCATGTACCAAGAGTGTTAGGCAAGCTGCAGTTTGAATTTGCATGTTGGTCTGTGGCATTGGGGTTGGAGCTAGATGATTTCCAAGGACTCTTCCAACCCAAACTATTCTGTAATTCTGTGAAAGAACTAGCATTAGAAAATGAGAGGCCTTAGGGAGGCTCTTTCTGTCCCTTTCCTTTCTGTAGTTGCTGGATAGGCAGGTACAGCCTAGCTAACAAACAGCTGTGCCCAGCAGGTACAGGGGAAATGTATGCAAGACTGGTGCTGCAAGAGGACTGTTTTATAAGTGTACAGTGAAAGATATATGGATTTTATTAGTACCTCTAGTACTGTGATATTTTCGATTAATGGAACCGGTCCTGGCTGCTGCTTGAATCTCAAGTTTGAGTGAGAAATCTGCGCGGAATGTGAGGGCACAAGTAACTGTGACGTTACATGAAACAGACCATTTTATTTCTTGCAGTTTTCTGTCTGCAGCAAATTTAAAAAACCACAAAGAGTAAGGTGAAGACTGCGTTCTTGTAGTTGTGCAAAAGCAAGCTCAAGATGTAGATTATTTCAGTTTATAAGGCTGTCAGACATTAATTACAAATAGGCAAAGATTTCACAATGAAACAAACAAGGTCTTTGACATAAATTATATCCTATCATTAAAATATTTAGAAATGTATAATTATGGTATTTAGCAGTGTTATTCAAATTGCAGTTAATAGGAGCCTCAATAATATTACCTCTTCTTAAGTGACTTCACATTTTGAAATGGTTTCTTTTATCTTTATGTGCATTTTGGATTTAGATACCCTATTTAGGTCTTTTTATACTCTTCCTTCAGGGATCATTATTCTAGTGCATCGTGTGCAGAAGTTTCAAGGTCAGCATTACTTGAACAGTTGTAATAGTCCCAACAGAAAGATAAATATATATTGACTAAGGCTGGAGCTTCAATTCTTTCAGTTGCTGAAGGTCAACAGCCCCTCTGAGGTACTCTCCAACCTTCAAATGTCTATAGGTTAAATCACTGATGAATTACTGCACTTTCCTAAATGAAAGAAACATATTCTAGACTGAGGCAGCTCATAGTATCATGCCTGTTGACTGATACAGTCTTGGATAACTGAGAGAAAACAGTTTTCAGGCTTCATGGAAATAAGTACAAACCTGAATGTATGGATTTGGTGCATCACAGCTATGATGGCGAGCAATGCTTCTGTTCTGTTTTGTGTGAAAACCCTGTCCCTTGCGTGCTGCCAACACTGAAATGCATTTACAATAAAATAATTTTCACTAACTTCTAACTAACTAATTGGTAGCCGTCACTGAAAGCATTAGTAGCTCTTTGAGACTGCAGTGACCAGTGCTTGGTCTCGGTATTCAAAGGTACATTTCCTCAGTGCACTGTTCTTACAGTCACAGAATATATGCACGTGCTGCGCTGTAAACAATACAGAATCTTTTCCTGCACTAAAAATATTTTGAAGGCTGGAAGTAATCCTCTTATGGAGCAGTTCAAACCTGCACAGTAGGGTATAGTGAGACTAAATGAGATATTTGGCTTTGCAGATATTCCAGCAGTATTCCAGAGAATATGATCTCCATAGGTCAGTTTGAGATCACTAGGGGGGCAGAATAAAGAATCTTATGTTGCAGCTATGTATTTTACCTCTTAGGCTTTTATATAAACAAGCAATGTAACATCTGGGTTTGGACTTTTGTGCAAGTTTGAAGAGCTTTCAAAATCTATTTTGATTTAATAGTATCTTAAAAATGTAATCTCACAATGCAGTACTCCTAAAATCTGAATTTTGGGATGTGATTTTAAAGGCACCTTATCCTACATATTTTCAGAATTTTGAATTTCAGTTTGATATTTAGAATGTGTATACAGTGAAGAATCCTTGCATAAAAATTTAATTAAAATGTTGTATCAGAAGATGTGTTTTAAAATTACTTCTGAAGCCCGAGTTGTTCCACACAGGTTATCTGCTGCAATATTAATGTAGTCTGTGTCAGGAGGTTCAGGTTGACCTCTAGGTGGTCTACACTCAATAGCTTTATTTTTTGCATAGGATTATATATATGTATGTGTATACATGTACTTTACAATTTATATACATAGGATACTTCATATTGGGATTTTTTTAAACTATTTATAGCAAGCTTCTTAATGCAAAGAAAAAGCCAATGATTTATCAACAGTGTAAGTGTATCAAATGTAGACTGACTGAACTAAGTGTTACGGCCAAAGTTTTGAAATTTAGGGAAAATGTTAAGCATCACTGCTAAGGAATTTGAAGACTTCAGTGCTTGACACAACACTATCCTCATTAAAAAACTGTGGTGACATTATCCTGAGCTTAAACTGACAATCAGCTGTAATACCTTGGAACTCAGGCGGTGCTTGTTAATTGCAGTATATGTTGCTACTTCAGGATCTGCTGTGTAAATCTTGTATGAAACCGTATGGGCTACTCAAAGTCTGTAGGCTTCTTTTTGCCTGCACGTGAGGAGGTGCAGTAATGTCTTCCAATTGGTGGCACATTTTAGCATAAGTAATTTGAAATAGGGTTTGCAACTTCCAATTCTAAATTGCTGTTGCATTCACATATGTAAAGCTTTTAGGCTCTTGAGTTTCATTTTTAAAAATAAAGTCAAACTTTATTTTAGAGAAATTTTAGTTTTCTACAAAGTGAAATGAATTTCAAAAGATAGTTTCGTATAGTAACAATATAGTTTACTGGTAGTTTACTATTTCCTTTGATGAGTCTGTTGCAGGATTATATAATTTAGCTTTTATGTTTCAGTGATTGGACAAAATAGAATCATAGAATAGAATCATAGAATAGTAAGGGTTGGAAAGGACCTCAAGATCATCGAGTTCCAACCCCGCTGCCATGGGCAGGGACACCTCCCACTGAACCATGCCATCCAAGGCTATGTCCAACCCCACCTTGAACGCCGCCAGGGATGAAGCATTCACAATTTCCCTGGGCAACCCATTCCAGGGCCCCACCACCCTCACAGTAAAGAATTTCTTAGCATAAGTCAACTTTATCCCAACCATAAAATTAGTCAGTACACTGTCAGATGCATTGCATTTTCTTTACAGTCCAGATAAAAATAGCAGTTTAGTATTATCCTCCACTCTAATGCTAAGTTGCATTATTTTTGTCTTGTGTAATTTCATCCTGATGTGTTACAAATTTGGGAAGTTCCTCTTTTCCTTACCAGCAGAATCTTTGCGTTTTCTTTTGTCAGAGCTTTTAATTCTTACACTGAGCAATCAGCTACCATGTTGGTATGTAGTTAATAGCAAAACAAATACAGCTATAGTATTTGATAAGTAATAGTTTTCCCTGTGCAAGCGTAGCTATTTAATACCCTTCCTGCAAGAACAGATATTTGTGAAGTTAAAATGCTTTAATTTAGAAGTTTAGAAGTATGGAACATGTTTCAAGAAATCCAATTGTCCTGATGGCAAATGAAATTCAACCCCAAAATACAAGTAGGTGTGGACATTATCATTAATAGTTCAAAGGGATTTCATATGCAATATAAAAACCTCAGAAGCTTACTCCACATAAATGACTGCATAAATGCTGGGGAACATTTTTCTACTTCCATATTTTATCCCAGCTTTTCATTGTGTCTATTAAATGCCCTCATTAGCTGAATACAACTCTTGGGGTTTGGTCCACCAGTCTGTAAGAAGATGTGTTGTTAAAATAAGGAAATGTGAGAGACAGGGAGGTTAGAAAGAATTAGATATCAGCAAATAAATTAGCACAGGTTTAAAAATGTGTACATTTCATGAAAATTGATGCTAAGATTTTATTTGCTCTCAGACTTTTGTTCTGGTTTTTAGTTGGTTTACTCTTAGAGCCGAGAACTTTTATAACACACCACGTACTGTGAAATCTATGAAAGAACCCTGAATGTGGGTAATGTCAGTCTTTGATAAGGTTTAAATTGCAACAGTATGCCCATAGGGGGAAATTAGGAAATACTGAAACTGAAGAGTGTATCAGCAGATAAGTGCAACCTTCTGTTTGTGCTTGTGACCGCATGTTATTGTCTCAACTTCTGACTCATTGGATTCTTCCTGAAAGGTTAAACCGCAGACGTTACAGTTTAAGTGACAATTATGTGTGACTATCGAAGACTTCTTAAATGCTGCCCAGTCCCATTGAATAATTGGATATTAATTGTAGCACAAGTGGAAGAGAAATGGTATGGCTACAAGCTGTGTGTAAGACAAGCTGTGTGAAAAGCCCTTGGTTTATTTTGTTACCATTAAATTTCACTATTGATACAATCTTCTGCATTTCAGAGAACTTTGTTTTCATTAAGACTTGACTTCCTGCATGAGTTCTGAATCATTCTTGTCAAATTTGGTTTTTGGAATGGATGTTACTTCTCCTTTGTTACTGTTGATTTTTTAAAACTTAGACTGCTTGGGAATAAGATCCCATTCAAAGGGAGGTAAAATTGATTTGGCCAGCTGTAATCCTCACTCTGCTTCCTTTGTCCTCCTGAGCTACAGCAGCAGTTGCCAGAGTCAGGGAGAATTGGTTAGATTGGTCTGTCATGTTCCACGGTTCCATGTGTGGGCAAAGCTGTAGATGACAGTGGCGGTCATAACTATTTCTGGTGATGTAAAAGTGCATCCTTTAACGCAGGATTGTCTGAAAAAAGTTGTTCTGCCTTCCTGTCTTCAGAAAAAGCTGCTTTTTGGTGAAGAGACCAGGGTTGTTCTTGTGTCTTGTCTCACTTCCCGGTATCTTTTGGGGATCTTTCTGCCATTGATGCTCCTCTAGCCTCAGTTTCACTGAGAATCTGCTGTGTCAAAATACCATGCTTAAGATGATTTGCGATCAGGTAAGTGATAATTTATGTTGCTTGTTCTGTTAAACCTGGTATAAAAGGAGTTTCTGTTGAGTTCTGTGAGTCTTCTGCTGGAGGGTCCAAACCATCAAAAATGGATCCTTATGTATATTCCTTAAACATTCATACCGGTGGGATCTTGTTGTAGTTATCAGTGTTGATTCTAAATATTCTTATTGTCTTAAAAATAAATGAACAAGAAAGGGGGAAAAAAAGTAAAATCAAAACAATCTATCTCTTTAAAGACCTAAATGCTAATAGAGAACAGCATAAACTCCTTTAATCAATCAAAGTTGTCACTTAAACGCCGTAGTTTGGGCAGAAGATAGTGCTACTTGGCAGAATTTTCTTAAAAGTACCAAATATAGATTACTATATAGTTCAAAACACTTTAGTTTTTAAACTCTTGTCTTTCTACTTCACTGCTGAAAAATTATTCTTGAAAAATAAAGAAACTGCCCTGTGGTCAAAGATAGTCTTAACTACCTGTCAATCAAAAGGAGAAGTTTGTTGAGACATTTAATTACAAGATAATGTAGTCATCAAAATCTCGTTGTGGTAACTGACAGCTCATTTTGGACTGAAAGCGTAGAGCTACCTCCCCTGAGGTCAGAGATGTTCCGAGGTTAACGTAGTAATGACAAGTCCTTTATTATCACATTATGACATTGAAAAAAATTGCAATTATACTAATAAATTAATAACAGTAATAAAATGACAGTCATAATTGCATAATATACATGTTGTCAGCAGCATTTTTGTTACATGGCTGGAATTCATATTTTATCTGCATATCTTAGACTATATTAAGTTTTCCCAGTGCAGTACAGGCACGCAGTGGCTTCTGAAATTTCTGAAAGCCTGAGCAGTTAGAGCAACTGTTGTAAATGAGACTTGAAGGGATCAGGTGGTTTTCACTTTTATAGATCTAAAAAAACAGTAGTGAATTAAATAATTTAACATTCAACTATAATTTAATGTTAGGATTCATCTTTTAGATGTATCCCTAAAGAAAATAATGTCTCTTACTGGATATAGTAATGGGTAAAAAACATGAATGAATTAGATGTGAACTCTTAAACTGTTGCTCCTCAGTTCATCAAAAGAAACTTAAACCACACAAAGACTCAAGTTTAAGTATACCCTGTAGATCAGTGCAGGAGAGGGATGGTTCACAGTGCTGTTCCGTTTTGTGTTACCCTGAGAATGGAGCAGCAGTTTTCTCATTTTGCTTATAAGAAAGTCAAAGTCTTTGCTGATCCAGGAGGTGCCGTGTATTACCCTGTGAACTGGTGGTGCTCCCTGTTCACAGCAGACAGTGTTTGTTTCCTTTGTAAATAGGGAATTTCATGGCATTTTTTATATTAGTCTCTTCTTTAAAGCTTTGCTTTGGAGTGGGGTAAATTGCGTGTGGCCAGAACCAATGAAAGAGAATCAAGACATTGCTTGCTTAATTTCAGTGTCGTTGAATTTCGATGATGTTGATACAAATTATTAGGTGTCTTCTAATTTGATATTTGCCCATGTATTTAGCTTGCATATACTGCTGGTAGCTATGAAATTTCTGTGGTAGGCACAGAGTTTCACCCATTTATCCACCTGCAGTAGGTTTCTTTCCCAGTGCTGGCACAGTTTTTTCTGGCATAATGCTGACATCTCACTGTTAGCTTAAAATGAATAAATGTCTCCTACACTTGCAGTGGGGACAAGTGCATTTCATCCTTTGGTCTTGAAGAGTTCATCTGAGCTGTTGGCTCACTTGTTACTTTGCCGATGTCTTCATAACTACTCTGCTGGTCATTGTGAGCAGCTTCACAGTGGTGTAGTTGTTAAGCCCTCTTTAATCTTTTCCCAGATATTGTGAAGAACAGTGTCCTGATGTACAGGATTTGTTTCAAGTGTTTTGACTTCCTACTTTTTTTTTTCCGTGGGTTCAGCGTTGTGTGACTTTTGTCTCCAGTCCCTTTCCTTGTCTTATTTTTGTTTTCATGACCTGTGGTTGTTCTTTGATGAATTAGGGTTGGGTTGATTCTTGCTTCACTTCTTTATCCCTTGCTTTTCCTTCTGCTGCTTCTCCAGATTTGCTTTTTTTGCTCCATAGCATCATCAGTGCTTGGTCATAGCATCAGTTAGGGAACCATATATGAAGCACACTGGCTATCCAAGAGATGGTGTAACTTCTCCGGGTGCTTGAGATCTTGTTTTGCTTTGTGGTGGGGTATTTTTGTTTTATTTCAGGCTTGTTTTTTATATTTTATTTTATTTTATTATTTTAATTTTATTTTATCTTATTTTATTTTTATTTTATTTTTATTTTTTCTATTTTTTATTTTTGTTTTGTAAAAGCTGGTCCTGTTTCTAACCCCATGGGCACACATTCTGCCCAGTGCTGCTGTGGGCTGCACAAGAGCTTAAACTGGTGAGAAACAAGTTGCTGAGTGCGGTTCAATGAAAGGTTGTGATTGGATTCTGGTTTTGTTCCTCTCTGCTGCTGAAAGTATGTTTTATAGTTAGAGATCAATAACAGAGAGATAAAGGGACAAAAGATTGTCTGTGAGAACTAGAGGGAGGGTGTCTCTAAAAGAGAAAGCTAAGGACAATAAGGACCAGGGTATTTACAGAAATAAATTGGTAAATAAACCTATTCTGTTAGTGTAGTCCTTAGATACGGACAGCTAAACCTGTGTGCATGAATGTTAGTGCTAGCTGTTATTTCCTGTTGTTTATGCAGCTCCTCTTGAGCCATGAATGGCTTTCACATTATTTTCCTTGTCTATCTGTGTGGTTTTATTTGATGTTTTGCCCAGTCTTTGCATTATCTCTGATTTTTATTTTCTTTTGTGTATTGCAGTTTTAGGGAGAGAGCCCTACAGTTGTTCTGTCCTTTAAATTACTTCATGTTTCAGTGAATGCATAAATAGACCTTTCTTTGTACAGTTACAAAAAAGTAAGTAAAAGCTTAGGTGTACTTTCAGGACTGTACTGTCATCCTGGGAGAAATTCTGAAATACAGCTTTTTTGTGTGGCTTTAGTTTCTTTGGAGCCTCCTAGAAGGAGGTGGCAGATAAGGCACTACCAGTATCCCAAGATGTGATGTTAGAATCTGCTCACATTCCCCGAGTTGGTTGTTCTACAGGACTACCTGGAAAGACAACTGTAATTTGGGTTTAGATATTTGTTGGTTTTGTAACCTAGCAAGAATAAAAACTGATTTCCATCCTATGGAAAGTTTTGATAGGTTAGGTATCATATAATTAGCATTTACAACATCAAGTTTACTCAAAAACTTGAATAATTTGATTATATTTAGGTGAACTTGCAGAAGGGGAGTTAAGATATTTCCATGACTCAAAATTGAGTTTCTTGAAAGGGTTCAATCCACACCTCAGTATGTGGAGATGCTAAAGTTTTGCATTAAAAGACATGCATTTTTTTAATATGGGAGAAGTAACCTGTTTTCCCCGACTTCCATCACAAACTTAAAGTGAAAACAGACACCAGATATGCAGAATTGATTTATATTAGTTGTAGTTGTCGGGGATGCAGAATATTAACTGTATGATAATATTGCTCTCTGTAAAAGCAGTTGAGGACAAGATCTTCATTACCATTATCACATGTATGTTATGTTGATGTTACTGTTAGGCGATAGGTAATACCAGAAAAGCTGTTCAGTGAACATGTTGCCTGTGTGAAACCTAATTCTGCTCCAGACACAAAATATGAGTTTGTTTCTCCCTGATCTGTTTTGAGCAGAGTGTTGTGTTTGGTGGCATCTTTCCCATGCTGTTCCCTTTATGCCTGGGATGCTGTGTCACCTCTTGGGTCCACTTAAGGAAGCTCACCCTCTGTGTGCTGGGGAGAAGGGGCTTCCCCCCAGTGCGAGGGGCTTGAGATTACCCAGTACCAAGTACAAATGCAGTAGTGCAGTGGTCAGAGATAATGATTAGCGTAGTGTTGTGTGTTTTTGCAAGCATCTGGAAATAGTGCGTAATATTCTACACTGTTCTAGCTCTGTTTCTGAAAACCTTTACAATTTCTTCTGACAGAGGTGGTATGTTACACGAGTTCCTGTTCCTGTGGGGGCACCATTCCCACCATGCACAGGCCAGGTCGCAGCCTGCACTTTATTCCCACCCCTTGCTGGATATAGGTCACTCAATAACCAGTTGAGTAGGTAGAATCTTGTTCTCATTTGAAGTATGGTGCGTTTTTTCACTGGATTTTTTTCTAGTGTGTGTATGTGGTTTTAATTGATTTTTTTTTCTTGGAAAAGGAAGGTGATGTTTTGCTGATTCTACACATGGTTGTTATTGCAATTCTTCCATTTCACAAGAAGACCAGTTAGCAGTTGAAAAGGACATTGCAAGAGCACTGAAAACTTTGTCGGAGCGAGCACGTCAAAGGTGAATAAACACAAAGCTTCACCCAGATTTCAGTAAGCATAATTTTGTAAGCTCTGAAGAAACCCGAGGTCAGATGCGTGTATAGGCATCCAGGGATATTTTACTTCATTTTCTCCCCGAGTTGCTTTTTCTGTACAATACAGCCTTTGAGGGTTTTATAAGAGTGTGCTTTGATTTTAGCTGTGAAGTTTGCTTTCGGAAAGTATAGTAAACATTTTCTTTTAACACTCTAATACAGTAAAGAAATTAATCTTGTTCAGGACTCTTTATTAGAAACATATAAAGGACTTGATGTTGTATTGCTGATATCTAAATCTACAGATAGAACAGCTCCATTGTAGGTGAGGAACTGGTTATTTCTGTCAAGCGTTCTGTCAGGTTTCTGAAGTCAATGGGTGTGAAATTCTTAATCTTCCTCACCACAGATTTAGGGGTTTTGCAAATGTGTTTATCTGTAGTGCACAACATGCAGCGTCCCATTTTCTTGTTCTGTTGTTCTGCTCTTTAAAACATAGGTACTGTAAGATCTTACTGATCTTGGTTTATAGTGTGTGTGTATTTATGCATTTGCTATATTTGAACTTAAACGAAGTTAAGCACAAAACTCAGAATTTAAGAGCCTGTATCTGTGATGTTTTGAATCTCATGTGAATGTCTTCTGTGATGCATGTCTGGTCTGTTGTTTGGAGCACTTTATTTCTGTAATGCTTGTATCTCTGTGGAGAGACTATGAAGTGTTTACACATTAGTAGTTCTCTGGTTTGCTTGAAGTTGTATGCTATCCTTGTGCTCAATGTAGGCATGTATAAACAGTTATACAAGGGGCTAAAAAGATACTGAAGTCATGGCCTGTTGGTCAGATTTCCAAACTTATTAGAGACATCTGGCTCTGTGCCGGCCACCTGAAAAAAATGTTAAGCTTTCCCTGTGTTTATTAAAAATTACTAAGTTACCTATTTTTAATGTTGACCTTCCTGCATGTAAGCCTGGTTTCGTGCCTCCAATTTGCCTCTGCTCCTGCTGGCTGAAGCTGATGTGTTCCTGACATTGTTGGTCCTGTGTTCAAGTGAGTCTGCTTTAGCTGAGATAGAGTTTAACCTATGAGGTTTGGGATTAGGGGCAGGAAAGCCTTCTACAAAAGAAGCTTCCAATAAATCTACTTTGTGCAATTTTACTGTGTTGATTCCCTTGTAAATTGGGGGAGAAAAGACAACAAAAATTACCCTATTTTATTCTC
The DNA here is from genome assembly GCA_039720435.1 of Amazona ochrocephala. Taxonomy (NCBI): domain Eukaryota; kingdom Metazoa; phylum Chordata; class Aves; order Psittaciformes; family Psittacidae; genus Amazona; species Amazona ochrocephala. Next base: position 16,020,321 of record CM077883.1, read on the forward strand.
ATGATGCTACGTAATCATTGTTGTGACTTACTTTATCCTCAGTACCTACATTCCATCTAATCTTAATCTTCCAGGATCCGCTTTCATTTTGCTTTCTTATTTCCTGTTTCATTCACCTTTCTTCTCTTTCCGTTTGAGGCAGGTAGTCATTGATTCAGTGAACAAGTTTTGATGATAGTGTGAAAAGTCCAGTCCTTGGAATGCAGGGAAATGTTATAGAACTCATCGGCAAGGGCACTCAGCAGATAGAAGACATGCTTGGTTTCTGCAGGGGGAGTATGCAGCGGGTGACATAAACACTGGTGTAATCGTATGTAAGCCAGAGAAAATAAATCTGAAAGTCTTAATTTCTGAATGTGAAGTTGGAACACTTCAAATTCCATTTTCAGCTTTAATTTGTAGGAATGTTGAGAGACCGTGGTAAGGACCAAGCCTGATAGCACCGTCTTTCTCATGTTGAAGCAAAATAACTCTACTAAGCAACATGAATATTTCTGGAAGGAGGAACACACAAAAAAGGGAAACCACAATGTAAAATAATCCCTTTTGTTCCCCTAAATCAACACTGCTCCCCCCTCATCTTCCCCCAGACTTCTTGTTTTGTGGTTGCAGTTCAGTTTCCAGTCAGTTTGCATTTAAGTTAGAAGATGGGGATATTGTATGCTTTTGCTTAGCTTTCAAGTCCTTCACCTTTAATTTCTGAACTGCAATTAGAAATAAGCTTTTCTTTTGGCCCTACTTTTCTTTTTGCATTCTAGGGTAGCAATTAAGAAGAACTGGGTGAATAGGTTACCATTTTATCCAACTCTATTACTCTGACTGATGGAGCTATTAGATAAAGGCAAACTGTAATTCTTTATTACCTGCCTGGTTCATTTCTGCACTTTGCCCTAGAGAAGAGCTGCATAAAAGATCAGAGTGTTATTGAAAACTCCTGAGCAACTACTGAACAACTTGCTTGGTCACTCAGGTAATGACAGAATTTCATGGTAAGGTAATGCGCACATGTGAGTGGTGCCCATTTGTTTGGGTAAATAGGTGGTGAGAAACTGCTGGCATGGTGTAGCTGAAGTAAGGTGGCTTTAGGAAAGAATAAGGGAGAGCACTTTGTGTATGATAAATACTCTTATAATTAGTGAGATCATTAGCATGGACACCATGTATGTAAGTATTCACAAAGAAGTCTTTAAGCTAAGCAGTTAGCTTCACAATGAAGGAAAGAGACAAAATGAATTACATACAGCTGAATAAGCTTTTCAGAATCTCCAAGGAGGTGACTTGTCTGTTGATGGCCAGTGGGGGTCGAAGAGTGAAATAATTACTTAACAGCGTGTAAACAATGTGAGATGTGAAGTGTGCATTTTTTCCCTTTTCTTTTTCTTTTCCTTTTTTTTCCCCTTTTCTTTCATTGAGAGAGTTTCTTGTTGCGATGGCTCCGCTGGGACAGGCAGCAGAGAAATTTGATTAAATGGATGCCTGGGGTCATGACCCTGTCTAAACATGCTGCAGCTCTCAGCATTAATCAAAGAATGCTAAAAAAAATTCTGACCTTGCTGCATATGAGTATTGGTGAGCTCTGAATGCAGTCCTGGATGGATGGAGGGCTGTGTATGGCTGTGTGAGTGGCCTGCTTGCAAAGAGGGACACAAGAGGAGGCAGGTTTCAAGGACAATAGCAACCCATCATGTTGTTTTAGTTCATGTGATGGGACTTTCATGTGATGATAGCCCATCAGCAGCAGTGAAGTTTGGAGATCCCATTAGAATGCAGTTGGAAATGCAGCTCTTTATTATGAACTACTGCTGCTTGAACCCTGTGCATGGAAAATATTTATAGCTCAGTGATACATGTGAGACCCATGGGTTTGGAAAGATTCTTGGCTGTCTTCTCTTAGTTTAATGGATCTGAAAGTATAGAGAAAGCAACTCTTCCTTGCAGGAGTAGCCAGGATTAGTCTCATGCTTACTGTTTAAGTGTGTATCTGAAAGAGTTCTTGCAGTAGCAGGGTGAAAGGTCTTGACTTTTACTGAGGAAATTACATACTAATAGGGGGTTACAGTAAATCAGAAAATGAGATGTGGCCATAAATCCACAAGTATTTTTTTTTTAATTATGGTTATTTAGAGCATAATGAATTCCTACCTGCAGCTCCCGATCCATTTTATCTAGCTCTCGGTGCCAGCAGTTCTCATTGCAGGAGAGAATATTTTGGGTAGATAGCATTACCAAATGAGTTGGGTCTCATTAATGTCCAATTTTGAAAATAGTCCAGGATAGGGACAGATCTTTGATCTATCTTTTGAGTTATTTAACTGGCTATTGGAAGCAGTGTAATGGTAGCAGCATACTAACTTCTTACCTGCTACCCCTGATGTCAAGTGGGATGCTACTTCTCTAAACTGAGTTTTGCAGTATCTCATTGTGTTGTTTACTTCTGTTAGATGATATGAAAGAAACTACATAAAGAGTATTGTACAGAGTATCATAGGCTGTGTATCAGAAACTTGACTAGAAATCTGTGTTGTAAGTTGTAGTTTGTCCTCCTGTACAAGTATTTAGAGGGTGCAACCTGGGATTCTAGTGTAGGTAGTAAGGTGCAATGACACCTGGAAACAACTTCACGCAGAGGTAAAGGCACTTTGGCTGGTATCCAAAAGGCACATGATTTAAAGTTTATTTTCCAATGCCAACCACATTCTGCTCTCTACCAGGTTTTTGTTGGATACTCTTTTTTTGAGAGAAATCAGTAAATTACGTAGAAGTTACTTCCACTTAATCTGAGCACCATTTAAGAGGAAATGGAATACTGCGCTAATGTAGACCTTGATTTTTCAAGATGATGAGAGGACAAGGGAGATGATTACCTCTGGGTTACAGGATCAGTTTGCTCTTTCTGCATTATTCTTCCTAATGGTCTCACTATTATAAAAAATTCTTGAGTTCACTAATGGAAGCAGCTCCCATATATTTACATGTTGGACTCTAGTCAACAGTGAGTGCCCAAAATTAAAAAAATAACAAATTATTAAGCTATCAATAGGTGCAAATAATGTGAATATGTGTAGAGCAGCTATATTAAAAAAATATTCCAAAGTTTGGAAACACCAGAAATAGCTGGTTATGGAAAAGTGGATAACACCTTCGGTGTTGCAGCAAGAGCAACAGGTCCGCAACTTTGTCTCTGACAAATATCCACTAATGCTGGCAAGTTGGGCTTTTTTGAAGTGAAACCGTGGAGAACTTGGAGAAGGTGCAGATTTTTACCATGCCACCTTTACCGGCTTGGAGAGGCAGTTCATATTTCACATAGAGGTAGCATCAGCTGCGTGGAGTTGTCATCAAGAATGTGACATCAGGCATAGCCTTTTGCAAGGTCTGTTCTTTGGGCAGATGCAGGAGCTGTTATGCTGTGGAACATGAACTTGAGGTGAACATTGGTCAGTTGTCTGCGTGCTAGTCCCAGTGCCTCCAGGGGGGTGTATTTAACTTAGCTGGGACTTCACTGTTTGTGTGGGCAACCCTTTCCCATCTGGAGCTCCCACTCTGTCTTCTACACATCATACTTATTCCAAAACAAGCAGCTGTTGCTCTGTTTCCGTGCTGAGTTAGAACCAGCATTTATGGTTCTTGTGTTTGTGAAGGGAACAAGATCTCTTATGCTTCCCACTTCTTCCTGTCTGTTACCAAGTGATCTCTTCTACAACTTCAGAGTCGAGAGACAGTTACAAGAGCAGCAGAAGTTGTGACATTGAATTCCAGGATTGAATTCCTAGTGGTTTCACAACAGTTCCAAACATTTGCCAGAATACTATATAAAGAGTTTTGGTCTTTGTGTATTGATGCAGGTTTGAGTCAGAAGTCAAAAGTACAGAGGTAGGCTTGGATTTTTCCAAGAAAACCCATCTGCTCCCACTGAAACCAGAGACAGTACTTATATGATGTTGTTCAGTCTCGGCTTTGTTAAGAAAAGAGTTAATCCAGCAGCAGGTGTTTTGCAGAAGTCCACCTCACTTTTCCACCTCTTAAGCCTTTAAGCCCTTTGGACTACTTGAAGAGATTTGGACAGGTTATGATAAGAAAGGGAAACTTTTGGGTGGGCCCCAATAATGACTCTGTGCAAGAGAATAATTGAGTTTAAAAAGGTTTCATTTATACCAGCATCATAAAATTCATTACGTCTGTCAAATATGTGATTGTTGCACACTGTCCGCTGAGGACTGTTGTGTACAAAACCCTTGTGGTAGGGGACAGGAGTTAAGGTTCAGGTACTTTAACTTTGCACTTCTAATGTATTTGATTAGATGGAGTTGATCTCTGAATTTCTTAAATTACAGCGCTTGTGGGATAAGTATTTCATAATTGTAACTTCTGAAAGTTACTGAACGCTCCTGATTATTTTTAGCTTTATCTTACACTGTTATTTGTCTGTGATTTTGACTGGTACTCACTATGTATTTCTGTAATTGCCTATATTTATCTTCAAGAAATCACACCGGGGGGGGCTGCTGTTGAACTGAAGGTGATGGAGGTCATTGCGTTTACGTCAAGCTCGATGTTTTTTCATAATTATAGTGTAGAAGAGTTGTTTTGTTCATTACAGAGAAGGTTATTCAGATATAAATTCCTTTCTCTGAAAGTTTGTGAAAAGGAATTAAGAAAATCATCACACATCAGTGTCCTTTTACCATTACCCCATGACAGTCATAAAACATTTTGCCATTATTAACTGTTATGGATTTCCCATTTATAAGATTTTAGAATTCATTTGAAAAACCCCATTTTCATTCACTTTGCAAGTGCCATTTTGTATTTTAAAACAACCTGAATGGACAGTGAGTTTTTAAGAGCTCTGTTTAACTGTGCTAAATGTAACTTTTCTTATAGACTTTGAAAGTTCCTTTATCTAGCACAGAAAACATTTTGTACAAACACAGAAGTACTTATTTTTGTGGGATAAAAATAGAACAGGAGAAGATGGCAAAGTCCTAAGTTATGCACATGCATTTAAGACTAATTTAATGTGGGTTTTTTAGCAAAAGAAGTAGCTGGAGTAAGAGTAGTAGTGGTGTTTGTGGTAGGTTTAAAAAAAACCCAAGCATAATGGTGATCAGTAGGTAATACGATTTTCAGAGACTAGTTTTGTCTAGTCAGTGTTCCACATCATAATACCAGGCTTTCAAGGTTCACTGTAAACTTGGGGGTCTTTTATCCTGTAAATGTGGGCTTACTGATTGTGAAAGTGGAACTGGCACATCTGTAGAGTGCAATCCCCAGCTTCTGCACCGTGTACATAAATACCGGTGTCTTGTCCATGATCCAGAAGCACTGTGAGCCATTCTGGGGTTAAGAATGAAGTTTTCTCTTCTCCCTCTGAAGTACTCAATCTGTGAGTCTGCCAAAGAGTGTGCTAGCCATCCTTCGCGTGGGCTCCTCCGTTCACTCTGGGCTGGACTGACACCACTGATGGTTTTTTCATTGGTCATCAGGCATCTGTCAGATGGTAAAAATAAGTTATACAGACCTGTGGCTGGAGCTGGCTTAAAATGGTCTCATGGTCTCTGCTGTTGCTTTTTTCTCCTTGGGGTGGTACTTTGTCTATTCCCTCTTACATCATCTTATTCCTCTAACTCTGCTCATGTTACTGCTGCTTCTGGGTGTTCTGTAATCCTGCCAGAGGTGCAGCCTGCATATGATGGGGTTTTTTTTGTTCTCCCCCCCCCCCCATTTTGATGTGACGTTTTGTGCTATTTTCTTAGATCCTCCAGTAAAGAATGAGGGTGTAAAATGGGTCATTTCTTGGATATGCAAATAAAGAAGACAAATTATCAGGATTTTTTTGCGTGAAGGGTTTTAACCTGTACTGGTGCATGCAGTCAGGCTCACCAAGGGCAAAACTTTCATGGCTCTGTCATGAGAAGAGGATGGGGAGTTGAATGTTGCAGATTTTGATTAAAATAAAGTGATTCCTATAAATTTCATAGCTTTGGGACAGAAATAAGACCCGTGTCTGTGCGCCCTTGTAATCTCTTACATGTATATAAAGACAGAGCCTGGCAGCTGTGGTTTAGTTGCCTTAGAAGTCATATGTTTATTCAGATATTAAGAAGAACTTCATAAAAAGCATACTTTTTAACAAAATATTTTTCTTAAAAAGAGTTAAATTTATTCATCATTCTTGCTAAAACAATTCTACAGTAAATATTTTAAGTAAGTTTCTTAGGAACACAATGGGCCATCTAGACTCAAGTCACACTGACAGCACTAAAAGGCATTGCTCGATTTATGAGAGCACTCTGTTTACCCAAGAATGTAGAAATTTCCCTTTCTAAATGGGACAGCCTTATCTTTATTATTCCAGTGCCTTTTAGTTTACAGTTCTGCTGTAAGCAATGTTTCAGGAGCTTATTTCAGGATTCCTAAATAAATGAACAGACAAAATTAATGCTCAGTGCAAGCAATCTACATTTTATATATTGTGTGATTGAAAGGAACCCTTGCTGAAGAGCAGAAAAGAGAAATGATGGTGGTACTTTATTTATACAGAATTTATATGGTAACAGAAGGTAAATTGAGCTTGTGAAAATAAAACTTGTTTACAAATCTAGGTTGGTTTTTTTTTCTTTAAACACAGGCCAAACTGTGATGGCGATGAAAATCCGGTTCCAGAAACATCGAAGAAGCCATCCCTCTTCTTTTTAATCAAATTATGTGTCAGACTGGAGATAATTGTACATCATATTTACTCAATTCATGCAAGACCACTACCACCCCGCACATATAGTAGCTGGTTTGTAAATGCTTGTCTGTCACATGAGTGGGAATAAAGCCAATTTTTTATTTGCAAAAGCAGCATTCTGTTGCATAAACCAAGTAGTCTGATGCTAATTGCGTGGTCTGTATCCGGATGTCCCCAGGAAGTAGCACTTCCATGCATTAATAGGGACGCTGGGGCTTTGTGTGCACAAGAAAAGTTTTCAATATGTCTTGTCAATGGTAACTAGAAAAACAGCTGATGTGAGTTCAAGCACAGAGCGTTGCTTTCTTGCTAAGATAAAATTCTACAAAACATAGCAGCTGATGGGAGCTAGTGATGTGTACTGTTTCCATCTTTAGATAAAAATCTGATAAAGAAAACAGCTGATGTAAGTTAAAACAGAATGTACTATTTGTACACTAAAAATAACATTTGGAATGCTTTTGTGTTGAGTTGCCTTTGCTATGTTGAGCGGCAATTAATAATTTATGCTACCTTTCTTAATCTGTTTTTCTCTCTTCTATCAATGGACCTTTACTGGAAAAAAGCCTGTGACAAGTCAGATTCTGCGAGTTGATGTTCTTACCTTTTGTTGATAGGCTGTTCTCTTTAAGCATACATCTGCTGTGGTACCTTTCTCTGCACCTGAAATTTTGCTGAACGTACTTCTGTCAATTCTGTTGTTTAGTTTTGCATATGACTGCTTCCCTCTTCCACCCCCTTCTTCATCAAATAACCCATCATTCTTGAGGGTCAGCCTTAAACCCGTGCCACCCCCCCCCCCCCCCCCCACTGCAAACAAAAGCAAACCCCCAAAACAGCCACCCTAATTCTTGCTGAACCGAACTGGTGGTTTCAGCTGATTTAGGGAAAGACCGGCCGTGGAAAAAGGTATTCATGTAATAACTTACCTCCCCAAAAAACTGTTTGTGGGTTTTACATACAAGGTAGTCAGGTTCCTGTGGTAAAGGGCTTTTTGGTTTGTGGTGTGTTTTGGTTGTTTTATTATTATTATTCTTGGAATAAAACAAAATCCTTAAAGTTAAAATTGATGTGATTTTCACCTCTTAAATACTGCATATTATCCTCTAGAGTTTTGTTTGAGGTCTTGCCATCTCACTGTAGAAATTTAATGTTTTTTTTAAAGTTGATGTGAGAGGTCCTTAGTTTAAAAAGTCCTAATCTGAAGGCAGCACCCAGAGTGCAGTTTGGAGAATAACACTTAGTGCTAACAAGATTGCTGCTTTGGGAAATGGAGATTTAACATTACTTAATATGCTGAGCCACACTTCAAATATGGAGGAGCTTTCACCTAACTTTTTAGTTTGCTCATTTTGTGTGTTTTTCCCTTTCAGGCTGTTACCAGTTGGAGAAAATCAAACTTTCTGCACATTTGCCTAACTTGGCTTTTACTTATTTTGGTCCTTGTACTGCTTAAGCACAGTCTGTTTCCCCAGGCTGGTGCCACATGTGCTGGGCTGGGCAGTGCCGCAACCAGGCTACATGTGGGGTGAGGGCTTGCCTCACCTCCCCGTCTCTCCCCTGCATCCTGGTCGAGGCTGTGCTCACACACTCTCTCTGGTTACAGCCTAACTTTGGCTGTTTGTCTTTCCCTAATTAGATACACGTAATCCATTCACCGGGGTTGTGACATCCTCTTCCCTTGTCCTCGCTGTCTTCGGCCAGACAATGAGCACAAAGCTACAGTAGGACTCGTTTTCTCATTATTGATTTCACGCACCAGCTGGCAGCTGTTTTAGCTTGTTCGTTTTTACAACCCTCTGGGCAACTTTTTAAAAGTACTTTTCTTTGGCCATCTGCTAAATGCAGTTGGTTTAATAATTAAAGACTTACCATCCCTTTTCGGATAAATACAAATGCTGTTCTGCAGCTGAGAGTTCACTGGTTTTGTTTTAAGCATAGGTGGGATGTTTTTCATCAGTGCGAGGAGTGATGCAGTCGCAGCTCCTTCAAGGATCTGATCTCTTGATAATGAGGAAGGGGGTTAAAACCCTGGGAACTTTCCTGTAGGTTTGTGTCACAACACAACCAGAGCTCAGGGTGTAAGCAGAGAGGAGGGGTTATGTCCAAGCTCTCTGCCTGTTTGTAAGTCCAGAGAATTCCCAGTTCTTGCATTTGTAGTTCAGGGGGAACCTCTCTACTAAGTGCATAAGCAATGTATTTCAGTCAGAAATGTGTATCGGGTACTGGTAATATGGAGCAGAAGCGTTTGGAGGTATTTTGCCCGCACTAGCTGTGGCTGTACAGATAACAGCAGGCTTCAGTCCCACCATCTGCCTCTCATAGCTGGGGTTGGGGCAGCAGCAGCAGCGCGCCTTCTTAGCACAAGCTGGAAACTCTTGGAAACTGTAAAAGCCTCGTAAGTTTTCTGGTGCATTCAGCTGCTTCTTTTATTTTCCCTGTGATGACGTGACAGGGAGCGAGACACTAGTGTCTTACTGGGATGATGAGCAGTTATGTTCAAGTTGTTTCTCAAACAACAACAGTACTTTATAAAAGTAAAAGCGAGACAGTAGGACGCTAAAATGAATGGGTCCCTGGGAACCCCTGGTTTTTCCATGTTGTCTGCAGGATGCGTAAAAAGATTCAACCTTAGTTTGAACTCATCATTATGCTATGATTAGATCTAAACTTTCCCATGATTCCTTCAGAAAGGGCTGCTGAAAAATCCTTCTGTTTACCAAGCAGTTTACCATTTGTTTCAGATGTACCTCAAAGCTGACCTGTAGGATTACTCTCTTGAGAGGTGAAAAAGGGTAATTCATTTTTTATGTTCCTTTAATCTTGGAATTCTTTCAAGAGCTCGTTATGCAGGAATTGGTGCATTTTATTTTGCTGTGGCATCATTTATTCAGCAAACATTCTTCACTGCACAATGTGTGCTTACAAAAATGGTTAGAAACTTGTGTGGAAGTAGAAAGCTTCTCTGAATTTGTGAGGGTTTTTAAACACAATTGAATAAGACTTTTCTACGGAATGAAAAAGGAAATAGTCACATGTTTTCTTAATAAGATGAAAGATATCTGTGTTTGCTTTGAGATTTTTATGTTTGTTTGTTCTAAAAGTATTCCCATCTTTAATATTTTTGTACTTTACAAACATAATCTTGTTCCAGACAGCTGTGATCTCTGGTCTCCTCTAATTCCTAAAGTAGACAAGAGCAAGTCAAATTTTCCAGAGATCTGGCTAAATATCCCCCAAAATATAATTGAACTGAAAGTGAATGCTTACAGTAAAAGTTCAGATTAGAGTGCAAAGTTTGCACGAGAAATTCCTTTCTTGAACTTAATCCTGTGGTGGTTTTCATATGAAGCATTCTCATCACAGATTTCGTGGCTGTAGTATTTTTTTAGGTTGCAGCAAGTATGCACTAAGCCATATAAACTGTGTTGTGTTCTGGGTAGGTATTTTCCTTTCAAACAAACCTCCTCACTTCTCTTCAGTTTCTGCTGCTTAATTTCATGAGCTGAGTCTCTGTGAGGCTGTTAATTACCAGCCTGCTGGACTATATATAAATGTGAAATGAGAGAAACATCGTTTCTTGTATTTGTTGAGGTAGCGCAGTTGACAAAACCAGTGACAGCCAAATAAAGCACATTTAGCTCAAAATGATATTTCTCTTTAGGTTAGAATTACTCTTCCCTTAATGCTCTAAACCTCTTAAAGTGTTTCACAATGCTTTGTATAGTTTCTTTGAAGTGTCCTTTTCCTGTGCTAAGTTTAGTTATAAATGAACTGCAGGCGGATGAATGGCTGATAGGCCGCGGCAGGGAACTTGGTTCAGGATCAGGCCATGAACTGCAGTGCAGGTCCATGGGCACAACTCTGCTGTGGGTAGCAATCTGGTCAGATGCTACTGGTCCTCTGATGATTGCAGGAACCACTGCATTGGATTTTATTTAAATACAACTGATGTTCCTTGAATTTGCTGCTAGATACTGTTCACATTAACTTAGGAGTGTGGGAGGCGGTGCTCATCCTCTTCCTCTCAGTGCTGTTCGGTGCAAGCTGAACACTTCTTTGTTTCTGAAATCTTTGAGAAGAGGTTAGGAAGGAAAACTCTTAAAAACATAACCCCTCCTTAGCCCCACTGGCCTTCCCTTCCTTTGGAGCTGCACCCATCTCCCAGAGAGAGAAGAGCAGAAACCCCAGATGGAGCTTGTGGTACAGTGCACTGTGGCTCTGAACCTAGAACAAGTGGATTCATTGCAGGTTTGGTAGCATTTTCAGCCAGTGTTTTTCACTATACCGAAGGCAAATTCTTCACAAAGAATAATGCACTCCAGAAATAAGTTTGGGGTCTGTAAGAGGAAGTAGTCATAAAATTAATTTGTGTGTCTGTTGTTCCCAGGATAAATGTTTTTGTTTGTGCTAAGTAATGCTGTGACATTGGTACAAATTCTGAAAGCAAGAAATAGTGTTTCATCAGTTACTTCTTTTCCTTTTGCCAAAACCTCCCCACTTTGTTTTACTCTGAAGTGGCTTTTGTGGTTGCTGGGCTGTGGGGTGGTGTTTATGACAGGCAGGTTTCTTTGGGATGTGGCTGCAGACAGCTGTCTCCTTTTGAAAATGGACTTCTGGCTTTGAGGTGCGGTTTGAAATGAATGTTGACATGGGTAAATTAATCCAGTTTGTCACATACATTGGAGTGTGGCAGAGTGGTTTTTCCCTCCCCTCCCCTTCTTCTTCAGGCTGTCCCCTTATAATAAAAATATAGACAGTTTTTCTTATGGCACAGCTCGAGTCATTATGTAATTACTTAATTGCTCCCCTATGGGAAATCCTCACATCTCTGCTGCAGGGCTGCATCATGGTTCAAAATAAATGGGTGAAAGGATTCATTCTCTGCTAAAACGTGTGGTTTTTGTACCATGCCATTGATTGCTTTCAGATGGTGAACTGGAAAGGATTTGTGTCTTAGCGCACTTGTCTGTGAAGATTGTCAGTAAAAATGGAGTTTGTATGCAAAATTTCAAGTCTTGAATAATTTCTGTGCTTTTAAAACTGCAATACAGACTCTTCCGTAGGAGAGACCATTGATAATGCTATAGCAAATACATTAAAAATGTGGTGTACCCAGTTTTGTCTGCAGTCTACTAATAACATTCATACTTATAAATAGAATGTTTTATCTTAATTATGGCACTGAGGTATTTCGCTCATGAAGTCATGGTCTGAGATAAGTCTCTTTCTTCCAGCTTTGTTCCTGTGTCTGTGACGCTGCAGTACATTGCGTGTGCCCTTGTTTTCAGTTGTGTGGAATGACTGCCACTGTCACCTCTGTGTGAAACCAGTCAGACACTTTTTGCAGATATAATGAGCTGGATTTTTCAAATCTCATCTGTAGCTCGTGGCGTTTGTGCAACCAATTAATGCTGATCTCAGCGAGATTTAATTGTGCAAGTAATTCCTGGAGGACAGAAGGGGAAAATGAACACTTTGGACAGGACAGGAGAATGCATAGATGGTCAGTGCTTCTGTGGTATGATCTTTAATTACAGATAATATAAAAGAGTGTATTGAGGACTTTTGTAGGGAACATTAATGCTATGTTTTCATCTTTTTTTTTTTTATTGCTTGCTGTGCAAGTAAGATGTTAACTGCAGTTAAAGGCATGTTTTCAAAGGGGGATTCAACCCAAGCTGAGAACCCACTGCTCAAAACAGTTGCGTATAAAGATATTACAATGCTTATATCAAAGTATGAAAAATGCCTTTTTTTCTATTTACATTTTGACGTATTATTAGCCAGCTTTTATGCAGGTTCAGTTCAGCTGGTATGTACTAAGTTCTGAAGACCCTTTGGGAAGAAAAATCATGAGCCCAAATACTGCAGGGGAAAATACAAATAAAAACTTCAGTAATCTTTTGGAATAGGAAGATCAGTTTATTTGTGGCTCGTAATCTACGTTCTGTAAAACTAACCCCCAGACTATTTGTTTGCATGTTATGTCAGATACAGCAAGATTTATAGGTGCTATTAAAAATCCATATTGATTTCTCACAGTCAACTGAGAGTTTGCTTGAAAAGTCAATCATTAGTTGAGTGTCCAAAGCACATTTTAATGTCCATTAGTGGTTTAAGTTTTTAAGCAAAATGAGTATTTTATAGAGAAATGGAGTAGGTTCTGAGTTTTGACAGGGGAAGGTTCCTATCTTTCATTCAGTGTTACTGATACATAATCATGTGCTGTTCTGCCCCGAGTGCCTCTGGAAGTGGGGCTTGAGGCTTCATTATTGTTTCATGGTTTAATTCATTCAGATTCAGTCTCTGAGCTTTCATGGTACGCAGGCCTTTATTGTCTGACCTTCAGTATATTTAGTCCTGAAGTGATGCGTTGTGCTGGGCAGCATGCAAACACCTATGGATCAGAGGCTCTCGGCCCTGAGGAGCTTGCACACTGCATGTACAGAGTAAGGGTTGACCAGGGATGCGGGGTTACAAACGGAGTGAAGACGGTATTGAATGGGGTTCATAGTGCCCTTTTCCTCCTCTGCTGCTGGGAGTTAGAGAAGCAAATGAGAGGTAGGAGATCCAGAAGAGATGCAAGAGAGGGTGAAGCAAACGTTTTGGTGACTGCTACAGAGGGCAGAGGTGAAGGAGATGGCCCATTAGCAGTTGGGGAAGGTGCATCTGGGGGCTCTGAAGCCTCCATATGATGATTTACCCTTCGTGCTTAACCTGCTCTTGTAGTTTCTTAGCTTCTTTTTGCAAAGCAGCATGGAAAAGGGGAGACAAAGATGTTGCGTGGAGGGGGATTGATGTTATCTAATGATTCCCATTATTCCTCTATGTTGTAGAATCATAGAATCCTTTCAAGTTGGATGGTGTAAGGCTGGATTTGGAAGACTAGGAGCTCAAGCTTAGCAATGTGTCTTCTCTGCCTCCTGGGATGCAACTGTGCAGCTTGTCCTTGTGCTCTCACAATGTCCTGGAGCTGAGCAGGATTTTGGCTTTTCATCTTGTTTCTATTGACGATTCCTTTCTCATGTTCCAGAGGAGAGATCTTTGAGAGAGGAGGTAGCACCATCTCCACAGGTCAAGTAGAATGGTTATAATTAATTGATGATACATTCTCCTTACACTTACTTTCATGGACAGCTTATGGGATATCTGCGCTAATGGATTGATCCTGTTTAATGTATATTAGTAATTAAAGAAAATACATTTTTAAGAGGCAAGGATATATTTAATTTTAATAACCACCTTTCCCTGAATCAAGAAGTCTTTGCGCAGAACTCTAATGGGTAACATTAGTCAAACGTGTGATAGATCAAATTGTTAAGTATGAAGGGTGTTGTTAATGTAACACAGAAGAGAAATCTTGTGAGGTAACTCTGAATAACACACAGAAAGAGTGTATTCATCATGGTATGCTGACAAAACATCTGAGTAATGACGGCCATTAAATCTTTTGTCATGGCAAAGGTATAAAAAAGGAAAACAAGTTAAAGTGTGAGCCATTTAGGAAAATTGCCATTTGACACATAAACCTTTCTGCCTCTGTGTACTCATTTTTATATTATGGAATGAATTTGTGTTTTAGAAGGAAATTTGATTTGCCTGGCTTTTACAGGAAAAAGGTGAATTTTGATCTGCGGTTAGTTAGACATTTGAATGGGAAGAGCAGAGCTCTCTTCCTTTTCTCTCTTTATTTCCCCCCTTTTTAATTTTTTTCCCTTTGATCTACAAGATTTTAACAGTTTGGAAAGAAAAAAAATAACCCCACAACAGAACAACGAACCTACGACGCCGCAACATTCAAGATTGGTTATATTGGTTTATTTCTTTCTGGAAAAGACTTGGTATCCTACCATCTGTATTGTCTTTGCATGACCCTGTGCATGAGCACATTTGAACTGGGCCTCCTCAAAGCGGAGGGCAGGGGGTGATTCGGACTGTTCAGCCCTGCTCTTGTTTCCTGTGTAAATACATGTGCTGAATTTTGTGTTTTGGGATTGGAAGAAGACTTTGAACAGAAGTGATATCATAAAGTACCATTTCAGTGATACAATGATAAAATATATATATACACAATATATTTCATTCATACAAACCTGTAAATACTTAGTACTTAGTGGTGCTTGTGTCGACAAATGATGTCTGTGTTTGTCTTGCTAGACCCAGATGTTTTTGTTTCCTAAATTGTGAGTTAGTACATCAAAGGCAAAAGCCACGTTCCACTACGATGGCTGCTCAGGAGTTGTTGGGAAGAGCAGTACATCATTGGGCTCAATCCTGGCTATTTTTTTTTTTTCATAATACATCCCAGCCTTGGCACCCACCAGGAAAAAGAATGGGGATGGTGTAAAACAGCCTTCCTGGAGAGAGGGATCAAACTGATGTTGTGCAACTCTAATCCTATATATGGGTATATATAAGATAATGTTGGGTTTATGCAGGGTGTGTCCCCCAATTTAAATTTCAGTTCTATGCCAGGAAATACTTTTTGTTCAAGAATAGCCAGTATAGCAAGACACTACCAAGTGAGTTCTCTGGAACATTAGAGGCAGTTCATCGCATTTGGGTGTGCCATCAGGGTGTTGGATGTCAGGCATGAAGGGACCTCTATAATTATTTTAGGGTTAAAATTAATCTCTACATTTTTAAGTATGGGAGATGTCTTTAAGTTATATCTTACTCTGCATTTTGAAAGTAAGAAAAACATGTGAAAGCCTTTCCGAGACAGGCACAATTTGCTGGGAGTGGATGTCTGTCCTGTCTGAAAGCAATGGCCATCCCTCGCCGTGGCTCTGCTGCTGCCTTCGCTTCATCAGGGATCTTTTGAATTTGGTGGAGGGCATCTTACTCTTGTAGTGACATTGCTATTAACTGCCCTTTCAGTTTTTATCTGGTTTAGGTCATGAAAGACTGTGGTTCTGAACAAGGACACAGAAATGGACGGAAAAGTTGTGATTTGTGAAAAAGCCCAATATATTTGCCTTGATACTTGCTTTATATTTCTTTGGCTTGAACAAATTGCTTTCAAGGAGAAAAGGGTATTATCTGAAATAGTTTCAGCTAGGAAAAAAACAAAGCAAAAAAGTGCCATGTTATCTGTATATATATATATTTGTATGCACACACGCACTCTTAACGGATCAGAAATACTTTGCTAACCAAGAAGGTGTCCCTCAGCAGTACAAGGCAGAATAGTAGCAAATATTGCAGAAAAGACATTATTAGACATAAAGAGAAACAGCAGCGATTGAAATCTCCAGAAAGAAAGAAAAAGAATTCTGGAGAATCATGGAATCAAATTTTTGGCCCTTCCCCATTTCTCCCTGAGCATGTTAACCACATTTTGCAGTTTTGGACTGCATGTTTGTGTAAGTAATGATCCATGCTGAGCGAGCTAAGTGCTGTGGTGGTGGTCGCTCCAGAACTTGCAGCTGAGGTAGCTCACTGCTGTGTTGTTTGGATGTGTGTGCTGTAACTGCTTCTCCTGTATTTTCTATTCAGTTTCTTGGCTGGCCGCTTCTGTGGCATCTTCCATTCCCCGAAGAACGTGAATACTGTGAAGAGTGTTGGTATTTCCCCAACAAATGGCTTTTTGTGACATGAACAGCCATAACTAACGGAGACAGGAAAGCCAAGAGAAATTGGAGTTAGGGAGTAATCTTTTAAACTCAAAACTGGTGCTTGACAGCGCAGCGTAATGCGGTGTGAGTAATGTCAGAATTTGAGCTGCCTGTGCTCATTGAGATATATTTAGAGGAATTGAATTACTTTCAGATATTAGAAAGTTTTAATTATGGAACTGCCGGATAAAAAGGATTTTTATTTGTGAAAAATATTAACTCTTTGGTGTAAAATTAAAAGAGCAACTGGAAGTAAAGCCAGCAACACAGCTCGTGAGATGGGCAGCACATGACAAACTGTGAGAGCAGCAGTCTTGGGGGTGGGAGATGCTGAATTGACCAAAGTGGTTAGAAAGAAGTATGACCGGGGCAGTGTGGAACCTGGCTTACCCTGTTACTGTATCTCACCTTTAACGTCTCACATGAAGTTAAGCACACAGTGAAGTTTTAGGAGATTCTTTGATTTGCTGGTGAGAAATAGCCAAAGAATACACTGAATAATAAGCTCTTTATGTGTAGCCTGCGGAACTTTTTGTGCTGCTAGAATTTGGTTTGAATGGCTGCTCAGGTAGGTATAAACGCTTGCATGATTTTACATGTGAATGTAGCAATGGATTTACAGTACTAGGTGAACTAACTGGATCATAGGCTGTAAGATCTGAGTTGCTACAGCAGAAATAAGAGACCCTGAAGAATTACAATAGGAGTACCCAGTTACTCAGATGTAGTAGCTGAAAAGCCAACTGGTATTCTAAAATGAATGAGCTTGAAAATAATTAGCTATCAATTTCAGGGCGCTTGATGGAATTGGCATTTTTGTAGCAGCCGGTTCCAATATTACATTTTCATAAGAAGAAACTGGTGAGGTTGAAATAAAGAAAAGAGTATGTGGTGAAACATTCTGAAGTTGATGGAAAGGTCTGTCATGTCACTCAAGTGTATCGACACCAGCGATGTTCTGTTATTATATTAGGAGGAAGTGAGGCAAATTACAATAAAAACTACGTTTATCAAGAAAGAATTTGTAACAATATTGTCCAGATGGTCTATCTTAACCCTGACAGCAAAATATGTTAACCAGATTAGAAAATTTAGACACTAGTGATATAGGAGGGACCATTTGGAGCAATGCTGCTGTGCCTCAGGAAGCCCTCATGGGAGGGATGGCATCTTAAACAGCATGGCTGGTGAGCCATTGCTCTGAGATAGGTGAAACCCATGGCCAGCACTTACCTTTTACCATTAAGAATTAAATTATTGCTGTGTTAATGTGTTGGGAGAGAGTAACATAACCAATACCCTTCCTCTGGAAAGGAGTTGATTGGTTTAGTATAAATGTGTGTCCTGTGGAGGTGGTGATGAGAAGGAGTGCTGGTGGCCCTGCCACAGCTACTGATGTGCAATAACAGGCTGACCAAGGTGACAGAAGTGAGCAGCCTTTGGGAAATGACAAGTCCTGCTTTAAACTGAAGATCTTGCAGGCTTTGAGTCTGTCCAGTTCTGTGCACTGTAACAATCAGATGAGCTTCACCCTTTTGCACGACTGCTTATTAAAGGTCTTGTAGCTTCTCAAAACTGACCCCGTGCTCCTCTGTCCAAGGCACAGTGTTGTTAAATATCTGTGCTAGAGAGCGCAGTGGGGCTGTGTACGAATTGCTTAGATTGTCTGTCAATGCCTATGCTCCTTTTAACCATGTTAAGTGCCTACTGGTTTAGGCCTAATTGAACTCAAGTCAGAAGAAGAGAAATGAAAGTTAGTTTAATTTGCCTTTGAAGGTATTTTGTTTCAGGAGGTTTCTTTTATAAACTAAAAGAATTCTATAATTGAATTATATAAAATATGTTTACCATCTAGTTTTCTGTTGTATTTTTTTAGTAAGATGATTTTTTTTCAAGCGCTAAGAAATCTAATACTTGTCCCTGAATAGGGAAATGCCACACAGCTCTACACTAGCTAGTTTTTGGTGGGGCTTTTTTTCACTCTGTTTTCTTGGTTGAATTTCTTTTAACGAATGGTCAAATTTTAGTGGTGTGGGTTTACTTTAATAAATGTGACTGTTTCAAAAAGCTGACCTCGATATATACAACTTGGAAATGACTGCAGGTGTAACTCAAGCAAGTGTATTGAGTTTGTTTTAGTGTAGTCCCTTCTAAAAGTAAATTTAAGATAACTTTGAAGCATCAAGCAGTGGGGTATTTCATTGGTGGTATTTATAGAATAATGTATGAAAGACAGGCCTCAATTCTTCTGCAGATTACTACAGCAAAGTAGCAGCCCAGAAGAACTGGATTGGATCTATTTCTAATTTTAAACTATAGAGATATCAGTAAAATAGCTGAAAGCACACATGAAACATGGAGAGAGGGAAAATAGGAAAGAGAAAGGAGTATGATAGCCAGTGATAGAATAAGAATGTAAGAAATATATGTAAAGGTTATGAAATCTTCTGACCTCACTTTAGGATATTGTTTTTCTTCTGGTTATCATATTTTTTAAAGATATAACATTTGAAAAGGGGAATTTGATTGACCTTATGACTAAAGATAAGAACTCTGAAGAGAGGCTAAAATCATGAATTTCTATAACCTTTAAAGAGCAAAGGTTGAAAGGCATTTAATTGAAAATGATAAAATCTCCTAAATTATATATCAATATCTAACTCTATTTCTTTTTATATCAGAAATTATTATAAAAGGAAGACTATATGTCAGTTGAGGGGCAAGTAACTCTGCAACCTCTGTGCGTTTGCTCCTTTTGCCTTTCTCTTTCAAGCACGAGGGCTAACAGGCACCAAGAAAGCAGGCTTCCCTTTTGCTTGTAAAATCACCAAAGCTGATGTGGAAAAATGTAAAAATGGGTTAATAAATTGCTGTAAGGAAAAAACATGAAGAATCTGAAGTTGCTCTCACATTCGAACTTAGACATTGTCCCTGGAGGGGGTTGCAGGAATTTGTCTGAATGTGCCAGCGGTTATAACGTTGGTCAACCTTTTTGAAGTGTGCCCAGTAAGGGTAGGCCAAAAATGTGTTGGGGACTTACAGTATGGTATTTTTGTGTTGTGAGAGCAGGAATACAGCTATATTCCTTCCACCAGGATGTAAAAGGACACTGAGAGTGCAGGGGTTTTCTGGCGGTATCAAGCAGAGGTTAAAGTTGATGCCATCAGTATCTTGAGACTAACGCGGACAGCCATTAAATATTGCTAGCTGGTGCTTTGGTGGTTGATCTGCTTTCACAGAGGTGTTAGAGGCTCTCAGTGGCTGGTTTGTGATCTCTCACGGAGACCACAAAAAGTGTAACTTCTCAGGACAACTTGAAGGATTTCATTTCCAAAGTTCCCAAGGTGCAGAGAGGTTCCACACCCACTAAATGGCTGGATCCCACTGTTGGGTCCTCAGAAGTGCCACGCTACACATGCCTTGCTGTAGCTGGCCACCAGCAGAATCTTTCCTCTGAAATAGCAGTGGGAAATGAACCAAATCTGGGGGGAAGCATTGAAGCACTATCATAATCTAAAACTGTTCTGGAATTACCCAAATACAGCATTTAATTTAAAACTCATTACACACCTAAATAGGTTTTAGGAGATGGTGTAAGTAGATGAGTTTTAAAATTATGCTATTCAAGAAATATTTTGTATAATTATGCAATATTTCAGCTTTATTTAGTCACTGAACAGATCAGCATAAAAACTCAGGCTGATAAAATCGAGGATGCTGAAAACAAATATACCCAAGAAAATAAGATGCATGTATGTCCATTTTAAAGTTCAAACATGAGAGGTTGAGCTTCAGTTTTTTTCACATGCTAAACTATGATTTGTGGTTTGCCAGAAAGAGCAGCCTTTGTGAAAACATGCCCAGGTCAGTCTGCATCCGTCTGTGGCACATTGTCCAAGAACCATGATTTAAAGTGGTTGGTAAAAATAAGAAACTGATAAAAGGGAGATATGCAGCAGCACTATCTTTTCTCATATAGTTTCATAGGCTTTGCTCAGCCAGTGATGCCAAAAAAGAACTGAATCTACTTAACTTTGCTGTTAACTTGTAGAAAGGGAGTTGCTTTCCTAGGAAATGAAGAACTCTAAGTGGAGACGCTCAGTATTCCCTTTATATAAGGAATATAAATTATATTCTGATAAATATTTTTCTTGTACTCTTCATCTTACAGAGTTTTTGCTTCTGACGTCACTGGTTAGAGATAATAATTTTGACATATTCATTGAGTTTGAAATGGGCGGCGTCTAAATGCAGTTGAAGGTGATCTAGTGATGCACACTAGCTTTATTTGCCTCTTTCAGTAGGCTGTCACATGATTTAAATGCTTTATGCCAGAAGGTTAGGATATTTGTATTGTTTTCTATCTGTAAATAACTACCATTTTGGGAAAGATGTCTGTTCACTTGAGCTCGTGTATTGATTGAATCTTACTGCACAGGATCCATGAGAATGCTGAAGGTCCCATTAGAAAATACATAGTTTGATTTATACTTGATGAGAGCTACATTGATCACATTCACATACTGAAACAATTATTGATGGAATCTATGATGAAAAAGTCATTCCAGTTGTGATGAACATTGGCTTCTAGCAGACATTTGACACTGAACCATGATGTTCTTTGTTGTTACAGCACATCTGAAAAAATCATTAAGCTTTTTGAAGCTTTTACAGGCTGGGTCCAAGAGTTTTATTTGCACTAAGAGTCACCAAGTTCCTTTCCTGTCAGTTTTGGCTTTCTTGGAGGAGTACATTAGCAACTTTGTGTTATCCATAGCTGTAGCATGTATTACAAGCATCAGTATAAATGTAGCTCACCTAACCATCAGCATGTACCTGATTTTCCTTTGTGGATAGCACCAAAGTACTCTATGGAAAAAAAAGCACAACAGATTGAAGCTGTTTAAAATGTGCATAGCACATATAGCATGGTGAAGGCAAACTGCAGCAATTCCAAAGAAAAGAATTGGGAATACTTGCAGTTTGAATTATTTTGGTTCCTATATCCACTCTGTGGAAACAAAGGTTGAAAATCAGAAACGTCTTTCTAGGGTTGTTTCAGCTTCGGTGACTGGGAAGAGTCTATAGTACCATTTAAAGTACGATTTTATGTGTTTTTCGTACTGCATGTCCCAGGGTTCAAAGTTGAGAGTTCCTAGAGTCGGAAACAGATATCCAAGAATTGCAACAGTGTTTACAGTCTGAAATGAAGAAAAGTACCCGTTAAAGTAAGCTGGAAGGGCAGTAAACACTCCTCAGTGCTGTTCAAACCATTGAAATGGTCATATAATGTCTGCAAATTATATCGAGTTGCTTGTAAGCAATTATTTGCAGCCCATTTCATGTCCTGGAGCATGAAGGGAAGAATGCTGTGCTTGGGTTAGTGGCAAGCTTGTTACTTCTGTCCTTTATCCGAACTTGTATCACATACACGATGAAATCTGCTTCCAAGAGAAACAGGAAGAATTTGTGACCATCCATAGCCCACTTGAAGACAAAGCTAGTAAATTCACCAGTGCAATAGTTAGAAACTTCTCCGGCAGAGGAATACACTTTGTCTGCTTAAAGATCTGAATTGATTTGTGTAACAGCCTGAATAATAAATGTGGATTCTTATTTCAGTCCCCTGAGTGAATGATGCTGCTTCACTCGCTGCAAACTCTTTCTTTCAGCCTTGCTGATGATCTTTAAGTTAAATTTGCCTGGGATAATTTTAGATTCAGGAAGAATCGAAGAATGACAGTATCTTAAGACTACAACATTTTTTATTTTCCTTTTTGAAAGACTGATAATTGCTATAATGTTACATGATGAACAGCTCACAGATAAACTACTGTTCTAGTATTGAAGTCTTCAGAGTTCTCTGACCTTGCTGCCTGCAGGCTTTCTGTCAGTCCTCTTGACCTTTTTACACTTGCCATTTTCTGTGGGCTCTTTTCGGGAAAGTGCTGTTACATGTAATGAAACAGATATATAAAAGTTAATACTCTCTTCTTTCCAAGCTGATATTTTGCTCCTGAAATGCTTCTAAAAATCTCTTATGCAAGCAGAAGAGAATTGTGCTTTGTAATTTACGTGCTGGGTACCTGACCTGCAAAACTCCATGCTGAATGGTGTTGAAGGGCAAGCACAAACCTTGTTGCCTTTTATCTTCCAAGGTGTGCACGCGCACACATATACATATATATATATTAATTTTTTTCCCCCAATATTCTTGAGGACAGAAATGGAGAAGTAATGCAAATGAGAGGTTAATGGGCATGGTTTAGTGTGAGGTGTCCCTGCCCATGGCAGGGGGGTTGGAACTAGGTGATCTTAAGGTCCTTTCCAGCCATAACTTTTCTATGATCCTGTAAGTTTTGCATTGGCCTGTATCAGAAATGCAGGGGGTGAAAAACAGCTGAAAAGAGTTACTCAAACCCACCAAACTTTTCCATTAAACCCAACTGCGTCCAGCAGTGATTTTTGCTCAGCATCACTTTCATTAGGTAACCACTAGAGATGTACTACATGTAGAAGAATCAGGTAGACAGAGCTGACTCACACTTGGACTGGACTAGATGCATTTGCAAAATGTAGTCCCTGAATAATTTAGAAGCCAATAAAACCAGAGATGCAGTTCACTATTACACCATGCTGAATAAAGTTATTTGTAAATTATTATTTTATTTAAAGCTTGAGCCACTTTAAACTGTGAATATTTTTCTGTTTTCTTTCTATTTTCTTTCCTTACGGAACAGAAACTCTGTGGGGTTTGGAGTGGAAAAATATTACTTAAATGTGCAAGATGGAATAAAGGACTAAAATAGCTGTTTTTCTTTAAATACCTCTGAAGCCTGCTCCCGAATTTTGTTTATGGGAGAATGTTTTGCAGAACTTTCTGGTTTGAAAAGAAGTTTAATTTCAAGTAAAACAAAAACTTAAAGTCTAACTTTGTGTTTTCAAAAAATACAGGTTTTTGCTATTGGCATAGCAATACGTGTGCTTGGTCTGTTCAGAGGGGTTTCAGGCACCATATGCTTTGAAACGTGCAGATGGAATGTTATATGCCTGCTGTGATGGTTAACTTCATCTCTGGGTAGTTAGCAGCTTGTTGTGCTGATCTTAGGTTAAAGGAGTTTCTGCTGCTAAATGCTCAAATCTGCCCCTCACCCCTGGATGTTTGGAATAAGTCATGGGAAGATCTCCGGGGAAGCTGTTTTGGTGAAGTGTGGAGATGTTGCTTCTGTAATCAGTACTAAATGCATTGCAGTCTGCAGAGGATATCTGTTGAAAGGCCTGATGAAAGCAAAGTGGAAATGCTAGAGGATTTTGGAAGAGGCATCTTTTCACACAGGGTCACTCAACATTAAAGTGAGCTAAAATACCAATATATTCTTACTAGATAAAAGTGAGGCTGCTTTTTATTGACTGTGCTACTCTATAAGCATGGTGCAGGTAAAATGGGACTCCATTAGAGCTTCCTGCACCAAGAGGCGTGATTTAGCATTCAGTGTTACTTGACAAACCAAAAGTAAGCTTGGATTTACTGCAGTTCTTAGAATTTTTTGTAGTGAGTATTGCATCAAGTGAGTATTCCACCAAGTGCAGTCTGCCCCAGACCCAAGCGTATGTGAAAACACAGTAAATTTAGTGGTGTTGCTGATGTAACGGTAGTAAAAATGAAAATAATTAAGGAATCGGAGAGTGACCTTGGTGATGCTTCCCATCATTGAAGGAGCAGTAAATACAGAGGAAGGAGAAGTCCAGAAAGTAAATGTTCTTTAAGGAATAGCGAGCTTCTGGGTAGTGGTGTCAGGGTAACTGTAAGGGGTGAAGTGAGATACCACTAGATAAGAAGGGGTTTGGACTTCTGAAGCTTCTCAAAAAGTATTTCTTTCTTGGACTCCTAGCTATTCCTAGGGAGACATTTTTGGCATAAATCACAGAATCATAGAATAGTTAGGGTTGGAAAGGACCTTAAGATCATCTAGTTCCAACCCCCCTGCCATGGGCAGGGACACCTCCCACTAAATCATGCCACCCAAGACTCTGTCCAACCCGATCTTGAACACTGCCAGGGATGGAGCATTCACAACTATGAATGAGTTCTGAATAACTCTAGTAACGAGGGAACGTGCCCATTGTTGGGAGTGTAATGTTGCAAAGAATGAGTCTTTTAAATATCTATATTAGAGACGTAGATATTAAATGCCCTTTGTCCTCCCAACAGTAAGAGGACAGTTCATTCCTTCTAGATACAGGACGTCTCATTCCTAATGACTGAAACTTTTTTTCCCCTGACTCCTTGCATTCCAGATGCTCACAGATGAGAGTTCTGTTATGCTATCAGGCATATTTGTTAATAAGAATGTAACTTAAGTAGTTAACATAACAGAAGTTGATTTGACCTGCTGATACGCGTTTCTGCAGATTAAACAAAGCCTGTTATCTGAGATTTTATTTATAAGAATCTGCTCGAGTGGTCCGAGATCCCCCTTGTTTGCCTGTCCTGCCCTAGACCTCAGCACATAATCTCGCTGTACTACTGCCCTTTTGACATCTGATTGCCCTTTCCATCAGCATCCAACCAAAAGCATATTTGTCTAAAAAGGAAACAATTAAATTCCAATCTCATACAGAAAACCTTTACTTTTCAAAGAAAACATACTGTAGCAGTCACAAAGTCGTACATGACGGGAAACCTTCACTGAATCAGAACCAGAAGTCATTAGGCCAAATTCAGCTCCTGCCAAAATAGACTCCCAGTTACTGATCCTGATGATATTTTGCCTGTTTATGTTAGTAATACTATATGCACTTAGTTTTCATTTGTTTTCCCATTAAATCCTGTAGTAAGACTCTGTTACAGTGTATGTGACAAGAATTATTAACATGCAACATAAACATGACTGGTGAATACTGAAATATTGCAAATAGGAAATGATCTGTTAGCTCTAAGGAGCTATGACAGTGGTCTAAAGCAGCTGAGTTCCGTGAAATGCAGTTTAAACAACGTTACTGTCATCAATTGTGCCAGCATGTCCAATTTCAGTGAGAGCGGCAATACAGTGTTCTCTCAGGACAGCAGTACCTTACAGTGGAAGTGCACAGGAAGAGCAGAGCTGCAGCTTTCAGTATTTGCAAACCCTTTTCTGTTTGTGGATCTAAACAGCCCCACTTGGGAAACACCTTTTTTCCTTCACGCTGAGCATTGTACCCTGAGTTTTACTGTAGTCACAGACTGCGTAGTTTTAGATCATAGGTTTAAACACTGTATTTTCCACTGTCTGTAGCTGCAAACAACTTTTTAAAAGCCACAAAGAATTCATAATGTATAATTAGTGGAATAATTGAATTATACTCTTATAATGTAGGCCTGCTAGGAGAGCAGTCCCCATGTCTTACCTTCAAAGCCCTTCATGTTGATGAATTTAGTAGCGGGAGTTCTATCACGGGTGGCTCACTCTAACTTTCTTCAGGAGCTGGAAGGTTAAATTTGTAACGTGGTGCTTTCAGAGTGAAATGCAAACCCTGCTTTCACTTTGTGGTGATCCTAATCAATATCAGCAAAGAAGAAAGATGAGAGGTACATTCCTGTGTCTTAAATGTCAAGTAGAAAGTGGTATAAAGTGAGAAAGATATTTTTGTGTGTATTTTTAATTGTTCATATTCAGCTGTTACATGTTGTATCTGTTGATTATGCATTATAGGTTAAAGGTAGATCGTATGTGAAGTTAAGTTACTGTGAAGAACAACTTAAGGGACTAATGACTATTAACACTTGTTCGAGTTTAAATGTGCCCTGTATAAATATGTACAGCTGATAGTGTCCCAGCTTCTTCCTTGGTTTGCTGTTGAAAACTGACCTTTGGATGCAGCCTGGATGGCCACTGATCAGGCTGTGAAGGTCAGTGGTCCTGCTGGAACTAGTGAGTATGCAGCACCTGGTGAGGAACGAGGTGGGAGTAGGCCCATGGCTCTGGCTGGCCACCTGCATCCTCAACTCAAGCGAGTGGAAGTTGGTGTGGACAGATTTCACTCCTGTGATTTTTTGGCAAAGGCCTGTTTTCATCAGTGAACTTCTGAATGCAATTCTTACCTCAGAGGACTTGAAACTGTGTAGTTTTGTCATTAATTAAACTTCCCACAGCTACTGTTTAAGGTAGAAATGACTGAAATGACATTTCCAAAGATCTGGTTTGTCAGTGACATGTCCCTGGGCCCCACTTCTCTGCAGGTGTAATTCCCAGGAGCTATTAAAGCCCTATTACTGGCCTGGCTAACTAACCCCCAGCCCATGCTGATTTGGTTATGCCTCCAAGCATGTAGGATTGAATGTGTGTGGATTTACTGTGCTTGAACAACTTCGGCAGTTTCTAACTTGCTTTAAGTCAGTTTTATGTTACTGAAACGGGGGTAGCAGCTCTATTCCGAACCTGCAGAGCTAAAGGACTTGTAAGCTGTTCTCTGCTAATTGTAGGATGGCAGCTCGCTCACCTCTGCAGTCTTTTGGTTCAGTTAAAGACCAGGAGGTGTGCTAAATCTTTGGTGGCTGAGAATTAGACAGGCATCAGTACCAGAGGGAGCCTGCCGCTGTAGCTGGTGACTTCACTACAGCAGCAGCTTAGTTGTCAGGGCCACGATGTACCGTGTTGTGCCATAGCAGTGCTGCTTTTATATATATATATATATATATGTATATGTATATGTGTGTATATATATATATATGTGCCTGAGTTTACCATATAGTTGTTAGGGAAAAAGAGATTCAGTCTCACGTGTAACAATTGAAATTACAAAGAAAGGACTAAATGCTTTACTCTTTGATATTCAATGATAAAACAAATTCAATTAAGTGAATTTAAAGAATGGGTCTTAACAATAGGGTCAGTATATTTTCCCAGCTCTCTGACAGTTTAATGGTGATTTTATTGTGTTATGTTAATGATGCCATTGGAATATATATTTCCTTATTTGCATCTGTCACTTATAGTGTTCATTAATATTCTGCTAATTTCATATAGCTTTTTGTAAAAAATCAGCTCTCTGTTACCCCTTGCATATCTTTGGCAGCCGAGTCTTCACTTAGAAAAGAAAGTTTGCAATGTTCTGACCAACTAAACATCCCTACAAATAGAAATGCATTTTGATAGTGATACCTTCTACAAAACAACGCTAAAATGTTGGTGTAGTACATAAGCCTTTTACCACCCTTGAAAACCCAGCTTGAACCTTGAGCTAGTCATTTACATGATGTTTCCTTGGGATTACCTACATTCTTGTCCACTCTGACCTTGTAATTTTGCTCACAGTTGGAAATGTAATGCAGAGTGACTAAGATAATGTTGTTTACACAGACTTTAAGTGGAGTGACATTATAGTCAAGCAAGTGTCACATCACCCAAAGTGAAGGAAGACTTAATTACCATAATCCTGTGAATACTAAAATTCCTTAGCCATGTGTAGCATAATAATGTAATGTTCTGCATGTTACATTTAATAACCTGAAGGTACTGTATTAACTCTCAGGGTTCTTTTAGTGATGTTAAACTGAGAGCAAACAGAGGTAGTGTGGGACAGGGAAAATTCTGTGGTAGATGTGGATCTTTGTTGTGTTACATTGCTAACAGTGTAGCATCTTCCATCAAATGCGTAGTGTGACAGCAAATCAAAACTGAGATGACTGTACCAGCATCTCTGTTGATCTGATGGGGTATAGTATGGGTCAAGGATTGCTGCAGGTGACAAAGGCTAAAGTTCATTAAATAACAGGAATGATAGGAATGAGGCAGCAATAAAAACATACTGTGTCATGGCAAACATGCCGTAAAGCGGAGAGGAATGTTAAATACTGCAAGGCTGGAACAGCCCATTCCTTGAACATTCAAGTGATCCTCCTCTTTTGTGGATAGTCCATGCACCAGCCTTAGGTACTCTACCACAATAAGAAGTGAGATTTGGAAGGAGCATGTAATCATAAAAAGCAAATCATGAGCAATTGGTGCGCTTCACAAAGAACTGAAGTTGTCACGTTCTCTCCTGAGCAGTATGTAATCATTTTATAAAAGAGTGATTATTGTTAATATATGTTGGGTTTATTTCTGTAACACTAAGTCGTAACGCACACTCTACTTTGTGCCTTAAACATACTCGTCCGAAGAATCAGGCTATTTATGTATGCAGTTTGAGTTTAATGACTAAGGTTTGGCTCTCTGATGGCTGGAAACCAGTATAAGTTTATAAGACAATGTGAAGAAATTGGACATCAAAGAAGTAGTATGTGCTGCTTGTGTATGATACTGGTGTGCAAATAGGCAGAAGCTCTTCAGTAGCGAGTAAATAGCTGGTGTTGGTTTGTGCTCACACAAAAAGCTTTTTGATTTACTTACACCAGCACATTACCTTGGTGTAGTTGCCCTAAATGGGATTGGTGGTCTTTGTGGAGGGGGGTGGGAAAGGAGCTTTCTGTATATCTGTCAGGAGTTTAAGAAATGGATGCTAGCATCAAGGAGGCTCTGTGCACAGCTTGTGTTAAAAGGGTTTGCTGTACTACAGCAGCTTTTGAAGGATGGTGCTCTTCCCTGGGGAGAGGGCAAGGCGATTCCCTGCTGTTGTCTCCTGTGGTTGTGCAGTGGGCATCTAGTCCTGAAGAAGCAGCAGTGCCAAAAGGAGCACAGGTTGCATGTGGGTGGGCAGCACGTCAGGCTCCCTCCTTGGTGAAGCCCAGACTGTCCTCTTTCCAAGCTGACACGAGCTGTCCCTTTAGTTTTGTGCCCCTGATGGCCTCTGTCTTATGAAAAGCCATTGAGGGAAGGCGGGGGATCAATCTCCAGGTATTTCTGTGGTGAATATGCAAACTTTACGATATCGTTCTTTGGAGCAAATAGGTCACAGACTGTTCCAGGTATTAGGACGCTGGATGTTGACCGTCTTTTTGTTTTCCCAGGTGTCTGAGGAGGGTATTTTAGGTCCAACGCATTTTGGATTTCCTTATAGAGATCTCACACTCTCCTGTGTCGTTATGAAATGTAGAGGGTGGGAAGCTGTTTTCAAAGGCATCCAGAAGTGCTGGTCAACAAGATCTGGAAGAACGGCCAGAGTGGCGAGTGCTTCGGATGTGATAAATGAAGTGTAGAAACACAGATTTGAAGTTCAGTTTGGATAAAATCTGGTCGCACTCCTTCAACGAAGCACTAGGTGTTTGGCTGGAAGAGCAGTGCCAGTGCCCACCAGAGTGTCATCACATGCGTCCATTTTGCAGGGGAAGTACGCAGCATTTTTGTCTCAAAGGTCACACAGTATGATATGAATTATTCTACTGTAAAGCTAAATGGGTTTTTCCATCATTTCTTTTCCATTGCCCTAAAAACCCTCCTAGTCACTTAAAAAGACCTTCTTTTTAAAGAAGGGGGATATCAATATGTGGCGTATTGATCATCTGCCATGCC
Organism: Amazona ochrocephala; assembly: GCA_039720435.1. Taxonomy (NCBI): domain Eukaryota; kingdom Metazoa; phylum Chordata; class Aves; order Psittaciformes; family Psittacidae; genus Amazona; species Amazona ochrocephala. The sequence goes on from CM077883.1 coordinate 16,050,107, forward strand.
CTGGGGGGGAGCGCAGGGGTCCAGGGCAGAGCCTGGCGTCAGCGTGGGGTGGCTGCGCTGCCTGTGCCTGGCTTCTCCGAGGGACGACAGCCCTTGGATTCCTGCAACTGCAAAACTAATTAGTGGAATTAAGTTGAAAATGCTGTAAACAAGTGAAGTTGTTATTCATTCTGTGCGGCACTACAAATGTGGGAGGACATGTTAAATGATAAATTAGGCATGAACTGCTTTAATCTGTAAGCTGAACATGCCAGCGAAGGGCCTGCATTTGTAATTAGTATCGGGGGCCACAGGAGAGTGGTGCCTCTTTTAAAACAGTGACAGGGAATTGATCAGTTTAGGTTGTCGTGGCAACCAGGAGCCCTCCATCGTTTTCCCCATGTTCTCCTATTATGCCATCCCCACATTCAGAAATACATTTATGAACTGTAAAGATAAACTACTCAATAATGCAAAAGAGGCTACGATGCTCAAATGCCAAACTGATGGGGGCCAAGTGGATGCCTGACTACCCGATAACAAGCGTAAGTGTTCTATGGTTGTCATGACATTTCTTTTACAAAGCAAATGATGTCTGTGGAAAAAAATCTTAAAATTAGCCGAAAATGCAAATCTCTTTATGAGGCTGTCACCTTTGTAATAACAGACAATAATTGATGATTTATGAGATGCCACCATAGCAACCAATTCCTTTGGCACCCCCTGGTTCCTCTTACACAATAGGCTTCGGCTCCTGTGAAAAAGTTTCCAGCGTGAAGCTCAAGAGGTCTTCTAGTGTTGTACTCCACTCGGTCTTATTAAATGCGATTCACCAACGTGGCAGGGGTTTTCACAGCCATCCTACACAGGAAGGGGCTGAAGCACCTTTTGTAACAGCAATGTGAATCATGACCAAAACAGGCAGTTTCAACCAGGACCTTTTTAAGGTAATCTTTTCTTGCTGTCCAGTTGGGACAGAAGCTGGGGTGCACAGGTCTCTGCCGCATACTCGCTTTTCAGAGTTGTTTGTCTAATGCTTGCATTGGAAAGTATTGGTTACACAACTCAGCCTATTTTTTTGCCTCTTGATGTCTAAGTTAAACTGATTATCACAAAGTAAATGGTGTTTCACTTGGATTGTAATTTCAGAGACTGCGAAAGAAAGGTTTTAATTTATAAATGTATATGTAGATGTCTCATGATTCATTACAACTGCGGTGTTCTCATGAGAAATGACTACTTCGAAGAAAAGTTTTAGTCTTTCAGATTACTGTCTTCCTTGATAAAATGAAGTTCAGGAGAATTGGGCTTGGTCAAAGATCATATGGTACTAATCATAGAATCATAGAATAGATAGGGTTGGAAAGGACCTTAAGATCATCTAGTTCCAGCCCTCCTGCCATGGTATCACCTTAACTAGTTTTAGTGTGTTCATGTCCGAAGGCCGTGTTATTTGTTCTTCTGCGCAGGACTGGAGGGCACGACAACCCTCATACCACAGTTCTGCATAACTTTATACAACTCAAGTCCTTCCATTTCTGGGCCAATTTTATGTTGAGGGAGAACAACTGGTATTGGGAACTTCCGCTTAAGGTGTTTGTGTGACCACCCCACTCTTCCACCCCCAATTCCCTCTCTTCTCTCTGACAGTAATAAATGGAGATTCAGGTTTTTTTTATTTCAGTTCTCTTATTAAAATGTACAGTAGTAGCAGGAAAAAGCCACTGATTAGAAAAAAACACTTTTAGAGTAATATGTTAATTCTCAGCCCATATCTGAGAATGGATTAAGATCCATACTCAGACAGTAGTTCCAAAAAAAGTAATAGAAACTTGTTTGAGTTAAGAATTCATGATCTTTCCCATTCTTTTTTACTTCGTCAAATATGACAATTAGAGCTGTCAGTTCCAGAAAGTGATTTCAGGTGGAATATTATCTTTCAGTCACCCTGCCTGGTATATAGAGGGAAGGAAGAATAACCCTTCATGTCATTGTTGGTTATACCTCGGCGTTTACTTTTGTCACATTTTGATTTATTTGTCTGTTGTTTAACTCTTTATATAACTTGTTATGGAATTGTTTTTTCAGAATTAGCTTAAACGTTTATATATGTGAGAAAAGAAACGGAGCTTTCTTTAGGGATTTAAGATGAAAGCTCAGTGGTTCTCCGCTGCTCCCAGGGCTGTCTCTTCTTTGCATTCTCACCTCTAACTTAAGCAGAACTTGCTTCTGTTCTCTCTCTCTGCCATTGACTGCTCCAGAACATCAGGCAGACATGAAACCCCCCATATTCCACAACATCTCCTACCTTTATATGAGCAGGTTTGCATTCTGTAAAGAAAATACAGAGTAAGAATAGGAAATAACGTAGGCTGTTACCTGCCATGGTCAGTGCAAAATAGGTGTGATCCCTCTTGCTGGACCCTCAAAAAAACCCTCCTATTTTGTATGTTCTTTCCCTTTTTCAGTGCTGTAGTTTCAGGAGCACCTCTGGTATGAAGATAGGCTGAGAAAATTGGGGCTGTTGAGCCTGGAGAAGAGAAGGCTGCGTGGAGACCTCCTAGCAGCCTTCCAATACCTGAAGGGGGCCTATAGGGATGCTGGGGAGGGACTCTTCATGAGGGACTGTGGTGAGAGGACAAGGGGTAATGGGTTTAAACTTAAACAGGGGAGGTTTAAATTGGATATAAGGAAGAAATTCTTTACTGTAAGGGTGGTGAGGCCCTGGAATGGGTTGCCCGGGGAGGTTGTGGATGCTTCATCCCTGGCGGCATTCAAGGTGGGGTTGGACATAGCCTTGGATGGCATGGTTTAGTGGGAGGTGTCCCTGGCCATGGTGGGGGGGTTGGAACTCGATGATCTTGAGGTCCTTTCCAACCCTTACTATTCTATGATTCTGTGATTTTCCATGTTCTTCTGGCCGGGCCGGGTGCGGAGGTGCTCTCATTACCATTTCACAAGCCGTGTGTGCACCAAGTGTAGAAATTGCAGGAGTACTTTTTGCAGTGTATTGACCCAAAGTCCATTTGAAATTGATAAATACCAGCTGTTCAAACAGAAAATTAAATAAAAGCAACTCCAAACTTGCTCTGAAGTAAACAGGTGAACAGTGTGTAAGACAAAGCAGTTCCCCAAAGGCGTTTTTAGTACATGGTCATTATTTAACTCCTGACTGAAAATAAACAATGCTGACAGAGTGTGCGTTGGGGGGCTATGATATATGGACAGTGTCAGTACTGTTGGTTGATAACCTATAGCTTGACATCCTTATCTATAAACTTTGACAGACATGTCAGTTTGTTATTGTCGCTTTATTAACTTGCTTCTATGATAGTAGAAGATAATCTTTCTCCAAGTCTAACACAGCAAATACTTTACTAGGTAAAACATTTGGGAAACTGTCCACAAATTTTGTTTTTCCCCCAAAGGAAAATCTTTTATAGTTCATTACATATTGAGACAGTATTTCACAATATGGAATGGAGTTGTTTGCATATCAGTAGCAGACAATAAACTGTTTTGTCACATTAAATTATTTATGCCAGAGACATCCCAACAACCCCTCTTAAAAGCAAGAATATATTGCTAGGAAATGTACTTGTGGCGGCTCAAACTGAACACTTCCTTAATAAATTAATATTTTGGTCTTGTGATTTTTTAATTGGGAAATAACAGCTGCTCCTGGTTGGAACTGTCTGCTTTGTCTTCTGGTGGTTTACAGCAAAGCTGCAATAAAGATTTCACAACCCTCTCGCTGTTGTGCCCACTATGGTGCCGATGCCGTGAGAGCGACTGAGGGGACAGAGCCTGAGCTGAAGCAGCATCACAGAATGTACAGAAACGGTCCTGACTTTTTAAACTCCTCTCGATCTCACTCTGAACATGAGTAGGAATTGCACTTCCAAATGAGCCTTTTTTTATTTCATGTTCTCTGAAACAGAATTCTTCAAGATTTGTTTGAAACTTTATCAAAATCCGGTGCATCACTTTGTGCCAGACTTCTTCCTCTAAACCCCTTGCCCTGTCTATCTCACGCTTAACGGTGCATTATATCTTCAAGGCTGTACATCCATGTGAATTTACCAACATAGGAGTTGAGGAAGTGGTCCTGGAAATGCTCATACATTTGCTTATTTCTTATACAAAGCATTAAGGCAAGGCTAAGCTGCTCACCAGCTGCCCTTACCCACAGCACGCTCTTGGTGTACCATAAAGGGGTTGTGATCCTTTGGGGTGCGTTGGTGGGGAAGGGGAGTAATTAAGGGATGTAATAGGACAGCAGAACTCAAGTCACACAAGTAGCCTTAATTCTGAAATGACATGATTTTGGGGTGCTTGTGTTGTGTCAGTGGTGTTGTCTTCTGACATTACTGCGTGCACCTGGGATTACTTGTGATTTTGAAGTGCAGTCAGAACCCCCAGAACTTCTATAACCTGCAGCCAGCCTCACCCATAAGGGTCCCAGAGTTATGAACTGTGCAGGTCTACGGTAGGGGCTGATGCAGTAGCTCTAGCTACAGCCTGCTGCAGTCATCCCTGTGAGCCAGCGTTGGAAAGATGTGGATGCCTTTGGCAGTGCTTTCCGTTGGTGTTTGCTGCAGTGGAAATAGTGAACTGCATTGCCTTTGGAGAGTACTTCAGCGAGTACGAATTTTCTGCTAGTCTTCCATAGCTCACACAACAGGCTCTTCTTCCTTTCCCTGCTCCAGCGCCAGTTCTTCGCTTCTTTCACATGCCCTTATCTTTCATCTGTCTTTTCCAGACGCACCCTCCAAGTCCTAATTTGCTTGCCCTGTACGGTCTTGTCTAGCTCCTCTGTACTCCAGTTACCCTGAAATTAGACTTCTGCTCCCGCTTCTTACTTCCTAGGTGCTTCAGTACCTACTTTCCAGGTTGCGTTTCTTTGTCCCCAGTTGGTGTTTGCACAAACATCTGCTCAGAATCCTTGCCTCTGTTGGCTTTAGCCTCATGCTTCTTTCTTCAGCTGCTTCCCTTGAGTGCAAGTCTGTTTTCTCCTTTCCTTGAGAAGATTGGCAGGGGTAGGAGGTAATTCCCCAGTGCCTTTAAATGTTCAGTTTCTTCTGCAAGCTGTTTCAGGCAGGGAGGAGCTGCTGAGGTTAATGCTGGAATCCTGAATAGATTTGGAGAATAAAGGGGAGGCAAAATTAAAGTGGCAGTGGGATATGGGGTTACTGTTGATCTAAGTAGTAATTGAGGAGAGGAGAAAGAGATTCAGGCAGGAATTCATACCAGTTTGAGCTGAGGCCCCAGTTCACTTGTGGAAGTTTAGAGAGTCGACAATGGTAACTATGATGTGTAATACTGGGAATGGGTAAAGGTCATTAATGAAAAGGAAGTTCAGTTTATGGAATCCCAATCAAGTATGAAAACATAGGGATTTTCAAAATGGGACAGCTTTTCAAAACATGGTGGCTGTGACGGAGCCCCAGCCCCAGATCTATTCCTGCTGTGTGGAAGCCAATGTTATGAAACACAAGGGTGACTACACGTAAAGGAAATGCTGTCACTATTTAATAGCAAATGACAGTATTTTTTTCTTGCCTACTTTTCCAGAATGGTTCACTGGTGTCTTACCTATATTTTGTTTGTATGACTTCCATAAGAAACACTGCAGCCAAACCTGCCCAGGGCAGTTACTGGAGCTTACAAATATTTATTGTTTGCCTTTGCATCTGTCATAGTACCACACAGCATACGTCGCAAATGAAGTAATTCGCGTTTCAAGTCAGAGCTCTATAGATGAGACAATATGAACTATTATAAATGGTGCTTTGTGTTTTAAGAGTTTATAGATACACACTGACATTTATGGAAAAGTTGATGCAGAATAAACACAATTTTTAAGGAAATATATGTGTCATCAGTGAAAAATCGTGCAGCATAACAGTTGGTCTCTTCTGTTCTTTATTTAGGTAAAAGTAATGTTCCTAATTTAATCAAATACAAGTTTAGCATGGCCTAAAGAAGTAATTCATTAGAGAAATTCTCTGGTTGAATGTCTGTGATGAAACATACCTTGAGGAAGAGGAACTCGTAATTCCTCCTAACCAGACAGAATTCTGCAGGATGTTGGTGACTAAACAAAATGGTCATGAACAGAATCAGAAAGATTAAAACAACAAAAAAGTAAACCGTTGTGGTCATTGATGTTAATATCATAATGCATTGTGCTATAACTGGCTGTTTTCTCTCTACATATCTAGTGCTGCCTCAGTTCTTTCGCAGCTGCATTGCGGACATGCTGCCACACAATTTTTGGTAGACCCTTGATGACTTTTGCTACTATATCACGGTGTCAGCTGCATGACAGCAGCAGTGTTCTGGATCGATATTATATTATGTCATTTTGTGCTGTGAAGGAGAGCTGTGTAAAACTTCTTGAGTTTGCTTCTTTGGAAATGTACAGCTGAAACTAAAAATGGCCTGGAAACTAAAAACTAAACCACCCTGCACTAGTGGTGGTATGTGAAAATGGAAGGGGTGGATGAGAGAAGTAGGTGTATAGGAAAAAAAAGAGGTTTTAGATTTGGAGGTGCAAGATGAGAAAAGGTGACTTTACTTTTGTGTATTGGGTTATATCATTGCATTCAGAGATTTTAACAAACTGTGTATAAGGTGGATGTATCTTTGGATCTACTCGACTTTGGTGCATTTCTCAGGTAGAGTAGGACTGTGCACAGACTCCTGCTTGTGCAGGAAATGGGGTAATTATGCCTACCCACATCAGTTAGTGGATCAAGAACTCTTCTCACAGTCTGATTTAGGAACAGCTTGTTTGTTTTACGGGTTTCTTCCTCTTCTAACCTGTTGTTCTGAATAAGTGTAAAAGTTCATACCAGAAGTAAATAATCTAGAATGCACATCCTGGAAAATATTGATGCGCATGTTTGCGCATAACCTGGCTAATGTAATCACAAAGAGTCAAAATCAGAATTAGGGTGGGATGGCAAAGGCATGGAGTTTGATATAGATACAAGGTCAAGCCTTCACAAAGCCAGAGGTGTTAAGTTAATGTGTTAAAATCAGGTATGTGAAACAGGCAGGTGGGTTGGTTCCAGATCATGGAATCCTAGAATAGTCTGGGTTGGAAAGGAGTTTAAGGTCCTCTAGCTTGCACCCCCTGCCTTAAAGTGATATTGTAATTGAAGTAGTAAAAAGAAATAAACAGGAAAAACAAGGTAAAAAAAAAAATGTGTAGATGCTCATAGTTTATGGTTGTTACAAGAGTATAAGGTTGAAAAAGCAGCTCTAAAGGGGAGATTGTTTGGTTTTGGTTTGTTATGGGGATTAATGCAAATGATTCCACTGCAGACGAAAAATACAACTGTAGAAAGGTTGGGAGGAAATGCTTCTGCGTGTCTGTCTTGGGAAGAGGAAAGCAAGGGTTGAAGTCCTATAATGTGAAGGGAAAAATAGCAACAGATGGCTCTGGGAAGACAGCAGACTTCCGTGGTTTCAGGTCACCTGCAATTAGATGTCTAATGCACTTAATAGCAGTGACAAAAGTGCAAGATAGAAACTTGAGTGAGAGAAGTGTGGCAGAAAGCTTATGTATGTTAGATGTTTTCAAATCAGCAGGGTCTGATATAATGTAGTTAAGGAGTGGTGAATGAGATGCTGGGGTGATGAATGGCCAACTTCAAAAAGTCATGGAGGGATGAGGAAGGTGTCAGGAGGGTGGAGAGAAGGAAAGAGGAGGAAACGCTTGGAAATCGTAGACCACTTCAGGGCAATTCAAAAAATACTGCAGCTGATAAACTGTGAGTACCCAAGAGATAATGGGCAACATGGGTTTGTCAAGAGCAAATTATATCAAACTAATCTGATTTCCTTCTGTGAAAGAATACCAGTCCTTTGGGGAGAAGGGTTAGTCAGTGCATGTCATGTGTCTTCACTTCAGGAAGGTTTATGGCAGTGTCTCATGTAGTGTGGAAAATGCTGTCCAGGTGGAACTGATTAGGATAGGTGCAAAACAGGTTTGAAAATTGGGCTTGAGAGAATATTTATCAATACTTTGTCAAAAACACACACGGGGAAAGCTGGGAGCATAGAGGTTGTGTAGGTGATGGGTATGCCATCCACCAAATGCAAGGCATCAGTTCTATGGTGGTGTGAACATGGGAAAACTGCACTGGGTGGTATAAAAGTTAATATTGCAATTGCAAGGCGAAGGGGTAAGTTGAAATCTTGTGTCTGATTTTTTAAGCTGAAATCTACAGAACATTGGGACCAAGTTAAGGGTATCCAGTGCAACAAGTATCAGAACCGTGGAACAGTTCATGTAGGAAATGGCAAGGAGTAAACCACTAATTTCAAGTATTTTCTCAAAATGCACATTACTTTTATGAGTTAACGACGTAACTAGTATGGTATTCTGCCTCTATAGTACTGCGATATTTCATGATAAGCTGAAATGAAAGTATTGTTATTTCCTTCTCTTCTGATGCTTTACTCTTTGTAACAATGAGGATGTTGTATAATGTCATCAAATTTAGTTCCTTGTGCCTACTGCAACTGACTGTCAGGGCCGGGATTTACATTCCTTTAACCCTAAAGGGTGTGAGGGTTGTGATTTTTCAAAACTACTCTGCTTATATAGAAATCTTTTATTTGCCTTTATGAGGGGTAGAGGAGAGAAAACCAAATAAGTGGGATTCCCCCCAATCTTCCTGACACACTTCAGGCTTCGCTGCCCAGTAAAGGGTATATTAGTGCTTACAGTGTTAATCAGCATCTTGGGAAAAATGGTATATTTGTTCTTTCTGGGAGTTTTATTCAGAAAATGCAGCTCAGTCAAACTGCTAAGAAAATGCTTCTTTTTAAGAACACACAACTTTCGCTATTCCTCTTGATTGTGTTGCCATATACCCAAGAGGCATCATTCCACTTAATAAAGATTTTTAATAGCATTATAAGACAATTTATTCTTCCCTTAATATGACAGAGTTTTGCCCTAGGGGTAACTGGGTATAGATAGAATTTAAGGGCCATTTTTTTACTAGGTCAACCTTCATCAAAGGGTCTGGAATGAGGAGGAACTCACCCCATGTGTTTGGAACAGATGCCAGCCAGTGGTGGAGCTTGGCGAGTCTGTACGATGCACTTTCCCACTTGTGTGACAGGAACCTTGTGTGTGTCTGACTGAAGCTGTAATTAATTCTAGCAATTTCCATTGCAAAATTATGAATTCTAGCAGCCGAACTGCATTTTTCTTTCTGCCAAATCCTACATTTCATAAATACTATGAGGAGCAAAATGAATCCGTTTGCAGTATAAAGGGTAGAGTAGTAGCAACAGTGGTAAAGACAAGGCAGTGTGATGAGTTCGTACCCAAGTATTACTGTTTGCATAGATGGGATAAAAATGAGTTCAGTAAGAACTTGTTTTGGGAAGAGCATGGTACTTACATTACAATTACTGAGTAATTTGCGTCTGGGCTTTTGCTTCCTCATGTGCAAATGCTATCAGTTACGCAGGATTAAGTGGTGACCTAAGGATTATAGTTCATGCTCAGCATCTGGGCTAAGTTACGGACATTTATTTCCTGTCTTATTTTCCTCCAAATTACAGCCAGTACCTTTAGCTTAAAACACTGTGTTGCCCAGAACTGTGTCTCAGACATTTCAGTTGTTTCTTTTTTTACACCGGTTACATTTTATATTTAAAGTAAAGTCTGTAGAAGATGTAGACAGAGACTGTCATTTTCATTTTGCCATCTTATTCCAAGGGCAGTTGCAGAGGATTTTGCATGTTAACAAAAGAAAGAGTCTGATTTTAAGGGCTGCAAATCAATCCATAGGATGGGATTTGAATCACTGTCAGTGGAAGGAAAGTGTGTTTATAATAACTAAAATCCCACGTGTTCATAATTGACAAAATTAGAGGCTATATGCACAATTTCCCTGTAGAGAAGGCAGATAATGATTTTGAAACCTTGTTTGTTAGGGCTTTTTAATATTTTTTCATTAAAAACAAAAAGGAAACCTGCTATTTGCAGCGGTCTATACTCTTACTCATGTGGGAACTTCGGATAAAATAATGGCTTCCTTTACGTGATTGTACAGCATTAGAAATCATCATGCTGCATTCTGTTGCACAAAGGCTGCTTTGGAGATCATGACTTTTTGTCAGGATCTATTTGGACAGGTTCTTGATTTATCTCCCCAAAATTAAGCTGGTGTTGCTGGAAGGACTTTATTATTTTGCCAGGACTATATATTCTACATGTAATTTTCTATTGACTTGCATGCTTTTGCCGTAAGTTTCCAAACGTACTCTAAGCATGGTTTTCTCAATATTTGGAATAGGAAACCCAATGTTTTCTAAAAAGCAGACGCTTGATAACTGTTGTATTTTTATACAGTCTAAGCAGCTCTACCTTGACTCCTGCTGCTCAGTCCCAGGAAAATTGTCATTTCCTAGACTTCTGTGTACTACTGCTGAAAACACTAAAGGAAATCATGCCATCCTCTTGCCAAAACATTGGTTATAGGCTTTAGTATGAAATTCCTCTCTGTAGTCGACATGCAACAGCCAGACCAGTAATAGGTAGCAGAGAGGCAATGGAATAAAGAATTTCTTACATTTTCAAGATTCTGCTGCAACAGTCAACATCAGCAGAAGTCGATTCAGAGGGAACCACAAACATTTCAATTTGCTCTCTCTAAATGGTGGGTTTTGTAATAAAAAGTGAATTTTAATGACCAGGGAAGGCTCATTTGAAACAAAGAAAGCCGTCTGTTAGCTTTATTTTGATTGACAAGCGTGCCAGGGATAAACTCTTGGCTGACACTGGAACATGCCACATCGGAGCGTTCTACAATATCCCTGAAGTCAGCTGAAAACGTTAAATAACATGGAGCATCAGGATCTTGGAACGGTTTGAGCGACGGGAAACAAACTGTTTTTTGTTTTTCATTTGGTTTGTTTGTAGGTACAAAAAGGAATCTGGTGAGTGTTTACGTCTTCCCATGACATTTTGCACTAATACTGTTGCAAACAGATTACAGAGTAGAATATTAAATAAATGCCACAAAAGGAACTCCTGGTTTCCAGTTTCCCCTAGTGCTGAATGACAGTAATCCTCTTGGACAAAGGAGGGTTATTGCCATTAGTTAATCCTGTTATGTAGTTCCCTCAGCAGCCCCATAGCACACGTTGATAAAGACTGGGAAAATCTAAAATGTCAAACTAAGAGGCCGCTGATTATTGGGACTATAGGGCCATAGCAGAAGCAACCCAGGGCTGGATATCTGCATCAGCAGAGTATTTAACTCCCGGATCTAAGCTGAAATGATGTGTTTGGGCAGAGACATGCACATTGTCGGTAGCATTCCCTCTTGGCTGCTGTTTGCCCAATGAAGTGGTGATTCCAGTCACCTTCTAAATGTGCATTATCAACTTTAACATAGGTAGGCAACAATATGCAGGGGTTAAACCTGTTTAGATCATCTTTCATGTGCTGAGTCCTGCCAGGGCACATAAAGTCAAATCTGTACTGTGCAAAAATTGTAGGTAAACTGTTGGTGTTGCAAAAATAGTTTAGGAGACTGTGCACCTCTTAAGTCTTTATTAAGTCCTTTCATTAGTACTAAAAGTATGTGTAAGTCACGGGTCAGGGATGGTTAAAAAAAAGGAAAGACACACACTCATGGACAGTTACATTGTCAAAGGTGGGACTTGAAGTGAAACAGTTGATGAATCTTTAGTTAATCTAAAATTATAAAAGGCGAATTTGTGTGTTAAGAGTGGAAAGTCTGTTTCAGGAAGCAGAGCCTTGGCTTTCACTCCTGCATTCAGTTAGCAGCTAAGACTTTGGAGTCAAATGAGTAATTAGTATTAATCATCTTTGTTACGATTATAAGAAGAGACAGTTGCTTCTTTGATCTAATACTGTCTGCTGCTGCGAAACAGTGTTTTCTAATAAAGTCACTTCGTGTTAGGGTGGTGCAAAGCATGTTCACCATGTCTATTACATAGAGATAGACGTTTCAATTCCATCCTGTGAAGCTGAGGATGCCCCTCAACTTCCATTGCTACTTTGATCGTCATCAATATTTGAGGGATGTGCTTTCCCGTTTCTTGAACATAGGACAGTTTTTTACTGTTGCAGATATGAGTGAAACTTGAGCAAAACAGCTGTAAGTATCCTGTCATGCAAGAGACTAGTTTCTCTTTGTCAGTGCATTTCAGTGCTTCTCGGTAAGAAAATACAATGGGAAGGTTGCAGGACAGCTAATGTTGGGTGCTTATGTTACCTTTTCGTATGCATATCCATCTTTTGTTCTGTGGTAGCTAATACTGTTTTAACTCATTTTCAGTAACCAGAAGTTTGGCTCAACTAGTTTTCACAGAACAATAATAAAGTTCTTATGCAGCATATAATTTAATATCTAATGCATTAAGCAGTCATTAGTGTATGATCTGAAAGTTTAAAATGTATTTAATTCTGTCAGTAAGTTATTTTCAGGATACTTGAAAGTACTTGGAATAGTCATTTCAAGAGTGTGTCTTTGGACCTCCCGTGTTTGGCAGTTAGCATCTCTTTGGGATACCCAGTAGGAATGGTTTCTCTGTGGTAGTCTGGGTTTTTTGTCAGAAGCCCACATGACGTGTGGTAAAGGAGAGTAATCCTGTTTTAGCTCTCCAGTTTGTCAAATCACAAACTGATTTTTTTTCACAATGTAGGAATTAGTTTAATTACTCTGCTTTTCTTTAAATAAGCCTGCAGCAAAAGCCTGCAGCTCACAGTGTTGCAGCTTGGAGAATGGCTAGCCATTTATTTCTAGTCATAGCAATTGAAATCCAATATTTATTCATTTACCACTCAGTAAAATATTTGACAGATGTGTTGAATAACTGAGTAAATTGCTGCCTTTAAACTCTTAGCCCTGTTTTTTGAGTTCACGGTTTCTAGACACACTGGTGGTAATAGAGTACTTACAATATCTACAAATTAGTGTTGCTGAGGTGCCACTACTGCGATTATGGCTGCAGAGCGGACTCCTTTTTATTTATTCAGTTATTTTCAGATTGCTGATCCAAACTTACCCTGAATGAGCTACTGCTGAGAGTAAAGTCAGTTCAGCAGACGATGTAGAAGTCTGATCCATAATGTTCCCTTTACAAGGAGCAGTTGTTTTGGGTCTTTGGAACCCTCCAGAGGTGTTAGTTAAGATTGATGTGAGTAGGAATGGCACAACTAGTTCTCTGTATAACACTCGAACAGATACTGTGCATGTCTTTGTTTCTTTCTAAAAAACTAATTCATGCAGCCCAAATATCAAGGAGTATTCCTCTGTGAAGACTGCAGAGATGAACTCAGGGTCCTCGTGTCAGACAACAGCAGGATGGATGCGACCTGCAAATCCGGTTGCTCACCTGGTGTCAAGGGGGCATGTAGTGTGGTTGATGGAGGATGGAGTGGACTGAAGAAATAGGGTGATGGAGGACATTGGTTTGCATGAGGTCAGCCCCGTGATGCCAGTTGAAGAATGCAGTTCTATCTTCTTATTGAGACAGATGTTAAGGATAGTTGTACAAAAGGTCTCTGGGCTGCAGGCAGTAAGATCATAAGTGTAATATAGATTAAGTGCACTCTTGGGTGTCTAGCTAGACGTAACATTATGCTGTGTATTTGGTATTTATGTTATTGATGTAGAACTTGTAAAGTGGAGGAATGCAGTATACAAGAAGACTTTCAAAGTAACAGTGTTATATTTATGGAAATTGTTCTCACAGATTAGTGGGAGATTAATTTGCCAGGGCGTTTTTTTGAGTGCCTTTTAGCATTGCGCATCTACATCTGTTTTCTTCTGGTCATTGATGTTCTGTAGGAAATCAGTATAATTTCATAATTCTGTTTCTTGTGAAGAAACTTGCATTGCTGAAGTAACAGTTTCCTTGAATTACTTGCCTAAACAATGGATTTATCCACTGTTTGTTGAGCTTTTGTGTGAGACTTTTGGGATGGGGTAACTATGTGAAGGTGACAGGAGTTCTTGTAGAGGGGAGATGCAAAACTTGACCCACAGTTGTGATGCGTCTGGTCATTAGGCGCCAGACTCTTAAGTACAGTATTTTTCTAGGATTGAAAAGATGAATGGTCTTTAATAGAGGTGAAAGATTCCCAGTCCTTGTATTTTCTCTGGAAGTGTTAAGTAATCACTTCTAATTTTTCCGTACTAAATGGAGAATGCTGGCTTCCTTGCTGGTGTTTTGTCGCAGGTGGGACTGCTGCAGCATAGCTGCCACAGCTGCCTTTACAGATAACTGAAAGGTGTAACAAATAATTGCTTTTGTAAGCAGATGGGTCAGTGGTGGAAAACTGATGAAAAGTGTTTTCAAACTTCGCTTCTTCTCAGGGATCTCAGTGTGATTGGGGCTGTTCCCGACAGTGGGACCATTGTGAGCGGCTCTCAAATATTCATTTGACTTCAGTAACGTCTGAAAATCTAAATGCATCTTAATGAGCATGCTGTAGGCCACATTTATCTGAAGAAGGGCTTTTATTGGAAGTGTGTTACTTGTCCGCGTTTCCTGTTCTGAGCTAGGGAATCTGGGAATATCAGATTGCTTTCAAAAAGATCTTAATCTCAAGTAGGGTTTTGTGGTGGTTGGTTTGTTTTTAATCTGGAGGTCATTTTTGCTCAAATAACGTGTTAAGACCGTTAATGGCTTCTGCCAAGCATTAGTAGGGACGAGAAGAGTGCACAAAATGAGAGTGAGGTTCCCTTTCCCTCCAGGAGTGCTGCAGGTGATCTGTTCTCACAGTGTTTTGTAGAAGCACAAGAGATGCAAATAAGTGAGTGCTGATGAAAGAGTGCATTTTATTTTCTCACTTCATCTCCTGCCAGAAAAGCTTAATGGTATTTTAGAACTGATATTACACCTCAGAAAAGGGGTAATGCATCTTTAAAAGCTAAACTACATCTTCTTTACTTTTATCAAATTCTCTATAAATCTTTCATGACAGTTTATTTAACAAAGTGTCATTGAAACTGTATAGATGATTGATGTGACCCATGTAAGATCAACATGAAATGTTTGTAAATGTCAGCAAAATGTGACCATCTAGAAGCAAGTAAGGACGGTTTTGCTGTAAAAGTGAAAAACAAACAGAAAATGTTTATCTTATTCTTTACTTTCTGGGATGAAATTACAAATTCATTGAAGTAGCATTATATGATTTTTCTTGGACATGATGCCGTGAGGCGGGAGGGAAGATCAAAATTTGTCTTGACATACTGTGCTTTCACTATACGCTTCTTTTACAGTGGGTAATACTTTCTCACCTATTAAAAGAAAGAGTCCAATTTCACTTCTCAGAAGAATAATGTGAATTTGGATAAAAAAGTAATAGAATATTGCTGAGAGCCTGAATAAACCAGCTTTATTCAAGCAGCTCCTGTCATCAGAAGAGCTGGAAACTTCAACTACCTCATCTCTGAAGAATGCTAGTCATAAACCACCAAATCTAATGGTGTATGTGCATTGTCACCAGAAGTTTCTTAAAAAAGTTAACCTGTTAACTCTGTATCATAGAACCATAGAACAGTTAGGGTGGGAAAGGACCTTAAGATCATCTAGTTCCAACCCCCCTGCCATGGGCAGGGACGCCTCCCACTAAACCATGCCACTCAAGGCTCTGTCCAGCCTGGCCTTGAACACAGCCAGCAATGGAGCATTCACAGCTTCCCTGGGCAACCCATTCCAGTGCCTCACCACCCTCACAGTAAAGATTTTCTTCCACATATCCAATCTAAACCTCCCCTGTTTAAGTTTGAACCCATTACCCCTTGTCCTCTCACCACAGTCCCTAATGAAGAGTCCCTCCCCAGCATTCCTATAGGCCCCCTTCAGGTATTGGAAGGCTGCTAGGAGGTCTCCACGCAGCCTTCTCTTCTCCAGGCTGAACATCCTCAACTTTCTCAGCCTATCTTCATATGGGAGGTGCTCCAGTCCCCTGATCATCCTCATGGCCCTCCTCTGGACTTGTTCCAAGAGCTCCATGTCCTTTTTATGTTGAAGACACCAGAACTGCATGCTTCTGATTTTTGTACCATTAACTTAAACTTACGTAGGTTACTATATATTTTTACATGGTAAAATACATGTAAAAATACGTAGGTTCTATTGGAATCCTTCTGAGAAACTGATTTTTGGGGTCACCTTTTTTATCTCCTTAATTCCTGACTTGCCTGTTTCCAGGATCCACGGGTTCAAGGAAACCAGTGACTTTTGGGGCTCTTTAGAGCCCTTTGAATTCCCTCGTGCCTTGTGTGGTGCCTCATGGGGTTCACCAGTCTTTAATAGTTCACCCTTTATCCTGCACAAAATTGCAACAAATAGTATCATGTGCCCAGCAGTTTATAGTTCTTTGTGGGCTTTGTGGATATTTAGACACAGATACTTTTCTGGGTCTTTAGGATATTTGCAAGAAGAAATTAATTGCTTTTTATTTTGCTCCTAAGATAAAATCTGGAGAGATGTTGCAGAATGTCTTTTGATCAGTCATGCACATTCCTGCGTGAGCCAGTGAGCTTTAGTTCTTTTTACCTCTTTGGGCAGAGGTGGTGCCAAGGTCCTGGGCCATTGGCAGGTCCTGGTTGGAGACAGTGGAATACCTGCAGCCGTGCCCCTCTTCTGGCTGTGCAGTGTGTGCCATGCACCACTGGACCCTTCGTCTTAGTGCAAAACTCTTATGTACTGAGCTTCCTTGCGAGCTGTGCTGTCACTGCTTTTCAGTGTCAATGTCTTGTGAAACAGTCTTGGATCTCTGCCATCAGATTTGCAGCAGATGTCCTGGTCTGTACATACTTTATGGCAGGTATGATCGCCCACCAGGATTTGAGGGGGGGGGAGGACTGGGATATCACAATTAATTATAAGTGTGTGTGTGTATATGTACATGTTGTTCCTGGTTTGCTTCTCACCCCCGTTCAGTGTAAATCACCTGAAGTCTCACAGCGCAGACAGGGTCTCCCTGTTCATTCATAACCAGCCAAACCAGGTGTAATCCTTGTGAGCAATGCTCCTCAACTTGCTTCAAAGGAAGTTCATGAGAGCTGGAGGTGAAAACACATTCGGTCAACAGCCAGAAAGAGTCTAAGCCCAAGCCTGATGGCTTTTATAGTGTTGCAAAACTTGCCAGTTTGCCAAGACCTTCCCACAGTAACCAAAGTCAGGGTGTGAGAGCTCACGAGCATACTGTTAAAGAACGTGAGGGTGAAAATGAAATCCATTCTGCTATCTGCTTGGACAAAAGCCTTTGCAAATTACTGTAATGAGGTGATAAGGTGCTATGGTGATAGAAATCTTGTAAATCAGATGTTTGTATTGCTTTTACATTAAACTAAGATGACATCAGAGGAAGATGATTGAAAAAATTATTATCTCAAATGAGAGACAAAAGTGAAACAGAAGGAGAGGAGAAAAATCGGATCCTGTTGCTAATGCATTTTCCGATGCAGAGGCTGAACTAAGGTGTAGCACAGAAGCTGTAGTGAAAGTAGCCAGTATTTCCTGTGTTCCAGCCATTTCTGGCCTTATTTACGTTTTAATTCCCTGTGGGACATTTTGCATTTCCAGAGCAAATATGCAGATACATATATCATATATTACATGATGTAGGTATTTAAATTAATCTATTTGAGATACAGTATGAGCTATTTACAGTGCACTGTAATAGGCCTTATTACATGTCATTGTATGGTGAATGGAGAGTCTTCTGCATTTCTGTAGTAGCAAAACTGTGTACTCTTATGAAAACTACCACTAACATCAGAAGCTCACGTGTCAAGTAGTCTTATTCGGGTAACATGGAATTGCTATAACCTGAGTGCATCTCAAGTGACCACAGAGCCCAGTTCTGAAAAGTATGGGTTCAGATGCCTTTAAATGATTATAAAAGATACTCAAGTGGTTTTGGAGGAAGCTTTGAAAGGTTGTGGACCATGATTTAGTTCTGCGTGAAGGTGTGTGTCTGTCTGCATGAACTTTAATTTCAGTTGAAGGTTTCTTAAGTTCAGGTGAGCATGTTAGTGGCAAATAAATGGTTCGTAAACTGTAAGAAAAGCACTGTACCTTGGTTGTTGGTAAACGGTCTTCATTTCAAACTGACCTACATTTGTGAGATCTTCAGTCATAATTAAATTATAATTAGCATATGGTTATCATAAAAAATACAGTAGGTAGCTGGAAGCTGAAAGAGATTTTGTGAGTTCGTGCTAGTATTATTAACCAGTCACTAGGAGTAAAGAAGGCATAAAGAAAGCAATAATCAAAGTAGAAAGGATTATGTAACCAGTAACTCATAGGTAAATACAGCTTGCATATTACTGAGGAAGTTTGAGCGGGCCATCAAAGGAGCCTTGATGGTGCACAGTTGGTTATAATTATTCAGCTCCCTCACTTCTCTGCCGCTCCTTCCTGTGCCACTCTGCCAGATGAACGCCTCTCTGTGCACCAGTTGGATCCCTGCATCTCACTTGCACAGTGAGAGTATGGTTATTTCTTATAACCATGGTAATGAATATGCAAATAGCATAAAATTAATTGGCAGTCACAGTTTTCTGTGCTCTCACAGCACAGAGAATTCTGAGCTGTTATTAGAAAGCCAAAGAAACTGAGGCCTGTAGGCAATCAGTATAAAATTATACTTTTTTCCATTCATTCCTTGGTCCTGCCTTTCCTGAGTGTGAGTACTGCACGTGCTCCTGATGTTTTTCTGTGAACTCCAGGAATCTCTTACAAATTCACTTTTGACATGAGTTCAAATAAAAATATCCAACCAACCCCTCCGTGTATTCCAACAGCAGGAGCTTTGCTTGAGTGCAGAAACGGAAATGATGGAAGCAGAAACAGAAAATGAAAAGCATTTTCTGTTTTCACATTTCTTCAGTATATGGATAGTTCTGCTTGGTTCCAAGGTTCCTTGTGCTTTAAAGTATTGGTATAGAGATTTAAGGAAGATTCTATTTCTAAGGAAGGTTTTATGTACAGATATGCATACACACACACATTTGGTAATAGTAGGTGCCTCCAGCTTTTTCATTTTTCTGCTAAAGCCTGCAGCCACAAGCAGGGTTGTTGGTTATCCTGGCAGCGATAGCCAGGAAAGCTCTGATGTTTCTACTGCAGCGTGTCACACTAACATGGGTTAGAAAGTTGCATAATTAGAAATGAAGAAAGGGCTGTCAAGGCTGTACAGCATCCAGGTGTTTAGGTCCATTGGACAATTCACATTCAGCCTTTCATAAGCATTGGCTGCCCTGCTTGCCTCCAGCATGTAGTGTAGGCACTTTGTTCATTCTAGAGTAGTTTGGGGAGCAGATAACGCACACTACAGACTGCTGGGGCACTTTATTTTTTGGTGTTGACCATAGATATATATATTTCTACTACTTACAATGCAGATAAATGGTGGGAATTCTTCTTTAGCGTGGATGTGTGCCTAGTCCTGAAAGCTTGACCCTTTAAGGGAAAAAGGGAATTTGAGCTCTGAAATCCCACCTGAGCAGTGGCTTCTGTCTCACTTAGTTTCTGTTAATTATACGGAGCAGGTACTCAGTAATCTTGGAAGATAATAAAGATTAATTTCTTCAGGTTTCCCAGCTAAAGGAATAGGTAAAACGAAGGGATAGTTGTGAAGGAGTGATGTGTAATTCTACTGTGACTTGTGATTACATTCTACATTACATTCTTTGCATACACTAAGCATTTAAAATATAGAAATTGTTTTAAAAATGACTGTATCGCGTTTTTCCTCAGCAGAAAGGAGGACTGATGGCTTGAACTGGCAGCCAGCCAGTTCAAAATCTCAGTGGAAATCTATAGCTGGCGTAGACTTTAGTCTTTAATTGAAAAATGGAAATTAAAATGTAAAACATAAAATGTAATTCATTTGAATATAGCGAAAATGGAAATACCTACAAATGTACTTCTGGTCACGGTTATGCAGGTAAAATGACATGTGTCTGCAGATTATTATTGTTGATGTAAAAGGCGCACATGATTTAGTGCCAAGGAGTTCGGAGATCTCGGTTTGGAGACTTACTGTGAGGGGTGCCCTTGGGGGTTGACCATTCGTTGCATATTTTTTTCCTGAGAGAGACATATTGAAGGTGAAAACCGGCAAAGCCAAAGCTTTTCATGACAGAAGCTCCAGGATGATGTACTTCAGGAACCAGAGGAGCCGTCTTCTGCTCAGAAGTTATGGCTTGAGCCATCTGTCTGTTCGAACTATCAGAAGGAAACTGTAGGTGTGGTTTAACATTATTTAAATTTTACAAACTTCAGTTGAATGTTTATGCAGTAAAAACCCAAGGTGCATTAACGTATGGAAAGCCATTAATTTAGAACAGTTTTCATTTTTTGTTTTAAAGCCAGATGTTTGTAGGTGTCACCTTCCAATCTAATGAGCGCTTAAATGGCTTCCTCCCCCTATTCTAACACTGCATAACTTCGTGTGAAGAAAAACCAATTCCCAGAGGCCTGCGACACATGGATGTGTTTGATGAATGAGAAATAGTCGGTGCCGTTTGCTCATAATGCAGCGTCTTGCAAGTATTTGAGATGAACAGGCATCGTTGAGCTAATAGGGTGATACTGATTAAACTGTTGGCTATTTAGTGACTGCATAGGGCACTTGTGTTCTCAAGAGTTAGTGAACAAGGACTGCGTTTCCCATAAATCTGTTATTTTTGGTTAGGAAGAAGGGAAGATGTACATATTTGGGAAAAATGGAAGAAGATGGGATGAATCTCTCCTGTAGTGAGAGAGTCAGTGCTGCTGGTGAACGTGCGTGGAATGGGGTGCTCGGGGGGATGGGGGTCAGAGCTGGAGATGTCCAGCAGGCAGCAGACGAAGCTCCCTGCTGAGTTCAGGGTTCATTTCAAAGGCTGCTGCCTGCCGATGCACAGTGAAGGATGCCGGGCACTGACCTTTCTTCCTCATTTTCATCTTTAACATAATTTGAGAGCCACGATATTTTGGGTTTTTTTTCCCTGTTAAGTTATACGCACGATTCACAAAGTTCTGTCACTTTGGGCGAGATAAATGGAGCTATCTGCCAGCTTCCCTTGCAGGCGCAGGTACAAAAGCCAGTGGATACCAGCTTTATACACTATGTCAGACTTTAATTAAAATAACCTAATTATTTATTAGCTACTGTGGGGCAGATGTTCTTGAGGTTTTTTGCAATGTACTGTACAACAGCAGGATAGGGAGTCTTTCAGGACTGTCAATATTATTAATTCAATTAATGCATAAAGTCATGTAGCTTTTAATGCTCTTTTTGCCTCCAGTGTATTTGTAGCCTCTGTATATTGATAATCTTACGGGTTCATTTTAGAGTATGTTTTGTCTTCTTGCATGCAGTGTACTTAATTACATTTTAATAGTCACACAGGTAAATAGTACTGGTTTGTTAGAAAAGGATTTTTCCATTCCGAAGTCTTTTGTTTTTCTCCTAAGCACAGCAGTTCTGTAAGCCATGGAGCTGGATATGGATATCTCATGGAAGACGAAGCTTTCTGGAGGGGTGGGGGGATGTCGTCGCACACAGTGCGAGTGACTGCGCTGCTCGGGTGTTGTGACAAGGCATCACATAACAAGAGTGGGTAAATGCCCCGCCCAGAGGGAAATGCCATGATTATATATTGTGTTTATGAAACACCATCACAGGAAAAGTGTCAGTCAATCAAAGGAGTGACGTAGCCTCCTGAAAGGAACAGCTTGGTGAAGGTGCATAATGGTGGGTGCTGAAGGCGTCTGAGAGGGCGATGGGAGGCAGCCGCGTGTTGAGGGGACTCCAGACCTCCCAGTGGGAGATTTCATGATTTTGTGCTTATTTGAGCTGGTTTCTTTAAAACCATTTGTTGTACTGTGTATAGCATCTTGTGTGTTTGATCTCAGACTACTGTGCTGGTGCTATAGCAATCTGTAATTTTTTTTGTCCTGAGGTATAGTATTTATAATCTTGAAGTGATGACCGATGTTAAAACAATGACTTTCCCTTCCCACCACCCAATTTCTCTAAAATTCAAGTTAAAACAGAATTAACAAAAGATGGAAAGTTAGATCAAGGCTGTTGAAAGTGTGAACTTGAAAATCTCTTTCCCAGTCCGTTGTGTCAGGGTTGCTTTCTTGTGATTTTAACAATCGCAGTGATTCTTCACTTGTCAAACGATTTCCTGGAGAGGCAGGAACTGGCTTCTAATATGAAAATAAGCACATTAACACCACAGAGTAATAAAACCAAAGCATCTGAAATTATGAAACAGGACATAACTGCATTTTGGTTTTCTTGTCTGAGTCACTTCTGGAACAGGCAAATGGCTCAATACGTAGGGCATGTGGAATTCTGAAGAGGAATATCTTTGCATTGTGAAAGTGAATTCAATGCTTGTGAAGAATGCTGGGAGCATGGTGAAGTGCTCTGTTACTAAAGGACAGTTAATAAATGGACAGCATCATGCTTCACAATTGCCTCAGTATGTCTTCACTTCAGCTGAGGGGTTTTGGATGTGTGATAGAAGTAAGGCACTGCTCATCGGCCAGAGTCATCGACAAGTTGGTGCAAACATTAACTACGGTATTCATCCTTTGTTCCGTTCTCTCATTTTATGCAAACTGATTTAAAAAATGCAGAAGATAGTAACAAATTGTTATGCATTTAGGTTTTACGCAATTGCTTGAATAGCAGCTAATAGCTAGATAGAAACACTGTTCAAAGTATTTTTTAAAGCATTTAATGGAAGAACATAATTATTAGGTTATGTTTAATAACACAAGAATACAATAAATGGAGCAAAACCTCAGTGACTGTAAGATATGAACAGTGGCTTGGTAACAAGTGGTTGTTGCATTAGCCTTTCACCTTTTGAGATTTGATTTTAAGACCCCGTTGAGGCTGCAGTTAATGAAGCTGAGTGGTTTCACACATTTTACTTGGTGCAATTATCAGTGATCGCTTTGAAAGGTCTCAGGCTGGGCTTGCAGATGGGTTGCAGGTCAGCGCTTAGTTGCCAGAGCTGTGTGAGAGCCTTACAAAACACCTTGTCTTGGCAGTTTTGCCTCTTGGTTCCTTTGTAATCAGTATGTTAATTCAAACAAAAAAATAAGAACACATTTCTTGGAGGAAAGAGCATGTCTCTCTCTAAAGGAGAGGCATCACGTGTGGGTGTTGCTCTTGCCTTTAGCTGTATGGGCACCCATGTGAACGTGGCTGTGAGGATGCGGGAACATGGTTCAGATAGGCCAGGAAACATCAGCTGCGTGCTTGAACACACTGGAGTGTGCCGCTCTGCTCTGTTTCTGGTACCAGTTCATGTATATACTGGCATTAGAGTATAAAGCAATTGTGAACACATTCTTAGTTAGCTGGAGATGGTAATGATGCTTTTAAAATAAAGTGTTCCACACACAGATATAAGCCATACTTGCTTATCTAAGAACATTTTTTAAAGCTATAGAAAGTCACTGGGAAAATGTCCATATGTTATTATTTTCAAAAGTGTATAAACTTGGAAAATGCTTTTGAACACTAAAAGGGTGTATTTTATTCTAAGTGTGGCTCTTAATGTTACAAAGGAAGTCTTGAAAGCAGTGAAGGAGCCAGAAATGCTATCATGGGGTGTTTATTACTTACTATTAAACGATCATCAGAAGCCATCCCTGGAGGTATTTAAGACATGTAGATATGGCACTTAGGGTCACGGTTTAGAGGTGAGCTTGGCATTGCTGGGGTGTTGGACTCGAAGGTCTATTACAACCTAAATGATTCTATGATTGTATCTGAGAGAATCCAGGAGAGGGGCTTGGTTTCCTCCAGCAGAATTGGCTGACTTACTGGGTGTTCTGTGAAGCCTCCTTCCATGATATGAGGAATATTGACTCTGACTTGCTTGCTTGAAGACCTCCCAAAATGTTAATCTTTCGGTGACAGGCTGAGCTGAAAAGAATCCCTCAACGTTCAATTCAGGTATCTGTATGTGTGCTTGGGGTGATGTGGCACAGAAGATATCAGCCATATGGAAGTGGCTTTCTCCAAGGTACTGGCGGGTGCAGTTGATGCGTCTCAGCACGCCTGTGGGAAGCCCTGCTCCCAGAGAAAGGCATTGCTTTCAAACGTGAGTAATTGATGAATTGTATGTAATATGCAAATGTGAATGCATAAATCTCCTGAATGACAGCTTAATTTATGTGAGCCTTTAAGAATGTGGGATTAGATTTTAATTAAGTATCTTCAAAGGCACCCTGACTTACTCAGTTTTGTGGCTGCTGTCTTTCTGAGAGTTTAGGAGGGCACACAATCCTAATTTTAAACGTATTATTTACTGTTTTTCTAATGAATTGCCATTGAACAAAAGCTTTATATATTGATGCATATATTTTAGGGCCGTGTTAGCTAAATCTCACAATAATAATCAAAGTGCCGTGAAACTTGTTCGAATTGATGTAATTAATGCAGCTAGTTTCCTTTTTGCTGTATGTTTAAAATTCAGAAGTCCAAGTTTTCCTGAATGTGTAAAGTGAGTAAGTCCATGTTAAAGTTAGTAAAGCTGTTTAATTTAATATTTATATTCAGGAAGGACCTTAAACTTATAAAACCAAGTATATTATTTTCATTTTAATGATTTCTGTTGCCTTAATTGTTACCTCAAATAGGATGAATTGATTGTTCCTATTAGGGCAGTTAGAGCTTGAGCCCAGCATGGCTGCTCTTCCAGTTTATAGCAGTGGCAGGAAGTTAGCTACATGCGTAGAGCACCTTGGGGCATTAGAGTGTGAGAAGTGGGTGCCTGTTCTCCTTGATCCTGGAAGAGGTGTGGATTATCCTGCCCTGGACCCAGCAAATGACTTCAGCAGTTGCTGAAGTTGAAGCCAGCAGAAGCAGTTCATCTGCAGTCAGCAGAGCCAAGGGTAATACTCGTGAGTACATCTTTAGGCATTCTGCTGGACCAAGGTTATCAGCCTTGAAGAAGCAAAACCAATACGATGGGAGGAATGTGTAAGAAGACAAGAGCTTTTTGCATTGAATGTAGTTATGTGCTACAAGCACAGTTAGGCCTGGATAGTGCCATAGTGTTAAAATTAATTCAAGAAGAGGCAGTTAAGCTAAGCAGAATAACTGCTTTCTCTAGCTTGATCAGTTGTCTAAGATGATACTGGAGGGAGGGGAAGAAGAAAAAAGATGTGTTATCCCTTCATAAAGACTTTTCATTTAAACAGGGAAAGCCGTGGTAAATAACAAATGTCAGCATAAATTTGTAGAACAGAAGAAAAACTAGGTATATCTGACTGACACTTTGCTAAGCAGTTATCAAATGTTGTTTTTTGTGGCACCCTGGTACATTTCAGTATTAAACATGATCATTAAAAATGCTGTTGATCACATTGTGCTAGTAAGGCCTGACAGAACTGCAGGGGGCAGGGTGTGACAGGAAGGTTCCTGCTGTGTGCCATGGATGGGCAATAGATCCTTCACATTAAATTATGGTTGATCACAGTGGGGAAATTTCTTGAGCTCCTTTAGGCTTTTCAGATTCAAACAAAGCTTGACTATGTCTTATCTGGAAACACAAAAAAAAAAAAAAAAAAATATATATATATATATATATATATATATATATATATAAAGAGTAGGTATTAATTTTTAGTGTAGTTTACCAAAGATGTTGAATGTATTCAGTAAGCCTGGTGGTCCCTTATGTGCTCATCTATATAATGGACCTGTGTAAGCAAGTGCAGAGGAGTGCCACAAAGAGGGCTGTAGCACCTCTCCTGTTGAGACCGGCTGAGAGAGCTGGGGTTGTTCAGCTGGAAAAGAGAAGGCTCCAGGAAGACCTTAGGGCAGCTTCCAGGTCTTAAAGGGACTGACAAGAAAGCTGGAGAGGGGCTTTTGACGAGGACCTGTAGGAACAGGACAAGGAGAAATGGCTTTAGACTGGCAGAGGGGAGATTGAGACTAGATAGAAGGAAGAAGTTTTTTACAGTGAGGGTGGTGAGGTGCTGCCACAGGTTGCCCAGAGAAGCTGTGGCAGCATCCCTGGAAACGTTCAAGGCCAGGTTGGATGGGGCTCAACCTGACCTAGTTGATGACCCTGCTCATTGCAGGGGGTTGGACTATATGTCCTTTAAAGGTCTCTTTCAACTGTGATTCTATGATCATGATAGGGACACCCTGCAGGATTTGCTCTGCAGCAGAAGGGATATGCTCTATGAAGTGTGTGATCACACTCACCCTATTTGTAACTGACTTGAAAATATCTTATTATTAAAAAATTTAAACTTGAGTAATCTTACATCATTTTTATGCTATGCAAAATCACAGGTATTACTATTAGTTAACATACTTCAGAGAGACAACGCAATATGGACTGAAGTCCATTTCACTTCGTTTCACTTAAGAAATGCAGATGAGAGAAAGATTTCCAGGCTTCCTACTTTCTGTTTTATTTTTCCAAGGAAAAGTCTATATCCATTGACAATAAAAGTCAATGAGTAAATAAACACCATGAGAACATGCTTACCAAGCACCAAACTTTGGGATTTCATGAAAAAAAATGGGGCTTGCAATGAATTACTGAGAGAAAAAAAGTTCTTGTGCATTTTCCTTTAGGATTAGAGCAGTGCAACCTGAGCAGAATCTCATCCCAGACAGATTTTATGTGATTTGAAAATACATGGCTTCTGTTCTATTTGAAAAAGAATCAAGTTATGTACTTTACACTTCTTTTAATGTCAATTAGTCATGGTAGAATAATGCTTTAGAATAACTGTGCTCTTTTAAGTATCACTGGAAAATAACCTTTTCAGTTAGCTAAGGAATTTATTCTGTCGTTAATATTTGCTTAAGGAACAGCTGTACAATGAAAGCTAAGCAGCAGCAGTGAGCAGTACTGAAGGAGAAAACCAAAAGTGGTTTAACATCGCTGTTCTCAGAAGGAAAACCAAGTTTGTTATGCACCATTACAAAATAATGTGTCTGGTGCCAATCTCTATACTAGACATGTGTTTAATCTAAAATGCCTCTTTGGGTATTCTGAAATAATGGCCAGACATGTGAAGTAGTGAAATCTCTGTAAATGCTGTTTTTCAGAGGTGTGTAATCAGAGCCGTGAAACCTGAACCTGTGCTTTGCACTTTCCCATCTCTGTCCTGCAAGTGCCCTGAAGGTGCCCTGCAGGGATTTGAGGTTTTCTGTGCCTTCATACCACTTCTGATTTAAAAATGGTCATTGCTGATGTCTACAGTGCCATTAGGCCAGTGAAAAAAGTTGCTCTGGTTTTTGCTGGTCGATGCCAAGATCTGCTTAGATGTGTTGCTTTACTGTGAACGTTCTTTTCACATCTGCTACTTACCACATATAGTAAGGTAAAACTTAATCTTTCATTTTAAATCAGCTCATTCTGATAACTTAATAATTTTGACTGCTGTGTTTTCAATTCCCTGTAGCTTGGTAATATCTTTCTTGTAATTAGGTTGCTTAGAAATGTATGTGCAGTTCCAGGTAGAGCCCTACAGGAGCAGAGGAGTTCAGGCAATTTCTTCCTTTTCTGACGTGATGCTTCTAGGCATGGAGTCCAGCAAAAAGTTGGATATTTTCCTTATTTGATCACATCTGCCTATCTGCAACCTTTTATGACACCTAAATGTAGCAGCATATTAACAATTAGAGATGTTGCCCCTCTTTTTGAGAGCTACATTTCATTTGTTTTCACTCTTCATTAATGTTGCTTAGAAAAAAGTTTTGAGCTGCTTTTATTCATTCAGATCTCACTGAAGGTTTCTGTGATGTTTCCTGTTTCCTGTCAATGCCATCTCTTCTGTGAGGTTTTGTTTAAACTTTTCTGCTTTCCTTTTAGAATGTTTATGAAGATACTAGGTCAAGTTAGAGCCAAATCAGTTTATTGCTGAATCTTCAAGGTAGCTTCTCTCATACCATCATTAGCTGCGCTTCAGTCTGTGAGTGCTCGCATCCATACTGGTCTTTTATTAGAACAATGCACTCTGATAGTTGATTTTCCTTTTTTAAATTGCAGTCTAAATATATTACATCTTCTTTTTACCCCGTATATAAATTAATTCTGCAAGTTTCTTCCTAGAATGATTTTATGCTGCCTAATGGCAAAGCAACTGTGAGCTGTCATCAGCCTGAGATCATTCTCTTTATAGTTGTTTAACTATTTATCAGAAGCAGAAGTTGTTTCTCCAGGTCAATAGTTACGTAGACCTACCTAGACTGGACACTAACATAGAGCAGATTTTCATGCTACCTTAGCTGGACTCCTTTAGAGTATTATTTTTCAAGAAAAGCTATTTTTTAAATTAAGGGAAAATAATTCCTTTGGAAACATAATTATATTGCTTGAACTTGGGGTTTGCTTGTTTGGTTTCAAGAAAAAGGAAAATTGTTAGTTAAAAATACTATTTACAAACAATTCTCCTGCAACTGTAAGTTTTTGCATGAAAATGGTGGTTCATTTTTATCTATGGTTGATACAGAATTGAAGCTGATCTTCCCCTGATTATTTCAGTTGCAGTGCGGGGTGAGTTTTTCTGTTCCTAGTTATTTAACTGTCTCTAGTACAGGCTTCAGAAGATAATCCAAATACCTCGTGATGAACAGGGCTTTCCAAGTTCAACAAATTTTATACAATTATGATGTAAGAAAATTCTGACTAAAACCCTGAAACTGGGTATATGAGGTATATGGTATATGAAGTATATGGGTATATTAGGGGCTCAATACACTGAGGAAAGCTATTGCTTCTTTTCTGAATTTATTTTGAATCCCCACTAAAAATCTTAGATTTCAAGGGAAGAAATGTATATCTAAAATGATGGAAATTGCTAATAATGGGACAGTTTATGTGAACAAGAGCAGTCCAGATGACTGTCAGTGTGGAATTAAGTGGTTGAGTTAATTGTCAAATCAGTTTGTGCGATGTATTTGATAATTCTCCTAAGTTAATTAGTTGCAAGCAGATATTTTATAGCACTGTGGCCTAGCTGTAAAGTAATGCAGCTGGTCTGTTTTCAGATGGGAGAGTCGTCTTATGTAATTTCTCTACAGCTTTAAAAAATATCTTGGTGTTATCTGTAACAAAGCTAAGCTGGAAATTCTGTCAGCCATTTAGTCCAAGGTGATTACACCAATTTGAGAATGTCAACAATTACACAGTACTCATGTTTAATTAGTGAAAGGGAAGCACCTGTATTTTTAGAGGAAAAGACTCCAGGATTAGAATGTACAAATTCAAGTTGTAACAAAAGACAAAAATGAGCATATTATTCATCCTTGGGGAAAATCAGGCACTGGATGGGCTCTGTTCATGGAAAAAATGTGACAGATAGTTCTTTTTGCATATGATCTCTCCCTGCATTTGTACTGATACATATCAGTAATGATGTTTACAACTCCTTTGTGTGTCCAACAGCAAAACAAAGAAATTAAGAGCACTTCTGGTGGTTAGGCAGACCTGTAACACTCACCTTTATATCTCAAATTTTGCACTTGACCTATCATTCCAGACTGAAAATGTGACTTGTTTATTTCCGTTAAACCACTTTCTTCACCATCATCTGGTTGAGGCATTAAGAAAGGCAATATTGCTCTAAGAGTTTTCTTAAGACCTTTCTTTGCCTGTTAATTGCACATTTGTAATTGTGTGCTTGCAGAAAGATAAAAGAGTTTTTTGAAAGATTATTCTTGGCAACAGACCTAAGATGAAAACCTGCTGGTTTAATGCGTAAATTATAATGTGTGCAGTTGTGAAGGGTGGTTTTGTAAAATGCTCAAGTAAGCACAAGAATCTAAGAGAGCTGTCAAAGAGTTTGCACTATTAAGGGGCTAATGTTCATTGGAAAACAACGCTGTGCCTGAAGGCTAAATGAGTAGTTTAAGTTAAACCCGATCACAAACTTTGTGGGAGACAGATAAAGGAAACAATTGTTCCTCAAGCAAAGTTAGAGAAATGAAAAAAGAAAACCAGCCGTGCTTTGATGCCTGTTTAAAATCATTAATTTTCCTGTAAGTTAATGTAAATCAAGGATTAAACAGAAACTGTTACCATCTGACCCTTATAAACTGAACTTCTGTGTGGCTCATCTATTTGAAGTCAAATCTATCCATACATCTAAACAGGAAACTGAATGAAAACATTTTTTCTTTTCATTTCCTATATCCTGCAAACTTTTTCAAAACCTATTTCCTTTTAAAATTTAGTCTGCATACATACGCATCTTTTTTGTAATCTTACCACCAGTTACTGTAAGGAGTGGTATGAGAGGGTGCTCTCTCGGCACTGCAGTTTACCCATCAGTAAATGTTTCTAAAAGCACTACCGATCTTTGCAGTGGGTTTTGGGCTGTGTGAGGGCTCCAGGCTCATACATGAATTCCTGGGTAGCGCACAAGTATTGTAAATGTGATCAGCTGGGTTTCCCGACTGCAAGTGGCAAAGACTGGGAATTCAGGATTGTGATTTCTCCCTACAGTTCAAGATGATTTCCGCCTTGTAGATCTGTATTTCTCTGTCTGTAATGACATTGATCTCCAGAAAATACTTTGAAGTTTATAGATGAAATTACTGTATATTAGATTATTATTATTACTGTTATTTATTTGCTGCAAGGATAAATGAGATAGGTCTGTTGCTTGCCACTTAGGTTTGACAATTGTTGACAAGTTAAAAAGGTGGTAAATACTGGAACGGTGTTGATATCATCTGTTATGTTGGAGAGGTACATAGTGTGTGGTTTATAGAAAACACTAAACAGTGAATGTGTCTGTGTTCTTGTGTGTTCCTTGGAAAAATTCTCATCTTAATGAACTGACTTGCTATACGCAGCTTCGTTACAGATGTTTCCGTGTTAAAACATTGTAATTTTATACCTGGTCAGTTAAGCCTCATACAACACTGTGAATGTTTTGAAGTCAGATACTTCACTCTTCTGCAGATAATCTGACTGTAAAGGCCAGATACTGGCAGTGAAGTACTCACAGCCCTTAGAGGCACTGAGTTGTCTCTTTCCTTCTGGTCATTTCTCTGTTCTGCCTTCTTAGCCCCGCAGCACAGAATTGTGTCCCAATACAAGTAGCAATGCTGTCGTTATTTATGATGTGCAATTCCTGGATAACAGATAATGCAACAACTTCTAGTGTTGCACTGTCATGAATTGAATTTCTAAAGAGTCAGTCGGTACGTGTTCGCCATAATCCTCATCTTCAGCAGTTACGTGGACATTTTGGGCAAATGAATGTGAGCTCTGTGTGGCAGTATTCAGTACATTGCTTAACATGGTCATTTGGTTTTTTTACCGTTGTTTCTCTTCTCTGCTTGCATGACAGTAGCCTAAAAATAGGGGAAAGTTCTATATGGTTTTAATTTGTTGCACACCTACAAAATGACTGTGAGATACAGGCCTGGGCAGCCCCAGTGTGGAGGATGCACCTGGATCTTAGACTGTCTTGGTACTTGTTCTTCTGCTGGTTTGGCTACAAAAGATGTAGTCCCACATCTGTGTCCCTCTGATTTAAATGCATTGAAGAATCCTGTATCTGCTGCTTGGCAACATAGTTATCCCATGAGTCCTTCAGGAAAATGTCCCTGCCTAAACAGAAGAATATATTAAAGATGGGAGGTGTTTTATAATTTTTTTCTTCAGTAGCTGGATGAAGAATATAAAGCCCATTGCTTTTGAAAAGAATTCTCATGCATGACCAGTAGTACACAAGCTTTTTCATTAAGGACATGATGATAAGGAAGATGATGCTAGAACAGCAGCTCCCTGCCATTCGCAAAGGAGGGTCTGTTACAGAACATGGAGAAAGGAAATGCAGAGGAGCTTTTGGAGCCCTAACAATCAGCACTTGGCTGTATGTTTTTAGCAAGAAATCTGACAAGAATTCTGTCTTCATATAGTGTCTACATGCTTTCCCACATTGTTTCTGTACTTTACCCGAGCTTGTTAATAAGCACGTTGGGTGATCAAGGGGGGAAGCAAGCCTCAGAACTGAGGAACTGGCACTTGTTGAACATAGAGCATTGAAGCAAGATGTAGCACATGTCGGAGCTGTCACCTTCTGCAAAAATGCCGTTTTTCTTGCTTTTGCAGTTGATTAAATAGTAGCTGTATTCATCTGCCTCTTCATTGTTGTATAAAATCTGTGCATCTCGGACTGGTACAGTGGAAGAGAATAGCAAACTTACTCTGCTTAGCAGGATAGATGATTACAGTGTTAGAACATGATCCCACTCTCCTTGAAAGAAAAAATGATTCTTTTAATGATTTTGAGTGTAGCAAGATAGGACTTAAATGAATTTGGCTCTGGACCAGATAATCCTCTTTTGTTGATGTTAAAACACTGGCCACAGCAGTGATTACAACACAGGAATACAAAAGAGGCTTTATTTATACTGTTATTTTTCTTTCATGTTTCTAGTCATAAAAATAAATACGTCGTATTAGAAAAGAAAAATTCTCACCTTGCTTTGCATGCTGGGAGGCATGAAGTATTTCCTTTTTTTAGGGGAAATGTGTCACTTGCATTTAACTCGGATAAAAAGAAATGAAGATAAAACTAATTTAATTTTAGACGATAATTTTTGTATTTGTTGAACAACTGTTGTTTTAAAATGAATAGCCTGCTGAGAAAGAAACAAAGCCACTTCAACAACGCAGGAAATCAATAACCACAAGAAGGCCTGAAGAAAATTAATGCATACAGTGTGAGCAAGTGACATAGGAATTATTTTCTGGTGTAAGAATGGTAATAATGGAAGGCATATGGAGTGGATGAAAGGCATGATAGAAATATACATAGGAAATATGTGTTCTCTATTTCTATTTATAAATAATGACCTCTGTGTTACAATGTTTAAACTTTGAAAGGTTTAAATGGTGGTTTTCTTCCTCATTTCCCCACCCCCTAGGCCTAGGTAAATATTTATGCTTGCAAAATTTAGTAGGCTGGCAGCCATGGAAACGTATGTCTTTCATTTATCTCCAGGAAATCTGGTTACAAACACTCTTTTACTTGAATTCTTTTAGTCTTTTTCAACAGCTTTAAAAAAACATCTTTACTAGGGAGAAGTGAACTGTGCATGTGATGTGTGATTGTGATTCTGTTGAAGTCAGTGGCAAGACTATGTTTGCCCATAGTAGGAGCAGGACTGTGCTTATACAGTCTCTTGCCATATAAACCAACATTTGCATTGTCTCTGTCTCCTCGAAGCCAAGTTAAATGTTGATTGTTCAAATGGGGGGAGCAGAAGTGGATGCTGGTAAGTTAAGATTTACCACATACAGCTGGGGAGAGTCAAGCCTTTCAGTCTGAAGAGAGATCTTTTGAAGAAATGGAGAGCAGGTATGACTTGTCTAATAAACTATTGCGTCTGCTCCAGGGATTTCCTGAAATGAAGTGTTTCCTAAACTTGTGAATAGCTTATGCCACTTTTCAGTGCCCCTGAACTGACTTGGGCTTTTTCTTCTTGTAATTGGGTGATTCACTTCTCCCAGTTTGTCTTCATCATGTAAGAGAGAATCTGGACAATTTTTAAAAGATGGATTTACAAAATGACGCTGTTTCTCTGTCAGTGGGAAACCAGTTGTAACTATGGCGTGAAAGGTTCGTGGATGTAGCTGTCAGTGGAAAATAACACAAGCTTTTGGTCAGAAAAGTGCTTCTTCAAGTCACATATAAAAAAACATGTCATATTTGGAGCTAACTATGAGTTGGGAATAATTATCTTCCCTTGGATTACATATGTATCCGTTAGACCACCTGGGAGGGAAAGGGTAAGCATTACTGGTGGAGCAGAGGGAATATTACCAAGGAGGGAAAGAGCGATGCTGTAATCTCTCAGGGGAGGGAGTGAGACCTGCTGCTCACAGAGTGCAATGGGAAGAGATCAGAGAGGAACTGGATACCATGAAACTGGTGTCTTTATTGAATCCATGCTCTTGGTAGCTGGCTGAGTTACCGATTCCAGTTGAAATATATCTCTCATACAATCAACTCTTAGAATTCAGAAGCAGAGTGCCGCATGGTTTATTTGCACTATCATTTCAATCATCTGGTATTACAAAGAGTTTTAATCAGATGAAGTGTTTGTGTGTCTCTGCGTGTGCTATGTGTGCAAAATTAGCAAGTTTTTAGCATTAATGTATGGTAATTCTGGCTTAACATTACTGATATTACTGCTCTGGTTTTATACTGAGGTAACAGAGAGAAAAATGCAATCATAAATCTCCTGTATATCAGGATATTTCTTTCCTGCCTCTTCAGCTTCACCTCTTTGCTGACCCATGAAGCTGTTCATAGGGGTGACAGGCCTGATGTGATGTTCTTCAAGAAAATTCTCACCTTTTTCAAAAGCCATGTGGCAGTATTGAGGTAAACGGTACAACTGGACCAAGGTTTCACCTCAGAGGCAGACTTAAGTTTATTAGTTTGTCTTGTTAATTGGTGTTCAGGCCGATTCAAAATCGCCTTGGAGAGCGAGATTCCTGATGCCTTTTGGAGAGGGTTTAACTTCAAGAACTGTTTGCTCTGGGCTTTAGGGTCCGTTCCTAAGCCCGTCACGAAAGTCAGAATCTCTGATACCAGCTAACCGCCATCACAGCGCTTCTCACGTACCCTGCTGCTCCTTACAGAAGTTGCCCTTTTGTTCTGTATTGTTGAGGCATTTACTCCTTCAGAATAGCATTTCTAACTTTTCTGTCTGGAAATATTCTTCGCATCATTAACTCTTTAAAGTAATTCAGTCGCATTAATTTTTTTTTGAAGATTAATACAATTCTCTGTAGAGGTTGTGGGTTTGGTTATGGCTTTGGGTTGTTTTTTCCCAACTTATTTCAGTGTCGCATGCTTGTATATCCCTAGTACAGGCAGAGGCTATGCCATGTACCTTGGTGATAGTTTTCTAAGTCACTTCCAGGAGGACTGATGTAAATATTTGTTAGAGAACCTGCAGAATTTGCTGTTTCAAAATGATGTTTGTATGGAAGGGGTTTGTTGTGGTTTTTTTTAGGTTTTGTTTTTGTTTTTTTAGAAGAAGGTTTTTGAAAAAAAAAATAAAAATATTAGAGCACAGAATTGGTCTGTTTACTTTTGTATCTTTATAGTTAGATTAAGGCTTTCTGATGTTCTTGCACTAAACCTGTATCCTTTGCTCATTAGCTTAAGGCTAGCTGTCCATGTCCAGCAGCACAGTCCCTCGTGTGCCAGCCACTGCGGGTCAGGGCAGGGACGGGGCCATCACCTTTCCACAGAGGCGCCGCCATCTTTGTCCATTGCCTCAGCGGTGCCCTGCGGTGGAACCAGTGGGGACCGGCTGTGTCCGGCCATTCACCACAGAGCGACCCCTGCAGCCCCTGCTACTACCAGAACCTGGGCGCCTAAGCCCAAGGCATAGTGAAAGGCCTCAGAACCATGATATTTTATTTACTGCCCCAAATGGTGAGATGTTCGGTCTGTAACTCCAGAAATGTGGAGGAAATGTCTGTTGAGTGTACTTTTCAGAATAGGGGGAAAAGGCAAGAGGATACCCTGTGGCTCAAGAAAGAAGCTTGGCAATACCAGCAGTGAAGGTTGATTTTTTTGTTCATTTGCTTGTTTGTTTTTAATAGTGGGGAAAAAAAATTGCGTGATTGATTACTGGAAAAAAATTAGGAATGCAGTGGATAATCCATCACTTAAGGCCTTTAGAATGAAAACTAGATGGCTTTCCTGAAGCTGTGCTATTGCCTTCAAAGTGTGAGCCTGAATCAGGATTACACACACAGGAAGGAGCATTGGTTTTTAGCTTACAGGAGAGGAGTCATCCTTTTAAGTCTCTGAAAAAGAGAATCATAGCTAAGATTTAGGTGGAAGATCTGAGACTGGGTTTACCCTGGTGTTGATGTTTAACGCCGCAGAGCTGTCTGCCCAAGTGTCACCTGAAGGCATGTCCAGGATCAAGAGGAGGAGTAGCCAGGCACTGACAATGTCCCCGTGAGTACACACCATGGCGGGAATTGCTCTTCAGTTGTGTGCAGGTACTTACTGTGTTTGGTAACTTCTTGGAGTCCTCACTAGATGTCTGTATTTCTGGAAGCTGTGATAAATGTAACCTTGAACTGAGGGAATGGCAGTAGTGTGCTCAGATACAGGAAGGACATCAGTCTCCAGTGTCGTGTCGGTTCTGGGGTCATCCTGATGGGCAATTTTCCCTTGTGCCTTGAGAGTTTACTGACCAGTAGGGCTGAGGTAAGCAGGGCTCTTTAAGTGGGCTCCGTGTACAGCCCTGCTCTTATTAGCATCTTCTTATAACAGGCAGATTTTAGAAACAAATTTAATGTAAATTTTGAGAATTTTGCTTCTGCCCTTTTTATATTTTAGTGGTCCTAAAGGTTTGTGTTTTCTTGTTTAGAAATCATTCTCCTTTTGTACATTTGCAGTAGAAACAATAACCCTGTCTATCTCTGTAGCTAGCAAGTTAAATACAGTCACAATCTGGAAAGGTAAAAGTGAAGCAGTGTAGCTACTTATACTGCCTGTTTAATTTCATGCTGACCCAAGACCATCAGCTAACAAGGGTATTTTCCGTGTTGAGGGGTTAACCCTCAGATGTTTGCTTCTGGATATAATCACCTAATCATAGAGGCTCCTTTTGATGGCCAAGAACAATTACTCCTTTCAACATGGATATAGGTGCAAAGGGTGATAGAGAGGACTGTTTCTGTGTTCTTTCATTTATTATTTTTTGAAAGATGAATTTCTGTTTTCTAACTTTGAAGAGTCTTTGCAAAATTGTAAAAACACTTAATCTTGTAATGCAGAAATTAAAAACAGTTAAAGCAAGAGTAGATTCCCATTGTATCAAAGTTGAACTGCTATGGCAATATACCACCACACTACAACATACCTCTATTATGGAGTTCTCTCACATGGGCTGTCTTATACTCAGTGCTGTAAATAAGTCTTGCCATTAAATTTCTGTCCATAGATAATAGGCTTAAACAGTCATATTTTTTGCAAGTTATCTTATTGAGATACAGCTCAGTGGATAATAGCAGTATTTCAAAAACCTTTTTTTGTAATTATGTTCCCCTAGATTGCCCCTGAATTCACATACGGGTCAAAAGTAAAACATGAAAGGATTTCATATAATTCAGACACATATGACGTATCATGAGTATTTGTAATAGATCATAGAATCATAGAATCACAGAATAGTTAGGGTTGGAAAGGACCTCAAGATCATCGAGTTCCAACCCCCCTGCCATGGGCAGGGACACCTCCCACTAAACCATGCCATCCAAGGCTATGTCCAGCCCCACCTTGAACGCCGCCAGGGATGAAGCATCCACAACCTCCCTGGGCAACCCATTCCAGGTAGTGATTCCCTACTTGGAAAGTATCTATGCAAATATTTGTAGAAGTATGTATGCGGAAACTGTAAAATAGTGCTTGAAAAAATTGGTGCTAAATTAACTCAGATGAAAGCAGATTTATAGCTCCTTAGCGTAGTAGTGTATCTTTGCACTAGGTTGGACGGCACTCTGCAATATATGTGATGTTCAGCTACGTTAATGAAATTGAGTTTTCTTTTGCACTTTCTCATTCAATTTTCCGTTCGGTACTCTTCTTTGTCTTGGGAAAAATTACAAAGATTTTATACAGATCGTTTTCTCATTAAAGTACCTACTTCATAGGTGAGACTCAGACTGTTCATTGTCACCTCACACATTCTTTTTCTCAAGAGACAGTCCATGGTTCAGCCCCCCGGTCCTGGTTTGGGGACCCATGTCTTCAAGGAGTGAGGGCTGGTCTGAGTGATACCTTCCAGCTCAGGGCTGAGCCTCGTGACAGCCCAGAATTGAGCTGTCAGTTGGGGAAGGGAGCCCATCAGGTTCTGAACAGATGTGCAGTGAATGGCGGCAGGTAATAGAGACCTGTGGTCCTGTCCAGTTGTCATTATGCTGGATTGAGGTTTACTGAAAGAGGGGGTTACTGGCGCTTTCTGTGGCTCTTTGAGGAAGGCAAGCCGTTAAGGGCTTGCCCATGTAAAATCTTTATTCTGTTTATGTCTCTGCCAGCATCAGCTGTCGGCTGTTGGAAATCGAGCTGTTTGTTCCTGTGCTGACCCCAGTGCCTGCCTTGTCATCTATTTACACCAGTGCTGAGCTTTCACATATAGGTGGAATAATCCCAGAAATTTTTTCAGTAGTTTTCTTCTACATGGTGAATAGTCAGATATTTTAGGAAAATAAAAGTAGTAATAATGCAAATTGCATAATAATACTGGCTGTGATCCCCAGTGATTCACAGCTTTCATGGAATTCAGAATCCAAGTGGGGCTATCCTAGTAGCTGAGCCGAGCTTTGCAAGGCTCACTATATAGTTGGCAGTATGTCTGGTGCTTTCACATTTGGTGTAACTGGACATCTTGGGTGAGCGTTGTTTTGACAACAAATCTGAAATTTAAATTTGTGGTTCTGGGTATGTAGTTAGTGGCATGATTCCAACATCGACAGGCCCCTTCCTGCTAGGTTTAATCTAGGTAGAGTGGGTGGCAACAGTAGTCAGGACACAGCAGCAGGAATTTTGTCCCACTGGGTATGATCTCAGGTTGCTAAAGGAACTATATTTTATATGTGTCACTGCATCTTTAATGCTACACTTACTAATTTAATGTAGTTATATTAAATTAGCATGTGTGTATATGTGCACGTGCTGTAGTCTCAATTTCATAAATGATACACCCTTAAACTGAGCTGGTGCAGTATGTTACATAGACAGGACTTTCATCTTGTCTGCAGCTGTGAATCACCACAATTCCAAAATCTGGTGATTTATTCCTTTCTTCTGTCACAAGTGTTATTTGACAAGAAAAAATTAACAGTGGGAATGTTGAGGTACTTCTATATCTGCAGGCACAGTCATAAGTAATTCAGAAAGAGTTATTTAAAGTGTTAAATCTCAATGAACCAAAAATCCTTTTTGTTTGAAACTTAATTTGAAATGCACAAATAATCAGAAATACACAGATAAACTTTCTTAAGTAAGAATCAATCACTTGTTCTCTACTGCAGCGAGGAATTCAGGTAATTTTTCTGACTGTAGACCCAAACTCAAGTTTTAAATAAATAAACCAATCAGTCCTATAGACCTTGGTGGGACTTAATCTATAGGATGTGTTAGGAATCGAAGAGTTATGCAAAGAATGTTGTCTGGTGTGGGCTCTTACATAATCTTAGGTTATTTATGTGGTACTCTAGCAGGGCTTTTTAATATATCTGTGTAAGAAATTTATTGAAAGCTCCGTTACATTTTATGTTATCCTTTTGCACAGTTAAAACCAAGTTGTCCTTAATTTGTGATTTTTTTTTTTTAAATGAGATGATTTTTTTTTAATTAATACAGATAATGTTATACTTCTCTGTACTGCTTCAGTGTTTTTCCAGACAGCTTTTTGAGAATGCTTCAATGAATCAGACACACATAAATTTCATTTTTTCTTTAATAAAATGAAAGTCTTGAATTCTGTAGTGTCTGAAGACCTCTTTATGTAGTAGTCAGAGAAATGCCTACCCTGTCTCAGTAGCTGGACTAAGAGCCGCAGATAACGCCCAGTGGTAACTCCCAATCCCGGTTGCTAGAAGGAGAAATCTACTTTTGCACATAATTGTTAGTGCTTGTTCTTTTTTTTTGGGAAGCTTTTAAATTTATATATTGACAAACTGGTGAATCTGAAGTTTTGGTTGTGAAAGTTTGGGAAGCAAACCCATCGCCACTCTCTTCAGTTTCTTCTGGCCTTTATAGAGAAGAAAACTTGGAAATGTGATTCTTTAAAATGTAAAGATTACAAAAATAAAAGCCAAATAAAAATGTGCAAACGAAACTTTTAAGACATTAGATTTTTATATATTTTTGTGATTCCAGGGCCACGATTTGTGAACATTTGGGATCGGAAATCCTAGGTCAAGCAAAGGAAGTATAAAATAGTTTTACAGTTGTACTTTGTCGGAGGAGTCAACCCTTATTTAAAATTTTCTGTTCTGTAACCTTTCTTTCTTGGACAAAGTAAAAATTTAAGGAATCTGTATCAAAAACATGTCAACACTGCGATCAGTAACTGGAGATATATTTGGTCTCAGTTGTGGAAAATATGGAAACTAAGAATTTGCTGTGGGCTAAGAAAGGGAGAATCAAGCACAGTGCATTGCATCTCCTCTCCACAGGCAGATGGCTTCCTCTGGCTTGTGCTCCAGGGGTGTACGAGACACAGTCGGCATCTAGGAAATCAATACACAGGTGTCATCGGGAGAGTAATAGAACAGAGGATGTCTCTGCAACCCAGCAGGTCAGGCTGCTGGAGGAAAGGGACTTAGCTTGCCTGGCTCCCCTGCTTGTTATCCAGGGGAGCCAGCTTGGCTGCTGTTTGGTGTTTCACCTTCACACTGCATGTATGTCTGCCAACTGTTATACTATATATATAAGTGTTATATGCAACAGCAAGGTTGTCTGTAATCCAGTGCATTTTGTAGAACATTATATATGTAGAAATTTTGGGAAGAGCTGCCTCTTTTTTAATGAAGTGTCGCATGGATTTCTTTTAAGCAAACTAGAACATGGTCCAGATGAAAATGCATATTTAGAAGCAAACATACTGCAAACCATGCTGAGACAATGGTTACTGTTAGTTCAGATCAAACTGGAAGCATGTCCTGAGTATGGGGATTGCTTTCAGTTTGGTTCAGTGACTTAAATAATAGCTTGGTGGATGAGAAAGAATAATAGAATGTTTATTAAACTTAAAGACAGTACCAGGGTGGTGGGGTTTCACACACACTGGGGAATGGTGTTAGGATGCAAAATGATCTTGACAAAATTAAAAGCTTGTCATAGAATCATAGAATAGTAAGGGCTGGAAAGGACCTCAAGATCATCGAGTTCCAACCCCCCTGCCATGGGCAGGGACACCTCCCACTTCATAATGGGATTCAGTTTGATAAGGACATACATGGTGCAAGAAAACACTGGAGAAAAGTCAAGTTACACTATTTGTACCTGTAATCTGGGGATAAGGTATAATACCTTTACTATTTGTAGCATATGTTCAGGGAGTCTGAAGATCATGGATATAAGCACTAAGTTTGTAAGTCCCATCTGTATGTATGAAAAGTTCACAAAGGAAGAAATGGGAAGATTCTCTTTTGGAGTGTCAGAGCTTTTCTCTACAATTTCCTTTTGTCTGCTGAAATGGGGAAGGGTGCTGAGCCTGAGGAAG
Organism: Amazona ochrocephala; assembly: GCA_039720435.1. Classification (NCBI taxonomy): domain Eukaryota; kingdom Metazoa; phylum Chordata; class Aves; order Psittaciformes; family Psittacidae; genus Amazona; species Amazona ochrocephala. The sequence continues at coordinate 16,091,391 of CM077883.1, forward strand.
ATGAACTGAGGCTCTCCTCATGATGGTGTGGGCACTGATTCATGAATCACCATAGGGACCAGGTTCTAGTTATCAGCTCAAACAACTTCATGTATGATTAATGTTAATTGCCCGTTTTGCATGGCTGACTTTTTTCCTCCTGCTGAATTGGCTCTTGTTGCCTTTGATGTGGCTGGTGATCCAAGGTCTTGCAATGGTTAGACAAGTGATCAGTTTGCCAGCAGCGAGAGGAGACAGAATCAGGTTGCTTTGAGGTCAGAGTTTGCTTTTCTTCTTAAACACTGAAAGGTCAAGTAGAGTTTAACTACCATTGGCATCTTTGAAATGTTGTAATAAATGCCGAAGCAAGGAGATTATTTTAAATCCATGCTATAACTAAAAATCTTACGGTAATAGGAGATAATTTTATCTTAATTTATCAGGATGTTACATATATTGATAAAGGCTTCAAAGAGTACTCTCAATCACTAGGAGGTATTTTATGATCTTTCAGGAGAGCAAAATTTTAATGTGTGGTTCCTGTTCCAGTTTCAGGAAGGCATCTAAGCTTGTAGTTTTCTGTATTGGTTGGTTTCGGTGGTGGTTTTTTGTTTGGTTGGGTTTTTTCTTTATTACTTTTGCGTACTTGCACCAGTTACTGGCGCTTTTCTCAGGGCGATTTACACAGCATGTTGTATAGTACTTCTGCATTTGTCCTTTAAGCCTAGTTAAATATGTTGCTAGTGAAGAAATCTGTGATACATTTGAGAGCTTCCTAAATCACAAGTCTAGCATATTTTTATCCTAAATAGCTCAAGCGTTGTGGAATCAATAATTAATTTAATAACTGGATATCTTTTGGAAAAACAAAATCAGCAGTCCTTGCTGGGCTGCCTCCTGCCAATACGTAAATAGTTGATGACAAAAATGAAGAGTGTAGAAATAAAATTCAAATCTGAACGATGAAAGTATCGGGTACCTCATCTATAACAACTTGGAATAAACATATCACAGAATGTGTCATATCTCATTGACACTGCAAAACGTAATGCTTTCCCTTGTTATGTAGCTAACTGCCAAGTCTAGAGAGTTTATAGGCTGCTAAGATAATGTGCTGGTGGTAATCCACTTCAGTTGCAGAAATATGAAGTACTGTTGAAATGTATTTCTACTTGGTTTATTCTTTGCTCTCTGGAGGATAGGATACTATTTCAGTTCCTCTGAAGAAGCCCAGAGAATGAAAAGCAAAACATCGTGATAAATTATGCTAAATGGTGGACTAGACCCCAGAGGAAATCATGCTTCTGTGGTACAGTATTCCTCCATTTATCTTACAAATGTTACATCTAATGTTAATTTTGTAGAGGGAAAGTATTCAAAGATTCATCTGATCCTTTTAATAATAGTTTTACTGTTACAGTCTTATTTGTCAACCTCATACCATCATATCTTACTTTCTCAGTTTTGACGGACCATTCGGGCAGAAAATATTTTGGGCTACTAATAAGTAACATTTTATTTTGCAAAACACAAATAACATAGTAATTAAACTCCAAAACTTAACAAATAATTGCCAGCAAGCAATTACCATTCAATTAAAGAGTAATTACATGGTTATTTGTGCCCTGTAAAATAAAGCATTACTGAAATCAGTAACGCAGTCAATATTTTAGCAGAAACAGGATGCTGCAGTGATGGACCTTTCAACCTTTGCTGATTAAATTGTCATCCAAATAACAGTTTCCTAGTTAAATCACCACGTGTTTATTTGTCTTGATTAATATGCAAATTCACTTCTGATTCTGGAAAATCTCCTATACTTAAAAATGCAAAAGTAGAGTGCTGTCATACATCAACAGTGATGTGCTTTATGTTTCCACTGATTAATTACATTTCACAGTGTTGATGCATTTGTGGATTTTATGAAATATAGTTGTCTGTAATGAGAGCATAAAGTAGTGTTATAAAAGATTGAGCTGATCAATAATTTTAGCAAAATCACAAACCCAGTCTTAATCTGTTTTCTGATTCAAATTAAAAATCCTTGGGATGTCTAGGGAATATACAAAACTTTGAGAGGAAAAATAATAAAATTGGCTCTCAACAGGAGTGGAAAATAAAGGAAAAACAGACATTAATAAATGATTTCTCAGTATTGTAATATATAAACTTTAACTGTCAAATATACTGCTAAAAATGTAGTTTAGTCTCTGACAATTCTAATTCCAACCAAAATACAAAAATGAACAACATTCAGTTAATACATTTTTCTCTTTCAGAGTTAGTGGTGATGGGGAGGTGGGGAGGTCAACCAGAATCACTGTGTAACTATAGCGTGAACACTGGTAAAACCCAAAAACCTCCAGTCGTCTTTGCTTTCAAGTAATTGGTGACCCAAGGGCTTTTTAGCTTTGGTTTTATTTTTGAGAGATAGTAATAGAATTTTAGTCAGTGCAGACTTTGAGCTGGCACATTTATTTACACTTACGTAGTGAAAAGAATAAGATTACTAAATCTTTTAATGAGAATCAGTATTGTACTTCTGGTTTAGTCTCTGTGGTCTTCCCGTAGGACAATAACTTGTGCTTTAAAATGAAAACTAGCAGTTTTTCTAGCTGAATTTAGAATTGAGTCATTTTCCATTCACAAAGACCTATTAATGGCAAATACAAAATTTATGTTGAGACTTTAGAATCTCAAAGAAACACATTTAAAGTTGTTTGAAGCTGGTTGTTCCTGTTTATGCCTCCTTTGTTATCAGTGAGGAAAAGAGTTTTCTTCATTGGTTGAATATAACTTTTTTGAGTGAGATAAAGGAAAAGGTGAAGAAGAAAATGCAGTAAAAGAGTAGGGTGACAAAAGAGAAGAGTAAGAGAAATAATACTAAATAAAGTTAATATTTATATGCTAATGCTATTAGCATTTATATGCTAATACTTATCTAATCACAAATGATGTCTTACTCTCCCTAAATGGTAGTAGTTCTACTTGCCTTACGATTTCGGCTCAAGGAATGTATTAGCAATTTCCTCTGTATTGTGAAAGTTAGGTATGTTTTAATTAGTAGATGTAAAATTTGTTGAAATTCTATACTTCATAAGCCTATAGAAAATGTGCTGGCAGCTGAGAGTGTTAAGATAGACCACTGAGATGTCATTGCTTGACGATGCCAACCAGCCCTGGCCCTGACAGTAGCAGATTCACTACATAAAGAAAATCCCATAAGAATTTGGAATCTGCTACTGGTTTTGTTTCCTTTGCATAGATCTTAACTAAAACTAAGGTTTAGAGCAGATATTTGCTTCCTGTCTCTGGAAATTTACGATTTCATGTTCGAACAAAAATGCCAGAAAAATTGTTTCTGGCCAAAATGGGACTGGGAGTGTTTGGAATGAGACATGCTACCAAGGTGCCCTCTGTGAGCTCTTGTGTCCTCTGAGGCAAAAGGTCATGGTAGGTGCTGTGCTCTGTGGTCCTCTCCAGGCCGTGTAGCTGGAAGTATGAGGTGTGTGCTGCAGCCTTGTCTGCAGCGATCACAGCACTACCTGGCTCTTTACTCCAGTTCTGTGGTCCAGAACCACATCCAGAACCAAAGATGTTCGCATGTAAATTGCAGAACACAGTGTTAAAGACCCAGAAGATTCCTTTGCAGGTGTTGGATGAATGACAGTCAGCTATAAGTAGCATCCAGCCTTGAGTTTTTCATTCAAAAGCTGATGTTTAATTAGAGACAAAGGGCTTTGATTTTATTTGAGCAGGTTCAGATGAGAACAATTCCCATTCAAGTTATTATGGCTACAGCTGTATAAGTAAGACCAGAATGTTACTCCTAGTAGTTACTGCTATATAGTAATACTTGTTAAAAAGGCACGAGTAGCTTAGTAGCATCCTTTCTTATTTCTTTTTATGAAATCCGTCAAACTTCCTAAAAGAACCACCATCCCAAAGACACCAGAACCCAGAGAGGTGTTTTCCAGGCATGCTTGCCTTACTCGTGTGAGGAGGTAGGATATAGATACAGTCAATGGGACTCTAAAAGGGAGCTGATTAATTTTTGGTGCAAACTTTTCTTTCTTCATCTTCTAAAACTTACTTTTTTACTTTTTTTTTACCTGACATTCTGTCAGTGCATAACTGCAGATTGGAGAGCTTCACTTACGCTTGTAGTATATGCTGTGGGAACCACCTTAACATCTGATGCAGTAAATCTGTGAGCTGTGAGTTGTCTACACAGAGTCAACAGAGTCATCAACATAAACTTTTGTCTGCACAGAAACTGCATAAGCGGGAGTTGAAATCCTGCTGTCTCCCCTTCTTTTCCTCTGAAACCCCAAATCATAAATAAAATGTCTTCATAAAATCTTTTAAAACTGCTCATTGAATTTTTAAAATGTTTTTCTTAGATTAATATCAACATATGGAGTTTTATGTAAAAGGTTCATTAGTATTTGAGTTTGGGAAGAGAATGTTTTGTAGTTTTGTTGATTGAGCTCTTCTGCTGGAGAAAGCTGCTAATTTGGGCTGTTGCATAACTTTCTTCAGAGCCAGTAAGTGCCAGCTAAGCACTTCCACGTGCATGTGCATAAGCAGGGGCTTCTGTATATCAAAGCAGCAACAATTCTTTTTTATTTAGAACCTCCATATACCAGCCTAATATTGCCTGTTAGACAATATTCCTGTGCAGGGGATGATTGCAGCAGGTGATTTTAATAGAGAGTGCATGTGTGTGTCTTAACTTCCCGTGAAAGTCAAATAGTCTTATTTTAGGTTTAGTTTTTATAGCCTAGTGAGTCTGGGTTCTTGCAGTAGGCTTTACCACGTAGCCATCATAGTATGATAAACAACTTAAAGCATAAAAAAGAAAATTAGGAAAAGTACTGAATAAAATGAAATACAAAATGGACAAATCTGAAGGTAAAAAGAGGGGAAATAGTTTTATAGAGATAAAATAATAAACCAAAAAAAATGATTTTGTGTTAGTTTGATGTCAGTAAAACAAAATAACACTAGCACACTGTGAAATATGAACAGGTTAATGGTACCTCTGTGTAGTGCTGCTGGAAGTTGTCTTCATTTAAATGCAGAGTTTGTCTTACGTTGATGGAGGGCTCTGCCACTGTAAGTTGATAGAGTGAAGTTTAACTTAAATTTCTTTGTGAACTAGAAGTCATTTTGGAAATGCTTTCTATTTAAACCTCATTCATTGTAGCAGCTTAGTTATTTTATACAATGTTTCTCTCTATATTTTATGAAAAGCTCTATTAGTCAACAGAGTAAAACTTGGTTTGCCCGAAGAGAAGTAGCAATACTTTTTCAAACAGAGGAGGTTGCATTTTTATTTGCTGGCTTGGGGAACCATCTATTCAATGGGGTTTTTTGTCTGTAAATGTCTGCATTATGGTGGCAGCTGTGTAGGTTACATGTACTCACACTGATTTAGGGGGTAAATGTGGTAGTTAGTAGTTAAATGGAACTGGTCTGTAAACACACCTTTATCATTTTGGATTAAAAAATTCAATCATAATTCTCAAGTTGGTCAAGAGACAGTGAGATTTTTGACAGGTTGGGCTAACATTCCTGGGTTTGACCTATGTGTAATGAGTAAAACCACCAGCCAATAAGTAGTCAATTTTGGAAAAGTTCTGAGTTAAATTATTGCTGCGTCTTCGGAAGTAAGCAGTTTTCTGTGGTGCAGGTGTGTGACACAGACGTTGGAGCAGTTACTGCTGTGACCGCTCTCCACTGATCATATGTAAGGTCATGGAAACCCTGGATATTGGAGAAGCTTGACTACTGTATAGAGAGCAAGAGGCACACGTAGATGTGGCTCCTGTGGAGCAGCCTGGTCAGCCTTGAGTGGTGTCGCAGCAGCTGGAAGCAGCATGGATGTGTTTATTCAGCACAGGGGCTGAGCTAAGAAATGGTGTTGCACCCAGTCTGAACAGCTCTGACACCCCCATAGTCATCATGTTATTCTGCAACCCCTATAAACCATGGCTTGTGAACTCAATAATGCATCTGGTTGCATTTTCAGTACTTTACATGTGAATTACACATGCATGAGAATTTCTTGAGCTCCATTTTACACACAATATTAGTGAAGTAGTGGTACAACAGTGCTAAAATATGCATTGCTTTCTTTCTGGCCTTGTGATACAAATTTTAAAAAAGTAGCTTTCTGATCACTTACGTGATTTTGTGTTAACTGTAGGTGCTGCTTGGCAGATTATTGTTAGTTCTTCTGAAACTTATACAATTCTTGTATGCTTAATCAACTTTTTTTCCCAGGCAGGAATGTCTCATATGTATGTGTGTGTCACTGATGATTCATACATTTTGTACAAATCAATACCATGTGTAGTAAGCAAATATTTCAGAAAGAAAATGCCTTTTCATTTATCCTCTTATTTCATCAGCTCACGACCAGGAAGACCCCCCAAGCGTTCACTAGGAGTTGCAATACAAGAAAATGCACGTCTTCTGCCCCATGGAGTTCCAGGCCTCTTATCACCAGGACTTATCTCTCCGACAGGTAATAAAATCCATCAGATGATCAGCCTCATCTCTTCATACTGCACAGCAGTTAAAATAAACTAATATTGATCTAACTGCCTTGTCCTTCAGGGCTTTTTCAAGCTTTACCAGAGGTTACATTATTGGATTTTTTGAGTGTTCATGAAAACTCTGTTTTGTTGCTGCAGTGACTGAAAACTAATGGATTTGTAATTTAGTTCTTTATTAATTGTGGTTTCCTTACAGGAAATTCCATTAAATGTGTTATTTTAGTAAAAGAAAAAAAAAAGAGAAAATGAACTATTGTCTCCGAGCCCTGCAGCATGCATTTCTTCCTTTCAAAGGCATGTGTGTTTTAGTTCTCATGGGATATGAACAGCGTGGCTAATAATGTGTATTGTATTGTAACATCATTAATAGATGCTGGGAAGATAGAGAAATGCTTGTACGAATTACAGAAGAAACACTTGAAAAGCAGATAAGTCCACATGGCCACAGTGGATTGTACTTCAGTGCTTTGCATTCAGTATTCTAATATGAAAAAGCTAACATGAAAATATGTGAAATTATAAACAAGCCCTAAACATAATTCAATGCCTAGTATTTTATTTCAGTTCATTAATTTATTAATGGAGTTTAAATTAAATCTTGTGCTAATCTCATGAGTGTTTTAATTTTTTATTAATTGCTCTGTGGTAAAAGGTAAGTTTATTTTGGTAATAAGGCTGTATTAGCAGACTATATTCATAAATGGAATTGTTGAAGTATTAACAGGCTTAGCAGTTTCAGGATTACTGTCAAAAGTCCAATCTAAATGTATTGTAACTCCCTAACGACCAAACATAGTGTTTAGCAGAATAGAAAGTCATAGAAAATCCTACAGGAAAAGCAGAATTCAAAAAATAAGAGGACTCATAAGACTATAGTGACTTCTGTCTTGATCTTGCAGGTGACGGCTTGCAGAACCTGTTGCCCTGCATGTGTCTTAAGTGTCAGGAGGGCTTCACAGTGATCCAATAACCTTTATCCCTGTGGAAGTGGGAATGAACATTCTGAACAATAGTCACAGTAACCTTAACTGAAGTAGCAACAATATGAAAGCATTTTGCTAGAGCCAGGAGCCGCTAGAGCTGGTTGAGCTAGTGTAGCTTCATGCACTGCTCATGTATGTGGCAAGGGTCAAGAACTGTGGTTTTACTTTTCTGAACAGTTTATAAATGACAGTTTTTTAGTAGCTCTGTCATGTTCTCAGCTCAAGAATTTCATGGATTTAGTGGTGTTTGTGTTATGGTTAGGAACATGCAAGAGCCACCTTGCATTGATAATTTCTTGTTATCAGTCCAGAATATTCCATATTGCTTTTCCACCCTGTGTTTGCAGATGGGACATTAATTTAGACAGACCTATTGCTTTAAATTGGAAAATATTTTAGGATGCAGTGTGCTGGGTATGCACAGTAAAATAGCATCATAGACACGTTCTGTGTCTCGCAGATATTTAGAGTATCACAGAATCTGAGTAAAAAAAAAAAAAAAAGTTGAATTTCTAGGCTGTTGTAGGTTGGTTGGAGTCTGAAGTGATGACTGGGATACATCCCACTTTAACACGCAGATGGTTGCATCAGATTTGCCCTGGGGGGACTGTCTGTCAGCTGAGGCCCAGGGTGGCTGCCTTCCTGACCTTGGGAGCTGCCTGTGAAAACCTCTGCATGACCAAGCGCCAAAAGCCACAAACAGTGAGCATCAAGCAGTTGAAAAGGAGTTTTGGGAGCAGCTTGTGGGCGAGAGAAAGTGCACATTTGCAGAGCATTGCGGACTAGTTGAGGGTCTTGGACGAGACAGGTCCCTGCGGGTGAAGCAACCCTGCCGCCAATCCGCAGCAGGGCAGCTCTGCACTGATGGCCTCTGTAGTCAGAGCTCCTGAAGTTTTTGAGTTGTTTTATTTTGTTCATAAAGGGAGAAGAGTGTAAAAGTTGGAGGAATTGCTGAGTAAGGGAAGGTGCCAAAAGAGCCACTTGTAAACTCTATGGGGACTTGAGCTGTTGTAAACTTGATGGAGCACCCAGGATGGGAAGTCTCCCTTGGCTTAATTTATACCTATTTACACTTAATTGCTGACTGCTTTGCTCTGATTGCCTTTAACACGTTTGTGATTGGATTCTTCCCTTTTGGCCAAACTAAGGACTATATGTGTTTTAATGCTTGTCACAGAACATGGTTTTTCTTTCAGACTTCCAGGCTCATTTTAGTAAGACTCCATGTCAGAAAATGCAGCACAATTCATCCATCCAGTGCATTATTTCATTTTTACCTACTCTTAAGTTTTCCGTCCAGTTAAAGTGAAGGAGTTGGTGTCCAGGCTTGCCATTAGTTGGAGAGTTCTTGAGAAGTTGCTGTTCTGGCTTCGGAGCTCACAGATCTGTCTGTAGATGGTATTACAGAGTGATGATTAGTAACTTCCTGCAGACTTGAGCAAGCCATCTGTGTTTCCACTCCTTGAAATGTGCTGTTATTTTCATCACCCATTTGGTTTGTGTCAGCTCAGTTTACATGGTCATTTTCACATAATAAACAGGTAGTTAAATTAGGCATACTGCATTTCCCAGAGTAGAGAGTAATTTTTTTACCACTTGGCAAAGTGGACTGCAACTACTCTTAGCCATAAATAATTTGTGAAGGAGCTGTAAGTGAAGCCTCAACTTTTTTGAATGTTTGTAGGTCCCTTCCACCTTTGGGGAGTGGGGCTGTTTGTGTTACAATGAGATTAGAGCAGCAGGGTGGCTCAAACTGCTGTGACTGAGAAGGATGAGATAGTGTGTCTGGGATGTATGCCATTGGGAGGGGCTGTGTAAACAGCACAATACCCATGCCCAGACTGCCTCCTTCAAGAGCTGATGTTTAAGTGCTGTCTGTTTTACCTCAGCTTAGGAGAAAATGCTTTTCTTCTTGTATTCGTGTAGGAAATGTGCAAATAGGCGTGGTGCCCTTGCCTGCTGTGAGGGCAAAGGAAAAATCCTGTATGTCACAGAGGGATGATCATCAAAGGCTCAGTTCTTCAAACAGTGTAGTGTGATGAAGTGGCATTGACAAAATAAGGCTCTATCTCCTATTAATGTACAAGTCTTTGTCATCAGCGTATCTTAAAAAGACAGTTGGGACTTATGGAATATATTCTCAAGAAAGTTTTAAGGTCTGAAGCAGTAGTTTGCTGTGTGGAGAGAAGCTGAAATCCATTATATGATTTAAGCCGGTAGTTCAGAAAGCTGTTGGTATGGAAGGAAGCTGAAAGAGGAGTTGGATCTTTTCATAGTTACCTGTGCCGACTTCAGTCCTTCTACCTTTCATTTAGGTCACCACCAAAGAGGTGACATTTGGGTGGCTGCTCCATCTTGTTTTCAGGGTATTGGAGAGAATAAAGAAAATGGTCCTGCCCCTAAGACTTTGTTGGATTGTGGTAGAAGAGCACAAACTTGCTTTCTGGGGCAGGTTTTTTTCAAGTGGTAGGGCTGCACATGGGCTGGGAATCCTGAAGCTGAAAGGTCTGGTGAGGCTGGGTGCAAGGAAGATGAACTCAAGCCTGTTTCAAACATATCTGTTGCAGTTTCATATTTCTGAGGTTTGCTGTTTGGAGCTGTGGGCAGCCTGGTAGGCCTAGTAAGGTGTATGCTGGCAGGGTATGTGCAGTACAGGTCAGCAGATGTATTGCAGTGAGGATTTAGGGTTGAGTGCTGCCGAGTGCTTGGTACTGGAGGTGGGAGAAAGCCTAGCTGGTGGGAATTGTATGTTAGAAAATGAAAACAAAGAATTTTCAAATGAGTACTCAACTTTGATGGCCTTTGCTGCATGTGAGGAGGGAGGATTCACAATTTGAGAGGTTATAAAGGGATTCACCCCAGGCTGATGATTGTTTGGTAGGGAAAACTTGTTGGAATAAACTGTGTGCTGAGGCTGCGGCTGGTTCTGCCATGAGCAGGCAGGATGTCCAGGGCCCTCCCTGGTGTTAATAGTTCCTGATTAAACCTGCTGCCAGCATCTATCATCAGGTCTCTGCTGTTTTCTTACATCAGTCTGCCTAGGTGACAGAAGCAAGCCACCTGCAGTTCCAAATGTGTAAGATAAACTGCTATTTTCATTATCAGACGCATTAGTTTCACCTCCCTTGAAGTGATCTCTTTTTAATTTCATAAACAGACAGTTAAAATAGACACTGTCTCATTAGCTGTTTATCTAGAGTTTTTGAGACTGTAATAATTAAAATAATGACCTGTTTGTACAGATGTAAATACTTTCTCAGCATAGTTTTGTCTTATTAATACTTACAAGAAGCTGTTGTGAACTGAATAGTTTCATGTTTTAGTTAAATTCATATTTTAATAGATACACAGAGTCACATCATTGTGGGACTCAAATAAATAGAGTAGCTCACAGGAGTATAACTTCATGTGTTACTTCGATTCATCAGTGATAGCAGCAGCCACTTAGCCTTTCTACAAAAAAAAGAGGATAAAACCATCTTTAGGCACTACTGCAATCTTTAGGCACTTTAATTTGGTATATCCTTGTTAGAGGAATGACAGACTAGAGGCTTTCAGGGTCTTTGGTATCTAGTTACTGTTGGTCAGAGCGGACACACAGCCAGCCAGCACAGCCCCACTGATGTGCAGAGCTGCCTGTGGCAACTCCCTGCTGCAGTGACCCCACAGATTGTGTCCTTATTTCCATCTGAGACTGGTGCTTAACCCAGTGCCCACCAGTCTTACCTGGCCGAGGAACTGTATGACATGCTTGGGGTGGGAAGAGCATGGCTGTGGGAGTAGTAAGAACATTCACTGGCGGAGGGGCTCTGGTGCTAGAGGCTAGGACTCCACATGTAGCATTGGCTACTGGTACACTGGCATTGCCAAAGCCAGGCTCTGAAGGTTTTCCCTCTCTATTGTAAAACCTGCTTCCAAAAAAGAGCTGTTACTTGAAGAATAAGCATTCACTCAGGGTCACTTTACAGAACATCTATTGACTGATTTCACCTCTTGGGGTGTTTGATACAGGGCTGCTGTGGCTGGCAGCTGCTGGCAGGAGGCCTGGAGCTTCCAAGAGCAGGGAGCAGATGACTAGCATTAAGAGAATCCTTTCCTTTCTCAGCTTTCTTAACTGAACGTTTTTGTATGTTTACAAACTATTTCTGTGGCTCATTTCACTGTTTATGATTATCCTTTTTTTCCCCCAGTTGTCATAGATGTCATTTTCAAGTTCCATTTATAATGGGAAACATATGCATGACTTTGTCATTGTTGGCATTACCTGGCTTAGTAGAAATTATTATTTTTAATCAAAGGCAAACATACTGATTAAGGATGCCACAACACTCCTCTGCCTATGGGGAACATTAACAGTTTATAAATTGTTCTTGGTGACAGTTCAGTAGTGAATTACTTTGATATATATGGCTAATAAATTAATATGATTAAGTTAATGAGTAGTACAAGTGTTGCCAAACTCCACTCGTTGGGCTTTTAATGCTGCTCCACATTTGCAGCTCTAGCTTCCCCCTGTGGTGAGAGGATCAGTGCTACCTACGCACTGTCATTGTGATAAATGGCATATCCCACAGTGCTCTGCACTCCATCTGGTGTGTCCCCAAAATGAGAAATATTTTATACAAATCACACACTCAGAAGCTCAAAGGACTGTAGAAAGATCTATTTTTTCAAACAATAATAAAAATGCATACATCTCTTTAGCAACTCTTCATTTTTACTGTCATAATGAATGCATATAGCTTTGGGAAATGAAAGCTCGTGTGAGTAACATAGTTAAGTTATCCACTACACAGTAAAGCTGACAAATAAGTTACGTGCTCACTCTTACTTTATCATGAAATGTTCTTAGATAAAAAATGATGTTGGAACATCTATTTAACTGGATTTTAAAATTAAAGACCATGTGTGCTGCATGATTGAGTACCACCCTATCTCATGCCAGCAAATTTCTGTTCTGAAGGGAGCATGATTTGGAGTGAATGAGGAATGCAGGATCATATCATTACTCTTTAAAATACAGCCATTCACTAGAGTTCTGATAGTCTAAAAACTATACTTCGTGACTGAGTCACCCTGTTCCTCTCTTCCCTTTTCTCTTTTAATGTTATCTTTCTTCAGGGAGCCATTTTTAGTGTCTGCTGTATCTGAGTGGGACATTGCATTTTTGACAAATGAATAGTTAAAGCTGTTGAGAATTTACTGAGTGGTTAACCTTGTTGTGAATTTAATTTACACATAGTGTCAGCTACTAATTATTGTCCAAGAAGTCTGAAACTCAGAAATATAACTTAATTTTTAAGCTTTTTGTGCAGGTTTTTTTTAAAAAATGGATCCTGCTGAGTTCGTACATCTTTTGAGATGACAGAGTACAATCAGTGTAGTCACAGTGAGAGAATTAAGACTGTATTGTCTTGACACTCAGGGTAGACCTGCACCAGATTTATCTTGACTTGAAGATAGAAGGGATCCATTTGGAAAAGTTGGGTGAAGTATCACAGAGGTAGCAAAATCACTAAGTTTTCATCTGCCTGTTTTTATCATCTGTGACATTCTTTACTACTACCAGCTTTTCTTTTAGCCTGTCTGATGTCATCAGGGTCTATAATGATCATAATACCTGTCAGCTGCTCTCTGCTGCATGTTTCACTGACTTTGAAACTGTTTTTAGCTCTTTTACGTCATCATTAAGAGATGCCTTATAGTAAAAAAAACAGTATCAAGAGGTATGAAAGACTTCAGTGCTCTCTGCTTTCTGAAGGACTGTTTTGGCAATAGAATCATAGAATCATAGAATAGTTAGGGTTGGAAAGGACCTTAAGATCATCTAGTTCCAACCCCCCCTGCCATGGGCAGGGACACCTCCCACTAAACCATGTCACCCAAGGCTCGGTCCAACCCGGTCTTGAACACCGCCAACGATGGAGCATTCACAACTTTGCAGGCTTTTGCACTATAAGCCAGGACAATGTTTCCTTCTTACCTTAGGAAGGATACGACCTCTCTGAGTGGTTGCAACGGATGTTAAATAACAAAATTCTCTAGAAAATTAGACAAGTCAGTAATATATCTGTGTTATTCCGTTCAGTAAAGAACAGAGTATGAAGGACGGAACATGAGTTACATGAGTCATTTTTGATGAAATTATTTAATATTTTTAATTTTTATTGTCATATCTTTCAATTAAAGTGGTATCTTTCCACGATGAATTACAATGATTTGATATTTGGCTTGTGGTCTTATATAATAACAACACTATTGTAATTGAATAGTTTCTATTATGTTTAATTTTCCTTCACAATAACATGATTAAGTTGAACGAATAGTTACAGTCTGAAATATAGATGTTTTCCATTCAGGACCTTGAACCAGTATCACAAGAAGTGTACTTAAATGCCTTATTGAGTATTTGTCTAAGAATCCCAGTCTGACTGCATAATGTACAGCCTTGCTTTTCAATATAGGAAGCTGGTTTTTGCCTTCACTGAAGTTATTGTTATTGAAGAATTTTTATGTTCATACTAAAGAAGAATGGCTTATTGATTTAGCTAGTTACGGGGTTTATCAAATGCACTGTTGGGTGATAATCTGCTGGTAGGCAAACCAAGCATCCTCAGATTCTGGGCTGTTACCTTGAGTGACATAAGGCCTATTCATGATTCTTTGGTTTAAAAGCAGCAGATTTTTATGCTAACAAGAGAAATTGGAATATTATGGCATACAGCATCAGAGACAAGGCACATAGATACTCACTGGCATGCCTCCTCTGCTTTAGATTTATCCAGCAGGAGTTCAGAAGACCTGTTAAGCTGAAGATATCTGCACACACTTAAATTTTTATTCCTATGACTTTTGAGAGGCAACTGTCTGTAACGGTTTAAATAGGTACAGGTGTAACTGGCTGGATAACGCACCTCTGGTTGCAGAAAAATGTTCATCCGTCACCTATTGCTATGCTAAAATCTGCATTTATATAAATTATATTCTTTTAAAATGCAGCATTTAGATATAAATTAGATTCGGGTTGTGTGGTTTCCTAAAGGAAAGCTTTGTAAGGCTGTACTTTGGTGAAACTCTTGGTATAACAACACTGTTACAAATCACTTAGCAAAAATAGGGAATAAATCTCACTGGATTACAGAGTAAGTGTGTGCTGTCCTTAGATCCAAGTTTTGCATAGTTGTAATTCTGGTCAGGTATGAAGTACTTCTGGTGTAATTCAACAGCTGCTGTGCTTCAGTCCTTGTCATACAGACCTCTGGAGCCTGAACAAGTGAAATACTTAGGCATGTTTTTAAGATTAAGCAAACAAATAATCCCATTGATTTGGATTGGATTACTTCTTTGCTTACAGAGAAGTGGGTGGGTGCAGACTAGGCAGTTGCCTGGGAGCAGACGGGTGTTTGTTCTCTTTTGCCCATATTGAGCAAGGTCAATGTGTGGGAGTCGCTTGCACCTGGAGTCCAAGGTGATGGATGCAAATCCTGCCTGAGGACAGTGATTTGCAAAACATTGGTTCTAGTTCTCCTTCTCCTGGAAATACTTCTCCTAGACTTGAGGCAGTGATAGCAAATAGAAATCTTTCATTTGCTGCTGCTGCTGAATTCTGGGTTGGCCTTTGCATTGGTTTTGCAGAGGGGAGAGCTTGGTATGCTGAAAGCAGGAGGGGGAAGTATGTTCAAATTAGGCAAAGAATTCTGCGTGTGATCAGGAGCAGATAATTTGAGTCTGTCTATGAAAAGCAGTGAAAAATTGCCCTGATAATCTGGGGGAGAAGATTTTGGCATATTTTATATGCCTGTGCAGAAAATTGAGAGAAGCAAGTTCAGCAATGAAGGTTGCCTCATTGTTCTGTATGGAGAAGCTGCTCATCTAGCTGATCTCCTAAGGAGCAGGCCTTTGCTATGTAGAAGGTACAGTGGCTGCAGTTGGTGTTTCCTCCTGTGCAAGAAGAATGTGCTCTTCTTTCAGCCCTTCGCAAGTAATAAAACATGATGCCAAGTGCTGGCAACAAATTAGGATTCATGATGAAAGGGAAACATCTCTTAGTGAGCATTTTGAAGCTAGCATAACTAAAATAGATTTCATTGTCTGATCGTTCTCATTAAGTTACTGGGACCATATTAAGGTTTCACTCGAAATGTATTTGTATAGTATAAAGTATTTTATCACCGTCAACATTAATTGGTGTAAAGAAAACCAACCTGAGTTAATAAGTATAGTATCAATCTCCATCCTTTTGCCGAAGAGAGAGACCTCTTCAGTTTGCAGAGAGGCATGCAGATAACAACTGGCATTGCTGCTATCCTGTTGTACTAATTTAAAGATAAATGTAATACCAGAGTTCTGGAGGATTCAGTCTAGAAACTGAATTCATCCTGAAAATCCTTGCTCCTTACCTCCTGTGACTTGGATGTGAAAAGCTTTACTTCAGAAGGAGAAGCATTTTATATAATACACGCCTGAATGTAAATGATAGACATTTTATTAGAAAAGCCTTTATTAAAATATAATGATCTTCATTGTTTTTATGTAATCTAATGAATTACAGTAAAAGCCTGAGAAATGAGCTGGAAAAGGTAGAGTACTCTCCCATGAAAGCAAGCTATGATAACCTTTCTGTAATTCTTTAACATGTCGAAAGAGTAGTTCTACACAGACTTATTAAATTAAGCAAGGTCACCTTTTCATTTTATTAACAGATTTAGTTTGCCAGATCATGGACTTAGATTATGAAAAATGTGGATGAATCACGCAGTAGCATACGTCAAGTAGAAAAATCAGTTATAAAATGTTAGTTAATTTTGGTGCACGTTATTTCCTTGTTTTTACCATTGCGCAATGGTAAAAAAATAAAATGCTTAATTACTCTTCTTCACATTTGCATATTGATTGGATGTGCTTAGGTCATAATGATATTTCTAAGTGGATTATCCTGACTGGGACAGTCTCAATCTAGTATTTGCATAAAGGGAAGAAAATTTTCTTTTCAATAATAATATAAAAGTTTGTTCTTTTGCTATGCAGTATACAATCATTACTCTGAAAGGTTATCTGTACCTAATAACCACTGAACTGGTCATACACTTTAAGATGAGCAATATATTACATATATCAGTCTGACCTCAGTTCAGCAAAGCAGGAATAGAACTGACATCGTGTTATGCAAGTTGTTCATATGCAATCCCAAATCTCTGTAAGTATATTATAGTCTTTTTGTATAATATATGTGACGAGGAAAATTATATTTAATAGGTAGTACATAAATTTAACACAGAATCTTGCTGTAATTGTTTATGAAGAATTTCTTAGTCATTTCTCATTCAGACAGAAAAAGTTATTTGTACTTCCAGTCTCATGGAATTACTTTTTTTCCCCCTGTATTTGCATTTGTCACCTCTCTTATCTAAGTAATGCATAAGTTCTTAGCTGGTATACGTAACACAACTGAGAGCATCCCGTCAGTAGCTTCAAACCTTATGTAAGTAAAGGGGGTAATGGAATAGATTGGTTTCATATTGCATATATGGTTTCAAATGCAAATACACTAATGTACAGATGTAGGTAAATCTCACTGCTGTTAGCAGCTCAGTAGCTCTGTGCACATATGCAGAAGACTCTTGCTACTGGTGGCACACAGGGAGCACCAGAGTGCAGTTGACTTGGCCCTGGCAATTGCAGAGCAGGTGACTTGATTACACTGAAATCAGGCAGAAAATGTCCTCTTCTGGCCACTCAAGTGAATCAGTCAAATTATAGAGTGGCAAAACTAATTCTGTGCCTTGGGCCGTCAGAGCTGCCACTTCCTATAAGTCAAGCCCTCACTTAGTGTGAAATTGTTTTTTATTTTATTCTTTTTCATTTATTATGCTTATTTCAGCTTATCCACTTGGTGAATGTAAGTTACCCAGTATACTAAAGCTGTTTCAGATGCAAAGCCTTCTCATGTTTTAATGGTGAAATACGAGGACTGCTCTCCTTGTAAGGCAATCCCAACTCTGCTACGACCTACACAGTTAAAGTAGTATTTCAGGTTTTCAGATGAGAACTCAAAACGGGAGAAGAGTTTGGATTTGGTTTAGAATTAACTAGAAGTGCATATGGTTGAGCTTTCTTTTAAAAGCAAATATAATTCAGATGGGTCACATTTTTAAGAACTAAAAACATAACTGCTATGATCTGTAGGCCATTAACTGCTGGTTAATTTGCAAGAGTTTGATGAAACAAATATTCCTTTGGAAAGCATTGAATATTGTTTCCAACATTAAAATATTGTCTTAAATTCTGGCAGAAACAAAGCTGTGATCTGCTTAAAGCACTCATACAGGTGGTAAACCCTAGGCAGTGCTTGGGTATATAATTCTGTACAAATGGCAATTCCTCATTTGTCTGTGCCCTCTGGTACATAGCATTAACATTTTCCAATAAGGAAGAGCAAAACATATGGAATCTTTTAAGCAAAGAAAAATCATAAAGATTAATGAGAATATAAAGTAAAATGCCTGTGGGCAAGGTAAGTTACAGGGGAGCTGCTACAGCAGAGTACATTAGAATAGAAAGACAAAAGTAGCCTGAAGGCACATCCCATAGGCACCTGAAGATAGGTTTCATATATGTACAAGTGCAAAATACGTAGATGTATGTGTATTGTATGCTGAAACAAAGAAGTGTGATTCAGGAGAAACCAGTTCCATTGTTTTAGCTCGTATTCACAGTGCTATGAGCTGGCATGCATCTTGGGCAGATGAGGGGACTTGAAGGGTGGAAGGAAGTAAGCAGAGCCTCAAAAAGAAAAGTTGAAAGGATCATACTGTGATTAAGATGAATGTATTGCTGACAGTGTCAGAGCAACAGCTGCTAAATCTAGGAGGCACTTGAAAGAGTCTCTCTATTTTGTTATGTATGGAAGTCAATAGGTTATTTGGGCTAAGAACACCCTATTATTCAAATTCAGCTGACCCAGGAAGCCTCGCCATCTTTCACTGGCAATTCGGAGGGCCCTGCCATTTAGATGGTGGTTTTGGTATTTCCCATTACAGAATTGTTCTGTGTAGTCTTGTATAACATATGGGGATATTGATGTCATTTTTTTCCCCCCAGTAATGAATTAGATTAGTCAGTATCAGGCTTCAGAAGGCTATTTTGTGTTTGCAGCTGGATTAGACTGCTGAAAACTTGTCACCAGAATCTCCTTTTCAAACCTTTAAAACATCAAGGAAATGTACTAAAAATTGTTTGGCTTTCCTGTTTTGGAACTGCTTCATTAAATTTTTTAATTATAAATAACATTTCTTCACAGTAGGTGATCAGTCCTATGTATTAGCTAAGTATGAGCCCTAATCCTATTGAGAATTTGTGTTTGTTGATGAGAAGTTTTCAGTGTGGATCTCAGGAAAATGCCCGTTGATATGGACATGTCCTTCCCTTTCTGATGTGTCTCTCTTGATCTCCATTTTTCATTGCATCATATTACTCTGTCCTTACTCTTTACTTTTTTGCCCTTGACTTTTATGTCTACACTACAATTTGTGTTGACCTTGAAGTTGCCCTCAATTAGCTGAGCCATTTCAGTATCATGGCCCACAACAAAATTCTCTGCAACGTGCTTCTGATTTGAAAAGCAGAGCCATCCTAGAAGCTGGTCTGTGACCATTTTTCTTTTCCTTTCAAGTTAGTGTTTATTTCCAGACAGTAAAGAGAGATAGAAATCAGAAGCAATAAATCATAGGATTCCTTTTGGAGGGTTTCTTGTGCTCAAGCCTGCAGTGTCAGTGCCACCTGCAAAAGGAGGAGCATTAGTAAAGGTTTCATTTATCTCTGAAAGTTCAGCAGACCTCTCAGGATCCAAAGGGGGTGGCTGCCAGGAATCAAGATCAGGAATTTGATGAATGATGGTCAGAGCAGGTTAGGTTGGCCTCATGTTTGGCCCTACATAGGAGGAGGGTGTTAGAGTGGCTGGACTTGCAGTATGGTTGGAGTTCTTGGCTCTGCCACTGATGACAGAAACCCCAAGATCCTGCTTGTGCCCCTCCTCCTACGGCTATGCTTGGTTGTGTGCTATGCACTGGGTATGGAAAGCCTCTGTTGTCGTCTCCTGGGATGTCCCCGTTCTGTATTGGAATTTGTTCTCAGAACAAAGTTCTTTACTGACAACAACAAACCTTGCTCTCTCATGGCAAGGTGAGTGGTTTTGGCTTAGGAGTAGACAGAGATGAGGATAGTTAGTGTTATCATGAAATATGTGGTACAATCAGAGTATGGCCTTTGATCTCCTTGGCTACTTCCTGTTCTTTTTTGAGTCTTTCTTTTATCATTCATCCTGTATTTTTCTGTTTTTCAGATTCTGATCTATTGAGTAGCAATGGTCCGAACGTCTATTTGTGTAACATTTCTCTAGCACTTCTCTGCTGATGAAGTAAAAATAACAGTGAGTTCCGAGCAGTTAACTAGACAGTAAAATACTGCTTAGTTTTAGGATTTATTACCTGTGTATTTTTAAAAGCTGATTAGCCACTATGTTAATTGAGGAACTAGCTGGTCTTGGTAGTGAGCTGGTTCTGTTTTCCTGTTTTTCAGCTCAAGATGATCATACTGATTTTTAAAAGAATTGGTGAACTGTGACATCTAATGTTATCACTTCCATGTCACACATGCTTTTACTAGATGACAGCCAGTAATAGAACTCCAATACTTGTATCTTCTGCATCATCAAATTCTGGTTTTATCCGTCTTCTGTGAAGTAACAAATGGAAAATGTATTCGTGCCATTCAGTTGCAATTGGACAGTTAAAAATCGTGATGAAATGCTTTTTCACACGTTCTAGCCAAGGGGCTTCAAGTATCTCTTTTTCAATGTGCTCAACAAGCAGTAAACTGTTTCAGCTGCACCTTTGTTTTTTTAAATTTTTACCTTTGTAGGGTTTTTATTTGATGAAATAAAATAAGGTTATGTGTCTAGAATCAGTTATCAAGATCAGTCATTTGAATGTGTTAGCTTTTGACCTGTCCTTCAACCAGAAGTTAAAATATAAGCAGCTTCCTCTTAGCTTTTATGTTAAATCCTAGTTTTTGAAGTTTTAGAAATAAAACTTTTTCTGAAGTGAAAGATGTAAGCAGTGTCTTGGTTTAACTGTGGCTGAAGACACATCATTTAAATTGATAAGGAAAATAGGCTGATACTGGTATCGTCAGTCCAGACTTGAAACCATGTCAGTATTTACTACTGATGAAGTAGGGTGTGTTTGCCTGTTTCTACACATTTACAAGAAATGGCATGAGATCTGTGCTAGTCCTGTATAATTTTTCTCTTCAGCACCTTGATCACATTCCCCTGCATAAATTTAAGTTTTATTAAAACTGGATTTCTAGTGTAAATAGTTGTGATTTGCTTTTACTTTGTATCTCACTTGGAAAAAAATCAAATTGCAGGTTACCTTTAAAGCGAAATAGACTGGTTGAGGACAGTTCATAAAGACAGAACATTTTGCAGCATTATTTGGATTGAGGGGAATTCAGGAACTTTGGGCAATTTAGGCAGGAACAGTACCTTGGATGACAGTAGTTACTAAGGATAATATAGAGCGGGTCACATCTTGATCTTTGAAGGCTCTCAGTAAAAATTCTGCCTGCATACGAGTAGTGAGAGCAGACTTCCACGGTGAAATTGTTGACCACTGTTATAGATTAATTAAAGTTACACTTTCTCAGCATTTGTATTTTACTTGGGATGTCACTTCCAGTAAGCCTTTTAAAAACATAGTGGTTCAAATGGAAAAGTTTCAGCAAATGTTAAATGTAACAAGGAAGACTTTTGTTCCTCATTAAACCATTTCTTGATGTTTCCTGATGTATTTTCATCTAAACACTTGCTAATTCCAGAGCTCTGACAGGCAAGGCCTGCTGAATTAGGCCAACTACTGCTACAAATAGCTGCTGCACATGAAACAGTAATCATTGCTTTCAGTCTATTATTAGATTAACTTCATAGGGATTGCTTTTTTCTCCCGTGAGTTGATGCATAAATGACATGTTTTACCCTCCAATAAATCTAACAGCAGAGTGGCTATGACATGATGTTCATACCCTTAGTCCCATGACAGATTATTTTTGATGGCTGTAGAAGTTTACAGCAGCTTGAAACCATTAGAATTTAAAGGCATCATTGAAATTTTACAGCATACCTGACTCAGGCACAACAGGGCTAGTACTGAGCTAAGTTTGCAGCATATTGGCTTGGCGGCATGATTACCTGTCACAGGGTCTGTCTTAGTTACACTGCTCCCCAGCTGTCGATCCGAGAAGGTAACCAGTCTTACAGCACTGCACTCTTGCAGGCCCTCCTTGGAGAGTGTACACCTCTGTGCGTAATGTTCCTGTGCTCAAAGCTTTCACCTGGAGACAGTTGGAGCAGTTGAACACATGTGGAGACCATGTTATGCACGCACAGTACTTCATATATTTGCATGGATGAACATACTGAAAAACATTTGAACCTTTGTTGCTTGTTTTTAAGATTCTTATATTGCTGACGCTCCCTTTTTCCCAACCTAGCAATAAATAGAAATTTGCATTCTTAGAGGGTGAAATTCAGTTCCTGTAGCATGTGTGTGCTCTTAATAGTGCTCTTTTTTTTTTCCCCAGGCCTGAGAGCTTTGGTTTTTCCTGACGAAACCCAAGGGAAGTTTGCAAAGCTCAAGGCACTTCAAATCCAAGGTGTTTGCTACCATTTGAATCTCATGTGAATGAGAGCCTCTGGTTCTAAATTGTGTTTACCTGTTGTTTCATACAGGTGTCTAAAATTTGCTGCATATAGACTGAAGAATCATAACTATAAAACTGCTATCTGACTCAATAGGAAGATACACAATGATTTCCATTGATTTGTATGTATGTTTGTACATACCTAACTAGCATCATACCAAATTGAGCTCTGTAGATTTCTATAAATCTCTCAACAGGTTTCTATTCTAGATGGTTCCTAAAAAAAATTAAACAATAAATAAAGTCTTTTTCATCTAACAGTTCTGGTTTTGCATTCTGAGCACTGTGATTGAACCTGCTTGTGTTCTTAACGTCTGTCCTATAAGAGGTATGTCAAGCAGATTCAGGTCGATGAATCTGGTATCGAGTAGAGAGCTAATCTTAACAGCGATCTACTGTAGCCTGGCAGTTTTGTATTTGACAAAGACCCTTTTTGAGGAATGGTATCATAGAGAATAAAATATGAAGGTAGTATCCGTGATACATACTGTTGGTAGATAAATATGAAATTCTCCAAATAGAGCATTAAGGTATTTGCTCTAATTAGACTGCACTCTTATCTTGAACAGAACAAACACATGTTTAGTAGTTACATGGGTTGAGTCCCTTAGTAAGCTGGTTTTGGAAATGAGTTCCCAATTCCGTGTATACTGTGGTCACAGGCTAGCTTTTTCAGACTACTTTTTAGCATAACTGATCTTTACTGTTCAGGAGAAAAAATGGAACAGGAAGTGACAAACAGATTTAGTTGGGTTTTTTTGAGGAATTCATAAGCTCTGTAGTTTTATGTATCAGTGTGCTTCTAAAGTAATCCTTTTGGAAATAGGACTGATTGTATTAGGGAAAATGCATATGCCTTAAGAGGAGAATAATTAAAAAAGATGTTGGAAATGCATTTGGAGTTTCCAAATGTGAGCTTCCACTACAGAACCGTGAGCATTAAAGGCTATGCTAATTAAGTCAGGAAAGAGAGTTAATGCTTTCTGTACCCAAGCATGTATTAAATTTGGTCTGATTAGAACATCTCGAAATTTGATTGCAGGTGTTCACAGCATTCTTGAGCAGGCTTTGAGTCTTTGTGGTACGGTTTACTTGTGTATCTGCATACCTGAGCTGCCTAACTGAAGTCTAGTTGGGGTTGGTCCACACACCGTTGTAAAACAGTACAGACAGGCTGAGTAGTTTTTATGGCACTGCACTTGCCTGTGATGTCTGCAGGAGGGTCCTCTTTTCTTTCTCTCATTAGGAATATTTCTGCCTGTTTTGTGATCTTAAGTTTTATAAATGATGATGAAATTATAATCAGGATCTGCCTCACAAAACCTTCTGTAGATGAAATAAAAGGTGTTGACAATAGAGGAACCATACAATTCCAGAATTAGGCCATTTTTCTTCTGACCTGTGAGAGTCACAACTGAAGGGAGTTGAGGATTAATCCATTGTTTATATCCATATGTAACCTTGCAACATGTGGATTAAATTTTCTCTGCACCTGTAGTATAACATTTTCCTCATGCTATGGAATAATACCTTAACTAAATCCACAGCAGCTTTCTAATGACTTCAAAGAAGTGAAAAACCACACTCGGGTTGAAAGCATTTTATTGTTTGTAATTTTTAGCATAGTGCATATAAAATGTAATAACTGATGAGTTTAGTAGAATAATCTCTATAACCATATGCAAGAAACATGCTTCATAAGTTATATAAGTCTTTAAGAACTATTAACTTTTATAGAATTTGCTGCAACAAATCATTCTCGAAATGCTGTATACTTGTGTTCTCAATTGAGGTTCCAACATTTGGTTGAAGTATCTTCTGTTCTTCTATCATCTCGTAATTTCCTTCAGGGAGAAGGGAGAACAGTCTGTGTGTTGGGTTAGGAGGATGAGGGAATGCTAATTGAAACCATGCAGTAAAAAGGTAATTTAGCAAAACTATTAGGTTTGGGTGTTTTACAATTTTAAGCCTATTATTTTTAAAATTACATCTGTATTAAAAAGGCTGTAAAACTACACTGAGTGTCAGCACATTGCATCTTAATTCTCATTTTCCTTTGCATGAATAGTAAAATCTTTACAAATTGAAAACTAAAATTAATTGAATAAACTTCTGTTGAACATTTTTATGTTTCTGTTTGAATTAAAAAAAGCATATTGTAGGCTTTTTCAAGAACATTTAATGGTTTCTAACATTGACCACACCTCAGAAAAGTACAAGAAAAAAGTGCTGATGGAGAGAAACAAAACCCAGGAACAAATGCTAGCTAGCATTTTATGATTTACAGCTGTGTTTACTGCTGTAATATAGCTGCTAACACCCATATCTATTGCTAGATCTCGTTCTCCATCCAGTAAAGAACCATTATCAGCTACTGCTTTTTTCAGCCTTTACTAAATTCAGGATACTCATATATAAACAAAATGTATTTTCATATGAATATGTTAATAAAGTAGAACCACTGTTTATAGCAAACCCCTCTGTTATTCTTAATGACAATAAACTAAAAAGTGTAGGAATTCATTAAAATTGATCCCCACCATTCTTGATCTTGGTCTCAGCAAGGCATAAAGTGGAATAGTGCCAATTTCACAAAGGATTAAAAAGGTTTATGAATCCATAGGTAAAAGGTGTCCATTAGCAAATCTTACGTTAAACCAAATTACAAGATACAGATTGGGAAATTCATATGGCGGTTAGAATAATCTAAAGCTTTTATTTCCTGTTGATGATTACTGCATTCTGTAAATCAATAAACATACATATTTAAAGCTAGCAAATAATTGTTGCTTGTGAACTCCTTTTAAATCACTGTGTGACACTTTAAACAACTTCTGTATGGAGTTACAGTTTGAAATGAAGGTGGGTCTTCTGGAAGTTTAAGTAGTTTTGCTGCATGTTTACATCTATGAATACTGTCCGTATTGGATGTCAAGGTAGAAAGATGCAAATCGTGTAACATGGGGTTTGCTGTCCTTGTGAGGGCAAGGAACTTCTTTTGCGTTTGTTGTCTTGGCATTTCAGTTCACCCCTGTTAGGATCCTGACAAACAGTAACAACTGAGGTCATAGTAGAAAGTAAAGTTACTTTTGCTGTAGTGGCCTGTGTTCACAGGAAAGGCTGAATCTTGATGTTGCTTCCTATTAATTACTGTCACATTTCCACCCCGTTTGGCTTGGGGTCACTTTGAAGGTGTTCAGGAACCTCATGGGCTCATGTCTTGACTCAGTCATAAGGCAAAGTTAAATAATGTTGTTCTGAATTTAAATATATGAATCTATATTGTCTAAACTGGGAGGTTCTGGTATTATTTTTCATAGTTTCTAAATTTTATAAGAAAATAACTGTTTTGTAAGAGTTTTAAAAAGAAATTGAGCACCCAAGTGAGCTTGTGGAATATTTGCTGATGTACAACCATCTATATTTCACTGCCTACGTACTGCTCATTTTCACAAGAAGCATCAGCAGCTTCTATTGCAGGCTTGGAAGGACTGTGTAAGGTTCACAGAGGTGGAGCCTGTGGGCTTGGTTGCAGTCTGGTTTATAGGTGTGGTCATTAGATGCTAACAGCTCTATCTTCATGGGGTCTTCTTTTCAGCTCCCCTACAGAGAGCAGTTGTCCCCTTGTTACTCAAGGCTGAGCTGCTCAGGACACCCTTTCTTAAGCCTTTTCAGTCAGGTTAGCTTTAACAATTTAGCATGTTTTTTCAACGAGTTAGAGAGCTGCTGCATGAGCAGTACAGCTGACACATCAGACAGCAGTGTCACACGGAAGCTGATAATGTGTGCCTGGTCTAGGTGGTCACTGTCAAAGTCAGTAGCACTGCAGCTGGAAACAATAAAGTAGAGCTAAGTTCTTTAAAAATCAGTCTTTGCTCTCCAGTTTTGGCATATGAATGCAGCCCTCTTTTACCCTTGTTTCACTTGTTGGGGATTTGTGATTTCCTGGGAGTGGGTACCTGAGTCCTGCTTATGATGCCGTTTACTCTCTATGGCATAAGAAGATACAGCGCAAGATTGTATCTTCTGGAGTAGCGGCTGTTGCTGAGTAGGATGTATTAGCACAGAGCAAGTCTCGATTTGTCATGCTGTCATATTCTCTAGGCTGTTTTTGAGGAGAAAGGTTGGGCTAGATGATCTTTGAGGTCCCTTTCAACCTGGTATTCTGTGATCAAAATAGTGACATTTTCTTAATCTTTGTCAGTGAACAGACTATAGAATGGGAATGATTTGTGTATATTGCCAACTAAAAATATAAATGCAATTATCTGTGAGATTATCCATGATTTTAAGATGTCAGAAACCAGCAAACTACAGTAAATGAAGGGCTGTGTATCAGCCAATAAGTAACAAAGTAAATGATATATAGCAGTTTATTATAGTGGATTAATTGTTTTACCTTCTTGCTAGCTTTCTAAAAATTTTATTTGAATTACTTCAGCACCGTCTCTTGGGGTTACCATTGACACAACAGTAGCAGAGCTAGAAAATACATTTGAAGCAAGTTTTGCTCTGTTAAAGGAGCTGAACATTTCACATTTTAAATGTGAAAGTCAGAGATGTGTCCACTGAGCTATACAAAACTCTGCTACTTTATTGACATCTTTCTCTCCTGTGCTTACAGACACACACCCACACCCAGGCAATGCAGTGCTTCATCTGCCTTTGCCTGACTGCAAGAGACATGGCATGTTTGCTTTCCTAAGCATACTGCACTGTTACTTCTCTAAACATGCTTGTGTACATAGGTGTGCACGTGTGTGCACATGTGTACACACACCCGCTGCAGCAGTGTTGACACAGCTTTTCTATTTGCGATCAGTTATAAATGCTGGGATTACCTGGGCAATTGTTTTCTCCGAATGCCATAATGTAATCTCAAACCTAATACTCCAACAACCGTGCACTAATTAAAACTGCAATTATATTTTTGCTCAAACAAAACGACTTAATAAACATTATCACAAACTGTTTACCCTTCCCAAAAACAATTTATGCTCACTAATACAATTTCCCATTAAAACTGCTGCCAGGTAAATTAAAAACTCTTGAAATAGTAAGTAAGTGGGAAATTAATTCAACAGTTTAATCTAGAGCTAATAACAGTTGCAAGCTCAGAAAAAGATTGCTACAGCGGGGAGTTAATTAACAGCTTATTCCCCATTTGATAAAAGTAATCCACTCTAATTCCAGTGTAATTTACCTCAATGTAATATAAAACCACAAGCTGCTTCTGGTGCTAGTAATTATTAGCCTTGTCCTGTGGCCACATTGACAATAAAAGTCAGCAGTATCTTAATAATAAGAGGCAGTCTGCTAAATGCCCACAATTAAAGATGTAACATGAAATCCTGAACCTGCAACAATCACATATACTGTTAAACAGAGGTACAATTCCAACAGAAAGAAGCATGCCTAATTGCTGTCCCTAGTCCTAACAACCAGGTGTCCTTTCATAAACGCAGGTTGTTTGCTGCAGCACGTTCAAATAAATGCACTAAGAAGACTCTAGGATACCAGTTAGAAACAGCTCTGCTGGTTGTTTCAACACCGAGCCAGCCAGTGTGGATGCAGTTTTATTATTTTCGCTGTTACGCAAATGAAATACAAAGTTTGGAAAACTTGACCTGAAATACCATTGTGGGATCATAGATTTAGTGTGGCTCTTTTGAACTCGGCTACACTGAAGTCTCTTTTCCTTTCTCTTCTCTTTTTATGGGGTTACAACCAAGGATCAAATTTTATTCATTCATACATATATATATACATGCAAACACACAAGCATGCATCTAGACATTCGTCTACACAAATACATGAGAAACGTGTTTTTATAGAACCATAGAACAGTTAGGGTTGGAAAGGACCTCAAGATCATCTAGTTCCAGCTCCCCTGCCATGGGCAGGGGCACCTCACTAAACCACGTCACCCAAGGCTCTGTCCAGCCTGGCCTAGGGCACCACCAGCGATGTAGCATTCACAACCTCCCTGGGCAACCCATTCCAGTGCCTCACCACCCTTAAAGTAAAGAATTTCTTCCTTATATCCAGTCTAAACTTCCCCTGTTTAGGTTTTAACCCGTTACCCCTTGTCCTATCACTACAGTCCCTAATGAAGAGTCCCTTCCCAGCATCCCTATAGGCCCCCTTCAGATACCGGAAGGCTGCTATGAGGTCTCCACACAGGCTTCTCTTCTCCAGGCTGAACAGTTCTTTTTTCGATCCCATGGTAATATTTTGATTTGCTCTTGAGCAAGCGTGACAGACTGTCACTGGGGAGCTCAAACTTTGAGTACTGGCAGGTTTTTTGGTTTTATTTTTGAGTATCGGGTAGACTCCCTGGTCGGCTTGCATGATGCGTTCTTAGCATTTTGCCATTGTCCCTGACTTAAAGATGTCATGGTAAGGATAAGTTAGTAGACTGTAATCACAGTTTAACTTAAGTGCATGAAATTGAATGATCTGTTTTATCATATAAGTACTGATACTTGAAATAAAAAATGTATGGCATTATTTTCCCCCTTGGTTATTAATAATGAGTGAGTGGCTTTGATTTTCTCCTGTCACCTAAAACATTTGTTTACAATATTGATGTACTTGAGTAACTTCCATGTGGGGCTCTGATGGATTTCTCAGAAATAAGATGCCTGCTGGGGCATGCTCCGCTGGGTAGCAGTTGCTAGCAAACGCATGTGATGTTATAATTTTGAGGGTTTTCTAATTATTCTAAGCAGAGAAAGAATTAACTTTGAAGGCTAACTTTGAAAACACCAAGCACAGGTTCTAGGATTGTGTGCTTTTGTCATTATCAGCGTGTCAGAGCTGGTGACAAAGATAAAAACAGTGGCTGTAGTGGTTGTTCAGTTGCAGATTCTTTCAACATATTCTTCAAGAAATTTGAATTTTCTTGGGTTAGTGTAGAGACAGACATGTTTAGAACTGAATTAATGCTATTAGCATGTCTGAGATCTGCTAGGATACTCTTCATACTGTTATTTTTGTGCTGGTTAGCAAAGCCATTGCACTTTTTTCTGCATAAATATAGTTCTTATTCAAAATATTAAGGTTTTGACTATTTTCAGTACTGATTTTCAGTTCGACAGAGTAATCAGTTCTTCAGTTCTTGGACAAGGAATGTTTTCCCAAGGAGAGCTGGGAAGTAAAACTGTGGAGTTTTTGTTTTGGTTTCTTCTTTTGACTGCCAGGGTGTTCAACACTGGAGCACCCAGTGGAGTGACGTTTCCATCCTTGCAGATACTTGAAACCCATCTGAACACGGTCCTGGGCAGTCTGCTCTGTTTGACCCCTTTTTGAAGTGAGGGGTTGGACTTAACATGAT
Organism: Amazona ochrocephala; assembly: GCA_039720435.1. NCBI lineage: Eukaryota > Metazoa > Chordata > Aves > Psittaciformes > Psittacidae > Amazona > Amazona ochrocephala. Next base: position 16,121,012 of record CM077883.1, read on the forward strand.
CTTCAGAGGTCCTTTCCATCCTCAGCCATTTGATGTGCTAGAATTTGTCCTTAATCTAATGGCAATTTATTGTTTCAAGGTTTCTCCTTCAGGCTTTTACCATGAAATAAGACAAGGTAAGAGCTATTAACTGAAAGAAACATAGGACAAAAATGATCAGGGGACTGGAGCACCTCTCGTATGAAGATAGGCTGAGAAAGTTGGGGCTGTTCAGCCTGGAGAAGAGAAGGCTGCGTGGAGACCTCATAGCAGCCTTCCAATACCTGAAGGGGGCCTATAGGGATGCTGGGGAGGGACTCTTCATTAGGGACTGTGGTGAGAGGACAAGGGGTAATGGGTTTAAACTTAAACAGGGGAGGTTTAGATTGGATCTGAGGAAGAAATTCTTTACTGTGAGGGTGGTGGGGCCCTGGAATGGGTTGCCCAGGGAGGTTGTGAATGCTTCATCCCTGGCGGCGTTCAAGGTGGGGTTGGACATAGCCTTGGATGGCATGGTTTAGTGGGAGGTGTCCCTGCCCATGGCGGGGGGGTTGGAACTCGATGATCTTGAGGTCCTTTCCAGCCCTTACTATTCTGTGATTCTGTGATTCTGTGTGAGAGTGCAGGAAACTGAACATATTAAATGATAGTGTTTTATTTCAGATAGCAGTGATGAGAACTCTTGGGAGAAACTGCTAGTGTCTGACTATAACAACACTTAAACTATGCTATCCCCTCCTACCTCATTTATTTATGTATGTGCTGACAATCAGGTCTGCCAAGATTAAACTTAATTTACAATTCTGAGTTTGGAAGGATTTTTTTATTTTTGATGTTAAATAAAACTTCAGTAATATATCATCTTGACTGTAAAGGATTTTATAGAAATCATCCATAATCTGTATTTTGTGTATACATAAAATCTCTAGTATGAGTGAAGTGATGCTTAAAATTCTGTAGGTCAAGGATGAAGCCCACTCATTATGGTTGCTCAAACTAGATAAACCTAGAAATGAATTAGCACACCTCATCAGGTGCTCATCCTTGCTGATGCACCTCTGTGCTTTCATTGCAGTCACTGTGTCCACGCTACCAGAGCCACAGCAGAACCAGGGCAGACTTAGTGCAGCTCTAGCACAGCAGCTTGAGCTGAATTAAGAGGCAGGTTAGGGAACTGCTCTGCAGTGCAGCTTGGTCTCAAGTGTTCTAATAGCCAGATAAAGGTTTAGATACGATTTCACAGTTGATTAATGTGTATTTTTTGTTTAATTGCATTTTACAGTTTGAGGGAAGAAACATTCAAGTAATATTTGCAAACAAAAATAGTTTGGTGTTCTTATTGCTTATTCTTCAAATATATCTGCAAGGTTATCGTTATGAAAGGTTATATATATAAATTAATACAATGTTCTTCAGGAGTGTTGGTACTCTCAGAGATTTAATAACTGTTTAGTATTTAGCATTTCAACTAGTCTGTGTAGGGTATAATTATGGAGGACTGAGACTTGCAGGAGAGACTCAGGGTGCTGCCTTGTGTGTCTCATGATGAGTTGAATGAGGAGGCTCCTCCCAAGCTGTGGGCACCATCTGTTGTGTGGAAATGGCCAAAAGAGCTCCGTGTCCGCTTTAGAAATGCTGCAGTGTGGAAACCCCCCAACCATCAGGGTTACAGGTTTTAAGCAACCCTCCTTGCCTGTTACAAATATACATTTCTAAAGAACAGATCCATTGGGAGAGGGCATATGCAGCTAAAGCCAAGAGACCACTGGAATAATTCTTCTTAATTTTCAATTTCACCAAAATATTTAAAAAACAAATTAATGTAATTATTGAGTACAAACAGTCTGTTTACATCCACGGTATATGAAAACAAAGTTATTCTGTATTCTAAGGAGTTCACCATTTGCAGTGATTCTTACTTCCACAAGGAATTTCGCAATCAGTGGGGTGAATTTGCAGTGCATGTGGCAGACTGGGGACTGCGCACATGAGTAAATAGACATATGTTCGAGAACTATACTGGTAATCTTTGTAGGCCTCTTGTGTTATCTGGGCTATGAAAGGTCACCAAACTGTTCCTGTGTTAAGCCTGCAGTTCTGACCAAACTTGATCAGTATCTGAGCAGCACATCTGGTCACAGCTCAAAGATTCAAGTGATGGAGTGTTCATCCTATGCCCAGGTAAATTGTTGCAGTATTTATTTATTTGTGCTGTTAGAAGCTGACCTTTCTTTCCAGCTTATATTAAACTTTCTGCCTATTGCTGCAAATTCATTGAATTTATTTCTGTGGCCAAGTGCTTGCCGTTTTTCTTTCACCTGTTGCCTTTTTCCCTCATTTGACCATGAATTCAATGAGCTTGTAGCAGATGTACCTAGTGACTGGAAAGGTGCAGGTCCCGACATGGGAAGAGGTAGTAAATGACTAATGTTGGTAACAAAAGGTGATGTGGAGTACAACTACAAGCAGTGGGGCAGGTGTTGGGATTGGGCATGGGAAGGAGGATTTCAAAGCTGTATGTTCAGGGAAGAGCTGGGTGATGCAGTTCATGATTTATATACAATTTAAACTCATGTTTACAGTCATATAACTTGTTAGCACATTTTTAGCAAGTAATTTATTTTCTTCTACCCAGTTTGTATGGCCTTTCAGACAACTTCCATTATGCTAACGTAATTAATACACATTCTAAAACAAAGGATTTAGGGCAGTTTATTTCAGGAGTGTCTACTTTGCTTTTTTAGGGTTTTTTTCTCCCATGCTGCCACTCAACATTTCACAACTCATGCTAAAAGAACCTGCTTTTCTGCAATTCTTTCTGGCATGGAAAGGCTTTCCTGTATTTCTCTGCCTCATTGACTCTCCATCTCATTTAAAAATCTTTGCTGAAAATACATCTTTTTCCCCTTGCATGACCCTCATAATTTTTATCTCTCTCTGCTGTTATTTTAGTACGTAATTTTACTTTTAAACTAGCTGATGGCCCTTCATTTGAGAAAGGGCAATCAATAAATTATCTGCTGATTGTGGATATTCTTCATCATATTTTTGTATTTCATTGTCCAGACTGTAACAGTTGATATATATTTTTGTTGTACTTTTTCACCTTCTTTAGGGTATCATTATTCTTGGCTTTTAATAATTGAAAGAAAATTCAATCTTTCTCCATCATGAAAAAGAGAGCATGAAGGAATGAATCTCTACCTGCTAAATATCATTTATATCAGTTAATGGCCTTGCTGAGGAAACAGAAGCTTGACCAAACTTGACATGGGTTGAGCATTGAAAGTTAATGTTTTCCTGAATAATTTTTAGTTCATGCACTAAATCATCAGCCAGCAGCTTCTAGAGGTAGTAAACTTCTGTGAAAAACTGACCAAGAATTTCTGAAGTATTTCTTTTATTGAAACAGAAACTTTTTTTGGGGGAACTTATGTGACATCTTTAACACTCTTTCTCCTTTCTTTTAAGAGAAGTGTTTAAGACTGGCCTTGGTTCTTTCCCCAAGGTGTGAAGGGGAGTTCTGCGTCCTTTGGGATAACTTCAGGATAACTGGCATTTCCACTGCACAGACTGGGCCGGGCAAGCTTCGGCTTCATGACTGTGCTTTTCCATTGGGACAGGTTTGCATGAAGAGAAGCAGATGTCCGTGGGAAGCCTCCTGACCCAGAGGGTGTAGAATAGGTAGCTCCAAGGGCAGCTTAAACAGGAGAGGGGTGGGAGATGATAATGTACGCAGTATCACACTGCTGCCCAGGTTTTGAGATCCTTTGTGTGTCTGCAGAGGCAGCCGTTATGGGTGTGCTCACTCAATCTTGGCCAGCCTTGCTTCTTGCCCAAGTTGTTTTTTGTCTCTGACAGAATCTGTTTTTCAGTGATAAAAACTTAATCCAAATGTTCTTAAACGGGTTTGATATAATTTTATGTGGCTTCATGGTTGTTTTGGGTTTTTAATGTAAAGAGTGCGCCTGTAACTGTAATTACAACTTATAATGAATTGTAGGTTTTCAGGAGTCAAGTTCACAGAAATAAAATTTCCACCTACAGTAAATATGCTCAGTTCTGACAACACAGAGGTGTGGGTATGGGCGCAGGTAATTAGGCGTAAGTAATACCGTCCTTTACTCTCAGATGTAAACAGATATTTCTTGTAGGTTAGTCTGTGGTCTCACTACCTGCTAATTAAGGAGGAAAAATAGGACAATAGGACTGAGCAACTTTTGGTCAGTTTTTCTGCCCATGAAACTCTATATTTAGCATTTTTGTCAGCAGCTCTGTTTCCTCTAAAAATATGATTGGAACATGTATGATGAGCAAAGTTAGCCATAATGCTGGGCTATGTAATTTTTATTTAATATTAAATATCTGGTTATAGTAGCACCACCGATGTATGAGTTACTTTCTCAGCTCTCAAGAATGGTTGGTGCTGGTTTGTCTTTATGCTGTCACTTGATAGCTAAATTGTAATATGTAAAAAGCCAGGAACATATTCTTAGGTCATCTCAGTGCATGAATCCAATCTCGTAAAGATTTTTATTATCTTTTGAGGGATGAGATGTGCATCTTATTCATTTGCTCATAGAGATTCTAGCTGCTGGCCCATTCATCAAATGCACAAGTCCAGGCCAACAGGAGTGCTCTCTCCAAGAAAGATAAAGAGCAGAAATTTCAAATGGAAGACATTGTTCTTTGTACCGGCTCACCTCATCTGCCATCACTTGTAATTGGTGCTATCTAGCTTGTCATCTGCCACTGCGTCTGAGCACTGTATGCTATGAGAGCAGCTGGGGGAAAAGGGGTAAATAGGAGCCACAGAGTTTATAAAATAAGGAGAATTCGATTTCCCAAGTCTTTCGTGCATTGTTAAGGGAGTGCTGGGATATTATTTAGAAGCTTTTCAATTATTTCAGTCTGGCAATATCTGAAAAAAAGTTCAAGCAGTAACACATTATTGGCAAGGGAATGTCATCAGTCAGCCAAAAACAAACACAAAGGGAGACTACCTTGCAATCTGAAAATGCTGATTGCACTTTCTGTGAAGCCAACAGCAAAAATGTGATTATTTTATTTCTTACTTTTGGTAAACAGCTTAATTAATTAATATCTCATTGGCTAATGCTCTGCCTGCAGCATTGCAAATGAATGTTTTAATGTTTGATTGTTGGAGCTCCCAAAACTTTGAAGCTGACACTCAATTTTGTAAATGTAAATCAGCAAGAACTTAGTATGATACATTTTCAAACTCCTTAGCAAATTAAAAGGGCAGCTCTTGCAGCCGTAAACATTAATTACTAGCTTACACTCACCAGTACATTATATCATGAAACATGTATCTGGGGTACCTCTAATTGTGCCAGATGATTTGGTAACAAATAATCAGCACCGGTCTGTTTGGGCCAGAAATCTTTGCTATGAAAGACTGCTGCTTAAAGCTCAGTTCATTGGTTAAACAACAGTTACCATATTGCAGTTTGCTGAACAGCATGAAAAACTGTCTTAAGAGTTTGCCCCTCCAGTAGAATTCCAATAAAAATTTGGTAAGGGATATCTTAGGAGTGAGCAGCGCTGTGCTGCAGGTAACATTTGCAGACATGCAGCATTCCTGAGCTCTGGTTGATTATGATTATTTATTTAGTTACTGTTTTCAGAATCTGTAACAACTTTCATTGTGAGTTTGTTTGTCTCTTTTTTACTAGTATTAACATGAGAAACCCTGATCGAATGGCTTTAATTTCTAGGACAGTGGGGCTAAGCAAGAAGAAAACGAGTTGTTCTAACTGCAACAGTGCTGCTCTCAGAATTTAGTTCTAACTATCCTGAAGTCTCTTCAACTTGGTAATAATACTGTTTGCAAACTCTTGAAAGTGGATAGCCAAAATATGTATTTTAATGTGTATTTTTATTGAACTAGACAGCATTATTACTGCCACAGATTATAGACCTGTAATGTGTCTTTAATATTGTTATTAGATGTTAGTGTCTTAGGATAGTGCTCTGAAGATGAAATACTTCTCATTTGCTTTTCCCCATAACGAATACTAATGTGTCAGGGGACAGCAGACATCTTTGCCTTCTGTTCTCTTTGGCCAAATAGGAAAGATAAGAAAGGAAGACAACAATTAGTCATCTGTGAGAGAATGCAACTGGAAGTTGTGAGTAAAGCCAGTTGAGATCCAGTTGTACAGCTCTGTCTCTCCTTTTTCTGTTTTGACTAAATAGAATAAGAACCGGCAGTGGGTTGTCCAGTTTCCAAGATTTCTGGTGGGAATTATTCGTAATAGATTTGTTATTTACAGTGGTTTACAATACCATTTCATCTCATTATTGGTGGTGTTATGCTCATTGTATCATGAGCTCTTTCAGGAAGGAAAAATAACTAATTTCCTGGAGAGAGTTTGTTTTCTGCACTCAGAACGAGAGGCTAAATATTGTTGCTGAAGAACAAAACTGATCTTCTGGACAAAATTACATAATGGTCTCGTCAGTAAATCTGGGTACCTATCACAGGAATAACAGAACAAAATTAGTTTTATTAGTATGTATGTAGGATTGTGGCTGTTCACCCATGGTTAAAATTGTTCAGGATAGTTTTTTTCCAAGTTAGGAGCCAGCATTTAGTTATCAGAACTCATTCACTCTTTGAATCCGCAATGGAGTACCTTAAATATAGTTTGTAGTAAACAAGAGGGCCCTGTGTTAAAGTTATTACAGATTATATTTTTATAGTCTTACAACGTTTTGCTGTGGCATCAAAAGTTACATATAGACTTGACACAGATGCCATCTCCTTCTCACTTTGCCCAGCCTAAAGGTCTTCACAGATGTTGAATAAAAAAAGCGCTCTTCCTCACTGATGGACATTTGTATGACTCATTTCTAAGTACAGAGGTTTGGGAGGTCAGGATTTGGTCTCTGGAGAATTGGCAGAAAGTTTACCTTTGCTTTCGTCACACATACGTCATCGTTACACAGAGATTAAGAGTGTAGTTTATAGAGCTGTTACTACTAAGCACTGAAGAACAGCAGTGAAATCCATCAGATGCAGTTGTATTTCATCACTGCAGTTTGGAATGCTCTTGAGTCTGGAATATCCTCAAAAATCAAACTGAATGTATATCTAGGTGTGCATACAATGTAAAAGTATGTCTTTTCAGTGTTGTGGATTTCTTCCCACGATAAATAAGCAATAAACAGCAGCATACGTTCTACTAGGCTTTACAATATTTAGGAGAAAACATTGGTGAGATATTTTAATCATGGTGCTAGTAAATGTATTTTATTTTAATGAAGAATTTTTGTCTTTAATGTTACCTAATGAATATTATTCTTTCCGAGGACTAGCATTTTATCTCAAGTATAACTGAGACAGAAGCACAGTGCTGCTGTGTCTGCCCTTGCCTGTTACTGCAGGGTCTCTGCACTGGCAGCCAGACTCACTGTGGGGAGAGCGCCAAGGATGCCTGTGCTGCCCGCGAGGCTCAGGGTTAGTTCTGTGAGACCTTTCTGTGCTGCTGCTTTCCTCTGGAAAATTTCTGCAGTTCAAAAGAAAACAAAAGGAAACCTCATAGTGATAATTTTTAGTCTCTGGCTGTTACTTTTTAAAAGGTGCAGTTATTGATGTCTCCATACCAGACGGTGTGATCCCATGATGCCTCTTATAAAATGTGATATATATAAGCATGTATCTCAGTAGTTCAGTGCTCATAATATAAATCAGTCTTATGTTCCAACAGATAAGGCTGGTCCTTTGATATTCCTACTAAGGACCAAATTAATCAAGCACTATTTTGCTTAATTTTTGCTTTGTGTTCTTGTGTATCTTATTTGGTAGAAGTTCATTTTCGTCCAGAAATACACCCTTGTTTTTCAGTGGATTCCTTTTCCTGCACAGAACCAGACACAGAAGATCATGAAGAGTTCATTTATTTTGTTACTTAGAAAGCATGGTATTTTGAAACTGGAGCCTACCAGCAGAACAGTTGGAGGACTCAAGAGATAACTTTGTTTACCATATATCTGAGTTATTTGTATAGTATTCTACTAAATGGTTTAATTCTAATTTTTTTCTGTCATGCAGCACATTTCTATATATTCCATATAAAGGATTCCTTTCTGATTTGAGTTTCTTTGTTTGGAAATTCCAGTAGTAACAAATTCCCTAGTTTAATCTGCAGATAAACTTATACCTTCTCTGGGAAATGTATAAAACACAAGATACAGATTTGTGCTTCCTGACAGTGAAAAAGGTGAGACCAAGACCTATTGTGGTGAAGAGTAAATCTGCTGCATAATTAATATTGTGAGCTTCTGTGTCTTTCAAGAAAAACAAGGCTGCAGCATAGCAAGATCCGGCTCTTGAAATAAAGGAAGTTATTTATTGAAGTTCTGTAGGATTAATGCCTTAAGGGTAGAGAAGTTAAAATAATCCTAGCTTCATGAAGAATAGAAAGTTTTCAATGTCTGAAGGAATATAACTAAGAGAAACAGGGGATGGACTCCATGTTGGGTGCTGTTTGTTGAGCAACAAACTGTTGAGAATGAAAGCACATATATTTGCTTTTATATGTGTGTGTATGTGTATATAATGCTTTAATTATATATATATGTGTGTATTGAACTCATTCATGTACAAGTATGTATGTGTTTATGCAGGTACATATGTAATTACTATCAACTTTGAGATTATTTTAGAATGCACATCAATTGACAGTAGGTCCAATAAATCCCTGTGTTTGTGCCTCCCCCCCTAACCTGCATTTCTTTGAGGTACAGGTGTTTAGCCAATATCCTCATGCAGCAGGCAAGGAGGCTCCAGCACTGACTGTCCCACTTGTTTTTGTTTCTCCTTGTCAGGTTCTTTTGCATCCTACTTCTCTGTTCCCTACAGAGAGACAAGGGGTGGGTATGCAGCCTCACTCTGTCTGAACCTGCTTACTTCCATCGTTTCCATCCTTAGTGTATTTTCAATGTGTTCTGTCCTTGCATACAAGATATTTTAATATTTCTCTGAATAGCATTTCTGTGTTGGTTTAAAATTAGCTGTCTTTTTTGATTTCTTTTTTTCTTTTCAATTTCTAATTCTGTTTTAGGGCAGGGATTTTTAGGCATCAGGTTTGCAGTAATGTAGATCAGTACTGGCTTGCGTTTGAAGTTGGGTAGAATGTGACTGATCAGGTTCCGGTTTGGCTGAGGTGTCTTTTGGTGGCAGTGAAGAAAAGTAGCTGAGGTGCCAAGAAACAGAAAAGGTTCATTTGTGATGTATGGCAGGGTTTTGCAGGTTTAGTACATAAAGTTAGGTGCATATTTGTAGCATTTGGGAATGGCAGCTGAAATATTGCTGGGTGCAGGTGTTCTGGACCTGGGAGAGTCAGATCTGTGCTGGCTGGGTTTTCTGATCTGCAGAGATCTCCAGTGTCCAGGTGGCTTCCGCAAGTCATGCATATTGCCTCAGCAGCAGAAATACAGTACATAAAGTAATAAATAATAAAAAAACAGAGTAATAAACCATGAGGGAAAGGCCTGTGCTATTTTTCCCTTTTTAAGAAATAAAAATGAAGAAGGAATGAATGAATTATTGCTTCATGTGGTTAAATTTGTGGCTAGATGTTGGCAGGCAAATGGCTGAAGTTTCTTGTGCCTTTTTGTTTCATTTGAAATGGCCCTTGAGAAAGGCGCTGTGCTCTGTGGAGAAGTTTAGGGGAAATCACCTCTTTCTTCTCTAGGTTCCTTTTGGAATTTGTGGTCAGATGTGCATGTGCCTCCACCATTGATGATAAATCTCTGATGTTATGATTTTGGAATTTCTTAGTTCTTTATCAGTTCTTTATCATTGTTACCATATGGTGATATAAGAATTAGAAAGTAAGTTCAGAAAGTTTTTCTCTTGTGTATAATTTCTGTATAGGTCCTAAGGCTAAATGCTTGCATAACACAGATACTGTATTTTCTATTATTATGTATTTTGTGGTGTATACCATTGATTCTCTTCAAAACCTTAAAAAGGCAGTTTGAAACTTGGGGCTGGGGTATTTCCTGCCATCACAGGTTTGGATCAGAGAGCTGAGCTGGCTGGGCTGAGCCTTTCTAAATTCTGTGTAGTCTCCTATGTGGTTTATAGGGCTTCACAGTGCTTGTAATGGCTAATGGAAATTAATTTTTTCTAACAACAGTAATAATTCAAGCATATTGCTTTAATGAATGATGTCTCATCTTTTTCCATAATTAAGCAAGTTGTCTTCAGTTAGCAAACGCCATTATTACTGAAGAACTTGAAAGTAATAGTTTGTAGATTGTAATCCATTCTTCCCTTACTACTATTTATGTTATAAATTTGGATGTCCACAATACTTTTTAGGAAGAGTAGAACTGTGAAATAATTTAGTAAAAGGATCTGATATGCGCTCTTGGCTAGGGACACAGTTACTTGTTTGAGTACTTCCAATAGTTTTTCTCAGTGCTCTGCACTTTCCTCTAGAATGTCTTGCTGGGAATACCAGTGGTTTCTGCACTAGTGGATAATACCTCTTGAATTTGCCTATGATTAGGAAAATGTATTCTTAAAATCATTGATACATATCCAGCATTAGCAGCAATAGTTAGGTTCGACCTGACTTCATTCCGGTAAGAAAAAAATCTATCCAAATACTTAAGTTTCTCCAAACGTTGTTACGTGTTAAAGTCTTACTGAATTATTAAAACCTCAGGACTTCAACCAATTCATTTTAGTCATGATATGGCCTAAAGTTGAAGTATTTTATAAAAACTAAACAATGCCAAATGCATTTGGTTGAGATCAAAAGCCAAATCTATTTGTTCTCTTTCATCTTCAGTGTTCCATTTCCTGGGAGTGTGACCTTAGTCAAACATCTATTAAAGTTAGCTTTTGATCTTACTCCCTTTCTAGAAAAAAAAAAAAAAAAAGAAAGAAAAAAGAAAAAAGTCAATCTTTAAAATTTTCTTCCAGAGACAATCACGCTATTGTGTTTTAATGTTACAGTAGTGTGTGAGTAAATAGGATTCTCTGATGTATGTTATAGAACAGTGGTTAAATGGGACAATCATTTTTGTGTCAGAGACAAGAATCAAAAGGAAGCATTCTTCAGAAGCTGTTAACTGGAAAAATCCCCCCAGGTCAGTGGAAACAAGTTAACTGGTCAGCGTGCTGCCTTTTTTTGGTCCTTTGATGAAAATGCCTTGTAATTTGACAACAGGTAGCTATTCATTTGTAATACAGTTTTCTCTTCAACAGTCAAAGCTGCCTAGTGATTAATCAGTAAAAAGGTTAATTTTCTTCTCAAGTATGAGCAGTTTAGTGTCTTTTTGAAAGAAATAAAGACAGATGGCATTGTGGCTATTACATCCTTTATTTCCTGAATAGAATTATATAGATGTTTCTTGGTCATCTGTAAGTTCCAACGCATCAGGGCAACCTAACTGTTGCACATTCACTTCCTAGCTTAAAGTGGAGTAGGTGTTTCTTAAACACATACTGGTTCCTCAAACTATACAGAGGAATAGAATTCCAGCTAAGATTTATGTATAACATAGTGAAACAGTCAATTACTAACTAATCCACAGTAAATATCCTATTAAACCCACTCTTAGCAATGTAGTACCACGGTTAGGAAAGTCTCAATTAAAGGATATTGTAGATAAATACTGAAAAGATTTATATAAAAGCAATGTCTATAGAAGAATCAGAATGTGTCTTTCTCATAAACTGTTGACAGATGTATCACATATTAAACTTCTAAAGCCAGAGTTAAATGCTTACTGGAAATACATTGGAATATTACCTAGAGAAATTTGTAATAATATATAATACTGAAGCTATCAGTGTGGAAAACCTCTAAAAGTAGACTTAAACCTCTCAGCTCGAAAAAATAGAACAAGCCTCTCTGCTGCAAAAAGTACAGTATTAATACTGAGAAATGGCTGAAGACTGCAGAGTATAATAATGTTAAAAGGAAGGTGTTCAAGGCCAGGTTGGACAGAGCCTTGGGTGACATGGTTTAGTGGGAGGTGTCCCTGGCCATGGCAGGGGGATTGGAACTAGATGATCTTAAGGTCCTTTCCAACCCTAACTGTTCTATGAATACTTGGAATACTTGAAAGTGTTTACTTACATAATGCAGACTTCTGGAAAACTAATATAAATAGAGACCTGAAATATTTTTCTGAATTGGCTAAAAAAACTAACAAAACTTCAGTACATCTTGGTTATAATTTATATTAAACATAATTTAATTTATAAATCAAATTTAATTAATTTGATTTAAAAGTTGATAATCTATTTTAAGATCTAAATATACTTTGATTACTCAAATAGTTGCACAAAACCTAAGCTAAAAATGTTTGTTGCCATAGTTCTGGAAGAAATGAAACTGCTATACTAATGCAGACTCAGGAGTAAAGACCAGCACAGTGAATCTGTAAAGATTTGCAAGGGCAAAGAGAATATTTGCATAATTTTAGATTACTGAGTGTTTCAATTCAGTGCCTAAATGATTCCTCTCCTCCTTGAGCCAGCGTTTGGCTTGGAGGCTGAGAGTTAATTCAGCTTGACCAATGCATAGTGACACATCCTTTATGATTTTAAAAATGGTGTAGTTCATCTTCTACGTGTTATTTTTATTCACCACCTGGAACAAGAAAATAAGCTTCCAGTCAGTGTCTCAGCTTTGAAAAATGTCCTTTACCTTGCATAGCATAAAATAGAAATAGCTATTCTGGCATAACTTCATAACCAAAGATGATATTAACTTGTTGGGACTAAATTACTTGTCTCCTGCTTATTTGTGTAAGTAAATAATAAGCTTCAACAAAACTATATGAAAGTAACTTAAACCCAGAGAGATTGGAACAATCGAAAGTAAAAAAAATTAAGGAAAAAAGAAAAAGTGAAGGTACACTCTCCTCTGTAATCACGTTCCATACAGCCTCCAGTGGTGTGATCAATAGTCATTAATTTATGCCCAGAGGAAAATGCAGCTCTTTGTGTTTCTTTACCTGTGTTCTAAACATAGCTAGAAGTTAAATCTGGTTTCTCCTGGCTACAGGCTGCCTCCTCATTTTTCCTTTGCTGTATTAGAAATTCACATATCCGTCACGTATTTGCAGAAGGTGCCCATGGCAGCAACTCAGCTTTGACCTGAGGAAGCATGTGGGCATCATTTGCTGCCTGACATGGTGGTTCTTGCCTTGCTGAAATTGGCTGGAAAGTTGCATGAAAGCTTGCCCTTTCTCAAATACAGCTGATTGGGTTGCTGTCCAAACCCTGCTGAAATAAAAATAGACTAATCTAAAATACCTATTTTTTCCTCTTAGGCAGAATTACGTGGCACGAATATGCTGTGACACACCACTAATGCCAGTTCACCAGAACATCCTACTTAAAACAATCAAGAATGTTGAAAGGGACTTTGCGGTGAAAGCTACATTGGTGGTGACTGTGTGAAGCTTCAGATTATAACTGTTTGGGATAGATGCGTTCTTCCACTCCCTGAATTTAAAAAACTGAAAACAACAACAACAAAAATAACCCTCAAACAAACAAAAACCTCCACAAAACCGACCAGACAAAGCCAAAACCCAACACAGTAGGTTTTGTTAATACAGAAGATATAAGCGATCATAATAATCAAGTAGGAGGAGCAGTTTTCATTTGAGAACATAGAAACCTGGAATCTAGTCCTTGTTCCCCCACATATCATTTAATTTTACATTTAATGGAGAATACATTTGGGAAAATTATGAATCAGCTATTCTGAGAAAAGTTATATTTCTATGCTGCATTCACATCTTTTTTTCAGGTTGATATTACTTGTAAATGTCATAGGTTCTGCCTTAAAACTGAAGATCCGCTTTGAGCCTGTGCGCTGACTTCCTGAGTTTTCACTGAACTGTTCCTTTCTTGAGGAAGACATTACTGCTTTACTAGTCTGTCCTAATACCATCCAAAATATTTTTCACTGTGAAGACGCTGAGGTATTTTAAATGATCTTAAAGTGATAATACATTGCTTTCATTCAACAACCAGAATTGGAAAGTGATTGTAAGTCTCGGAAAAATATTACATGAATTTATATTCTTAAGTGATGCTGCTTTCAAACTTGCATTTTTGAGGTTGCATTAATCAAGTGCCATTTGGAGGGGAGTGCATGTGCTTGCTTTTCTCATTGCTTTAAGTTATTGTGCTTTAAATAAGTGTGATATTTTTGTGGGTTTTGTGAACTGGCACGTATTTCTCAGCCTCGAGTAACTAAGAGCAGTGGTATCTGCGTTATCATAGCATCCAGTTTCTGTTCTGGCAAAGGTCTTAAAAAATGGCTGATGTGGAAAAAATACCATATAGGGGATGATTCTATAAAGTTGTGTAAGCAGAGGAGTCTGGCTTAAATTTTACTGCCTGAGCTAACGCTAGTTGCTAACAAGAACTGGGGCATCCCAGTGGCTGTGAAGAAGGCAGAAGTGTGTCCTTCATTGAGTATCTCGTCTACACTTGCGGCTTAAGTTTGTGTTTGAGTACAGATTGTTTTCTCTTCTTCTAGCCAGTGTGAACCATAGTGGAGAACAGTTTATTGTTCACAGTATTTCTGCTGTTCATTTTGCAAGCGAAGTTTCTATGGTGCAGTTGCCATCTTGAGTAAAGAGGGAGCTGTTGCTGCTGTTAGTAGCTTGGTAAGTAATAATGTGAAATTATTATTTGGTCAGTTTCAGTTCAGTGAGACAGTCAAGAGAAGATTGGAGTAACATTTGTCTCCTGTAACACTTAAGCTTCCAGGAGGGGTTAAGTAAGGGATCTGAAAGCCAGGCTCAGGCTGGTCCCCCCGAAGTGAACAGCAGCTGGCAGGGGTAGTATCTTAACAATCCAGGCCCTAACAGCAGTGCTGATCTTGACAGTATATAGAAGTTTCAGCTGAACTACTGCAGCGCAATGAATTTATGGAACTTTACTTATTCACTTAAATTCTTGAAATACACCATTTTTTAAATAGTGATTCGAGACAGCTGGGACATAGCTGAGCTGTGCCATCTGATAAAAACAAATAAATATTTGTAGGGTATTTTCCAATCACAAGTAAGAAGTAGCTTGAAATCACTCACAAAGTTATCCTTATTCTCTGAAGACCTTCCAGCCCAATTAATTCTACAAACTCAAGAGATTTATGCCCACGCCAGATAAGCTTTCAGACTTTTTGTACTTAACTGAAAGGACCTCCAAAAACTTCAGCAATTTCCATGTCATTACCATTTATGGACAAGTGCTTCAAACCCACAGAAGTTGGTTTAATGGGAAAGGAATAAATGTGGAGTAAAAAATAACAACAGTTCATTCTAATTTCATATGACAGCACACGCACCATGACAGACTTCTGTGATTATAGAGAGGTTACAGAATGTCCATGGTGAATATGAGGACTATTAGGCTTAAGTGTAATTATAATGTAATTTTAGGGTCCCATGAACCCAGATGTATGCTAAAATGGGTAACTAAGGCCTGCAGTCAGAAGCAAATGCAGTGAGCTCTGAAGCCCAAGAGAAGGTGGCCATTAGGCCCTGTTAGTATTGTCCAGGGTGTTCTGAATTAGTCTCAAGTAAATCTGCACTTGCCATCCTGACTGAAACCTGAGTCCTAACACATGAATTTGTGACTCTTCTTATATATGAGCACACTTTTTAAGTACACGACGTAGTGTAAGTTTTCATTTTATGTTGAAAACTTCCAGCATTACTAAAATTGCATCAGATATGCACCGAAGAACATACAGATTCTCTGCACAAAGTGACTGTTCTCTTTCCAACAGTTAATTCAATGGTTTATGTATCTGTCTTATGTATGCTTCCATCTTTGGAAACTGTTAGATCAAAAGTGGGGTGGTCAGTCAATCAAATATACAGAAGAAGGTAAAGGTCACAGTAGTGCAGCATACTAAAAGTATTACGCATTACAGTCTTGACAAATCGTTCTCATGACATAGACTGTAAAAAAAGAGCAGAAATGTCACAAAATTAATCAATTCTTATGAGACACGCTGGAAGAATGAAGGAAAAATAAATTTAATGTAACCCGCTCAGAGATGCTCTTGGCAGTTCTGATTTTTCTGTTTCACTCCAGTAAGTTAAGCAGCAATTTTGTTTGACATAAGATAAAGGCTACCTTTCTGGATATGAAGCCATCTGTGAGATATGTAGCAGGGTATTGCTATGGATCATCTAGAATATGAGTGTTCATGTTAACACAGATTTAAGGACAGGTTTGGGATTAAAATTTCAATGTACTTTGAACTGAGCCCCTTAGGTGTAGACAAGAAATCTGACAGGTCATCATATCTCCATATGGATCAAGGATATTGTCGTGGTTTAAGCTTATAAACCCATACAGTCGCTCTCTCACTCACTCCCCACTCTTTCTTCCCTCCGCTCGTGGAGGGATGGGAAGGAGAATCAAAAGAATGCAACTCCCACAGGTTGAGATAAGAACAGTTTAGTAACTAAGCTATAACACAAATCACTACTGCTACCACCAATAATAATAATGACAAAGCAGATACAAGGAAAAGGAGAATACAATAGCTCACCATCAAATATCAAGCCCGACCACCCAGTGCACCCCCACCAGTAACAATAATGACAAGGCAAATACAAGGGAAGGATACAATTGCTCACCACCCAGTATCAAGCAGTGCACCCCCCACCGTGCACCCCCACCACCCTTCCGGGTCTCTGCTCTCCGCCTTTTACATCCTGGACATGACGTGCTGTGGTATGGAATAACCTCTTTGGTCAGTTTGGGTCAGGTGTCCTGTCACTCCTTCCTCCCGGCTTCCCCTCCTCCCCAGCAGAGCATGAGACTCACAAAGTCCTTGGCCAGCCTAAACATCACCAAGCAGTAACTGAAAACACTGGTGTTATCAGCACTGTTCCCAGGCCCAAAATCAAAAACACAGTGCTGCACCAGCTACTGAGAAGGAGAAAAATGACTGCTGCTGCTGAACCCATGACAATCACATTAAAGTGACTGTCAATTGTTTACTCAAATATCCCCTATGCAGACACAAAAAGATTACTGAAGATTATTCCTCTGTGAAGTCTCAGGAGTTATTTCAACAACAAAAAAACATTTTTACTGCATGGCCCAAAGTTCACAACTCCAAAGTTGTTTGTAGCCTGTCCCCCTCAGGGCCAGTATCCCAGTACAGGGCGGTGCTGAACCCACCCACCTCCCAGGCACCAAGACATGAGGGGACAGTGCCTCTTGCTTCCAGTGAACATCAGCATTTACTCATTAGCACATAGCTTCTTGGTGACATAACAAACCAAAACTCAATCACATTCCCACAGAAAAGTACGTAGAGTATCTTAAATGCAAGTGAATCCTTCATGTTTAAGTAATGTCCAGCCATTGAAAACTGGATTTTGCTGGTGAATACAAGGACTCTGAGCATTTTAAGGTGACCCTGAGTATCTCCTAATCTTGTACTCCAGCTACAGCTATTTTTTCAGTTCCCTGATTAGACTGTGCCCCTCCTTCACTTCAGTTTAAAAGCTTTTCTGTCAAAACTGTGAACAAGTAAATTAACTAAAGGAGAACTATGAGTAATCAAATCTAGAGGTTTGCAATTAATTAAATGAAATGGTGAGTCAGTGAACTGAAGAATGGTATTAAAACAAAACATTTAATTAAATTACCAGTCACCACATTGCAATTAATAATATTCAAAAGGAAAAATGAAAACCAGTTTAGCCTTGCCATATTATTTCAGTCTAACAGTCAAGCATTGTGCATCAGCTTGTCTGTTATTTGCATCCAAAGCTGCTATGGGTCAAGTATGGTGTGCTAAAACAGGAATAATGAAACATCTGGTAGTATGAAATGTTAGTATGAGATACCATATTGCAAACAGCGAAAACAATTCTGAAACATCCAATAAATCAGGCCTTAGAAGGCTGAAAAGGATTTACTTTCCCATTTTCTTCAATATAGAAATTAATCTATTTTGATACATATAATGTACTTTATGTTTTCAGAATGCCCACAGGAATTTACTTATTAATTTAATCATTGACATTCAAAAGCGGAGGTTTCTCTGTAGCTGAAATGAATCATCCATGTTTACTTCTAAACAGGTAGGTGAAACCCAGCTATGAACACAAAGGACAGTGAAACCAATTCTTGAATAAGAACATTAAAATAAGCCAACTGTTAGAGCAGTTCTGACACAGGTCCAAACACTTCAGTCTTATTCTTGCAGATTTCTTCCATTTCTGTAAACTGACTCAACTAGAAAGTGTAGGAAAAGTTTTAGCTCTAGTGCATGTTATGCTTTAAATGGTTGCTCAAAGATATCCTAGCTATCATTTCAGATAGGTCATGATAATCCATCAACATGAAATATCTGAGAGACTGTAAAGAAGGAACTTGATGAGTAATTGGCCACTGCAGGCAGAGGATGGGATTTCAGCAAAAGCACCATAGCACAAGGCTTTATCATGGGCTAAGTGGTGTGAGTATTCATCCCAGGTCCGGGGAGGACACTTTTAGCCCAGACTGAAATCCATGCTACATCCATTTGACATTGCCAAGCTGAAACGTAGTCAATAACAAAAAAATGTATTACAACAGCCCAGTTTCTTTCCTCTGTTCTGATACCTGCAGCAAATTGTTCTGATAATACAACCACAGTTTAAAGTATGTTCTTCTTTCCCATTTTTCAACAGGAAAGCACCCCAAACAGAGGGTACAAACATGCAAAAACTGATTTTTAGAGCAGAAAATCTGGAGGTGTTAACACAGTATTCATACAAGTTACATGTTCAAAGTGAAAGAGAAAATACAGATAATTCTCTAAACATGTTCACGTACTCAAAGTTCACAGACTACTGAAGATCATCCTCAGCAAAACATTTCAGACAATAGTTGAAATTTTTGAGTGGCCTTAAATTTTTAAAAATCACCACTTGAAAACGTCAAGAAAATCATACTATGGCAAAAGAACCTTCTTGAGAGAGGAAAAAAACCTTAACAAATATTACGAGTATTTGTCAGGAATTGTGAGAAGCTAATTTTCCACACAGAAGCACCGGTCCGCTCACTTCTGCAGTGAACTGTCACACAGTCTTTACTTGAGAGACCTTATTTTTGCCTTTCTGCAGCCCCTGAATATTCCCCACACAGCTTCCACTGCTGCAGCAGTTAGATAGGGACAGACCTACAGATAGGTCTCTCCATCATACAACCTTGCTTCCCCCACAGGTCAATCGATTCTCTATCATCAACCAGGCAGTTATGGTGGGGAACAAAACAGTTTGTGATAATGTGATTTAAAGACTCTGCCAAATGCTCAAGGGATCAGAATTAGGATTGCACAAATGTTTCTGAATTTTTGATGGCTCAGTTCTGCAGTCCTAGTAATTTTTGTTTAACACAGTGTGCTTGCTCACCTTATTTAAAGTCTAAAGTATAATTTCATGCAAAATTTCGCATGAGCATAAACAAGATCAAAACCTTTACACACCAAAATGTCCCTGCCACACCACAGAATAATTCACATAAGTAACAGGTTATCATTCCCTTATTTCGTACACATTTAGACAGTAGCAAAAGTCCTGACACTTACAAATCTGGTTGTTCACTTTAAAATATGGGGAGAGTTTGCTTTCCAGGTGCTTTCATCCATGTCCGCCTCTATTATTTACGCTTCTCAGCCTAGTTATAATCTCTATGTTTTCTATAGCTTAATCTTACCCTCCCTAATATCCATCCAAAAGATTGGAAACATTTTAAACATTAACACCTTCTATCAAGTCTCTGTACCTGAGAGTTTTCGTATCTGTCCTGGGTTCAGCAGTGGCAGTCATTTTTCTCCTTCTCAGTAGCTGGTGCAGCACTGTGTTTTTGATTTTGGGCCTGGGAACAGTGCTGATAACACCAGTGTTTTCAGTTACTGCTTGGTGATGTTTAGGCTGGCCAAGGACTTTGTGAGTCTCATGCTCTGCTGGGGAGGAGGGGAAGCCGGGAGGAAGGAGTGACAGGACAACTGACCCAGACAAACCAAAGAGATTATTCCATACCACAGCATGTCATGTCCAGGATGTAGAATGGGGAGCAGAGACCCGGAAGGGTGGTGAGGGTGCACGGTGGGGGGTGCACTGCTTGATACTGGGTGGTGAGCAATTGTATCCTTCCCTTGTATTTGCCTTGTCATTATTGTTACTGGTGGGGGTGCACTGGGTGGTCGGGCTTGATATTTGATGGTGAGCTACTGTATTCTCCTTTTCCTTGTATCTGCTTTGTCATTATTATTATTGGTGGTAGCAGTAGTGTTTTGTGTTATAGCTTAGTTACTAAACTGTTCTTATCTCAACCTGTGGGAGTTGCATTCTTTTGATTCTCCTTCCCATCCCTCCACGAGCGGAGGGAAGAAAGAGTGGGGAGTGAGTGAGAGAGCGGCTGCGTGAGTTTATAAAGACTTAAACCACGACAGTGATGCAGCCAAGGGATGGAGAAACCTCACTGGTCTTCACACCCTCTGCACTACAGTATTACAGGTATCTGGGCTTTAGGAGCAGAGGTCATGTTCAATAGGTTCAGCCCTAACAGAAGCAACCAAGCCTCACAGTATGTTCAGGGCTACTCTATCTCCTGTATCTCACAAGCAGCGGGTCTTCCCCAGAGCAGTACGATGTGCCAGGGTTGAGTAAGCTGAGCATGGTCCTAATTTGGATCAAAAACCTGAATTTGAAAACTGTTTGGTGCTTAGGTGTATTTTAACTGTGGCTCAGAACACAATTGCAGAATTGTCCTTCAGTGCAACCTGAACATAAAATGTGCTGGTTTGTGTGTCCTTGACCAGTTATTTCAGGATTGAATTCCTGTGTGGTACAGCAGTTATGCAGACTTGTCAAAGGGAGAGTACACAGTGTCCTGACAAAACTGAAATTACAGAATGAAGATTACTAATGGCAGTTGGTTGTTTTGCCATATGCATGATGCAGGTGTACTTGAGTACGCACCATCACAATCTGTTATGCAAATGTAATGGAGATTCATATTTAGAGACTGACCCAGAACGTGGCTCTGAGGTCTCTGCGTTACCACTGATGTGTCTCTCAGAGATCCTCACCAGTTCTTCGTGGAGCTGCTGCCTTTCAGCTGAGGGAAATGGTGGGTTGTGGGGTACTGCTGGCAGGAGTAGCTCCGCTGGCCACATGGCTGCTAGCTGTTTGGAGAACACATCATAGCTACAGCGCTGAGACTCACCTGTTAGTGTAAAGGTTGTGTGTGTTTGTCTTCATAAGTGGTACATAGTTAATTTCCTGGGTGTTTAGTGACTGATCACAGCTGGCAGAAGATAACTGAAGGAAGGAAAATTTAAAGTGTAAATGGAGACAGAAGCTTTGAAGTGCATAATCCAGCATGTCGGTTTTCCAGTGATCCTTTTTTTTGTAGGTGAAAGCAGAGGGATAGGTATATAGGATCAGCTGTTTTTAAGCACATTTTTCAAAGTGAGGTACTCTTGAGTGAGATTCTGCTGCTGGTAATGATTCATCTGAGAGGATGGCAATGATTCTTCAGTTCTTTGTAGATCTTTAGATAAGTCAGTTGAAGAATAGCCCTCTTTGCTACAGCTAGCCGGAGCTGAGTCAATTATAGAAAGGCGTTTTATTAATAGTTAAATTAAATGGTAGCTTCAGTAATGTTAGCCACAGCCATAGCCTTAATTGAAGATTATGCCAGTGGGTGATTTGCTATGCGTTTTCTTCCATCATTTCAATCAGTAGCACACCCTTACTGCTGAAACCATTTGCTTTAACTTCGGTTTTATTAGCTTTCAGAAATGCTGAAGCATTAGTACACTGTTTTTGAAGTGCCTCATACAGTTAGATTCTGGGGCTTTTGCTGCTATTGCAGCTCAAGTAGGAAATTGTGTAGTCTGGGGAGTGAGTGAGAGAATCAAGACTTTGCTGATACTGAGCTTAGAGATAATATTGGCCATATCTGCTTCAACTTTATGCCTGCCTGGTCAGGATGTAGGGCTTTCCACAGTAAGACTGTGCTTTAAACTTCTAATGCTGAAGTGGAGTGACTTTGGTGTGGCAGATGGCACAGCATAGATTCCCGATACATCACTGTTTTTTGGCTGTTGTCCTTATGACAGCTGTGTCTGGTTAGGGAGCTAAAAATGCCTGACAATAATTACCTTTAATTTCTGCAGGTGGCATTGTGGTGATTTTAGGACTGTGTTCATTGTTTTCTGTTTGCTCCTCAGTGCCCTTTCTGCCTTTGCTGTGCTGATATGGCTGTTCAGTAGGCTTTTTGAATTTTGTTAGCTTGAGGGGGTTTTATACAGTGCCGTGGATAAGTTTTTGTCTTGCCTTTTCTCTGAGCATTTTACTGAAGGTCTGAATTTACTTTCCTGTTTCTTTACTCTTTTGTATATTTAAACTAAGTAAAATTTTATGACTAATAGTATAAAGAACCTGTATAAATACTGACCCAGGTGAAAATACTTACTGCAGTAGTGGTTTATCTCTACATATTTGGGTGCATGCAAATGATAAATGTTATAATAAAAAACTTCATGTTCTGACTTTATATTTTTTGTAACCTTCAATATAAATGTGAATTCTTTGCAAATGGCTTAGAAGTATACAGTGGAAACAGAGTAGGATGTGAGTGGGTACCAGTTCTGAAAATGCCTTGGTGATGGCTGTTTCTCAAAACTTGGAATTTATTGGGATAAGCAGGAAAAGTGCAGCTATGCAGGTAGGCAGGCAAGTCGCACATGTGCCTGGAAATCTTAAAGCCAGTAAATTCTTCAGAAGGCTTCTGCTGATGCTGTTTCTTGAACTTCCTGAAAATAATGTGAAATTCACTCATTGAATTCACTCAGAGCAATCCCACTTCCTTTTCCTAAGAAAAAAAGTAGAAAAGTTTATAGACTGATTCACCTCTTCCAGAAAGTGTGTAAACAGTTTTATCATTGAAGATGTATTCTTTGATAGATTAAGCGTGAGTGGTGTCAGCTAGCAAATTGGTAAAAACAGGAGTTTAAACATCAGGATGTTATATCTGCTTGACACAAACCCTGTAGCAATTGCAAAAGAAAGGGTATAAAGAAAAATCCTAATTTTTAAATAGAAAGTGACTACTGTTACGGTGTTGTGATCTTCTGTATACAGTGAGGACTGCCTTAAATGATTCTTGAAAGACAAGATTCCTGATGATGTTTTTTGGACTTGTTTTTATATGTTTGTATTTAGTATATATTAATAATGAAATCAATGTAGTTTTGCATGTACCAATGACAGAGCAGTAAAACAAATGCCTAATTGGTGTAGGTAATATTTGTTGGATCTGGCATGACAGCTTTGAGAATACAGGAGTGTGTAACTACAGATTGTTTTTGTGACTGTTGAGAGGCTCTTAGGCAAGATGGGATGAGGAAGACAGCCTGGGGAAAAGGGGGCTTGTGTAACTCCCACCTCCTTTTTTCTCGTCTCCAATTTTCTGATAGTAATCAGGAATATCTTTGCTGAAGTTAAGCAAGTTGATGTATCCATATTGTGATAATACACATCCCTCCTCCATGCAGTTGGAGTCTATGGTTGCTTGCTTACTGAAGTCTTATTAAAATAATGAGAACTTCTGTGAAACCTATTATAGGAGCAGCAGAACTAAAACTAAATGTCAAATACATAGCAGCTTTTAAAGTATTTTTATTTATGGATATGTGGCAGTATAGGATGTGAAAATTACTGGTTCACTTTAATCCGTATCTAATCTCTTGGTAAGCAGGACTT
The DNA here is from genome assembly GCA_039720435.1 of Amazona ochrocephala. Classification (NCBI taxonomy): domain Eukaryota; kingdom Metazoa; phylum Chordata; class Aves; order Psittaciformes; family Psittacidae; genus Amazona; species Amazona ochrocephala. The sequence continues at coordinate 16,144,796 of CM077883.1, forward strand.
TCCAGAAACAGCAGATTATTTAATTCTGGTTTGATGTATGGTATCTCTGTGGGTTGATACAACATGTGCCACCAGCAAAAAATAATGGGCTTTTTGGTAAATACAGTTCAGTGAATTTGTGGAACTCTTGCACAGTGAATTACAAAATAGCAGATATGAAGCATTTAGGTTGCTTTTTTACAAATGACGATAACAAGTCATGCTATACTGGAAGAAAGACAGTAAATCTGTTTAATGTATAACTGAATAAACAAACATTTATACCCATAGAGATCTTTTTGGTTACATAGCCTTAGCCCCTGTAGTTTCCTGCAAGATAGATGAACTTCAGATAAGGTATTTCCAGTCACATCATGGCCAGAGTAAAAGATCTGATACTGTTTGGAAGAAAATCTGGTCTCCTACTCACCAAGTCAAATGATAAAATCTTTGAAGTATATTTTTATGAAAAGAAGATAGTGGAAATCAAAAGAATTAAAATGTTTATGATGGTAACTTGTAGCCTGGCAGTGCTCTACTACTTCTCTTTTGCTGTTGGAAATAATAGGGTTCTAGTCACTGGAAAACTTACCACTAACCCCCCTTAATTCTGTAAATTTGTGCTGGTGATAATGGTCTCTTAAAGGTGGGCTCGAGTTTGTAATTACCTATATTCTACTTGTCTAAAATTTCCAATATAATATTTTCCAGTAACAATAATACTAATCCCAACCAATAGACATCAGAAAAAGACAATAATATTTGGATATATAATATAATAGTACAGCAACTGATTGTTCCAGGTTAATTGGCTTTGAACTGTTGAAATTAAGGAATGCTGTGTCTTACCTAATGTACTTGGAAATTTTGTAGCGGCTAAATAAGTCAACCAGAAAGTGATCAAAGTGACGAAGTGATCAAAGTGAAATGGAAATGATATGTAAAAGTATGATCAAAAGGGCTATCATTAAATAAATATTTTGGAATGTTAGACATGTTATTAAAAAAAAAAAAAACAAAACAAAACAGCAAAGAAAAAAACCCATGAAAGAAGTAAATGGTGTACTGCAATAACTCTAAAATAAAATTGGTCTCCAGAATAACCTTGCATAATGGACTAACAATGTGTATTGGGTTTATGTGACTTCTCACGGAAAGGAATTGTTTTGTTCTTCATCTTTTTAGTGCTGCATTGTATGGTTTGATGTTGCATTTTATTTATTTATATTTTTCCAGGTCTGACAGCGGCTGCCATGGCAGAGGCTATGAAGTTACAGAAAATGAAACTTATGGCAATGAATAGCCTTCATGGAAGTGGAAGTCAAAATGGAACAGAGTCAGAAAATGAAGAGCTCAATTCAAATGCAGGTAAGTAATGCTGTGCATGGGGAACAAAATCAAAAATCTGCCTCAAATTCTTGTGCTCTTTTACTGTGTAAGCTTTGCTCTGCCAGTGTCAAATCAAAATTCTTGCACCCATTCCTGCAGTATTCCTCCGGTTTTCCTCCTCACGCCCTCTTCATTAATTTTTGAAAAAATATTGGTGAAGGATTGGTTTCATTGTGTGAGAATGCAGACATTTTAAACTGTTCCCTAAACATGTTTGTACTAACAAAAGACTTCTCTATTGGCAATAATGCAGCAAGTCTAGAGTTTTCCTGTAAATGGTGGAAAGTTTCCAAAACATCAGGTTGTTGGGACTTACAATATCCACAGTTCACTAGAGAAAGGTAAAGAAGGGAATGCTAAATTACCAAGTCTTTGGCTTTTCTGCATTTTGTTCTTTCCTTTTATGAATGGTTGTAAACCACAGCTATGAAGAAAAGTTGTGGTAAACATTTGTTATGGCCCACCTGGCTGGAATAACCTGAGGTAGAAGGCATTGACGCTGAACGCGTGTTCAGTCTATACTTCTGTAAGCATTTGTATAAACTTGAGTTAGCTCCCCAAGTCCCAGCTACACTAGAATAGGGTTCAAAGTTTAAGTAAGAAACTAATACTTTGAAGAGGATATCTTCTTTGTTTATTCTAGTGTCCTTTTCAGGTGTATAGAAGAGATTTTTACTTGGATAGTGTAGAGAACCTAGAATAAGAAGTCTGCTTTGTCTCAGATAGTTGCTAGAGACCTACATTTATTAGGCTGCTTCACCTGGACTTACTTTTTTGACATAAACAATCCTACAGTGCACTCTTACCATTTTGGAAGCTTACACATCCTTTGTTTTCGTTATCATTTCACGAATAGAGGCATTGTGCAATCCCCTCACTGCATTCACATCTTCCATTGGCATTCACGCATCTCTGAAGTCACACATGCGTCTCTAAACATGAAGATGCTCTAATGGTTTGCTTGCTTGGATGGGGTATAGTGTATATGCATTGTACCATCAAGCTGGTAATTTATTAGACCAATAAAGCAGCAGCTGGGAGGTCTTAGATTCATTTTCTAAAGGAATAACTTTGAATTCACGACAAATTATGCACAAAGCAGTCTTTCCAGAAGTGATATTGCCTCTTGCTAATTTTGTGTACTCATCTGTATTGAAGAAATCTGGCTTTGAATTCATGCATTAAACCCTTCCCCAGCTTTCTATTATGTAGGATATGTATTTCTTATTCACCCCTCAGACCCTAATTACTTAGTGCGTATTGAATTCAGAAAGAAAGCACTGAGAAAGCTTATTTAGTTTGTGTAACTCTTATACTCTGTATATAGTTCAAAATGAACTACGAAGTTTCACTGAATGCTAAGAAATATGACTGAAGGTAGAATTCCTATAGGAAAACAAGGAAGCTTCATACAGAAAAGATGTACTGTTAGTATTAGGGGTTTCAAAAGCTTGCTAATCTGAATGTTTGTGGTTTCATGTGTTACCTGATTTGGCAAAATTTGTGTACTTCATTTAGTGAGAAACTGGAGTACATTAATATTGTTATTTTAGGTGCCTTGTTGACAAGTTTTATAGGGGACTATCATACCAGCTTTTCGACAGTACATCTAGAGTATGCATATTAAATGAAGGCTCTCTGAGATTTAGCAATTCAGTGAGTTCTATAACTGACTCAATACCAATTTAAATATTTGGAAAAATTCCTGCTGACTTTAGCTGAAGTTCCAATGAGGCCCAAGGATAAGGATATGGTGTCAGTTATGTAAATATCTTTTCTCAATTCGTTTCATTTCCTAATTGAGTAAAATTGCCAGGAACAAATTTGCTGGACCAAGTTGCTTGCAGACAGAGAAAAAAATCTTTAACAGAAAGAACTAATACTAATTATACTACAAATCACAATTTCCCCTCTTTTTAGTATCTTCAATGCCAGCATTAGGATCACTTATTTAATGCATGGCTTCTGTACGTATTGGAGAATCATTTTTTAAAGATTTACATTCAGGAGGTACAGCAGGATGTGTCAACACCCCCCCCCACCCAACCTCCCCCCAAAAAACCCAACAAAATACCCAACAGAATGAATGGAATGTAAAACTTAACTAAACTGCTCAGTGTACAAAATAACTGAGGAATTATCAAATATTCACTGTAGAAAGCTCATTGGAGTGTGAAGAGAGTGAGCATTTTGTTTAGAAGTTGAGGCACATTTTGTAACTTTGATTCACTGTGAAGAGAACACCATGATAAGATGCATGAAACCTTTACTGTTTGTTTTGCTCTAGACTCTCGCAGTTTAGTTGATTATTAAAACTAGAATGGGGATGTGAAATGGGAAAGAAAATTGAATTTTGAATTTTGTTTCACTGTGAAGATGTAAGAAAGAACAGAGCAAAGGAGTCAGAAGCCTCGTAAGTGAGAAAAACATTTTATTTTAGGAGAGAGACCTACAGTTTCTTTGATTTGAGGTTGTGTTTAATAGCTTCTGTAATGGCTGCAACATGACTCTGCATCTAGATTTCAGCATGAATAACAACCTGTTCGTGTTTCATTTAGCTCCAAATGAGAAATTCTGTCTTTTATTGTTTTAGGAAATTAGTCTGTGTACTGTTGCTCCTGGAACTTTATAATTAATCACTAAAGGTTATGGCTATGGAGAGTTTGTGGGAAATAGATGTCTGAATGATTGTAATTGTAGCTGTCAAATCAGAAATATAGTTATACAGAGCAGGGGACCTTTTGCTTCCTTTGATTATTTTTTTTCTTTCCTTCTACTGTAACAAAGACTTGCAGGGTTGCAGTTTCACTTAAAAAAACACAACTATAGAGGTTGTTTGGTTTCCACCTCCATCTTGCACATTGGGTTCCGATGGTGAGCATAAGATACACCCCACCAAATAGTTCACATTAGGGTGTGTGCCTTCCTCCTCATTCTGCATTCTGATGAGTGGAATTGTTTCTTTTGCTGTAGCATGTTTTGAATTAAAAATGTAGTTGATCTGTATTAGCTTCTGAAATTTTATTGCCAGATTTTTTGGAAGTATGTCATTATGTACAGGCCTTTAGTGTAATAAAAAAATGGTGAGGATGGCCTGTCAGATTAATTTCATTCCCCATCTGTATCTTTTGAAGTTGGTATGAAATAATTTTGGATTTGCTTCTTTAGCAGTGACTAGAGTGTCACTTCTGTAGTTTCTTTCCCTCTGTGTTGTGTGCACCTATGATGATGGAGATTTTTCAAGAATTTCTTTATCCGAAGCCAGAATTCATGCTATCCGTTAAAAATATGATCTCTGACTCTCAGGATCACTGACTAAAATTCCTCATATGATGTATTGTCCTCTAGGAAATTGCAGGTGTGGAATTGAGTCTTACAAGTGTGTCTGAGACTCTGGAGAGTAAATGTGCCACTTCTTTTCCTGCTTATATTCCAGCTGGCATGCTTTTGCCATCAGGTTCTACCTACCTCCTTTTTGTGATATTACAGAAATCACCTCGGTAGTGGTGGAGTTTAGTGCTGGAATATTCTAAGTAACTTATTAAAAAAATACATAAATAAATGCTCCTAGATACAATGCTGCAACTGTGAAAAATGTACCAAACAACCAAAAAATATGCACGTATTTTTTAATTGAAATAATGCATTAGTTCACAGTGCTGTGATGAATGTTGTTATGCGTTTGAACATTAATGTCCTCCTTCCACTCTCTCTGCGGAAGAGAATGAGATTTGTTTGCACCTTCCTACTCATCATATGAAGTGTTGAAACAAACTTCTCAGGCAGTTAAACCCTCATATTTAATCTGGCAGTATAGGTTCTCTGGCCCCAAAGTCCAGCTGATCTGTGCTAGCTGTTCCTTGTGGCTTCGTGTCTGTTTCCATCTTATTGTAGGACCTGGGAAAGAAGGTTGAATTTCATGAACCACCTAGTTGGGTCCATAGGTGTCTGAAAGAGGGAGAAATTAATCCCTCTGTAATCCCCAGTCGCCATAAGTCATTCATAAGCCTGTTCTTCCTTTTTGGCTACTCTGTGTGAGTCCTTGGAGATGAGATGGTTTGCGCACATCTGAGGTTTGTCCTGAGTCCAGAGGGCTGCTATGGCTAAGACAAGTCATGCTGTAAAGCATGACAAATAATATGTGCCTTTTATAGTCCACTTTGGAAAACGAGAAAGGTTACAATTTTGAAGCTGGCAGCTGAAGCCAGATATGATGGATGCATATGCAGATCTTTCTAAGTCCAGCCATATAACCAGTTTCGGTGTTCTATAGAAATAAAATAAAACAAAACCTCTCTGGTTGCACAGAAGTGTTTATAAAGATCATCTGTTTCATCATCGTGCAATACTAAAATTAGGTGAAGTGTATTCTAGAAATTAGCATATAATTGCCTAGGGAAATTGGAAACTTATTTGAAATCAGAGGTGGTGGTGTTTTTTTTTAATAGCATGGCAGCAGGTAATTTGTACAAATACGTGATAAAAGTGGAACGTGAAGGATAGATTGCAAAGCACAGGATTGGTGATATAACCTGATCATCCTTTAAGCCGCATAGGCAAATAAGGATCAGTGCATAGTAGTCCCTGACACTACCTGTTTGTTCAAAACCTCAGTGCGAAGAATAAAGCAGTTATTTCCTTCTGTTGGCTTTTGGAGTTAGCATGCATGATTTAATAAATGCGTTTTGCTTTCCCAAGAGAGATATCAAACAGTACTAAGTGTTTCAGTGGTATTTCCTTAGGAAGTCAAAATGTTATTCTGTATGTAGAGTCTTGTTGCTTAATTTCCAGACAAGGAGCTAAGTTAGGCAGAAAAGAAAGGAAAAACACCCCAGCTTTTGGCATATGAGGATCAGAGAAAGAGCTCTTCATAGGAAGAAAAAAATAAAAAGTGTTATCTTTTAATCCTTTTTTCCCTTCAGTACCTGCCATGCAGTTTTCTCACAAATGCAAACATCCTTCACAATCTGTTTAAAAAACCACAAATACATCACTCAGAGGAATATTTAAGGAACCATCAGGAGGGAAAAAACTCATTGGTTTAATGGAATGCTGTCAAGGAAAATCAGCATCACAAACGACACAGGGGCAGAATTGATACTTTTGCACTGACATGTTAAAAGAAAATCCCATGCATTATTTAGAAAACCCAGAAATCTGTCAGCTGTATGATTGCCGAGTTAGCAGAAGCAGGAGGATGCTGCTCAAGTTGAAAAGAAACGCGTAGGCACAGATCCATATTGTAACCTTTCATGTTCTCCACCCACCATGAATACCCAGCTATTACACGGTCAGCATTTTTTAGTTTTTCTCTTTTAAAATTTTTGAGTGCTTGAGAAGTCAAAAGAGGTAGGACTTTTATTCAAAAAAGCAGGATGCCGAGGCTGTTATTTTATTGTAAGAGTAAAAATGACAAGACCAGAGAACAATTTCTTTAATCCTTGAGTGCTGTGCAGACTTCATGAAGTCATTTTTCCTGTTGCTAAAGCAAGTATTTGTGTTACATGAGTAGAGAGTTATTGTTTCAAAGATGATAATTTTACTTAAAGAATGCAAAACATTCATGCCATTTTAAAAATATAAGCAGTCAAAACTACAACTAATATTTTTAGAATCTATGGAAAAGCTACTGAAGCATGCATTTAATTTTCTTTAATTGTCCTTTCTCCAGGAGGGATATGTAGTCTTGAAGTAAGAAAAAATTTAATATGCTTTGTTTTCGTTGCCACCTCATCTAAAAACTCTGCTTGTTCGACTCCAGCCCTAGCAGAGATATTAAAACATATCCTAAAAACTGAGACATCTGTGCTGTTTCTTTAGACACACACATTGGTCATGGTGAGTGTGAAGATACACTTGCTTTTCACGCTGGAAATTGTGGCTAAGGAGACATGCTTCTTCACTGAGTGGTGAAGGCAGCGAGCTCCTAGTCCACTGCCCTCAAACATGAATGGATTGAGCACTGAGGTAGGTAGGATAGGTAGGAAAAGGTGAACCTTTTGATCTGTTTTCCTCAAGCATGCAGATGACATTGTACTCATGAGTATGGCCCATGGTATAGCACATATTACACAGCTGATGGGACCAGGCTGGGAGATAGGAAGTGATGGTCTGTGTCATGCAGAGACAGAGCTTAAAAGATCTCCTGGAGATCAGAAAGAAGTTCAGAGCACTTCATGACTTCTGTTCAGCCTCTCAGTTTGAGATGTATTTATCTGGGGGAGACTGGATGCTGCAATAGCACTGGGACATGTTACAGTGTGTGTCTCAAAAAGCATCCAAGCTTCTGAAGCCTGTGGACAAGATACTGGTTCCTGTGAGGACTGACTGACAGCACAGAGGCGACAGCAGCGTCCTGAAGTCTGATGAGTCTCCTCTGCGTAATGAAGGCACGTATGGCCCCATAGGTGGCTAGCTGTGCGGACAAGCTCTGTATAAGAGTGTATCTGAAGACCATAGTACTTGGAGAAGATTTGTATAGTGATGAAACTCAGTGGCTTTCAGGATGCACTTCCACCATAGGTGTGGAGTTGTGGTTTCTTGGAAGTTTCTTGAACCCACGTGCAAGAAATTGTAAGCTTTTTTATTCAGTGAAAATAGAGTGAAGGAGTGGAAACATTCACTTAACACTGAAGCTTTAAAAAGCTTTACCTATTGCTGCTTGTCAGAAAATTCTGTGGTTGCTGAAAGATGCAGAGCAAGGAATTCCCTGCAGATAATGTAAGTGAGGCCTTCCTGGAGCCAGCGACTAATTCTGGAGGAAAAGGTTGATGTTTTCTTTTTTAAGATACAGCTCCTCAGATATTAGCCAGGAACTGATAAGCCATTTGGTTTGTTTGTACGTTGTCTGTGTTCTGCGTTATTCTCTTGTTTCTTCCTAATGATCATGGCTTTCATGGGCCCTCTCAATTATGCTGAGAACCGAGTCTCCATGTGTGAAGCTTGGAAACAAAATGCACATATATCCGTTTCTTTGGCAGATAGTGGCAGGGGTTTGAAGAGTGAATTATCAGTGGTCTCTTTATGCTGTGTTACCCTACCACTGGGCAGGATTTAATACCAAGAATTTTAGCATGTTTTAGTGAACCATGGTTGCAGTCGAGTATAAAAGTGAATTTGTTTATCTGCAACCTATTTTATGGTCACATTTTCGATTCTTAAGCAGTTAGCTATTGAATGTGTGTGAGTACTTTAGCTGTCTTTTTAAGAAGTATTTTTCTACATCTAAATATGTATGTAAATACTTTATAGTAAATGTACATGATTCATACCTAAATGTATGTATGTTGTGTCATCATCTAATATTTGCATATTTGGTTTGACTGACACCCAACTCTGAGAAATATGAAGTAGCTCTGGCTTTAGTTTTAAAACCACTAAAGGGAATCTTCAGAGCACTACTGGAAATGGAATTCTCTGTGCTTTTCTCTGTAACTGTGAGGCAACTTTTTATTTGAGTAGAATTTCTGTTTCAGAATTTGATGCTTGTCTAACATGATGGAATCAGTTGATGTTTTTATAACATCATAAGGTGATATAAACTTTGAGAGATTAATCAAATGTTGGTAGGATCTTGTATAGACTTCTTTCTAGAAAACTTCTTATTCAATGTTTAAGCTTCAGTTTGTGTAAATGCTTTTTGAGTGGATAATTCTCAAGGGTAAATTTTAAATACTTTTGTGACAATTAGATGCTGCTAAACATTTATGAATTGAGAATATATGTATACTTGTAAGTTTATATTTGAACAGTTAAGCATATCACACAATCTGCTTCCTCAGTATACTTTGGCTGTTATCTTATTCGAAGTCAAAGATCTTATGTTTCTCTTTTCCAGACCATAAAGTAGTTTTGGGGTTTGTTTTTTCTTTTTTTCATAAAGACTTTATAAAAGAATTTTGTACAATGATTCCCAACTTCAGCTGGAACAAGTTAAATATAGGAAATCAAGATTCATACCAATTAAAAAAAACCTTTCCTAATGCCAAATAATATACCTCTGGGTGCACAAAAGTGTAATCACAACCTCTCTAGATTCTCGCTGTATCTACTATCAGAACAAAGTGCAGCAAAAGATAAACTAACGACAAAATGCAAGTGGTATGGCCAGACTGCATAGAATCGAGAGCTTTCATGTCTGTCACCTTTCAGATCCTTTACAAATTTATGGTCTTAGAGTGCAGAGGTCTAAATCTTCAAAGCTTGAAAAACAGAGGTGCAGCATGAACTAATCTTCATTTTTTCCCCTATCTTCTTACAGCAGCACTAATGGAAATGTATTTTGTTTAATGACTCTGAAATCCTGTTTGTAATTAGATGTGGGAATTGGTCTTACTTTGTAACAGATGATACTGGAATAATAATATGAGAGATGCTACGCTGAGACCACTATCCTCCTAAATCTATATCATTTTTCATTTTATTGACAGGAAATGTGTTCCTGGAACAAAGAGATTGATTTTGAAGAGTAGAAAAATAATGTCCAGTAAAAACTCAAATGAAAATGCTTTAGCATTACTTAAGTGTATCACAAGAGTACATTAACCTTTTAACTTTATTTTTAATTTTAGTAAACAGTCTTATAATTGTCACTTTGTCACTGATACAATGTTTGGATTAATGTACCAAAAGGTAGGGAGCTTTAATTAATGACAGGGTGCATACAATTAAAATGCATATCGTATTTCAGAAGGATTATTCAAAATAACTAATTTTATCTGCTAAAACACTTTTACAGTCGCAAATGAAGTAATTATGAGTGGGCACAGAACACGTGAGTGCTGGCTGAGCTCACCCAGTCCCTTCAGAGTATGAGTCCTCTTCGCTAGGTCTTGGTGTCATGAATCATTTTGGGCCACTGTAAAGCCAGGGCCAAGTTTTTTCCTTAGCTGTAACTTTTACGTTAATAGCAGCAGATGCTCATGGTCAATATCAACCTGCTGGAGGAAAGCAGATTGCTCAGAAGTGTCTCTCACTGGCTGTTCTCTGCAAGGCACAGGAACTGCTATAGTGCTGTAGGGAGTGATATCAGAAATGTGCCCGTTTTAGGACTTAGAATCTTAGAATGGTTTGGATTGGAATGGACCTTAAATATAATCTAGTTACAATCCCCCTGCCATGAGCACGGACACCTTCCACTTTCAGTATACATTTTTATTAAGACCCATACAGATTAGGTGCACTGTGCTTTAAAAGGAAAGATCATTCTAGCCAGGACATTGTAGAAGGCTCTGCAGCTGGTGAAGGACATAGTGTGAAGAGTACTGGCCTGCCAGTTGGGAAGCACAGCTGAGCTCTGCAGGCAGGTGTAGGGAGAGGAGAAGGCACCTCCGGTATCTCCAGCTTTCTGGTCTTGGTGCTTAGTGGGAAAGGGAGGGGAAAAGTGTGATCCAGATCTGCCTCTCTGAAATATATTTTGTGTTAAACCATTCTTGGATGAAAGCAAAAGCAGTCTTGGGAGCAGGAACCAGCAAGTGGTGATCAGATGAACTCCGATGATTAGGGATGCCCAAAATGCTAAGAAGTACGCTTAGTGATTTGCAGATTTTCCACAGTTCTACCACAGAACAAGAACAGTGAAGTACCATATGTCCTGTCCTCTGGTTTTTCTTTCTTTTTTTAGGTCCTTGTATGTACTCAGTTTCAACAAAATCTCATCTGCCTGCCATTTTGCGCAAAGTAGCATATTTGTTTAAGCGTTGTGGTGTATTAGCATGCTTAGCCAGTGTGGTTTAATTTCCTATTTCAGTGTGTAAGGATGTAAGGCAGCCAGTACATAAAGAATTGCAGTATGTTAGGAAAAGCAAGTATTGGTGATAGTTGCTTTGTTAATATTAGTGAGTCAACTTCAGTCTCACATTAATGGTATTTTAACAATAAAATGTACTTTAACATTGTAATTGCATTATAAAATCTGGAACATTCTTGTTCTTGTTAAAGCATATGTAACTTAAGATGAAAAATGCCATATTACCTTTGATGCAGGACACATGCTGAGAGTCCCCCGAAGGATGTCATTGCTGGTGATGCAGCTGCCAACAGCAGGAGTCTCATGAATTCCAGTTTTAATCAATTTTTTTAAAAAAACTCCCGTGACATGCAGTTAATTTAGGTTGGAGGTAGGACATGTTTGTGGTGTGATCATTTGGAATATTTTCTCACTCAAAAGAGTAGCATTAATCCAAAAGCCCCATTTTAATAGTGCGGGTTTTTAGTTAAGGATTCAGTACTAGCTTTTTGCAGGGTGCCCTGAACTGACATTTTTGCAGCTGAGATTCGATAGCAGTTTTACTTGGCAACAGTTCGCACTGTTTAAATGTCTAGCTGATTTGTGAATTTGATGAGACAGAAGTCACAGTGGTCTCAAGTAATCTGCCTTTACTTGCACCCACAAAATAAGAGGCATCCCTTAGTTCTGAAGTAGCGACTATATGGATAAATGGGACATGCACAGATCAGAACCTTGCTACTTTTTTTAGAGTACTGTGGCTATCTTGAATAGTTATATTCAAGTTTTGTTTTTTCTTTAATAAAGTTTCGATCCATAAGAGAATCAGAATTATGCATTTATTTCTGTGGTTTAAAAAGTAAGCATCTGACAGTTTTGCATAATAGGTTATGCTTTCTGCTCCATATTCTGTTTTTAAAAAGCTGGAATCCAAAGCTGTGAGTGACATTTTGGTAGAATTTTAGCAAGTACAGTCATTACCAAATTAAAAATAGATACAGGTGGGTAGTCTGTGTTTTTAGCTCCTTATAAAAAAAACCAACCCCTGACTGTATACAAGAGCGGCAGTTTATCAGATCATGCCAGTGACAATTAAGAAAGACTGGCAATGTTGTCTCGGACCATGAGTAAATGTACTTTTATCGCCAGAGTGTGTCAGAAGTCTCTAATTTCCATGGCTGTGACATCTTTTTCTCAAATGAAATTCTTACTCTTAATTCCTTAGAAGCTTAATTTAAATTAGTAAGATCACTGAAGAATATTAAAACCTGGTCCATTTAGTCATGGAGAAGAAAATCTTTTTGGCACCATATAATTGAAGCTACTAATTTGTCCATAATCTAAAGGAAAAATGCATGGATTTTTAGTACATGTTGCAAATGTCATCTTAATGTGTTTATTATCTTGGAGATGTAACCAATATTATGTTATCAGCTAACTAGGATGTATTTTAGGATGGCCAGTTTGTGTATTAGTTTTTCCAGATGCAAGTTTTGTCTTGGCAGGCACAGAAAGCGTGCACCTCATGGTTTTAGAATAGCAACATCTTCTCAAACCATGGTGTTTTCTTGAAGAGTAGGTAAGGCTTTACTTGAACCATTCTTGTAGCTGAAGAAGAGACCGTCATGTGGGATTAACAAGCCTGTGTTGTGGGTAAACACTCTAGGCTATACCCTCCAATTTATTGTGTTGCAATGTACACATCTAGGACAGGGAGCAGATGTAGTTTAGCTGTGGCAGGGTGAGTTCAGGGTGGGCCATTTCACCCTACTGTTTGGCACTGCCTCTGGATCCCATCTCTGTATCGCAGTTTGCAGTTTTTTAGGATCATAGGAAAACAGCACTTTCAAACTTGTTTTCTTATCCACACTCCCAATGAAGCATGAACTCTGCCAGCATCATGCCTGACTACATAGCTGTCCAGCTTGATTTTAGAAATTTTATGGGCTTACTAATCATGGCTCTATTTCCTAACGTTTAACCTAAGTCTGCCTTGTTACAGTCTTTCCTTCTTCTTCTTGCTCTGTACACTGTGTCTATGGAGAATAATTTATTCTCTTGTATTGCTGAACATGTCTTTTATCTTGTGAAGACTATTAGTGAGTCTCCTAGCTGTCTTCCCTTACCTGCATTAAACAAACCTGCTCTTTTGAATGTGCCTCCTACTGGTGATTTTCTAGGTCCCTGGTCAGTTCTCATTGCCCTCCTCTGGCCTTCCTCCAGGTGATTCATATCCTGCTGGTTCCCAACCCAACACAAGGCTTCAGTTCAAGGCCATGCCAGTGCTCAGTTTATAGCAATGTAGAACAGCACAGGGAGAAAGAATTTATCCTAGTCACACATACAGCTATCCTGTATAACCGTGTGAAACTCTTAATGCTCCAGGCATTTCCTGGAAGCAGGATACTGCACACTTGTGTTCACCTGCAGGCTACTGTAGATGTTAGATATTTTATTTTATTTTATTTTATTTTATTTTATTTTATTTTATTTTATTTTATTTTATTTTATTTTATTTTATTTTATTTTATTTTATTTTATTTTATTTATTTTATTTTTATTTTTTGCAGAAGAGCTACACAGGCAATCAAACCCCATTCTGAATTTGTAGGATGGCTGTTCCAGCCTTTCGCCTGTCCTGACCAAATTTTCACATTGTATCTCTCTTAAATGTTCACACAGGTTTAGATAAATTCTGATAAACATCCAGAATTTTGGGTAGATTGGTTGATTCTGCTATATATGCTTATAATATAGACTGTTAATGTGCTAACCTCTGCCCATGAATGTGAAGCATTTTATCCAGTTGCATTTGGCCATTTTATAGTTCATTCTTTCTTTACAGGTTGACTGGAGGTACATTATAATTGATAGCTGAAACTGAAAGTCAACGTTTCCTGTTTAGATCATGTACATTTTTTAAGCTGTGCAGAGCCATCTGCAATTAATGCTTTGTTGTATATCTTCTGTATTTACAGTATATTTGACAATAAAACCTTTTTTGACATTTAATCAGTAGCAGACTTGCTCCACTCTCATTATATATTCCTGAACTTTATCACCAAGACAAGACATAAATGTTGAGCTTGCCTTTAAGATCGGACATGCGTTGGTATTTAAATATGCATCGTTAGTTAAATAAATATTTAAATCCATTAATATTTAAAACCTAGAAAATTTGGGTGCTTTTTTGTCTGTTCTACATTTATACAATATAAAAATGAAAATAGATTTTTTTTTTTAAGAAGGTGCTCTGTAAGGATGGAGACGTGTGACTTTGGGACTAGTGAAACTTCTAGCATACCAGCATGCCTGTATAAGAGCTGTATATTCAATTACTAATGGAACATGAGGGGCTGCTTTTCCCCATTTTCCTGTAAGGCATATAAGTTAAATTGCACTTTATTTTCTCATATTTCAGATGGCAATTGGAAAGGTAGTAGGAAGAATTGTCTTTCAAGTTCCTATGATTCCTGTGGATCTTTTTTCCTAATTGACTTCTGTCTAAGAATTTGATGTGATGGGGGATTTTGGCATTTCATCCTTGAGAAGTACTCCCCCTCATTTACAGGACCTCTTGTGTTTTTGTTGATTTTGACAAAGTAGGTATTTATGCAAGTTTAATCCAACTTTATTCCCTTTCTCTGTGAAATCTTAGATCCAGGGAGAAAAGGCCTACTGAAAATGCTAGAATAGCTATCATGAGTAAGATTTAAAATTGCATTTTTATAAATACCCAGTGTGTCTGGGTATATACTGTATATTAAATAACATTTCTGTGTTAGTGAGAGATTGAACTTTAATAGAAAAATTTTATCTAAACAGAAGGGCATTTGTGTAAAACTTGTAGGTATCTTACTTTTAGTAGGATAATCTCTAATGAGCCTCTCTGAATTTAAACGCAGTGATTCTGTCTGTAGAAGAAATATTTGCATTGGCCTATTGCTAGCGACTGATACTGATTTTCTATCCGACTAACTAACAGCACTTCTTTCTTTGAAGCTGCCTTGAATAATTACAGCCCAGACCCTGCCCCTGTGCTGCATAAAAGGAAAATCCAAGTCATCAGTAGTGAATCTTCTGTTTGGATTAAAAAAAGGATTTTATTTATTAGATGCAGTTATGGCACTGAAATAAATGGTTGGTGCAGTTATACAACATCTCACCTTCAAAACTTAATCATCTACAAATGCCATTTATTTTTTATAAGTTCTTTCCCTTTTAATGTGATTCATTAAATATCTTTTTTTTTTTCCCCTGCTTTTTATTATCTGGTTTGGATGTAGACTGTAAGCATTAATTTCCCCTCAGTCTTAATGTGTGGTGTGATGATGTCGAAGTATTAAAAATCATATTCCCATTATTTAAATAATTTCAAGTTTGGAAGTTTGAAATTGCACATCTATTCTGCTGTAACCTACTTCTTACACATCTGTCCTAGAATTTTCCTTGGGGCTGATTTTTTTATTTTTCAAGAAGATTTGTATTTTCAATATCCTTCCATTTTCAACACGTGATTTAGAAAATTCCTCGGTAGATAGGAGCTCTTCCAGCATGCAACGGAAGGTTTTGCAATGAGTGGAAAGCCATGCATTCCCAGTCCTCATCAAGAGAAGAGCAGTGATGGAAAAAGGTACCTCAGCACAAAGCGTGTGTTGCTGTGTAGCTGTAGCTGTCGAGTGGCTCTGAGCCAGAGTGGTTTGGGAATAAGGCAATTTTTCCTCACCCGCTGTTGAGCGTATCTTTTGCACAGTCATCAGGACCACAGGCTCTGTAGTTTTACAGAGTAAAACTGCAGAAGTAGTGTAGTAGTGGCTTTTTCTGGTCCAGTGTGTGAATCAGTGAAGAGGGAGCTTATGAGGATCAAGATGAATGATTTTTTTCGAGGCTATTGATAGTCAGTATTTCCTCTCCTCTGCATGTTTGCAGTTGAATGTGGTCTGAATTCAGTGTTTGAGTTTGAATTTTGAACTATATATGTGACAGCACTCGAAGCATGTGACAGTAGCATGGTCTAGATAGACAGTTCTCCATTTCTAGTTGTCTTTATCTTAATTGTATACATGTAGTAACTTTTAATTCAGTTAAGACTGGCAATATTCCACATTAGCCTGCCTGTCAAGATCCATGCAGTATACTATAAAAAAGTAATTAGTTTGGTAATATGAATTTAACAAGTTTTAGCTCATTAACCTTGACACCAGCAGTGCTGGAGAGAGGAACCCTTTGATACTGTTCTCAGAATATACCAGGGCGCTCTGAAAATCTGTTAAAATCTGTGGCTATTATTCTCAAGCATGCACTAGTGTGTTAGCTCCTTTGTGCAAATACCTCATAGTAAGCCACAAATTACATTTTCTCAAGTCAGCGTTATAGATTGGGGTAGCATTTATTCATAAAAACTTTTTTTTCCATTAGGAGCTTTCTGGGATTTTTAAGAAGGTCCTTCAAGAGCATTGCCAGCTCTTTCCTGTGTTTCATTGTTCAGATTAGAGACCATTCCAGCACCACTTTTAAAAAGCTTACCTGAAGCGCAGCAGATGAATATTCATTATAACTTTTCAGTAAGTTAAGAAAGATGCTAATTGCAGAAATGCTTCTTCAGTTACTTCTTTTTGCTTTCCCGGTTCGCTTTTGAGAATTCACAGTTACGTTTGTAATAATGTTATTGTTTTAGCTTTAGAAATCTTATCTAATACTGCTGTAGGTACCATTATAAAATAGGAAAAAGAGCAAGATTTGCAAGTAAAGTACAAATAAATAAAGACAAAATCCTCTAGCAGTCAAAAGGCTCTTTTTTTATTGTATACTTACTTTCATACTTGGGTTGGGTATGTCTGGATTTCACAATTGAGAAGAGGCGGAGCTGAACTCATGTTCAGCCTCATAATACAACTGTAATCACAGAGGCATTTGAAAAACAGTGAGAAGGGATTCTATAAGAACACTCTATTTTCTTAGGGACGGCGTCACTTAATCACTTGCAGTCGTCGTGTCACATTTTATGATTTGGGGATGGGAGTTTGATGTAAAGAGAATTAGCACCCGCCTCTGATGAGCGACTTGAAATGGAGGGAAAAGAAGAGAGACATAACCTAAGTGCTTTAATGTGGAAGTGGGAAAACAAAGCAAAATGAACATGGAATACAGAATATTTTATTTTCAGGTCTTTGTCTTATTCATGATAGTGTAAAAATTTTCATGTGTGTACTTCTGTTTTATCAGCTGCCTTTCCTTTGTTTCCTGGCTTGCTCAGGCAGAAACTGCCTCTTGTACCTTTTAGGTTATGGAAGTATTCTTGATACGGCCATCCTTTCTGTGTCCAGTAACCTACTGAAGCTAGGGAACAGTTTTGATCGTTTTTCTCCTTTTGCTGGTACTTAGGTGGGTCACTGTCCAGATTTCAGTCTCCCCATTGCATTGCAGCTTCTGCCCTTTCTGCAAATCCCCCCTGACCTTTTTCCTTTGGCCTGGCTGCAGCACGTGGCCCGCAACCAACAGTTGCTCTTCATGCAGCAGCTAGTGCCGTTGCTGTGAGTGAAGGGTAAGAGGCATGCTGAGGTATAAAGGAATTGGGAAAGTTTTGCAGTGGTTTTCTCAAATGCGAAATAAAAGGCAAGTGCTGGATTGGGCATTGGTGACTGCAGCAATGCTGACACACATCAGGAGCACCCACAGAGATATGTGTTTTGGCTTTGTTTGAGAGCACGCAACTTTGTGTGATCCCAGGAGATAGAGGCTACCAACATGAGTGTTGGCAAGTGTGTACAGTTGTGGTGCAGGTGTGAGGAAACAGGGCAGAGCTGGAGGGAGCCGCTGCCATCTCTCCAGCGAGGACATGGGCATTTATTCCCCAGTGGAAAGCCAAAGCGCTGCTCAATGTGACTGACTCAATGTGTGCACTGTACGCAGTCAATCACAAGATTGAAGATTAACTTGGAACACTTTGATAAAGTGTCAAGCCAGAAGATAGGCAGCAAATAATTTTGCTAATTTACAGTGTTGATGAGAAGAGGGTTCCGGTAAAAGATCAGAGGTGTGATGTATGCAATGTGAATATTGCAGACTAATTTAAAAAAATCACTATTCTGAACTATTGTTAAAAACTTTTGTTGCATAAAGGAGCAATTAAACCTCAGATCAGTTTTCAGTGTCAGTAAGACTTAAGTACAAACTACTTTTTTTCTTTTCTCTTGGCATTTTTGCCTCATAAAAAGTGAACCTTTTTTTGTCTTGTAGAAATCTAATCCAAGATGAAAAAGTACATTAGATAAAGCTAAACAGAAATTTTAGTTGACCTCTAGGTAGTGGGGAGGAGTACGGTGTTGAGGTTGAGAAAGGTTTTTCACATGCAAAAAATCAGGAGGAAACACTGTACTTTGCAGAAGGTCTGTGAGTTTGAAACAGGATAATTGTGATTTTAGCCTTGAGAATACACCAAAGAATGGTACTTTACAAGGTGACTATTTTGAAGATTAATGTCACAAAATAATTCTATTAAATATTGTTCTTCTCAGACATTCAGCATTTTTCTTCCAAAATTTACCAAAATCCCTTCTGTGCGCAGGAGCTAGACTTTGTCTTTAAAGAGCATTTTTCACATGATCCATAAAATAGTTTCTTAAAATAGCTGAAGACAGTATGGATACGGGAAAAAGTGCTGTTTATGAAATCTTTTATCTAAGACCTAATTCAGATAGAATCACCTATATATGAAAGCAGAAAATTCTCATGTAGTGGGTAGTTAGGCAAATGTGTCTGTAAGCCAAAGCTGCGCCTGCAAATACTAGTTTTATTTCCAAAAGGGATGTTACCTTTTTTGAAATTTATGGAAAACTATGTCAGGATATTATGTGAAACAAACATTTCTGGTGACAAATGTATTTTTTTGTGTGTTTATGTTAAACTATGTATATGCACATATTTGTACGTGTGAACGTATCTCAATGTGTTTGAAAGAAGAGCTACAAATTAGGCTGCAGATGTGTGCCTTCTGATTTGGAAGTTTGTAGTCTGACCAGCTTAATTTTGGATTTAAGTATATTTCAAGGTATGCAAGCTTGATTTCTTGGCCTCACCTGAGTAATATAGCTTAGAAATAAGGCTTATATGTAGGCAGCTGTCTTCTTATTATGTTTGTGACTAAAAATACATCACTTCTAAGATTTTGTAGGGCAAGACGTGTGTTGTAGACATCCCACTTAAGGTTTTTTCAAAGCTAGCACGATTAAAAAAGGAGGTTTTGCTGCAAGATGTGAGGCTAGACACTGAAGAATCAATATGGCAGGGGGATCATGTTCTGGGGTAGTTGTTAGACCAATTACATGGATAGAGGGTATTTGCGGAGTAAGACACCAAATACAGGTATCAAGACATCCGGAGTTGTGGAGCGATTGAGGCCGTCTGTAGCTGTTACAAAGTGCAGTGCTGTTTAAAAATCTCAACAGTGAGTATGGATGTTTCTCTCTCTCTCTCTCTCTTTTAACTGAAAACTGCCTAGAATCTCAGAAGTAAAAATCATATCTTTAAGCTTCCCAAACTAAAGAGCTTTGGGAAGAGTGTATTTGTCATTATGTTTAATTTGCACATACCTCACCGAAGAAAAGGCCAGGGGAGCTAGGCTGAGAACACAGCTGTACAGGCAGCTCAACTAATTGCCTCTCCATCCTCAACCTCATTTATCTTCATTTCTTCCCAATTATACCAAATTATCAATAGTCTCTGTTGCATCAGAGTCTTAATCCCCTTTATTCAGGCAGCATTAGATAGTGGCAGATGAATTCTTGGAGGGAGTCAGGGTAAACAGCCATGAAATGCCACCTCTGGCAGATGGCATTGCTCACAAGAAATGTGACAAAACATTTGGAATTTGTTACTAGGCATTGGTATGAGAAAGCAAGCTGTCAATATTTTTTTAAATGATAATCAAGGTGGTGCATACTTATACCACAAGCAGAAATGAATCCTGTCCAAAACCTCAAGCTTAGTTAAGTTCAGCTTGGCGCTGTGCTATTGTATTTTGTTGCTGAAGCTTCTTATTTTTTCTTCTTCAGAAATATTTTCACTTTTTCTGGTATTAATATCACCATTTCAATAATGTTTGTTCTGATGATAGTTGTTAGTTATGGTTTTGTATGCCTCAGAAAGAACTATGAATTTAAAGACATAATATCCTATACACAACAAATTTAGGCTGTATTTTCTTGAATAGTTTGTTAGGCACTGTTAGTCTTTTCTAGAGGTTTGATCCTGCTCCTTAGAGAAGCTAATGTAAAACTCCCACTGATACTCATTGAGGAGAATTGCACTAGAGATTAAATGAGAGCAACCTAATGACTACGTTTGCTGAATGAGAAAAATACTCTGAAAATCAAAGATAGATTGAACCTGTAAGATGTCCAAGTGCTGTGGTAAGTATGTATTCTGCTATTACTATAAGCAAAAATGAAAGTGATTTTAAAGGAAGTACAAAGTTGGCTGCTGGTATAGTCCAGGATTTTTTTGTGTGTTATTTTTAGGCTGCAAGTAAGTGAAACACGGTAGATTTCACTGCTGACCTTTTATGTGAATTAGGTTTACTCTCAGGCTCTCCTGGTTTTGGCAGCATTCTACATTTTTTGAAAGTCAGTAATAACTTAGTGCAAGGAATCAAATGCCAGATATAAAAAATGGTGCATCTTCAGAATTAGTATATACCTTGCCAGTGTTCCCTGTACTGATGCAGTTTGTCGAAACTGTGCAAGTGTCAGCACTTACCCATGGAACCCAGGGCTGTAAAATCTCATTGGAGAGCTTCTACAGTCATGCAGTTTGAATAGAAAAGGATGTTGGGTATCCCTTTTGCAACGTCTCATGCTGTATTAAAATCTCCAATGTCACAAAGTTCTGTGTAGGGGCTTCAAGTTGGCACAGATTTGGAATATTGTCCAGATATATATGTAGGAGGTGCCACAAGTTATTTAATTCTTTCAAGCCATTTTTATATGTTTGAGTTCTTTCAGTATTGGGAGTTTTTGAGAATATTATAGATAAAGAATTCATTTATGTCACTACAGATTAACTCAGAAGATTACAATCTGTAACATGAATTGTTCATAATTATTTAAAAGAAACAGTAAATGATAAATTGTTGAAACTTGAATGATCTAATTTTGAACCATGGTGTTAACTATCTGCTGTGGATGGCAAGGTGTTCTCAGAGTCTTCTCAAAATCAAGCCAAGCTATCTGGCTGGTTACAGTCACAGTCAAAATATACAGTGCATTCATCTCAGTGGTTGTTCCAGTAAGTTGTTAAACATGGGAAAATAGTAAGTAAAAAACCACCAAAAGCAGAAAACACTTGGTTTGTGGGGAGTGAAGGGTCAATGATTATCATCACTGGAATCTGAATCCTAGTTCCTTGCTTGCTGGCTGCAGTTGTGTTTAGGAGGATGTATGTTTTATCCTTTCTGGCAGGCAGCCCTACGAACTCTGTTCAAGATCTGAAAGTTAAGCCATTTTATTTCTGGCTTGTGCATCATCAACAGTAACAAAAACATGACAGACCAAAATCTGACCTTACTTCTGTTGTGAAACACGTTTCTAACGTCAGTTTGCTTCTGCAGTAGAAAAGAGTTAATTTTTTTGTTGATGGCCCTTAACCAGGATACCATGTTCTAGTACAGTATTCTTATCTTTGCATAAGAAAATAAATAGGGATAGAGTCACAAACCAATTACTAAAAATGTTAGCAGTAACCCTTTAGAGTGCGGGAGGAAGCAGATCAGTTGTGAAAGAATGAATTGTAAACCTCTCAAAATAGTTTTGAACGTGTTTTCAAAATAGTATTGAACAATTAATGGTTGTCCTCTCTTTGAGTTCACCACCATCATGTCTGTTGAAATAATGATCTGTGCAGATTTTTGTAAGCTCTCTATTGTCAAAAGCACAGTCTATACTGTCAGGCGTACGGTCTCCCTGGCCCAGCTTTTCAGCGAGAGTGGAAAGGTGCATTGTCTGCTAGTTACCTCAGACTTGCTGAGGTTCCTGCAACAGTAGAAAAAAAACCTATTAAAGGTTATTAAATTCAAGGAAGATACCTCTGCTTTGGGAAGTTCCTAACATGTAAATTGTTGGAGAGTATCCTGGGAAATTATCACTGTAGGTTTTCTCTGTATTTAAACTCCTCAGTAAGTATTGCTTTTGGCCGTGTTGGAGACAAGGCATTAGGCTGGATGGGCTGTAGCTGTTGGTATGCAGTCATTCTGGGAGCCGTTATTCCTTTGGTGATATTGTCTCTCCGTCCTGAAATATCATGACTAATTTCCATTTTGGAAGCCATCAGTATCTGACTATTGATACAAACATTGCAAGTTTTCCCTCTCCATTATCACATGGTTAATGATCAGGTAACAAAGAAGCAAAGCATTGTTTATTAATTGTCAGAGCTTTTTTCCAGCATGTCACTTTCCTTCCAAGTCAAGCAACTTGTTTTGATTTAATATTTATGCAAGACTAAATCAGCAAAAGAAAAGAGAATGGGTACACGTAGCTAACTTTGAGCTGAGCTTTGGAATATTAGTGCATTATAATGAAATTTATTATAATAGTTTGTATCTAGAAAATGTTTCATCTTGCTAAATCTATCTCTAATGGGATGCTTTGGTAGTGTAAGTTGTTTGATATTTTGAGTTTAAATTAGTATCTTGCCACTTTGAGCAGTTTGTATTTTTTTTAAAGTAGTCTCTTACATCATATTGCATTTTCTTTTTTTCCTGTATCTCTTTATCCATTTTGCAGCACTTTCACATTTTTTAAATATTGGTTATATGAGGAAAAGGCCATTCATATTTTAGCAGTTGTCTACAAAAGACTGTTATGCCCAGAAGTTTTTGTTGCTGCAGCCAGTAATTTCTCTACACTGGTCTTAGAAAGTAGGAGATAACACTCTGTCGTATGTTAGTAGCCATCAGCCTTTTCATGTATGTAATTTGAAAGGATGCATGACCCAATTTGTTGTTCGAAACGGAGAGAGAGCAGATTTTATACTGCCCATTGCAGGACATTCCTGCTTTCCAAGGTAACTGGCAATAAGGAGTTACCTTATTGTTCCGGTATTGTGCTTTAGCACTATAATTACCAGTCATAATGTAGGAACTTCAGTACACATTGTATTTGCCACCACCTTATTTCTTTTTCAGTTTTAAAGGAAGCAATTGATGATTTGGGAGGGATGGTTAGATTCCTAAATAAACATGTCTGTGCTTTTATCTTCTAAAAAATTATCTCCCTGAAATTATTTGTTCGTAATTAAATTGGCATCAAATATTCTGACATATTCCAACTTATCATCAGTATCTTGTTTGCTGTGAAATAAACTTTGATTTTGCTGTCATTAAGACTTTTCAAAGAGTTTAGAAATTATATTCGGATTTCAGATGCCTTCTTATTGTATAATTATCAACAGATTACTTCACCTAAGTTCTGACAGACATATTTTTTAAGTATGACTGACTGATGGACAGATTGGGAATTGCTGAATTAATGGGCACATTTCAAAGCTTTGGCAGGGCTAAGCAGTAATTACATCTGCTGAGCCACTTGATAAGTTTTTGGAAGTAGCCCAGTAAAGCCATCACTGGATTTCTTGAGTTTTAATATCTTATCCTACACACTTCCATGGCTTTTGTGAAGGACACAATCCAGAAGTTGCTAGAGCTGAATACACCCAGCTAAACAAATCAATGCATTAAAGCTTTAAATGCGTTGCAAATGTTCCATTTAGATTTTCAGGTAGGTGTCATGCTCTTGGGGCTCATTAAAAATCTCATTCCTATTTTAAAGTAAAAAAGTTTATTTGGGACCACAAAAATTGTCCACACTTGCATGGTCTCCATAAATAACATCATCTACTGCCAATATGAGGGACAGAATTTGGTCATTATCCTGACCAGGAGCGGTTTTATGTTTTTCTGACAGGAAAGTGAGTTTAGCAGGCATATAACCTGGGTGGCATCTTTGTATCCTTACTGCAGTGAGATTCTCAGTTTATCAAATATGACAGAAATTGTTTTCAACCTGTTCTTCTTCTCGTGGGACATTCATATGCTGATGCCATGAATAGAGTTGATGGAACATTGTAGGCCGAAGTATTTTCATCAGAGGATATTCTGTGCCGGCCAAAAAAGTGACTGTTTTTCCCACATTGAGGTGAGATAAGGATATTGGTAAAAGCAAATAGTCTGAGACACCTGAGAATACTGGGGCTGGGAATGCTGGCCAATAGGCCAATGTTTTTTCAAGAGTACTGGGGTTCTAGATAAGCAAAAAGAAAATTCAGAGGCCTTGTGTGTGCTGGACACTTATAAAAGAAGTTAAGGGTGATAAATACTTTGATATTCTCAGTGCTGAAATAGCAGTGCACTGAATACTTTTTCCTTTGCAGCTGATGCTTATGTTTAATATGCCCAACAGCTTGAAAAATAAGTTAAAAAATAATTTTAGACTAAAATTGGGCAGTGGGGATGGTATTGCTTTTCACAATTTGAGTTCAATTCTTCAGAAATGTATCACAACAAAAAAATGAAATGACAGAGATTGAAACAGTGTGGTGGTTCAATTCAAAGGTACCTCTGACAGAGTGGATTTCATTTAGCCAGACCAGGCAGTTTTAAGGCTGATAAAATGAATTTGAAACCAAATGAAAAGAAACTGTCACCAAATAGGACTTTGATTACTTTCTGGAGATCTTTCAATACTTAAAAACAAGACACTAATTTAATCATGACAAATATATTTTCACCAAAACCAGTTGGTTTGATTTTCCTTTGAAGAGCAGAAATGCAGAGAGAGGTTTATTACTAGAAAACATGGAGCTTTAAAGAGTTTTCTTATAAAATTACTAAAATGGGTGAGTAGCAGCAGCTTAAGAAAAATGAAACCGATCTTATCTCTTGCATTTCCTTCAACTAAACAAAATGAAACTTAAACAGAGGCGCTTTGCTTACAGACATGTGCAGGACTGTAAATAACCTTGCAGTGGCTCTGTGACATCAGTGGCATGCGCATATATTGCTTAGGCTGATTTTACCCATTTGTCGGTGTTACCTACAATTTAACTCCCTGTGCATCTGAACTCATCCAAATTCACTGTTCTTAGGGACGCTGGAAGAGAGACATACAGAATTTGGCTGCTGGGCTGTAAAATGACATTAAGGGAATGCTTGCCTCTCACCACATTTTAATTTAGAAGTGAATGGGCTAGGGTTTGTTGCATTAGTTTTGCTTTTCCTTGGTTAAACAGAAGTGTAAGTCATGCACTGATAACTGTAAGTTCTCTCAAATAACCAGTTAAGATGGGTAAATACCAGACTTTAATAGTTAAATATATAATAAATAACTCTTCCTTTTATCAAATCATATAGAGTCCATCTTTATCTGTGCCCCACAAAACAGGCACTGTTTCATGTAGGTGACTCTGTATGGTGCAGTCACGCAGGCCTTTGTTTTTCATCCACATTGTGCATTTAGCTGCAAATCTGAGATCAGAAGTGTACACCACACATCTGCTGTGTGGCCTGAACCAGGTGGTTGAAGCAGGCCAGACCTTTTTACGCTGCTTCAGCTGGACTGCCAGTGCTTTCTGCAGCCCTTTAGGAAGCTGGACAGCTAATATCTCTGACTTTTTCTTCTCACTTCAGCATGGCTACATTAAGGAAACCACAGTCAATGTGCTTGCTTCTGACAGTCATCAGGAGCTCTGGAAGATGGAGGTTCTTGTCTCTCTTGCCCTTTTTTAATGCTGAGTACAATCTGTTCTGGGACAAGATCGACTAGAATGAGGACAAGATCGACTAGAATCCAAACAAGATAAGGAAAAATTACCTTTTTGTCCTTTAGTTTTAGCTGTTGGAGAGAAGGTCATATGGGTAGTGGGTAATAGTGTTAAACAGAAAGCTTTTTGTAAAGTATATGAATGATGTATTGGCATTTTGACAAATCAACAGACTTCTGAGTACTCTAATAATATTCCTATGGCACTTAGGAATCAAGTTACTAATATTTGAAAGTGGGATATTCTTTCTCATTTAAATAAAAAGTTACATTTCCCCTCATCTGAAAGAGGTAAGTCCAATTGCTGTTGTCTCGTTTTCCTTAATGTTGTATGTTTGCTTTATTCTTTCATGTATTTTTTCCCCTTTTTGCTTCATATATACCTAAAATAAATCACTTGAAGTCCATCTCTCTCTTTGCAGTACTATGGATCGTCTAATTTTAGACTCATTTACCCCTGTATTAAGAAGAATGAGATCCTTCAGTAGCTTAGTGTGGACAAAGAATTTGTTTTTTTCCTAATACAAGTTTCTTCAAACCAAATCTTTTGAATATTATGAGAGAAGAAAATTCAACTCCTATACCTCTATTTCTCTGTGGTGTATGGTGTGACTCACATTATAAAGTTTCATTTTAGATTCAGCTGTAAGCTCATCATACCAAAGACAGCATTTGGAATCAGAATATGACGTCTTTACCTCACACCTATTTGGACAAAAAATGATGATGAACAGAAATCTCCTGAAAAATTGTGGCTAGACCTAAATTTAAAGTGTTAAGGAGGATTTATTTTTTTCTAGGTATATTTGCTTGTAACTTTTATGGTAACAAAGATTTTGAATATATACGTTGATATGTATATATATCAAATAAGTATTTGCTGCTAAAAAATGCTGACAACTGTGTTACTTAATAAGAAAATGTGTATGCTCAAAAATAAATACTTTCTTGAAAAGTTGTGTGACAGTAAAAGGGCTGAGTATATTACCACAGGTTTGCATTTTACATCTTTGGTTTGTAATGTGAATCTGGTTCTGGCTTGCTCTTAATTTATATGTAACTTTTCTTATGGAAATAGATAATGCAGGGAAGGATGCAAGTTTTCTTTTAAAACTATTAGTTTTCAGCTGTGCAAAGCGGCTGTGGGTAGGATGAATTGGCAGTGTTTGTGGTATAGAGCACGGGAGTAGGACCCATGAGATCTGACTGCTCTTCCAGTTTCACCATTAGTCTAACAGGTAGCATGGAGGAAGTTGCTTCATAATTCTGCACCTCAGCTTCCCACTTGGCAATAATCATACTGCCCTTATAAAACACTTCACAATTGAACAGTTCTTGGTAAGAAGAAGTTCTAATTATTATTTTCTTTTTAAGAGGCTTGGTATTGCATAGGATGTGCAGTCCAGATTAAATGGTGAAGCTGTTATCTTTGTGGTATACTACAGACTACAGGATACATTTCATTTAACATGCTCTTTTATTATACATCATATGCTCAGCAGTATTTTTTTTACTTTCTCTAAGGAGAAGTGATAGGGAACATAGGAATACAGGAATGGTCTGTAGAGATAAGTGTATTGCAATTTATTCTTGTGTTGCTGGCACTGAATACTGGAGCAGATTTACAAGTGAAATTTGCAGGAAAAAAGTTATTACTGTCCCCATCTGTAAGGAAAACTGGTCCACTGATTTGGACTGTACAACATAATTTAAATTCAGTTTCCCATTCCATTGGGGGTTTCCTGTATTCCCTTAAGCAAGTCACTTCTTTTCACAGTGCAGTTTTCCAACTGTAAAATGAGAATTACTGTATTTTCCTAAGGAATGTGCATCAGTTGTAAATCTCGGCACAGAAAGCTGGTAGGACACTCTGATACTGCAGCTTCAGGGCTATGGAAGTATGGTGGGTAGGTACACAAGGCTTTGGAAAGAGGAGAGAAACTTCCAGAAATAAGTAAATGAGCTGAGAGCTTAGGCCATCTGTGCCTGGGTTTGGATGTTGGAGAAAAACAACTGGGGTGAGGAAGACCTTTAGATTTAGAGATTTGTGCCTAATTTTTGTGGCCTCTGTCCTGATACATGAAGTTACATGCATGAATTTTGTTTCTAAGCAAAAAAAAGTCATTCTAAGGTGCATGGCGTGTTTTTTTGAGGAAGAATAAAATGTAAATGTTAAATTTACTGAAGAAGCACATGGAGAAAAACAAAGCTCATTTGGTAAAACCAAACTGTTAGCATTTCCTCCGAAAATCTTCTTAAATGTAACTTGAAAAATACTTTACCAAATAATACCACCTGTGTTTCACAAGAGTCAAAATGAACAACTTCTGTACTAAGTAGCAATCAAATGTTATTTGAATGAGCTGATACACAGTATATTAAATAACAAAGATGCTGACACAGCCTTAACTCTAGTAGTTCTTCTAATTACTGCACTATGCCATGTTATATTATATCACATGGCATAATTTAGTGTATCTTTCTTTGTCAATGTATTACTCATCATTTTACAAATTACAAATCTTTTATAGGAAGGCAATTCATACTTGGTCATAGTGCTGAAATGATGGAGTGTTTTCCTTTTTCCTCAATCATTGATCTTTCAAACTTTTGCATTCAGCAGTATTAATCATGTTTATTAGCTGAGTGTTGTCATAAAGAATGGAATTTTTCTGTTACTTTCATATTCAATTAAAATGTTTTTTGTTTGCTGCCTCTGCCTCTATCTGCTGCATCACAGTAATCTATTTACTTATTCTAATTGAAATTCTTGTTCATAAAGTCAAAACAAAGCCAGTACTGCAGTTAGGCATTTTCATAACAATCTATAATCTAGTTGAAAATGTGGGTGTATCTGGGAAGGGTGTGTACTGAAAATATAACTATAGCAATGCTTAATCTTAGTATTTAGGTGGCTTGCTTTTGGACCAGATGTATTTTAGAATTCACTAACATGGTCAGCTTGGCTGCTGTTTAAAAGGAACTTGTTATTCAAGTGTATAAGTGTAATACTGAAGAAAACTATGGTCTGTCAAATTGCTGCAGAAGTCCAAACAAATATTCTAGACCAAATATGAGTGCCTAGTTTGCTACGCTGTTTTTGTTTTAGACAGTAATTACTATGCATAATAGATATATGGACTCTTTAAATTTAAATTCCTGAATATTGATTATTTCCAAGCCTAACCTAGTGCCTGGCTTGTTTAACCTAGCAAAGTGAAGTGGTTCACTTAGGACATCCCCAGGATCAAACCCAGCAGTGGAGGGAAAGCTCTTGAAGCTCAAAGATAACATAGCAGCAGCATAAATTGTTGTAACCTGTTCAGGGATGAATTTAAGCTAGAATGCTTGTGTGCATGGAGGAATTGAATAGCTGAGCGACTCTCCAGTAAGACTGACAGCAGTGAGAGACCTGACAGGCCTGAGGGTGGACACGGATTAGTGTCTGGCAGGGACTGGGTGGCCTGATTCCCTGTGATAGCAGGAAATGGTTATTCAATGTCTGAGATGTTCTCTTTCTGCCTTATTTACTTAATTGTGACTGATGTTTACTTGGATGATTTTATCCTTAAACATTTAGGTTTTCCTGTTTCCAGAAACTGGTGTCAGGAAGGTATTTTTTTTGCCTGGTGTGTATTTATTCCTTCATTAAAAAATCTTAAGGTATCATTTCAAGTGCTGTGTTTGTCCTTGGTGTTTAGCCGTGCAAAGAGTATTAGCTTGCTGCTAACCAAGCAAAATGTCCTTTAAAGAAAAGTAGATGCCATTTGTGGTTTGTTTGTACCCTGTTTTGCAGGTGGAAGTGAATCTTCCTGGGATAAAGACAAGCTTCAGTCTCCCATTACAACGGGGTCACAGCACAGCATTGGTCATCCCACACTGTCAGGGCAGTCGAGCCTTGGAAGTGCGCACCCACTCAGTCCTCTCCAACAGAATCACCTGCTTACCAACAGTATGTACTGTGCTTGTACAGGGGGTAAAGAAGTACAGGGAGCTCTGCTTGGAGGCTGGGTTTGCGTTCCTTCCCAGCATCCTAGAGATGGGGAAAAGATTGGGAGGCGCATGAGTGACAGAGGGTCAGTCCTCTCATTGTCTGCTGCACTTGTACATGATGTCCAAGCCACCCACTGCTGGGTTAGGGACTGTCAGTCCTTAACTGATATTTCCATATGCTGGGCTGAAGGGAAAATAGCCATAAAGCTGCTTAAAATTTTAGCTATGTGAAAAAATTCTCTTCCAAGTGAAAATGCTGACCACCAAATAAAGATATGAGAGTCAGGAATAAATGCAAAATATCTAGTTAAATGCGACCAGAAGCAGTCCCTCTTCCTTGTTTTGCCTTGTACCTGCCAGGTGTGGGCAAGGTTATCCATTGAACCCAGCTATCCAAAGCAAGTAGAACAAAATGACACAGATGAAGTTTGGATTTGGAACTTAAAGCTCCCTTTCAAACCTTTCTCTCTTCCATACCATAGGAAGGGAGCGGGTGTGAAGCCAGCAGTTCCACTTCTCCTTTGCACCCAAAGAGGGAAGGAAGGGAAAGTTATTCCAAGAAAGGTGTTGAGGATTAATATTTTAAAAATTAGGGAGAAGTTAATTCTAACAGATTATGATGGATGAAGAACAAAAGTCTCACTATTTCTGAATTCTTTTTTGTTTGTTTAAGCTCTTTCAGTTTTGAAAGTTGATTTTTATGTATTTTAGTGAATGAAAACACAATTTTAGGAGCAGATATTTCTTTGTTGTCTGTGTAGGGCTCCAGACTTGAACAAAGCAAAGCCATTGAAATGACTCCTACAATATGGACTGCTTTGTTTATGGGAAGGTATGGACCTGGGCATTTTGGATTACTGTCAGTAGCTAGGAATCACGAAATCATAGGTTCCAAGATCGCTGTAGTTTATTCTTTCATTTTAGGTTCTTGTATAATTCTATAACTGTATATGTTTTGCATACAGGTATATTGTGTTCTTTGCAGTTAAAGAAAACTTTATTTTCCAGTAGATTTTGTAGTAGGCAAATGTCTATAGGCCATTAAAGGGTTTATTGAATGTCAGACATTATGTCCAATGATTTGCAAGTGTAGGATATATTTCCTTCATAGTCCTCTGAAATGTTTGACGGATTGTGTCTTAAAACTGGTGATGTGCTGTTAAATTCTGTTCGTAGTTTGCATTTAGTTTGCATGTCAATTGGACTTTAAGTAGACGTACAACTCAATGTGGCCAGATGGTGTCTGGGAGTTCTGGAACTCTATAGAGTATGAGGAGAGATTATTGGGCTGTTAAAGGAGACATGCAGAGGAACAAAGTCTTATGGATGTAAGCACTGAAGGGGATTTTCAGTATGGTTTAAAGTGAAGGGATATGTATGTGGGCTTTGCTTATTACTTGTCATCGTTAATATTGGCATGGATCATCATATAAAGTACATAGTGAATCATAAGACTTCACAGTTGTTGATCATGATATACTCAAGCTAAACGGAAATAATGTGAGAGCTAAGAATAAGTATATTTTTGCCTTTCGTGGTGGGCACAGTGATGTTTTTATATCACTATAGGCAAATCGCATTGGAATAGCATAAGCTATATCAGTCAGTGATATTTTTTGTTGTGGGTTCTGTCATACACCCAAATGGTGACTGATCTTCTCCTTTAGAATAGTTAAGATAGAGCCAAAAGTTAAAAAACTTTTAGAAATAATTAACATCAATAGCAAATGGTTAGGACTAGTTATATGATTATGTTATTCACTACTTGTACCTGAGATTTTTTATGAGAATTTATAATCTACATTTCATTTAGAAGAATTATATGACATTTTCTGTGGGGGAATGAGTCCTCTTTTTTCCTGAAAAAATAATTTTGGATAACCAAAGGTAGCTTCAAGTGGTCTCTTTAATGAATTCTTAAATGCAAAATAACCCTAAAACAATTTTTTAAGTGAAGTGATGTCTTGGTGTTGCTTTCCATTGTAGTCATTACTAACTACAACAAGTAATACACATGCTATAGATATTAAATAGATATTAATGAAACATGAGAATCCAGTTCTTGGTAGCAGTAACATCACCTTTTTGGCAATGTCAAGATCTCAAGTTGAATTTCATACTTTCTAAAATTGTTTTATATCCTTAGCAGAAGCCAATTTAAAATGACTTTTTGGAAATTATAAAAACCTCTGGCAACAATTCTAACCTCTCATTACATGTTCCAGTTCACAGACCTTCCGTATAAGAGTTCAGTAGTGTCTGTAGTCCAACACTCAGCTTCCCGTATTCAAGAAATTGTGCTAATATAAAAATCTAGTCTCAGATTGCTGTGTATGTGAATTGAGCATAGTAAGAGGACTTGGTAGGAATATATTGTCATGTAAAATTATTAATAAATGATAGTTGGATGTACTGAAAGAACATGCAAATATCTGCATGTTTTGTGTTTTTTTTTCTTTACTGCCCTTAATAGAAATCACTGAACTTACGCACTGTTGTATGCTCATTTTGCTAATATTGTGTTACTTTACATCTGTGTGTTTCTTTCCCTAATGCAAATCATACAGCCTTTTCTGGCGTGCAGAGACAATCCCTGTGTAACATCAAAATTATTAACACAGTAATACTGAATTTGACTAATCAGTGTTCCAGTAGAATACAGACTTTTAAAAATGAAGGTGTTGGGTTATAAAATGGACTGACACACATAACCTGTCAATGCTCTCTTCTAGGGATAGACCTGCCATTCATGATGATGCCTCACCCTCTGCTTCCCGTCAGCCTACCTCCCGCTTCGGTTGCAATGGCAATGAATCAGATGAACCACCTCAATACAATAGCTAACATGGCTGCAGCAGCCCAAATGCACAGCCCTCTTTCCAGGGCAGGGGCCTCTGTTATAAAGGTAAGAGTCATATACAAGATTCAGAAAAAAAAAGAAAGCTTTTCATGGCTGACCCAAACATTTACAGTGATTTTCTTAAGGAAGATAACTAAGAGCTTATACTGCCTATAGCACACCTGGTCTGCCGTTCCTGATAGTGTCTGAGGAAATGCCCATGAGTACAGTCAAAAAGTTAAGATGATCTGCTCTATCTACGAATCTGTAACGTAATTAAAAACAGAAACTAGCACTCACTAACAGTCACTAGGGGAATAAACAGTGCTGTATCTGTGAAAGCTCAGAAGCTATTCTAAAATGTTGTTTAAAATCAAACTTAACGTTATACTTCAAAGAAAATGCTATAGGAGGTCACAGAAACTTCTAGTGTGGTGAAATTCCAGAACAGGTTAGTAGCAGAGAAAATAATCAGAAATACCTTAGTGATTATAGTCTCTGCTAACCACGCTAAATATCCTTCTGGCTGGATAAAAATTGTTTCCTACTTCGGAAAGGCTTCTGGTAGTCTGTTCGGAGCAGGTTGCTCAGAAAATTTTAAGCCTGTGTTGATTGCTGCAGAACTGCCACACGCTAAAAATATGTTAAGACAAGAAAATTTCTAAGTAGAAGGATACAGGATCAGTGCATGTGAAGGATTGGTGCTATGGCATTCTCTAAAACACAGCGTGTCCTCTTTTTATTGAGCAAAAACAAAAGGCTTTATGAGTCTTTTATATGTATTTTCAGGCAAGTGCATGTTTCTTGTTGAGAAAATAACACTTTGTCACCTTTTGAAGGTATTTACTATAATCCATTTGTCTTTGTTTTTAAATATGTGAGTCTGTAGAGCTGCCTGTTCTGGGAGGTACAGGTCTTTTCACTTTGATGTTTATGCTCGTTTACACTCATGTATCCCCATCAGTCTGGAATCCTAAAATTCTGAGTTGCTTTATTCTAATAACCCTCACTGATTTGCTGAATTAATCTCTTACATCTTTATTATGAAACATCCTAATTATCAAGTATCATTATTTTATCATTGAGAAAGCTTCTGTTGCTAATATTATAGGAACTTTTCTTTCTGTTTCAAGTACAGAAAGAAACTAGTAGTACACAACCACATTTCTTTTTCATGCATGTATTTACTGATATCAGCATCCTTTTAAAGAAGAAAGCAAATCTTTTGTGTCCCATTACAGTAGTATAAAATATTATGTGTCTCTGTTGCTGAGGTTCTGGAGATCTTTGGTTTTCTTCTGATCTTATTCTTGGGCCAAGCATCTCCAAAATTATCTCAGGTTGTTTCTCTTATTTAGTAAGACTCCAAGTTATGGCCAGCGTTGTTCTTAATACTTTTTGTTAACATTTTGTTTTTAGGGTTCTGGGAGGCTGGTAAAATTCAGGGCGGGCTGTCTCCAGTTAGAGATTATTTAGGGTTAAGATCTGTAAAAAATCGTTATCACCAATATGTCCACACAGTTACTGACTGGGCAGAATAAAAGTGATACCTCTGATGTCCAACTGTGCGTTAGTTAATGCAAGTCACTGGATTGTTAGAAATTAACTGAGGTTCCGTTTGTTTCACTCAGTAGCCTTTTCTTTAACTGTTTGGAGACCTTTTGAGAAAATCATAACTTAAATACAGCAGTGGAATATGCTTTGATTATATTTGAAATGCTATCCATATGTCAAAATGAAGATTAAATATGTATTTGTAAGCAATGCTAGTTCTTTCTAACATAAACTGCAGTTTTTGCAAACAGGTTTAGCAGGCCCTTGCTGATCCTAGTTACTCGTTTACAGCTGTTTTTACCCCAGCACCTGCACTAGAGGATACACAATATCTCCACAGGAACAGCAGGTCTCACTAGCACTCTAATGGGAATTATATCCTCTACATGATGTAGAGGAAAATACACCAGTAGCTAATGTGACAGAGGGAAAATGTGCATCCATTGCTATGTTACTCTTACCTGTCAAGTGATGCTGCATCTTCCTTTTGTTTCTTCTGAGTGCTGAAACAGTAAATGAATTTTATTACAGAGTGTGAGGCTCCTTTCATCCTTTCCTGCCCTTATGTACAATCATCTACATCTGAGTGATGACCAATTAAGACAAAATTCTTGTACAAAACAGGTAAAAGAAAAGCATTGCCACTGTTAAGTTAGCGATATTACTTTTATTAGATAACATTATTTAAGTGCATTTAATAAGTACAAAAATGACTAGTTTTAGATAGACTGCAGCCTCATGTGATTACTTAAAAAGGACGAAATGAATTGAATATATTGAGTGTATATCTGTTTCCATACTCTAATGACTAAAACACCACTTGGCCTGTTTCCTAAAGGTGTGAGAATCAGCTGCTTTATACAGGTTTTGAATGAAGTCATTATGCTTTTTATATCACATTTGCCATTTAGAAATAAGCTGTTCTACCAAGATATGCATGATCAGCAAAGTTAACATTTAGTGCTCCAGAAAGAAATGTCATAACTATGAAACTTGATTTCTTCCTGACAGGAACACTATAAATTAAGCAGGCAGAATGGCCAGGCTCACTAAATATTCTTAGCCATCTATAATGTGATCTGATGTGATTATAGCAGCACCCACTAGCACTACTACCGCTACAGTTCTGACAGTGCTGCTGTAATAAATCCCATCTTTCAGGGATTTACTATGCATCTGAAGAATTCTCTGTTTGAAACTTGTCTCAAATGGTTCTGGAGAATCTGTATAATGGAGGGTCTCCTGTGGCAAATGCAAAATTTGACAGTAACCCCAACTTCACCACTGTCTCTATTGTCCCTCTTGTGTCTACTGTCCTGTTACTTCTTTTTTTTCCAGAACTGTTCTTCAGCTGGATGAACTCTGCCATCCAGTCACTGTGTAAAAGGTCTAGGTGTAAAATACTTTGCCAGCCTGGTCTTGAGGGCCAGTCTAGTGTGGAACTTAGCTGAAGTATGCCTGAATCGTAGTTTAGGATAGAAACAATAGTGAATAAATGTAGTAGTTTACTCTCATCCAGTGGTTTTGTTCCGTAACTCTACTTGGTGACAGTGTTCTTGGGTCTTCAGAAGCGAAGTTTGGGTGGGCTCTTTACAGAAAACAGAAAAGATTTCACTGAAAGTTATGGAACAACTCAACTCCTGAGAGCCGTAACTATATAACATTAAGATTTTTATTTTACAGTGAACCTATAATGAATATGACCAATTATGTAACAAATCACATGACTATTATTATGCATTCACAGCATATAGAGCCATGGAATAGTTAGGGCTGGAAAGGACCTTAAGATCATCTAGTTCCAACCTCCCTGCCATGGGCAGGGACACCTCACACTAAACCGTGCCATCCAAGGCTCTGTTCAACCTGGTCTTGAACACTGCCAGGGGTGAAGCATTCACAACTTCCCCGGGCAACTCATTCCAGTGCCTCACCACCCTTACAGTAAAGAATTTCTTCCTCATATCCAATCTAAACTTCCCCTGTTTTAAGTTTAAACCCATTACCCCTTGTCCTCTCACTACAGTCCTAATGAAGAGTCCCTCCCCAGCATCCCTATAGGCCCCCTTCAGGTATTGGAAGGCTGCTATGAGGTCTCCACGCAGCTTTCTCTTCTCCAGGCTGAACAGTCCCAACTTTCTCAGCCTATCTTCATACGGGAGGTGCTCTAGTCCCCTGATCATCCTCGTGGCCCTCCTCTGGACTTATTCCAACAGTTCCATGTCCTTTTATGTTGAGGACACCAGAACTGCACCCAATACTCCAAGTGAGGTCTCAGGAGAGCAGAGTAGAGGGGCAGGAGCACCTCCCTCGACCTGCTGGTCACGCTCCTTTTGATGCAGCCCAGGATACGGTTGGCTTTCTGGGCTGCAAGCGTGCACTGCCGGCTCACATTCATTTTCTCATTGACCAACACCCCCAAGTCCTTCTCCGCAGGGCTGCTCTGAATCTCTTCCCTGCCCAGCCTGTAGCTGTGCCTGGGATTGCTCGGACCCAGGTGGAGGACCTTGTACTTGGCATGGTTAAACTTCATTATGCAATTTATCATAAAGGTCCTGTTAACATGTATGCTGAGAACGCCAATTTAACAGAATGCTGAAAGCACACCTAAATCATAACAGATCATTTAAATGAAATTGGGTCCAAAGGAGTTGAGACCTCACAGCAT
Source organism: Amazona ochrocephala (assembly GCA_039720435.1). Lineage (NCBI taxonomy): Eukaryota > Metazoa > Chordata > Aves > Psittaciformes > Psittacidae > Amazona > Amazona ochrocephala. Next base: position 16,181,758 of record CM077883.1, read on the forward strand.
GTAATGTTGTATGGCAAGTATATGAAGGTGTCTCACAGCAAAAATGGGACTAGCTCTTCTGTTCATTGACAGACCTCAGAATAAGACCATGCCCGTATACCAACTCTCTGTCCCTAGAGGCCTTGAGCAGTGGATCCTCAGGCTATGTACAGGAGTATTAAGGTAGTGTCATCAGTTCCAAAGTCTTTATTTATGCAGGTTAAGCCAGAACAGGCTTATATGATTAAAGAACATATTAGCTTGCAGTGCACAATTTCAGACAAAAGGCAGGGAGAGAGTGCAGGGGGAGGTTTGGGGAGGAAAGCATAAGGAGAGCTAGAGTTTCTGGAGCTATGACTATGTGAAACTGTGTAAGTACCGAAAGGCCACTTTCCCAGATGTCCTTTGACACAGGTTAGTGGGAGATACTGTGAAATTTTGGGAACCAAATCCAAACCAGGGACTTTGGGCTGCTCTCTTTTGTGTTAGATATCAAAGGAGTACTGAGGTAATGAGGCAAACTTTATCCCAGAGTTCCAAGAGCCTCTTTTTCCCTTTTATCCCAGTTTTTCCTTGCTGCTTGTTCTATTCACCTAACATGTTTTGCACTTTCCTTTCTTCTCTTGCTCATGGCTCACCCTTCCTCTTCCATCTCTCCTCCTTTTCTTTCCCTCTCCCTTTCCTGCTGGCTCTCCATCAGCCTCTTCTGAGCCGCTAAGAGATGTGCTTCTGAGTAGGAGTTTTCTGCAAATTGGTTTCATGCTGTCCATTTTTCTTCTGTCATCATTCCCTCATGCTTGCTGTATTCCTGCTTTTCTCTTACTCTTTCTGCTCGTATCCAGCTCGCAATTAGGAACAAATGGCACATTTGTTGAATGCAGCTGGGAAACCAAGAGGAAAAAAGTTAAAATGTAAAAACCCCACCACCCTCACTCCAAAAAAAAAACAAACAAACAAACCAACCCAAAAAGGACATTTTAGGTGAAACACAGTGTTTTGTTTTGAGAGGGAAACTGGAATCTTTTGCTTCACAGCAACCCTACACAATTCACAATTTCTGGCTGAGTATTTTTGTCTGCTGATAAACAGAGCAAAGCATTGTTTGTACAGTGTGATCTAGACATGCAGTAGAGATTTTGGAGTCTCCTTTTCTTTGTGTTCTGTTCTCCTGATTTTGCGGGATTGTTAAAGCATTTGTAACGGATGTATATGACATGAGTTTAAATTCCCTGAAGAGAATACAGATGGGCTGTGTAATTATTGCTGAGAGGTGCTATTTTCTGTGTGCTGTACAACTCACATTCATAATATTTGCTTGTCAGCCAGAAAAATGTGGCCATCTCTGAATACTCTGAAACAGTTCTTCTCGATATAAAAACATATCTCATTACAGAATGTATAACATATTTAATTTCATATCTCTCTGTGCATTCAATTTATTCTGAATTACTTTTGGACTATTACAACATTTATAAAATAAAACTTTGGTAAAATTTAAGTTCTTTTTCTCATTATTAGATTTATTCTGACCTGTTTCATAGCATATGTTCATTGCTGGCAGGTTATTGCTGAAATGGGCATTAGAATATGCTGGGGGAGTGACATGTGAAGCAGTAATTTGAGTTGGTGTTTCCTTGCAGGTGAGTAGGAAGGACTGGCAAGAGTTTCTGCCCCTCGTCTGGCTGGAGCTGTAATGCAGCACCGGTTGCGTAGTCACTGGGGTAGCTCATACATAAAGGGGCTGAATTTTGCCTTGTGCCTTATGCCTCTATTTGTGTGAGAAGACGAGTAGTATCTATAAATGTCAGCTGTTTGAAAGACAGTGTTACGTCAGTGTGGGCAGAAAATACATGTAGCACATAGCCTCCTTGGCTGAATTTGTTCCAGGCCACGGGCATGGTCCAGCAGTCTTCTGGTGAGATGCTGTGCTTACTTTGTGCACAGGCAGTTGGTATAGTTCTTTTATTTTAAAGTAGCAAACATACTTAGCACTGTTAGGTATATGGTTTGACTTAAAGGTCTTTTCCAACCTAGATGATTCTGTGATTCTACGTTTCTAAGTTTGCTTCTTATAAGGCTAATTCTATGGCTGTATGTGTAGTGAAGGAGAACTTAATGTGCAGTTTTGTGTCTTTTTATTCACTGAAACGGAGAAACTGCTGTGTTGGGTGATGTTCAGGTCCCTACAAATTGCATTAAATACCCTTGTGATCTCTCCGTCTTTGAAGGGAGTCATATCCCTCTTCCTGCAATGCCAAGAATGCCTCACTCTTTAAGTCTGAGATACCTAGTTGCTACGTTAAAAAGCAATGAATAGTTAAACTTGGAAATGGAAAAAATACAGTAAGAAGCGTCTCTTTTTTTGCAAAGCTTGCAAGTGAATATTGTGAGGTCAAGCGCATACTAGCTTTTAGTTCTGTCTCAGGTCTTTATAGTATTGGCTTAGTCATTTGTATTTGTACTTAATAACTAATATAGCTGTAGCATAGGTTAGATACAGCATTATCATCGTTAGTCCTGGGAGTGCCTTTCTTTCACTCAGTAACAGTACTGGGTGGAACAATTCATAGGAGGGGTACAAGTAGAAAGTTTCCATTACCAGATCCTTTCTGATTTTAGTCAGTATTATGCTTTCAGATTCAAATTATAATGTAAATGTAAAATCTTAATATACAAGTGAAGGCTGACAGTTTTCACAGTGACTGCTGATTTAAGAAATGGTGAAGAAGGAAGCTCTTTGGCTCTTTACCAATACCATCATATTAGCTGCAGGTTTCTGTTTGGCTGAGCAGCTGGCAATTAATGAATTGATAGGAAGTAGTCACAAGGTAATGGAATTAGCAAGTGAACATCTGGTATTAAAAATCAGTAAATACAGAAAAGTTTTTATGATTTTTCAAATTTGGTGGGAAAATAATTGCCAGTCGACAACAACTGTATGTACACAGTGAAAAAAAAAAAGGGTATTTTAAATGGCAAAGTAGATATTTTTAAGTGAATGACTTCCCAATGCACCGCAAAAGATGAATGGAATCCAGCTGGCTTTCAGACATACAGATCCTATCTTAGTTTTTAGACCAGCTGTTTACCTTGTTCATCTCCAGTTCTTAGCAGCACTTGGAGATTCTGTAAGTAGCTCAGAAGACCAACTCACCCATAGCCTTTGCATGTGTCCATTTCCAGACTGAGATAATTCAAAATACAAACGACTGTTCTCTTGCCCAGAAATTGTAACTCTAACCATGGTATTTCTTGTAGGCCACTCTCTGGCATCATTTCAGATTTAGCACAGCTCCTGCTAACCATTTCAGGATCATTCTTTTTGTTTGAAAAGCCTGAATGCCAATTATGTACTGTTTTTCTCAGTAATGCATTAGTTAAAGACTGTAAACTTCAGAACAATGTTAAAAATGTACTTTATATTAAAATCCAAATAGTATTGGTATCAATTAAGTTTGACTGGAAAGAAATATATGCCTTAGTATTAACTAAAAATAAATAAAAATTAAGAATATTAGCAATTCAGTTCGTTGCTAACTAGAATTATGTTCTCCTCTTTTATTGAGGATGAAATTCAGCCAGGAAGGTAGGAGCCAGAAGTGTCACAGGCACAGAATTGTGGTGGTTTGGGACAGGAGGTGAGGAGGTATGCAGCCATTCTGCTGGTTGGCTGCTTCTGGCTTCACAGACCCCTCCAGAGACGTGAGGCTCTGGTTTCTAGATTCGTTTAACTGTGTGGTCCATTTTGTGAATCTGAATGATATTTTGGCAAGCACTGGGAGATTGAGGTGTGGCACAAGAAACATTCCAGTTGGGAACTAGGATGCAGATTAATGTTGGAAAATTTATTCTGCCATAGCCTATGAACTCCCCATGTTTTTCCAACATGGTCATCAGCTCTAAATCTTTCTTACAATAGGTGAAAATTCTAATCTAGACCTAGAGGCAGTAGAATCCCCATTTTTCTTTTTTCTCTGTTTCATTAGCAAGGTCTGGTGAATTCCAGCTCTCCTGCCACTGCAGAGCCCTTGTAGAGTACAGAAGCAGCACCTCAATTAAATATGAAATATCAAGATAAATATCTAAATAAAATATCCAGGACTCAGACCAACTTCCAAAACCTGCCTGTCAGCAGTGAAATGCCATTAAATCCTCTAGGAACTCATTAATAGATTAACATTTGGAAGAGTAATTACAGCTACATTAGAACTAAGAATAAAGAAAAATAAAGGAAAATCCAGCAGCATCATTTCTCTAAACTCTTGACCCAAAATGAAGATCAATACCATAAAAAAATCAGAGATGAGGAATTAAGGTCAAGATGATTATGTCAAAAACAGGTGAGCTGTTCATACGTATTTCAAGAAAAAAACCCTACTCTGGATGCAAGTGGTGTATGGTGTTTCATGTTATTTGTGTGGAATACTGCCTCACAGGATAGAAAAAGGATATTGGGGGGAAATCAGGGATGTATCTAGAAATTGGATGAGTTGATGACTTCAGTGCTGTTCACCTAAATCACAACTAAAATTAACAACGTCAAGCTTTGTAGCTACAGTTTCTGAGCCAAAGCAAGACACTGATCTTCAATGAGGCAAATATATTACCCTTCAAAAGGATTAAACACTGCAAAAGTCTTCTTTGAGAATTTATGTTACAGCTCTGTAGTGGAGAGAGGAAAGATAAGGTGAAGTAGGTACTGTAGTGAGATAAATAGGTGAGATCTTGAGAGGTGTTTTCATTTTTCATAAAATTCTCACTATCTGCAAATTTTTTATATATAATTCATTCCATTATAACCTGGAATATGAATCTTGCAAATTTATGAATAGGAGGAAATACAAATGGAGAAAATAGGCCTTTATTTAGAAATCCTTTTCTATTACTGTGAGTGTTTCTGCTGTAGAACAAGGCTACGCAGCGCTCTGCCGGTGGGAACTGAGTTATTTTCAAGATGAAAAAGATTAAAATATACGAAAAGTAACAAGGCTGTAAAATACGTAGATGACAAATAAAATGAAGTCATCAATGTGTAAAAAAAATTGTTAAGGTTTCAGATATGCAATTTTCCTATTTAAATGCCCTTATTGATTTGTTACAAATACTGTTAACCCTGTGTTTGGAAAATGGTGAGGACATTATCACTTGTGTTCTCATTTGTAATAAAATAGATTAACTTGCTGTGAAATTTTAACTAGGCTGAGACACAACAGTAGCTACCTAATGAACCAGAGCACATTGCTGTTAAGTAGCTAAATAGATGCATACTGATTACAGGACTGAAAAATGGATCTGTTTACTTGCAAAAAAAGAGTCTGTTCGTAGTGTTATTCATTATAGTGGGGGAAATTCAGCATCACATTTCCACACAAACATTTAGAAATAGACAATTTCTCCATCCATATGCAGTCTTACATGATGATACTCTATCCTAATTTGCAGTACATATGATACGGGGAAAATTTCAGCTCCTTTGTTGCTTATAGCGAAAACTGTATCTTCCCTGTACATGTAAATTTTTGTAACTGATAAGATGTTAGACGACATAATCACCTAATTCACTTAGAAAGTGATTCACTGTGTGATTAAGAATGACATTATTATTTGACACTTTTATTTCTGTCTGAACATTTCAAACCAAGACCCTGAGTTTGAAGGCAAATTACTTGAAGCAGAGATTATTTTATAGCAAGAGACAATGGGAAATACAGTTACCAGAAAGAGCTCAAATACTTTGCTTTTCCAAATCATCAGCTTTTGAATTACTCAAATAACTCCCATTTAAGATGACATATATGGCTGTTTGTGTGATATCTAAGTGTTAATTCATAGTCATATTTGTTCATAGCTTTTTTTTGCAGAACAGTTGGCGTGTCCTCTTCTTGGCTATTCATTTTCATGGTTGCAGTAGACAATGCAATTTACTTACACTACGTACTCTTCTGTTAAATTAATCATTTCAAAATGGTATCTTAATTGTAAATTGAGTACTCACTGAGGTAAAAAAAAGGAAAATAGTGCCAAAGAGGACAGTTTAAACTGAAATCCAGGCAAATAAAATTACAGTCATAGTTGTAGCCTGTTAGCAGTAACCTATTTGGAAGCTATTATTTACACTATGGTAAAAGACACACAGTATTTATAAACTCAGGATTGTAGGTATGTGTTTCCTCATTTATTTAGGAGAATACTTCTTGGGGCAAGAACGTGACTTGCAAGCAACTTAGTAAGCAGCGCATGCACAAAGTCTTGACTCTGTTTTACTCTTCTGCTTTATCTCAGCAACCTCTAAAATCATTCTTTTGGAGGCTGAGGAAACACAGGAGACTTTAAAATCAGTGACTTTGACTTTTTTCTTCTCAGAATTTGGAAACTGCTTATTTAAAACCGTTCAGTTTCCCAAATTTGAAGAACTTGTAACTCAACATGATAGATTCATATCTGTTAAAAGTTAATAAACATTTTTAATTAGCATTCAAAAATACTGCAATTAAAAATATCCCTTTAAGATTTATTAGTTATTGTATGTTCATTAAATAACAGATAATTAGTGAAAACAGATCTATAGAGGATTAACAGCTATGTAATAGATACGCATCTGTTACAAGATCTGGAGCCTCAGTTGTTATTTAACGTACAATAACTATCCTATTAAAAACACATTCAGTGCTACGTTTTCAGCTGGTGTGATTGGAATAGTGAAGCGCTGCCCCTTGTTATTAGGAGGATCCAATCTCATATTGCCTTTGCATCATTCTCAAATGTATCTGTAAATGTGAAGATGAGTGTGGTTTAGAGAGATGGTTTTAATGGTAACAGAATACTCTTAAAATGTCAGTCCTACTGCCAGTGTTATTAATGAATTGCCTCAACAGGTTATGAACAGAAGCTATTCTGCTATTTATAGTGGAAAAACTATTAGAATCTACCATTCTCTTCCTAAAGCTGTGTTATTGATTTAGGATGCTGTATGGGAAGAACTGTGTAAAATGTTCAGATGTTAGTGAGTTTATTTTCAAAGTACACAGTAAATTGCCCCCCAGTAGCCAGACTGCATATTCTTAATGAAAAATCTTTGAGAATAGGTTAGGAAGGCAGAAAAATTGCAAAGTTCCTTTGAGACATCTTCCCCAGATTATGCTGTAATTGTGATTCTTAATGAGGTGGGGGTAAGAGGATCTCCCTTTTAAAAAGAAAGTAATATTTCAGTTCTGAGTTTCCACAGGGAACAGCTGATTGCCAGGGATAAAGGCGAACTCCAAAGATGCAGTTTCTGGATTTCTGTAAAATCAACCATCTCTCCTTTGGAACTGCACCTTCAGGGATCTGTAACAGAGGATTAAAGCACAGGAGGGTTTTTAAAAATCTGTGAAGTGTCTCAGGTCATGATCTGTCCCCTTTAGCAGATTTGCATTTTTTTGTTGGTCCTGGGAACAGGAATGAAGGGTACTGGAATTTTTAATCGATTTAGAAAATTATACATGTGGAAGCACTGGGTTGGAAGGGATCTCAGGTGGTCATATAGTCTCTTGCCTTCTTGAAGACAGGATGAATTAGTACTCATGCCATGCTTGTCTAACCTGTTCCTAAAGATTTTTACTAATGAAAATTCTTGGGCATCTTCAGGCAATCTGCAAGTATAGATATGCAACACTGCAGCACTTAGTTTTGCTAATTTTTTATAATTTCTTTTTTCTCCTTACCTGGAGTACTGTGCATATTTAAATTAGAGGTTAGCATCAAAGTTTCTCAAATAAATAAGAATTCACGAGCACATTCTGATTTTTGTTAGTCAGTGATGCTTTTCTTGTGGAAGTGAAGTTCTTAGCAGTGCCACAGCTTTTAAAATGTGCTTGGTGCTACTCTGAGAAGATGCTGATGTAATTTCAGGTACAGATTCTAGTGAGTTTACAAATTTGACTGCATTTAGTGACCGTTTAGTCCAAATCTGAATTATTGTTGGAAATGTGACTCATGCATGTCAATTTTCCGATCTGTAGATTAAAAGTATTTTTTGAGAACAATATGAAAGAACATTCTTCAGGTCCCTTCCAAACTTTATAATTCTGTAATTCTTTATGTTCCTGTGTGTGAAAAAGTTATAGACAATAAAAAGTTCCCAAGAAAAAAAAAGGAGTGGCACATGCTTTGTCATGACAAAGAGGATGAAAAGCTGTTGCCCAGATACATTGCATGCAGAAGGCTATAGTCTTTTTAGCTGTAGATGGCTACACTGATCAAAAGACATTTCAGTTTTTCTCAGTTCACTGTTTATCTCGGAAAGACCATTTATTATTGGTGTTTTAAGCCAACTTCATTTTTTTCATTGAACTTCAGTGAAGTTCATGGATCAAATTGCACAGATCTTGTTTTATTTCTGTTCCAAGGAAAGGATCCAAGACAGCCCTTCTCCAGCTCCATCTCTAGAAGACAGTCAGCGGCCTGGGAGCCACGCTTCCTCCCATCAGAGCAGCAGCGTGTCCAGCTCACCGTCTCAGCTGGATAACACACCAGACAGAATTGGTTAGTGCTCTGCAGCTTCACACCTCTTTGCATTTACTGACCTCAAGAATTTTAGAAGTTTGTTGAGGCAAATATTTGTTTGGTGGGAAACTCAGGAAAGCAGTTACTTGCTAAAACCCCCTCAGAAAGTTCATCACTGGAGTTTGTTTTATTAGGTTCGTCACTCTGCCAAGCCCAGCCCCTCAGATCCCCTCTATGCCAGTATCCTTGCGCAGAAGATACCACCCCTTCTCTGGTAGAACCAAATTCTGTTGCATGCTGGAGTGTGAAAGTGCCTATGAAGGCACCTGGAATTGAAAAACAGCAAGGTATCTTTTTCTTCGCAGATTATATGGTGGCTTTTCCGTTCCAGAAACCTCCTTATGCCCACATGTTCTATCATCACCATGAGGCTGAGGACTTTCTGATTTTTTCGGTGTCTACACCACAGCATTTACAGCCTGTGCATTATCGATCTTGTGTTTAAAATGCTGATTCAGGCTAGAGAAGTTCAGATCCTATTCCTGGTGCATCCAAGAGGGATCTAGGGCAAGTCAATTAACATCTCTTCATGTCAGTGTACGTCAACACTATTGTCTTCACAATGGCTGGAGCTCATGCTGACATTGCTGAGCTAGATTTGAACTACAAAACCAGCGCAGTCCATGTAGTCAGCATAGACCTCACTTCCATCGGATAACTACTCAGCTGCTTGCTGGAGTTTTACAGTTTTGACTCTGGTCCATGCAGCAGCACCATGGCACTACATTGCACAGTTGGCTCTACACAGACTAGTCGGTAGAGCGTGAACTACTTTTCCTAAATATATGCGTATGCAGAACATAGATCAGAAAGTAGATTCCCCTCAGCTTCTTCATAGGTAAAATAAGGCTAGAAATCCACAGGACAAGAAATGTAACTTCCTATAACAAGAGTGAAAAAGGGAGTTTACTCCTCACTCTAGCTTTTGAAAGCTGCTGTTAACACAGCAGTTGCACACACTGCAAGCCTCTGGGCCTCAGAAGTGGTGCTGAAAGTTTTTTAAAGAAAACTAGGTTTTATTTATGTTGAACTGAACATTTCTCTGTGTTGAATTCTAATGCTTTAATTTGTAAAGATATGTGTATATTTTTTTATCTATATAAATGTGTGTTTTCACTTTTGCAATGTAAAACAAAAAGAAATAGGTTTCCCTAAAATACGGCAATGAAGCTTTTAACAAGTGTTCTCACTGGAATAACTTCTGTAATAAATGTGTTAATCAAATAAGAACAAAGAAAATAGGCATCCTGAAATTATAAACTTAACTCCTCTCCCAGATCTTGCAGGTGTTAAGTAAAGAGTTTTTTTCAGCACTACAGTGTATTGGGGTTTTGCTGTCATCTATCAATTTGGGTTACTAGCTGTCAAACTGGATTTTTTTAGATTTGGTGCGTTACAGATAATTACAAATACTTCAACCCTTAAATCTGTTTTTCTCCAAAATGGTTCCTGTGAAGTACCTCTCTAATTAGAGAATCTGAACATTTCATAAGAAATCACATTCATCTCAGCAGTAATTTGGGTTTTATCTCAGTATCTCTGTGTAATCAAGTTGAGCAAATTTGGTTTTGGTGCATATTTTACTTGGCCCTAAGTGCTGAACCGGGACAGCAAAATGGTTGATTGTGGACATCAAAATTGGTCAATTGCTTTAGAACTTATATAGTATAAACAAATGTTAAAATACCAAAATACTGAGAAAATGTAATGAAATATTTTTGCTGTTTTGTTTTTTTTTTTTTTTTTTTTTTACTGATGGTGTTAAAAAGTTGCCCTCTGACTCTTTTAGGTATGCTGACCAACAGCAGGGAAGGAGAACTCATTGATCAAGAAACTGGGACCAGCCTAAAGAAAGTACAAAAGGATAAAGGTAAAATTACAGGCTGTTTTCCATTGCAGGCATTTAATTACACTTATTATGTGTTTATTCCTTTTTCTAGGATTCTGCATATACAATGGCATTATTTGAAAAATCTGAGTGCTAGGTGCCTCAATGCAAAGAATAATGTCATCTACCGGGACTTATGTAAAGCCTTTGACACTGTCTCACATGACATCCTTCTCTCTAAGTTGGAGAGACATCAATTTGATAGGTGGACCACTCGGTGGATAAAGAACTGGCTGGATGGCCGCACGCAAAGAGTAGTGCTCAGTGGCTCAATGTCCAGCTGGAGACCAGTAACGAGTGGTGTCCCCCAGGGATCGGTGTTGGGGCCGGTCTTGTTCAACATCTTTGTGGGTGACATGGACAGTGGGATTGAGTGCGCCCTCAGCAAGTTTGCCAATGACACCAAGCTGTGTGGTTCGGTTGATACATTGGAGGGAAGGAATGCCATCCAGAGGGACCTTGACATGCTTGTGAGGTGGGCTGATGCCAACCTGGTGAAGTTTAACCATGCCAAGTGCAAAGTCCTCCTCCTGGGTGGGAGCAATCCCAGGCACAGCTACAGGTTGGGTAGGGAAGAGATTCAGAGCAGCCCTGCAGAGAAGGACTTGGGGGTGTTGGACGATGAGAAAATGAACATGAGCCGGCAGTGTGCGCTTGCAGCCCAGAAAGCCAACCGTATCCTGGGCTGCATCAAAAGGAGTGTGACCAGCAGGTTGAGGGAGGTGCTCCTGCCCCTTTATTCTGCTCTTGTGAGACCTCGCTTGGAGTATTGCATGCAGTTCTGGTGTCCTCAACATAAAAGGACATGGTACTGTTAGATAGGCTGAGAAAATTGGGGCTGTTCAGCCTGGAGAAGAGAAGGCTGCGTGGAGACCTCCTAGCAGCCTTCCAATACCTGAAGGGGGCCTATAGGGATGCTGGGGAGGGACTCTTCATGAGGGACTGTAGTGAGAGGACAAGGGGTAATGGGTTCAAACTTAAACAGGGGAAGTTTAGATTGGATATGAGGAAGAAATTCTTTACTGTGAGGGTGGTGAGGCACTGGAATGGGTTGCCCAGGGAAGTTGTGAATGGTTCATCCCTGGTGGCATTCAAGGTGGGGTTGGACATAGCCTTGGATGGCATGGTTTAGTGTGAGGTGTCCCTGCCCATGGCAGGGGGGTTGGAACTAGATGATCTTAAGGTCCTTTCCAACCCTAACTATTCTATGATTCTATGATTCTATGTATCCAGTGAATTTATATGGGATTATCCTTAGAAGTGTAAGCAACCAGGTCTTTGCTTCTCTGTTTATATAGTATGGGGCTAATATTTTGCCGGTCTTTTGGCTCAATTATTTAAGAAGTTCCTAGCAAATATGTGATTAGTTACATGGTATTGTTTCTTTGCCTCCAGGGAATGTGTGTGCAGGCTAATGCTGGTACCTAGGTGAGGGAAACAAGCCATTTTTTGTGTCTAATAATCCTGCATTACCTCACAAGTGAGGGACAGCAAGGGAGGAAGTTACATTTTTAATGACAGTCCTGGAGGCAGGGCAGTGGCTCCTCTGCTTGGTTCTCCCTGCAGTGATTGTTGTGTACTGGAAAAAGTGGTTCTTGTTGGTGTATGCAGGTAAGTCCTGAGGAAGTGCTTAAGTGACAGAGGGCATGTGGTATCTGTGGCTGCACATCAAGGAAGAAGGAGCATTTTGTTTCCTTGCAAATATAACAAAAAACAACTTGCATATTAATAGACAGGAGGTTTGTTCTGGCATTACATACAGACAGCACCCTATGACAGGAGTGCCTGCAAAAAGTCAAGTTATAAAGAAATAAAAGCCAATGGAAAGTCGATACTGGAAAAATACTACAAAAGTATAAACTGAGGGAGATAGTAAGGTTTTGGAGTGAAAAAGATGGGAAGAGAAAGAAGCAACTAAAAGAGGAGAAAACATAAATGCACTTCTAAGTCTACTGTAAATATGAAACGTTATCATAAATGTAAACACAACCTGATTTATATTTTGATTGAGGTGATTTTGATGTATTTTCTGAGAAAACTGAAAAGGCAGGTATCGATGAATTTATGAGCAACTCAGAAGAGAATTTGGAGGCTCCATTTACCCTGTGGTTCCAGACTTACATAAAAGCAGATTCACGATTTTGTATAATCAGCCTTTTTCCTTTGATGCCTGTCACTGATCCAGTCTTGGGGAGGAAGAACCTGAAATTTCCTCCTTATATTTTGTATTTTTGTACTTGAATCTTTCTTCTTGAAAGCTGAAGAAGCTGTTTTCTATTCACTGGTTTCTCAAGATGTTTAAGCACTTCCCTCATGAACCCCAGAAGAGCCCTTTTCTGCCATTCTGTGATAATTTTGTCTGAATCATCATGCTTAAATCATTTTCTCTTTGACTCTTCTTGGCATTTGTGGACCAGAGGCTAAACAGTTATCAGCCATACCTTCATTCCTATGATTAAAACATTACATGTCTGTAGTAATCAGATAAATGTGTATTTAATGTAAATCTCAAAGTGTAGTTGGTTTTAAGTTTGTTGAACCATGCATGGTTTCTTGCCTCATGTTTCATCATTTTTCAGTGAAACAATTCAATATCCTATGGGGTTCAAAGATGCAAATCATGTAGTTATTTGTAGTAGCAGTCCTGTCACACAGGATGGATGAAGGAAGGTACAGTTTAAGAATCAGAAAAGACAATTCAGAAATCCCCAAAAGCGTGAAAGTAATTTAAACTCCACCACCTGTGGACCTAATTCCCAGGCTCCTGTGATCACTGAGCGTTCCTTGTAACATATACAAAATCACAAAGATTTGATGCTAAAATTTTGTGTACCATAATCTACCTTAAAATGGAAGTTGTATGGGTTTATTCATTTCCCGATCTACATTTTTGCGTAGTATTTAATTGATTAGGTGGTGGGAAATATGCATTTATACATGCATTACTTCTGCATGCACTTAAGGGAATTTTTTTTGGATGAACTCAGTGTTCAGAGATTAATCTGCATGAGAAAAATGTGCTTCAAAATAATTTTAGCTTACTTATCATTTTAAAGATAGAATAAAGTTTCTGGTTTCCTACTTGATCTGCACAGATCAGTTGTGGGTTTTTCTCTCAAAGCATGAGAATGAGAAATTGTTTCTTTTTGTCAGGTAAAGATGTCATTTTCAAGTAATGCCACTATTCCAGAACCAAAACCTTTTGATGTTATAGTGGGACAAATGCTGAATTTTAAAGGCACCAACATCGTGTATCTAACAAATTCGAGCTGATTTTGCATTTGGCCATGTGACAGACCTATATTAGAGTTCCTGTAGGAATCTTGGGTTTACAGGATGCGAGGACCAAGTAGCTGATGAACTTCACCAGTAGGACAGAGTCAGTACTCTGCTTCTGGAAATCCCCAGCCTGTATGTGCTCTGTCACCCCATACAAGTGTTGTTATTTTTCAATGATTTGTCTTGCTCCCATATGGATCCTTTGTTCCTAATACTGTTCTTATTCTCTTGTGTACAAGTAGTTTGGGCTCTGGTGCACCTCTGATAATATTGAATGTTTTTTCATAGTCAGATATGGACAGCCAGTGAAGAGTGTGGTCTGTGCTGGGTTGATCAGCAAAAAAATATACATGTAATTTGTATACAGAATAAGCTTTGTTTTTCAAAACCTGCCATTACTTTTACTGAGGTGAAATATGTTTACCATGGAAAAGATTTTCAAAGGTATTAAGAAGGAATGTAGTTAAAATAGAAGTATCAACATTTATTAAGTATGACAAGTAAGCGGTTTATACAACCGTGGCAAACATATGTTTTCACATCTGTTTTGAGTAATATCATCATGATTTTAAAAATGATTTATAGCTCTGCAGGCCATAAAATGCCAGCTTTGCTGTAAGTTGGAAGTTTTCAAACAACAAAGAAATTATTGAAGGCATATATTGAACATGTTTTTGTTAGGCACCTTGGTATAACTTTACAAATCTGAGCACTCTGTAACAATTAAGTTAGCAACAAATGAAAATTAAGTAACTAAAATTTAGCAGTAGTAATATGTGAAATCTTAGCATAAAAAACAATAGAAGTTATTGTAATGATTATAGACAAATACTGCGATATCCCTCAGGATATACAATTTCTGTTTTTCCATGTCCTGTTTTAAGTGATCTCAGCACCAGAAAAGAATGTGCCACTTTGTTCTCATCAAACTAATTTCAAGGTAATTACGGCTGAAGAGGATATGGTTTAACGGTTTTACTTTAAAAGATAGTTAACATGAGGTTGTTCCAATTATGTTGAGCTGTTTGTATATGTTGGTAGGGCAGAATTTACAGAATTGGTGGTTGTCTCAGTGCAGAGGGGTAAGATCCCAGTTACAGACCATACTGTATGCTTTTTGAAGGAGAAATGCCATTAACTCTCAATTACTCACATCCTTCCATCATCTTTTTGGGAAATATGGTGAGGCTGAGCATTAGAGGAAAACAGAGTCAAACTTCTTTTTAAGCCTGCAGTTGTGGTTTTTTTTTTTTTTGTCAAATGTCTTTAACCATTATGGTGCACAAGCATTTTGCCTTGAAAATCCTTCACAGACCGTAGCCCCAAGTGTTCGCAGAAACTGAAATACAAATTCTTCCTGATTGTGCTTACCTGCTCTGTCTGGTTTTAGGCAGTTACATTTTACCTGCACAGCTGTTCACAGAAACTAAATTTTAAATTCATCTGCTTCAGTATATATCCTCAGAAAAACTTTTGTTGTATGGGAAAAGATCGTGTTTGACGCAGCCCTGTATAGGCTTTATAGAAAACTGCATATGAATTCTGGCATTAGGAAGGTTTAATGAGCCAGAAAAGAATTTGGCCATGCCTTCCAGTCGGACTTACATGCCAGTACCATTATTCTGTTTGACTGCATGACAATTATTCCAAACTCCTCACATAGGATAGAGTAATAAAAGGCACTGGCTCTTGCCACTGTGAAGTCAAGGTGAATGTCCATGTCTTCAGTGGGAGCCGAGTTTGGCCAAAGATCGTTATTTTGGAAGATTCCTCCCCCAGCTAACACTGGTGGTTATTATTCTAGACAGGAGTGATACACGCTCACAGGCTGCTCAGGTGCTGTTCTTCCTGGCCCCATGGCATGTCCTGAGCCGTGGTGAGAGCTGGGTACATGCCAGCCAGCCCCTCTGCTCTGATTTTGTGAGGCAAGCAGGATGTATGGGTGGCCACAGCATGCTTTGACTGCGTGTTTGGGTGTTCACATGGGTGCTTGGCGTACTGGAGCTGCACTTCACCTGAAGTGAACCGGAGTAAAATTTTGTAAGAAGATGTCATAAATTACCAGTAACTCCAGGGTTAACCATTGTTCAAGCAGCCTTTGAGTACAAATAAAGATTGTATTTGTTGAGAAAGTGATTTGCTCTCAATTTCCCAGAGCTGCTCAGGGGTGATGCTACCCTCCTGTAGTGCAGTTCTCTGCCTCGTCAGAGTGCAAATCTGAACTCAAAGGCTGTATCTTGTGTTTCCATAGACGGTAGTCTCCAAAGCTGTGCATCTGGCAGCTATCCCTTTTCATTTTATTAAAGAACACCTTTCCGTTTATTACTTCAAGGAAATGGGAATTTTGCATCATTTCTGTCAGCTGAGCAAAATATTTTCAGATGGCCAAAGACTACAGTAATGAAATAATAACTATATTTATGTATTGTATTTCATTTGCAGAAAAGAGGTTTTGTGCTGTTTGGATTAATCATTGCCAAAGGACTGGGTTACTCAGGATGTAAGGGGAGGAGAATGAGCAGGTGCAGAACACCTGAAACAGCAACAGGCCCTGGTGTTGGGGGTGTCCTCCAGAGAGAGGACTTTTCCAGCAACTAATCTGAAAGCACCCAGATGGAGAGCCCAAGGAATAAGGAAGAGCTAAGAGTACGATGTTGTACCATGCAGTGTATACAAAATGTGCCATGGGTGCCAACACTTCAGATGCTCATCATGCTGTTTCTTTGACATATCAATACTTGCATGTTAAAGATACAATGAGAAAAAAGCAATTTTCTTCATGAATGTGCTCATGAATCTCCTCCTGAGATACATTAAAAACTCCCCAAATTAGAAGTGAAGTCATGTTCTTTTTGGTACCTAAGTGTTTATATTAGGTGTTCTTATTAGGTCATTTTTTCAGTGGAGGGATTAACACAAGGGTTTAAAGGTTGTAAGAGTTTCTTTTTCCAAACAATCTTAATTGACATGCACGGTGCAAATGTTCACTGAAAAAAGAAAAAGATATTTTTACACTCTCTATTCTCTGAGCATACTGAAAAATAAGAAGCACAGTGCTCTATTCTGGGTGAAGGCTTTTTCCACGAGTTTTTTTGTTGTTAAATTTAACCTGCAAGTGAACTGAGAACTGTTAAAATGTGATCTTTCATCAGTAAGTCAATCAAAAAAAAAAAAAACCCCACAAAAACCCAACACTGAAACCCATAAAATCAAGGCAAACTCTTATTATCACTTAGATTTGCAATACATGTAAATAGAAAGTAATAGCAAAGCTTCGATTTTTGAAGTGTCTAGTCTAGACTCATATCATTATGTGTTTAGCCATTGCTCTAATGTTTATAAATACAAGGGTCATTATGAAGAGATATTGATGAAGTATTCCAAGGTCGCATCTTCCACATTAATTTTGTTTTAGGTCTTTATTTGCGGAATCATTTTTAAGAATGCTTTTTTTTTTTTCCTGAAGAGTAAAATACCTGCTTCATAATTATCGTGGCAGATGGACCAAGACAGTTTCTTACATTGATATAGCATTTATTAATATGTTTTATTTCTTGGATTTCAGTGACTTTAATGTATTGCTGTCTAAACGCTACAAATTACGTGTCTATACAGACATGCTGAAATGTTGAAATTTTCTTTACTGAAAAGGCTTTGGACCAAATGTTTTAGTAAGGTATCCATGTAAGTCCATGGAATAAAATGGGCAAATAAGAATAAAGTAAGACAGAAATAGAATCATAGGGTCATAGGATAGTTAGGGTTGGAAAGGACCTCAAGATCATCAAGTAATGAGGTAAAATAAGATAACTGCTCTCCAAAGTCAGGTTGTCTCTTCAGAGTTTACCATTTCTACTTTTCCTCCAATACTGTCAATTGAGTTTTCAGTAGTATTTTATTGAGCTATATCAGATTTGAAAGGCATAAAAAAGAGAGAAAGATTACTGATCTCGGTACTCAGGAGGGGTGCTCACGGGGGGGATGCTGTGTATGTCTGTGCTCCTGCTCCAGCAGCCTTAGGAAAGCGTGAGTTATGGGGAAGCCTTGGAGCATACTGAGCACTGGTGGGTGGTGTTTTTGGTAGTGTTTCTATGTATCCAGGACTTTTTTTCTAATTTGATCTTTTGAATATCTGAAGATCTCTCTGTGGAGTGTGTCTGCCTGCCTTCTGTGTAAAAGTCACATTAAGATGGCAATTAAGAGCTCCCTTCTTTATTACTTGCCCAGAGGTTTCAGGTGACAGGAGGCCTAAAACCATACATTCATGTGCATCTCCAAAGTGTTTGTGTGCATGCTGCATTAGAACTAACGTTCCTGATAATAAAATGGAATAAATCCCTAGTGTACATATAACGTAGTGAAGTAACTTTGGACTGGAAGTAGAAAAAGGTTGTCCTTTTGAAATAGATACATAGCCATGAAACCAGAATAAGTGTGTTGTTCATTATGTTTCAGACATTGCATTGTATTACATTGATGAAGTTACATGATATCTTCTTAGCAGAGCTGATACGACCGGTACACTGAACTCGGGAGCCACTGGGGCTGCAGAACATAAGGAGGTCCAGCTCAGGAATTACAGCTCAGGCTGTAGTTTCAAGGAAATCAGATTTCTTGTTTGGTTGTTGGGGCAGAGGGCACCACTACAGCACTGTTTACTGTGTTAGGCGTGTGGTTATTATAGCCGTATTTATTTCTGGGAATGGACAGTTCTATTAGTAGCTTTTTCATATTATCAGCTTTACTTTGGAAATTAAGCATTGCACCTGATATGATAGGAAGCCACAATAGTAAGCTTTCAATATAATTTCACCTGTTCTAAAACAAGCAATTTATTCTGAAGAAAAATGGCCCATTTTGAATTCTTTCCACGACACTCCCTGCGCCTTTGGATAAGTTCAGTGTTAATTTTCTGATGTTCTTTTAATGATTCTTATTAATATGGTAGCAAGTAGATGCATGGGTGAGGTAGTGTAAGAATCGGCAAGTAAATAAAATGCATATTATCTGTGTTAACCAAAACCTTATTGTCCCCATACACTGTGTTCCATTTTTTTCATGTTATAAGCTCTTCATAAATTAATTTAGTGGGGAAAAAGTGTGCAAAATACTCAAGGATTTTTCATGTTTCTAAAATGTCTTCCATCTTCTCCTCTCAACTTACCTCAATCATAGGAACAATTTATTTGCCAAAAGGTTAAACAAACCTAAAATGACTGATTGTGAGATTCTCATTGTACAGTTGTTATACAACCCAGTAAATCGTAAAATACCAGAATGAGAAGAGCAAGGAGGACACAATCATTCTGATGCTAACGGTAGTATTTTAATGTGCCTATGTGAGTGAGGTGGCCAGAGCTGGAAATTGCTCATGAGAGGGGCTGCCTAGGTCGCTCTGTGGGGCTGGTGCCTGCTACCAGCTGGGAAGTGAGTGCTCACAATTGGCTAAGGGTTTACATCTATGAATATTCTTATTGTAGCAGGTAGTTATGATTGATAAAAAGATGGATGGAGAGACATCTGTGCTTTGCTGTATTTGGGATATGCCAGTCATTGGGTACTCTTGTTGGGAGTAAAACTTTCTTCTCAGAAGACCTGAATTTGTAGCAGGAGATTGACTCTCCTAAGTGAAGCCTCTTTCAGGCTGCTGTGTCTCTGCATTACATCTATCACACCATCTTTAGTTAAAGCTTTCCTACTTCATCTGGGTGATTAAATATTCATTAGAGCAGGCTCCTTAACTAGCTGCCTTGGCCTGCTGCATTATCGGCTGTACTCTTGAGCTGCTTTGTGTGTTTTCTCCCTTCCCCGAACTCCTTTACTAAATAATCCCAAGCCAACAGTCTGATGGTTTGAAAACAGGACTCTTGTGTCTCAGTTGGCTACTCCGTTTGGGGTGGGTTTATGAGATCATCAGCTACAGAGTACTGTCATCCCTGGGATTACAGTCTGTGTCATATCCTCCAAATAGGACCCAAGTTGAGCTTCAAAGACAAAATACATCTGGCCCGAGGGACCTTTGGCACAAATTTAGAGGACTGAAGGCAGCTGTTGGATTGGTGGTTGGTTGTTTATAGATATCTGACCAATGCCTCATTGATACATTTGTACCCAGAATTAGAAGCATCAAGTGCCTTTGTAGCTGTAGCTTGAAGGATCAGACTTCTGAGAGTTTTTGAGGCATCACTTCTGTATATGTAACTAGTTTGTGTGAATACCTGTGAAAATCCGCCCTGAATGAATTGATCCGCTTTTAAAAGTAGAAGTTGGATTCCTAAGTCATTTTGAGATGACATTCATTGGTGATGTATTTGTAATGCTTCATCAAGTTCATGAGAACTATTAGAAATGCGTAATTTTCACCAAAGATTGCATGCACACACACCACGGGGATATTTATCCTTTAACCTTTTTAGCTATTAGAATTCTTAAATTCAAGGCAAATGAGTGCAAAGCTAGAAAGACTGTGGTTATTCCAATACAAAATTTCCCAGGCACGCTTCTTTGGTCATGCTTGCCTGTTGCATATTGCTTTTGAAGTACCAACTGATTTATTTTATTCTGTAGTCAGTGTGACAGTCATTTCCAAAGCAGAGTTTTCTTTTAGTTGACAGACTGTGACAGGCTATAACAAGCAGTTTAAAAAATAGAATTCTGCTTCCAGGTGTATTTTGAAGTGTTATAATCTATAAAACATTGTATAGTTTCGAAACTGTCTGTTTTATCCGTCACCTGGACTGCTGTGCAGTATTTTGATAGCAAGACTTTTGATAGCTAGGCTTGTGTGAATTTGCTGATGCATCCCATGGCTGGTTCGGGTGAATGTTGTCTGTGAGGGGATACAGAACTGTAAGATTTTTAATGACAGTTCCGTGGAGTGTTGCTTCTGGTGTGGTAGAAGATGCCTTTTTGATGTAGAATATGTTGAAGGATGGAGCATCTCTGGTAGATGGCTGAACTGGAGTAGAAAATGGAATGCATGTGTGTTCACACAGGTTACAAAATATTAATTGCTCAGAAAATAACATGTTATTTATACATCTGTAACCTTTGGAGACATCTTAGATGCTGTTGATTAGGAAATTGGCCTGTATTTAGTATTGTTGTCTTGGTTTTTGTTAGTTTTAAAATCTGGAAAGTGATTGTCATGAAGGTACCCTCCAGGCACCTCCATTCTCCAGTGTGGAGAAATTCACATGTTAAAGGAGGAGTCATCAGAGTTCTGTTTGACTTTTGACATTATTGTTGTATAGCCTATGGCATTACAGGCAGAAGGGATTTAGAGAGAGAGCTTGAAATTACCCTTTAAAAAGAGTATATTTATATATACTGACTTTTCTTTTAACTAGCATATTTTAAAGAAAGCATAATATTTTTGTAAAATTAAAATAACGACAGTAAAAATAACAAGAACAATGATTCCGTCGCACCATAATTCCTTTGTTTGCATGAAGCTTCTGATGTTTAAAAAAAGAGCCACCAATATTTAGAAACTATTTGATGAGTTCCTAAAAGATTGTTTTATTGTTTAAAGAACATTCATTATTAGAATCATAGAATCATAGAATAGTTAGGATTGGAAAGGACCTTAAGATCATCAAGTTCCAACCCCCCTGCCATGGGCAGGGACACCTCACACTAAACCATGCCATCCAAGGCTCTGTCCAACCTGGTCTTGAACACCACCAGGGGTGGAGCATTCACAGCTTCCTGGGCAACCCATTCCAGTGCCTCACCACCCTTACAGTAAAGAATTTCTTCCTCATATCCAATCTAAACTTCCCCTGTTTTAAGTTTGAACCTGTTACCCCTTGTCCTATCACTACAGTCCCTAATTATTAATCTCTTTGTATACACACATGCTGAAATCTCAGCAGACAATAAGTCAGGCACTTCTAGATTATGGTCTTATTCATAATAAGAATCTCCCTAATATACAAGTTCATTTTTCAGTACTGTTTTAGGATTAGTATTTTGTAAATACCACTACCTATGTAGCATATAATAAATATTGTAAATCAGGGTGCAGTTTTAATTTTGCACAACTAGCAGCTGGTATATCATCAGTCACATCAAATGCTGAAGCTTAATGGTCCCAAGTATCTGAAACATATGATTATCATTCTGTAACAGTGGTGGCTAAATGGACAGAATTTTCGTGGCAGCTTTGCTGCAGTGGGTGACCTACGAAGACATGTGGGTTAATAAGTTTTAATGATAGATAAATGAAGGCTTGAAGTTTGAAATTTGTACTTCCCCTAGATTTTTTTCATGCTGACATTCCACTGTCTCAAAGACAATGCAGGGTGTCTCATGATGTCGGAAGCAGCTGAGTAGGGGGGATAGGGCCTCCCCTTTTGTATTCTGGTTGACTTCAGTGAAGTTTTATTCCAGTGTTCAAGCATGTAAGTGAAAGCTGGTGAGGAATTGGTTTCTCCTGTGAGCCCAAGAATGTCTGCTCCCATTTTCTTTTCAGAAAGTTTACAAACTAAGGGACTGTCATTTATTTCCACCTTTTTCTTCTCATCTGAAAATTTTATCGCTCTATACACGAAAATGGCTATCCATCAAAATCCTATTTTAGTATAGATGGGGTTTAGCACAGAACGAAAGGGAAGCAAGAAAGACAATGCAGCTAGTTTCAAATACACAATAGATAATTTTCTTCAAGTTTACATATGAAAATAAAAATATAGAAACGTCAAGATCATCTGATTCAGAGCAGCCTCTTCAGCTTCTTCGATGGGCTGTTGCAGCGCTCACTTGAAGATCTAATAAAGGAAGAAAAAAATTGAAGTGTTTTCCAAAGATTTGACTCCTACCTGCACAGTTCTGCAATTGGTGAGGTAAGAGGAAGGGATCTGGTCAGTTCATGTCTCAGTCTTCAGAGAAGCAGGTTCAATGGTTGTGCCTGCAGTGCAACACATCCTCTGAAGAATTTTCCTCTGGCAAAGGAACTGCCGTCGTGCAGCCCGGTTGTGTGCAGTGCTGCAGTGCTCTCCTGGGGGAATAAATGCATCAGAAATGGGGTATGCCTTGGTGGGAGCCTTGCTGCTGGTATGGCTAAACTGCTTGTAGCATGCAGGCTCAGGTCTTACTAAATGGTGCTGCACAGTGTGCAATGGACACGTTCTGGCTGATGAGTAGCTGTAGCATAGATTCAGAATGTTGGCATCAGTAAAATGAAGTTGTATCTAAACAGAAAGATTATAACAGAAGAAATCCAGAAGGCAAAATAATACATATTAAACCTTGTTTTCCAGACTGTTGAATCAGTTTATAGTAATATGTGAGTGAGCAGAAAGGTAACAGCATCTGTTAGCAATAAACGTTTCCTTTCCTGAGTTACTGAATTAGCTATGAGAAGGGATGAGAAATAAAATATGATTTCTGATAGAAATAGGTAACACTGCATGGGCTTTGAGATAAGAACTTGACAAATGTGTAAACTAAACACAAAACTGGTTTTGTAAAGGGGGAAGATTACCATTTTCCATGTTGTGTGCAAAGATTTGTGTATTTCAAATATTAGCAGTTGGCTTCTTTTCAAAACTGATAAGTAATGATGTTTGTTGTGGAAACAGTTATCCTAAAAATAATTCAAAAGGATTGTATCCCCTTTTTGTTTGTCTGTAAAGACCACATTCAATTTATATATACACAGAAAGAGTTCCACTTGCATCTATAAAACAGTTCTTAAATCATTCTAAATTATTGATGTGCGCAAAGAACTCTTTCCGCTTTTGTTTGAAGTGTTATTTCTGCGGCGTTGTGCTTTCTAATTGTACTTTCAACTACTGACATCTGTTATAGTTGTTTCAAAAAGTTTCGATACTTTTCTTTTCTAATGATAGTCTTTTCAAAGACAAACTGGCTCCATTTTGAGCAAGCAAAGTAATTAGTTGAAAAAAGATCACTGGTTTGGCCAGGGAGCTCTCCATTTTATTTTTTTTTCCCCACAAGTTGCTGTTTTATATGATTCCAGCACCTACTCAACAGAAAGCTGGCCAAGAGGAATTTATCTCTGCAGCAACTCAGAAACCATAGAGCATCAGCATATGTCCTTTGCTTCCCTGAGGAAATCCAGGGCTTTATTCTACCAAAAAGAGTACCAAGAAAGTACTTCACACACTGATAGTCTCTGTATGTCTGACAGATGGAAAAGTAAGCTACTCATCCAAAGCTGCTATTCCAAAAGAAGTAGGAAAAAAGCTCAGCAATTGGAGATGAGATTAATCCTTAAAAGTCTGTTTAGAAATCCTTTTTAATATAACTGCTGGTATGAATATGCGATGAAGCAGTAAACTTGGTTCTGATGATGTATAACATAATCACAGTCGTCTTCTCTGGCATAAAAATACAGGAGACATTTAAAATATCCTAGATAAGGGAAAGCACAATGTAAAGACATTTCCTCATCTTCTTTTTTTCATAGAGAATATTTCTCCCATTAAGGTAGAATAGGCTTTCAGCTTCGAAAAATGTAAGTCCAGGACTCTGGTCCAGTTGGGGTACACCATAACTAACCTTTAATCTAGAAGTTGCCTAGAATTCTTATAATAATTAATACAGCACTAGGAGATTTAATTGACCACAAGATTAAACTATTAAGGAAAAAATTTCATCCTAATTGAAAATTGAACCCCTAGCCTTTATTCATTGAGTGTCTGCTCTGCCACTTGAGTCATGAATTGGGGGTTAATTGACTGTCTAGAATCTCCCAAGGAGCAATTATTTCATACAATGGTGCTAACACATACTGTAGTAAGGCAGTTTTTAATAGCATCCTTTTTTTCTCCTGGATTTAGAGAGATTTTGTGAGGACAAGAAGAAGTGATGCTGGATGTGGGGAAGGAAACAAAAATGTAAACAGAAAAAGGACTTGGGGTTTTCTTTCAGGTGGCGATTGATAAAGTTCAAAAACCAGAAAAGGTATTGATGTGAGTTTGCAGTTAAAGTAAGAATAAGACATACCAAATTTTAGTTAAGATACCCCCCTCATCTCTGTGTCCTGTGGGTCGCACTTAAATCCCAGCACTCGTCTGTGTTTCTCTTAAAATTCAGTAGCAGCGGCTTGCAGTAGGATCTCACATCACTCTGAAGTCGAAGGTTTTGAGCTACACTGAATGCAGCTCAGTTTTGTTGGACAGGTGATTCATTAGTTTTAGTCTATGAATCGTGTTTTGCTCTCCAGTTTAAATATTTATGGCTCTGCGCTGTGACAGTGTTGCACTCCATGGGACAGAAGACAGTACAGAGGCAGGGATTTCCCCAGGGGCACAAGATCTCCTGTATCTCTCAGCCGCTTTCGTCCTGGCAGCTGTAACACTGCAGACGTATTAGGGAGTAAGAGATGTCTGCAGTGACTTAACTTGGGCAGTCCTGGACCTGAAGAGAGACTGGGAGGCCTTAGTTGCTTACAACCTTGAATACTGCTTGGGCTGGCCCAACCATCATCTGCTGCAGCATGCAGGAGGCTTACCATTACAATTCCCAGTTTAAATTATTATCAAGACTTAGGAATAACTTTTCTTGGGAATCAAGACTTAGAAAAAATTTACATAAACTGCTACAAAAATAAAAAGAAGGGGCTAGGTATACTTACTTTTAACATTTTCTATTTATTTGCTTACATGATGATTAATAAAATTCATTACTTCGAAGATGTTTCTGCTTCATTAGTGCAAATTTGCAGAACTTTTCTAATTATGATTCTCCTTTGAAGAAGAAACAGTAGAGATAATATCAAAACCTTTAACTAAGTGAAGACTTAGTTATGGATACAGTCAGGCATTCTTATATTAAAATATATTCTGTTTTTAAGATGCTTTCATAATGATGCCACCTTTAGAAATACTTGAAGAAGCCTTCAGAAGTTAGGAGAAACTATTTTTTGTGTGGAATTATCAAAGATAAAAGGAAATGCAGAAAAATTCAGCATCTTAAACTTACGTTTGAAAATTAATTTTAAATCTTATGGGCAAGGAGGACTGTGTAGGTAATTCGTTCTTAAAAATATGTAAAATCACTATGCTCAGCAAAGTCTGACAAGAGGTCTGAGAAGGAATAGCACCCTATAGCATTAACGGTGCTCAGAAATAGCAGCAGTTTAAAGTATGTTTTATAAGCATACTTTTACTGTCATGTTAACTACCCATTTTAACATCTAAGGGGCTTTTGCAATGGTACCAAAAATTCACTATGCGTCTAGTAGGTGACACATCTTAGCTATGCATTGCTGTGCTTTGGGATACGGACTGTATAGAAGGATAGTGCTTTGTAAATGTGGTGTGTAGGAGTCTATGGGGCTCCTACACAGTGTCTCTAGAACAGAGACCCCCCCCAGCTCCTCCAGTACACCCTCATTCTTCCAGGTGAGGTTGCAGAGATGTGATGAGTGGGTCACCTAAGGTGGATAGGAATCGCTGCTAGCATAGCTCCTTGTTGCAGGGTGATGTATTGTTTTCACAGCTTAACTTCTGTTCTACATAAGAACATATGTGTTCATATGTCTTTTGCTTACATTTGCATTCTGTTGAAATCCAGACCACCAGCCAATGTACAATCACAGCCCCATAGGTTTTTACAAGATAGTGTAAATCAGGGCAGTCAATCTCACGGAAAGGCAAGAAGGCACAAGCATGAAAGCAGTGTTGGAAAGCCCAGGTGACTCCATTACACATGCACCAAAGAATTGTTATTTTAAAGGTGACTTGTAGATCTACAGACATCTACGAGTCATTTATAATTCTTGTATCTTTGGTATTATGGAAGTATCAGTAATGTAATCTCTTAGACTTTCTGGTTTTCCTGGAAGTATTACAGGAAGCTGAAAGTGTGGAGAGAGGGCATGGCACAGACTGTCTTCAGCTGGATAAAGTGTTTGATACTAAAAAACTTACTATTTTTTTCTTGATTATAAACATTAGAGATGAACAGGTAAAATAGATATACAGAAGAAGGAGGGGTTTACAGTGTAAATCAGATTTGAGTTGGGTTTTATAAGTCACTTATTTTCATCTGGTCTGTAAAATCGTGGAGTAAAGACAGGGGAAACAAGATCTGCTATTTCTAACATGAAAAACAACCATAGTGTTTTCTGCACTGTGGGTATATAGTTGTCCCAGGTTCTATAATAGCAGTCAAAGCTACCAAAAGCCTCCACCATCTGGGAAGGATGATACTCTGCTGAAGTAACACAGTAAGAAAGAACAGCATTTCCCATTGCTTCTGCCTTGAGGAGGAAAAACCTGGACATGTTCACAGTATGAACTAGGTGACAAAAGCAGTATTTACACTCCAAGTGTGATTCCTTTTTGGTTCTCACCTAGTTTTAACTTCTCCCCTTTAAATATAATTCCATTCCACGATTTTCTCCACCTGCTGTTTTCTAAAACTTGCACATGTCCTCAGTCCACATACACCATCATTCTTCACTTACACTTTCTATCCACATTTTACCCTGCTCATCCAAGCTCCATCCAGCACCCAGTTTGCCTGCCTGTCTCCTGTCTCTTTCTCTTTATGTCTTTTTTCTACAGGAAACAAATCCATCCCTATATTGACACAGAACTCTCAAAGGTCAGAAATGTGTTTGCCTGTTCAGGGATTTTTTTTTTTTTTTTTTTTTTTTTTGGCTTGTGAGGAGTTTTTGTGGTTTTTTTTTCTGAGGATTTTTTGCCCTTTTCTGAAATTAATTTATTTAAAATTTATTTTAACTATTAAAAAATTTATTTTTTAAATTTATGTATTCCTTGTAAATAAGTACCACACCCTAAGAAAATTTTAATGCTGTTAATGATGTCTGTGTAAGTTAAATAATTGACCTTGTGTAGTATCGCTGTCTTCAGTTGGTTCAGATCAACAAAAAAATCCAAACGGCATCATGTGGATCGGCTGTGTCAGAAATAGAGACTGCTGCTCTTGGAAATTCTTTTTCCAGTGCAGACCCGCAGTTCCCTGGCCTGCTGTACGATTATCTGTTTACCTGCCTCAGCTTGATACTTGTTGGTAGTGTTTCCTGGTGCGTGTGCAAGTCTGGTATGTAACCAAAGGCTACATCATCTCACCTCTTGTAGGAGTTAGTCCTGGCCTTACAAGGCAGGGGAGGTACATCCCATGCCATCCCTCCCTTCCTCATGTAGTAATTGCATTGCAAAATCATGTCTAGTGCAAAGCTCCGGTAAAGGCCAGTTAGCTCTTAAGAGCAGTTGCCACTGAATCATTTGGATGGACTTGACCCTGAATAATGGTTTCTTATGTCATGGTAGAAAATGTGCATCAAATTTTCTTCTTATGTAAATTTGAAGTAACTGCTTTTGGAGTAAATGGAAGCTCTCTTTTGTTTCTTAGTAGGCTCATAAGCTACACATTGAAGGTATTCAGTATTGCTCAAGGAGTACTTAAAACTATGTTGTAAGTATGGGCAATTCATTTCCCTTTGGAAGCTTGCCTTTAGATGGGCTTGGTCTGGCAAGCTTCTCAGTCAGTTAACAAGCAAATAAAAACCCCAACGGCTCCCTCCCCATGCTGCCATAAAGAGGTCAATTTTGGAAGTTATGTGGAGCTGTGGAAAGCAGTCGATCTGCCTCGAGTGTGCCCTTGTGGGCAGCAGTAGCCTTCACCTTTCTTTCACTGTTACAGGGGGAGGTAACTGATAGTGATGAACATGATTTCCTAGATTCTTCATTCAGATTTTTATTACGATATCACCAAGACGTATGTTTGTGGATGGAAGATGTACATATATATATATCTTTATCTATGTCTATGTTTAGCTTCAGAATATCAACTCCTTAAAAATAGTATATTACCTGCATGAAACTGAAAATATGGGTGACACGGTGTGCAGGAATTGGGCCCAGCTTTGCTTACAAATCAGCTTGATGATGAGGCTGCAAAAGTTATATTTTCACTGCTTTCACATACTGAATTTATTAGCTTCTTGAAATTGATTTTGAATGCCTTTCATTTGCCATTGGGCTGAAGTCAAAAGCAAAACGATGATATACCACATCTTGCTCACTCATCTTTTTATTGCCCAACTATTGTTATTGAGTAAAAGACATTCAGTGTTTTTCCCAAAGGAGACAGAAAGCACATTTCATTTCATTTTTAATTGACGAAAGTTTAACTCAATGCAAGTCCTGCAGTACTTATCTTCAGTATCCCAGTGGCAGTTATAAGGGTGTAGAGGAAAATGAGAGTGGGATACCTTTTAGATCAGGGATGAGAGCAGAAGCCAGAAGGGCTGTCAAACTTCGTACTGTGTTATTTGCTTGGAAAGAATAGCGCAAAGTTAATATCGATGCAGCACTATGAAAGTGTTCAAGTAGTTATCTCTGGGAAGGTAATGTGAACTCAGCAGTATCATTGCTTTGATCTTTGGTTAAAGTCTTACAAAACTAGATTGCTGTTTGATTGACAACCTTATCAGAGAGTGAATGAAGACTGACACTCTAATATTGAAAACGCAGCGTTTACAAAACTTAAAGCCTGAGTTTTCTCATGACACTGCTGCTTTTGTGGAAGACTGAATTTCACATTTATTTTTAAATAAGTGTATACCTTGCTGTGTGCAGCTGAAACTTACAATTCTAGACTGCTGGCTCAGAAATACTTCTTACCCTAATAATTTGATGCAGATGTGTTTGTAGCAACAATACTGTCATAATGCATTTGAAGAAGTAGGAGTTACTGTTTGAAGGCTTGAACATAGTGGTATTTATCACAACTCAATAGCAAATAATGATTGATCCAACATGTGAGTGATTGATGCAGAGGTGGCAGGCTGCAGCTTGATTTGGATAGTGTATCTGGCAGTTTCTGAGTGGGTCTGATACAAGGGCCAAAGGATATCCACGATATAATCCTGGCTTGAGGGCTTGTCTTCAGCTATTGTTTATTCCTTGACTTGTCCCCTTAATAGCATCAAATGAACAGAGGCTACTAAAGGGAGTTAGTTTGTGGAGTAGGCTTTTCCTTTCATGCCAGTAATCTGCTTCAATGCCAGCCCTCTTCCAGTCATACTGTACCTCTTTCTAACCAGTTTGAAGTGTACCTTACCTTCCTTACCACTTGATCAGATTTTTCAGGCAGACCTGGGCAGCCAGTTGCTGCTTGACAAGATGACCTCCAGAGGTTCCTTCCAGCCTGAACCCTTCCATGGTTCTGGTCATCTCCCAGATGACGTTCTGTTTTCCCGACACCCTGATGCAGTGACTTCCCAGCAGTCTTGCCTTTCCGCTTTGGGAAGTCTCTGCCACAGTCACGTCAGTATGGTTGCTTCCAGCCCTGCTGGTTGGCACCCAGGCAGGCTGTTCTTCAACTGTCACCAGAGTGAAGCCTTGAGATGTCACCTACCTATTCTCTCCATCAAAGGCTGCACTTTGTGGACTTTTCCGCACTATCCCCAATTTCTTCATTAAACTGGACAAGATAAGAGAATATATTTTCTTCAGCTAGGAAAAAAAAAATGAAAAAAAAGGGGGTGGGAGGGCCTTAAGTCCCACTCCTAGTTTTGTGGGAAATTATGTTAACTGCCACGATTTAAGTACTGTGTAAGAATAAACACATTGTGTCTGTTTCCACATTAAAATACCTTAAGCAAGGAAATGTCTCCCCAGAATACTAAGCTTGTATCAGCCAGAGGTGTTAGTGGAAAGACTCTATTTGTAGGAGGCAGTTTAAATATAGGCATCCAGAAGATTTTCACAGAAGGGCTGAGAAGCTGTGCTGTAGGGTGTGGGAACTTCTTCAATTGGCTTGACTGTCAAAGACAGTGTTTTCTGAGACTGTATCAGCAATTTTTCCTGACCTTCTGGTTCTCAGTTTACTTCAGCATTGCTAAGTTCTGAATGCAGTTATTTCCTTACCTCTTAGGTGATACATCTTACATGAATGTGTGTGTGCATGTGTAGCAGTGTCTATAGAAATACACCCAAACACTTGCACACTGGTAATGTATGCAATACCGTATCCTATCTTTATTACAGTATCCTTTATGAAAAACTATTAATTAAAAGCCAAAATTAAAGCCACTTTCATCAGCAGTGCAGCTTTGCTGAATAAACCTTGCATTTGACCATATTTTCAAAGTGGACATGTACAAGTCAGGGGAATCATTACCATTTTATCATTTGAAGTCTGGAATGAGTGATTTCAGAATGAAAAGCATATGTAGCTATGCTGATCATGCAGAATGAATTATTTTCAAACCCCACAGTTATATCAGTACGTCTTTTACTGTGTGGAAAAAGCATGTCCACAAAAAATAATGATCTCCTAAATTTTGTTGTAAACATTTAAAATATATATGTATATATATATGAAATTCCTTCGGAAATGTCTACAGTCTGCTTCTGTAATACAACACACATGGTAAGAAGAATCTTGCTTGCAAGCCAGTGAATGTTTCTAAACAGTTTTCAAAATTGCACTGAATAATAGCTAGCATACAAGAATTGGGATGTTTTGTACTCTATAACAAGCAGTTTAACATTTTCTAAGCTATGACAAATTTCTCCCTAGGTAATTTTTAATGTAATAATAGGATTAGTTCAGCTGTCCCTGATTTTGGCATTTTTTATGTACGTAGGCACTGGAGGTATATTAGGAGTACTCTGAGTCATTCTGCTTCTGTCTTACTTCTTTCTTTAGTCTTTAAAGGCCTCTGTGGACATGAGTGAAGGTTGTTGCTGTTGAAGGCTTTGTTCTTTTTTCTCCTTTTTCTCCCTGCATGTATACATTTGTGTACATGATACATAATGTAGATATTTAGGAACCAATTCTGTTGCTGTGATTTTGATAAAGCATTTCTGGAGCTTGTTGTATTTCAATTAAAGATTTACAGACCTCCTTTTGCCTCAAACCTCATTTACAAAGGCCAGAAGAGAAAAGAAACCCCAGACCATAAACATGTTAAATGAAATATCCATCGTACCTTCAGTTAATGGTATTTCCTTATAGCGGATAAGTTACTGAGCCCCCTTTTAAAACAAGAGTGTTAATTTACTGTTTCCTTTCATCTGTTGAAATAATTACTTTTCTTTTTTGCCTTCAATAGTTTGTTCTGGTTGTTAACATTTCTGTAAAATTAAGTTTGAAAGGTGCTTTTAATGTTCAGGTAGACTGCAGTGCATATTTGACTGTTAAAATCAACCTGCTTAAGGCAGAACTAATGTTTAACACTCACAGCTATTTGAAGTAGTTCACTGCCCAGTTTAATGGTGCTGCCAAGGGCAATGGTCACATTACTTGCTATTGTATTTTGGGGGGTTTGTTATGCTGGCAATAAAGACAGTCTATGATATTTCTGTAAACATTGGCTTAGATCTTAAAGACATCATTTTTCTACTAACAAGCTATAAACTGTAATTACTAGGGGAGTAGTGGGCAAGAAACACTAACTCCTGCTCTTGGCCACGCACTCCATTTAGGTGTCGTCGTTGCATGCTGCTGCATTAGTGTTGAATGACTTTTCCTGCAAACTCTGTTAAGAAAGACAAAATCGAACTGTACAAAAATCATGGTGATGGTCAGCTGTAGTGGGAGAAGTGATCTCATATACTGAGGATTGGATTTTTCATTCTGTATGGTATCCAGAGAGTTCTAAGACATCTGCACAGGTAGGTGGACAGCGACTCTGGGTAGCCCAGCCTGTCCTGATGGATGCTGGGGTGGGAGGTGGGACCTTCCCCATGGCTGATTTCGCTTTGAGCCATTCTGCCACCAGCACTTTCTCAATCTGTGGTTCTTAGAATGTAGGTCAAATAAGATTATTTATGGCAGTCTTTAAGCAAATGGTAGATGTAAAAATGTAACTATTCCTTTGTGCAGTGGAGTTAATGGAAACTTTGTCAAGTCTTCAACAAGTCCAGTGGGAAATGTATAGTGTAGGACTGCCCCAAGTAACCCCCACCTGAATGAGTGAACAGAGCATGTACATCATACCTGTTCCTGTGTGAGGTCATGGATTTATAACAAAACAGCTGCTTTTTCTTTTTTTGATAAGCAGAGAGGACAGAGAATTTAAAGATTAAACAATACATCTTCTTACTATATATATTTACTAAACAGTGAGTAAGATTTGCCCCTTGGCTAGTCTAGTGCAATTTTACAAGCTTCAACAATGCTGAATGGATGTTATTGAGAAGTGAATTTGGCTCATTCTTTTTATGCTTTTAACAAATACCCCAGGGAAAGGCAGTTGTTCAAGGAAAATGAAATACAAATAAACATAGAATTTATTCTCAGTAGGCATTCTGGGGAACTTGGAGCCTGAGTTTTATGCCATGGGTTTTTTTCTGTTACTTGCAAGGAAGTCTAAAATATTCATATACGCTGTCAGTTCTCTACAGTGAATTCATCCTTTTTGAAAAATAAAGCAAAATACAGATTCAGTGGATAGAAGTGGAACAATGTGAAACATAACAAATGACATTTCTGCTCCGAATACATCATTGTAATGGACTGTATTATTCTGGACTGTGGATACAAATGATTTTTTTATTTCACAGCATCCTGTAACAATTCTTAAGACATGATCATGCACAAAACATCATTTGTAATTACAGCAGTTTGCCATTTTCGTCTGCTCCATGCTTATTTCTCATTTGATTGATAATCCATGTACTTCAAACTAATGAAGGTTCTTCATGCTGCCGCGTAGTAGACATTACCCATTTTTATAACCTAAATTTCAGGGTATTGTTGACGTATTTTGTTTGAAGTAAAAGGAGAAAAAAATAGTTTCTTCATAGTGTGTTTTTGCACATAGATTGCTGGGGGCCTGCAGAGAAATACAGTCAGTGAGAATGTTCATGGTATAAAGAAATTCAGTCTATGGATTTCATTTCAGATTAATCATTGCCCAGACTCCCAAATACTCCTTCAGAAAAATCTGTGATTCCCAAGGAGTGTCCTGTGGGGGGGCAGAGGTACTTTTTTTTGGATCCACAATTATTTTGATTACCAATTACTTAATTTTTGTGTTATTATTTCTGAATTTGAAATAAATTTTAGTTGCACAGTCTTACAGGTGTTGGTTTAAACAAGTCATATGAAGAGACTTTTTATGGTTCTAGACTGAATATCCAACTTAGACACCTCTGGTGGAAGCAATGTCAGTATTTAAGTCATTATTTACTACTAGATTTAAGTATTTATTACTAGAGAGTATAAATCGAGACTTTATGCATCAAAAAACAAGAACAGTGTGAGGTGTCCCTGCCCATGGCAGGGGGGTTAGAATTAGATGATCTTAAGGTACTTTCCAACCCTAACTGTTCTATGCTTCTGTATTTTACTGCTTGAGAATGACTGAGCTCAAAGGTTCCTGAGTACCTGAACAGAGACTGGCTCTTGAAAAACGTGTGTTTTATTTCATTTCTTAGCAGATACATGGGAAAATATCTTTCCAGGTAAGGGTTATGCTTCATTAATACTTTGATCCACTGCTTGGTTTTCATCAGCTGCAGACTTGCATGTTTGCACAAACCCCCCAGAAATAGCTTTTCACCTTGGCTTGTGGTAACCTTAGTGAAAACTTGGGAGCTCGAATGGCAGCGTGTACAGCATCAATACCTTTCAGAATTACAAAACTAGCTGATTAAATCTGATTTTAAATACTACTTTCTGTCTAGAATCCCGCCTTCTTAATAATCAATTAAAACTTTGTTTCATTGTGTTTATTCAGCGTGTATAAAGCAGTACTTGACATGTATTAGACCTTACATAGCAGTACACAGCTGTGGCCCATCCAGCGTTTTCCAAATGAGTTTGCACAAGGAATAAAAGATTGCCATGTGAGCAACACTGGAGGGAGACAAGAGCAGACAAAAGGCAGTTAAGTGCTACAAAAAAAGAAAAGACCTTGTTGAGATAGAAATTTCTGAGCAAATGCCTCAATTTCACAGGGAGATACTGTAGCAGGCAATGTACATTGATTTTAGCACATGAAGTACATTGCTTTGGGGATTCATTAAGCTTCATTTTGTGCACTACCATGAATGGGTATGTCAGCTACTCTCTCAAGTAATGCAGAGTTTCAAAGGAAGAAGGTAGAATAAACCGAAGTGAAAATATGATGTGCCCCGCAAATAGAGTAAGCCGCTTTTAAAAGGGAAATGCTTTGCTTGCTAAAATCAGTAATAAAAACCAAAACATTTTTGAAGTATTTTATGTTTATAGAGTTCTTAAGATGACTTACAAACATCAGTGAGTTCATGCTCCTGGCTGACCTGGTGGGAGTCTCGCTACAAGGACAGATGCATTAATGGAGTGCAGAGCCTTATTTCTGTCATTCGCAAAAAGATACACAGACGACTGTCTGATATCTTTTAGTTACTCACTGTTTTACAGAATATGGGCAACGTGTATTTGGGTTTGTTTTTCCAACTTCTGTATTTGCAGCGAGAGGGTGCTTAAGATGGCGCTGGTTTCTCTTCTCTCTTTTCCCTTGGGAGCCAGCTGCAGAGCTCGCGGTTGTGTTTCACTGCCACTCCAGGCATCGGCTGCAAATCTAGTGGCAGGTCCATGAAGCTGGAGTCTTCAGCTACCAACCAAATCCAAGGCTGGTTTGCAATCTGCCTGTGAATGTGTGAGAGGTCTGTAGTACTAGGTTTCTAAGTGCTTCGCCTTGGTTTGTATTTTGGGTTCAGCTGAGAAGCCATTGGCACTTTCTGTTTGTCATGAAGTCTACCATAAATTATTGTTACTTAGCGGCAGAAGATTCATGCAGTTTCTCAGCATGTTCCTAGAGTGCTTGGTTTGCAGTGGCAGATCACTAAAAGAGTGGGATTGTACACACACATGGCTGTAAGGAGTTGAAAAAAAATACCCAAATCTTCCTTGCTCAGTTCTCCAGCTTTTGTGCTTTGCCTTCAGCAGCTACTAGGCTTGTTATAAATGAAATTAGCCTAAGCAACGGGGCTTTACTGCCAGACTTTGCTATATGCCGCTTTCTATAGCAGAGCATAACTTTATGCATCTTGCTGTTTCAGGCTGAATGGCTCAGGTACCTGAGGTTTTGGGCAGAGAAGAGTAGAGGAGGAGTGTTGACCAGCTACAGGGAATTGTACTCCTGCTAGTAATCTGTTAGAGGAAAACATAGGATCCTGGAATTAACCTCTTGTGGTTTAAATAGTTAACACTTTTCTTATAAGTGGTGTTTTGTCTCAGATGTGTATTGGGAGTCACTGCTAAGGAGGTGGTCATTGAAGAGGTGCTGGCTGTGAGAGGCTCAGAGCGTATGGCAGCTTCCTAATGCTCCAGCAGCCAAACAGAGCTCAGACTGATCTGAAGGAAGAGCACAGCAGATTAATGTCATATAGCTGCTGCCTGCAGAAAGTTTTCCTCTTTCTGTCCGTCTCCCAGTATTTGATCGTTTGAAAGAGCTCAGGATAAGTGACAGCAGTAGACTTAACAGGTATTAGGTTGTAAAATAGTGAACATGGACTACTTGGTGGTTAGCTTACATTTATACTCAGATTGCAGCTGCCGTTTGGGTCAGAAGGAGGTTTTCCCTTTGATAGATTAGCTGTGTGCTTGGAAAACTTGCTTTCCCCAGAGCATCATGTAATCATTTGGTGGCAAAGAGGTGTGCTGCGTTGCTATGGACATGCAGCTCTCCACACTGAGAGCTGCTGTAATGCTGGTATATGCGAGTCTAATCATTCTGTCACTAAGATGTAATATCGATACACCAGGACAACGTTTCTATCAGAGGGCCTGTTACTTGCCCTCTTAGTTGAAGAGGAAAGAAGGACTGGGATAAGCCAAATTCTGTTTCTTAGCCAGGAGAGGCTCACTTCAGTTCTGTAACCTTTAATATCCACAGGAGATACCAGCACCATCTAAACAGCAGCACCTGGGAGTGCTCTTGTGCACTGCTGGCCAGTGAAGCCCCAGGGAGATAGGTGCATGTCTTATTTCATGCAGGACGCTGGTGGCTGTGGCAAGAGCAGGGGTGTGCCACAGCCCAGTGCCCACCGCATGGGCCCTGGCACTGCAGGATGTGCTGTGGGCAGCAAGGGAGGCCAGAGGAGCTGGGGCATGGTTAGTGATTTCTGCGGAAGTCCACAACAGGGCTGTTGTGCTATATCAGGAACTGCAATGGTAACAGCTACAGCACAGAACTGCTGCCCGCCTGTAGAATTAAAACAGAAGGTAAATTGAAAAGGGATGAATTCCTCATGCTTCTTGATAATCAAGGTGTATAAAATCAATGTGTCACTGAACTGATTTCAAACACTAGGATATAAAGCAGAGTACTTCTGTGTTGACATCTGAAGAATTCATAATTCATTCAGGATACTGTTAAGATTAGCATTGTTCTGGGTCTGTTTTTCTCTTAAGGTAATCCTGTTTCTCTTAGTGATCCGTTTTGAAAGTTACCTTATTTTTACAGTGCAAGAATGCTGCTGGTGACCATCCCCCAATTGCACTCGTAATTATTTCTGATTTAAAGTGCCGTGGTCTGACAGCACCAGGGAAATTAATAGGAGAAGCTTTCTACAAGTTCTAGAAGATGGGCAAAGACATACTCACTCCCTCTTAAAATTATTTAAGCAGGTGCTGTGGGAAGCCATTGCTTTTATAATGCTCTTCAGATGTTTACAGCAAAACATTTCTTCCCAGTGATTGAATTTTTCAAAGTACTAAAATACCACGGAGAAATATGTTTCCCACCAGTTTTATGGCTCCCTTGTTGCATTCTATACAAACCTTGTATCTGCCTGGACACAAACACTCTATTGCAAAAGATATCTTGCCATTTTAACAAGCTGCACTGCTTTGAAAGGATACACTGCAGTGGGAATGTCAGTGCCTTAAGAGTAATACTTCTTTAAGGGTACTATTTTATTAAAGCAGACCTCAGTAATTTGTTCCTGACTGTTATACACCCTTATTTTATTAAAGTATTTTACATCTGTGGAGGAGATTACTACCATTTCTATTTTCTCCACTGCTTGGCTTTAATGGATGGTATGGAATATAATATTTATTAAGCCTAAGCAGGGGAGGACATAATAGCAGAATTGTCCTTTATAACCTCTTTTACACAGTTGTAAAATAAACTTTAATAAAGCAGGAATAATTATCCGGGAATATCCAGGAAATGGAGTACTCTGCCTGCTTCAAATAGTTGGAGGACTTAACTGCTGGTTATACATGTACTTTAAGAAAATGAACTCAACAGTAATAATATTGATACTAACGGTGCTATTTTAAAATATAGTAAGAGTTGAAGTATCTTTTGTGTCATAATTACCATGTTAGCATAGATCATATAATACATAACTATAATATCTATATAGTAGTAATTGCGTGTAGTTCTACAGAAGACAGACACATTACAAAAATATTTATACTTACTAACTTTGAGGGTTAGAATTCCTTTACCTTATTCTGATGGCACCCAGACCCCCATAGCTGGCTCCATGGCTGCTGATCAGTTCTGCTGGTGATCACTAAGCTTCGATGCCAGGGAATAACGCCTCTTGTTGCTCAGTGCTGTGTGCATGTATATCTGCTTATGGGCAGAGTGGACTTGTGTTTAGTGCCTGGATCCCAGAAGGCAGTGAATGTCTTGATTCCAGCCAGGTTATGCCTGAGATTAGGAGCACAGACTTTGCACCTAGCATATGCACAGGTGACAACTGAATAGCTCCCGGGACCAGGAAGACAACTTCAAAAAAGCCCTTCCCAGTGGTGGCGCATCTGCATCTTTAGCTGGCAGGCAGAGTTTTTCAGGTGCAAAATGGAAACGCAAGCATGTGTGCCATACTGGAGAAAATTTGGTCCCACCAATCACATCTATCTGGAAGCATTTATGTGGTTTTGTGGGTTTTACGAATAGGAAGAAATGGAATCTTTCTAATGAGATCTGCTTCAAATTATTGGTTATACTGCCAAATTCTGCAGTAAAGGGATTAGATGATGAAAATTATTTAAAAGCACACTGTATAGTTTTATTACAAGTGGGACATGAAAGAGATTGCCTAACTGTTGAGGCATGGAAGGCCTTGTTTTGGGTACAGGGTTTCTCTTGTCATTTCTTGAGTCCTGCATTTCCAAAAGTACCCGGTTGCCCACCACAGTGCACCTGCCCCTGCAGCAGGCCTGTGTAGGTGGCTTTGGCAGGCAGCTGCCTGCTTCTGCTGCTCGTCACCCAGTTTACACCAGGTGGGAGCCATCTTTTGCCCAGAAGCCATGTAGCTGCAGTTAGTGTGGTGCTGGGACTCAGCTGCTCCCTTTCTCCCTGTCCCTCCTTCCTGAGTCCCTGTGCACAGTGGCTGGATACAGGCTAAAGCACAGTTCATGAATCTGACCGTGATGCTCACCAACAGTGGTCGTGTTTGGCCAGGAGCTGGCTTGCACGTGCTGCCTGAGGACACGGCAGAGCAGGAGTGGCTCTGCTGGCGAGTGGACCTCACTGCCTGCATGGTGGGACTGATGCTATCCAGCCAGCTCTGGCTGCCTGTGCCAATAAGCTGACAGTTCAGTTAACAGACATTTTTTCAGCTTGGACACCATCAACCTGTTCCTATTTATCCTCGCCACACCCTGCCCATGTTTCTTCACCTTTCTGATGCAATTATAGTACTGGTTCTTGGATAGCTTTGTGTTGCTGTTTGTTGTATGATTTCTCGTCTTGGTGGCAGTCACTGCAGTCTGTCTCAAAGGAAAAAAGGGAAAGATTTGTTATTAAGGACCCAGTGCAGCTTTGCAAGAAACTGATTCCTGATCAGATATTCCAGAAGGACTGGAAAAGAAATTCCTCTCTTCCCCCATTCTTTCTTGATTTCTTCCTCCTCTTGTCCTATTTTTTTTTGTTAAATTAATATTGTGGAAATGATCTGGACTGAAGTTATTACATTAATTATCCAAACTGACATTTTTGCAGTGTGTGAAAGGACAGGATGGTATGTAAAATAGATGCACTAAGAACACCTACAGTATGACAACAAGTAGCAGGGTAATTGCTGAAAATGAAGTATTTTCTGCTATCCCTTCCCTTCAACATCTGTTGTTCCATATGGAGTCATAAATATTTGCAACAAAATAGTTGAAGAAATAATCTCAACATTAATAGGGAAAAGCTGAATCCGCCAAGAAAATTAAAGAATCTTTTTTTTTTCTTGGCAAGTTCCTCCTACCCACCCTCATCTGACAGTTTAAAATCTCAGTAGAAGAATAGTCAGACTACAGCGACGCTTAAAAGTCACCATGAAAAAACCTTGTGAATGTTAGTGGGAGAGTTAGCTGAGAAAAAATTTATAACCTCTTGATAATGGCCATGAGGAGGATTTTGTTTGTTTTGTTTCATTTTCCTGCTTTCTTCCAAGCCCCGGTAATTCTACTGCTAGCCTTTTAGTGAATGGTTGACGTTTTCACTTTTCTCTATTGTCAGTAGAAATAATGCTTCTTGTCATTGTGAGGAGTGACAAGGTACTATTACTGGCTGAGAGTAACTAGTTACTTTAAATTGCCATATGGAAAGTGCAGATCGATAGTACTTGCTCTTCTATGCAGATTAAGAAGCAACTTAAAGCATGGGACAACTGTAAATGTTTTGGAATCCCAATTACCAAAACCTGCCTGAGAAGCAGCTCATAGGAGAAAGCAGGTGTAATACAACACAAACTGTAAATTGTAAATAATTGTTATGAATATGAAACATAGCATTTTGAAGGCTTCTTATTTACTTAATGGTTGCCTTGTACTTATGGTTCTCCTTAATGAACAGAATTAACCAGGTGACGTCAGGTGTATTTGTTAATCTGCACATATTGAACTTTAGACTGAAGTTACTTGCAGTGAAACACTTCAGCTTTGGTGTCTAGCTTGTGAATTGCTGCACTTCTCCATTTCATTTTTTGTCATTGCAAACCCAGTGTCTGATCTAACTCAGGTCTTTTTTTTTTAAGGTTCGAATTAATAAAATATTTTCAGGTGTTTTTACCGTCAGTGCCATGTGAACATCTGACTATATTGTAAATATGTTGAAGTTATAAATAGGTATAATTTCTGTGTTATTAATGAGAGTACATTGATGAAAATGTCAAAGCTGGATAATTACACACCTCTTGATAAAGAGTGCACAGATAAAGACAATTTGTAAACTGTAATTTCAGCCTTTTCTAGTGAAATTTTCATTTCCCTGCTTTTTGCCTCCTTCTCCTATTCAAGCACTAAGTGCCTGCTTTGTGACATCCTTCAGGAAAACACACCCTCATCATTCCTGAGAACAGGTCTATGGAAAGGTTGGTGAATATACTGCTTGCACAGTTTTGTTTCTCTTTTTTTACTGCTCCAAATCCTCAGTTTTTCCTAAGCTAGCACATTGCTCTTAATGTAACAGGCATGGCCAAAAAGTCAATAAAAAATGTTTCTATAAATACATTAGCAGCAAAAGGAGGGCTAAGGAGACTCTTCATCCTTCATTGGAGGTGGGAAGAAAACATAGTGACAAAGGATGAGAAAAAGGCTGAGGTACTTAACGCCTTCTCTGCCTTCATAGTCTTTAATAGTTAGACCAGTTTTTCTCAGGATATCCAGTCCCCTGAGCTGGAAGACAGAGATGGGGAGCAGAATGAGGCCCCCATAATCCAAGGGGAAATGGTCAGCAACCTGCTATTCTACCTGAACACGCACAAATCTGTGGGGCTGGTTGGGTCCACCCAAGGGTATTGAGGGAGCTGATGGAAGTGCTCACCAAACACCTTCCATCATTTATCAGCAGTCCTGGGTAACCAGGGAGTTCCCAGTAGACTAAAAGCTAGCAAATATGATGTCCATCTTGGTGGATGAAGGAAAGACTGTGTGTATTGTCTACCTAGACTTTAGTAAAGCCTTTGACACCGTTTCCCACAGCATTCCCCTGGGGAAACTGTCTGCTCATGGGTTGGATGGGTGTACTGCTCACTGGGTAAAGAACTGGCTGGGAGGCCTAACACACAGCAAGGTGAATGGAGTTAAATCCAGTTTGCAGCTGGTGACAAGTGGTGTTGCCCAGGGCTCCGTACTGGAGTCAGTTCTGTTCTGATCATCTCCATCAATGATCTGGACTGTTACTGTTTTACAATGGTTTCCAAAAGTTTTTAAGGCAGCCTGGAAATGTGTATGTAGTATATAATGATTAGATACTATTTTTAAAGTGAAGGGTTTTTTATTGCAAAGCTCAGTCATGATAACGGCATGTGTGCTATCAAGTTGTATCAGTCATTTGAAAATGAAATAAAGTCTGATTTAAAGCTAGTGCACTGGATTAATCAGCTACTCCCCAATTGCATTCGTTGACCCTTCTCATTCAGGGACTGTAATTAAGAAAAACAGCACTGGCTTTAAATTCAGCGCCTGAAATCACAAGGTTAAAGCAGTAAATTTCAGAGTCTGATTGGTGCCAGGTTAGGAGGAGGTGTCTCTTTTCTCACTGATGAACAGGAGTGCTCAGCTCCTGGCAGAGAAGCAATGAGTGAGGGAGAAAAAGGCAGGCAGGGGTTTATGGAGGATTTTTGGTTATTAAGACACTGAAGACAGATAACGCTGTCCTTGCAGACTTAGATATAAAATGTTTGAACTAAACAATGCTTCAGATTGCAGGGGTTTCATACTTACTTACCTTTCTGTAAAAGGAAAAACTTGACTAGTTAAGCATCACAGAAGCTGTCAAGGTTTAAATCAAGGGGAAACCATCTCACATTTTTGGAAAACTGCTTTTTGCAATTCAAAGTTAGAATATGAGCCCTAATTCTGTCAAAATACCTGTGTTTGGACACCGCTGCCTATCACTGTCGTCGTGAAGTAGATATACAACTGGAAGTCAAGGGACATCTTGCCACTATAAAGATCTGCTGGTTTGGGTGATTCTGTAAGATCTTTGGGCAAATAATGCTATTTGAAATAAAAAGGTATCTTATTTTCAGAGATGTGTAGCACATACAGCCCAGCTGATGTTGCAGATCCTCTGTAAGCCAAAAAAGGTCCGTTAGAGTATCTAGGCTGTTCTCCGTAACTGTTGACCATTAAATGTAATCCACATCACCCCGGTATGAAGCTCAAAGAATTATAATTTTGATAAGCCGTTGTAGTGCTTTAGGTTTCTAACTTGTATACCACAGGCAGGGAAAAGGGATTTGTAGTGAATAATGCTTATACATGTCCAGGTAGATACAAGTTTTGAAGTACACATGAATAAATAACTTCATGGTCTAACTGGTGTTATGCATGGTGTAAATTGTAGCTTTAATATTTCTACCTTGTTTGGAAGTGACGTGTCAAGCATATCAGGTATGTGAATGATGGGTTCAAAAACATGCCATCTGAAAGCAAATAAACCAGCTGGCAGCTACAACTGCCTGTTGGTTCGGGCCATGCACTGTTACGCAGGGAGCAGTTTGCATAAGTTGTGCTCCCAGTGCTGTGCTTAGTCCGTAGGTGGATGCTTCATTTTCCAATCCCTATTTCTGCAACTTTGGCAGAAGACAGAAGATGAAATACTTCAGTATATGGAATCAAGAACAGGAAACTTTCAGGCAGATTTCCATGTGCTTTCCTTGGATAATATTCCATTCACTGTTAGTGTTTACTGTGTATTTCTTTGCAGTATAATTCCTTTTGTCTATTCATCTGGATGCCAGCTAGAAATTAAAATAAAAAGACCACACTCTAAATGGATTCCTGAATGCTGCCATAAAGCATGGCAGGTTTAACAAACAAGCTCGATAAAAGTAGTTCCCACTTTGCTTCAATAAATAGAAAGGTTGTTTGTCCTTGGTTGCACTGCAGTTGTTCTGGCTTTATTTCTTGCTTATTCTGTTGTACTATATGTGTGAGTGCAGTTTTTAGCATTGATATTTTTGGTGTTCTTTAAAATCAAAATGCTTAAATCACCATCTTTTTTTCTATTAAAGAGATGCATTTGAGACAATCGGCAAAAAGTGCTTCCAACACAAGCCATTTTTAATTGCTTTGCCAGTTACAATTTCTCAA
Organism: Amazona ochrocephala; assembly: GCA_039720435.1. Classification (NCBI taxonomy): domain Eukaryota; kingdom Metazoa; phylum Chordata; class Aves; order Psittaciformes; family Psittacidae; genus Amazona; species Amazona ochrocephala. Next base: position 16,225,442 of record CM077883.1, read on the forward strand.
GTCTAACTAATAAATTTCTGCCTAACTGTGCACTTTGTTCAGGATATGGGCAAGATGTAGACACCATTCAGATGTGAAGACATATTACAACATTGAAATAGATTTCTAATGCATTTATCATTCATCTTTGCAGAGTGTGATTTCAATCAGAAGAAAAAAAAAAGATGATGAATGGTTTGACAGTTTCCACCCGTATACGCTAAACCATAATATGCTTCCTCTAGTTTTCAGCTATTACAGACTTTAACATGCAATGTGACCTTGGTCTGCAAAGCATGTTTGGTTAGCACAAAAACTTAATCATAAGAAGTCATAAGTAGAATCCTTCTTCTTTACTGCCCTTTTTCTGGGACTTGGAAATTTATTGCTTCTGGGACAGGTAGGATATGAACAATGGGCCAAATAGAGTCCAGGGTTATCTCATCTGTGTGAAAACTGCTGCTGAAAATCGATGTGACCTCTGCTACACTGTCATCCCAATTCCCACCCTCTGTGTCCTATTTGTCTTCTGGTGGAAGCTTAGATCTGTGTGCTGTCTCTATGTGTCTCTCTTGGGCCAGATTATCAAAATGAATCATTGCCTGCATACCTCTTATATTTCTATTTATTTTCCTGGTGTTGACTGGGTCTGATGAAATATGATTCTTTTTGCATTTGATCCTCACTGCAGCAAGCAGCACCTAATTTAGCTGTGTCTATCTCTTTAAAGAAGAGTAATACTATTTTGAAACTTCAATCTGCTGTACAGTAACATTACAAACCACAGACCATACAACCTGTCTTCACAGTCAATAGTAATTTTCCTTTCGGCCAATTTAATGTTATTACTTTCATCTCCAAATAGTAGAGATTTCTGGAGATTTCAAAGCAGCTGTAGTTTTGTTATGCATACTTCATGTATTACTTTCTTTTTCAAATGCCACTTCAGTTTAGTCTTTTGTGACTCCATGGCTTAAATATTATTTCTGTGTAACATCATATGCAACAACTTACCAGCTTATTCTAAAAACTGCCGCTGATACAAGAGAAATGGTGTGTCTGAATCAGCATGAACTCTGTGGTCCGAATATGTGACCAGAGCTTGTTTCTTTTAAAAGGATCATTTAAATTACATGAACACAGCTCTAAAATGAGATCTACAAAGACGTGTAGAGGTTACTGCCTTTTGTTGTTATTAGTCCTGAAGAATCATGATGAAGATGTTCCATTTAATGAACTCGCATAGTGAAAACAAAATACTCCCTAAGTGGTGATTTCAAAGAATACTTGAAACCTGTGAATGGTCCCAGCTCCTTGTCAGGAGGTATGCTTTAGAAACACAGCAGAAAGCACTGCTCAACAGATGCTCCTGGAGTTTATGAAGCATTGTAGGGGCACATGGAGGTGCCGTTCATTGTCAGGCTCTAAGTTGGGTTTTTTAGGTAAGGGAGGGGGCCTTTTGAATACGCTGTGGTCTGATTGTAAATCCTGGCTTTAATGTGACCAAGACATTTGACAAATGAAACGATCATCAGGACTGGGTGTGCAGTTTTCCTGAAAGAACACACAACTCATGAACTTCAAGCCACTACGTTAGTTGCAAGCTTCACTAAAAAGCAATTGCTAAGAAATTATTCCTCATGATTCCTGCAGGTGCAGGAACATAACATATCGAGGCTGGATTTCCCTGGAATATTACACAGCAATATTTTTTTAACATTTCACGGTAAATGTACAGAGTTTGGATTTAAAGACTGTTAGATTTTAGTTTTGTGGTTTTCAGCTTAAGATGAACACATGGGGAAAAATGCTCATTAGGGATTTGAGAGGAGGAGACATATTTACTATCCTAAAATAAATTATCCTATTCAAAAATGTGAGTTCATTGGTGTACCGATTCCTTACAAAATTTAAAGGATTTTTTAAAAAATATTTACTAATACTGCTGCTTCATTATGAATACATATTTTTACTGTGGGTGCACAGCTTGCTCTGTAGCAACATGATTGGTTTGAAACTGCAAGTAAAGGGGAAGCCAGCAGGTCCCCATTCTACAGTTTGGAAGAGATGCATCAATCTAGCTCCATGCAGCAAGCCGCAGGAGCAAGGCCCTGTGCTGGTCGCCCTCTCCTCCCTGGCTGCTCTGTGACCCCCCATCACCCAGCTCTCTCTGTACCTCTGTTACAGAAACTCGGCAAAGCAGCCTGGCTACTGCATGTGACAGGAGAGGCTGACAGCAGCACAGTACTTGTTAAGAGGACCCGTGCTGACACTTCACTGACAATGTGAAGCTGGTGCTAGCTAAGCAGGAGGGAATGACTCAGTGGCGATTACTGACTGCTGGGTATGGGAAGGATAACATTAAAGGAATAAAGAGATGTGATGCACTTCTTGATTAGAATTTTGTCAAGGTTATAGCAACAAAAAAATGCACATCACAGAATGGCAAACATGACAGAATGAAGAAAGGTCATTGAGGTTTAATGAACTGTGTAACACTGTTGTAATTCTGTAGTATAATTTGTAGAATTTGAGATACAGGGGACTATTACAGCTGTGTTGTAACTGTCAGTATATTTATTATTGTTCTGTACTATTTTGCAAACTTACCTTAGCAACAAGGACAGCTGCCCAAGGATGGAAACAATGTCAGTTGTACTAATGCGCTTGTATTTCGACTTCCAGGGAAATGGAATGCTAGTTTCTAGAAATCACGCTTACCTCTATTTCTAATGCTTTCTGGTGTTGCTTTTAAATCTGTCTTTACAGAAGAGGTCCAAATTGCCATTCCAATAATGAAACCAACCTTAGATAAAGTCCAACTGGCTGGACAGGCCTTGCCTCCTGGATTTCCGGCGCCATTTCTTTTTGCTGATGGTCTTTCATCAGTAGAAACACTATTAACCAACATTCAGGTAAATTATTCTCTTTAGGGGTTGGCTATGTCATGATAGATAAAATGTGGTTTGGTTTTAGTCTTTTTTTAAAAGTTTCAGAAACTTACTTTGTATCTACAATTCTAATTTCTTCTCTGTAATATAATGCTTAGGTTTCCACTATCTGGCATTATTGATTGTGAAAGGGTTTCATACATTGTCTTTTTGACTTTATAGTTGGTAATAATGGTCATATTAAAATGCACAAGTCTCATTATTCCTCCTTTGCTTCTCCCTGCAGTTGACTGAGGTCAGCACTGATATGGTACTCTGTAATAAACCGCATTGGTAGGATGACTTAGCAAAAGCTATACTGAATGAGTCCACACCACAAAATTGCTCGCTTGTAATATTTAGCTACTTCAAATGCCCAGTTGTGTTCCTGGTCTACAGGTTTCTGCATTTAACTTTTCTGTTTTCCTAGGGGATGTAAAAGAAACAAATGGACGAATGTTGTCAGTGCTGAAACAAAATGGTATTTTCAGGTCTTACATTTGTGTGTGTTTTAGGGCCTACTGAAAGTGGCTGTGGACAATGCAAGAGTCCAGGAAAAGCAGATACAGCAGGAAAAGAAAGAGTTAAAGATGGAGCTTTGTAGAGAGAGAGAACTAAGAGAGAGCTTGGAAAGGCAACTCACTGCTGAGCTGCAAAGCAGAGGTGAGTGAATGAAAAATTGAGTTTAGATATCTATTAAATATATAACCCTTTGGCATTTCCAGCTGGAGCTATGAGGACTCGTAGTTAACTGACATTCATACTCCAGTGTAATGCAGCAGTGGACTAGCACTGCTAATGAAAGATTTAAATTTAATAAAAACAGAACGAATCCCACTTTTCTGTAAGCAGACGGAATAGTGGCTGAAGGATTATTTCCTGGAGGGCAACTGGCCACAGAGAGTTTTGGCAGGTTTTGTTCAGGAAAGCTGATTCAGCTTCATGGCTTTCACATGCATTATTACCCCTCTGCCTGTGTATTCCCAGCCCGGTTTCTTCATTTGACAGCTTTAATTTCTTTTGTTTTCTGCTATTATCCTCCAAGCATTGAAAATCAGTCTAACTGTGAGAGTTATGTCTGCAGTTTGGGTATGTAGGTGATTCTTTTTCATTACCTTACTACTTACCTAGCCCCCATTTCTGCAGTTTAGCTGCGAGTCAGCTAGTTTGTCCTATGGATAATAACTTCAGTGCAACAAAATAGAACTACAAGAAATTGTCTACCCAAGTGCAAGATCTGAAGCAAGTAACCCTAGATACTTTTTTTTTCCATTGGGAAAGTGCAGTACAATAGCACTCTCCCTATGGGGACTTCTAAAACAAAACCATGACTGTTTAGAAGCTTTTGATAATAACAGGAAATTGAATTGGTAAATCTGAATTTTTTTGCTGTGATACTGCAACAGTATTCTTTTTAAAATTCAAGTCTGCATCTGAAAGAGAGGAAGAGTTCTTCATGTGCTAAAAGCTACTTCTAGATTACACCCATGAAATCAGAAAGACAAAACTAGGTAAGACCAGAAATGTAGGTGCAAGTACTATCTTCCTGTGTGGTTTGAATTGGAATTAGGCATGGAGAACAGAGCTGTCTGCAGTGCCAGGGCTTGGTAAGAGGCCACAAAGCAGGGCACTTCTGAGTCGAGTTGTGAAGGGTCAGTAAATACTACTGAAGTTGCTAAATTGGAAGTGGGTGTTCAGAAATGTTGCGTCACCCCAACTGAGTGTAGATGCGACTGCTGTATTTCTTTAAAACAAAACTCACCTCCCTGTAGGCAGACAGCACACTGTGCACCTCCTGAGTCACATTGAAGTCAACAAAAACCTTAAGCCATTCACAGACTCTGCTGGCTTCTGGCTCAAAAGACAATTTCATCAATAATCAATATCCTCAGCACTGTTTGTCTTTCAGGTCATCACCACATGCACTTCTGTATTACTGTGGAAAGTCAAAGATAGGCTTCTACATGCACGATGCTCAGTTTTCCAGAGCTTTGTTGTACAGATCACATTTTGAAATTCATCATTTATTAAGTCTCCCAGAGATTTCCCATGTAATGGTATCCCTTTTTTTTTTCCTTCTTCTCCGCCCTCCCTGCCTCTCCCCCCTGACTGGAGCATTCACAAATCCAGAAGGATTTGCACAAGTCAATAAGAATTCAGATGAATAAAAAAATCACAAAAGTCACAAAAATTTATGCAAATAATGTGGATTTCCCCAGAATTTTTACAGATGTTTAGTCAATTTTCTAACGATGTTTTGTGATTTGAAATTCATAGATATCTAATATACAGGAGAAGCAAATAAAGGGGTTGCAAAATACTGCTTGTATAAATTCAACTTTCATTTTAACAATACTTGTGAGCAGTGTTTGCCACTGTGTGCACTAGCAAACTTGACTCAGATAGGTGGTAGTTTTAAAAGACCATTTATATTTAAGCTTAGATTCTTTCTGGTGTTAGTTTTAGCTACCTTTTCTAGTGCCATCAGTTCTCCATTTGTTTGATTCCATAATGAATTCATGGCATTAAGTATGGCTCTGAGAATTTGACTACCCATGTGAACCAAAGCAGCACAATGCAGAGGCATTCCCCAACCCTCTGCATGAGCTGAGATGCGTTGTAGGATGGTAGCACATTTGTATGAGCTGGGGTGTGCTATGGGAGTTGTCTTTGACCCCTTCCAGGGCTTGCTAACATTGTTCTCCAGATGGTTCTGAGAAGGTACATGGGCATCAGCCCCTGGTCCAGCTAATCTTCCTCATGCCAACCAGGTATATCAGCTGATTGCAGGTTTCTGGAAACAAAAGCTGTATCCAGAAGGGGAGCATTTCCTGGCTGCAGGACACCCCCAGCAGAAGTGTGGTGATGGGCCTGTGGAGATCTCCTACCAAGCAGTTTAAACCAGGAAAGAGAGGTGTGAGTCATACAACGAGGAGACAAAGGATGGTGTTCTTGCAGCACTGGTGACAAAATAAGTGTTAAGAAAGAGCCCATTAAAGATATTTTAATAGGTATAATAAGGACAGGAAGGAGCACAGGAAAGGTTGTGGTTGGCAGAGGTGCATATTTGAGATGCCGTTCTGGCCCAAGTAGTGGTGACCTGTTGCTAGTGAAAAATAAGGTTAAATACAGGATTAAGATTCAGGGTTTGAAAAGGAAAAGGCTTAAAAGGTGCATTTTATTGCTGAAATTTATATAGATGAGGCAATGCAATAGCCAATGTCAGCAGTTCACGATGAAGATACTGATCACATGGCTAAGTTAATACTATACAATTCTCTAGTTATAGCTTAAACTTTATTTATAGTTGGGCTTAAAACTGAGATCAGCCAGGAATACTTCTGCTTTCTGCCAGTTCTTATATAGGTGAACCAATGGCCTGTGTCTGAGGTTTGTCAAGGTACTGTTTCTGCTTTCAGTCTGTAAAAGGGAGAAGATATGACTAAAGTGCATTATGGTCTACTGCTGTACAGGAGTTACTGCATTGGCACCTGTGTTAAGTCCAAACAGCCAGCTACTATTCAGGGATTTATGGAGTGCTTTATTTAAAATGAGAAATTGCTGACGAAGATAATAACACTTTGTTATTTACTTACCAATGTTACAGGCTTGTTTTCAGCCTGCTTTCTATCTGGGAAGTTCCCTTTTAATTCCTCTTTGAGATTCTCAACATTGGGAACAAAAACCCAATGCTTTTTTGTTCCTCTCCTTTGGCTTTCCATCTTTTTTCCTCCTAGGAATAGTGAAGTGCTTAAGTACTCATTTTACTCAGTACATACCCCTTCTGTACACATTTGAGCTCTCATCTGAGTTATGTACCCACAGCTTCGCAATAGCCTTACACCAGACTTCCGTCTTGGGCAGTGGTTCTTGGTATTTCAGTTTTTGCTTCAAAATTAAACAAACTTCCACTCCATTTTTACCAAAAAAATTACCTAATCCCATGAGATTTCTCTCTGTACCCCATTGGTACTGACATCTCAGATTCTCCAGTGCTGCATACAGACAGTTCACCTGCAGAAATACATGTCATTTCCATTTAATATTAGAAAACAAAAAAAAAGTTTAGTTAAAACTGCATCTCTGAACATTCAGAAGACTTCCTCTATCCATGAGGAATGGTCAGTGATGGCATAACCAGTGTGCTTGGATTGTCTTTCTGGATAAAACTACTGGAGGAGGAAGGTGCCTTATAAATCTCAACATTAAAGCAAAAGGTTAGAATGAAGGGTGAGAGATTTTATTTCATTTTGAGGATATACGTTGCTGCTGTTGCTGGAAGTCAGTTAAAGCCAATGATCTGCTCAGCCAAACTGTGCAGAACTGTACCTGGAATTGAGTCCAAATTGGTGAAATCAAACATGAACTACCAGCTGGGCTCCAAGATGCTGAGGTTCTGGTCTGGAGACTCAAATCCATGAGGCTGTTCCAAAGTGACAATAAGATTTTAAGATTTCTAACCAGAGCTGAAGTCCCTTCGGATTGTTTCACTACAAGACATGGACTGGGGGTTTTGTGGTTTTGTTTTTGGTTGGTTGGTATTTGTTGGTTTGGGTTGGGTTTCTTTAATATCAGATTCATGCCAGATTTTGGGGTTTTCTCAAGCTAGAACTGGGGCCTTGAACATAAACTCATTTACTGTCTCCATTATGTATTAATTGTGCTTTAACAGCCATTCTTACAATGCATTTACGTTTCAGCAACAATTCAGAAACGCTTGAAGAAAGAAAAAAAGGCAAAGAGAAAATTGCAGGAAGCCTTGGAATTTGAATCAAAGAGAAGAGAACAAGTGGAACAGGCACTTAAACAGGCCACATCAGGTGACGGTCTCAGGATGTTGAATGGTAATGTCTTAGTTGGCCTTTCACAGTTAGCTTAGAATGACTGAGTGAAAAAGAAAAAAAACACAGAAGTAAAATGATGCACAGAGCAAATTCTAGAATAAAAACCTGCAGTCCTTTTCCTGAAATAATGAAAAATCTATTTCAGGCCATGTGCTCTGGGTCATGAATTAAAAAAATCAGGAAGTCTGTAACTAGAGAAACAGACAGAGGAGCTTACACAGACCTGACAAGAAATGCTGAATACATTACCAGAGAAATCTGTTACAGTGCCAGCTAAGACAATGTGAAATTTGGTTCCTATGAGGTTCTCTGAACTCTTCTCTCCCAGCAGATTCATTTTTAGAACTGCTGAGCTTCATTTTAAAAGCCATTTGGCTGAACTTTGCTCAGCCTCAGGACCTATTAAGTTTGTTAAATATGTATCAGCTTTCAGAACTGACTAGGTTTTGAACACTTCCCAAATACTCTTGTGAAACAAAACCAGATCAGTTCATCTCCTAAACAGTGATTATGTTTTGGCTAGTGGGAGGAATTGCCTCTCCTGCTTAAGATGGTTCTGGCCAAAGTTTAGAACTTTGGTTTGAATATTTAAGATGAACATAGTTGAGTTTTAGCTAATTTCAGGTTCTGTAGCTAAGGTTTAGGCTGTGCATCCCTACGTGGAAGCCTCTGCAGCGGCTCATGAATCAGAGTTATGTTCAGTTTGTATCTGGTGTAGTCTTTACGTTAACTTTGTGCTGCCTACTGTGGGCACTGCCAGTAACTGAGCCATGGTAACGTAAGCAGACTGCAAAATCTGCCTGAACTGCTGAGTAAAAATAATGAGTTTAACTTGTCTTGAGTTCTCAGTTGTGAGGGCTACCCAGACTGTTTATTAAAATTAGAGCCAGCCTGTCTACATGAACTGCCATCACAACACTCCACAATGGGCTGCAAGTTGTGATTTATCTAGAGCACCTAAGAGATATAAACTCCTTAAGTACAAGAGCAGCAGCTTTCAGAGGCATTCTCATCTGCTGGGTTTTATAATCCAGCATATCACTATAACCAGGAACTGGCTGGCTTTTCTGATGTACACAGGGGAAGCAGTGGTGATTCCAGCATGGATGTACAGCTTGCTGTTGCACTGTGGTCAGGGACACTGACCCAGGGGAGAATGTATGGACAGAGCCAGCAGAAACCTTTTCCGCCACCTCCCCTGGATCAGGAAAGTGCCCAGGTTGCATCCCACAGACACAGCCAGCACCACAAGATGAATGTCAGAAAAAAACCAAACCTAAAATCCTGATGCTGTGTAAGGTCATTCACCCAGACTTCGCCGTAGCTGGTAAGCACCTGCTGCTCGCATGACAGTTAGGAGTACTCAGCAGTTCTGGAAGCCACAAATTAAGGGGTACCAACATGTCAGCAATGTGATTAACAGATCTTTACATCTGCTATTGTGGGCTTGGCTGCTAGTGGTTTGATTTGCAGGCACACTCAGGTAGTCATATATATGTTAGTGCCTGCAAGAAGCTGATATTTACATGCTAATCTGATTGCACATGCAAATCAGGTAGCTCATTAGCATCTTAATCCACAATTTAATTGCAGGTACAATTTTATGACAACAAAATGTGAAGGGCTATTCTGAATATTTTTAATTTAACTCTGACAGTCTGTCTCATTTAACAGATGCTGTTACTAGTTACAGATGACTTTGTAATTTTTCGTATATACAACATGCACTCTAAAACGTTTGAAAAGAAAGAACCTTTTTGGATTAATAGATCAGTGCCCTGAACTTCCCTTCAAAACAAACAGGAATCTGAATAAGGAAAGACCTATGTAATAGCAGTCACTCAATTTTATAAGAAAAAATTATATACATGAAAATGTTATTTATTTGGTCATATGTATTTGTATGGTTATATGTGCATACCTCACATATATTTCATTTACACTTATATTACTAAATTATAAACTCACATTACTCTTCTGTGCATAGACAATACCTTTAATGGGTTGCCCTGCTTTGGCATAGAGTTCAGTGAGGCTGTAGGGTGACCAGCAAAATGTCATCTTTGTGATGAATATTGACATTCCAGCTAAAGGGATCTGAGAAAGCAACAGTACAGTTATTCTCTACTGGAGAAAGTCCAGAACAGGCTTCTACACAGAAAAACTTCAGAACTGTACAGGCAGCTCCCTTTCAAGTGTGGGATTTTTCTTGCTGTAATTCTAAGGGCTATATGATACAGGAAGCAGAAGTTTCTGCAGGATTTGAGATGTCATGGATTCAAATCACATACTCTTCATGCTAATCCTTGCTGGCACAAGGTGGATAATGGCATCTGTTACCATAACACCCTAGGGTGTTTGAGCCCCCACCTCCAGCCTGGAAGATTGTGCATATAGAGGTATTACCAATATGAAATTAAATAGTTCAAAAGCATATATCATCATGAGACTCTTTCTCAACTTGGGAAGAAAGGCACAATCCATTTTGGAAAGCTCTTAGAAATCTGGAAATATTTCACATAGTATCACATATGTAGTTTTGTTTTGGGTGATAACACTTGCTTACAGCATCCTGAGGTGAGTCTTTTAAATGCAGTTTGCACAGTCCTTGTTCTGTACAAAGTGATACGCACGTGCGCGCACACAGACTGGCACTGGCTATACTCTTTAAATCTGTACATTGCAGGTACATGGCTAGGAGAGTCAAATGTAGTTTAATGTTATCTCAGTTTAATTTTGACTTTTATTTTTCATCTGTCAGGTGCCCTCATTCTCCAAGCAGATTTTACAGACATATTAAGATCACGTGTTGGTTATTATCTGATCATCAGACAAATGTGAAGCACGTTAAAAATAATTCACTGTGAGACCAGTAATGTTTGCACATTTTGGAAACGATTTACTACTGAAAATTCTATGAAGACCAAATGTTTTATGCAAGACCATGTAATTTGGAGATCACCCCAGTTTGCTATAAATATTTTTCTAAAGATGCATGAGAGGAGGGCAAAGGAGAATGCATTAATCTTCAGTGTCATGTCTTTCAGATGCTGGAATCCCAGATATGGAAATAGAACACAACGGAACCCAACATGACAGTGCAGCGATGCAAGGTGCAGTATGTACCACATCCCATCACTTACTTGTTTACCACGAGCCAAATTAAAAATTTAACAAAATGCAGAACAGTTTTTGTCTCCCATTTTCCTGCTTGAAGATAAATGTAAATTACACAATTTTGTTTTCAGCACAGAAAAACTTAGAAAGATCAAGATCAGAAAGTAACTGTTTAAACAGAGATGTTGGAAAGCCGTATTTAGCTATCAGATACATGCGCTCAGTTCAAAAGTGGTTTTACATGTGATTTATCTTTTTTAAGTATTTTACCTCGGATCCTTACCAACCTATGAAGATCATAGGTGTTTCCAAAAACTGCATAAACTGTAGGAGGAAAAGGAAAGTGGTGTTCATGTTAGGAGCAATTACACAGTGCTCCATTTCCCTCGCGGTTCAGTGACTGTAAATACAGTTTGTATTGTCTGAGTGCTTCCCAGAGAACAGTAAGTGCATTCTGGCTGTAGGCTTGTTAAGTGAGGGAGCTGTGTGATCATCACTTAGGGGAGGCAGATACAGAGATCTTCAGGGTTATTTCCACTGCAGTTGGAAGGCTGTTTGAGACAGGCACAAAATCCATAGTTACCTCTGAAAAAAAATTTTCTGAGTAAGTTGAACAGAGAAATCCTCTGACTTTGGCAAAAACCCAGTTTCATAGCGTTGGTTTTCTGTAAAACTGACCTTCTCCCTTCAATTCCGTGCTGTATTCATGACACACCATTCAGTTCTGCACCAGCTATTCCAGCAGCCTGGAAAACTGCTGCTCATTTCAGTGTAACTGCTGGTTCCCAGAGCCCTTCTACCCCCTGTACTGAATCAGGTAATGGGAATGTGCAAAAATAATGTGTGTCAAAAGTAACTAGAGACAGTCCTCTTAAGTGTAGGGAGGGCTGCAATGCAGTTAGAGATACAAACCTAACGTACAGCATTTCTCAACTGTGAAAGGCTCGACTTTGCATACCTCTGCTATGCATCTGTCATCCATCTGTCATCTATACGGGAAAGCTTTCAAATATTTTTACTGCTGTCTCTTTTTGTGATTTTAGGTTCATATGCTATGTATGTCAAAGAAGGAGAATCACAGCTTTATTGTAGTGCATATATATACATACAACATATGTGTGTATATATGTGTACACATATGATTAGAGCTGTGCTCTAAATATTGCAATTGGAAAAGTGTTACTGCCAGAAATAGTCAAAATATTGGATAAGCACTAAGACACATGTATTTAAATTTGACAAGCAAAATATTTGTAACATTTCTGTCTATTTATGATACCTGCTGGGAGGAGTGCTGAGTGCTCTTCCACAAAGATCCCAAGAATCAAAGGTGCCTCTAGACAGAATCTAGTGAAAAAAAGAAAAGTTAACTTCAATTTTCAATTGGAGGAAAGAAGTTACAGTTGGCTCAAAGGGTTTTCCCATCAAAAATGATTATAAAAAACTGTGGAAAGTGATGCATAGCCACTTATGACAACCATTTACTTACTAGACAGAATTAAGAGAACGTTCTTACATTTCTGCAGTCTACTGATATAACAGAAAACCTTGTGATTTTATGAATTTTATTTCAGGTTTGGGTTGGTTTGTGGTTTTTTAATCTGGTCCCAGCTACATCATTCTTTAGTTTTAACAGGCTTTGGATAATGTGGTTCTTGTCCAGATTAAAAGCCTGAACAAAGGGAGAAGTGGCTTTCCCCTGAGCTCAGTATCTCTGGGCCTGGTGCCTGCTACAAAAGCAGAATGTGACTTGTGCAGTAGGAGCTGTAAACCTGCCCTGTGCTCTTCAGTGGCAAAGCACCTCTTGGCTTCACCACCATGAAGGACAGCATCTGCTGACTTCAGTGAGAGTTTTGCTGTGGTAATCTTGTTCACATGCAAACATGTGATGAGTTTAGTCTGTTTTCCACACAGCACTCTCAACTGATAAAAAGACTTCTGAAGAGCTTTCCATAGAGCTTGTTTAGATTTCAAAGTGTTTCTGTCCTGTAGCACCATCCCTTTTTTTATTTGTGCTGATACTGTAGTTTCTGTCTTTTTTCCTTTGATTACAGTTTTTGTACTTGAGTGCTACTATTGCACTATTGTTGTTAACAATTTGAGCACACTCCTTCCTTGCCTCCTTCATTTGCTGCCTTTGTTTTTTGGGCCCTGGGAGGAGGAAGGGTCAAAACACATGTCCCTCATACAAAGCTGTTTCCAAGCTTCCAAAATCTCTCTCTGTAGCACAGAAAAAGCTTTAGCATCAATGCAGACCTTTCTTTTTCTGTCATCAATAGCTCTGCTGGACAGAAATCTATCATTCACACAGTGCCTTTCCTTTGAAATTCAATTAGTTTCACTGCCAGTATCTCCTTAAGATGGTTTAAAGGAAAATTACAAAAATGCTGCACAGCCACCTTTCACAGTGATTAAGTCATATCATATTTTATGCTCATTTCTTAAAATGATTTTATTAACACAAGCTGTTCATGTACTAGGATTCTGATCTGCATTATAAATCTCTTCCCATTTAGTTGACTCATTTTCTCTCCGCTTTGTATATTAAGTGAACAGAAATTCTGTGTAGACGAGACTTAAAAACTTTCTGAACTTTGCAGTCTAATACATGCATCCTCTGTAGACCTGATCTTTTAGTCCAGCAGAGCTTGAGCTGGTAGAAGCTTTTAGCTGACAAAATAGGAAATTAATAGTTGCTGTGGTTATAGAGCCCCTACATAGCTGAGTGGTGCGGGAGGGTGATGCACGCACACCAGTACCCTCCTGGTCCTGCCTCCATCACTCACTTGTGGGCCAGCAAGATAGTGCATCAACCATTTTATCAGCCAATCTCTGTTTCACATAAAATAAACATACTGGGTGTCATTAAGTGCACCTTCAGATCAATGTTTTTTGCAAATGACATTCAAGTACCATTCGAGTAGTGCATTTTTGCTGATAAAAGCAAATTAAATTAGCACAACTACAAGTGTGCTGATAAAAACTAAAACTGAACAGCAGCACCATTAGCTAACAAAGTAATATTTTCTCTTTACTGCTTTCTGCCATTTAGTTATTATCCTATTGGAAACCTAATTATAATCCTTTTACTCCCTAGTCAAACTTCACAGTTTTTGCAAGCTTAGCACTGACAAGTGATTTCATTACATTTGATTGCCCGCGCCCAGATTGACTTAACTTCACTCCGAGACCTAAAAGCCCTCTCAGTTTCTCAGATTCCCTGTTTGCACATTACAGCAACAGCTCCTTTAATTAATTAGCATGAACAGCAGTAACATGAACTGCTGAACAGAAAATAACATCATTTTATGATCGCAGGGAGACTTCTCCTTTTGCATGTTTATACCTTAGTTAACTTTTGTATTACTATATTTCATTGTTAGGGGATATTGGAACAATCAGCAAGGCAATGTTAGCTTAAATTTCTAAAAAATAGATGTTACCATAATACTTGATGCTGATGATTTACAAAAACTCAGAGTCCAAATTTCAAGGAGGAGGCAGCAGCACAAGCAGGCTGACCTTCCAGGGGTGAAAATGCGGCTCAAAGGAAACGTGGTTCACTGAACCTGCAACAGGAGGGGGACCCAGGGCGGCTGCTGCTGCTTTTGTTTGTGAAATAACCTGGCAGAGATTTAGCACAAAAACTCTCAGTAACCGTGAATAACTCGTTATTTTCCTGTGTTTGCCAAAGATGAAGGAATGCTGCAGTTTGGAACATATTTGGGGTTTTATTATTTAGAAAACTGGGCTATACTTTTTCAATATTATGGTTTAAGCTGTCAGTTTTCAAATACAGCCTGTGGTAAAAAGGGGAAAGGCAGACAGAAGAGAGAAGGGTAGTGTTTTTTAAGAGGTTTAACAACTTTGTTACTGTATCGAATGATACCTCCAAATGCGGCAATCCACTGAAGCCAACCACACTGCTGAATTTCAGAGTACTCTAGAATTGTAAGAGACAAATTCAACAAGCTTGGAGATGACAGTGCTATTGTCTCGGTCTTGCTTTCACTGAAAGAAGTGTTCAGGCACTTAGAATTTTACATAAGAAAAGACCAGAGCACTATGGTTAGAAACTCTTGAGATTAAACTAACCAGAGGCACGGAATTTTCCTTGAAAACAAGTTGTTTGCTGTCTTTTTTGCTTGGATTTTAGGCTTCTTCCTCCCATCCTGCTCTGAATTATGAAACCTCTTCTAGTTTCTGTACTGTGTTATATTGCAGTGTTTCTAGAAAATCTTCTTTGAAGTTTGTGTGCCATTACCAGACTGAGTATCCACATGCACACGGGCCACGCACTGCTGAAAGCCCTTGTGTTAGCTGCTCACCACAAAAAGGGTCCTCTGTAAATCATCATGAGATCACTGTGCTGACTGCATGGCTCGCCTGCTGGTGATGCAAATGCGAAACATTTAAACATTATGCTTTAAAAACAAGGGTATCTCTGATGTTGGTCACAGTGTTAGTTCTGCTTTTGGCACACAGTTTTTTTCTGACTTTATCCCTCTCTGTAAGCCCATACACATGTGAGGGAGGAAGCTGAGATTTTGTCATTTACTGGAAACAAAAGGTGGCTAAAGGTTTCTCCAGGAGACCACTGAGTGTGAATGTCCATACCTTTCTATTCTTACAAAGGGATAAACCATTTATTCAGTAATTCAGAGTCAGTAGGCTTGAGTATTTCCTAAGCAGGAACCACTGTGTTAGCACCCTGTCTACTGACACTGACAGTGGCAATCCAGCATCTGCATAGTTTGTATTCAGTAAACATATTCTTGTCCTTGGCTGTTGTTACCTATTAGAAATCCTGATTTCTGCACAAGTTTCTAGGTCTGTTAACACAGATGTGGAAACATTTGAAAGAGGTGACTCAGTAGTCCAAAACGCAAGAAAAGAGGGGAAGAACTCCCCAGACGCAGTGTGCCGCTCTGAGGGACCCAGTGCCACAGCCCTTCCTGCTGTGAGAGGAGGGAGAGGCAGCTCAGCCAGCACTAGGCATCAGGGACTGCAGAGGTGGAAAAGAGGCAATAGGAAAGAGCAATAGATTACAAGAAAGCAAACCAAACTTTGTTAGTACAGAAGCAGCAGTTACTGTTCACGGGCTTGAGTCTAGAGGAAACTGCCCTGCTCATGGGGTGGTGTTTTTTTCTCTTTCACTGCTCAGTTTGGAAAACAGACAATGGAAGGGAAAAGTTTTGCTGCACAACTAACAGCAAAGAAGTCAGCTCTACTCACTGTTGCCATTTGGCTGAGTGACTAGCCCAAAACCACGGGAACTGCTACAAGCCACGTCTGTTTTTTCATCCCACAGAAGTGGAGGTATCCTTAGCTGTATTTGTCAGAATTGCTGTGGTCCTTAACCCCACAGAGGGGCCTGGGTGCAGCCTCCTTCCAGACCGGCCAGCACTCCCCACCAAGAGGTGAATGGAAAGAGGGATTTTGAGGGATGTCAACTACAGGAGAAGGGAACTGTTTTCTGACTTTTCTTTCTGCAAACTAAGACACTCATTCAGACTAATTAGCCCCAGCTTTACAAGTCAGATATATTGTTATGGCATTGATTTTCCGTGTGCTGCTGCATCCTGAGCTTGGCATGGCTCTGATGTAACTGAAATGCTGACTCTGTACAGCCTAGGTAGGGCAGAGATCAGCTTCTGCCCAGGACACTTGTGGTATCGTGCAAGACTCTGTCGTTCAATCCCTCAAGTAGGAGCTGTGCAAAGCCTCTGAGAGCACAGGTCTGGTTCATGGCTGCTCTTGGGTCTGCAGAAACAGCCACCTCTGAGCTCCACCAAGCTGCTGTGTTAGCAGCTCCCCCAGCTCCTCCTTCCTCTGAATGGGCAAAGGTTCATTTTATTTCATCTCTGCAACACATAGTGCTGGGTTGATTTTTTGAATTGCATGAATAATTACTGATCAACCAGGTTTATCTTTGTTTCCTCACTATGTAGCAGATCCCAAATTTCCTTTCTCCAGTGACTTTCCCCTCCCAAGTTACCTACACAGTCCCCAGCCATAGCCATGTTGGTTGATGGCACCTGCTGGCTGCACCACGGTGCTCCCCGCACTGGAGGGATTTGCGCAGCAGCATTACCAGGCACAGTGCTGCTGCGGGCTGTGAGGGTACACGTGCGAATTCTGGTTTAAAATAGTTCTGTGGAAATAGAGCTCAGTTACTGACTGAAAGGTATTACAGACAAAGCCTCGCAAAGGAGTCAGGAAGTCCAGAGGTGCTGGAGAGGCTGCAAAAAAAAGGAAAAGTGAATAAATATGCAGATGATAATTCCTGCTTTTGAATTTGTCCTTTATACACACATTAAACCTTGAAAGAAAGAGAAGAGCAATGATGGGAAAGACAACACCATCCTGAGGGAAAATTACAATTACTAACAAAGGCTCTGGCTCACTGAGAAACTGAGATCTTTACTTCTTTACTTGTCTTGTATGTTGTGAAGGGGAAAAACAATCCTTTCTAAATGTCTTGCTTATTAAGCCAGTCATGCATTTCACTGTAGGCTGTAAAGCAGTATTAACATGCACAGGGGGCTCATAAGCATATTTAGTGTTAGGGAATATCATTTATACAGTTTTTATATTGTCAATATTACCCCTAGAGAATGAAATTAGGCTTTAAACTACTGTAAATCTACACTTTTGCTCACCTTTGTATAATTTCATTTTTTATTAGAATGAAGCCCACATAAATGAATATTTGATTAAGGGATAAACCTAATAAAAGAATACATTTATTGTACACAGATTTATTCAGATTTTTTGCTATATAATACAGTAAAACGCTATAAAATGGTATGTAGCTTGGAGTCAGCCACACTGAGGAGACGGTGACTATTCTTCTGGAAAGATGTGACAACATGGCATTGTCTTTTCTGTGTAAGTAAGTAAGTGGTAGCACAGATGCCCCTAACATGCTAACTCCTCAGAGGTGGTTGCTGCATGACATTGTTAATGCCATGGAATTCAGTTTATTGCACAGCAACAAAAAAGTATTTTAATTTCTGGAGAATAATTGAGAGCTTTATAAGAAAGGAAATATTTAACTGTGCGCTTTCTGTATAGTGATCAGTAATTCCTTATGCGTGGTTCCACTCTGCTTGAGCTTTGGCATTTACTTTCTCTCTTCCAGGTACTCCAGATACCTCCATTGGACTTTCCTTGAGAAATAAAGGGAATAGGAAGGAAACACTGCAATTTGTTCCAAGGTTTAAATAGTCAGTCCATGAGCCTGCAGCACCTTCGATGACCAACTCCCACCTTAGTTTGAAAAGTAGTTTTTAAAATACAATAAAAATACCAATAATTATATATAAATATATATATATTTTACTGACTGGTAGTGATCCCATTTTTTATAGATCAACTGTTTCCTTGAGTGCACATCTGGATTCCTCCCTTCCTCTTTGCAGACAGAGTCCTTGTAGCACACGCAGCACAAACGTGCACTCATGTGCAGTCTGTGCCCTTGTCTGTACAAATACCAAATGTCAAACATATCAGAAGACGCAGCTGACGCCCAGTGCCTATTTGAATAGCGTCAAGTGCCTAATTTTTGCTGACTTCCACTGGTATTACACAGACTAATGGGATCCCACCAGCGTAGGTGGCCAGGCCAGAGATGCCTTTGTATGTCTGGGAGGCAGGCATCAGGTGCCCAGGACACGTAAGCTCTGGGTCAATCTGTACAGGGTGCCCGCAGGGGTGCGGCTGCTCATGAGACACACGCTGTGGCAGAATGTCACTACAGAGACATGTACTTCTGAGGGCAGCCATGCTGACCTGCAGATTCTATTAGAACTTTAATATGGGCTGGATCACCTACAGCCTGCAACGGGAAGAAGTCTTGGGCAAATTCCCAGGAATCAGAAAGAAAAATAGGAAAAAATCTCCACGGTGCTCAATATTTGCATTTCTGCTTTACCCCCTCCCCAGGCTTTAATATTTACCCCTCTAAGGCAATAATTTTAATTAGCCAAACGCCTGAAACTAATTTTAGTCCCTCCTTTGGAGGTTCCCATGCTCCCAACTGTTCCTCTGGAGATGTTATGGCCCTGGCTCTTCCAATCTTTATTCTTGTTTACATCCAAAATACATATTAAATCATCTCTGTTCGGAAAGTCTGAGCCTCCTTAAACCCATGAAACATTCAATTACTAATTAGCTGTTTCCTGTTCCTAATGAAGTGAACATGTCAGATTTGGATTAAAATTCAGCTACTGCTCTCCTCTGTTTATGGTTCCAGATGTTTTTGTTTTATCTAGGAGGTTACTTTGACAGCTACTGCTAAATGATAAATCACTCATATTATAGCTGAAATGCATTTTGAAATTGAAATGTGGCAAACTTTGAGATTGCTCCAAGGATCAGTGTCAGTTAGCAGGTCAATACGTGTTCTTTCCTTATGAGTGTTCAGTATTGGCATATGTAAAACAGTAATGGGAGAGATGTCAACATTATACAAAATGCTTCTCAATATTATCATTTTGCTATCATCCTCAAGATCAGTACTTGCGGGTTTAGCTGGGTGGATTCATGATTCATTGTATAATGAACAAGAATATGGATTTTTGTTAGCTTTCGTTTCTGTAGGCATTTCAATATGTATTTTTTCTCTGGGCTTAAGGTTGCTTAATGTGAAAAATCACAGTTGATAGGTACTATAACTGGCAATATTTTTATGAAGAAAATAAGTGGCTTTCTACTCATTCCCTAAATAAAGAAAAATAATTTTAAAAGGAATGTGGTGGTTTCTGAATGAAAGAACAGTTTTCCAAGAAAAGAAAGATACTGATTTACTTCTATTACATTTTTAATGCAATGCAATTTTGGTTTAGCACACTGTTCCCTAGAAGGTTTTGTGCATATATACTAATGTCGTGCTGTAAAGCCGATGCCATGTTACTCAGTTTCTTACGGAGGCATGCAGTACAACACTGGCTGCCTCCTGAAAAAAAAGGGAGGAAAATGAGTATTCCATTAAAAAGCAAATGCCATAAAGGGAAAAAATCCAGCTGGGAGTGTTTACAGCATCACCTCTACAAATGCTGCCAGCAAGCACTGCTAGAAACAAGGCTGGTGTGTGTTCAGCCCTGCTGAGTGTCCCGACCTGCACCCCCTGGTTGGGAGGACTGAGGCCTGCTCCTTTCCCTGCTGACACTCATCTCCCAAGGGCTCGGCCGAGCTCTTCTCAGCCGCTGCCTCTCTTTCCGTGGTGGCTGCTTTCTAGCACTTGCAGATCTGATAATTCGGCTTCAGGGAAAAAAAGCCACAAACAAATGAGGAACCCACCTGAGCTTCAATTAACTATAAAAGCGTCACTTTGTAATTGACCTTTTTTCTCCTTTTTTTTTTCCCCTCCAGAAAACAGAACATACATCAAACCTACTATTATGTACTGAAGGAAACACCTATTGCTGAAAAATGTGTAATGACCACTATTTGAAGACTATATAGTTGATGAAAAACATCCCTTCGCAACCTTTGATGCCTTCAGTACTGTGTGAAGAACAGGATTTGTAGCATGAAACTTGAAGGACAATTTCAGACAATTTACTGTTGCTGCATCAAAAACTGCCGTGTTAGAAATACTGAGACTTTTTACAAGCTTACCATACCAAACCAAGTCTGTTGCAACAGAACATTTTTAGGTCCCCGGAGCTAGAAAGTTTTAGTATTTTTAAGCACATACAGGAATTATTCCCCTTTTCCCCCAAAAAAAGAACTTTTTGTTTTTCTCTAAGGAGGTAGCTATTACTGTATAGCGATGGCACAATGATTTTAAGCCACAAAGGTCCTCACTGGCTGTACATCATACAAGTCCAGTTTATCACTGAAACTGTTCAACATGGAGCTGTTTCGATTGTGTTTATAAATTAAGCTTTGTTTACTGAAGCAGATACTCGATATATATTACGTTTTAAAAAGAAATGTGTGTACATTTTTTAAAAGAATGATGTAAAAATTGTCCTTTCATTAGATGACCAATTCAAAAGTGTGAGCTAAAACCTAACAGCTGACGTAATATGAGGATTATAATTGATGCTTTTTTTTATGCTCAGTTCAGCTTGGCTTTTGGTCTTTTAAGATGGAAAAATGAATATGCAGTAGAGTGTTAGATAATGGAAACTTTTAAGTATGGTTTCTCTGTTGTACCATATTAAGTTAAAGTACACATTCTTTGTTAAAAATGTTCTTGCTAAAAATACAGTATTAAAAATTTTTTTGTTTGACTTTGGAAATCTTTTAAGATTTTTTTTTTCCTGTGAATTCCCATAGTTGCTGTACTCCTGCAGAACAGTATTTTGCACTATTAAAAATACTTGAAGAAATTAATAAAGAGGGTGGGTTGGTATTAAACATTTTCCTAATCATTTAATGTTCCAAATGCTGAACTTTGCAGCTGAAACAGCCTTTCTCACAGTCCATGACTGAAACCTGGTCTGAGTCAAGCGAAATTCAGTGATTGCCTCTTCCCTTCCTGCTGCCGTTCAGGGGTCAGCGGCACAGTGCTTATTTACCTCCAGACTCAGGCTTGTATAAGCATTATGGTTACGCACACCCTCAATTAAATCACTGTCACTTAAAAGACCCTCCTTTCAATAGATCTATGGGAAGTGTACTTCCTATGATGATGTATACTACTATCTGTGTCTATATGTACAGCATTCAAAAGTAAGTTATTTTTATCACTTGATTTTTTTTCTGGTTAATGAACTTTCGCAGACATTAAAGTAGCCTCAAGCTATTGTGTGTAATAGGGCAGAATGGAATCATCTGATTTTTCATTCTTAAATATTTTAGCTTTACCAAGTGTCAGTTTCAGAAAACATGTTGGCCTCAGCTTACCAAGTGAGCCAATTCATTATCAGAATAGTCTTCCAATATGCAAACGCTGTTTATTCCATATAATTTTTATAGTAAGCATTCTAATAACTGCATTCATTAGTCGCACTGCCATTGATCAAACAACCAAAAATGGAATGATACAAAGAAACAGCTTTAGGTGTGTGAGTCCTCCCACACTCCTAATAAAATCTCACGTGCGTGTGAACCACTGCAGCATCTTAACTTAAATTCTACCTCTAGGCTGTTTATTCATTTTAGTTGCTATTCCATCGCGATTCGCTGGAATGAAGCTTGGACCATATTATATATAATAGATATATAACATATGTAATATATTCCTAAATCTTATTTTTAAAGAGGACTTGAAACTGTCCTTAGGATACCACAGCATTTCTGACTGACCCAACTCTGCTACTGCTCCTGTGAATTCAGATTTTGAAGAGAGCTCTTTGGTGAGTTACCCAGGGTTGTGCACCCTGAAAGACTCACAGTAACGAAACAGTTCACCCTGTTGCAGTTTTGTCATCTTCTTTAGTCTCCATAAAGGCTATTTTAGCATTTTTTTCCCTCAATGGCTGATCTACATTTCCTAAGGCTGCATTGATACCGCGCTGATGAGTGCTTCATTGATTTCTAATTTGCCCTTCCCAGAATAGTTTGAAATGTCAAAGTCCTGGCAAATGAGATTTAGGAAACTGATAAACTTCAGAGACTGAATCTGCTGCTGAGTACTTACTAAGGCAGCTCCTGATGAATATTGACAAACCAAGACACTGTGGGTTGTGTGTGTCAGCTCACGCTGAGTGCACTTGTAACTAACGCTTCATGATGGAGAAACATATTCCAGCCAGAACAAGCAACAAGTTTGGCCAATTGCAAGTGGACAGTTAAAATGTGGATTTTAGGGTGGGGTTTCTGTATTTCATTTTACTTCCTATCATCTTAAAAATTTTCCAAGTGACACCATTCTGCATAGCGACCTGGTGGTGAGTTACCATGACCCAAAACTGCCGTAGCTGTTTCTGGCTGGTGACTGTCCAGCCCAGGGGCTCAGAGAGCAGCCACAAACTGCAGTACACTGGCTCAGAGCATGTCCCCTGCTCACCCAACACACAGCCAGGTGGGGGTTAGGGCTGGCAGGACATGGGATTTTTAGCTCCATAGAGTGTAAAAAGCCTCAGTGTAGACGTTGTGTAGTTCCAGGCATCGCAACTGAGCACAAAGGGAAAGAAAACAAGGAAATTGCTTTCATGTCATATTTTCTAGGTCTGCTGATCTTGTCATTCAAAGGTGAAGGAGATGGGATTGTTCACTCAGAGAAGACAAGACTAAGGGAAGAATTAATTGTCTTTCATAGGTAAAAGTAAGCTATAAAGAGCTGGAAAGTAACCAACCTTCCCTGTCCTCTGTGGTTCCACGTCCAGCACAGGGCAGTGTGTGCTGCTTTCAGAAAGCTGTTTAACCCCACGATCTCATTCCTGCCTTGTGGTCCAGCACCCAGACACAGGCAGTGGTGAGGTGGTAGCCCCAGAGGGACATCATCTCTGAGTGTTTGGTTTTGGGTTGTTTTTTTTTTCAGATAAAGAAGCCTGAGAAGAGCAGGACTTAGGCTGTGCCTGTGCCCCCAGCACCTCCTAGAAGTGGTGGAGCAGAGGAATGCTGCAAGTCCATTCCAATGCAGTTCACGGGCTGCATGATGCTCAGGTGGGGACAGGTGTTTGAAGGCTGGGGTGCTCTGCTGAGGCTGGGATGCAGCACCCACAGTCCCTCTGCAGCTCCCTTGGGGACAGCTCCAGTTCCCTGCAAAGCATCTCCTTGTTTGCGAATTGCTGCTGAAATGGTATTGTACTAGTGAAGTTGGTGGCAGCTGGACACAAGGTGATCTTGGCTAAATGCAGGTGAGCTAATGGAGGATATTTCAGCAATTTTATGAATCTTGTGCAATGCAGACCGCTATCATCATAAACTAACAGAATCAATAGTGACCAATCTCAATTTAAAATCTGGATCTATAGTAATACACAGCAAGAGCACTCTCCTTTGGAAATGCATGGCTGTGCATTAAAAACTGAAGACAGGTTTAAGTAATTGCTAGCTACAAGTAAGTGGCCCATTAATGTATTTATTTACAGGATATTTTTCGTAACATAATACAATGTGGGCTAACTCGAATTGTTACAAATTGCCTTCATGGCCTCAGCTGAGCTCCATAACAGCTCCTGTGCCCATGTGTGTGTGCACATGTGCATGGACTTAGCCCTAACCTACAGATGTGATAATTCCAGCCTTGCTGGCCCTGGGCTGAGGATCTGCTACCTCTGGAAGTAATACTGGTAGAAAGCCTTCCCGCTTTCCTGCTGCATCCTGCCTGCACTGCTGTGCCTTGCTAGGGTGAGGAGCAACGGAGAGGGAAAGGGATTTACAGAGGGTTTTTTTAAAGCCAGGTACCATAATTTGTTACACACACTACAAATGTTTAGGCACTTGTAAAACCACTACTAATAATCTTTGCTTTAGTTCTGTCTACAAGTAAGGGTGTCTCTGATGACTGGAGGCTGGGACGGAAGAGGAGGAAAAGGCATTTTTATAATGATGCATTTAGAGCTGTTACGAATTACTACAGTTTTACATTTGTATATCAAAGAAATCAATTTAAATGAGCCAGTTCAGTGAGAAGGGTTTGCTGTAATTGCTCACCTTTGTGCTCTCTCAAGCTGCCCTCGCTTCTTGATATGAATTCTGTGGGGAGTGTATCTGCCCAACTAACTGCAGATGTTACCTCTAAGAGAAACTAGCTCTGTGCCAACATGGCTGGGACAGCCTCTATGTTTAATGAGGTCATTATCTTTAGAAACAACACTTTCAGACAGGTTAGGCCATACGTACCTGCTGCTCCTGCAACACAGCAGGTGCCCAGTATTCTGGAATAAATTTTGGCTGGTCAAACGGAGGAAGTGGCAAGGCCGTATTCAATGATACAAAATTAGCCCATCTCTAATTAATCACTGTGTGCTTCCATCAGCCAACAGTGAGACAGATATACTTATTTTTCACCAGCGAGTCTGAAATGACAACAGAAAATCATTTTGAATTGTTAGGCAAAAACATGATTTTGTCATAATAAAGTTTGCATCACAGTTCCTTCATAACAAATATTGCAATGCAATACATCTATCAATGGGATTAAGACTGCTTTCACAGTGCACAGCCTTACATAAACATCATGCATTGAGTGGTCAAGTGTCACAACAGCACGTGCATGTACACGTGGCACTACGCTACAGACGCCTTTGGACGGTGCCAGGGGCTGTGCTGCTGGAGAAGCAAAGTGGTTGGGGTCACGGTACACTGACCCTGTCTTTGGAGTGTTGAATGCACTCACGGAGGGCCTGCATAGTTCTTGTTTTGGGATCTGGGCCTTGCCTGAAGCTTTAGTCTTATTACGAAAAGACCACATGCCTAAAACAAATTGTTCCCCCTTCCACCAAAGTGGCCAAACAGAAAGGAAAAACCATTGGTATTAAATAAAACAAGATGAATTAGCTAAAAAGAGAAGACAGAATAAACAGGAATGAAAAATAAACTTTGATTTGCCCCAGTGCCAATAGGGTTTGGCATTTAACTTTAATCGCATGTTTCATTCTGGATCAGGAAGAAATACCTGGTTCATGTTTCCCCTGATGATTTTTGCCATTAGCAGTAAATATGTTTATTCCCAGAGCTGTGCTGCCATCAGTTGATGATGCTGGGGCACTTACAGAGATGTTTTAGCAGGAAAAATGATTTATCATTCATAACATTATTTTGAAACAATATTTTTCTTTGTAGACCAGTCCAAAGCAATTCCATATAAATTGTTGAGATCTCTCCGTGGTGTCAAGTGGGAGGGTGAGGGGGTAGAGGGCAACCACATCCCCAAAAGTAAGAAGGCACAAAAAGAGCGGTAACTTGAGAAACAAGGAATAAAATCCTATTGGATCTTTTTATTTAAATAGTTCCATAAAATTGGCGAAGACAGAACCGGTACTTGGAGATCTCTGGTGTTGGATCAGCGCTTTGCGTTTTATGCAATCATTTACACCTGTGCAAAGTAAGTATTTGATAGCATTTGGCAGCTGATTTATTAGTATTTGACACCTATATTACAATGTTGAAATGACTCTACAATGTGCAAAGCAGTGGAAAAAACTCTGATTCTTTTCATGGCTTTTTCCTGGTAGTTTAATACTGACATTCCATTCCAAAGGAAAAATGAATCCCTCACACCCTGACTGTAATTCTTTATTTGTTCTAATATGCGTTTTGTTCAGCTCCTCCCAGCTGGGAAAAAAAATAATAAAAGGGGGAGGGGAGGGAAAGAGAAAAGCAAAAAGCAGTTGTGTGGAATTCACAGACCTGAGTCACAGGCGCTGGCTCTGAAACCAAATCAAAACCAGGCCACGCTCATAATACTGCAAGGAATCACAGACATCTGCTATTGTGATGAGAAACACTGCAGCACTGAGACTCCTGATTTACAACAGAGCCGGTAAGTAAACTGCGGATTTTGTGATAGTTAATGGTTTTTCAAATAAACAGAAATTTTCACCAAATAAAAGTTCTGTTTTCACTGGAATGATTTCTGGCTTCTTCAAAGCAAAGCCTCCAGAAACTCCACAGCCGTGGTCTTTCTTTTCCACTGTTTTGAAGATGGGCAGTAACGGACTCTGCTCAGAATCCGTATAAGAAAGAAGGGATTGATCAGTGTAATACTTCCAGGAACGTGCTGGACTTCGCAGCTTTAGCACCATTAAAATAGGTTCACTCAGTGGAAAAAAAAAAAAATCAATGTCAGCAATATCACCTTTGCATAAAGAGTTACCGGAGCTCTGAGTTTACAGAAAGAATAAGGACCCTACACCTCTTCCTTCCCCCCCACCCCAGGAAATCAAGCCAAATAAGAGGGATCACAAACGCAGTAAAAAGATAGTCAAATTTATGCCATACAGTTTGTCAAGCACACAATTATTTGAAATGCAACTGCCAATGTTACGTATTGACAGGATGTGATATCTTAATGAAAATAACAATACTATTTGCTTACCTGGTACCAGCCCCGTTTCAAAAAGAAAAGCCTCTCTGATTTCACACATCACAGTAGCTTTTCCAGCTAAAATAATGTGGTAGCTAGTGTAGCATGAATAAGTTAAATATCTGTGAAG
Source organism: Amazona ochrocephala (assembly GCA_039720435.1). Lineage (NCBI taxonomy): Eukaryota > Metazoa > Chordata > Aves > Psittaciformes > Psittacidae > Amazona > Amazona ochrocephala. The sequence goes on from CM077883.1 coordinate 16,252,373, forward strand.
TTCATGGACTGGTGAAGAGAGAGGACCAATTTGCCAGGCTCTGAATTACTGACAAACTGAATGACCCATGTCTGGTGTTGTCACGTTACTTTACATTGCACATTGTAACACAATCCAGCGAATCATAACCTGGGAAACACACTAGATTGCAAGCTTTTCAAGGTCACAAGTGTCTGATTGTTATGGGGCCCATATTTTCTAGATCAATTATAGCAGCTTTTCACTGGCACCTATTGATAAGGTGAAGAAAGTAGCCATTAGCTTTACCATCGCTCTGAATTAAACTCTCCCATGTTTACCAGGGTATATCTTTTGGTCTACACGACTTACAAAGAAGTCAAAGCTCCTAATGCTCATTGCAGATGCCCTTTCTCTGTTCACAACACTGGTTTTACTTCCACTTCCTCGCTTGGAGAAAGAGACAGCCTTAAATGGAAGTCGAAGAACAACAGAATTATTTGTTTTGAAACAAGACAAAATTAGCATGGCATCTGTATCTGAGGGGGAGAGAAGGAAACGTAACCAAACATTTGTTTTATGTATCTTGCATCCAGTAACAGTAGCAAGAGAAAATAATTAAAGGTGTCATTTGCTCAGTCTCACAAAAGGACAGTGGTAGTGGTTCCAGTATAGTGCACCCCAATACATGAGATTTGACTTATTTTATAGCTGTGATTTAGAAACAGAGAACTGATCAGGAGTTACTTGCTGGGATCTGTCTGCTTAGGAATTTTGAAAATGCGAAGATGGAAAGATAATGAAGATAACATCAGCAGCTGCAAATGGGCTCTGGTTATTTTTTACTTCAGTTTTATTAGGAATTTGAACATGCCATCCCTTCCTGATGAACACATCCTCAGCCCATTAATGTCAATGAGAGTTATGCTCACATGGCAGAGAGAGCAGATCTTTTAGTTGTGCAAGTCCAGGCTGACACACAGCCTGGAGTTCTGTGCCTCACCCAAACACAAGTTAATGAGGATTTACTTTGCACTCTATATTTCTATAAAAGTAATATTTTAAATAGCGTAATGGATTAATATTTACTTGACAGCCTTTGCATCATTTATTCCCTCGTTTCTATCTTACAGTCTTGTAAGATAGAGAAGTAAATATTTACTCACTCTTCATGCATGCAGTTTATTCTACCTATAACTGTAGCCAGCTTTATTCATTGTGTTGCCTTTCAGCTAGGTATTATAAAGGAAATTAATTGTTGTTAAACTCAGGTATGTGACAAATAGAAAAGTTACCACTGACTCCTGGCCCCACTTCACTACATGTGCCCGCTCCCATCTGTCTCCTCTGCCAGTGAGGGGGTGTATGGGCATATGAGTGTGTAAAAATAAGATTACCTCAAGCTCATTACTGTCCACTGACAGGGCCTTGCTGTAAAAACTTTTGATGAATAGTCAGCATCTAAATCCTGAGCAATAAAAAAACATAAGTTGCTTGCAATTATTATTCCAAATGGAAAAATTAATTGTAAATAACTGGAAGTCAATTAAGGCTGGGTTCTGCCGGGTAATGCAAATCTTTTATAGTTTTGTTTCAGTTAACTGCCTCATTAATGATTTATAGATGTGTATACAGCTGTGGGAACCATAGCATTATCTAATGCACTCAGAGAATAATTACATATGAAAAGAACTACGCAGCTCAAGGGAAAAACTCAGAAATTACTTACTGCCTTAACTTCAACCATATTAAGATGCAAAGTGTTTGAAACCAACTGTGATGTTTTATCATATTCTTGAGGGTTTATATTCCTTTTCAAAAAGGGAAAAGTAATTACTTCTAAAAAATTATTGTTATACTTCAGTATTACAGAGTATGCAAAAATCAAGACATCTCAAACTGAGAAGGTAAGCCACTTATTTACTATTTAAAAGCCTAAGTTATAAAACATTCCCATTCCCTTTTTGCATCTGTTATACAGGAAAAAAGGACATTTCTGCAGTTAAACAATCCATGGGCATATGCATCCTGGTAAACACAAAGCTAGAAGTAATTATGAAAAGACCTCAAGAGTCATTTTCCCGGATACACAAATATATTGGTGTTTGTTCTTTGGTGATGCTATTGTTTGAAGTTTGGGGGTGTTTTGGGAAAATATTCTTTTCTCTCCTGAAATTTGTTTCACATCTAATAGGGCATAAACCTAAAGGTTGCACAATTTGCTACTTGTTTCTTATAAATTCTAATTCAGTAATAAACTGCTGTTGGACTTCTGGAAGCACCACAGAGGATCCTTTGATTTCAAGCCTGTTTTTCTTCTTTCTTCGAGCTGAAGCAGTCACAGAATCACAGAATAGTAAGGGCTGGAAAGGACCTCAAGATCATCGAGTTCCAACCCCCCTGCCATGGGCAGGGACACCTCACACTAAACCATGCCATCCAAGGCTATGTCCAACCCCACCTTGAACGCCGCCAGGGATGAAGCATTCACAACCCCCCTGGGCAACCCATTCCAGGGCCCCACCACCCTCACAGTAAAGAGTTTCTTCCTCAGATCCAATCTAAACTTCCCCTGTTTAAGTTTAAACCCATTACCCCTTGTCCTCTCACCACAGTCCCTAATGAAGAGTCCCTCCCCAGCATCCCTATAGGCCCCCTTCAGGTATTGGAAGGCTGCTATGAGGTCTCCACGCAGCCTTCTCTTCTCCAGGCTGAACAGCCCCAACTTTCTCAGCCTATCATCATACGAGAGGTGCTCCAGTCCCCTGATCATTTTCGTGGCCCTCCTCTGGACTTGTTCTAACACTTCCATGTCCTTTTTATGTTGAGGACACCAGAACTGCACACAATACTCCAAGTGAGGTCTCACTAGAGCAGAGTAGAGGGGCAGGATCACCTCCCTCGACCTGCTGGTCACACTCCTTTTGATGCAGCCCAGAATACGGTTGGCCTTCTGGGCTGCAAGCGCACACTGCCGGCTCATGTTCATTTTTTCATCAACCCACACCCCCAAGTCCTTCTCCTCAGGGCTGCTCTCAATCTCCTCCCCGCCCAACCTGTAGCTGTGCCTGGCATTGCTCCAACCCAGGTGGAGGACTTTGCACTTAGCATGGTTGAACTTCATCAGGTTGGCATCAGCCCACCTCACAAGCGTGTCAAGATCCCTCTGGATGGCATTCCTTCCCTCCAGTGCATCAACTGAACCACACAGCTTGGTGTCATCGGCAAACTTGCTGAGGGCGCACTCAATCCCACTGTCCATGTCACCCACAAAGATGTTGAACAAGACCGGTCCCAACACCGATCCCTGGGAGACACCACTCGTTACCGGTCTCCAGCTGGACATTGAGCCACTGAGCACTACTCTTTGCGTGCGGCCATCCAGCCAGTTCTTTATCCACCGAGTGGTCCACCTATCAAATTGATGTCTCTCCAACTTAGAGAGAAGGATGTCATGGGAGACAGTGTCAAAGGCTTTACACAAGTCCAGGTAGATGGCATCAACCACTCTGCCCCTGTCCATCAGTTCCGTAGCCCCTTCATAGAAGGTCACCAGATTGGTTAGGCAGGATTTCCCCTTAGTGAAGCCATGCTGGCTGTCACCAAGCACCTTGTTGGTTTTCATGTGCCTTAGCATGCCTTCCAGGAGAATCCGCTCCAAGATTTTGCCAGGCACAGAGGTGAGGCTGACTGGTCTGTAATTCCCTGGCTCATCCATTTTTCCCTTCTTAAAAATGGGGGTTATATTTCCCTTTTTCCAGTCATCGGGAACTTCACCTGACTGCCATGATTTTTCAAATATGATGGACAGTGGCTTAGCAACTTCATTTGCCAGCTCCTTCAGGACCCGTGGATGGATTTCATCCGGTCCCATTGACTTGTATACATTCAGGTTCCTAAGGTGGTCCCGAACAAGATCCTCCCCCACAGTGGGCCCAGGGTCCCCCCCCTCACCGTCCCCGCATCTGCCTTTCTCTCCAAAATCAGGCATTTGACACCCAGAACCTATCCTGAAATTTTGAACATTCGTTGTCTCTGTAACATTGCAGATCCTCAGTCCAAAGCTTCTGCCATTGCTATGAGCAAATTCTCTGTTGCATGGCTGTGGGAACACAGAAAAGCAAAGCTATCTCACCCTTCGTGCTCTGCCTCCCAGACTCATCTTTCATCTCCAGGCCTGAAGGAAATCACCATTCTCATGCATTTGCCTATGCAGTAGCTCCAGGAAAATCAGGGTGATTGTGGTCAGCTGCTGTTGGTTTCGTCTGTTTCTGGCTCCCACTGTCTTTACTACCTAGTTACTTTTGCGTTCCTTTTTGTTTCCCCGTTCCCTGGCTTTCAACCTGTCCCTCACCGAGTCTGGCTTTTCTTTGGTATTTCTCACTGTGGTGTTTGCAATCCACTTCCCTCATGCCTTGCTACCACTCTTTTCCCTCCTGCAGCCCTGCCAAAGAGTGGTGGAATTAAAGCACCCTTGCAGCAACCTTTTTCCCTGTTAGTGATGCAGCACAGCTCCCAGAAGTTTCTTCTTGCTCCTCCTTTACCACATTCTTCAGGACTCTGCTCCCAAGTTGGTCCTCTAGCCCAATGCTCTTGATGTGTTTCCTCAATCAGATGTGATGTGATGTATCAGTGCTCTTTCTTACATGTTGCGTGATTTAAGGCAAGTACCTTTCTTGCCATGTATTTAGTAATATCGTGTAATAACCAGTACAAATCCTGGACCAGTTATCTGACTTAACTATGCATGGCCAGAGGGAGGCAGAATTATTTGTTATTTTGTCCACAAAGCCTATAATTGTCCTGTATTGCTCACTGCAGCACAAATAATGTCAGACAGTGTTTCACCAGCTAGGAAAGAAAAGAAATCAAGCTGACGTCTTTTTGGAGGGAGGTGGAGTGGGGAAAGGGCATCAGAAACGAATTCCATGATTTCACAGTGGCACTTCTTAAACTAGAAATGCCACTTGGCCACCAGATTGCTGCTTCAGGCCAACTGGGCTGTAGGATTAAATGGAGCACAGGAATGTTCAGTATCCTGCTTGCTGTTTGAGAGCTTGTTCTGTATAGAGGGATGCTCAGATGAAAATTCACAAGTTCTGTCTCTGAAGAAAATCTGTGGCATCTTTTGCATGCCTTTTAAAGAACAGGTTTACATGTTTATAATTATGCTTCTATGTTTCTGCTATCACTGAAGAAAATTACTTATTATAGATTTTTATCGACTCCTAGCATAATTCAGGTTGACAAGGTCTCAGGAGGTCATCTATTCCTACCTCCTGCTCAAAGACTTACACATCTACATCAGCCACCATGTGTGAAATGAAAACTAAGTCAAAAGCATGGGAATCATTTATTTGGAGATATTACTGCCAGAGAATAGACCAGAAATAGACAATTGAAAATGTCAAAATATTTGTAACTCTGCAGTTGTGTCTTACCTGGCAATGAAACATTACATTAATCTACAAGAACAGATTAATGACTGCGAATCAAGTATCATTTAGCATTAGAAAAACGTACTTTTAATTCTAAGCTTTTAAAGTTGCACTGAATAATCTGCCTAAGGAACAACAAAATAAATCAAGACTCTGCAACCTGGAAAAGAAATGACAGAATTCATGAGACAGAGGTCCATATAGTCATTACTGCCACAAAAAAAATGACAAGACAATGACTATTCAGCAAGTTAATACAAGAGATGAGGGCTATCAAATGAGAGTATCAGGGTAAAACAAATAGAAGGAAGCAGTCGTTTCTACTGCGGGACCTCATCCAGAGAGTTATTGATGGGACATTAGCGTACATCTGATCAAAGGATGATTCCACAAATTCAGAAACAGCTGGGTTCCTATTCTGCAATTTCAAAGTATAAAAACTTTGCAAAAAGAAACTAGATAGATATGAATAAACTGCAAGTGAATTCAAGAAAGTTGACAAGTACTGTTAGGACTGATGTATACAGGCACTGGCACAGAACAAAGACATAGCAGAACCTGACTTGCCTAAGGGCTGAAGAGGATGAGCAGCTGAAATAGCAAAGAAAATGTGTAGAGAAAAGAAAGAAAAGGACGTGTTAAGAAGTGAAATGATATGGTTCCTCTGGAGCTGGAAAATTTTAAAGCAGTGCTTAGAGTTCAGCCTTCCCTTGCTGTATGCCAAGGTCCGCTTTTTGGAAATCCATGCAGATTCTCTCCTTGCAGAATCACTAACGGCCTGGACAGTGGGATGCAGCCAGTTTGACAGCCAGTGAAATATTAAGACAATAAACAAACATTAGCTAAAACCAAATAAACCCAACTCTATTAAAATGCAAGCATTTGTTTCAAAGTTATTATAGCAAGATGCAGATAGAGGAAACCAAAACATACTACATCTTATAGCTACTCCTAATTCTGCTTCTTAAGAAATATTTACACGCTTCTAACTGGATAAAAGAGTGGAAAATTCAGATGTGAATACCATGTACCAAAACATATCTTTCCCATGGTACGCATGAGAATTAAGACTGAGTGAGCTGACACAATGCAGATTAAAGTTAGCAGCAACCACAACAACAATGGTCATTCATTGACAACGGTGAGTTTAAATTGCCTTTTGCTGCACGGCCTCTTTGGTCTTGCTGCTTTAGGAGGGTGTGCTAACTGTCCTGATGGACAATTGATGAAAATCTCCTAATTACTGTGCAGCAAAGAGATGATATACTTGCATTGGCCAGGAGAATAATCCATGTAATTAAAATTTGTGAGAATTTTACTTCATTTTGTGCACTCCCCAGAAACAAAAGCGATTTTGGAGTCCCTATGGCCTGAAAATCCTTAGCAGTTGTAAAGAGAGGATGACAATTGTCTGGGATGGCAAGGAGCAACAGAAATGCAGAATCCAAGACACTGTCATTTTAGTGTCTCCTTGGTAATATTTCACTGAATTAAGGCATTTTTTTTGTGTGTCCTGTAGGCTATAGGCAGGGCACACACATATCCGTTTATTGAGGGAAAGATGGAGGCTGTGTGGGAGCTGATGGGTTCTGCTGAGGCAAAGCATTACAGGGGCTCAAGTGCAAAAGCACGGCTGTATCTACAGCCAGGCATTCGAAAGACAAATGCTTACCCAGCAGTACCTGTCAGGCTTCCAGGGCCCAGAGACTAGGGGGAAAAAATGGATAAAGATATTTTAAAAAAATCCCTTGGGACCATCTCCCGTATTTAATAAGGAAAAGCACCTTCTGTGCAGCCAATAAAAGTTGAGTCTCTCATGAAGATTTATACCATATTACACACTGAAATTCAATGTACAACGATACCCTTGTGCATGCAGTTGTCAGAATAATAATCTTTGTCTGTCTGATCAACTTATATTTTATGCCAACAACACAGCATTTAATATTACATAGTTTCAGAGGAAGAAAATATATTTATTCATGCAACAACTTGCCCAGAAGCTTAAATAGACAAAGTGAAAAAAATAAAAAATAGCTTGGAGTTTTCACATTAACTTATGATCCACAATACAGACTTCTATACAATTCCTGCTATTTTATGCAGCAATATAAACTATGATTCTTAATCTAGTTTGTGAAACTGTCTCACTATTTTATACTGTCATGAGGAATAATGAGTTGGATATGACTGCTGAAGTTTGCTTTTGGCATTTTCCTGAAATGAGAAGACTAAAAATACAAATGGTAATCAACAGCTTTTTTCTATATTCAGCATTATCATATTCTGTGCTGTATTCTTAGGCTTTGTGTCTCAAAATATATATCAAGAAACACTTATAGAAAAAATGTACATGAACTCCCCCACAATCAAAGTACTCCTTGTCAGAAACCAGCATCTCTTCGGAACAGAAAGTCTACCCACGTTACAGAGCTTGTTCCAAATGGTGCAATGTTCTGCCAGAGAAAAAACTTGAGCGATACAGAAAAGCTATGTTGTATGAAGATTCACTAAATTTATTCTCCTAGCAGCCAGTGCAGAAAACTGACAGACTTTGAATGATTTATTGTTACCTTTTTAAAGGCATCTACTTTTTACTTTGATTTTATTTTATGTAACAGTACCTGACAGAAAAAGAAACCTGGGACACAGCAACCCCCATCATTCTCCCAAACAAGTGAATGAAAGGACTGTATGTAGGATTGGGAAGAGAAATAAAAGAGGATGGTTAAATATTTATCTGTACCCCAAGGTGTGCACTCATAAAACAAAACTGCACACTCAAAAAAGAAAGGGGGACTACAATCATAAAACAACAGTTCTTAAACTTTACTTAAAGATAAGCTTACTATTGCAGAGTAAAAGGCAAATTCTTGTGAGAATGTAATAAAGTGGGCAGATTGTTCTCTGATGGTGGACTTATCCAACCTTCAAATCCTCTAGCTGTGCCTTTAGGGAAGCATTGCCTGATAACCATTGGTGGCAATTACTGAAACTTTTCCAAAATGGTGTGTTTGTTGCATCAACACACAATTGAAATCGCTTTCTCCTCATAACAGGATGTGATATCAGTGCCTAAAGAAAATGACTGATTCCAAAATACATACATGCACGTGCACACACACACACAGAGATAATTCTTAGGTAGGAAGGAGTTACTGAAATGTGTTGGCCAAGGACTGACTGTAGGTCTAACACATGGCAGACTCAGATAAGAGGAAACAGCCACCTACTGTCATGTTAATTATTGTAACCTTCCTGTTTAGTTTTCTGTAGGCTAATGTATATGAAAGAATTCATACACTAAGTCCATTTATAGGAAATAAAGTATACATGTCTGAATACAGAAATAGATAGCATATGACAGAAATCGGTATGAGAAAAACACACCTAGGCTATAGGAGTAGAAGAAAGCTAAAGGAGGACACGGATTAAGTCCTGCTTTGTGATTTATAGGAATTTGTTTGCATAAAGCACATTTGGAGTACTCTGATCAGATTAACTATTCTATATGAAAGCAAACCAGCGCTTTGTGCCTATCTTATATTGTCCCACGGGGGAAAAAAAACAGTCAGTAACAAATAAGCTGGCCCCCAAAATAACTCAGACATTCATGGATTGATAGTCTGAACTATTCCAGAGAGGTGCGAAAAAGCAAAGGAAAATCAAAGCATCCAAAACCAGAAATGCCTCAAAGCAAAAGAGAGACCTTGCACAAGGCCAGCTCAACAAAGATCAGAAAAGTTATGCTGATTTACACCAGCTGAATTGCTGGCCAGTATCTTTATGTTCTTGAGGCACAGACTTTAGAAATATATTCAGTGAGTCATAGTCACTGTCTGAGAATTAGAAACGTAGATTGTGTTGTGTCCAAAAATAGATGTGATCTATTTTTATTGGCAAAAGAATTAAAAATAGCTCTCTCCTTCCTTCACCAGAAATCTTCAGAACGGATCCTCATGATACAGATGTAAACTTCTAACCTGGAGAGTTCTATTTGTAATTCAGTCAAATGTACTTTTAAAATCCCTAAATTCTGACTAACACACCAGATTAATTACTGTTACGACAGAATTATAACTGATAGTACTGCATATACACAAGATTTTAAGTTAAAGATTATAATCCTAATAACATTATAGAATTTTCATTGAAGAATATATGTCATTATTCAGCAACTGCTATTACCTAAATACCATTTTGTTTAGTGCTAGCTTATTTAAACTGACAATCTTAAAAAAAATGCAATTTTTTTTTGTTTAAAAAGTATTCTACACATTTTAATGATCTATTTGAAAGTTTTTATACACTCCTATTAGCTTCCAAATATATACTGTGTATTATACTGTAACACATGTATCTACATGCTGCAAATGCATTGCACATGAACATTTGTGCTTGTCTGACCAGGCACATTAAATTGAGCTACACAGATATGTGTCATGTATTCCCCTTAGATGGTACAAGCATGCTGCAGCTACAGTAAAATATCACCTGCCACTATTGCTCTATGGGCCTAGTCCTACTCCTGTGGAAGTGGAAAACTTCATATTTGGTAAATATAATCAGAGTTTTAAATAGATAGGGAAGAGCATCAACAAAGGTTGACATTTGTTTGTATTTAGACAAAGACTTTTGGGTTCACATTATTTGCATTTATTAGTCTGTTAAATAATTTTGTAATATATTTGAGGATGGCAAATTGCAAAACAGTCAATTTGTGCAGCTGGTAGAAAAGAAAATTTCCTTATACATCCCATACAGCTGTATCTTAGGTTAAAATTGTGTAAAGAAAGTTTTCCTGAAGACTTCCTAATCCACTGGGAAAAATTTTTAAGATACCCAAGCATACATTAAAAATTCTAGCATTTCAGACCTCACTCAGGATCTTTCATGATTTAATAAATCTCACCTATTTTTCTTTTCATAAGCCAGTTTTCTCATCCTAGCAGCGCATAATGAAAAACTAGTTATGTAAAACATATAACTTTCATATTTAATGCAAGATGAAGTAGGTAAAACCACCTACTTAAAATATTTTTGCAGGGCTCTTTTTGCTATAAACCAGAACAGGTACCCCTGTCTTCGCTTAATCTTTCTTGATTTCTCTCTTCAGGGTGGCCAGCAAAATGGTAAGATCTTTCCTTCAGATTTCAAAATTACTGAACCTGGAAATAGTTCTCATTTATCTCATGCACTGCTGAGAAAACAATCTCAAATCATTGCTTCTACTGATGAAACTTCCTTAGCAACACAAGGGCTCCAGAATTATTTTTCAAACCGTGTCAATGCTTCCTGTGAGTTTTCTGTCACTGTCAACACTGAGCACTTTGCAGATAATAGGAAAAAAAACCCTAACCCAGAAAGCAGAGGTAAATTAATAGAGGGTAAATTAATAACCTAAATGGAATTAATAGAAGTGATAAATCTAATAGGGAAATTCCATAACAATAGTCCAGTGAATAACATTTTAGATTTACCAAGTCTTCTGTCATTTAGATGAGAATTTCTAGGGAAGTGACTATGTCCCAGTGGTGTTAAAAGAAGCAGGAAAACTGAGCACTTGCACCTGTGCCTTTCTCTGAGCATCACCCTGCAGGAGGGGCTCTGCATGGAGCCTGCATCCCAGGACACAATGCAGCAGGACCCTCACATGCCTTTCAGTTTCAAAGCCTTACTGTTAGGCTGGACACCCAGGCAGATGCAAGGTTGTGGCTCTTCTCTAGAGAAGTAGAAAAGCATGCTCTGCTGAATCCTAGAGACTACCTCTCTGTCTTGCTGGCATTTTCAGATAGGACTTTTCAGCCATATTCTCTCATAGTATATTATATTTAGGCCATGCTTTAAACCTTTACCATATTCAGTTTATATTGATTAAGTCTCAAGTGTGCAGCTACTCCCTTAAAGCTAGATTTCAGTATTTGCTGCTCAAGTCTGTAAAGTGTCAGCAGTGGAAGGATTTGGCTTTTAATGTAATTGGAATAGACTAGTTTAAAGCTACTTTATTTCAGGTATCTCTAGTCTCAGGTTAGAGAGTGCTTTCTGCTGTGAAATTTTTTTCCTTCCCTAACACAAACGTTCACCCTAGTTCTCAAATTCACCAGTACTCATCTGACACTTCACAAGTTGCCAAATGTCTACTCAAACACTAAAAAACCCAGTTTCTGCTGAGTTCTAAACTAAGTGTTAGAGGATAGCTGAAAATTAGCAGCAGCAGCATGTCTATCCAGGGCTGAGCAAAAGGCACTGAACATTAACACTTTACTGACTGCTTAAAAGCTGCCCAGCAAGTGTGCCAGTTATCTCTTGCATGGTGCTCTTTGTTCTGCTGTGTCCTGAGAAGCAGTCACTGATGCCAGGAGCATGCTAAGCAATGGGGAACACTGCTCCTGTCCTAATGTTTGAAAGAATACCCGAAGGCAAAGGAAAGGCAGCCTCTGTCAGCCTGAGCTTCCTGACACAGATACATTTTTCTTCCACACCGTTTTTTAAAGCTAGTTTTATTCATTATCTGCGACAGGGTGACTCACACTCAACTGTGTTGCCTAAACTGAAGTGCGTATGTGCTGTATTGCATGAAGTGGTCAGGAAGGAAAGGAAATCGTTTCCGACATTGTACATGACAAACCATAATATTCTTAAACTATTTGCCTTCAACTTTAAATCTTCAACTACTCCTTGCCACCCTTCAGCCTAATAATAGCTTTTTAAACTTTTGAGAACAGCTTAAGAACTCTTAAGAATAACTCCTAAGAAGAGCTTCTTAACCTCCTCCTAAATTAGCTATGTGTTCCTCTTTTGATCCATTCTGCAGTGACTTCAGACAGTCTAGTTAAAGCCAAGGAGATTAAATCAGTAAGAACAGAATGGTAGATAAGATTTCAAATGTCTACACTTCAAATGTCAAACACTAAAACATCTACTGCACAAAAACATTGTTTAGATGTAAGATAGAAACATGATACACAATGAAACTAAATAGCATTAACATTACTTGGTCCATGATTTTTCTCTAAAAAGTAGCAAAAAGATACACAGCCTTCTCTACAAAGAAAATGAAAAGTTAATTATTTTATATATATATGTATATATGTATTAGTTGATATGTATATCACTGAGTAGCGCAAATTTGCCTTAGCTTTCTTGACCCATCCCATCCCAACTGAGACAGTCCTGAGGAAACAGTCTGCACTGCTTTCACCTTAAATAAGAGATTAAGAATTTCAAATGAACCTATTGATATGACAATAGAAACCTCTATCACTTCTTGGATGGCCTCCAGCAACATGATACAGGGACACAGGCTTCTAACAGCTGGGAAGCAACAGCAGATGCTAAATTCTGTAATGCATGTCCTCAGCAAAACAAGCTCAGGAGTATACTCAACCTGTCCTCTACTTTCTAAACTGGCTCTAAATAAGATCCACATCAGATTCAAAGGTTTGTCCCTTATCTTCAGACTACTTCTTGGTGTGGGTCCATAATGCCAGGAATGCTGGTCAGAACAGCAGATGCAATTGTCATCTCCGCTCCTCTGAAGCACTGCCAGTTCAGCTTCTACTAAACGACAAAAAATTGGCTGAGCCAGGTCCAAGGGCACAAATGCCTTTAGCACTACAAACTGCACCACATTATTCCAGGTTTATGTTTCTTGTGTATCACAGATACATGTAACAACATGAATATTCATTAGACAGATACTGATCCACTGACCCCAGTCCAAGTCAGAAACAAATTATCTTCTTGAAACTTAAAAGTCAACTGCACAAGGTTGTTCTGGATAAAGGGCATAAGAAGAAATATATCAGAGGTGTGTTCCTATACCAGAGGATGCTGTGATAAGACCATTGCCTTTAAGACAGAAGAATCCACACAGAACAAAATGTGCCTCAGAAAACACATGCAATTCTGTCCTGTTAATGGCTCTTACGGATGGTTTTCAACTGTCTTTATTTGTCTCTGAGCAGGTTTGTCCAGGATACTAAAAACGGGGTAAGTATTGAAAATGTAGCTCAAATTAAGAACATATTTACTAGATAATAAATAACATGATTTGTACAATAGCTATTAGTACAATAAGAGCTTTCAGGTGGTAGCAGTGAGACTGAGTTTGGGTCCATGCCACCTTTTAGTCACTTCACATAATGATGAATGTAGCCTATTTGTTATACAGTAAATATACCATAATCTATAATCACTATAATCAGCCTAATACATATTTTGGAACACAGCTAAACAAGGGACTTCAGAGGCTAGTAGCCTTGTATTGTACAAGCCTGTATTTTAAACACTCAGCCCAAGATACTTATGTACTACAGGCTGAAGAGCAAACAAAAATCACACACTCTTGTAGCATATGAATGTTATAATATACTGAAAACATTTAACAAATTGTCTTATAGAATTGGGAGGTACAAAGCATATCCAGAAAGACAAACTTGCTGTGAGCAGAGTCAGATTTGCCTTAAACCTCTTGAAATAAAAGGAATATTGAAGAAAACAAAGTTTGTGAGTGAGCAAGTGAATTTAACAATCTTCCATCTCCTCTTAAGCACTTAGTGAAAGCTATTACTTATTTGACCAGTTATTAACTATGGTATTGCTGCTGCCAAAGAGACAGACGTTTCCTCCCCACACATAATTTAATCAATGAAACATGGGAAAGAATGCATGAAAAGTACAATTTAATATTCAAAAACCTGAAATGCAGAACCCTGGATAATATACTAGTCAAGTACGGGTTTTAAACTGAAGACCATTAAAAATATTTCATATATAAAATAAGGGCTGCAAGCAACAAAGTAACTAGTGGCTCCCGACATTAAGCAGGTTAGTTTGTTAGCTGACAACCAGAAAAATCAAATGCAAGAAAGTGAACAATGTTCAAAGGGATTCCTCAGCAAAGATACTATGTTTTATGTTTTCAACCTTTACATATTTTGTATATTTCTATATTTCATAAATAATAACCTATACTCTACCATTCTGTCCTACAAATATGTTGTATGAATTCAGATAAACATTTTATATTGTTCCCTCCCTCATTTATACCTTTAAAAATGTGCAGCTATGATTTATGCTTTTGAGGATGGCATAATAGAATTTGACATTTTCCAGCTGAGGTGTGGCCTAGTTCCAGCTCCATGCTTCATTACATTGTACTCCCTTTGAGATGATGAGAAGAGTAAAAATAGCCAGGTTGTTAAAAATGTAAAAAGGCATAAATGAATTCTCACCAGATGTCCTCTTCAATTATCATTTCCATAAAATTATGGTTGTTAAACTTTTGTTTACCATAAACCACTAGAAATCAATATATGCTATGATCCATATATCTGGAGGGATTGTTCCCACCTCACTAGCATCCTCTCTTCTTTGGATTCTTCCATAATTTAAATGAGGACTGTCCTAATTTAAAATGGTACCAAAACTGCGTATTAATGTGAAGAAAACAAGCAAACAGATGCTGGGTAGTAGAAGTCTGAACACCAATGCATGTATCCATTTAAAGGCATCAAGGAAAAGAATATTTGAACCACAGGTCATTTTCTTCCTTTTTCAAAACAGATTGTGCTTGGAAAAACACAGATACAAAAAAAAAAAGAAAAAATGGCCCAACTACCCACATTCCACTCATTTTGATAACCCACATTTCAGGCACTAGAAGCTGTCATTACCCTTCTTTATCAGGAGAAGCTACAGTGCATTCCTGAGCAGTTACTCCCACCTATGTGTGGTGCAGGAGCCAGTGAGTGAGGGCAGCATATTGCAGCCATCAGAGTGAGAGCCAAGGGGAAGAGCCAGCCCTGGCAGCGGGCCTGGGCCATGCCTACATGCCTTCCTCCTGGATGTGTATCCCTTTCCCTGCCCAGGGCTCTCTCTACATGCAGATGTAGAAAATAGTGGCACTCTAACCTGCGGGGCACTTGCACACCCACAAACCTGCTCCACTCTACACTTCCTCACAGCACTGCCCAGCCCTTGCCCACAGACTTCACGGATGGGACCCTACGCACTACAGAGAAAGCCAGCTACCAGCATTGCATGCCTTTACACAGAAAAGGTTAAAGGGGTTATAAACAACAAATGCAATCTGTATGTTAAAAAAGTAAATAGTTTAATAACTTTAAACATACTGCCTTTTTGGCAAGGAGCAAATGAGAGTATAAGTACCACATAAAATGCATTTTCCTTATCCTGCTGGGCAGATTCAGCATGTTTTTATCTTAACATCAAAGCAGCTGGGTTTGGCACTTTCTCTGCTTTTTGACCACACTGATGTGTAACCAAGGTAAAAAAATGCCTCACAATTCATTCAAATCTGTTTTGCTGAATGCTGTACCAAATTGTAATGTTCAAGTCTCAAACCTGTTTTATGTCTGTTCTCTCACTGTAGGATGAATGCAAAATAATTGTTTAAAAAGAAAAATGGGAATTATGCTACTTGCAACTGTAAGGGTGCCTGCATGTGGGTTGACTTGCTTGCTGAATGTCATAGGAAGTTTGGGATGAAGATTTCTGCTGTCTAAAGAAAAAGTGCTGTTCTTTGGTCACAAAAGTTGTTACAAACAAGATAGCCAAGAAGAAAGATTTGTCAGCTTCCCTCTGAATGGCAAAAGGTTGAGTAGATCACTCAATATTTGTCAGACTTGAGGTGATTGCCTGTCACTACACAAGGAAGTAAATAGTATTGACAGCTTTATAAGATCAAAATTCAAAGCCTGCAAGGGTACGTATCTGCATCACACAGTACATTGCAAAGACCTTCTGTTTTAGGAACCTGTCAGGCACAGTTGTGAAGAGTAGAAAGTGGCAAAACCAGCATATCAGCCCCAGGGGATGATCCTTGCTATTTTAGTTATGTCCCTGTTCTCCAACCACATTACCTAGCCCTGCCTAAACACCTTAGTGACGGGCCCAACAGCTACTGGTAATATCCTAAGTAATTCTCTGCTATGTTATGCTGACATATCAGCTTGTTCTAAGGCAGTTTGGACATTTACCATTAAGCTGTATACTTTATGTAGATGTGACCTAAAAACTAAAAACAAAACAAAACAAACAAACAAATAAATAAATATTATTTCCCCTGAGCATCCTTATTCATCCTCAGCAAAACTGCTGAGAAGCTGACGTTCATGAATAATCCCTTGTGTAATACCACTCTTAGCTTCTCTGTGCTAGGCTGGAAACAGCTATAGGAGAAAATCACTGGGAGCCTGAATCTCCTTTGTAATCAGTGACCCTGTTACTAATAGCCCTGCTTTCTGAATGGAGAGGGCATCTGATCTGCTACAAATGCAGAGAGGTGAAAAGCAGAATAATAGAAGGGTCAGAAAACACTCGATTAAGTAATCTGGTAAATCTGGGCCTGAATGAGAACAGAAGCAGGACTATATACAGAAAGAAAATCAGCATGTGAATGGAAAGGGGAAGCAGAAATTGAAGGGGTAAAGTGAGCTCCAATTAGAGAAGGAAGAGAGGGTGGAGCTTGTTTGATTAAAAAAAAGAGGACTGGTATTAGGTGAGGGCTGGGAGTTTGGCTGAAAGGAAACCAGATCTGATAAGGGGACTTGTGAGAGAGTAGCTTATAGCCTGGCACAAGAGGCAGCACAGGAGGGCTTGTAAACAAAGCTGGGATTGAAAAGTGTTGTAGATGAGGTAACTCAGACTGGTGCAAGAAGTCACAAAAAGAGATGGCAAAGGTCAGGGAGAAAACTGAGACGCCCAAACCAGAGGAATAAATATCAGCTAGGCAGGGCTGCTTCAACTGCGGTGTTGGTTTCGTTTCCATCTAGAATAGGAAAGCACACTTCTAGTGCTGGTTATTCCAGTAGCTCTTCAAAAAGGGTCTGTAGTCTAAGCATGTTGGAGAAGCATGTGGTGATGATGCATAATAAAACCCATTCTAGATTCAAACAGGAGTATCATGCATACACCTGCATGTACAGATGTAGGCCTACAGAGGAAAACAACTTAAAAACACTTCATAAAGTAGAGAAGTTGTTATTACCATCTTGGTCAGTTTTGGAACCTGGATATGCCATTGTAGATTGTTTCTACCCTAAAATAAATTAAGTTTGTTTAGACAATTAGCAGGCACAAACACTGCAGCAGGACAACTATTCACCAATATGTTATTGTCTGAGCTGATTCAGCCTGAGCAATTCTGTTTTCGTTTAAATAATTATGCATTTGGCAACTCTGCTTTACTGTATCTGACAACTCAAGTACCTCCAACAATTCAACATTTATAGTATTTGCCTTGGTATTTTCATATAATAATGATACTGGCTATGAGACCCACTGAGAACACTGAGAGGGGCATTACTTTTTTGTGTTTGGCTTTGCTTTTATTTCTTTCTTAAATCTACTATGTATGTATAGCTATGCACATACATAATAGACAACATGCCATCATCTACTGCAAATGTGGACAATCCAGTCTCTTGCATTAACAGTAGATTGAAAAATACAGCAGTTGAGAAACATCCAAGAAAGAGGTAACTTAATCACTGACCTCCGCAGTTTTCATTATTACAGTATACAATGCTGGAATAAAAAGTGAAGCATATTTAAGTTTACTCAGTAGAGGAATGCAGCTAGGAGTCAAGTATTTCTCTTCATCACCTGCTTTTTACCTAGAGACTTAGAAGTTTCAAAAATACAGATGCTTTTATTTCTCATTTAGTATATAAACTTCCTCTAAGCATGGAAAAATTCAGATGTTTCCGCTAATGTGATGATCTTGGTAAAACCAGTGATTGTAAACATTGGTAAGCAATTTGTCTCTTCAGGACAGAGTATCATTTCCAGGATAGGATCATTTGCTAAAATACTCGAAAAAGGTGCAAAATAATTGCAGGCTCAAACTTTCAAAAAGCAAATACTAAAAATATAAGAATATCCATATCTTGTCAGTCTTTGCACTGGCAGTGTGCAGCATTATTTTGCTTCTTTTAGAAAGAGAGAGTACTTATGTTACCTTATCACATTAACAAGTCTTTTTAATTAAGACTATATCTGTGTTTTCACCTAATCTTCATTTCAAATCATTGGAACGACTAAAATGACCTCTAAGATTTTAAACGCAAAACATAAACAGTGATTTCAGGGATGAAATATCTATGACTTTAGAATTGTTTATTAACTTAAAAGCAAAACATAATTAATTGTTTAGATCTGTCAAAACAAACTGTAATTCCCAGAAGGCTTCTCTCTCCCCTCTTGCCCCCCCCAAAAAGCAGATCCCACCTGCCTGCATTCAACTGATGAGAGCTTTGATTACAGGGACAAAGAAAAATATAAATGCAAACCAAAATACATCCCACAAATCTTGCTTTAGAAGGTATTAGTGAAAAGAAAATCATACACTTAAAAGGGAATTAAAGATTGCCTGGGAATGGCAGGGACCTCAGTAAAGATATTATAATGGGGCATTTGATGTTCTAGAGGGATTTCAACAAGTTTTGCATGGTCAAATTCCATTAATAAGTTGGCTTTCTTCCAAGGCTGTGTGTGTCCCTCTCATCTGCCACAGTGCCCTAACTGTACAGAAATCTCACCTCACCTGCTCAGTCACATTTTAGCAATTTTAATTGCTTTTCCTTGCCTGTTACAGTACTAAACAGGCTTAGAAAAATCCTAGTATCTTATAATGCAGATTATGTGTGTTATGAGTAGAACAGTAACAATTTTGGTGGTGTAGTAAGAAGATAATAGAGCATATTGGTGGGGAAATGCCATGTGGATGGATATTAATGATGATGTGAGGGGGAATGAGAGAGAATCAGTGAAACTGGCTTTTACAATTAACGATTCAGGGAGAACCACTACGGCAAGTATTGTCATTACAGTGTTCTGTAATGGATGGTTTTTATTCTCAAGCTATGTTAACATTTGAATTATAAATATGTATTTACTGTTCCCTTTATTTTGCAAATCTTGAGTATGTGCACACTTAGATCATAGCGCATTCTGAGCAAGTCTGACTCACAGTTTTTAGCAGATGACCTTTAATTAGTGGGAAGATATTCTATCCATATCATATTCGTTCACTTGTCTTACTGGGCATTAGATGGCTGCTGTGAAGCATAAAGGATTTTTTTTTGTCCTAATCCCTCTGATGTGACATGATTAATGAGCTGAAATTCCCATTTGGAGTTTCCTACCAATCAATAGGCAGATGGGCAGTAGTGGATGTCGAACAACAAGACAGCAGGAGTTTCTTAAGCTCTTGCTACTTTCATAGAGAAAAAATATTTAGAGACATCATTTAAAGGAACAGATAATACCAATTTTTCACATTTCCCTCCTCCTTCAAGAATTCCTTCTTTGTTTCTGATGTACATAGAAAAGAAAAAAATGCTGTCTTATGTACCATATTAAGTTAAATGTTTGAAAATCCTATGAATGTCACTAATACCAAACAGGTATTCTGCATTGGTATCGAAAAACCACTTGCAAAACGATGAGTCCGA
Source organism: Amazona ochrocephala (assembly GCA_039720435.1). Lineage (NCBI taxonomy): Eukaryota > Metazoa > Chordata > Aves > Psittaciformes > Psittacidae > Amazona > Amazona ochrocephala. Next base: position 16,272,249 of record CM077883.1, read on the forward strand.
TTTTTTTCCACATCCATGCAGATACAAACAAACAGATACATCAGAGAAGCCAAAAGAATTGCAAAACATTAGAATTAAGCTAATGTGAATATAAAATTAAGCCAGTGATTCCTTAAAGAAAAAAAAAAAAAAAAAACAAACAAAATTCCAGGGAAAACCCAAATATATTTGGCACACCCTACAAAATATACCCTTTTCCAGAAACTTTAACATCCCACTCCTTGGCCCCCTAGTATTTGGTATCTTTAACTGACACATTAAATTAATGAAATAAAGGAAAAATCTTCTCTAAGTTATTCTCAGCTGCAAAAAAATCGATTTAAGATTATAAAATAAGAAAAAAATATTATTTTAAGATTTTAAGTCTTTACAGTTTGTCTTTTCTTTTTTGCTTAGCAGAATTCATTTATAAGCATGGTTAACGTATTAAAATAAATTATATTGTACTAAAAATAAAAATGAGCCAAATAACTAAAATGAAAAGATAAACCAAAAGGAAAAATATGGCAGACTGGTGGATCTTTGCCAAACAGATTAAATCTGAGGAAATAATGTGGGTTTCCAAATAGCAGTAGCAGCAACAGGTTTCAGAAGATGTCTTTCACAGCCCTCATGTTGATGCTTATTTTCTTCTGGGCAATATTTTCCTGCTTCTTTTAAACAGGAGTATTGATTTTTAGTTATTTTGTATGTGTAAATGATTTATCTTGTATTTCCTCTCATTGCTTTGCTCTCCCTCCCTTCTCTCACAAAGATGCACACAGAGTAAAATTCATAACACAGTCTTCCTAATGAACAAACTCCCACTGAGCACCAAAGTGTTTAATGATACTCAGCAGACAGAGTTCGGCAGTTCCCCTATGTGAGCCAATACATAATCACACCACAAGTTAAAATAATACTTAGGTTGCCAAGAGAAACACTGGAAATGTAAGCCATGCCGGATTTAAATTTTCCAAATTTTAATTCTGTTCTTTTTTGTGTTCATCCCATGTAACTGAGAGGAAAAAAAAAAATAATTACATTGTGTAAAGTATACACGATTATGAAATGAAAACCTCTTTGCAAGGCAGCCAAAGTAAATTTAGGCAAACTGCTTTGGATCAGCCTTCAGTAGTCTACAACATACTGTTTCAAAATGCTTAATATATGTAGTACACACTACATATGTCTATCTCATTAATGTCTATAGACCAGATTCTACAATTAATGAGCTCTGTAGGTATAAACTCACCTGCAGTGAAATTTACAATTGTAAAAAAACACACCGTTTTGAAGTGGCCCTTTATTAGAGGGTTCTGAAATTAGAACTGGCAGTTAGAAAACTAGCTATCATGGACCCTTTACAAGTGCTTTCTAGAACTACTATTCAAACATATATTAACTTATCCTTGGAAGAATAAAGCAAGCAGGCTCTTAGACTGGATGGTGATAGGCCACAGCTTGTTCCTATCTGCTGAGAAGTTATGAAGATTTAGATGACATAGGTGAGACACTGTAGGTCCCCTTGTGTCTTCAGGCAACTGGGGTTCTCCCTGTTCTTCCCTGGCTGGGGGCAGCTGGTGAACAGGTAAATGTGCACACTGTCCTCGCTTTGTCTCGGATCAGGTGTGGTCTGAAATAAGCTGGCTTTTTTTTCCCCTCTTTTTCTTTGGATTCTAGTGCAATGCACTGTTGCAAATTTTTACACATTTCTATTCTCTAAATTCCTGACCATGTGTGAGTAAGCAGTATGTTCTGTTGAGAAAGTTCACACCATGAATGTCTTACCACTTTCTCAGCATTAGTGATTTTTTTTTTCTGTCCTAAAAAATAAATCATTCAACTAAATGCTGCAAATTTTCTCCATTTCACATTGATTTAATTAAAACACTGCAAGAACCACACAGCTGAAGAGCTGGATACAGTAGGCAAGGATGCTTTTTTTTGTTTGTTTCCCCGAGGAATGACATACTCAATTATACACTGAGGGTCTGATTTCCTAAAAGGCTAAATTCAGGAAATGCTGGGATTTCAGTTGTCTTTGTATCTGACCACAGTCTGAAATCGGATGAGTTCCCAGAGCCAACAAATACTTCTACCACATTGACCACCCAACCTCCTAAAATGCTCCATTCAAATCCAGTGTTTATTACTTATCCAGTGCTCACTGTTTGTAAAGCCTACAGTTTTTACTGTGGTAAAGCATACAAGCTTTATCACAAACAAATCTTTCATGTATTTTGTGGGTTTTTTTTTTTTTTCAGTTTATTTATTGGTAGAACTAGGGTACAGTCATCCCTCCTCTGTTTCATGATCATTGCAATACTTCACAGAATATAAGGCATAGCTTCTCCCCTACTCATTATGTAATAAGCAATGCTGATATAACTCTTATCAGAATGTATTTGGTCAGTATTCGCATGTGACAACATCTTGCAAATATATTTGAGAAATTTTATAAGCTTATCTGTTACTATACAGATTATGTCACTTAAGCAATGAGGAGGAAGAGTTTTAGGCATGTTCCAACACATTAGATTTTGAGCATAATGACTGACCAAACAAATGGTTTGGAAAGTGAAGTTCATGACTATCCTATTGATAATTATACATATAAAAATAAACTTGTGTAGTACATGGATTTGTTGTGAATGAGAGTCCATTCTTTACTTTAGCGAAGTGCTCTGGAAGTAGCTGAAGCTGAAAAGCCCAAGTTTGAATATTAACGACAATGCCTTCAGGTTAAGATGCATATTTATTGCAAACTTCTTTTGAGAAATGGGAACAGTCTAAGCCATGTCTCCTGGAATTTTGTTTTCCACCATAACATAGCAGGAAAATACTAAATATTTTACAGTATTTCAGAAGGTAATATGAGGGATTTTGTTATGCAAAAATAGTTGGAGAGATAAAGATCCCTGTTTTCAAAAAGAAATGGAAGCTAGTTGCTTGAAATAAACTTGTATTTATAAACCTACACTTTCACTGTTGTAAGGGAAAATGAAGGTAGTTGTAAGGGCGGAAATGGGCAATTGCTTTTAACTCCTGCAGCATTAAGGTTTCTGCGGTGTGGAAGAAAGAATAAATAAGATTTTTGTATTGAAGAAGCTACTTATGAGCTGGCAATTACAGCTACTGCCTCAGGCACCTAAAGAAAAAAGCTTTCAAGTGCCAACTCAGCTGAGGTTTTTGTATTAAATAGACGGTAAGTAGAAGGTATTTCACAGGCAGAAAAAGGCTTGCTCTGCCCCTACTTAGCTACAACCATCTGAACACTTGTAATACAACTGACTTAATACAGTCTTTCAAAAGCCAGGGTACATTAGCTTGGGCCCAGTGCTACCGCCGTGGTTCAGCATGTACTCACCGTGCTCATGTTGTTTTGTGTAGCCTGGAAAATGCAGAGCAAGGCTGTTTCTGCCAACAAACTCCTAGGCAGACATGCTGATAGCCCTGTGTGGTATGAACAACTACTATGGTACTGCTTGCAGAGAGATGCAGGAAGCCTTTCTGCTCCCTAAAGGTCATGCTTACCCCAGTTCTTGCGATAGGTAAAATTTAAACATCCATGTTTTTCTCAGCTTTTTGTATTGAGGCTATCTTTATACCTCAGGAGTGTCAAGGAGCTTGAGGCACACGCAATACTTGCACAAACCCAAAAGTTCTTCCAGTAATAATTTCACTTTGTGAAGAAACAACAGCTTGTCTGTTCTCATGGACTAGCCAAGACCACTTGGTGGTTGCGAAGACAAAATGGAGCTTTCTAGTTTTCTCTACAGTGACTTTTTTAGGAGGAATTATCATTACCTGACTTGGAAATCACAGGAACCCACCTCTGTTCTCTTACATAAACCTACAGATATTCCCCAACTGTGGTTTATTGTCCAATACTCTTTCTGTCAGATGGCTCTGATCCAACGTCCATTGCTTTCACTGGCTTTAAGTCATACAATCTGAATTATGAGGAAAACTAAGGAAAATAGCTCACCTTCAACCACTCATCAGTGAGCAATAAAGAAAAAAGCAGAAAGTTCCCACTACATTCTGAGGAAGATATATATAATCTGTTTGTTAAATACACATTACATTTGAGAAAGCTTAGATTTTGGTTTTATTTTATAAGCATTTATGTTAATATCTGGTAAGTGTATCAGTTTTCACATATCTTGCTTCCGTAGGGGCACTGAAATAGAAGTTTTTAAAAAAATAGGTGCTTGAAGAGAGAGACCTACTGTATATTTAGACACAGATATCCTGATTTTCAAGTACATCCTTTGGCTCCCAGTTTAAAAACCCCACAAAATAACAGTGATTTATGCTTTTAAAAATCAAATGGTCTTCAGGTATTGAACAGATCAGCAAAGCACTTGCTACAGAAATTGCTGTAAACTAAAAAAACCCACATATATCTGTTCTGCTATAAAGAAAGACATTTAAGATTTGCTTACATTAATCTTCTTACTCAAATACGGAACAGCCTACTTTAGATATCTAGTACTTCCCCTCCAAGTAGAAGCTTGACTGGAAACTGTAAAATACCCATCCCATTTGCTGTTTTTAATTTAGCCACTGAAGATCTGAAGAACCAGTAAGTCTCCCAGCTAAAACCACCCCTCACACTTTAAAAATGCAAGTTAATACATTAGGCTTTATATTCCTCGACAACATCCCCTCTCTTCTCCCCTGTCCTTTGAAAAATTACAAAAAACCCTAATTGTTCTACTTAAGACTGCCCATGATTTGGGAACAAGAAAATCTATAGCGTCTCAAAATGAGGCAACTACAAAAGTTGAAATTGCACAAATCCAGCCAATTTCCCACCAGGCTTGCACATGCAGAGTTGCTAAAGCTCATTACAATGTAGCATAAATGGAGGTCTAATTAACATAAGAAACTGATCCAAAAGAAAATCCCATCAACATACATGAAAACAAACCTGATGTGTTTGAAATTCAGCCAACTACAAATTAATTCAGCATAGATTACATATACAAGGAGAAAGAGACTCCAGCAGAGTAACTGGCATTGTATTGGTACATACACAAGAAAGATTCCCTTCTACTCTGTATCCCCTCCCACTCACTACAATGAATTATATTTGTGTACCATATGTTCCAGCCAGAAATCAAGCAGTGGTCAACATCTTATTCTTGATCACTGTAAGTTCTTTATAAATTAATTTGTATTATGTCGCTTTCCCCTTTCTAGGCTACTGATTCTGGGCCAAAGACAGCTATACTGTGGTCTTGTAAAAGGTGGAGGAACCTAATTACCAGACCCCTGAACTGTCATTTGCAGTTGCTGATGGCCTTGATGCTGGCATCCAGGCTGGTGTCACAGCAGAGTACGCGGCACTACAGGGACAACAGTGTGGCAGCAAGGAAGGATATAAAGACACCTGAACTGTGTCAAAAACAATAATAGCCTGAGAAAAGTGCTGTGCTGGTGTGGCTTCATTCTTCAGTATCCAGACTAGCTTTACTGCGGGCACTGCTCTGTGCTATGGAAGCTATACAGCAGAGGTTAAGAGTAGATAGAAGAGCTGACTATGGGAATGTCGACAAACTCTTCTCAGGTATGTGATAGCTAACAGCGTGACAATGTTCTGACATAATCCTGATGAAAGAGATTTTGTCTGCTGCTCCAAACTCGCAATGCTATGTTAATTCTTAGGGCTTGTTTCTATGAAGTTTATGTGAAATAAAGGGATGAATTCAAAGAGCAATAGTTACCCTATGGAATTACTACTCAGGACTACCTTGACATAAACTCCTACTGCATCATAAGTGCTCATACGAAGAATTGGCGTCGAAAATTCACTGTAGCCACTGTCAGACTTGTTATGCCAAAAGGCTTTCAGAAACATCATTTTATCTGCCAAATACAAGCAGGTGCAGAGTACTCAATCACAACAGAATAGTGCAAGTACCTGAGCTGTATCATTTGAACAAAGTAAATTTGGAAATCCTTTTCCTACCCAGCCTGCTGCTATGTGACTGAGCAGTGGGTATTTGTGTCTTCATGCTGAAGGAAGAAGCATTTTATTTCTTTTTGTTGCTACGGTCTCTGGATCTCAAATTATCTGAAACACTGTCTTAGCTAAGTTCATATTGCTGTGCCCTTGAGGTCATAGCAGATGCTGGGGCCAGAATATCCTCTAAAACACTGGCAGATGTTTGTTTGAGTGGACTTTTATAAGTCTGAAGCCTCATTAGTTGTTTTCATGACCTGAATACTAATTTAGCAGTGTGATTCTTAGGCTCTGGATCTGAATACTCACGAAATTATGATGAATTTCAATCTATGGTACTAGTTATTATTTACAGCAATATGGATTAATACATACCTTTTATGCCAATAAACATTCTGTTTAAGTATAGCATATGATTAACAAAATCCCTATAATAAAGCTAAGTATTTTAAGTCAAGATGTCCCTGTAAAAAATAAATTGTTGGGTCAAGTGGCAAATGAAAGTTATTCAGGATTGGAAACACCTCATTAAAAACCATTTCAACTGCCCTAAGGCAAGGTGTTAATACACAGTAATTGTCTACCCAGAGTGAATCTTTTTCCAGTTACATGAATAATGCAAAGTAACTATTTAAATATGCTTATTTATATCTTTAGCAGATTAACTATAGCTTCAAAATTAAAGACTAATTTTTTGCTGTTTTATGCTACCATCACAAGTTCACAAATAGGAGAAAGAAGGATAAAAACACTCTCTTCCTCAACTGCAAACTTCACTTGCAGAAAGCAGAGTATGAAAATAATTTAATTAGGATATCTGTGAATCCCAAGGAATTAGTGCTGCTGCTACATCTGCATTCATCTTGTTGCTCCAATGAAACTGTAAACAAATAATAGGACATCAGTAATAGTAATTTAAACAGTGTGAGTGATGTCTATCACTGTACCACAGAAAATTACAAAATGTTTCCCAATTGCCTATGTAAAGTTTTGTGTGTTCAGCATTTTAACAAAGAATATTAGTAAGTACTGGAACAAAAGTAATTTTTAATGAAGGTTAGATCAAGTTCTGATAAATCTCAACTACCCTCACAATCAGAAGACAATCTTCATCTTCAATCTGCCTTTAGAAATGAAGTCATACAGCATTATCTTAACAATAAATAAATGATGATAATGCTTTCATTGTTCTGCTACATAGTGCATTCAATCTTCTATTAAATGTCAGTCCTACAAGCGTTCTGCACTTTGGTGCACTGACCTCAATCCCAGGGAGCAAAAAAGCTCTAGAGGCTGAACCTGAAGTTTCCTGAAGGCGCTACTATAAGTACAAAAAAAGATGCTGGATTCCTTTGGGAAAAATCAAATGAACCAAAAGAAACCAGCTTCCCAAAGTGGGCTTGTCTTGGTTGCACCCAGAACACTGACAGAAGGAGTAGGAATTAAAACCAACCAATTTCTCTATCGGAGTGAGAAAACTTCAGTAAGAATCCTACTGAATTCTAAGTAAGGTTCCTAACCATGTCAACCTACATATGCTCAGAAAACGTGCAGAATTTTCCATGTTGGAGATAATACAAAAAACTTGGTACACCTACAACACATTGCAGCATTTGGTAATGCTTTATACACAGAACACTGGGTTACTTGTAATACCAAAGAAAGCTATTATTTTCGTCAGCGTTTTTTATTTAGATTTATTTAACTGTATCTACTATGATGCATTATTTTAATTTTATTGTGATCCACAGCCTTTCATGTTGTAAAAATTAGTAATGGAGTTATGCTGACATCTACAAAATTGTAGCAGCCATGCAGACAAAAGGCATACAAGACAAAAGCACCAAAATACAATCTCAGAGGTGCAATGGGATTCAAATTTGCAAGCAGAGCAGAACAGTTAAAGTAAGTTTAACTAGGCCAGACAAGGCTTAAATGTTTCATCAGAAAGAGATATTATGTAGGAGCAGCTCTTGTGACAGATTTATCCATCTCAAAATAATATTTCGATCACGTTTCAGACTTTGAATGGCTGGGAAAAGGAAGTTTGTATTTCTGCTTGGATGACTATTTTATGAACTACTACCCAAATTCTTGGAAAAGCTGAGTTCTTGACACTATTTCCTAAAAATGATACCTCAACAAGTCTTGACATGCACTTGATGTTGAAATAAGTAGTTTACAGCTTAAGCCAAGAAAATTTGTATCTCTGTTGTCTAATATAATTTTTACAAAAATACTTTTCACTGCAACCACTTGACCAATAAACTACAATTCACGTATTCTAATGCTGACAGGAAGCCGAAAACAGGACAAGACTTAATACATATATGAAGATTTTGTTTATGCCTAGTAGTCAACATTACTATGTTGACTTTCTTACATGTCCAATCTACTGTAAATAGCTCAAAGACATGACCTCTGTTTTGGAATCTAGAATAAACATTCTTTTTCAGTTGAACAAGAACATGTTAACAGCGTATTGAGTTTTTCCATCAGCCAGAGACATAGTGGGTGATAAACACTACCTCAAAGGCTTGTCATTCCCCAAAGTAGCCCACTCATCAGAATTAAGTAAAATTTCCAGCTAATTTCTGGTATTCTCTCCTGAAAGGTTTGTATTAATTATCATACAAATATAGTTTAAGTAACTGTAAAGTGTCTCAGTAAAGAACCTTTTATGCTCAGGGAAGACAATTTCCTCCAGTAACTACGTAATACTATTGACTTGTATGTAACCATCCATGTGGAATCAAGCCACACAGGGCATGAATCCATAGTGTGTTATGTGGGGAATTTAAATCTCTGTTGTGTTAACAAACAAGCTGCTCTTTTAATTAAGCATCTCAAGCTATATATTTCACACTCTATATTTTGAACCTGTGATTCTAATCAAATCAGGATAGGAAAAATAATAGGAGAAGAAACCATTAAGTTAGAGTAATGAGACTGATGAGAATTCATAAAAAATGACAAGTTAAGGACATAACCACGGCAGAGAGTGAGGGAGAAATATGCAGCCCAAGAGGACACTTGCATCTTCTCTAATGTGTTGACTTCCCACTTTTTAATTTAAATTAGATGTGTCAGGATGCTGCTTTGCAGAAGTGAAGTTTTTGACCTGTACTCCAGTAAAACTACAAGGCATAACAAGGGAACCCCAAGCTCAACTAGTAGATCAGGCGTCTTGAATCATACTATCTGCTCCTGAAATTACTGCTTCCAAAACAGACAAACAATTAAACACAATTCAATCTTTATTGGACAAAGGTCCTCCCTACTATTATTTCCAGGGTCTTATTGGACAGCCGCTTGTAACTGAAGGTTCCGAAGCAGAAGTTGAAAGGAATAGCAAGTTGCTACTGTTTCATTTCTATGTGAGTGGCATTTGTGTGTCTCAGTCACCAATTATACTTTCAGTCTTGAAAGCTTAACCAAACTACTGTTTCTAATATGTTTACATTAACCTGTTAAGTTAGTTGGAGAATTTCTTTTTAATAAAAATATCCCTAAACCAGAACAAATCAATGGTTAGTAAAAACACTTCCTTGACAATTACTGACTTAGTTTATTACATTTTGCAGAAAGTTAAATCAAGGTAATTCGCAGGCTCTGAGCAAAAGTGATTTTTTTTCCCAAAACATTACAACATTTAATTATCATATTTTTGTCATTTTTATGACAAGTAATAGTGATGTAAACATGACTAAAGCTGTGATCTGGAAATCCCCCAATTGCCTAAAGAGGCAATGCATGCCTTAGCAATAGTAGAGAAGACCATCTGGGTTTGCACAGATATTTCAAAATGTAGATATCAATGCTAGAAATAGATATCAGGTAAGTACTGTGCAGTCTGAAGCCTTCTGAAGAAATGAGGAGCGGTTGTACTCTCCTATTGATGTGTTTCAGACTCGATTTAAATGGTCTGTTTTTCAGACAGGCAAAGATAGTTCATGCCTACTATACCCTTGACCTTCCCTGCTGAGAATACCAACAAGAATGCCTCATCTCCATGTGATATTTAATCTAGACTGTAACCCCCTCAGGGGCGGAGATCGCATCTACTTGTCTGTAAAACCTAATGTGCACATATGGCAAAGAACAAATAGTAAAAAGGATCACAGGCAATATGCGATCCTAAGTTCTGTTTACCTTTCCAACATGAGAATATATTTACGCCACAATTACTTTCCAGAATACTTAAGCATGATAAAGCCTGTGCAGCTCTAGTTGAAACGCACACAAGGGTGATGTGACACCATTCAGTGTAGTAACATGAAGTTTTATCATCAGCCTCTTTGAACCAAAAGTGTTCTGCTAATAGTGTTTGATGCTTAAAGGCTAGTTAGAAAGAATGAATCTTTTGTTTCATCCTAATGTATATCTGATGTGACAGCTGCTACCTGTTTTAAGGAGAACTGGAGAAACTCCAAAAATGTCAACAGAATTTAAAGGAAGGAATGATAGAAGTTTTCAGCTTTTCAATTATTTTTTTCCCTATTTCTTTCCCCAGTCAATAAGTAGCATATAGTAGCTGCACGCTGTCAGCAATGCACTATCAAGACTTGTTAATCTGCACATAGGGATCTGGGGAAAGAACGATGTTACTCAGCAGTGTGCTAATCACCTGACCACCACAGTCAAAAATGTCTTCAACGCAACAAAAGCTTTCATTGCTAGCAGGCAATTAAAGGGTGAGTTTGACCATTCTGTTTCCAACTGGAGACTGTGCCAGAAAAAGCTAGCGTTGCAACTTAAAAGAAATTTAAACAAGCAGCCTGCTTTGGCCAACGTGACAATAACCTGAAATAATGCAGGTGAAAAGCTAAAAATTGCCTTCCAAATGCAAACACTCTCTGTTGAAATCATGAAGTATGCCCATGATCAGTGGGTTAGAGCAGGGAGCCAGGTTTCTGCCAATGCTGGCATCGTAATAGAACATTATTTGGATTCAAAAACTATGTTAGATAGGACAACAACATTGTCTTTATGACTCATTTTTGTCAGACTGGATTCAAAACTTATACCAACAAATTTGACATTTCATACTGCTCTGCAGAAAGCAAGTAAAATGAGTCCATGTTTTAAAACAGCAGGGAAGCTTCCAGTGCTACAATTAACTGGTAACATATGCCACTGCTGCCAAGAGGATTTTTAATCTCTTTAAACATTAATGTAGCATTTTTGCTTCTGTCGCAATAAGGCAGCCATCTGTGTTTGAACCTGCTGGGAAACTAGGGATATGTTTACAGAGGGAGAAATAGAGGCAGAGAGGGAGGCAGAAATCCATGTTTCTAGCCCAGCATCAAAAATAACAATTCAAACCTTTTAGATAGTATTATTAAGGTGTCATATACCAGTAGGAAGATTGTTAAAATGCTCAGACTGCTCAATTTAAAACTGTACAAAACCCTAATCCCCAACCTAGCATTTATTCTCCTTATTTCATGTACTTGATTTTCTGCACAACTGTGAACAACAATAAAGGATTTAATTACAGACTTATTTATGGGAAAATCCAAGTTCTATGACTTTGAAATAAACTTCTTACGTAGTATCAAGCAGCAGTAAAAAAGGTATGAGTTCCATAAATCCTTTCACGAAGAGCCTCCAATAATGCATTCCTGTAAGCACTGTATTCTAACATTAAGACTTGTTTGAATGGAGTGTACTTTCAAACAGCAATTCAACTCTTACAAAAATATAGGGCACTAAAAATTCCGTACCACAAATATGTCCTGTATTTACCTCTACAATCTGAGGCTATTCTGATAAAATATTATACCATCTGCCCAGTTCGTTCCTATGCAAAGCTCAGATGACCTTCTTTCAAGTCCTTCTCACTTTACACCAGCACTAACCGGTGCTGTACTCTGGGCCTTTGTCTGGTTCCACAAATGCCATGCTGTAATCATGTCTGTCTGCCCCTTCCCCACCTCCAGACCCTGATAAGGTTGAAACCATTGGCCAATTTTAACTACATATGAGCCACTTCAGAGAGAATTATTACTCTAGAACTGTCATGAAACGGAGAGAGAGAAAGAAAGTCAGATTTCCCACAGCAGGAAGGTCTTCAACTAGAAATAAATAACCAGGCAATCGAGGCAAAGAAGAGCTCAGAAACAAGCACAATCCCCCAGAGTCCTTCTCTGCTGCTTAAAGAAAATGGGTAGGAGTGGGGATAGTCTGGATCAGGGAGGATTGAGGAAGAAGAGAAACTCAAGTGCTGCAGGGGCTATAGCAAGGAAGACAGCACTGGGACAAAAACATAGGAACCACACTCTCTTAGCCTTGTTTTTAATTTAATTATTTTTTAATTAGGATGTAATGGACTCTGAGAACCAGATAAAAAACACAAGCTCACAGCTACCTTCTGCAAACGCATAAAAATGGTGCCAAATTCACCCATCTTGGAAAAATATCAGCCCTGCTTTTTGTCTAATTTCTGTCTACATTCCTAGGGCTAAGAGCTTCAAAATGTGAATGAGACTCAGGCAAAGAAAAAGGGCAAGGGGTCTGGTCTAGGCAGCATGTACTTTACTCAAAACTATGTCTTGAAAAACCATAACTGTTGATCATTCTTGCTTTCGGGGAAGATCCCAAAGCAGCTTACAGCTGCTCACATGAAAGCTGCTGGCTCTAGAGCCAATGTTCAACTGCACAAGGCAGCTGGATCCCGCTGGGGCTGGCTACCCCACTGAGCAACGCAAGGGACAAATAACCACAAGAATAGCTACTTACAATGGCATGAAAAACATCCCAAATAGAGGATGGATTCCTGGTAAAATGTCAGCCCTGACACAGATTACTGTAGTCTTTATGAACTCACATGGTTAGTAGTTTTAATTTGGGGGACTAAATTGTTAACTGCTGGCATCCAACATCTTTTGATGGAGCTGCAGGTGCTTGGCAGCTTTAAAAATGTAGCCATACATATTTGAGCCCATTTGTTTTTCCTGGCTACATCAATTCAGGTGGGAGATCTTAAAGAACTTAAGCATGATTTTTGCTGCTGGATTACTGCTGGTTGCTGTGGATGTATTGACTAATGGATGGAAAGGGGATACAGGAGTGGTCTACTGTGTTACTAACAATTGTCAAGCAGGAGATAAACCCCATTTTAAGTGGATATATGTATAGGTTAAAACACATCATCATGGATATAGACACAACTCTGTAAACCCTGGAGTGATATTTTTGGCTACAGCTCCTAATTTAATTTAAATGTAAAATAGCAATAAATAATCATTATTTCTCACACAGACAATTAAGTACCTAATATTTATAAAATACCATGTAACACACAGACCTCTACATTCTGGTAGAAATCTTATACTGCCTTTTTTGTGATTTATATGTCTTGTTCAACATCTTTGTGGGTGACATGGACAGTGGGATTGAGTGCGCCCTCAGCAAGTTTGCCCATGACACCAAGCTGTGTGGTTTGGTTGATACATTGGAGGGAAGGAATGCCATCCAGAGGGACTTCGACATGCTTCTGAGGTGGGCTGATGCCAACCTAATGAAGTTTAACCATGCCAAGTACAAGGTCCTACACCTGGGTCGGAACAATGCCAGGCACAGCTCCAGGTTGGGCAGAGAAGAGATTCAGAGCAGCCCTGCAGAGAAGGACTTGGGGGTGTGGGTTCATGAGAAAATGAACATGAGCTGGCTTCAGCATGCACTTGAAGCCCAGAAAGCCAACCATATCCTGGGCTGCATCAAAAGGAGTGTGACCAGCAGGTCGAGGGAGGTGCTCCTGCCCCTTTACTCTGCTCTTGTGAGACCTCACTTGGGAGTATTGTGTGCAGTTCTGGCGTCCTCAACATAAAAAGGACATGGAACTATTAGAACAAGTGCAGAGGAGGGCCACGAGGATGATGAGGGGACTGGAGCACCTCCCGTATGAAGATAGGCTGAGAAAATTGGGGCTGTTCAGCCTGGAGAAGAGAAGGCTGCGTGGAGACCTCCTAGCAGCCTTCCAATACCTGAAGGGGGCCTATAGGGATGCTGGGGAGGGACTCTTCATTAGGGACTGTGGTGAGAGGACGAGCGGTAATGGGTTTAAACTTAAACAGGGGAAGTTTAGATTGGATCTGAGGAAGAAATTCTTTACTGTGAGGGTGGTGAGGCCCTGGAATGGGTTGCCCAGGGAAGTTGTGAATGCTTCATCCCTGGTGGCGTTCAAGGTGGGGTTGGACATAGCCTTGGATGGCATAGTTTAGTGGGAGGTGTCCCTGCCCATGGCAGGGGGGTTGGAACTCGATGATCTGGAGGTCCTTTCCAACCCTAACTATTCTATGATTCTATGATTCTATATATTTCCTATTACATCCCATATACTACCTAACGAAAGAAAACCTACATGAAAGGAATAATGTCCTTTCTCATAATGTTTAACTTTTATTTAAAACTAGCTTATGCTGAGCCCCATTTTAGGTCTCCTGAACTTGGAACTCTCATGTACTAACTTGTGTCTTTATTATCTGTTGAACTCAACCATTAAAAGATAAGTGTAATACTATGAAAACTAGCTCACCTGCCAACAGCTAAAGTCTGACTAAAACTGTGAGCTGCTTGATTCTGAATCATTGAATATGCACTTAAGTATTTAAGAGTTCCCTACATTTTTTACCATTACACTTTAAAAAAAAAAAAAAAATCACAAAGCAATTCTCTTAGAACAAATTAAGATAATCCTGGCAGACAAAAATAACAGTAGCAAGACTACTGAAACTGAGGGACAGCAAAATGTCTGGCACTGACAGTATTTCTGAGCCACCTGCACAGAAGCACTGCAATTTGTCTAGATGACTTATCACTGTGCTTTTCAAATTATTTTATCTCTCTGTTCCAGCTAGACTTTAGATTTGAAATGACACAGTGTGATTGTCTTGGAGTTTGCTTTCTGCAAAATATTTGAGATAATTTTTGTTCTGAAACAGAATTTTTATTATTTTGATTTCAGAAACTCTTGCAGAATTCTAACTTTCCACAATGTCTATGTACAGAATTTTCCTGCATTATCCCTTAGCAAGAAAGAAAAGATGATGATCCTGCTCATGCTTGTGCATAGACTCACTTGATAAAAACAAGAAGAGTTTAACTGAGCTATTCATATGCCCAAAGCTAAATATAAGTGTATATTTTCCCACACATAAACTTAAGGGTACTATAGAAGTTGCCTAACTTAAAAAAAAAAAAAAATAAATCAAAAAACAACAAAACAACGAATGCCTTTAGTAGATATTCAATTTAATGGGAACCTATGGGTAGTAGGTAATAGTGAAAGAATAGTGAAGTTTTGTGGTGGGTTAATTAAGGATCAAAAAATTAACTTAAAAAAAATATTTATAATAAAAACTCAAGCATGAAGTCTGCTGATAAAATAGTTACTAAAACCTATTTGTCTTCAACAGTGTTTAAGGAAATATCAGTACTCACTCAACAGAAAAAAAAAAAACAAAACAAAACATCAGAGTAATAATATTCTGTAATCACCAGAGTGAAGTTCACAGAGGCTGTTATTTTAGCGAGGAAAGCAATCAGGTTGGTCAGGTATGATTTCCTCTACCCTTACTGACTTACCCCAGTACCTTTTCCATCTTCTACCTGAGAACAATTTCCATTAAGACTTTCTTCATAGTCTTCAGGGCTCAGGTTAGGTTGTTCAGGCCAATAGTTTTCACATCCTCCTTGCCTTCAAGAAGGATGTAGCAACCACACCTGTGAGTCCTACAGCCAGGTTCAAACGTTAATACAGTTTCTGACGGCAGGAAGAAAGGATCACTGCCAGGTGCCAGTGAAGGTTGTCAAATATAAAGTAACACAATGGTTGGCAGTGTAATCAACTTGGTTAAATTAGTCTTTTTTTTTCTTTTTATTTTTTTCAGCCTTGACCAAACTGACCTCCCTTAGGCTGGGAATGTCAACAGAAATGTTCAATAAATCAGCATGCCAGCTTTTTAAAAGAAATTAAAGCTTGAAAATTTGGACTCAATACTTTTCTATTAAGTTGCTGATCTTTTACAGAATAGGATATTACAGGTGTTCACAACTACCCTCCCTGAAAGCCAATCTCAGTTACGTGGTTTGATTTCAACTAAATTGGATTTCATAATTTGTCAAATTGAGCGAGTCAATTTTCAACAGTCCACTTTATCAACACTTAAATACCTCTGAATATCTTAGTTTACCAAATACACCAGCTTTCTTCTTATTGCCTAGAAGAATATCAAAGACTATGTTTATTGCTGCATGTGTTTTCCTGTTTCAGTTCTACTTTTGGCTTGTCCCAGTCAACATTTATGCTTCCTGACAGTTCAAACAGCCCAGCCAGTTTTTACTGTAATAGTAAATCAGAAGCAGAATCAAGATTTTCAAAGACAATTACCTATGGAATTAAGCACCTCTGGTTAATTTTAACATCTTCATTCCACTTAGTGAACTAAACCACTACACACAGTTCTCACATTAGATGGAATAAGGTTCACTTCTTTATTCAAATAAGCTTCCACATTCAGACAAGATGACTTAGAAGGAAAGCAATGTTTAATGGGTATACATATTGTTAAGTACAATCATGAGTATAACTAACTGTGAATACAGTAAAATGATTCAAGATACTGTTTCTACTCATTTTTATGCTAGAACTCTATCAGACTTAAATGAATACAAGACAACACTTGCATTCTGTCAAAACTATTTTGCTGCTCATTCTACTACTGGAAGTCTAACCTCCGGCACTACAGCTCTCAGATATATTCATTGTCTTTCTATTAGAACTCTCATGTCTTTTAATGTCTTTTTGTTATTGTTTGGATTTGTTTTTCGTTTGGTTCCCTCCCCCCCAATGTTTTAATGTTTGATCAGTGTTGCTTTCCTAAAGCTCATATTGTTGGCTCAAATATGAATTACATGTAATGACCAAATTCAAAGTCCATTTCTTCTGTTGTCAGTTCTCTACCATTGTTAGAGCTTTCCTTACACACAAATCAAACTGATTTTCCCTCTCTCTATGGATCAATTTCCTACCACAATAAAAATCAATTCTCAGTCACTTTGTCCTCCACAGTCAAAGTCAATTCCCCTCATGCTGACATACATATTCAAATGTCTCCCTCTGTAACTCAACACCACTTAGTGCATCCACCATCACCACCAATTCAACCCACAATCAAGTCTTTATGAATTGATCTGGTTTACCCACAGGCAAACAAAATTAATCCCCACTCACACTCGCTGGATCAATTTTCTTATCCCAGCTTAAATCTGTTTACCCTCACTGACCATCCTGTTCCTCCCCTGATCATGCAGAAATGAGTTTCTACCCCAACTTGTGTCCTTCAGAAGCTCTGGTCTCCTACTAGCACATTCCTTTTGAGTTTTTATTCCAGCTTTCCCCTTTCTTATTCTTCATTCCCAAAAAGTCCCAGAATACATATTCCATTCTCTTTCTTTACTTTACAACGCTGTCTGGGGTCTCTTACATGATATTCCTTCCTAATTCAGTACTCCCTTAATCTTCATACATCTGTTCTTAACCCCGTGTTGAAACTCCACTAGTTGTTTTCCTTGAAGCATCTAGTCTTCCCAGGGTGCAGATGTCACCATGTTGATGTCGGTAAGTGGCTAAAGCCTGGATAGGCTAGAGAGTATGGAACTCTGTCTGGGGACAGGTGAGCAGTCGACAGAGAGTTTGTGGGTCAGGGTTAAAGGGAGAACAGCGATGGGTGACATTATTGTGGGGATCTGTTACAGACCGCCTGACCAAGGGGACTTGCTGGACGAAGCGCTCCATAGGCAGATAGGAGCAGCCTCATGCTTGCAGGCCCTTGTTCTCATAGGGGACTTCAACCACCCTGATATCTGTTGGAAGGATGGTACAGCCCGGCACAAGCAATCCAGAAGGTTCCTCGATTGCGTGGAAGACAACTTCCTTCTGCAAGTAATAGAGGAGCCGACAAGGAGAGGTGCCATGCTTGACCTCGTCCTCACCAACAGGGAAGGGCTGGTTGGGAATGTGATGCTCCAGGGCAGCCTTGATTGCAGCGATCATGAGATGGTCGAGTTTGAGATCCTCAGGACAGTGAGAAGAGCGTGCAGCAAGCTCACTGCCCTGGACTTCAAGAGAGCAGACTTTGGCCTCTTCAGGAACCTGCTCAGTAAGGTTCCATGGGATACAGCCCTACCTGCTCAGTAAGGTTCCATGGGATACAGCCCTAGAGGGCAGGGGGGCACAAGACTGTTGCTTGATATTCAAGGATCACCTGCTGCAAGCTCAGGAGCGATGCATCCCAACTAGAAGGAAGTTCAGCAGGAGGGCCAGGAGACCTCCTTGGATTGATAAGGAGCTGCTGAGCAAAATTCGAAGGAAAAAAGAGGCTTATAAAAGGTGGAAGCAAGGTCAGGCGGCCTGGAAAGAATACAGGGATGTTGTCCGGGAAGCTAGGGACCAGGTTAGGAAAGCTAAGGCCCACTTAGAATTAAACTTGGCTAGGGATGTTAAGGATAACAGGAAGGGATTTTATAGGTACATTGCCTATAAAAGACAGGTTAGGGACACCGTGGGCCCTCTCCAGAAGCTATCGGGAGAACTGGCTACCCTGGACTTGGAGAAGGCTGAGGTTCTTAATGACTTCTTTGCCTCAGTCTTTACCGGCAAATGCTCCGACCACACCACCCAAGTCTCGGAAGGCAGACGCGGGGACGGTGAGGGTGGGGACCCTGGGCCCACTGTGGGGGAGGATCTTGTTCGGGACCACCTTAGGAACCTGAATGTATACAAGTCAATGGGACCGGATGAAATCCATCCACGGGTCCTGAAGGAGCTGGCAAATGAAGTTGCTAAGCCACTGTCCATCATATTTGAAAAATCATGGCAGTCAGGTGAAGTTCCCGATGACTGGAAAAAGGGAAATATAACCCCCTTTTTTAAGAAGGGGAAAATGGATGAGCCGGGGAACTACAGACCAGTCAGTCTCACCTCTGTGCCTGGCAAAATCTTGGAGCGGATTCTCCTGGAAGGCATGCTAAGGCACATGAAAACCAACAAGGTGCTTGGGGACACCCAGCATGGCTTCACTAAGGAGAAATCCTGCCTGACCAATCTGGTGACCTTCTCTGATGGGGCTACGGAACTGATGGACAGGGGCAGAGCAGTTGATGTCATCTACCTGGACTTGTGTAAAGCCTTTGACACTGTCTCACATGACATCCCCCTCTCTAAGTTGGAGAGACATCAATTTGATAGGTGGACCACTCGGTGGATAAAGAACTGGCTGGATGGCCGCATGCAAAGAGTAGTGCTTAGTGGCTCAATGTCTAGCTGGAGACCAGTAACGAGTGGTGTCCCCCAGGGATCGGTGTTGGGACCGGTCTTGTTCAACATCTTTGTGGGTGACATGGACAGTGGGATTGAGTGCGCCCCCAGCAAGTTTGCCCATGACACCAAGCTGTGTGGTTCGGTTGATATGTTGGAGGGAAGGAATGCCATCCAGAGGGACCTTGACACGCTTGTGAGGTGGGCTGATGCCAACCTAATGAAGTTTAACCATGCTAAGTGCAAAGTCCTCCACCTGGGTCGGAGCAATGCCAGGCACAGCTCCAGGTTGGGCAGAGAAGAGATTCAGAGCAGCCCTGCAGAGAAGGACTTGGGGGTGTGGGTTCATGAGAAAATGAACATGAGCTGGCAGTGTGTGCTTGCAGCCCAGAAAGCCAACCATATCCTGGGCTGCATCAAAAGGAGCATGACCAGCAGGTCAAGGGCGGTGCTCCTGCCCCTTTACTCTGCTCTCGTGAGACCTCACTTGGAGTATTGTGTGCAGTTCTGGTGTCCTCAACATAAAAAGGACATGGAACTGTTAGAACAAGTGCAGAGGAGGGCCACGAGGATGATCAGGGGACTGGAACACCTCCCGTATGAAGATAGGCTGAGAAAATTGGGGCTGTTCAGCCTGGAGAAGAGAAGGCTGCATGGAGACCTCATAGCAGCCTTCCAATACCTGAAGGGGGCCTATAGGGATGCTGGGGAGGGACTCTTCATTAGGGATTGTGGTGAGAGGACGAGCGGTAATGGGTTTAAACTTAAACAGGGGAAGTTTAGATTGGATCTGAGGAAGAAATTCTTCACTGTGAGGGTGGTGAGGCCCTGGAATGGGTTGCCCAGGGAGGTTGTGGATGGTTCATCCCTGGCGACATTCAAGGTGGGGTTGGACATAGCCTTGGATGGCATGGTTTAGTGGGAGGTGTCCCTGCCCATGGCAGGGGGGTTGGAACTCGATGATCTTGAGGTCCTTTCCAACCCTAACTATTCTATGATTCTATGATTCTATGAGTCTATGGACTGAGGGCTACTAAGGCACTAGGGGCCTCTTCTTGACACATAGGAAGAAAAACAACGCATCCCTCTTAAAGTTTGTTAGCAACAGATCTCAATAGCACTATCATGCCTACACATGAGACAGTCCAGCTCTGACAGATGGAGCAAGAGTAGCTACATTTCACTTCTACAGAATTACAGAGGGTCTATGATGTGTGACAACTTGGGAAAATATTTTCAGTTTTAGAAGACCCCTGAATATCCTGAAAAACCCTTAAACACCTTTTAATTTCCTGTTGGAACATGACAGGACCTGGTAGGCTTAGGAAGAAATTTTTCAAAATTGCATATTACACCTCCGTAAAATAGTCTCATTGAGTGTCCCAGAGTTTGAAAAGAACCTCATCATAAGAACCATTTGTAATTTTTCTCAACATACATTTAGCACAATCCCATTTCACTTTATTCTGTTTCTACTATAAAGAAGAAAATACTGAACTGTGTTCATAGTGTTATCTTTTTAGTACCAATTACTAGTACATTGGCATGTAATTCCAAAACTAAAGTGGTGACAGAATAAAATGAAAAAAGGATACATCATGGAGTTATAGTCACATGGAGTCTGAAGCCTATTCATGTACAGAAAAGAATTTCATTTAGAACTGCAGGCTGTTCTTAATATCTGGCATAATTTCCTTTAAAAACAAAAAAAAAACAAAAAAAAAAAACAAAAACAAAAAAAAAAAAAAAAAAACAAACAAACAAAAAACCCACCAAAAATCTGGTCCACTAAGTTTAGCTAAATACAATTTGAAATATATCTTTGGATCAAGGAATTAATTTGACATGTACTTTTTAATTTATTTTATTTTACTCAAGGTGCTAGTACTCCCTTACACAGTGATCTTTTGTGATTTCAATACATACTTCTTGGAAACACATCCCAGCTAGTGTAAATTGTCACAAGCCCAGTAACAATCTTCTCTGAACATCTCAGACCCAATCCTTACCTCTAACAAATATCAGTAGGAGGACTTCTTAAAGAAATGCTTTACAGATGGACTCTGAAGAAAACCCACCCACTCATCATATGTTTCTCATGGTGTTTTTGATACCTTTTTGTGGATTTTTTCCCAGTCTCTTCTGATTATGTTTTGTAGCTCAAGAACAAGGAAAAATGAAAACATAAGCAAATATTTGAAATAATATCCAACCAGAGTTTCACCATCATTCAGCTTGTGAGTAAGACTTCAGCTAGAGTTAGATAGACATGACGGAAAAGTGCATGCAGGAAACAAATGAAATCAATAGTCAAGTTTTGATGTAAAAATACTAGATATCTTATCCAAAATATCTAGAATAAGTTACATGGCTTGATACTTTCACCTTGAGCTTTATTTCAGCTCATAAAACCAGAAGACCTGCAACTGCAGTGACTGGACTGTGTTAATGCAGTAACGCAATGAGCTTCAAATTCTTTTGACAAACGCAGAATGATACTGATCACAGAATTATATCTCAGTCACTTCCACAACACCAGTCTATTTGATACGTAACTTCTTAAGACTCTGCTCTTTTTAGCAAAACAAACAAAGGGCTTTTACCTTTTTTTTCCCCACAAAACAAAACTTACATTATTTATTTCAGGAGAAAATAATTTTAGTTGCTCATGACTATCTTTAGCTATTGCCTGTACCAGCATTTAAAATTTGTGATAACATCTATCTGTTCTGTTTGTAATTAAACTCAGGACAAGGACAAAAACAAAAAGGAAAAGCTTTTAAAAATCGTTTTAAGTGCAAGCAACAAAACAAAACAGCTATTTTGTTGGCATAGAGCAAGTCATGGCTGACCGCTTTCCTGGAAACCTAGTGTATGAGGGTTCCAGTTCCATCATCTTTATAAATGTATTAGTACCTATTGTTCAAGCACCAGGTGCACATGTTTGTCTACAAATTATTTTCCTTCTGAAGGCCAAAGAACAAAAGCCAAAAAACCCTAAATCGGAAAATAACCTCATCCAAGCTCATATACAGGAAATCCAACACTTTCAGCTGTATCATTCCAAAAAAGACATTTAGAAAATACAAGGGAACTGCTCTATGTACATCATAGAGAGAAAAAAGACAATATTTAGTCAAGAAAACTCATACAGTCTCACTGGGGGATTAGGGAAAGAAGTGTTCTTTCCCTTTACAGCAAGTCAGCATGAGTCTTATGAGCCACGCTGCCAAAGTTGCACACAGAAGTACAGGGCTCTTATTTCTGACAGCAGGCTCACCCGGGAAAACTCCTGAGCAGTTTAGTGTGACCCTGCAGCTGCTGGCACTATCTGAGACATCCTCATTGCACCAAGAGGCCTCAGAGAACTGATGCAGCCCCAACATATTCTCAGCCATTTCCATTTATATAATAACCAGTAGTAAGGTATCCTCTGCCTTACACTGCAGCTTCCGAATATGTTACTTCTTTCATTTGAGATACCATCTGGTTAGCCATTTTCTCCTCCAATACCAAGTCTTATGTTGGTTTTAATTTCAGCATCAGTTTGATCTCATTATTTATCAATAAGATGCAAATCTGAAGTTTATTTTACCCCTCCTTTTATTACAGGTCTTGCTGTACAGTCAGAATGTTAAAATTCCCATGTTAAATGACTGAAAGCATGCTCAAAATGTTAAGTTACACGATGCTTTGGTTTTGCCATTTTCTTTTTTCCTCTCCAAAGACTTGGTTGAGAGACTACACAGCTGAAGTGTTGTACCCATGTAAAAAAGGATAAGATTTGTAAGAAGAAATAGAAGCATGGAAGGGCACTAAATAAAGTGAAAATACTTTACATTTCATAGGAGTTTTTACACTTATCTCACTCCTGCAATTCAGATTAATTCAATCCTTGCAACATCCTGTGATCACACTGCAATGGCAAACAACGGATACTGAGATCTGAAGCCATTTTGGAAAATATCACACAGAAAATCTACTGCAGATATTCTTGCCCCAAGTGTTTAATGTCAGAAGCTATAAAGAAGTCCACTCAGGCATTGCCAGTTTTATGCAAATCTGTTTTTCCAATTTTGAATTAATTTAAGGAGCATAGAATATTCAGATAGACTTTTGACAATTTACAGAGAGTCAACTAAGAGAAGAAATTAATCCTCTTACACAGTGATAGTACAACCACCTCTGCCATTAAGGAACGGATATTAGGACATAACTAAAGATTTCAATTTAAGCTTTATATTTAGAGATCTTCAAAGACCTGACACTGTTACTCCTGTAACAAAAAGCTATGAAGAGATGCAAGGCGACTCAGCTGTATCGGAAGATTTTGGGGAAGGGAGGGACATGACAGACCAGAACAGTGTGAAATCCACTGAGCAAAGTTGCTCCTCCACAGGGAAGTATTTAATTTAGAAAGGCAATTTCAGTTCTATGCGAATTCAAAAGAATTCATCACTTTCGCCTGTGATCGCTTTTTACTTAAGATCACATCGGTAACACCAGCAGCTTAGAACAGGACAGCAACATGTTACAGTTGCCAGTACTGATTTACACAAACACAGTTCACCGATTTCTAAGTTAAACGCTTTTGAGAAATCCTCTTTCCTGAGAAGCATAGGCATGGGTTTAGTATTCAGAGGTATAGGTACCTATAACATTGTGCATTTGATTAGATTTCACTGAAATAGGCTGGTTCAGCAATGACACAGTTTAGAAATAGGCATCTAGAGAGTTATTAAAGTTTTAAGCCATATGGTCATCATTCACCTCTGACGTAGTGACAGGGTGCAATAAAGGGGAAAGAGACTTGGGAGCAGCTGAACAAGTTTGCTGCTCAGAGGAAACACAAGAAGGAAGGAAGAGGAAAGCAGAGTATCTAGAGAAGGGCAAGAAGAGGCTTTAGAAATGGAACATTTTCACTTTTTCACCCATCCAGGTTCAGTTTATTAGCAGCTGCTCACCATACAGGGTCATGTCTCCTGCAAAGAACTTCTAAGATCTTTCTCCTTCCATGATGAAGGTCTCTCCCTACAAGTCACTAAGTAGTCCTAGGTAACTCTGTGGGTAAAATAGGTGGATATTTACTCAGTGTGTGCTTTGAACTACCTCTTGTGTATAGGGATGAACGAGGCAGGTTAAGGAAAACAGAAAGAAGGCCAATGGTCAGGCAGTCTCTTTCTCTAGAGGTTCATCACTAGGTTTAAATGAGTCAGTGAATCTGAGCTGACAACAAGTAATGTCCTCCTTCAGTTATATGTAGAACAGAAAATAACACTCAGAAATTATTACTGCCTTACTAAGTAAAATGATGTTGTGAAAAAATGAATGTAGCAAAAGGAAGACTCTAAAAATGTCTCATACTTGGTATTTGGGTGGAGGAAACGGGAGCAGGGGAACACTGCTAACTCACCTGAAATGAAGCAGCAGCAAGCACGAAATGAAGCCAAAGCAATTAAGCATGTGTGAACTGCTGTTAGCAGGGAGGATGCAAATTACTCACCTGCATATTTGACTTTGCAAATTATGACGGAATGTTGGGAAGGGAAATCATCAGTCTTGGGGGTAATGGGACCAGCTAAATATCTATGAACTCAGGTGGGAGTGGAGGGAAGACAGGAGCAGTTTTCTGCTTCTAGAGGAGGTTTTGTCCCCTAGGAAAACAGCAGTGGAAGTAGCAGTAAGTGCAGCAAGAACCTGGGACATAGTTCTGACTGTGCCGGACTAGCGGCTCCAGCCTGGCCCCTGCTGTTGGCAGAGAGCAATTGTGAGAGAGAGGAGAGAAATGCAGTTCCTAATTCTCCTTCAGAGACCATTTCAGTTTAAGTCAGGAATTAGCTTCTGTTACAGTCGTTGTTTCTGTGACATAAAAATAAAGAAAACTGGAGAAAAGTACCTTTTACATTATCACTGTATTTGTATTTCTGAACTACAGTCTGTCTCAAATACTTGGATGCACTTCTGAAACAAATTTACCTTTTTTCCTACTTAAGGGCTGTAACTGGGCCAGTATGTGTTATTTTCACTGTTTTTTCAGTATTACATTTTCCTCTCTTAACATTTGTTTTCAGGTATTGTTGTTGGCTCAATTTTCCAGAGCTCAAAAGTGTGGACATTTCATATTCCATTCAGTACTTTCTCATGAGATATGAAAAGAGTATTCATAGAAAGCAGTTGTATTTGGGTTTAACATTGTTAGCATTTCCTCTCATGAGGGATATTAAATAATTTCATGCACAACTGCTCAAAATATTTTTTAAACTTCTGTAAACATAAGATTGCCAAAATCTAACATATGTTATGTGGTATTTAATCCTCAAGAGGAACTGAAGGAACAAAACACTTCTGCTAAAGTAATTAATAAGCACCAATACAGATACCTAGAAGCTGTTCCATCAAAATGAATCATATCCTCTAGTAAGTCACACCCAATATTTAGCAGTCTAAAAAAGACAATTCAACAGACAAGAATGCCAGCTAAAATGAGTGCTGAAATCTTATGTATCGAGATCAAATCACCAAAGCTGTGCTACCTTCTGGTGCTCCTGAATTAGGGAAAATAGGGGAGGTTTTTTGTAGAAAATTAATTTTGCCTATGAGAAATCTGTTTTGGCACAACATATGAATCCTGTAGGGACTGGCGATTAAGGTTAAAGTGTATGCTAATGAATTACTGAAACTAAATTAAAAACCAGGAGAGTTCCCTAACTCCATTACACTCATAAAGGTCTTTTTAGTTGCCACCTACAGAAGCGACAGATAAGTCGTACTTATTGTTTTACTGCAATTTACAGTATGCAAGCTTCTCTGTTAAAAGAATCACATTATACCACATTGTAAGTATTACAGTACTTCTCATATTTTGTCCTAATATTTATTAAGCAAAAATAGAACATTTGCTAGCGAAGTCAGTGGATTAAGCCTAGGTCATGCGTGACTCTCTTTAATTGACACAGACTTCCTAAGGTGTAACAAAACATTAGAGCTCTTTCTATCAGTACAAGGGAATAGCTCTTGCCTACAGTTACTGGGCAGCACTGTTCAGTGAGGGGCTTCAGGAAAATGCCTCCAGTTCTGGATCCACAGCCTTAAACCTTCTCCTTTCCCTTCTACGTACCAAACAGGATTCACTCTATAAAAGCTTTATGAAGATGCTGTTGGTGTTAACAAGAACATCCTCTTGCACACTAGGCAGTCCACTTGTCAAAGTGAGAAGATTCAACTTTTGTGTTAAGGTTGAAAATGGCATCTGCTAAGCCTTGGGACACTGCTCCAGCTGGCTATGAGGGAGCAAAGGGAAAGGTATTTTCTCCTTCTTTCAAAGCATAACAGCACAAAGAAAATAGTTTTAAATTCAGTGAACTGGAGGGAGAGTCTGTATCTCTATTAATGAAGTATTGCATTGGGTTACTGTTGCTATTTCTGAAAAATCGACCTGCTTCACTGTTTCACGCTGCACTGACTGAATGCTTCAGGCAAAAAATAGGAATCAACTTCTGAGTCTGCATTAGAATCATGGACACTTCCATAGATGGTGGCACTAAACTCCTGCTCCTTTGTTTTCTTAATATCCCCTATATTGCCTTTTTTTTACTACTGACCATATGAAAGTTTTACACATAAAATCTGAGTTTATATATATTAATCTTTGTATTTTCACTATTTATAATAAATGCAATATATATTTTTACATTTTGTTTGGATTTTGTTCTCATTTTCATTTTAAAGTAATCTTTATTGAAAGGATAATTCCAAATAAAAAAATACTTCTGTTGATTCTTTGTTTTTGATACTCGTTTTGATACTGAATACAGAAGTCTTGATGGTTTAAGGTATTATTACAAAAAATGCAAGGCCTTAGTAAGAAAGCCTATGTTTCTTCATCTTCACAGGATAACAAATGGAAACTTCCTGCTTACGGCTTTAAATACTGCCCAGTCACTTGTCATATAAAGACATTATCATAATCAATGCAGTTCTTATGGTTCAATTCTAAGAAGTTATTTCATTCAGTTGCCATTATTTGGTCCTTGTTTTGGTACTCTGAATGTGACAGAAGCGACCTATAAATTTAAATGTCTTCTTCCTTTACAAAAGGTTCCTGCAATTCAGTATTGAGAAAATTGAACTGCATAACTTATTCTCACTGTCTTCTTCAGAGGTGCTTCTGCGGTGGAAACATTCTGTACACTTTTACAAAAATGATACGTTAATTTACACTAACGATACACCTACTGCATTATTACATTATTCCTCCCTCCACTGTCTCTGCACAGGATCTATACCTGTGGATCAAAGTCAGCACTCCTTTAGCTGGAGTTTCGCTGCTTGCTCTAAGGCACAATTTAGCTCACTGAGTAGAGATATGTATAATTTATTTATTTTTATTCTTAGTCGAAGAGGTTCTTAAATATCTTCACCACAAAGCAAAATAAAGTGGCCATGACATTTTGGCTCATCAGTGGATGAGGTGTACATTAACCTAAGTTGCCTGTGATTAAACAGGCTTAATGCTGAGCAAGCTTAATTAAATAGATGGAAGAATTTCAGAATCCCATTAAAGAACAGAAGATGAAAACCCCATGATGCTGAACCCTTTATTTAACAGAGTATTTCTAAAACCAGTGTTTACCAGATATAATTTTTGTATCTTCTATGCAGGATGTGGTTTTGAAAAGTATGGTTTTGAAGGTTTTAGAGACCAAAATACACTTCTCTACAGAAAAAAATATGTGAACTGCTTACCATGCTCCTTTCAACTACATCACTAATTCCCTTTTTCACTAAACACAATGCTTTTTATGATGTTGGGTTTTTTTGTTTGGTTGCTTTTTTTCCTTCTTATTTCAGAAACAACCCAGCCCTTCCCACAACATTGAGACTTTTGGATCCACTCATCAACTTTAATTCAACAAGCACTAGAAGTCTCAAAGATACAAAGTTCAAGAACAATGAAAATCAGCAGCTTGAGAAGAAAACACTGTCCCTACTGAAGGAAAGCTTGAGAGTTTAACATTAAGCTCTGTTTCACAAAACAGTATATTTTACCTATTTTCTTTGGGCTTTTGGAGTCTCCTGACACCACCTCACGGGTTGGTGGGCAAAGGGGAAGTCCTAGGCATGAGTGAAACTTTGGTTCCAGGTCTCCTGTCCTGTGAATATAATGTGAAGTAGGATACATGTTTGCAGGAAATGAGGCTTCCTTGTTTCACACGGTATCTTTCCAGGTTTTCACCACATAGCAGTTCTTTGTTTGACACAAAGCCAAAATACTCAAAAATCAGGTTCTGAAAGAAACAGCACTGAGAATTTCACATTTTTCACAGCTCAGCAAACACTGGCATGAAAAAGCTCTGTTAACATGGTCCACATATTTGAGCTGAAAATAACATCTAGCTGCAGACACACACATGAAGACAGAGATGCAAAATATTCCAAATATTTTTCCACATAAATGCAGAATGACAAAATATCATCTGCTAACAGAAAGCAGAATAAAAATAACAAAATCTCATTTTGCTAGGTATTTAAGCTCAGTAATTGTCAAAGTGAAAAGGCATTTTCACTCCTTGCTTTTAAGAAACCAAAATTCATAGCAGTATAGTAGCGGTCTTCAAGGTCAAAGGGTATATAGTCTGCTTGCTGCAATATAATCTGACATGATAAATCAGGTACAAGCAGACAGAAGTACTGCTATCATGAATTTGTAGAAGGAGAACAGAAAATAATTTTTACAAAATATTAAACTAAACAGCAATTTTCATTTTTCTTGTTCTGTTTTACTGCTTTACTTTTCCTTCACAATAAGCAATCTTGAAAAGAAGCCCTTTCTCTTTCTTATCTCCTCTCCAACAAACATTATGCCACTGAGAAAAGACTGCTAATTGAATAGTTTTAGAGACAGTAGGCAGAGGCTTTCTTTGCAACTATACCAGTACCATATTAAAAGGATTTTTCATGAAGTATGAAAGAAAAAGTGATACAAATTCAGTGTTTTTTTTGTAGTTGTTATGAAAAAATACACACATAACATTCCTGAGGCTGATGCCAGAGGATCAGAGCTTTCAGAAACACCTTAATCTGCAGCTTGCTCTAGTTGTGTTTCATCTGAAGGAAGAAATAATTAGAAGATTGACAAAAATATTTACTGAATTTGTTTAGTGCTAAATCCTGCAAATATGTTTGGATGGTAGAAAGCTATATACTACCAAAGCCTCCACAGAACCGTTAACATAATATGGGAGCACCTGTAAGATGTGCTTTTCCTTCCCCTTTCTTTATACAACTTACAGAGTCAGCCCCTAAGAAAAATAACTAATCCTTCGCTATGTAAGAGAGAACTTTCTCAAATCAAGAAACAGAAGTAGCCATGGCTTCTCATAATTTAACGACATCAGGAAAAATTCTAAGACCTCATACCAGAACGAAACATCTACCAGAAATTTTCCCTTTTTCCATTATTATTTTATATTTCCAGATGACAACACGTCAGCACTTTATACTGCTATGCTATACTTCATGTTCTTGGTCATTTACAGACCAGCACTTGCCATTTCTCTTTACAATGATCTTCCAGTGGATTTAGATTACTTCCATCCATATTATCTGTTCAATGTAATAACGGTAGACAGACCTGGGGATACTTAAAAAGGTGGGAAGGGGAACAAATCTCAAGGGATAAACCCAATCCGTTCCCACTGTATTAAACAGGCTTTGCTACTGACTGAATTAAGAGGCTTCAAATATGGGGAAAGGGTTACCTACCAGTCTTTTCTAAAAGTTTCTCCCCATCTACTTCTTAAATTTCACTTCTTGTGTTTACTCAAAGACAGATTCTATACATTTAGAAAAAGACTGAAAAGCCTAATACCAATTGTACCTGTTACCTGTTGCAACAGACCATACGCAATTGCTAGAACTATCATCTTTATTGTTGCTATTACCGGTTAATTTCTGACATGAACTGAAGTAAATGAAATGTATCTTTTTTGTTTCTGTTTCATGAGAGATCCAAGGGAAACAGAAGGGAAACAAGTTAATTGGGGGTTTGTTTTGTTTTTTTCCTATGAATAATTATTTCAGTACCTCAGAGTTTGGAACTGAACTGTCCTATTAAAAGTAAGAGGCTTATTTTTTTTCTTGAGTATGCTAGTGTTTACACTGAATACACCCTGTTCTCCTTTCTGATTTGGATGAATATTCTGGCATACCTTTGCAGGTTATGTGTGCAATCACATAATGACTAGACTATCCTATTGTGAAATGGTAGGAAACTGTGGGCATAAACACTGGGTCCTGGATCTCTCTAGACTAAGCGCATACTGTGAATCAGTGATGCATATACATAATAAATAAAGGCTGTCCCCCCACTGTAGGAAATACCTGACATTTCTGTTTGGACTATCACTGATAGTATCCGCATTAATAAAGGAAAGAAAGGCTTGACTAACCCAACCCTATTCCTTTATTTGGGGCATGCCAGGAGTGAAGTATTTATTAGCCAACTGTCGACATTGTGCCCCTTATTGCCAATATTTGCTAACTCAGAACACATGGGCCACACAACCATCTGCCTTTCAAGTTGCACCATCAAATGCACTCCTGCTCCACTCCCTGGGCAAACTCTAGCAGGACATCAGATTATGGATGTTAAAAGCTCCCAGTTTTTCACAAGAAACCTAGTAGTGCTGCTTAGTAAGTGAGAAACTGTTCTGCGTCTTTTTATGTGGTGAAGCTTGAAAACATTATCCCTGTGAGGGACATAAAAATGGAAATTAGATGCTGCTTCTTGCCCAGAAAGCAAGCAACTATCAGCACCATCAAATGTTTGATTTTCCTTTTCTTTTTCATTCTTTGGAATAAAAAGGCCAACTGGAATTACTTCCATTTGTATTATTTTCTCTAGATTTAAAGACTAAGCCAAACTCACAATTACCACACCTCTAGGTAATAGACAGCAGAAATCCTGCTCAGATTGCACTCCTCATTTAATTTAAATATACATCATACGAGAATTAAATGTACCTCTCAAAACTTACTCTTCATTCCATGTTTCTTCTCTGAGCATGATCACATTCATTATAGTAAGTGTAGGCTGCCATTTATAACTTGCCATGTCTTTGGTGTCAAGCGAACTAGAAACAGCTCAGCCCAGTTCATCTAACCCCACTGAACAGGTATCTTCATTACAACCAGAGGCTAACAGAGCACATTAAATATTATTTTGAGTCACTAAAACCAGAAGACTGCTGTAAATACAAGCTGATTCAGGGCAGATTTGCTATTCATGTAAACGGGTGTAACCCTATTCCATTCAAAGACTGAATCATTTACAAGGAAACGAAGGCTCCAATAGAGTTGATGGATTTTGGGAATGGTGCTGTCTTACACATTCTGATTCACCATCATCACTCTAAGGGTCCCATGCCACGTGAAAACTGCTCAGGGGCTGGTGGAGCACTCAGCTCTTACACAGAAACCTTCTCAAATTCCACTGAAGGGGGGAAAGATGTCCTACCTTAAGTCCTAACTTTTAAGCACCTAATTGCAGGCACCTTGTTCTCAGGCACATTACCTATAGAAGTAGTGCTTATAAATGTCACAGAATCCAGGAATGGGTGCTTTATTGCAAAAAAAATTTCAAACGGTTAAGATTCCAGCCAAAATGACCAGAAAAGGCCATATATAATTTATTTATTTTTAATTTGTAATGGGAATATCCTGCTAACAGCAAAAGTAGCTGCCATGAATGATCTATTCCTGGTATCCAAGATCACCACAGTACCTCTGCAGACTTTGGGTCTTTGAGGCAGACACTCTTGCCTTCAGCAAAGGCTTTAGAAAAGTACACTTTTAGCGATAACCACAGACTAAAAATCAGGATGATTAACACACTAACACACACACTAATTCAGCAATTATATCTTTGTTGCTAGTATACAGAACTACCTCTCTGCTGCAGAGCTGTCTTTTTTGTATGGACTAAAATGTATGTGGAAGTTGAGCTAACTTGCAAGTGCAGTATGGCCAGAATGTTTTCTGTACCATTAATAATAACGAAGAGAAATCCCATGAAGTATTTATACTTAAAATCCCAAAGAGAATTACAATGTTAGATTTATACACTTAGAGTTATAATGCAGAGATTTCAAAATCTAGAGCTCAGCACATATAAAAGGAAATGTAAAGGGAGTTCAAACTCACACACAACCAAGGATCTACAAAGGGACTCGGGGCTGTATGCCTTCACTTGAAATAATCAAGAGTAAACATGGAAACTGCCATCTTAATAGAAAAAATACATTGCTGCAAATCTTCAGTTTTTAAGTGTTTTGGTTAGTCACCGACCAAATCAGTCTGCAGCTATGGAATTTCAGTAGCCGTTTAGTTCACAGAGCGACCATAGTACGTGGATTAGGAGCACCAAGAGTCTTGTTCAAAGGAGTAGAATTTCTAAAGAAAAAGTGCATCGTTGGTCATTACTGCAAAATTCTTTTTTACAATTGAACCTGTGCTTGTTCACGTGGGAAGAATTTTAATACAGAAGCATTTTAACACCTACATAATACCCTACAGAATGTGCCTAATAAAGGCTGATTTACCACTGTATTTGATTAAACTGTATCTCCATCTGCGGAAGGTAAATGGATTTTTAAATTACTGGGGATAATTACAGCCCACAAACCTCACAGACCCTTCGCACCAGTTCCTGCACAATGAGTAAGGTGGCAGCTATCTATGTACCCTGAGTTGTATAATGAATGCTGCCATGTTATCTGCATGAAATTAAACCAAAAAATCATAAAATCTCACAAGGTACCCCTCTTCCAAAGGCACTATAAGAAGCTTATAAGTACCCTACACTAGTGACAACCCAAAAACCATTACTGGATACATCTAAATCTGCACCAAAAATCATGTAATGACAGTTATTATGACAGGAAAAATGTTATTATATTAATATTCTGTTCTTCTAAAATACCTGTGTTCTAACACCTTCCAGAATTATTGGTTCACACTTTTCACCAGAGAAGAAAAACAAAAAAAAACACAAAACCACCCCAAAAAACCCTATCAAGACCTTCTTTAATTATTAATACTGCCAAATTAAACATGCCTGTTACTGCTTTTCCTCAATCTATCAGATGTTTCTCTGCTTACACATAGTAGTATTAACAATATACAGCTATGCTGCAATTCAGACCTGACAGGTGATTTGTAACTACTCTCATAACTTTTGCAGAAGTTCTGGTCTCCAAAATGACCCCAAAAAACGAGACAATAAAAATTCATACAATGAAGCAGAACAATCATAAGAGTTTGAGGGTTTGGTGGGTTTTCTTTTCTTTCCTTTTTCTCATTAACTAGCTAACACACTAAACAGCCCAAATGCTCCAGTAAAGCTAAGTTGAGCTTCAGCTGGAGCAGGCAAATGTTTTGAACTCAGCCAAACAAGAATACTTGAAATAATTTCAGCTAAACATCACGGAAAGTTTAGCAGATAGAAGGATAACTGTTAGCCTATTACTGAAAAACCTACTTCATTTAAAATGGACACACCATCCTAAACTCAGTGTTTCTGTATCATGTACAGCAGCTGATTTTCAGACAGAATAGGACTAACATACAGATTGTATTTCAATATCACATCTTCCAACTCCAGTTAAAACAAAGAAGGCAGGAAGAGATTTGAGGACTTTTGAATCGCACTCTGCATGCTGTAGTCGGTCTTCCAGAAAAGACAAAGTGAGAAAAAAGGGGCCATAAAATGTTTTCTTTTTTGATAATGGGAGAAAATTGTCCAGTTTCCAATTTTGCTGTTGACTTTGCTGATAAGAAATCTGCTGTTAATGAAACCTTTGATGATAATTAATTTAACATAAAAAAAGTGACTGTCTTTTAATTAATGCCAAAATTTATCCTTTTGCTGGTATTTCATAAAAAAAGCCTGTTTCCCTTGAAAAGCC
Source organism: Amazona ochrocephala (assembly GCA_039720435.1). Classification (NCBI taxonomy): domain Eukaryota; kingdom Metazoa; phylum Chordata; class Aves; order Psittaciformes; family Psittacidae; genus Amazona; species Amazona ochrocephala. The sequence goes on from CM077883.1 coordinate 16,306,489, forward strand.
CCTAGGTAATAATTTTAAAGTCTACAGAAAGCAGAGAGAGGAAAAGGAAAAGATTTGGCAGGACACTAATATTAATAAATAAATGAATTAATAAATTAATAGGTTTAAGCCAAAAGATCTTGACAAATATCTACCAAATGTTTATTATTTTTAGAAGTGATGCATTAACACACTATGGGAAAACTTTGGGCATTGCACTGGCACTTCTGCCTAACTTCACAGCTGTTACAACTATAGCACAAACTTTTATGTATTTGGTTCTGCCTCACACCTGGGTATTATTCCTGCCCTAAAGAAGTTTAAAACTAAAGCACAAGGGACTGGGTACATCTTACCTGGTTTGAGGCACCTACATGAAGCAACTAAGAATCTCTTGTTTCTTCAAGGACAGTAGAAAAGATGAGCAAACCTAGACTGCTAATTTTATGAATCAAAAGGGTCTCCTGGAGGTGCTTGTCTTCATTAATTGACAGTAAAGGAGACCTATAATATTAAGCACCTAAATTAAACATCCCTGTTCAGCACTTAAAAGTTAATCTGGGCCAAAGCACTTTAGAGATTGTCTTTACAGCATGAATACTGCAACAGGACTGGGAACTGGACCTCCTCAAGATTCTTGTCAGAAACGCTCCTGTACTGATAAAAGAACCAGTCAGGGAAAAAGTAAAATAACATTCCTCTCTCCCCAAACTACCTTCTGTAAGGTCACATCTAGGGAATGAAATTACACATAACTGTATCAGTGACAAAGCATTGCATAATAGCACAAGTGATTCACTGTGTCCAGTCCTGATTTACCCTTGACTGCCAAGTCGTCCCATACCACACCAACGCTCTTGCAGAAGCATTTCAGCTGTCTCTGACACCTACACCCTACTCCACGGTCAATCCATCCAGCACTGCCTTTCCCACTCACACACTGCAGGTTAAGCAAAGTTAGGGCTGAGTGATTTCAGTTTGAACTACACTAAGTGCTTACACCAGCAGTAAATCAGCCCAGACCAGTATGTTTCACATGATTTAGATCTGCAGAAAACAACCTATCCAAAGAAAATTTGCTAATCAATTCTAGAGGGACGATGTAAGTTCAATTTTGGGAGAAATTTCTACACAGTATGTTTCTTCAAGTAAACCTGATCAACAACTTTTGCTTGCATCAGTAAGTTTTAGAAGAATAAAATAAATCTGAAGACCAACTGGCACGTAAGCAAAAATGTAAGGAACATGAAAATGAAGAATGCCAAGGATGCACGATAACTGAATTTCTCTTTTTAATGATTTTATGTTGTAGATTGGATATGAGGAAGAAATTCTTTACTGTAAGGGTGGTAAGGCCCTGGAATGGGTTGCCCAGGGAAGTTGTGAATGCTCCATTGCTGGCAGTGTTCAAGGCCAGGTTGGACAGAGCTTTGGGTGGCATGGTTTAGTGGGAGGTGTCCCTGCCCACAGCAGAGGGGTTGGAACTAGATGATCTTAAGGTCCTTTCCAACCCTAACTGTTCTATGATTCTATGACTCAACTCCAGAATGAGAGATTTAGAAAAAAAAAAACAACCAACCAACCAAAACCCCAATACATTTAATGTAGCTTAGTAGGAAAGAAGAAAACAACTGCATTTTATTTTGGTTTGTTTTCTTTGGCCAAGTATTCTAGTGTTATGACTGAGGAATCCAACAGCTATAACACAAATTATGCAAAAAGGAATAAAACTAATTCCAGCAGGCTGGAATAGATATCTAACTGCTATGTTCCCTAGCACTGAATGAATGATATTCTGAGGGTGGTGAATGAAATTCAGGGTTGAGGTACAAACGTAACGTCACGACAATATACAGTGTTATTCTGGGCCTACCACACAGATGAACTGCTGCTGAAGGCAATTCCCAATTCTTAGTTCAAACATTACTCAATGGACAAGCAAAGCCACTTGAGAATCTTCAGTGTCCTGAAATATATATATTTCTCCAAATCATTTCATTAATTTGGAAAGCAATGTTATCACCTAATAGTTTTCATAGAATACATTTTATTAAATAAAATCCCTGAGAGTTACTATGACAACTACAACATAATATCATTGTTTTTCTAACACTCAGGCACATTAAGGGAGAAACATACTCCTCAAGTCACATATGTTCTATTGTAAACTTTCAATTTTGCTCTAACAGATGGGATGGCTGAATTACAATAGAATCATTTCTGTGTGAAGGGAAACTGCAATTTCTTCTTCAGTCCATGTTTTATTTGCCATAGTAATTGATGCTGGGTCTTTTGACAACAAACAAGTTTTCAGCCTGCAGAATTTTATGCTATGTTTGTAATACTGACACTGCCCCTCATGCTATGCAATGCCTACAGAGGGAGAATATAAGGGGTATAAGTAATCTCTAGCAGATTAAATGAATTACCAACTATATATGTTGACCATGAAATGCAACCTCACTTACATTTCACTCGGTTCTAAGTTATCTTAGACTTTTCTGTGTCCTTGGCTCATCATTGTGGACTGACTTAGTGCAACTACATGAAGCTTGCTTATTCTTCTCTCTTTACACCTTCTCAGAAGGTGGGTGAGCAAGCCCAAACGCAGTACTGTGTTGGAATAAAATTAAAATAACCTTGCTATTTTTTTTTTTTTTGCAACAGACAAAACCAGTCATCTTTTGCAATGAAATAATTTTGTATCTGAGATTTCCAGTATTATTCACATTTGCAAGTTGACATCAGCAAATGTCTTAAGCTAACACTAAGACATTTTTATAATGACAGTTTCAGTCATAGCTAACACTTTTCTACAACTAAGGGTCCTGTGGCATTTAAAAAAAAAAAATCGCCCTCCAAATAGAAATTATTAATTTAAACTGTATATAATTCTAATAAACCATTTCGCTATTTTTGAAGGTCTTTTAATGACAAGCATTCAACATCACTATCCTCCTTCAAATTCAATGGATATTCCAACTTTGTGCTAAACCGTCTCAGAATTATAAACTGTGGCTGATCTTATAAATCAATGTGAACTGCTTAATGTCTAACTGTCTATAACACAACTTGCTATGGAAATGAACCACACCTATACAGCATCTCTGGAAAGCTCTATATGCAAAACGCTGTCATGTTAATGAGGGCCTGATGTACTTTATTCAAGTACCAATTTAATGCGCTAAAAACCAGCAAGAGTTTTCAAGAACAGGCAACAGAAGAAGATACAGCAAGTAAGAGTTAAGTCACTATTAACTGTGTATGTATTGAACCATTAAGTTTACTTCTGGATAGAAATGCAATTATCAGCATGTATTCAAGCCAAGGGAGTCAGGGACATAAGGACGTCCTTTGCTAATGCCAACACAGATTACAGAAAACTACCACGAAAATTATCATGTAACTGAAAAAAAAAAAAAGCCCAAGGACACAGTGGTTTTCCAAGCGATGTAAAAAACGTAGTGTTGATCAAACCCAGCTCAAAGTTAGCTCAGAAAAAAAACAACGCACAGATAGACAAAAATCTGAAGCAGGAAAAATACACTGAGAATTATTATATTCATCTGGATAAATTACTTTTATGAAAAGAATAGAGGAAAACCATGATAGAATTGCAGCCTTGTCCATTCTGATCAAAATCATTCTTTCCCCCTGCAGGTGTTTAAATGTCTTTAAAATTATTAATTTTGAAAGTTCAAAAACAGCAGTTGCAGTGTTTCATTGTTACACCAGGAATGAGTACAAGCATCTTCCTACCCTGATGAGTACCATATAGATACCGATCCTTACTTTTTAGTTCAGTCTACACTGTTTGCAAGCTATTTTAGCAAGAGTGATAAAGGTGAATGAATGGATAATTAAGCTAATCATTTATGTAGGACCAGATTCTGTCTGTATTAAAATCAACAGCAAAGCTGGTTTACCAGACCATAAGTAAAGATACACACATTAAAAACTGCAATACAACAATCATCAACAGTAAATGAGAACACTGCTGAAATAAGTTCTGAAAATCCAGTGATAACACAACGGAAAAATAATGCCAGGACTCTGAAACAGCTGAAAGGAAAAATCATTTTCTCAGCTGATTCACTCAGATTTTAGTCTTTCCACTGACTTAGCTAAACTTTGGATGTAAGACCACAGGAACTTTTATTTAGATGACAGTACTAACACTATTTCAAACCTTAAGCTACCCATCAGTTACATACCGTGTAGATGTTACATCTCAAAGATCACAAATGCCTTGATTGTGCACATATTAGTCATTTTCTACAGAATTTCTACAGTCAATTTCCATAGAATTTGGGTATTTGTTAGAATTTTCCAGTCAAGATGAAAAAGTGCCTTTCAGGCCTAAAAAAAACCAACCAAAACCAAACCATAAAAAAGAAAATGCAGCTTTGAGCTTCCAAAAAAGACACTCTTGTTGAACTCCAAAGCTAAAAACTCAGTTCTGGACCTACTCCTAGAACAGAGGGAGGCCATTTTACTGGTCTGCGATTCATAGCAAAACACACTTGTAGTGTAATGCACTCTGCATAACTCAATCTGAAAGTTAAGCTAACAGACTTCTTGGACAGTAGTAAATCACTGTCAAACAATGACAGACACACTGATGGTTATAACTCCTTTCTCTGTTGACGCATCAATCTGTCTGTCATCCAGTTCAGAAAAGAATCCATTACATTAATATGTTTCCACAGACAAATTGAGAAATTCTGATTTTAATCTAATCAGGGTGCTTCTTTTTGTAAATATCAATTTTAGCTTGTTTAAATTTCATCTTACAAGAAATGAAATTTTAGTTGAAGAAATTAAACATTTAGAGCAGAAAAGAACTAAATATTAGTGCAGCTAAATTAAATTTTCTTTAACTAGCATTGCTTCTGGAGAAGGCAATATTATATAAAGCAGAATGAAGCTGCTACAAATGTTACCTTCCTCAAAACTGGAATATTCTCATGCACAAGGCTGCAGATGCATCAGATATTACAGGGATATTAAAAATTCACAGAAGTTTTCCCTTACTCATTAATCAAAAAGAATTAGCTGATACATGTTTTTTCAATCAGATACAATCTAACGCTCCATCAAACAAATAACAACTCAAAAAGGCATATTTCTACTGAACCAATGGAGCTGCCCTGTAGGCCCAGATGGAGATGAAAATCACAAAAGGTTCAGAGACAGGCTCCTTGAACTCACATTTTCAATACTGCACATTTTGCATAGAAGCACTTATTTTTCCAAGTTCACACCTGCATTCTTGGAGGAATTTCATTTAGAGAAACATCAGTGTCGTGGTTTAAGCTTCTATAAACCCATACAGTCGCTCCCTCACTCACTTCCCCCTCTTTCTTCCCTCCGCTCCTGGAGGGATGGGAAGGAGAATCGAAAGAATGCAACTCCCACAGGTTGAGATAAGAACAGTTCAGTAACTAAGGTATAACACAAATCACTACTACTACCACCACTACTACTAATAATAATGACAAGGCAAATACAAGGAAAGAATACAATAGCTCACCACCCAGCTTGACCAAGCAGTGCACCCCCCACTGTGCACTCCCACCATGCAGCGAACCCCCACCATCCTTCCGCGTCTCTGCTCTCCGTTTCTACATCCTGGACATGACGTGCTGTGGTATGGAATAACCTCTTTGGTTAGTCTGGGTCAGGTGTCCTGTCGCTCCTTCCTCCCGGCTTCCCCTCCTCCCTAGCGGAGCATGAGACTCACAAAGTCCTTGGCCAGCCTGAACATCACCAAGCAGTAACTGAAAACACTGGTGTTATCAGCACTGTTCCCAGGCCCAAAATCAAAAACACAGCGCTGCACCAGTTACCAAGAAGGAGAAAATATGACTGCTGCTGCTGAACCCAGGACAATCAGAATATCTGATGAATCTGAACTAAATCTGTGAGAATTCAAACTTTTGCATCTTCAGAAGAGAGTATTTCACGGTATTTCATCCTTAAAGTGTAGGTTTCTTCTGGTACAAACAAAATCAAACCTAAACCACCCAAAATGAGGTTCTTTTTCATCTGAAATTTTATTCATGGTTTTTATATTTTCAGCTTTATGCTGCTCTCTGAAGATCATTTTAGTGCCCAATCAAGCGTAACTCATTTCCTTTCTCATCCAGAAGTACAAAAATACTCTAATTCAGTCCACATGGCTAGGACTTGAAAGCTACCTTAATGAGACTAATATAATAGTTTTCAGGTTTTTGAATATTTTCATTATGACAAGGAAAAGTGTGGACATCCACAAACTAACCAGAGCATCCTGGGCAAAAGGAGCAAATTAGAAATCATTTTTTTCAATAGATTCAATCACACAGGTAATCCTTGTCATTAACATGTATGTACTTTAAGTGTGCCAAGAGAAGACAGTGTTAAATTATACAATGCCAGATATGTAGAAATGATAATTTCATAATACAATTCTTTAGGTAGCTTCTTTGAAATATTAGGAAGGTTATGTACCTTAAAAAAAATAAATCATCATGTTTCTCAGTACGTCAATACTGTGTTGGCCCCTGTATTAGCATTTTTATGCACTTGTAGCAGACCAAGGTGAAAATATATGGTAATTGCTGATAGAATAAAAGTATATTACTGACTTGTATATCATTTATCGTGAAACCTGTCTAGATATCCTAAAGCTCATGAAATTGTGGTAGTTGCATATGAATACTGGCAGATAAAATAATGTAAGCTTTAAGACTCAAGCAGGGCAAAGAATTTAGATTTCTCTATAGCCTGTGGTCTGCAACTTATTTACCTCCATATATACTTTTATCTTTGTGTAAATAATTTTGCATTTTCCCCTGCTATTCACCTTTTGGGCTGTGTCTTGTATCAGGTATATTATAGATTACTACTCAGTACAAAATATTTGACATGAATATTTAGGCACTAGTGCCTCTCTGGTAGGCAGTTGAGACTCTTTTTCCCCTCTTTTCACCTAGAGGTGACCTGCCAGTGGAATGCAGTTGCCTCTTTCATCATCATTACTCCATAAAAACACTAATAGCACTAGGTCATGCAACATTTAGAAAAAAAACAACCAAACAAAAAAACCCCTCACAGACCACTAATTACATTGCTACCTAGATAATAAAGAAAAGGACTTTTCCTTTATGGTACAGATATGGACACAAACCTAACAAATAATGCAAAAGAAATCTAGAGCATGTTTTTCCTTTGAGATAGTGCCACAGACGGCAGCCAAGCAATACTAGCACAAACCTGGGACAACCAGCGCAGTCATGCAGAGCATTGGAGCCCATGTGCAGCCGCCAGCTCACCCACTAGAAGGGGCTGGCTGGAGTTACAGAACCTGAAATTTGCCTCCAAACACTCACTTTGGACAAGAAATTGAGTAAGAACAGAAAGTGGTAGGAACTCTTAAACTTCTTTCAGTCCACGCTTAAAATCTTTGAAACAAAAGTTGGTCCTTATGCTGACAAACAGAAAACACCAGCCATGAGCTCTGATTCCAAGTGTGGCTACACAAAACCACAGACAGCAAGGGACATTTAAGGAAATACTGAGGCACTATTAATCAGCAGGACAGGCAACAAGCAGAGCACGTCAACAGCTGTTTCCTTGAGAGATCTTGAGAGTTAACCCTGCGAGGTTTAACAGCGACATGTCCTGGAGGATGCATTGTCCTTTGGTCTTGGAATGTCAGCCATGCAGGATGTTGGAGGGAAACGAGGACTGTTCTTCAAAGGGAAACTACTAAACCCCTCTAAAGATAATGAAATTCGCTCAACTGCCATAGAGTTCCACAAATTTATAGCCATGCTAACAGAACTATAGCAGTTAGTAGTGGCTATAGGGAATGGATATATGACTCTACACACTCCATTAATTGGAATTTCTGCAAACCCGAGACACAAGTAGTTCTTTCTTTTGCTATGTTTCCTAACAATTATTTGGGAATTTCCAACTCCCCGCAGGCTTAAAGAGATCTCAAAGGAAGCATAAAATTATTGAATTACTTTTCAGATATGCTAAGCCTTTTGGCTCACATTAAATCAATGGGAAATGAGGTACACCACATCTCTAAGAAGCAGATTACTCATTCAGGATCAAAATACAGCAATGGAATACTTGGCAGAAGCATTTTTAAAATTCAAAATGTATCGGTAATATTTTGGTAAGTTCAAAACTCTTGTGATAAGGACTTTCATTAGATAAAAAATTCCACATGATAGTTCAATATGAATCCTACTGGAAAAGATATTGATAATATCACATACAAATTTTGGATTTTTTAATAACACAAAATACCGCAGGAACCACAGATCAATACAGTATTTCCTCAAATCACAGAATTCCTTCAATTCAGAAAGGGAAAAATGGACTCTATATAAGATTATTCTTCTATTTGTATTACTCTTATGTCTCAACTTATATTTAAACTTGTTTCGGAAGACTCCTGTGCAGCGGAACAACCCAAATTTTAGTATTTCAGTTTTGCAGATATGATTTAGCATTCCAAAAAGCACCTTTACAAACAAACTCATTCTGCTGCATTTTTTAACTTTTGTAAACAGATTGCAGAGAAGGAGCCAATGCAGATCTGGACATCTTGTATGTCATCAGGCACAGCTTTTGAGTTTTTTATTGCATAAGGGATGGATTTCTGACAACACATTTTAAAAATTGCTTCTTATCCAAAAAACGACAGGCAAGAAAATTACTCATGAAGAATAATCTTTGTTCACTAAGTGTAGTCCCCCCACGTTCTTTGCAATGGCTGAGGAAGTTGGCTATGTGCGTGGAACACCATACGGAACGCCAGGGACAAAATCTACCCAAAACTGTATGCCACAGTGTGTTTCCACAATAGTTTGTGGCTTCCACTCCAGCCCCTCAGCTTGGGAAGGAGCAGAGAGACATCCAATCTTTCCATAACCAGGGGTCTGTAACTACCAAATCTGTATAGAATTAAGTCAGATCTTTCAGACACCTACTAGTGGACAATGCACTCACAAAAAACTCACAGATTTTGTTGATTTTTCAGTAGTTGCTATGACAATTGTATAAATTATAATAATATTAAATTATATTATATTATTATAATAATATTAAATTATGTTACATTATTATAATAATATAAGGGCTTTTAAAAAAAAGTTGTTAGTTTTCCAGCAGCATTTATTAAAGAAAGTAATAGTGAATTAGAGGGAAAGAGTTCCTTCCTGTGCATTCTGGAGCATCTCTGAAGAACATCCTAACATGCAGAACATCCAAGTACCAGGTTGTTCCTCTCCATAAGCTTGTGGTTTTCCCTGCATCATCTGCACTACATACTTCATACCTCTGTTTTCTTCATCTGGATTTCCTAAACAGAAATCCTGTCTCATCTCTCTTCTACGTAGTGACATATTATTCAAACCCTTCAGCACTTCAAATTCTTTGCAAAACAGATGATTTCTGTGAGCATAGATCAGCCATACTCCAGTGACAATACCCATTCCTTCATGTATTCTCTTTTCCTTTCTACTGGTCTTAGACCCTTCAGAGAATCTCCAGTTACTGTGCGTCAATCTGCAACTGCCTACTTCCCTTCCCCCATCATCCATGGTCTCACACACCCAGCAATCTTCTCTAGCAGCCTTTCTTCTTGCCCAAAACAGCATCACCACATACATTGTAACTCCTTTTCTTTAAATAGTGCCCGTACTACTAATTGCCCTTAACTACTTTTTTTTGTTTATAAATTTGCTGCCCTTCTCCAGCATGTTACAGTAGTGTAATGAACTTCCAGATAACTGTGTTCTGACTCCATCTTACTCATTTGTCTTCCAGCCTTCACATTGCCTTTAATCATTTCAACAAATGAATCCGTATCTGATGGACAGAGACCTAATCCTGGCCAAACCAGAGGCTCTTTCTGGTCTGATCTTTCATAAATCCTGTTTCTCTCTCATGTCTTCCTTCCATACAATCTTCCACAACTCTTCCATATTTATTCTTTGTACTACTTCACTTATTTCAACTACAGATACTGTGTAAAAAATGTACCAAATCTTCCCATTAAAAAATAACCTTTGAAATATAGTTAACTAGCAATCATTTAAATAGAACTTGAGTCATACAGTGGAAAAAACCCAAAACAGTTTCAATTCATGCACAGTGTCTGTTATATCTATGCCAAACAGAAGAATGAGCTGAGCACAAAATGAATTTCTTGTCTTTCAACAATTGCTACTTAGCTTTAGCTCATAACATTAGCTGAGAAGATTAGACCTAGGAAATCTCAATTTTCCCAGTCCAAAGGGACTAGTGGAAAATAGCACACAACAAAATAATAAAACCAGCCTGCTTTTACTTAAAAAACCCCTAAGTGTCAACATCCTCTTCCGGTGATTGATGGAGTAATATGGAAGTACACCAAAACACCAGTTTTGCTGCCATTGAGAAAAACAAACATACTGCATTCAACGAAAGAAACAATTGCACAGATAAAAAATACACTGACAAGGCAAGAATACAATACAGTGCAGAAAAGTATGGAGAAGTACAGAGATAGCAGTGGTATTCTGTTAGCTGCCCAACTAATCAGGAATAAAGTGCTGACAGGCCCTTGTAACGCAGTGGAAAAATGCAGAAGTCAAAGCTGAAAATCCCACAGGGCTTTTCAGGCTCTCCCTTCTATGATGCCTTGTTGAGAAAGATGTACAAGCTCCCATGCACTTGGGACACATCTCAGGTCACAGCTTCTGCACAGCGCAGATGAATCAAGGAAAACAGAGTACCAGAAGGGCCTTGGCAGGCAGGCTGCAAGAGTCATAGACACAAGCATTATGCCCTAGACCTCTCCATCTCACATAGAGCATGCACATCTGTGCACTATGGAAGCGCCTTCTAGGGTTAAAGTGTGGGCTCAAGCAGGACTCTTCAGCAAGTGGTTTTTAATAAAGTAGCCCTTAGGAACGGTGTGGCTGTGGCTATGATAAACCAAGCCCAGATCAGTTTTCAACGTTTTTAAAGAAACTAAAAGTACCTACTGAAATTCAAACACAGATCTGAGCTATTACAAAAAATCTCACTAAATTTTCAACTACATTCATATGAATCTGCATTCAAAATTTTGTAGTTCTTTTATTAAAATGTGTAACTTCAAGGCAGAACACCAAAAACCTACGTAAACAGATACATGAATTCTTAAAAGCTGCCATTAGAAAAACCTGCATTAGTCACTGCCTGGCCAAGCATGAGCAAACCTAGACAATGGTCATGGCTAAAGATGGCAGTGGCTGATTTGGTGATCCCGTGGACTCTTCTGTTCTTGGAAACCATCCATATCATTTAATATAGTTTTCCCTAATGCTGTCACATTCTTATTTTACTCCTGCCAGATCACGAGAGTGCTTGAGCTCCTTCCTGACTGAATTCATGGTTAATGTTTCCTTAAGTTCCAAAATAAGCATGCAGTGCTATGGGATTACAAATCTTCCCATGGCACTAGAAAGTTCTTGAATAGTTCTGTTACTGGAGAGAATAATATTTATCCTAGAAAGAATATGGTCTGTAAAGAACACAACAGAATTATAAACTCAAATAAGTCTCTGGAAGAGAAAGGGAGCAGTCCACTAACCCTATTTGACTGGAATGAAAACATGAGTTAGGAGACAGTTATGAAGCAAAGCAGGTAAAATTGGAAAGAGATACTATTTGGAATCAAGGCAGAGAAGATACCAACCGTGAGAGGCTGATAGTGAAAAGGATCTTGTGCTTAGGACCCAGGTAGTCAGGCGCCCAAGTCAGCTTAAAGGTCATCGCTGAAAGACAGCATTTCAAAGGGCAAATATTACAAGGTTGCCCTCCCTGCTCCTACAGCTGAATTAAGCCTCCAAAGCTCAACTTTGAAGGATAGCACTCTGGAGTTTTGCCCAAACTGGCCTCTTCTCTTGCATCATTTTTCTATGTTAGAAGACAACACTTTATATATTTGCTTCAAGATCAGCAAAGCAAAAAGCAAGATTACATACAATGATACAGAACAGATGCATTCATCATGATGACTATCTACTGCAGAATACCAGATCAAGAAAATTAGGCGGACCAGGCTTTTCAGTGGTAGAATCAAAACTAAAAACAAGCTTGCAAAACAGGAAGATTCAACCTACCTGGATGTGCTGTAAAAGAAATAAAGTACAAATTGGTCTGGAAATTCTTAGAAAGCATCAATGACAGTTTTTGCAACTGAAGGAGATACTACAAGGAATGCTCTTACTGTTTGTAGAGAGAAACTTATTCAGAATGGGTGGGTATAAGGCAAGCTGAATGAAATGAGAAATTTCAGACCTTTAAAAAAGAAAGAAAAGAAAACCAGCAAAAGGAAATCTGTGGATTTTAAATGAGCAGATCAAATCATGACTGTTTAATGTGAATCCCTCACTGATCTCACATGGAAGAAGGAAGCACACACAAAGCAGAAATGAGATCAGATGGGAATGCATAAAAAAGTAACATAGAATTAATCTCAGAAGGACACAGATGCAAGCTGCAAGAAACATTACATTATTAAAGCAAAAAAAAAAAGTCATGCTGTAAGCACAAGAGCAATAGGAAAAATGTGGTTCAGTAGCTCAATACTCTACGGCATTATCAACAAATGACAATGTGCAGGCTGAAGTTTCCAACATGTGTGCGCCTACCTTTACACAACAGCCAATCATGTAGGTGACTATCATGAGTATTAACAAGAAAAAGCTGAAATCTCAGCTTAGAATAGAAAAGTAACAGGTCAGAAAGTGCTCACCAAGCTAGACCTGCTAATCCGCCAGCTGGATAACTGCTCACAGAATCTCAGGACAAGTAATGGTGTCTTAGAGGACTGAAAAAGAACAAAGTACCAAAAACCTGACGATCAACATATATTGCCTAGAAACTAACAGGAAACAGCAAGTGGAGCTGGGAATTATAGTCAGATTCATTCTGTGGTACATAATTAAAGACATTACTTGTAAATACTGGTAACAGGGAAATAAGAGTCAACATGCAAAACCAGCATGAAGCAAATCCACCTAATTTCATTTTATACAGCAATTCTTTACTGCGTGTCACTTACAAATATGAAGAAAATAATAATAACTACAAAAAAACCAACTGGGAAGGCTTCCACTTAGAGCTGTGCAAGTAATCCATGTGTTTCTAAAGAAGGCTCTTCAAAAAATTAAATCCTGCCTTAGGAAAGTGGAACTGCTTTAGCTGAGCATTAGAGATACAGACCTACAACATGGGGCAGGGACCTCATGACAAGCCACTCCACACAGGAAAATGACAGAATTGCAGAAGTGCTTAATATTCTTGAAAGCAGTTTCTTGACTTTCCAACATTTGCTTTTACCATGAGACAGAACTCTTCCATTAGGATTCAAGACTGCAGCATTCTAAAAGTTCTTCCGCATAAATTTAAGTGCATTTTTACATTGAAAAGTGACAAAATAGAAATGACATTTAACTGTCAGAAAATTGTCCTCTTAGTCAAAAACATTTTTCTAATTGTAAAGTCTCCTTTTGACATTGATATAATTCCAAGAGATTTCTAACTTAATTTTACTACTGCTGTAAAAGAAAGCCAGGGAAATACCCTGGTCCAGCACAGTGATTAATGGTAAGTAAATCTGTATGAAGTGAGCAATGCATTTGGTAAGTGATCAGGAGATCACAGATGTCCTTATCCAAGGCAAAACCCTTCCCCACTCCAAATTCCTATGAATCTCCTGATTTTTATTTCTTCTTTTCACACTTTGATCACAAATTCCATTCTGCACCTTTCACAGAATCACAGAATCACAGAATAGTAAGGGCTGGAAAGGACCTCAAGATCATCTAGTTCCAACCCCCCCCGCCATGGGCAGGGACACCTCCCACTAAACCATGCCATCCAAGGCTATGTCCAACCCCACCTTGAACGCCACCAGGGATGAAGCATTCACAACTTCTCTGGGCAACCCATTCCAGGGCCCCACCACCCTCACAGTAAAGAATTTCTTCCTCAGATCCAATCTAAACTTCCCCTGTTTAAGTTTAAACCCATTACCCCTTGTCCTCTCACCACAGTCCCTAATGAAGAGTCCCTCCCCAGCATCCCTATAGGCCCCCTTCAGGTATTGGAAGGCTGCTATGAGGTCTCCACGCAGCCTTCTCTTCTCCAGGCTGAACAGCCCCAACCTAATTCTTTTTCTTAAACAGCTCCTGCTTTGCACTAATCATCTGGCTCCATATTTTTCATCTTTCTCTGTAATCTACAAGTGTGCTTAGTCTGCAAAAGTAGCCTGGAGAGATTTTGAATTCTCTTTAGAAATACCTGGCACTCAGCAACGCAAGGTGAAAGAAACTGAATTCTGTGGAATATCATTTGGCTTTGATACAATTTCCCCTATACTGTACACTAACTCTAAATCGAAAATTAGTGTTTTAGCCAAGATCCCTTCTCCAAAAAAGATAAAACTGTATGTTTTCTCACATGCGTAGTCACTGATTCCTGAATATTTGTCCCCCATCTTAGGATATAAATGGCTTTGTTATTAACTCTCAGAATTTTTGACCTTGCCACTTCTGTGAAATAATAGCATAAGCTAGTGGAATTTTCTTTCAAATGAAATGTCTACTCTATAAACCTGTAAGTGCAGTATTGCATTATATTTTTAAGTTTATTGTTATGAAATGATGTTATTTGTAAGTATAATTCTGTAATAAAAACAAACCAAAGATTGATGCTGAAACAGAATGAAATTTCAGAACATGCTATAAAATTAATCTGATACTGGAAAATCGTAAAATAGTGAAATTACTCTATTTACAGGTGAAAAGGAAAAACAACTCATACATAAAAATAAAAGCCTTACTGTTACAGTAAGAAGCTTATGAATATCAAAATGATAGTGAAATCTTCTTACAAACAAAAGGGTTAATCGTAATTGTGCATCAGTTTTGACTATAACAAGATCTATATTTTAATGCTGTAAACCCTTTTTCCTTACTCAAAAGTACCTTTGCATAATGAAATGTTGTAGCTCAGCAGAAGTTGCCTGAGTCTTTTCACATAAATCTCACTTCAGTCAACCTCAGCTCCTTCTGTTTTGCAAAGCTGACGCTCAGTCATAATATCCTCCTTGACGCCATACTGAAAGTACCAATTGGTATTGATGAAAGAAGCAGATTTTAAAATCTACCTGGTAAATACATGTACAGCCTTCAGAATTATCAAAGCAAGGCACAAAAAAAAAGATACTTTGGTATAGGGATGGTTGGAACAGCAAAACATTTCATGTTAGGGTTGGAAGGAAGAAGGAGCAATTGTGACTAATGATTTCTCATAGAATACCTGCCAACACACCTGGGAAGCTCATGGGCTGGAGATTACCTGTTGAACAGTATAAAAGAGTATTAAAAAAAACAGCCCACAAGAAACATTAATGTTTTCTGCTATAGCAATACTTTCAGTTTTGGGCACTTCCTTGTTAAAAGGAGCTACTCTGGGAAGGTTTAAAAAGAATTTCTTACTGACAATCAAGAAAAATCTCCAGTGATTTTACACCCCATCCCCAAGTGAGAAAGAAAATACCTCCACGTGACAATATTCGTAATCAAGAAAACTGACAAATTTGGAAAGATCTGAAAGCGAAGCAGCATGCCTGTACAAAGTTGACTTCCCCAGTAACATCCCTGCTCACTGGACGTACTTCCATGGCATAAACCACAGATAAAACAGAAAGATAAACTATATATGGTTCCTCAAATTTACCCTTTGCCTGTATTTAGTATAAGGTAAAAAAAAAAAACCGAACTCAGTTCTCTGCCAAACTTTCTAAGGTTGGATACCAACCGGAAATACCCACCAACCACTTATGAAGTTTACAACAACAGAAGTGGCTGTTGCTAGAGCCAAGGAATTGACTTGTAAGGGAATATCACAGTTCACCCACCAAAATCAGACACTCTATCCTCCTTTTGGAATTTAACGTGCAAAAAGGTAATAAGGAACCATGTTAAGGCAAACCACAATGGAAAACGTCTATGGAAAGAGGTACTTCCTGAACTATAGCAATTAAAAGTCTTAACATATCTATGAAAGAAGGGAATGGATAATCTTTATTATATTGTAAGCAAAGCAAATGGCAGATTGATATCCCTTGGCACAGGAATACACTACTAAATATTTGAAGACAAGCTGTGACTTCAAATATCACATCCAACTGCAACTTTTATTTTTTTTTTTTTTTTTTTTTCAGAAAAAGCAACTCATGCTGAGGAAGATATGGCTTATTTGAAACTTATTTACTGTCATAACAGATGGTGAAGACTAGAGAGAATATAAATGAAAAATATGGGGGCCCAATAAATGTCAAGGCTCCCAACTTGGTTTGTAAAATTAAAAGAAAAGAAAAACACCAATCCCCAGAAAAAAAAGCTCTATCTATGTGAGATATAAAAACTTAACAGAATAGATTAGCTTCTTAACATCATGGAAATATCCATTTTTCTGCCCACACAATGCGAGATTAAAAATTGCTCTGTTATACTCACAGCTATCCTGAAAAAGTTACACAGCATTATCTATACAGAGTTATCATTACGGAAAGCTCCTTTCCAGGTATTTATCCCCAAACCTCTGGTGGATGATGAGCATTTTCTCAGTTACATCTAGGATGGTAAAGATAGTTTCCTGAGAGCCCATGTAACAGGGTAAGTTTGTTAGCCATATTTGCAACCCTAGGAACCACAGCCTGAGGGAAGCAGATCAGAGCTAGAGCCACAGCTACAGACCCAGGGCCTTCCCTTGACTGGGAATTACTAAGTCACGGGGGGTTCTTATTCCTAAACAAAACTAAATTTTAAAACAGCAAAATCTCCTGCAAAATTATTCAGCCCTCTCTAAAGCTCACTTCAACCTCTCATAACTTCAGAGACAACTGAGGACTCTTAGGACTCTCTAAAAAGCACCCGGTATCCTATAAAATTGTACTTCAGATCCTCATCGCAGAAAAGAATGTGTCCTTATTTTCTGAAGTATGGAGGTGAAATAGGAATCACTGAAGAATGAACCATATCCATTCACTTACAAAAGGAAACTGCATTTGCATTGTTACTGGAACCACTATTATCTTGGCAATGCTTTTGAGAGAAAAAGCAAACAAAATTAAGGCAAAACTAAAACAAAACTAAAATCTGACATAATTTGTCAATGTAAACTTACATTAACAAAGCTGAAGCTGAACAAGTAAAACCTCACTGAAAAGCAGAGCTTTCACGGTTATACTGTGCTATGTATTCACACTGTAGTGAACATATGAGTAGAAAGTCAGCAGCAAAATGAATAGACATTACTCTATATTTAGCTTCTCTGTTGCTGTTTCATATCACCTACATGACTAGAAAATGCACCACTTTAAAGCCATATCTCATTCACTAAAATACTTCATAGCTAGTTTTACTTTAAATCTAGTAATGAATTTTTGAACATGGGAAGAAATGTAGTATTAAATACCCTATAATGGCTCAAAAAAACCCCAACCAACCATGAGTATATTTTTATACGGTTCTTCTTAATGAAAAACAAGGAAACATACACAAAGTATTCGAGTTTTTTATGCTGCTACCTTTTATGTTTTCTGTGCATTGTATTTGAATGCTGTCCCCTTGATTATATTCTCTGAAACAGTTGTTTGAAGTAAGATACTTTATTTTAATAAGTGGAACAAAGCTTTGAATAGCTTGGTTCAAAAAACAGTTTTAAATGAAAGGAGCTGTTGCTAAGCACAGGGATCTTTGCCAAATACTTTTTAAATGGTTTATTGTGCCCTAGCAATCCTGAGATTAAAAACATCTCTTGAATTACAATGACACATCAAAAAATAAAATTAATGTGGGGGTTTTTATTACAAGATCTGAGCCCCTGTGTGTTATTCTTTCCATTAGATAAGAAAGAAACATACTGTGGTACATTGTTTTTGCTGTCAGAGTAAGCTTTTAGGCAAATATACGATATCACACTATATCCCTCATGGATTCAATCACGTACTGTACAAGTTCTTCTATTAATTTAACTTAATGCTGTGGATTTAAGGGATAGACTGCATATTTTCGTATATTTTTCTGTACTGAGGATGAGTTATTTTTAGACTCCATAAGTCTCCATCAAAATCAGAACACTGCATTGCATCATATGACTACAATATAAATAATATTGCCTCACTCTGTAATAAACATTTAATTTTCCACAGTTCTTGCAACAGCTGCAAAACAATTGTTCTGCCAAGCTCTTATGTTGCAACACTGCAGAGCATATAGATCTCATTGTCAATGAGAAACCTGAATGCAGAGAGGTAGGCATTTTAAAGAAAAACAAAATCAATAGCATTTCCTAGCTAACAAAGATGTCCAAACCAGTACTCTTAACAGTGTTGGCCTCATAGTACACAAATTTGGATGCAGAATAGGGAAAAAGGAAGTAGCAAAGACAACAGAGAAAACAGCTGCTAATTGATTTAAAGCCAAACCCGATTTTTTCCACATCCAAAAATCCTATTTTAGTTCATGTCTGGGGGCTGCAAAATAGATGACAAATGAAAGGCACAGCTCCAGATATCTTAAGCTGGATATGAAAGCAGGAGCATACAGAGAGGTGGGATTTTTCTTGAAATAACTAACTACTCTGTTTTGCCCAACATTTCATAACATACCACTGAAAAACAGAACCTGTACCTTTCCAGGTAACACATGTACATCCCTGCTGTATGGCTTTAGCTCACTGGTTTTATTTGTCAATATACACTTTCCTGCTTTATTTCACAAAGACAAAGAAAAATAATTCATCCGCAAGTTATAGATTATAGCAAATTAAAAGCAAACACGTACATATTAAAAATGAGCAAAAAATTAACTAGATAAATTGACGAACAATGATTGGAACAAGTGGGACAAATTCCATTTGTCTTGTTACTCACATAACACCTCAAGTTACTCAATTAATAAATGCAAACACATGTAACTAAAAAGAATCACACTTTCATATCTCACACTTTCATGGATACATAACTTTCATCATAAAGATATCTATTCAGTTATTTATCAACACCAGAACATTTATCTCAAAGAAGTTCTCCATTTTAGCAATTGTCCACCAATGTGACACTCTTAACAGAATTTGAACACACACGTAGATAGCTTTTTTTTCTTCCCCATCTTAAAAATGAAATGTATGAGATGCAATATTAGCAATATGTCAAAAGGAAAACCAAGTCAATAGGTTTTCACCTTCTCAAACTGGCCATGGAGTCATTGCCTCTCCAAGGTGGTAGGACAACTTGGAATTCCAGTGGGGACCTAAAATGGCCAGAAAGGGCTCCCCTGTAGTAAAAGAATTGTCTGTTGGCACAACACAGACACTACTGGTGCTCCCCTAATTTGGGGGAGGAAGAAGGATGGTGGGAACAGAGAAGAACCAGACAGATGATATCCAGTACATCTCTCTTCCACTGTTGTAACTTACAACCTCCAGCTACAAAACACTTTCAAGGAAGGGTGACTGTGGATCAAGAATTCTAGAAACAGGATACTGGTCCACTTCCCAAGCAGCCCCTACTGCTGAGCCAAGCTGATGGGCAGACTCTGGCCATACAGCAAGACTGGGCATGACAGCAATGGGAAAAAAAATAGAGGAAAAGAGAAGGATAAAAAGAGTATAAGAGAAGTATAAAAATCACAACAGTGTACATGACACATCCTCAAAGCCAGCAGAGAAAATGTGACAACACTGAAAGGAACAAAAAAGGTAAATGTGAGTTCAGCATAACTGAACCAAAATACTTGCATTAGCAGACCATGACTTAAACATCCTCACTTGAGGATGACACCTTTTCTTCACAGGCTTTTCACTGTGTAAACTACTCTGAATAACCTACAAGGTAGTTTGCCTATAGTCTGCTACCATGGGTTCTCCTTTCAAAAGAAAATAAAATAACCAAACATTGCCTCACCTAGCATTACATAAAGTATTCAATGACTGACATGGATATGCATCTCTTTGTGTCTTAAACTTGCAGAAGGTTGTTTCACCTTCCCAAAGGCCTACTCACAGGAGTGAACTTAAAGTACATGTCTTTTAAAAAACAGATATTAAAGATATCGTAAGTTGAAAAATACCTGTACAGAATAGTATTTTTAAGACACCGTATATTTAAACTACAGACACCCTATAGCTTAACTTTCCTCCTTCAGAAGATCCCTGCTACACATAATGGGGGCTATCAGGATTCTCATTGCCCTCAGTCATACACGACTAGGATGCCATTCCTCATTTCCTCAAGACCACTCATCTCAGGGGGAGTCCAAAGGCAATGAATGCTACTAGGAAAAACAGTCCTAAAACATCCCCATTTGATTCCCTGCTCTGACAGGAAATAAGAAATAAAACACTTTAAAAATGAATCAGGTCCCTTCAACCTTTGCTGAAAGAAGGCCATCACAGTTTATAGTGCTGAAAAGGTGAAGAAAAAATATTAAAAAAGGATGAAAGCAATTACAAACCTTTTACACATCACTCTGGGAAATATATACTTTCCTTTTTTCATTGATAATACTACATAACTCCAGATTTCTACAAGACAAGGGGAATAATCAGTCTCACATAAAACATCATTCACTAGGAATGGCACTTATTGGTCTCAGAAGCCAGATTATCACCAAAACCAAAAGGCACCATTATTTGGACAAAGATGAAACTAATCACCACAACATTCTAACCCGCAAGAAGATGCACTCCTCAGTACCAGTCAATATTCAGTAATACTCAGTAAGAGAAGAAAATTGTGGAAGCTTTGAAAGCAGCCACAGACTACAGCAACAAATGAAACTACCATTTAGTTCTGTGGATTCTTCTTTATTCAGCACCATTTAGTTCGGTGGATTCAGTTTATTCAGAGACACATGCCATATAAAGTAAGTCTGAGCTAATAATTTTCTCATTTCCTAAAAACCTTAACTGTGTTAATATTTAGGCTTTTTTCCTTCATACTGATTTAAAAAGGAATTAACACAAATGAATAAGCAATAATTCTCATGATCAAATTTCCAATATTCTCTAAGCATGAGATTCATTTTCATGTTGGAGTTTTCTTGTGACAAGGAACAGACTGCAGTCTTTCCAGGCATCAATATATACCTCAAGCTTATAAATTAAAAATACGCTTGCGATGAAGGAGTATTTTGAATAAATTATGCAAATGATACATGTATTAGCAAAACCTAAAAGCAGAAGAACTGAGAGAAAGTGACTCTGCACTAGTAACAGCTTAATAAGAGCAAAGGGCCCACCCTCCATTAGTTACCCAGGATAAGTACTTCCTTCTAAAACGAAAGTAAAGCTTTTTGGGAAAAAATTACAAAAATGGAAAAAATGTGGAGTAATTGCTGAGATGACTTAATTGTCAGGAAGACATTTCTGTATAAGTTGTCCCTATTTCAGACAGTGTTAGTTTTATCTCCACAAGTAGCATGACAGTTTGTTATTGGGGTACTTGGCTTAGAGCTTATTTTTTAAAATTGAATTTCAGTTATAATAAACTCTTGTGTAGATTAAAGCAAAATATCACAGCAGTAGCTTGTAGATAATATTTCAGTGAAGAAATGTCATAAGTTTAATGTTTCTCTAATAATGGCTCTGCTAGTTAATTGAAACAAGTACTGCAGAGACATTTTTCCTCTTTTGGCAATTGCCATTTTCACTAATAGTGAAGTAAAAAGTAAACACACTTTAGGTACTGGAACCTCCTTAAGCCCCTTTGTAAACAGAGCACTGAAATTTCAAAATTAATAATAAATTGAATTAGCTTTCAGAGTGTATTTTATCTTTTGCTTAATAAAACAGTGGAGCAGCATAAATGAAGCACAGCTGGAACACTCGGGGACAGGCGCGGGCAGGTGGGCACCTTGGCCAAAGGGATCCGGGGCAGGCGGCACGAAACCCTACTGCACACATTTACTAGTTGTTGTTGCCGAGAACGCGCAGGACTCCCCGGTTTAAACGTCAAACCGAGCGTAGCCGGTTTAAAACACAGTAGCGAAACCAGCATGTCCGGCGCGCGGTCTTCCGCAGCCCTTCGGGCCGCGGCACAGGCCACCAGAGCCCCACACCCGCCACCCCACGGGCTGAGGGTCGGTGGGACCGGGAAAGCCTGAGGGAGAACAGCGGGCGCCGCGCGGCAGCACAGGCAGCTCCCGCCAGATCCAGCGCGCAGGGTCCGCGGCGGGCAGTAAGCCGAAGGCCGCCGCCCCGACCGGTCCCGCGGCGCCACCTGCCGGCGCGGGGAGGAGCCGCCGCGGGGCAGCTCGGCGGGGGCCGGGGACCATCGCTGCCCGTCAGGCTCCCAGTGCGAGCGGAGCGCGGGACTTGCACAGCCGCGGCCGAGAAGACACGCTGCGCGTCTTAGATCTGCCCGCGGCGCTCACCCAGGTGCGGGATGCTCTGGCCTAGCTAAACCTCTGCAGCTGTGCAAAGATGAGTCGTGCTGACCCCATCCATTTTTGCCTCATAAGAGACCTGATTTCTATTTTTGCTCTCTATATAATCTCTACAAATAGTTATTCTCCAGTACAGCTACCCATTTTTCAGTATTTTACATCACATATGACCTGTAGAGCCATTTGTTCCTTCCTGTCTGCTCTGTCTTCAAAGTCCCATGATTTGGTACAACCCACCAAGGATCTTCCTTCTAATTATTTCTAAGACGATACATGCAACTTGTTTAATGTTTTAAATGAAGTCTGTAGTATTAGGTCAGCTCCAGGACATCAAAATATGCTGCTTAGTGAATATACAGAGAAGAAATCGGATTTATTGCCCTTGAATATGGCAACCACGATGCTACATTTCCTTAGCTATTAACCAGTAATAATCTACACACAATAATATATATCTGTAAGTACAGAAGCCTGTTATGTGTAACTATATATATGGTATATACTATAAATCATTCAACATTATAATAATTGAAAGTTAGAAAGTTATTAGTCCCTAAATTAAAGTGAGAGCACAACATTCATTATGAAAGCGACCTGTGAAGGAATTTCCATTCTGAAAACATCGGGAAAGAACTCTTCGGCAGTAACATGCCAAGATCCAGTTGAAGTGACCCCATGCTTTGCTTTTTTTCCCTACAAATATTAACGGATCCTTAACTTTGCCCTGCCTGTACACAGCATTACAACTAATGCACTGGTTGAGTTTACCTTCAATGTATGGCATGGAAATCCTGCACCTCAGAACTCAACCATGGTCTAACAGAGTTGGACAGGGAAACAATTTTCCCATTGTCTGGGCATTTACAAGAACATATGTGCTTCTTGAGCACTCCACAAATCCAGAAGACCCAGATGCTTGAACAAGTAATTCAACAGAACAGAGCTCAGGCTATTGTATTAGTTCTGGCTGGCGACTCCAAGAGATATTACAATCCCATGAGCCTCAAGGCCTGAATCTGTTTATGGATTCCCTGTCCATTGTCCCAGTCTCTCTCTATAGAAATCAGCTTGAAATTGAAAACACTATTTCAGGAAAATAGTTAAATCTATTTTTTTACATATGCTTTTAAACCCATGGAATTTTAAATAACTGACTTCCTCACCAAAGAAGTGAAATTAACACAAATCACACACACAAAACATTACTAAAATTATTTTAAGCATTTCCCTTAACCCGCACTACCCAGTGACACATTCTTGTCAGCCTTTTTGTACATCTTTATTTCTTTGCTTTTCCTTAGCCTCTGTCCACACAATTTACATACTCTTAACTAAAATGATAGCTACTTATCTGTCTCTACATCTTGTATAAATCTTTCTGAATTTGGCTGTGTGACCTCTTGTTTTTCATGGCCTGCCTCTCTCCTGCAACACAGAAACCAAAGTGTGTGTGATCCCTTGAATGCACGGTCTTTTCTTTTTTCCAGACCATTGGTTTAAAAAATGAACAAAATTGGTCCTAATACTGACCTCCTGTAGCAAATCAACTAATCACTTTCCTCTTTCCCAAGCCACTACCCACTCATAAATAACTCTTTGATGTCTCAGAAGATAATTTATCTATTCACATACCTCAGCTACTATAAAGTATCAAAATTACAGACCTTGCAGATTATTCTTTTGTGTTTTGCTCTATCAACAGATTTTCTAAATGCTAGGAAAATTATGTCTATGGACCTAATTTACCTTCTTACTGCATAGCAATGATTTGTTAAACATAATCAAATTTTTGTGGCTGCCTTTAACTGTAATATTCCAGGTGCCTCCACTGGGGCCTGGTATAAAAATAAATGGAGTAGGAAAAAAAATTAAACATGAAGAGCATTCTGTGTACTCATTTACCCTCAGAGCTCAGGCACTGCTACGTCTCAACAGTTCTGCTATACAGAAAATGTATGAGGAAAATGCAAATCAAAACAAAAATGAAAAAACAGACTATTAATATAATCTCTTGCATCTAGAAACATGCACGCATACAAATCCATGCATACTCTTTTCTTGGTTAGGAATCTGACTCAAATTCTACCAACAATATGTACTTTTAATTCCTCTGGAAATTATTTTGTTCTACTCACAAGGTAGTTATGGTCTCCCTTTACTGATACTACTACTCTTTTCCTTATTCTACTAGTAACTACAACAGCGTTTCCATTCTACCTATTATCCCCACAAACTGTTACTCCCTCGGCCCTATCTAATGACTTCCACGCTGCATTTCCCCAACACGTCAGAAATGGACCAGTTTCTAGGCTGGACTAAGGGGTGGAGCTCAATGGGCTTCACCACACTGTTACCACAGGCTGGTGGAGCAACATATATGGATTTTTGCCTCCCTCCACTATTCCAGACCATTCTTCAGGGCCTTAACTCATTAGATACGTCTGCCTCAGAAGACTTTATAACATACACCATTACTCGTGTAAAACAACCTATTTAGTGAATATGCTATTTCTGATAATTACAAAGCAGATGATCCAGAAGAGGTAACCCATGTGTTTTCCTTACACACACAAGGTCTAATTTTCAGAAGCTTGTGCATACTCATACCTCTTTCCCACACAAGGCTTAAAATACTCCAACAAAAGACAGAACCTCCATTTTTCACTTCACCCTAAAGCTACGTGCATTTGTCCATCATTCTCCCACTCTTACACTCAGTTACTGGGGAGTCCTCCGGGTGCCTTCTCTTGTGTTAAACTACACGTGGGTTTGAGAAAGGAGGAGCAAATGAAAGAGCTCCCTTTGCTGCCGCATCCTTGTGCCCCACCTGTGGTGACAGCACCTCAGGAACAGCAGAAAGCTTTGTGTGTGCTCTCTATGGCCACATTGGCTTCACTGCAGCAGAAGACAAGGCAAGAGACAGCATATATTCAGAAGGAATTCCCCATCCAGCACTATGAATTGTAAAAGCACACCAATGATCAAAACACATACATTCTGCTCCACCTACCTTGCATTTTAGCAATATTATTTCTCAAGTCTGTGACCTGGCATAGCCTGACTACTGCCTAAAGAGCAAGATTACATATACTAAGTGCTGACATTATGTCTAAGCATTCACACAGAATCACAGAATAGTAAGGGCTGGAAAGGACCTCAAGATCATCGAGTTCCAACCCCCCCGCCATGGGCAGGGACACCTCACACTAAACCATGCCATCCAAGGCTATGTCCAACCCCACCTTGAACGCCGCCAGGGATGAAGCATTCACAACTTCCCTGGGCAACCCATTCCAGGGCCCCACCACCCTCACAGTAAAGAATTTCTTCCTCAGATCCAATCTAAACTTCCCCTGTTTAAGTTTAAACCCATTACCCCTTGTCCTCTCACCACAGTCCCTAATGAAGAGTCCCTCCCCAGCATCCCTATAGGCCCCCTTCAGGTATTGGAAGGCTGCTATGAGGTCTCCACGCAGCCTTCTCTTCTCCAGGCTGAACAGCCCCAACTTTCTCAGCCTATCTTCATACGAGAGGTGCCATAGTATAATTTATATATTTCACATCTTGGAATATCTTAAGAAAGTACAACTGCTTCTATACCTAACTTCTTAACACTGAAGTCATTAAGCAGTCAGTGAGCAGTGACACACCACCTTATGGAGTAACAACTGTGAATCATGGGGAGAAGTAAAGATTTCAAACAATAACTGAATAACATTGATGGAAACGTGTGCTCTGAGCTGCTGACATCCTTCAGCTATAAAGCAAAAATAAAAGCAAAATAAAGTTTGGAGAAGAATAAAAGTTCTGTTTTATATTTACTCTGTCCTCACAAAATTCCTTCTTTCTTTCCTTGACTAGTCAGAGACATAAAAATTCTATTACAACAAAAAAATTTGTTCCAGACCCCATCAAATGTCAGAGGCATTCTGATAGCTAAGTGCCAACACAATATAAAGATTAATAATAGTGGCAGCAACCTCCTTTCCCAAGACTTCAATAAAGAAAAGGGACAGAGAATACCAGTGTAGCCACATACATGCTTCTTGGCTGCTACCGTTTCATTTGTGTTGATTCCAGTGTAAGCTTGATCATGAATCCCCTTAATTATTGTCAAAATTCCTGCGGATCATAATGACAGGGTATCACCACTTCAACATTTTTCCCCCAGGAAAAAAAAAAAAAAAAAAAAAAAAAAAAGAGAGAAAAAAGGGCTATGTCATAATGCAGGAATATTGTTTAGTATTCTAAAGCAGTAACAGACATTCCTGCAAACACAGTGACTGCATGGACATTCCTCTCATGCATAAAAAGATCCTTAACAGGCTGTCTTTACTCACAGGGCCCTTCAACAGGTATTCCTGCTTATGTCTGGTAGTGATATGTATTATAAACGTGTACACCATCTTATTTTATATTAAAACAGAAACAGACTGTTTCATATAGTTGAAATAACTGATAACAGAAGGCATAGCCATGCTAATTTATGTTGATAAGGATCTGTGCACATTTTTCAAATCTTTGAAGAAAGGCAACTCTAACTTAAGCTGTTATGTCCAAAATCATCACATAAAGCCCAATTGGAGAGAGCTGAAAAAATAGCTGTGCAGGACAAAAAGAGAGTTTAAAAAATAAATTCTTATCAATTTCAAAACTAAAGCAAGGTTACTCTTAATTTCTATACTGAGATTGAGCAGCACCCCTGAACTCCAATCATGAACAAGAATGGATGCATTAAGATGCAACGAAAGGAATTATTTCAAGTAAGCCAAAAAATCTTAAGCCAGTTATGAATTTAGGAGAGAAAGGCACAAATATCCTACTTTAATTACAATATTGATGACAGAAATCTTATTTCTGAGCTATTCATAAGGATTCCCTGCCCCTCCCCACAGTCCAAATTTCTATCCTGAGCATTGCTAATAAAATAATGAATGCTATCCCTAGGTAGTAATGGAGTTATACTACCAAGGTGTATACATGAGCATTTCCTACACTGTGATGGCATTACCAGTGGTAATTTCAAGCTCCGTAAAAAACAGGACAACAAATCAATGTCGATCAAATGGAAAAAAAAAAACAACAGCAAACAAAAACAAAACAAAACAAACAAACAAAACACCAAAAAAAAAAAAGCAGTGAGTGGGCAGCCTTCTGAAGTGCATTATAGAGGGGGAGAATTACAGTTATTTCTTATTTTTTTACAGTTATATGAAAAACAAGGTGGTTGGTGACAGCCAGCATGACTTCACTAAGGGGAAAGTCTGCCTGACCAATTTGGTGGCCTTCTATGATGGGGCTACAGAACTGACGGACAGGGAGGGGTAGAGCAGTTGATGTCATCTACCTGGACTTGTGTAAAGCATTCGACACAGTCCCGCATGACATCCTTGTCTCTAAGTTGGAGAGACATCAATTTGATAGGTGGACCACTCGGTGGATAAAGAACTGGCTGGATGGCCGCACGCAAAGAGTAGTGCTTAGTGGCTCAGTGTCCAGCTGAAGACCAGTAACGAGTGGTGTCCCTCAGGGATTAGTGTTGGGACCGGTCTTGTTCAACATCTTTGTGGGTGACACAGACAGTGGGATTGAGTGCGCTCTCAGCAAGTTTGCCGATGACACCAAGCTGTGTGGCTCAGTTGATATGTTGGAGGGAAGGAATGCCATCCAGAGGGACCTTGACACGCTTGTGAGGTGGGCTGATGCCAACCTGATGAAGTTTAACCATGCTAAGTGCAAGGTCCTACACCTGGGTGGGAGCAATGCCAGGCACAGCTACAGGTTGGGCGGGGAGGAGATTGAGAGCAGCCCTGCGGAGAAGGACTTGGGGGTGTTCTCGTGAGACCTCACTTGGAGTATTGCGTGCAGTTCTGGTGTCCTCAACATAAAAAGGACATGGAAGTGTTAGAACAAGTCCAGAGGAGGGCCATGAAAATGATCAGGGGACTGGAGCACCTCTCGTATGAAGATAGGCTGAGAAAGTTGGGGCTGTTCAGCCTGGAGAAGAGAAGGCTGCATGGAGACCTCATAGCAGCCTTCCAATACCTGAAGGGGGCCTATAGGGATGCTGGGGAGGGACTCTTCATTAGGGACTGTGGTGAGAGGACAAGGGGTAATGGGTTTAAACTTAAACAGGGGAAGTTTAGATTGGATCTGAGGAAGAAATTCTTTACTGTGAGGGTGGTGGGGCCCTGGAATGGGTTGCCCAGGGAAGTTGTGAATGCTTCATCCCTGGCGGCGTTCAAGGTGGGGTTGGACATAGCCTTGGATGGCATGGTTTAGTGTGAGGTGTCCCTGCCCATGGCGGGGGGGTTGGAACTCGATGATCTTGAGGTCCTTTCCAGCCCTTACTATTCTGTGATTCTGTGATTCTGTGTTGGTCGATGATAAAAATGAACATGAGCCGGCAGCGTGCGCTCGCAGCCCAGAAAGCCAACCATATCCTGGGCTGCATCAAAAGGAGCGTGACCAGCAGGTCGAGGGAGGTGATCCTGCCCCTCTACTCTGCTCTCGTGAGACCTCACTTGGAGTACTGTGTGCAGTTCTGGTGTCCTCAACATAAAAAGGACATGGAACTGTTAGAACAAGTTCAGAGGAGGGCCACGAGGATGATCAGGGGACTGGAGCACCTCCCGTATGAAGATAGGATGAGAAAGTTGGGGCTGTTCAGCCTGGAGAAGAGAAGGCTGCGTGAAGACCTCATAGCAGCCCTCCAGTATCTGAAGGGGGCCTATAGGGATGCTGGGGAGGGACTCTTCATTAGGACTGTAGTGATAGGACAAGGGGTAACGGGTTCAAACTGAAACAGGGGAAGTTTAGATTGGATATGAGGAAGAAATTCTTTACTGTAAGGGTGGTGAGGCGCTGGAATGGGTTGCCCAAGGAAGTTGTGAATGATCCATCCCTGGCAGTGTTCAAAGCCAGGTTGGACAGAGCCTTGGGTGGCATGGTTTAGTGTGAGGTGTCCCTGCCCATGGCAGGGAGGTTGGAACTGGGTGATTTTAAAGTCCTTTCCAGCCCTGACTATTCTATGATTCTATGCTTCTATTTGGCAACACTGAGAAGACTAGGATAAAGCCCTTTTGAAGAGTAGTGGCTGCTCTAGCATCAGTGGCAACATCTGCTCTGTTGTTTCTATTTATTTTTTTTCACAGGTTGGAAAAGACATTGAAGATCATAAAGTCCAACCATTACACCAGGACTGCCAACGCCACCACTAAACCATACCACTGAAGGTGTCATCTACTTTTCTGACCTCCTATGACTGTGCTGGTAGGGAATTACCAGGGATTAATCCTGGAAAAGCAGCAAAAGAGGCAGCATGAAGAGGCATGGAAACTTAGTCCTCCACAAGGCTGGAACAGTTAGGACAACTGATAAGAGCCAAACTGGTTCTTACCACTTCAAGAGTAAATTACCACAGGGATTAGAAGTTAATAGGCAATTAGGCAGCAGTTGCTTTCTGCTGTGGACACAGACACATTGAACTAGGCTTATGAGAAAGTATTTCATTCTTTAGTGCAAAATCATATTTTTAGATAGCTAAATACATTAAAGCATACAGGCAGATATCAATACAAAACAAATATGGAGGCTTAGGCTTTTACTAGAATGAGATTTTCTCATCACTATCCACCACCTGCTTCACCACCATAGCACACTGGCAGAATACAGTTTTATTTTCTGTTCTCAAATGCACTTTTAGAGTACCAGAGATGGTATCTCTGGTACATCATTATAAGCGAAGGGCTAAAGAACCTCTATTCATGCATTACTAATGACTAAAACTGGCTGAGGATTCTTTCTCACTGCGGAAAAGATAGGTATTAAAAGCTGTATTTCTAAATTGATTATCAGGCCAAGAAACACTTTATCTTAAAATCTTAACTTTAATATGGAAATAAAACCAAGAAGCCCTTAAGTGCTTTTCTGTTTTCAAAAATAGAAAAGCCCCAAATGTTACTGACTGCTTAAAAACCCCTTTGAAACCTTTCTCCATTTATGAAGAAAACAGGATTTCCTTTCCCTTGCAGTGTTTGACGGAGGCCTTGCACAGCTCTGCCCTACCATAGGAAACAGAAAAAAGGGTTTTATTATGGAGGCTTTCAATTGAGGTTTCTGTCCTTAATAATGCCTGTAGAGATGAAGAACCTGGTACTGTTGAAGCATAATAATCACATCGGGATTTAAAAAAGTATTGATAACACTTCGGCTTGGAGGGGTGAGTGCAGCCCTGGTCAGGAGAACACTGTAAATGGCTAGTTGCATTGACAATGAAGGAGGCAGCTTTTCTCTCCTTGGCACCTACCTGCTCTTTATATCCTCTACCAGTAAATCCAGGACTGATTCATGTAAAGTAATTCAGAGCAGGAAAAAACCAAGTGATATTTTCTACACCACACATCACTTGAAAACTCCCTGACAGACTCAGTATTTACAGGAGACTGAATTGTTAACTTTTAGAATTACAAATAGAGCATCATTCCATATGGTGCTACTTTTCAAATATCTTTCCCAAAAATCACTGAAAACAAAAGACTGCTTCCTCAGCAATGCCGCTGTGTCCACGACATGCAGCCAGGCTCCTCACGAAACTGAAGGAGTTAACATGTACCAATAAGTGCCCAGTGTGAACTGTAACTCCATTTTCCTTCTGTAGCCCTCCTTTTAATATTTATTTAAATCCATAGCAATTTCTCAAGTTCGTGCTTTTATTGTTTTGATCTATGTGCTCTTTTTGGAACTGTTGGCTCCTGTCTCCTTATCAAGTGAATAAAAGATCCAGTAAATATTCGACCTAAGAATTTTTCTGTCAGTATTCTGCAAAGGACAGAGGACATCACCAGCATCAGCTGTACTAGTGTAGTGCTACTGTTTTAATCTCACTTTTTCTATTTGTCAAATACCTATTATTTAAGTAAGGTACCTTTATTTAAACTAAACATCTTCCCTCCATCACCCTTGTCACAAGACCAAGAGTCAGGCAAAATCTGGAAGTGAATGTGTTTTTGTGTTGCAGCAATCCACAAAACCTCCTCATTCATTGCCACTGAAGCCTGGCTGTGTATTTGCACTGCTCCAGCTGAGAACTACGCTCACTCTGTACCATGCACAGCTCTGCTGCTCCTGGAAGCCAAAGATAGTTCAGGGAAGGTGCCCTCCTGTCCTCGGTTCAGCAGTAGCAGCCATTTTTCTCCTTCTTAGGAGCTGGTGCAGTGCTGTGGCTTTGACTTTCAGCCTGGGAACAGCACTGATAACACTGATGTTCTCAGTTGCTGCTCAGTAATATTTACCCTGACCAAGGACTTTCTGAGCCTCATGCTCTGTCAGGGAGAAGGGGAAGCCGGGAGGAAGCAGAGACAGGACACCTGACCCAAACTAACCAAAGAGGTATTCCATACCACAGCATGTCATGCCCACTATATAAACTGGGGGCAGTTACCCAGAAAGGTTTGATCACTGGGCTGGGTATTGGTCAGCGGGTGGTGAGCGGTTGTATTCGCTTTCCTTGTTATTTCCCTTATCATCATTATTATTATTGGTGGTAGCAGCAGTGTTTTGTGTTTTACCTTAGTTACTGGACTGTTCTTATCTCAACTCATGGGAATTACATTCTTTTGATTCTCCTCCCCATCCCTCTGGGAGCGGGGGGGGGGGGGGGGAAGTGAGCGAGCAGCTGCGTGGCTGAGTTGCCAACTGGGCTTAAACCACAACACCTCCTCCCTCCAGACAGAGAATCCCACCTAACTGAGGCTATAGCAGCTGGCACATGGCAAACAGCTCCTTGTGCCTGTGCAAAGGTAATATGGGACTGTTCCAGCATTTGTCACAAATCAGCTAACAGTGATTAAAGCAAGTAATGTCTATCCTTAAGCCTCAGGGAGCTTCATTTCATGATACCATAATTTCCTCTCTTCCCCAAAAGACTGCTTCTTTTCTGGGGCATCCAAACAATATTTTTCTGTTACGTATTTATTGTACTCCCCTGTCAGTTCTGAGTGTCCCTCCCCATTGGCTCATGCTTGGAACAGATGTGTGTAAACTTTACGTCTGTGGTCTTCTAGCAACTACAGTACAAAAATCAATTTTTCAACCTCACCAGTAACAAACCCCATTAAATGCAGAGTGATCTATTAAGTCAGTTGCAGGATCCAGAGACAAGCAGAGGACTCAGGTTTCTTTGGCATCCCAGGCTTTCCCAACACAGACATGGATTTGATATATTGTTACTGGGAAATATTATATCTGTGATTGTTTTAGCTTCCAAAAATATGAAGACTTTCCAAGACTGACAGAATAAAATATGATTTTTTCAGTAATTCAAATTGTGAATTACTTTAAAATATACAGTACAACAGGATATATGCTTTGAACAACACTGTAGCATATTATTATGTAGTGAATGGTAGCAGCCACATCACTCACTTCTAAGGTTATTTCACTGTCATCTGAAGCACGTATGGAGAGACAGGGCCTGCTCTAATTACAATATTGTAGTTTTGACTGACAGACAATATGTCTACAATCAACTCATCCGAAAGCCATGTGTTGCGACAGTTCCTTGTCCGACTCCAGAGTGTACATGATTGAGATGAATCAGTGCCTTGTTACTATACACTAAGCCCACAGTAAAAAAAACCCAAACAGCCACAAAATCCTAGAAAACACATGCATACAGAGAACAGCACCATGGGCCAAAAGGTACCCCACTGTTTTTCCCTATCTTTTCCTAATTGTTAGTATCTGTGACTTTTTAAACATGGCCAGAGCATGTCAGAGTGACATTTCAAAACATATACCCCCAAACAAAACTACTGCTTCCAAACTTCCCAAACTTCATATTTGTGATTCTAAAGCAAATTTGAATATGAAAATTCTTAAAACTCCATTTTTGAGATCACAAGAAAAAAACCTTTGCTATTATTGCACATATTACTAATGCACATAAATATATAGCTGACGCTGAAACAATGTTTTTATTCTGACCTCACACAGGCCTGCAAAAGTATAATTATTATGCAGCATAATATGACAGAGATATCTGTCATTAGTAGAATTTCTGGAATTTTGAACATACATTTCAATAGCCTAAGTGGACCTAGCTTGGCAATTTAGCTGACCCTGGAAAAGAGTGCCTTATGTTCATCTTGTGCAATCTGTCCAGTAACAGATGTACACCACTTAGATGTAAAGTGAGGTGGAGGAGGAGGGGAACAGCAGGAGAAGAGTCAGGCCATTTAGCAGAAGAGCCATGAGTTTCAGTAGCCCAGCATGAAGGAAGTGAAGTACAAACCATTCAGAACAGGTTTCAAGTAAACCTGTGATAAACAAATTACTATTTTTAAAGTATTGCATGTACTTTATGTTAAATGATATGTAAACATTAAGAGGAAAAAAAAAAAACAAAACACACAAGTATCTGCAGCACTGTGTTTGTGGAGAGAACACGGGATGGGAAGAGAAAGCAAAGAGATTTAGGTGTAACAGAGGGCACCACTACAGCTGACAGAGCATAGTGAATTCAACCAGCTTACAAAGTTACATTGATGTCAGATGGAGCTTTCCCCCCCACCCCATACTGTGGACCAGGGTCACTAAGAAGCATGGAGCCTACAGGTGGTAAAGTTATCCAGATTAACAGTTTATGTTGAGGACACATTCAGATGTTTGAGTTACTTCGCCATAGTGACACAACCTGTCATATTATTAACTCATCTTCCTTATTACTGAAGCAACTATACTGGAAGAGTTTTCCTGGGTTTAAGCTCTATGCTGCCTATTGGGTTCTGCGAAATTTTCTCACCTGTGTTTATTCAGTTACTACCACAAATGCGCAAAAACAGACAAGAGCTGCAATTAATTGGTTTTTAAAATGTTCAAAGTGCCACTTACCAGGATTATCGCAACATAAAAATATTCATATTTGCTCACACCAAATGTTGATATAAATTATTAATTTAAGGCAAATGTGACAATTAAGCAGATTTATTAGCCTTAATACATCATGCAACTACTAACCCACTTTTTAAAGCTTCTCTTCCCTCTCTGCAATCTAAACTTCTTTTGTCTTAGGTAGTATATTTTATTTATTGATACACATCATTGTGAGAATGAGCTATCCAAGTTACATTTTGTAGTGACAGCATATAATTAACACACAAGAACCTCCCATACAGATACTTATTAGCATCACAAAAGCAGTCTTAGGGAAGAAAAATGTCTCTTTCAGACTGAGTTTTCAGTAAATAATTAACAGACAAAACAATCACTGTAACTGTTGTTAAAATGCACTTTTATCTGCAGTCCTAGTACAGGGACCACTAATTGGCTAAGTCGGATTGTCACAGATGGGAGCATAATGGCCAAGTTTGTACTTCCATTGAATATGGTATGATGTCTACTCTGTGAATAACAGAACAATAGTTTTCAGAACTATCCAAGATTATGATTTTCTTGTTTTCAGAGGTATGAGAGTCCCTACCCATCAATATATTAGAAATACAGGTAGGATATTTTAAAATACTCTTCATTAAACAGGTATCAAATATGGCTCACTGGATAACTCTGGTGCTTACCAGAAATGCTGCTTGCTCACCACATATTCCTTTAGGTGCCCTTTATAAAAAAAAAAGAAAAGCATGGTGCTGTTTTTTTTTCTTCTCCTTACACATTACATGTTGCTCTGGGAGCTTAGATATTGTTTTCAGCTGAGCGAAAGGAAATGTCAGGGATAATTTTGATAAATGTGAGCTATCTCATATTTTCTGTTAACAAGTGCATTGTGTGTCTAATAGCATGCACCTGTGAAGCTGATTTTTCTTCTTCATGTGACCTCAAAGAACTAAAAAGACTGTACAGTAAAAAGAGACGACACCTATTGCTAGGTCAATAACACTGATGAAAAGACTTAATCAATGCAGAGATAAAATAAGGCCTTCTAACCCCCACGCCACCCCACTTGCTGTCCCTCACCTTCGCTGTGGGGTTCTGCTCAGTAATTTTCTTGCCTGCTCTTTGTGGTTAGCTGGCTAAGTACAACCCTGGACCCACAGAACTTATGCTGTGAAGAACACACCAAGACATAACACTGAAGTGAGCACACCTCAGCAGCAGCCATTAGCAATAAGTGCAAAACCTTTAAATCAATACAAGACCTTTAAACTGTACCTTTACCAGTTATCAAAGGAAGTATATTCTCTTTACATAAACTACTATGACAATCAATAATTCCTTCTTTCAAACAGACACTTACTAGGAGAAAAAAAAATGCTATAGCATGTAAGAAAAAACTGTAATAAATTGTGCAATATTTAGAGTACTACGCTAATTTTCCACGTGTTCTTCCTTGTAGCTAAATACCTTTGATAATGGAAACAGAGTATCGAATTGGAAAGTCCCGGAAAATTCATTCCACTTCCAATCTTCTCTGGTTTCCAATCAAACATATTTACCATACTACATAGGTTGACTTATGAGTTATTGGTCAGCACTGTTCCCCCTAAGGGATGAACTGCGGGCTTTTCAAGTTTTCTGATACAGACTGTCAAAATTTCCTAGGTTTTCTTTGTTAAAGATGACTAGGACACAGTGTAATTTCTTATTCTGCATAGGTGGTTCAGGCTTGTTTCTGTTTTTCTGGTGACAGAACATTAGAAAGAAAAGAATCACAGCCCGGAGAATCCTAATAAAATAAAACAAACAAAAAACCCTCAACACCGTAATTTTTTTATAAATTCAAGTTTCCTACAGAAAATCTATAGGTACCTTTGCCACAAGTGAACAGCTTCAAAATTCCTATTTTGAAAGGTGTTTCATTTTATTTTATTTTTTATCATGTAAAGGCTCCTGTCAATCTAGGTAAATAGCAATGAGTTTCTATCAATCATTTGCCAACTACAATAGCAGTGACTTTCTGCTGGCTAATGTGAATTAAAAAGAAAATTGTAGTCTACCTGGTTTCCTGTAAAAAGATTTCCTAAACAGAATCAGTAGAACTCCAAGTGACAAAATATTTTTGCTTATATGAGACAACTTCCTCAGCTTTAAAGCAGTTCTCTGAAAAGTTAAACACACATTTGATATTAACATTCTCCCACATACAGATTCTAACATTAAAATACTTCACAGCAAAAAGAAATATGTCCTGAACTATATTAATTTTCACAGACTTAGTCTCTGACTCGGACTAAGATTCAATGTGTTTGTGAAGCCTGACTGCATACAGATCTGTTTTTTAAATTGCCTTGTAGTCAAATTTTATTTTTATTCAATCTCTGCTTCTGGAATCCTCTAAGCAAAGTTATTTTATTTTAGGAATGCTCTTTTAGTCAATTATTTAAATTGTAAAGCTGTACAAAAGGATACAGTCTGTGGGGATTTGGTATGTACCAGTGGGTCATTTCTTCATGAAATTTCTGTGCTCTATGCCTGTTAAAATATTGACATTCTTCCCCTTTGCTCCTTTTTCTGGTTTAAGTAAAATGGTAAGTATTGAATTGAATTAAGTTACAGATTACGCATTATAACAAAGTCTTATTTAATCATTAAGATGAGTCAAAATAGGGAAAATAGGAATCTAGGTCATGGAGTTTCTGTTATTCAGCAGTCAGGAATTCTGGGAGCAGTCCAGACTCAGTAAAGTCTCATCCACATATTGTTTTAAACATTGCCTACCTGGGTTACTTTTTCTTATGAAGGAAATGTCAGTGTCATCTGCATCACTCACTCTCCATCTCTCCCAAGGAGGTGACGCATAGTTTATAGGCTACCCTTACAGATGCATTTGATTTAGGTGCTGTAGTAAAGTGGAAGTGTCAAGGTGATTCATCTGTCTGCCACCCCTGACAGCTGTGTTACACAAAGTGCCTGTGTGTAAGGCATTGATTGGGCTAAAGAAGAAGGTATTCCAATATCAAAGGGAAAGGCTTTCTTTGTCATTACAAACACAGCTGGCTTTTGACCAGTGTAACAGATAGAGCCTGCATGAACGTTATGTTGCACATTCTGAATATGTTCCCAGGATTCTTGCCTGACGCCAGCAGACTATCCCCTTGTAAACTCACTTGAAAAAGAAATAGTGTTGCCATGACTAAGAAAAAAAAAAAAAAACAAAAAAACAAACAACAACAACAAAAAAAAACCAAAAAAACAACAAAAGTGATTACAGATATATTGCTGTCATAAAAAAACCCAAACACTTTATCATTATACCCTTGATCTGTCATGTTTTAAAACAACATCCACTACTAGCTAAAAACAGTCATTTAATTTCACTACAAATGCTGCAAAACATCTAGTTTTTTCAGCATGTACCTGAAGTTTCTCAGCATATTCCCCGTTTATGGAAAATTATCATCCATTATTTATTTTGTGAATTGTCACTGCTAATTTTACTAGACAGCTACTTTTATAAGGTTCTCATAGTAGTAAAACACTTCCTAGATAGTACTATTTTGTAATCTAATTCCTGTCTTTTCATCCGTTCATGAGAAATGAACCTCGCTGGTCAAGCTGAATGATAGGCATGCATACATATATGTAGTATGAGGTGTCATTTGTAAATGAATTATTAGAAGAGGTAATGGGAGCAACCTATGATGATACAGTATCAACTAAAGCTATTTATTTGTCATAATCCTTGCTTTTATGGATTAAAAATAGTTGTATATTCAGAAGTAATCTGAAATTCAGTGTATCAGTTGTTGATGTATCCGTAATTTATCTAAAATAGTCCATACTTTATCATAACACCCCCAAAATATTGCAAGTTCATTTAATACTGTGCTATGCTTTAGGAAAGTTCCATTTCAGGAAGAACCATTATATTCACATTTTTTTTTGCTGTCCCTGGTATCTTGAAAAAGACAAGGGACTCTGAAATTCTAACACACAGGTATTAAAGAACTTCAGAGATTATATTCTGCTGCAGTAATATGAAAAACAAACACAAAGAAAAATTATTCTTTTCCAGAATTAAAAATATACAGTACAACAGTCTCTAGACTAAAATGCAGCTCATGAAATAATGAAAGAAAACCTTCATGTATATAGTTGATCAGCTTTGAAATGTAAGTGCATAGCGAAAGTTTCAGTGGTTGTAAAATTGTGGTCTGCACTTCCAACAACTTCTAAACATGGTTTATAATGAAAAAAAATGGATCATGAGACAGCATGTGGTTTCACAGAAAGTTGGGACTCAAGATCTCCTTCATCTGAATCAGGGCTTGACACTTGACTCTGCAGTCTTAGGAAATCTAATTTCACTTTCTCAGTTTTCTACCTGTAACACCACACTTCCTTTTCATACAAGTTTATAATCAAAGGAAGAAATATCAGCCTTAAAATGTGCAAGTAAAATCTGGAACTCATTGTGCACCATGAAATCCTAATTAGTAGGCTGTTTACCAGAGACAAAAAGCTGGACAACAATGCAGTCCACCAGCACAGTTTGATCGCTAATCATAATATATCAGAAGCCATCAAATTACTTCAGAATTCTATTATGATTTTCAATTCTGAAGTGAGAAACATTAAAATAATATTTTAACCTTAAAATATTTTTAAAAAGACCCTTTTCCATCTTGCCAAAATAAGCTTCTAAAAGTGATGAAGGGAAAATGAGGGATGAAAGAACTGATTAAAGGACAGACCTCGTAGGATGCAAGCAGGAAAGTGCACATGTAGGAATATTTAAGAATTTGCAAGACTTCAGGAGCCAGCTTAAAGGTTTTCTCTGGATATCAGATGACCTAGCAGGACATCAGTATAGCAAGTACCTTACATAGGTTTAGTGAGGGAAGAGCATCTACATTATTTGTTAGATCTCCCAACATACTCAAGGAATGATGAGTAACAAGTTAAAACATTCCTTCTCTGATATGTACCAGTCAATCACCTCTTCTCTGTAACTTCAGTCCAGAATTTACCATTAAAACCTATGTAAACAAGTAACGTAAATAGTGGCTGGGAAGCAGTATTTCCTAATACTAAATTACAATGCTCTTTTAGTAACTGCTTGAAACCAAGCAATTTCATTGTGCTTTAGCGCTTTCAATGAACATTAGAGTCAATTTAAGCAATTAGAATACTTACATAATTTATTCAGATTTGCACTTACATGCAAATAGCAATACAGAGTATGATAGATAAATCTAATGCTATGTTAGGAAAAACAAGGCTGGCACTGCACTTTCAGATTAATGCAGATCAGGAATCTGGGCACGTGCCATACTATGAAAATTTGATCTTGGTACAATCTAGATCTGACACAGTCAGCCTCTGGCATGCCTGCAGGTCAATCGGTGA
Organism: Amazona ochrocephala; assembly: GCA_039720435.1. NCBI lineage: Eukaryota > Metazoa > Chordata > Aves > Psittaciformes > Psittacidae > Amazona > Amazona ochrocephala. Next base: position 16,346,268 of record CM077883.1, read on the forward strand.
CCTGCTGGAGTGAGCCTATGCAGAAGTGAAGCAACCAGGCACAATGGAATTGGGTTTTTCTTTCTGCAGGGGAATGACTGTGTCACTGAGCTGTTCACGTGCTAAGCATCAGTGGGCACAACCAACTTGCAAGCTGCACTATACTAAATCTCACAACTGGAGTGAAACAGTTTCGCTTGTCAGTTGCAGAACTCTTCATGGAAGAAAAATCTATCAAATGGTATCAAGAAAGGCAAATCTCTGAGTACCCTTTGGAGACGCAACTGCTGATATGTGGGAAAATATTCTGGAGAAGTATCTGGGCTCACCCTAGTCTCATTATGCATAATGACCTAATCTTGAAAAATACCTTACCATAACACGGGCTTCAGTTCCCAGTAACAAACCTTTTCTGAACTAAGACTACTTTGAGGAAATTTAAATATTTTAGTGATACACAGTGAAAATGACCAAATTATTTTTAACTAAGAAAATGTGTCTCAACCACTCTGTACGCTAATTGTGAAGGCAGATATAAGGAATTTCACTATCTACTTACTACTAGCAAGAAGCTATTCTCACTATTTTTACTGTGACTACTATTAAACATGTTGATACTCTTTGTTGTGATATTTAGCTTTGTCCCAAATGAACCAGTGCTCTTGCATAAAGGCTCATTTCGTTTTTCTGCTCTTCAAAGAAAAACACTGGCCTTACACCTCCAAAGATCAAGTATTCACTTGACTGCTTATAAAACAGCACAAAATTTGTATTTGTTCATATTCTCCTATAAAAATATTCCCTCTGTGCAAAACAGCTTAGCCCCAATGTTTTAGAAAGTAAGCATTTCACTGCAAGAATTCCTCTAGCTTGGCAAAGAACATCTTTGATCCTCAATCTTACATACAGCATACCCTTTGAAGCAGCTGCTTTTTAACTTCTACCTATTCTTTTATATCAAGTCATGTTTGACCATTCTTGCATATTTCTTTTTCAATGCAGAAACATTGAGCTATTTTGCCAGACTGGCTGATTTCCTCTGGTTGTCTCTGCTTTTGTCCAAAATCTTTTAATTTTGGAACTGTAATAACTTGCACATACTTTATTTAAATTACTTTTGTGCCTATAGCTTGGTCAACATATAGTAGTTGAGAAATGAAAATTTCTGATTTGCTCTTTGTCTATGTGAGGAATTAAATCCAACATCTGGTGTACAGAACAACATGCATGCATATCTTGTGATTTTCAGTAAAGAAAGCTGTTATTCTACCAAATGTTCATCACATAGTAGGACTGTTCAAGGAACTGAGGTAACTAAAACCAAAACAAAAATAAAATCAGTAAAAGAGTGAAAAAACTTCAAATTCTTTACAAATACTCTGACTTCAGTTTAGGCCTACATATTTAGACTGAAAATACATTAAAATATTCCTGAAGCACACCCTTCTTTACTTCATGCTCCATGAATGTTCCATCTATGCAGTGTGCGCTGAACAGGACTTCACCCAGAATATTTTTTACAAAGTGCCTTCAATTTTAAGCCATCAACAACTTTTTATTGAGAGCAAAGAAATATGATTTGAAAAAACAATACTCCTAGCAGCGAAAACTCACTGATGCTGTATTAATACAGCATTACTAAAATTCACAATTTATTATATATTTAAGCATATTTCAATTTGGCCAGAAGATTCCAGCACACATACAGCCAGGAATCATGGCTCCAAGATCAAAGTGCATGAAGAAAATGTTTCAATAGGCTGACTGTAAATGTTTGTTAATTCTGTAATATTTTTATAGCAATAACATCCATCTTTTTTTATGGAAGGTGCACTGTAGCTTGACATCTGAAATAGAGATTGCACAATACACACAAACATACATGTATGAAAGGAAATCTAAATTCTGATGTCTTATTCCAAAACATGTCATCATACCAGATGTCTTATTACAAAATGCTCTGAACCAACAAAAATCATTCTTAAAAAACCCAAACCTGTACACTGCTTTTCCCACACAGAAATCAAGAATATTTCTGAAAAGCTTTTTTCAAACATTCTTTAAACATTATCAGTCTAATAGAGTTCAAATGCTTTGGTTTTGTTCCCAAAGTTAAATGCTTATCATATTATCTTATTATGAACCCAAGTACATAAATCAAAGGCAGTAGCTTGGGATAAGTGTACTTCATCTCTATTTTGTGGTCACTTTTGTACTTATACTGCCAAAATGAGAAATCCACCCCCTAGTACACACGATGATTTAAGGGATGTTCAGGCAGTTTTTTCACTTTATTATCAGTAGTTAAAATGGGAAAGAGAGGAAATGTTTACTCAAGTTATACGAAGATGAAAGAGGGAAAAAAAATCCCTGATGTCCATTTTCCACATTAAAATAACTTAGTCTGCTTCAAATTTAAAAGCAAGCAATAGCTAAAACACGCATCAAGTGCTGTCATATACAAAGCAGTACTGACTACTGCAGACCATCAGTACATATTACTGGTACTGATTTCTGACCCAAATACTTAGGAACCCAAATTCCATAGGTGATTCTGAAAATGTTACATATCATCATTGCAATGCCAAGCTGAACCATGCCAAATCTATGTTTCATACTCTGTTTGCACATACATTAGATCAATCCTTTTGAGGACAGAGATGTGTTCTCTTGGATATTTGCACTTTGCTATGTAAATTCTCAGCACCAAGCCCAGCCAAAAAACCTGTTTCCTTCAGCTGAAACTGATACCAGAGGGATAATTTTTGTTTTGATTAAGAAAACCCTTAGCCTTTAAACCAGAGTCTTCATTATTTATGTAAGAAGTTCTACTGAAGTCATGGGTATTTTGCTTGTATACAGACTGAACTGTAGTCAATATTCTAACGAGATAATGCTGGTTGAAATGATATCTCACATTTTTTAGAACTAAAGTATAGTAAAAGTTCAGAAATTTAAGCATAAAATAACTCAAATACTGCTGAACAGAACTCGATAACAGTTCGATTAAGTAAATGAATCAAGATATTCGATTTTGCTTCCTCAAAGCCTGAGACTTAGTATCATAAAAACAAAAATTCTCCATGATAGAAGGTGACCTTTGGAAACAGGCAATTGCAATTTAAGACTGCACTGCTGTAAATATAACTTCCAAATGAAGCACTGACAATTTATTTTTCTTAATGAGATAAATCTAGCAGCTCAAACCATATGAGAGGAAATAAAACAAATTAAACAGAAAACATTAAACAAACATTCATTTCCAATATTTAAGTACAGTGTGCAAAAGTGTATTTCATTCTAACTGCTTTTACATCTGTGTAATAGCCCAATTAATATGTCTGACATGGATTACTTCATGGAAGATAACACTTTCAAGAGAAATTAAATATGGATACAACCTTCTGGCTCAAGATGTCCCTAAACTGCAGACTGCTAGAATTGTCTCTGGGGAAAAGGCAGGAGTGCCTGTATGCTGCTTTGCATTTTACAGTATTCTGAGACATCCTCTACAGTGCAAGGCTGTAGAGAAAGGCTGGCGTGACCCAGCGTGGCAGTGGCTATGGGCAACCAGTCACTCCAGTGCTCAGCAAGGTGACTCTGGAGCATTTTTGAGCTATGCATTTGTTCACGAGAGCAGGAAGCAACTGAGAACAGCCTTTAATAAAGGGACACAGATGTTTGTGTTTATTGCACCACCTGAGCTAATTAAAATTCTTACCTTTTTAGAAAAAAAAAAAAAAAAAGCTCCCTGTGGGAATGAAAAGTGGCTTTAAAAAAAACTACAGATGGGATAACGAAAAAAATATTTTCAAAATAAATTATTCGGTTTAGAATTTTAAAAAAATAAAAAAATATTGTGACAGTGATGTCCAATTCATACCCTTTCTTTGTCTGGATTAGGACACAAGGAAATGGGTTTGTAAGAGAAGTCTATCAACTTTGCCCGAAGTTACATGCTAGCTTTGCAGCACCTTACAGTGAGTAAGAGCTTTCCAGGCATTTAAGAGAGAACAAACTGAAAGAAAAAATCTTGACCATCTTGAAATCTAAAAGTGATAACCTGCACAAGGTAAGTACTGCTATGGTATTACTGCTGTTATATGAATCATAAGAAAGATTAAAATCTTGGTGTGTATTTCCCAGATGTTACTGGGCTTTGCTATATCCAGAGGAATTTCTGAGTGAGATCCACAAGAAAATGTCAGTCACCCTTAAATGTTACACAAATTCATATTTGCAGTTGGAACTGCACCTGTCCTAAATTTTCTATTTCAGGTTTTAATTTCAAGGATTAAATTGGTTTTGTAGTGAAGAAGTTAATTCATATAAACTGACACACCCCACCCTTCCCCCATATTTTAGCAAACTCCTCTTGAAACCAAAATGCCAGATAAAAGACACAAAAAGCTTTAATCTGAATTAGTTTAGATTCAAATTCTTTTGTAGAGATAAAAAACCTCTGTTCACACATACATTGCTGTGTTTACCTAACAAATATTTTCTAAAGGTCTGAGAATTTTCCATACCATCTTGATACAATTGAACAGAAGACCCATTTAGCCTAATGAGCATTAAGATTAAATCATTTACTCACAGATCAAAGGAGATTTTAATTATGTAAACGAGTTGTTCAGAAACACAAAATGTTCCATTAAGCTTCACAATTAATACATACAATATTTATGAGTTCAGACTTTTTTCCTTGTTAAAAATTGATTGTTACATCAAAAAAAGTTTCCCTAGATGCACTGATGGAAGGAAAAATATTTTAAGCCATAAAAGCAGCAGGCATGCAAAACATGTTACTACCTTTTGCTTTTCCTTCTCCTCTTCTCCCCCCCCCCCTTCCTTTTTGTTGTTGTTGCTCTGAGCATCTTGTCACCAGATGTTCATTATGTGTAAAAAATATTGAGTTCATATAAGTACTCACAGCATGGTCATACTATACTGCATGCATATCACTGGGGTCTCTGAATGGAACTGGTACAAAATAAAACACTTCCAAACCATCTCCATTTAAGGTCTCAATGCTTTATATTTCTTAGAATATGAAAAAAACAGTAACAAATAACATGGTACAAAGAATTGAGCTTTGGTTCCCCAGTGTGTATCACAAATTCTTATTCAAACTTTGTTTTGTTTGGTTTTGTTTTTTTAAGGGTACAACCTTAGATAAAACAAAGCATAAAACAAGTGCTCCAAACAAGGGTCTCATCCCGCTTCCATATTTAGGCAGATATTACCTTTCGGTTGTGCAAACAATGGTGCACATGATAGATCATTAAATCACAGCTATTTCTAACAGGCGAGATTAAAATAAATGCAAAGAAAACAAATGATGGAGAGAATGCTGATAAAATATGCAAGCTGGATTAGTTATAGGGTAATTTATTTCTACTAGCAGTTCTACTTGGGAAAGCAAATAAAAAAATGTAAACCTGCTGACACTAAATAATCCTGAAAAACACAGAGAACAGTTGTAGGAAAACTGATGACTACTTAAGAGAGATGAGAAATCCATTGAAATTCTCAAGGCCAGAGGTATGCATTAACAAAACTTTCTACAAAATTATTTTCTACACTTAAACTTAGAAACTGCACGAAAAGAAAAAAAATATATATAGTGGAAGAATACTTTTACTTGATGCGCTGGGGCAAAATCCTACCCTTAGTTACAGAGCGTGCTCCAACAGACTACAATAGCTTGCTACTGAGAACACAGACTGCTTTTAATGTGCATCAGCGTTAGCAGCTTAGTAATTAAGGCTACTCAAAGGCACTGACAAATGTGTAAATTTGTCCAGAATAGTCACTGATGATTCGATGTTAGATTTACAAGGAAGAAGCACAAAATATTTAAATATTTTATGAAATCTGTACCATTGTGTCAGTGAAAAAAATCAACACCTTCAACATTCTGTCTTAACAGAGCAGCTGAAGCTTTTTTCCCCCATATATTAGGAACTCATCATACTTCATCTCTTTCACTCAATATCATGATCTTACGATTGATCTTATTTATTTTTGGTTTGTGCACAACTTGAAGTTGATGCCAGAGTTATTCTAATTATAACACAGTCAACAGAATGACACAAATCTTATGCCTGGAACTCCATAAATAATTCAATGAAATTCAATAGTTTATATTCACTGCAATTCTAATACATCCACAATCTTATGGTCAGCTTTCAGGTATTTCCCATATATTTACCTTTTTATTGAATTACAACTGCATCCCAAAACAGAGTCATTTGTCATGCTCCTAATGCTCCTGCTTTCGGATACAGATGGCTAGTGATAAAAAGTTGAATTCACCATCCATCTATTCACTGTCTATCAAAATAAGTGTGAACGTAAATTATCCCAATCACTTTCATGCATGGCATATGAAAACTGATAAATTTGAGTGTCAATTTTTCCTTTTCGTAAAGGAAAGAATCAACTGATAATACTTTCAGTAAGTTCTCATTACTTATTTTTATATCAACTATACTGTCATTGTCCATTAAGCCATTCCCTTCCCCACTCTATACAGAAATAAGCGAACTATCACAACAGACAAGCAGTAACTCTTCAGCACATTCTCTCTTTTCCACAGAAAGGGCACAGAAACTCCAGGGTGGAGGTAACTGGGGGAATGTACAGTGTACGATACTTAGATCACACAGAGCTCAATCTGTGAAGTTACCACTTGTGTGTTCATCTCTGCTGTATACAGCTCTTCTGAAGAAGGAAGCAAAGTGCACAGCTGTTAAGGCGGAAGCTAAAAGGAGCTGGGTCATTAAGGGAGATGTTGCCACGGGCTGGATTCGATCTGGCTGATTTAAGATTTTCCCAGTGGACTTCAGCTGATCATCTCCAAGCCATGATCCTTTTCTGCACACTTTGTAAAACAGGGTGTGCATTCAGTACTCCAGCAGTTTCATTCTGGTGAGCAGCATGTTACTCAGAGACAAAATCTACATATATATCTCTTGCCGTATGTTCAACAGTTTTAAACACATTGACTCTAGTTAAGTCAAGCAGTTTAGCATGTAAGACAGGTAAAATAGGGTAGAAGAGGGGGAGATTTTTTAAATGCTTTGGAAACATTTAAATTATATGAATTTCCTTTGTTCATTACAGACACGAGAAAGAAGCAGGAAATGGGAAGGTTAGGTGGATGAGATCCCAACAGGCCTTTCAATTGCCTTAGGGCTGCCTAATGTACCAGAGAGACAGGAGAAAATATGCCATCAGTGCTGCCTCATGGACTAGGTGCGTCACCTTTGAAGTGCTGATATTCAAAACATGCCTTCCACGGAGTTTTTCCAGTCTACAAAGAATCAAAAGCAACCGGCTTCCAAAGTTATTGTGAGGTGAAGTTTTCATGATATATTTGACAAAAGACAGAAAAATTCTGCTTTTCTGGGAAGGTAGTTAAATTTTAGAGGTATGTCTTAACATCCAGCAATACCCACTGCAAATGTAAATGCATAAAAGAGCACTGGTTGTATAAACATGACATTTTTTATTTCTACAAAGTTATATTTTTCTCAAACCAAGAAATCACCTGAATACTGAAGCCAAATACCTATGCTTCAGAATATACTAATATTAATAGCATTATTCAGAAACACAAAGACATTCAGAAAGAAAAAGCACCAGATAGCAGAGTGCAGAGCCTTCTCATTAAAGTCCAACAATTGTCCCACATGTGCAGGATGCTGCACTACTGTAATGCTGCTTGTGTGCAGGTTATTGCAGTCCGTAAACCACCTTTGGTCTTCTAGTTTCCTGCATTTTCTATGTGTGGACTTAAGGGGCAGTACGCTTCTCAATACAACAGCAACGGTCTCTCAAGCACTCACAAAACCTTCCAACAGGCCCAAACAAAACCAAAGGCCATCACATACTTATCTCTGAGACGCCAGAAATTAATTTCATATTTTTAATATCTATCATTTACATATTCCAGGTAAGTGGCAGAAGGAAGAGATCACAGCAGGAAATATAGTGACTGAGCCTCTCCTGCTGTCACTGCAAGATTTCCTGCAGTACATTGTTTAGAGCTTTTCTCTGGCCACTCTCAAATGACTCCAAAAAAGAGCATCCATCACTTTTATTGGAAAATGATTCCCTAGTTTAGGAGCTGCCAGCCACAAAAAATAAAGGTTTAATTTTTTTCCTAAGTTTTAGCCCATTAGTACAGAATAAACTCAACACCCTTCCAGATGCTTGCTCTTCTTCTTGTTGCATATGCTCTCTCCTTATATGATCTGCATGTGTTTAGTCTTTAACCAAGCCCAAAATCATGAATGTGAGATTTTTTTTTTTTTTGTAGCACATCTCTAATGAATCTTCATTTTCTTGTCCATGGTGCAAAGACAAGGTATATGGAACTGAATAATGCATAAAATAAAATTGTAAATATTCACAGTGCATGGATATATTCCTCAATTCAAGATGCTTTTACAAAAAAAGATACTATTTAAAAATTAAAAACATAGCAAAAGTGAAATCAGACTGAGCCTCTATCTGAGGCAAATTAAAGCAATCAGGCCCATTGTTAACCCTTGTATAGCAGCTTGAACATGAAAGAAAACTCATTTTATCCACTGGAAGCCACCTCGTACAGGGGGAATGGAAAGAAACATAGCTAATAAATAAATAAATATAAGGTTACTATGAAGTTTTCCAAAATCAAAACTGTTCAGAGACAAATTGAAAGTGAATGCATGTGAAATCTGTAGTTTACTGAAAGGAAGAAATTTTCATCCAGCTTCTACACTGTTACTTTCAGTTGGATTAGGGACAAAGTAATGAGAACATTTTTGTCATTTGCTGCTACCTAGTGGAGATAAACCATAATTTCAAAGTTGAAAAAACAAACCAACAAAAAACCCCACAACCCAAAGACGAAGTATTTTTAAGTTTTACACCTACAAGAAACACTCAGTTACGAAGAAAAAAGTTTTCATTCCAGTGTCACACAGTTATTTTGACCAAACGAACAAACCCAAAAGTTCCATAGAATCATAGATTGGTTTGGGTTGGAAGGGACCCAAAGCTCATCCAGTTTCACCCCCTGCCACAGGCAGGGACACCGTCCATTACACAAGAGACCTGTCCTACCTGGCATCTAAAATTTAAATAACTATGGGATCATAAATTTACTCACAATTAATTGCAACAACAGTTCAATGTATTTAGACGTTTAAAGTTATTATTTAATCTGGAAAAACACTTCTATATCATGGATCAAAGGTCAGTTGGACATTTATAGGTAGCATGATTTGCCCTCTGAAGAGTAGAGAACACTGCTTAATAAACTGACATTGTGTGACAATAATTTAAACCCCTCAGATATTTCTGTTGCCAAAAAGAAATCTATTTGTAAAAACATACTTTGTGTTCTCCTTCTATACTTGCAACTGAAAATAGATAAGCAGTAAAAATATCTTCCTTGAATTTATTTTTTGTTTTTTGCCACCTGATTCCAGGCTGGCTGGTGGTACAACCTTGTTTGCTTTGGACAACTCAGAAATTACACTAGAACTGAATAAATATGGTGGCACACCATTGTTCACATGAAGAACTACAGCTATCTGCTGTGCTTTTGCCAGTGTGCTTTGTAAATCCTCCAGTTCTTCCTCTTCCCCCTTCCCCTTTCTTTGCTACTGTTCTTTTGTTTCTTTTTTCTTTTTAACAAAGAACTTCAAAACAACTGGCTCACAGACTCAAATGCAGTTGCTTCTTTTTGCACTTTTGATGGCTATGCTGCAAGATAATTAGAATTTCAAGTAAATATTATCAAACCTGTGACAGTCAGTAACCATGGAAGAAACTGTAATAGTAAAGGAGACTTAAAAAAAGCACCCAGCCAGCAAAAACCCCAACAAGAAACAAACCAGGATGCTTTCTTCTAATTTTACTTCAAAATATGCCAATATATTTTCCTGTAGTCTGAGAAATACCATGCACAAAGAACACAACATTATGATGGATTACAGAAAAATCTGCAAATGACAGAAAGCTGGGGGTGCCCAGAAGCATACAGAAAGAAAGGCTTAGAATTTAAAATCCTAAAAAACTGGGAAAGTTATCCAAGTGTTCCCCTCCAATTCAGCAGGTGACTTAAGATCTCATACTTAAACAGAAGGACAACCTATACCTAAATCATAAAATGGTTTCTATAGTATAGAATAGTATAGTATAGTCTGTAGTTTCCTGGGTCTTCCATTTTCCCTTTCTTGAAAATGGGGGTTATATTTCCCTTTTCCCAAAATAGAAGACAAACATCAATTTGGGAACAAAAAAATGCATCAAAAACTGTTCCTCACAGGAAAACCCACACAGGTTATAGGAGATCACAAGGCATGCATCAGCAAAGTGCCACTCTTCTGAAACAGACCAACTGCTGTATCTATTGCTGCGCTGCACAAACAATAACATGACCTAAGAAAGCCTAAAGCCACCTTTGTTAGTTTTGAAAAACCTTGAGCTGAAATACTGAATCCAGTTTAAGCAGCGCATTTCAAGATGTGGACAAAATAAAGGAGAACAGTGAGAATCTGCACATAATTTAAAGATTAGCATCACCAAAAAGGGTGGGAAGGGATTGAAATAATTAAGGCATACATCAGATGATGCCACATAGCTCATGTCTGGTTTCTTCTGTTTCCTTTCCTCCAGACCAACAACTTCATTTCATTCAACTATTTGTCTACAGGTTATTTTTCCTGCTGTTCTGTAAAGGCCACTGAAACTCCATAACCTTGGAGGACACCCTTCAGCACATGCACTACAAGTTGTGCTGATCCAAGGGCAGCAGAAGTATGTTTCATAGGCTTGAGAGGTTTGCTCCGAGTTCCATTTTCTCTCTACACTTTGCAGGTTTTATGTGGAACATGTGCCCGACAGAGGCTTTAGCATCCCCTTTTTGAAGTGTATATACTGTCTTTGTTAGCTAATACACTTTTTTTTTTCTTAGAAGAGTTTTTCAGTGACTCTGTGCATTAAGCACTTAGAATTTCAATGGATTTTCCATCTTATACAACAGACTGCTTCAGAGGCAGACATTGCTTTCTTGAGTATAAATGAAAAGCTCATAATGAAATCAATGAGAGTGCTGCTTGCGTATCAAAAAAACAGAATTTGGCTGCTGTATACTGCTTCAGCTAATGAAATACACTTTAAAATCTAGGCATTTAATAACTCTAAAAACCTGTAATACAAAATGAAAAATCATGGTACAAAAAGAAGAAACTTTTTTGCTTAATACGCACAACTCTGTAAATGTGAATATTCCTGTACTAGCATAGAAGCTTTCTGTTTGTTATTGTTCCTTCCAATTGACTCGCTTATTTCCTTGAGTGCAGAGATGGGCTCGTTTGCTTTCTCTAATTATGGAGTAAAAACAATGAATTACATACAACCAGAATGCACTTACAATCTCTTCATGCAATTGGTACAATATGTGCACTTCTAGCTAATTCTTCCATCAAAAACACGTAAATGTTGCCAAGTCACCTGACTGTCACATCATATCCTGAATACAGGTTTTGCTTTTGGGGCCTATAAGGATGCTGGGGAGGGACTCTTCATGAGGGATTGTAGTGAGAGGACAAGGGGTAATGGGTTCAAACTTAAACAGGGGAAGTTTAGATTGGATCTGAGGAAGAAATTCTTTACTGTGAGGGTGGTGAGGCCCTGGAATGGGTTGCCCAGGGAAGTTGTGAATGCTTCATCCGTGGTGGTGTTCGAGGCGGGGTTGGACATAGCCTTGGATGGCATGGTTTAGTGGGGGGTTGGAACTAGATGATCTTAAGGTCCTTTTCAACCCTAACTATTCTATGATTCTATGGAGCGGCAACCGAAATGCCTCAGATAGAATGGCAATTCTATAAACATCATCTGAACTGTGAGAAACCTCCTGGATTGCCACCAACGACACACTAATTTGTTATTGACTAAACACTTTAAGAGATCACTCCCAAGCATACAGAAATTCCCCGATTTTAAATTGTATTTGGGCCACCTGATTTTCAGATGACTCCCAAATTAAATTAAAAGAAAATTCACAGTGGAAAACTGACTTGAAAGTTTTGAAATTGACACTTCAAACTGCTCAGAACATTTATTTTAGGAGTCAGACACTTAAATGCACGTTTGGCAGCTGAACTGCTGAGAGACTGGAGTGGGTAGTCCTCTTCTAGTCCTACTCACAGAAATGTATTCACTTTTTCCATTCTTCAAACCTTTTTTAAAGTTTGCTGTACTGATCAAGAAAGTCACTAAGAATATCTGATAGGCTTATATCTTCGTGCTTTCTTACCTTGACTTTTTCAATCTATAAATGCTTCTTAAATAAACAAATCACACTACAAAACAAGCAGCAGTACATGGTATTTAATAGGTAAAAATGCATCTCAGGGTAAGTATCATACTATGGGAAGTATAAAAACCAACAAAAGATCTGCATGGTCTTCACCCAGAGGGAAACTCATGGAGTGTTTGAAGTGCTGTCATTAACTTCTGACCTATTTTTGCAAATCTGTTAAAAAAAACCAACCAAACCCAAAACAACCCAAACTGATCCTGAAAAACAGAAAACTATGTAACTGCTTCTGGAAGTAAAGCATACTGAAGCTGAACATATGATCTCTCAATCTAGATCTCACCTCTGCGGCTTGACCTACAAGATGAAAATAATATGACCATGAACACTCTTGATGCAACCACTAGACGGAACAAAGAGATGTGCTCAGTTACTGCGGGCAGTGCTCAGAGCTGCAAACTACAGACTCCGAACTGTCAGTTGGCTTTGTTCTTTTCTCCAGACGGCATTTTCTATCCCACATATTATTCATGTCTTACATACAAACATTTGCTTTAATCTTGCTTGGAGAGTTTTTTTAACACCATACCTTCAGGAAAAATGGAATATAAATTTTGGGGTTTGAACATAATTTTTTCTTCATTTTCAATTGCTAACCCCACTGAATTAAAAATCAGCAGGTATGCAGGTACAGCAGACATGCTAGTATTACAGTTATTTATTTGTACCACAACACATTGGGAAATTCAAGATCAGCCTATACGGCCTCCCTGCACAAGGCAGCACGGAATTAGATGCGCAAAAAAAATGCAGGGTGAATATAAGTTTTTATTGTTTTATTTATGGTTTTAACAGTTGTTCTTAAGTGTATGAATTTTAATTTAAAATGTAAATTTGTAGTGGTATAACTGCCTAAAATATGATGGAATTAGTCCTGCTAGCAGTGATTTATCCCATGTCACCAAGAGAAAAATAATAAAACTTAACATTACAAAACAGAAAACTCCTATTAAAGCTTAGTGCTATAGCAAACAATTCCCACTACTAAATAAACCAGGAGTCACTATAGATATTGAATATATCTTAAAAGAAACGATAAGTAATTAAAAATTGACAAGACTGCTCTAATGGAATGATGATGGCTATCAAGGGTAATGTCCTAACAGAAAATAAGCCACTGAACAAATAGATCAATTAAACCTATAAGAAAATTTGTGTACTCTGGTACAGTGGTTTTTCCAAGAGAGGCTATTCTAGAGACAACAGTCTACCATGGGCAAGTATAAGAAAAAAAGTAAGAGTATTTTGTAGGAAGTACAAATTTTACTACTCACCTACTGGGATTCAAAAGTAATTTGTACAGAGAAAACGTTGTCAGTTTGTTTTGTTTTGTTTTTTCCTTTCTTTTTTATTCTTTTTTTCTCTTATCAGGTACATAGAGTCTCAGAAAGCTCAAGAGATGTTTGGACTAACAGGAACATTTAAATCCTTGGTACCTTCACTAAGGTAGCCTACAACCACATGCCAGCACTTGCTGTTAAGTAGCTGAACCAAACAGATCTACTAGTGTTTTATTTATTTTGTGTATTGCAAGCGTATAGGCTGCAGTTTATCACAATGACAGCTAAATCTATCATCCTCTACCTGGAGCTATAATAGGAGTGCTCTCAAATCAACAAGTCTTTCCTTCAGAGTAACTGAACTGTAAATTGTCCTTGACCAGTCAGACAAACAAAAACAACCTTCCCTGTTAATCTGCTGAAGACAAACAGTTCACTGTCTTTCATGGCAATGGTGTTTTATATGTCACATCCTCCACACAATGCTATTCAGCTTTCAGGTTCGAAGGCTTAGTAAGATAGTAAGAAAAAGATGCAATCTGACCTCCATAAAAGTAAATAATCATTTTGGTTATAGGAACATGGATTATTTTTATTTTTTATTTTAAATTAAAATGAGGTTTCCCAGATTAAGAACGTATTAGTGAAATCCAAGCTCTTTCTACTAGACAGAGAACTTCCAACAACATGGGCATGACAACCTAATCTTGTATCAAACACAGGAAAATTTCTATTCTTGTGCAGGATCAGGAAACCAATTTCATTAAAAATAGTTACAGAATTATCTGGGATGATGCAGATACTGCATTGTTCTAACTTTACACATTAAAAGTGACTTATGAAATTACTGGAAATAATTTTCATGTAGATTATTTAATGTGTTTATTGCAGCACCCAAGTGCAGGTATTTTTTATCTCATCACTTTCTGTAACTAATTTTTTTTAAGGTATTTTGCCAAAAAGCATTCCTGCAAGGCTCCATTAAAGAAATGCTGACACATTATGTTACAGTATGTTACAGTATCTTGGGTTCTATCAGTCACATTTCATTACTTTTACATAACATGGCTCTATTGATGCAACCTGATCTGACATGTCACACTGCACTGTCAGCAATAAACTTTGACTAAAAACTTTTTATTCTCAAAACCACTACGCCTAGGCAAAATATAAGAAATTACTGCACCTATTCCTTTATCACTGCAAATAATTTAAGTTCAGACTTCAGCACCATGCCTGTATGTTAGTACTGAATAATTCCCTGCTGTATTTGTGCATACTATGTTCAGTCAAAATATGGAGTAGTTGAGAGTATTTTACTACTGGTACATCTTTATTCAGAACATCCAGAGGTGCCTGGGTCAACAGTTTCCTATTTATTCAAATTTATATTGACTAGCTTCAGAAGGCAAAGCTGACAAAATGATTAATTAGACTTTATAACTCATTGGCAACCTGCAGTTTAATAGAATTAGTAGAGCTTAAGTTCATCTTTAAATACCATGACGGTTTTAATTTTAAAAATGTCAAATTACATTTTTCAGTGGATGCAAAATAGAAGATGACTTATTCTAAACGTACTTATGGAAAACTGAAAAAGACTAAATAGGCACCATCTTTAACACTGGATTTTTATGACAACTAAAATGTTTCAGATAGCTGATTCCCTTTTTACTTTTTCCACATTAAGAAGCAATATGCCTTGTACAGAGAGTAAGCTGACTGAGCACAAAGGTTCTTGTGTTTATAGCGTTGGCACGTGTGCATTTTTGTGATCTATTAAAAATATTTAAACTTAATTTCAGCAAAAATACTGGCAAACTCTACACGGTGAAACAGTTACTAAATTAGTACTAATGATAACATTTTGGCCTTAAATGTAAAAAAAGTCCACAGGACATGCATAACCGCATGAAAGTTGGCAGACATATTTGTTTCATATGTCAACTCTTACTTGTAAACTTCAAATTCAAATGCAGGTTCCAATAAGCCACATTTAAGTATATGTGAAAAATAAGTAAAATTCGTACTGAATAAGAAAAGTTTCTTTCATCTTTATTTCCACCCCCTGGTGCTATTATGCGGCCTGACTTAGGGGAAGACAGCAATACTATTCACAATGGTTTTGCTTATTTCTTTAACATTTCTAATACAGACAAACAAGTTCTCAATTTTCAATTGAAACAATCTTTCATTCTTAGTAGGGGATGCTACCTTTTTGCACAAAGCCATATAAGTAAGAGACAGTATATTCATGTTAATCAGAGTTTCTAACTTAATTTCAGACTAAGCTGCACGAAGCCTCAGTCTCCATAAGGGATGAAGTTTGGCAAAGGTGGACAGCTCTAACAAGAACTGGAGTGCAAATCCTCCTAGTGCCAGTAATGCTTAGCCCTATATTATTCTTACAGGCTTTAACTGGACCGTTAATTTTGAAATTCTACTATTACAGGAAATGAAAAAAAAAACAAAAAAAAAAAAAAAAACAAAAAACAAAAAAAAAAAAAACACAAAAAAAAAAAAAAAAACAAAAAAAAAACAAAAAAAAAAAAAACAAAAAAAAAAAAACAAAAAAAAAACACCTATGCTTTGCCCCCCGCCATTGAAAACATGCATTTTTAATTGACCTCTGACTTTTATAAAACACCCCCATCCAATTGAAAAAGCCCACTGCATTCAAACATTTTCTGTCTATGCAAAGTCCAGGCCTTTGTTTAAGGCTGTTTAAAAGAGAAAAATATAGGGAGGTAACAGAAAATCAGGCACTGTGTTTAGATGAGAGTAGAAACTTAGTCCTTTGAACCTTTGGCTACATACATATATATATATGTGTGTGTGAATTTATATCTGAATAGGAGCTACTGTCTACGGAGTTTCTGCAGATTTTACTACCAAAAGTCCAAACGAGCCAATCTTCATATAAACTTAGCAACAAAGTCTGTTTCCTTCGGTACTAAGGGCACATCTGGAGTTGTTGTACCTCTTCCTGCATACTCTCAGGTAAGCCTGCCACTCATTTTTATCATTTAAATTGGTACAAACTGTTCAGTGTAAGTGGTGCCTAAATGCTCAGCTGGGGACACACTTGTTCTTTCTTTCTGTGAGCCTTTCTAACATCACACCAGTCTTTATTGCTCTTTAGGGAAATGTCCCTCTTTTACATCCTGACCTTTACGTATCCCTGCAAGAGGGAACATTTCAAGGTATAATGATGCAAAATTTATGTAAACATTAAAACCTGTCACTGATACTCTGGTCCTTCTGTTTGTGCATTTCCTTAAGAGATACAACGTCACACAAATCACCTGCAGTCTTCTATACAGCTTTATAGATACAAATACAGCAGATAGTCCAACCTTCATCCCAGTTCTAAACCCAAGTGTTGAATTTGCTATTAATTTGTTTTCCTTGTGTGTTTCCTCTTTTCTGGTTATTTTTTGTTCCTGAATATAGCCTGCCTAAGGAACAAGTGTATACGTGTCAAAGTCATTAATTGTTTCTAGTTCACCTGCTTTCCCAGAGCATGTGATTAAGCTTACATGTATGACCAACTGGCAAGAAGAACTGATATGAAAGGTCAGATATATGACTTTATTATTAGTCATGACTTGAAATTAACTTTAAACTTATTCCATGATGTGTAAAGAAAAATAAAAAAAATAAAGGGGGAAGATGTTTTACAAACCATAGACCATGTAGATTGACAATACATACTGAAGCCAACTTAAGCAACTGATGAAGAAGTGGTGTCTTAAAGGGAGGAACTGCTAGGTAAATCATACAGTAAGCCTTATCTTCTAGCTGCCTAGAGTGCGTGACTGGTAACTTAGTTTACAAGTGAGATACCAGTGATGTAGTCTTCTCAACTGGGAATACCGAGAGATTAGTTTATGTCCATGCTAATGACAGTACCATGGTGTGATGTATATTATAACAAATAATCAGAATAAAAAGATCTCAAAATTGATCCAGTATCTAGAATTGGAAAAGAAAAAAAAAAAAAGACTTATCTGTTTCTCTGTTTACTGACCTGGGGTGGAGGGGGGGGAGGGGGAAGTGGGGAGAGCACAAGAAGTTGGAAGGGGGATGCAGCTGGGACAGCTGACCCTGACTGACCCAAGGGGCATTCATACCGTATGGCATCATGTTCAGCATATAAAGCCGGGGGAAAGAGGAATGGGCTGACACATGTTCAGAATGATGGCATTTTGTCTTCCCACATCACCCATTTGTGTGATGGAGCCTTGCTTTCCTGGAGATGGCTGAACACCTGTCTGCCCATGGGGAGTAGTGAATGAATTCTTTATCCTACTTCGCTTTCTCACAGAGCTTCTGCTTTACCTATACAACTCAACCCATGAGACTTTTCACTTTTACCCTTTCAATTCTCTCCCCCATCCTGCCAAGGAGGAGTGAACAAGCAGCTGTGCGATTCTCAGCTGCCCACCGGGTTAAGCCACAACACACCATAACCTCCCCCCTCCCCCCGTGCTCTCCCTAACTACACTGGGTGAAGCACTTCCCTGGTGGAAATGAAAAGTTCAGTTTCAATGTGATGCAGCTGATGACGTGGGAGAAATGCCCCAGGCAAGCTGTAACTGCCAGAGGAACACCACGATGCCAGAAGCCCGCATCAGAGAGCAAAGAAACTGTACAGAAAGATCTACAAACAGGAAAGGGGAGAACCAAGATGCCCACGCTCTGCTGTTTTTCATATTAACAGACATTAGTAAAGTCAGGTTAAGTCATCCAACTCCAGAGACTGAATGAGAGGAGGAGGTGGTAAACATCAAGAACAGCCAGTTCATTCTAATGTGACAAAATAGTGCAAGACCACCGGAAAAAAGCTAGAGCAGGATTAAGTAAAAAAAGCATCCTGAAGTTAATGACATTCAAACCCCTCATAGCTAACTGAGCAATACTTGTTCACAGCTTTGCAAAAGTTTTGATGCATTTATGTGTGTAGTGTTTTACCTGCAACTCCTCACAAATTACAAGTCTACCTTCAATGACTGGACACACAATTTAGGCATTAGACATAATGTATTAATGCATGTGGCTTCTTCAAAAGTTGGGATGAGAAGTTTATAAAAATCGATTTTTCATTCTATTTGGCAACCATTTAGATTCAAGCAACTCACCAATGATACAACACTGACTTTGGGGGGTTTCATATACTGATATTTAAAAAAAAAATAAACACACGGCTATTTATTTCTGATCCATACCAAGTTCTCAATTTTTTCAACGAACCAGTTGATCTCCAGAACAGAGACACTGCTGGAATTCTAGATAGCCCTACTGATGTACCCACATTTAAATAAAAGCACATTTAGCACCTCTCTTCTACATCTGTCTGAAAGTAAAGCGTCCCACAATTATTCTTGTTTCTTTTTTTTTTCCAGACAAAATCAGAAAGTCATCATTAACACATGTGCACTACCCCTTCTTTTGGCCTTAAAAAAATATAAGAATTTAAATTATATGGTTTCTGCCTGACTTGATACCAAATTAAATGTAAAAAAATCCCATTTTTTTTACAAGAAGCAGATACACCCCAAACCCAACATTTGTACCACCATAGTACAAATCACATTCTTGCCAGTTATTGCAAGAGTGCTTGCAAAATTCAGAACATTCTGTGGCATGTAACATGATATCAATTTTAGAATAGAAAAGGGCCATTTTTTATGGGCTACAACAAAGACCTCACTGTATTTTAGACACTTCTATAAAGAAAATAAATACACACACAACACGCATAGTCATAAATATATCTCCAACACATAAATAAACTTCTAAGAAACTTCTGGACATTAAAGAGGCATAAAAATATAAAGCTATTACATATACACGCTGGAAATTCAGGTAAAAGGTTCCTACATAATAACATCACTTCTAACTAAAAACTATTTCAATTCCTATGCTTGTAGTTGGTACTTGTATATGCCATGAGACACACATAAATGATTCCATGAAATGGCAGGAAAGTTATTTCCAATGTAAAATTAAACATTAACTTTTGAGAATTCTTATGTAGCATTTCTTCATGATTCATACCCCTTCTTATTTACGAGAACCAAAATTATATTTAAATGCCTACACTTCTGGGAAGAGACCTATTTTGTAGGGGGATTGGAACTAGATGATCTTTAAGGTCTCTTCCAACCCAAACTATACTATAATTCTATGACAGCTGACAGAAATAAAATCTACAGAGTTACAGGTTCAAGGTTTTGTTTCAGAAATGAGACATTTTCTGCAATGTTGATGTAATTCCTCACTTCAGGAACTGGAAAGCATATTCGGCACAGAGAGAACGGCAGTGCAAGAGTGTTTGTGATGACTGGGTAATAGAAAATGGCCAGGGCATCTATGCAGCCCTTTGTCTGCCGATAGATTCCCAATAAGCAATAGTGACACATGTAAGGAAACCAGATCCCTATGAGACTAAATTAAATCTAGCAGAAATTTGCAGGTTGGATTTTGATCATGAACCTAGTAGTCAAGAGGGAGCTGGCAAATAAAGCAGCATAGGCAGGCTTTGCCTGTTAGCAGTGAAATATTTGTGTATGTATTTTATAGAAAATGCCAATAGACAGGTCTGATGGTTCTTCAGGAAGAAGTAATTTTCCACTTAAATGCATATGCATATTAACTTCTCTAGTACTGTGCAAATGAAGAAGCAATCTGTAAGAAACTTAAAATAAGCATACTGAATGAGATTCAAAAAAGCCAATTCAGCATATATGGTACACATGACTGATCATAGAACGATAATGAATAACAATATCCCTTTGATGTTAATTAGTTGCACTTGCTAAGGCAATGCTAAGTGGGTTTACAACAATCAAGTAAGAAAAATCAAAATCTCAATAAACCTTTTGGGATGTAAAACCAATAAAGATTTTTTTAAAAAGAAAAGCAAAACAACAACACTACCAAGAACTTCCTAATTCCTTGGGTTAGCTAAAGGCCATAGTAAAGACTTGGGGGAAAAAATTTTAAAAAATAGAGAAATACTGAAGGTAGAATTCTGTCAGAAATGTCTATGCCTTTTTTTAAAAAAGCAAAACAAAGAAAAAACCCCACTAAGCAACAAACACCACAACACAATCTGCAGGGCAGCAAAGAACAAGCATGTTGGCACTAAATTCAAACAACAGAGTCAACAGCAAACACAACACAAACTTACCTAAATTTTATGAAAATAGAGATGTATGTACTCATGACTGACAGATTAACAATATTAAAGAGGTGAATTAATGCATTTTTTCTTATTTTGAGTCAATATTCTTTCTTGGATCTCCTATCAGCTGAGTATCTTTTTTACGATGCGAGACAAGAAATGCATCAATTGGGTAAGGAGTAGCACTGGTTCCCCTCCTCTCTCCAGCAAGTTCTTTGGCATAAAGAAAAAAAAGATTTAGTGGTGGATTGAAGGACTTGCTAAAAGCTGTACAGCTGAACAGGGGGACTTCACTGCATTTGTCGAGCACCTTATTTGAGAATTTTATTTTTTGCAGCTCTCAGAAACAGAAATTACTATCACATTTTGCTCCATCTTCTATGTCATGGAGAAACAGAGGCACTCATGCAAAATGATTTTACAGTTTCTCAGATAAACTGCTAAATCATTTTGCTTGCAGGAAGCCGTCTGGGAAATGACGCTGCTCTTAGTGTCATAGTGAAACTATTTACAATTCTGCCTAGATGCCAAAAAAAAGTTAGAAAAGTTGCAAATTAAGACTTACAAGTTGCTCTGAAATGGCAGATTAGTTTTTTTTTTGTTGTTGAAAATTACTTTGTTATGTTTAGTCTATATATTTGGGTTTTTCTTTACATTTTAGGAAAAGAACTGTGCAGTTGCACAGGCAAATGACAAGTACTACATCTATCAATAAAATACAGATACTTTTCCAAGCTGTAACTTTTCCAGCTCTAACTCACTAGATTTTCTTGAGAAATCAGAGGTGGTGAGACTCATCTCACTTGATCAGTTTGGTACTCATAAAACACCATTTATTTTTATTGTGTGAATAAATACCCCTTTCTTTCACTTGCCCCAGTACTCTTGCAGCAGTAAGGACACAGACCAGATGAAGCCAAACTTATAAGTAATGATGCAATACATTATCCTGAGCTTCTAATTCAAAATGAGACATTACACTTGTTGCAAACTAGTCAAACTTTGCTCTACAGATAGTGCTATTAATTTATTTGATAGTCATTACTGTGATATTTGCATGCTTCACAAATGCTACTTCTATTAGTTTTCAAAAACCTTGCTAGAAAGAGAAGTTGTTATTGTCATTACTAAATAACAAGGTGAGATGAAAAGGCTTGGGAGCAAAAGTATCAGTCAACCTTGATTTTATGGCTGGCACAAGAGTTCTGTTTTTTTCAGTAATTTGTGTATCAGGTGCTGTCTGTTCACAAACAACTCCCAACAATTTCATTTGCAAGTACTGAAAAAACCCCACTCACCTTAATGTACGAAACCGCAAACCCAGAATGCAAGGAACACACAAGTAGCTAATTCTGCTAAAGAAGTCCGAAATAAATCACCGGGTGGAACTACATTCTAACTCTGACACACCTGAATGCCATTTCAGCCTCTACTTCAGTTGCCTACTTAATAATTAGAAGTATTTTCAAAATATTAGAAATTAATTGGCATATATGGAAAACATTCATGCAACTAAAAACAACGGATACCACCTGACAGTAAAAAAGCCAGCGCATATTAAGCCAAAAATTTTACATTTGGTTAATGAGCTTGGTACCTAGCATGTTGTTTTGCTAAATTTCTTGTTATGATGAATTTTTACCCTTTTCTTCTTCTCTCTTCTCCATTTACACACAACATCATTAATAGAATTAATAAAATACACAGAAAAAGCTACAGATACAATATAAGCTTGCACAGATTTGCACTTACAAATCTAAGGAAGTGCCAAAAGCTTCCCGTATAAAATCCATACAGCACACATCCTGAAGGGGCTGTAAAACTGAAATCTACTTACTTTCATGGCTTAATTTGAGCAGACTACTATGTGTATCAGAAAGCCTAATGTTTAACCTACTTCATAATAGGTAACAGCAAGAATAAACTACTGTCAATATATGGTTTGAGAAATGAATGTGATAATGCTAAAAAAATGAATAATAATATTACTATTTGTATCTTTTATAATCTAAATTGTATTTCCCCAAACCCCAAGAGTGCATTAACAGATTTACCCAGGGGATGCTCACAATCTAGCAACTCAAACCTTCAATTAGTAAATGTGCTCCCTGCTCACGGATCTTGTTCCTTTGCTGTTTGAGCTGTCATGGCCAGCCAGATATCAAAACATTCAAAACTGAGTAATCCTGCTTTCATATAATATCAAAAATTCCTGAATTCATCTGAAATCCAGGATTTCATTCACACTTGAACACTTCTTCCTGAGGACAGAAAGTCTGACTTATCCCTAAACATTTGATGTTCTCAGAAAATATGCTGCTGCAGCTTTTCTACCTTTCCAATTCTATGGGATATCATAACAGAGTCACAGCACAGGAAGGGAAAAATACACATATGAAACTCAAAAGCAACGTAAGCACAAAGAAATTACAACATTCCATAAATATTCCAATTCCTGGATCGCCAAAATCTTTCCGTGAAGGAGCTCAAAAAAAACTGCCATCGAAAGAAACACACCCTACTAAACCGCACGTGCAACCCTGTTATTGTAGAAAACACACCTTAAATGTGGTTCATATCACAAGCATTCTAGGTTAAGAAACACGTGGTAAAATGATCTTACATATCAAGTAAAAACTAAACCCTTAGGGTAGGAAAAGACCATGTTCCTACTGTGTTTAAATTTCTGATAGTTCATTGTATCTGCAGTGATTATGTTTGTAGCATTAGGTTGATCAAAAAACAGGACAGCAATCTTATGCATTTCCTAGTCAATAAAAAAAAAAAGAAAAAAGAAAAAGGACTGATCATACTTTGATTTAGGTTCTTATCATCTGATAGCCTTAACTTCATCGCTATGTAAGAAGATGGGGGAAATGATTTATTGTTGACTGTCATTCTTTCTGCAGATGAATAATCTTCTTCCTCAGTATTAAAGTGGCTTTCAGGCAAATCAATCAACCATAGATCATGTCATAAGGCTGTCCTCTGATGTTAATAAAGCATTCAGTAATAAGGAGCTTTATGTATTGTATTTAGACACAGAAATACTGTAATATCCTGTTTAAAAAGGGACAACCTTGCCTGTGATCTTGTTTTAAAATATGGTTTAACACACACAGATAGCTGTAAGTTTCTTAATTCTGCAACACATACTGTGTGCAGGAGAGCAACAGTTTGGTAAATATGGTTTCCAAATAAAGGGATCAAGTCAGAATTACAATAGTCAACTGAAGGTGCGGACTGTGTGAGGAATGGACACCATGTCAAAGAATTAAGGTATTCCACTTTGAAAATGAGTATTCCTATATATCCTAATGTTCCTACATAACTGAGAGACCGCCTTTTAGATTATAAAGAAAAAGAAGAGAAGGATAAATGTAGAACATCATATATACTTAAGCCTTGCTTTAAAACTGCTTCTTCTTCCATTGTATATCATAACATGACAAGATAATGAAATGTCAGAACTGAAGAACACACAACATTTCCTAGCCTAAATTCAGCACAAGCATAGCGTAATTTTCAGGTCAGGTATTCACAGAAGCGGGTAATTTAAATTATCTATGAATGCTTTCAAGTTACTGAAAATTCATTACCTCCATCTCTAATAATAACGAAAAACGACATTTACTGCACAATTTAAATATTTAGAGGAATGACTGAATAATGACCTATCTCATGGTCATCAAATTCAGTTCAGTAATTGAACAATGAAAGAATAAAGAAGTAAAAGTACAACAAGAGGTTTCTGGGAAACAGAGAAAGAATTCACTTTCTAAAACCTAAAATTTTTACTTAAATTTTCTGCATGTATTTGTCAAATGTTTAGCCCTGCAAGCTGATCTTTGTTGGTCTTAATGGTTCGACATGACACTCCATTATCTTTTCTTTAGTAAAGGTTGGCTACTCCGGAATAACTGCAAGTATTAAACCAATTGACACATCAGACTTTCTAAGCGGCTGTCATGATCATGTCTGTTCAACATTTGCAGTGACATGGATACTGGGTAACAGCTCACAGACTGTTTCACGACAGGATCAACATTTTCCTTACTGAACAGAGACTTTCCTTGTAGGAGTGAGCAATCCCAAACTAGAAAGACTGATACCACATGAAGATGTGGATAAGGCACAGTTCAAGAAGTGACCATGTAAGGAAGCTCCTTATTGTAGCACAGAAATTAATTTTGAACCTCATATGGTAGAAAACCAGATACTTAAAGGATGCAAAAAAGTATTTGCAGCGACAGTGAAGTGAGTGAATAAAGTGAATCAAGCAGCCGTGGGATTTATGCTCATAAGGAAGCAATTTCATTGTTGGCAGTTTAAAAATTAAGAGACTGCAGGGAAAATACAGGAAGAGATGATGAACTGTTTTAACAATTTGGATTTGAAACAACTGCAGAGAACAGTCATATCATATTTAATCTGGTGTGCTGCAATTAACACGGAGGTGAAGGGTTAAAGACTTTAAATTTGCTTGCCTAAAGTAATTCATAGAATCATAGAATAGTAAGGGCTGGAAAGGACCTCCAGATCATCGAGTTCCAACCCCACTGCCATGGGCAGGGACACCTCCCACTAAACCATGCCATCCAAGGCTATGTCCAACCCCACCTTGAACGCCGCCAGGGATGAAGCATTCACAACCTCCCTGGGCAACCCATTCCAGGGCCCCACCACCCTCACAGTAAAGAATTTCTTCCTCAGATCCAATCTAAACCTCCCCTGTTTAAGTTTAAACCCATTACCCCTTGTCCTCTCACCACAGTCCCTAATGAAGAGTCCCTCCCCAGCATCCCTATAGGCCCCCTTCAGGTATTGGAAGGCTGCTATGAGGTCTCCACGCAGCCTTCTCTTCTCCAGGCTGAACAGCCCCAATTTTCTCAGCCTATCTTCATACGAGAGGTGCTCCAGTCCCCTGATCATCCTCATGGCCCTCCTCTGCACTTGTTCTAACAGTTCCATGTCCTTTTTATGTTGAGGACACCAGAACTGCACACAATACTCCAAGTGAGGTCTCACGAGAGCAGAGTAAAGGGGCAGGAGCACCTCCCTCCACCTGCTGGTCACACTCCTTTTGATGCAGCCCAGGATACAGTTGGCCTTCTGGGCTGCAAGCGCACACTGCCAGCTCATGTTCATTTTCTCATGAACCCACACCCCCAAGTCCTTCTCCACAGGGCTGCTCTGAATCTCCTCCCCGCCCAACCTGGAGCTGTGCCTGGCATTGCTCCGACCCAGGTGGAGGACTTTGCACTTGGCATGGTTAAACTTCATCAGGTTGGCATCAGCCCACCTCACAAGCGTGTCAAGGTCCCTCTGGATGGCATTCCTTCCCTCCAATGTATCAACCGAACCACACAGCTTGGTGTCATCGGCAAACTTGCTGAGGGCGCACTCAATCCCACTGTCCATGTCACCCACAAAGATGTTGAACAAGACCGGTCCCAACACCGATCCCTGGGGGACACCACTCGTTACCGGTCTCCAGCTGGACATTGAGCCACTGAGCACTACTCTTTGCGTGCGGCCATCCAGCCAGTTCTTTATCCACCAAGTGGTCCACCTATCAAATTGATGTCTCTCCAACTTAGAGAGAAGGATGTCATGGGAGACAGTGTCAAAGGCTTTACACAAGTCCAGGTAGATGACGTCAACTGCTCTGCCCCTGTCCATCAGTTCTGTAGCCCCATCATAGAAGGTCACCAGATTGGTTAGGCAGGATTCCCCCTTAGTGAAGCCATGCTGGCTGTCACCAAGCACCTTGTTGGTTTTCATGTGCCTTAGCATGCCTTCCAGGAGAATCCGCTCCAAGATTTTGCCAGGCACAGAGGTGAGACTGACTGCTCTGTAATTCCCTGGCTCATCCATTTTTCCCTTCTTAAAAATGGGGGTTATATTTCCCTTTTTCCAGTCATCGGGAACTTCACCTGACTGCCATGATTTTTCAAATATGATGGACAGTGGCTTAGCAACTTCATTTGCCAGCTCCTTCAGGACAATCCTTACCAATTACTATGTAAGACCCAGATTTTAAACTGGTCAGAATGTGAACTACTTTTAAACAGCACCTAAGGTTTTAATTCCTGAGGAATACAAAGTAGCATTTCCTACAATATTTATTTCCTAGCAGGAGCAAAAAGCAAAACCATCATGCAGCCCAGCTTCTAAGGGTTCTAAGAGCTGGTGATGTGAGAATCGTACGCCAGCACAATCAGGCCTCCAAACATTTAATTTTACTTCTAAGTTTTGTTGCACTGTTCTGCTTTCTCTGCGAAACCTTACTTGGCTAAAAGTTTCACTGCAATTATTGCATTGCAATCAATGCTTTATTTTTGTATTAATCTTTGCTATTTTGTTTTCAATTTCCATTCTAGAGATCATTGTGGGCTAGGATTTAGTAGCCTCATACGTTTGAATTTAGGTCAAAGCAGCCAGTTAGCTTCGTTATCTGGTTAAACTGCTGAGTTATTTGCTATCCTGATGGCACTGAATTAGATTGCTAAAGTACAGCCTTTACAATCCGTCATTTTTCCAGATCTTTCAAGTGCTGTTGATATCATCCTGGAAATTTCAATCACTAGAGTTGGAACAGCTTTGGAAATTACTGATGTCTATAATAAGGTAATATGTCACAGCAACAATGTCATTTTCGTACAGATTCCAGACTGTGTAGGTATTAAAGAAAATGAAAAGGGAGATAAAGCAGTCAAAAAAGCTTTGCAAAATAATTCAGAAGTCATTGAGAAAAGAGAATTTGGTCAGTCAATGAACAAAAAAGCAAAGCCAAACGACTAATTCTGGCAACTGAAGGCTAAAGAAGGGTAACTTAATTTACAATAGAAGAATATTCTATTTCTGTGCCCAGCTACCAGACCCCACAGAAATGGCAATAACACCCAAGAATCACAGAGTGTTTCTTCCTACGTGCTGTAAGATAGACTAATTAAACCTGTATGCAGAAACTCTTTTTCTCAGATGAGAGTCCTACAATTAACATTCTCATCGAAGACTGATTCAATGTAAACTTCTTACGACAGTCAAAATACTGTTCAGCAATGTACAAGATTTGGTATTCAATTTAAGAAACCTAATATTTGCAGAAGGGGACATGTTCTCTTATTTGAATAATTATTAAATGCAAATATAGAAGATCGAAGAAGAATGAAAAATCAGATAGTACCTTGCAGCTTGCAATTACTGGAGCCAAAACTGTCTATTAAGACATACTTCTATGTTTTTTCAGCTAACGTGTAAGTAAAGTATCAATACTATATAGTTTGCAATATATGCTTTAATGACATTATTATGGAATTTTACTTTGAGTTACTGAAAACCCAGTAAATAAAAGGCTGACAGAAGAACTGTTAACATGATGTTTAGGGGAAAGAATGCCAACACTAAAATGTAAATTAGACCCGACACTTCTCACTGAAAGTCATACTTCAATTATGAAATGTATCCCAGCCTTATACTGAGGAACACTACCCAGGGAGAAAGAGTACTTTCAGGATACTGTAATCAAGAATTCTACTTCCTTTACTTACCTGAATAGTTGCTTAAGCTAAGGAGAAAAGAAATCCAAATGGCAGTGAAACTGTATACAAATATTGTGCATTGTTGAAACAAAATTCAACAACTGTAAGTGAATAGGTAGATATTTACCTCCAGTGACAAATTATATATTAACTATATCTATAAAACTGTATGCATACACAGTATGAGGCATTCTTATATGCATGTATGTTAGTTGTACATGTTGTACATCAAACAGTAGAAAGTACTTTTGCAAAAAATGTAGCCGTCTTGTATACCACATAAACTAGGAAGCTTGTACTTATGTGATTATATTGGATGACCTGTTACAAGTAGAATCACATGATGCAGAGCCATATTTCCACAGAATACGTCAATTTTTGAACCAACAGTAATATATGCAACAATAATATATATGCATTTCCAATGATAGTAATAATTGCACAAAACAAGAAATAGAAACTGCATTGATACTCATACAGTTCTTTCCCTTTCCATTCTCCTTTATTATTATTATTTACCTCTATAAAATAGTTAAAAGTGGGAGACTAAGCTCAGCTACAGCCATCTTGGGTAACACTGCAGTAATGGCCAGAAAAACCGAACATCACTACCTAGAGGTACACTCCCAAATCTATCCTCTGACACTTAATTAAAATCAATATGCACAGATACAGAGAGGAATCTGAATTTGGATGCAATGCAGATTTTTGGAAGAGACTACTGATGTCTTCCTTTTTATATGCCCACATTGAGATACCTTAACTGGGGTTAGCTTCCTGGAAGCTCTGAATTGCTGAGCATCCATCATTGAAGGCTGCTGTCCTTGCTGGCTTTGGTAGCATACAGGCACTACAAAAGCACCATACTGCTATCTAAAACAAACCCACTACTTCTTCCAGTTTTTATCAGACTGGGTCACAGTAAGAGCACAATCCTTCTACTGTTCAAGGAACAGTGTATTTAAGGAAGACTGTATTTAGAACCAATACCATCAACAGAAACATGGTATGTCAAAAGCTTTATTTTTCAAATCATGTACTGAGAGCTGACACCTATCAATGCCAAATGACCACTTTCAATGCCCTTATGCCAGTGCCAAAGACTTTTCATTATGGAAACGTTAATAAACATTTGGCCACTAGACATGGCCTCTTTTCTTCCCTCTACCACAATCATGGCTGGCATTTCTTATCTGCATGTTTGCATAGTGCTGCTTGCCTGGCTGTGAAGAAGCTGAATATACCTCTCTCCCCTTTGTGGGTACTTACACATTCTGCCAAAGCAAACAGCAATGGGAACTATGCTGCTGTGATCTGTGTGGACAGGACCAGCAGCAGGTCCTGGACAGCAGTCTCTGCTGTGGAATGTGATCTGCTGCCAGCTCCTCATGCATTCAACACTCAGGAAAACCCTCAACATTAGTTCTGCATATGGCTTTACTGTTCTGAAAATACAATTCACCTTTCAAGAGTGGAAAACGATAACAGTGCTGATCTATATTTGAGCCTGAAGCACCCTCCCACACACTTCTCAGTGGAAACGCAAGTGCAAATCCAGCAAGTCATGGCAGTTTAAAAGAGGCTGAGATGCTCATAGTAGCAAACTCTGAATCAAAACCTTTCAAAATACCCAACATATGCAATTTC
The DNA here is from genome assembly GCA_039720435.1 of Amazona ochrocephala. NCBI lineage: Eukaryota > Metazoa > Chordata > Aves > Psittaciformes > Psittacidae > Amazona > Amazona ochrocephala. The sequence continues at coordinate 16,376,289 of CM077883.1, forward strand.
ATATATACAAGAGCAGGAAAGGGAGTGCTATTAACAAAAGTGGAAAAATCCTTGAGATATAAAATCTGGAGATGGAGAGTATGGTAACGTGCAAATCATCTTTTCAGAAATAGGTATGTGTTTTTCAAGGAGTACAAACATTAAAAAGAAAAAAAGAGGAAAAAGTACAAAAGGACAGGGAAAAAGAAAGGAAAACTTGAAAATATTTTACTACCCTCTAGTGGCGGAATGTGAGATGGACAAGAACAGGAAAAGTTTTAAGGTGGGTACATGTACTTTTTCAGCTATCGAGAAGAAACTGTTAAAAGCTTTTATTTTGTGTCTTGCTGAATCATACTAGGTAACCTAGGACACGATATGAAGACAAAACTCTCACTGATTTAACTCTTATAGCTACCAGTGCAGAACAATTTTTACCGTGAGTTTAAGCTTCGTAAGAAAATTTCAGATATCATTTCACACAGCGGTTATTGAAAACAGTTTAAATGTTTAATATTAATTAAACTAACTAAAATTTTTAAACCCCATTTTACTTAACAATATTTATGTTCTGCTTAAGCATCAACACAAAATTTAGTCAAGTTCATCACTTTTACACATTTCACTGACTTCAGGTCTTCCTAAAATATTTCACTACTTAGAAAATTAAAATGTGTAAGGCTCAAAAATACAATACATTTATGTATTTATGGCAAAACATAGAATAAGTATATAGATGTCTTACCTTCACTGAACGTCTGCGAGTATTTATGTCCCATCCCTAGCTTTTGCTATGTCTTCTAGGATATCAACTTCTAGCATGATCTCAAAATATTTAATCAGCTTAGGGGGAATTGTGTGTTTGTTGCTGATTTTTTAATAGGTGGATATGTGGGAGCCTCAAAACCATTGTCTGATCTAACATGAAAGGCTGAAAACTGTAAATGAACTGAACCAGTAAGCCCAACATCAAAGCATCTCCATTTGCAGCAACACTGTATCTATCCTCAGTCCAATGCTCAAGCAGGAGGTTCCAGAGAAAGGTCTCTCTAAATCATTAATAACCGAAATACAGGCTGGCCTTAGCAAATGCTTTCTATAAATCACACTATTTTTTAGCTGACCTTTTATAATTTTCTATGTGGCCCCTCCAACAATTATTCATCCATACTAATTATTCATCAGATTAGGGCACTACTAGGTAGCCAGTGAGCGAATTTGCATCAGGTTGGTTTGGGGTTTGTCTGAAAATTAGAGATCTTTAAATGCCTAATCAAGTAAAAATAAAATAAGACAATATATGATGTCCCTCCCAGCCTCCCTAAATCCACCATTTTTTCACTAGAATAGTGGAACATGGGGAAAACACCCAGTAGCGCATATGTCAGAAAACACAGCAAAGCAAGCTGCAAAAATATATGCATGTCCCTGCTGGAAAGCAACCTAAATCCCGAAAGGGCAACTCCTACAGGACAAGGTCAGATGTCTGTAAAAAATCAGCAGGTAAAGCCAGTGAAGCTTCCTAGAGTGCTATATAGCACAGTACAGACTGAACGGTCTTTGTGATGCTTTCACAACTTACTAAAGGGCTTGTCTGGCTAGAACTGACCTGCCATGGTGCTACCAGTGTCCAGAAATACAAACACACATATTTGAGATTGTCTTACATAAAACCTGCTTGCCCTGCAGAGTTTATTAATTTGTCATTCAGCTGTGCAAGAACATCTATACTTACAACTAAGCCTGTGAAATGGCTAAGAAAACAAGTCTTCATTTCTCTGGGAAAGACCATAATTCCCTTCCTCAAAATGCTCCAATGCCCCTGCTTCGGGGGATATTCCACTATTGCTCTCCTTCTGTTGAGACATATGACTACAAACCTGCTCTTCTCACAAGCAGATAAATGTTTTCTCTCGATCACAGTAAACTATGTCTGTCAGCTGCTCATTCCCCCACAGTCGTTCATTGTATATTTTGTATTGATTGTATTTTTGCATGATTTTTTTTCCTGATTTAAAATGGAAAAAATCCCAAACACAACAAACCATTCAGAATCCAAGGAAAATCACTGAGCTATTTGATTACTACTGTCTCTTGTTTCAGCTATTAGCTACATCTTACAAACAGCTGAGGTGCACATCAGCTATCAGGACATACCTATAATAGTTGACAAAGTTCTGAGCCTGAAATCCTTCTCCAAAGCAGTCTGGACTTGGCCATTCTGAAAAAAAAAATAAAAAAAAATAAATAATTCTCATTCCATGTCTTTGTTATGCTCTGCTGTTCCTCCAACAGCTCCTGCACTTTTGTGACTGGGCCACAGCTCACTCACAAGTATCCTATGATTCCCAACCATTGCATTTCCTCAATTACAAACTGTTCACAACTAATACACTTCACCACCACTCTTGTCACATACAATGTTATCATCAGACAAATCTTATATTTTTATGTGATACTCCTTTATGGTGTTACTGTGCTCCAACCCTTCCATTTGGAAACTTATGTCTCTAACAGAAGATTTTATTTTAAGGAAATTCGAACAGATCTAATACACTCTTTGGCAAAAAGATACTAGGGAACTTAGTGTGTACCTTCAATCAACTTTCAATACAACTACAGAATAACATATTAATTAGCTACCTGCAGTCTTTAATTTGTGCAAGTCCCTAGAGATTTCCCTTTGTTCGCATTATACGCAGTGTTAACAGAAAGGTGTCTTTCTGAGCAGTTTCTGAGCCAAGTATACATATTAATTGGTCTGAACTTTTCAATTCAAATTTACTTTTTATAGGACTCCACCCTCTATAAAACATTAACTATGGAGCAGCAGCTGCTAAAGTTCATTTATCTAATCCCATGCATTACTGAAATCCAGTAAGATCACACACAATATTCTAATGCAAAGGAAGTACTATATGTTTTCAGACACTTCTTTCACATCTTCAGCTACTTGAAAAATGCAGGTACCAACAGAAACAGGAGAACAGAAAAAACTTCAGATCTCAGAAGTAGTCAATCCTTAGTAATCTTATTCCTATTGTAGTCTGCACAACTTTGTACAAACAATTTTTCTGCTCAATTTGTCCTTCTGGAAATGACAGCTATCAATTCTACCTGGCTAATACAGATATGCTTGAGGGAAACAAAAATGTCCCTACTTTGAATTACAAGAGCAGAAGATAAATGTCAACTCATTACAGATTACTTAAAGCTTGAGTCTAAACTTACTATGAATTACTTCCTAAATCTAAATGCCAATATCATACTTAGGTTTATTGATTCAGACATATAAACCTATTAACCTTTCTGGGTTATGGCTTGCTGATCTTTTGCAAGTAACTGGTCACAAATGCAAGGATAACAGTAGGGGTTTGCAATACTAGAAAGAGTTTGCCTCAAGTATCCAGTTTCATCAGTAGGTGACAAAAACCTGGGTTGTTTTTTTTTAATTTTCCAGTTTTTGTGGCATGCAATGCATTGGCACTTGAATGCCTACCAGACCATTTTTATATTTTACATAATGCTTGAGCCTGAGATTAGATGCTGAAAAGCCAATTCAAAACAGCACTTTGACATACATAAACAGCAAAGGGATTTAAGAATATGCTTGAGGCTAAACAAGTTGTTCATTGTACTGAGGCTTCAGAGAGGCTCTCTCTAAATTCAGAGAAATTAGACAAGAACCACTGCATCAAAGACAAACCCAAACAATGGAGTTCACATTTCTTAGTTACTCTTTGCCATTACTTATGCAATTGCCTGCTTTGCAAATTCTAATGAGAATCGTAAGTCTCCAAAAAGACACTTTCTGCCCTCTCTGCCCCCTCTCCCCCCCATGCCTCTACTACATGATCTTCGCTACAAAAACGATGATGGTATGAGGTTTAACAAATCCGTTTAAAATTTCAGAGATTTTTCCAGAAACATGAGAAACCTGTCCTGAGCCCCACAGCCAAAAATTGCTACTAAAAATCAACATTACCAAAACTTTAGACAAAACATTTAACAGCAGACTGAATGATGAGAGACTAAACTTGAAGGCCAACAACTAACAAATAACTTCTAAGAACAACGCTCACCAGCAAGTCTCCCTCCTGGAGCTGTCTGCACCAACACAACCTTGCCGCGCTCGGAGCGCAAGCATTCACCTCAGACCATAATTGCTCTGAACCCACTAACACCTGACAGAGCTGAGGGCACGATGCCCTCGCAGCTGCGGTGGTGCTGCAGGTAACGATGCACCCACAGCTGAGCGCAGGAGAGCTGGGCGAGCCCCTGACAGGATTATATTGGGCGCAGGTGCTGGGCTGCTAATGGGGCTGCAGCGTGAGCTTCGGTGAGGGAGGGGCTGTTCTCAGCCGGACACGGCCGGTTCCGGCCGGTCCCAGCAAGGGGTGTAGCCAAGCCAGGCATAGAGCTGGTGGTGCCTCTGGGGAGAGGCTCTGACAAGGGAAAAAGTGTGTCGGGGTGAAAGAAAAGTGTGAGGAAGGGTCTCGGAACAGCAAGGGCAGGGGAAAAGGGAATAGGTGTGAGAGGAAGGTGGTGTTTTACACTGGTTTTGTTGTAATTTTAATTTGTGTAAATTAACTTTCTCCAAATCAAGCCTGGTTTGCCCGTGATGGTTACTGGTGAGCAATCTCCACATCTTTAACTTGACCCATGAGCTTTTCCATCATATTTTCTCCCCCTGTCCTGTTTAGAAGGGGGAATGCAAGAGCAGCTGGGTGGGTGTTTGGCAGCCAGTGAAGCCAACCCACCACACTCAGCCAGGCTTCCCTCTGGGACTTCAGTGTGACCCTGTAAGCATCGCTGTCCCTCTGGTCCTTCTGCACATGGGTGTCAGCAGGCAGCTCATTTGCTGATGCAGCTTCTCTCCACCTGCATTCTTCAAATGCTGCCAGATACCCACCTTCTTCAATAGCAATTGGTAATATTCAGTTTCCTACTTCAGATCAATCATAAGCTCATGTTTTCTTCCCTCAAGCAACCCACTTATACAGGAAGTGGTAGACGATAGAAAGCATACCACACAGTGCTGCTACTTTTCCTCTACCTTGCTTGCTTCCTATTCCTATAAACAGCCTGTGCAAAGAAGAATAGCGATTTCATTCTCATCCCCATAGCTCTTGCTACCACATGCTGAAGGAGATGTTATGCATCTCCTGCTACATGCAGGTCTTTGGTATTTATCCATTTTCCTTTGTCTTTGCTCCCCTTTTAGCTAGAAATGCCAAAAGATGAGTAAAGCAATGTACATTTGGATAAATACTCTCTAACATTCCAGGTATTTTAGTTTAGCCAGCTTTTCCCCCAAAAGGCCACTACATAGCGTAACTGAAGAGTGCTGAGGAATCTTTATGCACACACTGCCTTGCTGAATGTCTCAGAAGAACATTTTAATGAGCATCAAGCAGTTTTCACATCCCAGCTGTAAATTTAAACCCGTAAGAGACTTCATGGAATGACATTCAGCTTCTCCTGTGTAATCGCTGCTTGCTTCTGATATGTTCCTGCCCTCCCAGTAAATTCAGGTACAAACACTTCAAACAGTGGGGACCAAATATTTATGATAAAGATTAAACAAAGAGAGATCACCACTTTCCTTCTGGAAGCTCCAAGACTAAGTAATTTTAGATTTCCTAATGCTATGGTGTTTTGGTTTTCTTTTCCAATCAGGAAAAAATTATAGTCTACAAGTAGTAATTAATGTTTACTGTAGATGTCTACTCTGATTTATTTTTGATGATTACATTTACAACTGACTTCAAAGCAACTCTCCTGATGGAAATTGTAACCAATCAGTGAGCCATAAAAATGCTATGTTTTGGTTCTTATTACATATTTATGATACCAAATATAATGAGTAATTTCAGAGTTCAGATTATCCATGCAAAATGATATCTTGAAACATATGGTCTACAGTAACCAGCAGATTATTTGCCGTACTATTGTGAAATAGGCTGGGATGCAGAATCCTGTTTTGCTGTCAAGGTAAAAGGCCTGGGGGAAAAACCTGACCATGACCAAAATAGGTAACATAACTGCACATACTGATCAATATGATGGTAATTCCATCCAATCAACCTGAACCTCCTTTTGACCTTTAGTTTTATAGGAAAAACAGAACAGAAATACACAGAGGTGATGGGTTTCACAGAAAACTGCTGGAGTTGAGGGTGGAGTGTAAGGGGGGCTTCTGAATCTTCATGCAGTCTGGCAGGTTTTTTACTCTACACAATAATATCCAGGTAACAGAATCATCCAAGCTACTCAAAGAGCTCCTGTGATCTGCTGCTGAGTTAATTCAGTTCTGCTTTCACTTTTCTTGCCATGTGAATAACTAACAAGCTGGTTTTAATTTCGGCGCTTACAACCAGTATTTTTTTAGAAATAGAATAAGAAAACATCGGACACAAGTGTGGTGCTCTCTGTAAGCACACAGAACAGTATGATAAAGAGCACAGATGCTCAGATGTTCTGTAGCCTATTTGAAGTTCCTGGCTTTGTACATCGTGATCTGGAGTCAATAATAACGGGACAATAAAGTCAGGAAGAATAAAGGACAAATTTACAAAACTGTATGCTGTATTTGAAAAAAAACCCACCACAATATTTTGATAAAAGAATGTTTTTAGGAGTGGAGTTTAACATAACAGTCATCCAGACTGGTGTGTCCAGTCACATGCACCCTCACTTGTGGAAGCATTTCTTTCAGCTAATGGACATGTGAGCAATCCAGCCTTTGACTTAGCTTCACTCTAGCAGTGGGTAACAGGCTTTGTGAGGCGTTGCAGGTCGACGAAAGGGTTAACACAGGGACTGAGCCGGACGCCGCGGAGCCGGATCAGGTTATCACAGAGAAAACCCTGCTTGCAAGCCGGAGCCTGCTGCTGTGGACACTTTAAACCGCAACCAATCGTTAAACTGTTGCTAGCATTCGCCCGGGTGAAGTTAACCAATCAAGTGTTATCGAATGTTCTAGTGTTCTGAAACTTTTCTATGTAAGACATGCTTGCGCACATTAAACTGTTCCGCGTGATCATATTGGTCAGTGGTACGTTGTTCCTTATCCCCCGTGGCACTCACTTGCTACATGTTCCAGACAATCTGCAAAACAAGGAAAATCAAGGGGAAAGGATACAAAAATCTTTCAAAAATTTTCAACCAAAATGGCATTTGATAGAGGTTCCCCACCCTGTGTTTAAGCAGGATCTTAAAGAAAAAGGAAGTGATACTTTCTTTTAGCCCAAACAAATTTGCTCCCAACAGGCTTTATTTGTTGCAGCTGTGGGAGCTGTCTGCTCACAAGGGCAAGGATTCCTGTTGAAACCACTCACAAGGGAGATGGAAGAGATGAGTGCATAAACTGATTAGAAGTGGACTTCACTGGTGATGTTCTACACTCACTGTTTTGTTGCTCCTCAGCAGACTAGAATAAACTTGCTTTCCCTTATTGTAGTAATGCATGATGGTGGAAATGTCTGTGATTATCTTTACGTGGTTATTGAGAAGAATCTCACATACACTGTGGACATAATAAAAACTGAACATCCTGATGTGAAGGAATCGCTACTCAAAGAAACCTCTGACCAGAGCCAATTGCTTGTCTGAAGAGACTCCCAAGCTCTGATGTATGTGTTCGCTGTGAGTATTCTCATCAGTGGAGGAAGATGTAATTGTATGTATCTGACACACTCCACATCATATCTCCAAAGAGTGATAGTTGGGAAGGGATCATTTGTTGAGGAAGTTGCCATCATTCTGGCTAGTGTATAAAGTCATAGCTGCAGAACCCAGAGATGAAGCCAGGCACTAGGTGCTGTGGATACACACAGCTTCATGTGCTTCAGCAGAGACTGGCAGGTTTATAACCTAGCAGGCTGTCATGTTGAATGGAAGGTGATTAGAGGACCTGTTTGGAGGAAGATAAAGTCTTTACAGAAGGAGAGCATATGATTGTCCCAATGAAGTCTATAGACTGAGCCAGAAAGGGACATAATATTTTTTAGAACAGTAGCATTTTTATTACTGTCCAAAAATGTATGAACAACAGCAATTGGGGCTCAATTTGCTGCTAATAATAATAATAATGAGAATAATAATAATGTTTACTTGAATACTTATAATTCGAAACTGCTATATCATTCATTTGTAATTCCATAATCCTATTTTTCAATAAAAGTAATTCTTCAAAGACAACAGTTTCGTGAAAAGGAATTGCACTCAAATTCTTAGTATGGCAATGTAAAACTATAAAACAGTTAAAGAAGTCAACAGAAATTCTTATATTACTGAAGCATTGTCTATGCACTTCAAGAATTATTATTGGTTTTTCAATGTGTTTTATTGAAATTCTGACCAAAACCACGAAAACTGAACCTACACTGTCAAAATCCCAACCCAGTACTGATATTCATATTTAGAGTAGACCTCCCATATTCGTTAAAAAATTAGAAAATACTGATAAACAGTAAAATTTCACACAGAATCATAGAATCATAGAATAGTAAGGGTTGGAAAGGACCTCAAGATCATCGAGTTCCAACCCCCCTGCCATGGGCAGGGACACCTCCCACTAAACCATGCCATCCAAGGCTATGTCCAACCCCACCTTGAATCCGACAGCTTTATAGGCAATCTAACTCATAAATGGAATCAGGCTCTAAACAAAGTCAGGGATATCTTAAGAAAAGGCCAAAAAAGCGAAAGTAATTAAAAAAAAGATATTATCCTCCTTATAATTTTCTGCAAATATAGCTATCTTTTAGTTCTCATTTAAGTATCATTAGAAAAATGAATCTTTTGCTTGAAAATGTCTTCATAAAACTGATTTCTAAATTCCTGTGAAGTCATTTGCATTCACTATATAATGAGTTTCTTTACATCATTACAAAAATGCTCTGTATTATTAACATTGCACTTGGCATTTCAAACATACCAACCCCCCAGACATGCACAGTGAATTACGAATGATCCAGCAGAGGGACCCCTTCAGTTAAAAACTGAGTATCATCCATGAACCAACCCCTGAATCAACACGTTTTATTTAGGCACAAAGTACCACATAGCTCCTAAATTAGTAAGATCAAACAAAGCATAGCAATATTTCTGACGCAAGACAGGTTTAAAACCTAATAATAAATTCTCTCTTTGTGTTCATACATTTCCAATAAAAAGACATGTAAGGTTACTTTGCTATGTGATATTTTAAGAACACCATTCAATTACACATGACTTGGGCCCAAGTTGCCAAGTGGCTGAATACCACTATGTCAGTATTAGAGGCAAGAAAATAGCTACACAAATTGAATGTTGATACCAGACAGTAGAATAGGAGCTGGTGCTATGGCAGGAGCAGAAATTAATAGCAAACAATCTCCCTTCCTTATTTAAACCGTTGCATTCCTTAGAATCAAACAGGATGTTCATCAGAATTTGACCATATGAAAACAATCTCAAACTGAAGTAGCACAAAAGAAATGTCTAAATTCATAAAGCATTCTGTTATGCTGGAATTGAAGCAAGTTGATGACTGGTACTGAAATTTGTATGTTTAGAAAGTACAGTTCTGAAGCAAACACTTCCTAAATGTAGCTTCAGTTTAGGAGAAATTTTATCAGGGAATGTATCTTCTGCAGTTGTTGCCATGGCAGCTTACCCAGTCATGCTGCTGTAGAGACAATTAATTTTTCACATTACAGGACCTTGGTATTTTATAACTTTCTGCTTTTCATTATTTGATTCTCTGAACTCCCAGAATATTGTTTCTACCCATTCAGAAGTGGTAAAACCTTTGTAACCAATGCTTATTCACACTGCAATATGGCAAAACTCCGTGCTTCTAGAACATTTATTCTAAAAAAATCATAAGCTGTAAGATTCTGCTTAACACCAGTGCAGAAAAGATAGCTTATTGTGCTGTATGTTTCACAGTTCTTTACAATGCTCTAAGATAATTATTACATGTAAAATGCTACTTTACAACACAGGCCATAACATAGCTATGGTATTACACTGAGACTGAAAAGTAAATCAGGTTCCACTCACTACAAATGTAACCAGGTTGTATTTCTTTGATATGTACTAATAATACTCAGATTTGATTTTGAGATACAAAACAGCTGTGGGGAAAAGTATTTTGTTTTATAATCACTACTACTGTTTCATAAATTAGATTATTTATACATAAACAGGTAGTCTGGCATCTGTAAACACCTTGCCTTTAAGAGTATGCCTCTTTCATTAACAGAAAATTCACAATCCAGCAACTTACTGTGATTAGACTGATGTCAGACTTATCTTTGAACCTATTTATTAACAATGATATAAGAAGACCTTTTTTTTCTGAATGTAACAGTAACATAATAACAGCCAGGAAGCCATTTCCCTGCACACGACATAATACTTTCACTGTGTCCTTTGTCTAAAAAATTCATCTCTTTCCTCATCAGGCTGTCTTGAAACTTACTTCCTTCTCTGACTGCAATTCTCAACTCATCCCCTATGTTACCTTAATAACTCAAATCCTCCTTCAAATATTCTTACACTTGCATAGGCTTGCAGCTTAAAGTGATTGTCTGAATGTAAGCATAAAGTGATTACAGGTTTTTAATTTTTTATCAATTTTGATGGACATATAAAAAATTACCTAAAGTTAAAAAATCATTTTGGGAAATAACTTTTTATGTACATATGCCAAGATAATGGGCAAGTTTATAAACGTATCAGAATAGTGACAGGGGAAATAACAGAAAACAGTTTGCAGAGAATTATTTTATGACAGAACAATATTGATGATATTCATGATAAAATTTTCATTTCATGTTTCAACAAGAGACAACTTAAACATTAAAAATAAATGGTCTTCTCTATTCACAGGCTATCTTGATCTCTAATTATCACACTCCTAATACTTACATACGCAGGATTATTTCCCCCCAACATAAGCGATGTCCTACAAGACACTAAGTATTTAAACAAATATCCTTCATGAAAGACTAAAGTTTGCTTAAACTTGCTAGTTTTCTTAGTAGTGAAATAAGCCAAAAGATAGTGAAGTCTTTATCACATTTTAGCAACGCTTCTTGCCATTTTCAAGCTCAAAAGCATTCTGAAGACTGTAGAAAAAAAAAAAAAGGAAGAAAATAAAGCCAACTCCTGGTAGCAAAGATAATGGAAGCCAATGAACAACAGCAGAGAATCATTTAGGGAATCGAAGAGGAACAGTTTTGAACGTGTAGCTGGTATGCTGTGAAGACAAGGGAGCAAGAACATCTTACCTCTTATTATAGGTAAAGCTGGTGGCTTTCTCCAAACTCAACATCCAAAAGTAATGTCATCAAAAGCATTACAAAAACCCTAAAAGATGGTGAACCACCAAAACAGAGAACTGTACTGTTAATTTTTTGTAGTGTCAATCTGTATTGATGCTAAAGTTTCTGCAGTTTTACCTATACTATATGAGTTTGAATCTCATGGCAAAAGATTTTTGAAAGCTCAGCTGGAGAGATGAACTTGCTATAAATTATTTTCAATGGTATTGCTTGACTTTTCTTTTTTTCATTTCAATGGCATTTATTTTTCCCCAAAGCAATTTCAACTATTGCCTTACATAACTTTTATTTAATTTAAAATCAATAAAACAATGGGCATATACCCCTGGTATTTCAAGAATGACATTTCTCCTTTGTTTCTACAGCACACAAACCAAACTAAAATCAATATTTTATCTTTCCACACTTGAATAAAAATGGGTAATAAAGCACCAGGCTCACAGCGCTATATAATATTGATTACAGAGTCTCTCAAGATAAATTACAATGACTTAAAAATTATTCTTGGTAAGCCAGCACTACAGGATTTTTTATCAGTTGCCTCAACAGTTTTGGGGAATACATGGATCAGAATATGAGCTAAAGTACATTACATTAGGTGTAATTCTTAGTAAAACTTCAATAAAAAATGTACTCATAGATCACACTTAAAAGTGAGTATGTTTCATATTTTTTCTGTAGGGGAACATGATGCAAGATTCATGATAACATTTATTGATGACAGTCTAATACGTGTGCAACATATGGAGAACCATATCTAACAGCACAGAGTAGCATTCGTCTGCAGTCAAATCATGGTTATGAGCAGAAGAGAAATCTAGGAGAAGAAAATCAGTTATTCTGAAGGCATTACTTCTTTTTTAGAAAAAAACTTTTCAAGATAGGCCTTTTCAGTGACTATTACAGCAAAGTCAAGTATTATTTATAAAATTGGGGTTTTTTTGGTGGGGGGAGGTCAGGTAACTTTTCTGGTTAATTTCTCTGGGATTAGTGCTGCCAGCTCAGGACTGATACCAGAGGAGTCAGAGAGATACCATGCTAGACGGCACCAAGGTTGGCATGCTCATAACCTGAGCATCTAGCCTCTGACACACATCAGGCTCAGGAAGTCAGACTGTCTCAGCAAGGTGCAGAGCACCACACTGATCTGTAGGAAGCCACAGACCTTAGCGCCACAGTTCTGACTATACAGATTCCTTCTCACAGCTATGACACACCAACTATGAGGAATCTTTTTCCACTTTCAAGGGGGTTGTGTGACCTTTTACAAAGCTCCCCAGTGCACATGAGTGTTCATAAAAGGAATAAGTAGGGATGCAATGAAATTTTCCACTTTAGCTAACTGCTAACTAACTCCCCCAGACACATATGTCATCGTAATATTCTGAACTGCAGTGTAATGTGCAAATGCTTCTCTGACAGAAAGCTTCATGTTCTACCAAGATTTTAACTTTTCTTCAAGATTTTCTCTCAACAGTGAATGTGGGTTTAATTCAGATAAGGATCCCTCATGTCAAAATTCAAAATCTTACTTTTTCCTAGCAAACATAAAGACAAAAATAAAGCCCAAAAATATACCTTCTAAAAGGTGAGTCTATTCTGCTTGGAGACAATGGTGAAATTGAATGATGGAAAGCAGAATCTAAATTTCCATACATTTTTGAAAACAAAAATTTGAATAAAAAGCAGCAGAATCTAGACATCTAAATCCCAATTCCAAAATTCAGTAACTTATGGAATCTAGGAGAAAAAATAAGAAAGGATTTATGTTACTGATTTTTTGAAGCTCAAGAAACAGGAAGTAAGGAATCTGAGTATCTGGTGGATTCTTCATTCTATTCCATGTGATTAAGAACTTTATTTTTTAAAGTATTTACAGAAGTTTGCATTCTTTATTATCACTATTGGCTCCTGACTTAAAACATAAACATTTAAATAATCTCCACATTTAAAGAAATGAATATTGATGGGACAGACCACAGAGCCAGCCATGCTCACTTCCAGCATTTTTCTGCTGCAAAATTCAGTTTATACATTGAAGGATGAGAAGAGAGATTCCTCATTTCTCTAGGCTTTTGGATGCAATTTAAGAAAAAAACAAAACAAAACCAATTTTAACTTCCAGTAGGCTTTCATAGTTCATTTTTGTATTGGGAAACCTTAACTTAAACTGCGGCATCTATCACCCTGAGCATGACCAATGCCTAGCTGCTTTTCTGTAATGATATATGTTTTGCAGAAAGCAGGAATCAAATGCAAGGCTATATTTACCTGTATCACCTGGCTATGTTAATCCCAAAGACATTTAAGTAAACAGATAAAAAGAGTCAGAGGCACACAAGAGTATTCTGCCACATTTCTAATAGAATCACCTCAGCCTTTGAACCCATCCCACCCCTTCTACTGTACTGTACAAAGCACACCACCATTACAGGCATCATATAGGAAGCAAGCAAAAGGTGCCACCATATTCTCCTGGAGAAATTCAGTCATGAATGCTAATACTAAAATCTATACAGCTGAGATAGTATTTGAAGGGATCAGAACTAACTGGATAAATTTTGATGTAATAGTATCTCAAAGGAACACGCTTCAAAGCAAACTGGAAGCATGCAATAAAAATTAGGTGGAATTTTCTGACAACATCCTGTTTCAGCATTTTCCAGTTTAAGTATCTCCGTTGTTAATTCCAAAATTGCCACTGATTTTTCATTCAGTACTGGAGGATTAGTTAAAAGTTAAATTAAAACAGAATTAAAATTAGTTAGCCCTGACAGAATAGGAAGGTGATGATTTCTGGAGCAATTTCTGAAATAATTCGAACTAGAGACTGGAAAATTTCCTGTAATCCTAAGCAACACACAGTGGTAGCAGGCAGGCACAATGCAATCTTGAGGCTCCATGTTGTTCAAAAAGCAGAAAGTAGAGACCTCAGGAAATGATCCTTGGCAAAGGCGTTGTTTAATGTAGATGCTGGAGGAAGTTCGACGGAAAACATTTATCAGAAATTTCCGTCTACAGAGAAGATATGCTGGTTTAGGGAAAAATGCAAATATTACTCAGCAGGCCAAGGGCAAAGGAAATAGGAAATGGGCTAGAGAGTTCTCTGAAATAATCTGTCACTGAGATGTGAGAAAACATACTCGTGTGTTGGCAATTCTATTTTAAAGCCTTCCACACCTCAAGATCCTTTTGCAGCATTGTGCCATTATCTGAAAGTCGGCTACTTCCAATTCAAGCTTCTTAAAGGTAGGATAAAAAGCTTAATTTGGTTCCTATCTTGACATATCATTTGCATGTTTATTATTTGAGCCTTTGGAATAACTCATAGGAAAGCTACAAGCTTATCACAGAAACAATACATCTTAGAAATGTTATAACAGTTGACTTTTGGTGCTTTTTAAAGCCTGCAGAGAAACAAGAGTGATCCAAAATCTTCTGGCAGTCTTTCTACGTAAAAGGCAGAGTACACCTCTGCAGAGTGTGTCACCTCTGAGCCTGCCAGTGTTCGGACAAGGGGTGGAGCAGTCCTTTGGGTAGCCGACGCAGAGAAGAGGAAACATATTCCTCATATGTAAGACTGAACTTTTATGTGGGTAGACAAAAAGACTGGGCTTTGAACTCTTCATTTTTAACCTTGATATACGCTACAATGCAGGCACTAAATATCAAGAATGCCTTACTTACAGCTTAATTAGCTGCATGTATGAGTGAAGACAAAATGTATGTTTATTAACAGTTAACTATTGATATTCGCTATCTTAATATTATTGGCTAAATGAACAGAACAGTAAGTCCTTATATGTGGGAATATACTAAAAACCCTTGCTCCAGCCCTATCTTATATTCTCAACTTTGATTAAAAACCTGGAAAAAAACCCCATAAACCAAAACTTTTTCAAAGGTAAAAATCAGTCTTAGAAATCACAGATGCTGCACTTAGAATTGCATTATCTTTTGGACTCTGCTATCCTTGAGTTCTTATTCAACAAATTATTACTAGAATTTTAATGCCCTCAGTTTGACAGATGCTTTACAGGCTTATCTGAAAACACAGCAGGAAAGGAACAGAAGTACCTTATATGGAATATTCACACTGTTTAATTCCCAATACCAATAATATGAAACAAAACTCTCTAGATGCCTCAGCAGAAAAGAGAGGCTTCTCCAGAGGGTGATTTAGGACAACTAAATTAGGCCCATTGTTCTGAATTGCACTCAAAAGGCTCATAAAGCCTATGAGCCTACATCCTACAACGTCTGGCATCAAGAGTACATAAAAAAATTGCAAGCCAGGATGGGGCAATATGCTAGGAAAATCATCAGCATGATTGCAATCTTACACTCAACTGGGTGCTTGTCTTTGTATACCTGCTCTCCTGTCTCCTTTGTTCACCATTCGTATCTTTTCCCTCACTCTACTTTCTGGTGTAAACTACAGTACCATGTGTTCCTCACTATTTCCTTAATTTATAACACAGATAAATGAATGACTTCATCAGAAGGATTCAACTAGGTAGAGTACTCACATGCCTAAATGCTTACAACATTTCGGAAGCAGGCTTTAATTTATCGTACACAAACACAGGAAGTGGATCTTTATAAAGTATCTCCTCAGTGAGGAAAAAACAGTTTGAAAGTATCTCATTCACAAAACCCAATAACATCAAAAATGCTAAAATGCCCATATCTGATGCAGATGAATGTGACAGTAAAATACTGAGAATGCAACAGAACTGAAGAGCAGGGCCCAAGTACAGAAGCATTTTAAGCTTGGTTTTGTTGAAAGAGCAAAGGACAAAGAAATCACATAAATTATTTGGGAAATATGACCACATCATCAATCATAGCATTAAAGATGTTCTTAGTAGCTTTGTGTTCACTTCTGTAATTCATTATGCTTCACTTCACAACACTGGGAGGACTGTGGGGGACCCCGAGTCATAGAGCCAGCTCTCTGGGTACACATCAATTCTGCAGGGCACGGGAGCTCTGCAGTGAGCTTGGCAGCCCTGGCTCCAAGACACACACCCTGGCAGTGCCTCAAAAGCAGAATTGAGAGCCCTGCAGCCCTGAACCTGCCCGTTGCAAACACTGAGGGACTGACTGGAGTATTATAGTACTGGCTTATTTTCCAACTGTTTCTTTGAGAGGAAACTCCAATGCATAATAAAGCGGGGCACCGCGTGGTTTCCTCCCATGCGGAAGGCAGGATGCAGCAAAGCGTGCCTGGAGAGCAGCACAGGGAGCAGCTCAAGAGCTGCTCTGAAGTGCACACTCAGCTTGTATTGCCAACATGTATCATGGCTCTGCTACATCTATAGACTAAAAGGATGCTGAACTACTTGAACTAATTTTTATAGTGCACTTTCAATTTTTATTAACAAATAAAACTGACTTTGCAGGGAGAAAGGAGTTAAGAAAGGGAGAAGGTATATACATGAAGAAATCATCCAGCTACTTCCAAGTTTCATGACATTCATATATAACTAAATAGTTCTGTATTTTTTTTAACACTGGGTATCTTAAAGCTACGTAGGTAGTGATGACAGCTAACTATTCATATGTCTGTGTAACGTGGGAGATCAGATTCAGACAAATTTCTTTAGGAGAGTTCATTTAAAAAACCCAAACCCACCCCCTTGCTGGCAGTGTCAATAAAAAGCACTAATCTTGTCTAATTGTCTTGCATGGTAGAGCT
This sequence comes from Amazona ochrocephala, assembly GCA_039720435.1. Classification (NCBI taxonomy): domain Eukaryota; kingdom Metazoa; phylum Chordata; class Aves; order Psittaciformes; family Psittacidae; genus Amazona; species Amazona ochrocephala. Next base: position 16,393,305 of record CM077883.1, read on the forward strand.
GACTGCCAATTGATCAGGCTTGGAGAATAAGTTTGGGACTATCAAGGGGTTGAGGAAGTTTGCAATCCTCTTACTCTTCCTGTAAACACTGCATGGATAACTGGAAAGTTCAGGTTCAGTTGTAAGAACCACCAGTCTGGTTTATTTTTAAACAGGTCATTATTTCTACTATTAATTGTTGGTAAATACATCATGCCACCTACTGAAAAACAGCCTAAATATTTACTGCTTTTTAGTCCTACAATTAAGAAAGAGATTTAACTATTTTTGTTAGAATCTGAACAATTTCAGACTGCAACAAGAATGTATTATTGCCTTCACTCGCACTTACAGCTTTACTGTCAAAAAAACCCAAAAAATATCCTTCAGAAAGCACTCAGCATAGCACAAAATAATGCAACATTTTAAGTATCAATTTCTGCAAATACCGTATCTAGTAAGTCTTATGTATTCATATGAGCATTCTCTGAAGGATTCCAGAACTAAGATACAAGAACTAAGTAACTTTTGGGGAATTACCATAATTAACCATTTTCCATTTGGAAACTGCCTGTTACCACAAATGCAGCCATGCAAAGCAAGATTCCTTAACACTCTTGTCTGTTCTGATGAGACATAAATGATTTAAACCTGTGTAGAGTCAAATAGACTCCCTGTAGCAAAAGAATCAAAAAAGGCAGCGACGTCAGCAAATGTGAAACAACTGAATCCACAAATGTCCATTTTAGACAACAGAAAACAAGCTACCCCTGAAACACAGAAAACAAGAGCGATCTCTAAAAAAAATACACACATGATACATAGCTGTTGTAAAATTCTCAGATAAGCTCTTTACAATATGGTGCTATGCTATATTGGTACTAAATAAACCACCTTAGAAGACACTATCCTACAGCTGTCTTATAATGATGTGTCTGAAATATTTTTAAAAGCATTAGGTGGTGCTAAATTTTCACAGCATCCTACCCCTTCATGCTGGATCAAATTGCACAACACCCATTTTGCACAGTTTAGCGGTACCTACTTTGCCACAGAATATATGAAGATAAAAAAATCCTTAGGGTAACTATATGTTCAGCAGCTCTATTCAAAAGTTTGACACAACAAATCTTCAAAACAACAAGAAGAGGCAGGATTTAATTATTTAACTTCAATATCAAGAAAGAAAATTGCATAATCTGAAGTGTACAACATTTGAATGCTTAGCTCAGGAAAGTAGCAGGATTGTCTATTTCTGTTCCTCTCAAGAAAATATGAAGTCTTTCCATAAAAACCTGGTTTACTACATGCTGGATAATTATCTTGTCAAATAATAAGACAGTGTCAGTTTTGTTCCATTAGCTAGCTGAAGATACTATAAAATTGCATGCAAAATTTCCAAGGAATAATAATATCTAGTAACACCATCCCTTGGAAGAGTTTTGTTTTTTCCCCCTCTTTCTTTCTACACTGCATATTCAGTGTAAAGAATTTTTAGACAGAAAGGCCCCCAAATTTAGCCCACAGACTGAAGTGTAAATACCCAGAAGGGGAAATTAGCTCCATCGAAGTCTGTATGTCATATTATATTTACAACCAGATCCAAGAGTATGATGATTGGTACAACATAACTAGAGATCAGGCTCACTGAACAAGGTCAATGGAATGGAAGAATTAGCACCCTTCTCACTTTCTCTTACCAAAGAATATATATGTGCATCTGTTATAACAGTAGATAATCTGGCTGACACTGCCAGTTTTCCCTGCATGCAAATCCAACATAGCACCTTCTCTCAAACACTCTGGAGTCTGTACTACAAATAACTCTGTGCTATAAATAACCTGAAAAATATGCACCAAAAAAATTTAGAAAATAAATAAATAAAATCAGTGTCTTAAGGCAGCAGACTGCTTACTTTTGATGAAATTCTAGGAATTCTTACATACATGACATTCTCTGAACTGCACAGGGTCTAATTTTACTCTGTAACTCAATTTAAAGACAGCCAATGCTGGATCAGTTCAAATAAAACAAGCAGACAAAGCATGATTACAGCATTTTTAAGCATCTTTGTAAACTCTAAACAATAACAATATTCACAAATGAGTTCATTCAAAAGTCAGTGAGAATGGGACAAACCCCATCAACTGCAGCAACCCTGCATGTCCTGTTTCTCAGGGCAACCCTGTGTGTATTGTACGGATCCTTGCAGTTCCATGTGTACCAATTTAGAATCACAGAGTAATTCAGGCTAGAAAGGTCCTCTGGAGGCCCTAGTCCACCTAGCCCAACCCTTCTGTCAAATCAGGGTCACATATGAAATAACAGGTGAGCTGAAATTGTAATAAAATAAAAGGCATATGAATATAATAACAGCAAAAGGATGACTTTGCAATAGATACATATTAGATTTTCAATTAGCAATGTTTAATAATCACTAGCACGCATTCAGCAAAACTAGGGACAAGAATGTTTTTCTTTAAAAAGACTGAAGTGAATTTTTTCCTATTTACTTATACCTTTATGAGCGTAAGACTTGTATAAGAGAACAAACAGTCTACCTGGTTTGCAGTCTTTCAGAGGAAAGCAATGTGGTACCACATTGGTTCAGGCTGAGGTATGGAGACATCTCTTTATGACTTACCTCAGACACGTATCAGCAGAGTCTGCTTTATCAATATTATAGAAAAGAACAAGACAATATCACATTTTAGATGCAAGTTGAAATGATTAATCAAAGTTTCAACAAGAGTGAAACATTCTCCATGTTCTTTGAACTACCTCGGTTCAGTCACATTTGGGAAGGCAAAACAGTTTGTGAGTCGCACAGGCAACCTGGTACAACAGGATTTGCTGTGGCTTTACTGTCTGACACAGATACAAAGGAATGTGAACCTATCCCATGCCCCACCAAAATCCAAAGAGAAAAGCAAATTGCAATGCAAATAATATTTCAGCTTTTAGTTTAAGGGGTTTAAGAAACTTAACTTTGCAAAAAAGTCTTGCAAAAACTCAGGCACTAAAGATCTGTAAGTTATAATCCAATACTCTCAGTGACTTCTTAAATTTTTTTTCCTACTGTTCATGCTGTCAACACTTCTGAGGTTCATTTTGGTGTATCAGCATCCTCAGAATTACAAAGTAAATGCACTGTATTAAAAAGCTTCAGACAGGGAAACTTGTGTAACAGGTTGTGTTACACTATGACAAAATGGAAAAGAACACGTGACACCATTATCAACCTGCAAGAGCTGATATTGCACACATAAAATCAGTAGAGGTAGGAGAAGAATATTGAAGCTACTCATGTAATACAGCAAGGAAATGATATGCTGTCATTCATAAAACAGGGAGCTAGTGATAGTCAAAGATACTGGCTTACAGCATGCAAAGTAACTCGTAGCGGATAAATAATCTGTGATGGCTAACAACTTCTACACTTCTGAGGATATCCTATTCATGTGTCATGGTTTAAACCCAGCTGGTAACTCAGTACCACGCAGCCGTTCGCTCACTCTCTCTCCTTCCTCCTCCTGCTCCCAGAGGGATGGGGAGGAGAATCGAAAGAATGTAACTCCCACGGGTTGAGATAAGAACAGTCCAGTAACTAAGGTATAACACAAACCACTGCTGCTACCACCAATAATAATAATGATAAGGGAAATAACAAGGGAAGAGAATACAACCGCTAACCACCCACCAACCGATACCCAGCCCGACCAAGCAGTGATCTAACCCTTCCAGGTAACTGTCCACAGTTTACAGCATGACGTGCTATGGTGTGGAATACCTCTTTGGTTAGTTTGGGTCAGGTGTCCTGTCTCTGCTTCCTCCCGGCTTCCCATCCTCCCTGGCAGAGCATGAGACTCAAAGTCCTTGGTCAGAGTAAACATTACTGAGCAGCAACTGAAAACATCGGTGTTATCAATGCTGTTCCCAGGCCAAAAGTGAAAAACACAGCACTGCACCAAGCTCCTAAGAAGGAGAAAAATGACTGCTACTGCTGAACCCAGGACATCATGTAGTTTGAAATATGATTAGATCCTATTTTAATTTCCATTCTTGTTTTGGAAAGCATAATGAAAAAGTATCTTTTAAAAAAATTCAGAAATTTGTCCACATTCTGCTTTGAATATTGACCTACTCCACACATCAGTAAGTCACCAAAGTGATTTTCATTTTCTGTACATAATTATTCAGTGGGACTTCAGGTGAAGCCCATTTGAATGCTTTGTGAGGTTAAAATCATGGTACATCTATTCATTTCCTTTTCCCTAATTATTTAGTTAAATTAGTTCCTTTTTCTCAGCATTCCACTAGCTGTTTTTCAGTCAGACTTCATGAAATTCCTTTCCACCCCACTGGCTCAAAACTTTGTCATTCAAAATCACTCCAGATGTCACCTCCCTCAGCATGCCTGGATGTAGTACTTCTTGCAGTTTACTGTCTTTCCCCACTTTTCCCTTTCTAGACGCTGCTTAATAGAAACAAGCAGCTTGCAGGGGAGTACAGAAGCAGATAGCTGGGACAGAAACCCAATGTTTTACTAACTCCTGAGGATGGTAAACCATTTGGTATGGCTGAAGAGAATGGAAATGATGAGAGTGTCTAACTACATAACAGTGTCAGGAAGAAGAAATACTATAAAGCTGAGCAGAGGTAGAAAATACTTAAGAAGTAATTCTGCATAACCTTAGAAAATGTCCACAGGCTTTTTTTGAGACATGGTTTTCTGTACTCTTTCAGAAATTTTGTTCTTTGCTGACAGCAACATTTTTTCTGTTTGGAGCACAGCATTTGTTATTCATCTTTTACTCAGTTATTCTGAGTTATTTTACATTACTTATATTTAGCTATTTATTCTTCTTATATGGGTTACAGTCTTTCACTAAATGTTAAGTATGAATTTGAATGTGTAACTTGTTTTCCTAAATACATATCCAGTACAAAACCTCTATTAAAGAAAGAAAAAGCTGCATAGTTTCAAAGACTAGGAGATCAAAGCAGCCAGTGAAAAGGAATGGTGTCTTAATAAGAGAACTAGGATTGCTTTCCAAAGGCCAGTCTTAATCCTTTCATATACAATTCATATATGGAACTGAGCTCAGGTCATGCTTCAAATAAGTTACTTCAGTAATTAAGTTACAAAGTCTAACTTGTTTGTCTAAAAATCCTAAGCATGTGACCATTAAAAGCTTTAAACTGAGTTCCTTTAAATCCTCATGCATTATGGAGTATTATTTGAGATAGTCAGAAACAAAGGCCATGAAAATGAATGTGGAATTGCTGACAGTTTGATGACAGATATTTTTTAATATACTGACTTTAAATAATTAATTTGTGAAGTCTGACCTTAGTGCACTGGAAAAGCTGCACACAAACTGAGATCTCTAACTGTGCATAGTGCAAGAGCTCATTTATTTAATCACAAACATTTTCAAGATTTATACATAAAGACATTATGGTAGAATGGAAAGACACAGGAATTAAAATTATTATCTATCTCCATTTCTATTCCTACTAACATAAAATCTCCTGCAAGTGAGATACGTGAGGCATGCTGTGATGTAACCTACTTAAGATGCTAAATGCTTTATGAACAACTATCCTCGATTCTTAGATACTTATTCTCATCCTAAAATTGTTTTTTTTTTTAAGTCACTAAGAGCTCTTTAGCAAGACCTAAGGCTATTTGTAGCATAAAATATATTTAACTAGGCCTCTAGTACTAATGCCAGTCTTACAAGCAGTATTTTAGAGAACAGTCTCTCCCTTTCAGTGAGTATGTACTGTACAAACCCAAAAAATGAGCATAAGGTAGAGAAAAGAAACAAACTTCTAATCTATCCATTAAAGAAAAGACTTTACTGTAACTACTTCATGAGTTTCTGCTTTTGTCCAATTAGATGCTACAATTAACACATGGTAATTTGTGGTATAAGAGAATGGTGTTCTAGAACTTCCATCATCCTGTAAATATACACTGAATTAAACTGATCTTCTTCTGCTTTCCGCTCTCTGCAATTATTTAAACTCAAGCATCTTTACCTATAGCTTCTTCCGGCTAAGAATTCAACATAATTAATTATGTTGAAGAACTTTTACCAGCAAAGTGCCACATCTTAGAATTTTGAAAATTTACCTTGTGTGCTATTCTGGAAGGTGAAGTGCACAGTCCTTTAACAGCCTCAGGTGCCTGCCTCTGTGCATCCAAAGACAGATAAAAATGGTAGTAACTGAAAAAGGATTAAAATGTAGCTGGTTTCCTTATTTACTAAAATATAGAAGTAGAAGGAACCTATTTTATATGAAATTTACTTCCTTGTTACAGTTTAGAGTTTGGAAACTTTTTTGTGAAGAAGGGAGATGTTTTAAGTCCTGTACTGCTTGAATAGATACTGACAATTATTTTGCTGGCATCTCTTCCTTAAGTGCTGAAAGAGAATTAGCTTCCAAGAGGACTCAAGCAGTTGGAGGCCTTATTTGAAATTCTCAGAAATAAAAAAAAAGTCATTTAAGGAACCTATGCACATTTTTCCTCCATGTAAACATCTCAGTGATGCTCCTTTTAAATATATTTTGTTTGAAACAGCATTTCCTTGATAAGAAATAATAATTACATGTCTTTCATCTGTTGTGTTCATCTGCTTCTACAGTTAATTTCTCCCTCAGCATTTTAATTGACTGTCAGTACTCTTCATGCTGTGGCAAGCATTAGTCACAATATGAAGTCACAATAGGTTTATAAATGTTGCAACTGTATCTTAGAGGGACCAATAGGGCTGTTGTTATTATTATGTTGTAGCAGCAAAAGAGCTGGCTTATGTTTAAACTGATTTCTTCAGTTTAGAAAATTCACTGTTTGGAAACAACCTTTTTTTTTAATGTCATTGTCAAACAGAATACAGACCCAGAAAATGGCGGCATGCGTATGAAACCATTACTGTCTGTCCCATGGTTCCCCTCATCTTGTTCCTGCCCTGCTCTGAGAGTTCATTATCATCACAGGGAATTAATGTGCTCTGTTCTGCTGAACTCACAACACAATATGCTGAACACAAAGCTCTGTGAGCAGCTCAGGGCTGAGCTAATAAATCCACCCTTTCAGCTGTTCCAATGTTTACAGTGTAAACACAACCCAAATGTCCCCTTGTCCTTGCTTTGGCAAAGGATGTTAAGCATCAATACAACAATAACTTCTAAACTTCATCCAGCTCCTTGGAGATCTCTTTTCCCTAAAACATGCTCCCACTTTTCTGTCAGATGTTAGGGTTTCTGTACCTCCTCCAACCCTGCCTATTTTTAAAAGCCAAGCAGAAGTCTCTGTCTCATGCTTCAGTAGACCTTTGTGTTTTTTAAAGTCATTGTTGCACAAACTCACTGTCTCCAGAAGGCAGTACGACAGCTTCCCGGCAGCTTGTTTCGAAGGGTTTTCTACTTCCTACAATTTTTTCCCAGCATCTTGGTAGATTTATTTCTTAACTGATTACATTAATATGTAATATGGATACTTCAAACAAACCAAGTTTAATTAGACTTAATTTCCACCAAGTCTTATACAACAAACATCATTACTGTGTTGAAGTATAAACCTGGCAAAAACTTCTCTACAAATTATTATCGAGCATTATACACCTTTGAACTGGCAATGATTAACCTAAGAGGTGTGAGAATAGACTGCTACTATCTCGTCAGAGTTAAATATTTTTTGTAATATTATTGTAATAGATTTGGGGGGAAATTTTAAAAATGCAATATATATCTATTTTACTAGGCCATCATTGACAGAAAGACACCCAAAGAAAGATGGTTTCAGGATTTCTAGGACTATTTGTGCTCTTAGTGCTATTATCAGGATTAGCAAATGCTTCCTTCTGTTTTTTGGGGGGGGGTTTTGCACTCTTAGATTGAAGGAACAGTAGGAAGGGCAAAAGTAGTTTTATTCAGCCAAGAATACCCCCAAAATAATCCCAGCAAAGACTGTGCTCAAGGACAGAAAATCCATCATTTTCTGCTGATGTCTAACTTAAAGTCATTTAGAAATACTTCGGTCTGGGAACAGGCATGGCAATGGACCCATAAAAATCTCCTCTCATCATGAATTTGATAGGCTAAATGAATGCCAGACCATAAACCTACTAGATGAATGCCTACAGAAAGTGCCAGTGATTGAATAAAAACTGTTTCACAGAGAGCAAAAGAACTGTTCCCTGGACTATGTTTTTGTCACCTGTCTATCTTGCCATGGAAAACAGAAGAAAAAGATACTGGTGTACGGTGTGACTGGGAAGGGGAATGACAAGCAAGACAGAACTAGTCCTATGTGTATAGAACTGCTAAAAGCCTGAAAGCAAGAATGAGAATTGGTTATGATTGGAGCCTTTAAGTATTTCTTGACTAAGGTCCATATGAAAATCTGAAAATAAAACCCTTGTGAACCATGAACTACAAACCTCATTCCCTTCTGAAAGATCTATTAATGATGATAGTAACTAGGATTATCATCCCCAAATCAGTTGAAAATGGATCTCATTACACCACAGAACAAATTAATGGTTTGCAGCAACAAAGTTATTTCTAAACCCCTTCCCTAATTTCCATAAAGCAATTAATATTCTGAAAGAATGCTGTCTGATATATTGGTGGAAATATAATTAACAAAATCAACACAGCATTTACATCAGTATTTGTTTTGATAAACAACAAAATGTGCTGAAGACAATGTTTTTGGAATAAATTGCTTCTTGTTTTTTTTCATGGATGGCATGAGTTGGCCTAAAAGCTTGATTGTCATTCAGGATTTTAATTACAGCCATAGCAACGAATGCTTCCAAATTCCAACAATAGCTGTTGAGTTGTTTTAATCATTCTTCCTTCATTGTATGGAATATATTTTTTTAAAGTATTTATTGTTTAAACAGCAATTCATCCTATAGAGCAGGAAATCCCTCAGGAAAATCAATACAGAATTTTAACCCTAAGGGGCTTGACCAAGGCTGACTGCCAGATAAACTACAGATGATGCTCAGAACCAAAACAGTTTAGTATGAAAAACTAAATTTAACTTAAAGACCTTCTCTCATGGTAAACATACTGCTGCTACAATTCTATCTGCTTTAGGCTCTATGGAGGATTAATGGCTTTCTACTCCTCAAAAGCAACAAAAGCCACTCTCACACTGTCTTAGCCAATCCCACAGACACTTCACAGTTATGTAATTTTTCAGTACCTTTAAACATCTTTTTTTTTTGTTGGCATCCATTGTCATAATAATTTTCAACACTGTTTGTTCTATATTAAAGCCTGATGAAATATCCTCCACTAAAAGTACATTTGCAATTAATTTTCTACCAGTTGATATATTTTAACAGTGTGTATAGCATTAATCTTTGGACTTGGCTGAAAGTCATAAAAATATAACAGGAATTCTTATATTAGTACTCCAAGCTACTTTATTTGCCACCCTGTCCTTTCATTTGGTTTTGTTGGCTTGAACAAAGTCAATATAACTAGAAAATTAATTATAAAGAATATTTCTGAGGTCAAGAAGGGAAGGATCTAAAAACTAAAGAAATCCGTCATATTTCCTTTGCTGGCTTTTTGTGTTTGGTTTGTTGTTTGCTCGTTTAAGGGCTAAATTTTTAACCTAAATATGATATATATGTTGCTACATGTATGTGCATTATCCGCATTGTGTGATGTTTTGCATTTGTAAAATGTACATGGCTTACACCTAACGATCTCAGAACTAAAGTTGTTTTTTTTATACACCAGAATTCAACATGTGGGTTTTTTGGTTTGGAGGGTGTTTTTGGTTGTTCAAACAATAGCTCTGCACAGTGAAATCTGCCTCGATTTTCTCTTTTCACTGCATAAATTTCAGTCTGAAATTAGACAGTTGGAATAAGACTTTCTCATTTACTTCTATGCTTATTTTGTTTGTCTTATGCTGGCCTGCTTTAGAATTCTTGTTTTATTCCAGTCTACCTTCAAACTATTGAACAACTCCATAGCAGGGTTTGCCACTGTGAGAACACAAGGATGGTCACGCGGGGTGAGACCAAAGGTTTCTTCTCACAGTGAATGAAAGTAGGTATCGGGAAACTATGCAACGGCAGACCAAGCATACAGCTGAACATCCCCAGAGCTAGGCATGGTTACTTGTGCTTAGTAATTCTATTGATGCTGTCTCTGTAAACTTATCCAATGTTTTTTAAGCCCATATTAACTTTTAGGATCCCTAGGACCCTTTGGTAGGAGTACAATGGTCTAATTCCTCGCCTTATAAAACACCCACTTCCCTAGTTATGAATCAGAGCAGCACATAGTATTGAAGTGAGTCATGAATTCACTCATTGGCACAATGTTTTCTTTGTTTCTTTGCAAACAATTTCTAAATATGTAGAAATTGCTATTAATAATTTTTGTAGATCTTATCTCTTTTTGGTCATTTTTACATTTTCGTGGGAGTATAATCATAACCCAGGCTCTTGCTCACAGGTAGTAATACATATTCTGGAAAAAGTCTGCCATATTCAAATGCATGTTTTAATGATACTTAATACTGGCATTTAGATACTTTTTAGAATTGCATTAGAAAAAATTGGTTTTGGTGCTGTGATGGGATATACAGGACAAAATGGTATATTAATTCATTACCAAGTGAGTCTCAGAGCATCTTAGAATAGCCAAACATAAAAATCCAACTGGGCTCTTTTAGAAAGCTGTGTTGCCCCCCACTCCCTAGCTACAGGGTTAATATCCATCATCTCTTTTCCAGCTTTGTCCGTAACTCTCTACTGACATTTGTATAAGCAGAGAACAAAGATTATTTTTTTCCTCTGTTACACATCTTTCCTGAATGTCAATTAATGTCTATTTCTATCTAGATATATGTGTTGAAGAAGTCAGTACCATTTCCAGTTTTACGCCAAGTAATAGCATTGTATTTAGAAACGTCAAAACTTCTACAAGGAATCACTGGTCTATAATGAGATAATTTCTAAAATGTCACTACTCATCAGTGCTTAAGCAAATATTGGCTGGTGCAACTATCACAGTTCTAACTGCTAATGCTTTTGATTATCAACAAAGCTTCCTTTGGTCATAGGAACTACTGATCTAGAAAAGCATTTACAAATAATCTCACATTAATATTCTCTGGCCAGGGGGCATTAAAGCATACCTGCTTGAATCAAACATGTAAATAAGAACCCAGGACAGCTGTAGTCTCAGTTTGTCCTTTGACTTTCCTGTGAACAGGGTTAAGTTCTAATAGCTGAATTTTAATGAAAAAAAAATGATGGCCAGAGCTGCTAGCTTTATAAAGATGAAACTATTTGTACCAAAAAAGGACCTATTTTTTCTAGTTACAACTAGTATTCAATTTTTGTACCTTTCAGCCAGGTTCTCACTCCATCACGTGGGTAAATGAAATACAGCCGACATATGTAATCAAATGAACATTAAATTCTCATCAAAAAAAAGTTACCTTTAGTCAGACTTCAGAAGAGAGCCCTTGGTAGAAACGCAAAGACAGCAAGTCCAATACTTGCTCTGAAGTACATGAGGTTCTCACTCAAAGTGCTATTTTCTCGCAGACCTGAAACTCTGGATTCTCTACCACACAGAAAGATGTCTGACATATATCTACACAAATCCTACTATAACACTCTGAACCACATTTATAATCTTTTCATTTTAATTTAAAACATGTTCCTCATGAAAAAAACTCTCCCTTTTATCATGCCAGTTTTGCTAAGACTGTGATGTTTTTTTCACCATTTATTACTGAATTTGAATAGCCTACAGATGCATCGTAATGAACAGTAGCGACACACAATCTATCTCCAGGCTGTCCCACAAGGTGACACTGAAAGACTTTAATTTTAAGTTGCACGAAATTGTCTTTCTTACTGAGCTCCAAGCTAGGAAACAGTTCGTGTCTGACAGCTTATTTAACAGGCTTTGTTAACTTCACAGGCAGTTTTATCTTTGGCCATAAAGCAATGTAACTGGAGTCAAGAAGTTCCAGAAGGAAAGAAAATGACTGAAATAATGATATAAGAAATAGTAAAAATGCATACACTATAAAAAAAAGAAAAAAAAGCACTACTTTCTAAAACAAAATAAATCATTTCAAGTTATGCTTCACTGTTCCTTCTGCAGCAGCTCTAACACTCAGTGCAATTTGCTGAACACTCTTGTTATTCTAAGGCACATACCATGACTGCGTCACAATTTTCCTGTCTAATTAAATAGAAACAGCTTTCTGAGTCATATCCAAGGAGGCATTGCAGTCTCGCTAATACACTCTCTCATGTTTGCACGTTGTAAAGGCCTTCACTCTAAAATAGCCTTTATCTATTCTCACATGGCTAAACATCTCGCATCACTGTCTGCATTTCTTTTTTGAGAATTCCCCTTTAAACCTTAGTTCAACATTTCATATAGCCTTGAAAAGCAACCTTCAACATTTTCTTTCATGGAGAGTTTTGTATCCTGTGTATGTCTTAATGAGAGATTTGAGATTCTGAAAGAAAGGAAGAAAAAAAACCCAACTGATGATCAGAAAAAATTAGCCATAGCTAAATTAATCCAAAAAGGCAGTTTCCATTGTGCAAGAGGCAGTATTAAAGAAAATGTCTGTTAAAAGTAGGTGATAAATACAAAGCTATCTCCATCAGATACACAGCTTATGAAAAAGTATCAGCATGAAGTAGTACACTAAGCCACAAAATATTAGACTTAAATTTTCAGCCCTGTATTTACTCCTCAAGATCAAAAAGCTTTGCTCAAAGCTCTTCAAATCTAATTATTCAATTATCCTGAGATTTTATGCAGTGATCATTTAGGAAGAACAAGGAAAAAATAGATGTAGTCCATGTACTGTTTTAAAACTGAACTTCCCTTCAAATTTAAAATACCATTTTGTACAAAATATAGTATTTTGGGATACCTGAGTAGCTTTCATTATATATTAAAGAGACTATGACTTTCAAACAGCATGTTTTTCAGACTGTCCTCCAGGAAGGATGAATCTTGTACTCAGAACATACTAAACATAACATCTATGTTTGCAGGTACATTGCCCATAAATATTCTCATTAAAAAACAGACCAGAAAAACAGCATTTTTGCCTATTTTTCATATAAATCTAAGTGGTTAAAGTGCTACCCCCAGGTGTGATGACCCATCTATGCTGTTCTTAGCCTGATGCAAAGCCATCTTCCTAGGAAGGTGTTATGTATTATTCTCAGATGTTATCATCATTAGATTATAAACTGCTCTGGGGCAAACGTCACAAACCTTCCTATAGCTAGATCAGTGCATAATCCAGTGCACTAAGGGGATAAAGAAAAAGGCAAGGCTTACAGCAGTCATGGTGTTTACCTTGAAGAGATTGACCCTTTCCACATTAGCCTTATGATTACTTAATAAAATACACATTCTTTGAAAGCGTATAGGAACCTTCACAGTACTTCCAAGGCAAGTGTCTTACCCATCCGAGTCAGAGAACTACATTTCTCAGTTATTGCAGTTTTTCTGGTTTTAAACAGTGGAACTGTTTTTATTGGAAGGTATTTGAGGCCAAATCAAATAATGAGGTTATAGTACTTTTATAGGAGATGAGAAGTTAAGAATTCCAATTGATTACCAACTCAAGGCTGTGACTAACTACTTGCACTCGTACGTGATGTATCAGTCTAACAGTCAAACACATTAACCAGCACAAGGAAAGAGTTCATCTGATAAAACTCCCTCCATCTCTATGAAAGTTACACTTGCAGTCCAAAATACTTTTTAACAAGAATAGACTTTCTTTGGACTGAGGCTGATAATAGTTTCCAAGGAACTTTCTGCTTCATAGAAAAATGAGACAACAGTAAGAAATCTTCACTAGCAAAGCAGGATGGAATAGCACTTCAATTGCATTTGGTTTTTTCAAATATAACAATGCTTCCATGCCGTATAGCTTCAGAAAACGTGCAACAGATTAAATAACTGATCAATCTGCAAAAAATATGTTGATCTTTCAAAGCTAATCAGTTCCTTTTCAAAATAAATATAGACCTTTTAAACAAAATTAAAAATCAATGTACAATTGAAAAGGACTGCATCAAAGTTATAACAATGTGGTAGGCTCATGCAAATATCACAGGAAAAAAACCCCAAACCCCAACCAACAGATCAGATTCCAAAGCCTAACTTGAATTTGCATCTTTTGTGCAAATTCCACTTAAAAAGTTCGGTTTCATTGAACAGACTGAGACTCATTAAGTATCTTCAGGTATGAGAAACTTGGGAAATAACTGAGACTATTATGAAAAACTACAAAGAAATAATATGGAATCTTTCATATTACAGAGCATCAGTGTTCAAATCCCTCTGCAGCCATTATCACACATAACGCAAGTGTTATAATGAACTTGTATACTTGCATAATGTGGCGGATTTGCGCCTGGGCTTAAACCACAACAAAATGCTAATTAGAAATTCTTGGAAGTTGTAAGAACAGGAAGTGTTTACTGAGCTCTGACTAACACTCTGCTAAGCCACATGTCCTTTTTTTAGCATGATTTACTGACAACAGTTATTCAAATGCAGCTATAGGAGGATCCCTGATACAGACCAAATCTGAACCACCCTGCTCATCCAATGAAGACTGAAGATCAGATGTAATTTGAACTGTTACATACTGTTATAGTAGGCTGCATATGTGGCTGATACACCTTACAATCATTTTATATAGGTTTCCAAAACATCCATGCTAATCTGCTAGGAAATAACTTTGGCAGTACGACACTTCTATTTACGATGAGAAGACACTAGTAGGAAGCACCATTCTTGTGACTAATGGAAGTTGTTTACAACAAACTGAGCTCAGTAACTTCACTGTCACCATAGACAACTAAGCAGTATGCTGGATGTACCAGCAACAGCAGCTCCATGCTAACTCTAATGAGGACTTACTCCTATTTAACAAAGTTAAATACAAAGATTATTCCCACTCTGATTTTCAAACTACACAAGCATGATGTGACCAATGCCTTGCCATACACTACTTTGCATACATTAGCATTTGACACATTTTTGTATAACCTGTCCATTGTAACACTTGCCTTGGTATCATCTAATTTCTTTACTGTGCAAGAAAAAGACATTCCTGTTGTGTAGTCCCATGAGTGTTAATTATTTACCTCACTAATTTCAGTAAAGGTAGAAGCCAGATTATCTACCAGATCCAAAGTCTTGTCTACAATTAATTAAGCCTGGGGAAGAGATATTAAAAGCTGCACTACTGGCTAATTGCTCTCTGCAGCCTATATCCATGTATGCTCAGCTTTGCCCACCATTACTTATCAACCACCATCACTGTGAAAGAGCTTCAGATACAACTAAAAAGCCTTTCATTTCCCAAGATTTTTGTTTGTTTGTTTGTTTATGGGCTTTAAAAAAACCCAACAAAACAAAACAAAGACTCTAATCAAAGAGGCTACAAATTCTAATAGTCACTTCATGTATTTATCTCTTGCTCATTAAAGTATAGACTTTAAGACATGGAGATGGGAAGCAACACAGGATGCACTAAGCTGCAGTATCTGTCACCTACTGCAGCACATGCCACTCACTCTGTTCCAAACCTCTATATCATGGCAGTATACTTGGGAAATTGGTGTCTGCCTGTTTGTAACCTGGCCTTCTGCACGAAGAAAGCTTTGCAGTTAGCACTTGCTTGTATTCTGTGGAAAAAAAAAAAAATCCCCTCCCCAATATTTTTTTAGGATATAAAGGAACAGCATTTCAATTTAAATCACAAACCTACAAAAAATTATAGATCACATCTACTTTTGGAGAAAGAAATACTTAAAAAGAAAGCATGAATACAAAGAAAAACATACATTTCCATTAAATTTCAAAGCATTGTATGCCATAAGGCTTAGTATGTTCTCTGCTTTTAAGCACATTTCTTGTATAGAGAAGCAGTGCTTTGAGCCACATCATTTAGGGAAATCTAAATTAACAGATCAATGGATGTGTCAATATGTTAACGTAGAATCACAGGTTCAACCAAACCCAATGCACTTCTTAAGACTTCATGGAGAGAAAACGAGAACAAATTTCATTCCTTGTGATTTTAAACCACGGTTGTGTATGTCTGACAAACTTTAAAATACCGCTGTATTTTTCCCCTCTGCTTAAATACTGCATATATTCCTTCACAGACACACTTAACTGACTGGAACAATTCTACTTGGCTTCAGTGATTTTATAATTTGTCATAACCACCTCACTAGCTGTTGAGGAGACAGACTTCTTCCTCATACTGCCAAAACAATCCTAGGAAATATAGTTTGGTTTAATTAAAGTATAATTAATGCCTTGAATTTTAATTACTTCTGCTATGATCTGGAGATGAAAATATTCTTTGCCAGAATAATACGTTTAATATGAAATGGACAAGCTTAGTATTAATACCCACTCTTTATCAACTTCAGTAACGAGGTCCTTTGACAGAACAGGCAGCATTTGGGAAAAAAAAAACCCAAACCAACCGCAAACCTACAGCTTTTCTGCCTGTCAGAATATAAACGTAGTTGCTAAAAATGGAACATATTCATTTTAAATGGCTTGCAAAAATAAAACTGAAATCTGTTTTTTGAATGCTAAAGGCTATCTCTTAGAATTTCCTTTTCATCTAGTGAGTTGGAAAAAGTATTTCATGGTTAACAGGCAAGGAATTATTGATGACACGTTGACATCAAAATATTTTTGCTAAATGTACATGTTCTAAATTTTAATTCCATTCTGGAGGGATGTGAGAAGGGAACACTCCCTACTGACTTAAACACAGAGCACTTACTCTTTGGAGTAATGATCCCAGGCCAGGTTACCTGGAAAATATGGAGGAAATACTTATTACACAAATTGCTAAATGCACTCCTGATTTTTCTGTAAGGCATCATCATTGTCGAATACGACATGGTTAACGTATGGTTTACTACTGCTGACCAGAATTTAACAGCTGACAAAATACTGTAGCCAGGGAAAAAACCCCAACAGTTCATTCTGTGTTTACCAGCTTACCATTAGGGGTGGTTATTTTTTCTTTCTCTTTCTGAGCTTCTTAAATATTGTTGACTTAGGAAGAAGAAACTCTGTATCTTCCAAACACATAAACAGAATCTTCCAGAAATGGAAGATTCTACACCCCCCCCCCCAAAAAAAAAAAAAACAAAACAAAAACCAAAACAAAACCCCAAACCCAAACCACCCAAAACCAATAACAAAAGAAATAAACAAAACCCCCAAAATAAGACAACCCAAAGACATCTGCTGATGCAGAAAAAATTTCAGTTTTTTGAATCTTTTGAAGATTTATGGAGTTTGAGAGATGCTCGAACCTTTCAGATTGTAACAACACGAGAGAGTTTTAGCAGGAGTAGTTAATTCAGGGAAGTTCAATGGCTAAATTTCATGGTTCAAAATTTATTTTATGGATGAGGAAATATGGTATTTCTACCACTTCAAATGAGTACAGAGTATAGAAAGGATTTATAACAGTCTCCTCTGTACCAAATCAATGGTCTAAAAAAAGGTGTGCTATTGTTGCCACCACCTTCCTTTCTTTCTTCACATGCCTTTGTTTCCATTTATGCCTCCCTGAGATTCCTTCTCTTACTCCCAGAGGAGAAGGTTTAACAATCAGAGCTAAACCAAGTGACTATAAACATTAATTCCCCAGGTTTAGAATGAAATACCAATACATGCAAAGAAATCTTATGCATTCAGAAAAACAGAACTACAAATATATGCAGTAACATATGCCTTAAAATGAACAGGATAGTTATTTTACATACTGAAATGTTTTTCATTTTTGAGGACAGGAGAACAACTAATAGAAGCATCATTTAAAATCTGGCAAAGTAAGTTATCAAATGTGTTTAAGTGGTAGAATTTATTACTAATGCAACAAATACAAACCTAACAGCCCAGCAGCAATCTACATTAAACCCATATTACCTCCTGCCTTTAGTGGGAACATTTCTTAAGGATTCTGAATAAATGCGAGAATTGCAAAAATAACTGAAATATTCTTGGACATTTGCCTTAAAACATTAATTTATTCAAACAAGGAAATGCAAATATTACACTGAGACACATTACATCTGCCTTAGCGTGCAAGAGAAAGGTTTCTCTCAGCCTTGCTTTCCTCCAAAAGCTGCTATTGCTCCGGAAAATCTCTACTGTATCAGAGCTGCCTTAGACCCTTGGCAATGAAACTCTAAAACTCAGTCTTGTTGCTGCAAAGATGAGGAGCTGGGGATGGTATAGTGAGGGATAGGAACAAGTTGAGTTTGAAGTCAAAAATGTGGCTCGGATCATCCCAGTGCAAAGTAAGAAGCCATTACTGCCTTTCAGCAAGCTTCCCAGCTCCTGAAGTCTACAACAGAACTGCACACAACAGCAGTGGCTATAGCAGTCCCTGCGTAGCTCTCCCAGGCCATAATTCACATGGCTGTTCTGCTGCCCCAGTCAGCCTCAGCCTCTGTGCAGCTAATGGCTTTTCCTGTGTCTAAAACTGCCCTTGTCCACAGAACACCAGAACTCAGCACTGCTTTCATTATTACATGGAAATGGGGAGCCGGTTGAGTGAAGAACACCACCTAACACAGGAGACAGCATTTTAAAGTTGTTTTGCTCATCCCCAAAGCAGAGAGAAAGATCTTTGCTCTTTATCCACGACTAGCATGTCTTTTACTTTTAAGCTGTTAAGCTATGAATCTCTCAGACAAGACACCACAAGCTGTGCACTCAGTATAGGTTGAGAACTATTGAAACTGCTATTGAATCTTACATAGTAAATTTTAAAGGATAAAACAGCCGATGTGTTTTGTATTATACTTTACCATATATGCATTCAATTTGTTATTACAGTCACTGACTTTGGCAGGCTTGCATTGACTCCCATGGGACAGTAAGTCCATTTATTTTTCCATGTATTATTCTATGATAATCCTCACTAATACAAAAGACGTCTCCCTTAGGAGAGGCTAAGGATTGTCACTCTCCTTTAGATCCCCAGCTGCCCAGTGGTGATCCATATATCCAGTTTCCTGACAAGCACAAACAAAATTGATGATAGGGTAGCTTATAGTTGGTGGGTGAGCCACTGCTTGTTTAGTAAACAGCCAATTTTAAAAATTATTTTTTAAAAGGGAAAAAACCCTGAAAGGTTAATCTAAGCAATGCAAGTTATTACATGCCAGCCCTTGACTTCTGCTTTGGCTGCTTTATTTAGTGAAAGAAGCCTTACTGGGTCACCCAGAGATTCCCTTGATAATGGGTAAGCAGCTCTGAATCAGCTGCTATTAAGACCCTGACTTCCAGTATAAATGCAGCAGCATGGTAGCAGCATTCCTCAGACTGCTGGGATCCCGTAGTGGCTTCCAAATCCAGAGCAGCTTTATGGCTGCTTTAGCTTTCAGTAGGCTTAAAATCCCGCAGCGCCCAAGTTAACTTAACACCTCTGCTTAGCATTATTTGAGCAGAGCTAAGGCACAGCTCCATACCTGAGAGGCACAGAAAATTCTATTTTCACAATATCTTCCAGAGCACGATTTCAGAAAATAAAACAAAATAAAAAACCCCAAAACCAAAACCCCCTTTTTAAAATTCTATTTTCACAATATCTTCCAGAGCACGATTTCAGAAAATAAAACAAAATAAAAAACCCCAAAACCAAAACCCCCTTTTTGTTCTGATTTTGTGTTTCCTGCAGAATGGCAGATACAAAACTAAGACTGGATTAAACACATCTGGTCTTTAATAACTCAGGAAAAGTATTCCAATTTTGACAAGTACTCATCACTAAGGTTTATAGCTTCCAAGTAGCAGAAGTCAATTGGGAACAAAATTCACATTGAATCCTTACTTCATTTGTTTAAAAGTGTGAAATCCAATGAAATTGCCTATCCCTCCCACTGCTGCAGTACAGCATGTGAAGTCACACAGAAATTCTGTGAGTAATCCACGTTTGGTATCTCTTCTGCTTTAGTCTCAAATACATAGTGTAGCACTCTTTCAGCCTCGAGCAGTAATCTTGAAGAAGGTTTGAAAGACAAATTATCAAAACTACTCCTCCACACACAGATCACCCACAAAGTTACTTAAAAATATTAACCTTTTATATATATAAACATACATGAAAGTACGTTATGTAATATATATTAATATATATAAACATTACATAATATAGATCACACATATATAAATATTTCAGCTTGTTAGATGTAGGACAGAAAAGTCAAATGATTGGAGAAAAAAAAAGTAGAATCTTACTGGTAACCCAAGT
Source organism: Amazona ochrocephala (assembly GCA_039720435.1). NCBI lineage: Eukaryota > Metazoa > Chordata > Aves > Psittaciformes > Psittacidae > Amazona > Amazona ochrocephala. The sequence goes on from CM077883.1 coordinate 16,413,641, forward strand.
AACTTCTCTTTCAATCTTGTATTACGGAGAATATATACGTAAAACGCTTAATGCCATGAAAGGTGTGTAGTTTATTAAATGGTGTCAGTATTAACTAGATCATTAGATAACAACAAAAGAATTTGTGTAAATATGAACTGAACCTTGTTCATTTCATACCGTTGAGTGGAAAAAACACCATCCAAGCTAAATAAATGAATACATAAATAAACATTTTTTTTCTTGCTGCCAGCAAGAAAATGTTATTGGAAGCTTCCATGCTTGTGGCAAATTGTATCAGTCATCATTAATTTGGATAAAACTGTCAGTTTTGCATTATTTGACATGCATTTCTAGCTGGGGCTTGTTTTCTGTGCACATTTTGAGAAGTGTATCACAGTACAAGTATTTCAAAGCAAACAGTTCAGGAAGCCGTCACAGAGAGAGGCAGAGCAGGAAGGTATGTGGGTTAACAACCACTTCTCACAGAAGTCAGGTAAGCAGAATGTCAAAATAGATACAAATATTTCCAGAGCAATAACAAACATACATACAGAAAAGTCCTTGCGATTTGGAAACCTGAAGGTCAAAGCACAAGTCATATAATTCATTCTATGTTTTTTAGGGGTTATTTTTGTGACCAGCACTATGCTTATTTGTGAAGAAATGTACGAAAGAACAGATGATTCTGAGGACTGTACATATTAAAAATTGTCTAGACTGAGGATACTTCACTGAACCCAGCAGATTTTATAAACGTAACTGAGAAGCAATAGCAAAGGAGTGGCCAACGGGCAACTCTTATGGTGCGTGTATCTTCCTCACTGCGCATCTTCATCCCAGATTGGTACCCTCAGGGACGGGTGCAGCTCTCAGGCTGCTCTGCTAGGCAATCTGCACTTCTCTATAAGAGGAGATTGAACTAACACAGGCTGCTGAGGCCAGTATAGCGGCATTATTCTGGAGCCTCTGCTACTTTTATACTGCTATTATTCTCTTCTGCTCTACTGCTAGTATTTTCTGCTATTGTTTCTCAATGCTGAGCAAATTATCCCCTCCATCTGACTAACAAGATCGTATCGGTCTTAGCCATAGGAAGGTTTGAAAAGGTAGTCTGAAGCAACCCTGAAGACCTCCTTTTACTCTGGAGAACTGCAGTACCTGGTCTGAGGATCATGGTATTGTAACTGTGTTCCAGCTGTGACTGTACTTCATTAAGAACAGCACTTCCCAGACTCATCCAGATAACTACCCTCAATGCAGAAGAAAGATGACAATACCCTAACTTCAGGGCTACTCTGGAACAAAATGCATAATCATCCTTCTAAATTCAAATGTCTGTGAACTGCATCTGCTCAATATAAAACACCTAATAACTAAGATGATGAAAATTCACTGTCAAGACAGAGTGTATCCATTTGCCTTCTAAAGGGAAAGCTTTTCTTTATATTTTTTTTCTTTCCAGAGAGCTGTTCCTATTCTCAGGTCAGTCTATTTTCGGAAGGGCCTGCTGAACTGTTTCAGGACAGAACATATAATACCCTCTAAGGTTGCCTTCAGCATTGAACTGTGGATGAACTGGCAGGAGGTTCAGTAACACAGTGCTAGATAATGGGTTGCCGTGGCAACAGTTCTGCCTGCTACCAAATTTTGGAGCTCAAGTTTAAAAGCTGATCTCAAACCAAGGTCTCTTCCAAAAAAATCTCTAAGCTCTTATTAAAGAAAAAGCAAACACACAACCATATTCCTCTCAAAAAAGTCCATCCCACATAAAGGTGGGATGTCCTTTCTCGGATATTTACTTCCAGTGCTATTTCTTTAGCTCGTCTGACTTTAGTATTGACTTCCTTATATTAAAAACTTTCTTTTCACTATGAATTTGCTCGACTTAAAATCAAGCATGCAATATTTGCATACTTCTATTCAAGCATGTAGAAGATATGAATCCTATTTCTTAGGCAAGTAGCAGATTTTAAAAGGCAGTTCTTTTACTGCCGCATTTCAAAGCACCTTTATCCACTGCCCTGTGTGTTCACCTGTGAACCGCAGCAGAACTCAGAACAGAAATTTTGAAGTAACTAATTTTTCAGTTTCCTGGAAGTTCTGGAAAAGCAGTAGAAATGGTTTGTTGAATTTTGTGGAATTTGGGGGAGGGTGTGCTTGTGAAAAAACTCTAGACCTATCAAACAGGCTTCATTAATACAGAAGGTAAGGCAGTAATGAGTCAAATTTATATTAGGGCTTGAATGACATTCACAAACTGTAGTGATGGCACAATTCTAACATTATATTCCAACTGTTAAAGCACTTGAATTGGGGTTTGCATCTCCCAGATCTAAGTTCTCAAACAGATAATATATATTTAAACTGCATTGCAGTGAAAAAAACCTCCAACAATCTGTGAGAACTCAAAAACCCAAGGCACAGAAAGGATGACAAGAGATACAGTACATTAGGCCTTGGGTTTTTTTTCTTAAGAATGTTGATCTCTTTTCTCTTGGTCTTCAAAAAAGGCCCAAACTTGGAATCAGCTAAAAATAAGAGATGTAGCTTAACAATCACTGGCACTTCAGATATGAAAGATCTTCATCATCTTCAGAATCCCTCTCAATGATGTATATGCCTACAGATTTTCTCAAACTGTTCACTGTCAAGCAAATGCAATAATCCCTACATCAACTGGCAAGGTATCAGCAGCCCAGGATTTCAATACACACAGTCTGCCCTGAACATCTTGATCTTTCATGCTAGAAATAAAATGTCTGTGTAGCACCTTTGCAGTGTTCAGCAGTTGGAGAATCCTGTAGGGCAGACCCGTTATCATGTCTTTGTTGTGGTAAGTACAGAAGATGGGTTGTGTTCTCCAAAAAAAGGAGTACAAATCAAAATGAATGTGACGACAGTCTGCAAAAAGTGTGCTCTGCTTCATCCAGAAGGCTTCCCAAAAGCAAACATACACAGATTCAGAATCCAGCATTTGCTGTTGCTTAGTTTTCTCTTTCAGAACTCTAAGGTTCTGCATCACTAGAGTGTCTCTCTGCAGATAACATCACTATACCAAAGTCATTTAATGCACTACAAATATATTTAATTTAGTCACAATATGAATGATGAGATCCTACAAAGCACAAAGATGTTGCCTTAAACAATTTTATATTGCGGTATATAAAGCTTTTTCCAGATGTTTTAGATACTTGGATCTGTTTGCTGCAAAAGCAATGTAATGGGGACAAAAACCATAAAGCACAACAGGTTTGGCTGATTCATGCATAAAACATAAATCAGATTGCCTCTCAGAATATTTTAAAAGAAGTATGTTGGTAAAAATTCTAGGTGCTTTATTATACAAATAACATTGACTAAAAGTAGAATAACTGCCTTGTTTCATCTCTTTCTGCACCACATCATTATTGTATGCATTTTTCTAAAGCAAACTGGATATCATTTATCAGCTATACAAAAAATATTTGAAACTACTTAAATCATAAGGCCCTCTGATTCTCTGTTGTGCTATGCTTTACACAGCAGTCTCATTTGTACTTCCTACAATTACACCTCTGCACATCTGCAAATGTGTTTATTGTTAACACAGTTTGATTCTTTAGAGGAAAGTTCAAGGATAACGTTCCACACACACAAGCAATACAAAAGAAGACTTTTTTAAGACTCACAGTATTTCCTCTGCAGTAATTTTATGAAATTATCTTGTCTTTAACACCTGAGTAAAGATCTTAGGTAAACTCTGTAAAAATGTACATGCAAACTCTGGCATAGTGGTATCCACAAGTTTCATTGGTTCCTGCAAGTTTTTGAGTATGTAAGAGCTTCATAGATTCAGATTAGAGAAGAAATTACTTAAAACCTCCCAGAATATATACTGAAGTTCAAGGAAAAAAGTTCCTGTAGTGCCATTTGAAAAATCAATTCCAGAAAAGAGATCAGTAGAAATTTTAGCACTTTCATTCACAGCTGTTCAACCCAAAATAAACTCCATCTTATCCCATAACAGAACTAAAACTGGTATTTTAGAAAACTCTCTCATTACTGATGCAATCAGCTGCCAATGTCTCACTGACATTGTATATCCATGATTCAACCCTTTTTTCTTTTTACATACACACATAAATTGTATACAGTATATTAGTACTGCAGAAAGGCACCTTTGCCAAAGGAAACAAATACCTTCTAGCTTTGGAGATGCTGTTACAAGTTTAACAAGAAAGCACAAAGTAACACCTACTTTACTTTTATGGTCCTGATCGTAATACAGTGAAAATACATCACAGAACCACTACAGCTATCCTTAATGTAGTTAATTACCTACCTGAATCATTTGAATATTTGATGAAAACACACAAAACTTTAAAGTTTTGCCCTTTCACAGCTAAAACTGACTTTAAATCAGGGTGTTCACGGAATTACGTTTCCTATTAGCATAAGCCATCTATGGAAGCACATGTACAGCCTGACAAGCTTGTATGAGATTCTTCCGTTTGACCAAAAAATTACTGAATGTGTGGGTTTGTTTTTTGTGGGTTTTTTGTTTGTTTGTTTTTTTATTTTTTTTTAATAAGGGGAGATATTCACCCAGATGAATTTATTTGCAAAAAGTTTTTCTGAAATATTAATGGTGTAGTAGGCAAATATTCGCCAGTCAAAGAAAAGCTATGTACATTTCTTTGAGCACGTTATTTTCAAAGTAAAATTTAAGTAGCTTAACAGTTGCACTGGTCTGTTCTGGTCCATTGCACCGGACTAGTAAATCGTTTTCCAGTAAATTAAACATCCTATGCCCCAAAACCCTTCCTCAATGCCATGGTCAAAGCATACTGATTAGACAGAAATATTGCATTTCTTCCTTTTGAGATTTTCATTTGTTCAGGGTGTATTCTGGCTAGGTATTGGTTATCCAGTGAAATAGAATGGAGAAGGATTAGTTTTGGCAGGTAAATGTGGACTGGGAGCACAGACACTTTTTGGCATAGTCAATATGTTACTGTCTCAAAGTACTTTCTTCCTGTATGACATATACAGATATGGAAAATGGTCAGGCCAAATTATTGAGGCAATCTGCTCTCTGGTCCCTGCTTCAATGAGAGAAGAGTCATGGAGAGCATCAAGGTAATTTATACACTGGAAAGACAATAGCATATTACTTTTCTAAGAAATTATTAAAAGATACTCGAAGAGGTTCTTAAAGCCTTAGCCAAAGATACTGAAAAAATACCTAGTACATATCAACACTGCAGACTAATACTGAGACATTTTTTGTTAGAAAAATCCTTTTTTTCTATTAACAGAGTGGTTTTGCTTATTAGGAATTATTTCTTATCTTTAGCTGCACAAACTCACAGACCTGATTTAGTATCTGTACAAGGAGAAAATGAAGAAATTGATATCTACCCCAAATGCTTAAAAAATACAGAAAATATAGGAAGAATTCTGTTACCTTTATTTTTGTGGCTGGTAAAACAGAGCAAAACATAGTCGATAGTTGTTGACTATGTTGCAAGCTTGTTTCTCTCCACTCAAAAATGTTTTCACAACCATACGTAATTAGCACTATACAGTAAACTAGCCAAGAGAGCAAGGAGGCTTACAGTTTTGTAGCACAGGTTCAGTAGCACAAATAACCACGTAAAACTGTGTACTCCTGACATTTTAAATTACTTTACAACATCTGCGAACTGACAGTCCATGCCATGTAATTAAGAAGTAAGAGATGTCTGGCAAGATTTATGGGTTAGGAGAACCTACTGAAACCTAATAGGTTTTTGACAGGACTGAAAAAGAATGGACCAAACTTAATGACTATACCGGTGGACCATATCATTTGCTGGCTAAAGACTTTTTAAAAGTTCTTATATTATCTTTATTTGCTTTAAAAGCAAGCAATTCAGGAGACTGTCTCAAGCTCAAAATGGAACTATTTATATGAGTTAGGCTATTAATGAAACTGTGTGGACTACATAACACAAGAATTGCCACACGGCTGTGTTCTTATTCCTCTGCTAAATTGAAGAGGTGGGAAATGTGCGTTCAGCCTAGGGGTAAATAATAGAGAAAAAGTATCAAAGGTGGCTTTCTGGAAAATCAGGAAGATAGAGAAAATAAAGAATCAACTGCTCTGGGCTTAAAAAGAAAAAAAGAATTAGGAAAAGTTTGAATCATGCTGTGGATTTCAGCACTGAATTCTTTGCAGGAATGACAACTGTGCAAATGCACAAAAGAAAAAGCTAGCCTGTTGATAGAAAATATTACTTCAGTACTGTCTCTGTTACAGGGAAATGGATGATCTATTTCAATTACTTTAAAGTTTGCTAAAGAGAACACAATGTAAGCACAATTTTGCACTGACCTGAACTAGATCCCAGAGATCCTCCCATTTCAGATTATCCCATTAAAAAATAATATTGCAGCTCTGATCCATTTTACACTGCTGACAGAATATTTTAAACAACCTTGAACAAAGAATGTGATATTGCTTCTTTCCTTTTTATAAACATGCTTTTTTTTAATCCTTGGGCTGAAATGGTTTCAGATCTGTGTCTCACAGCCCCACTGGCAGGGCCCTTGCAGCATTTCTAACTTGTCCTGTTGCCACTAGGCAGAGCTCTTTTGCATGGTGATGGCTTCAGGTGCCACACAAACCTTGTCCAGTGGTTTGAAGTCTCTGAATTCATTCACTCAAACCCACATCCCTCCTCCTGAGAGACTCAACTGAGATGTGTCCTGCACTGGGTGTTATCTGCTAATTCCCAAAACGTGGGCTGAGCCAACTATCAGCAGCAGTTGATGAACACTAATTAAAATTTATAAAGACTAAGAGAAGCCTATTAGTTTTGTAACGTTCCCTCTTTTCTTTTATATTTTGCTGCCATATATCAGTATCACATGTGAATAATGTCTCCAAACAGTTCTGTGGACATCTACAAAAAAGGTGACACAAGATCCTTAAGTATCATAGTATAACCAAGTAAAACTATTTTGTTCCTACATGCTGAGAATTCAACTACTATATTTGTTGTAAATATATACTTCTTTGCCCTGCTCAAATACAACCAGGCAATGAGATTGCAACTTGGTTTTCAGGAGGCAATCTCTCCCAAAACAAAGCCCTCACAGAATTTCTATGAATGTGCAGCTAAGGATGCAAGTCTTCTGTGCTTTATCTCTGTCTGAATTGTGCGTCTAGCTTAATGAGTTAACTACATGCTGGCAATGCCTGATGCTTGGTACAGATGTGTTCTTGCAAGACTGGAGAAGCCTCTTTCCCTCGCTCCCTGTGGTAGGGGAGCGAGTCCATTACACAACTGCTGCAATGAAGGGCAAAACCCCAAACGGTCTGCTGCACTCTGACCACATTTGGACTCCTGATGGGGAATGCTCTTTACAGAGTCTAAAATTCTTCACAGTTGTTTGTGTGCCTCTGAACAGCTCCTGTAACAGGAGCCCACTCTAACCCAAACGCTGCAGTCACTTCTCTGCAGGGTTAAAGCACAGCAGGGCCCTCTGTCCAGCCCTGCTTTGTGCTCCAACTAGTGTAGTTATTTCAGGCACTGAAACAATCTGTATTACCCCTTTCACCCTCCCCACCAGGTTTCACCTTTTGTCCTTGCCCCAGCTCCCTCAGAGCTCCCGCCTTCCCCAGCACTTCAGGGCTGGCAGGGCCATCCCCACTCGTGCCACAGTGCGGCCTGTCGCCTCAGGGCTGCTCTGGGCCCAGGCAGCTTTGTCTCTCTCAAGCAGACTGAAAACATGTGGACAAGTGGTTCCTAACCCTACCCTTGTCCTGTCAGCTGCTTCAAGCTGCAGGGGCATGGCAGGCTCCAGCACCAGGGCCTCAAAGTGTTGAGGGGTTGGAAGAATGGGCTAATGTTGAACTCAGGCATGTAATAAAACCTGAAAAGGCAAACCTGGAGTCATGCTGAAGAATTGGCCTAGCAAGAGCAAGTTGATACAGATCAAAGGATCTTACCAAGAGGGAACCAGAAAGTATCAGGAAGCTGCAATTCTTCCTGAAGGATGCCTCAGAGAGGCATTGTTTTGACTTTATACTTTCCCTGCTGAAGGAGGAGGAAAAATATTGTCCCAGATATTTTCAACACATTATTAAGTGCAGAATGTGTGCAATGTACATGAGATACAAACCCATATTTAGGAATTACAGATTATCAGAGAATTAGAATTCTTCTGTACTCTCAAATGAATTAGTTCAATTAACCATAGATTCATTCAGTTTGGAAAACACAAAGTCACAGAGTAGAACCATTAAATCAAAGAATCTGTGCCAAAAACAATAGATCAGGATTTTAAATATCAAACACTGGACTGGATAAGCAAATGTATCTTTGCCATCTATACAAAGCTCGGCTATATATCCTTAGTTATATAACTTTAAGTACTTTAATAATCTTCATGTAGCTGAAAATAACATCAGAGGATCTACCATCATGCAACATATACAAGTAAAAGGCAAGAAGTGTAACATATTTAAAATAGCTGTCTGAAATAAACTACTTAGCAAGATGGGGGGGAGGGGGAACTCATTTGTTTCTGAAGGAAGGGAGGATGTTCAGAATGCAGAGATGATATGCAACACGTTCTATCAAATCATTAAGAGGTACCCATCAGACTGCATGAGTAGCTGTTGCTATTAAGAAAGATACAGTCTTTGTTATGAAAAGGATCTCTATTTCTTTGTCTTTTTGACCAAAAATTTGGGTTTAGTGTAATAGACACATTAATATAAGTTAACCAATATAAACTGTATACATTTACAATCCTAAAGGTAAATTAGAAATCTCTGTACAAGTGAATTTATTTTTCTCCATTCTCAGATGTAAACTATTGCAAGAATGAGACTTATATGAGTTGAACTTTATTCCAGGAATGCTGAAGATCTTAGATTCACCCCAGTTCAGTGCTGACTGCAAGAATACTGCCAAAGAATTTAGAATGTATTCTGTTAATCAACTGGATCATTAGCAGTATCTTTAGTTTTGCTTTTTTAAACAAGGCTTCCTTCCCTAGGCCTTAATTGATACTCCTGGAATAAAAATAAAACAAACCAAAAAAGGTAGAATTAACAAATTTATTCAACATTTAATGCTTAGTACAAATGTATTATAAGGGGATAATTACATGCAAAGCCTAAAAAGTATAAGAAAACTGAAAAATACTTGTAAATAAAGTTTTGTGCCGTGTTAATAAAAATATTGACAATAAGAAAATACTTAAGTTAAAGAATTCTCCACTTCAGAGCCAGGGAAAAAGACAACTGAATTTTCAGGTTGTTGTGGAAAGAAAATAATTCTTATACTGGTGTAAAAAAAACAGGCAGAGTAATCTTCACCTTTCAATTAAAGCTTCTTGGACTTTACCAAGCCTGTGAAAAGAATGGGATTAAAAATCCTAATATATAAATTATGTGAATCACTCAATGGTTTTTAGAATTTCTGTATTGTTTCCTTTAGAAGATAGATAGTGTGTTATTTTCAAGGAAACTGTATGTCCTAGTAATACAGTAATGCCTTGCTGTTATGTGAGAGGTCTTCAAGCCAGAATGATTAGGCTGTGTCAGGCAGAAAAACAATGAGGTGTGTTCCAGCATACAGAAAGCAATTTCAGAGAGAAAAAAAATACCTAAATGTATCAGCAAGAAGGAGTTATTAAGTGAGGAGAGGAAAACAGTTTTTCTTTTCCTACTGGTTTCAACCATAACATTTTCATTAACATAAAGCACAAAATTATGTAATAAAGCATTAAAAAAAAATTCAACCTCTCACAGTGATCAAGAGGCAATGACATGTCAAAGTGTTTTCTAAACATTTCAATGGTTAGCTGAATCTTGTATTTTAAAGCAGTGGAAGTTGGTAGGTATGGTTTTTCTTGTAATCATAAATTCCACATTAACACCACCCCAATAACAGGCATTGTTCTTTAAAGTCAATTGTATTGTACATTAAAATGGTGCTAGCATCCAGTATTCCTAAATGTTCACCACATCAAGAAAGTGTAAAGCCATCAGCTGATCACTAACAATCAGTAACTTAATGTAGGAAGCTCAGTTAGCCAAAATGCCAAACACTGTTACTCCACCTGTATCAAGCAGCTTAAAATGTGTTCTAAAGCAAAGTAGAAGTACTTTATGACCCAGTGTTAAAATTGAGACCTCAAAATGATTTGATGTAAACAGTCTTTTAAATTGTCATAATCAAACAAGAGCATCTCTCGTTTGTGATATATGCTAAACTATATTAGTTAAATATTACTCATTTAATTCAGCAGAACTTTAATTTGAGGTGTTTGCAGTATGATTTAGTTCGTTACAACAGAGCACCCTTTGCTATAGAATTTCTATAGTTAATGTATGCAGTTGCAATTCAAAGAGAAAAGGGCTACCTCCTATTGCCAAATCTCATCAGTGCACATCCATCCATCAGTAATGGGTATTTCTGTTCTGCATCTATTTCTACAGTTCATCAATGGACCTTTCAGGAAATGGTGCTACCTGAGATTATCACAGAAGTACCAGAAATTCTTGTTGCCTGATGAAGCACTATAGTAGAATTGCTGTCTTCCAGGCATGTAGGACAGACTTCCTGCATCTCAAACACCTAAAACTGAGCTGGAAACTTAAAATGGAATTAAAGTTTTTGTCTTGGGACTGCTTGTCTACAGCTTTTAACACAGAAACTGTTACCCTTACAGAAAATCCTCTCACATCATAGATATTTGGGATGACAAAAGTCACAGCAAAATTCATGTTCAAGATTGAGAGATATGGGACTGGGTCAAATAAGACTACTGGTGAAGTTTCAAAACATTTCAGACAGCGTTATCTATGCTAAAGCAAGAAACGATGTTCTCCACCACACCTCTGTCCTAGTCTGTTTTTTTCAACCATTTTATGCTAAATAATCAGGTTAAATGTGTTGGGTTTGTTCCTCCATTTCTCTTTCAGCAGGCTGTATTTCTCCCTTTGGGAATATGTCACTAATAGGTTTCCTCCATAACACTGCATTTTATATTCAGTAACCTGTACTTTCTGGAGGTTTCATGTTATTCCTGCCTCCCTGAAATTTGCCAAGACTTGCAAATTTGATCACTATGTTGTTTAGAAACCTTTTATTATTAATAAATATATATGAAGATTAAAAAACCCCTATATTTTCCTGAGTTCTCCAGTTTCCACTTTATGATGCAGTATTCATGTGTACAACAGCTATCTATTTTCCCCAGAAAATATGAATGCACTTACTCAAAAATTCTTACATGTTAAAGTACATGTCTATACATCTATAAAGAGCATGTCTATTATAAAAACTGCAAACATGACAGAAGCCAAGTGCTTTGCATAAGAAGGATAGGATTGAATGGCTTAAATGTGGTTTTGTGATTTTATATTCTGGGCTAGCACCACAGAGTAGAAATGCAGCCTCAAGGCATCTTGGAGGCTGACAACAGCTAGAGCTAAGCTAAACAACAATAATAATGTGATGTGGATGTGAATGGCTTTTTGTCAAAGTAAAAATTGAGTTACTGTGTGCTTTTACAGGTGACATAACCGGAAGGATGGGTTTAGGATGCTGGGAGACAGTTTGCTGACAAGGATATTGGTTTTTACAGCATTTCTTTCAGATGAGCTTTGACTGCAATGCTTATAGTAATATGATTTTAAAAGTATTCTGTCCTTTGCACTCTTATGGCATCACAAAGGAGAGATCAAACATCTGTGAAAAATGGTAGGAAAACTCATGACAACGGGGAAAGAAACTGAAGTTAGGAAAAAGATTGATGGACCATTATGCTACAAACCCAGCAGTAACAGCCTCAAGCTTACTTGCCTTACTTAGAAAAAAAATAAATTGCATGTTTCCCTGTGTTATTCTGAAGGTAAGCCAGACGGTAAACCAGAATGCCTGTTTCCACACTTGCACATACAAGCTAGCCTGTGTGAATGAGTGTGTTTCCGTGTTTGAATCAATACGTGGACTGGAAGCTAAAGAAGTCATTAAGGACAAAGACTTGAAGTGACTGCCTTAAACATCTCTTAGCACCTGCCTCAAGTCATGCCACTTTTCCATGAATAAATCAAAGAGCTCTGTAACCTCTGATGTTAATGATTTGAAGTAGATGCGTGGCCACATGTTGTAAGGATTTTTCATTGACAAAGTGCCTTTCGTGAGCTTCAGAAGACATTTCTGGTATTAAAACTTAATACATCTAAGTATCATTACATTCTACAATGCACAGAAATACAACTGCCTCAAGGGCTTCCCTCTCATGAAATTAAAGGCTGCACTTATTACTTTTTAAGAGACAAGGGACAAGAGTCACATTTTAAAACTTACCAGCAAAGACTGACCTTGGGCGCAAGTCCTTATTCTGTCAAGGCTTTGAGATGGCATATGATGCAGACCTACACTGACAAGTGTCAAATCTAAATACTAGGTTTTGTTGAGGGTATGCCAGGTCCTTCCATACTCTTTAATATCCAATGATAATTAGTGGAGAACTAAGGTTTGTTATCAGTGAATAAGCAAAAAATTCAAGTATTTTCTACATGAACATAACTATTCATGATCCTTCAACAGTTACACAATACATGTCTTCATATGCTAAGAATCAATGCTTGTTTTGATATAGTAGTTACATGCAGTAAGTGCAAGTTGCATCTATCATCTACTACATACTGGGTAAGTAGTAGTCATGTTTTATTCAGCACTCATTAGGCCACATATGGAATACTGTCAAGCTTGCATACCCCTGCACTGATAAACAAGTGAGTTCAGCAGAGGATCACCAAGATGGTTAGGGGCTAAAGCACTTGCCCAAAGAGTAAAGGCTGAGGGAATCCAGCTTGTTCAGCCTGGAGAAGAGACAGTTTGAGTAGCATCTCAGAGCCAACAGGAAGGTTATCAAGAATAATGTGCTAGGCTCTTTACTGAGCCTGTTAGTAGTAGGAAAGATATCAGGAAGTGGGTATAAATTAAAACATGGGAGGTTCAGACCAGTTTTTTACTATTTAGAGAGTCAAGCTTTGGAACATGTTTCCCAGAAGGGTTCCGACATCTCTGTCCTAGAGGTTTTCAAGACAAAAGTAGATAAAACCTTGAGTAACCTACTCTGACCTTGTACCTGGCTCCTAAGGTCCCTTCCAACCAGAATTGTTCTATGATACTATAGCAGAAAAAGGTAAGGATATGCTTTTCTGTGATACAACCTATTACAGATTTGCAGAAAAACTACAAATATTGTTGTTTTGAGTATCTCCATAGCTCTCAACACCACATTTTCACAATCATGTTGTGTAGGTAATTGTTTTCCTTTTGATTCACATGATTAGTAAATGTTCTATACCAATTCACATAGGAAGCAATGTAGATTTGATGGCACCTAATAAATCCTAATAATTCTTGCATTTACTTTAGTTTCTATTTGTAATAACTGCTTTTGTAAATTAGAAACACTGCTATCAAAAAGGAGAATGCAATCTCTCAGTAAAATGGAATTAAACCATACAACAGTTTGTATTTCTGAGCATAAAGCCAAATTTCCAAATGCTTGGTTAGTATTCTTTTTCATGAGAAACAACATTTTACATGATCAATAATGAAGTCAAACTGTATTCAGATCAGAGCTGCCTTCCTAGTATTCAAGGTTATTGCAATAAAGGGACAAGTTCATTCATACATACATCTTGACAACAACCTCTTCAGCCTGGTTTTCTACAGAAGAGCTTAACTTACCTCAAACTCTATGGAAAAATCTTGCAGAAGATAATTAAGCATTAGTGATAAAGGAATGAAAATTATTTGTTCTCAAACACTTGAACTAGCTGTATAGTTCAAGAATAAGTAACAAACCTCCACCTAAAATAATTATAAAACAACCAAAACAGAACCAAAAAACCCCAAACCAATAGACCCTTTCTGGCTTGACAGTAGATACATTAGGATTCAACTTTGCACGTATTTCTAGGAGATGTGCCATTTGCATGCTACTTGGAGTTAATGGGGGAAAAGGGTTGTTTCCTGCATTTCTGAAACACAAGATGTTTTTCCAACTACTTTGTGCAGTTTCCAGGAAACAACATATAAAATACTAAATCAGTTACACTGAAAACAAAAGCTTGCTGTCCTCTCACACCACAGCATAGATGTGGCATGTTATATGGAGAGTTTAGTGATATCAACACATTTCTTTGATGGGCTCTTATTAACTACTAAAGTAACAGGGATGGTTTGTCTTACTCAGTTTATTTTATGGGTCAGTAGAGGCAACAAGACCTCTTACACAAACTACATTAAGCCAGTCAAACCTGTGGCAATGTTTGTAATAAGAAATATTAAGTTTGAGAAAGAAGTGTTGTAGCTTAAAGATCTGAACTTTCAACACACTGAGTTCTTACAAAAAAGGCGACCTATTACCAGTAGACTAATGCTAGAAGATATGCTGAAACATGTAGTAACTAGTGAGAGAATCAACTGAATAAAGCTATTTGCTTGAAATCTTCTGGGAAAAAGGATTTAGAATAGTGCATGTTATGTACTTATTATCTTCTACATATATAAGATTGATTCTGTTAGATAGAATAAACATATTGAACCCTCTGACCAAAAAGGAGAGAGACTATGTCACTATATCACTTCTGAACCGAACTTGGATTACTGGTGATGGCTTTTACTACCTCTTATCCTTGAAAGATTACCCTTATTATTTGCAGTAGCTATATGATTACATGACAGCGACTTGCAACAGCTCTGTGCTAATAATAACAAAGCTTCGTTGCCAGGACCCCATTGTTTGTAAATTTAGGAGCTTGCTTAGATACAGTCACATTGTGAACATTAGTTTTAGTTTATATAGTTTGTATCAGTTGTCCATGAAGTGACAGATTGATTAGAATGTTGTTAATCTTAAAGCCACAAACGGGGCATGTCATTTTTATATACGAGTTTCCCACTGATTAGTAATGGCATCTATGTGAATGTCTCTTTATACTGCCTTCTCAGTTGGTAAATGACCATACTTATTGGCATTAGGAAGCTGATTGTAAAAAAAATACTATTTTCCTGTCTTCTCTTTCTCTTTTGAAGTCCAGTTTAAGATATTTTTTTATTTCAAATACAATTATTAGTTCTGGATTCAATTGTTTTGATTTTGGATAAATATCTCTTCTATGTTTTGAATAGTTTTTCCAATTTTAGGTCATAGCTGGCTCTAAGTCATGTTTCCCATGGACAAACATCGGTAAAATAATATAATTTATTTAAATACCTGGCAGAACTTAAAAGCAAAGACCTAATCAACGAGATAATACCATTAAATAATTAAATTCAGGCTAGTATCTCTGCAGACTACAGAGTTTTGCTCATGTTTATTAGTGAAAATAAAAAATAGAGCAATAGGCATTTTGATGAAGTCATACAGTAAAATACCAGTTTCTGAGACAAGCAGAATAAACTATTACCTAGAAATGTAATTTTTTCCCTCAAAACAAAACAATGTTATGTTTGAAATTTCACTTTGGAAAATTCATACGGATTTTGTCATCTTGAGTATATTTAAAACTATTTTAAGACCCAAGTTGACTGTTTAACCCACTTGGAAAAATGCTTTCACAGAAATGGGCTCTTAGAAAGTCAAAACACACCTATTAGATTTCTACTGTACATATAACAGTACGCCAAGCACCATTTGTACACGCATAATTACAGTTTGCCTTTTCCTGGCTCTGCTAATCCCTCTTGATAGTTGAGAGTGTTACTTACTCTTCATAAGGGGCATATTTTTATAAGAGGAATAGTTATAAATAATTTCTCGTCATAAAAATTCCATGAGTTTATACATGTGCTACATCAAGAAAGTCTGCAGACTTCATAAGTAGCCCAGGAAGAAGCTGAGGAAAACCGCCCCCAGCATACCTCGTTCCAACTCTCATAGCAGCTGGCAGAGGTTAAGAACAGTCACTGTTTCAGCAGAAGGGAAGCGCGTTGCAGAAGGGCTGTGTTACAGCTGCACCACGTACCTGCAGAATGAAAAGATGGATGCTGCAAACCTGCAGCATGTTTACAGGACCATATTCCTTGTTAGTGTTGGACAGGATAAGAATCACAGACTCACAGAATGGCGGAGGTTGGCAGGACCCCTGGAGCTCATCTGGTGCATAGTCAACCTGAAGCAAAAAGGTGAAAGTTAGACAAGATTCTCTAAACTGAATTTATCTGTTCAACACAATAGCACTTAATAACTGTGCTTTGGAAAGTGCTATATTTCTGTTTCTCAGATCTCTCAAATAAAGCATCCAGAATAAGTAGTAATTTTGGAAAATCCTCGCCCCAACCCATTTCCACCTTTCTTCATTATTTAAATCTGTCAGCAATTACCTTTTCTCTTTCATCTGCCTCAGCCCCTGATAGCAAATAACAGGTATATTTTGGTGGGGTAAAATGACTTGCTAGCTTGGGCAACTGATTTAATATTTTTGTTTACAGCCGCAGAACACTCTCAATAAATGCATTATTATTATTGTTTTTCTACCTCTTCCATTTCACGATATTGTGTTGTGGTCCTTGATTTTACCAGTAGATAATTAAATAAGTAATGTAACAATTGGCTTTTGAGCACAGCAGTTTGAAAAATCAAGAAAAAAAAATCTCAAATTTTACTAAATATCATAAAAATCAGTATGAAATATTTTATAGTTCTTTGCATTTACCCATATTTTTGCCATTCTGTTATATCTTGTTCTCGACCTGTGACAGTTTCTCTTCAAGTCATGTGTTTGAGCTTACATTTGCTACACTAACGTCATCAGTTTCAGGTCCTTGTTCAAGGGAGATCCTTTGCAGTCATCTATGAGGTGTATATTTGCTATTCCTTATTCCACTCTGATACTCTGGTTTAATTTTGAGGGTGACAGTGTTCTTCCTGTTTAACAAGACCTTAATTAGACTTACACCATGCTTACTTCTCACATTCTATTTCCTTGGATCTTGTAGAAATGATGTGATTTTTTCCAATTTTGGCATACTGCTTTGTAGGTGGGTTGCAATCTGTAGTACAGTTTCCAGTTATTTGAGGAAGCAATTGCATCTAAATGTGTTAACACTTCCCCTTAAGTGGATCATTTCAGTGTCTCCTTTAGTAGGAAGTATCTAAAGTAACTGATTGTCTTAAACTAATTTGCATTTCCTGGGATACAAAGTTCTGTTTTAAAAGAAAGTTGAATTTTCCTGCAGATTTTAAATATAGCTATTTGTTTGTTTTGTCATGTTCCTTTCCATTTAACTTTGACTTCTGCTCATGCTGGTGCTGTGCTATGCAGATGTTTTCTGGAATATCTCTTTTACAAAAACTGGACTAATGGGAGCTCTCATGAAGCACTGTTTTCAAAACAGTGTAATAAAAATATTCAACTCCTTATTCTCTTTATCTGGCCTCATATGCAGTGTAGGTACACAGGCTGAGTACACAAACTGTGAAGACCCTGTAGAATACAGTGTTTGGGCAAACAGCATAAAGGATTTTTACATAGCCCTTTAGTTAAACAGTCTGTACCTACATAGATCAATGTGTTTTCCCCAAATGCAAGCACAGCAGAGTATACAGTATTGATAGGAGCTTGTAAATGATTTTCTGAAAAATGAAATGCCAGAATAGACATCAAATATCTTGAAAAATGCGAGAAAATGTTGTTAACTTTCTGTGCTTAGCTTGCTTTTTTGATGGTCTCGTTCAGCATATCCAGATTTTTCCTATTTGGCTTGGCACTCAGGACCTCTGGTCCAAAGCTATCCTTAACTTTTATCTAATAAAAAATTCCAATTTCGCTGGGCTGCCTTGCATCCAGCAAAAATCTACTTCCTGAGCTCTGGCCAGTAATCCAGTTCTTGCAATACTCCTGGCTTCACAGAATGAAAATATCTTTTTTTACTCTACAAGAAAGTTAGATGATTCCTTTTTATTGTTCTCTGCTAGGCTTGTGGGAAGAGAGGTATTTTCCTAATAGGCTTTTCATGCACTCACTGTACTACAGGGCAAGCAAAAGAAGAGTAAGAAATCATTTTTTATGTTTCTTTTGAGAGAAAAATAAACTTTAATAATTGCATGAATATATTCCACCTACTTGAATTCTAACATAAATAAATAAATTACTAAGGTATTAACTAGAAAACTCAGACATTTTGAAATGCATTATAAAACTCCTTTCTATGAGCGTTTTGGCCGCAGAGGAACATGGGAGGCAGCAGAAACAAGAAGTAATTTTTGAAGCCTATTTAAAACACAGTTTGTGACAGAAAGAAAATTCTCAATTTCTTCTTATAGGCAGTTTCTGACAAAAGTAATTTTATAATTTGCTAATTCAAAAGTTATATTAAGTATTTACACTTGTAATTTAAAGATTAGTATAAACACCTGTTTAGACTCTTACTATTAATACATATCTTCCAAATTATCTGGAAGCTCAACATGTTTATAGAAACCTTTCAACATTATGCCCGATTTCCTGCTAGATGTCAGTTTACCATCATATTTAGTGCGATTTTCTGACCTGGTCAGAGACCTTCCTAAAAAGCTCATACCCACTGAATTGAATAGCGGTTATTCAGGGTATAAAGACTCCTTTTTCCTCAAACTACTAGCAAGCCTCCAATGAGGTGAACCATTAGAAATCCTCCACAACTGTGGGCAGAAACTTTCAGCTGTTTTGCTTCCAAACTGGAGTTGAGATTTCTAGAAATGTACCTCTTCTTCATAACTAGCCACCACATTAGTTTTACTCTGTGGAGTTTTACTACTGTAGCCACTAGATAAACATCTAAATAAATACTAGATGAACATCTCCAATGCTCCCTGACGTGTCACACTGTCACAGAACAGGCTGGAAGGGGCCTCTGGAGCTCACCTAGTCTGACCACTCGCTCAAAGCAAGTCCAGTTAGAGCAGTTATAAACAACCAGGTGCAACTGGGATCTTGCTTTACTTGGCAACCTCTTCCCACCTGCCTGATCACCCTCATAGACAAAAGGATTTTTCCATGCACCAGCATGTGTCTGTCGTCTCTCATGCTGTCACTAGGCGTCCCTAAAATAGTCATGCTCTGTCTACTCTGTACTCTCCTACAAGGTACCTGAGGGCAGCAATAAGATGTCCCTGAGCCTTTTCTTCAAAGGTTGAACAAATCATATTCTAGCAGCCTTACTCCATCCATCATATGCTCCAGCTGCCAGACCCTCATAGTGGCCCTGGCTAGACTTGCTGTAGCCCTAGAAAATCCTGTTCTTTGGAGATTTCCCACCATGAGAGGCAAAAATAATGCTATTATGGTGGCTATTTATCTAAATAAGTCCAAACAAATTAGGAATAATAACAACAGAAAACTTGTATCTTTTCATATTTTGAAGTTTGAACCCAGTCAGACATATACCTAAAAATACATTATTTATCAAGAAATCATGAAGAATATGTCATATCAAAGGAATTTAGTTCTCTCACAAGAAGAGGGATTTAAATGACTGAAAACAGGTATGTAGCATATACATGTATAAATGCGCTGCAGCTCTATGCCACATATCTTATTCTAATAACTTCAGGCCTGCAGTTTTGGTTTATCAAATCACTTATGCTGTCCTAGTACAGCACATTGACATTTCAGACAGAATGGTAACAAGCTGTGTGAAAAATAAGCTACTTATGGCCTACTTGACACATACCCTGTGCTGACCCAAACTGACTTTTTGAGCAAGACAGTCTCTTCAGCAAATGTCCAGTTTTACTATTTTAAATCCGGGTAGACACATTTTCCATCTGCCCAAACATGTATTGAGTTAACAGGAAATGAAGTTATTCACAAACAGAAGTACTGTTTGTACTTTCTCAAGTAAAATTCAAGGAATGTGCTCTTGGTGATATCTTGGAGAAAAGGATGACTTCTGCAAAAGGGATTTAAGGAAAGGAAACCCACAGAACATTTGTGACACTGTGAAAATATATGGATTAAATGTATTAGAGCTGTTGCTAAGAGGAACTGACTGAGCTGCTGAGGTAGCTTAATGACCTGATTAAGATAGTGGCAAGAAACCATGTTCTCTGTCCACCTTGACAAGATTTTATCATACATCATTTTATTAACTTGGTATATAGAGACTCCCTTTTAAAATAGATCTCGGATTGCCATGTGGCCAATACTGAGGAGTATACATAGATGCCCATAGGTCTCATTACTTTAATGAAATTGAACAGAATAACATCCATAGACATGTAGGCTGAAATTGAAAAGAAACATTAAATTAAATATTATATAGTTGCAATGCAAGAAAAAGGTACCTGAACCATTTGTGTCTCCAGAAAATGTCAGATTGTTATAAAAGGTCATCATTAAACTGTGACAACATCTTGCACAGATCATCATCAGCAAACTGTGGAGAATAAAGCATGAGAAAAAATAATTAACTCCTTTTAATTCTTTTCAGTTTGTACATGAAAATATTCTGTGTACATTATTTCAAAACGCACAGGGAGTACTTCTCACAGCCCTGCTATTAACAAGTGTATAGGAATAAATATACATCACCTATTAAATTTGCTGAGAACACGTCACTGTGCACACTAGCAAAAGAAAGGTGTTCTCCAAAAACACAAACAAAAAACCAAACAAAAAACCCCCACCAAACCAAAACCAACACCCCCCCCCAAAAAAAAAACAAACTCAAACCAAACCAAACAAAAACCCCACACTCATTTCAGGGTCCGTGAGAAATTAAGAGCAGGATGGCAAAGGGTGTTTACACAGGCACTCAGCCAGGAAACTGTGTTTTCCACAGATACAGTCATTGAGGGAGCACATCTCTGATTTTCATGAGCTCCCTCCCTCTGTTCTCATACCCCTCTAATTTTATCCAGAAATCTAACTGTGGATGAGAAAATACATACAGTTCTTCACAATGGATTCAAATGCTGCCTCTTTCCTTTAGGTAAGTGCTACCACACTGAGGCCATTTGTAGGAATTTTACCCAGCAAGATAAACAAATGCAAACCCCTTAAGGAAACAGGATAGTTTCACAGTGAATCGTTACCAAAATCTGCATAAGACGACTATAAAGAAGTCTTTATATATCTTCAGTGAAATGCAGCATTGCTTATTAACAAGCTTGATGGAAAACCCTGTGAGATAGAAAGTCTTGTCACTTTATTTGTACATGCTTTCGTGCATCTTAAGTTGCAGCTTCGGATCCCTTAGGATCATGTGAGGCTAGGTTATATATTAGAGAGCTGTGCTATAGTACTGTGAGAGTGTAAGCCTAGCAGCTGTGTAGTGTTATGGTTGCTGCTTTCCTGTGCTAAGCTGATTTACTTGTTTAAGGTCTGACCTCATCATCCTGTCAGTATGGATTCCCACCTATACAGTTAGCAGCAGCTTAGCATCGGCTTGAAGAGCTTGCAGTATATTAATCAGAAGAGAGAGGGAGAGAGCTACCGGTATTTGTTCTTTTGTTGTCTTTTCTTAAGAAGAGGAGTTGAAACACAAGAGATAACAAAGAATCCGTTTCCTTTCTAAAAGAATAGGCTTTTTCTTTTTTTTTTTTCTTTTTCTTTTCCCTGAAAAAAATGTCAGTATCTGGAAAGAAAGAGTTTGATGTGAAGCAGATCCTGAGGCTCCGCTGGAGGTGGTTCAGTCACCCCTCGCAAGGCTCCACAGGCACGGGGGGCTGCCATCAGCAGGAAGGATATGAGCACAGAGGCACACCGATTCAGAACAGGTTGAAGAACCACGCTCGGGACAGAAATGGGCTGAAGAAAAACAGCAGTCCTGTCCACCACAACATACTGGCACCCGTGCCAGGTCCAACCCCAGTGCATCACCGATCTATTCAAACCTGGCATCAGCAACATCTCATTGAACAGCTTCGATCGTATGAGGATATTCCAAAAACAAGCACAGAGGAAAACTGTGTCAAAGAAGATTCAAGTAAAACCACACAGGAGTTGCAGATTATCACAGAAGAAAATTCAGATGAATCTGCAGAGAGGTAGGAGTTTTAAAGTCTGCACTTAGAAAGCCGTACTTCTATCCAAGTTATTCCCTGAAACTGTCTTTGTTTTTAACCTGAGTTCCTTACTGCATTAGTCTCACTTTCTATATGTGCACATCCACACTCAAATTAATAGGAACATATTTACATTAAAAAAATGAGCAGGAACACTCACGAAATTTTGATCTTTGCTTAAGATACATCATTTCTTAACTATTCCAGAAAAATAAAATCTGACAGTTTGTAAAACTGTCTCTATTACAGTTTACAGCATATTATTTTTTTCTTGTTTTATTACGTGTGTGATTAAAAATGAGCCTTCTGAAATACTGTCCTCATTCTGACGTTATCAATGGGTGCAACTTTTACAAATGGGAAGTGTTGGAGGTGCACAGTCTGTGTGGTTGCCACCGATCTGTCAAATCCCTCACTGCTTATTTTTACTGCCTTCTTGACAAGCATAATTAACATTGAACTAAGCGGAAAGGAAGCATCATTACTTGCATTACATTTTTAAAGGTTTATTTTCAATCCCTTTACTTTCATGGCTTATTTAGTATACTAAGACAAATACTTTCTGCAAGGTCAGGTGAAAAAACATTACAGCTATGATACCTCAGATGTGAAAGCACAAAGGAAGAGCTATTTTTAAGATTTTTATACAGAGAAGAGAATATTAATCAGTTATTTTTATGTCTTTTATTTTTTATTATTTTATTTTTCCAAAATTGATGTCAGTATTGTTAGCTACACAGCAACAATATTACCCCACCTCAGACTCAAATTATGTCTCTGTAATGTGGATTATTTGCACCTTTTGATGAGATTGCCATCAGTCTTTAGGAATAGTTTAGATTTCTCGCATTACATTTAAATACAAATCTGTCTTACTTGAGGTTATAGCTTCTCTCAGTAAAAACAAAGCTGACAGTTTGTGTATTTTTAGCAGTTAGTATTTTTCAAGTCGTGCATCTGGTGTAGAGAACATCTGCAGACTGAACAGAAAGAAATGCATTCCAAAATGTCATTTTGAAAACAGTATGAGTAGTCAATATGTACTATATAAAATCATTACAGAGTAAAATCAGTGAGGTGGGAATGTGTTTCCTCTCTTTTGTTTGTTTATCAGTGAACTAGTTTGTTTTGAATGACAGTACACATCTCCTCAAAAAAAGAACGTCAATTTAACTTAAAGAAAAATAAGGAATGCTGAATAATAAAAATAATATTCTATATCAGGTGAAGAAGTTGGTAAAAAAAAGCAAAATCAATTCCGTTTGGAAGACGCTAAATAAGTAGCTTCTAAAATAAGACATGACATTTGCTCCAGCTATATATAAACTTTCATATGTGCCTTCAAATTCACTCAAATTTAAGCTCTTCTCTTGAGCTTTTAAATTTGAAGCTTTTAGAATAGTTTTGGGAATGTGTATACCTTATAAAGTATTGGTATGTTCAAATAAGTATATTTTCTGTAAAGTTATCAGATTTTATGCATGTTGTAGGTTAAAACCCATATTAACATACACCTTAAAAGGCTCAATTTGTAAGAAATTATTTAGAAAATGTTTAATGGTTATGAATTTCTCTATAATTCAAGAAAATAATATGTATCATTAAAGATAACATAGCTCCAATGTCTCAAATACATACCAATAGCAATCGTTACATAAATCATTGTTCTCTTGCCCTATAACATCCGGCACAGACCACACACAAATTAATATGATAATTGATTGGGCAGGTTTATATCTGTATTTGTCTATATCTTGTGTCCACACATATTTTCATCTCTTCAGTACAATGCCTCTTCTTATGCCTTTGAAATCATATTTTCAAATAATTTTGGACCTCCTTTTTCTTCTAGAAGTTCCAAACAGCTGATTGCAATCAATGGGATCTGATAGTAATTAACACACCTGAAAAATCAGGCATGTGCAGGATCCTGAGTCCATCTTCTTACACTGCATAATGAACATTACAATTATTGCAGCCATATGCTCTTTCACATTCAGACCTGAGGACATCAAAGACAATCTCAATCAAATTTGCCTTTTATTCCATAAAATGAACCATACCTTCAGAGTTCTCTGATCCAGAGAGTTCACCTCTGCCTGTAGAAGCCCCATTTTCAGCTGGACTCTAAAGCAGGGTACTGCTACATGTCACTTGGATGTTGAAAATAGTAGAAAAAGACAGAAAATCAGGCCCAAACCTCAATCTTCAGCAGACTATGAATACAATTTCTACTAGCAGCTAAAATTCCCTATTAAAAAGTTTTTGAAACTGAAAACAGCATTCTCAATTTCTTCAGAAAAACTTGGGATGCCTCTCTCTAGAAACCTCAGGACTTCACACTTTCAGTGATACAGACATTGCATCCTGGGGTTTGATGCAACAGGGTGGAAAGGTAAGGAGGAGGAGGAAAGGTAAATAAGAACATTCCAAACAACAGGCCCATTTTGAATATACTACCACGAGTACACTTGTTTCTGCTTTCTTCAATCTTTTTTGGTACTCCTGTACCCAAATTAAATAGCATAAAACCTGAAGAAACCCTTCTGACTTACAGGCTTGCCCCTGAATGATACCACATGACAAATGACAAAGTAAATGAGAACTTAAGTGACCAAAACTCATTAGTTTTGTGGTAACAGCATCCAGTTAAGATGTGACCAGCCAATAAATGCAAGGTGCAGAACAGATAAATAAACTGCTTATTTGGAGAAGTACAGTCTCCCTGTGTGCCTGGGGACTGTCTTCTTCAGCGCTGCTTCTGGATTTTGTGCACTTCAGCTAGTTAGTGATCATCTCTGATCTCCTCTAACTCTCTGGAATCTGTTGAGGTTCAGGCTCCTCCATCAGGAAGAGCTTGAAGCAGTTCATTTCATTCAAAGTAAGGGATCTGGCAGTGGTCCAGAGATGTCCACAAAAAATCAGAGGATTTGACTGCTACATTTTGTTTGACAGTCAACAAAACTTTGCTTTGCATGCAACACAAGAACACACACTAACAGGAAAAATACCTCCTCATAAGAAGAATCTATGATATTGAATTACCTTGCTTGCTTCCCTTGATAAAGTTTGGACTCACAGACATGACTGTACTGGCCTTTCAACGGGAGCAGTAGGCTTAGTGTTTATTAACATTATGCTACGCTTCCACATTAATTTATGCATGCTTGCCTGGAGACATATTAGGATTCTATAAGTATACTATTGAAGACCAGTGTGCTGGCAAATTGTGTGTGTACGTCTTTTCCTACTTGCCCAAAGGCAGTTAGATTTCAATAATGAATGTAGCATCCATTCATCATTTCTCACTTATGCATTTTTTCTAATTATATGGCTAAAAAATTGCTGACAAATTCCAACTTGGTTGACAAGCCCTAGTTCTGCTAAAAATACATGCTTTCTATTTTCCCATATGAGATGAAATATACTTCTAATTAATTTTAATAGAAGCTTTTGATGTCATAATCCAAGCAGTCAGTACATGGAAACATATTTGGGAGGAGTATCCTCTTACTTGAGGCAATAGTGACAATTTAACTGATGTTCAGCTATTTCGGTACCTCATCTTAAGACATAAAAACCTCATCTGATTGTCATCTTTCTCTTTTTTTTTTTTTTTGCCAGCCATATGGACATAACTCACAGATCATTTCCCTCCCTGTCTCTGACATATGCATACACAAACACATACAAATATATGACTATTTTGGATATTATCCCCTATGTGAGGGTTTTCCCTGAAGTTCTGTTTTTATTTCCAGTAGAAGATAACAGCCTTGGCTCACATTCCAATGTGAAATAAAGGTACTATATGGAAAAAAATACCCCTTTAACTATAGTGGTATCCCAGAAGATACTGAACAGGTGGAAATGAATAAATGAGTATGCTGTGCCTGACCCCAATTTCTTGCACCCATGCCATTTTTTCAGTTGCCTAACCTGGCAGAGGCCAAGGACACACGTTGCCATGTTTCCTTCTACTGAGAACTTTTCTGGGAAGAGCCATTATGCTACGCATTCAGCATGTCCTCTCAAGTTTGTAACAGAAGCTCACTGAAAATGTGTCTGCTTAATTTTTCAACACAAAAGAACATTTGAAAAAAAGAAAAGAGGTGAAAATGGAACACATAAATTATTCTGGTCAAACCAGATTGAGAGGATTTGCGCAATAAGAATAGAGTTCTGGGTATCCAAATAAGCAGAGTCCTACCACTGATTCAGAAGAACGACTGATAATAATGACAATGCATCTTGTAAATGGGAAGACAATGATGTATCCTTCCCAGAGATGATAAAGTGCTGCATTCAGAATAGTACACCATGACACTGTTTTCCCCTAATGACCAAGAATTCAGTTTTGTGAATCATATCTGATGCCTAAGGTGGAAGTTTAGAAATTATTATTCCTGATCTCATACAGCAGCAGCCTTTACTTTAAAATGAAAACAGAAGTGCTCCAATTTTATTTCCACTGAACTCCCATCATGTTGAGAAAAGAGCTTTCAAAAAGCTTAACTCTGACAAATAAAAGGCTTGCCAACATAATAAAGAACACAGGACATCTAGTCAGATGGCATGTCAATCCTTCTACGACAAAGTTGGATCAACTATATTTAGGTGCTTCCCTGGTTACCTGTAGTACAATTTAAGCTCATTATTTCCTTGATCTTTCCCCCATGAATATAATAGCATACTGTTCCCCTTATTCTTCTTATTTCTACACTATTCTTCTCTACAGCATGCACCTGTTTGAAAATTGCTGCAAGTCTAAAGAGCCACAATCCTTGCAATCTTTTTTCAGAAGTCCTATGCTAGACAACTATTTCCATTGCTCTCCTGACTGTCTCCAGCATGTCTGTCTGTACCTGCAGGCCTGCGGTCAGATCTGGGTATGTTCTGGTTAAAGACTGACAATTCTAGCGTATAGGGCAGGATTACTTACATGTCATTCTGTCTAAAAATCTGTTTGAATATCCTGCTCTGTGTTTTTTTGTCAACAACATGCTGTTATTGCTCATGGTTAGTGTGTGATTCATGTGAAACTCCTGACCCTTTATCAAAGGCCTGTTCCCTAACCATCTGCACACTTTTGCAGTTATTTGTTCCCACATAGTGCTTTGCACAAATGAATGCCATCTTATGTTTATCAGATAATGCCTCCGATGTGCTGAGTTAATATTCAGTTCTGATCCTATTTAATGTCTCCAATTTACTGATTTAATATTAATTTCTGCTCCTATGCTCCAGTGTACTTGCAGCTATTCTCAGCTTGCCATGATCTTCAATTGTTATAAGATTCCTGTCAAAGCTGCCTTTTTATTTCCTCCTCCAAGTAATTCAGAAAATTTATGAAAAGTCAAAGTTGAACTTCAGTGGAAAGCTCCTTGGGAACATAGTTTGATTTAGCTTCCTATTTATCAGCGAGCTGAAGACAATTACTTTAAAAGCATGATTTCAGACTAGTTCTGCATCTGTTTGATAGTGGTTGACTCCCAACAGTTCTTCAGGTTGAACTTAGTACTACCTGATATGAGACAACATCAAATAATATTCTCATGACCAAGACATAAGTGACATCTACTTCTTTTCTGTTCTCCATAACGCCTACTACAACATATAATAAAGGACTTCCATTTATTTTGACGTATTAAATTCTTGAGAGATTCTTGCTGACCTCTCTTTTAATTCCAAGTGCTTAGAAATAGTAATTACTTTTACACTGCAGAATTTGGCAAGAAGAGCTATGCCGTATTCTGGGCTGCATCAAAAGGAGTGTGACCAGCAGGTCGAGGGAGGTGATCCTGCCCCTCTACTCTGCTCTCGTGAGACCTCACTTGGAGTATTGCGTGCAGTTCTGGTGTCCTCAACATAAAAAGGACATGGAACTGTTAGAACAAGTCCAGAGGAGGGCCACGAAAATGATCAGGGGACTGGAGCACCTCTCGTATGAAGATAGGCTGAGAAAGTTGGGGCTGTTCAGCCTGGAGAAGAGAAGGCTGCGTGGAGACCTCATAGCAGCCTTCCAATACCTGAAGGGGGCCTATAGGGATGCTGGGGAGGGACTCTTCATTAGGGACTGTGGTGAGAGGACAAGGGGTAATGGGTTTAAACTTAAACAGGGGAGGTTTAGATTGGATCTGAGGAAGAAATTCTTTACTGTGAGGGTGGTGGGGCCCTGGAATGGGTTGCCCAGGGAAGTTGTGAATGCTTCATCCCTGGCGGCGTTCAAGGTGGGGTTGGACATAGCCTTGGATGGCATGGTTTAGTGGGAGGTGTCCCTGCCCATGGCGGGGGGGTTGGAACTCGATGATCTTGAGGTCCTTTCCAGCCCTTACTATTCTGTGATTCTGTGATTCTGTGACATTATGTTTCTGACTTGTGGAGCGTTTTGAGGTTTCTTTAATGCTTATAACAACTTAATATATACTACAGCAGTGTATTTTTAAAAGATGATTTTATGCCAGTCTGCTATGGATAACCAAAATGCTTCACTGCTACCTCAAGGACAAACAAAACCTAATTGCCTTTTAAAGATGACCTTTAACTGAAGGTCAAAATATGAATTTGAAACTGGAGGCATTTGAAATGGGTTATTTAGGATACTGTTGCTTATATGCTCTCAGAAGTGATGCTTGAACAGCTCATGTGGCCTTTCAATGCCTTAGCACAATGTAAGAGCAGTTTGCAGCAGGGGGGCGAGGGTGACATTCTAGGCAATGATGGTTGATGAACACCCCGTTGGCATGGTTGAGATGCTAGTTTTTCTTTAGTTTTACTTACAAACTGAACAAATGCATGTGTACCACGAGATAATTAGTGACACTAAGCTGAATTTTTATAGTATTTTATGGAAATTCCCTCACAAGTGGCTGAAAAATGATAGGTGAGAGTAACCAAGATAATTTTCCTTTGATATGTAATGTTTGCTAAGTGTACAAAATTGTGAAGTTATAGCAAGTGGCATCTGATGCAGGAATAAAATCTAAGAGGAGAATCACCTTTTTCCCAGAAGTCAGTCACTAACAAAGTAGGACAGGACCTCCTAGCTAATCTGTGAATGCAGTGACCAGTGATGCCATTCGACTAAACAAATGCTGCTGCCTCATACAAGAGGTCTTAGTACAGAAATAAGAATTAACATGTCTCAAAGACACCTCAGCAAATTTTACTCCTAATTTGTCCTTCTATTGTGACATCTTATGTGGAACTTGAAAAGGCAAAAGTATGTAAAATTAAAGTGGGTTGCAACAGTTATTAAAAAATAAAGGAAGAAGTACATTTGTATTTTGAAATTAAACATATTTAGCTTGTGAAAGGAGTGGTCCTCTGGATGTCATCAAGTGTAACCCCATCCCCTCACCAAGAAGTCTATAATGAGAGATTATATAACTTCCTAAAACCACACAATATTTTACAGGCTTACATTTAATATGAAGGCATTGCCTTCAAAGATAAATTATTACAGGCAAGGGTAAAAAAATACCAGTTAATAGTAATTTAAGGAACTAGGACAATTCTATTCATTTCAAAACAATTTATTTATGATTCAATTATCTTCTCATTTCTACTCCATACAGCTTGCTCTCAGCAAAGACAGCTGGTATATTACTTTTTAAAGAGTTATTACTGTTCTTAAAATCACTTCTTAATGTCCACAGAAAAAGTTAAGGACATGATTAAACACATGTGACCAAACACATGTGACCAATGAAGAGCAGTTTTTAAAGACATGCTGAGCATATGCAATTGTAAGATCCACAGGAAATTGCATGGCTGCTGAAGCACTCTTGGAAAAGGGGGAGAGTTTGCTTTATTTGAAAGCTATTGCTAGACAGCATTCTGAAAGAAATGCCCGATTTATTTTCATCACTCTTTTGTGGATGAATTGTTTATTTTGATCTATTTGAAATGCTGTAATGAGGAACATTACTAAAATTTTTCATATTCAACAAAATAAATGGATTTGCTATAGCTATACAGCTCAGTTAGCCAAGTATATACCAATTCAGTTTAGCTCTTTTCATTCTGCTAGAATAAAATAATGATACTATATTCAGAGAATGACGGTATCAGGTGATAAGATAAAGAACATGGCTTGTGTAAGGCCTACCTGTGGGTATGCAGGCTAAATGAACACAAAGATGAAGCTGTAAGGATTCAAAAAGACCGTTCATGGTAGGTATAGGAAATAAATTTTTAAAATAACCTCAAAAACAAGGCTATAACAGAATTTCCTCCTCTCTGGAATTGTACTTCATCTCAGTGACTCTATCGTCAGATATACTGACATGAAAACTTCCCACACAGCTCTGACAGCAAATCTCTGCATCTACCCCCTTCCCCCCTTTTCCAAGCAAGTGCTTCATAGCCAAAACTCAGTTCAATAATAATTAAAATAGACAGAACAAGACCTTAGAGCCTGACTCGTTCCAAAAATTCTGCCCATCCAATAATTATTATCATTAAATATCCTGCACTTCATTCTAGTTTCCATCCTGTATGGTAAGAGGATATTTCACTGAAAGTCTGTCTGCTGCTCACAGGTAACAAGAAGGATAACTAGAAATATTCACAGGAAAACCCTATCTTGTAGCCAGTACTTCACTTGAGGTTGAAATACATGATACAGTATCTAAATGACTGCAGTTTAAAAATGTTTTGTCAGGAAACAGCGTCTGTATTCCCATGCTGTGTTTTCCAGTTGCACAAGGCCACCTTATTTAGAAATAAAATGGCACATGAAGAGCACGTGATTAAAAGTTTGCTCCATTGTTCCCTTAATTAAAACCCATTTAGGCTAAACAAACATTTATTGGAAGAAAGATCAACATCTGATACCTAATTATTTCTTCAGTTCTGCTGTACATACTTTGAAATTCTTTGGACAAGAATGTAGGTATCTTACTTGTGTATTAACATTTGATTCAATCAGATTCAAGCACTCTCAGCACGCTTCTGACTTTGTAAATGTATGATTTTACAACTAGTTGAATTAGAATCTGAAAATATATATCCATGGGTTGTGTCTCAGATTTGCTGCTCTGACAAATTCCTTAGCCTCTTGGTATCACAGTTTACTCATGTTAAAGGTAGCATTTGATAGCTATTTTTATAGGGACATAATAAGAACGGATCCATGTTTTCAAATATCAGAATCTGCCTGCAAACCGCTGCTAAAATGCAAAGTGGAATGCAAGAAAATTATGATTGATGCATTATACTATACAGTTGCACAGCTTATCTTCTCATAATATCATAAAGATCGACTACTACTACTACTATTCCTATTCCAATAAGTAGTACAGACCACCAACATACTTATAATAAAATGTTTTGAACAGCAAGCATTTAATAAAGTGGACACAACTGTCACCATTTGCTACGATTTTTTGCACTTTAGCTGATAAATTAGAAGAAGAAATGAGGCATTCTTGCAAGAAATGAGAATTTTCAAATCCTGCTTATTTTAATAGAAGTTGAGAAAATAAGGAACCTTTTTGAACTGGGCAAACATATCTTGATTTGAAGGGAAATTGTGAGCATGGCACTAAGAAATCCTAGGAGTTGTAGAAAAGCTATTTTAAGCTATTACATATGGTTAGGTTGCTAGGGAAACCTCTTTTACAGTGTTCATTTAGCACAGATGCTCAGGAAAGCTCTGTGTCTATGTGTCATACCATTTCAGAACACTTCAGAAATGTGAAGAAATAGAGAGGCACATATACACACATGCAGACAAAAATATCGCTGTAATTTTGTCTTAGTCATGTTCTACCTTTTTGGTGGAAGTTAGTTCTTTCCATTTCTACCACAGTGATAATCCTCAAGATATGCAATGAAAACCTATTCCCAGACTGAGAATATTTGTTCAAACATTACCTTCAGTTTTGACCCATTTTTGTTCATGTTTTAGATACTCATCTACTTAGAGCAGAAGATTTGCCTTTGCAAATACATGCTGAAAATGCAAGGAGAAAGACCAGGTCTGGTGATCTCATTTCCGGCCTACTCTGTTGACCCTAGGGCAGATGCGACTTGCCAAAATATGTCATATAACTTGCTCTATGCCAGCTTTACTGATACAGTGTTCTGCATCCTCCCTTTACCTCTGTAGTGCTCAGGTAGGTGCCAGCCTGGAAGGCAGCTGCGGCCTGCTGCAATCAGAGAATAAACTGCCTCTCTATTGAGCAGGCAGGAGGGCTCAACCCTGAGCATGCCACTAAGCATAAAAATGTGTGCTGCGTTTTCTTTTCTTTTTCAGAGACCCACAACTCCACGAATACAGAAAACATAGGAAATGAATTATTGAAAATACTATTTTTAATATTTTTCAATATTTCAATCTTAGTTTTAAAAGACCTTGTTTATAATTTGGGGAATATGTTATTGTATAAAGTCATCTGCTCTTGGCGCACCCTTAGATCCCACTATGAAGAGAATGTATTCTCACTGTCTAGCCAAGAAAGAAGCTTCAAAACTGCATTAAAACAATTCATGAATTCAGCTACGAGAGCAGTAACCCCTGCGCAGGATGTCCCTGCAAATACATGCAGAGTCACATTTTGGGACATGTGCACATGCACTCACATGAGAGATATATAACTAGTCCTGCAAGCTCAGGAAGCTGCTTTCGGGAGTTTTATTATTGGACCATATGGTTTGCCAGGAACAAGGATTTTTTAGTACTAAACTTCTAAGTTTCTGAAGTTTTACTTACAATTTGACAATAATTTGTAGTTTGAACTGTCCTCAACAAAATAAGAAAAAAACAAAAACAAAACAACAAAGTAAAACATTTGTTCAAGAAAACTCTTTTAAGAAAGCTAAAAGGTTGATGCCCCGTCTTTGAATTTTCACGTCTCTAAAGTTCCTAAAACATCCTTTGTTGTTCCCCATATGTCAAGCCATTGAGTGAAAATGCTGTTTCACTTTTACTGGCTACTGCTGTGACATTTCATAAATCAGATGATGGTAAACCACAAATTTTTACTTTTTCTAATATGTTTTTTCAACATAAGCATATTTTAAAATAATTTGGGAGAAAACACAGCTGAAATGTAAAATTTCTAATTTCTATACTCCTAACTTTCTCATCTGTTACTTTTTTATTCTATAAACCATTGCCGAGGTCTTTTTGTTTTCCTATACCCACACCAAATGCTTTCTCTCAAATGCAAGACCAGTTTCTAATGTAAATTATTTGGAGGAAAGACTTGTGAAACATTAATGCAATCTGTATAGACTAACGGCAAGGAAGAAAGGTAAGACCCAAGCAAAAAAGGGTCCTGACCCAGAAGCAATATAAATATGTTTTCAGCTTTGCCTGTTCAATTGAAAAATCATGGCAGTCAGTTGAAGTTCCCGATGACTGGAAAAAGGGAAATATAACCCCCATTTTTAAGAAGGGGAAAATGGATGAGCCAGGGCATTACAGACCAGTCAGTCTCACCTCTGGGCCTGGCAAAATCTTGGAGCGGATTCTCCTGGAAGGCATGCTAAGGCACATGAAAACCAACAAGGTGCTTGGGGACAGCCAGCATGGCTTCACTAATAGGAAATCCTGCCTGACCAATCTGGTGACCTTCTATGAAGGGGCGACGGAACTGATGGACAGGGGCAGAGCAGTTGATGTCATCTACCTGGACTTGTGTAAAGCCTTTGACACTGTCTCCCATGACATCCTTCTCTCTAAGTTGGAGAGACATCAATTTGATAGGTGGACCACTTGGTGGATAAAGAACTGGCTGGATGGCCGCACGCAAAGAGTAGTGCTCAGTGGCTCAATGTCCACCTGGAGACCAGTAACGAGTGGTGTCCCCCAGGGATCGGTGTTGGGACCAGTCTTGTTCAACATCTTTGTGGGTGACATGGACAGTGGGATTGAGTGCGCCCTCAGCAAGTTTGCCGATGACACCAAGCTGTGTGGTTCGGTTGATACATTGGAGGGAAGGAATGCCATCCAGAGGGACCTTGACACGCTTGTGAGGTGGGCTGATGCCAACCTGATGAAGTTTAACCATGCCAAGTGCAAGGTCCTCCACCTGGGTCGGAGCAATGCCAGGCACAGCTCCAGATTGGGTGGGGAGGAGATTGAGAGCAGCCCTGTGGAGAAGGACTTGGGGGTGTGGGTTGATGAGAAAATGAACATGAGCCGGGAGTGTGCGCTTGCAGCCCAGAAAGCCAACCGTATCCTGAGCTGCATCAAAAGGAGTGTGACCAGCAGGTGGAGGGAGGTGATCCTGCCCCTTTACTCTGCTCTTGTGAGACCTCACTTGGAGTATTGTGTGCAGTTCTGGTGTCCTCAACATAAAAAGGACATGGAACTGTTAGAACAAGTGGAGAGGAGGGCCACGAGGATGATCAGGGGACTGGAGCAGCTCTCGTATGAAGATAGGCTGAGAAAATTGGGGCTGTTGAGCCTGCAGAAGAGAAGGCTGCATGGAGACCTCACAGCAGCCTTCCAATACCTTAAGGGGGCCTATAGGGATGCTGGGGAGGGACCCTTCATTAGGGACTGTGGTGAGAGGACAAGGGGTAATGGGTTTAAATTTAAACAGGGGAAGTTTAGATTGGATCTGAGGAAGAAATTCTTTACTGTAAGGGTGGTGAGGCCCTGGAATGGGTTGCCCAAGGAAGTTGTGAATGCTTCATCCCTGGCAGTGTTCAAGGTGGGTTTGGACATAGCCTTGGATGGCACGGTTTAGTGGGAGGTGTCCCTGCCCATGGCGGGGGGGTCAGAACTCGATGATCTTGAGGTCCTTTCCAACCCTAACTATTCTACGATTCTATGAATACATCAAATTTCACATTTCATTTGAAGGGAACATCATTTGTATTCAATAAAGAGATTCAGCAGTCAGTATCTAACAAAAGGCAAGTAGGAAAGGCTGACCTACCCTTAATACATTTGACTAGCTCTCATTTGATCTTCTTGCTGATGGAAACATGGTCAGTAGGAACAGAGTAGATGTAAGTTGCGAATGCTCCATCCCTGGTGGTGTTCAAGGCCAGGCTGGACAGAGCTTTGGGTGACATGGTTTAGCGTGAGGTGTCCCTGCCCATGGCAGGGGGTTGGAACTAGATGATCTTAAGGTCCTTTACAACCCTAAATATTCTATGATTCTACTCTCTTATTTTTTGTAAAATCACATTATAATACGATTTTACCTCCATCCAGCCTAGAACAGTGTCGTGGTTTAAGCTTCTCAGCCACAAACAGTTTTGCTCACTCACTCACTTCCCCCTCTTTCTTCCCTCCGCTCCTGGAGGGATGGGAAGGAGAATCAAAAGAATGCAACTCCCACAGGTTGAGATAAGAACAGTCCGGCAACTAAAGTATAACACAAACCACCACTGCTACCACCAATAATAATAATGACAAGAGAAAAATACAAGGGAAGAGTTTTTTCTTCCCCCCCACTCCGTAAGGGGGGGGGGGGAAGAAGAATCGAAAGAACGCAACTCCCACGGGTCGAGACAAGAACAGCCCAGCAATCAAGGTACAACACAAACCACCGCTACCACCACCGATAATAACAATAACGAGAGAAATACGAGGGAAGAGGACAGAACTGCTCACCACTCGACGACCGAGCTGTGAACTAAAACCCACCCCTCTTCCGGGTTCCGGCCCCCCAGTTCTTTTTCCTCCTGGACATGACGTGCTGTGGCATGGAATAACCTCCTTGGTCAGTTTGGATCAGGTGTCCTGCCTCTGCTTCCCCCCGGCCTCCACCCTTCCCTGGCAGAGCATGAGACTCAGCAAGTCCCTGGCCAGCCCAAACATCATCAAGCAGTAACCGAAAACACTGGTGTTATCAGCACTGTTCCCCGGCTCAAACTCAAAAACACAGCGCTGCAGCAGCTACCAAGAAGGGAAAAAAGAAAAAATGACTGCTACTGCTGAACCCAGGACATTCCACCCCTTATTCCATACCATTCACGTCACGCTCAGATCCCACATTTTCAATATACCATCATATATATATATATGTATACATCCACACACACACACAGAAGGAGAGAGAGATCATCCCTCAGTGCATAGATCAATTCCTACAAAGCTTCCGAGTCCATTCAGTCCGCGACGTCAAGCTCCATCTCTTGTAACAGTCATTCAGAGCAGGGGAGGCCGTGTGCAGTACTGGATCGTTGCCTGCTGATGCTGATCGTTCCTTTACTGCAGAACTCATCCGGTTTCATTAAAGTTCATTCTTTGTTGGGACGACGGTCAGAGAGCCAGTCACTGGTGACCTGAGGACATCTAGTTGGTGGGCTATATAAGTATTACATAGCAGGCAACAGCATACAATTGAGTTCATTGACTATTGTCCCCTAAAATCAAATCCCCTTGAGGTACACATCGGACCTCCCCATCTTCCCGCATTACCCACCAAGTATATCCGGGTCCCTGAGCAAAAGCAATCCCACGAGTGGGTTTGCCTTTACCTGAAGTAGGAATAACCCAGACTGTCTTCCCCAGCAAATTCTTTATGTGCACCACAGGAACTTTGTCCCCCTCCACAGTATGTAGAAGTTCTGACTGGGCTGGACCAGCCCTGTTGACAGATCCTCTGGTGTTGACCAACCAGGTGGCCTTAGGTAAATGTGTATCCCAGTGTTTGAAAGTCCCACCCCCCATTGCTCTCAGTGTAGTTTTTAACAGCCCATTGTACCGTTCGATTTTCCCAGAGGCTGGTGCATGGTAGGGGATGTGATATACCCACTCAATGCCATGCTCTTTGGCCCAAGTGTCTATCAGGTTGTTCCGGAAATGAGTCCCATTGTCTGACTCAATTCTCTCTGGGGTGCCGTGTCGCCACAAAATCTGTTTCTCAAGGCCCAGGATCGTGTTCCGGGCAGTGGCGTGGGGCACAGCGTACGTTTCCAGCCATCCAGTGGTTACTTCCACCATGGTAAGCACATGGCGCTTGCCTTGGCGGGTGGGTGGGAGTGTGATATAATCAATCTGCCAGGCCTCCCCATATTTGTACTTCAGCCATCGTCCTCCATACCAAAGAGGCTTTAGCCGTTTAGCTTGCTTAATTGCAGCACATGTTTCACAGTCATGAATAACCTGGGCAATAGTGTCCATTGCTAAGTCCACCCCTCGGTCACGAGCCCATCTGTATGTTGCATCTCTGCCCTGATGGCCTGAAGTGTCATGGGCCCACCGGGCCAAAAATAATTCACCCTTATGTTGCCAATCTAAGTCCATCTGAGCCACTTCAATCTGAGCAGCTTTATCCACTTGCTGGTTGTTCTGGTGCTCCTCAGTGGCCCGACTCTTGGGTACATCCCCATTATTCGGCTTGATATTGTAGATCATCTCTACAATGGCTGATTCCCTCAAAGACTGTATGCCCTTTTCTATAGTAGTCCACTTAGCCGAACGACTCATAACATCATCCTTGTATGGAAATCTATCTTTCATAGCTGCCAAGAGTCGCTTCCAAAGGCTGAGGGACCGTTTCTCTCTTGCAATTGCTTTGTCAATTCCCCCTTCCCTAGCAAGTGATCCCAGCTGTTTGGCTTCACTACCTTCTAGTTCGTGACCATCGGCCCCGTTGTCCCAGCATCGGAGCAACCAGGTGATGATGTGCTCCCCTGGCTGACGGGTAAAGTCCTTTCGCATATTCCGTAGCTCGGTCGAGGTCCGCAATCGGGAAGTTACCTCTTCCTCTTCTTCTTCATCATGTGATGATAACTCCTGGTCAGATGCTGTCCCAGGTGGTGAATACGTTGTTTCTTCATCTTGCTTCATCTTCCTTTCCTCTTTTTTGGTTTTCCTCCTGCGTACAGGGGCAACCGGTATTGGTACGAGGTGGTCCTCTGGTTTAGCTGCGGTGATTATCACTGTGGTTTGAGTAGCTGCTGTACTTGTCGCTGGTGGTGGTGTAGCTGATCTGCTTGTAGCTGGAGCAGCTGTGCTGTCCATCACTGAAGTTTGGGTAGCTGCTGTACTTGTCCCTGGGGGTGGTGTAGCCGCTGTACTTGGAGTTGGAGTAGCTGTGCTGTCCATTACTCCACCCTCAGATCCAGGGGCATTTTTTTCCTTTTGAAGGTGCTGGATGGTGTTGAACAGGGCTCTGTAAGCATAGGCCAAACCCCAGCATGTAGCCATGATCTGTCCATCTCTGGTGTGACCAGAATGACAACACATCTCCTTTAAGTGTTCTACTAATTTTTCTGGATTTTGCACATGTTCATTGGTGAAGTTCCAAAGCACTGGAGGGGCCCACTGGCCTAGATACTTGCCCATGCTATCCCACACACCCTGCCACTCATGACTATCCAGCCTCGGGGAAAATCTCTTGGACCTCCTATATCGTTGTTTAATCCTAGACAAAGCCCAAACCCGACTCTGCATAACTCTCGGGACCAGACGAAATGGTCGTGAATAAAGCACACTCGATATGCGCGCCAACATGGCAATCCCCATCACAACCAGCAGGCAGGTCTCAAGGGTGTCTAAGGGCCATTCAAAACCTTCAGAATTCACGAAAGATGCTGTAAACGGTCTGATGGGGGTGCTGGGAGCATAAAAGAATGTCTCCTTCACAGGCTGACCACCCGAGGAGGTGAAAAAAGATGTATAATTCTTAAACACCCCCATTATATACCTCCCAAAGTACAGAGCTGGTGACCACATTGGGAACAAAAACCGGGTCAGTTTCAGGATCACTGAGTCTATTTTATCAAAAAACAGTGCAATAAAGTACAATGCAATAAGAGCCTTAATCCAAAACCCTTCTCTGAGAAATGTTAAGATAAAAATTACCGTCTGTAAGTGAAGTAACACACGCTGAACCTGTGAGAACCAGAGCAACAACCTTGAGAGCCAATAAATCAGCATTGTGACAAGTGGCTATTAATCCTGTCGTTATCTCAACCCTTCGGGCCCCACGTTGGGCGCCAAAAAGAACTGTCGTGGTTTAAGCTTCTCAGCCACAAACAGTTTTGCTCACTCACTCACTTCCCCCTCTTTCTTCCCTCCGCTCCTGGAGGGATGGGAAGGAGAATCAAAAGAATGCAACTCCCACAGGTTGAGATAAGAACAGTCCGGCAACTAAAGTATAACACAAACCACCACTGCTACCACCAATAATAATAATGACAAGAGAAAAATACAAGGGAAGAGTTTTTTCTTCCCCCCCACTCCGTAAGGGGGGGGGGGGAAGAAGAATCGAAAGAACGCAACTCCCACGGGTCGAGACAAGAACAGCCCAGCAATCAAGGTACAACACAAACCACCGCTACCACCACCGATAATAACAATAACGAGAGAAATACGAGGGAAGAGGACAGAACTGCTCACCACTCGACGACCGAGCTGTGAACTAAAACCCACCCCTCTTCCGGGTTCCGGCCCCCCAGTTCTTTTTCCTCCTGGACATGACGTGCTGTGGCATGGAATAACCTCCTTGGTCAGTTTGGATCAGGTGTCCTGCCTCTGCTTCCCCCCGGCCTCCACCCTTCCCTGGCAGAGCATGAGACTCAGCAAGTCCCTGGCCAGCCCAAACATCATCAAGCAGTAACCGAAAACACTGGTGTTATCAGCACTGTTCCCCGGCTCAAACTCAAAAACACAGCGCTGCAGCAGCTACCAAGAAGGGAAAAAAGAAAAAATGACTGCTACTGCTGAACCCAGGACAAACAGCGAGTAATATGGTTCCTCCAGGAAAAAGTCTGCCAGAATACTACTACAAGCAATATTTTCCTCAGTTTGTATCAGTTCCAACTTGTACTTTTCATCTTTTTTTAAATTTTTCTTTCAATACTACTTTTATTCAAAGTCAATTACAGGGAGCTATTGCTGTCACAGACCCTGGCTTGTTGGAGCAGTTATTACTATTATCTGCCAGGATAAATGCCAAGTTGCCAACAGCATCAAGAGCACAGGTTTTCTTAAGCCATGTTGTCAGAAATAGTGTTAAATACACTTCACACTGTCAAATAAAAGTAGACATAATAGCTTATCTATAAAGGTTGTAAAGGCAGCTCCTTACCTTATAAAGATGCTACAAATTCATAAACAGAGGTTTCCTCCATAAATAATTACTGTAAGCTGCTATCTCAAAATCCTGCTTTTCTGAGCCATATGTTCAGTGGACATTAATTTCTAACAGCAGCAACAATGCATATAATAACAAATACCAAGATATTTCTCTAATATTAAAAAGTGAAAGTCAGTGACCAAGGATATAAGCAGGAGATAAAACATAACTGTCTAGTTAGTTTACAACATTACCACTTCCTTCCAGCATATATGGAAGGGTATTCAATGATTGCTGGTTTTATTTTACTGACTTGAAACAAAATTCATTCAATTGAGCCAGATGCGAATACAGCAGCCTAACTTTTTTTAACACCACTCTAGACCTAGGTTTGTGTTATGTTTTCTGACACAGAAAACCAGACGAAAACTGGCTGGAGAACATTTTGATACCAGGATACCTGTACCTATGAACTCGTATAAATATTTGGCTATAACAGGAAAAACCTCTCAAGGTATAATTATACAATTAAGACGAGCAACTGACCACAGATAAAGTTACGTAGCTATCAAAACCTCACAGAATAGAAAACTACAGTCTATCTCTCCAGTATGCTTTCTGTCTGTGAGACTGACTGTACTTTTATACACATTCTCCCTCACTCTTTTCTAATAAATCTGTAATTATGATAGGCATACTGGCTAAATACCTTAAAAATCACACTACTTTTTTGTCCATTGCAGTAGTGTTTTGCTTTGAATGAGGTATTCAGCAGATCAGCTGAATCAGGTAAGGAGATACTTTGGAACAAGCCCATAGAATTTTACAAGGCTGGAGATCTGTCACATATAGTGAAGTGAAATTTAAAATGCCTTCAGCTGAAAAGGTGATTAACACGTTTTCCAATTTAAATGAAACCTAATCTTGTTATTGCTTAGTTAGAGTCTAAAAAGATAAAAGTAGAAAAGAAAAAGATCCAAAAAGTGAAATGGTCATGGCAAGCACAAGAACAGAATCCCTTTGATGAGGGAAAAAATGAGAAGCATGTATTAAGGTATTATGGTAGTGATCTGAGTTTTGGTAAATCAAGATTTCTTTAAAAATCTCACAGCAGTATCCATATCTGATTAGCTGCAAGGCTCAAAAGGATAGGGGCAAGGACAGCTGCTGCTGAGACTGAGAATTCTTTGGATTTTAAAAATTCTGTTCATTGAAGACAAAACCACTTCACATTCACTTTTTCCTCAGGCTTTTATCTCCCAAGACCTCCTTGTTCCACTTTTGCCAGCAACAGTGAAAGGGGACAGCATAAAGCAGGTTGTCTTCCCCACAGTCTCTCCCATCAGAACTCTTTCTGAAAGATGTTCATTAAAGTAAGAAAGATGGACTTGATTAGTTTCATCTGGCAATAGTCATGCTTGGATTTAAACAATTTTTTTTGCCACTGGCTTTTTGGTATTTGGTTCTGTAGGTCCTCTAAATAAAAATGCCATAAGCTCATGTTCAGCATTTAGTCATTAGTTTTCATTTGGTCCACATTAACAGCTTGAGACAGTGCTATATCATGTCTTCTGGTCACATCAGTTTTTGTTCTTTAGACAGATACTATTAAATTATCTAACGGTATTATCACTGGCTACAAGAAAGTCGATCAAGAAGTAGTCAAGCCCAGTGAATTTCTCCATGACTTTTGATTTCCCTCCAACACAATCATGTAATATAAATGTTAGATTAGAAATCATGCATTGCAGTGACAACTTCAGAATGCTTCTTGTACTGTTGGAATCTGCATTAATCAAGACAATGAAATCCTCATAGTCTATCTCATGTCTTACATGATAAATGTCGATGTAGAACGGATTAGTATTTGTCTTAGGAAAAATGAATGTTAAATATAATTTTGTTTAAAAATTAGTTACAAAACAATATACGCACCATGCCAGACATGGCATGCATATTACCATGTGGGGAAACATTTTCTTCTTCTGCAGGAAACGGTTGAGTTAGCATATTCATAGTTAAGCATGCTGGTTCAGAGAATAAGATTTTGGGTGCTATAATAAATAATAAATACATGTCCTAATCTTCACTGGAATAAACAACATAATGGTTAGTGTCTTCAGTTTCTATGAAATCTCTGCTTCCTACATCAGCATTTAACCTACTATTTTCTAATCAGACTTTAAAGTTAGTTCAAAAAGATCTAGTGATATCATGTATAGAAATTGATTTTGTTCCTGATGAACACCAAGATTCAATTTTAGTAATTTCCTCATCCTTATATGACATCTACTTAACCTTGTGAAGTTATCAAGGGAATGGCACACAGACTTTACATCTGATTAATTCTAAACTCATTTCAAAATACTTACTTTAAAACTGTATCTGTGAACAGTGAGATGATACCTTTCTCATGCACACACAGAATAAAAA
Organism: Amazona ochrocephala; assembly: GCA_039720435.1. NCBI lineage: Eukaryota > Metazoa > Chordata > Aves > Psittaciformes > Psittacidae > Amazona > Amazona ochrocephala. The sequence goes on from CM077883.1 coordinate 16,456,108, forward strand.
GTGTACTCAAGAATTGTGTATGGTTTGAGAAACATGCACACGGGTTTTTGAGACAACTATGCCCCCTCCACATTTAGCACTATCAGAAGAAAGGTTAATTTTTAGATGGTAATATGCATACTCATAGCTTTTTACCAGGATTGTTTCCGTTATTATTCTCTATTACACAATGTAAATGAATACAGTGCTAATTCTCCTGAAGGATAATGTTTGTGAATGGTGATTTAAGATGGCATCAATTGAAATGATTTCTGAGACAATACATCACTGAATATAGACGTATATCTCTTATAATAAAACACTCATGTGCGTACAGACAGAATGCCCTCCAGGCTGATTAGACATTGCTAGAGCTTCAATTTTTAAGAAAGTATTTCATGCTATGGAAATAAGTGTTCTTAAGTCATGCCATTACAATGTTTATAGTAAAGTTTCATATTCAGATTAGTCTGAATCATTTAAGAAGAGAATCATTTAAGTTGAAGACTCCTACCATATTACAAATTTTGACACTGAGAGGTCACTGTGATAAAGTCCCTAGTTATACTCTGTAATCCACTGGCTCTCATGTATCAGAAGATAGATTTTTGCTCCTCCAGTACTTTAGTGAATTCAGCAATTTCAACCAGCTCACTAGAAACCCCATTGTTCAGCATATGAATATTGCACTTTGAGCAGCTATCTCAGCACTATGGATTGCACTCCAACTGGAGCTGCACTACTTCCCAGAGCCCTTTTGGTACAACAGTGTGGAGCACTGCACACAAAGCCAGAGGCCAACAGGACTTGCTTGCTCCGTGGCTTTTCCCAGCCAATCACTGTGACTTACTTAAAAGAAGTGAAGGCCAGTTGACTCCCAATTTTAATGTTTCTTAAAATGTATGAATGGGTCTGCAATAAATTGCTGAGCAATTTTCAAAATGGAGCCCCAAATCTCAGGAACACAATCCCAGAGATGGTGACTCTTGAGCAGGCATTTATGTAATAGCAAAATTTTAAATGCTTGCATTACACAAAACGATTCACATAGTGCTCCAGTGCAACCAAAGAAGACCAAGACCACATCTTACTGTGCACTAACACAGTAATAAATTACAGGAACTATTTTGCACGTCCACAGGAATATTCCATTTCTAAACTATCTGTATTAAGCAAATTGAGAGCATAAAACTACTTGTAGACACAAAATGCCAATAAAAGAATGCATGAAGCTTTCAACAAACTGTCTTCCTAGTAGATCAACAACTGAGGGAGCACACATGGCAGTAAGAACAATCTGTACTGCAGTGAGCCTGGAAAATAATTTTATAATTAATCTTTGTGGAAAGAAAAAAACAAACCAAACCAACCTATTTCCAAAGGAAAGCAGCTTACTGGAGACAGTGCTTGTATCGACCTTTCTCTGTAATGTGAAGTCATGGTGTGTCCTCAGCTGACATAAAGCATAAAGTGCTACACAGTGTTAGGGGTGCTGCAGTTTGGTTGCAGCCTGCTTTCCAGTGGAATCACTCCACCAAATACATGCTTTCTCTTCATAGGAGAATTCAAAATATCGTAACTCAAACTCATCCTGATATGAATCATAATGGCATTCAGCCGTATACTACCATGTTGTTTTTTTTGGGGGGGGGGGTGTGGAAGAGCACAACTCAAAACAGTTACAGTACTTTCAGTGGTATGCTGAATCTCCTGTGTTTAATGATATACACTTATACTTGCAATCCGAAATGGAAAAGTTATTTTAGCTAATGCCAACTGAGAAAATTGGCAGGTTTATGTTAATCCTAGCAATAAAAAGTTATTACAGGCATATTCAAGAGCTCCGAGTTCTAATGGAATTGTCAATATGAACTTTCAATTTAGATAGAAGTCAGTAATCTCTGTTAACTTAGTTATACATTTCAATTGCTTTTTTTGTTTGCTACATCAGTTGCTGTCACTGTTAATACCTTATGTTGATGTTACTACCTCAACAGGCATCGACATGCAGTACAATATTCCACACTTCTTTGGATCAAAGTTTTTTACCCATATCCCAAAACTTCAACACAATCTCCAGCTGAAATATTTATGAAGAATAAATAATAAAGGAGACAATTGCAGTAAAAATTTTAAGGCAGGGGGCTGGGACAGTTACTGATGTGGTAAAATTCTATCAGCAAGCAATTGACACAGGTGCATCAACTTCACCATTATTTTATCAGTGCTCAGAAATGGCTTCCTAATGGAAATATTTTTCTTCTTCTCAGCCAACTGATGTGGTTTATCTCTAGCAGATGCTACAGTCCTATGGTTTCACATAGGAAAACAGCACTTCTCCACCTCCAACCCCACGACACTGCCCAACAGACAGAAGGTCAGAGCTCAAACAGCTGCACAGAAAAGAGCCTGCCTGCGTGGGGGCTGACTGCAATTTCCTTGAATAAGCAGAAACAAATGAGAAGGAAAAAAAAAAAAGATGAGTTGCACTGTAAATGTTGCTGCACAAGCAAACTGAAGTGATTAAATTGCAATTTTGCCTCATGTCTTGTCACCACTAAAGCACATACAGAGTGCCACAAATCTGAAGTCACACTGGTGCTTTCAGCTGTGATAAAGTCCTTGGGATGTCTAAAGTCTCTAACTGGAATCCAGTTTGCTGCTGATGGCTGCTATGATAGCAGAGGAAAGGTTATCCAAAATCAAAATCTGTAAGTGACACCGATAATTGAACTGTTACTGAATTTCACAAATATTATAGCAGGTTAAATGGGTACCTTCAACACACTTTCAAAGGTGATGAGGTCACCGTAATACAAATAACAACCTTAACAATAACAAAAAAACCCCCAACAAATACTGCATTCCTTCACCTGGTTTTCATGAAATATTACGCTTCACTGCTTCCTTTTCATCAGGAGTACTTTCTGCATTTTTGGCCATAGGCACACTTAATGAGGCATTTTAAGAACATACTGAATTTTAAAAAGGACAGTGCAAATAAACAGCATTTATGTTTTATCACGTTCTAATTAAATAATGAGGGAAATTGAATTTAGCCTTTATATACTGATTGATGAAGAGCACTGTGCTGATTAATGAAGAGTACTTTATGAAGACAGAAGATAATTTTAACAAAATTCAGAAACTTAAAGAATTGTAGGCCTGGAATGAATGACATAACTCATCACACTGATTCTCCTGACCAAAGAAAAGATAACACTTTTAAATCCACAACACTACTTTGGGGTCACAGATTGCTTGGGGTCCAGTATAACCTACCTGTTACCTCAGCTGTCATTTCTTAGCCTGTGCTTCATTTAGGTTATTACTCATATGAAAGCGCCAATACAATAAGGACAAAGGCAAAGAAGGCTGTCAGTTTAGATTCTGTTCCCAAGGAGTTTGTGAATCACTATACATATTAATGCAACCCTCTTTCTATCATATCCTTGTCTATAATAAAAATATGGAGCAGCATCAGAAGCAGAATGTGCCTGCAATGCATTCAGCACATCGTCTGTCTTTGAAAGTGAATCCCTGATACATTTGAAGCTATACAAGTTATTCATATCTCTCATATTTATTACACTTACAACATGCCATCCTAGCTCCATTTCAAAAATGTCATGTGAAGTAGTGTCAGAAGTCATCCAAAAGTCAAGATGATTTCTGACAACTAGTGGTTTTCTCCTAGTAAGCTTTGTTATCTTCTGAAAAACTGAAATGGTTATGACATGATTCGTTCTGAACAGCCATGCTGACTGGTATTTATCTCCTGGTTGTTGCCTAGATGCTTAATGCTTTTTGATTATTTCTTCAAGTTTTCAGGTTACATTGCCTGTGTCAAAATTTCGTGTTTATTCTTTTTAAAATGGTACCACATTTTCACTATGCTTACAGGATAGTGAATCCTTACAGGAAAACCCTGAAATTATTTCCCTTGGCTCTCTACCCAACATGAAATTTGTAGAGCTCAGCTACTTTGAAATCATTTAAATATAGATTTGTGTCTGCTCTCTCTAGGCTAATCCATGTTCTTAAGCCATTATTACTAATGCTAATGGTGTTAATGCAACTCAGCATCCTAGTGAACACTAACACAAAGATGACATTAAGAAACTGGGGTTTCCGATTTTTTAGAGCAGCTCATTGGTAATTTCCCCGCCTGAGTGGAAAACTAATTCCTTGGTCACTGCAGGGCCTTTGGAAACTTTTATTTCTCAACATATCAATTTTGTTTTGTCCAAACTTGGAAACATTTTATAGAAAATAAATATTTCTCCATCTTCAGTGTACTTTCTTTCTGAGCAGGTTCGCACAAACGTTGAGTTCTCTTTATGTGTGGTTCTCAGCACATTAACCCATACCACACAGAACAAGAGATGACAGGTAGACATATTCATGTTAGCACACTTGCAGCTAGCTTGCCTTATCTTTGCATTACAGTGCACAGCATCCCCTATTGTAATTCAACATAAAGACATCAGGCTCAAGGATATTTTTACTGACTTCTTTCTTTAAGATCCTTTAATTTCCATCTTCTTTAGTTCACTGATTCGTGGTACTATATTCCAAAGGTGAGTTCTCTGCAGTGACTGTCATACACTAAGGAAAAAATACATTTATCTTTAAATTTAATTTTGCCCTTCCATTATATACCATAGCTACCATTTTGAATCAGCTGCTGAAGATAAACTGCCAATTATAATATCAACAAAGTAATGGACCACTTCTTTTGCTTCCAGTATTTTGCAGTCTCTGAAGACCTTTGTGTTTGAAATAATTATGTTACTGGTATTTCTGCTGTAGTTAAAGGCCACTCTACAAAACGTGAAAAAAGCACTCAGGACTAAAGGAAATTATTAGACTTTAAGTCCCTTTCTAAATATTTGGAGCTTAAAAATGACTGTTCTTCCCACAACTATAGACACACTATTTATTTCAAGAAACTAGTACTGCGCATTTGCAATAGGCACGAGCTGAGTACTATTTTAGTTGGTTTCTCGAAACATGAAGAATAAGTGCAATCCAATACATACTTAAATACAGCACTTACAATGGATATAATGAATCTGAAGAAAGATGTTTTTGAAAGAAATCTGAAAATCTGAAAAATGCTAAAGGTTAAGAGTTAAATATCAAAACATGAGTGGTATAGAGTAAGAGTCTGGCACCACATAGCTGGTGGAAAACTAATGAGCATATAATCTAATTTTGCAGCTTCTTCATTGTCGATGAAGCACTGAAGGAAAACACAAAACTATAGTCATTAAGCTCACTGAGACAAATTAATTTTTGTAAGCTGCGAAGTACAAAGGATACCCATTATAGGTGAACTTGATTTGCCCCTTTTTCTCAAAAAATAAAACAAAAAGAAAAAAAATCATTTGAAATTGTACTAAAGAGCTTCAAAAGAAAGCTGGAGAATTTATTGCCTTGATTTGGTATATCTTAGTGTGTTCGCAATTAGAATGACAGATTGCCCAGACAAACACACCTGCACCTACTGTGCACACACGCAGCATATCTGGGATTTCAGGTGCATCAGGTGACGCATCCATACACTGTAGAGCTGACATGCCCCTGCTATACCAGAAACCATCTGTATCTGCAGACAGTAACACATCCAGTGAGCCAGCAGGGCAAGACCTGAATAAGTATGTTGAACTCTGGTGCATTTGAAAGGCATCAGATACACTGGGAATCTTAAGGTTTTTGACACATACCAGTGCCCAAAAGATGCCATATTCCAAACAGGCTGTGGGATGGCTATAAATGCAGTAGAGAAATCCAGAAAACTTCATTTTTATAGATTTTCAGATGGAAAAAGGAGATATATTTTGAAAAACCCAGACACATCATAGCCATACCCACTAAGATTTTGTTCTGGACTGTTCAGAAAAGCACTGATTGTATTGCCAAGGGTACAGAAAACTCTACTGTGTCTCAATTCAGTATTACATTATAACTTGATTTCTATTTCTTCCCTAGAATTCTGATTAGCTATTTAATGTGGTATGATCTTTGAAAATGTATGATCTCACTTGTATCTATTTTCTGATAGCATTACTGATTCAACCTGATTTACCCATTTTTATTTCTGCATTTTCTGAACTAAATGTTCAATTCTGAATGTAATCCAATATTCTGCTAAATTTAATACATTAATTCCATTAAGAGATTTTATCTCTCCTAATCATTTATGAATATGCATTAACAGAATCAAAGACAACCAGTAAATTTAGTCAACCAGCTGCCATTATTTTCTAGCTGGGCTTGGAGTTTTAAAGAATAGATGCTTTACATTTCAATAATATATGATCTTAAACTGAAAAATGTTTTTCTAAAAAAACCTTTCACTAAAATAGTGAAGATTGCAGCATTCTCAAGATAAGTGATAAACGCGTACCAACAAATGCATTACTATTTTGCTAAAACCACATGCATATAAAAATAGATATTTTTCTAAGAAAATATCAAAAAGGTGTTTTAATCTAACATAATCCATATTAAAAGGCAATAAGGAATGATATCTTAAAAAACAGTAAGGGTATTTGTAAGTGGGCCAGCTAACACAGTTCTGGAGTGGGAGGAATAGCTTTATATTGCCGTGAAAACGCAGAGAAATTAGTTTGCCTTCATTATTTGCATTCAGATTCTAAAGGCTCGATACTGTACTCATTTCATCAGCTTTTAGTTTAGTAATTTGTCTAGAATTATATGGTCCTTGTCAAATTGTCTTCTGATTCATTCCATTTAGTAATTTAATGCACAAAGTATGAAGAGAAACAAGACCTAAAGACCTGTAATATCCAGAATTTCATACCACAAGATATTTTAGCTACTGGTATCACAGGAAATCGGTTTATTTTTCATGTATTCTGTTTGTGAATGATCAGGAGGCTGCATTTGTCACGTCAGTGCTGTACAAACAGTGCATCATGGACACAAAGTTGGTAAGAAGTAGAAAACTCCATAGCACCACCCATTACAGTTAGAAAACTCTGTACCCCCACCTACGACAGTTAACTGTAGTAAACTACAGTTTATGTGCAGATATCAAACAGGGAAAAAATGGAAGACAACGTAAGACCAGGATCATAAGATCTTTATAAAATTAAACATTTCTATTCTGCCATTTGAACAAAAATTATATGAAGAACATAATCAGCATTTGTAATGCTCCACTCATTACACTGACACTTCCCCTTGCAGGCTGTCAACAACCACCAGCTCACTCCTTGGAATGAACACTAACGGCTCAGATGAATATTTCCAGTCTACAAACCACGCAGAGCAAACGTTCCGCAAGATGGAGAACTACCTGCAGCAGAAGCAGCTGTGTGATGTTCTACTTATAGTTGGAGACCAAAAGATTCCAGCTCACAGGTACATTTCCCAGTACTGTTTACATGGCTTCAAAGCCTGAAAATTCCAAATGCTACTTCAATTTATGCCTACCCTGTTCAGCTATGAAAGAACAGTTACTATAATTAGGACATCAACTAACAACAGAATAAATTATGTGATCAACATTTCATAATCATTATTTCAAATAGAAAGAAATTCAAATATGAACCACTGCTACTGCCCATCTTCCCTTCTTGCTGTTGTCAAACTACAGCAAGTAATTTCTATGGGAGAAAATTAAATTACTTATTACCCTTAGCTTTATTGCTCACTGCTGTAAGCTCTGAACCCTATGCAAAATACGTTTCTAATGCACACACAATTTATTACACAATAATACTGAATTTCATTCTTGCTATTGAGCTTATGAAGTGATTCGAAGTCCTCCTAAAATGCTTTTATTTCAAGGTTGGTTCTCAGTGCAGTGTCTGATTATTTTGCCGCAATGTTTACTAATGATGTGCGTGAAGCAAAACAAGAGGAGATCAAGATGGAGGGAGTAGACCCTGATGCACTGAAAGCTTTGGTGCGCTATGCCTACACAGGTAATTTTTCCTCCATTACTCACATCACTGTTGTAAAGGAAGATATAATCTATTCACTGCATACATAATCGTCACTTCTTCCATTTAATTCTAGTGCATATATCATGCATATGTGATATAAACCTTTCTCTAGAGAGGGTGAATAAACATTATTGGCTTATATAATAACTTATTCTAGAAGACATGCAGAAGTTGACATACAAATTCATACTCGACATTTGTCTCTAGTTAGGTACAAATTATTTCAGGAATTTTAATGAGAGAAGAACATATTTTGACTGTTGACTCATGTAGTAACACAGAAGAGTGTACCATGAACCTTCCCTTCATGGGTAGCTAGAGAAATGGCCTGCCTGGGTGGCACCTATTTGGCTCGCTTAAAGTTCTTGAGTAGAAATAATCAGAGGAAAACAGGAATATGACCCATGAGTAGAGCAACTTTTACCAGGAAAAAGTGCCACCACATTCTGAAAAAGGCTTAGCTATTTTCTCTTGAAAAAATATTTTACCATAATGAAATATCTTAATACCAGAATGCTGTATGTGTATTTTTCCCTAATTTATTTTCTCCCATTTTCAACATTTACACCTGCATTGTTGAACCTGAAATGGTTGAACCAAAAAGCCAAAAATACCAAGCCAGAGAACTGTGAAATCCCTTCTATCTGCTCTATAGTGAAGAGGGGAAAAGCACGGTAGAATATGATCAATCTGGTAGTATATATTTCAATTAGAAACACCAGATCAATCAAACCTTTTGAAGATTCTGGAAGTCTGCATGTTGCAGTATCTGGAAGCCTCTCAATGCAGATAGCAACTATTCCAGCCAGAGAGGTGAAAGGGAAACCCTTTTCCTCCTACCAAGTTGTGCAGTTCTGTAACAAAAAAATGCCCATACTCAAAAGGTGAAAATTATCGCCCCAGGAAGTAACAACACTTCACTGACCAGAATAACAACTTTCTGAATTTATGAATATTTGCCTGTACACTGATGCATCCTCTCAGCTAACTGCTAGTACCAGTATCAGTCACTAGGTCCTTGTCACCTGGTGTCCCACACAGGATGTTGCCTGTTTGCATTTGTGTGAAAGAGCACAATGTCAGCACAGAGACAGGAAGGTTGGAATATGTATCACAGGTATCTATCAGTATTTGCATAGTTTTTTTTACAAAGATCCAAGCAAACAAAGGCACCATTTTATTTACCATTCTGGAATTAGCATAACTGTTATGAATCAGAGACTTCATCTGCTAGGTCAGGCACTACATAAAGCTGGACTTGCATAAAGACCGATATCTTGAGAAGGTTAGGCAACCTGGAACCCAGATCAAAAACATGTTTCTGTACACAAAATAGACCCTGTTTGTGGGTACAAAGAAAGGGAATAAATACAGGGGTGAGAGGGAATGCTGAAAAACATCTATAATGCAGTGATATTGTGCCACTGAATTAGCATACATTACCCAAGGAAATAGATTAATATGAGCACAAAGAAGCAGGGTGGTGAGCTGCTTATTATCCACATGTATCTCAAAACAATCCCACTCCAATGAATTTCATCTCTTTCAGTTTACTTAATGCAAAACCACATGAAAGAACATATATACGACTACAAAAGCAAACAACAGACTATAAAACAGTGCAAATTTCCTTGTGAAATCGGGATTCCCTCTTTGCTTTGAGGCATTATATTGTAATCTTTATTTACAAGAACATGCACCAATTTTGCTGTATAAGTTCCGTAAATGCTCTGATTTGTATGGTGAAAAACAAATCCCAAACAGTGCCCTACTCTGCACCCTGCCAGCCCTTCCTCATTTCTTGCAGAATTTGGGAGGTATTGTTTAAGCTACAGAGCAAAGAGCATCAGGAAGAGATGGGACTGTGCTAAGGTAAAGACTGCTATGGAAAATTAAGATTTCCGACTGCTTCTGTCACAGGTTTTCATGTGATGATAACTAAACCTCTAAGCTGAGTACTACTTTATTCCTAGATAATGAAATACAAATATGACTTTCTGAGATGAGAGCTATAACTTTCAGAACTGTTTACAGATTCTGCTGAAATAAATCAGAAATGAGCTTTGAACAAGAAAATTTTTACAGTTCTACTCTGATGATAATTTTGACTACCATCTCCCAATACCACCCTTCTCGTATTAAATTGAGATGTGTATTAACCCCTCACAGTTCCTTTTTCAGAACAGGACTTTAGTGCTGTGTATCAACCAGGGAAATGAGCCACCCACCGAGCAGCAAGGATGGAAGATCTTACTAAATTAACACCTTCCAGTCTATCTATGAACATTTTAAAACTCTCATGCCATGTACTAATTTCATTACAAATTTAAATAGAGAAGTACATGATGGAAGAAATTAGGTTTCCTGCACACACTGCTGGCATTTTCTAGCTTTTAAAATCGAAATTCTTGTGTGTAATATGAACTTCTGATATTTTTATGCATTAATATATTAATTTTAGAAAAGGTTTTTATATAATTATACCTTTTTTTATGAAAAATCAGATCTAATACTGTTAAAGATCCAATTAAAATGTTCCAAACACTCTATTCAAAACTCACCAAATCCTTTAAGTCTGTTAAAACATGTATTTATAGAATCCTTCAGAAAGAAAGAAAAGTGAATCTGTGAATCACAGAACACTGAATTTTTCAAAGAAGGAGAAATACTGGGGAGTGGGAAGATTTCAAGCAATAAAAATACAAATAAAATGACTGACAACTATTTTTTCCCCCATATGCAAACTACACAGGTATTCTAGAGTTAAAGGAAGACACTATAGAAAGTTTGCTAGCTGCAGCTTGTCTTCTCCAGCTATCCCAGGTTATCGAGGTATGCTGCAACTTCCTCATGAAGCAGCTTCATCCTTCTAATTGCTTGGGGATTCGCTCCTTTGGAGATGCTCAGGGCTGCACAGAGCTCCTGAAGGTGGCACACACATACACTATGGTAAGATGAACAATCTAACTGCTCTGCGATTTTAATGTTAACAGCAAGTGTGAACACTCTCCTGGAAAACATATGGGCTTTGGCAAAGCAGAGCCAGTTGAGCCATGCCTGGGGCTGCTGCTCTCTCCAAGACCGATGCAGTGGCTCTGCTCTCCCTGTGCTGTGAGGGTTAGTTCTGTTAAGTCCCTGATGCATGGACATCTCTGCCCAGCTCAGTCCCCAAAGGGAAATTTAAGAGCTGTGACTGTTACGGAAGCATTGGAAAGAGAGAAAAGCATGCTTAGAAAAATAAATACATCTGTTTTTCTCACTTCAGAGTGTTGCCTTGTAGAAGGATGTACTTACTGAACTTAAGTATGCAGTATGAAAAGCTTAATGTATGTGTTTCCTCAAAAAAAAAACCAGCCTTAACATTGCTAATGTCAAGAGGCAAACAGCAATGACCCATTCTTATGCTTTTGATTCAACACACAAAATTCGAAAGCTGATTTTAAGGTGAGACACAGGCAAAAAGAGCCAAAATAAAGAATGAATCAGAAAGATTTGGAATGCTAAAAAGAAGCGTATCCCTGACTGGAGCATAATCCTCTGGCTTAAAGCAAGAAATGAATATTCAGAGTGTGGGAAACAGAGAAGCAAGATAGCTTGCTGTGAAATGAAATCAAGGGATAAATATTCAGGGCAACAAGATGTGCTATATAGCAACTTTAAACACAAAAAGAAGAGCAACTGCTACAGCTAAATAAATATAAAAAGAACTACTTGTTAGGATACACATGGCAGCTTTATGCTTGAAATATTAGTGTAGTGTGTCAAAACCAGTTTAGAGGCTTCATATGCTGACAGCACTCCAGCAAGAGTACACTTGTACAGTTTCACATGCTGAAATAAATGACAGTGGCCTTTGCAGATAGAGGGCACTGGTTGTGCTCCCTCCTGTTATACTAATGAATGATTTGCTTAGCAGCAGTCTAGATTTCTTTTATATTTTAAAGTCTGAAAAAGGACATTTAAGATAGAGGTTCACTCAGCCACTATAGAACAGTATACACTAGTCCATACTCAGATAAAAATCAGGGACACCCCCCTCTCCTCTGCAGCCCCTTTTCTCCCACCAGCCCTAGCACATAGGCATCAACTTTAAGCATTTAAAAATCACAGCTCTGATTTCTGAAAAAATGAAATAAACCCATGTGGTTACACATAAGGTGTTATGATGTCGCACAATAAGAGAGCCTTGGTTAGATTTTTCTTAACCTTTCAAATCCTCCAGACTTCCCCATGAGTTAAGACTTTTTCTATGTTTAAAACTGTGCCACAGAAATGGCAGTTGGCTCACATAGAGAGCACACTCTACATGAAGGATCATGATGAATCAATGAGACTCAGCAGTACTGTGCATACAGGCTTTACACTGTGTCTTCCTGAAAACAGCCAGGAGCATTTCCACCTCTACAACCACCTCCCATATCTTATGTGCAACACAGACTGAGAATGCTGCCACGAAAGAAGACCTTGCATGTCATAAAACCAACCACCAGGTTTGCAGCTACTGGCAATTTAGAGCCAGAAAAGGAAATCTGCAGCTCCATCAAATAACCTCAAAGAAAATTTTCTTTTAAGCCTTCAAAGTGATTTTAAAGAACACTTGGGGGGATAAGAGATCATAACAATGTATAAACACCCAAGTGTTGTGGAAGAAGATAAATAAAATATCCTGTTTGGTTTCATGCCAAGCTCACCCACTTGAAATGCGTATGTTAGGGAAAGACCATAATGTTGTGCTGTAAATATAGACCATTCAAATGAACTAGTAGCATTTAAACATTTTGAGAAGATAATCAGCTGTAAACACCACATCCATTCAATAAAAGCAGAGACAATGGAGACCTTCCCCTTCAATTACTTTAGTCACTGATGCAAAGTATTAACAGTTTCCTGCCTGGTTTCTTTTTGTGCCGATAGATCTTGTTCTGATAAACATCTTGTGCTATATTTGTAACTACATGTGGACTGGCCTTCCTGTTCCTATTCTCCGACTGTCACAAAATATTACAGCAGGATATGCATAACAGAGCAAAGTTAACATCTCCTTTAATCACTGATACTTCTATATTTACTTCTGTATCCTTGGTACTCTTGAAAAAAGTTACACAAAGCTATGAAACTACTGAAAATAATGAAAACATGAGCTACAGTAAAATCTCTCCACCTGTCCAATTTCAGTCTGGTTCCCAAATATGATATATTTCTTCCACGTACATCAATTAACTTCTCAAATGCAGATATTAATACCTACATATGTATTTCTTTGCATGCAACATAAAACCTCCAACTCTCTTAACAAAATTTCTTTCTTCCTTTGGAGTTAGCACAAGAAAGGATACTTGATGTATTTTAATATCAATTCTACTACAGTTGTCACTTGAGTGTGCAACCTATTATTTTTATGAAAAATACTTCTTTGAAACATTCCAGGGATTTAATATTTGTCACCATTTCTGGAGCTGGTGAGTTTTACAAAAGTAATTAAAGACTGCGAGTCCTTTGCTGGGACAGGTCCAATTTTCTATTGCCCAGAAAGTACTTTCAGAAAAGTAATTTTAATTTCCCTTTCTGCTCCTAAGAGTGGAGACATAGACTCAACGCCTGGCACTGCTCATTGCAAAAGGGTTGGAAGGTTTCAGTGTAATTTGTTTAAAACTTCTGAATCTGATTGTAAGAGAAGGTAAACATTTTATCCAAATGCCCCCTTTGCATTCTTAAGATACACATTAAATCTAATTGTGGTTTTGTTAAGCTGCAGTGTTAGGATCACACTGATGGACAAAACTGCCAGTGGCAAACCCCTACGACAGGACGTACTGACAGGAAGCCTGACAAGCACATCTCTAAGCGTGGCAGAGTGAAGATGAGCATTATTGTTCAGTTCTACAAGAGTAAGGCAGCAAAGAGCAACCAACATTTCTTTTAATTGGTCAAATGAGATGCAGCAGTCTTTAGAATATATACTGCATTTCAGTATCTGTGGAGGAGAACAGGAACAAAATATATGCAAAGTCTACATTATCCAAGGAAAAGTTATTTCAAGGTGTGAAAATCATCAGTGCATTAAAATCTCCTCTTCTTCCCCCCCCTCCCCCCCCCCCCCCCCCCCTTTTAGGACCACTTCACAGAAGTAATAAAAAACCAGGAATTTCTGCTGCTCCCTGCTAATGAAATTGCAAAGCTGCTCTCAAGTGATGATATCAATATTCCAGATGAAGAAGCCATATTCCAGGCATTAATGATGTGGGTGAGGCATGATTTGCAAAACCGGCAACGAGACCTAGGAATGCTTCTTTCTTACATTAGATTGCCTCTACTTTCCCCCCAGGTATGAACATGAAGGGCTAACAGGAGTTTAACTACCAGCAGAAATGCTTGCCGCAAGCATCATTTAGAGAGAGAGAGTGACGTGAAAAGCCTGTGAGCTTGGCTGCAGTGTTCTGGTGGGGTTTTCTTGGGTGTGCCCCCTCTTCCACCCCCCCCCCCCCCCCGTTTTTAACTGTATAGTCGATACACATTGTTCGTATTGATGAAAAAAATCTCACCATTCGAACATAAATACTAGGCTCAGAACTGCCTCTAAAATGTCAGTCTAGCGGTAGTACAAAAGTATAGGTTTCTTTTTTTGGTTAGCTACTGCAGTATTTATTTTTTCTCTAATAACATAGCAACATAGATGCTATGCAAAGATATTTATTCACATTTACCAAACTGCAGGACAGATAAGGCACAATACTTATTTCTTTATTGCCAGAAAAAACAGACAAAAATAAAAGGGTCTACATTACTTCCTACTGTTCCAAGCATTGACATTTACTTGTCCTTTAAGACAGAAGAGAAGCTTCATTAAATAAGTTCCAGAGATAGACATAACATAACTGTTTTATAGTCAGCTGACACTGTTGTATCTGTGTTGTAGAGAATCTATGTATCACATCAGAAAAGCTTATAGGAGTACCAAGACTTTCAGGATGCGACAGCTATTTTATGGATCACCATGACTGAAGCTGCAAATAGTCAGCTATGGATTAAGTATCAAAACACTATGTACATTTTAAATATATTTAACATACTGTGATATTCACAGAGATGTCTACTATTTTTTGTTAGATTTGCTTACACTCATATCAGAAGGAGTTTTGCATTCAGAGGATGCAGTACTAGACTTGCAATTTTAATCTTCCCTAAATGCTAAAAGAAAGTTTTTTGGGAAAAAAACAAACATATATAAAGTCTTTTGCCTACATTTATATTATTTTGCTTACATTAAAGCAGAGTTTCCAGCAAAGCTTGAGTGAGAGAACTGAAAATGAGTTTTGTAGCTACAAATACTTTAATTACTATTGTACATACAATTTTAACGATTTAGGTATCCATATGAAGATCATCCCTTTTCATTTCTCAGTTACTAGCTGATCTAGAAAACAGCCCAATGTTTGCAGATGACCTAGAGTGCCAGAAACTTCTTATGGAGGCTATGAAGTACCACCTTCTACCAGAGAGACGGTCCATGATGCAAAGTCCTCGAACTAAGCCTAGAAAATCTACAGTGGGTGCACTTTATGCTGTAGGAGGTATGGATGCCACTAAAGGTAAGTTCAGAGACTAACTTAATTGTATTAATTTAACTGTATTAATGAATTGTATTACAGATACCCAGATGATAAATGAAAATTATTTAAAGACTTCTTTGGAAAACAGCAATTTAGGGTTGAAAAAGAAGAAAAAATATAATCACAGAACACAATCCTATGTATTAGATGTTTTTTCTTCTGGCAAGAATCATGTGTTTCTAAATGATGTACATGCATCTTGAAATGCAGACTAAAGAATTTTGATTTAGATAGTGATTTTAAAACTTTTGTAAGAATTTGTGCATATAGTTTGACTTTACAATTCATAACAAAAAATTATATTCAGAATTTTTCAGATGTATTTAACATTGGCTTAGAACCCTATGCTCCATTTTTTGACAAAGTTAAAAAGCTGGAAGAATTTTGAAAGAAATAAAAATAAACCTAAAAAGCATTACTGACAAAGAGAAAACACTTATCAATCTTTACTTATCAATCCTTAGTATAAAATTTTAGCTGGAAAGATTTGTACTTCATCATGAGTGCAACAGTATGTGCAGCTCTTTTCAGGACTTCATACACAGGTTTTATTCAGGTTTGTGGTTGAAAGTTCAATGTTATAAAGGTATTCCAGTTTTTATTATTTGATTTTCACAACTGCAATCGGCTTACAGCTTTACATATTACCCCATTCCATTTAGTAAGCTGTACATTAGATCATTTTCTATGGGAACCTTAACTTCCAACGCACAGCTTGGAGCCAAAGAACTATAATTAAAGTCTAGCGACTTGCTGAACAGTACTATTTTAGCTGTGTGAGTTCACTTTTAATAGAAATACAAATAAGCCAATCCATTTCATGGTTTGAAAAAACCTGCTGATGATTTTTCCTGTATGAGAGGTCTTGCAGAGACCTTACTGTTTCTGCACAATCAAGTCAGGTGCAAAATACACATTCATCACCATCACAATATGAAAACACTGATTCCTAAAATAACTCAGCAAAATGAAGTTAAACCATAGCAAATAGTAGAGTTTCATTTAAGATACTGATTATTTATGAATTATAGCAAACAACCAAGGATTGAGGATAATCTTTAAACTAACTTCTACCAAAATAAAAATAAATCTTTCTCATAGTCTTTTTTTCTCAGTAAAGGTTATGCAAAGGACTATTTCATTCAACATCTGCACTTCCTGTTGGTGCCTCTTTTACTTATTACCTTGGAACAAAGCCAATTGTTTGAACTTTTGCCTTTTGATGGTTAAGAAGAACAGCACTTCCTGTCCTCCCTGCTGTCCTCTACAGCTCTGACTCATACTTTGAGCTTTTGCTGGATTGCAAGATAAAGGAAACTGCACCTAAAAGAATACGATTCACTGAAAGAACATTTCCGAGAAGGGAGCAGCAACCTCCCCTGGCAATAATATGCGTTCTGTGAAAAGAAAACTCTCACGGAATGCCAGGTTTGGCTTTATGCTTATCTCAGGTGGTATATGAAGTCAAATCTCAACTTCAAATGATCAAAAGAAGATCAAAGAGCTACTTTTGGCTGGTATTTTGAAAAACGTGAATGTGCCTGAGCTACATTTAACTTTCAAAAGCTACCTTCCAGTCTCTGTAAAAATTGCAGCCTACAGGCTATGCATGAACACACTGTATACCTTAATGTATTTTTCCTGGTTTTTAGCTAGTGTGCAAGTAACTTCTTTTGAAGCAAAGAAGTTTGGGGTGCTCCCACATTAGCATAGAATAAATGAGAAGGAATCAAAGCAAGGAGCAAAGAGACTAACGAAATGGGAAGAACAGTCAAATAAATCCAATTACTCCAAGTAAAAGAGGACAGGAAAGGGCAAAAAAGTAGATTTTCTTTTATTGCAGATGGATCTGGCAGTTTCTTTCCGAGTCTATGCATCTAGATAAGCATACAGATGAGAGAAAATATACCTGAGATAGGCTCTTATTCCACTAAATTACTTGCGTATATCAGATGATCTCTAGGAGATCTCTAAACCAAGTGACACATTTCTTTTCTCCTTTATTGCATGGTTATTTTGCTCTTGTAAATAATTCCTCAGCCACTACCTACCTACTGTAATTCTCAAAATACTACTTCTCTGGTGTCAAATCCCAGTCAAGGAACAGACAGGAAACCAGCTCTGTTTTTCTCATCTTCACCTGAGCTGAAGCTGAACTCCAGGATGCACCGTATGTGCAACTGGCAATTGCCTCTTCCAGCCTGGTTGCTACTCAGCCATCTCCACACTGTGCTAGATCAGCTCTCAAAGGAGCAATTATATCTGCTGAGTGACTGACAGGAGCCAGTGAATGGAAAAGTGTCCGTTTTGAATGACAGAGAGCTAGGGCCTTATGAATAATTGCAACAAAAACATTACTAGAATCTCAGTGACCTGAAAAAAATTGAAAATACAATTATATGTTACATTAGACAAGCAGTTACTGCAAGGCTGCTGCAAAGGTGAACCTCGGTGAAGCTACCTGTGGGAACCAAACGTGTACTCACACATAACAGTCTACTGCCTGTCCCTACCATAAAAAGGAAATATCCAAACTATTCATGAAGATGCATGCCCAAGTCATAAGACATACAGACACATGGATATATTTTCCATTTCTGGTATCACTAATGGTTTGAGCACAAACATGTTTAAAGAGTACGTAGCTGTGAGGTATTGTATCCATAAGGAATATTTAAAAAGCCACAATTACCTATATGGTATTTAAGTGAGTAACAGGTTTTAACCTAGCTCAGAAATTTTCAGTATTAAAAAATCTGCTGGCATGTAATTCTGCATCTTCTTGCCTCCAGTTAATTCTCACAGATTTGACAATCACATACGCACGCAATTAATGCAGCTTGCTCACTAGGTTCACATTTCACAACTGAAGTTCCCGGGAAGCCACTGTAAAAATCCACACACAGAATTTCAACATGTTATAATTCAATAATGCTTTGCAGTGTGCTGACCACTGACTGCTGGGTACTGATCAATTCATGGCTGTCGCATAATGCTTATGTTTCTCACAGGTACCACTACAATTGAAAAATATGACCTTAGGACTAACAGTTGGATACAAATTGGTACTATGAATGGTAGACGATTACAGTTTGGAGTTGCAGTAATTGACAACAAGCTGTACATTGTGGGGGGAAGAGATGGTCTGAAAACATCTAACATTGTGGAATGTTTCAACCCTATCACCAAAGCTTGGACTATAATGCCTCCTATGTCAACACACAGACATGGCCTAGGTAAGAGGTGCTCTTTCCTTGTAAATACTTCGCACCACATACAAATCAATTTTGGTTGATGCAAACACTGCTGACATTTTTTTTTCAGCATTTAGTAACATGGACATATTTGTAGAAGATATTTTTCAAAGACAGAGTTGCCTATTGCCATGATTTAATGACAGTGATATTTATTTGTATTCACCTATTCTGCTATTGCACTGGTCTTCCAAAGTTAATTTCACCTTTAGAAAGTTACAAAAAAATAAGCAACAGTGAAAATAATCAACTGTTCATCCAATTTAACAGTCTAGAGAGATGTTTGTGATACAGAAACAGTCTGATTTAATTTTTTTAAAGCTATAACTTAAGGCCATAGGTACCAAACACTTGTGAAAATCAGATCAGAGAATTACCCACACTGTAGAAAACACTGGGGTAAGGAAAAAAGTACAAGTTCACTAATTTTAGCACTGTAACTACAAGTTTTACAGAGCTCCGCCATGGCTTAATATCTATGGTTCTTTTTTGCACAACATTGCTTAACATTATTTACAACGAATGAATAATATGAATATGAAATCCAGAACTAACTTCTGGAAGTATTAAAAAATAATGATAAGTTTACAGTTAAGGAGACTGTTAGGAAGGGAATATGATGATTTTTAAAAGATTTATATATCACAGTTCTTATGAAAAAGTTGGCTTCCCTTAAGTTTGCAGAAACAGGTACTGCTTGAAATCCTTGGTAAGTTCAAATGATTGAGAATATTTTTCATTGACTAACAGAAAAAGATTGATCCAGAATTATTTGCTACACTTGTGGATTATATCACTTTCTCCACTGGTGGAGAAAGTATGGTGAGGGGTTCTTACCAGCTAGTGTGTCAAATTTATAAAAAACACATACTAGTAGGTAGTAAAGGAAAAGATGACAAACCAGATTAAATACTTCTCATTGAAGTCTTTATAATTACCAACTGCAGGGGCATAATTCTATCCAACAAGTAGGTCACAGTGGTAAATTTCAGTGCTCAAAGTTAGGCTTCTGTGTGTGCATCGGCCTGGTTTGCAATGCTGCCTTACACTTCCAGCTCCTATTAGCTTCAGTGGGATTTTGTGGAGACTTAGCACTTTTGTAAAAAATCAGGCCATGTGTATTTAGGACTGAAAAGACAGATTTAGAAAACTTCTAAGCAGACAGATTCAAATATTTTGCCTTACCCACAAAGGAAGCAGACAGCAGCAGCAGCTTCCCAAAGGGGAGGCACCTAAGCCCTTCTCTCTGGACAAGGATATGCCCACATAGAGCTTTGCAGAGACAGCCAAGTTCACTCTCCTGGGCCTCAAGGATAACAGATGCAAGCCAGCTCTCATCCAAAAGTGTGCTCCCCTTACAGGCATTAAAATGTTATGGTACTTAAGCTGGTAAGGACAGCCAGCTATCCACCCACTCAGGCTTCATTCTGGCCAGACTACAGAGCTTCAGCTGCCTCAGAGTAAGGACAGGTATACGCCCAGGATTTAGGCATATTTTTCCTTGCATGGCTCAACCTTTGGCTTTCTTTAAAAGAATAGTAATGTTTCTCATTTAGGGACTCAAATTCATTTCAGAACAAGGTCAACAAGAGTGGAAGAGATAAAAGTCCAAGAAGAGAACACCAGAATTAAGCAGCTTTCCTCTAATCTTTTGGCAAATGATAATGCTTATTCAGAACAACACCGTATGTGAAGTATTTTGTTTATCTTTGTTTATTCTGCTAAATAACAAGGTAGCTTTTAGATAGTTTAATACTGCCTGAAATTGCTTATCTACATATGCAGAATTAAAGTATGAAGTTATTACGTTACTGGTCACTGAAATTATTAGCTACTGTAATTTGTGCCTAATTCTATCTTTTCAGGAGTAGCAATGCTTGAAGGACCAATGTATGCTGTTGGTGGCCATGATGGATGGAGTTACCTTAATACTGTAGAAAGATGGGACCCACAAGCACGGCAATGGAATTATGTTGCAAGCATGTCAACCCCTAGAAGCACCGTAGGGGTTGCAGCATTAAACAGCAAGTATGTCAACAGGAAAACTGCTCTTTGGTTTTTCATTTGCTTCCTTCCTTGCAAATACAGTTTCTTAAATTTTCTTTCCAATCTTACAGTAATTAATCACCTCAAGAAAACAAAGAGAAAATATAATGCACAAAAACAAGAAAGGAAAGCTTTTCCTCTGTTGTGTGGTGAATTATTTTCAAGCTTACAGTCATGTTTTAAATTTCAACCCTTTTAAGTCACAGCAATTTGAAAATGTTATCACATGTATAACAGAATTTCACCTAGAATATAACTTATGGGATAAAAGATCAGCTACTTTAAAAAAATATTCCAAGTTCATACTTATACTTTAAAATCACAGTTTCTAAGGGCACACCATTTGAAAGAATACATACAGAAACAAAGTTATTCCTCTGTCATTTTACACCTCCTGCATGCAGCTACATCTTCAACGCACAAGTTCACAATCATGAATAATTTTTCAATGTTTAAAAGTGTATGTTGTGTTCAATGAAAGGAAGGCAAGTTTCATAATTACGTATGGAATTAACAGCCTCCTATGTGTTATCCTACCCAGACTTATTCTGCCCTTCATCTATTGCTTAAATACACTGAGATCATGCGCTCCACTGTACATCGGTTTTCCCACAAGGATTTTCAAAACATGTTAGACATCCTCCTATGATACTAAAGTCACTCAAGCACTTTTACATGGGAACAGGCACATGTATGAATCTACTGTGTAGTCTGCAGTGAACAGTGTGTTACACCTTGTATGTTCCTATTTGAAAGTAGGAGGAATAATTCATAAACTAATGCCAAACAGAATACTGTTTTCCTTCTTCAGCACCAGAGTCTGGCACTAGAAATACAAAATACCCCTGGAACATGCCCTAGGTTCTGCTGGAGATCATGGCTTCAGCCAACCTTCCTTCTTATTTAAATCTGTGGAAAGCTCTTAGCAATGACAGTTTGCAGAGGCCTGGAACATCACAGTTGCAGGCAGACCATTGCATGTATATTGAAATTTTATCACTGGCTTCCCTGTTTACTTCTTAAATTCCAGAGAAAGAGAAAAATATGGAGCAGAAACAAAGATGTCAGGAAACCAGTATTTGCAAATGCAAAAACTTCTTCACATACAAGTCAGGGTTTTGCATTCCAACACAACGCAATTTTAATCATTAACTCAAAAGTCCAAGAAAGAAAGAACTGCATGTTCAAGTCCCTTTGTATCTCAGAGGAAATGTTCTCAGCATAAACTTTACCAGAAACTCCTGCTGGTACCTTCCACAGCAACATGCAGGAAACCACTTTGTCAAAGAGGAAATTCAGCCTGATCCTGACTCTGCTCTCAATCACTCCTGATAGAAGCTGTCTCCAGCCTGGCTTAAATCATGTCTGTTAGTCTAGTGATGTAATTTCTGGCATCCCAGGGGAAGCCAAGATCAAAACGTCCATCATTCAGTGCAACTGCTATGGTCTAACCAAACAGAATGCTTCTCCTTTTCCTGTTTCCCTAAGCCACACTGAATATTTTTCTTTAAATCCAACCAGAAAAGACTTCTAAGTTTCTGTAGAACACCACTTTTTGACCACTTCCTGAATTCTTTTCCTTAGAGTATGGGACACACAACCATGTTTCTGGACATGCTACAGAGAACAAAAGATCCCAACCAATCTGTTCATATACACAGTGATTTCCTCTCCTTTTGAAAGCTGTGTAAACAAGTAGTCTGTATCTAATGGCATGATGTGAAAAGAAAACAATTAAATCCTCAAGTTTTTTACGGGTCAGGCAACAAACTGCACAACTGAACTCAAGTCTGTCTTCATTCACAAACATTAGAAGAGTGCTAGAAACTTTGTACTATTCTAAGAGTGGTCAAGAATCTTGTAGTTAAATTATACACCAACAGTCTGAAAGTTTCTCCAGCCACTGGAGAAAATCAGGCACTTCTGAAACAAAATTCAACTGATCTGCTTTAGGTGATTTTGGACAAGTCCACGTTCTCTAGGTCTCCAATTACATGCACTAAGTTCAATTTCATGGCAGTTAAGTATTAGCCAAGTTTTAAACAGACCAGAACAACTGGCACACTCAACATCTAAACATCTCTGCTATTTTTAAATCCACTATGCATACTGTCATTAGGCTAGCAACGTACAAGTTAGCTTGAAACACAAAAGAAATTCAGGCTTTGTAAAATGCCTTGACAAAAAGCCACAGAACTCCCGTGCTTCTTAATGTGGATTTCCACCATTTATTCTTACATGTTGTCCCACCATCAGTTGGGGTAAATCTCCATTTCTGGTCATTTGCCGAGTAACCATTAGGCTGAGCAGACAAGTTACCTGTATGGTAAATTTGCCCAGCAGATCTTCAATACAAACCATGAGGAAACTATATTTAGTATATTTTTGATAAATGTTTTTGTTATATAATGGTATTATTGAAGTTCTTTTACATACAACAAATAGGAAAAATGCGCAATGCAATAGTAAGATGTCAAATACTCCATAAGTCTGTTATATAGAATACTACCCATGTATTTCAAACATATGTAGCATCTATCAAATTCCATCTGTAGCTCACATTTAAAGAAGTTGATATGCATTTTAAAGCTTAATTTTCATAAAAGACTGCTTGAAAATTTGTCCTGCAAATGAAGAATATACCTTCCTTCAACTAACACACAAAACACTTTGTCCAAAGAAAGTTCCAGAGCCTAGCCGTCAAATAGCAAATAATGGGCCTAAAGGTCATTTTAAAGTGATTTAAATGAAGTTAACCACATAAAATTTCTACTAAAATAAGAGCCTGAAGACTGAAATTGTTTGCCTTCTTGTGGGTAATGATCCCAGACTATATGCTGTCGGCGGACGAGATGGGAGCTCCTGCTTGAAATCAATGGAATGTTTTGATCCACACACAAACAAGTGGAGCATATGTGCTTCCATGTCTAAGAGAAGAGGCGGTGTTGGTGTTGCAACATACAATGGGTTTTTATACGCTGTGGGAGGTCATGATGCACCTGCTTCCAACCACTGCTCTCGACTTTCCGACTGCGTAGAAAGGTAAGGAATTCTTTTATTTTATTTTCCTTTTTTTTTTTTTTTAAATATATTCCAGGAAGGAAATATTAAATAACTTATAGCAGCAAGGGAAATCTTTTCATAATTGGAATGCTATGTCTGCAAAACGTATTATGCTTTCTAAAATAATATTTTGAACAGAGTAACTAACTCACTTCCAATGTACTTGCGGTAACAAAAACCCCTCACAAACAAATTCCCCCATGCTCCTCCTTCTATTTGAGCTGCCCATGAGACAGGTAAAGACAACTCAACAGGTAAGAAAAATACAACGCATGACCTTTCTGTTTCTCAAGTGCCTAAACCCAGGCTTGGGTTACTTGCATTATATATTGTAAGGACTAAGTACTTTTCAGCTGTTTCTTCCTCCACGTACTCAGGTGATATTGACAAAAAGGTCAATGGGTATCCATTGACGCTACTATCATTTGGGGACAAGAAAGGCAAACCGAGCAAGTATTCAACTCCCTGTCGTGATAACAATAGCTCAGTTCTGTTTCCAGTTAGATGGTGTAAAACTGGAGCTACTCTGAAATTCCCTTGAACTTACAGTGGAAGTTGACTGAATACAAATCAGAAATAAAATCAACACTGATATAAAATACTACCATGCATTTTGTGTTAAAATTCTGGTAAATTCTATGAGCTACTGAACTTATTTTGGAGTAAAATTTCCTGAAAACTTTAGTTCTGACAGGAAAGCGAAAACAGAAATCTTTAAGAAGAAAAAAGAATATATTAAAATTAACTTTGCTGACTCAACTGATGGCCATGTTATCATCCTCTCAGGCCTCATTTATGTTGAAAATGTACCGATTCTTTAATCAGATAGAAGTGTAGCGATTGGAATCATAAAGTGAAAATATGAGCATTTTTAATGTGCTTGAAGACCCCTCTGGTGGCCAGATATGCAATCGCATCTCTCAATTATCTGTATTAGCTCATGGTGTAAACTGAACTACAGTGTAGTAGAAAGTAAGCAAATATCAGTCATTTAAGTGTGAATGTCTTTCTACAATGTATTTTTCCTAAATTTTATTATAAAATATCCTAGGTATGATCCTAAAACAGATGCTTGGACAACAGTGGCCCCCTTGAGTGTACCTCGGGATGCTGTTGGAATTTGTCCTCTGGGGGACAGATTATATGCTGTTGGGGGCTATGATGGCCATACGTACCTGGATACCGTAGAGTCCTATGATGCTCAAAATAATGAGTGGACAAAGGTAACAGAAATAATTGCCTAAGAGATAATAAAAAATTTTTTCCCACAGATGGGAAGAATTCTGTCCAAATAATGGACAAAAAAAAAAAAAAAATTAAGTTGCAAAATTATCACTGGTTTTGTGAAAAATATTAGGATGCAGTAATAGTGTAATTGGGCTTTATGAAGCATTGGTTGCCTCTCCTGTGAAATAACTGTACGATTTTTCAGATTAAAGGTGGAAGCAGTACAAGAGCTTGTGATCCAGACTGTACAAATCATTTTGTGCTTAGAGGGCTCAAATTTACAGCTGTTGGACCTGGCATGTGTTTGTGGACAATGCCCTCTGCTGGAGGCACTTCCAAGTTTTTATGTTTATGACCACCACCATTGAGACCAAGAGGAAATATTTCTAACAGTCGAGATCCTTCTGTGGCTACACAGTTTGTGCTTTCAGAACACAGGATACAAGGGTCTTTTACAGAAGTCAAGAGAAACACCACCAGCCTACACTCCTCCACCTCTCAGAGGCTGCTAAAGCCTTTTCCCAGAAGCCCAAACTGCGTTTTTAGAGCCCTGGTTCAGTCTTACATAGGGTTTTTTTTTTCAGTACAGTAATTTGAATAAACAAATTGCTTTACTTCTTATCTGCAAATAATCTCTTCTAGTCCTATCCATAGGAGTAACTAATTTTTTTTTCCCCCTTTTTTTTTTTCAGGAAGTTCCTGTCAATATTGGAAGGGCAGGAGCATGCGTTGTTGTTGTGAAGTTGCCTTGAAGACTACAAATATTGTGCCACTAAACTGAGTGGAGTTTTGTGAGGTCAGGAAGAAACATTCCAAAAAGCAGTACAGACTACGTACATCTTAGCAGCCCTCCACGACAAAGAAAACTTATCTCTGAGCCATTATGCTATAAGAGCACTAAAGTGTCCTCCCATATTACAGAAATCATAGAATTTTGCATAACTGAATTATTTTATTATGCCTAATACATAAAAAAAAACAATAATATGCTTAAATGGTTCAGGTTTGTTACAATAGTGTATCTGTTATTTATAAACTACAATAGTAAAGTGATAAACGGGTGTATAAGATTTCATAAACTTTTTTCTTTTCTATGGTGACAGTTGTGTTAATGTTGATAAAAAGAGCTTTTATACTTTATGTAAATGAAAATGAATAAGACAGAAAAAACCTTCATCCACGAACTGTGCAGAAGGAAATATTTGCCCATCAGTATCACTGGCAGCAGAATACTCTCTGCAGAAGTAACTTCATTTCTATTTTAAGAAATTGAAATACTAAATTAACTTTAAAAACATATCAGCGAAACATAGAATCTGGTTGCTATTTAACCTCCCGGCATTGTTAGTACTGTAACAGAATATCCATTTCTAGCAGTATATTAAATTCAATGGTGCAAGAAGTAGTAGGCTTAAGGTATCTATGTTATTAAGTGTGCGTCAACAGAAAGAGATCTCTTTTGTCAAAACACAATGCTAACATAATTTGCTATCATTTTCACAGTGCATAACTATGTGATATTTTAATGCTGATCAGGGTGTCAGGTTATTCATGGATTTATCTTTGCCCACTAACCATCTGTCAGTATGTGTTAAACTAATTCGACTATTCTTGAGATAATTACCATGCATTAAATTTTAAAAACAATCATACAATTACATTCCTTGCATATAACTTACGAAATTA
Organism: Amazona ochrocephala; assembly: GCA_039720435.1. NCBI lineage: Eukaryota > Metazoa > Chordata > Aves > Psittaciformes > Psittacidae > Amazona > Amazona ochrocephala. The sequence continues at coordinate 16,482,952 of CM077883.1, forward strand.
AACTTTTATATCATATTGATATGACAATCTTTGACCTCAGCTGAAGACTACCAGCTTTCTGTCATGTACAGTTGAAATACGGTGAGAAAAAACCCCCAACACATCTACTGTGTAATGTTCTATACCATTTATATCAGCATGTTAATGTTTTATTTGAAATTAAGGGAATGCTAAGAACCAAGAATAAACAGGGAAAGAATCACCTCAAAACAGCACTTAATATTCCACATGCATGATGTTTTCTTTTTGTGTGCCAATTTCTAATGAAGGTTGATTTGTTTCTCATTAATTTCATTTTTTTTATAATTTCAAATGCTGAAAGTGTATTTCACAAAAAGAATGCAAGATATTCTATGCTGTGAAGCACAATATTTGGACAGTACCTACATTAGTGTCATGTTGTTGTTGTTTTGTTAGCTCAGAAAATTCAGGACAGATGAAAATTCTCTGAACATGCAGACTAACTTTTCTGATAGAATACTGTGTTTTCAGAAATCAGCAATATAATATTAAAAAGAAAATATACTATTAATCCTATTGAATGCTTCTAAAGATGAAATCTCACAAGCATATTTATAAAAGGAAAAAACATTTTTAACTTGAAAAATCAATTGTTTATATATAGCATGCTATGGTCAAATAAACTTTCTCTGCTAAGAAAAGTTAGACTATGTTTTAACAGTTTTGTGGGGTTTATTTTACATTTAATAAGAACAGAAAACACAAAAGTATAAATCTCATTTCTGTACTCTAAAAGAACAAAAGATCCTGTCTTACTGTCCTTACTTCCTTACTGCATCTGGTCCACATAAAATAAAACTGTCCTTCCTTCTAGCACACATCAGGAGGCCCTTTCTATGAAAGGGACTTACCCCCACTCCCACCCTTGGCAACCTGAACTGATTGCCGGCAGAGGGCTGAAAGTACGGGACATCTGAAGATTATTTCTTTTGGGGCTATTACATGAAGCTGTCCTACAATAGAAACTTATCAGTGTATCAGCTTAGAATGACCTTTGTGTACTTGTGAATTTTTAGACCAACACAATCTCTTGCTAGCTTGGCAGTCCAGCAAACAAACTTGCTTTACAGACTATTTTCATTTTGTATCTGTTTTTGTGGGGTGGAAGAAACAACCAAAACCTAAAATAAAACAAACGAAACCAACACAGAAACACCTTCCCTACCTTAAACCAACACAAACAGCCAAGAAAATGGGGAACAAACCTTAAACCAGCTAGTGAATCATGACTCAGAGAATTCACATCAGAAGAAGGTATTTTTACTTCCCACCAAATCAACATTCTGAATCAAATGCAAGACCACCAAGCTTCACAGTGAATCTGCATAGTAAGACATCTGTGAATGTAAGGTGGATGTTAATTTTATCTTTCTTCCCCCTTGCTCTATAAGGAACCTGTCTGACCACCCACCTAGAACACCTTTTTGCAGCAAATATTAACTTTCAAGCATTAGTAATAAAAATTCTAACATTTCTGCTCTATTCATTGCCATCCGTGCTTTGGTCACGCAACAGCCATGTGCACTCTTTCATATAAACACTGGTGTGTATATATTTAGAAGAAGTCTTGTGTGGATCAGAGGGAGAGAGTCACTATTGCTTATCAATCAGGTTCTGAATAATGCTTATCTCATGATCTCCTTTCAACAGCACATTACTGTTTCCAGTGACCAGTATAACCTCCTTTAATCTACTCTTGCTTGGAAAGCACTGATATTAGATGCCCAGTTTTAAAACTCTAAAATACAAATTATACAACTAATGTGCAACTGATATCAAGATATGTGCAAGAAGCAAATAGGACCATAGAATCATAGAATGCTTTGGTTTGGACGGGACCTTACAGCTCAACAAGTTCCAACCCCTTGCCACAGGCAGGGACACCTTCTACTAGATGAGGTTGCTCCAAGCCCTGTTTAATTTAACCTGGCCTTGAGCTCTGCCAGGGATGGGGCAGCCACATCTTCTCTGGGCAACCTGCGCCAGCTCCTCAGCACCCTCACAGGGAAGAATTTCTTTCTAATATCTAAATTAGAACAGACATTGGTAAACTGCCATCTTTCTAACAGAGCCTTTGCATAGAATTTGAATTTTGCTTGGAGTTATAGAAGGCACACAACCTCAAGTGAGACAAAGCAGGCACGGGTTTTTAACTAGTAGAGTGGTTTACAACATCTAAAGCCATATCTTAAAAACTAATCAAGTCAGCATTAATGAAAGAAAATGAAGACTCAAGCATAGAAGTCAGTTTGAAGAACAGAAACTGGGTGAGTACCCTTACACAAACACACAGGACCACCCTGAGAGCCACACGGCTTGCTGCCCTGGGCTCAGCAGTAGCAGTCATTTTTCTCCCTCTTAGTAGCTGGTGCAGTGCTGTGTTTTTGACTTTTGGCCTGGGAACAGCATTGATAACACCGATGGTTTTAGTTGCTGCTCAGTAGTGTTTACTCTGACCAAGGGCTTTCTGAGCCTCATGCTCTGCCAGGGAGGAGGAGAAGCCGGGGGGAAGCAGAGACAGGACACCTGACCCAAAATAACCAAAGAGGTATTCCATACCACAGCACACCATGCCCACTATATAAACTGGGGGCAGCCACCCGGAAGGGTTAGATCACTGCTGGGTTGGGCTGGGTATCGGTCAGCGGGTGGTGAGCGGTTGTATTCTCTTCCCTTATCATTATTATTATTGGTGGCAGCAGCAGTGGTTTGTGTTATACCTTAGTTACTGGACTGTTCTTATCTCAACCCATGGGAGTTACATTCTTTCAATTCTCCTTTCCATCCCTCTGGGAGTGGGGGGAGGAAGTGGGGGAGAGTGGGTGAACGGCTGTGTGGTACTGAGTTACCAGCTGGGCTTAAACCATAGCACTTGCAAATGTTATGACTGCAGAGATGACATGGATTTCCCCTGCTTTTCTCTCTTCTTTCAACTTGCAGATTTTCTTAAATGCTTTCTCAGTAAACAAGTGTTACGTTAAAAGGGGGAAAATAAACCCCTTGTTTTGTTCTCCAATATGTAACTACCAGTCCGGCCGCGTTCGCTGTTTCGAACCTTACTGATCTGGATTCACTGATAGTGGGAAACAAACCCCTTGCTTTATTAGAGGAAGGACAGGAAATGGCTCCAATATGCAACTACCAGTCCGGCCGTGTTCGCTATTTCGAACCTTACTGATCCGGATTCACCGATAGTGTACCACACTGTCCAGTCCAATCAGCTGCAACTATCAGTCCGTCCGCGTTCGCTATTTCGAACCTTACTGATCCGTATTCACCCATAGTGCACCACAACGAGAAATGGGGTTGTATTCAGTGAGAAAATTAGTTTATTGACACAATAGACACAGGTTCTTATGGATTGCCGGTGATAGATACTGTCTGCAAAAGCACGTGCGAATAATGATTACATGAGTACAAGCGCTTGATAAAGTTAACACAGCATAGCTATAAATATACAGATGACAGTAAAAGTAACTGTAGAGATTCTAAGTTTTCCCAGGGAAGCACTGAATACAGTGCAAGTCTTACCCACAGGCGTCCCTATTGGGGGGGAGAGAGGTCCAGCCCATCGACCGGTCCCGGGAGTCGATTGTTATCTTCCTCGACTCGTCCACGATGGTATCTTCCCCAATATCCCCCTCTTTCTTGGGTCTTTTTATATTATTTTTTATCTTCAAGGTGGAGCTTGAGTGACTCTAGTCATACATACCATTATTATTACTCAGACAGGGGTGATCTCATTTTGGAGGGGGGGGTCGCATTGGAGATGAGTGTGTATTTAGCATGTAAATGTGTTATAATGACATTATAATGAAGCAAAGTCCACACTGAGGACGGCATTCTGTCAAAAGATGACAGGCTGCTGTGCAGCTTATCGGCTTTTGCAAGGTCTCCACCTCACTCTACCACGCAGCTTATCAGTTTCTTGCACCATCTCGTTCCCGTCAGTGTTGCCAGTTACACAGCTTATCAGTTTCTTGCACCATCTCGTTCTCGGCTTTGTGCTGAAGTTAGGAAAAAGCATAACCGCGAGATCTCCACCTCGCTCTACCCTTCGTCTGTGTTGCCACAGGAACCGCTGTGGAGTGCACATTCCTGGCATACCAGGTGCGGCTGCATCTCGCCCTGAGAGGCCTTGAAAGTCCGCCTTTCCCTTATGTGTGGCCAATGCTACATTTCAAATATAAGTTTAATTCCTAATTATCCCATATTTCCTAATTATTCCACAACAAGGCATCAGACACTTAGGAAAAACACCTAGACGTAAATAATCTCCTTAAACATATATTTAAATATACTACCATTTCCATAAGTCTCAAAAACAGTATTAGAAGAAAATGACCCTTTTTGTATTTCTTTACTGTACTCTAAAGAAATCAAGTTCTGAGGTTTTATTTAAAAAATAGAGTAAGAAAAATTGTATCATCCTTTTAGCTTGCAGCATGAAGCAACATTTATCAGTTTGATAAATTCAGTAGCTCTTCCTACCATGAACCACAACCACTGAGGCAGAGTAGGTGACTATTCGCATCTGTATTGGAATGAGATGGTCTACTAAATTCTATGGCAAGGCTGTGGTAACTAGTACACCTTCTAAATGTTTAGTTTAGGACTGTATCTTGTTAGAGAAAACAGAAAGGCAAGTAGGGATAAAAGGAAATGGGAAAAGATGGGAAGGGTATGAAGCAGAGAAAAGGCAGGGCAAACTGAATGTGACTTCATAAAGCAGTCAGCATGGGAAAAAATAGATTTGGAAGCCACTTCTTGACAACTAATTCTGCATATCCCTCTGTTTGAGTGAAGATTCAAGCTCCAGTCTCTGTCTGAAGAGGTGATACTGAGAGATCTGCTATTAAGGTGCCATGGAAAGCAGAAGTGATGAAGCATGTCTTTACATGTTAGTTTTGTGTGCAAATGTCCAGCGGGGAAGTAGGTTGTACACAGGCTGGTAACATATAATATAAAACATCGGTATTTCAACTTGTAAAGCATAAGAGGACTATCACACACATCCTAAATTAATTTCAAAACAAACTATTTTCAGATGAAATGATGACAAGAATTATCTTGAGATAGAAATCTTAAGTGCTAGAAAACATCCAACTAAAATTTGAGCAGATACTTCAATTCAACCAATAATAGGGCACAACTGACTTTGAGGGAAAGCAGCTCCTCGGTGGTTTTAGTACTACAGTTTTAGGCTTTTTTCTTCCACAATATTTGTAGAGCAGTGAAAAATCATGTGAAAGGAAATCAGCAATCTGCAAGAGGAAACTGGACACCTAACAGGAAAACAGAAGAAAAGAAAACTGGAGAGAATTTGGAGATGTTTAGACATTACTAGGTGAGAGGAAATGCTAGATAGATTCTCTGATGAGGTGTCATCCCTTCACATCTCCTCTGTTTCTCCAAACATGAGTAGGTGCAACAGTTATGTAGCATCTTTGCCTGTTAGGTACCCTGACAGCTGCACACACAGCTGGCTTGCCAAGTGTGGGAAGAAGCCCTCCTCTCTTACCTCTCATCTTGCACTGCTCTGCACTTCTATCATGACTCTTGCTGGCAGAAAGATTATTATTTGTGCTGTTTCTTTTCTGTCCAAATTATTGTGTTTTCTTTCTTTTTAAGCCCTGGCCCTTAAACCCTTTTTCCTTTTGTAATGGGTGATACTTTCTACATGAACCGGACCAGTAAAGGCATGCTATTTAACGTAATGAATGGGAATCAGGAATAACACCCCACAAAATCAATTCTGGGAAAGACTGAAGGTTCAGCTTAACCACTTTGGTTGAATAGTGAAAATTAACCTTTTAACATGAAAGGAGACAGTTGGCTGCACGTGCCAGAAAGGAATGTTCAAGGTAATCTACTCAAAGGGAATCAATGAAGTGTCATGTGAGGGTAATCCTACGTCTTTTGACATGTGTATTTTTGTACATGAGGTTACTTTCATTTCCCACCTGACCCTAGACTCATCCAGAGGTGGGGTGCATGATGCTAAATACCTGGGCTTCAGTATCTAAAATCGGCCCATTTTCTCTGACCCCGGACAACATAAACTACACTGAATTCATTTGCACATTTCGGCACGGGTCCTTCCCATGAGGAAATTTCATTTTGTCGATTAGCACTTATTCCTGGAGAGATTAAACTAAATTTCACCACCACTATTTTTAAGAGGTTGTATGCTGAGTACCTACAGTTGAAATTCCAGCCTCACCTCTTATTGCCTATTTCCTCTTACAAACAAAGGGGAGAATTTCATCAGAACAGAAGTCCTTTCGCTGCCCCTTCCCCACAGAAAGATGAAGGTTGCTTTCTTCACAGTAAAATTATATTCTTTTTATCTCTGCTGACCTCACCTCTTGCCAAAGAAACCTGACAATGAAATGCTACATTCAACTATTCCTATTTTTCAGTAGAGCTCCTCTACATCACTGGCACACAGTCATTAATGGCTACACACATTTTCTTCCTCATGTCCACATCTGAGGACTTTTATTCCCCATTGCAATTCTACATTCACAAAAAGAATTAAAAACTCTGTTCTGTATATGAATAATGTTGTTTCTGCAGCATACAGAAGAGGGAGGCACTAACTTCACGTTATCAAGATTTTCACAAGCCAATCACAATTGATTAAGAAAACCATACATTGCCACTAACTTTCTGGACAACTTATTTGTGAAAGACTGTCCAGGAATGACATTTTAAATATGGTATTTTAAGTATAGATTAATATTTCATATTTAATAACAGAAAAACTATATCTGAAAGTGCATTTGTATGTTATTCCAGAAGGAAGCTTAATACAAGACACTTTCAGTTCCATGTTGGAGAGAATGAATCTGTTTTAGCCAAACTCAATGTCAAAAAAAGTCTAAATTGACAGGAATTATTAATAAAATACTCTAAGGTTTAGACTAAATTATTTCTGCATTTTGAAAGTGTCCTGGTTTAAGCCCAGCTGGTAACTCAGAACCACGCAGCCACTCCCTCACTCCCTCCCCTTCTTCCTCCCCCCACTCCCAGAGGGATGGGGAGGAGAATCAAAAGAACCCAAGACAGAAATATACAAAAAGTGTTGAGGAATGGGGACTGGGTATGAAGACTAGGATAATTTGGGGAAGACTGTATGAAATGGGATACAAAACCAAAGTATCACCTAGGTGGATGTAAGAATTTGGGCTTTTCAGGGGAGGATTTCTTCATCTTATATTTACTCTTTGTTTTCCCTTCTTGTGTATGCAACGTAGGTGGCATTCCCTGATCAGTTGGAGAGGCAGCCTCTCACATTCTCTTGTTCTTTAAATGTAGGCAGAAAAATATATGGAAAAGAAAACAAACCAAAACACAACAACCCAAACTTGACACATAGACCAAATAATAAATCAGAACGTCTTTGAATTGTCAGGTGACAGACTGATGTTCTTTTGGCAGATTACTGCTTTGTCTCCTGCTCCATAGATAAAGTTGGTGAAAGGAAGCTGTCCTTTTCCCTGAATAAATTTCACAAAGAAATATATTTCTCTAACTAGGTTCTCTCTTTTCTTCTTGAAATACACCTTTCTTTTGAGCTTTACAGTGCTTTTGTATGCATATTGTTTTCAGATTTTATATATATATATATATGTATATATATATGAGGCCACCTGAGGTAATTTCCTTGAATGTGTTTTCTGGGTTATTTTACTCTAGGTTTTTCATACCCCCTTCAATTTGTGTGCAATTATAAAACTGTAACCCTTTGGTCACATAATTTTCAACCTTTAAAGCATCCTAAGTATCTCTTTAATTCTATTGCAAAAAAGATTATTACAAAAGGACTGCAATATCCCTGCAATGTATTGCCAAATATATAACCCAGAAAACATTTTATAATATTAACTGAAAATACAAAGTAAACCTAGGCAAAAAGTATGATTTTTCATTTCTTGCATAGAACAATTTTGCTAAATCACAACTGCAACTGATGTCTTAGAATTGCAAGAGCCAGGGATTGAACAGCCTATGTTCAAAGCTTATAAGAACTTTGCCAGCATTTTTTCAATCTATGCAGTAAACATGAGATTTTTTCTATCAACAGGGTCACACATGCTACATTTTCTGCATAGGATTTTCTCGTCGTGGATTTCCTTAGAATTACTTTTGTTTGTCAGTGAATTTTTCACAGTCAGACACCAAACTTGTGAACACAGACCCACTTCTTAACAATACAAGCCCTTTCGCTCAGAAAATTTGATACAAGTTTCATCATAATTTAGTACTTGAAATGTCAGGTATTGAATACAGAAGTTTTTGCATATTGCTGGAATGTCCAGTGAGCCCACTGCAGGGCATGAATTCAGTTTAGAGTTCACAGACTGCAGTACAGGGTTTGCTCAGAAGATGGTGATATGTGACAATTTTTAGAGAATCCCGGCTCTTACTAAGAGAATATGAGGCTACCCTGTAGTAATATTTATCCTTGAAGTGCAAATAAACTCTTCCCTATTTCATAATCTCAAGAGCCTGTCACATCTTGCCGTGAAAATTTCTACACTTTCCATTCCTACACTTTCACCACACACATAGCACAAACACATGTGCTGCTGACCTCTTAAGAACAACTTTGGCATCAAAGTTACAGCAAAGCAACTTTTTGTAAATATTTCCAATGCAACAGTTGGTACCACTGGCCCTGCGCCTGTTCTGTGGTTTTGGCACAATGAAAGAGTTACTTGGCTTTAGTTTTGCTGAGCACAAATCACGAAAACCCGTTTCTTCAGTTGTAAAGGCTCAACAGGCAAACCAGTGTCATATGGACAGATTGATGACATCTCTATTTTCCAGTCAGCTGATTAGCCCACATCAAGTAGCCAGCTAGCCCACACACCTTTCCCTGAATTAATCCAGACACATCGGAGATGCAGCCGCCTGGGACAGGGTATAATCTCTACATCTCTGCCTTTTAGAAAAGGGACATATTTTCTAAGCAAGACCAATCCATAAATGTTAAGACCACAAACATAACATGGGTTTGGTTTTTTCTTTTTTACTTCACAGTTTTCCATATTAGGAGAGTCATAAAGGGGACAGAGGTGAATACAATGTGCTTTGCAAGAAAGATAAGGAAACTCCACATAATCCTAACATTTCTATCTATAAGGTGTAAAGCAGGGCATCATCCATCTTCTGTAAGCAGTGAACAGAAAGACTGCTCCCGGATATTGGATGCAACTTTCCTAGATTCAGTCTTATCTCACCTCTCTGAAAAACTACTGGGCTGCAACTTGCTTTTATACACGCAAATTATTTCTCCCTGTCACCTACTATTAATATACAATTCTGTGATACTACTTCTTGAATTCAGAAGGAAATTCGGAACTACATTAAAAAAAACTTGGTTTATGAATTATTTCTTCATAATTCATATTCTGAATATTTTCTCTCTTTTCTTTCTAGAAAAGAGAGATCAGTTTATACAGTTTATAAGCCAGCTCTAAATATATATTTAAATAATAATTAGTGAAGTGAAGTATAACACTATTTGAAAACTACCCTTTTCTCTGCCATACTTTAATCAAAGGGATAACTATTTATTACTGCCTTGTTCTGTCAATTCAAGATAAATTTGAGCTCAGAAATTTTTGGCTACACCCTACCTAGGTAACTTAAAATGTATTAATAATCTGATATGAACCACCAGTATTATATGTCAAAGTTTGCTTTTGCTTTTTTAGGATACTACTGCCAGTCCCCCTCTTCCACCCTCAATATTACCTCAATAATTACAACTGTTGGGCCAGAGAACCCCCAAAAGATCTTTATTTCTGTAGTACAAGCAGTAGTGATAGAAAGATACAAACACCCAAATGGATTCAATGCCTCAGCTCCCCAGACTGTTCAGCCTCCAACTGGTCCCTTCCAAAAGCTAGAGATAGTATTTGGATGCAACTGTTTACATCTGCAGTCTCAGTGGTTGTCATTCCCGCCCTCCCTGTCCCTCCTCCCTCTCATCATCAACCAGGAGCTTTCTTCCCATTTATTCTAAAATCTGGAAGCATCATTTCCCTAGAGAACAGCTAGGTTCTTCTACCATTACCTGCTCTTCTATTCTCACAGACTCCTTAACAATAAATATCCTGGCCTCAAATTCCCCAGACCTCTACATGCCAGTTTCCTGGTTTTCCTACCTTTGAGTTTTTCCTTCTAAAGATGGAGCTCAGCAGTTATATGACAGCGCTTACATGTAGAATCATGCAAGATAAAATAATGCCAGTTGTCAAGAAAACAGTCCAAGTAGGAACAGTTTTAATTTCCAGCATTCAAATGTAAGTTAGTCTTTCTTAAAATAAAGATAAAATCAGCACTTCTAGATGAAAAAAGCGCCTGTGTGTACAGCTACTGAACAACTGGTGATAATTGAAAAATGAAACTCTGCCCAAGACATTTCTGATAAGAATTGATTATCAAAGACCTCATTAGTTTCTTTCACTCTACACTGTTGGTATTGAACAATAGTAAATAAAAAGTCTTGTGATGATGTGTCTTTACAACTTTAAGTATTAAACTGGTACTCAAAAACATGTGCTTGTCAGATTCACAGTTGGGAAAAACTGGTTTTGCCATATAAAGAAAAATTCATTTTAATCACACTAAGTAATCAGATTCGTTTGTGAAAAACGGGGCCTGCAGCTGCTAGATGGAATCAAACACATTTAAAAAAAAGGAAAAATTACTGTGGCTTTTTTTTCCAAGCTACATTGTACACACTTCATTAACAATATTCTACAAAAATGAGAGAGATTGGCAATAGGTCAGGAGCCAAAACAGACACTAAAGAGAAGGAAAAAAAACTGAAAAAGAAAGCTAGAGGAAACAGATTACAAGAACTCTGAGAAGCCTCTCAAACTTCCTTTCATCCTTTAAACACAATAAAAAACAATACAAAATCTCATCTGATGATTTCCTCTACTGAAGTAAGAGGACCATGAGGCAAAGCAGAAGCAATGAAGCTCTAAGAGTATTCAAGAGTATTTGTTACAGTCTTGTTTCCTGTTTTCTTCCTGCCAACTAAATAATTTTGTCAGATCAGAAAGCAAAGCAGCATTTAGAATGTGCTTCACTCAGTACTTAGTATCTTAGTGATGAAAATTGCCTATATATTCATATTTCAATTACCTGGCATGCAGACATAGCAATAAAGTTAAAATTCATGATGATTAATCACCAAGAGGTTTTTATTTCATTAGCCACAGAGGATTTAAGGGCCTTAACTGATTCTTGGTTTAAACCCAGCAAAATCCAAAACACAATACAATTTTCTTCAATTTCAAACACCAGCCTCTGTGAATTCACTTTACATTCACTTCATTTAGTCAAGCCTTTTTTTTTTTTTTTTTTTCCCCTACAAAAAACCTACACTTATTTCAGGAATAATTTTGGGAAACTTCAATAGTTGCCACTATCTTGAAAGCTTTATAGTCCCATGGTTTATTTATATAACTATTATTATTTAAAACAAAGTCTTCCCAGGGAAACAACCTAATATCTTTAGTCTAATCACTTTTTTTCCCTCATAGTAACTACTGAGGCAACCCCCTTCTTTTTCTCACATAGAATATGTATGTACGTATCACCTCAAAATGACTGGCAAAATGTCATTAAAGTAAGCAGACATACAAGGGAAGAATTTGTTATGGGTCCCACAGTATCTCACATCCAACCTTGACCAATGGAACACATTTTAAAGAAAGATAAAAAGTTAACTACAATTCAAACTATTGTTTGTTTGTTTCCCAACATACTGGAGAGTTAGACATTTTATCCTCAAATTCTCATTGGAGAACAGACACTTGTTAGAGTGTAAACAGGATTTTGTAGAATTGTGCTTGGATATTGACTGATAAATACAGTAACAAGCTGTTGATTTGATGTTGCAACTAACTTCTTGTGTTTCAGATGCTAGAGTTGTAGGCTCCCAGAGGAAACTATTGAGTACATCAGGATCAAAATAAAAATCAAAGCAAAAAATACCCAATGCCTTTCCAAATCAGCCTGTAATAAAACACTGCATTCAAAATCTTTCCCAGTTATTTCCCAAGTGCCCATTTTGGACATGCAACATCAGATACATCAAATACTGCACTTGAGCACAATGAATGAGAAACAGTGCAATGTGATAGATGTAATGCCTCCAAAGGGAAATAGAAACCAACTTTTTAGGAGCAACAGTTATAAGCTCTTTTTTTTTAATACCTTACATATTGCTAGAACCAAGACTTCAAGGCTCATTGCAAGAATCTAAAAGTGATTTGAAAATTAAAGCATACTTTCTGTGTGGTGTATCAAAAGTTTCTTTTTTCCATTGTTAAAAGTTCATTTGCTTTTCTATTATACACTGCTGTTAAGTAAAACAAGTCTAGGCTTTGTGGTTCATGGAGAAATAAATCTCCATTATATACATCATACCATGCTTACCCGTTCGGTAAATAGGTTTTATTTTCCAAGTTTCATCACCTATGGAATGTATAGATGCACTTCAGAAAACAAGAACTTAATTTTAAAATAAAGTGCCTGGCAGACATGCATTCCAATGTGGTGACATTGTTATTTTTCTGTTGCAGCCTACTGCCAGCCCCATTTGTAGACACTGCAGTAGTAAAATAAGGACTTTATTTATTCAGTTCAGTTCTCAGTTTTTCAAAACCTAGCCCACTACAAGGATAAACTATGACTGGACCTGATTACATACCAAAACTCTCATATATAAGCAGCTATGCGGCCCATGCTTCCAGGCTTCATATGTGGGTAGAATGTAGGTATTAATTATAACCCCTATTAAAATGTGTCATCTTTATTTCTGTAAAACAGTTATCTATTACTGTATAGATCAGCTGGTAAAAATAGGGGAGGGTGGTCCTATTCCTGCAGTTGTGAATGCAGGTCATTATGATTGAGGTCTTGTGTTGTCCTTCTGTGGGTGCAGGCTAATTCTTTAGTCTAAGACTTGTAATTTCTGTTATTACACTATGAAAATCTTACCGGAATTTCACTTTAGCTTAGGAAATCTTGAGCTACTTACTAGTTTCATACTGGTGCTTCTGAATCATAAACTGAAACAAGCAGAGCTCAACCTACATGGAAGTTTCTAACTGAACTGAATCTAAAGAGGCGCATCTTTCTTCAAAATGTTCATATGGCAAGTCCATCCCCAAACTGGACGCATTTGGTTGTGTTTCCTAGAGTTTTCCTAGGAGAAATTGAGTGTATGTGAACACAATGAGCCTTCCTGCCCCTAGCTGGCCTTTATTCCTAAACATGGGGAATTAAGTCAACAAAATCACTTTTTCCAACAGCAGCATTAAAAGACCTTCTCCATTTCTTAAAGACCACGCCACGGTCTCTAAAAAGTCTATCTCTCACAGTAACAACATTATTGAAAATAACAGCATGTATGCGAGATGAGGCTGAATGAAAGAAAAAGGGAGGAACCAATAAAACAAAACTAATCTGAAAGAAAAGCACCTGTATACGTATGTATAATGTGTATATACATACCTATACGTAGTACAGTATATGCCAGCAATTACATGGCACTCTTTACACTTTACCATGAACGTTTTCGTTTCTTGTTCTATTTACTACTCCAGCATTTTATATCCTCAACATTTCTCTGTGATAACTTCCTCCTATTGAATTTCAAACACTCTCTTGAGCTAAACACACAGTGCCATGGTTTCCAGATGGATATGGAAGAGAAATACAAATATATTTTTGAGTCTTGAAAAACTAATCATTAGATGCTATATTTCAGTTTCCTGATTTTCTTTAAAGTTAGTTTCTTTATAGCAGCCTTCCAACATCTGAAGGGGGCCTACAGGAAATCTGGAGAGGGACTTCTTACAAGGGCAGGCAGTGACAGGACAAGGGATAATGGATTTAAGATGAAAGAGGACACATTTAGATTAGATATTAGGAAAAATTCTTCACTGTGAGGGTGGTGAGGCAATGAACAATTGTCCAGGAAGGTTGTGGCAGCCCCATTGCTGGCAGTGTTCAAGGCCAGTTTGGACGGGCTTGGAGCTACCTGGTCTAGTGGAAGGTATCTCTGCCTGGGGCAGGGAGTTGGAACTGGATGAGCTTTAAGGTCCCTTCCAGACCAAACAATTCTATGATTCTATATTCTGCTTAATTTGCTTTGATTTCATGCGTTTCTCCCCTTCTGCAATTTTCATAGGAAGCAAGTGGATATTACTAGAGGATAAAAGAAGCATATTACTTTTCACAGCCATAAACTTTTTTACCAATACCATTTAAAAATAGAAAATAAAAAAAGGCAAGCAGTGTGGTGAATCTCCAAAACATAATTTAGGAGTAAATTCCTAAATTAAGCTTACAGTCCTCTGAAACTGTGACTGCCACAGTAACAAAAAAAATGAAACTCAGTCTCTCACCATGGAGAACTAGCAATGATCGAACAAGAATAAACAAGCAAACAAATTACTTAAGAAGAATCAACACATACAAAAATATGACATGCCTTTGGACTTCTAATATTTTGTCAACCGATATTAGAACAATAAATCATTCAAGCTGAGATACTGAACCCTGGGACTGAAACCATTCAATAAAAGCAAGAAAATACTCAATATATGCTGTAACCTTTCTGAATGAGTGACTTTGGGATTTGCTTACATTTCAGTCTTAGGAAAAGTTTGTATTGCAATAAACATTATATCTTTACAACTCCTTACCACTTGAAACTCCTGGCATTTCACCTCTGTTTAATGGCATGCAGAAAAGTCTTGTAATTCAGTGCAGACAAGTATTATTTTTAGCCTCCCACAGGCGATATCTCAGAAAGTCACACAGTCTAGCCAGTATTTCTGTAATGGCATACCAAGCTATTTTTACAAAGCAAATCAATTTTTAAATACGGTATTGAATTATGGTATCAGTAATTAAATTTCCACTTGAAAAGAATACCACAAACAGCAGACTGTATGGCTGATAACATAAAGGAAGAGGGAGGAAAAAAACTGTATTCGAATACAAGAGAAATGAGGTTTGCGTTATATAGATTTGAAGTAGGTCTGAAGCAGCATTTAAAATAAAAGAAACAAAAAATACACCATATCCCTTACTGCATGTCCATTATTTCTATATTTTTTTAAAGTTCAAAAGCTTGTTAGGTATCTCAATAGTAACAGACTTAACAGCAGGAAATTATATTTCTTGAAAAAAAGAGATGCATACAGCTCTTACAAAAGGATAGTACTGTCTCCATATGGGAATTTTACAGTGGACTCCTATTTGGGAGAGGGAAGGGGTGCCCATTTACTCAAAACGCTAATGAGGAAAGGGACTTCGTTGGGAAGATAACTCATATTAAAACTTTATATGCTAATTAGGATACTGAAACATAGCATTTTTAAGAAAAAGTGGCTCTTTCAACTGCATATTTATTTATTTGGACTGACTTCCAGTAACTGCATAATGATGATATGATTGACTCAATTCAAACCATCATGAAACCTCAGTTACGTTTATTAAACAAAATTACGTTTCAGTTACCTGTTATTAGGAAAAGTATTACTATCACACCATAGAATCATAGAATAGTTAGGGTTGGAAAGGACCTCCAGATCATCGAGTTCCAACTCCCCTGCCATGGGCAGGGACACCTCCCACTAAACCGTGCCATCCAAGGCTATGTCCAAACCCACCTTGAACACCGCCAGGGATGAAGCATTCACAACTTCCCTGGGCAACCCATTCCAGGGCCTCACCACCCTCACAGTAAAGAATTTCTTCCTCAGATCCAATCTAAACTTCCCCTGTTTAAGTTTAAACCCATTAACCCTTGTCCTCTCACCACAATCCCCAATGAAGAGTCCCTCCCCAGCATCCCTATAGGACCCCTTCAGGTATTGGAAGGCTGCTATGAGGTCTCCACGCAGCCTCCTCTTCTCCAGGCTGAACAGCCCCAACTTTCTCAGCCTATCTTCATACGAGAGGTGCTCCAGTCCCCTAATCGTCCTCGTGGCCCTCCTCTGCACTTGTTCTAACAGTTCCATGTCCTTTTTATGTTGAGGACACCAGAACTGCACACAATACTCCAAGTGAGGTCTCACGAGAGCAGAGTAAAGGGGCAGGAGCACCTCCCTCGACCTGCTGGTCACACTCCTTTTGATGCAGCCCAAAATACGGTTGGCTTTCTGGGCTGCGAGCGCACACTGCAGCCGGCTCATGTTCATTTTCTCATCAACCCACACCCCCAAGTCCTTCTCTGCAGGGCTGCTCTCAATCTCCTCCCCACCCAACCTGGAGCTGTGCCTGGCATTGCTCCGACCCAGGTGGAGGACCTTGCACTTGGCATGGTTAAACTTCATCAGGTTGGCATCAGCCCACCTCACAAGCGTGTCAAGGTCCCTCTGGATGGCATTCCTTCCCTCCAACGTATCAACCGAACCACACAGCTTGGGGTCATCTGCAAACTTGCTAGGGTGCACTCAATCCCACTGTCCATGTCACCCACAAAGATGTTGAACAAGACCGGTCCCAACACCGATCCCTGGGGGACACCACTCGTTACTGGTCTTCAGGTGGACATTGAGCCATTGAGCACTACTTTTTGCGTGCAGCCATCCAGCCAGTTCTTTATCCACCGAGTGGCCCACCTATCAAATTGATGTCTCTCCAACTTAGAGAGAAGGATGTCATGTGAGACAGTGTCAAAGACTTCACACAAGTCCAGGTAGATGACATCAACTGCTCTGCCCCTGTCCATCAGTTCCGTAGCCCCTTCATAGAAGGCCACCAGATTGGTCAGGCAGGATTTCCCCTTAGTGGAGCCATGCTGGCTGTCACCAAGCGCCTTGTTGGTTTTCATGTGCCTCAGCATGCCTTCCAGGAGAATCCGCTCCAAGATTTTGCCAGGCCCAGAGGTGAGACTGGTCTGTAATTCCCTGGGTCATCCATTTTCCCCTTCTTAAAAATGGGGGTTATATTTCCCTTTTTCCAGTCATCGGGAACTTCACCTGACTGCCATGAGTTTTCAAATATGATGGACAGTGGCTTAGCAACTTCATTTGCCAGCTCCTTCAGGACCCGTGGATGGATTTCATCCAGTCCCATGGACTTGTATACATTCAGGTTCCTAAGGTGGTCTTGAACCAGATCCTCTCCTACAGTGGGCCCAGGGTCTTCATTCTCACTGTCCTTGCGTCTGCCTTCCAAGACTTGGGTGGTGTGGTCAGAGCATTTGCCGGTAAAGACTGAGGCAAAGAAGTCATTAAGAACCTCAGCCTTCTCCAAATCCAGGGTAGCCAGTTCTCCCGATAACTTCTGGAGAGGGCCCACGGTATCCCTAACCTGTCTTTTATTGGCAATGTACCTATAAAATCCCTTCCTGTTATCCTTAACATCCCTAGCCAAGTTTAATTCTAAGTGGGCCTTAGCTTTCCTAACCTGGTCCCTAGCTTCCCGGACAACATCCCTGTATTCTTCCCAGGCCGCCTGACCTTGCTTCCACCTTTTATAAGCCTCTTTTTTCCTTCGAATTTTGCTCAGCAGCTCCTTATCCATCCAAGGAGGTCTCCTGGCCCTCCTGCTAAACTTCCTTCTAGTTGGGATGCGTCGCTCCTGAGCTTGCAGCAGGTGATCCTTGAATATCAAGCAACAGTCTTGGGCCCCCCTGCCCTCTAGGGCTATATCCCATGGAACCTTACTGGGCAGGTTCCTGAAGAGGCCAAAGTCTGCTCTCTTGAAGTCCAGGGCAGTGAGCTTGCTGCACGCTCTTCTCACTGTCCTGAGGATTTCAAACTCGACCATCTCATGATCGCTGCAATCAAGGCTGCCCTGGAGCATCACATTCCCAACCAGCCCTTCCCTGTTGGTGAGGACGAGGTCAAGCATGGCACCTCTCCTTGTCGGCTCCTCTATTACTTGCAGAAGGAAGTTGTCTTCCATGCAATCAAGGAACCTTCTGGATTGCTTGTGCCGGGCCGTACCATCCCTCCAACAGATCTCAGGGTGGTTGAAGTCTCCCATGAGAACAAGGGCCTGCGAGCGTGAGGCTGCTCCTATCTGCCTATGGAGCCCTTCGTCCAGCAAGTCCCCTTGGTCAGGCGGTCTGTAACAGATCCCCATAATAATGTCACCCATCGCTGTTCTCCCTTTAACCCTGACCCACAAACTCTCTGTCGACTGCTCACCTGTCCCCAGACAGAGTTCCATACTCTCCAGCCTATCCCTAACATGAATAGCAACTCCCCCTCCCCGTCTGCCGGGCCTGTCTTTCCTAAAGAGCCGGTAACCTTCCATTCCAACACACCAGTCATAGGAGCCATCCCACCATGTTTCTGTGATGCCTATGATATCATACCACCGTAGATGTGCACACATCTGTAATTCCCCTTGTTTGTTCCCCATGCTATGGGCATTTGTATAGAGGCATTTGAGCCGAGATCCAACTGAAGCCAGCTCATTGGCTGGAGCAGCTGGAATATCTCTACATTGCTCCGAACGTTTACTGTAGGTGCTGGCAACCGACTGGGTGTGTTGGGATGGAATGATGCCCCCCTCCCCTAACACAGCTAGTTTAAAGCATCCTTGACCAGCCTGGCAAGCCTCCTACCAAATCCACTCTTCCCCTTCTTTGTCACACCAGTTCCACCAGCCCCCAGTAGACCTGGCCTACTATATTGAGTCCCATGGTCAAGGTACCCAAACCCCTGACTATAGCACCACCCTTCTAACCATTTATTAACCTACCCAATCCTCCTAGCCTTTTCAAGGTCCTGCCCTGTATCCGGGAGAATTGACGAAAAGACAATCTGCGCTCCAGAGCCCCTAACCACCTCTCCCAGAGCTCTGTAGTCCTTCGTTATGGTCTCCGGGCTACTGCTATCTGTATCAGTAGCACCCACATGTATTACCAGGAGTGGGTAATAGTGAGTGGGACCGACTAGAGCAGGCAGCTTCTCAGCCACATCCCTGATCCGAGCCCCTGGTAGGCAACACACCTCCCTTGAGGCTGGGTCAGGCTGGCAGATGGGTGCCTCTGTGCCTTTCAGATTAGAGTCCCCTACTATTATGGCTCGCCACTTTTTCCTGGCAGCGCCAGTAGTGACCTTCTTTACCAGTGCACTAGCTGGTTGCGCCTGGTGGGAGCGCTGTTGCTCATCAGCCCCCTGCAGGACAGCAAAGCGGTTCTGGGTGGGGACAACAGATGTAGGGGGAAGCCCCTTGCTTTTAATTGCCCTCTTTCTCCTTTTTTTGTTTTTTTTTTTTTTTCTGTTACCTTTTCCCAGCTTCCTGGGTTAGCAGCCTCCTTTCCTGCATGGGCAACGGTAGATACTCGAGGCCCCGGAACAGGCTGGTCCCGGAGCAAGCAGTGCTGCTCCCCCTCAGCTTCCCTGACACCTTTCATCCTGGTAACAGCTTCCTGCAGTTCAGCCACCTGCTGCAGGAGGACCTCCACCAGGGAGCGCAGAGTGCAGCCCTGCCCATTGCTCACTCTTCCCTCAGGACAGCAGTGCAGGCGCTCTCTACACCCTGAGCTCTGCACTGCAGCCTCCCTTCCCATCGGCTCAGTTTGGGTGCCTACACTGGCCACCACCGGCACAGCCAGAGCGGAGCTCCCAGACCGAGCCTTGCTCATACGGCGAGTGTTCACCATCCCGCTCACCACCCCGCTCGCCTGCCCGCCCGAACTGCCGCGCAAACTGCCTCGAGCCCGCCCTGTTCGTCCGCCCTGTTCGCCGCGCTCTGGGTCGCTCGTGCTCCCTGGGGCGGGTTTTTAACCAGTCAGGTCTGCCGCCAGTCCTCCTGGCGCCGCCCCCTCTGAGTCAGCCGCTCGCCTCCGCTGAGCTGCAGGCTCCTGGGCAGGCCTTGTCGAGGACTTGAGGCTCCCTTGTTGCAAGTTGGTGCTCCGAGGTGAAGCTCGTAGACGCCGAGCCTCCCCCCCGATCAGGCGCTGCAGGCGTCCCCTTGCGAGACAGTCACCAGGCTATGATTCTAAGCCTACTACTTATTTTTATACCTGTTAAGGGCTGGAATGGCCACTAGACATCAGTAGCCTTTTGTTTTGAAAGAGTGAAGTTTAGTGCCACAAGACAGTAGGCACTTTAGGTCTTCAAAAGCCTTAACTTCTTTTAGGGAAACTCTTTAGTCATCTTCATCACCATCATGCCCTTACATTGTACAGTATAAGCATACAGTATTTACGGTCCTAAACAGAAGGAAGGGACGAAAGGAGATTTTTTTCTTGACTTTTAAATAAAGGGGAAAAAAACAACACAATGAACCAAATGGGAAATGAGCCATGGAACCCTAGTTCTGCACTATTTACCAATCATTGAGGTTAAGGATCTGCATCAGTCATCCTCAACATTCACACTGCATCATAACATAGATAGCTACAAAGGAAAGATTAAAACTCTATTATAAGATGGCTACCTGCTTTAACATGTTAATTTTACTGCAATTTTTAAAGCTCTAAACAATAAAGAGTTTCTAGCACAGCCCTGTATTTTAGGCACCCTTAGAAAAAAATCTGCCCTCAAATGACTTTATAAATCAACATATCAGTCATCTGCGAAAATCAAACAAATCAATGGCTTCATTTTAAAATGCTTGTGCAAGGTAAAAATTGAAAAGGTCAGAAACTGCTAAAGATTATCTTTACAGCCACAATTAGGGTGTTTCTCAGCACTACTGCTTATTCAGGCTGTATTCACCTATATTGGTTCACAACACCTAAAAAATTGGTGCAATGATCCTCTTTGCAGAACAAAGATTACATACCACATGCAAGACCAGCAAACCAGTGCTCTGAAAGAGTGAAGTGTTCTTCAATATACAGATACAAGCAGCAGTTGAAGCCCACTTGTCTTTTTAAATTATGTGAATAAAGTTGGGAAGCCTGTGCTCCATAGCCTTTAATTACTGATAGCACAGATCAGGATGGAGAGCTGGATGTGGCTGATCAGTTCTCAGGGGCTCTTGGGAAAAATTAAGAAAGTTCAAGAAAGGCCACACTGGTCTTTACATTTGTTTTACTATGTCTGCAGTGCCCACAGGCTCATAAGGAAGGTGCTTGGGGATACATTTAGGTCTGCTGCAATCTAATGACGTCAGTGGGAATGCAGGAGAAAAGGAGCCAAACCTGCACTCTTTATGAAAGACAAAGGCACTGAAACCTTAATTTGGTAGCTGGGACCAAGTAGTGGCAGATACAAGTTTGAATCATCAATGAAACAACCATTAAGAAAGGTGATATTTGTGTCTTAATGCAGGCTGCCCAGGAATAGTGGGGGTGGGGTGGAAATAACAGAATCCCTGAAGTCAAAAGAGACATTCAGAGTTTGCTGCCTTGAAGCAGGGTCACCTAGAGCAGGTTGCTGTGTCCAGTCAGGTTTTGAGTATCTGCAAGGATAGAGATGACACAGCCACTGCAGGCAACCTGCTCCAGTGCTCACTCATTCTCTCTGAAACCTGTATGAAAAAATTTCTCTGTTGTATGGCCATGTCCATGAGCAACCTGATCTAATTTCAAAGTTAGGGCTCCTTTGAGAGCCTATGATGTGAAGTCCAATTTCAATGAATTTCCATTATTGTGCTATTTTGTTTTCAGAACAAAACTTGCTTCTTTTTTTTTTTTTTTTTTTTTTTCCTCCTCGTTGGTACAAAGCTTGCTGTCTCTGTGCATACTTGAAAGGTATAGGAAATGTTCTGGACTTTAAAGACCAACATACTTCCCTAGAAGCATAGCTCTTGGCTCAACTGTAAAAGCAAAGTGCTCTAATCTTACTCCTTCAGATTCCTTACTTCAGAAAAACAGCAAATGATCTAATTTTCAGGTGGAACTACATCAAGGTATTAAAGAAAATTTTAAAAAATGACAAAAAATTCCTACTTTAAAGAATTTTCACACTCCCCCAAATGTTTCTTTGGTCTTGGTTGGTGTTAAAAACTCACAGCCTACAAGGACAGGAACTCTCAGAGTTCGGCGATGAAATATCATGTCATGCTGTGACACTAAAGGCTTAAGTACAAGCACCAGAAAGTACCAATAAGCTGTAGAATTAGTTATAGTGAAATCAATAGGATCTGATCTCTGATGTACTAACCTTATAAGTGGTCACCCATAACTGGACAGAAAGATTGGAGCAAGTTGAGTAGCTAACTCTTAGTTATTGTCCCCTATCCTTCTGTGTTAGGATTGCTCTTTTTGTAGATAACAAAAATAAAACCACCACAGCTTTTAAATAAACTTGTAATTTATAATTCAGTACCTGAAATGCCGTTAGATTTTCAAGTCGGTCTTCACAAGGAAGGGCAAACATTGTTCTGAAATCCCACAGGACAGAAAGAATATTAACAGATGTAGCCTTAAAGGGAGGTTACTGAACCATTAAGTGTGTTACTCCTGTATTAGTATCAGTTCTCTCTTACTCTGTCTGTTACATATAAATATAATTGCAGCTTAATAGACTTTTTTATGAACAGTATAATTTATATAATGTATAATTTTTAATGTAGACTGAGGTTGCTTTTTATAAAAAAAGGTAAATTAAACATTTTAAAGAGTAAAGACTGTAAGCAAATGGAAACATAATTCAAAGCTGGAGAAGAGTTATTCTACTCATTGGAAACTGAGAAGTTCTAATTTGCATTTCTGTAATCATTAGTAGGGGTTATGAGGTGTCAATTATGTTCCATGTGTGACCTTTTTAGCTTCTAGGTAATGTACCTCAATTAATTGTCTGTGGCATCATAAAGCACCTTTTTCACTGCACCATGACTATGAAAAGCAATAAAATTCTTCCTCTGCAGCTGAAGTATAAAATGCACAACTGACCTTAGCACTTAGCTGTAGCCCACTGATGCTAATGCAGACCTTCTATTGGCATAAATTACAATGCAGACAAAATCTGAGTGCTTGCCTAATGCTTTCCTAGTTCATGGTAGATTTCTGTAAAGTCACAGAAATGACCATGCTTTGAAATCTGTTTCTGTCCTCTGCTGAACTGCACATTGAGAATTCTACTTTAACAAAACCGAATAAGCTGCTTTAAATTTCAGTGTAGAAATCACTATGAAAGGCAAAGTATGAGTCAGTTACCACATTTATTTCTCAGGAATATAAATGAACCAAAAATCTTGATATTGACAGGCATTATGCATACAGACTGGTGAACAAAATAACATGGGTAACATGCAATACCTTCTACCCAAGAGCTTTGTGTTGTAAATATGACGTATAAATGTAATCTGTGAATTAAAATCTGTCACTCATTCACTATTTTGCAAATATTCATGTGAACAAATTAAAAAAAATAAAGCAACAGCCTTAAACTTTTTGAAGCAAGAAAAATGATGGTTTTCAGCTGTCAAAGGTACTTGCACAATCATACAGAAGAAAGAAGAGAAAAAATAGACAATTGAGAAAATTTAATAAATACTGAGTGGCAAAATAACTGAATGTTACAGTGAATAAGACGTAACCTCCAAAGTAGATCTGTATATGTAGCAGATATGTTGGTTATTAGATGATACGGACAGATGAGAGAATAAGAGGACCTAAAGTCAGTTCTGCTTTTAAAATATCCAGAGTTTGTTGTAGTGATTTCAATTCTACATTCTGATAGATTTCACCTATTATTAATGACTAACATTACCAAATTAACACCTAACATCAATGACTCTGGTCATTAAATGGTAAGGCAGTTCAGGACTCTTTTTTCTTTCCTCTAAAGTATTTGTTGGCAGGCTAAATCATAGTTGCACGGTCATTTTAAAAGGAGAACATTGTGCAGAAATAAGTAACTATAAAATTAACCCTTAACTTTCCTCCCCCTGCTCCCCAACAGTGTACCACAGAAATGAAAATCAAATCAAATAACACAAAGCAAACTAAATCCAAAGGAATGTTTTATATTTCTCAGCTTTCTCAAGCTTCAAGTAAATGTTGCATGTAAACGTATTTTCCAACCTGACAAAGCGAAGGTGTAAAAAATTTTCTAGGGCCTCAAGCAAATATTTTTTGATGCTAACAAAGACTCTATGAATCAGTGGTGAGATAGCTACTGAAGTTTGTATTTATCACAAAGATTGCTTTTCAAAGCCCACCTGTCAGTAGTAGTTTTATTTTGTTTTCATTAATTATTGACCCACACGTCTCTACACAAAGACACACATGGCAGAGGATTTACCTCAAGTTCAGAATCACCAGACTGCTCAACAATTTCATAAAGGATGCACTGACATGCATATAAAGTTGACATTACTGGAACTGTTGAGAGAATAAAATTAAATTGGGTGAGTTGAAGCACAAACATCAACATTTCATAAAAGCTTCAAGCAGTTCTATAAAAAAAAACCTGCTCAAGCACATAATAAATGTGATCAGCAGGTATCCAGATTAAAACGGACTTCCCAAAACACCTTTTTTTTTCCCCTGACATTTTGGCCTTAAGAAATAAAAACAGTTTAAAAATGAGATATTTCCAATATTGAAATACTTAGTATTGAAATATTAAAAAAATGACTGGTTTTAGAAGTAACTAAATGTATTTAAATGCTTTGTAACATTGTTTTTGAGCCCTTAGCCTACCCAGTCTACGTGAAAAATAGAATATACTCATTGCATACGCAATTTTTATGGCTTTGAAAAAATGCAGACATAGGAAAGTTAGACTTTTGTCCTTCCTTCCTACATAATAATATTCAATCAGCAATACTATAAATACAAAGAATTATACTTAGGAGTATACCTCAAGCACTCTGAGAACTCACAGATAGCTACCATAGTACTAGCTGCAACACGGCATGAAAACATCTCAAGATTTTGCTTATTAAAACGAGATTTAAAGGACACACAAAAAATGTACTTTATGTATTAAAAACTACCTGGCATTTCAGTACAGTACACTTATTTTGCCTTATTGGTTCACTTTTCCAGCACAAAATAAGCCATGCTTACTCACTGGTAAATCTTTCTTTATGTAACAAATTAAATCTATTGAGTTGCTTTATGAAACAGGCAGTTTTCATATGTGACCTATAATAAGTAGTATTGTTGAAACTAAATGATATAAATTCTCATGAAGAAAGTATGTAACTGTATTATTAGGGTAGACAGTCTACTGATTTAGTGAGCCCAGTATTGGCCAAACTGCTTACTTTGAACAGCTCCAACAACTTACAGACTAACTTTTTCTCCAAAACACTGCATGTGACATTGGAAAATGTCATTTTTTTAAAAGGAAATCAGTATAAGTACAGTAAATGATGTGTAAAATTGAGTAGAAAGATCATCACTTTTCCTCCATATTTATTGTTGCCAACTCTCCTCAGAATGGCAAGGGTTGACAGAGCATTCAGTAGAAGTTTTCATCCATCTGTAGCTTGTTTTCATTAAACAGTATAATTTTATGTCAAAGGAATTTATATTCTGTTCTGACATGCATTATACTATATATCTTAGATATAATAAAATGGCTTCTGATCACCAAAGTTTGAGATTCATTCATTCCACTTACTTTATTCAGAGTATGCCCTTTGATTCCTTCATTATGATTTCTGAAGCTCTTCTTTTGAGGAACAGTGATTCTGCTAGTAGGTTAACAATGAATCTTGAACTCCTGATGATTAAATGCAAAAGTTTATATTAATATTGAAAATTAAAGATTCGATTACTTCTCATTACAACAGTCCTGAAAGTTTGATTTGATTATAATATCTCAAGTTAAAATACATATAAATTAATCATGATTTTGCTGCACTGTCACTTCATAGACACATAAAAAGACATAAATGTATATAAATGTAAATACATAAATGTACATAAATTACATAAACGTAAAGACATCTCCTACGGACAAAACCGACAATCAGCCGCAGAGATCAAGGTGAGCTGATAAAGAAATGGCCATAAGAGATGAGGATGCTGGCTCATAGGGAATTGTAAAGGGTAGGCCACGGCTATAGGGTAATTAACTGTTATTAAGGTGTCTGAATCTGTTGTGTCTCCTTTTCAGGCTTCTCCGTTTTAATTGCCAAATTATATCAATTTTATAGCATAGATTATATTTTCTTGGCATTTAATGACTCCTATTCTCCCCTGGATTCTCTCCAACTGTAAGACACCTTTCTTGAAAGATAGGTAAGGCTGTATAATCTGGTTCAGAAATGTTAAACCTTGCAGGCCTGTTATAAGTCCAGTCATAACATACGACTTTCTGCAGTGCAGAGAAATTTGAGACTCATGTTTTGCAAAACAAAATAATCTCTACATCATTCTTGTGTGTGTGAGATACTACTTTGCCAACTGTTCCCCAACTATCTGTCTTTCACTGATTGATTCTCTTGAAGTGCGGCGCTATGCACTTAACGCATTTGGCATATAGGAACAGCTGAACTGGGTCCGACCTAAGTCCATGTCAAGGGTATGTAGGCTGGTGTGCCCTCTCCAATGCCGGCAAAACAGATTGCTGGAGGAAACAGCACATGAGACACTATATTTCATATTATTTTATTCTGCTGTACACATCACTAATTATGAAAAACAATGAACAGAGGGGCATGAGCCAGATGCTGTTATTCTATTTCTTATTTTGATGGTGAAAACCAGACGGGGTAGCAGTGCCAGTCAGTTTTGCACCTGTATTATCTTCTGCTAGACCATACTTATTTTATAAAGCTTTATTTAACAACCTATTTACTGACACAGTTTATATGACAAAGTACAAAACACTTTCAAGGCCATGCTACCACTAGAACAATGTAAATTTTAAAATGTTGAATATAAAAAACTCCATTCAATTTGAATAATACATTTAAAAAGTAATAGAACTAGCTCATTTTATAAATCTCTTCTGAACTTCCCTTTGGGTATCTGGGGAAGGATGTGATTGCCTAGTTCTTCTGGCAGCAAGATATATATCACTGAAATGATACAGGCTTCTGTCATATACATTTTGCTATAAGTACAGTTCTGGAAATTAATAGATTATTAAAGTAGCACATTGCCTACATACAACAATGTAAACTATTTTGTGTTACCTTTTTAAGGCAGTTAAGCATCTAACTCAGTACCTGTGGTTCATTTACATGCGCTCAATACTCTCCGTACTTTCAGGCACGCTTAATAAAACCAAGGTCTCATCAGGTAAAAATATATACTTATCCTGGGTAATTTGTTTTGGTTCTCCTTTACATTTAAAAGGATAGGCTACTTCTGTCACAGACAGCTTATTGCAGTACTTTTAATAACAAAAGGTTAATTCCAAGTGTTTAAACAGCATAAATTGGTAGACCAGGATATTCTTAGCATTTATAAGTTTTCTATTTCTCTTTGATACAAAAAATAATTAAGGCTTCATTAAGAAAATAAAAAAAAAAAAATAAAACAAAAAAACCCTCCCCCCCCAAAAAAACCCGACACACCAATAAAACCCCACAAAAAAACCTGATCAACTTATGAATTGGTTTCTCTTTTCCCAAGGCACAAGATGAGATAATTAGCAAGTTATTTTTAATAGCTCTTAAAAGAAAACAAGTTTTTTAACCAAAACAAAATGGGATTCAGTTTTAGTGACCATTTACCCCATCTACATTTGCACTTCCATGTTTATGACAGCCTTGCTAGCACGATATGCAAAGATCCTGTCAAGGTATCCGGTATTTTTAAAACATGTAGAGGAAAGAAAGGATATGTCTCCAAATAAAAATTCCAACATTTGTGATCTCTTCTTTGTATGCTACTGAGAAGGATTTGGTACAACAGTTCTACCAATGTATTCCTGAAAACTTGTCAGTAAGATTAAAAAAAAACGCCAAACAAATCAAACCCACCTTCCTAGAATCTGGATACATTAAGCAAACCATGCAATGGATATAGGCATCAAAGACCTCCTAGAAGACAGGGAAGGATATGACTACTTCCTGAGCTGATCTGGAGGAAAGAGGGAGGAAGCTTTTGTAGTTGGGAAGTAAGAGAGACTGGTGCATTCCAGGTCAGGCAGCTTGGAAGAAGGCTCATTACTTTTGCTCCATAAACCATCCTCTGATTTTCTGTCAAAGCAGCAGCTACGTTGAACAATAGAAATCTCAGAGAAGATTTAAGTTTAACCTGCAGTAAGATGAGTGCAAATAAACTCTGAGATGTGAAAGCAGCCACAAAGAGTCTTTAAGTCTAGCCCATTGATGCATTTTATCTTCTCTAAAGTTGTTTCATTACTGCAAACCCCTGTTTTACATAAATCTATACTTTCAGTCTCCAAACTTGTCACGCGATAGAGGTCAGCATGAATTATTCTAGCAGTGCAACAAGGCACTCACTTCTTACAGAGAGGGGTACCCTTAAAACCTGGCTAAAGGACTGCCTAAAAGGTTTCTGGGCTTTACCTTTTAAAACCCCACATACTGCGTAAAACAATACATGCTTTCAGAAGATTTGCGAAGGTCATTTGGGAAACATGTATCAAAGGGCTCCAAAGAGGAAAAAGCATTATCAGCAAACACCCTGCCACCTTTCGGCATGTTGCAATGGAGCTGGGGAGCACACCTGAACTCTGAGGCTCCCAACGGAGGGATGACACATGACAACAAGTGAACAAATACTGGTTCTGCTCCACTAAGCAATCTGTTCCTACATGCTGCGAGCATCTCTGAGGATTCTGTGCTTTTCTTCTGTCTAAGAGTTTCCCCAGGAGCAAAAATGCAGTATGAAAGACAAAACAAAGTCTTGATGGAATGTCTCTTTGTATTTATAGCACAGTTTTGATGATATTCTTCATGTACTCAGAAATTCATTAGCAACATTTCAAGGTTGCTTGCCTAACTTGCCTGGTAAATCACTTCATGTCAGTAACAGCCAATGAAAGAAAACAAAATAAAAGCACCAGCTGTGGACACCAAAAAGTTAATATTTGCTACTTTTATCTTCAAGAATCATTCTGAATTTTAACCACACTCAGTACAAGATACTGGTCCTCATGGTAAGACCATCTTCCGACCTGTAACGTTTTTAGTTCACAGCCTATACTATGATCTGAAAAGAGAAAAGGAAATAGGAAAGGAGAGGAGGTTTTTTGCAAGCTGTAAAACTCACTGCCTGTGTTGATGCCCAGCCCTGTGAGAAGTGGCAGGCCAGTGAATTTCTGCTTCATTGACTTTCCCATGAACATGCACAATCAGCTGATGCTTCTGCACAGGATGCAAACAATCACTTCTTTTAGGTCCATATCATTAAACTGCAGGATGCCCTTACTGTCTTCCCTAAGGGCTAAAGCTCAATTACTGAAGTTTGAGGAGAGCCACATATATTTACACAGGCTTCATTGGGATTAAGGTAAAGGTAGGTATTATGGAAACAAAGCCAGCATAGCTGGCCACTGGGCAGTCTTATAGGAAGGCAATGTCTGAAGAGCATTTATCAGCTATTACACCTCTCATACCTTTCACTGCTTGGAACTGCAAATGTCAATCAACTATGCTGCCATTACAAATGATCCAACTAATCATTTGATGAAAGACTTCATTCTTCAAACTTGATCCTTTTAAACAGAAGGGCTTTGCAGACTGATCCTACTTAATCAACTGCACACTTAAAACTTAAAAAGCCGGAATACTACTAATGCAATTCCGAAATTACTAGTGAACAATTATCTTCTTATTGACTGTCACTTATATGCAAATCACCCACACATCCTGACCAACTTTACAGAGTAGTTTCATGTTAAGGGTCATTAACTCAATTTCCATGTACTCTGTGATATCTCTATTTTTATTGTAGTCATAATGAATGCTTAAAATTATAGTAGCGAAGCAAGAGGGTTTTTTTCAGGATGTCTTGACGACTTTTTTAGAAGATATCCTTGCACTCAACCTAGTGATTGAAAAACCCACAACCTTCTTTATTACGTATTTCATATTATTTAGAATGAAATTAAAATTAAAAATGCACAAAATTCTTTTCAAGTTATGAATCAGTGAACAGCTCTTTTGGGTTCTTATTTTCATTTCACAAAAAAACGCTGTATGTGGGGCTGGAAGCTTTGAGCCTGTGAAAATGCCCTATCGTAATCTACACCAGCAGATCAATGAACTGCTGGACAAAACCACTCAAAATCACCTCCTTTCCTATAACTATGCTTTCTGGTCTCCCAAGCACAAATTACCCATCAACCTCCTTGACCTAGTTCCAGAAACACTGCCATAAAGAGCACCTGTCAGAGTGATGCATGTACAAGCCCAGTGCAATGACAAATAGCAGTTATCACACGGAATGACAATTTAGCTACAAATCTGGCACAGTATCTGGCTGGTTTGATTTCCCACTGCAAAATGTCGAAATTGCTACTGGATAGGACATTATCATGCCAAATCTTCATGATTCACCACAGGACAAATTGCTAGGGAGGTGTGTGACTGCAGGAATACCCTCTAGTCCTTTCTACACCTGACGCCAGATTACTTTCTCCAAGTAAAGCCTGCATAAGACAGCATAGAGGAAGTACTCCCTCTTCGCTTATCAGATCAACTTGTAGAATCCAGTTCACAGCCTGACATCCTAAGGGTACTCACCACTGTGGTCCTTAGTATTTCCTGTTGGTTAAAATATAGAGCTTAATTAAAAGCATATATGCTTCCAAACTGTAATTAGTCATATGTGAAATCTCTGGAGATGGAATGTTTGGCTTAGATTTTATGCTTATCTACTGGTACTAGGCTAGAGGGAAAAACTAGAAGATTTTCCTATTTGACATTTAGTTTTGGCATTAGTAAAGCTATGCAAGGAAAAAGATAGTCAGGAAATTAATTGGCTGTGTCCATTACCATGGAGCCCTGAAGTTATCACTACAGAAACTATTATGGGGAATCTGCCACAGTGATTACAGGCTTGTGCATTGCCATCACTTTATAAATTTCCAAGGCACAGGCCAGGGGGTGGAGCTGAGAGAGGCGAATGAACTACTCATGCACAGTAGTGAATGAACTCTCACTGGTGGGGTTTAGCAACGTGGAAATTAAAGTTCATAATAAGGGCTTCCATTTCCTTTATTGAATTACTGACCTAAATTCAAGGGGATCTTCTGAAGTCATAGTGCTTCTATCTATGGCGACGATAATCCACTCTTGAACTCAGATGAGCACTGTAATGTGGCTTACATCCTAACATGCAAAAGGAGGCACAGTGCTCAAACCCTGAGTCTTCAGGAATATCAGAGCCTAGATGACACATGTCCCAGGCTGCAAACAGAGAGAACTAACACCCAGGACTTCTGTCTGGGGAAAGAGCATCCCCTGATGATGCTGAAGCCATAAAAAGGTAGGGCAGAAAGGCTGTATTTGCAGAGAAATTACTGCCACAATTCCTACCTTATTCTGGCCAACATTTTTAAAGTGACAAACTGCTTTGCTGGTAGAGATTTTCCAGAAGGCTGATTACTGGCTTCATTCTGCTTCTCCTGGAATGGAAGGTCTGTCTTGGGAAGGCGGAGGAAAAGGCACAGGCAGCAACAGCCAGAGCTGGGAAGTCTCTCTAGGTTACCGGTCCAAAGGATGAAGTGACATCACATCACAGGGACTTATATTTGCTTGGAGGCTTGGAATGTCCTTATATAAGCTTCAGAGCTCATGAGAAATACATCCATACATCAGCAGAATTACCTAATTCTCTCCCTAGTCATACAGAACTCAGTACAGCATCATCCAATTTCTCATGCGCAGTGAGTGAAAATGGTTGCCAAACCCACAAATTCACAGTAACTGATTGTAAATTCCGCAGAAATTTGTCTAAAGGCTTGGTATTTTAATTTATACATTTTGGCATGTCTCTATTTCAGTTTATTGAAAACACAGAAGAGTAAAATAGATTGTTAACACTAGAACACCATTCTTTAGATATGGCACACACAGGATGTAAATTCATGCTAAGAAATCATATTTCTATGAATTATCAACTAAGCAAGTGCCAGAGTGAACCTGCAATACACACTAAAACTTTAATGCTTCCATAAAAGTTTCTAGGGATGGGTGATGATTACCAGCTTCCAAAGTGCACATGGAAATATGAATGGCTGAAGCTACCGAAAGCATCCGCCTGAACAAGGAACAACTTTTACCATGATATCCAATTTTTACTTTTATGCCAATGTAACTAAGATTTTAAAAATGTATTCCTAAATCTATTGCCAGGTCAGAATCAGAGATGTATATGAAAGCCTTATGGACACTGCAGCATTTCTTAAAAGATTTTTTATGTTTTAGTCGTGAATATGCAGAATGAGCAGAACACTTTCATCTGGTGCCCAGTAGATGGTGGTATAAGCTAAAATACTAGAGTATTTGGTAAAAAGATAGCAACAGCGATTAAATGACAGCTTCTGCTTTCAATAAGACTTCAGATTTTTTTATCTGGTTCTGAGATTCTTTCTACTCTGTTCTGCTTATTCCAATTGCTGTCTTTGTTTACTTAGTTTTTTTTTAAGTTGGAGAGAAAGGTGAATTGCATTGTCTTCATTCAAAACTAGATTTTCATATCCTCTGATACCATATTCTATGTCACAATTTTACTGAATCAAAGGCCTTTGTTTTTTTTAATCACTCTTGATCCTTCCTCTTGTTACTTACAAAAATGGATGCAGAAATAATAACAAAAAAGGAGCAATACCACTGTTAGCTTGATTCACCCAGTTATGCATTAGCAGGACACTCAAGACTACAGCAGCATTGCCATTGCCTTAGTGCACGCCAAAAAACCCAACAACAGAAGGACTTTTCTATGGGTATTTGCTCCATAGGGTTATACGCTGCAGTTCATAAATCACTCCTGATCCAACATTAGGAAACGGTGAAAGAAACAAAAGTAATTTATAGTTCTTCATTTCAGACTATTACCAATTGGGAAGCAACTGATAGATTGGGTGAGACTGGAGCAACAGCAATGCTCAGTCAACACCCAGCCCAGCAGCTCCCTATTAGGTAAAGGGCACAAATAACCCCTGAAGATTTTCCCAGTACTAAAGGTAAAATTGGCTCTTGAATTAAATAACAGCTGCCTAGGTGGATCAAGGTGAGATGTAAGTAGAGATAAAATGAGCTTTCAGAACCTACCACCATTACTCAGAGTATCTATCAGGAAGCAACAGAATGGTCTAATAACCAGACGGCACCTTTGCACTCTCCTATTACTTGGTGGCAGAACAGGAACAGTAACAAAACCCATCAATTTTTTCAAAGTGAAGATTGTACTAAAGCTTAACCAGACAGCGTATTGCAGCAAAAAGGTAATATGAACAAGCACTAAAAACCTTGGCCCTTTCATCAGGGCAAGACACTGTGCAACTACAAAGTGCCCACTCCAGCAATATTTAGTTCAGGATTTCTTAACACCCAAGATCTACAAAGTTTCAAGCAGCTCCACTTCCTCTTTCCACAGAATTACGTACAAAAATTAGTTACAACAATAGAAGTCTCAGAATCAGACTTACAGTACACAATTCACTTCCATGAGAAAGGTAATGACTGCAGAATTATTCAAATTCTGATTCCAAGTTGTTACTCAATTATGTCTATATATGATGCAGGTGCACAAACATAAATAAGCATCCCTAAAGGGGAGGCTGTTCCACATTACAATCTCACAGGAGTATTTATAATGATTTTCAGGGTATAAAATTTGAACACAAACCATCACTGGGATTGTTCTCAGATGGCTCATACTAGGAAGGTGATGTACACACATGTTTCAAGGTTGCCCTTGGGATGCAGTCCCATTTTCACTGTCTCTAGACAGATACTTGCACAATTAGAAAATCTGAGTTTGAATGTTGTGGTCTTCATTAAGAAGTTCAGTTCACAGTCTCTGTCATCTGGATCGAACAGGCAGCAAACCGTAGAGAAGGTATAGGCAAGTTATGAGGAAATGAGCTAGACGAAGTATCAAAATCCACAGATTGGTCTCAATGGTACTGTGCAGAACACCAATCCTACTGATATAACACCAAACCACAGATACCACCAAGGTAATCTGACCGAAAACTGACAGCTAACCAAAAGTATGACTATCAGTTTTTAATTGGAAAACTAACAATGGGAACATTTCTCCCAAATTGCCTCTATTTTCAAGGCTGAGCTCTAGGCATTACTACTATACAAACATGCCATGAAAACATGAAAGGAAAGGTATGTCCATTTAGAAGGACCAAATCAGTGATACTTAGGTTTTCCAAACACCCCTATTTACCAGTATATACATGCAAATGAATGCAAGTCTGCATTGCTATTACCATTAACAGCCTTGAAAGAAATAATTATGATGTTAATGCTCATAAAGAAGAATTATGGTGGAATTTTTTTCCATAGCTTTAAGGGAAATTTGTATGATGAATTTTAACAACTATCATACAAACAAAAAAACTGAACAACCAAACAAACCAAAACAACAAAAAACCCTACAATGCCACCACCACCACCACAATACTCCAACAAACCATGCACTGGGGAAAACTATAAAAAACGTAGGGAGGGAGAAAGAAAGATCATCACCAAAAAAAACAACTGAACTCATTAAAAATGCTCAGCTAACAATGAATAAAGAGTGGAATAACAAAGTGCAATATAATAACAAATAACAGGTTTTAAATTATTTTCAAGCTGGGAAATATTTAAAGCCCCTAGCTCATATGTTCAATTACATAAGACAAAATAGGTATGTTAGACTTTCTACAGCGTGGAATTCTTCTTCTGAAGTCCATGACGGAAAATGGTCCATTGAGTATTTAAAGTTAACAAAACCCTACAACTTTCTTATGAAATACTTGAGTGTTGACAGGAAACTAGACAAGGTTATTATCAGTAATCATCCCTGAAGGCTGACTCCATTCTTCTTTGACTCTAACAAAAATCACAGATATTCACTCTGTATAACTGTTAGAAATGAGATATCCTCGAAGCAAGTTACTGAATAATTACATAATTAAATGATTTAATCTATTTTTAAATTATTTTAAAAATAGAGATGGAATGGATTAGTCTAAGCCATTCTTACAAAAGTTCAACGTCGCTAGTTTTGTGCCCAAATTAGGTTTTCAAAGAAAGATTTACCTTCCAGGCCCTTCCTCAGCTCTTATTTGGATATTTAGACTGTTAATGCATTTCAACACTAACACATTTCTATACAGTTTCAACAATAGGAACATTTTGTTACTTAATAAAAAAATGCTGCAACTGCCATAGGACAGAAGCTATCTTGCTAAGATCCAAAAAGAAACTCATCTTTATCTGGCTTTATGCATCTTCCATGTCAGAAGTGAAAAGGTACCATCCCACTGTATCGTGCCACAGGGACAGCCGTTCGGGTGGGAATGTTGGCAGGGGAAAGGTGTGGAGGGAGCAGGGTGCTGCAAAGAGCAGTTTGACAAGTAGAGCTGCATGAACTACAGCACACCTTGGGCTGTGGTGGACACACAGAAGCCCAAAAACACACCAGTGAAAGCTACAGATGCAGCAAGGACAAGCCCAAATCTGCCTTTGTTTCTCTCATAAAGCTAGGCTAGAGAGGCTAACTGAAACTGGCATATTCCTACTAAACACATGTACTTTTCAAAATACAAGTCCTTGTAACAAATAAAGTAGTGGAATAATTTATCCAGTAGCAACAGCTGCTGCAGAACAGAAATACTAAAAAAGTATTTTTAATTGAGATGCGTGCATCTGTGTTAATGTATGCACACACATACGGATGTCTACACTTGACTTTGCTGCTTTGCCACTGGAAAATATAGCTGGGTTTTGTTCTATCTGGGGTTTTTCTTTTGGGTCCCCTCCCCCCCCCCCCCCCTTTTCTTGTTTTCATCTAGGGTAGCTCTGAATCACAGAAACATGTCTCCCAGAATGAAAAAGTGGGAATATTTGTTACCTGTAAAACCTTCCCAGGGAAGTCCCAAACCACTGAAGTTATCAAAAGATTTCAAATAAGTAATTCTATTTGTCAGTCTCTTCTTCAGTTTTAAAGCTCTGTAGTACTCAGTTTTACTTCTTCTTGACCTGAAATCAAAAGTTTCTGCTTAGGTGTATTTTGAGAAAGTAAGCCACATTATTTTACTCTTAAAACCACCAGATCCCTATCTGCAGTAAATGACCAACCTAATATTTCTCCCAGTTGAAAAAAACATAATCTTTGTCTTTTCTAATGCTGCAGCTGTTAAACTCTGACATCCCCATTTCATTTTATAGGGGAGTTTCTTTCCCTGCACCCACATTGGACGATGCTCTTTGCCCAGGTCAAGCTGCATGCTCTGCTGCATCTATGCAAGTGCCAACAGAAGTGCATCATCTGTCAACTTTACTTGAATGCTGATAGTTTATTAGCCCTTGATGCAAGGGCTACAGTGAAGTAAAAGGTAGCTACAGCTCCTTGTAATATTCCAGCAATCCTCTTCTGAGTAACTGCTGCGATTTTCTCTTTTTTTCTTTTGTTCGTTATACAATAATCACAGCAACCACTTTTCACCATTAATTCAAGTGGTACAATACAGTTTCTGGACAGAGAATGCACAATTCATTTTAAATGGCAATATTTCCATTTTGCTACTTTAGAGTGAAAAGAACCACTTCTAATCTTTAGAAGCTATCTACTGGAAAGGATTACAAAAATTGCTAACATAGAGGAATACAAAAAACAGAGTTGATAACTATTTGAAATGAGGTAGCATGAAGATAGTACCCCCCAGACATCCAGTGAACTGTTTTTGATACACAACTGAATTTTATACTGCATATATATAAAATATGTAAAATTATACAGTGAATATATAGTGTGGTGTTAAATGCAGCATTTAAATTTGAAACCACAGAAAAAAGAACTCCACCAAAAGGCTAGCAGGAGAACTGGGTATTCTAAAGGGAATAGACAGTCAGTCATACCTTTTCTTAACCGGAATAAAATTGATTATTACAATGTTATTTGAGTTTTCACTTGAGTTTCCCTTTCAATCTTGAATATGCTTTATGTTCATTAATACTTTTTAGGGCATTTTACTGAATCTTCAACACCAAAGCCTGCAAAGAAAGCAAGAATTATCTTCAATAAAGATAATTCTTAAGAAGACCCAGGAGATAAATGGTATATGATCTCAGAAAGGAGGAGGCGGCAGCCTCCTTTGCAGATTTTTGACTCATTGGAATAGACCATGAGGGTAGAAAGATGACTAATCCTTGGAACTAGACAGACAACTCTTGGGACAGAAGCAGCATCATTGCCATGTGAAAATCAAGCCACTGCATTTTAGGTAAAATAGTTCACCATGCAATCTGGTTAGGCTAAATGCCTCCATGATGCAAGTCAGAGATGGCCTTTGACTACATCTGCAGTCTGGATCACTACCAAAACTCCATCTGTTTCTGCTTGTATTACAATAGACTTGATCAGAATGAAAATGCAATTCAGGATGGTATAAAAGCTTCAAAATAATTAAAACCTGCTTACTGAATTGCTGCCTACACTGAATAGTTAATGTTTGTTTTGTTTTTTTTTTTTTTTTGAAAGAAGATACATACTTTCTGAGACAAAATAGCATGCTTTTAACAAGCTTAAACATAATCAGCAGGAGTTTAGGTACTGGCCTTGGACTTCAGAGCCATTGCCCAGAGTACCAGCTGTAGGGTACTAATCAGAACTAGTAACCACAATAAAAATGCAAGTCCAGAGTCAGTGCCATGATGCACATGGTCACATTTATTCCATGATAAAACATCAACAGGAAAACCAGATCAGAACACAGCATTTAGGCCAAGCAGCAACTGAGTCATCCCTACGTGGTACAAGCCAGTCTGCTTCGCTGATCCTTGTGTTTACTGTGCCAGCAAGTTAGAACATGTCTGTGTTAATGCAACCTGCAGCTGCAGGGTGGAAACAGGCATCTCATGCAATGCTGTCAAATTTTACAATCTCACCAGCCAGCCTTCTACCTGTAGGAATCTCATACATTCCAATGGTGCCAGTACATTTCATGAAATCATCAGGAAATGTTAGAGACCTATGAAAATTAACATAGATATAGGCTGGGTATGAATTGTTATCAGTTGTTGTCTAACTCCAAATCTCATCTAGCTCCGATATTGCAGACAATCTACGGATACAGAAAAGAAATAGAGCAATGATTACACTACATTGATTCAGCAGCCACTGTACTTGAGCTCAGTAGAAGACTGGAAGGGGCTGGAGGACAGAGCTGTTTTGGATTTCCAGTACCTTTACATTTTTATAATTAAGTATATTATTCTAAATTCAGCCTTGTTTTTAGATTAGTTTCTCTCATGTGACCTAATTAGGTATAAATAGAGAAAGAATTCAAATTATGATGAATATTGACTGACTTAGCCTTTAATTTGACCAGGAAGGTACCTGAAAACTAAATTAAAATACTTTATTTCAAAGTAACATGCTTTAGTGATAACTTCTTGTATCCAAAAAGTACAGAAGGTACCATGGAGGTCTACATGAGCTGGCCATAAAGTTGCAGTTTTCACAGAGAATAGATTTAGATTTCTATATATCACATGAAAAGCTCCAGAAAGAATGATTTGAAGTTTTATGTTATTCACACAGGGTCAATCACGTTAAACATGGAAGACTCTACAATCTAATGAAGAAAAAAAACACCAAAACAGGTGTTTAAAGCTTAGAAATAAATAAAATTAAGAGAAACTAATCACTATTTCCAGTCTGCATCACAATTTCCTTTTCTTATTTAAACCTCCTTCTACAGCTAAATAGTCATAAGTATTTCTGGTATTTAGTTATTTTTCATTAGCAAACTTGAAGAGCTGAGATTTAAGTTAAACATTAGCACAATTTTACAGTTCTATCTTTCAGTACTTCTCATGCTACCAAGGTAGACAGATTAAAGATGGAAGCTTTTGGCTGCTGTCAGTCATTGGCATCAGTTAATTTGTTTTTATTGTACCTTTCTGAGAAGCTTTTTCCAGCTCCTATCCAAGTCACAGAATCTAGCTAATAGTGCTCATCAAAAGGTACTATGCTGTACATTGTATTACAGGTATTTTACAAAATAACTCTGATGTTACATAAATCTAAGTTCTAGTTGATTATAAGCCCTTCACAAAGATAAATTATTGTAAACCAATCTTCTGCAAATGAAAATGATTGCAAAGCCAATTTTATGCATACTACATATTCTACCACTAACTCTCACAGTCTAAAAGAAAAGAACTTGTTTTTTCCCATTAAAATATAATTGAAAACATACGGCATTCTTTCCCAGTTAATTTACACAGAGCAACTAATGAAAGTACTGCAGTGTAACTGGGCTTCAGTTGGAACTAATATCAGAACAGTAATGTCATCGCAGCATGGGTCTAATTAATCAGTTTTTAAACTAATTCCGAGGGCTTTTTAGTAAATGCCTGATTTAATAGCTTTAACATGCTTTGGTCAATATATGACTTGGATAAAAAGAACAATTGTTTTTAAACATTACAACAAAGGCTCCCTCCAGAAATGTACCCACCCAATCATTTTGAGATGCTTTTCAAAACCAGCTGTTTTTCTAAAGGGCCTTACTACAGGTCAGCTGCAGCAAAGCCAACAACAGGATTTAAAAAGAGGAGGGCCAAATCTTGAGGTCTACATGGTACTCTCAGATTATATGCATAAATGATTCCTGAGGTTTCTCTCAGCCCTATGTTTCTATAGTTATACAACCCATATGTTTCCACTTTCATTTTCAGAGAAGCACCTATCGTAAACTGGATTTAATGCAGCAGGTCCACAATAGTTAGAAGCTAAATAAGGTTACTTGTTAACTACACTGAAAGCGTGACTTCTTAGGACATGACTGTTTTAAAAATATGTTAAAAAATAATTACATAAGGAAATGACATTTCTCTTTATGAATCTGTTTTTATGGAAGTGAGACTGCTATGAAGGAATGGATATTGCAGTTATTTGGAAGCGCCCTTATGGGAATTACTGCTTGCCCTTACTCTGTGAAGAATTTGATTGTGCCTTAGCTTAATAGAGTAACTTCATGGTTTCAGTTGAAATCCCCTGGTGATACCATAACTCACTCTTGCTTGGAGATAACAACCATATTTAACAGAGGAAACTTCATGTTTCCTGGTCAGTATACATCTTGCTCTCATGTGCAGATTTACACATGGCTCAAGTGACAATTAATCAGTGGAATGAAGCTTTATTTCAATATAGTAACTTCTCTGATGTACACATTTACCATGCATACAAACTCCTCAGTTCACTACATCTTTTTCTGATAACAAAGCTCTAAGTTTGCTGAAAGTCTAGCAATAGGAATAGCTACAAAAATGAAATGTTTACAATAGCCTCTGAATGTATCATCCCATTCCCTCAAGAAAATAAACTGATATCTGATGTCTATTTAGATTTTTTTCCTTGAGATGGAGGGTTCTCTAATTATTTAAATGTGTATTTTATTAGCAAGTGATAAACAGAGATTGGCTTATTCCAGACAATTTCTGCTAGAATGCTGTGTAGCAGCAATCCTAGCTACCTTAAATACCATTAAATTGTTCTTACAGTTTTCAATAATCTGGAACAGTCAGAGTCTTAAATGCCTACACACATTACTGCTCCTGTTCCATTCATCATGCCTCTGCAGCAGTTGCTTCCTCCATGTTCTTGTAAATGACTGCTTCCCCATTTTCTTTTATCATTTCCAATTATCTTGCAGGTCTGTATAAAGGACAGGATTTTCCTGCCATCTCTTTTAGCATTCTGAGGTAAAAAAACCCAGATAAAAATTCTTTAAAATAGCTTAAGCCTTATTTTGCACAATTGTATAATAATTGCTACAGTATCAGGGCTGCTGGCATTATGACAGCAGAAGATCTTTGGTATCTACCTACAAGGCTGCAGAACTAGGTACTCAGTAAGCAGATAACCTGGGTGTTCACACCTCTAATCAATTCAGATTTACTCATCCCGATGAAAAAATGAGTTAAACATTATACGCAGAACTTGCATATGAGATGCAGTTGGCATGTGAGCACCTTCCTGGGAGCGCACTTACCTCTTTACACTGAATGTGTCAGAGTTTGATGTTGAGTAAAATTTACCAAATAACTGACTTAACCAAACACACAGTCAGTTAATAAGAGCTATAAGCATGAAATGCTTAAGATCAGCCTATTTCACATTCACTAGGTAATCCAGAATATAATTTCTGATTTGCTTAGATCTTAAACTAGCTATTGTTAGCAAAGACTACGAAGAAATCATTATACAGCTTTTTGAGCTATCATGATTTCTCCCCCTGTACACAGTGATTCTCTATATAGAGAGTGAAAACCACAGACAATTTAAAATTATTGACCTTTTGAAGTATCTCTGGTAATTGCATAACAACTGAAAAATAAAAAAAGAATTCACAGATTAAAATCAAACCATAGAAAATCTCTAGGAATCCTGGACATGATTCTTTGGTTCCAGCAGTACATTTTCTTCCCACTCTTTCAGCAGTAAATCACACAACAGTAAATCACACAACCCTCTCCAAATGATTCCCTTGCTCATCCTTCTTTTCCTTTTCTTGGGAACCAGTGATAAATCCCTGAAGTACAACACAGGGACTATGCACCAGAATCCTTTTAACAATCCCTTCTGGGAGACTTAGCAAAGACAGACAGCTGTAGACTGTTACACTGAGGTTGGAGAAAGCAAAAAACTCAGCCTCGACTGCAAATCTAAGATGAACTTCAAGGCTGTTGGAAGCCCCAAATGAAGTGAATGGGGAAAGTCAGGAATCCCAGATAGCAAAGCATCAGATCAGATCAGTCCCTGATCATGTTTTCAATGCTGCCTGTGTAACCATAGCAAACCAATGCCTCTTGGAAACCATAAGCTTCGGGAAAGAAATAATCTTTCCGAAGTAGACATAAAAGCCCATTCTGAACCTCAGTTTTGCCAGAGATAGGAACAGCTATTTCTACTGGATACGAAAGTTCCTTGTACCTATTAGCCATCTTTTGTGTGATGCCTCTGAAAAATCACTAAATAGGCAAAACCTTTTTTTCTGAGAATGTATTTTCCCTGATGTTGAGTCAGTGAATCTTCCAATTATCAAACAATTTACTTCCTGACTAAAACATGCCTTTCCTCCACATTTTATAACATTTGCATTATACGCACAGGGCTTCTGCCTGAGAGTAAAATCCATGTTAAAGGTTCTTGTGACCTTTTAAAATTGCTATAGAAATACTGGCTTGTGCTTCTTTCTCTCTGTTTCCTATAATACACTACTCATTCCTAGTACTTTTTACTGTCAATTATGCGATGAAATTAGAAAAATAAAAACCCAATTGTGGAGTAAAAGTTGATGCAGCTACAGCACTCTGCAAATAACCACAGCTACTTGGGGTCTATTCATGCAGCAGAATACATTGTGCTGTGATCTGTGCATGTGGGAGCACACCACAATACTTGCTGATTATGGTATAATTGACATGAGCCTTCCCCACACTCCACAGTCTCCAGTTAACATTTGAATTTTATATCACATAAAATAGAACACGAGTGCATTATGCATGTATAAAAGCAACTCAAATAACAGTAGTTGTTACAACTGTATATCCCTCAGCACATTAAAACATTCCCCACCAAGAAATATGCTGCGATGGCTTTTGTAATGAAGACTATTTCATCTGCCTTCCTCAACTGTCTTAATTATTGTAGAATCTGAAATTAACTGCAGGAAATATACATGCTTATGATTAATTTCACAGAATATTTTTACAATCAAAATTAGCAAGCAAAGGCTGAACTTGAGC
Source organism: Amazona ochrocephala (assembly GCA_039720435.1). Classification (NCBI taxonomy): domain Eukaryota; kingdom Metazoa; phylum Chordata; class Aves; order Psittaciformes; family Psittacidae; genus Amazona; species Amazona ochrocephala. The sequence goes on from CM077883.1 coordinate 16,525,801, forward strand.
AGGATAATAGGAAAAGATGGATTTCTTAAAAATGACTTCTCACAAATCTAGATTTCTATGAATGGTAGATTTCTTAAATTTAATAGTTCAATAAATAGCTGATATCCTCGGTAAATAAAGTTTCATATGACTCACATCATAAGCTCTTCAGCACAGGATGTTTTGACTCTTTTGTGCTTAAAGAAAGGCCTTGTTCCATGGATATGATACAGAATAAGATTGTTACTGAGTAAAATCTCTTAAAATATTTCAAGAAATAAAGCATCAAAAATTCTATTATAAATCATAAAAATATATCTCTTTATTCTATGTTCTTCTGAAAAAGGGAGGAAATTGCAAGTCCTTGTGTGTTCCAATTTCCAAATGAAAACTTCATGCCACAGAGCAGGCAGCTATCAATGACAATGCAGATACAATGGGATGAGGGTATAAGCAGTAACATAGTGAAGTGCCAGCTCAAATAGAAACACAGATCATTTTTTTTCCCATTCAGTAAAAAAAGAACACTTACAAAGGACAGCATTAACACAGAGGTAGAAGAATGTCTACCCTTAATGGTGCTGCCACAAGAAAGGGAGAAGGGACTGATTAAAATCTAAACGCCAGGAATCCAAACATTCCCATGACATGCAACAATTTGTAACAACTAGAAGAAAAGAATATTGAAGGAGAAAATAAGTCAGACCTGTCAGATAAAGTCAGTGAGTTCATGACTCATCAACGCTTCACTGTTAGCCCAAAGGTCAAATATGCAAGAAAAGATATTGGAACACTAGATTCTAGCAAAATGCTAAACACACATTCAGAAAACCATTAAACTTAAAAGCCATAAATTAAAGCAAGATATTACAGCCTCCTTACATTTTATTGCCTGACTTCTCTGTGACCAAAGGCAGCAAGCTTTTTCTTTTTGCTAAATTGACTATGAAAACCAGCCTGTAGCTCTTAGAGGCATCTGGTGTCCAGATACAGATTCTCACTGGATTTTGACTTTTGCATGAGATGATCATCATTTGAAGAGCCTTCCTGCTCCCCACCACCAAAAATATAAAATTCCTTTATCATTTTCTCCCAGGATTTTGGAATTATTTCTGAATTATGAAAAGTTAAGGGTTTACTTCTCAAACGGCAACTTTCAGAAGAAATCACCTTGGTAAGAACCTAATAGCCAATACCAGCTTATGCCATCTCACAATCGTACCATTAAAAAAGGTAAGCAAGATCCTCACATTTGACTTGGTAACTTTATTGGAACATTGTAGTTTGTCATTCTAATGTACACCAAATTACCCTGTTAGTGAGTGAATGGGTTACAGTGAATTTCCAGCTGGTTGGTGAGAGCCTGATGACTACTGCAGGCAGAAGGTGGCATTTGGCCCTGTGGCAAATACATATGCACATATATATTACCTTACAGATATTGAGTGTTTATAAATGAATTGAGACACAAACTACAGCAGCATTTAGTGCCTCTGGACATAGGAAATTCTAAGTTATAAAAGTAATTGGCCAAGCACATACTCATTTAAATGTAAGACTTAATGACTAGAAAATGATAAATTAAGTCAATGTAACTACTCAGAACAGTTTCTCTTTCATAATCTTAAGTAGATGCACATTCTACATAGCAGAATAATGTGAAGTTATAGAACTATGAATTATATTATTGTGATTGGACAAAGGACAGAAAAAGAAAACTAACCAGATGACAACACAAACAAACCTTGCTTCTCAATGTTTATGAAGAAAAATAAATGATGACTTATATGAGGTAGTTCAGATCTCTGCTACCTAACAGTCCAGACATTAAGCATTTTAATGTTAAGGGTATCTAGAGATCTAAAAATCCTTTCAAATAACTCCAAAAGTAATTTAAGTCATCAGTGATGTTCAGTGGCTGGGAAGTGTGGAAACCAGTAGTCAAAAATAATTTTGCATTTAAGTAAACAACACTCTTGGTGGATGTTAGCACCTGACCACTAACTTGATGGGAATTCTTTTGGTTTTATTTACTTACCTTGAGAGAATACTTCAGGTTGGAAGAGGTCCTGTACTCACTTAAGGCAGGTATGATTTCAGTTAGACCCAAAGTTATACCATGTTTTTCAGGGGCACAACCAGCTGAGTTTTGAAAATCTCCAGGGATGCAGATTCATCCGGGCAGGATGGGGAGGAGAATCGAAAGAATGTAAATGGATTGAGATAAGAACATCCTAATAACTGGAGTATAATACTACTACTACCAAAAATAATAATAATAATAATAATGATAAGGGGAACAACAAGGGAAGAGAATATAAAACAAGGGTAGAGGAAAAAAAAAACCAACAACGAATGAAAACAAGTGATGCACAATACAATTGTTCACCGCCCACTGACCAATACTCAGCCCGACCTGAGCAGCGACTGGTCCCTTCCGCGTTAACTTCCCCCTGTTTATATACTGGGCATGATATGCTGTGGTATGGAATACCCCTTTAGCTAGTTTGGGTCAGGTGTCCTGTCTCTGCTCTCTCCTGGCTTCTTGTGCCCCCCCTCACTGGCAGAGCATGAGAGACTGAAAAGTCCTCGATCATATCAGTGTGTTATCAGCATTGTCCTCAGATTAAAGCCAAAACATAGCACTGCACCAGCTACTAGGAAGAAAATTAACTCTATCCCAGGCGAAACCAGGACAGTAAACTTCAAGTAATACTGCTTGACAGCTAAATGAAGAGCATAACTATACGCATTCCCACTGGTTATATGTGAACCCATGCAAGGATCAAACTATCATATTTACAAAGTCTTCAACCATCTACATAAAATCTTTAAATCTTCTGCTGTGATGACAGCTAATAATGCTATTCATTTTGGTTTCATCATAAAATCAGGTGGCATCCAGATGGGGCATGATCAAACACAGAGAAACATTAGTTTAATAGGGACACAGGCTCATGTATGTAGCCTCAAAATCATAATAATCACGTTTAAAAAGATTTGAATAATATTGGGTTGCAGAATTTAGCTGTAGGCTATGATCTCTGAGATAATTACTCATAATGGAACTCTGATACAAATTCTGTGTAGTTCTGTTCTTTTGGTGCAATTTAAAATGCACTGCAAATAAATTAGTACATTTAAGTGCACATGGCAAAATTTGCACATATCATTCCTAATGTGGAATGGAAGTCCTTTCTTGTGGACAAAAGTAGTGACCAGACATACGGTAATAGAGGCAAACAGTTCCCCAACTACTATTCATAAATAACTAAGCATACATTAGTTTCTATTTCAGATTTATGAACAACAGCAATGCTTCCATCATCTGTTGCAATAAAAATTATAGAAAATCTCAGTTATTTATACCAGTTTCAACATATCTTCATTTTAAAAAGAATTGAAGATCTGAATTCAGTTCTTATTTGCTCAAAAAGTCCTATGATAGGGTTGCTTTAAAGAGAATTTTTAATTGAAAAACCAGAAGTTGCTGAAATTTTGAAAAGCTGGTAATGAACTCTCAAATTTTGTACATGCTTATTTGCTATCTAATATAGAATACTCTCCATTCCTAGATGTTTCACTGAGAACAACCAACCCCCCCTTGACTACAACCACAGCTCAGTTCACACTGTTTTCTGAAAGGATACACATAAGCTGAACTTTAAATAGACCTAAATCACATTTATTTTATATTTATATATATATAAATTAAAATCTGTTAAAACCAATTTTACTCTAAAATGAGCAGTGCTGTGCTTATATCGGACAGTAAAAGAGGTTTTTCTAAAACTGTGTATACTAAAAAAGTGCCGGGGGTTATAGGGTTTCCAGAGGTCCCTTTCAACCCTAACACTTCTTTGATTCTGTGACTGCTTACCACTTTATCCTACTTTAATGGTAGAGCACCACAAAAACTAAATTAGGCCCCTGCAAAAAGATGAGAGTATTCTAGCAAAGAAGCAGATCCATTCAGGCAGGGCTGAAACACAAAACTTCTGGTTTATTTTTAGCCCTTTTGCAGACAGAATTACTAAACCATACTATTTCCAGGCTCAAGTAAACAGCTACTGCATCCTCTGAATTTCACACAGGAGCAGGAGCAGTTGTCTTCTTGTAGCTGTCACTGGAAGGACACTAAGATGATACTTTTACTCAGTTTTGGTCCAAGATAAACTACCATTCAGTTATTCATCTCTTAAAACAGCTCTTCCAATGATGTTACACATTTTTAGCCATATTGTCATGAATAGCAACACTGTAATTACATATAAGAATTCACTGAAGTAAATATCTAATTTCTGAAGTGTCAGACAACAGGCAGCATCATGCAGACTACAGCTCCACATTTTAGTAGTAATCAATTCAACTAACAATAGAGCTGATTGACAGGAAGCTCTGTGCTATTAAAAGCCAAACATAACAAACCCCAGATTTTGTCTAAGCAATGAAAAATGTTTGGACCACCTACAGTCTCTACTCCTGTTGTCTTCCTGCAGCAAAAATTGGAACACAGATGAAAGCTGAAGCAGGTTTATTGTACCATCTTTAATTAACCTCCAAATCTGAACTGTTGCACAAAGAAGAGTAATCACTGCTTGATTTCTGTACCACATTTTTTGAGAGATAATATTCATGGGGCCAGGAGAAACTGCAAAGGAATCTCCACATACAGACTTCTTACTTGGTTAATACTGGCTAATGATTACTACTAGTTTGATTTCTAGAGTTAAGAAGCTGGCTGTAATCATCACCTAGGATGTGAAACTGTGAGAACAGTAGCAGGAACAGCCGCTAATTGTTACTACCTCCACAAATGCTATCCTTTAAAAAAAATACCTGTGGTTTGCTGTGATTCTGGTACACAAAGGCTAGAAAACAGCAAACAGACAAACTGCTATGGAAACACAGTTAAATGAAACCACAAAATCCTTTTCAAGTTTTTCCCTATTTACTATGTATTTACACACTGAGAAGTAAACCAAACAAAATCTACTATACCAGTGTGAGGATCAGCTATAGAAAAACGGTTGTAATAACCTGTAACTACTGTCTTTTCCCCTTGACCTTAAAGGTTCACTGCCATTTCTCCATGCAGCAAGAATAACCTGAGACATTCCATCTTTCTATGACATGATGAATGAGCTTTGATTAAAAGTAGCTAAAAGAAGAAAAGCTACTAGTTTTATACAGTCACTGATCAGTTCCTGACATGTAATATTTCATTTGCTTTAGGACATTAAGAAATGTTGTGTACCTAAAAACAACAGCTTGTATGATAGTGTATCTATCATTACATACATCATAAAACCAAGAAGGACATAAATTTGTTTCTGCCTGTTAAAGTCTAATTACCTGTAAAATCATTACTTGGCATTTTAACAAATTGACACAATCGACTTAATGATCCTTAACACATTAAAGTTTGCAATGTGTTCCTGCTTGCTGCCTGTCCAAACCACAGTGAGTGTCTGCTGGTTCAGATGACATCATAGCAAGGGTCAGGTCCTAAATTTTACCGCTAAGTACAAGTAATTGCAATTCTGTCACTTGCTATAGTACCTGCATTATCTCATCAGCTCTACAGAGCTTGGGTTGAAGTGGCAGAGAGAACTTTGCAGCATTCTCTCTTTACAATTATACTAAACACTACTGACCTGTGCAGTCCTCTTCCTTAATAGCTGGGGTGAAATATAACAATCACGTTCAGAATATGGCCTTCAGGTAATGCTATACATGACAGCATCATCCACAGTAGTTTACTAGCATTTTCTTTTAATACCCAAGTAAAGATATCCATGTTATAAAACTCACATGACATTAGACTGCATAGCTACAATATTCCTTCTGACCACCCACCTTTAGTTCCTTACACTGATTTACTTGCTTTGCAGCATCTTCTAGCAGCCCAAGAAATATGACTAGACACAGTTTATTTTTTCCCATTGAAATAAAAATCTTGTCCTCTGAAAATTAGAGGTCCATGTGAAACCAAACCACCTTAGAATATATAAGCTGAAAATCTTGTGAGTCAGCATACACTACTGTACCTATGAAATATTAACTTTCTACAACTGTTGACTCTCAAAAGCCCTATGTTCAATGCTATAACATTTTCAGCCATGAAAGACTACTTAAAAGTAAATGAAGTAACTTCAAACAAAGTTTTCTACTTCAAAGTCATGTAGCAATAAACTCACTAGATATTGAAGGAACGTAACTTTGCAGGTGTTCAGCTGCTGTTAAGTACATGTGCCATCTTCTGAATTCCAAAAATGGTATAATGCTTTTAAGTAAGTTCTAAAAGGTTCCCTAATGCCCAGGAAAAAATCCAAACCCAAAAACAGATAAACAGACTGTTTCTGTGAGAGATCAATATACAATTATCAGATGCTCCTTCCCTGGAAAATAAGGCGTTTGTAAAGAATAGCCCTATCAGAAATATGTAAGAATGACTATCCAATGCTGGTATTAATTGCAAGTAAGCTACACCACACGCTCATACATCTCACCCTCCTTGACATTATTATGTGATCATTTACCACAGTCAGTCATGTCCTCCCATAGTAGCTTTAGAGAACATTATGGTGCATAATATGTGAAACTATAGAGACAAAACATACTAAAAAGATAAAAAAAAAAGTCAGAATACATTTTATTTAGCCTGTAACATGACAGATGTTTACTATGTAGACAGAGTAAACATCAAGGAGAGATTATGTGTAAATTTGCACATAGTAAGCAGTCATTCTCTCACTTTTCTATTCACTCGGCTTCAATAAGGAGAATTACCCTGTAACAAGAAAAGTAAACCAGGAAATGGAGGTTCATCACGCATGTGTGCTCCCACCCAACAATTTGCTAACTGAATAGACTGCAGTTGTGTTAACAATGCCACTATAAAAAATACTATATGGTACCATATGTGAAAAGGGATATGACAGTAAGATCTGAAGTAAACATATATAAATACAGAGTATCAGAACTATAAATTTAAATATTGCAGCCTTTCTTGATAATTTGTACACTTCCTTTTGTCAGGTCTTAGATAAACAGACACTGGATACATCTTTCTCATTTCTGTTCAGAACAGAAAATTTACATTTATAGCTCTGTGGACTATATTGCTCAAACCCATGTTTTCCTTCAGAAGAGCTTAAGTCCCTCATTTACACTGCAAGCAGATTCCCAAGGGGAATAAAAAAGAAAATTGCAGGGTTTTTTTTGAGTGTTCCTTCTCTTTTCAGCAATAACATGCCACATGAGAGACCAGAACTGCAGGTGACAATTGCACAGAGAAAACAAGAGACTTATAACAAATTAAACTAGCTCTCAGCTACTTCAACATATATGTCGAATTGCTTCCAGAAGTGACAATTACTATTTGGAGTACCTTCACTGTGCTGAACTGTTTAATAGGAATTAGCAGTATCTATTCAGGACTAATGCTGAAAATACCTTCAGGAAAACTAATTTCAGGCTTGTACCCACCTTCATTCCGAGCATCACACAAAAATTGTCTGCATTTCTTATCCTACCATAAATTTCTAATTAATCTGGAAAAATATACTTAAAGAAGCATCAGCATTTTATAGTTTCATAGTGTGCAATTACAGCAGTCTTTCATATGCTACATTTCAAAAGCACAACTTTTGCAGGCAAAGCACAGACCTTAATCCCAGGCTGTGTTGTAAGCAACAGTTGTCTCAAATAGAAAGAGAGAAACGAAAGCAAACAAAGGAAAATCAACTAAAACATTCAGGTATCACACATTCTAAGGCAGCAATCCTCCCTTATGTGCTACTACATTTGGAAAGAGGAGAAGGAATAATGGTATGATCATGAATGCAAGCACTTAATTTACAGTTTTATGGCTAGCAGAAAAGCTTCATTGAAATGACAGACTAGTACCAGAATGACTGGACAGAGCAGACAGACTCGGAAATTCCATTTATTTAGTTTTCACACTCCTTTTCAAGGGGTATTGATTGCAGTTTAAAAAAAAAAAAAAACCAGGATTTGGATTCTCACAGTAGAGACCTTGCTTCTGCTCCCAAATCTATCTTAAATGAGATACTGCACTGAGTCACCGTTTTGGAGAAGGAAACTGCTTTCTAAATCAGGGTAGTGTAAATATTGCTGATAAACATGTCTTTAGAAAAAAACTCTTTGAACATATTAGAAAATATATGCAGGGAACCAGGATTTTACTCCAGGGAGATTTTCTGTGGCAGTGATTACTAGCATAAGGATTATGCAATTTAGCTATCCTCCCTTAGCCCCCTTTCAAGAGTTATAGAGACCTTCCCAATATTTTTATTCTACTCACAAACAGTTCAGAATTTCAATTTTTAGGTTACTTCAACTGTCCTCTTCCTCATAAAGAGCAAGAGAAAAACACCCAACCTTTTTCATTTTCTTTTGCTTGTTTCTTTATAGTACTTCCTGAGTTTCTTCCATAGAAGAATTTTCCTCCCATTTTCATGACCATTCTTTGAATCTTATCTATTTCTAATATACATTGATGTCAAAAGATATAATTAAAGCAAAAATCAATTGGAGACACTTGAGATCAAAACAGCTGCTTAACGAAGGCACCAGAAAACCCCCTAAACATTTCAAAAAAATAAAAGCTCACAATATAGCATATAACCTTCTGAGGTTTCCATTATCTTCTTTTAGTCATTTATAAATGAAAGGGACACAAAAATTCTGTTCTATTAGCTTTAATAACTCAGTTTCAAAAATTATTTTAAAGCTATACATGCAATAATAATCCTCAAATTAGAAAAAGTGAACATTTTGAAAAACTGTTTCAGACAGGAAGTCTGGTATTTAATCAATCCCTACACTGACATATCACCAATTTATCTTCTGATTAAAACAAGACAGTATCCTGATCAACAATCATAGGCAAAAAACATCAATATAAGAGGGTCATTATGTGTTTAATTTTGCAACCTTTGTAGTTTTTCATTTATTCTTTTATCTTCTCTATGATAAAAGCAAACTAGCAGATTATACAGCTTAATTGAAATATTAATATATATTTTCCCTGTGCATGTAAACTATATTCCTACACCCATAATACTGGAAATATCTCTACAAAATTTTACAGATAAGAAAATTACCTATTTACTAAATTTATCCTTAAAAGAACACCCCAGGACAAAAAAAAAAAAACATGGTGTTTACACGTTTCTCATGCTGTAAACTCTTCTTAAAGGAAACTAAACTGGAAGATATCCTATTACTAACTACAGTATTCAGACTGGACTAGACACAGACCTGAACCAAGTATTAGGAGATTCACACTACCTGTTTTTCTCTACAGGTCTACTCCTGACAAAAATGTTCAATCTGGTATATATAGCTAATGTAGTAGTTGAAGATGCTGTAGAATCCCTTTCATATAGTTCAACTACAAATTATAGTAGCATTTCCCTCCCACTCTATTTTAGCAAAAGATCATGCTTATCGGTCAGCCAAACCACATTTATTAACGGCCTGTTTACTGCCAATTGGTTTTAAGCTAACATTTATACTTCATAAATCTCTTTCCTCCATTTTTACTAATTATCTTCATTGCATTATGATAGATAATAGCAGGGAATGATTTTTTGTCAGAACAGTTTTTCACATTTTGCTTTTTGTTCCCTATGTCTAGCACTTTGTACTGTGTTTTAGGAACAATAATTTTTCACCGAATGGATTCCTAGACATGGTAGAGCACTTGTTCCTACAACTGTATACATTCATTTTAGAATTAGGAGAAAATAATTTAAATTCAGTGAAAAGACTGACATTTTTCTTGGAGCATTCTGCTTTAATTCTATTTGTATGTTCATAAGAAGCCAGTGTCTGCTGAACTGTAAGATGAGAAGCATACATGGTCTCCTAAGGGGCTCTTTCTGCATCACTCACAGAAAAACTCACTAATGGGAAAGGAAAAACATTACAAAGGATTCAAAATGCTCAAATGGAAAAGCAACAAATATGCATGCAATGCTTAATGAAACAGTATAGTTCATTAAAAATTCAGACAGTATGCCCTTGCTCACACCTGAACTGTAAAAAAACCTGTATTGGAGAAGAAACCAGGAACAGTGCATATTCTGGCAGTACTTCTTCACATGCCAAGGAACCTGGGGATTGGAAAGTTCAAATATGAGATCAAGGAAGAGATTTTCTGACTGAGAATGATCTTGCCGTTGAGAGAAGCTCTATACTCTAATGCATAGACACATCTCAACACAAGTACCCCCTAAACCCTCAATAAATTTATATTCATTATTTGCTTATAAGTGAGAATGTAGTCAATACTGATTCATTTGGAAACTATTAGATAGTTTGGAAAAATTAAGATGTCCTCACCTATTTTTAAGAGAAAGTACTGTTTGGTATGTCATAGGAAGGATCATGAAATTACTTAGAGGTCTTTTCTCATTGTGGACATGGCTCATTAACATTAATGAGAAAACCCCTTTCACAGTGCTGGGAGAAATAAAGATACCCCATATGCAATTAGACATACATGGCTCAGAGAAAAAATAAATAAAAATCAACTAACCAAACAGACGCTTGTTGATTCAGTTAGGGTCAGTGATAGTTATATGAAATAGGAATGATTATTTACTTCCCAGAGTATTTTAGAGCCGGTAAAAATTCTGTAGAAGCACTAAGGTACAGTTCCTCACTATTTCATTTGTATTTCGCTTTAACAAAGAGTTCAGTCATGCAGGCTTTAAAACCTCTAGCAATGAAGCTGAAATTTGGAAGTCACATTGCTTTCTATTGGGGTGTCTGACACAGAAGGCCATGAAGAAGCAAAATCCAAAGGTCAAGGATGAAGCCATAATAATAGTGAGTTAAAAGCTAGAGGCAGACTATTTCTACTTGAATTTTGAGTCAGAAAGGTCCCACTGCTATCATTTCTGTGATTACCCATGTTTTGGTCTGGCAACTTAAAGCTAACATGATAGGTTGATGACTGGGTATTTTTCCTTCATTTCATCTGGTTCCCTTACTGTCTGTTGTGTTTGATCTCTCTCCTTCCCTTGTCTTTCACCTCTGTTTTTTTCCTATGTTCATAATTATTTGCTAGAGCAATTCACTAGATATTAACCTACTCATTGCTTCTCCAACACATACTCATGATCTTAGAAACGTAATAGCATGCATGTTTACAATAGAAAAGCTGATCATAGGTACCTGAATTAATTCAGATAGGTAATACTTTGTCAGCAACCGTGCATTTGAACTTGCTGAAAAAAACAGCAAAACGGACACACTGGGAAAAACACTTATCTTCACTGCCTGATTTTCCTAACACATCAAATGTTGCCACACTAATGCCCTAATTAAAAATTACATTTGAATTTACATGTTTAGAACTGTATACTCAGAAAAAAAAAAGCTGTTTCCCCTTAATTTGTTGTCTGCGTGGATATGGTGATTTCCCACACTCCATTTTTCTTACCTATGTCATTAACTCAGCAAGAAACCACAGAAAAGTTGCATCCCCTTTGCTCTTCTTACCTTTGCCTGGGTATAGAAATGACACAGATGGTAAGTGTAGGTCTACTAGAATCTGTAGTTCAAGAAAAGGACAGAAAGAAGAAAACCCCTACCACCAACCTGTTGGATATATTACAGGTTTCACATTCACTAAACAGCCACTGCTGATTAAGAAAAATAAAAAATAAAAAAAATCCATGGGATGACTTTTGCGAACTTCCAAGGAAGTATCGCTTTAGAAAACACTCCTTTGAATACAGATATGTATGCATTAAAAAATTAGGTACTGACATCTTTTTCGAATCAATGTTCTTTTGAAGAAAAGATGGTACGTAAAACAATTTGCACTATCAGATACAGTGTTAAACATCATTTCATCAAGAAAAGCTGGACCTCCAGGAATAAGCTTCCTAGAGTATACCACAGAAATTACATCAGACTTCTTTTACGATTTGATTAGGTGAAGAGATAAATCATAATCAGTGCTTGTTATCGCTGCTTTCTATTTTTATTAACCCAACATGAGCAGTAAGCCAGAAATCTGAATTTAAATGCAGTTATTTTTAATCTAATGAAAATACTGTCTTTTAAAGCATCATGACTCAACACAGCACTTTTTCTATTTCTTTCTGGTTTAGACTGAAATCACTACTTCTCAGAGGGCAGATTCTTGTAACAAAGCTTTATTCTGCAAAGTACTCAAGATTATCATCATCTGTGCATTTATTATTGCTCTTCAACAAATATAAATCACAGACTAGATTTTTGAACCAAGATGTTTAGTCTTACTCTTTACTCTTACAAAGGCTTAAGTCCCAATCATTCCTGTTCAATGTAGTAAAATTGTTGCCTATTACGTATTACATCAAGCAACCAAGATTTGTTGTAGATCAATCTCCTCCTTATACACTAATGAGTAAAAGAGTAAAATCTCCAACTCATTCAGCTGTTAAAATGAACCAGATTGGGAATACTGGGATTTGCTAAAAGTTTGTTGTTTTTTTTTTTTCTACAAATACAGAGTTAAAAACTGTTAAAAACAAGAAAAATTGTACCTATTAAATTATAAAGAATTACCTAACTAATGCAAGTTTAATTAAGCTTACACTCCTGACACAATATTTTAATGTTCTACATTGTTTATTCCAGTGTAAAGAGACTTAATTTTAATAAATTGACAGAAATTTCTTTTGTCATGGGTTCTGCTAGTCCTTAATTGGAAATCATTTATTATACTTACCACAAGCTGCAGTTATGAAGGGGGAAATCACCAAGTAGCTCACTAATCATAATACTTAAGTAAACACTGGAACACAGGATTGTTTTTTTTTTTTTTTTTTTTTTCCAAGTACCATTTTTATATTAATTTCTTCTTTAAAATAAAAGCTTTTATAATCAGATAATAATACATGCCTGGTGGTTCCTACCATGGTCATTGTGCCACTGCCTCACCTCTCCACCCACAACACCTAATATTTAAACTATAAACATGAGAGGGAAAAAGAGACATTTTCAAAAGTCAAAATTATGTCAAATGTCACAATGTTCAAATTAACAAATCAGAAAAGATCAAGAGAGAAGGGAAAAGATCAAACAGACAATCCTACAATTGCTGGGTCTTGCTTACACATGCAGGACACTGTCCATATGCTTGCTACAAGCAAGTTCTTCAAGAAGAAAAAAGCCAATGTCTGTGCTCTCTCATTTCCTTAGATAGGAGTATGAAAATGAGCATATTGCTTCTGCTTTATTTTTTACATTTTACTGAGGAAATAAAATATCAGATTCAAATTTAAAATCTGTAAACAACTGCTCTGGATTGCTGAGACGATGCACAAAGTTTACAAAGGTCTTTTTCAGCTTTACTTGGCTGTGCCTACGTTTCATCAGACTAGATACAGAACAGCAAGCCTGTTGGTCCTAAGGACTTGATGTCCACAGTGCACATAATTTGTGGCTTTTACTCTGAAATACTTCTGTGACATCCTAGTTTAGACAGACATTTTATTTACATTTTATTGCAATATTTAATTCATGCTGTGGACTGAATGTTGGAGTATATCAGGTATGTCCCTGGATCCTATCTTTAGTGTCATCGTAAAGAACGCAGTTAAGCACAGGATGTAGGGATGATTGAGAAATTCACTGCCAAAACACATTTCTAATCCAGACTGAAGTGGACATATAGGGACTGTAACTCTGTTAATAAGTAATGTGGAGCAATAAATGCGGATGTATATGTAAGGAAATGGAGAAAATGACCTGTGGATTTTAATTTGTGGATTTTTATTTACTTTGGACTCACTCTAGTCTGGCTCTCATTATAGCAGCTGCTGTACGTTACCAGATCCTCTGATATTTTTTCCCAGTCTAGTTTCAAGGCAAGAGAATGTAAATATTTTTATCCTGAGACTACTCCATGATGGATGTCAAAGCATGGTATATGGCAACACTCTTAAAAGACTGCTTTGAAAGGCCAGTCCTACTCTGAACTAAAATACTAGGTAGATGTGGCCTCACATCATCTCTGCTTGCAGCACCTGGCAGTAGCAATCAAACTGTAGTTTTGGTATATTAAAATCTTACATTTTTGCATAGAAGAAAGAGCTGTAATAATTATGACAAACTTTGCAAATGTCTTATACAATGATAAAATCCCACAAATTCATAGAACAGCAAACCTACTTGAGATAATGTTCTCAATCCCTTAAAAAGGTTTGATTTAAGGATTTTGAGACTGGAGGTATACAGAAATCAATTTTGGTTTTCATGTCATTTTGAAACTTCGGTTCTCCTTGTGTTATTTTGTTTGTTGTTTTGTTTGGAAATTTTTGTGTGTTTTCCCCAAATGCACAAATAAAAACCACTACAGCCATGCAGCTTTCCCAAAGTGATACATTAAAAAAAGTAGTTCCAGAAGCTTCTTTTTTTCTCATCTTAAGGTGCAAGCAATTTGGATCATATACACATACACTAATAATATACCTATAGTGCAGTATTTCTGCTCCAACCTATTTTGCTGGTCATTAGGATTTCAATTTATTTGCTATCCTAAAATAACACACCAGTTTTGTTTCACATGGAAAATCCCACTGAGGAAAAACAATGACAAAAGTCACCAGTGGCACTATATAGGTAGTCAGTGCTATTTTTAGTTTGAAAGCAACAGCTTTTGGTAACTTATGCAAATAATTTTAATGGCTATTTCTAACTTCAAAGGAAAGACAGTTCTAATGTTGAGTGCATATCTCAGTTCAGCCCATGAATGTGAACTCTTCATGGCCCTGCCTAGCCCTCAAGGGGTAAACAGCAAGTTCATACTCAATTCTGAGAAGTGATGAACCAGCAGCCAACTTATGTTAAGATGGGAAGCAACATCCAAAAGAGATCCACTATTCAAGGCACAATTCTTAAGTCTACCCCATTCACAAAGTTGCCTTATTATATACCTGTCTCTTAATTACCTAAAAATGATCAGTTTGGTAAATACCAATCACAAATACCAATAATATATGTAAGCTCAGCCACGCCATTAAAAGATACCTGAAGTAGAATTTATATACTGCACAGAAAACCAGTTTTCTTCATTGTTCACACTTAGTCTATGCCACAAAACATGGGTCACTGAATAAGCCATAAGTTACTTGAAATTCCAGAACACAATTCCAGCTAGAGAGAACTACAGCTAAAATAATTTTGCATTGATTCACCTCTATGGTAATTATATGAAATTCAGTATATTTTAATTCAGCAGTACTCCATTTCATATATTTGCCAGATGTATTTTTCTTACTTATGAATGTTAAGCGCATGGATGCAATATTTTGGCAATGTTTTCACACAAGTCTTGACAAAAGCATTAACTACTGAGATTTAATAAACATTATTTATGTCAAGTCCCTTTGATAATTACTCTGTCTGAATTAAAAACTTTAAGTATTACTGGAGTGTTTTAGATTGTATTGTTACAGTACATTTTGCCGAAATTAGAAAATATGACTGGACCATACCTGTTTCTTGTGTGCTTCATTATATTAGGGCTCTAATCCATTTTAAATTTAAATTAGAGGATATACTGTATTTTTATCATAATATATTTTCGTCAAGATTACAGCCAAAGTTACGCATTTTAGCATGAAGTACTTGTCTTGCACATAGAGACTGAATCCTGCATACAGGTATTAAAGCACAGGTCTGAAATGATGGGGTCAGATATAAGAAAAAGAACTGAAACCCAAGATACAGTAATGAAGTACTTTAAGTAAATTAACATAAAGTTGTTCAAAGGAAAAGGCAGGAAAGCAGGAGTGCCACTCAGTCTTTCTCTTCAGTTCATTTATTTGCTATTAATTATTACATTTCTGTCTTAAACATCTTCTAGGTACAGACCTCTCTTTGTAACTTTAATTACTAGTTTCTATGGCAAGATAGGGTATAGAGCAAATCTTGTTTGTGAACACATAAATGTAGAATACTTGAATTTAGCAGAGGAAGCACACAAAGAACCAGCATCTTCACATGAATTTAAAACAAAATTTTGGTAATTTGTTTTATTAGCATTTATTAGCATTTAAATGTGAGAGATGTAAGAACTTAATCTTTGCTTTAAAGGAAAATATTCAACAACTCACTATTTGTGGAGCTGGCTGGGCCCTTAGTAGACTGGTTCAAGCTAACCTTGAAACAGTGATTAGGTAAAATTAATAATGTATTTGCTCCTGTAATCCTAGTTTTCCATACTTTAATGCAAGAAAGGCCATCTTCAGTGTTTTTATAGACTCACCAAGAACACGTATTAGCACAGCAGTATGTCTGGTTGCAGCAGAAATACAATTATGTAAATGAGATATGTGTTCCCTGAAGACTGCTAATAGAATGATTGACCTATATACCATTTAATTTGTTCTCATGTGTCCTCTTTATTGTCTTCCAGCTGCACTAGAAATTAAAACTTGTTAAACTGCGTCGCTCCCCAATTATATATCAAAGGTGCTTGTGTCACTTCATGTCAAATGCAAGCAATAGTTAGCATGCTCCTTATCGCCAGCAGTACATCGAGTTCTGGTTGGCTTTTGGTGGCTTTTATTTATTTGTTTTAAAAAACCAACAACCAGTGCCTCAATAGACCCTGTATATGAAATACTTTGGAAAAGATCCCAATTTATAGGAGCTGCTGTAACACCCTAATAAAACTGCATTTAGAAACATGCTAAGAAATAGGTAATAAGTTGGAAAAGAAGTAGGAAAGCTGTTGGTAACTATTTCACAAACTGAGCTGGAAGCTGGAAAATCGTTTCTATTTCAGAACTAGATTTCAATAAACATTTTCTGTCAATGCATTGGGGGTACTATAATACCACCTATTCGGCACATTGTCCTGAATCAAAGCCCAAGTAAGGTAAGAAAAAGTTTCCAGTAGCTGCCAGTGAGCCACTGGTTAAGTTCTCTCTATTTGTGAACAAGTCCTGTTTTTACTTTGGTGAACTGCAGCCCATGGGAAGGACTCACACTGGAGAAGTTTGTGGAAAACTGTCTTCCGTGCAATGCACCTCATGCTGGAGCAGGGGAAGAGTTTGAGGAGTCCTCCTCTGAGCAGAAAGTAGTGCAGAAACAGCATATGATGAACTGACTACAACCCCCATTCCCCATCCTCCTGCGCTGCTGGGGGGAGGAAGTAGAGAAAAATCAGGAGTAAAGTTGAGCTCCGGAAGAAGGGAGAGGCTGGGAAGGTGTTGACAACTCGGTTTTTAGTTCTCATTATGCTACACTGACTTGATTGGTAATAAATCAAACTAATTTCCACAAGTTGAGTCTGTTCTCCCATGACAGAACTGCTGAGTGATCTCCCTGTCCTTATGGCCCCATAAGCCCTTCATTCTTTTTTCTCTCCCCTGCCCAGCTGAGTCAAGGAATTATGGAGTGGCTTTGGTGGGTGCCTGGCATCCAGCCATGGTCAACCCACTGCAGAGCAACACAATGACAATATTCAAGTTCGATAATTGCAGAAGTTTTCCAAGGACATCTCTGTGTTGGGGGTTTTTCCCAAGCTGTATTTTTAATGCAACTTAAGAGTCTTCTCTCTGCATCAGGCAATGTAATAAACACAGCAGAGCCTCTGGAGCCTACAGTGAAATTCAGTGTGCATGCAATACGAAATGGAAGCGTTTCACCTTGGTTGAGCTATGTTTTACTGTTGGTAGTCTTTAACAGAGTATGACAAGTTTCTCCCCAGTTACAAGTACTTTGATTCATGTTTCAAAGCTGTTGTGTCAGGTGAGCTTTGTGATCTCTCACTGAAGCTTATTAGAAGTCTTAGCTGAGGTTTTTTTATTTACTTTAATCACATTATTCTCTTCCTAATTATGTTTAGAAGCAAAGATAGCAAAGAAGGCTTTGACAGTCAGAACAGGGCTGGTGCAGAAAAGCTAACACATTTCATGATCTCAGAAAAGTAGAGTAAGATACTGCTTTTCAACAAAGCACATTCTTTTGGGGGGGCTCTTTATAGTTTCCACATTCATATTTGGACTAAACTTGTGCTCTACTATAAGCTATGACACTGATTGTTACACCTTACACATCTCACTTTTCATTGCCTTATATTTACAGCTGAAATTATCTGCTTCAAAACATTCATAGTTGTCTACTATGAGGAAAACAGAAATACATCCAAGGAGAAAATACCAAGGTTCCTTCCGCATTCCAAATATCTATGGGCAAATTAGGTACCATCCAGTCAGCTTCCATTAATTAATTTTCCATAAGGAAAACTGAAAACATCTCCAGTTTCAGATGCAAGGACATCCCTTCAATTCAAATTTTACATTTAAATGTAGAAATTTAAAATTTTGGTTCAAGCTGTATATGGTAACCAAGACATACTTGTTAGACAAGGTCCCTTCCTATTCAGCCTGTGCTGTGATCTGTCCCAATTATTTAATAGATTCTGAAGAGTCAACAGACACTGATTAAGTTTGTAAACATTCCTCAACACCTGCATATCCCACTGGCCCATCTGTATGTTGCACATTCAGGGAAAAAGAGAAATAATTTCAGAAGTGAATGACATTTGACACTGCAAGAGAAACTTGAGAGGTCTGAAAACCATGTCACAACTGTAAGGTAAATGAAACCCAGATCCATCCAGAGGGACCTTGACACGCTTGTGAGGTGGGCTGATGCAAACCTGATGAAGTTTAACCATGACAAGTGCAAGGTCCTACACCTGGGTCAGAGCAATGCCAGGCACAGCTACAGATTGGGCAGAGAAGAGATTCAGAGCAGCCCTGCAGAGAAGGACTTGGGGGTGCTGGTCGATGAAAAAATGGACATGAGCCGGCAGTGTGCACTCACAGCCCAGAAAGCCAACCGTATCCTGGGCTGCATCAAAAGGAGCGTGACCAGCAGGTCAAGGGGGGTGATCCTGCCCATTTACTCTGCTCTTGTGAGACCTCACTTGAAGTATTGTGTGCAGTTCTGATGTCCTCAACATAAAAAGGAGATGGAACTGTTGGAACAAGTCCAGAGGAGGCCACGAGGACGAGCAGGGGACTGGAGCACCTCCCGTATGAAGACAGGCTGAGAAAGTTGGGGCTGTTCAGCCTGGAGAAGAGAAGGCTGCGTGGAGACCTCATAGCAGCCTTCCAGTATCTGAAGGGGGGCTTATAGGGATGCTGGGGAGGGACTCTTCATTAGGGACTGTAGTGAGAGGACAAGGGTTAACAGGTTCAAACTTAAACAGGGGAAGTTTTGATTGAATATAAGGAAGAAGTCCTTCATTGTAAGGGTGGTGAGGCACTGCAGTGGGTTGCCCGGGGAAGTTGTAAATGCTCCATCCCTGGCAGTGTTCAAGGCCAGGCTGGACAGAGCTTTGGGTGACATGGTTTAGTGTGAGGTGTCCCTGCTCATGGCATGGGGGTTGGAACTAGATGATCTTAAGGTCCTTTCCAATCCTAACTACTCTATGATTGTATGATTCTATGAAACACCATGCATTAAGCAAACTGTTTCATGTGTCTTCAGTATGTGCAGCAGAGGACCTGTTGTGAAGCAGTATTTTTTATTCATTTGAAATTCTACTTTATCCTGACAGTACTTTTTTATCTGGGCACTTACCAGAACAAACCAATGAAATTTCAAACAGGACATAGTTGATACAGAGGTATATTTCCTCTTATTCTGAGATACTTAATTAAATGCAGCAGGTCTACAAAAAAGAAGTATGCAAAAATAGATGGAGATTTAATGTCAGAGGTTGGTGACAGATATCCACATGGCTGTCTTAAACTGCTAATTTTAGCTACTTCAGAAAGGATGGAGTGTCCTAACCTTGCAGCCTTGTCAGCATAGAGATGAACTACTCTACTGGGTGCCTACGTCAACTTACCCTCTAGAAGAGGCTACTACTTTCTCTCATCTGACTCCCCCACTGAACAATGACATTTCATATTCTGAGATGTACCGAAAAAAGTTCTTGATACAAACTCCTGTTGGAGTGTTTCTTGTTGAGAGTGAACATGTGAGCAATCCAGCCTTTGACTTAGCCTCACTCGAGTAGTGAGCGGAGGGCTTCATAGGCTACTGAAAGGGTTAACAAAGGATGCCTACCTGCCGACATGAAGAGGACGTTGCCTTGGGGAGGCACTGAGCAAGCTTACCACAAAGGCACTGAGCACCCGCAATCAGGTTACCACAAAGGCACTGAGCACCCGCAATCAGGTTACCACAAAGGCACTGAGCACCTGCAATCAGGTTACCACAAAGGCACTGAGCAGGATGTCGGCGCCGGATCAGGTTATCACAAAGCAAACCTTGCTTGCAAAACAGGAGCCTGTCGCTATGGATGTTTCATAAGTCAACCAATCAGATGTTATCGACTGTTCCAGTACTTTGTAACTTTTCTATAAAAGGTGGTGCTTGCGTTTAATAAATTGTCAACGTTTGATCACATTGGTGGTTGCTGCGTTGTCCATGATCTCCCGCCGCAAACTCCTAGCTCAGACTCAAATGTATTTGTACTGGGAAAGAAGCATTTCAGATATTGAAATTGCAAATGGAGATAGATAAACAGGAGAATGTCTCATGTACCTGAAAGAAAAATTATTTGACAAGATAGATTCATTAATTCTTCAATCTTTTTCAAGAAAACTATTTTCTTTTGTGTTTTTCAGGCATTCACATTTCTCAATCTGGCAAAAATGTAGCTTTCAAATATTGGCAGTTAAGGTGTTTGGGTTTTTCTTGCACCCAAGAAAACAACAGTGTCAGAAATGTAGCTGTTAACTTAGAAGTTGTGTCTCAGGCATCCTGAGACACCTGGAACAAGTATGTTCATATTAACATGTTCTAAATAGCTCAATGACATCTTACTGACAATGCTGACAGAAGAAAACACTACAGACAATTCTGCAAATAGCAATCTACATGTAGAGATTTGTATCAGAACTATAACAGCTGGTGTGAATAAAGTGTAAGTGGCAATTCATGTTTAAGCACTGGAAGAAAAAGGCAAAATAATGAGTGTCATGGGTTCATGACATAAGAACAGCTAGTAATAATAATGAGGGACACTGTTCTTAGGATACCACTTCCATGACATCATTCTTGGAAATAACATTCAAGATGTTTCAGTGTCACAACCTCCATTCTGACAGCATCACCAGAATGGAAGGTACAGGAGGATGTCAAAAAGGCTCCTCAACAGGAAAGTGGCTGACAAATGCATCATTGAAACACCTATTCAAACAATGAAAAAACAGACAGCATGTAGCAGCCTGCCCTAGGATTCACAGAAGGTGAAGTAAGCAAGCCTCACAGGTAAAGGACCACCCATCACAACTGATGACTCCAATGGGATATGAATGATCTGCCCAAACATTAGTTTGTTGTTGCCAGCAAAGAGGAACTGAAAGACATGGGCAGTGCTTGCCAGCTTGTGTCCCTTGTCCACTATCTTGTGAACAATTTATCTTTGCTAAACAACGTATGTACAGACAGTGTCCTGGTACCTGGGGGTTCATACATATATAGGTATAGAGTGGATAAAATCAACTTCCCTAAAGATTCTGTACAAGACCACCTTCCCCTTTCATGAGAACTTGCATTCAATTTATTATAGCAATCTCCCTCCAGAGAAGTTGAAAATATGGGCAGGGGTTTGTGGTATTTTATCCCTTCCTAAGGACGCTATAGCAATTGAGAGCTATTAGTGGCAACACTTGTAAAAAGTGAAACTTTGGCCAAATGGTGAAGGTCATTAACTATGATGTCATAGTTCAGCTACACAATTAAGTGAATTGTCAATATGTCATTCAGGCCATTCTTTGTTACAGTAGTTATTCTTAAGATTCAATCCCACATGACATATGCTAATCATATTTAAAATTTTGAATATTCATAACAAACCCCACAATCAATACGCAGAAATAGATCCGTAATAATTCACAAATGATTTAAAATAATTAGTACGTTGGGGTATTTTCATTCTGTGATCAATAATTCAACAGTTAAAGGGGTAAAATCTGTCAAATGCATTATTCATGGTAAATGCCTCACCCAGCAGCACAAACTTCAAAGAACAGTCATGTTCTCTTCCTTCAGAAAAGTAACAGTGGATTAACAGCACCAGTGTTTCAGATTCCACAATAGCCCATATTTAGCATCCTGTGGGAATCATGTAGGAAGTAATACATAGTTCAGCTTAAGCCACATAAGCCAGAGTTAAATCGACAGTAGCAGCTGTATCAATAAACCTGACTTTGATAACTTCAGCGTTAAGACTCTACCATTTCCACTAATATAATCAAATCAGAGTCATATTTAACAATCCCACTTAACAGCAGCATGGATAATGCTGCACAAACCAACCCCCAAAGAGTCTGCAAGATACAGACCAGCTTCCAATGCTCATTTCTACAGGGGGATATGTGTGCAGCATTTTTTAGGTCTTTGGCAAGCAGTATAAATTGTGATGGCTTTATACCACAGAAATCCAGCTATTTTCAGAAACAGACAACCTCTCTTTTTCCAAAGGCTCCTTTTACTATAGAGATGTAGCAGAGATTTTGATTCGTTACTTTTACATCAATGAACTTTTTATGACTTTCTTTTTCTTTTTTTTTTCTCCTCTTCCAAATGCTATTAAGTATCATTATCTACTGATTAGATAAAGAATACAGAAGTCTGGAACCCTATGCTGCAGGTTGAAGAATCTTTTTTAACTCATCTTGACAAAAAATGCAAATATCACCATTTATCAACTAAAAACTATTTCAAAATAATATTATTAATACATAAAATAACTTGTCAATGAAGATTAGCAGAATACCATTAGACGACATGGATTTTCTAGCTTTATTAAATCAGTCTCCCAGAAGCAAATTGTATTAGATCATTCCAGTATCCGAAGGGGAGCTATAGGGATGCCGGGGATGGACTATTCATTAGGGGCTGTAGTGAGAGGACAAGGGGTAATGGGTTCAAACTTAAACAGGGGAAGTTTAGATTGGGTATGAGGAAGAAATTCTTTACTGTAAGGGCAGTGAGGCACTGGAATGGGTTGCCCAGGGAAGTTGTGAATGCTTCATCATTGCCAGTGTTCAAGGCCAGGCTGGACAGAGCTTTGGGTGACATGGTTTAGCGTGAGGTGTCCCTGCCAATGGCAGGGGGGTTGGAACTAGATGATCTTAAGGTCCTTTACAACCCTAACTATTCTATGAATCTATGAATCTCACTGAATATTTCTGTGTTGAAGATCTTTCGTATTAGCTCAATATATTAAGGCTCCAGCACTATGCAAGATTTACTATCCTGATATCACAAATGATACAGAGCACTCAAGCACTACTCTTTAATGAAGGCTTTGCTAAGAAATATCTTATTCATGATTTAGAGAAGAGGAAAGATTATTACAACTTCTAAGATGCTAAACTCACTTCAGAAAAGAAACAACACAGAACAGGAAGCAGAATTGAAAAATATGGAAGACTTGTGCAGTATAGCTCAAGCTACAAATAAATCACTACACCCCTGAAAGCAGAGAAGTTTCCCCTCACCTGACCTCCATCTAATCACTCTGATGAGTCAGATGCATAAGGAAACAATGGCATCTTTTTTATTCTTACTATTTGCTATTTCATAGTCTGGAACTAAAAGATGAAAATCTCATGTGATGAGATTTTCATGTCATGAAATATGAAAGACAGTTATGGTAGGAATCCTGATCTGAGTATCTGGAAGCAGTAAAGTTCATCACTGTTCTCCAAAGCTTACTGTAAGTTAAGATTTTAAACCACTTGCACATAATTTGCACCTGTATTTCTATTTTGGAGGAAAAAATGGCTTACTCTTAGTTTGATAAATTCACTTCCAGGGTAAAGTGAAAATCTAAGAACAGAAGTTTTAAAGGAGTATTGGGACTAGCCACTTACAGCACTATAGCCAAAATAAAACCATTAAGGAGCAGAAACGCAGACTATTTTCTCAGGGCTTAACCAATACTTGAGAATTGGCATCTGTGACAAATTGGTTCTGGATTATTAGTCAGACTTCAGGCTACTGTTGAGGCATCAATCTCTCATTCCACTGCATCTGCTCATTCACTAACCTGTGTGGCTTTCTGTCAGATAGTCAATTTTTGTCCAAGGATTTGATAGATGTTAATGTGATTGTTTCAGCTACCATCCTTTTGTTCTAGTGATGAAGATTCAAGCTTTACTTACTGAATCTTGTGAGACTGGTCTTGAGTGGATAATAAGACACGGTTTGAATTAACTTTCCCCTCTCTTCTGCTAAAGAATAGAATTCCCTGCTTAAGATATATTCAGTTATTTTGGTTTTTTTGTCCTTGAGTTGTAACTTTTTCCTAGGCCAAGCTGGAATAAGTGTTCACAGGTGTTGCTCCAGGCTACAGAAGGAAAGCATCTTAACTCCATAACAATAATACAGCGTCTGTATCTTGATCAGAGGTAAGCTTTTAATAAGCTCACAAAATCAGTGATAAAAAATTTTTCTTTATCTTAATATTTATAGAATGGTAGGTTCTAAACACCCAATCTTAATCAGGGCAGACTGGGAAAAAGACAAGCAAAGCACCTCCATCAAGCAATTTACAATCAAGGGCATGGGGTAAGTGGAAACGGGAGGTGAGGAATGGCAGGCAGAAAAATACATAAAGAGAAACTCACTTGGGAAGGCAATTCTTGACATATTGATGGATCTGTGAAATTAAGAGTATGCTGGACAGTCAGGCCATATTCTTACACCTTTCCCTTTGGTAACAACTGAAAGGACTATTAAAAGCTACTTGCACCCTTCATCTGATCCAGTTTTACCATACCCATATACTCTCTCCAAGCCTTTGAAAAACTCTTTGCCCATTAGCTAATTATGGATTACTTAATAAATTTAATTCCCTATATGCGGTACCTGATGGTTAGATTGCTTGTTTGGTTCTTATGCAACTCAAGGTGGATGCTAATATGACTTGCTTATCCTAAAACTCCGGATAAAACCTTAGCAAGTATTTAACCAAAGCTATCCTTAAGTAGCTAGTATGAGAAAGTATTCTTAATGGTCCCAGTAAACTATCTGATGTAATTGAATAACCATTATAAAATCTACAAATATCATGGCTGAACAAACTAATAATTTCTGTAATGACATTTATTCATTTGGGTCTATAAAATTCAGTAACCCTAAAATTAAGACACTTGAGCCAACTTGAAACAAAAACAACCTAAAAAGAGCTTCTGTATGACAGTTGTAATTAAGTGCTTGCTACCAAATAGGCCCAAGGGCAGCTGGGAAACATTTCTGTACACATCAGTCAATCCACAATTTGTCTTTTATCCCAAGAAGACTGTAGAAATTCACAAATCATGTACTGTCAAACAGATGAAAATGACTGACCCCAAGACGAGACCAGGCATTAAAAAACCAAACCAAAACCCTAATGACCACACCCATGCTTAGTCACTAGTTAAAGCTTGTCTGCAGCTCCTGTGTTTAAAGAGCAGGATGAAGGCAACTGACCTCAGAAACTGACAGTTAAAACTATCTATATGAAATGTAATCAACAACTGTAATTACTGCATGTGTATTTGGTGATGGAGTGTAAGGCTTATGGATCACACCTTTATGTCTCCTGGTCTGAAATAGGCCTGTAATGTGGGACACTGGCTGCTGACAGTGCTTCTGGATTTAGATTTATTTTATTAAATACTGCATTATCTTAACTAAGACAGTTATAGTAAGTGGGATAATACAAGTTTTGGAAACTTTTTTAATTAAAGTGGTACAGATTTTACATGCTTTTACTTGGTTTACCCTAGCCACAACATCATTTTTCTTTTTAAATCACATTCTTCTATTTCCCATTCTTTTCCATTATAACCTGGTGAAGTAATGTCTGTTCTAACTTTAACCAGTTATTATAACCAGCTGACATCTACGTGATAGAATGACTAACCAAACACTAATACCAATTTATATTACTATCAACAATTTGCATTACCATGCAAGATGAAATGTGTATATACACACATGAGGTTGTTCGATTCTACCCGATTCCCTTTTAAAAATGCAGACCTTAAATTTTAAATTAATACTGTAAATAATATATATTATAAATTAAATTACATATTAAATTATATTAAAAATAAAAATATTGTAATTAACATTGTAAATAATAATTTTAATGATCATATTCAGTATTGTGAAATCAAAATCTGTAATACATAGTGGACAAAAAAAACCCTCACATAAAACAAAGATTAGATTTAAACAGTTGATAAATTATACATCTGATGGAATTCTATTCTAAAACCTAAGAATTGAGCTTTCATTTTTAAGTAAAAAATGTTCACTGTGAAACTGTAACAAGTCATTTTTTTAGTTTTCAAAACATCTCACACAGGGAACAGTTCTGTGCTTCCTGTGGAAGTGCGTGGTGCGAAAGTGTATTTTCAGAATAAAACTACTATTTGTTTGGTGCTATGGTTTCCTTGAATTAGGATTGCTGCTATTACATATCTGTCAAACATAGGATGGACCACCAAAACCTAATTAGCTGTTTAAATTCATTTATATGCCACATTTAATCCTGTGCTTGTCACATTTAAATTTGTTTAAACCTTAATAACATTCAAGATCATGTGCTTGTATTAAAGACAACATGTGTTTGAGTCAGTATGAATTGCTGATGTTAAAATATTCATTATGGCTCAGACACTTTTTTCTTTATTTATCTAGTTAAGTCATTTATCTTTTCTATAAGATTTATGAGGTGGTTTTACTCAAACCAGTGAAAAATCAAAATCTAATAAACTGGCTGCCATTTCTTATGTTGTTAATTCAGCCATATTCCTGATCACTAAGCCTCTATAAGTTTAATATAGAACATGTATCAAGTTAAGCAGTTCTTTTCAGCTGGATACAAATATTTCATTTTTATTTCACATAGTGCATGTATACTAGCTTTATTGCATTCAAAGGTTCTAAAACATCTGGGAAACAAAGGAGTTTCTCTATAAATATGTTGCTAAAGATCTGTAAGAGATATGCAGCTACTTTAGCTGTCAATATCAGGATGTAACCATATCCTGTGATAACAAGATGTTAAGAAATGCCTTCATTTTAACCCATGCAGCTTTGAGTTCACATTCTGGAAAGCAGCAGCATATGTTCACTATTCTGAGATGCCCTACCAGTCCTTTTTAGGCTTTTGTAATTTAATAAACACAATTGATTAGGAAGCAATAGAAATTGATACCAAAAATAGAGCAGTGGTTACTATAGGAATGTAATACTTGCATTGAAGTCTTATGCATGAAGAGGATGTAGGACTTCATATAAAAAGGCAATTAAGGAATTAATTTTAAAGGGTCTTTAATACTTTTGCTGAACAAAGCTGGCTACATAAAACAAGTATGAAGGACCTTCACAGAGCTTTGTGTAGGAAACTAATAAAGAGCTGTGACAGGCCTAACTCAGTATTTGACACAGGTAAGGAAAAGTAGTGATTGCAGGCAACGGTCCTGTGCAAAACCTAGATGAATCCGAAGAATTTCCTTACTACTGCCTATAGTCTGGGCAGGATCACTCACCAGGCCTATTCTATCCATTGCTATGGAGTCAAGAATGAGAAGGGGTAGGAAAAAAAAAAAAAAAAAAAAAAAAAGGAAAAAAGAGAAGAAAAAAAGAAAAAGAATCAGGAAAGAAAGGAAATCTGTTTGCAATCCCATATGGTAAGGACTGCTATAGTAATTTAAAATCAAAATACTCAGCAGGTAAAATACTATATTCTCTTAAGCTGTAGTTGTGGTTTTTACATAGGGTCTGATCTGTACAGTCTGGATAAGCCTATACTGACTCGACTCGACAGTTGTCAACGTCCAGAAGCAAAATACAGACAATATATTTTTCTTAATATAAAGTGGAAAAAAAAAAAACAACAACAAACCTTATCTTGGAAAGATTAACAGTTTTCAAGTGTAATAGTTTTAAGATGTACCCTGTAATAACCTTGTACACTCATGCTAATATACTGTAAAAAGGCTATTCCCCATTTTCTTAGACAGCTCTGCAGTTTTCAAGCTCTAAACAATAAATGCCATTAGCACCTTATGGGAAACTGTGCAGACAGAAATAAATTCTACGTAAATACTTCTGTTTATCCACAGGCCTTACACACCTTCTGCCATCTGTCCCATAAAACCATTAAAAGACATAAGTGGCTATATAAAAGGGGATCTTTTTCTCCTTTGCTGATTAGGTAATATTACTGTAAATCATTCTGGATGAGGATATCCACAGGAAGGAAGTCAGTTAACATTTATCTCCTACACAGGGGCACATATATAAATATTTGAATACATGCACTGAGAAAGGATGGTGAAAAAGTGGTAGCACTACACTAATTGAAATCAATCGGTAGAGATTTTTGCCCTAATGAAATTACTTCATGCATCCTATTTCAAGATCTTCAAGGAAAGAAAAATGATCTGAAATTCAAAAACAGGCAAGGAGTATCTACTCACCGGAAATGAGAGTTGCATGCAGTAAGATTTCCTCAAATAAGCTAAGAATACATATTCAAAACTAAAAATCAGAGAAAATATCTATCTTGCCATGCTATTATTATTGATTTGCTTTTATTGATAGCAAGACCAAGTGTTTTCATGTTTAAGAAATCTTGTTAAATAAGAAAGATAAGGCAACAGTTGAAATACTGTTTTCCCTCTTCAGTTCTCTCTGACCTGCATGAGAATTTGCTACACTGTCACCATGAATCCTTTAAAATCCTAGACTAAGTTTTTCTGATACATCTGATAATGTGAATTTGAAGAACAGAAACTTAAATTCAATGTTATTGACACTCATGTTATGACAAAGCCCAATTGTTGCTTTAGATGCTACTAATCTGTCAGGGAGGAAAAAATTAATTGTTTTTTTTCCTTTCTTTTTCATTACATGCCTTGATTAAAGAGGTTGATTCTTATTTTATGCTTGGTATACAGAGAATAAATTCATAATTGGCCTTGTCAATACTGTTCTTTGTAAGCAGCAAGCTGCAAATCCTTATGTACTGCTCTACTGTCTAGACTAAGGTAGCCTGGTTATTACATTTTCATTTCAGGTTATCACATTTTCTAAGCTGCTACCCCTTTGGCAGCTATCGCTTTCCATCAGAATCATTGCCTTAAACCAGCACCTCATTATTTCTGTATCTTTAGACGTTTGTCTTGCTGATAGGGTTGCAAATGAATTTATTCCTTGCAACATAAACCCAGTGTTTATTCATTCAACTTTATGGTGCTGCAATCAGCAGGAAATAGCCATCAGGTAGTCCCCATTTTATTTTAAACCGGATTGACTAGCTCAGCTCATGCCTCTCTTCACTGACTATAATGAAAACCTGAGATGAATAGCATTCCTAGGTTTGTGTGCCATTTAAATGCTTAGAGGTGGATAAGATGAAGGCTTTAAGTACAGTTTGAAATACAGTTTATACTAGATATATTGAGTCACTTCTCCAGTTTGCTTTTAAGACTGTTATAGAAACTGTTTAAAAGTCTGATTAGAATACAAAATAAAGTAATTGGAAAGTTTATATTGCGTCACATGCTGTCAAGTTTCCTTCTTTTAGGAACAGGCTATTTACCCATCATGACATAACACCCCATAAAAGATTTTCTGAGCTTAAGTCCATTCACACATCTGTCTTCTGCCAGTTAAACTTGTATACTTAGCATGAAAAACCATAATTCTGCTGTATTTAGAGCATTTGAGCTCATACCCCCTGATGCTGAGCTGGATTCTTGGCTGGTTTCACCAACAGAAATATACTAGAGAAAGCAACTACAGCGGTACCACATGCCTTGTGTTTATAGTTAACATAGCTGCTCCAAGAAGAATAGTTTTTCAACTTATATGTGGGGCAAAGACTAACAGGACAAAGACAAGCTCCAGAAATAAAACAAACTGAAAAATGAAGCAGGATCCTAAAAAAAAAAAAAAAAATAAAAAAAAAAAATCAAGAGAGCAGACAGTCAAAATGAGGCAAAGAAACAAAGAAGAGTATATAATTTCTTTGGACCAGAGTATGGCATTGTACAAGTTCCCTCTCTTCAATCAAATAAATCAGGCTTTTCGTGCACTCCCTCTATAAAAGAGCTTGCTGCATTTCTGACAAATTATATATTCTTTCTGAAGTATTACTTGTAAATCAGGTAGCAGAAACCTAACAGTTGTGATGATCACATGTCATTTTGTCACCTACTCCTTCTTGAACAGAGAACTGGAAATGCTCACCCGTCTCCTAAAACATGATACTGCAATAATGCAGGTTTGAAACTCATATGCATATTGCATCTTATGTTTATCTTATCTGCTCAGACTACTGGCATGATGATGCGCTGCATATGGAACAAAGAAAGAGCACAGTTAATCTGCAGAGCAATGTTTTATTCCCACATTTAGGCTTCTAAAATTGTCACAAAATAGCATGAGCATTAGAATACGCCATGCTTCTTAGACAATTCTATCATAATTTGTCATTCATTCTGAGATATTCATTTGTCTAGAAGCAATTAAAGCTTAATTGCTGCATAACCTGAATAATTTAGAAATGCAAATTAGGATAGCAGGCAAGCAAGTATGTGTTCATTAATTTCTTTGTTACCACCATCTGTTTAATTAAAAAAATGAGTTTTACTGAATGACAACTTGCTAACTATATAAACGTTTCCCTTAATTGAAAATGTCTTTTGCAATTGAGGTCAGCATCTGACAAAAATTGTTTGAGCTTTTGCAAAAACATTATATCTAAACAAATTGTAGTATTTTTAAATTCACATTAAAAAAACACTGCCAACATATGCAGTGCAGTTCAAGAAATGGCATCGTCACTTCTTAATGCAAAGTAATAATTTTAAGAAAAAAAATCATTGCTTTGGAAAAGTGATGGGTATTACAGTTGATTTGTCTTTTCTCATGATGAGTATATGCAATTTATCATCTGTATTATAGATTATTTTGAAAACATTTATAAAATCCATTCTCAAAATGAGTACCTCTGGCAAAAAAGAATCATCTTAAGGAACGAATGCTACAAAATATATGATGCGGTCTTTGTATTACAGAACCAATATAGTTTATCACAGAATCTTTTTCTATAAAAAAGTTATTTTTTACTTAGATATACAACTCTTCATTCCTGACGTATATCAGACTCCTTTTATTCATTCGGGAGAAAAAAAAAATCTATTACATTAATGCACTTAGTCCTACATCCAGCTTGTCCGTTTAGACCAACTCAAAACTGCGTACTTGAGAGACAGATCTATAAATACATAATTTACACACCCGCAAGTCCACTATGTTGCAACTAAGATTGAAGCTAACAGTACCATACTTTTTAGGAGATCAGTAGGCTAATTATCTAGGACTGAAATCCTGGAGCAGTGAAGAAGGGCAGTATTATCCCACTCTCCTACAAACGCATGTGAACAACACAGGGTGAATAATTGACAATTAATTATACTACTTTATTATCTTTTAAGTTATACTTGGCTTCTACTTTCTCTTACTAATTTAAGAGAAACTTTGTTATGGCCTCTGCAATAGCACAAACATATTTAGAGAGTGCAGCAAAAGGCCTTTCTCAATTAAAGGCAGCAGTGGTTACAGCTATATGTGGTGATACAAAGCTTCAGGGATTTGCACTGGAAAAAAATCCCCAAGAACATACTCTCATGCGACTACTTGCTGCTTCCCCTTTTGTTAAGTTACTGGGGTAACTGTGAGCTATATATTGCCTTTTTAATACTTTGTTACTGGACTAAAAAAAACCCAAACCCCTGCAAGGTCAGAGCTGTATCTCCCCCAGAATAAGTACTGACCAATCTCGCTGAGTAACAGCTTAAGAATACAAACTCAGGGCTAGACTGCAAGGCTCAGTCATGTGATTTGGCAATTCCCTTGTGTGTAGTCTCTCTATACTCAATTAAACCATCTTTAGTTTTTCTAAATGTTGTATAAACATCATCTGACATTTGCAGGCTCTTCCTAACATATGGAAACAAACATTATGATTCTCACTGAAAGCTCTGGGTAACACACAAAGATTAAGCAACTTTTCCATAACTGAAGAATCCAATAGAAATGCAGATTGAGAACCCCAAACCTTTACATGGGATGTATCTGAAACACAAATTTTCAAGGTAACTCAGTTGCACACTGTTATTGTGGGCAGATCCATAGTTTTAGCAAACAAATTCCTGATGAACCAAAAAAATAATCCTGGTAAATAACTTCAAGACATTTATATTTTCTCATGATTTGGATCCCTTCTAAAATATGTGTGTAATCCTCATGAGTATGTACTCATGGAATTACAATGAATCCACATGGAAGACTTAGTAGGCAACACAATACAAGCACTTATGCAGAAAATATAGGACGGTGAAAAATAGCAATTAATTCCGCTGATTAAGAATTAGGGAAAATTCATAGTTTTCTCTAGTTCTATACAAGAGTGGCCCATAGCACCTGATATCTAGCTGGAAAACAATATATAATACAGACAGGTAAGCAAGGATGATTAAACACTTCAGCACTATAATTACATTATAAAAATTATTTCAAGAGAAACAAATATTGAAATATAGAAAAGCATAGTTGGAAAATATAAACCAGAGGTGCTGGTTTGATTCTCAACCAGAAACTTTAAATTTGCAATTAAATATTAAAACTCAACAGCTGCTACAAATCTGCTATACCACAGTATGTGACAGCACTAAAGCTGAATTAAGTAAGTAACCAATGACAACATTGATTATATGTTGTAATATGCCTTCGCAGAAGAACACATTTTAAATCGTCAGCATTTGTTTATCCAGCATAAGTGACTGTTAGACAGCACCATTTGAATTTTTCATTCCTCCTTTTCATACCAGCCAGCACCAGGAATATATTCATAGGCCTTGACACATCAGGTATCTCAGATGCCATGTAAGAGGCTATATAAGCATCACAGTTACACCTTCAATAACAACTTCTACTGTCCCCCAGCCTTCAGTTCCATGAAACATCTGCAGCAATATGCACAGTAAATACCTTTAAAAAAAATATCAAACCCAATCCCTGAAGAAAGAAACTACAAAACCAAACCAAAAGGTACAAATTCTTATCTGCACTGGTTTATCAAAGTGCATGCTCCCAATGTTTAGAAGTTGTAATTTGTAACTACCATATCTATGCTTTTATGTAACAGTTTGGCTACGTATTTTTTATCCTTTCACTAGATGGCAATATTGCATTACATTCCAGTATAAGTAATGTTAAATAAACAAAGCACAAAGATAACCAAGAAAACCACATCACTGCACTGGGGGAAAAAAAAATAAATAAAAAATTAAAAATTAACTTCAGTACCTTGTATTACACAAATTCTCTAAGAACATCACTTCATTAGTCTTTGTATAGCACGATTCTGATCCCCTGACCATGAAAACGATAGCAACGCTACCTTTACTAGTTCCCATTGAAAAGGGCTGTCAATTCCTATTGTCAGTTCCTATTTATAGATACATGATAAAAGGAAACCAAAGTCTAAATGAAAAAAATAACCCACTAAATACTATCATCCAAAATCATTACCACATTTTCTTCATGACTCCTACTTATGTGGTGACATTGTTTGGGATCCTTACAATGTGACCTTTCTATTCCATGCAGCTTGCTGATTTTTTCCCTACCCTCAACCATAAATGACAAGGAATTAATTCTCTTGACCCTCAGTTAAAAAAAAGTCTTTGCACTCTTTTTTGTATCTTTACAGCAAGAAGGAAGTGAAGCAAGAAACACTAGATGAGGCAGAAGAACGATTTAAGAGTTAAAGGGAAGGAAAACTTATTTAGAGAAGTAGCATGAGAAAGTTACTGTTACAGGACCTCCTCCTGAGATGTGTTCTAAACATTCATTGGACCAGGAAACAGAACTTCAGTCAAGCCTGCATGTTCAGGTCATTAGGCAAAAGATTTATTTTGAGTTTTTCAGATTCACTAGCTGTAAAATCTCAAAAGGAAAGACAGAAAGACTGATTTCAGGTGACAGAACACCCACGTGCTTCAGGCATGTTTCTGGATGGTAGGAAATAAGGTATTTAGGATTCCATTTTTGAGAGTTGTTAAGAACCAGTTCTAGTGCACACAACCTGCAGAGTCTAGAGAAATTGGTTTAATGCTGAAAGGTTATTAAGAACCAGTCCTGGCGACAGCCTTATTTTCCTTATGCAGCTACTCTTCTCCACTGGAAAAAGCTTTTACAGGTTGGCAAATCAAAGAAGTCTGAAAAAATAGTTCCATACTTACTGGAACACTGGCTATCAGAAAGACTTGATAATTCTCTCTTTTTAAAAAGTCATCTTATGTGATCCAGACAGGACTGACTGCTGGGTGTTCCAGCTGTAGCATTTGCTGTAATGAAATACCTAAGTTTTCACAGGGAACAGAAACTTCCTCACAATTAGCAGATGCTTCTAAGAAACAACAACACAGGACACATACCTCCCCCTTGGGCATATTTAAGAGACAATCAAACAGTTAATTCCAGTAGGCGCCCAAGACCTTACTGCCCAGTATTGACTTAGTAATGACAGTAACAGCTGTAAACTAAGGCAATAAACCCTGTATTAGAACTTACTACAAGCTATTCATTTCCTGACTGAAGTTTACCACCAAAACGATAGCATACGGTCAAGCTCTTGCTTTAAGGAAAAATTTTTCATCCCAATAATTTGAAGGTATTTATACAACTATACTCCTCTAGGAGAACAGAGGACATTTCTGAAAAAGCCATAATGCAATTTCATTTCAGCTAAAAAAGAACATTCATGTTATTCGACATTCTTTATTTCCACATAGCCCAAGACTGGTACAGGTCAATACAGGGGGGAAACAAACAACAAACAAACAAAAAAAGAAGATTCTACCTCCAAAGAATCTTCTCAGAGTCACCCATCCTAGTTTTCAAAAATCCCACCAAAGGTATATTTATCCCTTTCTCCCTGTAACCAATACCATTTCCTTTGGCTCACCTGTTCTTGCAACTTTTCTTTCTCAGCTTACACTTAGCATTCGATTAAGCTGCTTTAACTGCACTTAAAATCCAACAGAGCACCTTTTAGACTGGAGATATCTGCATTGAGTTTTAGCATTTCTTACACCACCCCCCCCACACACATTGATTGGTATAATAAAAGGCATTATCTTGTCCTATTAAAGATCCTTTGTAACAGGGAAATACAACTGGTGCGTTTCCCTGGAAAATGACAGCGTGAAAATTCATAGAAATAGAATATATATATCATCTAGTCCCTTACCAACTTCTGCAACAGCACCATCCATTTAACCACAGAACACCACAAAGGTAACTGGATTTTTCATCTCACAAATTCCAGTGAAAGGCTGTAGAACCTTTCTACTAATCGATTTGTAACATCCTTCTGCTTCTTGTGAGATTTTGTATATGGACAATCCACTTATTTTTTGTATTTCATTAGTAACATTCTGAGCTTATGTGATAGTCAGGAAAAACAGTCATATCTTACAAGGCTAAAGGAATCAGTTTCTAGTCTGTTTGTATAAGATTGCTCCATCCCATTTTATGTATCTTCCAGTTATGAACTGTGTTCAATGTCGTACCTCTGCACTTCCTGTGAAATCAATTCTCAAAATCACATTTCTGGTAGGAATATTTTAATATGGCTTCATATCCCCTTAATACAGTGAAGAAACAATGTTGAAATACAGATTTTTTTATTTTTTTTTCTGAGCTACCTGCTTGCTACAGTGACGTTGGGCACAGTATCTACTACTGGACTGTAGCCCTGTGACAAGCACCAAGAAAATGCATAGCAAGTGGTTGTGCCATTCAAGAAATGGTTCAGTGACTGTATTCCAGCTCAGGGTTCTAACGTATGGTTACATCAGTTTTGGTCACTGAGGATTATTTCATTCACCACATACATTTTCCTCACTGCTTCCTATTTTCTTATGGAAGGAAGAGAGAAGAAAAAGTCTCATGAATTTAAAGACTAAGGATATGATTTGCTCTTTTGGAGAGCTTAGGAGAAGGTGAGGTTAAGGAGTAAGCCTAATGTATCATTTTTAGTAGTCTATTTGAATAAAATTTAAATTAGGTAAGATGCATACTAGAGTATTTTTGAACTGCAAGATGCAGGATAATATTGAACTTCTTCCTTTGTTTATTAAATTGCTAATAGAATAACAAAGGACAAATGCATTCTCATTTAAAACCATATTTCGTATGCAAATCACTAATATAGAGGTTTTGCAAAAGCTCTGATGCAAATTGTGTATCAACTTAAAGGGTAAAGTAGTTAAAGGAAAAATGGTTTGGGTTTTAAGTACTTTAGAGCCTTTTACCCAACTTAGACATGTTATTTATTATAGCTATATAACATCATCTTTAGACCTACAAGTGCTTTTAATGAATGCTGAAAATGTTTTCTGCATATCAAACATTTACACATCAAATACAAATGGTGAATGGGCATTCTGGTAGCAGCATACATCAAGAAAGCACTGTAAAACTCTGACAGCAGCCTCATTATTTCAGAAACCTGGCTTGTGGCTCGGAAGACGAAAAGAACTGAAAATGCACCCGACACCTTATATTGTTATATATGGATATTTGGGTTTAGTAAGTTACAGTAATTCAAAGCAGGCTCTAAGCACAGTTCCCAAACATTTCTTGTTAGCTGTAAATAAATAGATGGCAATAGACCAAACCACACATTTTGGTGATGTAGAAGCAGCATGATAATACTCCCTGGGGAGACTCTAGTGACCAGATGGATGTGGTACGATCTGATCACAATTCTCTTTACTTCAGGAGGACAACTGTCCTTCTTGACAATACCACCACCAATTACACTGCAAGGTAGAGTTTTCTGCACACTCTTATAGGCAAATCAAAAAAAGAAATCTGAAAAATTCACATTTCTAAGAACATCTCAAGTCTCAAATTTAACAATTACACGTCAGAAAATAACTAAAAAGGACCATATGTTTTATTATAGGTTGGATTTATGATGACTTAAGAACCCTCTGTAATCCAACATGAGGGGTGATAAAAAAAAAATAATATAAAAAAAACCCCAACCAAACACATGGCATTCAGCTGATCCCATGACATTTCTTTCATTTAAGGTCAAAACTCATTATTTCAATATAATGAAATCTGAAAGTAGACTCCAGTTTCTATTTGCCTCTAACCTAAAATTCAGCTCAGAACATAAAACGAAATCACAGCTTAATAGTCATACCTCATACCAAATGCCAGAAAATATGGATGACCAGGGAAGCAAATGCATGACTGATTTTTAACATATTCAGTATTTGTTAGATTCTGAAGTGAGTTTGGTTTGTTCTAGTGTGTTCAACACTGTTTCCTTATCAAGCGTCAGCTCCTTTACTAGAATGATAACTGCTATTTACAATGTTCATAGGTGTTATGCATGAACCTTCAAAGTTTATTTTCTAAGACAGAAAATATAGTACCTTTTTTCCTCATTAGAGAAACAATTACAAAATTGCAATAAAAAATTAATTATTTAAGATTAGACTAATCAATCTTAGACCTCAAACTACCTATTAGATTTCAATTTTATGTGACTGACCTGTAGGACCAGATCTATTTCCTGCTTCCTTTGCATATTTATCTATTCCTAGATCAGGAAACGGATTTAGAATTTCTCAGAAAATATGGGCTATATGCACACACAGACATATGAGAAACTTAGGGAGATAAAATTTATTAACCATTTCCAGTAACAGACATTAATAAACATGATGGATTATATGACTACTTCTAATAGCAATGAATTATAAACTGATGCCGCATTTCTTAATGTGATTTTACTTAATTCCTAGCTTCCACTTAAGAGTGGCAACAGATGACAGAACACAGGAGCCGAATAGGACAGTGACAAAAGAAATATTGAATATATTTTTTTATCTGGCAACTGAGGAGGATCTAAGCATTTAGGAAGAACCTGAGCAACCTTTAAGGCCATCTGAAAAATATGCACTTAAAAAACCCAAACAAACACAAAAAACCCAAACAAATTAAAAATCCCTACACCACACAACCCTACTTGTGGTAGGTTGGGGTTTTGTAACATAATCAACCAGGCAACATTTGCAATCTTTCCATAGAGAAATAAGAATTTCCACAAGAGGGTAATAAATATAATGTATCTGCTGATCTTTTAAAGCCTTTATTGACAAAGAATATTTAAATAATGCTTCAAGCAGCAACTTCTTTGTGTGCTAAGAATGACTTCTCCAGCCTATGCATTCAATTAATTTACTAGCGGCAAAGGGATGATTCAAGAAACCATCAGCTACTCTAAACAGCTCCTCAGAGCTCTCACTTTTCCTTCAGTCCTCAGTCTTTGGCTAATTGTGTGTGTGTGTGTGTGTGTGTGTGTCCAGGCCATGGTGTTACTGTATATTGCAAGACTTATGAAAATGCTTCAATCACTGTGTTCCTGAGCTCCCTGGGAAAGAATGATACAGGAGAGCAAATGGAGCCAAGGAGACAGAGTTCACAAATTAAATTAGCAGGTATTTTAAAGCTGTAATGTAATTATATATTATGGAGCTTCAAAGCTCTATACTCATGCTATCTTGCCCACTCTCCTATGAAATATATTTAACAGTAAAAGTCAGGGAGATCTAATCCCAAGTATGCTAAATTTTAAATAACCCATTGACATAGGATGACTAAGGCATTTCAATCTCTATAGCTAAGTAGTACAGAAGGGGATTTTATCAGCAACACCCAACGAAACACACACTGTGTCCTTGTGCTCAGTTACCCATTCATTCATGTCTGGTTCAACTTTGGCAGCTTTCATTATTGCTGACTGAAAATTCTGCACACCCAAAGCTGCATGCTCCCTCTGCCTCTCCAAATCATAATACTTCTGTTACCTCTCCCAACAGCAACTCCTTCTGCATTAGAAATTCAGGAGGGCCAAAATAATATGAAAATAAAAGTGTTAACTATGTATTTATGTAAGAATTCTTGCTGTGAGCAATTCAGGGTGTGGGGCTTTACTTTTACTATTTCTAGCAGTAGCTAGGTTTTCCAGGTGGAAAGATAATGCTACAAAGCAGTGTGACAAGGGTCATACAGCTAGCATCTGACTTCTTGGTGTAAATCCTTAAGATGTGTATGTCTGGGGAGATACCTATTTGACAACCAGCATCTACTCCCATCTGACTGCACTTAACTTGGCTGATTTACATGAGTTCAGCAGCCAGGCCAAAGGTATTTTCTTAGGCATAATGAGACATAAAGAAATGCCATATAGAATCACTACATTCTTTGAATACAGACATGTCTCATTTTCACAGAATAGAGTGAAAAAACATACAGAGAGAAAATACAGATGATAGCTGCTCTCACAGTGTCAGCTAAATACTATGGGCTAAACCCTGTATTACCCAAGGATTAATTAGTGAGGTATTTAACTCATACTGGAGAGTCTTCTCCAATCTGAAGGAAGAGAATAGAGGACCTGCATAAATGAGAATGAGATACTTAAAAAGAGTTGCGATGTGCCATTTAAGAACTTAAATTCTGGGTACCATTTTTCTGTGTGTGACACACAATGAAATTCACGATCATTTGAAATACAGATAACCTTCCAAGAAAAGAATGTGAAACTGACAAAGGGAACAAAAATGCCACTGTCAAAAAAAAAACAAAAACAAAAAACAAAAAACAAAAATGCAAGTCTTACACTGATGAACTATGCACTGCAGGATATATAAATAAAATTATACAGAGAGCTAATATACTTTCATACTGATGAAAGAAATTTTTAATGATAAATTAGAAACCCTGAAAAGGCACTTCATGAGTAGCTCATTTTTTACTAGTTTCCTCTTGTTCTCATACACCACAGCCCACTACGGGCATCCTTTAAGAGGTAAGTAATTTTCATTACTGAAAACACTGTGTCATTGTTCCACACTAATAACTAAGTAATACTTAGATTAGATGCTACTTTAATTACTCCTTAAAGAGATATATTTTCACTGGGGGTAATAATAATTTGAAACTTTGTTTAATTTGTTTCAGCTTACATTCATGTATCACATGAGAACTCTCAACCACTTTGCTGAAGCATTTATGTAAAATCAGCTTTGTGGAACAATAACTAAGATTTTTTTTTAAATTTTAAAGGTAATATTATGAGTTAGCAGCACTTATAAATGAGAGCAGTAGAAGCTAATGCACAAAGTGCTACAATTGCTTGCATGACCTGCATGCAATTCAGGTCTAAGAATTGATTACTACAGCAAACTGTGGAAGTCCAGTATTTAATTTACTGACAAAGAATAAGCCACAAGAGCTGATGCATTCTGAAAAGACGTGTCTGTAGCGCTCACAGATATGTCAACATTTTGGTATGGAAGAAAGAACAGCTACTTATCACAACAGCAAATGGAACCCTCAAAATATCTGATAGCTAGTTCTCAAACATTTCACTGTTCCTAGTTGCATGTATTATCTCACAATCAAAGTGAACACAGCATGCATTTTGCTATGCCTGTCATACATGTTCAGATCCACCCAGACATACACTCTAGTAATTCTAAATCGTATGTGATATCCAGAATGTTAACAATTGCTTCTATTTTTTAATTACTAAACCAGTAAAATACAAAATAACAAAATCATAATGATTATTTTCATATATTAAAGAATTGTGTCCACATGAAATAGTCAAACAGAATGAGAATATTTTGCTTGTCATTGATGAAAGACTGAAGAACGGAAGGCAATTGCAAGACTTCTGAGTGCTAGCACAGCAAATAACCCACATTCACCTGGAAAGCGTGCTTTAGTAATGCAGGAATTCACTTTCCAATAACTAAAATTTTATGAAGATCAGACTGCGCACAGTGCAATGACATAATGGCATCAGCAAAACTTCTGCCAGCAATTTTTTGTCCCTCTGTTAAAGAAGCCTATTTTAGAAGTGTATTTCACTAAGTATCAAGACTATGAGGACTACTTCGTGGACTACGCCCCATTAGGCGTATTATTTTGGCAGAGAAGAGCTGTGAAATAGACTTTGTATTGATATGTTTGCCTGGCGAACCCACTTAACTAGCATTTTCAAAGACAGCTTTTGGTTTAAAATCTTGGAATCTGATCCTGAAGATGCTCCTTTCATCAACAGTGCTCAATAGTATAAAAATACACAGAACAACTTGGAACATTAAATGGAAATAGAGCAATTTTCTTGAAGTGAGTCTTGAGAATACTCCAAAGCTGCACCTCAATCTCACCCAACACAACACTAACTTATCTAATTTCATAGGTCGCACATGTAACATACTTACTGTAACAGAAGTGTCTGATTTAACACAACATAATCGAGAGTCAGTGAGTCAAATGTTTCTAAGATGTTTGCTTCTAATGAGGTAAATGCAAACAAATATTAAAGCTTTATACATAGCAGTGTTTTGTTTCATGGTTTTGAAAAAGCGAATGACTTTG
Source organism: Amazona ochrocephala (assembly GCA_039720435.1). NCBI lineage: Eukaryota > Metazoa > Chordata > Aves > Psittaciformes > Psittacidae > Amazona > Amazona ochrocephala. Next base: position 16,567,402 of record CM077883.1, read on the forward strand.
ATTATAACTGAAGTTTACAAAAGCAGAGTTATTTCATTAAAAAAAAAAAAATCCCCATGACCTTTTAAAAGAGATTACCTATTTTTTGTTTAATAAGTATGAACATAAGATGTCATAAATCAAGCATTTTTGTACCTTTAAAGCCACAGTGTAATAATATAGTATAGTGGCCTCATCTAGGAACGGGTGATGACATTTTAACTTTCACCAGTAGATAACTTGTGTTTGCTTCCTGAAGTGCTGACATATCATATTTTCAGCACAAGGCATGCCTTTAGATATATTGATTTCATTTATTCTAGTTAAGGGGCTATTTCCTTACCAGACAACAGCTGGTTTCACATTTGTCATGTAGAATCATAGAATCATAGAATAGTTAGTGTTGGAAAGGACCTCAAGATCATCGAGTTCCAACCCCCCTGCCATGGGCAGGGACACCTCCCACTAAACCATGCCATCCAAGGCTATGTCCAACCCCACCTTGAACGCCGCCAGGGATGAAGCATTCACAACTTCTCTGGGCAATCCATTCCAGGGCCTCACCACCCTTACAGTAAAGAATTTCTTCCTCAGATCCAATCTAAACTTCCCCTGTTTAAGTTTGAACCCATTACCCCTTGTCCTCTCATCACAGTCCCTAATGAAGAGTCCCTCCCCAGCATCCCTATAGGCCCCCTTCAGGTATTGGAAGGCTGCTATGAGGTCTCCATGCAGCCTTCTCTTCTCCAGGCTGAACAGCCCCAATTTATGTACTCTTATGGTAAATGGGTGCTATGTCTCCCCATCCATATTCTCTCTTCACAGGAGAGAGAATTTGTTCTTATCCCCAGCTGCAAGAATTGACTAGTTCAAGTTGTATTTTTAGCTCCTGATTTGTCCAGTTCAATCCCTGATCTGTCACTAAAGATATTGGCTATTACATCAAGGCAAAAATAAAACATTAACAGCATGAACCTATAGCAGAGAAGACGACCTTGCCTAATGTTAATACCATCAATATTGATATTACAGATGTCTTCTGTATGATCCAAAAGTGCGATGAGCCTCTCACATCTTAATATTAGGTTTTACTAAAGGACAGGTCAGTCTTTCAAACAAAATATTTTTTGTCTTCTGCCAAAAAATTTTCCTTCCTACTAATTTAGGATTGCAGTTATATTTTTTGCAAGTTGTCACTATTTAAGCTATCCTGATGAATTAATTTAATTTCTCATTACTAAATCAAAAATTGGGAAGAAAGAATAAACATTCTGGTTTGTATGATTTACAGTTAACAACAACTGAAATTGCAGAATATATTTTCCTAGTTTAGATATCATAGAATCATAGAATAGTTAGTGTTGGAAAGGACCTCAAGATCATCGAGTTCCAACCCCCCTGCCATGGGCAGGGACACCTCCCACTAAACCATGCCATCCAAGGCTATGTCCAACCCCACCTTGAACGCCGCCAGGGATGAAGCATACACAACTTCCTTGGGCAACCCATTCCAGGGCCTCACCATCCTCACAGTAAAGAATTTCTTCCTCAGATCCAATCTAAACTTCCCCTGTTGAAGTTTAAACCCATTACCCCTTGTCCTCTCACCATAGTCCCTAATGAAGAGTCCCTCCCCAGCATCCCTATAGGCCCCCTTCAGATACTGGAAGGCTGCTATGAGGTCTCCACGCAGCCTTCTCTTCTCCAGGCTCAACAGCCCCAATTTTCTCAGCCTATCTTCATACGGGAGGTGCTCCAGTCCCCTCATCATCCTCGTGGCCCTCCTCTGAACTTGTTCCAACAGTTCCATGTCCTTTTTATGCTGAGGACACCAGAACTGCACACAATACTCCAAGTGAGGTCTCACGAGAGCAGAGTAAAGGGGCAGGATCACCTCCGTCGACCTGCTGGTCACACTCCTTTTGATGCAGCCCAGGATACGGTTGGCTTTCTGGGCTGCAAGCGCACACGGCCGGCTCATGTTCATTTTTTCATCAACCCACACCCCCAAGTCATAACCCACACGAAAATGAGGTTTTCATCGCATTTCATCAGGAAACATGGCTGCTTTCCTGACTCAAACCCTACACTAATAATCAATTTTTCCTCCTAAAGATTTAAACTATTTCCAATATTTGTTACTAGCTTCATTGGTGCACTTTGAATAGTAGCGATGAGACACCAAAACAATATGAGCGAGTTCATTTTTTCCATTAAAAAAATATGTTATTGGGAGGTCTGGGTTGGTTCTCCTTTTTTTTCTAATTTATTTTGGATTATGAAAAAATCTTTGAGGCTAATTGGAAGATCACTTCCTCAGCAGAACACAAGTGTAGCATACATCACTTGTGCAAATGACTTCCCAGTTTTCCAGTTCCAAAAGCACTTCAGGGGCTAATCAAATAGATTCTTGGGATACTTTGCAAACTAGGAAACAAAGATTCACTGCTAAATTTGTGTGTGTGTATATATATGTGTGTATATATATATATTACAAGATTCTCTAAGACTTCAATTTTAACTAGATTTATCAACAGGATATCAGGCAATATATCCCCCCCAAGCTTATCTTTACTAAAGATTACATAAGAACATTAAATAAGACTAAATAATGTCTCCAAACTAAAATACAGGTATACATGACATTTTGCATGTGCTCAACCTGCTCTGGAGGAGAACATACAGAATCATTATCAGAACGCTGACCTGCAGCTTCAAAATAAGTTCCAAGCAATGAGGTGTTCACCAGTTCGTGAAAGACATGAGTACTTGGTATCAGCTCAATTGGACATGACAAACATTTAACAATGTCATGGAGAACAATTTTTGACTGTTTTGTTATTTTTTTATTCAAAATGCCAGCTGCATGAGTTATATTTTATTAATACCTCCGTTATGCATCTAAAAATAATACAAATTGTGCACAACCATGTTTCAAAACTGGATGAAATCAATCACATCATTCTGGGCAAATAATTTCTGGATAGTTTAGATGATTTTCACCAGATAAGTAGACACAGAAATGTAATACCTTGCAGCACTTGTTTCTGCCCAGAGAAAAAATCAGGATCTTCTGTAGCTGAATACGGGATACACTTGTAATAACACAATCACTATACCATCACTTTAAATGTCAGTATTGATATTCAGCATGATTTCCTATGTATGATGGCTCAAGGCAATTATAATGACAGATAGCATCCTACTGGCTTATCTGATTACCTCTGACCTTTTAACAGCTGCAGAAAGCCAAAACAGCCTGAAAGAAGAACTCATGCATATATGACACAAAGCTGAAATATCATCTCTGGGCCACAGTCAAGAACACATTGAATGTCAGCAGATTTCTGACAAAGCCTATAGCAAATAATTTCTTGGATGGTTTGGCACCACAACAGCCTGTCATTTATTATAGCTGAGTACTGACAGGAGACAAACTTGATTAATTTTATATCAATACATGATAAGAAAGTCATTACAACACATTTCATTTTAAAAACTTGGAATCCGCTCCCAAAGTAACCATTCATTTTAATTATTTTTTCTTTTATCAGAAGCTTGATTAGATAACTTAAGGCTGCATGGACCTCATAGGGAAATATTACGTGTAATACAGTATATAAAAAAAGTAAAGCACATTGTTCAAACAACAGATTACTAACCAGCTAGTCAGAGAAATCCCTCACTGCTCAGGCGTCCTTGTCCGTTCCTCAGAGATACCTAGCCATGAAGTAGTCTGATAACTAATCAAAAGCTTATCTTTGTGCTTCTAAAAAAAACCCCATAACCTCCCAACACGATTACCTACAAGAATTAACATACTAGATCTCAAATATTTTCCTATGTTTTAACTAGAAGTAGTAAAAAGGTAGAACTAGAATGAAATAAAGTGAGTTCTATTTTACATTTCCAGTGCAATATAGTCTTCAGTATCTTACAGCTTGGAAGTAGCTGCAGTATGCTGACTTGTATATTTATAACAGACCTTATCTTTACACTACAGCATTATACGACAAAATCAGAAAACATGCTCATTTCCCAAGTTAAGGAAAAGCTGTAAAGCCCCCATGTAATGCATCTCCATACCCCTTTCTCCCAACCCTTATTCTGAAAAAGCCACCCCAAATGTAGCTGCATCTGCTTTTAAGCTGGTATTAATTCAAATTATCTTTGTAACCTTCAATTAAATTTCATGAAATTCTTCTTCAAACTGGTAATGTTGGTTAGAATCTGTTTTAATCCTCTCTATTAGAAAAAAAAAAAAAATCAAACCCTTTTACCTCATCACCACTAACAGAATGATAGAACAGCAGTTTCACAATTAAGACAAAACTTCATCTGTACTTCAAAAAACACTATAGCTGTCATTATCTTTATCTGGACAGTTTCACCCCTTAGAAATCAGAGACATCATAAGTTACCTCTATTGGGAATAAACCCAGAGAGTCAAAAGTACAATACAACTCAATGGTCACATTTATAGACAAACTTTAAAGAAGAAAAAAATCAAATCAATTAACTCCTAAAATTTTGCAATCCAATACATTTTTAATATCTGTATAACTGAGAACAATAAAAAGTAAAATATCTATAGAGTTTTGAAAGAACATGTATATTTTTATCTACACAGGAACTATCACAAAAGAAATTTAATGCAGATGGTTGCAAAGGTCAGACTAAGAGGACAGAAACCTTTTGGGGCTTGTCAACACTTTCGACAAATTTAATTATCCCCAAAATAGAGAAGTTTCTGATGCCATGGAAAAGTTAAGGAGGAGCATAATGTTTATTTTGAATTTATAAGTGGGAGACAGAATAGGGGAAGAGATAGATGTTGTGCTTCCCATCACCTGTGGCAATAAGCCTCAGTGACTGACAGCACATTTGATGTCTTTTGTCCAATGTGTACATCTGTTTTAGCAGAGGAAAGTCAGAGCAAGAAGGCGGAGTTGCCTACAGCTTGAGGCAAAAGACTGTTGAAAGAAGGGAGCCTCAAAAGGTAAGAGGAAAAAAAAAAAAGACCTCTTCTATGGACTCAGAGGTGTCTGTGTGGCACAAGCCAGAAAGCCGCTGAACTGAGTAAACTTGAGCTGAGGGCAAAGGTCTTTTCAAGGACTGGGATAAATCAGGATTCAAAACCTTTTTACTTATATTGTCTTACCTATTGACTTCTACTTGCCTGTAGAAACTAATTATGCTAGTTCATGCTGTAAACCAAAAGCTGTTATTTCTTGGTTGCTTGCTTCAATTTAAAATCCTTTCTGATCTCTCTGGAAGCTTATTTTAAAAAAGGCCTGCTTTTCCTCTCAAAGGTCCCATCACACCCAGACATCATATCTCACCCTCAGTGGCACCAGCTGCACATTTCCTAGGGCTCTGGCCACCCAAGTGTATTATCATTGCCTTACCACAAGGACTCTGTCCTGGCCTACAATGCTCCCACAGTAAAAATAATGACACCTGATCCAACGGAATAGAGACCTTTTCTCTGATGAGTCTCAGAAAATTCAATATTTAAGAGATGAAAGAATGCAATTAGGATAGTAATACATATCAAACAATGTTAATAACCTTTATAAGCAGTGAGAATACCCAGTTTATTCAGCTATCATAAAACAAATATTAAACATACTTTGGGAAAAAGAAAAGACATGTTATTTCAGTTCAGAAAAGCAATTAAAAAGTGAACAGAATGGCTTGGCAGCTGCACAATAATCCCCTCCAATATCTCAAACAGCCTGCACTGGCGCAAGGCACTCCACCCAGCATGACCAGAAAAGAATACTGCTGCAATCAGTGGAATGTATCAAATTTACTTCAGGTGTTTCTAGTACAGAGGAATTGAGCCAGTAATAACATAAGTTTTAAGTGAAAATGCACAATGTTCACATATTCCACCTACAAACAGTAACGCAGAGGAATGTGCCAGAACCTGTTATTGTATTCCTTCAACAAGCAGCACCAGAAGTTATTGACTTGGAGACCCAATGCAGTCAGTACATGTCTGCAAGAGTACAGCAGTCTCTCCTGTGAAATGCACTACAGGAAAGGACTGCTATTTGTACCGCATCAGATACATGCCATAACATCTATTACTACAGAAAAGTCAATTAATATGCAATCCAAACCTTGCTTTAGAGTATTATCTGCATACAGAATAAAGTCAGTAGCAGTAAGAGCATGCTACTTCCCTGAACAGTGGAGAAAATGAGGATGATTAAATCAATACCATGACAATTAAAGTTTTGCTATCCTACTAGTCAACTCAGTAAACACCTATTGTGCAGGGAGGTAATGTATTGGAAACAGGCTAATTAGGGGAGAACAGACCGGTTAGTGGCTTCCTAGGAAGCCAATGCTGCTGTATATTCCAAAAGATGCTTTACAAAAGAAACGCCTGAAAACCTGGCTATCAGATATCCTATACAGCACCATTTTTATGCTTATGCTTACAGTAGTGCTTTCATTTAAAACTGTCAAGTGCTTCCACTTCAGTTTAGAAGCCAAATTTGTATATTAGATAACATCTATGAAACTTTTGGGATCCAGTTATTTTTTTGAGGACAGCTGAAACAAGGAGTTGAGCATATAAATTTTGAACTGTAATGCTAAAGCCTGCCAGCTTAATTTTCACATCAAATACTGAGGTGTTCAAAACAGAGTAAATCCTAAAACTACAACTAAGGTGGAAAATAGGAAAAGGGTCCCAAAGTGCCCACACTGACCTCATTATCTTTAATATCCTGGTCTTTAGCTGCCAATAGACCCTTTAAGCTTCCACAGAAGATACCTTCTCTTGTGCTTTTAAATCAGAAACCACAAGATGCTTTGCAAAAAAAATATTGTTAAGGTTCTTTTGTAAACTCAGATGGTGATACTTTACAGTAACTGGACTTAATTTAATGCTCAATTAAATATTAATTGCTTGGTGACACTATTCATAATCATCAAACTAGCTAATGTTTATTAACAACCATTTCTGATAGACTATAGCACCACAGATCTCTACGTGAATTTGAAAAGGCAAAAATAAATGTCACACAGTTGCCAGCTGAACAATCACATGAAACATATCTCCCATGCTTTAATGATGTGAGGAATAGTAATGGACTAAGGGTTAAGAGTTTTCTTCAAACTATATGTTGATTGTTTTAACTTAGCATAGGGAGCAGGTATGTTCTTGTTCTTGCTAGTCTTGCAGTTAAACTATAACCCAGAATAGAACAGGTAACTGAAACACATTGTTTAATATCAGGGACCCTTTTCCCTCAAGAAGATGAATGTCTGACAGAACCTGCTTCAACTAGTCTCTAAAAGACTTGAGGTTGCCAGCCGGGGAAACTGTGCCAAGGGTGAAAAGTGCATAGTGAGGAAGACCTCATACTTCATCCAGAAGACCCCAGCCCAAGACCACCAGATGGCAGTGCGCAGGTGTAGAGGGGAGGGGAATGGTATTAATGAGTTCTTGGAACTAATTGTAATATCTCCTCCTACGCTTGTGAAATCTGATGAATATGTATGTTTGTGTGTAATAAATATCTAGCTTGTTGAGCTCTCGGTGTGTGTGTTAGGAGGAGTGATCCCCCTCGCACCCAGCACCTCAATAAACATACCTGCTTTATAACTCTTTGTGAGTTATGAAGTTCTGTTCCGTAAATCATTAGTGCTCCAGTGACTTTAACACACTTTATATTTTAAACCAAATAAAATACATGTAATATACCACAGAGATTAGGATAGAAACATCTCACAGAACTTGAAATCAGTGACACAGCATTAGTGGGGCTACCGACTGGCTTGCTTTAGTTACTGCTGTGTCAAGACAAAGACTTAAGTCACCAGATAACAGGACTTTGGTTCCCTTACAGAAAACAGAGACCAGCATTGGGATACTAGACTATTTCTTTTCAACTAGACCCTTTTAATATTTTTAATCAGATGTGTGGTTACCCAAATGATTCGCTGCAACATAAAGAGAGAGCCATTTATTTCATCATGCCTTTCTCCATTCTCACTCCTATCTTAAAAAATACTGGAAGTCACTTCAGTGCAAATGCTATAAATCATCAAGCGATTGCTACCACACAACAACTTTTTAAATTATCAGACACTTGCAACATCCCTATCTTAAATTAGCAAAGCTATTCTCTGACAGCCAAACATTTTAATGCTCACCTTGCTAGCAGCACTCTTTCCTCATACATTGCTTCCATAATAAACCCAAATCCAACTCCTAACTCTCCAAAGTAACTTCTTTCCTTGCTGCCTTCTGGGCATTAGGTTTTCACAGCGGCTGATTCTAATTGATAACTTGATGTTAACGGGGGTGGGAAAGTAATTAAGCCCTTCATCATTCCCTCTTGACCAGCTGCCTTTAGGTCATGCATTTCCAACTATGGAGATCAGGCATTACTAAAAAAACATAATATAGTACATAAACACTTGAAACATGGGTTTGGTATGTGAACATAATCGACATAGAAATTTAAACTACTGCCACATAGAGCAAGTTTTTGACTCTAGGCAATATGAGTGGGTTGTTTCGGTTTTTTTCACTTTTTCATTTTGGTCAGGGGGCCTGAGGTGATGACCTTCTACTATGAGAACCTCACAGAAAGCTAATTGCGGCTTTGAGCAATTCAGTTCCTCTAGAAGTGTATGTATTTATAACGTGTAGGTACAAGAGGAGGTCATTACTTGCTCTCTGGAGAAAAACCATATAACTCAACAGACCAGCAACAGGAAATCCAAATCAACATCAGCTGCTCTAGTCATTCTAAGGCATAGCTTCGTCAGGAGCAGGGTTGATTGTTTTTTGTTTTTGTTTGTTTCTGCCTTCACCCCCCAGGTGAGAAACGAGTCTAACAGTTACCAAGAAGTTTGCTTTCTGACTGTTCTCCTCTGGCTCTACTACCTTTAGAAAGAGTTGCTACAGAGACCACCATGTACAGCTGTCTTAAGTGACCTGCACATTCGATTTCTTGTTCGAATGAGCAAGTGTGTACCGCTAGGATCATCTATAGTCAGTTCACATGATGCAGATATGGTGCAGTCAGTTCCAGGTGCAGATCAACACAACTAGAACAACACAGGGTATGGAAGATTGAAGTTAGTCCTGAGTCTGTGTGGCAGATGAAAGAGAAAAGTCCATTCCTCTGCCTACAGCACATACATGCTTTAATGCATAACTAGCCACCATCATTGTACTTTTCATCTTATGGTTTGGTACTCTAGCAGCCTATAGTATGAGAATGATACATTTTCTGTTGGAATCCTTTTCGAAGTCATGTTTCCTCTGGTGCTTCTAGTAATTAAAATAATCCCACTCTCACATTCTACTGTGAGCAAACTTTCTCCAGTTTTAATTACTGGCTTTAAATCACTTTCAAATGACAAAATCAAATTTTATGTAATAAATCAATTATTTTATGAAATTCACATATAACCCAGTAAATCATACTCAAACTTTCCACTTTTCCAGAACTCATTTGGTAAATTTTACTGATGAAATCATATTCTCATCTATTTTTGGTATACGTACTGTGAACACTTGATTTTACACACTTGAGCAATCTCACTTGTATCAACTATACTTCTTATGAATTATTTATACCTCCATGTAGATAAGTCTCAACATGAAATTATCATCTAAATGTTCATTCCCAAATGTAATGTCTTAATTGTTTGGTATGTGCTAATTTTCTTAAAATTGCTTCTTTAATAATTTAAAATAATTATAAAAACCTTATTCTTTTTTAATCCTCAGCATACAATTTAAAGAGATCAAAACTTTTTTCTTCAAACACCCCATGCTAGTCAGAAGACTGGGCTCATGTCGGGGCAGGAAATACAGAGGCACCATGCTGTCAGAGGTGAACCCAGGTATGAGCTTTAGAAGGCAAACTGGACTGGCAGTGCAGAAGAAGATACAGAACTGAATAATTCACCAAGAAGGTTACCTGCTGTGCTGTCTAGATGTATCTTAAGTAGTTGTTGCATTAACTTGATTAAAACATGTGAGTTGCAAAGGGAATGAAAATGCCTGAGTCCTCATTTCCAGATGACTTGATTGGGAGTTACCTCCATGCCCCTGGAGTGCATCAATACCCTAGATACTTAAATACCTTAGATACTGTCACATGAACTCAACAGCATGTAACATAGTTTACAGCTATATTTAATTAGTAAAGCATTTTTCCCCATTGTCTTAATACATTATGATGGAATACTTGTCAACCTACAACCCATTTCCAACAGTGACTAAAGGTTGTAACAGAACAGCAAGTTACATATAGTCTTTCACAGAGCTTATTAACATTATCAGAATTACTGGTGAACAGGAACAGCTATCCCTTTGGTATAGGATAAAGGAGTGTAAAATGCTATTACCTTCCTTCTGGTAGCTCTTTCAATAAAGCTCTTTTTAAATAAAGCCAAGAAAACTACATTGATCTTTTCAGTTTTCCTGTGAAGTAATTATAACTGTACATCCTTTACTTTCATGTAATTTCAAATGAAAATTAATCAGTATTAAATATTGATTGCTTTTCTCTATCATTAGACTTCCTGAACTAAGCATTTTATACTGTCAAAAATGAAATTTTTTTGTTTAAAATACTATCAGTAAATCTCATTAGTTATTAATTGGGCTATTCTATATACAACTTATGAATATGTAAATACAGGATTATTTCCAAGCCCAGCATCTTTCTGCAACTTTTTTGAACGAAATAATAGCTTGCTCTTTTTGAGAACTAACAATTGAGTCTGTAGGTGGCACTGTTTCTCTTCAGGAGAGAAAACAAGCGCATGCAATGAGATCAAGAGCCCAACACATCCTGATGAAACTGCTGAATTTAAGCAAGGGAGACATCTCTTAAGAAGCATAATTAAACTAACCATATGTATGATATACACTCTAAATCCGCTAATATAGTCTCTCTATATAGTATAGTATATGCCATACCATTTCTGTTTAGACTGCAAGTAATTAAAAGAATATGAATATCAAGAATCTTTAAGAGATTTATAGAGACTAAGGTTTAATGAATTAATGAATTTAACAACCTTGACTGACAGAAATTAGTTTAAAAGATATAGGAGAGTGTAGAATTCAGCAAACAATACTTACTAAATCCCACAGAAGGGTTCATGCAGGTGGCTTGATTTAGAGTAAACCATATAATTCAGCATATTTCTATTGTCTTGATGTGTCATTCCAGTATGCATTCATCCTTACCTCAGGCCAGGTTTTGAATAGTCATAACAACTGGAAGTTTAATACCAGCTTTTGACTCTCAGAATCCAGACACTGTAAATGTAACAAAGTATCTAGGGGAACCCTGATAATGTACTTGAGTGTTGGTAGTGGAAAGTGTGTATCATAAATATATGTACGGATCTCTCCCCGGTGACAACACAAAGAGAAGGCCACTGTTATGCATTTGAAACAGCAGATCTGTACATTAATTTGTTTTTTAACAGCATGTAAATAGGACACAAGCATGTGTTTTGCTGAGGAACATAAAAGCTGAAGCTACTGTTACTTATGAAGCCCTTCTATGTCTTCACAGGAACAGAAGATATAAAACAAGATATACTTCTAACAACAGACTTGCTAATTACACTGCAGTGCATTAAAATATGAAGGACATGGGTGAAATATACCCACCTTTATTTTGTCACTGCTCTGTGACAGCACTTACACATTTGAGGCACAGAGTGATCACAAGTTCCCCTATTCCACCTAAGAGCAGCCTCAGACTCCCAAACACTGACACCCCCTGTGTTCTTGGTTTGAAATTTAAGCAGTCTTAGTCACAACCAGCATTTAGAAACAGAAAAATAGTTCTCTTCAGAAAAGCACTGTCTAAACATACTGTACATTAAATGACTGAGTGCCATGTCCTGCATATAAAAACCCAGCTATGCAAAATGTGACAATATGTATAAGGTCCTGAAAACTTTTCCTAGATTTCTGTTGTAAGGAAACCTTCAATTCAATGCTAAATGTTAAAAGATTTATTGGCATGTAAATATACTCAGAAGCACATTCTTCTATGAGATAGACTTAACAAATCTGGCAATGATATGGCAGATCATTAGACAGGATAGGTAAAAGGTGTTATCAACTAGTAGAATTATTTATTTGCCTCAAAAGCAGACAAAATATCATCTGCATTTCAAAACAAATAATAGTTCTACAATATTTTTTACATTTCTGTATTATGATAGATGCCCCATAAATACACCTATATCGTAAAAGCCCGTTTAATATAAGAATTCTGTAAATAAGAATGTATTATAAGAATGATATCCTCATTGTGTGGAAAAGCTCAATGCATTTTATAACCCACCACTGAAACCTCACAGCGTCACTGTGAGTAATAAATTCACTGTATTTTGAAACTTGGAAAACAGATAGGGCAATTTCTTTACCATCAGGCGCTGGACAAGCTAAGTCACAGAATCACACAGAATCACAGAATAGTAAGGGCTGGAAAGGACCTCAAGATCATCGAGTTCCAACCCCCCCGCCATGGGCAGGGACACCTCCCACTAAACCATGCCATCCAAGGCTATGTCCAACCCCACCTTGAACGCCGCCAGGGATGAAGCATTCACAACTTCCCTGGGCAACCCATTCCAGGGCCCCACCACCCTCACAGTAAAGAATTTCTTCCTCAGATCCAATCTAAACCTCCCCTGTTTAAGTTTAAACCCATTACCCCTTGTCCTCTCACCACAGTCCCTAATGAAGAGTCCCTCCCCAGCATCCCTATAGGCCCCCTTCAGGTATTGGAAGGCTGCTATGAGGTCTCCATGCAGCCTTCTCTTCTCCAGGCTGAACAGCCCCAACTTTCTCAGCCTATCTTCATACGAGAGGTGCTCCAGTCCCCTGATCATTTTCGTGGCCCTCCTCTGCACTTGTTCTAACACTTCCATGTCCTTTTTATGTTGAGGACACCAGAACTGCACACAATACTCCAAGTGAGGTCTCACGAGAGCAGAGTAGAGGGGCAGGATCACCTCCCTCGACCTGCTGGTCACACTCCTTTTGATGCAGCCCAGAATACGGTTGGCCTTCTGGGCTGCAAGCGCACACTGCCGGCTCATGTTCATTTTCTCATCAACCCACACCCCCAAGTCCTTCTCTGCAGGGCTGCTCTCAATCTCCTCCCCGCCCAACCTGGAGCTGTGCCTGGCATTGCTCCGACCCAGGTGGAGGACTTTGCATTTAGCATGGTTAAACTTCATCAGGTTGGCATCAGCCCACCTCACAAGCGTGTCAAGGTTCCTCTGGATGGCATTCCTTCCCTCCAATGTATCAACTGAACCACACAGCTTGGGGTCATCGGCAAACTTGCTGAGGGCGCACTCAATCCCACTGTCCATGTCACCCACAAAGATGTTGAACAAGACCGGTCCCAACACCGATCCCTGGGGGACACCACTCATTACTGGTCTCCAGCTGGACACTGAGCCACTGAGCACTACTCTTTGCGTGCGGCCATCCAGCCAGTTCTTTATCCACCGAGTGGTCCACCTATCAAATTGATGTCTCTCCAACTTAGAGAGAAGGATGTCATGGGAGACAGTGTCAAAGGCTTTACACAAGTCCAGGTAGATGACATCAACTGCTCTGCCCCTGTCCATCAGTTCCGTAGCCCCTTCATAGAAGGTCACCAGATTGGTTAGGCAGGATTTTCCCTTAGTGAAGCCATGCTGGCTGTCACCAAGCACCTTGTTGGTTTTCATGTGCCTTAGCATGCCTTCCAGGAGAATCCGCTCCAAGATTTTGCCAGGCACAGAGGTGAGACTGACTGGTCTGTAATTCCCTGGTTCATCCATTTTTCCCTTCTTAAAAATGGGGGTTATATTTCCCTTTTTCCAGTCATCGGGAACTTCACCTGACTGCCATGATTTTTCAAATATGATGGACAGTGGCTTAGCAACTTCATTTGCCAGCTCCTTCAGGACCCTTGGATGGATTTCATCCGGTCCCATGGACTTGTATACATTCAGGTTCCTAAGGTGGTCCCGAACAAGATCCTCCCCCACAGTGGGCCCAGGGTCCCCACCCTCACCGTCCCCACGTCTGCCTTCCAAGACTTGGGTGGTATGGACAGAGCATTTGCCCGTAAAGACTGAGGCAAAGAAGTCATTAAGAACCTCAGCCTTCTCCAAATCCAGGGTAGCCAGTTCTCCCGATAGCTTCTGGAGAGGGCCCACGGTGTCCCTAACCTGTCTCTTATCGGCAATGTACCTATAAAATCCCTTCCTGTTATCCTTAACATCCCTAGCCAAGTTTAATTCTAAGTGGGCCTTAGCTTTCCTAACCTGGTCCCTAGCTTCCCGGACAACATCCCTGTATTCTCCCCAGGCCGCCTGACCTTGCTTCCACCTTTTATAAGCCTCTTTTTTCCTTCAAATTTTGCTCAGCAGCTCCTTATCCATCCAAGGAGGTCTCCTGGCCCTCCTGCTGAACTTCCTTCTAGTTGGGATGCGTCGCTCCTGAGCTTGCAGCAGGTGAGCCTTGAATATCAACCAACAGTCTTGGGCCCCCCTGCCCTCTAGGGCTGTATCCCATGGAACCTTACTGAGCAGGTTCCTGAAGAGGCCAAAGTCTGCTCTCTTGAAGTCCAGGGCAGTGAGCTTGCTGCACGCTCTTCTCACTGTCCTGAGGATCTCAAACTCAACCATCTCATGATCGCTGCAATCAAGGCTGCCCTGGAGCGTTACATTCCCAACCAGCCCTTCCCTAGTCCTAGGAAGTTTCATCTTTATTTCTACTCTCTAGCAACGAGACTATCAGAACATAAATAATAATTTCTGTATATAAATATGAATATTTTCAAGTTTTCCTCTCCCTTGTTCTTCTGCTCCTCTCTCAAAGTTTTTTATGTTGTTTACGCACAAAAAAACCAGGTTCCTGCATATTGAAATTGAGATTGACTATGGATTTGTATATCCTAAGCGGTTCAAATTTCAGGTAGAAACTTACAAATGTGTTTTTAAAGTATCCAAAAGGAATCAATGTTCTTTTTGATGTCACAAGAGCATCACTCAGCAAATGCAAAATTAGATAAATAGCATCAGCAGCAGCAGTAGAAAAGGAGTGTTATCCTCAGGGGAAATTAAAAGAGATGGACTATTCTCTAGCTGCACAGACCCTCTTTAAAGACCCTGAAAAATGCATTTAAGGACTTATCTCAGTTTGCTATTTCAATGTCTATCTCTTGCCTGCTGTTGTTTTTCTAAAGGCCCCGGTGAAAGGTATCCTGCAGTTTACAATGCTTTGGGGCCCTTTCCTCCTTGGTTCCATTCCTGAGTGAGTAATTCTGTTTCAATAGCTGCTGTATGAAGATGCGATTTTACACATTTCATTTCCCTGGTTTTGTAAGTAGCCACCAAAGAAAAGGAAAGTAACAAATGTAGGACAACGGGAACCTTCACTCTCAGTGTTCACTAAGGACACAGAGAGTGGCTGAAGGGCCACGGAAGAAGACAGAAACAAGTTCCAGCCACTCCAGCAAGAACCTACTCTGAGATCATTTACATCTTGTTCCAGTTTCATAATACGTTTTTTTGCAATTACAAAATCTGCACAGGATCTCTCCACAAAGCTGGCATGCCATACTGAGACAACTTTGGTTCATTATGTAAACAACTCAGCCTGACCTAGGCCCGAAGGAGCTGACTGCATAGCTGGTAGTGCTTTACCTGCCATTTTACAGCCAGACTCCCTCTTGTGATGCCTTTGTGGGCTTTGACAGTGGCAAATCTGCTTCTCTGTACTTACTGGGCAATCTGCTAACCCCACACCTGTAAGGTAAAGTAAAAATAAAGATTATTGTCAATACACAAACATAACAGGTAAATATTCTGTGTAGACAGGATCAATGGTTCAGGAAAAAAACCTCACACAGTTTCAAATGTAAAAACAAGCAAACTAAAAGCAGTTTAGTATTACTGTGCCTCCATCAAGAAGGACGGGTCTCAACTTTAACAGCTGTTTTAGTTGTGCTTCTTGATGCAGTTTATTGAGCGAATGCATTCTGAGAGCTTTAAATTGAGATTTATTTGTCCTTTTGCTAATCATGAATCAACCTTCTTTTAGATCAGTTAACTAAATCACTTTGGAGGCAGCTCAGTGCATTCTTTATGGATGAAAACCTTTGTTCTTTATTGCCCATGATATCTCTCCATTCCAATAAATACAATTAATAACCTACTTGCTCACTAGTGTTTGTAACTTCCAATGTTTCATAGCAATTCATTTCTTATGACTTGCTAACAAAAATAGATTGGAGTAAAACATCAATATTAATATGTGCTTACATTCTCCCTTCTGTTCTTCCAAAAGTACTTAGTTTTCAGAAAGAACTTTATAACAGTATTACGTCACTATAAAACCTCAATGATTTTTTGCAAAACTCTTTACATGTATAAACATGTTACTACTGCAATGCATTCTAGTGGTTCTTTTTTCATGTAGCGTACATAATACCAAGACAAATTTAAAGTTTCCACTCTGAAATTCCTCTAGAAAACCTATTCCATTATGGTATTCATTAGCACAGTAAAGTATCTGGTCCTAATTTCTTCCGCAGTTTCGGGAGGACAGAGCCCTTGATATATTTCTTGTAATAGTACCTATATCCTTCCTTTTGTTAAAAATCATCCTGAGATGGTAATTATTCTAGGTGAGGGCCAGGGATTCAGTAACAGCTGAGACAAACCACAGCCTGCCAAGAATTGGACTGCCTTGCTCAGGGCGCATTTGAGTCAATTTACATTTAATGAAAAGGCCAAAGGCTCTCTGGCCATCTCAAAATGTGATCCAGCAGCCCAAATCCCTCACTGCACATACTGTGTTGATTTGTACTTGAGCTTGCCTCTGGCAGAGAGCCGGCCATGCCCTGGCAGCTAAGCTGTGCTGTTACTGCAAGTGGCTCACCAACCTGCCCTGTGAGCTCTCCTTGACTGAGAGCCATGCCCCCAAAACTGTAGCTTTGGCCAGTTCCCCAGGCCCAGAGAGAACCTCTCCCTCACCATCCCCAGCTTTTCTGTATGATGCCGGGTGCGCCCGAGCTCCTGTCCTGCTGCAGGAGCCTGGCTGGCCCAAGCCGCTGTGGCAGCTTCCTGGACAGGGCACTGTGCCTTGGCAGTGTCACACAAAGACTGGTCTTGCAATTCTGTCAGGACTATGTCCACTGCGTGCATGGGCAGGCCAGGAGCCAAGGGCTTTGTCTCTTATTTTGTCATGACTCTTGTTCTTTTTGGAGGCTTGTTTTGTGCCATGTCAGCTGTGAAGCCGCAGATGGCTGAAGGTACAGCCATGTTTCTTAGGGACAGGCACTCCAGAAAACCCTGCTCACCCTCTAATTTACAGCCATGTTTCTCAGTGACAGGCATTCCAGAAAGCCCCACTCACCCTCCAGCACCTTCAGCAGGACTCCAGGCAGTGGGTGTTGATGCTGTGTGGGACATGTGTGAGGCCTGACGCCGAGGTGGCAGGCGTTTTGGTGGTGTGGTACGGGACCTGGGGACTCCGCTCTGGGTGTGTGGGTGCCGCAGGCAGCCCCCCTCAGCTTCTGTGAGGAAAGGCTGGGGCGGCCCCTGCTGGACACAGCTGGCTCCAACTGGTTCCTGCTGGTTCAGCCTGGCCCCTCCACACACAGCCATTGCCTCATCAGTGAAGCTGGTGGCGCCTCTGGGAAGATGCATTTGAGGAACGATCAAATGTTCCCTGGCTGCGAAGTGTGAGGGAATAAAGTGCGAGAAGCAGCCCTAGGAAAGCAGAGCCAGTGGAGGAGGAGGAGGTGCTGCACACCCGGAACAGACTTCATTCCCCTGCAGACTGTGCAGACACCATGGAGGAGCAGGTTTTCCCTGCACATATGGAGAGGGCTTCTTCTGCCTGTGACAGGTGATTTCCTTGTATCTATCTTGACCCACGAGCTTTTTCATGGCTCTGTCTCCCTCTGTGCTGTGGAGGAGGAGTGTGAGATCATTGGGGTGGGCATCTGGCTGCCAGCCAAAGACAACCCTCCACAAAGGAGAGTCTAACATTCACAGTACACTTTTTCCATCGTGGAGGATGGTCAGGAGTCTCAGAGAGTGCAGGGATTACGTGGCATAAAAACCTCTCTCCTGTGATGTACCCAAGGCCTGCTGGCTGGCGTGACAGTGGTGATGGTGTTGTGGGTACCAAACAGCAATGGTGGAGCATCTCTTCCTGCCACTGTCTCCAGGGCAGGTGTCTCCCTTCCCTCGTCTTGTCAACAAGAGGCGGCACGCTTGTGCAGTATACTCTGTGGATCAAAAAGAACTTATGTATTTGGATTTGTGCTATAAATCTCATTGCAGAGGGATGGGATGACTGACTACGGTAGAGAATATGACAGCTAGCAAGTCCAATTTATCTCATTCCTCCCAAAATGCTGTGCAAATGTGGCTTGGTCTGTCAGCTGCCGCAGGTAAAAGACTAGAAAAACCAGGCAGATCCAGTGCAGTACAAAACAGAAAAACTGCTCCCTTCAAATACTGCTAAGATCATTTTGCCAGTGTTCATATACATTACTCTGCATCATCATCACTGCCTAAATTCTTTCTTCATTTGAAGGTAAATGGCTTTCTTACATTCCTTACTGAGGTTGCACCGAAAACTGAAGTGAATGCGGATAGTGATTGATTTATATTTTTAAAATATAATTAATGTTTCCACTTCAAATAAACACACTCTGAGGGCTCAACAATAACTTTCTGTTAGAACTCTTCCAGGCTGGGGAGATGTATGATTCCAATTCTCCATTCTACTACTGAAATTAAAATAGGTTTTATGTTTTGCAAAATTCTGTGGGATTTTTTAGATTCCTATGGCATTTGTAGGAAAAATAAATCATCAAAATATACGTACAACGCATTTTCTTTCTTATGACAAAACAACCTGCTAAAGTTTCAGCATCTGTTAAGCAGCAACACTCAAAGATATTGGTAGGATTCAACACAAAATTGTCTACATATTCCTGGGGAGAATGGACTACAAAATTGTTCCTATGTATAACCTAACTGCATGTTAAAACTGCTGTGAATTAAAGCCTGAATTAAAAAGTAGTTGAGAAGTTTTTCCTACATCATGATCATTAATAATATAATACTAACAGCAGCAGCAACAACAGAAACAACAACGGTATTAATACCTAGCACCGGAAAACCAGCTCAAGCATGGAACTCTCCCCACTGAGGCATCTACATGAATAAAGAACTGTAGTTTTTTCAGATATTCTTTGTCATCTCTCTTTCCCAAAGCTATAGGGCTCTGGAGGTTACTAACTTTTCCAGTTAATTAACCTAATTCATCATGCAATTTTAATGTCAACTGTTACACTATTCTTAACTCTCATTTCAAAGACTTATCCAGAAACATATTAATTTTCTCATTTAACCCGTGTATTTTACTGTTTTATTATTTCTTGGTATTCTTAGGACTATTTCTTTTTATTCGGCTAAATTATTAACTCTAAGAAATGTCAAATATCAGAGTTCACTTTACTGATTCCCAAAGTAGACAAAGAAGCTTGTATATATTTATGCATTGGTCAGTCCCCATATTGTATTTACGTTGGCCTTTACTGTCTTGTAGACAGAGTCCTACCCAGCATCAATGGAAATTTCTTCCTTTTTTTTTTTTAATCAATAATAAAATCAGTTCATTTAATGTAAATATCCTATTTTAATGTAAATCCATACACTATAATCAACAGAAATACAATAATTATTTTTATTTCAATTTGAATTTGACTATTTACTTCACACTGGATTTGCTTAAAATGGATCATATCTATTTAGTTAAATAATTTCTCCCTGAGATAGGTTTTAGTGCTTTTATTAGCATTAAGGGTATAATCTCAAGCTAACCTCACTGTGCACTGCTTCGCTGAATAATACTGAAAGGAATACTGGAAAACAAAGCATGCATCTCTTGCTTCATAGCTTTGTACAAACACTACAGAAATAAATATCAAAGGTAATGTAAGATGGATTTCAAACTGATCATGCTATCGGAAAGTTCAGTAGTATCCTTTAAACTTTTAAGATGGCTCTGGGGCACCACTGCAGAATGAAGATAAGAGAACAGAAATGACTATTCTTCCAAAAGAACTCTACCTTTATGATGTCAGGTTGTGGACCATGATCAGTATTTTGCAGCTTAGATGTCTATCAATAGTAGATAAGACATTTTTATTTTAAATGAACCTTTGTTCTTTCATCTTGTGTAATTTCTTTTTAACTCTATTGGTACTTACACCATTGATACAATTTGTAACATATTGGGATTCAGTAGTAGTTAATTTGTTTTCCTGAAAAACTGCACTAAGTAATCATTTATTGACTTCTTTAACCAAAATCACTCATTTTCTAAATATTATTTTCTTTTCTCTATGTTGCTTTTTTTCATTCCTAGATAACTTCTCTAAAACACAAACCAGGGAGTCTCTGGGCAGATATTTCACTTAATAATAGACTGCATAATAATTGAAAACCTGAATCTTTGGTGAGTCAGAACAACACATAATGGTATAAAATTCTGTAGTGCCACATGTCCAGTCCTAAGAGAGCTTTCTGAGTTATAAGCTTGACCATGATAAAAGGACAATGTTCTAAGATTCGAGGAGGAATTTCCTTCTCTGAAGACCTACCTCCTAGTTAGGCAGTCTTGTGATGCCTGTCAGCTAGAAAATGTACCTTTTCATCACCTGATTCTAATTGACTGCTTCACACTGAACAGAAGCAGCAGGGAGCTCCCAAAGGAAGCTAAGGTGGGCAGTGCTGTCTGGCTGCTGATGGAGGCTAGCAGAGAGCCTGCATCTCTGTAGGCACCTTTCCTAGAATTGTTAATGCTGAGGGGAGATAATTCTATTTGCAGAAAAATAGTTCTGGAGAGAGAAGCAGAGTTTAATCGTCCTTTAATCTGTGAATCTCATTATTGTTTACAGTAAGCTTTCTTCTGTCTGTGACAAACCCCAGGAGTATGGCACTGTCACTTCAATTGTATTGAAAGCTGTGCACAACGCTCTTTACAGGGATTTTTTTAAATTCAGATCATTATCACCTAATGATCAAGCCATTACAGCCAAGTGCTAAAAGCAGAGATACCAACAGTAAATATAGCTTGCACCTATGCCAGATATGGTTATCTCCTGCACTCTGTGTTACTGCTATAGGAACAATAATGTTAATCATCTGATTAGAGCCAGTAACAGAATTCTCAACATCAAAACTGATGAAGTCAGTGAAAGTTGTGCCAGGATTTTACCTACTGTATTCAGCACATTGTATTTGCATTTTTACACAATGCAGGATGTAATGGCCGCTTTTTAACTGTGTGTTTTTAAAATTCAAGCAAGCTTCTTTTCAGCAAAAGGTATTTGGATTTACAGAATTTTCAGACTGTTTCTCTACTTGGGAAATATGCTTCCTGTTACTATTTCATAAAGCTACATAAAATGTGTGAACAACAGTTGTATACCTCGAACTATAGTGGATGGATTCAAACTATTTATAGGCTAAAGCTCCATTAGGGAACTAAGCACAGAAACATTAGATGGAGCTTTTTATTTTTATTGTAACTAAATTTTTATGTCTGTATTTTACAATTTCATTACTTGTTCAACCACATCAAGAATTACAAAACATCAGGTATCTGTGATTTTATTGTCAGTCACTGTTTTCCTGCTTGTGGAAGTCTCTTGCCTCTGACACTGATAAATACCACAGAATAAACCATTTCTATATTTAAATCTATAAGCACTACATGGTTAGCAATAACTGCTGCAAGTACTGATTTTGTCTTTCTCTGTTCGGGACAGTAATTCCATTTTCTGATTGCAACTTTGCTCAAACATTAGGTTAGAAGATGTAGAAAAGCAGCCCATTGTTGAAAAGTAATTTGGTATATTTTTGGGTTTTTTTCTTTTTTCTCATTTAAGAACTACTAGTAGCATAACAACTTCTTGCTTAATGCTTGTAAATCACTAACAACACTGAAAAATCAACATACACCTCCTGATGGAAACAAAACCAAGCAATTAAGATTAAACTACTTCCATGTCAGCCTGCTAACTGAATTGCAATCGGAAAACATGTAGCCAAAGTTAAAAAGAAAAGCAAGGAAGTAAGCAAATATGGGTTCAAATTTATTGCACAGCCTATGTGACAGCGTTAGTGCAATGTAGTCTGCAATTTTCAGTAGTATTTGTATTTGCAGATCCTTTCTCCTTAGTGACCTCTCTGCCTTAACCTGAAAACCAGAAACTGCTTCACAGTTGGATATTAAAGATAACAGAAAATTTCTCTGTGCTATGGGTGACCAAAGTGTCATCAAGACCTCATACTTGAGGTGCAATAAGGACAGCCAATGCTACATTTATCAATGACCCTCTTCTAGGACAAAGCAGGAGCCCTTAAAACCCAGGTCTACTCTGAGAATACATGGAATTTTGCTTTCAGTTGCTTTTACACCCTTTGTAATAAACTTACAAGTGCATTTCTTACTATTAGCCTTGAAATCCTAAATTGATACTACAGAATTGAGCTGGATTGCTTTCTAGTAAAAAGTGACAAATTTGTATATTTACAGCCATGCAATCTTCTTGGTTTAAATGTTGGTACAAGTACACCTTGGGTCAATTACGTTAATAACAATAAAGCAACATATTATACATCTCTTCTACAACACTTGGATTAGTAAGAATTTCAGTATTCTCTGTATCTATGTCATTAGTATAAGCAAATGAGACCAGGAACCATAAGAGTTATAGAACTGCTGAGAAAAAGGTGAAAAAGAGCTGACTCTCTGTTCCTCATGAAAGAAGTGCTTACAGCTTTACCCATGACAAATAAAGAATAAGGCCCTCAAAGCCCTCACCTAAAAATTGCTGTTCCCTATATTTTAGTTATCTACACAAACGTGTTTTCCCAATCGCAATATTTTTAAAAATATAATTAAACTCTCAAGTTAAGTTAGATGCTGGTGTGTATCTAAGTCTTCTTCGAGTAAAAGCATGTACACATCATGCCTTACTATGTCAGCTCATTAGTATAAGCTTACTTGGTTAGCATGTTAATTTGTGCAGACAAGTCTGTAGCAGAATGAGCAGCTCTTGAAAGGCAAGAAATGAGAACCAAGATTCCCACCTTTGTCACAAACACAGTGTGTGACTTTAAGCTTCTAAAAAATTATTTGCCATAATTGTATGTCAGAAGAACTTTGAGAACTTTTTGTAAAAGATGCTTTAAAAGTGCAGCACTTGAAAGCAATATACAAAAGAGCTGTTCCAAGAAATATCTTACAAGACAAAAGCAGATATCTTCAGCTAATGATAATGTATTGATAGATTTGAAAATATTTATGATAATCAGAAAAAGAATTCTTCTAATCCTAATGTGAAGACAGTATTGCCAGTTTAAGTACCATAGACCACATTCATATATGCCCTTAAATGACAACAAGCAATCTAAAAGCTCATTACCCTACAGCAGTGATCTTTAATTTTAATAAAAATATAACTGTGACATGCCTGACCTTATAAATAATATTGATGTCATAATTTTAAATCTTATTTGAATGTCATAGTGGTAATATCAGCCTAACAGGAGTCATAATTAATACAAACTATGAAATTATGCTCTTTTACACAGTGCCTGGAAGAACAATAGCAGAAAGACTAAGGAAAGTGTCCTCTTTGACCCTACCTTTACACCAGCCTATTACAAATTAAAGATGCAAAATATTTAAAAACATATATGGTACATACAGTCCTTCTCCAAAAAATAACTTTTTTATTAAGTAGAAAAATTAACTTTTCTGCCTTGTGAATCCAAAATTATATCTTATGCTAAGTTAAGGAATTTATACGGCTTCCAATGACTTAAGCAATGCAGAATCTGTGCTTCAGCCATATAATTTACAACTCTTTTTATTAATAATGACAACTGACAGTACATCATCTCCACTGCAGTAAGAATCACTGGCTTTTCACAGAAACTCAGTGCTTATAAAAACTCTGACAGAAATCCACTTATTGTGCTCATGACTACCTTGTGCTTGCTCCTTTCTCTCATTAACCATACTCCCTTCTCTGCTTCAAACATGATTGCTTCTTTCAGGAGTTTTTCGTATTTCAATACAGAAATGGTATACAGAAAAATACTCAAATAGCGACTCCATCAGCAACTCTCTATGCAAATCTGGAACCTTCAATAATTCAGAGTTCTACAGAACAAATCTAGGTAGGGTCCAGAAGACTAAGTTAAAGACACTATGGATTTGTCTTTGCTGCCACTGAGATCCACGTTTCCCTCCCCACTGATTTAACTAATACCTAACAGTATGTCACTGTCAAATTCTAGTGAAGACATCAGTATTTTTGCCTCTGTACAAAGACAAAATCAGCATTGCCTTTGCTTAAGTTACCTCATATTTAAGCTACTGTTTCTCCTTAATATTTGTGTACTTTATATAAGAGCTTTCTGTAAACAGTCACAACAAAGATCACCTGTCTAAACCCAGAAGATATAAACTTACTTTACTCAAATCATCTTTAGTGGAAACTATTTGAACACTGTTGATTTTCTCCAGTAAATTGCTCGAGAAGAATTACATAAAAAATGCCAAAGGTTCTTTAAGTACTCAGGCTTAAAATGTGATTTTTCAGTTAGGATGACAATAGCGTCAGTGTTAATAAACGCTAACCAGAATTAAAGAGGACATCGTGAGGCTTTGGGAAAACAAAATGTCTTGATGCATCAGAGTTTCAAGCATAGCACATACACATCTAAAAGTATAAAAAATAAAGACAAAAAACCCCTTGAAATATACAGGTGCTTCCACACACTTTAGTCTTTTACACTGATCATTCATTTTTATTTCTCTTCTTTCTAAACCACTACCATTCTCGTTCATGACCTTTCTTCCTCTTTCCCCTGTGATTTGGTGGCCTAACTCCTTTTTTATTCAATCACTATCCCTTGGTGTTTTTTCACTTTAAGATAATCAAAACCCACAATCTTCTCCATCTTTCTCTAAATATTTAATTAGACCTTCATTGGTAACTGTTTTAATTACTACCTTCTGCATGAACTGCTTTCCTGCCTCTAGGTTTTGCCAAAATGTTATCAACAGCTTTCTTCTTTTCTTTCCTGAACAAAACCTCTTGCCTCTGCTTTTTTTATTGCTTCCGTTTATCTTATACTGTACACTCAATATTTTAATTCAATTGTTCTTCAGATTGCAAATATCTCAATGCAGTATCTTTGGGGAAAAAAAAAGAGTGATTCTTGGTGAATCTGTTGGATTACTGTTATCTATCTTCCTAAGAAAACAAGATAAGCATATTTAACAGGTCCATCCTCTGAATAACTTCAAAATTATTCACCGATATCAAGCAAATTGGAAAGTGGAAAAAAAAATAAATCTCCAAGACAGAAAGGTCCTATGAGTTTCGTATAAAGCAGTGGCTACAAGCGGTAGGAGCTGCAAATTAATCTTTGCAGTGAAGGTGGACAGTGGATCTTCATCAGCTTGCCAGGCCACCTAAATATATTGACCAGCCAACAGGCCTCCATCCTGGTCACAGTACATACAGCCATTTTGCCAGTGAGTGTGCTGGGAAATGGAAAAACTAAGGCTATTTCAGTTGGCAGGAAGGGAAAGATAAGACTTTTTTGGCACAGGTAATTTATCATCTAGTGTTTCGTTTTCAGGGCTTTTTATATGTGTGTATATATGCATTGTCTATCCATCTAAGAGTTAAAAAAACTATTCCAGGCAAAAAAAAAAAAAAAAAAAAAAACCTGATCAAAACAAATGAAATCAATTTTAAAAAGGTAACATACAAAAGACTGCGTGCAAAACTTACAAAGAATCCCTGAGTTAAGCCAAATAATTCCCAGTTGATAACTTCATTGATTTTAGGAGATGAAAGACTTTTTAATAAGGTGGAAAGAGAGAAAAAAAAACATTTCACACAAAAGCATAGGGAAAGAGTAATAAATAGGCTTTTTTCCCACAACCATGACTGAATTAACTTGAACTGAGTCCAGATACCTGAACTCATACAGTGATAAACAAATTACTGAGAACTCCTCCACTTAATTGCCTTGTTTTAGGGGCAATGCTTGGGTTTGCTGTTTTGCAACTATTGTGAAATCGGGTAGTTTTAACTGACTGCAGTAATTATAGTACTAATGCTCCTCCTACTTTAGGTTCAACTTCTTGGACAGATTTGCATATGGAACTACTTTGTAAAATATCATCTAAACATACAAAGATACTTCTCTCTGGGGGATGCGTGTCCTATTTTGACAAATAACCTACAAGTAAACATTGAAACTGTATTATCACCGCCTACTTGGAGTTATTAACAATTAGAGAGGATCAAGACATTTGCTTTTGCCTCAGAAGCTCCATTTCTCTCCATTTTAAAAATCAAACTGGAGCCAGGAAAAGCTTTGGCTACTCTATATCCACTAAGAGTCACAGACTTACACAGTACAAATTCAAACCTCTTCACAAGTCTACCTTTAAATTTTCTTTCTTACGAAAAGATGAGAAGTGTAGCAGCACAGCATGAAAGGTAACATAACAGAAGAAACTGCCAAGTCACTCTACTTGCAACAATTCTGTATTTTGTCTAGTGGCAACAATGTACCTTGTGAAAAACTATGGAAGGCCACGCTCCTATTGTGTTTGGAACTGTTTCATACCCAAATACCTGCTCTTGAGTACTTTTTTTCCTCTAAAATTTTCACCAAAACATTCCCTCAGCTAATTTTGACAGCCATTCAACTACCTTCAGCAACTGATAATCATCTCTGACATCTATACATTACCTGAAAATATTTAGATTTATGCCGTACTAGCTACTGTAGTCCTGAGTGTCCCCTGAGTGTCAGGATTGGGAAATACATGAAATTTGTTACAAACATAGTTTTGCGTATAACATGCACAGGTAGCTGGATCAGCCCCTTCTGGAATGCAGAACAGCTAGAAGGAAAAGAAATTGCCAGTCTTGTTGGATCTTTGTTCAAATCCAGCTATGCAACTTGGTGACACTGCATAGTTAAAATGTTTTTCCTGAAAGCTGACATTTTGCTTGTGCCAGCTGAGAACAAATGGAGATTCTTGCTGAAAGGATATAACCAAAGGTCATACCTCAGTGTCAGTTGTATGGAAAGACCTGGTTTGAAAGAGATACTGGAAGACTGAAAGTTAACCAAGGAACATATAAAAAAGCTCTAAGGAAGGAATACGAAATTTGATGGGTACAAGACACACTGAAATATGGGGTTTGCAGAATTGCTTTGTGTAAGTGTATCTAGGATATAAACCATTTACAGTCTACTTTAATCCAGCTTACTGGGATCACATGGATTAATGATCAAGCCTTTTATTATTTACCATATCTCAAGCTGTGTACCAAGAAATTTCAATATTGGTATTTTAAGTTCTGTGTAACATAAACATGTTACGGAAGAGACAGGCCCCTCGAGACCTATGAAGCACACCTGCTCAGCAATTTCTTTTCATATGCAGACTTGTCAGTTGTCTTCCGCCCAATCCATTCAATACATGTTATGTTAATTTTGTATCATTTCAGTGTCTTGAAATCTTACACGGTAAGAAGCCAATGCATACTTTACAGAATATGTGCTGTAGTCATTATCAGTGGAAACTTTCTCTAAAAACTTCCTAAAAATTGAAAAGCCGTTGGCCATGGGGTTTAAGACTCATGACTTAGAATTTGCAAATATTCAAGTATTATATAAAATACAGTGATTCAGAAGCACCAAGAAAAAAAATAACATGAAGAAAAAAACCTACTACTGGAGAAGACTTCCCAAGTAAAACTTTGACAGGCCTATGTTCACCAAATTTTCCTGTCTTCCCTACGGCAAAGCAACCACGTCCTCCAGAACTGCTTCATCAAAATCAGAATCATTGCCAACCAAACATGGAAAAGATTCCCGAGCTTTCTAAAACTGAAAAAAAATCCCAATTCTGTACAAATCATGTTTCCCTCAATCGTTGCCAGCTCTCTGCAATGAAGAGAAAAGGAAAGCTATCTCACATTCTACATATCTGTAGCTCAATCCTGAAATATTCCTAGAGTCCTTTATCCTCAGATGATTTATTCTCATCTTCATAGATATTTCTTTTGTAACAGAGCTGGTATTGAAGGATGAGGCTCATAGTCTCAATGAGTACCTATAAAGATTTTGCCCCTCCAGTGAACTTTCAGTTCTTGCTGTTACAGAATGCATTTATATGATTTTTTCTTGTGCCTTGTGTCTGCTGTATTCCTTGAACAGGAATTCAAAGTACATTACGTAGAATCCATACAAGGAGAAGAAAATATACTGCACTGTATGAATAAATACAACAGCACTTTTAATTTCTTCACAGTATTTTTTCTTCTTTCATGGTAAGGTCTCATGCCAGATATGGTCATGATCTATCTAGTCTTGCAAGTACAAACCAGTCCTATTTCCATGATTTCTGATCTTCTATCCCTGTTTGTTTATACAGGCACCATTAGTAGTCATTAAAGAAGCTAATCAAAAGCAATCTTCAGACAGATGAAAAAAAGCTGAATCTAGCTGTTAATATTTTATGCTTTGTTACCAACAAGCATATTTGTAAAATACATATTGGATTGAAACTGTTCTTAATAGTGACTTGCCAGTCTATCTTAAAATATTTGGACATTGTATAAACTTTAATACAAAGATCAATAGCTTCAATTCAGGCAGAAATGTCACTATGTCTTAAGGGAATAGGCGTTTATTTCAGCAAACATGAACATAAACACTGAAGCAGGAAATCTACTTTCTCATTTCATCAGCTGTGCTACAGAGATTCATTGTTCGCACTGTTAATTTTTCTACTACACTTCTTACAGTGTAGGTATTATACTGTAATTAGTGTAAGCCAAAATCAGCTTATACTGGAATGTTCCATCTAACTTCATAATTGTTTATATAACTTTAATCAGGATGGAAACCTTTATAAAGACAACTCTGTATTTTTTTCTCTCACCAAAATATCAGTGAGTTAATAATAAGAAAACTAATCAATGAAAGTCTTGGTGCGAGGTACCTTGGCATTAAACTGTCAATTTTCTGTCTTTTATAGTGAATATGATCAAAAGCAACTGATTGCTGAACGTGTGGTTAAAGTATAATTCTTCATCTGAAATATTCTAGAGACTATAGGAGGAATTAGATCCCAGAACTTGTATCAGGATGCTAAATCCCCCTCCTTTTTTGGGTAAGGGAAAAAAGAGTTTATGTTTGAGATTGAAGGCTTCATGACAAATGACCAATTTTATCCTAATGCTCCCCCCCATTATAAAGTTAAAAATATGTAAATTAATCTAATTTTACACTTAAATGCTCTAAAAACTATACACTTAGGTTTCAAAACTTGCAGTCTCATCTAGAATTTTCCATACTATTAAGATAAAAATAAATTATGGTAAAAACAAACAGAAAAATACGCATTTAATTATCTAAATGTGAACTGTCATTATAGCTGTTTGGAAACCTTAGCTTCAGCGATTATTGTTGAGTATGATCTGCTTTATCCAGATCAAACAGAAAGAATTAAGTCTGAAAAAAGGTTTATGGATAACAGTGCCTGTTCCAACACCAACCCCTGAGGAATGCCACTTGCCACTGTTGTCCACTTGGAAACTAAGCCCATGAGTGCAACCCTCTGAGTACGACCATCCTGCCAATTCCTTATCTATGAGGTGGTCCATCAACCAGACCCCTGTCTCTCCAGTTTGAAAACAAGGATGACATGCAGGACAGTGCCAAATGCTTTGCACAAGGCCAGGTAGATGACATCAGTTGCTCTTCCCTTATCCACCAACACTGTCACCCCCTGATATCACAATGAATTATTTTCAGCATTTTTTACATATTTGTAAAAGGAGAAAAGTTTATGACACTGTAAGATGAGGAAAAGCTTTTGTATTAGGCAAAACCCATGAACATTTCACAGAGCTATCTTCAATGAAAAACATTTAAAAAGTCAGCAGAAATTACTGCACTATCTGTTCATTCAGCATGTAGTAGTACTGAAGCATACGCAGAAATATCACTGTTAATTTGCCCATCTGTCCAACAGATGTAATATGCTATCCTCTCCCTCTTTTTCTAACTGCCTACCTACATAAAGTGCATGACTGAAAAAAAAGGTAGCTTGTCAAACGATTTTTTATATACTTTGGTCTAGAACTAACATTTGTAGCAGACAGCATTACTTCTCTCTTCCCCTTCTCAAAGCCTGCAGAGAAATGTACTCCAAAGTGCACGCTGCCTACAGTTACATCTGTTTCCCTTTTGGAGCCTTTGCTGTGATTTCAAATTCATTATAGGAAGTTCACAACAGCATTTTTTGCTAGCAGTGCTGTCAAGGAGACAATAAACAACTATGAGACCTCAAAAGTATGTTAGAGAGATTTCAAGTGAATGGAATTTTATAAGAAACCCATTCCTGGAGGCAGAACTTCCAGGTGATTTCCGCTGAACTACTGATCCTAAACCTTACAGGCCTAAGAATTTGACATTCTGATCCAAATACTCATATTACTTTCTAGAGAAGGGAAAGCATTCAAATATTTAACATAATCTGCACATCTGGATCACGATTTTGGCAGTTTAGAAAGAGAATTAAATAAGTCAATGCCATATTTTCGTACATAACATTTTATTCATACTCATTCTTCTGTTCTCAGACTATCCCAGAAGCTAATGAGGTATGAAACATTGTAAGTTTTGGGTTATGTTTTCAAGGCAGGCATGAATAATTTTTCCCACGAACTACTGTTTCAGGAAGAGGTTGGATTTTTATCTACCAGCATTCAGTGTTTCCTGTTAGTTAGACCATATAGCTCCCAAAATAAACTCTTGTGAATACTATTAGTCCTTTTAGCTAATGGCAACCTGTGTTTTCCAGACACTTCAGGAACTTTATTTTAGCAGATTCCTGATTCTACTTCTACCTCTAACTCAAATATATGTAAGACAATGCATTATTGCCTTTTACTATTTTTATTCTCAGGAAGGAAACTGACTTGAATATTGCACCATAGTAAGCACAAAATGATTTAACTGATGTATGACAAATTCTACACAATTAAAAAAGAATATGTAGGGTAACAGGAACTGAGCGAAGAGGGGAGCTAGAAAAACATACTAAACCAAATAAAGTTTATGGTTCTTCATTACTGAAAATCTTGCTTTGCTACACAGCATCATCACTAAGATGAAGTAGGCTAGCACTCACAACTCTAATGCACATCATTTTGTCAAGGTCATTAGGTGTTCACTAGTGTTTAGTACAGCTGTAAAAGAATTGCACCTGGATGACTCCGTAATGGTTTGCATATCAGGAAATGGGAATGTCATAGAATCATAGAATCATAGAATAGTAAGGGTTGGAAAGGACCTCAAGATCATCGAGTTCCAACCCCCCTGCCATGGGCAGGGACACCTCCCACTAAACCATGCCATCCAAGGCTATGTCCAACCCCACCTTGAACGCCGCCAGGGATGAAGCATTCACAACCTCCCTGGGCAACCCATTCCAGGGCCCCACCACCCTCACAGTAAAGAATTTCTTCCTCAGATCCAATCTAAATCTCCCCTGTTTAAGTTTAAACCCATTACCCCTTGTCCTCTCACCACAGTCCCTAATGAAGAGTCCCTCCCCAGCATCCCTATAGGCCCCCTTCAGGTATTGGAAGGCTGCTATGAGGTCTCCACGCAGCCTTCTCTTCTCCAGGCTCAACAGCCCCAATTTTCTCAGCCTATCTTCATACGAGAGGTGCTCCAGTCCCCTGATCATCCTCGTGGCCCTCCTCTGCACTTGTTCTAACAGTTCCATGTCCTTTTTATGTTGAGGACACCAGAACTGCACACAATACTCCAAGTGAGGTCTCACGAGAGCAGAGTAAAGGGGCAGGAGCACCTCCCTCGACCTGCTGGTCACACTCCTTTTGATGCAGCCCAGGATACGGTTGGCCTTCTGGGCTGCAAGCGCACACTGCCGGCTCATGTTCATTTTTTCATCAACCCACACCCCCAAGTCCTTCTCCGCAGGGCTGCTCTGAATCTCCTCCCCGCCCAACCTGTAGCTGAGCCTGGCATTGCTCCGACCCAGGTGGAGGACTTTGCACTTAGCATGGTTAAACTTCATCAGGTTGGCATCAGCCCACCTCACAAGTGTGTCAAGGTTCCTCTGGATGGCATTCCTTCCCTCCAACTTATCAACCGAACCACACAGCTTGGTGTCATCGGCAAACTTGCTGAGGGCGCACTCAATCCC
This sequence comes from Amazona ochrocephala, assembly GCA_039720435.1. Taxonomy (NCBI): domain Eukaryota; kingdom Metazoa; phylum Chordata; class Aves; order Psittaciformes; family Psittacidae; genus Amazona; species Amazona ochrocephala. The sequence goes on from CM077883.1 coordinate 16,599,782, forward strand.
ACTGTCCATGTCACCCACAAAGATGTTGAACAAGACCGGTCCCAACACCGATCCCTGGGGGACACCACTCATTACTGGTCTCCAGCTGGACACTGAGCCACTGAGCACTACTGTCGTGCAGACTGGCTACAGATAATTTTAGGGGATTAGTTACAGTGTTTGCAGATGCATTTGCTAGCGGTAAAACTGGGCAGACAACAGGTTAAGAATCATCTGTTATAAATTCTAATTTTGTACCAGGCACAGGCCTATCAATTTGTGTCTAATTATATTCTTCCATGTGAGATATAAAATACCTAAGGGTTTCTGTAATAAAGGCTCATTAATGTGGACAAGAAATAATTCTGAAACTTTCTGCCAGGGCTAATGTTAGTGCAGATTTTAATTGCTCTTACAGGATATTAAAACACAGATTTTTTAATTTTTTTTTTTAGATCAGTTTTAATCTTATCACTGAATGGACCCATTTTTGTAACCCTGTGCTTTCAAGTATTGCATCCTACACTGCTAGGTAATTGCATCATTACCCATCATATTGAACCAGAGAATAAAAGATAAATGCGTGAAGCATAAAAGGCAATATTATCAAAGACAAAAGAGTCAATGCCTTTCTATTCCTTGTAATTCCCTTTTCTACCTTTAAAATATCCTTCTCCTGCTTAGATATATATATATTCTTAAATGTGCTTACAAAAATAAAACACCAAGTATTGTAAATAAAAAAGAATTAGTATCACATTGTAATTTAAAGGAAGTCAAGATTTTTCTGCAAGGTAAAAGCCAAAAGCAAAATACATCCAATAGACTTTCACTTTAAGAACTAAAATTGCTAACCTTTGATCTCAAGGATGTAATTCTTCTGAAGCTAGTCTGGTCAGGTCACTAGAGGGTGAAAACCAAGAGCAGAACAGCATTCCAGGCTGACAGAACCTGACTTCAAAGACAGATAACTTGTCTGTTCCTCAGTTTCCCATGTTTTATGGATGAAGAAAAAAATATTATTTTTACCGACAGTAAAAAGCAAATTCTCTGTTGTCAAATTCCAAAAATACCGCTGTATTTCAGTAGGTTTTTGGAAATAGCATTCAAGTAAATATTCTGTACTGAAAAAGAAGAGTATTCATGGACTTCGTGGTGATAGAAGAGACACTTTTATGCACCTCCTTGTCAAACTGCAAAGTACCACCAGCCTCAGGGCTGCTATCATTTGAATAGATGACAGACGCATTTGTCACAGGATGCGTACTATACAGCCACCTAGATAAATAAAATATATGATGGGCAAAATGTTTTAAGTTTTGTCAAGAGAAGGGGGAAAAGACAAAAACTGAAAGGTTCTCACTTGGCATTCTAAACCACTAGCAGATTGAAAAATAAAGCTGATTTGAAGAAGCACTTCTTGTGATAGAACTGACAGTTGCTTTATAAAAGAGAGCTGAGCTAACAATAAACTGATAAATAGATTCGTAGAATCAGTATGTGTGCTCAGTAAAGTGGGAAAGGGACTTACAAATGGACTAAACTTCTGATACTGTCAATAGGAAGTAGCAGCAGAGAAAGACAAGATTTTCTGTACTTTTACATGCTTAGCAACATGAGGAGTATATTACGGTGTCTTAACAGACAGTTCAACTTAAAAACTTAGCAAAATATCTTACTTGGAATGTCTTCCTCCCTTGACAGCTGCATGAAAATACTTTGAGAATGATATTTATAAAAAATTACTAGGGAAAAACTCCACTGGAATTCTTTTGGGAATTTATGTATCTTCTTGCAAATTATAACAGAAGAACACAAATCCAACAATAGATCTTGAGGAATGTCTATTCAACATTGAATAGAACAGGTAAGATAAACTGACCAAAAATAAAGTTATAAAAGGAATTAGTCAGCTGTTTCTCAAACCAGAATTAGTAATCAACAGACTGTCTGTCCAAGGGATATATGCTTTAAGATTTGACAGCTGACTTCTGGAAGAAGACTCAGTGATGCCAAAAACTGATTCCACTTAAGAACCGTAAAACTTCTATCTGTTCTGGTAAGAGAGCTAGAGGGATAATACTGTTGAGTTTTCCCCCTTCCAGAAATGGTTTCAGAGTACTTCTAGAAAACGAGTTGTTACTCACAAATGTCAGCACCTTAATTAACAGTTAAATTCATTTCATCATTAACATGCCGTTTAGTTGTATGCACCATTAGCTTTTCAGTTTCCAGTTTAGAAATAAATTGTGACTGAAAATTAGATGACCTAAATATTCCCCACATAAATAGAAGTGACCAGTACTGAAGCACAGAATCAGACTCTACAACTCAAGAAGAGCTATAAAGCAGGTATGTTTATTACGGCGCCGGGTGCAAGGGGGATCATTCCTCCTAACTTGCACACTGAGGGGTTAAGCAAGCAGATATTTATTACACACAAACATGCATATTCATTAGGTTCCCGAGAAAGTGGTGGGGATATTACAATTAGTTTAGGTACTCATTATCATAAATCTCCTCCCTTTTGGCGCTTGCACACTGCCCTCCCATGGTCGTGGGCAGGGGTCTTCAAGATGAAGTAAGCAGTCTTCCTCATGTGGGCAGGGGTCTTCAAGATGAAGTAAGTAGTCTTCCTCAGGGTGCACTTTTCACCTTTGGCACAGTTGGATACCCCAGTAATTCACAATTAGCTGAAAGAAATACTGCGTTCCAGAGTTTTGTTAGATGGCTCATCCCGTCGTTAGGGGTTAGCGAATTGGAAAAGGCAATTGTGAATATCTCCGCTGCAATAGAAGAAGTAGAAAATCGAACTACTGAGGCTATTTTAGCATTACAAGATGAAATAACCAGCCTATCTAGAGTGGTACTCCAAAATCGAGTGGCATTAGATACACTGTTAGCATCCCAAGGAGGAGTTTGTTCTGTAATCAATGAAAGTTGCTGTTCTTATATAGATCAGAGTGGCAGGATAGAAACTGATTTAAAAGAAGTCTGGAAACAAACTAGGATATTTCATGAGGTGGCCAAGGATGACACCTCTTGGGGATTTGAGGAGATACGGAAAAAACTAACCTCATGGTTACCGAATCTCTCCTGGTTGAGGCAGCTGGCTGCAGGAATCTTAATCCTAATTGTTTTAACCCTAATTACTTGTGGCATGATACAGTGTTCTTTTTGGTGTTGTAAAAAGTCTGTAATTGATTATGAGGACTGGAAAATGTAAGATGTAAGGTCAGACAACAAGTTGAAAGTGGTAAATATTTTGCCAGAACTCCTGAGTAAAATTGAGTTATATAGCAAAAGAATTTGCAAAGGTAAAAGAAAAGGGGGGACTTGATATAACGAAAACAGGTGCCAGGAAAAGAAAGGGTTAAAACACTCTTAATTTAACTTAGGTCTAAGAGAACAAGGTTTGTGTTGTAAGTCTGTGGTGTGATAACAGAATTTAGCAGTCTTACTAAGAAGAGTGAATTATTTCTTTTCATCCTTCTAATGAGTGACTTCTTTCTTACCATCCTTCTAATTTATCAGTAAGTTTGGAGGCAGTGACTCCCAAACATCTGCTAGCTTGGGATACTCCTTGTCTCCCCATCCTGTCCTGCTTGCAATAAATTTTGTACCAAGGTCACACTGCTCTAAATCTTTGCCAGCTATCAGAAACTTGCAGATACTGCTGGTTTCAGCTAATTGTGAATTACTGGGGTATCCAACTGTGCCAAAGGTGAAAAGTGCACCCTGAGGAAGACTGCTTACTTCATCTTGAAGACCCCTGCCCACGACCATGGGAGGGCAGTGCACAAGCGCCAAAAGGGAGGAGATTTATGATAATGAGTACCTAAACTAATTGTAATATCCCCACCACTTTCTCGGGAACCTCATGAATATGCATGTTTGTGTGTAATAAATATCTGCTTGCTTAACCCCTCGGTGTGCAAGTTAGGAGGAATGATCCCCCTTGCACCCGGCGTCGTAATAAACATACCTGCTTTGTAACTCTTCTTGAGTTGTAGAGTCTGATTCCGTGCTTCAGTACTGGAAGGTAACGGTCCAAATGTAAAAACTGAAAAGACTGGTTCTGCAATTAAATGCTCCCAGAAATGTCTTAGGACAGTACACTTAGTACCCTGCAAGTGTGTGTTAGCAAGCTGATAGTCAGATGTCTTTCTTTCTCTACACACCTTCCCATAGAATCTAGCTGTTTTCCTGTTTCCTAGTGTTGTCCTGTTTAAGATTCACTGTATTCATAACTTTTAAACTTAGATTTATACTGAATAATCCTTGGAGACCAAGAGAGAGAAGGGAGGATTTATATCAAACATTCACATGAAAGCCATGCATTCTTTAAATTATTTGGATAATTTACAAGCTTGATTTGTATTATAAAAAACCAAATAGCTATTTGGGGATGCAGTCATAGAATCATAGAATCATAGAATAGTTAGGGTTGGAAAGGACCTCAAGACCATCGAGTTCCAACCCCCCTGCCATGGGCAGGGACACCTCCCACTAAACCATGCCATCCAAGGCTATGTCCAACCCCACCTTGAACGCCGCCAGGGATGAAGCATTCACAACCTCCCTGGGCAACCCATTCCAGGGCCTCACCACCCTTACAGTAAAGAATTTCTTCCTCAGATCCAATCTAAACATCCCCTGTTTAAGTTTAAACCCATTACCCCTTGTCCTCTCACCACAGTCCCTAATGAAGAGTCCCTCCCCAGCATCCCTATAGGCCCCCTTCAGGTATTGGAAGGCTGCTATGAGGTCTCCACGCAGCCTTCTCTTCTCCAGGCTGAACAGCCTCAATTTTCTCAGCCTATCTTCATACGGGAGGTGCTCCAGTCCTTTTCTTCCTTCTTTCTAACTGCTGTTACTAAAAAAACAACCAAGTAAAAATGTGTAGAATTCAGCATATCTATTTTTATGACTTCCCTTTGTTCTTCAATTTAAATACTTGATAAAATTATTTACAGAAATTAAAAACTCACCTCACTAAAACTGCATCCCTTTCACTAAACGCACAGTGATACAGCTGTAGCTGGAAGCTCAGATATGGGCTCTACTCAAGGTTTGTCATTGTGGCACTCTGCTCCCCCCGTTGCTGCTCCCCAGGTCCATGTTCCCACACTTGCCTTGCCCTCATGTGCTGCATCTACCACTGGGCTTTACTGCTTGCACCACTTTTGCTTTCTTTTCCCAGGGTTTTCCAAAGCAGCTCTTCTGAGACTACAATGGATCTTCGTTTCCCAACTTGTTCAGCCATCATCATGTCACCATGTCTGACCGATCTGTTGGAATTCCTACAGAATTCACCTGTCAAAAATTATAACCAGGTTAGCTAAGGGTGAGACTTTCCAGAAGCTAACAGCTTGGCCTAAGATATAGATTATTTCCCTTAGGAAAGGGAAAAAAACTCTCAAAAAACGAAATAATGAGAATTCCTTTACAGTGCAATTCCTTTTGTCAGATTTCAGGCTCCTTCCCAGGATTTCCCCTAACCTCTTCCTTAAAAAGAATTACATGTTTTATCAGATGCTTACTGCAAAAGTAGAAGAAACTTGTACAGCAATTTTCAGAATGAACTGTAAATATATGATAAAGTTGTAGACAGTTGACACAAACACGTAGCAGGAAACACTAGGCAATTTAAACTCTAGGCAGCACTTCAAGCACAGAACAATATGTAACTGTGCAGATGGAAGTAAGGAGCTTTGTAAGAGTACTGAAATTAAAAGAGGGCTGGCTGTGAGGTAGAATTGTAACTTTCCTGTGGACGTTTTATAGAATTGTTTTAATAAGATGTAAAAATGAGAACAGCAACTGCTGCATAATTTAAAGTAGGCTGTGAAACTTCCTCCTTTAATGGCAAAAGGTACAGCAAACCTCTCACTTCTTAATATGAGAAAAGATGGTTTAATGAAGATGAAACAATTTAAAAAATTAATTTTAAGATTATAGCATTTCTGTTTGTGTTTATCTACCATTTTATGTTTCTACAAATATATAAAACATTATTTCTAATAGTTTGCAAACCCAGGATTAACAGAGTAAGATAAATAGCAAAAAATCAATTCTGGTCATTTCTACCGAATAACATCTGTGTTTTCTTTAAAAATCTTAGATGTGTTTTTTTGTTTGGCATTTGTATTTTCAAAGGGCTTGGCATTTTTTTTCTGTCATCCTAAATACTTACAAGATTCTGAAAAAGCAAATTAAGAATGATTTTTCAGACAAACTAGTAACATAAATGTATTAAAAGTCATTCTACAGGCTTTAGTCAGTTCCAAATGCACTATTTTATTTTCTTTTGCAATGTGGTATCTGCAGTGAATCAGTAACAAACATCCTTTAAGAAGCAATAAGACTGTTAAACAAAGAATCATTTCTAATATATAATTCAGTCCTATAAAGAGATGTGACACCATGATATTTATATTTGACTGGGAGCTCACAGAAATAAAGACTCTGCGTGTGTGTATTATCTGCATCCAGGCATCACCTCATACAGTAGGTTTGATTTCTAAACAGTGAATCCTGTTCCTTAAAGTTTAATATATCTAAATGTAGTGTATTCAATTTTTGCTATTGCTGTTAACCGGAACATTTTCATGCTCTTCCTTTGCCTGAGAACTCTACTCTTACCATCATCTCACCATACCAAGGTGATCTTTCCCCTAGGAACTGAAGACAGCCTGAAAAACAAACAAACAAAAAGCATCCGTGTCTTAACTGGAAAAGTTTGAGCTAAAACTTCCTGGGCCTGAAATGTCATGTTCGAACAAGAGACCAAGTTGTCAATTCAAGTATTTCTTCAAAAGGGATTTTTCAGAAAATTTTTGACTGTTTAACTACTTCACATCATTGGACATTTTTTTTTCCCCTGACTCAGCCTAAATTTTGATTTATTAAAAACAAAATAAAAGAAGTACCACTGAATTACACACCTGAGCCAACAGTGCTGCACAATCCCTTGTGGTTGTTCGTCCCTCTGGGCTGGAAACCTCCCTGCTTTTATCTGATAGCAGTATCACTACGTGGTGTGCTACAATTGATGACGCCTTTCACTTAATCAACAGAACACACACAGACACACGTACATTTCAGGATGATAAACATTTGCCTTTGGCATTTGTAAGTAGAATTTGCAAGTACAGGCACATTTCATTTCTAGCCCATAGAACAGCTGGTGTGCTACATACAAGCCCAAAAATTTCAGTCGTATCTACTTTTGCATAAGGTTTTGTTTGTTTGTTTCTCCTCCGAGAATACTTACATTTATATTACCTATTCTTTTGTACTATCTCTTTAATCTTTGCAACTACGCTATAAAACAAACAGAAAATCAAAAACTTGTGCTGTAGTCAGAGATGTAAAAAGTACACCTGTAAAATACTGATACCCATTTTTGCAATTTGAACTTTTACAGGACTGAAATATGATTCAATATTAATACACTCATTTAAACTGTAACAAAAATACCCAGAAAACCTCAAACTACTGAACGTGGTATTTTTTACCATGCATTCGCCATGTGTCCATATTAGTTAGAGAAAGGCTGAAACAAGTAGCCGTTTTGTTTTTTTTCTCCTAAAAAAACCCCAATGCATGAAGTATCAGACACCAGTCACTAGTTAGATTTGTAAACCTTTGGAGTAAAATATTTAATAGGATAGATGTTGTAATACAAAGTTTTATACTTAATATTAAAAAAAATAAACTGAGTTATGTGAACTGTAACAAATTTTGTACAACATGAAAGGTAAATAATGAGGCAGAGTCGCTGTTTATTGCCTATATTGATGTATTTATGGAATTGTCATCTGGTTCGTTATTCACAAGGGTAATATTTGAGTTTTTAATAGATTTTAAGTTCTTAAACAGCTGTCCTACAATCCATTGATACTTAAAACCGCATACATTTTCGTAACTGCTTTATAAGAAGATATTAAGCTTGATGTGGAACACTGAACACCACTGTGAAATATATCCTGTACAAAATGAATACTGTTTCTATTTAGACACAATTTTATTCTTAATTATTTTCAGTTTTATTTAAGAAACAAATAGTCTAATTGAAGTGATTTAGATTTATGCCCATACTTGACTGTGTGCATTTTAGCTTCTGCTGTTTTGTTTGTGGAGTGCATGAAGTTAAGATGGATAGCTCAGGCCCTAGGTATGTTTAGCTTAAAGATACCTCTACAGTCTCTTGTGAGCAGAAAATATGTTGAATTAGCATATAGATTTTGACTTAAAGTCAAAAAATGGAGTAAATCAGTGTAATATGACTGAAAAAATAAGGATTGAAATTAGGCCCATTCAAAACTACTTCTCATCATGAAGGTCCTACAGGTAAGTATCTAAATAAGCCACATAACCAAAGCAAATGTTTCAAAATCAAGATTTCAGTTACCCATACTTCATACTGAAACAATTTACTTCTCTTTTGGAAGACTTTCATTAAACAAATAGCACAGGTGGTAAGTTTATGTCATTTCTGCTTCTCTTAACATATTTAGAGACATAAGGATATGCCTGTTAATAATACAAATTTTGATTAGCCATTAGATTAAAAAGATGAAGGACATATGTGAATCATTTATAGCTTCTTAATTCCCTGTGATGGATTCAGGTCATGTTTTCTGTTATATCAAACCTGATTGCCAAATTGTCAGCTCTAATGCAAATCTCACTTTTAATCTCCCCTGCAGCCCAATTAGAAAATTATTTTTTGATCAAGTTCCTAGATTTTCAAATGATATTTTCATTATAAATTGCAAACCTTTGTAGGTAGCTAGGGCTTGGCGGTCGGAAGATGTCGCACTGTCACGGAAAGACAGAGCCCCTCTCCAGGTAGCTGATAGTGTTTAGCTTGGGACGTAAGCAGATGGAAGTGACGTTGTAAACCCAAGCTATATAATGCGGTGTCACTCTGCAATAAACGCCATTTGCCGTCCACCACATTGGTGTCTGCGTGCTGATGGACCCCGCGATCGCGAGTAGGTGATTGCCTGTGCCGTTTCCTGAACCAGGTCACCGTGCCTCGCAGAGGCAACAAACCTTGGCATTTGTTATGTACAAATAATAAAAACTTCTTTATAGGGTACTAATAAAAAAATGCAACAAATTCTTAGAAATTAAATAAGCCCTTCCCATGCCCAGAATCTGAAGAGGACTACAAAGTTACACAGTGCATGTAAGGAAAGAAAGAAATAAAAACTTCAGTAATCTAGAAACTGATCTTACTGAAGCAGCGAATACGCAACCACCAAAGAACACTGTTACTGCTTTGTTTGCAGATGCAGTCTGGAGATAGTCTGTAATCTACCCACAAAAATTAAGTGTATACATTCTGTGAACAGATCCAAAAAAAAATCAGGTTTTCTTCCTCCAGGTAAAACCCCTTTTCTTGCTGCAGTTTGTTAAAACAAGGAAGTTTTAAAACCTAAGATCAGGATTGCCTACCTTTAACTTGAGAAGGCATGCAAACTGACCAGAACTTCAGGTGACCCTGCCAATAGTTTTTTTCCATTCTATGAACACACCAAAACAACAACAACAAAACCCAAACCACCAAGATTCTACATCCTAAAGCCATGTTTAATTCAATTTTAAAACAGAACTGTGCTTTATAGAACATTTCATGTCTGCTGGTAATTACAGTGTAAAAGGGTCTTGCAGTCACTTCTGCCTGTTTCATCCTTTAAGACTTGCTTTGCAGCAGATAAATTCTGATGATCTGGTCTGATGATCTGTTGCTGCAGACTAGACTCACACCGTCAGCTTGCTGTCACTCATGCAGTCCAGCAGCTCCTCATCCCATGTATGATTCCTTCTGCCCGGGATGTATCAGCAGCTTGTAGGCATCCAATCCATTGCAGTACAGCAAAACAGAATATACAATCCATCAAATGTAAACATCTTTCATTCAGACAAGTTATCTTTGCCTCTGTTAACCACATATGCCACCACATACAATAGCTGATTGTGGAGGACAGAGTATTTGGGTATCAGTAAAACAAGACAAGCAACTGCAAACAGCCCAGATATTAAAGGTGGGGGGCAGGAGGGAAAGGGTTGAGGAAGGGCATGGGGGGAATAAACCCAAGAGTTTAACGCATACTCCAGGTGTTTGTTAGTTATTCATACCACTCCTCTGGCAAACCATCTTGCCTGATGGGCATGTGAAAGGGACACAAAAAACAGAGGAAAAACTCAACACTGATAATAAAGGAGGCTTGCTTCTGAAAAGCAAAGTCCTGTCATGCAACCATTACAGAATCAGAAGACATTGGAATGTCAACTTTCCCAAGGAATGCAGATAGCATTAAAATGGTTATTCATAATGACAGTTTATCACTAACATTCATTCACAATGTGCTTCTCCCAGCCCTAGCACACCCTGTCTTCCATACACCTACTAACACCACATTTATTTTGTGTATGTCACTGTCAAGAACTGGTTGACAGTCGGATGGGGCAAGTTTAACTGTGTACCTTTCAAACCCTACACTTGCTCACAGTACCATCCGGACTGCCACAGTTTATATAATACAATCTACTCTGTTTCTATATAATCAATGACCACATCAGAAATAGAGCATTCACACTGCATTATGAAACAATAAAAAATGCACACCAAATTGGCATGCAATTTTTAAGTTACACTCAAATGCCTGGGGTTTTTTTGGCTTTAGATGTATTTCAGAAATGAGTTATCTGATGAACAAAGAAATTGATGCATGCTTTCCAAATCTCCAAAACAGCAGAAAGACATTAATCACATTTTTGCCTCTCAGTTGTTATAACCATGATGAATGATGTACTCTTTGAGAAATGTTGCTGATTCACCCAGTAAATTGTGTGCTCTACAGTAGGTCTCATCCACAGATATGCTGACCTTCAGGGTGTTCCTGACAGGCTCAGTTATCAAAATCTTTTTCTGGCACAAACACTACTCTTCCAAAACTGTAACTTGTTCATTTGTAAAAAAAGGCTGCCAGTAATTGTGCCTTCTTATAACCTTCCTGTCATTCTTTTTTCTATGTATAACTCTGAAAATAGAATGTTACACTGAATTGTAATGATGTATTTAGTGAAGTAACCCATTCTCAATGTCATAAACACAGTAATAACTTCATTTAAAATGAGGGCAAGCTGTAACTCTGTTCAGCACATTGAAAGCTGGTTATTCAGAAGAGTTAAGCTTTTCATCATTTACATAATTTAGTGCTAAATAGAAAAAAAATAAAAGGGCTTTATTTCCAATAATCGGTTAAAAATATCACACTTTTAAATGTGAACAGATCATCTTTAATGATCCAGTGATCTTTCTCCTTAAGAAAATGTTACTTTTTAACCCTCATGTTTTAGCAAAACCAAAGACTTGTACACTTAGTATTAGATATTTCATCTTTAATAAAGACTATAAAAAGAACACTAAGTTAGTCAAGGAAGACTGCAGTGCTATGAAGAGTTAATTTTTTAAGTATATTGCTATACTGACATTTAATTCACTGTTACTGAACACTTCCATGAATACTTATGCAAGTGATGTGAAAGATGAAATGTGGAAAATTACTTACAGTTAGGTCCATTTTTGTCTTTGTAGTCTCAGAGGAGTTGCCTATGAACAATAACATACCTATTTGAAAGACATTCAGCAGTGATAATTGTAGGTAACATCATTTGACTGGAGAAAGAAATTATTTTCTACTCAACGCATGATCCACTGCAACGATACCCCATTCCTGTTACTGCTGAATTCAGGTAACTATTAGCTCAAAATGCAAATAAACTTCTGCAATGGCAAACCAACAGATTCTCAATAGATGCAATTATCTATAAGAGAAAGATTTCTGATAAAATTATAGGTTCATAGATAATACTTTGAGGAGCCCATCTTAGCTGAGCACATGCACACTCACAGTAATACGCATTTCTACAGCAAACAACAAATAGCCCGCATTCTTTATTTAAGAGGTCATATTGATTTCTGGAACAGTTGTAGTTAAGTAGCTACATTAAGAATGCATGCATCTTAATTATAACCAACTCAAATGTGCAATACTTTTTAATGAGGGTAAATAAATCAATCAGCATAAATTAAAAATGACAGAGGCTCAGAACAAGACATGCTGTACCTGACACCTTCAGTCTATGAAGAGATAATATAATAATAAATTGTTGGAATATAGTGTCTAGTAACTGCAGGTTACATACTATACTGCTACAGTAGTCCCATAAAATATAACTGTTTTTATTGCTAAGATGATTTTGTCCCTCGTTTGTTAGACTGAGCTTTGACAAGTTATCTTCATGTATTTTTTCCTAATTCAAGTTACAATTTTTATTTGTTTCACTGCTACCTGACCTGACTAGGACAGAAAGAATATCTTAAATATAGGGTAGGAATATATGAGTAAAACAGCATCTACATCTGTCCTCTGGTGACAGTAAAAAAAAATAGTTATCTGAATCAATAAATATATAATGTGATCATGTCTTGGTGCAAGAAAAATGTATGGTTTGAATTGCTCTGAAATTTAAAAACAAATATGGAGGAGTTTTAGAGTTTTTTTTTTTTTTACCTGTTTAACATTCTTATACAGAGAATATTTGGATATTTGGGACTAAAAGTTCTTTTTTTTTGTTTGTTTGTCTGAAATGACAGGTCTTATGTCCATGATCTAGATTTTGTAAAAACAGCTGATATTTTCAAGAGAGCGTCTATGAAGAACATTCCAATTCTGTCTCTTTTCAGTATTTCCTGCCAAGATGATGTGTTCTGTAATTTGTTTTCATCAAGAAGCAGTATTGGTTACATTAAAACAAGGCTTCAATGATTTTACAAAACCTTCATGAAATTAATTCATATTCCTTTAATTAAAATTGTCACCCCATCATTCTTATTGATATAACAACTTCTTCAGTAGCTGTACTGCCTTAATTCAAAAGGTTAGTGAGAGCAGCAGTTATTATATCTGACCAAACATTAGAAGCATTTTCAACTTCTCTGTTATACTGCTAGAATATAAACTACACCAGGCAAAACATATTTAGATAGACTCCTTTTTCTGATGCTGCATTTTTCTTACCCTAAATGGCATGGCAGTGGTATACCAACTGTACAGACTGGGTGCCAGCTGTGCTTACACAAAAGTAAATAAGTTTCCATAGAGTCCAAATTATTTCCATGGCCAGTTCCTAAATCTTGTAGCATCATATACCTTAAACCAGGTATAATGAGAAAAAGAAGGTACTCTGACAGTCCAAAGAAATTGCACATCTTTAATCAGCTGATTGCCTGCATGATTGATCCTGTTCATCAAGACAATGGCATTAGAGCTGTAACACAGAAAGAAAACATGCAGATCTCTAATACTTGTTCCTATGATAGATTTAGCTCTAAGCCGGACAGAATAGAACAGTAAAGAAAAGGAAAGAAAATATCTTCGAATAAACAAGTATGAGATAAAAATGTTTAAAAAGAACACTAAGAACCCAAATAAAAAAAGCCCCTTTTTGATAATAATACACGGTGTTTGTTTCGTTTACCCATACGCCCAGAAGCATCTTGTCAGTGCATGATGACAACCAGGCTGCTCCCTAAGGGTGGGCAGCCCACAGGGCTGAGGCCATGCTGGGACATCAGCTCATGGCCGATGTGCAGGCTCAGGCCCAGGAGGGGAACCAGGATCAGGGACAGCCCCAGAATAGCTAGGCTGTGGGACAAGGATGGGCCCAGGACATCATGGGCCCAGGAAATGCCCATGTCAGCAGGCCCCATGGCTGGCAGAGCCTGGTGGTGGTGAATCTGGAGACAAACACTATATGGTGTCATGTGGCAGGCCTGAGGACCCCAGGGAAACTGACATGGGCTTAGGACCACATGGCTGAGAGGACGCCCCTGGGGAGGCTGTTCTGGGCATAAACATGCTCAGGGCCCTGACATTTTCTTTATTAACAGCATACTGACAGTTAATATTATCATAACCATATATACATCTTGTCAAATTAAGTAAATAATCTAATTTACTTGAGCTTTCAGATTGATTGTTATGCCATGATTTTGAAGCCACAGGTCGAACAGGCTGGCTGCACAGATCCAGAGAGTGCAGCGGTGTGCCAGCAAGTTTGCACCATCACTTCGCTCACCCCACCTTTTGCTCATGGGTGTGGGTCTATAAATTGTTGACACAGCGTGCATGTTTGTTCACACCTGAGTTCCCCTTTGGAGCAAACCAGCTGGGGTCCAGGGGAGCTAGCTAGCCACAGACTTCCACACTGAATTGACAAAGCAACAGAGGAACTTCAGTACTATATAAAGAACACCTTTCAGAAAAGAAGTCCATCTTTGCACTGAAAAATTAATGTTAGCAATATTATAAATGAGTATGTTAGCAATGAATTATAAATAACTACGATTTTGAATCCACTTGGACTTCTTTGAAACAGCAGGATTGAGCCAACAAACAATGTCAAGGTATGCAAGTGGAAACCGGCTGCAAATACACTTCCACTTCTTGCTGTTTTCAGTGCACTCAAATTAAATCTTAAATTCATTCCAACATTACATTCTTTGAGATTTATAGACAAAATTCTATTGAAGCAGCTCCACTCTCACAGCATTTAACAATAATTTGATTCCAGAAAAGCTTCTAGAAAGTGATAATGTCAGGAGGGTTTTGTAGAAATAGCAGGGAAAAAGATAAATAAAAGAAGTTAACATTAAGGAAGATAAAATAGGAAAAGTGAAGGAAACAAGCAATTATGGATAAACGTTCAATACTTAGACTCAACTGTTATACATATGACAAGGGCATTAAGAGCTAATCGATAGAAAAAGGATATTAACTAACAATGTATTAACACTTGGGTTATCCCTGTAATTACTGCCTAGCAGAGACAAAAATCTCAATGCTTACTCTGTAAAAACAAGCTCCTATATTTGATTTCTGAAGAAACACAAGTTTTATGCTTAAGAAATGTAACATACAAAATTTCCTTATGCAAATATAATTGTGGAAAGGGTTCATTGGCTGTTTAGAGTGAAAGGGTTAATGTGTTTTCAAACCTTGGAATGTATGAAGATGGTATTTCTCAAACTTTCTTTTTTTAATTGAAGAAAAACTTCAACTTTAAGAAAAACCCAAACCAAACCTAACTCTCCCAAATAGTATTAACTATAAAACAATAACATTGCAAAAAATTCTATTAATAACAAGTTAATAGGTAAATTATACCTTAGTTTCAGCTCTCTGAGTTTATTTTTATTTGTGTGGAGTATACAGTCTTCAGGTTCCCTAAACTCCCAGGCTGTCTGGCTAAGAGACTGTTGAAATCTTTTTCATGATGGGACAGCATTATTACTGCTTTGCTTTGAATAACTGCATACTTTGTGAAATATCTTTTACTGAGATTTACACTTTTCATGCCAATAAAAAGACCCAACAGTCTTAATTACAGAGCATCTTACAACAGTGATGTACCAGCACTAAGACGTTATGAAGCTGTACGAGCAGCGTCCACACACAATGTTGTGCAACATTGGCCCTGAGAATTCTAAAGGTCATCTTCACAGGAGGACAGATGGGTATCAATAGTTCATTGAGCACTACTGTGTATTACTTTGAAATACATTTGGTACTAAAAGCCCTACTGCTGAAAATTGTTCCTGTCACAAAATATTGTGCTCTAATAGTATGAGAGTGTAACCAAAATGAACAGGATTGGTTTTCTGTCTTTTATTATTTTTTAATCTGAGATGAACTGGATGAGAAACAGAAAGCAATTCTCATTACAATCCAAAAATATTAATTTCATAGATGAGAAGATACAATTTGTTCAGCTGCTTCTTTCCAGAAACTTTATGTAGATTATGAAAAAGGTTTCAGTGCTTTCATAATCCTTACTGCATTCATCAGCCACCAATTTTTGTCTAGAATTCATTGTTTTGAAAGAAATAGCATCACTTCATAGGAATAAGACTCATCCTAATTTTAAAGATATTTTCCTGCAACTTTAACATGTGAACTTTACTAAAAATTTAGCATTTTTAAAGGACATTGCAAGAAACTGAATTAGTCCAGTAGATGTTGTAGCAAGAATGGAACATGTAAAAGCTTGCCTGCTATCTAAAGATAACATTACAATCTGCATCTCTAAGTATATAATTACAGAATTAAATCTAGGCAGACAAATTATAGATTTTTTCCTATCCCCTGGTTCTTCCATTTTTCCAAGAGTAATACTGTCAGAGATGTAAGCAGTAATAGCCACAGAAAAGCGATAGTACAAAGTACTCTGTGTTCAAATGTTGATTTTGATTTCCTTACCTGTATGCAAGATTCCATACATTCTATCAAAAAACCTGCAAAAAAGACAAGAAAGCAAACAGGACTTTTTACATACACATATACATACACGTGTATATATATTGGCCATTAAGAACTTTGTGAAGTGAAAATTATTTGAAGATGTCCAGACTAAGCTTCCAGCCATTAGAAAACTTGAGAAATCATAGCAAATGCATTGCGTATTTTGATACTATTAATTCATATACTTTAAATGGGAAACCACTGTTCCCTTGTAAAAGGTTCACATGCATAATGGCACAGGTGTGCTTTAACTACAAAACAGTCTCGTCTCTTCCAAAATTACTGAAGCCCTGAATATATTTTCCTGCATCCTGAACATCCATATATACCTGTGTTCTCCTGCAGCTTAGTGTCTCTAACCAGCATCTCTTATTTTGTATAATTATTTTTCTACATTGTTGTAAGAATATATATTAATCTACTTGTATAACAATAGTTTTAATGCAATGAATATTGCAAAACTGTAGACTGGGTGGACCTGGGATTCCAGTAGATCAGAGACACGAATAAAACACTTACAGTTCAAACATTTTCAGTCAGTCTCTGAACCTCCCTCAAGTTACTGGTCCCAGGAAGCCCTGTGGCTGACCACCTTGTTACACTGCTGAAGGGTAAAAAATGTTAACCTGGGAGGAACCAAGCTCTTCAGAAGGATGAAGTTCAGTTTTTAACAGCACCTAGAAACTATTTAGCAGACATAAGGGAATATTCCTCTCATGTACTCCCACTTACACAGCTTACCAATAGGATATAATCCCTGCATCAGCACCCGGGCTGATAAAGCAAGCTGCCCGAATACTGGTTTATTAAGGTGTGACACTGAGTAGCCATTCACCTACTCTGGAAAATACAGTTTCTACTATCTGTTATCTTTCAAGAAAATGTTTTCTTAAACTCCCCATACTTCTTATATGCATATTATTCTGTGGTCCACACCTGAAACAGTCAGTATAAAAGTTACACAACACAACTTCTGTATATGCCACGTTACTGCATGTTACTGCATGTAACTGCACAAACTGGGGGAAGAAATGTACCCTATAGATGGCAGCCTAAGCATACTGGAGAAACTTCAGTGAGCCATCAAGTATAACCACTTAAACCATTTATGATAACAATGAATTCATAAAAATAATTACAACAAAGGAAATTAAAAAATGGCACAACTCCTTAGATCACATCACCCAGCAGCACTTTTCAAATGTCTTTTAGTCTTAGTGGCTTTTTATTGGTATTGTTAACAACTACAGGCAGTCTTCCAGCAGGAGGATTCACTCTTCCACAGCTCCTCTTGCAGGGTTTACACATTATCAGGAAAGATTGAGAGACTTCTGAGTTACTTTAGAGCAAGTGTAAGCACACTGTACTTTAAGGTTGGACTTCTGTTAAAATATATTTTAATATTTCAGTGCCCTAGAGCAAGATAAAGCATTTGAGCAGCTGAAAACAGAATAATTTGTCAGTTTGATTTAAATTAGCCAAATATCATATTTTAATTAAAAAAGTCTTTTTAGAGTTACTTGCATTCAGCATACTGAACATCTTTGAAAACCTTATCTGTAGACAGAGAATCGTGTCTGAAATTTTTCCACTATGAGCAGCCATGTTGGATAAGGTTACTTATTGAGGAGTTATAGCATTTGAATTACATTTTAAGCATTTCCAAACACATTTTCTTAAGACATACAGCAATCCTAAACACCATTTAAAGTGAATTAATGAAGATTATTACAGTGTAAGGAAGCATCTGACACTTCAGGATATGGCGCTAGAAAGGTTTATGCATATTTTTGCACACATTTTATAAGCCTACTGAGTGAATCTTGTACTTCAGCCGTTGTTTTTGGACATGAAAGAGTTTGAAAATCCTATTAACATCTTTGTGGAAGTGGTCTAGTGGTACTGCTGCTACATAATAATGTATTTTGCATTATCACTTATTATAGCAAAATCCTAACTTGTGAAGCCAAGGGAATTCCTGAAATGATGTTTGCAAAACTATTTTCCTTTCCTTGCAATATTTTCCATTGCATGTATTACCTTATTGTGAAAATATAATGGAGTGCGTGACATCTGCCTATCTCCTTTTCTTAAAATAACATCCTTTTGTGCACGTAATTTGTGTCAAATTTACTTTTTGCATAGTAGTTCTGCAGTCTTTCTGAATCACAGCATTATTTTTTTCCCCTGGAGTTATTTAGCATCTCTGCTTTAAAGAAAATTGGTCTTAGAGAAAGTCAAAGTTTTAGTCTCAATTACCAAAAGACTTTATTAGAAGTAATGGATGTAGAGAGCAGTTTCAACAGTTTTCCTATGTAGCCCATGATTCTTTCTAGTACAACCTTTCAACAAAGTGAATCGTGAGTCTCTGTGTATTTAGCAATACAGTGAACAGAGCATGTTCACGATTTTTAGATTCAAATCCTACTAGTGACACTCCATTTTGAGGTGGATCTACTTATTATTTGTCTGCAATGAATACTAAACCACTTTTAATCCTAATCAGAGTAACAACAAAGGTTTTATTAGAAAACAAACCAGGAAGATTTTTTTTTTAAATCTTGGAAAATTTGAAAAGACTAGGATAACATATATGGAAAGGGAGATATTCCATATTGCAATGCCGCTTTTGTCCCTGCAGGGGAATCTTGTTTTCACGTCTGGCTGTAAGCAACTCAGTGACTTCCTGAAACGCAGTAAACTCTGCACAGTCCACAGGAAATGCTTCTTGTTACTTCTGTGGCCTGGCTGCCTCTTCCCAGCTCCTCAAGCACTGTCAGTCTCAGCATCAGCTGTAAGCAGGATCCCTGGTCTGTACTGTATTTGCCTGCCCAAACCTGTAATCTCTTAATTTTTCTTTCCCTTGAGTTTGTTCCTTAACTTCCACAGGCATGCGAGCAACGTTCCCTCCCTCTAGAGAGGAACCTGTGTTGTGACAGACCTGAGTTGTGCAGAATGGCAAGCGCGACCTCTATTCATGCAAATGTAAGCAACGATGAATACAAATTAACTTCTGTGAATGAAATCCATCACGATTTCACTTTAATCTTATGCTTTTGTTTTTTTCTCCAAGATAAGCAGTTAACTTTTACAGTTCAGTGCCAGCAACAGTCAATTTCAAATTTGTAAATTGTAGAAAATCATGTAGGAATTTGAATCTTAAAAGCAGATTAGAACAGAAAAGAGTTACTATCAGGTTGGAAGAGTAAAACACAGCTGAAAGTAAGATCTTCAAGAACATTTTACAAACTCATGTTGTAAAAGTGAAATGTAACTAAAATGATGGTACTTTACAGTGCATCTGGTTCTATTCCAACTCTGAATTCAGCTAATATGCCTCCGGTGGGTTTTGGTGGCTTCCACTTCTTCAGAAAACTTACTGAGGGGAAATGCCAATGGAGAAAAGGGGGTAAAAATACAGAATCACAGAATCATTGGGGTTAGAAGGGGCCTTCAGAGATCCTCTAGCCCAACCCCCAAAAATACAGGAAAATACAGGAAATACTTGAGCAGCCAAAGTGACATTTGAGATGTCTGGCCTAGCCATGAAAACAAATAATAAAATTCATAAAACTATGTCAAAAAATTGTATAATTTTAATAAAAAGTAGGATCTCTTTTATGAACATGTTTTGATCTAATTTTTTTTCTTGTTAGTTTCTTAGATTTCAATTGCAGTTTTTTGAGTGCAGAAAGAGAAAAACATGTATGTTGAAAAACTGTGGTGTGTGTAATACACAAATAAGATGATGAAAGGCAAGAGTGTCACTGTTATTGTAATAGCTTCTATGAATTCACCTGCATAAATGTGTTTTGCTAATTTTCAACAATTGTCAAAAATCCTTCCTGTCAAGGCCACCATTCAAGACACCACAGCTGCCTGGCTGTCACATTTGTTTAAAATAGTTTAACAGAGTTAATGATACTACATGGTATAGTTTTCTAAGATCTTTCTGAATGGAGAGAAGCAAGTAGCTGACAACCTGCACTGCAGGAGTAGATACTGTGGTTCATTTACACGATCGTTCTGTTCTGTTCAATAATCATGCCTAACAACACTGCTGATTCTCACCCACTGGTCAGCAGTTAAGGTGCTCCATGCAGCAAAGGAGGAATCCAAACAGCAGCCTGTGCTACACACAGTTTTAGTTGATAAACTAGAAGAAACAACTTGTGACACTGGGTCTCAAAGCCCATCACAAGCAAATGGAAGATTCTGGCAATGTCTCTATACACTGCTGCTGGTGTGATCTAAAGTTCTTATTGTGCTCTAACTGCAAAGCTTTAACAACTGGGAAAAACAACACACACACTCACACACAGTGTTTTTGAACAATGTGCAGCAGACTGAGGCAACTGAGATGTAGCTATTCATTGATATCTACTAGTGTTGCCTCATTGGAACATCTGGTCCTGTTCTGTTTCTGCCTCATGAACTACAAAAATGAGTATTCCTTTTCCAAATCACAAGCCACAAGACCTAAATATTCTGTGATGAATTACTGCAGAAAAAAAATAATTAATAGAACATCTGCCTGCCAAGAAAATAGACTGTAAGTGACTAACATGTTACAGTTACGGGGCCAGATTCTCCCATTACTCTGGTAGCCAGCAAAGACCAGAAGGCAGATGGGTCAATCTGGCCAACAATTCTTTTATTATGGTGGAATTGTCACCTGGCACATCTCACCCAAGCAACCACCTCGTTCTCTCTGTGCAAGCTACAGCAAGCTGGATGCTCTTCAGAACCCTTCTAGCATCTGTCACTGTCTTTAGGAGATTGCGTGACTTTGAAAGTCTGGTACTAATCCACACAAGTACACAAGTCCCATGAACGGCTTAGGCACCACTGAAAACAGTTCTTGCATACCATAAAGTGATAATTCTGATGTCAAGCAAAAATGACTATTTTTATACATATGGTATACTGACTTCAGCATGATAATTTGAAAAAGTGAATGTTATGCCTAAGAATAATTAGCTTCAAATTATTATTTTTTTTATTATTATTTGGAATTCTTTTATTCCAATTGCATATGCAGTGTTTTTATTCCACTTCATCTTTGCATTTGCTTTCAGATGTCAAGTGTCATCTTCACTCTGATAAGAGGTCTTTTGATTTTCAAGATAAAAGAAAATGTTTGTTCTGAATAAATTCTTATTTTACAAATGAAGTGAATTGAAAACTTCTACTAATGACATGCTTCTCATTGGCAAATGGATCCCTTTACTGTGGTAATCAAATGAACCCTTTCTTCAAGTCAGTCCTCAACCATTTTTATAATTATCATCACTGTCCCCATTTTTCTCTCCTCCTCTGATGCGTAACTTGAAATATGTGTCTGTGAAAGCTTTCCAGTTGGTTTGCTGCAAGGAAACCAATGTACAGGACTCCTAGTGGAGTCACAAAGCTCCTGCTAACCACAGAACCATCATCCACAACAGACAGATAATCATGCAAAGATGGTTTCTTTCTCTGACTTCTCATTTTATCAGCAATTAAAAAGGGATATTTCAGTACAAGAAATACCATATTAAAATGGCTGTTTTGAAACAGTCTGTGATCCAGTGCACTGTCAGAAAGGAAGAAAAAAACTACTGATTGTGAGTGGTCAGCAACAGCTACTGCTGTACAGAATGTACGGGACATGCTACACTGAAGTAATTCACCACTGACATTGCATTGTTCAATTGCTGTAAATGAATTCAGGCACAGTCTCAAGACAACTCAGTGGCAAAAGTATGTATGAGGTCGTAATTTGGCCTATTATGTATAAAATGAAAAGAAACAGCTTAAATGTGAGTGCCTGCAGTGAAAGAGGAATATCTTGCAAACTGAAATGGCACCGGAAATCAATCTGACACTATGAATATGAAATCTTGGAGTAATGAATACGAAATCTAGGAGTGCCATTTACAAGACTGTAAAGAATAACTAGAGAGGACTAACATTTTCTGCTCTGTTATCTAACCCTTTAAAAAATGTCTCATTTAGCGATACTTGAGAGATGAGGTACTGGATTTTTAAACATGAAAGGTACAGCATCTCAGTTGAGATCTAAGGTCAAATCTCTTTGTAGAATTATTCAGAACACATTCACACTGTAAAATTAAAATAAATTAGGCCATTAAGTATTCTGATATGGATATGATACTTGCAATGAAATTGAAAAAGCAGTTTATGACCAAGATCAGTGGTTATTTCATTGACTTCCGATATAATAAAGTACTAAAGCATACCCAGCTGTAAACTTCTCCAAACTCAGGGGTTAAAGAAGCAATTAATTCCCTACTGTCTTCCCTGAGTCCCCCAGTCCCATATCCAAACAACTCTAAGGTGAAAGCTGAAGTTTAACACAAAATTCTGTCCAAGCCAGTCTGGTCAGAACTGGAACATCTGGACATAACCTAGCCGCTCGCAAAACAACAAATCCGCTGACAGGCGCCAAACCCACCTATTGTTAGAGTATGGTTCAAAGTGTCTGAAACTGTGACTGTACCAATTAACCAAGCAGAAACTTGGGGAGTTGGGTCATGCATGGGAGGGAAGGAAATCCTTCTCCTTTGAGCAATTTTTTTTGAATACAATAGCATATTCCCGTTGGAAGGGACCTAAAATCATCATTTAGTCCAAGTGCCTGACTGTTCCAGGGCTGACCAAAAGTTAAAGCCTGTTATTAGGGCACTGTCCAAGTACCTTGTAAACACTGTCAGACAGACTATTTAGTATTTAGTATTAATTACATAAACTAAATTCCGATTCTAAGAAAATGTAACAAAATCTTTAAAAGAGACACATTTGTTCTGATGTTTCTCCATAAAATACACTGCAAAAAACCTCAGCAGTTAATTCTGCTTAGCAAAAATACTGCTATTTGGAAAAAAACCTGAAGAATCTCACAAGTCCAGAGAGTCACTGAACCCCCCAACAAGGAGACAGTCAGAATGCAAACACTGAGCCAGCTCCGAATTAGTGTACAAGACCAAAAAAGACTTTGAAGGCAACTGGATATTTGTTTACAAATAAGTTAATACTTCCTGTTCTTAATAGTATTTTCAGATCTGTGAACACAGCCAATTCAAGCAACTTATAAAAGCAAAACATTATGTTTTCTCCAATTGCAGAGGCTGGGGGTTTGACCTAGAAGCATTTTTGTTTAGCTTTCTTTCAAATTGCTAGAAGGGCTTTTAGGGAGGCCCATAAAGCTTCAGAGATGGCTCCAGTGACCAGCAGAGGCTCACATCATATGTCATATACCGTGCTAAGAAAACATCTGTCCTAGCAGATTGACCTTTTTTACTTCATGGAAGTAGCCTCAGTCACTTCATGGGAAACTTTGATATTTTCTTTATAATTAATATTTTAAACAAATAATACGAACTTCACTGGCAAGGAAACAACATTTCCTCAATATCTGTGTCAACTGTTGGCCTCCAAGATATATTTTTGTATCAACCATCAATAAGCAACAGCAAAATATGTGAAAATGTCAGATCCTTTTTAGTTCAACCTTGCAAAACCCAAATATGTTTAAGAATTCCCCCTTGGCTTATTTAAAGCAATGATGGAATAGAAAAACATGTTTTGTTCTGGTTCTGTATAGGAACCGTTAAAATTTGAAGTTCAGAAGGCAGGACACACTGCGCTCAGTGACCTTTCATTATGGCATTTCAATTCCATTGTCAGAGCAATCCCAGACACAACTACAGGTTGGGCAGAGAAGAGACTCAGAGCAGCCCTGCAGAGAAGGACTTGGGGGTGGGGGTTGATGAAAAAATGAACATGAGCCGGCAGTGTGCGCTTGCAGCCCAGAAGGCCAACCGTATCCTGGGCTGCATCAAAAGGAGTGTGACCAGCAGGTCGAGGGAGGTGATCCTGCCCCTCTACTCTGCTCTCGTGAGACCTCACTTGGAGTATTGTGTGCAGTTCTGGTGTCCACAACATAAAAAGGACATGGAACTGTTAGAACAAGTGCAGAGGAGGGCCACGAGGATGATGAGGGGACTGGAGCACCTCCCGTATGAAGATAGGCTGAGAAAATTGGGGCTGTTGAGCCTGGAGAAGAGAAGGCTGTGTGGAGACCTCATAGCAGCCTTCCAGTATCTGAAGGGGGGCTTATAGGGATGCTGGGGGGGGACTATTCATGAGGGACTGTAGTGATAGGAGAAGGGGTAACGGGTTCAAACTTAAACAGGCGAAGTTTAGATTGGATATAAGGAAGAAATTCTTTACTGTGAGGGTGGTGAGGCCCTGGAATGGGTTGCCCAGGGAAGTTGTGAATGCTCCATCCCTGGCAGTGTTCAAAGCCAGGTTGGACAGAGCCTTAGGTGGCACGGTGTAGTGTGAGGTATCCTTGCCCATGGCAGGGGGGTTGGAACTGGGTGATCTTAAGGTCCTTTCCAACCAAACTATTCTATGATTCTATGAATTCAGTCGCCTGTGCAGAAAATTTCTGCTTTTTTTTTTTTTTTTCTGGGAAGTCTAGGGACATCATTTTTCTTTTAATCACAGAAGTGACTTGTGATTCCACACAAGACAGAATAAGTTAATGGGAAAAGTCATCACAATTTTCCTTTCACTCCCTGTGAAATACTGGTGCTCTTGAGCTGAATACAGAAGGAAATTTCTATGTGAAGATCTTCTCCAATATGAAGGGCTGCACAATGACTGTTAAGGAAAAAAATATGTTCGCATGTTGAGAAGACAGCATTTGGTTAAACAGTGACTAGTTCGCTGTTAGTGCATGAGTTATTCCTATACAGAACTGCAGTGCTCTCATCAAACCATGCTAGTGTTAACTAATTAAAGAGGGAAGCACAAACCAGCACTTCCTGTGTCTTCCATTTCAAAATCATACCAAATGAAAGTTCATTGCCTTTAATTTGTAATAAGTTGTTGCTTAAATTCTTTAACATGGAAGCCAACTTCAGCTTAAATGGTAATCTAGAGTTTTTCCTACCTGAGAGACTGGAATTTGTAAATATCAATAAAATGTTTCGGGGATTGCTTCTATGCAGAAAGCTGCCATTTTCCTACAGGCTATGCTCTTTTTGTGAGATAAAGGAAGCTGCCCTTCTACAGCAACAGGTGAACAGATCTCAATTTGAACCAGTTTCAAATCTCAACTTTATTGAAACTACACTGATTTGGAATCAGGTGGTAATAAAATCAGGATGACCTTTCAAGTTCTTTTAAAAATACAGTTATTTACAAATGACACAAATGAGGAAATTGGGAATGCCACTAACAAAGTGAGAAAAACAATTCAGGCTACTTTACTCTGTTAAATGTAAATTTGGACTGGTTAGACAGAAAATGGTGCTCATCTATGTAAAGCTCAGATATCAATAAGGTACAACAGAGCAGCCTAGAAAATAAGTTTTCAGAACATAGTGCTAGTGGAGGGTACTCTGCTGATGCCAATTAAAATTCTGTATGCAATACAAAGAAGTACTGTTTTCACAGAACAACTTGGACATTCACTATTCTAAAAGGGTACCAAAATGGTTTGTCAAGACTTAGAAAAGTCCTCAGAACACTAGTTTGTGCCAATTGTTTAGGAGTCTTCTTCACGTATAATTATACACCTGCTGTGGTATTCTACCAACATAATCACACAAGCAGTCTGATAACAGAAACAAATTTAGAATATATTCGCTTGTGCACACACAAGCACCTTGTACGCTATTAGTGTGCTTATGAAAACAGCCTTGTTAGTACAGCATAAACCCTGCAAGTAGCTGGTAACAATTCTGTTCCTTTCTTTGCCATACACTTTTTAGTAGTTGTCTTACATCTTTGTGCCTTGCTTTCTTCACAAGTACATCACACTAATGATAATTTCCAGCTCACTGACATGGACAACATAAAATATTTACAGGCATTAGGGAATTTGAGAATCTGGAGAGAACTGTTATGGAGATGTAAATTACTGTTATACCATGCATATATTTTCATTTTTTTACAGTATTATCTGATGCGGTGCGTATTTTGAACTGAATTCCATATTCTAGGATATTTTTGAGTGCCATGCTTTTTTGTTAGTCAGAGCTAACAAAAACATTTTCAAAGCAAATAATACCTTTTTGTCTTTTCTAGTGATCTCATATAAGAAAATTGTATTTTGGGATGCAGACGGTACTTTTTTTTTTTCTCCCTGCTTACAGAAGCTCCTCCATCACAATGCCTGGAATGTGTTATAGCTTATTTCAAAGCCCACTGAAGCTATAGGATGAAAAAAATTGGTCCATCTTGGGTGTTGTCGCTGCCTTGCCACCTCAAATCCAAATACAACCAATTGTAGAGAAGACTAGAAATCTAATACATCATTCTCAAAATGAGAAGATGCTGAAAACTGGATGCACATGTACTAGAAACTCTTACATGAAGTTTCCACACTTAGCTGTCCAGGTTGGCTCCCCTCTTTGTATTCTCTTGGGGCTGATAGTGACCAATGTTAAGTCAAACTATACAAAAAACTGAAAAGATGATGTTTGAAAGACTGACTTCATTAAGTGGCATCCACATTCACTGAAGGCTGCTGCCTTTGCTGGAAAGCAACATACAAAGGTATCTTTGTATGCTGCTGGTATTTCACTGACATTTGCAGAGACTTCTAAGGTGCACTTCGTTGGCAGCTATTGTAATAGAAGAGTTTGATTTCCTAAGTTAAAGAAAATGAACCCTAAATATTTCTCTGCTTAAAAAAGGAAGTGTGAAATAGAAAAAAAAATACATATAAAGGGGAAAAAAAAAATCCCTCTGCTCAGTTTCTTTCTGCAATTTCCCTTAAAAAAAAGCTTGCCTAAGCACATTTTGTCTGCAGAAGTGATTGATTCTTGTCCTTGGTCAGCACACGGTACTTCTTCTCTAACAGACAGCGATATTCTGTTATGTGACAATAGAAGCCAGAGGCTGCACCCTTCACTACTTCAGAACTTTATCTTGGCATACAAGAGGCAACAACTATTCTCTCATTATGGCTGAAACAATTCAGCTTGTGGCATGCAACCAATCTATCCCAAAGCATCTGAGCCTTTTTAAGGTCCAGATTTCATCTCATTTTCCAAACTCCCACCACCTTCAACAGTATCGACAGATTTTTCTTAGATGCAGGTCACACAGCTGAAAGAAAACAACTGCTAAATCTTTTACACTACAGGTGATAGAAAATGAAAAATTCAGTCAAAGCAGTGTCAACAGCATAACTTCTGAGTGATCTGAAGAATACCAATCTTCTGATCTTTCTGACAATGACTGTTGTGTGAAAACACAAAGCTGCCTGTTTTTCCAAAGCGTAAAGTACAGATGATGACAGTAACACCCCCAGAAAAAGCAACCTAGAAAGGACACTTGAGAATACCTTAAAAAAATCAATTGTTTACTAAAACTAACAAATACAAGTTTTTAGAAACTGAAAGTAAAAGCACTTTCTCCCATCACATCACACTATTTTCCAGAATATTAAAGGTCTTTTACCAGACATCTTAATAATGTGTAGTCTCCATTCACAGTCATCTTGGATGGGCTTGGATTGCTTATACCTTGAGACTAGAGGACTTAATTTCTGTGCGAACAACTAAAATGCCTTTTTCTTTGACAGCAGATGTCAGCAGGTAGCCAAAGAAGCAAAGAGAATATCTGTAGGAACATACAACAGTACCTTACCAAATTGCCCTTACTAGTATCAGGGACTTCAACAGGCCTCACTTCAGTGTTTAAAGAGCAGGATGAATAAGGAGAAATGCTCTTGAGACAGCCTTCTGAAGAGATGTACCACTGAAATGATGGGTGCCAGAGGCCTCTGTCAGGGCCAAACACGCAAACTTCATCAGCTCATCACATTTTGAAACAGGAAATTTTGAAACTTAAATAGTCTGTGCTTCCCCTAACAAAATGAACTCTTTCACACAGGTTCATTCCCTCCCATGAATGGACAAATAAAATCTAATCAGCTAAATTGTCTAAATGTGAGAGGGCCATTTGAAAAGACCAGATCATCATTTGTCACCATTGTGCAATTTATCTTAAGATCATATCCCTGATTGTTGACATAGCCTAGAGTTTGCAATGATGCTAATTAAACACTTGCTCTCTACTCTCCAGAACTCTGCATTTGCATTTTGAACTAATGTATTATTTCATTAATTTTACAGATTATACAATATCCACTTTCCACAGTTGGGAGAGTGAAGGAGAAAAGATCTGTTAAGTTTTCATAAGAACATGATGAAAGTTTTAGTACTTTTCTAGGGAAACTTGATTTTTCATTGATTATAATGAAACTGTTTCCATATTTTTAAAAGTCATTCTAATATTGTCAAGAGATCTTTTCATCATTGTCACCAAATGGTGACCATGTAGGCAAACAAATCACAATTCTGTAATTTTAAGGGGTACCATAGCGGTTATTGTACAAGCCAGAAACAAAATTATTTCTACAACTAGACATAAGATTTTAAAAGATGGGTTCACGTGCTGGAAGACTGAAGGTAACATGTAACATGACTTACCATCAACATAAGGACTGCAATTTGGTTCTGCAGGACAGGAATCTTACATGAAGACAAGTGCAGTGGGTTTTCTGGTAAGCAAGACTGGGAAGAAGACAACAAATAACTCCTACCCGTTTCTGCCCTACACTTCTTATTCTGACAGCAGTTTGTTTTATCCACAATGGTTTTTGCACCCAAAGACTGTTCATAGGAGAGAAATGAGCAGTACTTCTATTCTGGTTTTCAACTCACCATGCCATGTAAAAAAACAAATGCAAGAATATACAAGTGCAGCTACTATCTTTGGTGTGCATGTAAGTTACAAATATTAAATAAAATGTAAGGTTCTTGCATTGAAATAAATTACTTAAAAGAGGACATGTTAATGGGCTATCATAGTTTGCTTCTAACATCAGGGAATCTCCATGGGTATGAAGAAAACATAATCACACATATGGTGGAACTAAAATGTACTATTTTTCTTGAATGAAATTCTCTTGTTAACTCAGCATGCACTGCATGAGATCACATATCATTTTTCAACCATCTGCACAATTCACAGTATTATGGACAGGATATTTCTATTATTCAGCCACTAAGATTTTAAGTTGGGTGACTTGGAAGTGTGTATTCACATTAATATCTTTCCTCATTGGTGGTAAAGTCGGCACATATGCAGATAGTACTTGTATTTCTATAGATTTCGGTTCAAGGAAGTCTGTCCTCTGTCACTCGTGTTTCCAGTACCCGACAGAACACACATTCCAGTAACTTGGACATATAAGCGTTTACATACAGACTAAGTTAGAAAAATACACTGCTCAAATTTCAAAGTTAACGACACTAAGAAACATCAAGAGCCCTTGATTGTGATTAGCTGTTTGATAAAAGACAAACAAAATCAGCTAAACAAAACCCCGTATGCACCACCTTCCACAGCAAGATCTTTATTGTCAAAAGATCAGAAGCCAACATATTAATGAGCTCTTTTTAAGCAAATGAAAACAGTTTGTGTTCACCGACTTCTGATTAACTTATAGATAGCTTATAATAATATAGTGCTTCATGAATTACCAAATTTCAGGACTGTATTAGGAATTTTAGACCATGCCTCAGTTTTGGCGTTGCTATCAAGGGAATCCAACCACAAGGTGCTCTGTCAGTATTCGCTTCATGACAGCCTGTTTTCAAATTAGGAGTCTCAATACATATCCCATGACAGAACATTTTTTTAGGAATCTCTGACATGATTTTCTTGTTTGTACAAGATATTGTGGAGATTAAATTAATTTTAATTTCCTGGCTCTGTACAGTTCTGCTTTATTACTTGAGATATAACATGTCGTCTTTCAATATCCTGAAACTAATTAAGAATGTGATGAGTTTTACATGAAAGGGTGAGAGGGTTTTTAAGGGTGTTCCACACTGTTTATTATTTTAACCTGTTCCTTAGCACTCACAGCTCACCAATTTCAGAGTCACTTAAAAAAACCCATATTATTAAAGTTCTGTTTAAAAAGGAGTATTTGTATCTAGCTGTAGCTCAGTAACTGAACAAATTAAAATTGGGAACAAAGGGAAACAGCCAAGCATTATTTTCACCAGAGAAACTGCTTGAGAGCCACTGCAATCCATGAGAGTAGTAAGTACCAGTAGTTAAAATCCGATATTCTTTCCCTTGCTTTTTCTCCAAGCTGGGTATTTCTCATTAGATTTCACATAAAGTCTTCTTTTTCTGTCAAGTTATTTTGTTTTGTGCTGCATACTATGGCAGAGGAAGGAATTAACAGAGCCTTGATTTGCCTGTGGTGATATTCAAATACAGTGATTCTCAAAGCAGATTTTTGCTTCTGTGGATGGAAGACTATTTTCTCCCTGC
Source organism: Amazona ochrocephala (assembly GCA_039720435.1). Taxonomy (NCBI): domain Eukaryota; kingdom Metazoa; phylum Chordata; class Aves; order Psittaciformes; family Psittacidae; genus Amazona; species Amazona ochrocephala. The sequence goes on from CM077883.1 coordinate 16,630,516, forward strand.
ATGACACTACCTCTATTCCATCAGTGACATTCTATTTGTCCTTTATTTCATGTTACTTACTTTTATCTCACTTTCACCTGGCCAGACAGGTAGTGTTCTTTCCAAGCTTCTGTAGACTTTGGCCCCATCTGCTTGTGAAAGACATTATCAGGTGTTACTCTGCAGATGTCTTTATTCCTGCTCCAGTGCTGTCCTCAGGTTCTATCTATTTCATACACAACGCCATCTGTATCTTGGCAAAGTGCCTTTGCCACTTGTTTGTGTGCCTCTTTCATAGCTCTAGGCAGACTTAATAATTAATGCACAGCAGCCACAGGTCTTTGCCTTTGTGGTAACAGATTGTGTTATTTTGATGATCTTTCCACTGAAACTTGCCATCACTGAACTTTCCACAGAGCACAGCCTGGGTTATGCAAGCTAGTGACACCTTTGCTATAGAGTATCATTCATTATGACATCATTTGTAATTATTATATGAAACTATAGTGATTATTTCTTTGGAAACCTACTTTAGTGCCCCAATACTGCCAGGAAGGAACCATATTTATTATTTTTCAGTAGGCAGCAATTGCAGCTGGTTGTTTTAACTGGAGGCTCTACCTGCAAAACAATGCTGAGGCAGACGTCTGCAGATTGATATTTGGCTACTGAACCATGCAAATACTCTGCAGCATACCAGGATCCATTCCTTCAGTATTATTCGTAAAGAATCCCTGGAAAACTGTGCTCTTGATTTCCAAATTTATTTTCTGCTTGGGTTATCCTCCAGATAATTTACTTTGAAAGTTGTGGCTAATTTCTGTAAAAGGTGGATACATGTGATTTTCATAAACAGGGAAAGATTAGTTCTAAAGGTCTTGCAGACACGTAAATATTCTGTGCATTATAAAATCCAAGGTATATTGTTTCTTAACCTGTTTGCACTTTGTATGATTTATACATGGGTTTTCTTTCCTTTTGAGTAGATACAATCCCAGGTTTTCATTACATTTTCAAGTAGTTCTTCCCTTGACCAGTACAGTTCAACACCTTTAAGATGGCAAACTGATGGCTGCCCATTTCCCTGGGCACAACAGCTCTTCTGTGGCAGGGGATCTTCCAATCTGTCCAAAAGGGAAGCATTAAAATTGCGGCGATAGAGACATCGTAAATAGGTAGTAACCGAGAGTCTTTGTGCAGCTAATTACTGTTTTAGAATATATTCCATGATTAATACTACCTTTTGAATGTAACATAAATTCTATAAAGTAGGATTATAAAGAGAATGTTAAGAGATTTTTTTTTTTCCCTAAGGTACTACTTAATATAAATGCAATACCACCTTTAAAGGAAAAATACATCTTTAAAATAACATATGTATTGGGATCTTATGTGTTAATGTAATTAAGATTTTTATTAGCATATATATTAACTTCAACAGCATCAAATGCTTGAATGCATTAAATACGAAGAAACAAGTATTTTTTAAAAGCCATGTCTAACAGACTGTGCAGAAGCCCTCTACCTGTTTAAAAGTGAAATAGAGGGTGTCTGTGCTATTCATTGACGTTTCCTTTTGTTGCTGTTACTAAAACCATTATCTTTTATTATTTTCTTAATTTCCCTTCACGACATTCTTAGTATTACCAAATACTGCTGTTTAATTTTTTCCAAGTGATACTGAAAAGAGCACATGGGGAGCAATTATCTGTATGGTAGAATGGTACTGGGAGATTTTACTCATCAATTCATCACAAAACAAATACAAGTCAATGGTGTGACAGCAGCTTAAACGGAAAACTTTTCTGGGACATATTATCCTACAATGATGTTTGATTTAGGACATAAGGAGTAATTACTCTGGTAAATAAAATGCAACTTATAGATCCAGCATACCTTATCCATCTTGAAAAGCAGATCTTAAGAAAGATACTGGCTAGTGGAGACAAACTGAAGGAGGGCACACAGGGCAATGCCAATTTTAGAAAATACAGCTAAGGAAAACATGGATTTGAGTTTCCTCACGTGGGAAGATAAAGACGCTAAGGATTAGATGAAAGATATGGAAACCTATCATCTGTAGTAAGAAAGCAATGGAGCTTTTCAGTGGTTCTGAACAGTAGGCCAAAAACAGCTGTAGTATTTGTCAAATCAACTTGACAAATGCTTTGCTTTATAAGAGCATGTGCTACCTTCCACAGTTTACATATTTAATTAAGTTCATTTGGGGATGAAATTGTGTCAGAAATGAGGATAAACTTTAAATCTGACTTTGAACTACACTAAAATCTGAACTTATAATACACTCTGCTGGTAATGTTGCACTACTATAAATTTCTGTGGTTTTGCTGTGCTATATAAATATTCAGGTACCTGAAGAATGTGCTTTAAATTCATGTTTATACTAATTTCCCTGCCCCCTGGTGTTTAATAATGCAGCAAGCCTTGCTTAGCATTAGTAAAATAATTTAAGTAAGTGTTTTGCAATGTTCCATGAAGTGCACTAAAGCAATAATACATTCTAAGTACTTAAAAAAAGGAAACCAATAATACAGTGATACAGCTAAAAGCTCCATTAAATGAATGCAAAAGTAGCAGCCATCATGGATGGCTTGCTTTGATGTTTTTAAATTAAAATTCCACCAACTGATAGATTTGAAAACTTTCCTTCTCTGTAAAACAAATGATCATGACTGAAACCAGTAAATCCACAAAACTGCAAACCATTCATCATGAGAATTCAGTGATTTTCCTTTTAAATATACAACTGAAGTGATGTAGCAGGTTACACGCACATTAAACCAGCGTTTGGTAACAAAGAACGAGAACATTGATCTCTCATAATGCTGGATATGGAGATAAAATAATTTTGCTATCAAAACCCATGACAACCTGATTCATTACCAATGCTACTGGGAATTTAAAGAGCACTAGGATATCATGAACATAGGGGTACAGTGAGAAGTTTTCTATGTCCAACTTCTCGTATTTAGGAGACAGGACTAATATTTTTCAAGTTAGACAATAATGGCACAGTCCAAAGTTAAGCCTCGTAGCCTTGAATCTCAAAGAATATGGAGGCTCCTAACTTAATTTCAGATTGACAGGGATCGATGTAGAAGAGACATCTGTCTTTCTGCACAAGCCAGCCTCGATAATTTGAAAGGAGATCAAATTAGTCCTGAGACCTGTGTCATCAATACACTTGAATTCAATTAAAATTCCTATTAGCATTGGCAGTTCCTAATGCGTTTCCATACATTAAACATTCCCATTAAACAAACTCAGCAGTTCAGCCAGAAAATTAGTGGATTCATTATTCTTTCCAGTCATACAATCACAATTAATAACCAGTGACCACGTTTTTCTCTGCCCTGTGTCCAGTAGCACTCTCTCTTTAGCACCAGGACTTAAAATGAAACAAAATGAAGCAATGACGGTATGTTTGAGATATAGTAATGTCTTTCTATGGTCTACTGAAACTGCCCTTTTTTGCAATCTACAACTCTAATATAAGTAAGTCATTACTTTATAACACTTATAACAAGGAAACTATGTATAGCACTATAGAGAGAAGCCCAAGCCCAGAACCTGTGTGAGTATACTAAATGGAAGAGAAGACTAGAATAGGAAGTGAGCACAGAAGGAAGAAGGGACAAAAGTGGAAACAATATAACTGAAGGATAAAAAGAAGGTAATGAAGGGAATAACAAGGGAAATGGATTACCTGGAATGGTTAGAAAAAATGGAAAAGAGAACAGCATGCAGCAAAGAGCATTAACTTAACATAAAACACTGAGTAGCAGTGTGAGGCCCAAAGCTTCATACCTAAGATACAGAAAATTAATACTTTTCCAGAAGACACATAATGAGAATATACGAAAAAGACTAACCCCAAAGTTATTTTAGCTAAAAAATATTCATTTTCAGCAGTGTCAAATCTAAGATGAGGGGTGTTAGAGAAGGAAGTGAACAAAAATGGGTATCGTGAAAGAATAAATAAATCTGTGAAGATAAAAAGTAATAATGAGGAAAACAAACAGGCAAGCACTGTTCAAGAGCTTAGGCAGTCCTTTCAGAGCCAGATCAAGCCAAAAGAGTAACCTGCCATGGAGACATTTCTGTTTTTAATCTACAGACACATTCTCCTTCAATAAAGGATTCACTGGTAATAGAAGAGGGGACACCATGAGGACCACTGTGCTACTTCAGAAACACTGGATTCCGTAAGGATGTATGAATGAAGAACTGCAAATGGTCACAGAGAGATCCAGTAATTGAGGTACACTAAAAGATAGTTTCCAGGCATTTTTAGGTCAATTTACTTTTTCTCCCATCCTACAAATAACTGGCTATGATTTATTCTCACTCCATACTCAAGTAAATACTTTATAATACTAGCACTAACTTCATTGGCTGTCTAATCATACCCTAATAAAATTACAAAGTACAAAGAAAGGAAATAAGCAGTAAGACAAAAAAAAAAAACTTTTTTGTACTGACTACAGACAGCCAAAGATTTGGATTGTACTGCTGCTGGATACTGATTTGATATTGTTTGTCAATCAATCAGTTAAACCTTTAATCTTTGTTTTTACATAGAAATTGTATGAAGGGAAAATGTGTGAGTTTCCAAAGTAAGAATCAGACTAAACAATTAAATATACCGGCAAACAGACTGAACACTACCACACAGAAAGTTTCTTGCTATCTCCTCCCAAAAGATGGAACTTTATAAAGAAATAATATTCCCTCCAAGTTCTCTCACCACATTGGCATGTTTCTTTTCGAAAGAAATAACCACTCCTAAAATGAGCTATTTTCTCAAGTATAGTGAAATGGCTGTTTTCATTTTAGAAACATTTATTATTCAAAGGGGGCAAATCTCGAGACTGCAATCACAGAAATTCACTCTTTATAAACATTCCTGTCAAAAGGTAGCACCATCTGAAAACACAAACAGGACAGACAGTGGAAGGTGTCATTATTCTAGGATGTCGATACACAAGCTTTGCAAATCTGAAATTCAATCACACTGGTGCAGAGGATTATGAAACATCTGGGCCTGAGTTATCTGACTGAGGAATTATACAGCAAGAACTGGGTCACACCACTTTTGCCTCAAATCAGTACATTTACAAATGTGCGCATTGACCAGTGTAACTGCTGCCAATTCACTTGCATGCTGAAAGGCAACTCACATGATTTTCTTAAGTAGCGCAGAAGCCTACTTCAAATTACGCTGTTCCACATCTCACATTCCTCTTATGCAGGCATCACACCATAAATATATAAACCACGATAGTTCCCTGATGAGCAACCAAGACATAATAATTGAAGCACTTTTAAATTACTGCTGTCAGAATTCTGACAAGACTATTCCTATGAAACAGCTGCTGTTATGTGACTATGAAGTAGGCAATTTATCTAGAATAATAGCAAATAAACTATAACTTAAAGCTGGCTTTAGTGTTAGCTAAGCTTGAAGAATATTTTATTTGTATCACATTTAAAATGCTTGATTAGCTAGAGACAACTCCTACTGGCAGAAATTTCCTTGTACAAATTTTCGTATGATTATTAGGTTACTACTAAAATGTAAACTGTAGGAAAAAAGCCATTCTCAAATCTCAGCACGTAAGTCATCTAAACTGAAAAGCTTACTTTTACGTCTTTTGACTTGATAGTTCTTTGTGACAGTGAGCTCTCAGTCGCAGTACCTGCGTTCAAAGAGAAAGCTTTCTAATAGTTTGAGTAAGAATGAGAATGGTCCAGGTTTGTCATGGAGCAAGAAAATCAAAATACTAGTCTAATACCCAAAAAAAACAGGAGTATTTTTGCACTCTTCAGACTACAGACACAAGCTTTGCAAGGATAATAAGAATACTAAAACTCTTTATTTAATTTAAAATAGCTTGTTTGGATTATTTTCAGAGTGTTTAAAGACATTTTCCAGAGTACGCAATAGTCACATGAATTCTAAAGGAAAACTTACACCAATCACTGAGCAAAGTGCCTGAAAACAAAGTGAAAGAGGAGCCACCTACTCACTGCAAACGAAATCAAGATATTAACCTCCGCACAAGGCACGTAAAATAAACAAATAAATTAAACTGTAGTTAGAGAATTTGGAAAGGGACAATAAATCATTTTGGGTATCTTTCAAAAAGCTGAAGTCAGCTCTAGGTGAAGAAAGCAGAAAAGAAGAACTTAGGCATGTTAAATGGACACAGGGAACACACGGAAGATCTATGTTAAATGAAAGTCCTGGCAGAAGAGCCTACAGGGCAAATTCAACAGATTTTTGAAGAGCAATCTCCAGCTCTGGACAGTATTTTACCCAGGAGTTCTGAAAGAATTCAAGCATGAAACAGTTGAATTATTCGCTGCAATTTAACTCAAAACGGTCTCAATAACAGACAAAGATACTTCTGTGCCAGCAGCAAGTATGACACCAATTTTCCACAAAGACAACTGTGGCAAAGATATGGAAAATTACAGCATGAAAGCCTGGCTTCCTTACCACACAAACTAGCAGGATTTGTAATACAAGCCCGCATGTTAGAAGAATCCTGAATAAATATCTTCAATGAGTCTACACACCTTTCATTAAGAAAAGCCATACTTTCTTTCACAAAGTCAGTATGTATGCAGATAAAAAAGACAGACTGCAAACACCTTGTCCTGAAATGTCTCTAATACCTGGTAATACTGACAGCTGTCAGCAGTTACCGAAAAATCTGGCTTTGGCGAAAGTAGATCTTTTGAGGACAGAAAAAGTTAATGTTTTATGAAAAATACTACTTTAAAATTAAAAGACAACACGTCAATACATGATACATAGAGACAGTTGCAGTTTTAGCACAATAGTTTCACGAAACAGCAAAACGAATTTGTGTCGTTTCCCAAAATATTAAAGAATACCAATATATGAAGTATTAGAACGAGTAAGTGGCTGATCATTTTCCAAAACACAGAACAACTACTGTATTTTGCAAGTGAGATGTTGCTTCACATAAGCTCTTCAGAAAAACAGGAGGTAGTTCACATACACACACATATATAAAGATATGATATACACAAATGGCATTATTTTTTGATATAATCACAAGACAGAGATGTACCTGGTATTTGACATACATATATGAAAACATATATATATTTCTGCATATTGTTTTATGTTAGGTTTGACAAATTCTACATAAATTACAATCTCACACCAATTTCTCCATAAATCGTAACTTCAACCTCAGTCACCTGTAGAACGCTTTTAAACAAAACCAAGCTGCTCTTCTTCAAAAAGCAGCACTTCAGGAAACTGAAAATACCTTCCAATCATTTAAAAACAAAAAGGAAAACTGAAAACTAGCTTATGATCAAGCTCCAGAACTTATGTACAGACATCTTTAACAGCGAATACTTTTACGAAAGCAGTTTCTGCTCCAGTGAGGTTCAGGGTCTCCTTTCTATACTCACCATGTGCCTAGGGCCAGGTTTAGCTCCTTTCAATGGTCCTGTGGGCTTTGGCAGCTCCATTTTCTAGACAAACCAGCTGTGAGTGTCACCTCCTCTGGATCCTGCTCTCTATATAGCGGAATAGTTTTCAACTACATTTAAAAACAGTATGTGCCCACAGTAAGGTGTACTGGATTCATACTAAATGTAGTCAACACTTTGCAATGCTATCAGTTGCTTTGCTGACAAATTTACAGCCACTGTATTTAAACTTGTCTTACTCCTCAGGAATTGCTATTTCTGACAGAAGGCCAACAGCTTTATTTGGCAAGGCCTTTCTTGTTTGTTTGCTAACCTCTGAACCAGACTATAAAAAAATGGCATGTAACTAAAGGGAGACTCTTCTGTGAGCCTGAAAGCCCATAAGACAATTTCCAGCAGAGCTGCAAGCAGGCTGCCTCTCACATTTGCTACAGTTACATGCATACTCCAGATACTCGCTTAATCTTCTAAACTAAGACAGAATTCCTGGCAGCTGCTCTCAGACCTGTTGGCTGAGACCATCACCAGAAAGGCCATCACCAGAATACAAGATGAAACTGTACACTGCCTAAAACCAAGACACAACAAAAGCAAACAAACCCTAAAAATACGGAGGGTGGTGTTGGTCCTCTCCAGAGTCCCTCTGTTTCAGTTGTAGTGCTGACCTCGAAATACACTTTATTGTACTTAAAAACATTACATGCATACACTCCTCCTCCTCCCTATTTCAAGAATGACTTATCCCTTTTCCTTCAGAGCCCTGCCTCCTGACAGTAAGGCATTTGGGCTGCGGAGGGCTGCAACAGGCTAGAGGCAACAGAAGTTCCAAAACAGAAGTGACAGACCATCTTCAGTTTTTACTAACAATAGGAGGAACTGAATATTTAATTAACAGGGTTTTCTTTCTGATTATAAAGCTTTGGAAACTGTTACATGTTTCTGTTTGTATTTAAATCTATTTCAAATAAATGCATAGTTGTATATAAAAGACAATTTAAATACATGTAACAATAAAATTAAGTTCCATTAATGTACTGTTCTTTATTTTCTACAATAACAATTCTCCAAGATTGTTATCCCTTTCATCTTAATTGGGTAATGCATTTTCCTTAACACGACTGTTTGGGAAAGAAATACTGGGATTCTTTTACACAATTTGCAGGCATTGTTAATATGTGTAGCAGTTACGATGCATATTCTTCTCTGCCACTTCCCATAATATTTTATTATTGTGCCATGCAATCCTCATTCCACATGTGAAATACACCAATGTGGTTTCAGTTAACTCAGCAGTATTTCCTCTTTATTCCCGATAACTGGCAAGCAAACAAACAGCCATTTATTGAGAATTTCTCTGACTTAGTCACAGAATCACAGAATCACAGAATAGTAAGGGCTGGAAAGGACCTTAAGATCATCGAGTTCCAACCCCCACGCCATGGGCAGGGACACCTCCCACTAAACCATGCCATCCAAGGCTATGTCCAACCCCACCTTGAACGCCGCCAGGGATGAAGCATTCACAACCTCCCTGGGCAACCCATTCCAGGGCCCCACCACCCTCACAGTAAAGAATTTCTTCCTCAGATCCAATCTAAACCTCCCCTGTTTAAGTTTAAACCCATTACCCCTTGTCCTCTCACCACAGTCCCTAATGAAGAGTCCCTCCCCAGCATCCCTATAGGCCCCCTTCAGGTATTGGAAGGCTGCTATGAGGTCTCCACGCAGCCTTCTCTTCTCCAGGCTCAACAGCCCCAACTTTCTCAGCCTATCTTCATACGAGAGGTGCTCCAGTCCCCTGATCATTTTCGTGGCCCTCCTCTAGACTTGTTCTAACACTTCCATGTCCTTTTTATGTTGAGGACACCAGAACTGCACACAATACTCCAAGTGAGGTCTCACGAGAGCAGAGTAGAGGGGCAGGATCACCTCCCTCGACCTGCTGGTCACACTCCTTTTGATGCAGCCCAGAATACGGTTGGCCTTCTGGGCTGCAAGCGCACACTGCCGGCTCATGTTCATTTTTTCATCAACCCACACCCCCAAGTCCTTCTCTGCAGGGCTGCTCTCAATCTCCTCCCCGCCCAACCTGTAGCTGTGCCTGGCATTGCTCCGACCCAGGTGGAGGACTTTGCATTTAGCATGGTTGAACTTCATCAGGTTGGCATCAGCCCACCTCACAAGCGTGTCAAGGTTCCTCTGGATGGCATTCCTTCCCTCCAATGTATCAACCGAACCACACAGCTTGGTGTCATCGGCAAACTTGCTGAGGGCGCACTCAATCCCACTGTCCATGTCACCCACAAAGATGTTGAACAAGACCGGTCCCAACACCGATCCCTGGGAGACACCACTCGTTACCGGTCTCCAGCTGGACACTGAGCCACTGAGCACTACCCTTTGTGTGCGGCCATCCAGCCAGTTCTTTATCCACCGAGTGGTCCACCTATCAAATTGATGTCTCTCCAACTTAGAGAGAAGGATGTCATGGGAGACAGTGTCAAAGGCTTTACACAAGTCCAGGTAGATGACATCAACTGCTCTGCCCCTGTCCATCAGTTCCGTAGCCCCTTCATAGAAGGTCACCAGATTGGTTAGGCAGGATTTCCCCTTAGTGAAGCCATGCTGGCTGTCACCAAGCACCTTGTTGGTTTTCATGTGCCTTAGCATGCCTTCCAGGAGAATCCGCTCCAAGATTTTGCCAGGCACAGAGGTGAGACTGACTGGTCTGTAATTCCCCGGCTCATCCATTTTCCCCTTCTTAAAAATGGGGGTTATATTTCCCTTTTTCCAGTCATCGGGAACTTCACCTGACTGCCATGATTTTTCAAATATGATGGACAGTGGCTTAGCAACTTCATTTGCCAGCTCCTTCAGGACCCTTGGATGGATTTCATCCGGTCCCATGGACTTGTATACATTCAGGTTCCTAAGGTGGTCCCGAACAAGATCCTCCCCCACAGTGGGCCCAGGGTCCCCACCCTCACCGTCCCCGCGTCTGCCTTCCAAGACTTGGGTGGTGTGGACAGAGCATTTGCCCGTAAAGACTGAGGCAAAGAAGTCATTAAGAACCTCAGCCTTCTCCAAATCCAGGGTAGCCAGTTCTCCCGATAGCTTCTGGAGAGGGCCCACGGTGTCCCTAACCTGTCTCTTATTGGCAATGTACCTATAAAATCCCTTCCTGTTATCCTTAACATCCCTAGCCAAGTTTAATTCTAAGTGGGTCTTAGCTTTCCTAACCTGGTCCCTAGCTTCCCGGACAACATCCCTGTATTCTCCCCAGGCCGCCTGACCTTGCTTCCACCTTTTATAAGCCTCTTTTTTCTCTCGAATTTTGCTCAGCAGCTCCTTATCCATCCAAGGAGGTCTCCTGGCCCTCCTGCTGAACTTCCTTCTAGTTGGGATGCATCGCTCCTGAGCTTGCAGCAGGTGAGCCTTGAATATCAACCAACAGTCTTGGGCCCCCCTGCCCTCTAGGGCTGTATCCCATGGAACCTTACTGAGCAGGTTCCTGAAGAGGCCAAAGTCTGCTCTCTTGAAGTCCAGGGCAGTGAGCTTGCTGCACGCTCTTCTCACTGTCCTGAGGATCTCAAACTCGATCATCTCATGATCGCTGCAATCAAGGCTGCCCTGGAGCGCCACATTCCCAACCAGCCCTTCCCTGCTGGTGAGGACGAGGTCAAGCATGGCACCTCTCCTTGTTGGCTCCTCTATTACTTGCAGAAGGAAGTTGTCTTCCACGCAATCAAGGAACCTTCTGGATTGCTTGTGCCGGGCCGTACCATCCCTCCAACAGATATCAGGGTGGTTGAAGTCTCCCACGAGAACAAGGGCCTGCAAGCGTGAGGCTGCTCCTATCTGCCTATGGAGCGCTTCGTCCAGCAAGTCCCCTTGGTCAGGCGGTCTGTAACAGATCCCCACAATAATGTCACCCATCACTGTTCTCCCTTTAACCCTGACCCACAAACTCTCTGTCGACTGCTCACCTGTCCCCAGACAGAGTTCCATACTCTCTAGCCTATCCCTAACATAAAGAGCAACTCCCCCTCCCCGTCTGCCAGGCCTGTCTTTCCTAAAGAGCCGGTAACCTTCCATTCCAACACACCAGTCATAGGAGCCATCCCACCATGTTTCTGTGATGCCTATGATATCATACCCCCGCAGATGTGCACACATCTCTAATTCCTCTTGTTTGTTCCCCATACTATGGGCATTTGTGTAGAGGCATTTGAGCCGAGATCCATTTGAACCCGGCTCATTGGCTGGAGCAGCTGGAATATCCCTACAATGCTCCGAACGTTTACTGTAGGTGCTGGCAACCGACTGGGTGTGTTGGGATGGAATGCCGCCCCCCTCCCCCAACACATCTAGTTTAAAGCATCCTTGACCAGCCTGGTAAGCCTCCTACCAAATCCCCTCTTCCCCTTCTTTGTCAGACCAGCTCCACCAGCCCTCAGTAGACCTGGCCTACTGTATTGAGTCCCATGTTCAAGGTACCCAAACCCCTGACTATAGCACCACCCTTCTAACCATTTATTAACCTGCGCAATCCTCCTAGCCTTTTCAAGGTCCTGCCCTGTATCCTGGAGAATTGACGAAAAGACAATCTGAGCTCCAGAGCCCCTAACCACCTCTCCCAGAGCTCTGTAGTCCTTCTTTATAGTCTCCGGGCTACTACTATCTATATCAGTAGCACCCACATGTATTACCAGGAGCGGGTAATAGCCAGTGGGACCAACTAGAGCAGGCAGCTTCTCAGCCACATTCCTGATCCGAGCCCCTGGTAGGCAACACACCTCCCTTGAGGCTGGGTCAGGCCGGCAGATGGGTGCCTCTGTGCCTTTCAGATTAGAGTCCCCGACTACTACGACCCGCCGTTTTTTCCTGGCAGCACCAGCAGTGACCTTCTTTACCAGTGCACTAGCTGGTTGCGCCTGGTGGGAGCGCTGTTGCGCATCAGTCCCCTGCAGGATAGCAGAGCGCTGTTGCTCATCAGCCCCCTGCAGGACAGCAAAGCGGTTCTGGGTGGGGACAACAGACGTAGGAGGAAGCCCCTTGCTTTTAATTACCCCCTTCCTCCTTTTTTTGTTGTTTTTTTCTGTTACCTTTTCCCAGCTTCCTGGGTTAGCAGCCTCCTTTCCTGGGTTAGTAGCCTCCTTTCCTGCAGGGGCAACAGTAGACACTCGAGGCCCCGGAACAGTTTGGTCCCGGAGCAAGCAGTGCTGCTCCCCCTCAGCTTCCCTGACACCTTTCATCCTGGTAACAGCTTCCTGCAGTTCAGCCACCTGCTGCAGGAGGACCTCCACCAGGGAACGCAGTGTGTAGCCCCGCCCATTGCTCACCCTTCCCTTAGGATACCCCGAGCTCTGCACTACAGTCTCCCTTTCAGTCGGCTCCTTCCTTACAGCTGATGTGTGCTGAAGTCTGGGGACTTCAGTGCTATCACGACTAGGATGAAATATTTATGGCATCAGAAAAAGTAATATGACTCCAGAAATGCAGATATTATTAATACATGATCATGGTTACATGATCATTTGTACATGTTTCATGAAAGCACACAAACATGGCAGCTTACAAAACCATGTCAGAAAATAAGCAAGGCAAAAGCATCTTGGAAGCACATTGTCCATATGGCATTACCACCTTCTGGTACTGCTATTTTTATGTGTATTGCTCATGCACTAGCGTTACATGGATTTTTTGTTAGTGTTATGTTTATTTCTTTCTCTTTCCCACAAGCATAGTGTACTTTAAAACTACTGAAGCTTTAGAGTGGACACCTAAAAGTGAGATGAGGATGGCTGCACCACTGTCACTCCCGGCACTGAACTGCTGCAGGGCCATTGGATGCCATTTGGTCCCTCCTTGCTGGATCTTAATTCACTCTGAGAGATGACTTGAGTGCTCCCAGAAGAGCCAATGCCACAACAGGTCAGGCTGAATAAGCACATCTCTGGAGCCAGTATAAAAAGGTAAAAGTACAGTCCAGTTTCTCTCCGGGTCCTTTGCTAAGCTGTCTTTTTAATTCTTTTTTCCTTTTTATAAAGAAAGCTCTTGGCAACAGCTTTCTGCAGTTCGAGGCTCTTTACTATATAGAAAATGGACTATAATTTAGTTCCTTTCTTTTCCAAATAGTGATAGGGTGTCACCTACAAATCTTTCAGAACTCCTGTTCGGCTGCATAAATAATGGATTATTCTGAAGGATTTTGTGTTATGAAAATGAAGACTTGGATTTAATAAGAGCTAATTTAAAAAACTCAAACAGAAGCAAATAGAGAGTTAAGAGGCAAACAAGCAGAGGACACAGAAGAGTCTTATGCCTAGAAACACCATATACCCACCTAATTTCTTTCGTGTATCTTAGAGCATTGAAGATCTCTGATATTACAGTGGCAAAAGCAACTTCTATTTATCAATTTGAAAGCAATATTCTGATTTTTAGAAAAATGCCTCCAAGGATAATCAGGATTAAAATCATGTTTAAATCACAAGAATATGAAATGCTTTGTATAAATGACATATGACTGGAGTAAAAGTTGGCTAGGAATAGATGATTTATAATGTTTTGGTTCAGTGGCCTAGGTTCAAAGTCAGCCAAGGCTAAAATCAAAGCAGGTTTTTCAGTCTGAATAATATAATTGTTATGTGAAAAGATTTACATTCTGAATGCTATCTAAGCAATTAATCCAGAGAGAATTACTTATAATTGCTAATTAGGTAGACAACTACAAACGATACAGAATAAAATTATGTATCAGTTCTCTTCTAAAATCTTGTGGGCTAATGTAATTGGGTTCCATTAGTATAAAGCCCCTAACAGTGAAGATTAAAATAAATGGGACTGAAACTTCCTTGCCTTTCATTTCCAGTACTGCTGTAATGTATGTTCTAAACCCAAATCCACTAACGGGATGCTGCTATCCCATTGAGCAACTGACAAGAGTTCACAGCATGTTATGGAAGTTTATGCTTCTATTTCTTCTAACATTTACTTCTATTATTTATTTTTTACTTACAAATAGTGAAAGCAATCTTCTACTTTGTTGAGTCTCTCTTGCAGCATTATATGCAACTCTAAACACACTAAATAACTTCCATTTTCCTTTGCAACAGCTGTACCCTTCCAACAAGTATACTAAGGGAGAAGATTCTCTCCATAGTTACTATAGGCAAGAAAAGGACAACTTGTGAAAAAAGTGGTTTACTTAGCTTTTAGAGCATTATCTTAAAATATTCATCTAATATACAGTATCTTGCATTTCACAGCTTATCGTACATATGCAATATCTATTGAGAAGAGAGTTGAGTCAGTGCCATAGACATTTTCCTCCATGATTTAAATCTACAGAAAACAGTTCCAATAATAAAACCGCACCACATAGTTCCAGTTCTGAAATATGATGAGACAAGTGTTTCATCTAGATTATCTGCCAAGCAGTGATGGCATGAAGATAAGAATTCCTCCGTGGACCATAAAAGATGACAAAACAGAGTATCCAAAAGAGTCAAAGAAGAAATCTAGCATAGGAAGGTAAAAGCTCCATATAAAACTTATTAAAAGGCTTCAAGCAGAGAAGGCGTTTATAGTTTTCCCACAAAAGCACAAAAGCCATAAGTAATCCTGGGACTTTGTCTATGCTTTCACCGCACACTCACCTTTCTCTTTCCAGCTGGACACAAGAACGGGGATCTTTCAAAGAACACCACTGCTTTCCTTGAAGTGCACACCAGACTTCAAATTTCTGCAGTTCCCGAAGGTACACAAAGGTAGATACAGGCAACTATTATTGTAGTATTGACCACAATAAAACATTCAGCTTAAAGAATTATTTGGATCAGTAATATTCTTTACTAGAAAGAAAGAAATTCCAAACCCCAAAACCCCACAACCCAACAAAAAAACAACCCCCCATATAAATTATTAGCATAGAAAATCTGTAGCATGGAATATTTTAGCAGAGATTTCAATTAACAGCAACAAAAATGAATACATTACTTTTGCAGCTCTTGGAAAGTTTGTTGAACCAGAAATGATTTGTCTTGGTAGGTTGAAGTGCCCTTGCAAGACAAGGCTTCTGAATTTTCCACAGTTCAAAGGATTTGTGTTTTAGAAAATGAAATGGCCCTATTAATCTATGAAAGAATTTACTACTGGTTTATGCAGAACAAGTCTTCTGTATCAAGAGCAGTAAGAACCTGATTTACATGCTGCTACTCGTAAAGAAAGAGGTTAACATTTTCTTGTCCAAAAATGTGTAGAATTTCCTTAAGGTGAGGGAACATTCAGCAATGATGCAATCAAACATCATTGGTTCTGCACCAGAAAAGGTTGAAAGTATAAACTGGTCCCCAGCAGAATCTGTCCAGTTACAGATACTCCTCATAAGTTTAGGAAAGTATCGATGAAAAGGAGATTAGCTATAACTCTGAGATCTCAAAAGCCAGGTGTAGCTCACAGGTAATAGGACAGAAGCACATCCCATTCAGTAGGCTGTGTACACATGATAGATTAATAAGAAACAAATTAAAATCCAAGCAGATTAGTGATCCTGAACTATGATCTATGTCCTAGTGATTTTCTGATACGGCAAGGAGAGACTATAAAAACCTTAGATTTCAATAGTTTAGTCTATTTAATTAGAATATTCTACACGCACACAAAAATTGATCTCTTGCATTGGACTGTAGCATTATAGCGCCTACTACTATGAAAAAGTCGGCAGATGCCATGCAGAAGGCATAATGTTACTCCAAACAAAACAAACAAAAAAATACTTTTGGAAAACTGGCTGAGGAGTTCACAAGAAGGTTGGAGCCAACAACTGTACAAACAAAGCTAAAGTACTGCTGCATTAATGAGCGGAGTAATATGCAGAGTAATTCTGAGGGACAGACAACTTCAGAGGTGAAATAAAAAAAAAACAATAACCACTATTAGAAGCTCATTGATTTGTTTGTCCAATTCATTTTAAACCTAACAAATTATTGTCTGCCACGTGACCGATCTCTCAAAAATTAACCACACAGAGCAAATTTAAGTATTTACACAGAGTGGATACCAATACTGTCTGTCAAGGTATGTGGTTTTAGACTAAATTGGAATTTCATCATATTTAAATTAAAAAATACGGCCAAAGTAAACTAGTTCTGTTTATTGATACAAACATCTTGTCAGTTCAGGAAGATATTGAAGCAATTCATTTCAATCTGAAGTTGTGATTCATTGTTAGGTATTAAATTAAGCTCATTTCCTGGAAGCTTTACAAATACTTAAATCTCCCTGTGACTAATATCAAGACCACCAGGATTCTTTCATGTATATGAAGAAGGAAATGTGGTCTGCAAATTCATCTTCAGTAACTTCAGTGTTAATCCCAAATAACCCTATCATCTCTCCAAATGCAAATGGGATCAGAATCTGGCCTTACAATGTAATAACTCAAATAACATTGTCATCTAGCACATTTATTCATGAAAATATTCCCCACTATCATGTAAACTAAGTCACAGTTATGCATCTAATGCTATATGTAACTATGAAGCTAAAAGCAGGCAATAAATTTGTCCAAAAATCCTATGTGCCAGAGCAGAGACCACAACAGGCAGAACAGAATGGGAGGTGCTGTCGAAAGCAGTGGATTGTACAGCAAAATTTTTGGACTGACTACATAGATGACATATTTTAAACCTCAGTGTTACACAAAGGAAAGAAATAACTTTGGGGTTCCGTCAAATGCATGGAAAAACAACCTTTTCAAGGCTGTAGTTGCTTTAGATTGTTAATGAATTTTCCAGCTATCAGATCCTGCCACAGAATACGCCAAAATGTGCAAAACAAAGTGCATAAAAAGAGACTGCAGAAATAAGATGATGCTTAGTGACGAATCAAAGAACAATACCATCAAATACAACAGCTGACAGGTCAAGCCACGGCACTTCCTGCAGTATAACAACATACACAAAATATAAATAACAAATGAACGGAGAAAAGAATGTTGTGGTCAAAACAGTAACAGATACAAACTCAAGATGCACAAGACGCAAACAGACCAGAGAGCAAAACGGCAGTGAGACCTAAGCAAATGTTAAACTAGAAACATTTTTCCATGACTGAAAGAGAATCAAGCAGAGGCAAGACCTAGAGGAATTGTGTTCCTTTCCATATTCCAGTTCTGAATGGCACAGACAACGCAGAAGTGAATGCTTTAGGTTAAAAATTATGGAAATATAAATTCTCATAATACATTCAGACAATCAATTTATCCCATAGAGACAAAAAAAAAAAAAAACAACTATGCAGAATATCATACCCACAGCAGAAAATGCACTGTGCTGGTTGTGTGTGTAAGAGATTAGCATGATACCTCCGAGACTGCAACATACAGTATGTCCTGTTTAAAGACAGCTTGTACAATTCAGCTAGCTTAGCACCACTGCCATGCCTGGAAAAGATAAAAAACCACCAGAAAGTGCTTTTAGGAAGCACTTTGCAGCAGGTGACAGCATACAGTCAGCTAAACAACAGTGCATCCTGAACACTGATTTACCTTGCCCTCTTCTGTGCCCAGGAACTGCAAAAGTAGAGCAGTAAAATATTACCTCTGTAATAGAAAAGTTTAAACAAAACAGTCCTATGCTTATCTTTTGGATTTACCTTTCTTCCTTTGGCAATCCTATTCTAATATTCTACTATTCCTGTTCTACTCTTCTTTCTATTCCTGTTCTACTATTCCTACACATCAATGATATTTACAAAATCTAGAAAATTAGAACTTAGCTTCCATCCTTAGGTAAGTGAGAACTAAAGAAATCTAAAAGGTGAAATCCTCCCTCAGACAGCACTGAGACCTGCAACACTGCTGTGAGTGTGCAGTGAGGGATCCATTCCCCCAAACTCACTCTAACCCCAAATGGTGAACTAAAAGCCAAAGTGACCTACATATATGTAGGTTACTGTCTTTAGATGTTTACACAAAGTGTATTTAGCTATATACAGATTATCTGTTCCACGTAGTAAGAGAGATTATACATGAAAACAAGTCCATTGCAGCTAATGTGTTGAGGTAAGCCACCAAAACGAAAGTGGGGAGTTGTATTCCCACTGAGGCAAATTAAGCTGAGGTTGTGATTAATTAAGCAGGAAAGTACAGCACATGACACCTAGTCTAATAGAGACATTTGCATATTTAAAGGAAGTGAAACAATATCTGTTTTAATTAAGTAGGCTGCTCCTTCAGGTTAATGCATTCAGGGGAAAAATTAAATCTCTCTTGAATCCCTGGGAGAAATGGAGATTGGCTGTAGGAAATTGGCCTCTTGATATGTGATTAATGGACTCAGATGATGAGGACTGACTCCTACTAAACCATCAGAACTTGCTATGAGACAGGTGCTGACATTTGGAGCAGGGGTTTGGCTTTCTCTCGGCAAAAAGTGATGTGTTCTCTGGAATGCCCCTTGCAACTAAAGATCAGTTCTCCGGTGTCTCTGGTATATAGAGACCTTTCTCTACCTGCCTAGTTATGTTGATGTCAAAACATTTGACATCTAATTTGCTCCAACAGCCTTAGAGCTTCACATTTCCTCAGCTTTCTTGTACACCTCAGAATGAAATGCGTACACAGCAATTCACAAAGCATCTTATCAAAAGAGTATTTATTGCTGCTACACAAGGTAGCACTGCCCACTATTTGGTAGACTTTTTTCTCTCGTTTAGTGCCAGGGATCAGAAGGAGGAATTAAAATTGCATTCTACATTTCCATAACTGCTGATTAAAGGTGTTAGTTCCTAATGAGTTATCCTTGTAAATGGTTTATATCCTTTGACTTCCTCAGGTGAATGCAAGAGCAGTAAGAGGAAACCCACTGAACTGATCAGAAACTTCACTTCGAGGAGTGTTTTAGGGCAAAGAGCCAAAGTGCCTTTCTGCTCCAGCAGAAAACAATACAAAACTGCTTTTCTACAACGAGCTGTTTTCATGTGGAGCATCACAACACCTGTCAGAAAATGTATGCATTTTCCACGTTTTCAAAGGAGCAATCTGATGTAATTTCACCTTATTTCTAGCATATTCTGTAAATATTTTGTGCAGAAATATGGCATTTCCATGGTATGCTCCCTGTATAAGCTGACCAAGCAATAAAGCAAAAGTCTATCTCACCAAGAAGCACCGAAGACATCATTGTAACGCACACTGATTTTTCTACTGAAAAGAGCTCTGGATGTCAAAGCTTTGTAAACTGAACTTATGAACAGCAACAACTCTGCAAATTTCCTGTTGGACCTTCAAAGGAGAGTCATGAAGCAACATGTAAAAAAGCTGAACTTATTAGTATCTAGAATAGTAAACTTACTACAAGCAATAAATAAAAGGGTGATACAAATCAACATTAACTTCAAGCTTACTGAGTTATGTTTGATAGAAGCACATCTTCCTATTTTTTGTTGTCTAGCATTGTTCGTGATGCATGTAATAATCAAAACCATCACTGTCGTACAATAAAATTGCCAAAGCTATTAACCAATAACATAAACAAAAACTTCTCCTCCTAGCATTTTCCATTAATACAATCAGTGTACAGTCAGCATGCTTCAGATGCTTCAAGTTTCCAATAATTTACACTTATTACATCTTTGCTTTTTGTGAGCCAACCCACTCAGTAAAAAAAAAAGACGACAATGCTCATAACACAGCCTACAGCCTATGCTCCTCCAAACAAACAGGCAATGATGAGACCAGTTGTAACAGTCCATATATTGTTTCTGCCTGGTAAATAATGAGAAATTAATATTTTCCTTCTAAATCAGGCAAAAGTACTGCAGGTTTTTTGCACTGATTTCTGAGGAAACCTGGTATTCTTTTTTCAAAGTGAGTCTGCAAATAAGAATCTGCATCACAGCTGGACATATCATTACAAGAAGTAAAACCACTTCATTTGAGACTACACACAGTGAGCACGCTGCTTTACAATGTGCATTGTTGGGCAAAAGTAGTTTAGTGTATTACTATAACCCTACTCTGTAGGGTCCATGAAAGCCAGAAGTTGTAGTCTTGTATTTTGTGTATGCTCACACTACCATATTTTGCTAGATTATTTTGATTATTCAGGTAATGAGAAAAATGTAAGGTTCAGTTATATGGAGAATACTGAACATCCTTCACATCTACTAAACTAATTTGTATCAAAGTGTAAGATCACACATTCAGAAGATTTTGTGACTTGTATTATTTTATGGAGATTGTTTCATAAACAAATAACCCAGGAGAAAGTGAAATGTTTTAAGATTAATGCCTAAATGTGGTAAAAGCAGCAGCTCTTTATCACAAAACAGTAATGTAAATGTTCTCAACAACTTAGGCTGCCTCTAGCTGCCTTTGGAGTACCTCATCTAGTAGAAATTTTAAAAAGTGGAACTGTAGCTATAATTTGATCTTCAGTATCATTTAAACAGTAATGAAATTTGAAAAGAGACTGAGTGATTCAGATGTGGAAGGATCAGCTGATTTACTGGAAGGTAGTTTGATGCTTATAAAATGTTAGTGAGAGGATGTCCAAAGATGTGCATCAGCATCAGAGTAATAAAGCTGTAGCATAAATACAGCCCTAGTAATAGCTGTCCCTTTCTATTATCAGGACAAGGTTAAAATTTAATTTTTTAATAGTTAGATGTTAAAAGCTATATCCTGCAGTAAGATACACAAATGGCTTATGTTACTGTTGACATTCACGGGGAGAGGTTATGTCATTAGGCCCAGCTCCAGAAATGTACTTAAGCATATGTTGAACTTTAAGTGCCTAATAATGACGCATATACTTAAAATTAGGAATATGTTAAAATTTCATTATGAACACTGATAGAGTTAAAAAGTTGTTGCAATCAACACAACTCTGCTCCCTTAGCCCCATGATAATATCAAACAACACAGCTAGCAGCAGCATGCAATACATGTCCCACTTCATTTTCTCCAGCTAATACAGCCTTGATGACTGGAAAACCACAGAGGTGAAAAACAAGAAGCAAGCCAGCTCTCTTCATGGACACTGATCACAGAACCAGCTTGGTCACAAGCATACTGAAGTTCTGTATAATTAAATAGTTTCTTTTTCCTTAAGCATTATGAAGTCTGTTTCAGATTTTTCTGTTTCAGGGGTACACTATGCGATAAAAGGAATCATGATTTTTCCTTTTTAATCCATCCACATTTCCAACAAATGCATAAGTCTGCCATAAATTATGCTAAAATAGGAATTTACATAAATTGCCAGTTAGCAAACATTAAGAGAGTTGGCATTTATTTGAAATTCACAAATGGCCTATGAGGGAGAACTGTAGAACCCAGTAAGATTGCAAGTATGGACAATAACCAAAATATTATTACATATACTCACTGTGGATTTTCTATTTATTCTGCTTTTTTCCATCAGGCTCGTATATACGCACCACTAAAAAAAAAAAAAAAAAACAAACAAAAACAAAACCCCACAGGTAATTTCCAACCTGCAATATCAACATTTACTCTATATGTTCTATGTCTGCTCTTTTAGCTAGAGTATTCTTCAGCTGTATGATCTTTCCTACTAATGTATTACAAAAAAATCTCTTTACACAATAACGTGGCTGCCCTGGGTTCAGCAGTAGCAGTCATTTTTCACCTTCTTAGTAGCTGGTGCAGTGCTGTGTTTTTGACTTTCAGCCTGGGAACAGCACTGATAACACCGATGGTTTTAGCTGCTGCCCAGTAATATTTACTCTGACCAAGGGCTTTCTCAGCCTCATGCTCTGCCAGGGAGGAGGGGAACCCAGGAGGAAGCAGAGACAGGACACCTGACCCAAAATAACCAAAGAAGTATTCCATACCACAGCACGTCATGCCCACTATATAAACTGGGGGCAGTTACCCAGAAGGGTTTGATCACTGCTCAGGTCGGGCTGGGGATCGGTTGGCGGGTGGTGAGCGGTTGTATTCTCTTCCCTTATTGTTTCCCTTATCATTATTATTATTGGTGGTAGCAGCAGTGGTTTGTGTTATACCTTAGTTACTGGAATGTTCTCATCTCAATCCATGGGAGTTACACTCTTTTGATTCTCTTCCCCATCCCTCCAGGAGCCAGAGGGAGGAAGGGGGTGTGTGTGAGCAAGTGGCTGCATGGCTGAGTTGCCAACTGGGCTTAAACCACAACAGTAATCAAAATGGCCTTATTTTCAAATTATTATAATTTAGTTATTTGGAGACAGTACTTCTTTATCCTCATGTTTGATACATATTCTGATGTAGCAGTTTAAAAGACAAATGCAATTTTATACCCCACCATTAGATCACATATTTATGTTAGATATTAAAGGGGGTGACAGATCAACTTCTTCTAAATTGTTCATTCAGTGTAATTACACACATTTCAAACCACATCTATTTTGTCGTCCATGTGCATAAATCCAATGAAACATTAATTTTTCTACTAAAAATCCCATGTGTTATTGGGAGACAGGAAATATCGTCCATTGCCATAAAACTAGACTGGATAGTTTTGGTTTTGATAGCTCATATGAGAACAATCAGGTCTTAATTTTGTTATTTCAATATCTAAAATGCGGCTATACCTCATAGCTGATAAAAAGTTATTCTAGAATACATATTTCAGGGGACATAATATATAAAGATTACTTTTAAAGTAATTCTTTTTGTGAAGCATTGTTTCTAAAATAAACCATAAAGCAAATTATTTCTATACTGATTAAAATATATTTGAGTTAAGGATTTTCACATTTTATGAGCATATGGTGAGAACAAAAGAAATGTAAAAAACCATTATAGATTCATAAGTATTTTATTAGAAAAAAAAATAAAAATGAGCAGCTTACTCTCCAGTCTGACTGGCTAATTACAACGATTTGTTTCTAATAGGAGGATAATTTTGTTTTGGTAAAAAAGAAACTGTTAAATTTAAGTGCTGTCATTTATTCACAGTCTGCTTTTGTAAAGTGTTTGAACCCAACAGTTAATTCGTTATTTTCCTCTATATTCTGTTTCGCTCCAGCATATGGTTTATGTGTGATGAATATAAATATAGCCTGATGAAATGCTCCTTAGAGTAGTTAACAGTTTAGAAAAGGTGGATACAAAGTGAAACACATTTTTAAAAGTCAAAACTGAAGGTCTAAATACAGACCTACTCGCTCGAGTTAGGTTTCTGGAATAGACACACAATCCATTTGTAAGACACCTAGATGATACCAGCAAGACAAGTAAGAATCAATGTATTTTCTTCCAGAATGAATCTTTTCAAACCCATCAAACTTTTTTTTCTGCAGTACACTGACAGGTCTTGGGGATAAGAGAAAAACAGGCTATGTAATTCATCACAACCTCAGTGTTTTACAGCCTCACATGAGACTCTCATGAGTGAACACAAAAAAGATCGTCTACATGAAGTTTACCCTATGTGGGATGATTATTAATCACTGTCAGTCTAAAAAGACGCATAAAGTGCAGTTCGGATAAGTCTTTCCTAGGAAAGACAATTCACTATTTTGTAGTATCATCATGGGTGAGAGATTAGAAGTATCCTTACTAAACTGGCAGCTAAAATAAGGCTCTGGGAGGTAGTACAACTACACAGTAAGAAAAAATAGAACTTCCTGCGATCTTAACTAACAACAGTAAATTAATATGGAACTCTTTAAAAGTCACTTCAGTGACACAGACTGCAGGAGTCTTTGCTAATTTTACAGTCTGTATCCTACTTTTTTTTTTTTATAGGCATGAGAAAAGCACTGCTCTTCCTTTGTCCTTGCAGGTACTCTGCAATCTTTGTTTTATTCAGACAGAAGATAAGGCTCATCACATCAGGTAATGATCCTTCTGCTCTGATCAGACCTGTCAAGTCCTATTGGCCAATAAAACTGAAATGTGCAATCCTGTGAGTTGCCTGTTTCTCAAGAAATATGAAGTAAAAAACCAAATAAATTCATTGCTTTAACCTGTTTGTGACAGAAACTGGCAATACTATAACATTGTGTCCAAATTCTCAATCCATGTTTTTAGTATGGAATTTAGTGCTTATCCATTTAATGGAAGAGACCCAAAAATGTCCAAGGATGCCTGGATGAATTAATTATTTTTTTTTAATATTTTGGTCATTTACTAGATAATTGATAGGTTTTAACATCTATAGAGCCACTGTAAGACAGGCAATCACACACCAAAGGGATGTACATGAAGTCAAACGTCAGTAAAACTGCTTGTGTTTTATCTGATGAGTATGGCTTATACTTCCAGAAGACTATGAAAAACTTTTTACATATGTTTTTGTCTTCAACTTAATGCATTGTGAACTAACACAACTCAAAAAGTTCTCTCTGTTCTTCTCTAACTCTCAGCATAGAACAGAACAGTCAATAGTACCTTTTTCCAGAGTAAGTACATCACTTTAGGTAGTCAAGGAGGCAAATGTCACCTTTGTCTTCCCAAGCATTTCCTGATCACTTTTTCAAGTTCATTAAAATCTTGAAGAGCAGAATAACTTTTATTATCCATTTCTGTTTTTAAGGGGCACTGGGAACCTAAATTTACTTGAGAATCTACCTACTATTATTGTCAGTTCCTGAAGGAATGAGGACAAACTTGTTAAAAACTGTTCAGCTAATTCAACATACATCTGTTAGACAACTTGTAAGGTAACATATTTTCTTCTAGGTAATGCTAAAATACATTTAACATATTTTTCTCTTGTGAACTCTGCTATTAATGTACACAGTAGAATTTTACACCTGAAAAGATTTTCTGGGAACTGAAGTGAGAGATGTTAACATTTTTCATCTCCTACAGAAAAAAAGGCATTTGTTGGCATGCAAGTAATCTAATTTTGGGGTTACAGAGATAAATCTCATCTGTATCAGTGTAACAGAAAAAGTATTTCTTATAATTTTTTTTTTTACAGCCTATATGCATTACACAAGCACATCTGTAAACCTGCGAGCATTTCTAATCCCGGTATTTCTGTTCTACCTGTGGGTAAAAAAATAAGCTTCTCTTGAAACTGCTGAGAACTGACCAAGTGCAAACTGTGGGCAGGATGTGACCCATACACTCCTGACAATTTGAATTAATGTATGTAACTGCTATGCGAAGAGATACTTTTTTTTTACATGTCTAGTACAAAGAGCCAAAAGATATGGCTTTTAATGGCATTAAGAAGTTTCACACTCCTTGTATGCCACTCATTCCCCAACACTACATATGTCACCAGTAGATGTTCACAGAGAAGCAGTAAAACTGGATCCCAAATATGAGCTAGATTAAAATATAAACATAAACAAATTTGCTATTTTTATCTGAATCTTATTCAGGATCTGGTTGACAGCTTGCAGAAGGCAGGCTGTGTAGCTGACTGGCGTGGGTTAGCCCATGCCCAAGCCTGGTTTGTCACTGAAGCCATGAAATTGGAGATGAACTTGCCTTTCTATAATTTATGGCACTGCAGTGAACCACAATCTCCCTCCCCCAAGAATGGATGACGGACAAGAATGTACTCATTTAAATACTCAAGGGAAATATTGACACTTTTAATTAATTTCCATTTCCTTTCCTGTCAATACCTGCCCTTTCTTTACTACTGCTTTTGTGTGCATTCACAAGTCTGTCTTTCAGGAAAACCACTACAAAGACTCTTACTCTTTCCCTAACACATATATTTTTCTTCCTTTCTCCTTACTGTCCTTGAACACAAACATTAGTCTGCTTTCGAGAAAGCCTACCTTTACAACAACTGTTGAATTACTCTGTAAAAGCCTTTCACTGCTCAGGCAGTCTTTCTCACTTATAAACAGTGCTTTGTTTGATCAAATGCAGAAGAAGATCTCTCCAATACAATTATCTCTGTAACGGAGAATTTTCCTCCTCCTCATACTCTCTGATGGCAGCACCAAAATTCAGAGGAGGAACCTACTGAGAAACCTGGCCCATTCCCAGGCTTCCGGCTTTCAGGATGTTCTGGAAGTGATGTATTCCTTTCCATCTGAGTTGTCAGTGAATAGGAATTTCATTAACTAATGAGCCAGACAATACCATGAACTCTGCCTCCACCCCACAGCTCAGGGCAACGCACCTCCAATGATTTTAAATGTCAACATAAGACACAGCACAAACAATACTCCATTGTCAGCATTATGGAGTCACTGTGACAGATTTTTTGTAATAATTATTTTGATGTAAAAGTAATTATACTCATAAAAACTCTGTAACAATATACTAATAAGATCATTTTAAGGCAGGCTAATCGGCATGCCCCGCTTACATCATCTTACATAGAATCTCCTGCTGGCAAACAAAACCAAAAATGAACTTTGTTCTTAAAGCACACTGACCCGTGGACATTCATAGTACATTAAGTGACCTTTGTTACATAAAAAAGGTAAAATTTTAAATGCGTTGCACCAAATGGAATGTTAAAATTTTGAGAAGAAAACAGAATGATTTTGTGATGATATCCTTCCCTGCAGTTATCTGGCCAACTGAAAAAATACTAAATAAAGGGGGGTTTCTTTGCTTATGCTAAATATTTACTTTCTATTTAAACATTCAGCTATGTGGCACTATACTAACCAGGCATCATGGAGAGTGTATGTCTTTTGTTCATTAAACTGCAATCATGATTATTTGAATCGAGAGTGCCCTGAAGAAAACACATCTGGCTTTTTGAACTTATCCAGGCTAGAAATTTCTAGATGTACACACATGAAGGACTTCATACATTAAAATGTTGATAACCATAGATCTGACCCTATCCATGGATCCAGTTTCTTCTTAGTCAAGTGTTAAAAATGGGTATGGCATCAGACCTGTAAAGAAAAGAATTTTAATTGACATTGCTGTCTGGAAGCACCCTTGAAAAATGCCAGTTTGAAAATGAATGCCAGTTGATCCTCAAAAATTCTTCTAGCAGCTGCCATGGTAGTTATAGCTTTCTTTCCCCATTTATTTTCTTTATGTGGTCAAATGAAAGCGACAGCTTTGGTAAGTAGTATTGTAAGTGCTATCATGACACAAAAATAGTGATACGCTGCCTCTGCTTCTCACTCATTACTGGGGCATGGTTTTTATTTTGTACTAAGGAAGCTAAATTCAGCATAGATAGGAGTTGTGTAACTATAACTAACAAAGCTGCTGAAGCCCAATGCCAGGCTTACAGAAACACTTTCCATCTGCAATACTCGGCTATGAATACTCCTATTTCCATCGAGTGTGTGCTGGCAATAAAAAGAGAATTTGAGTTTCTAGAGTCCAGACAGCTGGTAAATAGATACTAAAAGATGAACAGAAGACTATTAATCTTTTACAGCAGGCAATGGTGAAGCAAAAGCCAGGAAAGTAGGAAAGAATTATATTACCTGTCAGGAATTAAAAATATTTACATTTCATTTTTTGAATAATATTCAAGAAGCAATGAATAATCCACAAACCAGAAAGCCTTATACAAAGCTTAACACAGCCATGAACACAATGATACCTACATGCAACAGCAATACTGGCTTCAGCCTGAATTCCACCAGAACCAAAATTCAGTTAAGCAAATGAAAATTCATGTAGGTGAATTCTGTTATTATATTCTGTCCTAACAATGGGCTAAAATTCATTTTCTGTAGCTTTTAAATCATTATTATAGCATCCAATATATTCCTTTTGCTTTACTGGATAACAGAGAAAAAGATGGTGCTATCTTAAATTACTTATAGGCATGGATATATCTATATTTACATAAATGATGGCACATTCTGATGAATACATACGGTACGGGAAATATGAACATGCAATTTCTTCATGTATTTTTGAGAATACTTAAACTGTGAATTCTAAATTACATCTCCAGATCAGAGTTAAACAATATCCATTTAAGTAAACATGCTAACCAGACCAAGAACAAGACATTTTTGATTCAGGTAGCAACATCAAAGTATTTTGTTCAACACAGAACAAAACCTTTCACTCAGTCTGGGTCTTATTTAACCATATCATACCTTTTCTTTTAATGCAGATCAATTTCAGCACTTAAGCACTATCTTAAAGTGATTTCACAGGTGTGCCAGTGAAATATTTAGGTGACTTCTTAGCTTCTCTGAAATATGTACACCAAAATGCAAACAGTTCTTCTGTCCTTCATTAAACTCATGGACAGATAATTTATACTTCAATACAGCTCTACATCTTCAAATAAAATGATTTTAAAATCATGTGCAATTTTAACATATTAAAGCAGAAATTTACTCTTTTTACATTGTGGAGGCATTTCTTTCAGCTAATGGACATGTGAGCAATCCAGCCTTTGACTTAGCTTCACTCTAGCAGTGGGTGACCGGCTTTGTGAGGCGTTGCAGGTCGACGAAAGGGTTAACAGAGGGACTGAGCCGGACGCCGCGGAGCCGGATCAGGTTACCACAGAGAGAACCCTGCTTGCAAGCCGGAGCCTGCTGCTGCGGACACTTTAAACCGCAACCAATCGTTAAACTGTTGCTAGCATTCACCCGGGTGAAGTTAACCAATCCAGTGTTATCGAATGTTCTAGTGTTCTGAAACTTTTCTATATAAGACATGCTTGCGCACATTAAACTGTTCAGAGTGATCATATTGGTCAGTGGTACGTTGTTCCTTATCCCCCGCGACAAGTGGCGCCCGAACAGGGACCCTCAGATCTGCCCCCTGAGAGCTGCTTCGGTGGTGAAGATCAGCGCAGACCTGACGGGTGGGAAGCCGACCGAAATGCAGCCGGCAGCAGCCCTGCCGATGTAGATGAAGCACGCGTGCCGCAGAAGAAGAGAGTCTCTGCGAAAAAGGTCCACTTCAATAAGGCAAGTGGCGGTCGGGGAGGAATGGGGGCGGCTCAGACAAAGGAAGAGATAGCTGTCCTTCATCTCCTCCAATGCATCCTCTCAAGGAGAGGGATTAAATATGAAGAAGATATACTTAAAGGACTACTCCAATGGAGTAAGGAAAAGGGGCTATTTGGCGGGGTTGGAGCGGCGCTTGAAATATCCACATGGGAGGCAATAGGCACCCAGCTCTGGGACACTATAACTGATGGGGGGAAGGCAGCGCATGAGGCTCAGAAATACTGCATGCTGTGGAAGCTTATCCGAGGGACTTTGCGAGATATGAAATCAGAGAGAGCTGCAGCTGCTTCGGCGGCTGAAGCCTTGTCCCCGGTAGTGCCCTCCGTGCCTCCGCCTGAGCCTCCAGCCCTCCCTGCCTCCCAACTACCCGCGGGGCCCCTGACTTTGGGTTCTAAGAACCCCACTCGGAATCCCTTCAATCATTATGCCGGGGGGAGGACTCACCCAAAAATTGCAAAGGCAGTCAAGAAGGGTTTTCAAGCCCGGCCCAGTGAGGAGGGACCAAAACCCGATATTGTTACTGATCCTGCCAATGCTGAACCTTGCTGCCAGGTGAAGGCATCCACAGATTATAGGCCTGGTGCATCAGAATATTCCCTTACCTCCACCCGAAACCGCTCCCCCATTGACCTTAATGTTTCTTCCCCGGAAGAAACAGAGCAACAGAGAGAACAAAATGACTCAACGAAAGAATTATTGCAGGAGGTTATAGAGAAACTCATGGCGGTGACTCAAAAGGAAGAATTGGGATCGTTCGTGCACAAGGGAGCTGGTGCCTTTCCTGCTCCTGCGGCTTCAGTGCTAGCTCCCCCACCACACTTGTTTAATTACTCTGGTCAAGATTCTGGTGGAGTGTCAAAAAGGTGGAAGGGAGTTATCAGAGATGCTATCCTGGAAGGGAGTTTTGTTCCACAAGCCTTTCCAGTGTCGGTTACACCACAGGGCACCAACCAGTGGGAAGCAATTGATTGGAAGCTATTAGAAAAAGCTCGGACAGCCGTGACTCAATATGGGCTACACTCTCAAATGTCTTGGCAAATCATAACATACATCTTACAATCAGACCTTCCGGTCCCCCATGATACTAACCAGGTAGCCAGTATTTTGCTGACGCCATCGCAGAAACTGATCTTTGACCATAATTGGCAGAGACTGTGTGATATTGAACAAGCAAAACCTAGACAACAAGGGGACCCCCTTCGTGGAGTCCAATCACAGATGTTAACAGGATCAGGGCCCTGGGCACAAGCCAATCTCCAAGTGGACTTCTCCAATGAGGTAGTCGAATTGCTCAACTTATTCCATTTCAGTCCTGTGTTCCACAGAAGGGAAACCTGGATCGAGGTGAAGGTGGATTCGGTTCCACAGGAATACCATCAAGGCGTTCAGTGGATACCGGCTCGTTGGATACGGCCCTGGCGAGATTCAGCAGAAAATAACTCGTCTGCACCGGAAGATGTCAGCGATGATCAAGAATCTGTTAGCGGTTAAGCTGCTAATTTTGCTGTCTGTATATAGTTCTGTATCTCTGTTACACAAAATCGATCCTAGAAAAAATTTGTGGGTAACATGGGCCAGTGAGAGTGGGGTGTCAGAGTTTTGTCTTGCTATGGCATCTAATTATTGATGGATCAGAATAGCTTGCGACACTCCCTGCTGCAAAATCGCGCAGCCATCGACTTTCTGCTGTTGGCACAGGGTCATGGCTGTCAGGATTTTGAGGGTATGTGTTGTATGAATCTATCCAATCATAGCCAAAGCATTCACAGACAGTTGACCTATTTAAAGGAACACTCTCAAAAAATCCAACAGGATGTGAATCCGTTGGATGACTGGCTCTGTAATGTTTTTTCAGGATGGGGAATAGGGACTTGGATTCAAAATTGGATAATTATTGCTTTGAAGGTGTTAGGCATTGTATTATTAATTTTGCTTGCATGCACCATTGTATTTACACTGTTGAAAAGGTTTGTAAACAGAATGCTAAGTCAAATCTGGATTGCTCAAAAACAAGAAGAGGGTATTGTGGAGGCATTTCTTTCAGCTAATGGACATGTGAGCAATCCAGCCTTTGACTTAGCTTCACTCTAGCAGTGGGTAACAGGCTTTGTGAGGCGTTGCAGGTCGACGAAAGGGTTAACAGAGGGACTGAGCCGGACGCCGCGGAGCCGGATCAGGTTACCGCAGAGAGAACCCTGCTTGCAAGCCGGAGCCTGCTGCTGCGGACACTTTAAACCGCAACCAATCGTTAAACTGTTGCTAGCATTCACCCGGGTGAAGTTAACCAATCCAGTGCTATCGAATGTTCTAGTGTTCTGAAACTTTTCTATATAAGACATGCTTGCGCACATTAAACTGTTCAGCGTGATCATATTGGTCAGTGGTACGTTGTTCCTTATCCCCCGCGACATTACATGTCTACCATTCCCTTGAACAAAACCCTTCAAACCTTTGTGACAGGAGCTACTATAACCCGAAACTACACAACAGTTTGGAAAGAATTTTACTGCAAATAAAATCATGCTTTGAAAGCACAAATTCAGGTTGAACTTGTAACTTCTGCGCTATTTTCAATTAACACATACAGCTTCAGGAAACTGCATTCAGTTTAACACATTAAAAAGTTCTGGGAAACTGGAATAGTACAGTTGATTTTGATTAATATCATATGTATTAATATATTTTAAAATAAATTCATTCTTGGGAATCCTAAGTCATACACTTGAGGTTTCCATACCAAGAGATGCACAATTAATCATGTTTGCACAGTACTTATTTCAGGATCATATTCAGTAGCTCATCAGCCGTAATGCAGTTTTTAACCTGCATTATGCTTGCAGGTCTCTGCATTAACTTCAGGTTTTCAACAGAAAAGGTTTCACTGCTTTTGACAGTGTGTCATAAGGCATAAAATACAACATTTATAAAGACCTCTCCTAAAATCCAAAGATTTCATAACGCTTTAAAGTGAATATATGCAAACAGCCATTCTCTGAGTTGAGAAGCATGATATTTAAACTCATAAATTCACACCAGGAAGATAATTCACCTAGAGTAAATCTCTCAAATTATCTTTAGTAAGAGATGACAAGATAATCAATTACAAAAGTTAAGTTTTAAAAAATTACAAATACAATCAATTACAATTATATTTGTAATACTAAAGAAATAGGTATAGCAAGACATATATTAAATGTTCATGGAACTATGTTCTTGTAAACGTAACACATCCTAAACTCCCAAAGCAATTGTCCAAGCCATTTCAGGGATTAGCTATAATGCCATTAATTCATAAATACTTCAAAGGCAACACCTATCAGGACAAACTGCTTTTACTCTGTGGTGCTGCATATTTTACTTTTCCTCCTCTAAATACCTAATCCGCAGGCCTATTTGACACTGTCCCACATGAAATCCTTGTCTCTAAGTTGGAGAGACATCAATTTGATAGGTGGACCACTCGGTGGATAAAGAACTGGCAGGATGGCCGCACGCAAAGAGTTGTGCTCAAAGGCTCAATGTCCAGCTGGAGACCAGTAACGAGTGGTGCCCCTCAGGGATCAGTGTTGGGACCGGTCTTGTTCAACATCTTTGTGAGTGATATGGACAGTGGGATTGAGTGTGCCCTCAGCAAGTTTGACAATGACACCAAGCTGTGTGGTTTGGTTGACACATTGGAGGGAAGGAATGCCATCCAGAGGGACCTTGACACACTTGTGAGGTGGGCTGATGCCAACCTGATGAAGTTTAACCATGCCAAGTGCAAGGTCCTCCACCTGGGTCGGAGCAATGCCAGGCACAGCTACAGGTTGGGCGGGGAGGAAATTCAGAGCAGCCCTGCGAAGAAGGACTTGGGGTGTGGATTGATGAAAAAATGAACATGAGCCGGCAGTGTGCGCTTGCAGCCCAGAAGGCCAACCGTATTTTGGGCTGCATCAAAAGGAGTGTGACCAGCAGGTCGAGGGAGGTGCTCCTGCCCCTTTACTCTGCTCTCGTGAGACCTCACTTGGAGTATTGTGTGCAGTTCTGGTGTCCTCAACATAAAAAGGACATGGAACTGTCGGAACAAGTGCAGAGGAGGGCCACGAGGATGATGAGGGGACTGGAGCACCTCTCGTATGAAGATAGGCTGAGAAAATTGGGGCTGTTGAGCCTGGAGAAGAGAAGGCTGCGTGGAGACCTCATAGCAGCCTTCCAGTACCTGAAGGGGGCCTATAGGGATGCTGGGGAGGGACTCTTCATTAGGGACTGTAGTGAGAGGACAAGGGGTAATGGGTTTAAACTTAAACAGGGGAATTTAGATTGGATATGAGGAAGAAATTCTTTACTGTGAGGGTGGTGAGGCACTGGAATGGGTTGCCCAGGGAAATTGTGAATGCTCCATTGCTGGCGGTGTTCAAGGCCAGGCTGGACATAGCCTTGGATGGCATGGTTTAGTGTGAGGTGTCCCTGCCCGTGGCAGGGGGGTTGGAACTAGATGATCTTAAGGTCCTTTCCAACCTTAACTATTCTATGATTCTATCCAATTATTATAATGTAAAAAAGGTCTATGAAGTCACACTCTGGTGATTAAAGGGTACTTTTGGATTTTTCCTTTAATCATATTAATAACTATGCATGTGTAAATTATTTTAATTAGAACAGTAATAATTGTACATAAGCTCTTCTAAATGTCCTGCTCCTATATCCTCCTGAGATTACTTTATAAGAATTGGAGAGAATACGAGGGAGAACTGGTATAAATGTAGTATGTAGGTCTCAACAAGAACATTTATGCCACAAAAAAATATAATCAAAACTAATCAGGTACCAGTGCAGAGACTTCCATTACAGTTTAGAGTATCTGCAGATTAATGGATTTGATTCAAAATTCACGATTCCTATTTTAATTCTGATCCTAAACCAAAATACACATACAAGGTCAAAATCCCAAGAATTTGATTAATTCAAGACACTTTTGAATGCTGACCTCAATACGAAGTTCTCAGGGGCACCTACTTCACTGGGCTCTAAGGTTCATGCACATACAGAGCACATTTGTATCACTTCACAGCTTGGCGTTTCTGTGTATTACCAGGCTTGGCATCTCACAGGTTGCTAATACTCTGATATGTGTATCAAAGCAGACATACTCAGAAAATCTGTCTTGTCAAGCTTCAATCCTGTGAAGCTAAGATTTGGAGGATGCTAATACCATTGACAATGGAGTGCATACATTTTAAAGTGGTCTGTTTAACACGGACCACAGAGACAGCAATGACATTCACCAAGCTTTACTTTAATCAACTTTGTGACAGTAAGACACATCTCTGTTTAAGAACAAGGACAATAACCAAACACTTCAAAGCGCCTTTCTTTTTCTTTTTTTTCCCCCTCTGAAAACTAATCCAACTTAAAACATTGCTTACAAACACAAACCTGATTTGTAACCTATCCAGATTAAAGGAGATCCTTTGTTCTTCTCTCAGAACGTCTCTTAAACCTAAATATGAGAGGTACTGCTTGTATAATCATCTATATGAAAAAACACCCAACCTGTAATGAAAAAATTAATTCTAACAGAAATCAAAGTTGGGAATTTAGACAACATCATCAAAACATTTCTGTGCTATGATACCCCAATAAACAATGCAATCTCAGAGGGACATACGGCTCTTCAGAACAATGTCTCCAGATTCTCTCCCGGTGTAATATACTATAACCGTATGTGGTAAGTCTATATACATTTTTAAAAGTTAGGATGCTGCTTTGAAATGTAACAAACAAAACATTCCATTATAAAACCAAAGTAAAGTCCATGACAGGCTCATTTTTTGATCAGTATTCAAAAGATAACAAAGGTACTGAGATTACAGCTAGCCCTATTTCTGCTTCACTCATTCATGTCTGTATGTTGTAGTTTGACTTGTAGGCTCTTAATATTGCTGATAGCACAAAGAAAACTTTTCTGCCTGTGTAAATGATTATAATTGCATTGTTACACCAAGCAATGCCCTGAAATCCTGCTGGAATAATCTAACTTCAAACTGTCAGACAAACTCTACTTCTGTGTAGTTCTTGCTCATCACTTCAGTGATATTTTCAGCTTTGCAAATGAAGAGAAACTTTCTTTTCTGATGTGTAATGTACAATAGCTAAACCCTGCCATTCTTGAGGTCCAGGAACTGGTCTTCATCATTCAAAGAATTATGAAGGGCTGGCCTGAATTAGATTATATATGTTTATTTACTTTGCTTAGGAGGCATGACTTAGTCAGTAAGTACAGAAACACTTGCATATTTGGCTAATACAGTGTATGTGCAAAACTCTGACAATGAGAATTGCTTGTTGTGATGCACCTGGAATGACTGCTCTCTAGGCAGGCTGCTTTAGGATATGAAAGCCATAGCTCAGAAAGAGGAAGTCAGGAAGGTCTTCTGTCCGATGTTCAAAATTTACAGTCATAAATTTTGTATGATAGTTTATCAAATAACTTTAACACAGTGTTATCAAAGCTCCAGTGATGAGCTGAAGAGCTCAGAAGGGAGAGCAGATCAAATCATAGTATAAGAACAGCCAGACATGCTCATCCTGTCATATTTTTGGTAATACAATTGTCCTTTATCACCCAGGGTCTAATTTATCACTCATGTACGCTTTTAAAGCTGAATGTTGAATAAGATAACATAGGGCAACAAGGGACCAAAATAAATAGCTTAGTGTAACACACCTGCTGTCATGGTTTAAGCTTCTATAAACCCATACAGTTGCCCTCTCACTCACTCCCCACTCTTTCTTCCCTCTGCTCCTGGAGGGATGGGAAGGAGAATCAAAAGAATGAAACTCCCACAAGTTGAGATAAGAACAGTCCAGCAGCTAAGGTATAACACAAATCACTACTGCTACGACCAATAATAATAACGACAAGAGAAAATACAAGGGAAAAGAATACAGTTTCTCACCATCCAATATCAAGCCTGACCACCCAGTGCACCCCCACCAGTGCCCCCCACCGTGCACCCTCACCACCCTTCCAGGTCTCTGCCCTCTGTCTTTTACATCCTGGACATGATGTGCTGTGGTATGGAATAACCTCTTTGGTTAGTCTGGGTCAGGTGTCCTCTCTCCTTCCTCTCAGCTTCCCCTCCTCCCTAGCAGAGCATGAAACTCAGAAAGGCCTTGGCCAGACCAAAACATTACCAAGCAGTAACTGAAAACACTGGTGTTATCAGCGCTGTTCCCAGGCCCAAAATCAAAAACACAGTGCTGCACCAGCTACCAAGAAGGAGAAAAATGACTGCTGTTGCTGAACCCAGGACACCTGCAAATACAGGCACATGAGTATTACAGCTCTTCTGAAAAATCTGTGGCACTGATC
Source organism: Amazona ochrocephala (assembly GCA_039720435.1). Lineage (NCBI taxonomy): Eukaryota > Metazoa > Chordata > Aves > Psittaciformes > Psittacidae > Amazona > Amazona ochrocephala. Next base: position 16,667,240 of record CM077883.1, read on the forward strand.
TCACAAAGGACTTGAGAAACTCAAGGGAAGCCAGCAGAAAGACATGAGAAAATTATTATGCAGATTTAAGTCCCTCAGAGAAACTTGGTTGTCAAGAATCTTGACTAAAAAACCCAAACCTGTCATGCCTGCCTGTATCAATTAGATCCGATCAATGCCCTTCACCCCAAGGTGGCCCAACCTGTGGTTTCTTTAAAGGTATAGACTATATTTTAATCACAGCTGTCCCAGAATCAGTCTCCCATCTGAGTTAAGAGAATTGTTCTATTAAATCCATATCACTACACATATGCCTTCAGCTCCCTGGTTATGGACAGTTGTTAGTAGACTCAAACATTCCTAACAGTGCATGTAGAATAAGTTGAATTAAGCTATGTGTGTCACTAATTAAAATCATTGCAACTTGAAGGGGCCTTAAGGGCAAAAATCTGTTCCTTTTAAAAGAAACACATATAAATACTCTGGGAACATTTAAGTATTATTATTACAGCCTCCAGAATTCTGGCCTAAAAGAATCAGAGAGTGGCTGCACTCCTTATGGTGAAGTTCATTAGCACTGCTTATTTTTTATTGTCATGCAGTTATTACATGATGCCCGGAATTGACACTACTACTGAAGATCACAGAATCACAGAATGGTTTTGAGTTGGAAGGAACCCAAAAGATCTCTCAGTTCCAACCCCCTGCCACAGACAGGGACACCTTCCACTAAACCAGGCTGCTCCGAGGTGTCCATCTAATTCCTTTCAAGTCAGTTTTAAAGACTAAAAAAAATTGACAATTTTGGAAATTTTAATTCTCTATCCACAGAACACGCAATGCTATGGACAGCATTTGTGTCAGCTCCTACGCAATTATGAAGCAGCCCAAAGTCATGTGCATCATGTGTGCAAAGGTCTGTAACACTTCACAGGACTGTAGAAAATGAAACAGAAAACAACTTGTACTCCTTTGGTTTTTCCATTATGATGCTTGTGGGACTGTTGGTTTGCTCTCTCTTGTTAGAAGACTGGCAGAAACCTGAACCTAAGCCTAGAATGTAAAAAGCACACAGGAAATTTCCATAACTCATGCAATCACAACCTTGAACTAGCAAAGAATATAATCAACAGATATACAGGCACTGGATGCAGTGTGCAAAAAAGACTTTACATGACAGTAATGAAGAATTATCTAGGCAAGAATCCTGAATTGCTGTGAGATTGGTGAAGCATTAGGAGTCATACAACCTGACCCTTGGAGATTTTCAGGATTTGGCTCTTCAAGACCTGATCCTTCAAGAGGGAGACTGCAGCAGTTCACTAAAGATGGGGCAGACAAGAAGACGATGGATGGAGACTCTACAGTTGTTCCTGTGCATTCACACAAGGAGGAATGAATTAATTTGTGGTAAAAGCCATTACATGAAAATTCTAATTATCTAGAAAATCTGAAGAGGCCTCAGTGTGCCTTTGGGTACTGTCATGCAATCACCATATGAGCACATCCCGGCATTAGTGATTTTCCATTCAATTTAGATTTTTTCCTCCAAAATGAAGACAAAATCTGTGCTTTTTTTTTTTAGTACCATCAGAATATATTAAGTATTTGCTGTCTTGATTTACTTGCCCAGCTGTAATGAATGACGGACACATACATTGACCCGGCCGTGTTTAAAACTGGGTGAAAAATACTCATCTTCTGAACTCACACTTAAAAAATTCGATACTCCCAGGAGACCACAGATGATCTCTTCTGTTCTTTCAATGGTTTCTATGGTAAGTTTGAATATAATACAGATTTTTCTGTGTGTTTTTACTCTTCCTTCATTTGCATATCTTGTCTACTTAACCAGCTTCAGGGTAATCATCTATTGAAAAAGGCATTATAAAGTCCCATTCTGAAGTGATCTTTTCAGTTCCACTCTAAATGGATGAAATAGTTAAAAATCAATACTAAAGTAGCTGATAATCAGACAAGACCTGGGCGGGGGGGGAGGGTGAACTGTGGTCTGTAGACATATTCCACATGATTGGGGAACATTCACGGCAACAGGTAGTGTTATTTGGGTTACTAATGACCTCAAACAATACTACAGATTTGAGTAGAACCTTCACAAACTTGCATGCTCTGCAAAAAGAGCTTAACTGGACTCTATTTGGACTAAGGAAGCAAAGGTATGTGTGTTAAATACCTACATTCAGAAGAGAGAAATTGTATTTCCCTCTTGTTTGTTGGTTTTTTATTTTTTAACTTTGTGGGGGTGTGCATGCACCCAGATTATTCCACCAGTATGAAGATGTTCTCTTACACTGCAGGGCTCTGTTTCAAGCTTACCTTAGCCTCAGATGTGACTTGGCCCAGAGGCTGCAGTACCCCAGGCCTACTGTATTTGCTTCTGACAGATGATCAGGATGGCACATGCCACCTCTCTGCTGATCACTGCTAATAAATTTTGTTTTCTCCATAAACCTTAAAAAAGTTCCTCTTTATTTTACTTTAGTGCTATAAAATAGATGCCTGATGTGATTTTTTTCTGTAATGAACATTTGCTTGCTTTGGACATCTGCCTGTTTACATACGATCTTTAAATCCACAGTGTATTATTAATGCAGGCTCCCTAGCATTACAGGCATTTCATATTTAATCTGTATGTTCTTTAAATGCAAAGCATGTGATATTTAGTGTTCAATTGCAGCATTAGTGAACTGAGCCCTCATTTATGCGTGCATGTGGGTGAATTGGGTTTCTCACAAAAGATTCAAACAGATGCTTTAGTTTTAACGATATTTCTAATCATCTCACTTATGCCCCAAGGATATTTTCTTATGCGTTATTCTCCTGTTATGATTCCTACTCATTATAGCAAAATGTTATTTTAAATCTACTTTTAAAATTTGAACTTACTTTGGCATCAGCTCCTGAACAACTCAATTTTTTTAGAAAACATGCTCTTTCCTTGCACTGTCTAATTATAGGTAGTGTCTTCAAAGGCACAGACTGTATGTAGAAACAATCACACCATTCGGTAGTGACTTGTGATCTTCAGTGGTGACATTAGTGATGATTAATATATGCTTTCCTAATAGTCATGAAATTTCTTAACTCCAAACTTCCTTTCTACTGCCTATTCCCCACCCCCCGAAACCAGAAGCCTTATAATCCTATTAAATAGGCACTTGCTTCAAAATCAGATTAAAATTCAGATTTTATAAAACATGAATAAAACTACCAGTATATTTGCAGCAAGTAAGTATGGTTTCCATCATACGGCCTTTTATTTCACACAAGCCAGATTCCTGCTATTGAGGTGACAATTCTTGGTCTTTTTTGTGAGAATGAGTGAAAAAAAACGAAGGGAAAAAGCGCTCAAAATCATGGTGAAAGTCTGATCCCAAAAAGACCCGGGGAATGTCAGAATTCCTACCCTGTGAAAGCTCATCTTGCATTCATAGAAGTAATGACACAGTAACTACTTGGGAGAAACAGAGGCAAAACCCCTGTGAGTGAGAACAGGAAACATGAACGGTAAGAAATTTGCCTTGCTCATGGCAATTCACAGAAAAGCCAGGCACTGATCTGTCGGAACAAAGGAAACATAAAGCCACAGCAGAATTAACTTGCTTTCATAGGAACATAAACAGAAAAAACCAAAAGGATTTTTCACAATACTGAGAATTACATGAGTAAATCTCACCGCAGTATCTGCTTCAGCAATTTCACTTCTAAAATCTGTTCAAAACTGCACTGAAATTATGGGCCAAATCATTGGCCAAAGTTACATATAAGTCAAACTGTAATTAAAATCTTGCTCCATTATTTTGTATGGACATTAATTCAGAGTAAAGAAAAAGCCAAGATATCTGATTAAAAATTTTGTTCCAAATGTTAATTAAAATTAAACAAAACTCTGACAGAAATAACTGCCAAAATAAAGCAGGAAAGCAAAAATTGACAGTTTCATTATTTAAAGTAATTACCACAAGGTATTGATTATTCAGAACTAGCCACGGAAAAGAAAAATACATTCCTACTAATTGCAATCTGAAATTAATCATCCATAGCCATATGTATTTGCTTTCTATGAACATCTGACAGATTAAGTTTGTTAGAATTAATGAAGAAAGAGCATGTTTTCTAAATCACATTTTCAGTCTTTCCATTTGAAAGTGTTTGTATCTCATCAATAACACAACAATGTAATGGGACAAAATTATAACTGATTAATTAATCTGAAACAGAAAACCACTTTGCTTATAGCCATCTATAGCTTTGAAGAATTCCAGAAAACTATGCTCAGTATATACATGGACATCACAACCGTGTTATAACCAAAACAAAAACTGTTTACAAATATTCTGCCAAAATAAATACAGAGTCCATTAAAACCAGTTTTTTCCTCACAGGTTTTCCATTCACAGAATAGCCCAAGGAGAAGAAGTTTCATCTGGCAACCAGTGCTCCTACCCACACAGATGGCTTTTGTATTGCTTTTTGCTTTTGTTAGAGATTGATAACACAAATAAAGTAGCATTGGAATTAAAAAGGAAAAAATTGTTTTCCATTTCTTTTCTCAAAACATTTTCCAATTCTTCACTTTGATAAAGGTTTCAGCTGCTATCAGGAACAATTCTCATTTATGTGTTTTCTTAATAATGCTTTTGTATAAGGAAGACTTCTGATGTAGCTTAAAAGCCAATATTTACTACTTCCACACTTCTACTTTTACAGTCATAATTTGCCAAGATGAAGATTATGCTCATGCAGATTTGTGTTAAACAAAAGCAAACATCTTAGTTGGCAACAGACTATGTTCCAACACAATACAACTGATTCACATCTACAGAGAATTTGATTTTATTTAGTAAAGATTAGGCTGAAATCTGTCTAAATCCTGATCATGGATCTAACACAAATACTATAGCTCAGAAACCTGGCAAATCCAGCATTCTGAATCTCTTTTTCTGGGGACAGGGCGAAAACAAAGAGTCTGCTAGCCACAGTTACCTTTCAAAGAGCCCTTACAAAAGACTCCCCTTACGAAATCTGTCTACTTAAGACATACAGACACATGCTCACACATCCACACACGCACACATCATTCTGTTTCCTAGAAACAGAAACTCTTGTTTTGAAAGCCTCTAGAAGATATTTTATACATTTGTTTGCTGGCTATAAAATTGTCATTTATAGAATCACAGAATCATAGAATTGTTAGGGTTGGAAAGGACCTTAAGATCATTTAGTTCCAACCCCCCTGCCACGGGCAGGGACACCTCACACTAAACCATGTCATCCAAGGCTATGTCCAGCCTGGCCTTGAACACCGCCAGGGATGGAGCATTCACAACTTCCCTGGGCAACCCATTCCAGTGCCTCACCACCCTTACAGTAAAGAACTTCTTCCTTATATCCAGTCTAAACTTCCCCTGTTTAAGTTTGAACCCTTTACCCCTCGACCTATCACTACAGTCCCTAATGAAGAGTCCCTCCCCAGCATCCCTGTAGCCCCCCTTCAGATACTGGAAGGCTGCTATGAGGTCTCCACGCATCCTTCTCTTCTCCAGAGAACTTTATAACTGATTAATTTATGAATTTTATGAATTTATGAAGAGAACTTCTTTTTATTAACGACATAAAGGATCCTGTGTCTCCTGGGTGTCTGCTGGAATGACAGTCATTTCTTCAGCCTTTTTTTTTTAATAGTTGATTTGCCATAAGTTATTTCAGAGAAGCTTTGAAACTCTGGACTCAGAAATCTGTCCAGAAGTTAGGACACTGGGAAATGGCTGCACGGTTCTTGCTCTGGCTATTGTTTGTCTCTGTGAGGAGAAGCACTGTGGCCCCCTTCTCATGAGCAATTTTGTTTCAAGGCACAGTAAGTAAAGGTCAGCATTCAGTGGGTGACAAATGTGCTGCAGGAGCCTGCAAGGCAGAGTCAAGCTCAACTCACAGAAAAAATGGCTATAATGAAGTTGTGCAAATGATCCTGCTTTTCCTATGCAGTCACTCTTTGATGTTACCAGCCATCATTTTCTCAGTGAGATGCCTCTGGAATCTGAACTCTTCTTTCAAAACGAAGCAGACAATAAAGAGAAATTAAAGTGTCTCACACATTTATGCAGTAAGATAAATAAAATTTTCATTTTCACTAGTAACAATGTCTCATTTTACTGTTTTGCTTCTTACTTAAGGCAAAGATTAGCACACTCAGGTTTCTTATTACTTGGGGATATAACTTCATACTGAATAAAGGTTTTTTGTCATATTGAGGAATTCTGCATCAGAAAAGCTACTGATTTAGTGATTAGAGTACTTAAAGGATAATCCCGTATTTTCTGGTTTAACCATCTTTGAAGACTTACAGAAGGTGTTCCCATTTTATGATTTATACTGATACATATTATTTCCCCTCACATCTGAACACAATTCATGGATGAACATCTTGATTTCAGATTTTATTTGAAAATTACTCCAAATATTCTAGAGCTTATGCACCTAAATTAATCTTTCATGTAATGGATAATCTGTTATTATTCATGAAAACTCTAAAGCATAACATTCTATAATTCTTGCAGTAGAAGCCTTCTTAAATTAGAGGCAACTACACTCAGCACACAGGAGTGAATTTCCGACATGCACAACATACTAAACATTTTAGTGCTCTTTAAGAGGATATCGTTACCCGTATGTGTCACCAAATTACGTTACAGTTTTAGGGAGGGGTTGGCCTACATTTTGTAAGGATAAGCCAAACTAATATAAATATATTGTGCAAAAACTTGCCATTCCAAAAGATTTTAGGATTAAGGCTCTATATTTCTAATATCTCAAAATTCTAATTAGCTACTTGGATAATTGAATTCTAAAGAACAAAATTTGCCATCTGCTAGAAATGGAAGCTGAATTAGAAAAGCTAAAAAAAAAATAAGTGTAAGTTTTCTAATAATTCTGTGTCATGAAAATTCTACCAGGAATATCTTTTATCTTCCTTTATATTCCCTTTTCCCAGTGTGGTAGCTCATTATGTACATGAGTAAGCATCATAGCATTTGTTAAAATATCATTAAAATTTATATTATTTATTCCATTCTAAAGGGGTAACAGTATCCCCGTGGAGCACTGAGTTGTTTAGGACAATAGTGCCCTATATTTGCAGATACAAAACAAGGAAAACTGTTAAAAAGAGAAGGAGTAAAGAAGTCATTACTATGGCATTTTAGAGGTTACTCTTACAGCTATAGTTCTTCTACGACCATGCCTCCATGTCTTCTATGACCAGTCCTCTGAACTGGGAAGATCTTACACAGGCAATGATCTACTCGGGGAAAAAAAAAGGAAGGTCTCTCCCTCTCTCAAGCAATTACCTCCAAACACAGCACTAAATCAAACAAACCGTATGGGAAAGAATGGAAAACTCTATGTGAGGGGTTCAGTTTTCACTGTATTAAGAAATACCAGTCTATTTGGACCTAACTCAGATTCAGCTTGCGTTTTTAGCATACAACATTTCAGGTATTCTCCTGTTGATTACAAATCTAACAAGCTACCTCTCATCACAAGTACATTGGAAGAGTAACATCATATTTCTAGAATCACCATGATTTTTTTTCTCTTTTATGCAGGCATGTAATGCTAAAATAAAACACATTGCATAATTCCAGCTAATTGGACTGTAATCACATTTCAGTTCTTTGAGAAAGAAGGAATATTAATTATGGTGTTTAGCCTTTGCTCATTGCAACCCAAATGCTAAATACACACAGTGCTAACCAGCTGTCCCCATTCTTCTTATCTCATTAACATATGTCATGTTATATGTATAAACCATTTCAGTCACATTAATCAATAAAAACAATGCCAAAATAAATTATTCTAAATTATTATTCTTCATAGTGACTAGTTGATTTTTTAGTCAACTTAAAGCTGGTTCATCAGAAAATTCTCATTTTTGTGTTCAAAATAACACTAACAGTTAAGATTACTGTTATGAGAACTTTTAACTTAGTATTTACCCAGTAAGATTTCACAATAACTAGATGTCTATTAGATTCACATTTCTTCAAAAATAAGAGTTCAAAAATCCACCCTTTTTCATGCCATTTATGTACTTTCACAGCAACACTGTTAAATTAATATTCTTTGCGACACCAGATTAAAGATACCGTAAATGTACAAAATATTGCACAATGCAAAAGAAGAGTGATTAAAAGTGGTAGAAGCAAAATAATCTTAGGAGTTTCATGAGGAAGAGAAAAAATCTGATTGGGAAAGCTTGTTTCTATCATACAGAGACAAAAGAAGTGCTAAAGAAAACATCTTCTAGGTGCTACTGAGTTATATGTTGCTATGCACCAAAAGCAGAGAGAATAAAAGCAGAAATACTAAGGCCTGAAAGATACATTCTGCATCCATTTGCCTTTTAAGGAAGGATTAGTAAAGAATAAATAATATATATGCTTTATTAACTATCACTTCATGAAAAAAACCCCAACAACCCTTTAAGGAAATAACCTGCTTCCGTTAACTAACATTAGTCAATACTCAGAGATTCATTTCACATGCTTTTTGGGGATTATTCTGCTATACATAATCAGAGAATAGTTAGGGTTGGAAAGGACCTTAAGATCATTTAGTTCCAACCCCCCTGCCATGGGCAGGGAGATGCAGCATACCCACAATTTTGGCACTCAAAACAGTTACTATAAGGAATAACCAACTATCATAAAGCAATACTCACACATATGAAAACAGGAATATTGGTAACTTCTGTTTGAAACCCAGATTTTCTTATGTTTTTTTATAAATACTGTTTCAGGAAAAAAAGATGCACTAAATTTTGGTGAAATTTACAGTCAGACTTTCTGAAAACAGGCAATGCCAAACTTTTATAACAGATTTAATTGTTTTAATAAATCAGGATATCGGGAATATTCTGAGACTGGTAACAAAAATCAACACTGGTGCCTGAATCCAGAAAGTACAGTTTAAGAATCAGATATCAGATCAATGTTTATCTCATCACAAACCAAAGAATGAGCTGAACCATGATCAATCTTTTTTGAAAAAAGAAGTTCCTAGTATCCTGAAGGGAAAATACTTCCCAAATTCTTAAAAACCAGCTGACAGGGTGTGACAAGGTTTAAATAACTGATATAAAATCACAGAATATTCGCAACTATAAAGTGACTAGATCCTCCAAGTATATTTTAGGATAAAGAAAGGAATCTGGACCATCTGCAGGTACTTGTATTATAACTACTGTTACAATCTAAATCTGCTATCTATGGAAGATAAACAGGACATCTTGAGCAAGCATTTAACCATCCAATTAACAGAATTCTTGATAATAAAGATCAAAATATTGGCAACAATTAGCTTATTATATTTTAATACAGCAAAAAGTAAAAACTAACATTTATGTTTCTGCTAAAGGAATAATATGGCATTTTCCAAAGCAATAAAGTAAAAAAAAATGTAGCCAAGTTTTGGGTTTTTTAATACAAAGTAACATGTCATCTTCCACTTACTTGGCAAAAATGCTTTGAATATCATTGCCTGCTTCCTAGTTTATACTAATCTCTTGAAATGAAGCAACTGTTTCTTTTATGCTTCTATTAAATGTCTACAAGAACAAAGTCTAGTGAGAAATTTTAAAATGTTAAAACTAAATATTAGGTCCTCTCGTGTTTCTGCATGTTGCTGTGTTTCCATTCACTGCCAACTTCCCAGTTATTAAACATGACCAAAAAGTTTCTTCATTCAAGTTAAATCCCAAAGCAGTATCTACTACTGTATTCTACTACAAAGCAGCAATCCTATTCCTTAAGGACAAAAATACAGTTTGAAGTCTATGTTCAAGTTCAAGTATTTCCAGAAGTTCATTATAACCAGCAGAATTACTGTAGAAGGAGTCACTTAGGGGCTACTGTAATTCCCACATCAGTGTTTTGCAGAGAAACCAAAATGAACTGAAGACACCCTGCTCCGTCACACTGACCTACCATCAGCCCTCTCTGCTTTACGGGATGACATGTGCAACTCCTACCAACAGTTCAGAACAACACAGTCAAACATTCTTCTCAAGTTGTTTATACTGCCTATCTTCCTAGTCTCCAGTGTCTAAGCAGACTGAAGTCACACAATTAAATTCTTGCATTTGCTCTCCGATCTGCTTAAGCTTACAAAAGGCATGCTTACCTCAAGATTGTCCTGAAATAACTGTCCTTTGGAAGGCCAGTGGGATGAAGAGATCGAGCATATGAAGAAAAGATTTTCAGAAGCTGCTGGGTAAAGATGTGAAAATTAAGAGAGCCGACAGCTGTTTGGGATTCATAATCCCAACCAGAAGCAGACTTGTAGGCTGCCAGAGTAAGGCAAGGATCATTCCTGAAACACAGGAGGTAACATGAGGATTCTAATAGAATCACGCGCTACACATGAGTATTTGTGTATTGTGTAGAGCTGAAATGGATAGAGACTAAATGCCTTTGCACTCCCAAAGAAATAATTCCACTAAGAGACTTCGGAGTAGGAACTCCTGAGCGACTGCTAAAGAAAACAAGGGGGTAGAAATGCATTCTTTAGTTTAGCACATTGTTTGATGTTACTATCTCTTTGTTATATAAATAAACAGATAAATTTGTTTAGATTTGATGAAGAGAACTCTAGAACCACATACCTACCTTTTAAGCCAGAGAAAAAGCTTCTAATAACCTACTCTGATTTTAAGAATGTAGAGTTTGAAGGAACTTTTGTACATCAGTGAGGAGTCCTAAATCCACGGAAACACTTTAAAATCTTATCATAGCCTTCTCTTGTTCAGTTTTCTGCCCCCTGCTACTACCGTTAACTTGATAATGCTTTCATTCAAACTGTAGTCTGAAAACTGATAAAACCACTAATGGAGGGAAATGCAATTATCACAAGTAACATCCAACCACACCACAGGCCTTGTACATTAAGGCAAGTAAAAAGTGAGTCTCAGGACTTTAAATGCATCAACACAAAGTGAAAGCAGACTGACAAAGAGAATGCACAAACATGTAGGACTACAGTGAATAAGACTAATGCACAGAAAATTTCCTAATAGCAGTATGTTGATGGAAGTAAAGACGTTAAATTGCTTGTGTTTTTTTTACACAATTTTAGAAACCTGACCAAAAGTGTAAATGTAAAATCTGCCATGACACACTCATGGTGTAGATCACTGAGCCTGTTTGGAAACCAAATGTATATTAGCATAGCTAACACGGGCACTGCAGATCAGAGAGCGCAGGGTCTGAAAGTGTAAGCGACACTTCGAACAATACTAAAAAACATTACGTAAAGACTGCATAATATGTAGCACAGGACAACTTTTGACAACATTATATATGAAAAAAGTCAAATGAAAAATATTTGTACGACAGAAAAAACAAAGGTTTGGCTACAGAAACACTTCACATATTTAATCATTCACTTTTATTTTGAAAGACACACCAGACATAATCTAAAGCAGCTCAGTGAGCTATGAAAAATTGACAGTAGATGTATATGAGAAGACTGAAAGAAAGCAATTATCTGAAACTAATTTGAGAGTTTATAGGGCAGAAATCAGACTTTTATGGGTAAAGTTAAGAGTTCTGTATTAAAAGTGATGCATTAAAATATATAAAATTTCTAGGGTAATATAGTTAAAACTTCCTCAGCAGTTATCTGTCTGCACAGCTTCTGCATCCTCAATAGCTTTTATTCAAGTACGAAACATTATAAAATAACAAATAATAAAAAATACCTTAACACACAAAAGTGTGTGTGTGGGGAAGCTCTCTTTGGCTTTCAAGAGATTTTCTATCTGACTTAGCCAACATCATGGATGCCAAAATAGTGTTGTCAGTCTGCTGAGGTTGGATAGAGTTCACATCAGATATGCAGTTCCTGTAAGACTGGTTTTGGAGCGGGTATATTAGAATTCATGTAGTATGTCTTTCACTGATCCCAGAGAAGATTTTTCTAAGTAGTTTGGAGTATTCAGTACTTTTTAAAAAGTGAATAGATGTTACACAAGGGCAAAATCTAATTATAGTATCAATTACATCAAAGTTTATATTCTCACATACTGAAAGCAGTAAGAAAGTTGCATTTTTTAGCTCACACTTCTAAGAGCTGTCCTGCAGATCTAGTAGGTACCAACTCTACAGATTCCTTATTATTCTGCAGGAATTAGCGCTTAGTGGCCGGACATTTATTTATGTAATTAAGGTTTTCCAATAGAAAAGTGACTGTTCAGAGCACATTCACATCTAACATGAAACAACATTATATCAGGTTGCAAAATGAAGGTCCTGAAAGGTAGGAAATAATAGAACTCAGGTCAAACCTTGAGCCAATGAATAAAGGAGTTAAATTATTGGATAACTGCTTTATTAATCACCATCTATAGTATCGAATGCACTGCATAAAGTCTACTGCATTCAAATAAACACTGAGCTGAATTTATTTGTGTGAGTAACCTTAATTCTAGCACTTTCTCAGTTCTCTGTCATCACCCTTGCAGTCTTTTCTAATGTAACTTACATGTGAGCTATATGCATAGCCTTCCACAATTACGATAATTTCCTAAAATAATTTTGAACACTTCAGAAGGGTTATTTATTTCAGGAGGCAAGGATAAGCCTATTTCTGCAGGATCACTATGACATCTTTTGTCTTGAAAAAACTGTGCTCATTGCACAATTTAATTCAGATTATGAGATGCCAAAGACAATTTTAAAAGGAAACAAGAAATCAAACAAAAGTATTCTTTCACTAAATAACGTAAAATTTAGATTCCTGGCAGGAATTCTTTCATTTTAAAGATTCATATCTTAATGAATATTGTGAGCAGCCATTATTGTCTCTGTAGTGAAGAAGAGTAGTTCTGTAGCTTATAATTGCTGATTTGGTTTATAACTGAATCTATTCTCAGAATCCAAAGAGCTCCATACTGTCAGTGAAAAGTGTGGGCACTATGTGCAGGAAGAGCATGCTTTGCAAAGCACGGGAAAACTTCTTGGATCTATAAGTAATAACAAGTTCTGATGACTGAAATAACAGTAAAGAAGCAAAATTAATTTCTTGTATTTCAGTTATGAAGTCATTCTATGAAAAGTGTGCATAGAATAACTGCATTCAATGATTTACTTCAATTAGATAATTACAAGGGTTTTATATTTACTGAACATTTATAATAGCCTAAAAGGTTTGTGAAGGATGATTTATAAGCCAAATTCCATTTGCCATAGTATAGTACCAGTTATAAGTGGGAAATAAGGAGAAAACATAAGCTCTTAAATAAACATTTTATGCTGAAGCAAGCATTCCTTGAACTTGTTCTGCATTACCATTTAGCAGTATTATTTCAACATTGGAAGAACTGACATATCTTGCCTTTTATTTAATGGCCAGTACAGCCTTCCAAATGCAAAAATAAAGCATTCTGTTTAAGACTGCCAGTTTGCTTTGGGCCCTTCCAGAGGCAAAGCCCACACCACCGAATGTCAGGAAACAGCCTCCATTCTGACAGTAGCCAAGGGCATTTATCTGGCTGCGGTTAACCTGGTACTCTTGGTTCTGCCCTTTGGCAGAGTAATGGACTAAATAACTCAAAGCTTCTTTTACAGCTCAGTGTGTTAAGTACAGATGTCCTGAATGTTGGAAGTATCAAACCATGACGGATCAGTGATTTTCACATAAGGGGATCTGAGTTAGCAAGATTTTGGGGAGATGGGATGCGACTTCTGTGTGGGTACTGGAAACAGAGACTGCAGACTTGGAAAGTACCACCTACCTTACCTCAGCACTTCATCATTTATGTTCTTATTTCGCAGGTGTTATTAACAACAAAGTACAGATGCCTACTCGCTATATGACCTTTGGGTCAAGCAACAAATAAGTGAGTATAGCAAAATATTTATCTGTAAAAGTGAAGAGGCTGTAAAAAGTCAACATTTGACAATCTTTGTATGGATCACAGCATTTGAAATGACAGTGTATGTATTATGAGGATATAGTCCTTAACAATTTATAGCTAACTGGAGAAGGGGGAAGATGATGGAGAAGAGATTCTTGTAAAAATTAACATTTGTGAGTGCAAATATTTTTAATAATCCAGCTGCTTTGATAGTACTGTCCGACACAAAAGATGTCAAGTGATTCTTAGCATGTTTTTTTTTCCTCTAAGACATTAAGTGAGAATGGAGATTATCTTTGTTCATTGAAATTCTGAATACATTGCTGCAAACAGGCTAAAGGAGGGAGGGACTCTTCTAAAGTCTCCCCTTGATCATTCCCAGATTTGTCCCTGAAGGGCAGCTTCCAATTTTTTAGCCAAGCCTATTTTTCTTTTGTTTCTTTCAAATTAAACTGATAATATTCCATCCATATTCCTTTGAGAAGAGCATCTGAGTCTTTACATTGCCATTATGTGACATCCTACATATCATTACATGATAGTGATTTTACTATTACTCATCAACTATGTTAACCTCTAACACAAGAGGTAAAAATATCTACTTCCCAACACTTCCATACTATTCCACATACAGCCTTTCTTCTTCCTTAACATAAACTTGCTTACAAGATCTTTCCCACTATCACAGTCTTCCTTAATCTTAGTCTTAAGAAAAGTAACGTTGTTCCTTGTAATCTGTGAGTCTATGCAATAACAACGTGATCAGGAGCTTACCAGTAAATCCTTACATTCCTTGGTTAACTCAGCTTATATTGAGCAGAGCTTTACGCTTGGCTATGCCTTAATAATTACTTTTACAGGTAATAGATTGTTTCATTATCCCATTTTTCAGAATACCATAAGTGAATAAATAAATACTCAGTATCTGACCAAGAAATGAAGTCATGCGCATTTCATATGCAATAACTACAAAGAAGTTCTTTGGTTCACATCTTTACTACTGAATTTCTGTATCGCAGAAAAGCATTTTTGTCTTATTTTGAATTTAAGATATATAATATGCTTAATGAAGCTTGATAAAACTGACATAACGTATGTCGATACTACATTGACGGATTAAAAATACCAAAATAGATAAATTAGACAGACAGAATTAGCACTGTATGTGTTAAGGTTGATTGATTACTTGATGAGTATTATATTCCCTTTACTGTTCTCTAAACCCCAGCTTTATTAACTCTAACCAATTTTCTCCAACTCTTCAATTTGTAGAACTAATTGTGCCTCATTGCAGCTTCCTCCATTTAGCTGATGAAGACTTCAGAGACAGAAGACTTCTATGTATCTGTAGAAGTCAACCGTTTTTATGAACTGAAACTTGCTTAAGCATATACATACATTTATTGAAATGTTTGCTTATAGGTAAATTGCTGCATAAGATTATTAAATAAATTTAATCCTAGGTTTTAATTTTTCTTGAAGGATAATCTGAATCTTGTTTGAGTTCAGGTTGATGCTGTTTTACAAAACCTTTACACTTTATTAACTAAAAAATGGCAAAGAGATACTTATTTTATTTTCATTGTTTCTGAATTAAGTTTATAGTACTAAAGTCTATACTTGTGATTTATAGAGGAGAGTGTCTTTTCTCCAACTCAGAGCATTGATTTTCTATACCAATTTAAAGACCCTGCACCTAGAGAACAGGTAATGAATAATATCTTCATAAGCTGAGAGGCACTCTAAACAAACATTTGCAAGAATCAATCTTGTCTTTCTTTTACCCACTGTCTTGGGAAATGTTTTGTGTAGACTGTTATTAATATAAATCTAATTTTCATTGCAATACCTTTGTGCTTGATCTGGATGAAGACCAGAAAATAGATAATACAATTAATTTGGTAATAGCCATACATTAAGAACCATGCATAAATATATAATTTAAACTATTACTGACCACTTAACTCTTCCAAATTTCTGTTTAGGAACATCAGATGCATTCAATAGTTTGGAACAGGAGCTCGCCCTTTAGAAACTAATCACACCATTATTACAGGGACATAAAATTGACTGTTACAGAGTTACTACTGTATTGTATGAAAACCAGTTTTAACAATTCAATTATTTGCCGTGGGAATTTAAAGACAACTGTTCCTTATTTCTGTATTTTAGTTACAGGAAATCAGAGTTAAGTTAGGTTCATTATAAATTCAGTATTTATGATGCATGTTTTAATTTGTCATGATAATTGATTTTGCTTTATTTGTTCCCTTTTTTTTTTTGCAGAAAATACAGTCATCATTTCATCTTATTTTGTCATTGCAAGTGAGCTTCCACAGAAAACTCTTCAGTATTAAACAAGCTTCTCAGGCAGCAATGCAATACAATTAGGTCTCTGTAGACTTATTCTGAAACCATTTAGTGCAAAGGCATAATCTCCTGTCATGACATAATAATGTGGTCTTCATGGACTAGCTTAGAGACTGCTTTGACACTGTAATGGCAATACAGTAACTTCAAATGAGATTCGGCATAGATTTCTACGAAAGCAACTTCTGCCCTGTGATAGCTGCACTGCAATGCCCACTTAACGCAGTATTTTCACTTGCTCTATCCTCACAGCAAGACTTCTAAGTACTACCATATGAAAGCAGAATACAGCAACCATGGAATCTGGTTTCTGACAAGCACCAGTAAAGGAGCCTCACAGAAACAAAAGAGGAAGCAGGACATGGGTAAGTAATCTTAACATATTCTCACAACTAAAAAGCATTAATGCAGTACAGAAAGATGTAAGATGTACATTTCAGAAGTAGAAAATGTAGATAACACTGCTGCTAGCATGCTAATACTGCCATGACTGCACAACTCCAGCTGGAACTGCAGTATTTTGTGAACAACTTACACTCTTGCATGCAGAAACCTCTCCTTCCCCTCTCATTTCACTCAATCCTCCTCAGTGACAATTTAAATAAAGTTTGGAAAAGTTTTTTGACAGGCTCTTGTTTATGTTTGGAGTTCAACTTTGTCTCTCTGGCATGGAAACATTTTAATGGGAGAAAGCTTGGGATTCCTAAAGAACTGGTGAGAATTATCTGGAAAGGTGACCTCTGGCCCCATCGGACTCAGAACTCCATGACCAGCAGATCTGGATCCTAGATCTGATCCCAGTTCACCCAAAAATCTTTGCACACAAAATTCACCAGATTAACATTTTCAATCAATATTTCTTGCACTAAAATCTCCACCATTAAAATACTTTTAAAAAGTATCTATTGCAGGAAATACAAAAGAACTGAATATGACCTAGATTTCTCTCAAGAACTCCAAGGAACACGTCAGAGAATAATGAGAAATAATTAGGAGATCATGAAGATAACAGATACATGTGAATCACCTCAAACTGGAGCTATGAGACTAAAGTGGCAAACCAAAGAACTTTAAATACACAAGTTCTTTGAGGAACTTTTTCCCCACACACACACCCTAAAGAGCATACATAAGGAACACAAAGAAATGAAAGAGGATCATGCCTTCTGTAACCCTGTGAGGAACTATGTTGAATATACAAAAAAAGAAGTGTCAAAATGAAAGTTTCCAAATACCCATACCAATATCCTGTAAGACTTAAATAAAGTTAAATAGTATTTTGTGGATGGCACTACAGATTCACAGTAGCAGCATGCCATGCTTAATACATACATGTGGCTTTGGGAAAAGCTTGAGTGCTCAAACTTTCATACAAATGAAAACAGTTATAAATTTTCTCAGAATTCAAGATGTATAGAGTAACTCTGCCAAAGAATATTTATTGGTGACCTCAATCTATCCATAAGGGACTGCCACATATGTAATTCAAAATCAGTTGGAAGGAAAAAGAAAATGTTATGGTATTATGATTGAAGTCAAAGAGCTTGGAGGAAGATGCATTTTAACATCAGCAATAACTACAGCAGAAAAGGCAACTAGTTTAAAGAGCAATACTTTTATCTGATATGAAGTAATTACCCTTCCCTATTTATCCAGTTCCTGGAATAAGCTGGCTTTATGCATAGCCATTCGTCTTTGTTAAAGTCAAAGGTGAACTTCACGTGGCACAGATTCTAACCTAGAAAAATCCCTCAGTTTTAAATTGTAGTAGTCTCACTGCTTTTTTTTTTTTTTTAAAGAATACCTGAACATGCTATGAAACTTCTAAAAATGTGTTTTACCTTTGGCTTGTTGCAGAAATATTGTCCTCAATATATCCAACAAATTACAAAGAATATTTGACACTTGAATCAGCAACAATATATCTTTCTTTATTCAAGCATTACTGTGCCTGTTGCACTACCTTCTAATTTTTTGGGGGGTATTAGAAAACGCAGCATGCTATAAATAAAAATATAAACGATGTCTGCAAGATTTTACTCTGTGAGAGTGCAGGCACACGAGCATTTTGCTTCGCCTACATAGCTCTCAACGCATAGGTCAGGTCCAACATGGCCACACTTTCAAAGACACTCAATTCCTATTTGCTCCACTGAACTAGGACTCCTAATAAGGAAGATAGATACTATTTGTGTCTCCCTTGAAGAAGGTTAAGGCTAGGCCTTTGAAATGCTAGAGTACCAACATGGAAAAGAGAGAGATGAGAAATTCATGTTTCAACTGAGGAAAAATATGCAATCACAGGTGTTAGCTGGTAAAAAAATGAACTATGAGGGACTGGATGTCATGAGCTTTGCTGCTCGCAAAACTGTTTGTTTCTAAATAAGGAAAGCTTGAAAATTCCCTCTAGTCTCAAAATGATGGCAGGACTAACCCCCCAAAATGCTTTCTGTAAGTCTATAAACTCATAAAATTTTGAATCTAAGTTTAAATGCGAAGATGAAATAGGATACTATTTATTTGACTTTTCTTCGTCATGCTATTTAGGTCAGATTCATTTTTGTTTGGACTTTAATAAAACAGATTTCTAAAAATTTTACAAACTTAAATTGTCATTAAAGTAATTCTTAACTCACCTGTGCTAGAAACAGCCTTTTGTTATCCCATGTTTAATTTTTCAAGACTTCACAAAGTATTTAGTACAAAGTTTTAATTGCTCATCACAGACGCAAGAAGCAGACTGGCTTCAAGTCAGCAGAACAGAATGCTGAAGTACCTTGTTGAAACTGGGAACAGATTAGTTTTACAACAGTAAACTGAAAAAGAAACTCTCTGCAACATAAAAACCCTGCTGAAGGAGAATTTTATTATACAAAATATCTAACAGCTCCTTTTCATTTACCTTGAACACACTTTGAGTACTTCTATTGGAAAACAGTTAAAACCATGTCTTACTTTAAGAGCTATACAAATATTCAGCCTTCTTTAAAAGGCCTCAGGAAAAAAAAAGGGAATTTCAGAACCAAATTTTTTCCAGGCTACTTCCTATGATGCAATAACAAAAAGGATCTTATGGAGATAACTGTGTCATTACTGTTAGGCTGGAGGGAAGCACACGGGTCAAAGAAAGTTTTCATGAGATGTGAAAATCGCAGATGCTAACTGAACTTGTGCCTATTTTGTGATCACTTGAAATAACAGTAAAAAGAATTGAAAGGGAAGATTTTCATAATGGGGATGCATGTTCTAGCCCTTATCAGTACAAGTTTCGAGAAGGGTAATTCAGTGAGACAAATGAGAACCAGCTCCTTCCAAAAATGATGATGGAATCACAGGATTGGATGGGCATTGACGATGCTTCCTAGTTAAATACTGATATTAGGCACCACAGAAAGATGGTGGGATAGCTCCTCTGACTGGTGTGTTGGAATGGAAGGTTACCGGCTCTTTAGGAAAGACAGGCCCGGCAGACGGGGAGGGGGAGTTGCTCTTTATGTTAGGGATAGGCTAGAGAGTATGGAACTCTGTCTGGGGACAGGTGAGCAGTCGACAAAGAGTTTGTGGGTCAGGGTTAAAGGGAGAACAGTGATGGGTGACATTATTATGGGGATCTGTTACAGACAGCCTGACCAAGGGGACTTGCTGGATGAAGCGCTCCATAGGCAGATAGGAGCAGCCTCACGCTTGCAGGCCCTTGTTCTCATGGGAGACTTCAACCACCCTGATATCTGTTGGAGGGATGGTACGGCCCGGCACAAGCAATCCAGAAGGTTCCTCAATTGTGTGGAAGACAACTTCCTTCTGCAAGTAATAGAGGAGCCGACAAGGAGAGGTGCCATGCTTGACCTCGTCCTCACCAACAGGGAAGGGCTGGTTGGGAATGTGACGCTCCAGGGCAGCCTTGATTGCAGCGATCATGAGATGGTTGAGTTTGAGATCCTCAGGACAGTGAGAAGAGCGTGCAGCAAGCTCACTGCCCTGGACTTCAAGAGAGCAGACTTTGGCCTCTTCAGGAACCTGCTCAGTAAGGTTCCATGGGATATAGCCCTAGAGGGCAGGGGGGCCCAAGACTGTTGGTTGATATTCAAGGCTCACCTGCTGCAAGCTCAGGAGCGATGCATCCCAACTAGAAGAAAGCTCAGCAGGAGGGCCAGGAGACCTCCTTGGATAGATAAGGAGCTGCTGAGCAAAATTTGAAGGAAAAAAGAGGCTTATA
This sequence comes from Amazona ochrocephala, assembly GCA_039720435.1. NCBI lineage: Eukaryota > Metazoa > Chordata > Aves > Psittaciformes > Psittacidae > Amazona > Amazona ochrocephala. The sequence continues at coordinate 16,687,738 of CM077883.1, forward strand.
AAAGGTGGAAGCAAGGTCAGGCGGCCTGGGAAGAATACAGGGATGTTGTGCGGGAAGCTAGGGACCAGGTTAGGAAAGCTAAGGCCCACTTAGAATTAAACTTGGCCAGGGATGTTAAGGATAACAGGAAGGGATTTTATAGGTACATTGCCAATAAAAGACAGGTTAGGGACACCGTGGGCCCTCTCCAGAAGCTATCGGGAGAACTGGCTACCCTGGATTTGGAGAAGGTTGAGGTTCTTAATGACTTCTTTGCCTCAGTCTTCACCGGCAAATGCTCTGACCACACCACCCAAGTCTTGGAAGGCAGACGCGGGGACGGTGAGGGTGGGGACCCTGGGCCCACTGTAGGAGAGGATCTGGTTCAAGACCACCTTAGGAACCTGAATGTATACAAGTCCATGGGACCGGATGAAATCCATCTGCGGGTCCTGAAGGAGCTGGCAAATGAAGTTGCTAAGCCACTGTCCATCATATTTGAAAAATCATGGCAGTCAGGTGAAGTTCCCGATGACTGGAAAAAGGGAAATATAACCCCCATTTTTAAGAAGGGGAAAATGGATGAGCCAGGGAATTACAGACCAGTCAGTCTCACCTCTGGGCCTGGCAAAATCTTGGAGCTGATTCTCCTGGAAGGCATGCTGAGGCACATGAAAAACAACAAGGTGCTTGGGGACAGCCAGCATGGCTTCACTAAGGGGAAATCCTGCCTGACCAATCTGGTGGCCTTCTATGAAGGGGCTACGGAACTGATGGACAGGGGCAGAGCGGTTGATGTCATCTACCTGGACTTGTGTAAAGCCTTTGACACTGTCTCCCATGACATCCTTCTCTCTAAGTTGGAGAGACATCAATTTGATAGGTGGACCACTCGGTGGATAAAGAACTGGCAGGATGGCCGCACGCAAAGAGTAGTGCTCAGTGGCTCAGTGTCCAGCTGGAGACCAGTAACTAGTGGTGTCCCCCAGGGATCGGTGTTGGGACCGGTCTTGTTCAACATCTTTGTGGGTGACATGGACAGTGGGATTGAGTGCGCCCTCAGCAAGTTTGCTGATGACACCAAGCTGTGTGGTTCGGTTGATACATTGGGGGGAAGGAATGCCATCCAGAGGAACCTTGACACGCTTGTGAGGTGGGCTGATGCAAACCTAATGAAGTTTAACCATGCCAAGTGCAAAGTCCTCCACCTGGGTCGGAGCAATGCCAGGCACAGCTACAGATTGGGCGGGGAGGAGATTCAGAGCAGCCCTGCGGAGAAGGACTTGGGGGTGTGGGTTGATGAAAAAATGAACATGAGCCGGCAGTGTGCGCTTGCAGCCCAGAAAGCCAACCGTATCCTGGGCTGCATCAAAAGGAGTGTGACCAGTAGGTCGAGGGTGGTGATCCTGCCCCTTTACTCTGCTCTCGTGAGACCTCACTTGGAGTATTGTGTGCAGTTCTGGTGTCCTCAACATAAAAAGGACATGGAACTGTTGGAACAAGTGCAGAGGAGGGCCACGAGGATGATGAGGGGACTGGAGCACCTCTCATATGAAGATAGGCTGAGAAAATTGGGGCTGTTGAGCCTGGAGAAGAGAAGGCTGCATGGAGACCTCATAGCAGCCTTCCAGTACCTGAAGGGGGCCTATAGAGAGCTGGGGAGGGACTCTTCATTAGGGACTGTGGTGAGAGGACAAGGGGTAATGGGTTTAAACTTAAACAGGGGAAGTTTAGATTGGATCTGAGGAAGAAATTCTTTACTGTAAGGGTGGTGAGGCCCTGGAATGGGTTGCCCAGGGAAGTTGTGAATGCTTCATCCTGGCGGTGTTCAAGGTGGGGTTGGACATAGCCTTGGATGGCATGGTTTAGTGGGAGGTGTCCCTGCCCATGGCAGGGGGGTTGGAACTAGATGATCTTGAGGTCCTTTCCAACCCTAACTATTCTATGATTCTATGATTCTATGAAATTGTCACTCACCCCTCCCAAAGTGGAGAGTTAGGAACAGAAACAAAGAGCATCTCATTTTTCCAGCTCCCCAGCACAGGGAGGATATGGACATCCCCAAGTCAGTCCAACAGAAGGCATCAGGATGATTAAGGGGGGCAGAGCACATGGCCACACACATCTGCGTAGAGTCTGAGAAAACTGGATTCATTTTGACAGAAGGAGGAGGCTGAGAGATCTTACATCTGTTCACAATTATCTACTGTAAAGAAGTGGGCAAGATAAAGAGAGGTGTGCAGCAATGGGACAAAGGCAATGGGAAATACTGGGCAAAAGAAATTTTGATAAAATATTAGGATTTTTCTTTTTCTTCCTACCACAACTGTGCTCATACACTGCTGTGTGAATCAAAGGTGCTGAGGAACTGGCATCTCTCATGACATTCAAAACTTGCTGGAGAAACCTGATCTAATTTGCACTGCTGCAAGGCACGTGAGGGGCACAAGAGGTTGGAAAAGATGGCATCCAGAGTGCCTTCCAAGGCAGAATAAAAGCAATATTCTACTGATGCAAAAAATGAAATTAAAGTGACTAGTGGCATAAATGTCAGTGATACAAACTGTAGCAAATAGAAAATTACAGGACAAAGCCCCATAATATGATTGCTTTTACAGACCAGTTTTATTTTCACTGATATGCTGCTTATATTATGAGCTGTAACTAAATCCTGCATATGGCCAGGATACACATTCATATTTTCATGATTTTCTTTTGGTCATCAGTTTTCCTCCCAAACAAAATGCAAGCAAATACCTTTACAACAAAAGGAATTATTCCAGATACACTAGAATACACCATATCCATTATATAATTTCTTTCTTTGATTCAGTGCCATACAGCATACATTTCATGAAAATGAAAAGTATTTACTATGATATAAATGGAAAAGATATTTCTTAGGCACGATATTAGCAGGAGACAGAAGTCTTCCTTTATGCACCCTGAACATTTTTTTAATATCAGCACTTCTCTCATTCTGACCATCTTTGACAGGTTTCAATTTATGATGTTCTTTTTTATATTCTCAACACAGCAATCAAATCTTTAGACCTTGAGGAGAAAGAGGAAATTAAGGCCATTAACATGCTAGAGAATTGTTTGATTTACTCATTATAAATTATTCTGAATCTGAGAAGCTCATAAGACATGCCCAAAGGGAAGACAAAATTTGATTGGCAGTGTCAAAAAAGTCAAGGACATAGAGGGGCTTTGTTAATAATTGCGAAGTGCCATTAAGAAATGTTTGCTAACAAGAATCAGTGAATTCAGATCCAGAATTACCAGCTATTAAATATACTAAGGTCTAAATTTATACTTAAAAGATAAACTAAGAATATATCTTCAACTGCTGTAAACATTTTCTTAATAACTATAAAAGACAAAACCACTTAAACTAGTCAAGCTAGAAGAACAAACTTTGAAGATAGCAAACCCCCTCAGAGACAGGTCCAAAGGTAACTATGCATGGAAGTCCTCTATACAACTTTCCTAGATATCCACTATCTCCTTTTTTCTCACTAAATCACAAACAAAAGACCACATTATATAGCCATATATATGAAAAAAAAGATCATTATGCTCTTTTTTAAACTAGGCAGCTTATACATCTGTTTTTGTGACAAATACCTAAAACATAGCTGCAGTGTGATAAAAAGTCTCACAACAGGACTGGCAGCCTGGCAGAAAAGTGAGATTTGACACCACTTGCACATATCAGCACACATACACAGCGGAAGTACCTTTCTGTTTTATCTACCTTTCTTATTCCAATACCAGTGGCCTAGATACGGATTTCTACTCAAGACGTATCACCATAAGGGAGAGAAATTTGCTCCATGCAGGTACTCCTCAAAGTCCAAGGCCTACCAGGAAGGCACCTTTGCAGAGCTGTTGAAGTGTCAGAGGTGCCATCTCCCAACCTTCATTCACCCAACTTCTGATAGAGAAATGGTTTCTAGCATCTCACTCTGAGATTGAAGAAACGTGTGGCTATTATCACAGGTGAAACATAAGAAAGTCTTAAACACAATTTAGCATCAATTATCAACAGTACCTGTTACAAACACCAGTTCAACATCAGTCAATACCACATTACCAAAACCCCATCTTTATCCTGTAATTTCTTGTTATTAGATGGTTAATAGCATAAACCCACTGTGACTATTCTATGTCAAGTATGGCAGGTTTACAGCCTTGACTATATGTCAATTAAATTCATAAGTCTTCATAAAAATGTTTGTTAATAGAAGTAAATTCTGAAAATAAACTGTTTTAAGGAAACCAAAAGCCACAATATTTTAGGAAAGGGAGAAAGAATAATCCTACCATTCCTCCACTTGAACCTAGCCAGAAAACTTACCTGAAAATACAGGTGCTAGGTCTTGCAGATGCAACTGTACAAGTGAACAGTTGTGACTAAATAGTTGGGCCTTGCCTGCTTTTGGAAGAGGTTCAATCCCTTGCGTACCAACCAAAGGTAACAGTCCCTACAAACCCAGATGCTACAGAAGCCCTGTACCTCTGGACTGCTATGTGATGCCGTACTCTTGGATCACAGTGTCACTTCCTTATGTGCTTATTATATAAATCTTAAGCATTAGCTATGATTGAAGACGGGGGAAAGAGATCAGAGTACTATTTATGTCACTAGCCATACAAAACTGTTCTCCATGATGAAGATGGATATATGGATGTGCATATTTGCGTATCATTTTTTATTACTTGTAAAAACTCTAGCAGGGTAGCCAGCTAAAAATTTAATATTGCCTGCACATTCCCCTTCAAGGAAATGTTCCCCTCTAGCAATTTTAAAGCCCTGCATAGCTTCTGAAGCCACCTTGATCTCTGTATGTCTTTCTTAAACAAATAAAGCCGTCCAACTACACTCTTGGGAATGGCACACGCTCTTAGCAACATTCTGTGAACAACTAAGGGCTGACACACAATTCTCCTCTAATTTTCAGAAATAGCTCAGTACTCTGAATATACAGAATTAGAACACAGAATACATAGAATAGAGAATATAATTACAGAACTAAATGCATGTTACAGGGAATTTCCTATGCACAGAAATTAAGCCAAGGAAGATCAAAATTTTCTTTTGCTTTTTGTTCAGTTTGTTAGTAAACAAACTTTTTCACTTATATTAGAAATATTATCTTGCTCTTCTACTGCTACAGCTTTATTATCGCAGACCACTAAAATGACAAAGCAGCTACAACCACGATGTCAAGTTTTTTTGTTTCATTTTTGCAAGATCATAGATAATTAACATTTTATTTTGAAAGCTTTTTTCTTAAAAAAGCAATCCAGTAATCATCCATTTTTAATGTACTGAGCTAAGGATTTGTCTTTGATATCATTATTACAGACACTGCACATCTGTAAATTTGAAATGTTTGGACACCAAATACCTTCAGAAGGACAGACATTGTCTTTGAAGTCAGTATATATATGGTTTAACATAAACGTAATTTCACAGCAAACTGCCTTTTATTGTTCACTGTTGTTTTCTCCTGACAATGTGCCTTGTAAAAAACATTCTGAACTTAGATATAAATAAGCAATGTAATAACTTCCTTTAAAATTTTGAAAATAAGCTAAAAGAAGACATGCAATTAAGATAATGAACTGATTTTGTTGTACACAGAACTCCATGAATTCCAGTGTCCAGCATATACTAAACAGCACCATGCCTGTATCTGATGGCCAGTCTATTTAAAGTAATGGATCAAATTTCCGGCCATTTTAAAGGCTCCAGTGCAGCAACTTTACTTTATCTGAATACATTTTTGTAGGTCAAAGACTGTTTTGCCATGAGTAAGAATCTCAATGATGTTGAAGTTTTTGGTATTTTGTTTCTGCATTTAAGCTGCGTAAAGTATCAATTTTACCAATTAATACAGAAAAATAAAAAATTTATTCTTAGACATTTAATAAGCTTTAAATGTCATTCTATGAGATTGAGAGGGGCATGCCTGCCTCCAGAGTCTACAACTCTGAGAACCATAAAGAGAGAGCCCACTGTCACAGAAAGATCTGGCTAATGAAAAATTGCAATTAAGATTACTCTTCCTTAAAGCAAGACTGAGTCTCCTGTCATCAAATGAAGCAAATACAGCACCATGTAGATGACCTAAGACTGCCAGTTCATTTCAAGAATTAGTGCTACATATTTATGATGTTTATGATAAGGTGGCTATTGCAAAAACGTAAGGAAAATAACAAATTTCCACCAGTAAGAGTTAAGGACTAATCATTTGCATAGCAGCCATACTTACAAATATGTAATCTAGGACACTGCTGGTATTCAACACTCAGGAAAGAAAACCGAAAAGAGCACACATACACCCTTCAATGAGCTCTGAAATCACACAGAAGTAGACCACATGACTGATGATTATGCTAAAAGAAAGTAAAACTGAGTTTAAGAGCAAAAGAAGGAGAGAGGGATAGAAGATGAATGGGAAAATACTTCAGACTCTAAAGGCACTCGTGGTCTACACAGGGAGACGGACAGGACTTGCTCGTCCATTCTCTCCTCAGAAATCCAGGGAAATGTCTGGGTTTTCTTCCAGAAACACGTCACACAGGATTGCTATTCACATGTACTGATCTTCAAAGCTCCCATCACTACAATAGTACGCAATTTTTCAAGAAGAGTTAGAAGCAAGATATTCTGTGTGCCCCATCCCAGTAGCACCCAAATTAAATGTCTGAAAGAAGAGGTTTTTCTTTTCACTATTGTTCAGCTTTGCCTTGACTGGGAAGTAACAAACAAACCTCTTTTGACTCCAGCTGCATGACTCTCTAACAGCAAAAGCTGTTTTCCAATGGACAAAATGAAACTTTAAAAATGTGAAAGTTAGATACCCTTCTGGTTTATGTTAAACAGTCATGAAATCCTTACACACGTCACCTAATTCTCTTTTTTCCTGATAGTTTTACATTGATCTAACAGCTTTGAATTCAGTACAGTGATACCTGACTCGTATGATGCCAGCAACATGGTAAGTGGGGCCAGAATTTGATGCAACTGATGAAACATGACAAATATAAGAAATTAAATGGAAAAAAAAAAAAACCAAACAACAAAAAAACCCACATTTCCTTTAATTTGATAACTGTGATCAGCTTGACATAAAGTTGATTGTCTACATTTTTGGCAAAATGTGGATGGAAAATGTTTGTAGGTCAAGAAGATTTCAGAATTTTTGAAAAAGTAATAGTTTTGTTCAAAGATATTTCATTGATAATAGAACCAGTAACAAGACACTACTTGCAAAACTATTTCCCATGTGTATGTCACAGCTGATTGCTCATCTTATTCCATTATCTCATCCAATGAATCTCCTATCAAGTAAGACCAAGACATACATGCATATTTTCTACTATAACAGCACAATGTTTTAGTTTTTCTTAATGTATTTTACTAATATATTTTCTCAAGTGCTGCAGAGATCCATTTTCAAGCCCAGAGCAAATCATAATACCACATCCTGTAAATATTGTAAACCAGTCCTTCTAAATACCACTGTAAGCTAAAAACACTTTGTCATTGTCTTTTTCATATGATGTAATCATAAAAATTATCTAATGCTATGTCAAGATTTTCTTAGTATTAATCTCTTCAAAATAAATATCCTTTCACTCTCCCCTGTGCATTAACAATTGGGCTACCAGCTCCACTTTGAGTTTCAAATATTTCTGTTTAGATGTACTTACGTGTTTAAAAGAGATCTGGAATTAAAAGGCCCAGAATGATGTGAATAGTACCCTAAAGTTTCTGAGGGTTTTACTGTCTTAGGCAGATGGAACACAAAACAGACTACCTGTTTAAAGATATGAGCTCTACCTTTATGAGAAATATCTATAATAATAGCTTTATGTTTATAGAGACTCCTTGGTGGGGGTAGGGAAGACTAGAAAAATCTGAACAGTAAAAGTTATGCCCTGAGATACTGTTACGATGTCTGGAATTATCATATAGTTTCTCTCATTGGCAGTCTTTCAGAAACAAGAGACTGGCCAGCACTTTAAATCTAAAGTAGAGTATTGAACTATTAACAGATTTTTCTGATAATTTGAAATAACAAGTAATGAATAAACCAATATCATTCAACAGTCAATTCATGTGATGTCTGAAGGTTAATATGCAAATCCACTTTAAAAATACAGCACACATGGTATGGGGAACATCTCACCAACGGTAAGCGAAACAGTAATTTTCCTTAAAAAGGAATTCTGTAGACAAACAAGAGAGAAGTGACAACAGCACCAAAAGACCATTGCTGTTGCACTAACTTCAGTGAAATTTAGAAAAGAAATAATCATAGAATCATAGAATCATAGAATAGTAAGGGTTGGAAAGGACCTCAAGATCATCTAGTTCCAACCCCCTGCCATGGGCAGGGACACCTCCCACTAAACCATGCCATCCAAGGCTATGTCCAACCCCACCTTGAACGCCGCCAGGGATGAAGCATTCACAACCTCCCTGGGCAACCCATTCCAGGGCCTCCCCACCCTCACAGTAAAGAATTTCTTCCTCAGATCCAATCTAAACCTCCCCTGTTTAAGTTTAAACCCATTACCCCTTGTCCTCTCACCACAGTCCCTAATGAAGAGTCCCTCCCCAGCATCCCTATAGGCCCCCTTCAGGTATTGGAAGGCTGCTAGGAGGTCTCCACGCAGCCTTCTCTTCTCCAGGCTCAACAGCCCCAATTTTCTCAGCCTATCTTCATACGAGAGGTGCTCCAGTCCCCTGATCATCCTCGTGGCCCTCCTCTGCACTTGTTCTAACAGTTCCATGTCCTTTTTATGTTGAGGACACCAGAACTGCACACAATACTCCAAGTGAGGTCTCACGAGAGCAGAGTAGAGGGGCAGGAGCACCTCCCTCGACCTGCTGGTCACACTCCTTTTGATGCAGCCCAGGATACGGTTGGCTTTCTGGGCTGCAAGCGCACACTGCCGGCTCATGTTCATTTTTTCATCAACCCACACCCCCAAGTCCTTCTCTGCAGGGCTGCTCTGAATCTCCTCCCCGCCCAACCTGTAGCTGTGCCTGGCATTGCTCCGACCCAGGTGGAGGACTTTCCACTTAGCATGGTTAAACTTCATTAGGTTGGCATCAGCCCACCTCACAAGTGTGTCAAGGTCCCTCTGGATGGCATTCCTTCCCTCCAACGTATCAACCGAACCACACAGCTTGGTGTCATCGGCAAACTTGCTGAGGGCGCACTCAATCCCACTGTCCATGTCACCCACAAAGATGTTGAACGAGACCGGTCCCAACACCGATCCCTGGGGGACACCGCTCGTTACTGGTCTCCAGCTGGACACTGAGCCATTGAGCACTACTCTTTGCGTGCGGCCATCCAGCCAGTTCTTTATCCACCGAGTGGTCCACCTATCAAATTGATGTCTCTCCAACTTAGAGAGAAGGATGTCATGGGAGACAGTGTCAAAGGCTTTACACAAGTCCAGGTAGATGACATCAACTGCTCTGCCCCTGTCCATCAGTTCCGTAGCCCCTTCATAGAAGGCCACCAGATTGGTCAGGCAGGATTTCCCCTTAGTGAAGCCATGCTGGCTGTCCCCAAGCACCTTGTTGTTTTTCATGTGCCTCAGCATGCCTTCCAGGAGAATCAGCTCCAAGATTTTGCCAGGCCCAGAGGTGAGACTGACTGGTCTGTAATTCCCTGGCTCATCCATTTTCCCCTTCTTAAAAATGGGGGTTATATTTCCCTTTTTCCAGTCATCAGGAACTTCACCTGACTGCCATGATTTTTCAAATATGATGGACAGTGGCTTAGCAACTTCATTTGCCAGCTCCTTCAGGACCCGTGGATGGATTTCATCCGGTCCCATGGACTTGTATACATTCAGGTTCCTAAGGTGGTCTCGAACCAGATCCTCTCCTACAGTGGGCCCAGGGTCCCCACCCTCACCGTCCCCGCGTCTGCCTTCCAAGACTTGGGTGGTGTGGTCAGAGCATTTGCCGGTGAAGACTGAGGCAAAGAAGTCATTAAGAACCTCAACCTTCTCCAAATCCAGGGTAGCCCGTCCTCCCGATAGCTTCTGGAGAGGGCCCACGGTGTCCCTAACCTGTCTTTTATTGGCAATGCACCTATAAAATCCCTTCCTGTTATCCTTAACATCCCTGGCCAAGTTTAATTCTAAGTGGGCCTTAGCTTTCCTAACCTGGTCCCTAGCTTCCCGCACAACATCCCTGTATTCTTCCCAGGCCGCCTGACCTTGCTTCCACCTTTTATAAGCCTCTTTTTTCCTTCAAATTTTGCTCAGCAGCTCCTTATCTATCCAAGGAGGTCTCCTGGCCTTCCTGCTAAACTTCCTTCTAGTTGGGATGCATCCCTCCTGAGCTTGCAGCAGGTGAGCCTTGAATATCAACCAACAGTCTTGGGCCCCCCTGCCCTCTAGGGCTGTATCCCATGGAACCTTACTGAGCAGGTTCCTGAAGAGGCCAAAGTCTGCTCTCTTGAAGTCCAGGGCAGTGAGCTTGCTGCATGCTCTTCTCACTGTCCTGAGGATCTCAAACTCGACCATCTCATGATCGCTGCAATCAAGGCTGCCCTGGAGCGTCACATTCCCAACCAGCCCTTCCCTGTTGGTGAGGACGAGGTCAAGCATGGCACCTCTCCTTGTCGGCTCCTCTATTAGTTGCAGAAGGAAGTTGTCTTCCACACAATTGAGGAACCTTCTGGATTGCTTGTGCCGGGCCGTACCATCCCTCCAACAGATATCAGGGTGGTTGAAGTCTCCCATGAGAACAAGGGCCTGCAAGCGTGAGGCTGCTCCTATCTGCCTATGGAGCGCTTCGTCCAGCAAGTCCCCTTGGTCAGGCAGTCTGTAACAGATCCCCACAATAATATCACCCATCATTGTTCTCCCTTTAACCCTGACCCACAAACTCTTTGTCGACTGCTCACCTGTCCCCAGACAGAGTTCCATACTCTCTAGCCTATCCCTAACATAAAGAGCAACTCCCCCTCCCCGTCTGCCGGGCCTGTCTTTCCTAAAGAGCCGGTAACCTTCCATTCCAACACACCAGTCATAGGTGCCATCCCACCATGTTTCTGTGATGCCTATGATATCATACCCCCGTAGATGTGCACACATCTCTAATTCCTCTTGTTTGTTCCCCATACTACGGGCATTTGTGTAGAGGCATTTGAGCCGAGATCCAATTGAAGTCGGGTCATTGGCTGGAGCAGCTGGAATATCCCTACGTTGCTCCGAATGTTTACTATAGGTGCTACCAACCGACTGGGTGTGTTGGGATGGAATGATGCCCCCCTCCCCCATGTTTAAAGCATCCTGATGACTGGAGCTTTCTTTGGAACTTGTTCGTGACTAAATTACAGTCACATAATAATAATGAGTTTAGATAATAATACATGAAATATTGGCAAGAGCTGGCAGTATCATTGTATGCAATTTAATTTTTCACCTTACAGAGAACACATGCTTTTAGGCTCACAGGATGATACTCTATGTGAAAAACCTGGGGGTCAGTCAAATTTGTACTGCTAATTTGGCAAAGATACATTTGTACAAGGCACACTAAAATGTAGGTGTAGCGCAAGGAAGCATTGCAGCACGAATCAGTTTTAATATGATGCCATGTAACCAAGGAAAAGATGAAGGAAAATATTACAACACTGTCAATATACTGACATTCTCTCTCATGTGACTATTGTACCACATTAACCTCAAGTGCAAAACTTTACAAGGACAACAGTCAAAGATTAGAAAAGTTTTGACCTTGTTCTGCTATTAAACTTTTATATTTAAGACTGTTAGTAGCTTAGTTAAATATTTAACACTTTAGATTTTCTATTTAGAGCTTCTTTAAAACATAATTCAAAAATGGCAAATAATAAAGCATCTTCTGCAATTATAAACCATTTTATTAAGCTAAATATTCCAAAAAGCAAGCACAAGCCACCTTTTAAATCATCTGAGTTAGATTTTGGAAGTTTAAGACACAGAAAACTGTAGGATGGAATTATCAGCTCCCTATCTCACATATCTTCACTTCATTGCAACTTTAAAATGAAGTCAGAAATCATCACTTTATGTAAGTTTATAGCAAAGAGTTTGCTAAAATCTCTCCCTCTTCATTTATTGAGGATATTGTGGTTTAAAAACAGTTGTTGAATAAAGGTTGCGACTAGAACTAAAAGGACGCATAAAAAAACTGAGCATGGCTTTTACTAAATGTATTACTTGGAAATAAATATTACAACCCAGGATCTCGCACTGGTTTCAGCTGATGCTACTTTTGACCAGAAAAGGTGGATAAACACGTCCAACTTGTGATCATTCTGACAAAATACAGGGTTTCTCCAGCAAAATGCCAATGATGATACCATTCCACTAACCCATACTCCTGCTGTAAATATTTAACAACTTTCAGAGATGCTCTTGTATTTTTGCTTTCATAAAAAGTTCTTGCTCTGCAGAGCCCTGGTTTCATGAAGGTCGATAATCAAAGCATTCAATTCATACCTTATATACTTCAGTTCCAATGATCCAAGAAATCTGAAGTTATTTTTCTTTTTCTGTGGGAACACTTTTTCCTCTGTATTCAGGTAAGTAGTCAGAGATCTAAAAAAGGGAATTGAATTTTTACATCTTAAAAAACTGATGTGAAAGAGGAATACTGTTTTCAATCTTCAGAAGCAGACATAAACCTGTTTTCAAATGTTAAATTTTTATATACTTCACTATTTATGCTTATAAATTATGTAGCTCCTTTCAAAAAGCGAATTCTGTAATGAAAAGGTAAGTTTCAGTTTACTGAACTGTATTCTCTATCTACCATTTACATAACATATATATGAAAAATTTTCATTGGAAATAATCAAGTTAAAATATGGAAATAATACCTTAGAAATAAAGTCACAAGGTTAACCTAAACTACCTGTGGACTGTCTACACCAGCAGTTTATTAAGAAAAAGAAAGCCAGAAATATTAAGTACAAATAGTAGGCTACAATATATAATGATACCTTTCAATCATGAATTAAAGATTTTTATAGTTTCAGTATCTCATGAAAGCTGTTTCTGATACATATTTGATACTGTTTTTTTCAATAATAACCCCATCTATACCAAATTATGGATATTGATTCCATATAGGCAAAAAAAGAAAATACAGGATGTTTGCACATCTGAAAACTCCTTTAAATAAAAAGCAACTGAACTGCTACTGAGGTACAGCAGCATATGTGACTACACAGAATTAAGCAAAAAACCCCAGAAAGTTGCACCGTTATTGACTTATGCAGGGTGGGTGGCACAACTCATTTCATTTTACAAACATAGCTGGTGGTAATACTGAACTGCAGTACCATAGCAGTAAGCATAACACCTGTGCATTCCAAATGGAAGCAAGATTAAGACTCATACTTCTTCCAACCCACAGTGTTAGTCTGAAGGCATGATACTTATTTCTTTCCCTTCAGTATGATTAAAAGTACAAATATGTTAATTTCCATGATTATAAAACAATACAGCCCCAAAGTACCCTCTGATATCTCTCAGTTTTTACATTTACTTCTGAAAGCTGACTTCTGCTGTATGCCATTCCCATTTTTATTGTAGCCATTCCTTTCTTTGCAAAATAAGTAATGTAATACATATTTTGTAACTGCAATTTCTCTGAGCTCTCATAGAGAGCTTACTTATTATTGACGGCTGACTAGGGATTGAAAAAGTACTTAGTCTTTTATTCTCCATGTGATTTTTTATTGTTGTTCTGATAAAAATATCTTGTCAATATGCTGGAGGCTGTGATTTTTTCCTCCTTTTTTCCCTCTGTAACATTGACCATCAAAATTGTAATATTTGTAACAGGGAATTTCTATTGGAGAAATTAACATTAGAAAATAAAAAAACAAAAATAGCTACCCCCAAAACTAGAGAATATCTTCCCTTAATCTGACAGGAAGAAGCTCATGACACTATCAAATTGCCATAAATAGGGATGACCAGATTTGCTTCAAAAGCAGGTTCCAATCTGAACTAAAATACCAGCACAGATACACCATTCAGCTATGCCTCCTCTTCTACTGTCTACACTCAGTGAGCACATCAAAGAGACTTTAGTTCAGGGAAGCAACCTTATACAGAAGCACAACTGTATCTCTCCTCAATAAAAGGACCACAACAGTCTCCAAAACTATTCAAACTAAATCCCAGTGATTTTTTACAAATTCACAGCTGTGGGTTCTATTTACAGTTTTACTTTCCATGCAGTATTTTCCAATTCTCACTTAATTTCCTATTCAAGGTGTCTATTTATATTCCCCTAACTCAAGAGACTAAATACGTAAGTTATTAAGCATTGCAAAGGACATAGACACTAAAGAAGAATCAAATACTATCAGCAGAAAAAGAGACACTTGGAATCAGATGTTTCCCATTCTCAAGTTGGTAATGGATCTACTCTATAATAAAGTAACTGCATTCTTTAAAGGGGAGGTGTAAGAATGCGTATTGAGCTATTCTAATTATTACAGTGCAAAGCATCCTAATCAGTACAATATTGTATTAATTTTTATTAGCCAAAACCTAGATCATATGTATGCAGTTTGGGACTGATGAGGATACTAAAAGATTTGCTGAAAGCTCCTGCAAACAGCAGGTCACATTTTAATCCTTTAATTGTCAACTACTGCATAATGTTTCCTAACCTCATATACTTCTCTTTGTAAACTTTATGCTGACCTTAGAAACTAAAGATGGATCAATACCATTTTATAAGACTGTATGAAACACAACACTAAGTCAATACTGTATATTTATCATGCTTGTAATATAATGCAATTCTGTACATGAAATAACCCTGAAAGTACCAGAGAAGGCTAGAAATTTTGTTTAAGAAACATTAATTCAGCCAGGGACTGGGCAACACCAAAATCACTGAATGCCAAAAGTTTTCATGCATCTTAAAAGATGCCCCCAAAAGACCCTTGTGGCCTTGTAATAGCTAAACTTCCAAAGCCCCCAAGTCCCAAAAGGATTAAGCTAATGCAAACTTAAATTATCCAAACGAGAAGCTTCAAATTCAGGAGCCACAGACCTTCAGATCCCATTCACGCATGACCTCAAAATGAACAAAAGAAGAAAAGATGAAATGCAAATCCCCACAGGGAAGTTCCGCACAAAGCATCATCATTATTGGTAAATTTGAAAATCATGTGACAATATGAGGCACTGACAACTTCTATTTTTCAAAAGGAAAAAAGCCCACTTGTTTCCTATGCTACGTGTCAGAGAAGGCATTCACAGAGGTACACTTGCTAGGGATCTCAGCAGGATACATGTTCATATGCAGCTTGAATACCATGGATGAAGCTACAAACACAAAAGCCAGAACTCACTGTTGCAGGGATAATTCATACAGATCATTATTTAGGTGTAATGATTACTTACTTGCTCACTCTTCCTGAGACATCTAATATCTCACACAAAGCAAAAATAAGTAACTGTAGTCAACTAAGGAAGTGGTATTTTAGGTTTTTGCTTTAATGCTTATCTCTGGTCTACCTCCGAATTTTCACATAAATAGCAAGTATCTTAATTCTTGAGCACGTTTTACAGAACCAATTTACTATAGTGTTACCTCTGCTCTTGCATCACAGTTTTTAGCTCATAGAACTACACTGTATATATTTATTAGACAAAAACATAAATGAAATTTAATAAAAGCACATGACTTGAAAAAAATATAACAGTGAATCAGAGGAAAAGAGAAATAGGAACTTCACAGATTATTTGCCTTACCTTGAAAGAAAAAATAAAGAGCAACATTGTGTAAGTAGGCGTAATTAGCATTTGTCCTTGTTTCTGAAAAGCCTCTTACATCTCAGGTGCACAAATCAACAAACAGAGACCTTTGGATAAGAACATCTGTATGACCTTTATGTCAGTAGGACAGCTGGCAATTAGGCCAACTTATACCACCTCCCATAATGGTAGGCTTGGGTATCCTTGGGCCCAGGATCCAAGTGTTTCAGTTCTGAATTCTTGTCAACAATGGCTTTATCACAGGGAGCCTGACACAGAAACAGGCTGGTCTGGTTGTCATATCTTTAATCAGAACTATCTTCCTCTGGTAGCCAAAGCATTCATCTCCCAGTTGTGAGCTGCTCACCATCTTTTTTTGTAATTAACACACATGGAAGCTGTGCAAGTTAGAGGTATAATGCTCAGCTTCAAGGGCAAAACTATTTTATTGCCCTCAGCATGAGAAATATGTATACATGAAATGTGTCCCTTGTAAGTGAAATCCCCACACATCCTATCTCTAAAGAGAAAAGTATTTCTTCTACTCAAATAAAGCTGCAAAGGCAATCTCCAAACAAGCATTCAGCTGGATCAATAGGTAGAAATTGAATAGAACAATGTCTCATGCTGGTTTATAGAATTTTCAAAAGATTTGAACCACATAAACCCAATTTTTCAAGTTCCGCCACCGGGATTTATAGTCTTGTTTTCCAGCTCCAGGAGTTAAAAAAAACCCAAAGAACATTCACACACTAAAAAAGTACTGTACGGGCAAATAATATCAGGTGTCTAACTTAAACCCAGAAAAGCAACGGCATTCAGCGTTAGGCTCAGGTGTTCAGGTTTACTGTAGAGATCTTCAGAGATGAAAAAGGATTTCACATGCCTACATTTTTAAAAACCAGGTGCAACAGATATCATTTACACACATTGAGATTCGGTATCTATCTTTCAAAACTAAAATTAACAGGCACATATACATGAAAAAAGTGTTTCTATGACCTTTTTTAGAGGAGTATTGTTAATTTATTTCATTATTTCTTTTTTTCACATGAATAACAAGCTATTACAATCTTTCTGTATAGACATGGCATCAACTACTTCAATTTTCGGAAGAAAAAAAAAAAACAAACAAACAAAAAAATGTTATAATTTATGGAGAAAAGTAGCTTTTCTCCCTTACATTGGAAGAAGCATCAGGAAGACAGACATTCTAATTGCGGTAGGATCCAAGTCTAAAAACTATAGCCATGTCATCTGGAAGAGTTATTCAGTTTCTAAGAAAAGATGACAACAGAAGGTGAAAGAGCAATTTCACACATACCCAGGAGTCCGCAGTTCCTCCCAGGTCTGAAATGGTCTTGATGTAATCTGTCTGGTTATGCAAAGCATCATGCTGTTTTCCATAGCTTACACCCAGATGTTCCAGAGAGTACGTAATTCCCACAACATATTATTTGTGCTGAAAACAGACTGTCAGAAGAATAGGTAGAAGTATGTGGCTAGCAGACTTGGATCTTACCACATACTACTGCATACCTATATAGTGTCCAGCTGGATATTTCTCTTTCATCTTCTTAAGTATTTTAAAAGTCAACCAAGTTTGCCTACAAAGAACTACAACTTTGTATGCTACTGAATCCAAAAAGAGTATAAGTAGTATTCTTCTTAAAGAAAGGGATATGAAAGATATCTTTATCAAACATATGCCAGCATCACAGGCAATCTCAGAGAAGACAAGCAAGAAATTTTACCTCCTTTGAAAAAAATAGGGAAAATACTTTTAACACATTACAAGGAAGAAAGAATTACAGAGTTAACATTTCTAATAATTCAAGTCAAAGGAAGTAATCCAGACAACAGAAGTGTCCTCAGAATTACCCACCACCTGTATCCGATGCAAGACCTCAATATCTGATACAAGAAGCCTATGTACCCACCATAGCTTGAAGACTGTCAAATTCTCACCAGGAAAGATGCAATTCAAACATTTAGCAATAAGGTACTGAATTGTTTAAAAACATAAGTAGGCCAAGACAGGCTGTTATGCAGAATAGAGAAAAATTTGGAAAGTGACAGTTTGGGATTAATATATTTCATTACTTAAAATGGCAAGGTGGTTTTTAATCCTGGCTTTCACACAGAACTTCTTCCAGTTTTTCTGGTACTCACGCTTAAATGCAGAAGAAGTGAATTAAGTTGTGGCCACTAACAATAAAGGTTTAGGTTTTGTTTCTTACTTTTCCCCCATGTAGTTTAACTTATACTACATTCTGAGTCATTTCAAAGAAGTTCAGAAACACAATAATTTCTTGGCATCTTTTTTGCCTTCAATGTCTTGGGAGATTCTGCATTTTATAGAAGATGTGAACAAATAACTCGTCAGAAAACATGTCAAACTTGACAGTCCTGGGCTCCAACAGTGGAAATAAATACAACCTACTCTTGTCTCTTATAATTAGGACTATTGATTTATGTGTTTTGTTTTACTTGCATGTCGTACAAGTATAAAGAGATGAGAAAGTAGTAAGGGAAATAAAAAGACAGCAAATAAAGTGCTTTAGCATAAACAAAATACTAGAAGAAATCAAATTCATCGTTGTGATGCAATGCAGTCTAATATATAGGGATGCTGGGTAGGGACTCTTCATTAGGGACTGTGGTGAGAGGACAAGGGGTAATGGGTTTAAGCTTAAAGAGGGGAGGTTTAGATTGGATCTGAGGAAGAAATTCTTTACTGTGAGGGTGGTGGGGCCCTGGAATGGGTTGCCCAGGGAGGTTGTGAATGCTTCATCCCTGGCGGCGTTCAAGTTGGGGTTGGACATAGCCTTGGATGGCATGGTTTAGGGGGAGGTGTCCCTGCCCATGGCAGGGGGGTTGGAACTCGATGATCTTGAGGTCCTTTCCAACCCTTACTATTCTATGATTCTATGATTCTATGATATTTATTTCTCACTTGTTTTACCTGAAGCCATTACTCTTCAAGTATTTCAAGGACAGCACATTTTTCTTTCACTTTGTCAAACGAATCTGTAGGTATGTAAAAGCCCCTCCTTCCTTCCTGTCCTCACCCCTCCATGACATTGCAGGAGACTGGAGCTCATCTCTCCTGCATCTGCAATGCATGCAGACTCTCAAAAAAGGGCTAGGATTGCTTCATCTGTGGGGAAGTCACTGGAAGACTGGGCCATTAAAAATAGGGCTTCAACAGGAATCGCATTCTGTGAGCAGCCAGCAAATCCGTATTGGAGGAGGAGAAGAGATGCGAGGGGAGATGTCTACATCTGAGTGTTAAAAAGGGATCGTTATTGTCCTACCACCCATCATCTTTTTCTGTCTTTCCTTTTCAGTGCTGTAAAATCAGAATACTGGGAAGCATCATTCCTTATGCCTCTCCATACCTTAATTTTTATCCCACCTGTCAAGGAAGGACAGATCTCACTTCAAGATCTGCAAGATGACCTATCAAAAATAACTGTTTCTTGATCAGTGTACTCCATACTGTATTCTTTAGAGATGTTGAACCTCTGCTTGCCTGAAGGTAACTAAAGGCAACCTTCTCTAATGAATGACTTGGTTTCTGTCTTTAAGAAGCCTAAGTTCTCATTGAGCTTTTAGTCTTCAGTGAATGAATCCAACTGACATTCAGGTATTTCATGCTTGCCTATTGAAGGGTTAATCACAAATCAGTAAGAACTTGTACTGGTTCTAATTATTATTAAATTATGCAATTTAAATAAACAGTACATCAAGACATTCCAGAGTTTCTACTGCAGAAAAATCTTATTCTACAATCTGACAACTAATCCAATTTTCTAGCTTGAGTTCATTCAAGGATAAATATCAGTCACTCTTAGACAGGCCAACTTCAGCAAATATTTCTCAAAGTAATAGATTTTTGGAACATAAGCGAGAAAAAAACTCAGCAGTTATTCAGATGGTCATCAATATTTTGCTCTTAATACCCTTTTTAAAATTAAATGCAACATACTGCCTAACTTTTGACTTCTCAAAATATAACAGAAATATTTGTAAGTTGAATGACAGATTGCCAGAACTGATTTGACTTCTATAACCAGAGCTCTCCTCCCTTGGTACGTATATATGAAAATGGAGTGCACTTATGAATGTCAAACTCTGCTTTCTTCTACAAGTACAATAAATTTTTCTGAAAGTAAAATCAATACTATAAATCAATACCTTTGCAAAGTACACAGCTGCAACAGTAAGGCACTACTGTCTTCAAGTTGTGATGCAATGATTTGAAAACATATCTGAACTTTCATTTACGGACTAAAACAGCATTTTTCTACTGTTACATGTTTTTAGAGCTCTAAGGGTTTATGTGGGTAAGCCCTGCTCCAGCATATCAAACCTTAGAGATCTGATGATGTTGGAGTACAATCACCAAAATAATAATGACAACAAATATCCTCCAAGACAGCTTTTAAATATTTCCAGTTATTTCTGCTACATATTTCTAGGCAGCACAGCAATGTAGAGCATATATTCCCTCACTAAAACAGTAGTGATACAACTAACATTTAAATGCGTGAATATGTAATTCACCATGAGTACAGGGATTAGTTATCTGGCTAAAAACTCATGAATACATATGAAAACAGTGATTACCTAAGAAGATACCTTGCAGGTTTCTAATGTAAATGTGTATGTTCGCAAATTACTTGGAATAATATGAAACAGAGCTTGTTCCCTTGAGATGCAAAGTTGCTGTTCCATAAATTGCTTCAGTACTCTGTTTATTATAACTTTTTTTCAGGGGTCGAACGACTCTTTATCAAAACTTGTCAAACATTCACTACAGCTGCATCTATTATCATCAGCAAAAGTGTATCTAATATTTCTAAATGACATTTACATTCCAGGAGTTTACTATGTTTACTGAAACTCCTTCTTTTAGCAAAGAAGGTAAACTTTCCAAAGCCTAAATCCTTTACCTTTTAACATCTGTAAAGCAGTTTCCATAGAATATCACCACTTTCTACACTTAAAATTTAACTCAAACTCAAAAAATATGCATTTTTAACATTTGTAGCCATATGCATAAATGATTTAGATTCTATATTATGAGTGGATTTTGACTGGGAAATACAAGACCTGACTGAAATATCGAGCCTAACCTACAACACAGTTTCAAGAAGTAAGAACGGAACTAAATTCAAGGTGAATCAAACCCAAGAACCAGAAACATCAACAATGGTTGGTTGTCATTTTGAGAGTTTAATAAGGAGAACAAGTGGTAGATCAATCTCAAGAGTCAGAAGCTGAGTTGAGAAGTCCACACATCTTCCTGGTGTTTACTGCAAGGAACAAGACAGAGGACCAGGCAGTTAGCTCCTATCCATTAAAAAAACCTTGGTTGCTCTCTAAGACCAATGGAATGAGTTCCGAGAACCAGGGACAAGAAACCATGAGCCATTACAAAATGGAGGATTAGGAACCAGGTAATTTGGAGGAACCTGTTTTTTTGTTTGGAGTGATTTCGTTGTTTCTTTGGGTTTGCTTTTAGGAACCTGGCACTTTTGTAAATTCTAGTCATAAGCCTGGCATGAGACCATAAGCAAAACCAGTAAGAATTTCCTGTTTCTTCTCCCTTTGGTTTCTGCTTCTTGCTCTGAGCCTGGGTGCAGGCTCAGCTCTATGTTAGCAATTCCAATGAAGTTCTGCTTTCAGATGTAAACAGCAGTGACATAAATGATCGTACTACCAGCACAATGCCTGACTGTGCTGCTGAGTATTGAAGAATATATCCAACCTGAAATCAGTATTCCATGGCATAACTTCTGTGGGTAAGCTAATCCATACTAATATGCTCTCTTATCTCATGGCAAGTGCAAGGTAATTTTTGGAAACTTCATTCTTCTGGGGTAAGCTAGGTTACCTGGTATTTTTTGGCATGTGGGAACATGCAGTCACCTCAGTGCTGCTTCTGTGCGATAACCTGTAATTTCATGGTAAGTGACCAAGTTCAAGAGCTGACAGAGAACACAGGTAAACATGAGTAAAAGCACTACTGCTAAAATGAAATCACCTAATACCATTGTTGCTCTAAATGGATCACAATGTATTAAAATTATCAACATGCATTTATTTTGAGCAATTCACTACAAAGCTGACAACAATTTCAGTTGTACAAATACAGCAACACTGGGTAAAAAAAACAGGACACATATAATGTTTCTACTCTCACAGTAATGTCACAACATACTTGAAGTTGTTAGAACTGTCTACTGTTCAAATTACATATAGATTACCTCTTTCCAAACATTTGACAGTAATATAACTTTGAAATGTTTTTGCAGCAAACCTTTCAATAACAATTTCAGGCACAATTACAGTTGAATGAAATTCACTATTTTAAGTTAAAAGAAGAAATTGCAAAGTAAGTGGCTGCTCAGGACTCTCAGCCAATGTCTTCTGTTACGATACACGGGGTTACACTTACATTTATTTCCCCTAGAATCTCTATTTTATTTGGGAGAGGAACCAAAACACGCATGCAAAGGATTCAAAGAGCTTTTCAAGGTTACTGCAGAAATTACAATTTGTCAGAAGATGGTGCTGTTAGGCCATTTTTATGCATGAAAATTACTTTTAATTACAAAAGTAAGCTTAATCTGCGTGAAAACCCCAAACTATTGATTGGTTTAAAATATGATAATTTTTAATGAATAAATTATGTTGCATTCTGCTAAGGCAGAGCTTTGACCTTGAACTACTTTGCTAAGTGTGTACTGAATCATTCTCTAAAATCTAGACTGTATTTTGTTTCTGACAAATCAAATGAAACCATGAGGTGCAGCAGTATTCTACCTAAACCTGGGAGAATGTGCATCACTTTCTACATCACCTTTTTTTTTCTAATTATTGGATATATTATAGGAGTATCTGTTAATTGCATATTCTCAGTGAACTGAGTGGAAGGATTGCAAGGCCAAGGTCATACAGTTTCATTAAACAGAGACAAGAGCTAAGCACTGTCAAGGGCATACTGGGAGAAAACAGCTAGGAAAAATTTCCATTACCATGTAAATGTGTACATTAAAAATTGCTCTTCTGTAAGAAATTTACATTGGCCCTCCTGTGTTGAAAATATATTCTACCTGTAGCACCAGCTATCTCAGATTATCTTTTTATCTGAATACTTGTAAAAAATGTATACTTTGATTTCCAACCATTTTTTCTTTGACTGACACTTAAGGATCACTATTTTTCATGGCAGACTTCGATAAATAAAAAAGAAACTTGACCCAGTACTGTAGGATGGAGATAAGTAATTTTTTTCTTCTAAGCAAGCACTCAAAACTTTTCAATTTCCCTGCTGAACTAAAGTACTATTTTTAAATTCAACTTCAGCCACCTACAGTCCAAATAAACTAAGTATTCACATTAACAGTCTGATATTGCTGACGGTGAGTGAGCATCAGTAAAGGTGAATGTAAGACCACATTGGAGGGAAGATCTGTTTAGGAGACTCTTGCTTCAGACAGTAGGAAGTGGGCATTTGGGGAATGAAGTGTAAGAACAAAGTAAATGTAGTCTGGTGCTTCCCATGGCTTCCTGCAGCCTGCAGTTTACAGGCTAATCTGAACACTTGACTCACTTGTTCTCTTGGCTCAGCTGCTTGGAAAGTCATTTGGTATTGGAAAAGAAATAAAACAACAATGAAGATGACTTAGTAGAACTAAGCAGTGTCTTCTCTTTCCTTCCTGTTAGAATAAGAGGCTTTGAAAATTAAGTTTAAGACACTATAGAACACTGGCAAGCAACAACGTAGAGGCATGCTATCTTAAGATGATGTCTCAAAAGCATATTTTGTCTTTATCATTCTCATTTGAACAACTCTCTCGCTAACCTGATCTCGATAAATAAATAAATAAATTAAAAAAGCTAAGCATTGGAAGAGCCATGGTAGGAACTGCCAGTAGGTCTTTCTGGGAACATCTGGTGCCTTGAAATATCACCTTACCAGCAAAGCCTTTACTTTCGAAAAAGCAAGTACAAGGAGGCTTTAGAGTCCAAAGTGAAAAGACCTGTCATGGTTTAAGCTTCTCAGCCACAAACAGTTTTGCTCACTCACTCACTTCCCCCTCTTTCTTCCCTCCGCTCCTGGAGGGATGGGAAGGAGAATCGAAAGAATGCAACTCCCACAGGTTGAGATAAGAACAGTCCAGCAACTAAGGTGTAACACAAACCACCATTGCTACCACCAATAATAATAATGACAAGAGAAAAATACAAGGGAAGAGTTTTTTCTTCCTCCCCCCCACTCCGGGGAGGGGGGGGGGGGGAAGGGGGGGAAGAAGAATCGAAAGAATGCAACTCCCACGGGTCGGGACCAGAACAGCCCAGCAATCAAGGTACAACACAAACCACTGCCACCACCACCAATAATAATAACAACGAGAGAAATACAAGGGAAGAGGACAGAACTGCTCACCACTCGACGACTGAGCTGTGAACTAAAACCACAGCTCTTCCGGGTTCCGGTCCCCAGTTCTTTTTCATCCTGGACATGATGTGCTGTGGTATGGAATAACCTCTTTGGTCAGTTTGGATCAGGTGTCCTGTCTCTGCTTCCCCCTGGCTTCCCCCCTTCCCTGGCAGAGCATGAGACTCAGCAAGTCCTTGGCCAGCCTAAACATCACCTAGCAGTAACTGAAAACACTGGTGTTATCAGCCCTGTTCCCAGGCCCAAAATCAAAAACACAGCGCTGCACCGGCTACCAAGAAGGAGAAAAATGACTGCTACTGCTGAACCCAGGACATTCCACCCCTTATTCCATACCATTCACGTCATCCTCAGATCCATCATTTTCAGTATACCATAACATGTATATATATATATGTATACATCCACACACGCACACAAAGGGAGACAGATCATCCCTCAGTGCATGGATCAATCCCTACAAAGCTTCTGAGTCCATTCAGTCCGCGACGTCAAGCTCAATCTCTTGTAAGAGTCATTCAGAGCAGGGGAGGCCATGTGCAGTGCTGGATCGTTGCCTGCTGATGCTGATCGTTCCTTTACTGCAGAACTCATCCGGTTTCATTAAAGTTCATTCTTTGTTGGGACGACGGTCAGAGAGCCAGTCACTGGTGACCTGAGGACATCTAGTTGGTGGTCTATAAAAGTATTACATAGCAGGCAACAGCATACAATTGAGTTCATTGACTATTTTCCCCTAAAATCAAATCCCCTTGAGGTACACATCGGACCTCCCCATCTTCCCGCATTACCCACCAAGTATATCCAGGTCCCTGAGCAAAAGCAATCCCACGAGTGGGTTTGCCTTTACCTGAAGTGGGAATAACCCAGACTGTCTTCCCCAGCAAATTCTTTATGTGCACCACAGGAACTTTGTCCCCCTCCACAGTATGTAGAAGTTCTGACTGGGCTGGACCAGCCCTGTTGACAGATCCTCTGGTGTTGACCAACCAGGTGGCCTTAGGTAAATGTGTATCCCAATGTTTGAAAGTCCCACCACCCATTGCTCTTAGTGTAGTTTTTAACAGCACATTGTACCGTTCGATTTTCCCAGAGGCTGGTGCATGGTAGGGGATGTGATATACCCACTCAATGCCACGTTCTTTGGCTCAAGTGTCTATCAGGTTGTTCCGGAAATGAGTCCCATTGTCTGACTCAATTCTCTCTGGGGTGCCGTGTCACCACAAAATCTGTTTCTCAAGGCCCAGGATCGTGTTCCGGGCAGTGGCGTGGGGCACAGCGTACGTTTCCAGTCATCCAGTGGTTGCTTCCACCATGGTAAGCACATGGTGCTTGCCTTGGCGGGTTGGTGGAAGTATGATATAATCAATCTGCCAGGCCTCCCCATATTTGTACTTCAGCCATCGTCCTCCATACCAAAGAGGCTTTAGCCGTTTAGCTTGCTTAATTGCAGCACATGTTTCACAGTCATGAATAGCCTGGGCAATAGTGTCCATTGCTAAGGCCACCCCTCGATCACGAGCCCATCTGTATGTTGCATCTCTGCCCTAATGGCCTGAAGTGTCGTGGGCCCACCGGGCCAAAAATAATTCACCCTTATGTTACCAATCTAAGTCCATCTGAGCCACTTCAATCTGAGCAGCTTTATCCACTTGCTGGTTGTTCTGGTGCTCCTCAGTGGCCCGACTCTTGGGTACATGAGCATCTACGTGGCGTACCTTGACCACCAGGTTTTGCACCCGGGCAGCAATATCTTGCCACAGTGCAGCAGCCCAGATGGGTTTCCCTCTGCGTTGCCAGTTGCTCTGCTTCCATTGCTGCAACCACCCCCACAGGGCATTCGCCACCATCCATGAGTCAGTATAAAGATAAAGTACTGGCCATTTTCCTCGTTCAGCAATGTCCAAGGCCAGCTGAATGGCTTTCACCTAGGCAAACTGACTCGATTCACCCTCTCCTCCAGCAGTTTCTGCAACTTGTTGTCGAGGATTCCATAGAGCTGCCTTCCATCTACGATGCTTTCCCACAATGCGACAGGACCCATCAGTAAACAGGGCATATTGCTTTTCACTTTCTGACAGTTCATTGAATGGTGGGGCCTCTTCAGCACGCATAACCTCCTCCTCCTCTGGTGACATTCCAAAATCTTTTCCCTCTGGCCAGTCCATGATGACTTCTAGAATTCCTGGATGACTGGGATTTCCTATTCGAGCTCGTTGTGTAATTAGTGCAGCCCACTTACTCCATGTAGCATCAGTTGCATGATGTGTAGAGGAGACTCTGCCTTTGAACACCCATCCCAGCACGGGCAAGCAGGGTGCTAGGAGGAGCTGTGCTTCAGTGCCAATCACTTCTGAAGCAGCTCGAACCCCTTCATAGGCTGCCAGTATCTCTTTTTCAGTTGGGGTACAGCTGGCCTCAGATCCTCTGTATCCCCGACTCCAAAAGCCGAGGGGTCGACCTCGAGTCTCCCCTGGAGCTTTCTGCCAGAGGCTCCAGGTAGGCCCATTCTCCCCGGCTGCGGTGTACAATACATTTTTCACATCTGGCACAGTCCAGACTGGTCCGAGGGCTACTGCATCAACCATCTCTTGTTTAATTTGCTCAAAGGCTTGTTGTTGCTCAGGGCCCCATTTAAAATCATTTTTCTTCCGGGTCACATGATAGAGAGGGCTTACAATCAAACTGTAATTCGGGATGTGCATTCTCCAGAACCCCACAACACCCAAGAAAGCTTGTGTTTCTTTCTTGTTAGTTGGTGGAGACATTGCTGTTATCTTGTTGATCACATCTGTGGGGATCTGGCGACGTCCATCTTGCCATTTTATTCCCAAAAATTGAATCTCCTGTGCAGGTCCCTTGACCTTACTCCGTTTTATAGCAAAACTGGCTTTCAGCAGGATTTGGATTATTTTCCTCCCTTTCTCGAAGACTTCTTCCATTGTATCACCCCACACAATAATGTCATCGATGTATTGCAGGTGTTCTGGAGCTTGCCCTTGTTCCAGTGCAGTCTGGATCAGTCCATGGCAGATGGTAGGCCTGTGTTTCCACCCCTGGGGCAGTCGGTTCCAAGTGTACTGGATGCCCCTCCAAGTAAAAGCGAACTGTGGCCTACACTCTGCTGCCAGAGGAATCGAGAAAAATGCATTGGCAATATCAATTGTGGCATACCACTTGGCTGCCTTTGACTCCAGTTCATACTGCAGTTCTAGCATGTTCAGTAAGGCAGCACTCAAGGGTGGTGTAACTTCGTTCAGGCCACGATAGTCTACTGTTAATCTCCACTCCCCGTTAGATTTTCGCACTGGCCATATGGGGCTATTAAAGGGTGAGCGGGTCCTACTGATCACTCCTTGACTCTCCAATCTACGGATCAGCTTATGGATGGGAATCAGGGAGTCTCGGTTGGTGCGATATTGCCGCCAGTGCACTGTTGTGGTTGCGATTGGCACTTGTTGTTCCTCGACCTTCAGCAACCCCACAACAGAAGGATCCTCTGAGAGACCAGGCAAGGTGGACAGCTGCTCAATTTCCTCTGGCTCCAAAGCAGCAATACCAAAAGCCCATCGGTACCCTTTTGGGTCTTTGAAGTACCCTCTCCTGAGGTAACCTATGCCAAGGATGCATGGAGCCTTTGGGCCAGTCACAATGGGGTGGTTTTGCCATTCCCTCTCAGTCAGGCTGATTTCAGCCTCCAGTACAGTCAGCTCTTGGGATCCTCCTGTCACTCCAGAAATATAAACGGGTTCCACCCCTTGACAGCTTGATGGCATCAGGGTACACTGTGCACTGGTGTCTACTAGAGCTTTATACTTCTGTGGGACTGATGTGCCAGGCCATTTGATTCACAGTCCAGTAAATCCGATTGTCCCCTACCTCCACCTGGCTGGAGGCAGGGCCTCCCTAATGGTCATCACAGCGTTGGACACTTAAGTCTCGTAGAAAGGGATTATTCTTCTTTATCACAGGAGCTGCAGTAAAATCGGCTCTTCCACTCCATCTAGGAATCTGCTCACCAGAGACTGAAGCCGCAGCCTTCATGGGGTGATCAGCCTTGACTTTTGTTCTCCTCTTCAATTCTTGCACCCGTTCCTCCAAAACTGAAGTAGGTTTTCCATCCCACTTCGTCATATCTTCTCCGTGATCCCACAGGTAAAACCAGAAGGTGGCCCGTGGTGTATACCTTCTATATCTTCTCTCTCGAACAGTAGGGCGCCTTTTGTTAATAGCTGAGACGTGTGTTGGTACACGTGAGGAGCTGGATAGATCGTCTCTTAATTGTTTGAGGTCCTGGGACAGTTTTTCCACAGCTGAGATGATGGAAGGGGTGAGATTGTCTTCAAACTCTCAGAGTTTATGAATCATTTCATCCACTGTTGGTGGTATCATGTCATTTCAGGTTACTGTTGCCAATGAGTGGGCATATGATGGGGGTGCATTCTGTGTAAACTTCCGCCACATGGGTCGTGTACATTCGACTTCATCTGGATCTATGGGTATATCCCCATTATTCGGCTTGATATTGTAGATCATCTCTACAATGGCTGATTCCCTCAAAGACTGGATGCCCTTTTCTATAGTAGTCCACTTAGCCGAACGACTCATAACATCATCCTTGTATGGAAATCTATCTGTCATAGCTGCCAAGAGCCGCTTCCAAAGGCTGAGGGACCGTTTCTCTCTTGCAATTGCTTTATCAATTCCCCCTTCCCTAGCAAGTGATCCCAGCTGTTTGGCTTCACTACCTTCTAGTTCGTGACCATCGGCCCCGTTGTCCCAGCATCGGAGCAACCAGGTGATGATGTGCTCCCCTGGCTGACGGGTAAAGTCCTTTTGCATATTCCGCAGCTCGGTCGAGGTCCGCAATTGGGAAGTTACCTCTTCTTCTTCTTCTTCTTCTTCATCATGTGATGATGACTCCTGGTCAGATGCTGTCCCACGTGGTGAGTACGTTGTTTCTTCATCTTGCTTCATCTTCCTTTCGTCTTTTTTGGTTTTCCTCCTGCGTACAGGGGCAACCGGTATTGGTACGAGGTGGTCCTCTGGTTTAGCTGCGGTGATCATCACTGTGGTTTGAGTAGCTGCTGTACTTGTCGCTGGTGGTGGTGTAGCTGCTGTGCTTGGAGCTGGAGCAGCTGTGCTGTCCATTACGGCTGAAGTTTGGGTAGCTGCTGTACTTGTCCCTGGGGGTGGTGTAGCTGCTGTACTTGGAGCTGGAGTAGCTGCGCTGTCCATTACTCCACCCTCAGATCCAGGGGCATTTTTTTCCTTTTGAAGGTGCTGGATGGTGTTGAACAGGGCTCTGTAAGCATAGGCCAAACCCCAGCATGTAGCCATGATTTGTCCATCTCTGGTGTGACCAGAATGACAACACATCTCCTTTAAGTGTTCTACTAATTTTTCTGGATTTTGCACATGTTCATTGGTGAAGTTCCAAAGCACTGGAGGGGCCCACTGGCCTAGATACTTGCCCATGCTATCCCACATACCCTGCCACTCATGACTATCCAGCCTCGGGGAAAATCTCTTGGACCTCCTATATCATTGTTTAACCCTAGACAAGGCCTGAACCCGACTCTGCATAACTCTCGGGACCAGACGAAATGGTCGTGAATAAAGCACACTCGATATGCGCGCCAACATGGCGATCCCCATCACAACCAGCAGGCAGGTCTCAAGGGTGTCTAAGGGCCATTCAAAACCTTCAGAATTCACGAAAGATGCTGTAAACGGTCTGGTGGGGGGGGGCTGGGAGCATAAAAGAATGTCTCCTTCACAGGTTGACCACCCGAGGAGGTGAAAAAAGATGTATAATTCCTAAACACTTCTATTATATACCTCCCACAGTATAGAGTTGGTGACCACATTGGGAATAAAAAACGGGTCAGTTTCAGGATCACTGAGTCTATTGTATCAAAAAACAGTGCAATAAAGTACAATGCAATAAGAGCCTTAACCCAAAACCCTTCCCTGAGAAATGTTAAGATAAAAATTACCGTCTCTAAGTGAAGTAACACACGCTGAACCTGTGAGAACCAGAGCAACAACCTTGAGAGCCAATAAATCAGCATTGTGACGAGTGGCTATTAATCCTGTCGTTATCTCAACCCTTCGAGCCCCACGTTGGGTGCCAAAAAGAACTGTTGTGGTTCAAGCTTCTCAGCCACAAACAGTTTTGCTCACTCACTCACTTCCCCCTCTTTCTTCCCTCCGCTCCTGGAGGGATGGGAAGGAGAATCGAAAGAATGCAACTCCCACAGGTTGAGATAAGAACAGTCCAGCAACTAAGGTGTAACACAAACCACCATTGCTACCACCAATAATAATAATGACAAGAGAAAAATACAAGGGAAGAGTTTTTTCTTCCCCCCCCCCCCCCCCCCACTCCGGGGAGGGGGGGGAGGGAGGGGGGAAGAAGAATCGAAAGAACGCAACTCCCACGGGTCGGGACCAGAACAGCCCAGCAATCAAGGTACAACACAAACCACTGCCACCACCACCAATAATAATAACAATGAGAGAAATACAAGGGAAGAGGACAGAACTGCTCACCACTCGGCGACCGAGCTGTGAACTAAAACCACAGCTCTTCCGGGTTCCGGTCCCCAGTTCTTTTTCATCCTGGACATGATGTGCTGTGGTATGGAATAACCTCTTTGGTCAGTTTGGATCAGGTGTCCTGTCTCTGCTTCCCCCTGGCTTCCCCCCTTCCCTGGCAGAGCATGAGACTCAGCAAGTCCTTGGCCAGCCTAAACATCACCTAGCAGTAACTGAAAACACTGGTGTTATCAGCCCTGTTCCCAGGCCCAAAATCAAAAACACAGCGCTGCACCAGCTACCAAGAAGGAGAAAAAAGAAAAAAAATGACTGCTACTGCTGAACCCAGGACAAGACCAGACTGAGCAAGAAGAGTATGAGGGACGTCTGCACATGCTATCTGCACTTCCATCAAAACAAAAATTGTGACATGGTAAAGGAAGGACAATCAGAGCTTCACCCAAGTTTTTTTGACAAAAAAATTTGTTCCTGGCATCACCTTATATTTCTCTTTAGAGAACTTCCTCTTACTCCGTCCCTCTCAATGAAATGACATTTACTGCAGTGATTTGCTTCACTTGTCCATTTAGATTCTGAACCCTTTACACTACAGCATTTCTTGGTCAGTCTTCCGCAAGTGCCTGGGAAAATGGCACTGACCTTGGCTGCTCCTTAGGATATGCTATGAAAAGTACAATTAATAATATCTCCTCCAGGGGTTTTCCTGGAAATCACACCAAGTTAAACCACAACCTTGAGAAGTCACTTAGGGGTGTTTTCTAATTGAATGTAATTGTCAAGTGAAACCAAATCCTATGAGAGATTTCAACATTAACACAGCACCTCCAACTTCTTAGTCACTCTGACAAAGCATTGATCTCCCTTCCCATGGTATTACAAGCCATGAAATATAACAGTATAACAGTTAGAACAGCAGGATATTATTTCTGCTTCTCTCATTTATTTCTCACACATTATTGAGGAAAATAATGTGTATTTTCCTAAGCTGTTTCACTTGATTTAAAGGAAATGGTAACTGGGACCTACCATGCAGGGGAACTGAAGGGCACAACAGAAAAAAAAACAAAAAGCTGAGATAAGAGATGCTAAAGTAGCTCAAGTATTTATTATGAGAGTCTGTAGCAAAGACCATTTTTCAGAATTACTGAAGTTCCTTACTTGGCATATAGTTGGCATAAAAATAGAAGTTATGATTTTTATAATTTTAATTTATATACACAAAACACTTTATCCTTATTATTTTGTAGACACATTTTTCTGATCAGATTACCAACCTAATAGTTAGAGTTTAGAAATTTTTAATGATGCAAGCTGTATTCTGAAGAGGAACGTTAGAGGCCTGTCCTTTTGGTATTAACAGATAAAAATGGCAATATCAAAAAGAAAGTCAAAGCCACACATACACACAAGTTTGCAACCTTTGCACTCTGCCTGTCGTGCAACACATGTTCCTGCCCTACTGAAAGCTAATGACAGAGTTAAGACTTAATACTCCCCAGCAACCATGCAGGTTGATCTCTCAGACAGAAAGGATGACAGATCAGGAAAAGAAAAAAAGAAAAGGGGGGAGGGAAAATAAAAAAGGAAGCTGATAACACATACAGCTTGTAGTATTAACTTTGGCCAAAGCCAACATGGAAAGCAAACTAAGACTAAAACCAGTGGCCCAGAGCATAGGGAATTTAAGTAACTCGGAAGAAGCTAAGGCTTTCTTCACTTAATGAAAAAGCCACTCACCTTGAAAAGCGAGCCAAGGGACCTAATTTAGAACTACTGGAAAAACAGAAAGGTTATGAGGCACATAACCTATTTCTTCCATAACAGGACTTCGAATGATGCCCTGGCTTTTTGTAGCAGTTCATAATACAGAACAGTACACACACACACACACATACACAAAGAGGAGGAAAAAAGTGAAATAATCTTACGTTCTATGACTTTACATCAAGTTGCCTTCATGTATTCAGGATGTTTGACATTAGCAGATCACAGACAGAAGACACTTAAAATGTCTCAAATTTACATCTAGGATATCACAGAAGCCTTTCGCCCATCGCACAGACTGTACTTACATCAACAGAGAAATCGACAGGAATACATCTAATGTACAAGTGAAAAGCAAGTATATCCCTTGTAGGTTTAATTATTTTCTTTTAATATCAAAAATCACTATTATATACCTTAATTAGCAAGCTGGAACAATTTCATTTCACTTGTTGCAGCAAAAGGATTCATTCATTTAGCTTAAACCTCCCTGTGTTTGAGCCCACATATGATTTAACATAGGTTGGATTTGTGACATGAAATTACGGAGCAGTAATTCAGCTCTATTAGTTTACTGCATTATTAAGATACTCCATCTGGCATTAGTGAAAAAATGTCATGCTTACGTATAAATAAGCTTTCTCTTACTCTTGCTGATTTCCTTTCTTCTAAGCATTTAAATATACTGGCACAACAGAGAATTAAACTAAGAGATATAAACTAAGAATTACACTTTTCTTGGTGGGAGAACTCTCCAACGACCACTGACAACAAGGTTGGAAGCAGGATGGGTGCCTTTATTCTTGCCTTGCTGATTATTTTTCATCATTATTTCTGATAATTATTGAGACTAATTAAGCACATCTCCCCGGCTGCCAGCTCTGAAACAGGAAGGCTCACATGTTGTCTACAACCTGCCCTTAAGCACGGAAATCATGACTAACTGCTCTAGCAGAAGAGGAAGAAAAAAGTTTATTGTCTGTGCCACAGCAGAGAGCTGTGCCCTGTGCTTGTAGATGTCCACTCCTGAGTGGACACTCACTTCACAATCCTCCCAGACAGGGCTGAACTAGAGCAATGGTGACCAGCTCAGGGCTCAGAAGCAGATAAGTGCCTCAGTGCAGAAACAACACCTTTATACTGGAAGCCTGTAACTCTGCTGTGTATCAGCTGCAAGAAGTAAACAGACTGAAATGATACCCATTATTTATTATTCTTCATAAGTCTTTCAGCAGCTGCAAATTCACAGGGATAAGTATTTAGGAAAGTATGCCAGCCCTTCACATAAATATCTCATCTTTGCTCTTACACTTCATCTTAGTTGCAGCTTAATGTTTTTTGTGAAGCTTTTCTTCTGTGCTGTAAGTATGTTCTGGATTGGATACGTTACTACAGAATCCTGGATACTGCAGAGTACCTTTAACTTAGCCTCAACAAAAAGAATACTGATTTCATTTAGAACAATGAAACTTTCATTTCTAACTTAATCTGTCCCTTAAAAATTGCTTCATCTTTTCTCTGCACACTAAACCCCTTCCATTCAAAAAGCTCTTGGAGAAGCTCACAGTCAAGCGTTTTTGTTGGCAGAGCAAGAAGCAGTACTTTAACATACAAGAACTAAAATCTCTGTGTTTAAAATATATATGTCTGCTTTAAGAGTGAATATAATCTTCTGGCATGCTGCTATAAGGTCTTTTTCAATTAAATTCTTTCAACAAGGTTCTCAACACTGGTGCTGGCTTTGAGCTTCAGGACTGAATCTTCATTGTTACGAAGCAAAACAACATGCAATAAAACAAGAAACTAGGAGATTTGCCTCAAAATACACTGCTGTGTGAACCAAAATGCCCATGCAGTTGCAGCCAAGTTTTTCAAGGAATTCTGAGCCATCAGAAAACATTTATGCTTAAAATGGCGTAAATGAATAAACTTACCTCGTTCAATAGGATTGCCCCTGTAAGAAGTTCCAGAACAATATGCTTACTGGGTCCCAGATTCTGTCTGGCATCAGCGGCATTCAAAGTGAATGAAAATTAGGCACACAAAGTGAGGCCATGTATACCGTGGCAAGACTTTCCCTGGACAGTATTTTTGGTTTACTTTAGACTGCCAGGAAATACTCATACCCAGCCTCATTTATTCTGTTTTGAATTGTACAGGCTACAATAAGCAAAGTACAGTTTTACACGGTCATGTCTCAGACCTCTCTCTGAAGCCAGAGAGGCACATCAGTGGGATGGGCAAGGTATCTCACATGCTTCCAAGCTGGTAAGCAGAAAAACTAAGGAGACAAATGTTCACAATATCCCTGATCAGAGAAGATCAGGTTCAAACATATGGCTAATTACTTCAGAGAAAGGGAAGTCAGTAAACGTCATACATTTGGGTTTATATTCATGGAATCAACCAGGCTGGAAAAGACCTTTAAGATCATCAAGCCCAACCGTTCCCCAGCACTGCCAAGGCCACCACTAAACCATGTCACTGAGGGCCTCATCTACACAGTTTGTGAATGCTTCCAGAGATGGTGACTCCACCACTGCCCTGGGCAGCCTGTTCCAATACCTGACCACCCTTTGGAGAAGGAATTGATCCTAATATCCAGCCTAAACCTCCCCTGGTGCAGCTTGAGGCCATCTCCTCTTGTCCTGTCACTTGTTCCTTGGGAGAAGAGACTGACCCCACCTCCCTAACTCAGCGGAAAGGAACAGAAAGGGAGGAGAATAGGAAAAAGCGAAGAAAAGGAAAGGGAGCGAGCGGGAAGCGTGAGCCAGGCAAGATGAGCCGGAGCGGAGGCATCCCCGGAGCTGGGAGCCAGGCGCAGCGGCTCCTGGTTGCTGAGCAGTCCCGCACCAGCAGATCTTCGTGGTCTGCTGAGTCTCTCTCTGCCATAACACATTATTTCCAGTGGGCTGTCAGCCGCGGCGGCGGGGCAGTGCCTGCGGGCAGTGTGCGCCGGCGACACAGCACCTGTGCCTGGGAATTGCAGCATCCCTGCTCTCCAACCGGGAATGTTGTAGGGAGCAGACATGGTCATATGGAGGGAGCAGACAAGGGGAGAAGAAAGAGAGGGAGAGACAAAGGGAAGGAAGAAGGGAGAGATGCCTAGCAAAGAGATCTTACTCCCCAGTGCTCCACTACTTAAATCCCAGCCCCAGCCTCAGCTCCAGTTACAGGGATGTAGGGAAGTGCCCATAACCATTGAGGCAACTGAACTTTAACGCATAGAATGTCCATTCACGTCTCTAATAACAGTCAAAAGCAGATCCCCAGGATGTGCAGCAAGCATCTATGGTGCTGCTTCAGTTTTAGAATCGTAGAATCCCAGACTGGTCTGGGTTGGAAGGGACCTCAAAGCTCCCCCAGTTCCAACCCCCTGCCAAGGACAGGGACACCCTCCACCAGACCAGGCCGCTCCAAGCCCCATCCAACCCGGCCCTGAACACCGCCAGGGATGGGGCAGTCACAGCTTCTCTGGGCAACCTGTGCCAGCGCCTCAGCACCCTCACAGGGAAGAGCTTCTGCCTAAGAGCTCACCTCAGTCTCCCCTCTGTCAGGTTAAAGCCATTCCCCCTTGTCCTGTCCCTACAGGCCCTTGTCCAAAGCCCCTCTCCAGGTTTCTTGTATCCCCTTTAGGCACTGGCAACTGCTGTAAGGTCTCCCCTTAAGGAGCCTTCTCTTCTCCATTCTGAACAATCTAGCTCATGTCTCTAGTAACAGTCAAAGCAGATTCCCAGGATATATGGAAGCATCTGTGGTGCTGCTCCAGTTTTCCTAACCTCATATTCATCACAGCACATCCCTACAGCAGGATGGGTGCCGCTGTATGCAGCACGTGTCAGTTGAAGCTGTGGAGATGTTCAACCCCCAAAGCATCCTCTCAGCACACCACAGAGCTTCATCCTCCAAATTCCTGAGCTTGCTGGTCCCCAGTCTTTGGCTGGAGGAAGCAGCAACCACAGTCCATGTCCACCCTCCAGCCACATGGTTCACCATCACACCCCTGCTTCACCCTCTCATTTCTAGGCTAGAGCTGGACACAGGGACAAACCCTTCCATACCTCTTTCCCTTACCTGAGTCTCTTCCTGGTCTGCAGCAGCCATTTGCAGGAAGGAGCTTGGTCTGGTGGGTTCCTTTGATAACACCCAACCCACCCTGCAGTCCTCTCCACCCATAGGTAGGCGAGCCAGCACCCACCATTCAGGGGAGGAGAGACAAAAACACTCTGAAGCGCAGCAGTCTGGTTCAAAGACAGGTCTCCTGCAGCATGTACATCCATCAGAGCAGCTCTGCTACTGTGGACTTGCCCTGGTCTGCTTTTGCAGACCCCCAACAGCTTTTCTGGCTGCAGCAAAGACCCCATCCCTCAAACTGATTTCCTTCCTTTGCTGCTGTCCTCTGAGTCTTCCAGTGCTGCCTGTAGGCTGCCAGGAAGCTGCAATGCTCCCACGGAATTTGGCTGCGCTCAACCTTTCCCAGATGGCTGTAGGACATGGCGTGGAGGAAGGGGCTCAAGAAAGGTGCTGAAGTTCTCCACTCACTGGTGCTGGGATGAACCTCCTGCCTCATACCTCATCTTGCCACAGAGGGCTCCCGTGGTCTCTTACGAGCTGGTCCTACCCTGCATGGGTGGGAATTCATTTGCAGTCCCCTCCACACCCAGCAGCAATTGCAGGGACAACTCTTCCCTGCACCTATGACCATCCAGCTACTTCCTTCTGGGATGTCAAGGTAGCTTTGGGGCTCAGTATCACACCAGGCAAAGTGGTCCTGGTATTGCCATGGCAGGGAGCGCACTGCCCCCATGAACCTGCTAGCCAGGATGGTCCCGTGGGGAGCAGGAGGACGGTACCTTTTCCATGGGCCCTCACACAAAGTCAGCTCTTTCCTGCCATTATCCGGACTTTTCCATTCTGGTGCTTCCCATGGTATTTATCCCTGATGGAATAGGCAGAGAGGCATTGCAGGGAGCCGCTGATCAATGCAAACCACTTTCCTACTTTACACGCTTTGCCGCAGGGGCCACTCGGCTATTAGCAGCTATCGGGTCCCTTTTTGATTTCATAGCCTGGGGTGCTGTGATTTGAGCTTTTAAGCGTTTATCGGCATCTGGGATGAGGGCAATTGGCCACGGAAAAGCAGCAGGCACTGGGCAAGGGGAGGGAGGCCTGGCTCCCAGGTGTGGGAACCATCCTGAGCCTCACCCCACACCACAGCTCTGTACTGAACTGCTCTTGTAAAGTGATTGTGTGAGGCCACTCAGCTGCCTCTGCCTCTGCGGATCTCTACATCAGCGGCTTTGATGCTGTTCCCACCTTGAGATGTGCCTTCCTCTGGTTCAGTCAATAGTTGCACCAAAATCTCTTCCCAGAGCCACGTAATGTCTCCAGAAAGGCCTGGTGCTTCCCATCTGCCCCACACTGCCAATCCTTCCACCTCTACCTACCCAGCACTCAGCTCAGAATGGCTCAGCTGCTTGGAGGGTTCTTCATCACCAGTTGGATGTCTCCATGTGTGGGGTCACCAAACCATGTGCTTCACATCCCTGGGCAAGCCACAGTATTGGAGTTCCCATACTATGAAGAATTAGATGTAGTTCAACACTGAAGAAGTCCAAAGACCATGATGAACCCAGGCAGACAAAGACATAAAACCTTTTCACCAAAAAGAGGCATCTGCCTTTCTGAGGGAGTTATACAGAAAGCAATATAAAATTTGACTTTTTGCTTGTCCTATAATATTTCTTTCCACTACAAGCTAGTCACTTGTTTCTTGATATACAACAGTCTGTTGTGTGCCAACACAGTCTACACTTGCGACCGTGGGGGAAGCAAGCGGACGAACCAATATGGTTGATAAAGCAAGCTTCTCTTTTATTAGCAAAAATCATCGCTTTATATATGTTTTACTCTGATTGTAATACACGTCGTATACATTGATTGGATATATGCTACAGCGTGTTATAACATGATTGGTTGTTGAATACATCATTGCTTTCTTATGATTGGTTATATTTTTATACAGTTCTTTTCCTGGTTATTGTTCTTATTTCTGCTTCTTACTTCCTCCTTGGGGGTTTCGGTGGTTCCCCTTCAGCTCAAGGTTACGATGTCCTTGCATGTGATAGGCTCCTGTAGCTCGGTCGTGGTGCTTTGCCAACATCTTTTGACAAACCTTAGCAACAGGCCTTGGTTACACTGTTACCTGCTCAAAGCAGAGTTGCTGCAATGAGCCATTTCCTTGATCAGAGAGCCATTCTCCAACAATTCCCCCTTTTTCTTTTTGTGCTAATAGCACATTATTCATGGCCTTCATGGCCATAGTTTTCACACAAGATATAAGACATCCAATAATCAATAATCCTATTATAAGCACAATTAAAATAATAAATCCTTGCTTGACTAACTCTCTTAACCATCCTGATAGACCCCAGCCGTTTAACAATGTGTCTAGTGGGCTCTGCCATTCTTGTAATTTTTTCATATTATCATTCAACTGTCTGATCTTGTCATGAATGGACTGGGATTTATCAGTAAGGTTAAAACAACACATTCCATCAAATTCTTCACAGCCATGACCATGAGCAAGCAATAAAAAATCAATAGCGGCGCGATTTTGCAAGGTAGCTTTCCTTATACTATCAGCTTCTGTAGCAAGATCATACAAAATTTTAGAAGTTATATTGATTTGTTTTCCTGCCCAACAAGTTAGGGCTTTAATCACTAAAGCATTGTGTATTGAGCTAAGAGATGGCAAAAATATAGCAGATGCAACTGTTGCTGCAGTGTCCCATAAGGTTACTGTATCAGAGCAATTATCATCCAAAACTTGCAATGCTCTTTTTGATCGATGTTGTTCTTGATTCAACTGAGAAAGTTGCAACAGTTGATGTTTCTTTGGTGTTATCAATGTTAATTTTCCAATATAACATGGTCCACCAAATGGCTTACAAGGGATACCGGGCCAAGCTCTATCCCCACATATTAAAAAATAGCCTGGGGGTAGTGCTTTAGCTCTGGTTTCTGGATATTTAATTTCTTGCATTGGGCAATAAGATTGGTTATTATATTTTACATTTAAAGGCGATACACTAGTTTCAACTGGCCCTTTTCCATTGGATGTAGGACTAAACTTAACACATCCTTCTGCTGGTTCTGAACTCAACAAACTTAATTCTTGTGGAGGTAAGATTACCTTTGTTGAGTTTCTGATTAATAAAGCATTCAAAGTAGACATAAAATTCCAAGAGGTAAGGTTAGCGGCTTGTCTAATAACCGTAACATTTAAAGGGATTGACAACTTTACCCATTTATCTGTAAAATCAGAGAGATTAACAACAGGGCTTCCTATCAGACAAGTTTTAAACGGATTACCAACTTGATGCAAAGATAAACAAAAGTCATTTACCCCTGCTTCATGAGCCCATTTTGTCCATACATTTCCCATATAATGACTATCAGTCAGTTCCTTGGGGAGATGTTGGCTCATGATTGTCTGTAGATTGGACATCATCAGGAGCAGGAGCAGGTTTTGTCCATTTCGACGGTATCCACTGAGGACCTGTAGGTGTAAGCACACACATATATCCTCGTCCTAAATATTTAACTTCTGCTGGGCCTCTCCAAATACCTGTTGTTGGATCTTTGTACTGTACAAAAAAGGGTATTTCTTGTGATTGTTGAATTTTTTCTGGTGCAATTATTAGGCCTTTGTTTGACAATGTAGTTGTCAGATGTTGTTCTTGCTGACTTGTGAAGG
This sequence comes from Amazona ochrocephala, assembly GCA_039720435.1. Taxonomy (NCBI): domain Eukaryota; kingdom Metazoa; phylum Chordata; class Aves; order Psittaciformes; family Psittacidae; genus Amazona; species Amazona ochrocephala. The sequence goes on from CM077883.1 coordinate 16,728,096, forward strand.
CAGATTTTTGTGCCAACAAAATATCATCCATATAGTGATATATAATTGTGTGAGGCCATTGTTGGCGAATTGGTAATAAGGCATTGTCCACAAAAAGTTGACACAGTGTTGGACTATTTTTCATGCCTTGTGGTAAAACTGTCCATTCAAAGCGTTGTGCAGGAGCAGCTCGATTGATTGCAGGTAGGGTAAAGGCAAAACGTTGAGTATCTTTAGGGTGTAACTTAATAGTGAAAAAACAATCTTTCAAGTCAATTATCAGTAAATGCCAGTCTTGTGGTAACATTGCCGGGTTGGGAAGTCCAGGTTGAAGCGCTCCCATTGTTTGCATTTGAGCATTTACAGCTCTTAAATCATGTAGTAAGCGAAAGTTTCCTGATTTTTTCTTGATGACAAAAATTGGAGTATTCCATGGACTTGTAGATGGTTGTACATGTCCTTGTTGTAACTGTTCCATGACTAACAAATGAGCTTGTTCTAGACTTTCCTTTTTCAACGGCCACTGCTCGATCCACACGGGATCTTGAACAGTCCATGTGAGTTGGATCGGGAAAGTCCATTCTGCAGTGACCGTAATTAAAAAGGTTTATCTGTTAAAATCAAGCCCAAACAGTTCAAAACGTCTCGACCAATAAGCATATTTACATTTGCAGGTAGTGACATTACTGTGACATGGGTGAACACGGTTCGTTGATCTAACACAATCTGAACTCTGTTTAGACTGTGTTGGACTGAGGCCGTGCCACCAACGCCTTCCACACCTCTCATCATAGCTTGCAATGGCCAGTGAGATGGCCACTGTGTGCTAGAGAGAATGGTGATGTCTGCTCCAGTGTCTAACAGAGCCAGCAGTTGCAATTGTTCACCTTCATGTATAATTGTCACAGAAACAATTGGTCGTTGATTCATTGACATAGTTAACAAAGCTATGTCTCCTGTGGATCCAAATCCAAAATTACCCCTAGAAGGAGTAGTTTCTGCAGTCATAGATGCTGTTAGTTGTGACAAGGGTATTAATTGAGCAATTTTGCTTCCCTTTTTCACAATCATTGGTGGAAAATGCGTTTGAACTATTATTTGTATTTCCCCGGTATAGTCACTATCAATCAGTCCTGGTAATACAAATAGTCCTTTTATGCTAGCCGAAGAACGCCCTAATAATAGGGCTCCTTGTCGTTGGTTGTTAATAATAAGTGGACCCTTGACACCGGTAGGAATTTTTCGAGGATGATTATCGGTTAAAATAATTTCTACTGCGGTTGCCAAGTCCAAGCCGAGGCTTCCTCTGGTCGCTGGATGTAGGTTGCTGGCTGGTTGCAAGGTGCTGCTGCTGCTACAGTGACTGGAGTCGCGATTGGTGTCTGCGCGTTGCGGCCCCTCACGCTCTTTGTCGAGTTTCCCGGTTTTCTTTGGCGTTTGCATGCTTCTGAGCTGTGGTTACTCATATTACAATGTTGGCACCACACTTGAGAGACACGGCATTGTTGTCGAAAATGTCCACCTTGCCCACAGCGATAACATTTTAACGGCTGTTTTGGTTTATTAGTCCGAGGAAAAGTTGCGGTTTTAGTGCGCAATGGAGAGAGAGCTGCAAACGCTTGTTGTTGGGCTTCTACAATATTTTTTCCTAAGTTTTCCATCGCTTCTACTATCATAGTTTGGGGTCCAACAGGGACCTTACTCATACGATCTAACATTTGTTCTATAGTGGCGTCTGCTGGCAGAGTGATTAAAATACTTTTTGTCACAGCATTGCAATTTTCTAAAACACATTGCCGCAAGAGTGCACCCTTCATCCACTCTTGCGCGTTTGAGTGATCAATAGCTTCACTCACTTTATCAACAAACTCAGCAAATGACTGTGACCGCCCCTGTTTTATAGACATATAAGATGGAGATGGGGGAGATGTTTTTACTGAATTTATGCCTTCTCTCGCTGTGCGCATGGCGTCTATCAAAACGTGAGGTCCTGTTTCGATTTGCCTGTTTATAATAGCAAATTGACCTGTACCCATCAATTGTTCAACTGTAACATTTCTAAGCGGATCATCTTGTGGCCTTTGAGTGTGAACAGATATTTCACACAATCGTTGCCAATGTGCTTGCCACAAAAGTTGTTGAGACTGTGTCATAATCATTTTTATAATACATTTAATATCCTCTGGACATAATAAAACTGCTCCCCATATATAGTTGAGCATTTGTTTAGCTGGTTCACTATGGAGACCGGATTCATTAACGGTATTTCTTAATTGGGATAACAGTTTCCAATCCAAAGGGGCATGTATTCCATCAAATTGTCCATTTGCTTCTATCTCATATCGGACTGGAAATGCCTGTTGTTCTGAGATAGTTTCCAAAACGTCATAACTTTGAGTTGCTATCATACCTTTAGCTATAGCCCCCCAATTTACTCGTCTAAAAGAGGGTGCTGAGGTGGTGTTAGAATTTTGATGTTTTTCATCATCATTACTTTCTTGCCCTGTATCCGAGTCAGATGAGTGAGAGTCGGATAAGGGCGGTGCAGACGCTTGCACTGTGGTTGGTGCAGTTTCATGGGATTTTGAAAAGGAAGATAGTGGTTTAACCTTAACCTTTTCTCCCGTAGGAGCTGGGGGAACATAAGGAGCTCCTATTGAAATTTTTCCCCTATCTTCATCAACTTGAGATTTTGGTTTAACATCATCTAGTTTTTCCTGTGCTACAGCAGCTATACGTTTTTCTTCCTTATATTTCTTTAAACAGTTAATAACTTCCCTCCAAGTTTTCATTAACTTTTTCGCAGATTTATCATCGTCTATTACCATGTCCCACAGGCAATCACCGTACGCTCTCCATTCAGTGATTTCAAACAATAGGTCTGACTGTTTAAAAAATCCCTTTGATATTCCTAGGTCGACTAGACCCAATAATTCTTTTAAACTAACATCCTTAGGACATACCCCCCGCTTTTCTAAAAAGCGTTATAACAATAATGCTACCTCTTTCTCCATTGCGCGCGACTTATTGATTGCAGCCTTCTCACTTGGGTAGCAACAGTATCGGCGTGGCGAGCCTCCTTTATTTTGTTTCGGCCTTATCCTTATTATCTTTTGGCCTTATCCTTATTATCTTCTTCTCTTGGGCTCAGGCACGGACGGCACATATCCAGCATGTGCAGTCTTTTGCCCCCCGACCGCTGCTGTCGGTGCCTTTCCGATCCCACGGTCCGGTGGAAACAGGGATTGGGGGTCCCTGTTCGGGCGCCACTTGCGACCGTGGGGGAAGCAAGCGGACGAACCAATATGGTTGATAAAGCAAGCTTCTCTTTTATTAGCAAAAATCATCGCTTTATATATGTTTTACTCTGATTGTAATACACGTCGTATACATTGATTGGATATATGCTACAGCGTGTTATAACATGATTGGTTGTTGAATACATCATTGCTTTCTTATGATTGGTTATATTTTTATACAGTTCTTTTCCTGGTTATTGTTCTTATTTCTGCTTCTTACTTCCTCCTTGGGGGTTTCGGTGGTTCCCCTTCAGCTCAAGGTTACGATGTCCTTGCATGTGATAGGCTCCTGTAGCTCGGTCGTGGTGCTTTGCCAACATCTTTTGACAAACCTTAGCAACAGGCCTTGGTTACACTGTTACCTGCTCAAAGCAGAGTTGCTGCAATGAGCCATTTCCTTGATCAGAGAGCCATTCTCCAACATACACTTTCTAAGCAAAAGCACCCAACAAATCTGATACGCGCTGCTTGCTAACAGACTGGCAGGAAAATAATTTGCCAAAATCTATAGTACAAACAAAACCGAATATTATCACCTTCATGTTTTTTGTCCTCATTTTGAGCACTGACTGACATCAGCATACTATCTAATCAGATATAGCATAGGGGAAACTGTATGGTTATATTTTAATGGAAATTTCTGCATGTTACTCTCTCCATTTATTTCTCAATCTGGCCAATCCATTTAAAAAAATACACCGCCATTTCCAATAAAATTTGGGCCATGGTGGTGTGCGGGGGTGTGTGCGTGTATGACAGTTCTGATGAAAATTAATTGAAGTTGAAGCTTTTAACACAGGTTTGGATTGACTTTTCTTATCTTAGACCACAGCTACTTGAGCACATTAATTACACAGTTGATCTTTCTGAGTACAGGAGGGAAAACAGAGTTGTTCATTCAAGACTATATACCTTGTGCTCTGTCCATTCAGGAATGTATCACTGAATGTTAATTATCATAAAAAGGAAAGCCAACTCTGCTCCAGAGAGGTCATATTTCAAATACAGTACACGTTCTGCTTTAGTCAAGCAAAAGAAATTATTCCAGAAATACAAAGGTAACCAAATGCAAGACTCACAAAAATTAGCAAACATAACAATTACTAATTGCATTACACTGTAACAACAGTAAATCCTTCTATGAAATATAGCACCAACTACAAGACACATATAATTAGTAAACTATTCAGATTTATGAGGGAAACTGCATCTCAGTATGAAAAAGCAAGCTATGTGCGAAACAACTTACAAAGCAAGTTCCCAAACATTTTTCTTGAGAGAACATGGGAACACTGACTTTGAAAAAAACAATTGCAAACCTTGGAACTAATAGGGGATGTCATCCTTTTGAATACCAGCTGTTTATATGTGACTGACGAGGTTTAAGCTTCTATAAACCCATACAGTCGCTCTCTCGCTCACTTCCCCCTCTTTCTTCCCTCCACTCCTGGAGGGATGGGAAGGAGAATCGAAAGAATGCAACTGCCACAGGTTGAGATAAGAACAGTTCAGTAACTAAGGTATAACACAAATCACTACTACTACCACCACTACTACTAATAATAATGACAAGGCAAATATAAGGAAAGAATACAATAGCTCACCACCCAGCTCGACCAAGCAGTGCACCCCCCACCGTGCACACCCCACCACCCTTCCTGGTCTCTCTGTCCTCCGTTTTCTACATCCTGGACATGATGTGCTGTGGTATGGAGTAACCTCTTTTGTCAGTCTGGGTCAGGTGTCCTGTCTCTCCTTCCTCCCAGCTTCCCCTCCTCCCTAGCAGAGTATGAGACTCACAAAGTCCTTGGCCAGCCTAAACATTACCAAGCAGTAACTGAAAACACTGGTGTTATCAGCACTGTTCCCAGGCCCAAAATCAAAAACACAGTGCTGCACCAGCTACCAAGAAGGAGAAAAAATGACTGCTGCTGCTGAACTCAGGACAGGGACCAACTGATGAACAACTTCTCACCTTTCATGGCTATATATTAGAACTATATAAAAGCTCATTTGAGGAAAAAATCCACAAGAAAAAAACCTCCAAAAACCCAAAACCACAACCAATGAAAAAAAAATCCCAAACCACAGGTCTTTTCAAAAGATAACAGTATGGAATATCAGTAGAGAAGTAGGACACAGTAATACTAATAAAAGAATAAAATCTGAAAATTACATGAAAATTTGTCTGTTCTTTTTAACTAGTACATAATTAACGCTTCTGCTACTTGATTACCTTTGTTCAAAAAGGTAGTAACAACTACTCCACATGAATTCATAAAATCAGAGGATCGACTCAGCCACATCAAGTCCAACCTTTACCCTAGGACTGCCAAGCCCACCACTAAACCATGTCACTATTACAGGTTCCAAATTACTTCTCATATTTCAGCCTTGTGCCCTCAAAATGTGTTTACACACTTGTGCTGTAGACACAGTTCTCTCATATATCTACAGCTCCCTCACCAAAATTACAAAAATCACTGTAATCAATACTGTGATTCAAACTTCCCACAAGCAGCACCTCATACAGCAGAGCAGTAAAATAAAGCCACTTTTTCCATTAATGATTTTGTCTCCCATGGGACAAAATACCTACATTATATATGTTGCATATATATACACATATACTTAAGTTATACCACACTGCTCAAGAGATTACCCTCCTGATTGTTACCTTTGTTATACCTTGGTTATAATCTTCCTATTCTGGTATTACAAATTACTGTTGCTACTGATATTTATCTTTTCTGCTAATATTCAAACACTCTCATTTATATAATAAATCTGCAGCAGGAATCACGCATATATTTACCTCTGAAATACCAAAAGGACATGATGACTCTCCTGAGAAGTCTGAAATAAAATTCTAATAAACAATGATCATAGGAACAAGACAGGCAAAGATACTTCTTTTGTACAGAGAGCATCTTTAGATGGTTAAGCAAGAAAACTGGGTATTAAAGGGGGACTAAAAATATAACAATTATTTTTACTTATTTATGGCCTTTAATAACTTCTACTTGCCATTTCTTTGAATTCATAGATTCATAGAATAGTTAGGGTAGGAAAGGACCTTAAGACCATCTAGTTCCAACCCCCCTGCCATGGGCAGTGGCACCTCCCACTAAACAATGTCACCCAAAGCTCTGTCCAACCTGGCCTTGAACACCGCCAGCGATGGAGCATTCACAACTTCCCTGGGCAACCCATTCCAGTGCCTCACCATCCTTACAGTAAAGAACTTCTTCCTTATATCCAATCTAAACTTTCCCCATTTAAGTTTTAACCCATTACCCCTTGTCCTATCACTACAGCCCCTAACGAACAGTCCATCCCCAGCATCCCTATAGCCCAAATATATTTTTCCTTCCTTAGAAGGACCTTTTCACAGAACCTGCAAAGTTAATTGAAGCAAGGTAAGTACTAAAGGTAACTGAAGCCAAGAAAGCTCAGCACCACGGTGAAGTCGTCTTCACTTAGGGTTCATATTTAGTAGGCAGTCAACCTAACACCACCACTAAATGGAATAAAATTCGGTGTGTCAGATTTAATGATACAGACAGTAGAGAGATGGCATTAAAATGCAACACAGGTACATAGTCAGAGAGTCTATGAGCCCTGGGTTTTATTACTCACATTCACCTATATGATTGGATGCTGTATATTATAATGCAATTCTCGAATATTCAGTGCAAGGTTGTGACACAACTGTATAAACCTTGGTGTACAAAAGGATTTAGCCTCTATAAAGTAAGTCTTCATATGTATTGTTTTATACTTTTACAGCTTTAATGAAACATAACCTTTTATGCTGAATGAAACCTAAAAAACCAAAATCATGACTGCCTTTACAAAGTGATTTGCCTTTTTTCTGTTAATTTCTTAGATTTGTCTGAAAATCTAAATCTGGCAGTCATCTCACTCTAGCCTTTTCCTAAATCAGAGATTTGTTGTTTTTCTGTTCCTATTCTTAATCACATAGTTCTCTTTGCTTTCTGCTTCAAGTACGACATATTCGGTCATCTCTTCTTTCCCCTCTCCATACTACAAATTAAGCTTTTTTAATAGGTTTGATTTCTATAGATTCCTACCCCTATTTCAAACAAAATGTCTGCACGTCTTTAGGCTAAAAATACTGCATTTAATTAAAGAATAATTAATGTGGACTTGACAGCAATCTTGAAATTGCTGCATTTTCATAGTCTATTAAAAGCCCTTAACTTATTCTAGTTTAATATCTTTAGATACTTGATTAAATAATAAAGAAAGAAATGTCTGCTCTCATATACTGAAGTGATAGACTGCAGATTAGTAAAAGCAAAGAATGCCAAATTTCATCTTCATTATATTACAACATCTAGGACTGCGCATTTTGTCTGCAACATTGAGATAATCCCTTTGTCCCTAGAATTTTTGGTAGTTTGGAGACGAGTAAACAATATAAAGGACAGACTCAGCCTCTCAATATAAGAAATTGCTAAATAAATATACCATAGTACATAAACTAGATTAAGCACCATAGATTAATGAGCAAAATCTGAATAATAAATCATGAAAAACCAAACTGGAGGAGACAGGGATTTTAACTGTTCCTAATGGAGGAAAAATTATCAAGCACACACGCAATTTTTTTTTCCTTTCATTTGCATCTCTCACATGAAGAAGTCAGTGCTCTTCCCCCAGTTTTTGATGCTCTAAGACGATGACGTCTAAGTAATCTGGCTGAGAGCCAGGAAATGCTGTATTACAGGGCAAGTGGATTTACCTTCTGCCCTTTGCAGGTGCCTTGTCTCCCTTATAACAACAGTCCTGTTTGCTCTTTCCCCATAGCTCAACAATAGTTTTTTCCCATCCAACAAAAGTATAAATATAAATCATTGTTAAAAATCTCTTTCTTGATGATGGAAATTGAGCCACCGTATTATACAAAAGCCCCTAATATGAACAATACTAGAGTTAAAAATTTCCCTCATTGTCCTGGGTTCAGCAGCAGCAGTCATTTTTTCTCCTTCTTGGTAGCTGGTGCAGCGCTGTGTTTTTGATTTTGGGCCTGGGAACAGTGCTGATAACACCAGTGTTTTCAGTTACTGCTTGGTAATGTTTTGGTCTGGCCAAGGACTTTGTGAGCCTCATGCTCTGCTAGGGAGGAGGGGAAGCTGGGAGGAAGGAGAGACAGGACACCTGACCCAGACTGACAAAAGAGGTTACTCCATACCACAGCACATCATGTCCAGGATGTAGAAAACGGAGAGCAGAGACCCGGAAGGGTGGTGGGGGTACACGGTGGGGGGTGCATTGGTAGGGGTGCACTGTGTGGTCGGGCTTGATACTGGATGGTGAGAAATTGTATTCTTTTCCCTTGTATTTTCTCTTATTATTATTGGTGGTAGCAGTAGTGATTTGTGTTATACTTTAGCTACTAAACTGTTCTTATCTCAACCTGTGGGATTTGCATTCTTTCGATTCTCCTTCCCATCCCTCCAGGAGTGGAGGGAAGAAAGAGGGGGAAGTGAGTGAGTGAGCAAAACTGTTTGTGGCTGAGAAGTTTAAACCACGACACTCATAAAGCATTTTCTAGGCATCAGACCATACAGAAGGTTTGACCTTTGAGGAATCTTGGAGTGGAGGGAAGAAGCAACATCCCTAGTGAAAATTAAGAGGGGTTGACAGGTTCGCCTTTAATGTGCACACATTGTGAAAATGCAGTTTAATCATTGAGAAAAAAAAATGAAAGAAAAAAAAGGAAAGAAGAAAAAGGGATAGGATTTGGACTGCCCTAACTAAGAATGGGAATTTTGGAACAGCCCAGAATCCTCTTTTAGTCTATAGAGCAGGCTATGTACCTACCTCCGAGCTGGCTGATGACTGGGAATTTCCAGAATTTCAATGAAAGATGGCAATTTTATTAGCTGCCAAATTACAATTAAAGTGAGAGAGCAAAACACGGTCTGTATACATTTCAAAAGTGCACAAAACAAATATTACACCCAAAATGTACACTTTTGTATCCTTACATTCCTTTGTAAATTATAGCTTTATCTGAGCCATGGAAAGAGATATTGAAAGTATTTAAAAGCAAGTAAGTAATATTTAAAGTTCTACTTTTCTCTTTGGCTTAATTTAATGGTGCATTTTAACATTTTGCTAGTTTACTCAGCAGGTACTTCGTTCTTTTGCATATATTACTGCTGATATTTATAGATGCATAACTATTCCTAAAGCAAACTCCATCTAAACAATGGCCTTTCCAATGTTATTAATTTTCTCTTATTTTTTTAGATCAAACATTTAGATTTTTCACCACCCACAGTTATGTCTATAGGTATTAAATAATAATATGCAAATTGTTCAAAATACTGTTTTTTTCCCCAGCAAAATAAAATTGTTTCATGTCAAGCTCAATGAAAGATACAGCTGGTAGAACAAGATTTTTTTCTAACTTCTGGATCTATAATGTTCTCCCAACACTTTTTTGCTTTGATTTCCAAAATAAACATGTTTTCCTTCATCAGAATAAGGCAACTTTCAAGAAACCCCAAACAAACAAATTATGAACCACTGTAGTCTTATGATGTTAAAAATTTGAAGGATCCCAGCTAGATGGTAATAGGAGCTGTGCGAGTACTGAGGAACTACATAGAGGCAGACACCAGTAGTCACTGTGACAGGAATGAAAACTACTCTTCAAGGTAACTATGTTTTGAGGAGTACAAGAGACCTTATTCTCCCAGAACAACTTTTTGCCTTGGAGAATGCTTTTAATCCTCATGGTTGAATTGTGGAATATGAGAGAATGTAGTTTTCTATTTCTGAAATTACACAGTTCTCAGCTGTTTGGTTTTTTCAGGTGAATGATCACTGAAATCCAATATATGAAGCATCTGACATAACGAAAGAAAAAAGGGAAAATTAAAAGATCTGTGTGTTAAAACACACTATGGTCAATATCTACACTACTTGTTTCCAGTTTGCATTTAACCTTTGAGAGAATTAAGCATTTAGATACTGCACCAAAACCTAACTACTCTATAAAATGCATGTCTGTTTTTTGACTGCTAATTTATTACGAATTTATATGCTCTGAAAATTCAACATTGTTATTGATCAGCATGGTTTCGTAACTTTTATTCACTGTTAAGAGAATTCATGTGCAACAGTAGTATCTTGATATATGCTTAGGCCAAATCAAAAGTCAAGAAGCATTAATTAATTAATAAATACTTAACTAGTATGTATTCAGTGATTATTAAAATATCAGCAAAGAAACAGGACTGATGAGCTGCTTAGTAAAATCCAAATATGCAAGTGTGAGGCACTTCTCCTCCTTTTCAGATATGCCCTACTTTTACGAAGCTGCAGAAAACTTCAGTATATTCAAAATACCCTAATTTCCCTTTCTATTTTCCCATTCTGTCATCCATATATAAATCTCAGAGGGAAAATCAGCTGATGATCTCTATCTCCAAGCTAGCATTCAATTACTCTCTTCTCTCTAGATCACTTGTCAGGAGCTATACAAGATAGAAGCATTCCTGCAGTGCACATCTGAAAAAGTTCTTCAAACACAGATCAAAACACACAGTTTACAGGCAGCTTCTCACAGTCCCACTTGTGTGATCCAAAACTGTGACAGAGGTGCTCAGAGCAGCATTTACCCATAATGTCCATTCCTTTTTCTCCAGTTCTTAATATGATCACTCGGTTTCACTTCCTTCACAGGTGAAGTGGTTTTACTTTATAGTAAAATAGAATAGCTTGCTTTTAACTATTATTTTTTATGAAGACTGACCTTATTAAAAAAAAAAACAAACAAAAAAAAAACACAACTGAAGACTCTAAGGGTGATGAAATGAAAGTATTTTCTCTACAACAGCAAAATTTATGTACCGAATTTCTGACATTTCTGTTTAGAAATCAGCTTCACTAGCCTGGCAGAGATGTGGTGTTTGAGACATCAAGGAACAGCAGGGAGAAGTAAACCAACCCTCTAAAAATAAAAAGAAAACAACACAGACTAAATTGGCTAAAAAACAATAGGTATGAAAATATAGTGTGAAGACAGGAAATGACAGACTAGGGCTAGGGATGATTTAGCTGTGTATGTGTGCATTATGGATACGAAGAACTCCCATTCTCCTCTGTGACTTGATAGCTCCTTAGCTCTCGGCCATGAAAGCTCAGTTAAGACCAAGCCTTGAGGTACTTTCTCTGTGTTTTTCAAACAGAAGCATTGCTGACCCTGCCCCTCCTCCCAGTCAGAACACTTGCATCACAAAGGGCATCCCCAGTGCACCCCATTTCCTCAGCTCTGGAGGTGCTGAAAACGAACGCAGCACTTTGCCAGGGGGTGCAAAAATACAGCAAAGCTATTGCTACTGCAAAGCAGTGTGCAGTCTATCACATGTTTGTATATACTGCTGTACCTGCAAAGGTAACTCTAAATAAAAATGGTTTGGGCTCAAGGGTAAGGAGCATTTTCTCTTGTAGCAAGTCTAAGGAAAGAACAAGAAGGCTGCAAAATGGTGTGGGGCCATACAACCACCAGCGGATAGAAAACTGGCCTCAGCTGATCATCTAAACTAGTAACGATCACTCAGCAGTCAGGCCTGTGGCATGTGAATGTATGTGTGTGTTACGAAGAACTGTCTAGTACTAGGGAAAAGGTAGCAACTGTCAGGGGGTTTTTGGTTGCAGGTTTTTTTGTGTTTGTTTTTTTTTGTTTTTTTTTAAGTAGAAGTAGTAATAACCCAAAAGAAGTCTCTTTTCTATTCAGTCATCTCTGCACAGTCTGCTAGCAGCAGGAGGCTGCGCTTTTTTTTTAGTAAGTTCTTTTCTGGCCTTGACTATAAGGAAAAGAAAACTGAAAAATCAAATTTGCAGAGAGGTGGCAAAATTATTGAAAAGATGAAATATTTCTTTAACAGCCTAATATGTTCCCATCATCTATCATTTCTTATAGATAAATAATTATAATTGGTTTATTCTCTCTTAACTATTCTAACAAGAGCATGGCTTTGCCTGGAACCTGATATGAGACCAATTCTAAGATGACTGAAGCCCAGCTAAAATTGTATGTTCTTCGGCATACCTTTTGCTTAATGAAAATTACAGTCCTGTGAGAAATGGAAGGGGGACACTGTGCCACCAGTATATAGAAGATATATCTATCAGAACAGGGGAAGATCTAAAAAGGTATAGATTGAGATATTAAAATTATTCAGATTAGAGTGGAAATGTCTTTCACGTCCTATACTAAGTGTTTTTGTTCTCAATTCTAATAAAACTAGTAGAAGTGTAGACAAAGAATGACAGAATATTCCATGTTTTATTATCATATGACATGTCTTACCTTAGCCACTGGCAAAATCACTTTAAGAAGTGTAAGTCCTGGAACTATTATTTTTTCCTTTATAATTACTGAGGATATTAATGACACAGCACAGTTCTAAATTAGTGTGATCCACAGTAAACAAACACTAGAATCCTCATAGAATGTGAGCACAGTAGATTCAAATAATGATTTTCTATGCATCTGCCATTACAGAAGGAAAGATTACCTGTGAGCATCAGGACACAATTTCTGGCCAGTGCTGTTTAGTATTTCATCTACTTCGGGGCTGACTTCACGAGATGCAGACAGAAGTACTTCTTCCTTTTAACAAGCATTCCCTGGAAGCATCTGTCATAACAAAAAAACAAGTGGTTATTCACAAAAGTTTATGGTTACTAGGCATATAATAATAGGAAATAATCATTTATGCAGTACAACAGCTGAGCATGGAATTTTAAGAGGGGCTGCATAACTGACCAATAGCAACATCTGAAATAGCACTGCTTAAGAAAAGATTAATTTAGTCTCATGCAACAAGGCATAATTTAGCCTTACAGGCATTAGGAAGGCATGTTAACTTGCATCCAGCATTGCAGATTGGACTTAGTGGTATTATGGGATATTTCTGTTTTTCCTCTGAACCGTGTAATATTAGCCACTGCCAGAGGCAGAATATCAAACATTATCTGCACCTATTTCCCTAATCATGAAGGACTAATTCAATTTTGTAACAATAGGAGAGTCTAGCAACGAGTTGGAGATCAACCAGGGAACAGCATACTGGAGGCTTCAGTGTGCTACTGTAATAAAAGCATAGACTGGCTTGTTTGGCTCTTAGAGGGATTAGAGTTTTGACACCTATCAATGCATTAGCCCCGGCAGACTTCGAATGATACCTTACATATTTATTTAAACATAAATTTCAAGTTCTGGACTTCTTTCAAGGGGCTTAGAAGTAGAGTTACTTAGTGACAGTGTAGGATATGAAGGTATTGTCTGCTGTTTCTATAACACCCTTACGGTTTGAAACTACATTCTGATGCGACTTCTATTTGACTCTCAACATGTGACTAGTTTAGATAAGCAAAATCTGCTCCCTTTTTGGGGTGAGAACAGCAATACACAACCCTGAAATTTACGCTACATGAAGCTCTGCTTCCCCTTCTAATATGTGACTGCTGCAAGATTTCATTATTTGAAAATGACTAAGAGGACAAGTTTCAGCTGCTGAAATAAATTAAGCTTCATCTAAGCCCTAGTGATTAAAAAAAAAAAAAAAAGCAGTATTTGACACATTTCCTACTTGAAAATGAAAATCAAGTATATAATGATTGAAAACATGAACTTTTATTAACCAAGGAAACCTTCCAACTTGTATGCTAACTCTGGGAACAAGTTCATGCCTTCCTTTATCTGCTATCACCCCAAGGCTGTGACCTGACATTACACTCATCAGAACCAATAAACGTAATGCATTGTACTTTCAACAAAGCTGAACATGAAAGTGAAAGAAATCAGAATTTGATTTAAGGTCAACTTGCTAATATTTTATCAGTTTTTAGGTAACACTGAATGATACCAATGTAAGCTTGTATTCTTGCCTTTTAGTTTTATATCCAATGACTTATATTTTCATTTATAACACCTGCACTCATGAAACACTCATGCACAGTAAAGAACTTCTTCCTTAACTCTAACCTAAATAAGGGAAGTTTAGATTGGATGTAAGGAAGAAGTTCTTTACTGTGAGAGTGGTGAGGCACTGGAATGGGTTGCCCAAGGAAGTTGTGAAAGTTCCATCCCTGGCGATGTTCAAGGCCGGGTTGGACAGAGCCTTGGGTGACATGGTTTAGTGGGAGGCGTCCCTGCCCACGGCGGGGGGGTGGAACTAGATGATCTTAAGGTCCTTTCCGACCCTAACTATTCTATGATTCTATGAATTTAATTAAAACTATTAATCTGTTTAGAATTTTGTCAAGCACACAACTGCGCAGTTTTGTACACACTTTAATATCAGTATTATTATTAAAACCAGAAGACCACTCAACTAATAAATCTGAACTTTTAGAAGAGTAGATATTTAGGAACTTTTGTGCTGTGCTTCAGAATCATGTTCTCCAATAATCACACCAGTTTCTACTGTCAATTCCTCTTGAAAAAACAGTGAAAGCAGTATGAAAAAACGTCCTCACAAGTTACTCTACTATAAAAAGGAAGAAGAATGCAGTTCTCCAACATAAACTTTACTGTATATTTATCCGTTTATCTCCACTGGTATCTCCAACCTCTTCGAATCTGTTTATTATTCCATTCTCGTTTCTGCACTGTAGCGAACAGTGCTATAGTGTAGCTATAGTACAGCACTATACAGAGCTTCCTTGGTATCAGAATTCAAATATATGTTTCATAATATTCTACATATGATTCTCTAGTGCTCCAGTGGGCTGAAGTGGGAATCTTTTTCCAAGATTTCCCCAAAGAAAATTCTGCAGGCAGAGAAAGACCTGTCTGCTTTTAAAAAAGATTTTTTTCCTGCATTATCCTTAATATCAGCAGTATATTTCAATCCCTTCCACTCGGAAATTGCTGTTCAGAAAGAATTAGCTTGTAATAAGATTTTATTCCTCTAGTTCATAGAACACAAGTGATTACTTATGGCTTTTTAAAGGCTATTTTGCATAAGGGATATAAAAATTGGCTTTCCCCACTTAAGTGAAATAGTTAATTTTGTCACCATCTTTATTTGTTGTTCTAACCTAGTTGTCAAACTCAGTGAAAATCAAAGGAATTGATTACAATTAACAACTGTATGATGATCACTTAGACCAAGGAGCTTACTCAACTGGCTGGTGTGAGACGAATAAAACAAGGACAGAAAACAAAGAATATGGACACTGGATTAGAATAACCACTGAAAGAAATCAAGTCTGTTTCCTTAAAATTATTCAACAATTGCTACTAACAGAACTTGATTCACCTATACACAATGGGTCAAAGCCTATCCTTTGCCATTTTAGGTTTGCCACAACAAACATGACCACTGAACTGCTTGGAAAAGAATACTTCCGGGGAAGTACCATCTGAAAGAAATAAATATGCTAGTAGAAACTGTCCTATCCAGTGAACATGAAGTGTTAAATACTTTCCTCAACATTTTAGAACTACATCATTCTATAAAAATAGAGAAATATAAATTAGCTGCAAAGACTGCGTGAAAAATTTGCAATCCTATCTAGCATGCGAAAAAGGCGCAAAACTTCTTTCAATGCACTATAAAACTGATATACCACTTTTAAAACAATATAAAAAGCTTATTAAATATCTAAATCTGGAAGGTTCTATCGCCTCAGCACTGGAAATAGAATCTTCCTATAAATTGAATATCCTAGAACACCTCTACAGAAATGAGGCTTCAGTTGAAACAATACTGTAAATACTTGGGGACTTGTCTAAAAGGAGGTTTTGCACGCCAGGCTTTCAGACTTTTCACACCCAGATACCTCAAATAAAGTAAGTGGACAGACATCACAGCATTCAGTTTTCAGTTTTTGCAACCCTGAAGTAATCCTGATATTTACATAATATCAAACTGAAACATATATTTGTCCCAAAATGAATACAAAAATCCCAAGCCACTACACATAAAATGAATGCCTCTGTAAATCACTGCACAAAGTACAGGATTTATTTATTGCATGAGCAAATACTACTAATATGTATGTAGAATATGTATCAAATATTAGTAAACGCATATGCAGTAATAGCTAATGCTTAGACTGCAAGCGGAACAACCTTTCCAAACTCTGGCTCTCCTACTCTTCTGAACTTTCAACATTCATACTTTTGACTTGTCTATAAATTACTGTCTAATTTTTAAAACACGGTGTTTGTTAAGTTTTTCCTTTGAGGACTTCTGGGTTTAAGCATCTGCATGCAAAAGAGTACAGGAGAAGTTTGGAGATGCCTGCATAAGAGCCTTTCAGGAGACAAACCATTTTTGTTGCTGAATATATGTTTTGTATCTTTGCACATTAATGGGTATTCTAAAAGTTATCTGGATTAAACACCATCAAAGTTAACAGCCTCTTTTTATAAGACTTTATCTGTTTCATTTTAGGATGTTATTAGAATAATAAAACTGGTGCCTGGTGGGCTGAAAGCAGACTGCCATTTAACATATTTAATGACCATCTGGAGGTTTATTTTTTATTCAAAGTTTTATTTTGTATTTTCTTTTAAGCACTTTTTACTTTTTTTAGAAAATCTCATTTTTCCTTTCCAGTTTGGAAGCACTACGAGGTACAAACACAACAGCCTTGGCTCTACTTTTTATCTCTTTGTTCTTTGGTGATTAACAACACGCCGTATCGACTACAACCCAGAAAACCAGCTCTTGCCAGGGAAAAGCCGCAGGGATCAGAGTCGCTGGGTAACTCGAACGACACTGGCAGAGCTGCAACAGGCAGAAAAGCTCCCCTAAGTGCTTTCTGCTCCCCCCTTAACTACCTATAGTAAACTCTTGGGGCAATCGTATAGTCAAATATTCAGAGAAACTAGCAACACTTGTCAAATCCAAGGAAAAGAAGACAGGACTTACTCGGCTTGCAGAGTCCCATCACCATGGTGGGCTGCCAGTGCTGTTTCCGGCTGATGTGCAGTTACCTCAGGGACCTGGGGATGGCTTCCCCAAACCAATGTTCATGCTCCTGCATATCCCAGGTAGCCAGCAGTCTCAGGGTAGGGACACCAACCGTCACTTACAAGTATTGAATACCGGCTCAAAGTCTTTGGTTGGGCACAGGAAGCAAGCTTCTGGGAGTAGAGCGGCAGCCTTTGTGAGGAGAAGCCGGGTCTGCCCCGTTCCAGTTACAGCCGGGTCTAACCGGCTGCAGCCCATTCCAAGCCGAGGTGCAGCTGGGCCAGGCGTGGAGCCGGCGGTGCCTCAGGGCAGCAGCTCTGAGGAAGAGAAAAAGCTGCCGGAGTGAGGGAAAAGTGTGAGGAAGGACCCCGGGAACGGCAAGGGCAGGGGAGGAGGAAGAGGTGTCCCAGGCCCCTGCAGCCTCCTCTGCAGCCATGAGAGACTATGAGACAATGCCAGTTTAAGCAGTAAGCTCCTGGTGTTAATTCCATAGTTTTTATGTGTTTCAGATTATTTCTAGTTATGAAATATGAAGAAGTTCTCATCTATCACCTGGCTTCCATCATCTCTGTTAACAGACTGTCTGCAGTGCATTAGTTGTTAATAACATGATTATTTTCTTCTGAAAACAAACACAGATGGAAGGAAGACCGATTTGGTCATTAAGTTGTGTTTGTAGAGGTGACTGGCATTACCTTCAGGAAACATTGTTCTGTCCCTGTTCTTGCTGGCTCTAATACTGTATCCATTAAATAAAGAAAAAGAACTAGATATAATCCTGTACAGATTTTTTGAAGGATAATATTCTTTAATAATTAGTGTCAATTTATTAATATTTTTTCAAAATTTGTGCTATGCAGCTGTGAACTGTTAACTGAATAGGCTGTTAACACTTCAAAGTGGAAGACAAGAATACATGGCCATGTGCATGTGCAAAGAAGTAAACTAAGACTAGCAAGACTGTTTTCTGCCTATACACAGTTACTGAGAAAAACACTTCCCACTTCACTGTGTATGCCTGACACCATATAATCTTAACAAGAAGAAAGTTTGGCAAAATTTTTCTAGCTATATCTGGTCTGTTCTCTGTATAGCTAGTTGTATTTTGTGGACCATTAGGCAATTACGATAGCAGGCATCTATAATGGCATTTATAATGTATCTCTGTGTATATTAATGGGTGGAAATTTAGCACCATTTACATATAGACATACTGCATTTTAGGGCTTTTAGGAAAAACAAAACAAACAAAAAAACCCCAACAAAAACCATATTTTGAATAATGCAGGGCTAAAGTGACATGTAAAATGACAGAGAATGTCCTAAACAGTTTCTTAGGAGGCTGAAAGACAGCTAAGGCACAACTGACAACCAGCCACCATGTGAATAAAAGATTAAATGCATTTGTACAATTGTTTGTGCAGTGAGGAATGGTGTGTTCCTTTGGAAGTGACAAAGCATTTCCAGAGTTATTCTTGGCAGTATAATGAAGTCAGCTCAACCAGCTAAGGGTGTTCCTATAGCTTCTCTGAACTGTCAAATCCCTACATCACCTTTGCTTCTGTGAACAAATCTGTTGGATTTACCAACTAAATTATTTATAGTGTTCATTGTTGCTGTTTATTATCTACAGAGACACATTTCAAATCTGAAATGCAAGGAGAAATGAATCAGGTTCTTAAACATGAATAAAAGAACTGTTTGGATGGTTCACAGATGGAATTTCTCTGTTTCTTCATGCTGGAAAGGATATCAGTAACAGCTTTTTTTGAGACAATAAGATCCTACCTATTGCAGTCATGCAAATAGTTGAATAATGTCTCTTAGAAACACAGATTGTAAACTGAAAGAATCCAAATATAATTTCTTCTTTTAATACCTGTGGTTTTTATCTTTCCCCCTGAACTAGTGCTTTCTGCACTGCATTTAATGAAATTCAGAGTGGACCTCTAAATCTTCTTCCTAGCTGTGATGGCAGCAGTTCCAGCAGCATCTGGGCACCTTTGCCTCCACAAGGTGTTCATCAGAGAGACATCTCAGGAAAGTAGGTCTCTGTCTCCTGGTTTAAGTGCTCTTTCCTACAGGGACCAGCTCAAGACCTCAATTGTCAGAAAAGAATACTGTGGAAGTGAAGAGAACGTACTAGGCAATAAAAGAACCCAAATATCCAACACCCTACCAAAAGCACTACTAGTGTACAAACCAATGCAACCTGTGTCACTATATCAAATTACAAACACTAAGACAAAGTTCAGTAATCCGAAGTCATTGTTACATTTATGGGGAAGGCACAGAAACAAAATGTAAATAAGAATATGCTTCAATCCACATATATAGTGGTGGAGAAAAAAACATGGGCTAGGAAGGAAAGAACCTCAAACAGCAAGAACTAGGTTGAAAACAACATGTACATAGCATGATAGATCTCTTAGGTCTCCACAAAACATGATGCTGATTAACAGAAAACTGAATTCCCCTACCAAGCCTTAAAAATAGCACATGCAAAAGTCTTGGATCATAGGAGACCAGTGGAGAAGCTTGCAATTAGGTCTAGGAAGAGAGATTCTGCATACAACAGCTCCATCCCGTGACTGACAGTTCCCTGAATCAGTTATACCATGTCCAACCATGCAAACATCTCATGAAAAATGGGATTCTGCATTTCCCTTAACTATTTGCACAATCCTACAATGACAATACAAAAAGTGACAGTACAAGGAAAGTACAGGTGAAGGCTTAACACCCTGCAATTTCAAAAGCATTTCAGAAAATATACATATTCAGGAGGGGAAATCAGAAACACTGAAAAGGCCATGAAAAAGATGTCTGGATACACAAGATAAATGTGCAGAAGTGCTGCAATTCTTCATTATAATAAAACAAATAACACAAGGACAGTCAAACTGCAGTAGAAAGCTTAGACAACTGAACTACATTTGTCTTAATTTGCTCCACTGACCTATACATAATATTGGACGCACATCTAGTCACACATTTTTATCTCTGCTGTTTGACTATGACATTGCTACCCAGTTCCCTTGTTAGTGTGAAAGACTATGTATTTAAAATTGTTAGAAGTATCTTTGTTTCTCCATCCTCTTAATTCAAGTGAATCATAATTGAAACAAAACAAGAAACCAACATTTTTCTTCTAACAAATGACTTTCTCTCTCCATTATTGGAAAATTACTGTGAAACTATATAAATGGTAGCTGGTGAACACTTGAAACAACTTTGAAAGTTGAAAATGTAAAACAGCTATGCTGAAATAAGGCCACATTTCAGAGTAAAAATTAAAATTTCAGTATCATCACAATTTGGACACAAAGTTAAATGTAACCTGGAATCCCTCTGCACTGCAAAACACATTGATCAGCCATACCTTGTGTTGAGGCCAGTGAAATAAGTAACTGCAGTTTCAAGCACATAAAGATTTTCTCCACTGTCTGGGCTGCATTTGAGAACTGCAAAGAAGGGGTGACTTTCCACAGCAGCTGGAAGTAATTTATACCCAGTAAGGCACTTGGATACAAGCTGATCAAAGTCGAGGGTCCTCAAAAGCAAGTCCTTGGATTCTAGAGGACCTAATTGCAGTTAGCATGTGGACTAAAGACAGACTCTGAAAGGAAAAATAAGACTCAATTAATGTCATTTATTTCACATTTTTATATTTCTGAGTCTTTAGCTTTCATCTCCATAACACTACTTAAAATGAAACAAAAATCTTGTCGTCTCTAAAGATAAATGCAAGCTGTATTTCAAACAGAATCCAGTATTCAAGGACAACTGTTTTCTCTCTGCTTTCCCAAACTTTTATTCCTTGTCTGATGGACTTAAAACCAAACAAAAAATACTCCATATTCCTCTACAGTTACATGAATATGCCTTTATGATTCACACTCTTTTTCATTTCTTTCAATTCACCTTATTCTTCTTCCGTAATACATTTCAGCTGAGCACCCTCTGTTACGCTCCTTAGCAATGCTCCTAGAAAGTGTAATCTCCAGCTGCATCCCTTCTGCTTCTCCCACCATTACAATTGACAAAATGTGATTTATCAACAAATTCAATACATAGCCTCTGCCTTGGGCTTAAAAATTATTACAACAGAAATGAAATAGCATACTAAATAGTGCCTTTCGTATTCTTTAAAACTCAATGGAAATAATACTTGGGGCTAAAATTCTCCAGCAAGCCCTTCAAGCTCAGTGTACAAATTCAAATTTAAGCAAACTTCATGTTAAAAACTGCAGAGCTTGACTTAATATTAAAAATTACAGAATCTGCAAATAGTCATCGCAGTAAGAACAAACCTAATGATGAAAAAATTAAAGAACTGCCTTTTTAGTTTAAGTTGTAAACCAGAGATGGAGAAGGTGCCTGGATAGCAAGGTGAAAGCAAAGACACAAGTGGCAAGACAGCATGCAATAAAAATCCACCATTCCAGAGAACAGCCTTGTTACACTCACAAGAGATGACTGTCAGAAATTTACCAGGGTCATAACCGTTAATAATTTTGTTTAGCTGATAATCAGGCAGCTTGCTGACTTAATTGTATGTAACAGCACCCTTAGAATTCCTGTGCTCGCATAAATGTTGACAACATTACAGATTTGTATTTGGGCATTCTTGCTACTCCAGTGACTTCAGAGCCTGAACATTAATTACACTTACATAATTATTGTGCTGACAATTAATGTGAAATTCTGTGCTGAACACACAATGTTTACTTTTTTATCAGAATTGACATATTTGGTTTATTCCCTCAGTCACAAATGTACAGCCACCCCTTCATCAATCTGGACTAACTGTATTACGTTAATTAGAAAGTTTAACTTCTTTTCCCTGTGTACCCAAAGGAATCAAAAGGACATGGTTGCTAAGACACATTCCTGTAAAAGAAAAGAATTTCTAATATGCACATCCAGCAAGTGCTGATTATGTACTGAAAACAAACTTCTGTTAACAGCAGTCAACTAAATTTTAATGCTTAGATTATTGTGTAAGACTAGAAGACATTTGATAAGTCAGGATTCAAGTTGTGATTAAAACCAGTATGCTTGGGCATTAAGCTAGGCAAGGCTGAAATGTATGCTGCAGCAAAAGAAGTTAGGCACAAACCCACTCAAAACTGCTACTATTTTCCCAATAATTTTTACCCCCCCTAATATTCTTTATAAGTAACAAAAACTTACAACATGCAAAGACCTTAATTATTCCAATGCATATAGTACACAGAAGAGACAATTTCCTTTGGTAAATATTTTCTTGTGTATAAATAAGTTAAATTTTGATGACTTATATAATTCCCTTTTTAATTTTCAGAGTAAATAAGATATAAAACTTTCTTAAAAAAAAAGAGGGAAATGTAAAACACTTCCCATTGCATTCCGCTGTGAATTACCCACAGTTACTACCTCATCAGGCTGCAGAAATTATTATTTTCTGCAAAATATTATGTAGCTGGTTATGATTTCAAAAATGGTTTTATATTGAGTTCACGTAAGTTACTGAGGATGCAAAATGAGAGCTGTGGGTTTACATTATTTATGGAGGCCTAGATGGAAAGCCCCTTGTTCCTAGAAAAGCCTTACCAAAGGTAATCGATGTTTCAATGTAGGAAATTTCTAATTTTTCTTTTTTTCCATTGGCAGTTGTGCATTGGAAAAGAACTGGAACTGGTAACCTTACATTAATCTCTGTTTTGATAGCTTAAGTAGGTTGCCTAAAGCTTGCTCTAACAATAGAACAGTTTTGAATGTTCAGCTCCTTTGCAGGACTGGCTGACAAGGTATGACCTATCACAAGAAAGACCAATTCCAGGGCATCTTAAAGACAAGTAACACTGGGACTTTTAATTATGGAACCTCTTTTCCACTGGCTTTAGTCTACTCACATCCAGGAGCTTCAAGGGGACATCAATTTTTCAAAGCACATTGCTGAACAAACTGTAATCTCACAAACGTGTGAAGGCAAGACAAAAAAACAATTAAATCTTTCTGTGCCAGTCCACTAACAAAGCATATACCTTATGAAATGTTAGTACCTGTTACAGCCTTTTTCCTCAGCAGCTCCTGCTGCCTGTGTACAAGGATTGGTGGCCCGACTGGGAGTGGAAGTGCTGGGAAATAGTCTGCTGTGAGATGAGGAAGGCAAAATTTCAGCCAGAGGCTGCTAGTAGCCCATGGATGCGAGAGGAAAAACACCAATATAGAACGGTATAAAATTCCAAAGGAAATAAAACCAGGGAAGATAACCAGGTCATTGGGCATCACCAGATCATCAGGATGATTTGATGATGTCCACAGAGCTGGTAGGAGACAGACCTAGAGCCACACCAGCGTCTGGGTGCAATGGACTCCTACCCTCTGCTCCTGCAGACAGTATGCAAGTGCTCAGCTCCATCTCTCATTGCATCTTTGCATCTTAGCAATCCTTTTTGTGTCTGCCAATGAATTATTTTCCTTATTAGTCTTCATAACTTTATGTCCAAAAGTTGAGTTCAAACTCTTTAGACGTAAACATAAAATAATCCAATATACTTAGGATGGGAAGAGTAGAATTAACTTCCAAAAGTTCTACATAATTCTTGCAGTTTCAATTCACGAAAGACTATATTATCCCTTCATGTTATATCAGTGTATATTAGTGCTATATTGGTTAAAAGGGAGACCACTTCACAGTTTATGCCTTGTCAACTTCAAACACATCCACACTGTTTGACAAGAATAAATTGTACATTTACTTGTCATTTCAATGCTGCTGTTGTTTGAAAATATTATGGCTCTAAGCAGCAAACATAAATCACATTTCTTTTGTTATTAAGTCCTACCCATGCATCAACCTAAAGACCTTCAGAGTTCTTCCTAAAAAAAAGGAGTGCAAGCAAAGACAGGCATTTCCTAAGAAAGACTAAAAGTCAGAAATACAGTTACCTCTTCAGTGATGCTTTTTCCCAGATCAAAACAGCATCACATCTACATTACTGAAGAACAGCCACCTCTGGGGTGAAATACAGTAGACTTCTAGTAGCAGTAAACTTCAAAAATGTGAAGAAAATGAATATACGGAACTATGATAGCTTAGATTAGTCAGCAAATATGTAAAGAAACAAGGCAAACCCATATAAGTGAACTCAATCACAAAATCCTCTGGTACCTTCATAGCCATTATTGCTATATAGTCCCATTATGTACTCTGTGAAAGTAGATCTACAATCAACATCGTAAGTAATGGAAAGAATAAAGAGGAGCCAAATCTCATTAAATTGAGAAAAGATAAGCCACAGTGATCAATAAAGTACTGGCTTTTGACACCCAAAGAAAGCCTGAATATGAGTCTACTAAGACTTCTTGAACACCATGAATAGAAGAACTTGTAATTAAGTAATGTAAATAAGTTTAAATATAAGCAATGCTTTAAAATCTGTAGTTTTATTGGAAGAGGCCATACCATTATTGACCTGAAATTACCATTTAACTCTTAGCAGATTTTATTCCTTTCTCACCATTGCCTTAAATTTACAAAATGAGGGATCTCAATTTTTTTGTAAGATCCGTTACTGTTGTTGACTATTCTATTTTGGGACAACCTCATAACTTTTATAGCTACTATCCAACCAGGTTGCACTTTGCCAGTTTTCCACATTGTTTTAACTTGGCTGAACCTCTACCAAACCTGATCATGTTGAAAACTGATAAGTAAACACTTCACAATTATTACAACATGTACAGCTTTTTCTGTGGCAAATAATTTCTAATTTTATTTTATTTTCAGTAATTCTGCTTCACTTTTCCCAACCTCACTTTAAAAAAAATATATATTTACAATCCAGATACTGTTCCCTGAGATTAGGCTTCATAGAACAGTGGTTCTCCTAAAGGCAATATAAATGTGCTATATAGTGTTCCGTACCCTACTGAAGATTACCAAACTAAGGCCAAAATTTCTCTATCCAACCTAACTCTTTAACTGGAGTCAGGCAGGGAAAGAGACTCAAGTTAATGACTTGAATTTGCAATTTATATTAGAGCAAGGATTCTCCAATTAAAAAGTTACCTTCGAATGAAGTTGTAATGTCAGATCTCGAGACTTAAACACTCTTTTCAGAAAGAAAAACAACCAATCCAAACGTCTCCCTCTCAACAGTACCGAAAATGAACATTATTGATAAAGTAAAAACTCAATAGAAAAACACAAGCAATACAGGATAGGAATATCAATGACAATTATGTACAAATTGGTGAGCAAATAAAAGTACAAGCATCAATTTATTATTGTCTTCCGATAACCAGAATAGTCTGGTAGTGATGCATATGTTTAACTTAAGTATCCACAGTGAAAATTTAGTAAGATCAGTGTTGTCTATGTACTATATATTTAATTTTAATTAAAAAAAATAACACTAAGTACTATCTCTTCTGATGTCTCTGTTCCTGGATCTTAACAAATAATTTTAGGGAAAAAAATAATAAAAAAACAAACCAGAAAACAAACAAAAACATCACAGAATTCCAGACTGAAAACCATCTCCAGATGGATAAAATCATTAGCACTATCTCCTGGCAGATTTGAAGCCACACTCAGACTGGAAAGGGCCATTGTGAACTGTTCAGTTTGGGTTTTTTTGCAATAAAGTCAGTTCTGAAGAGCATCCTTTTTAACTCTTAGTAAGACTGAAGGCCACCAAGGTAAACAGGCACAGCAGCAGGCCTACTGCTCTTGGCAAACCATGGGAAGTGTTGGTGGTGACACAGATGACAGTGACAGGCTGACACTGTAGATTAATTTTCAGTTAAAGTGTTTCTGATATCCTGATCATCAAGTCAGACCGTCTACAATGAGCTGTTAGTGCTTAAGGCACAGGAAGAAAGAGAGGGAGACATTATCTCACCAAAGGCAGGGAGTGACTCTGGTCTGGAAACAGACCAAAAAGCTATGACATAAAAACACCATCAGACCCAATTTCTATTTGTGTTGGTTATTTTATTTTTTATAGCGGCTCTTTCTTATTTTATACATCCACTCTATATGAAAAGCTGAAATTTTGTCTGCGTTGAAAATTGTCTGCACTACAAGCAAACATAACTTTCTTCCCAGTTTGGGAAAGCAACAATTTCTAAGCTTTGACTTAACAGACAAATGGGAGCAAAGGATAGAAAAAATATTCCGATTTGAAAGGCATAACTACACCTTTCTTGAAAAAACATATGTATTTCCTGAGGCTTGATGAAAAGCCATCAAATAACCAGGTTTTTGTTTCAGGTAGAACACTGAACTAATTGCTCCAAACCCAAAGGACAAAGAGTGCCACCATTCCACAGCCAGCAATACATACTATAGTTATCTGCAATCCTGTGTCAGAGTATAAAATCTATGATAGCAAATACAGCCGTTGCTTGAACAAACTGTATTTATTTTACAATTCTTTTCTCTTCTGTTTCTTATGCCTCAATTTATCCATTCTTATGTCATCTGCACATATATATATTTCTTCATGTTTTCAGTAAATCAGAGATGCTGAGAAGCTTACAGGACAAGATGCCATTATGAAACAGTCATGAGTTAGCACGTCTACAACTAGTAGAGGTTAAAGGGGAGAGGTGGGCTGATGCCAACCTGATGAAGTTTAACCATGCTAAATGCAAAGTCCTCCACCTGGGTCGGAGCAATGCCAGGCACAGCTACAGATTGGGCAGGGAGGAGATTGAGAGCAGCCCTGCGGAGAAGGACTTGGGGGTGTGGGTTGATGAAAAAATGAACATGAGCCGGCAGTGTGCGCTTGCAGCCCAGAAAGCCAACCGTATCCTGGGCTGCATCAAAAGGAGTGTGACCAGCAGGTCGAGGGAGGTGATCCTGCCCCTCTACTCTGCTCTCGTGAGACCTCACTTGGAGTATTGTGTGCAGTTCTGGCGTCCTCAACATAAAAAGGACATGGAACTGTTGGAACAAGTGCAGAGGAGGGCCACGAGGATGATCAGGGGACTGGAGCACCTCTCATATGAAGATAGGCTGAGAAAATTGGGGCTGTTCAGCCTGGAGAAGAGAAGGCTGTGTGGAGACCTCCTAACAGCCTTCCAATACCTGAAGGGGGCCTATAGGGATGCTGGGGAGGGACTCTTCATGAGGGACTGTGGTGAGAGGACAAGGGGTAATGGGTTTAAACTTAAACAGGGGAGGTTTAGATTGGATCTGAGGAAGAAATTCTTTACTGTGAGGGTGGTGGGGCCCTGGAATGGGTTGCCCAGGGAAGTTGTGAGTGCTTCATCCCTGGCGGCGTTCAAGGTGGGGTTGGACATAGCCTTGGATGGCATGGTTTAGTGGGAGGTGTCCCTGGCCATGGCAGGGGGGTTGGAACTCGATGATCTTGAGGTCCTTTCCAACCCTTACTATTCTATGATTCTATGATTCTATGATACACAAACCAAAGCTGGAGTTCCTAGTGCTCCATTACTACGGCTGAGAAAATACAAATTTATTTATTAGTAAATTGTCAAAACAAAGCACTTACTATGTTGGCTTATGTTACAAGTCACCGATGCCCTTGGGCTAGGAGAATTTGTAAGAACATTATTGATTTTCTTTTCTTTTCTGACTCACTGCATATTTTATACTGCATATTTCTGGCTGCTTAGGCTCCTTTTCAAAGCTGTTAATTTTCCAGGATAAATACTGATGGGAGCATTTCACTCATTTGGAATTTCAGACTTGATTAACAGTGAGTAAATCTGTGAAAATTAAATAAGCTTTATCATTACAACTCTGTGGAAAGCAGTAATATCTAGGGGTGGGTCACATAACTGACTCGTAACTGACTGAATAGAAGCCTTTAAACGATACAGATGTGACTGTGCTGGTGTTCACTGATAATAAAATATAGAGAGATAAAAAAATAAGTGTTTCCATAGAATTTAAAGAGCTCAAAGATCATTACTTTAACTGGCAAAACCAAGGACAAAATAAACAACTTCCAGTAACTGAAGTCAAATTGATGTAAAATGACAAAATTTTCCTCTTTTTTAAAATAAAATAAAAAAAAAAGAAACACTATTTCATGAGCTTGAGCTTCCAAAAGACCATCCAAACCTCTTTCTGAGGCCACTCATTTTTAAGCAATGCTTCCTTCTCAGGAGTTTAAACTTTTCTGGTAGTGGAGACCAAACCAAAATCCTCTACAAGAAAAATCTGACTGCAAATATAGATCATAGAATCATAGAATAATTAGGGTTGGAAAGGACCTCAAGATCATCGAGTTCCAACCCCCCTGCCATGGCCAGGGACACCTCCCACTAAACCATGCCATCCAAGGCTATGTCCAACCCCACCCTGAACGCCACCAGGGATGAACCATTCACAACTTCCCCGGGCAACCCATTCCAGGGCCTCACCACCCTTACAGTAAAGAATTTCTTCCTCATATCCAATCTAAACTTCCCCTGTTTAAGTTTAAACCCATTACCCCTTGTCCTCTCACTATGGTCCCTAATGAAGAGTCCCTCCCCAGCATCCCTATAGGCCCCTTTCGGGTATTGGAAGGCTGCTATGAGGTCTCCACGCAGCCTTCTCTTCTCCAGGCTGAACAGCCCCAATTTTCTCAACCTATCTTCATACAGGATCTAAACTTGTTATAGAATAAAACTATCTTGTTTATATTTTTAATAGAATAGTCTGAAGTTTTTGTTTCTTACAAGGAAATTAAGCACTGAGAAGTAGACTGGAAATGAATCTAGCTTTCCGTTTGACAATTCATTTAAATCTGAATGGAAAAACCTTAAAAGTTTAAACTTCTCTTAGCTCCAGTTTTTCCTTCATTATGATTACAGAACTTTATCTTTAATGTCTAAGCATTTGCCTCCCTCTCTACTGCGTTATTTCACATTTTGCAAAATGCAGTATGTCTAAATTATATTAAACTTTAACAGGGGACTTCAAAAGAGTTTGAATGGTTTTTAAGTATACTGTTTTCCGTACTAATGATAAATTCAAATATATAGATGATAGGAGAAATTAATGTACAAATTTAAAGAAGTTATCTGTTCAGCAAGCAGCAATCATATGATCAGGATTTTATTTTTTTTACAACTATTGTATTTATAATTTATTAACTGCTATTATTATCTGCAGGTCTTTCTGCACACATTATATACATACCTTTTCCATTCACTGAAAAGGATGTTTTGAAACCTACTGGCAAGCCAGGGTAAAATACATGAATAATTTTTGCTTATGATGTCATATTCAAATTATTCTTTGATTTTGAAACTAATTGCCAAGTAAGCCAAGGAAAACTGCCAGTTTTAAGATTGCTAGTAGACATTGCTTAAGGAAATCTGAACAGGGTGGAAGTGGAAGATACTGAATTAGTTACCCGTCCTTTCACTCAGATAACATAGCATGCAGAAAAGTTAAACAGTTGTTGTTTTTCTCTGTGATTTTGTTTTCTAAGGGATTACATCTATTTCCTTTTATTATACTCAGGTTTAGGTAGATTAATGATAATCTCAGTGCACTCTCTTTTTTTTCAGTTATGAAGCACTAGAGGTCTAAGATGATTTTATGTCTTTCACCCCTTCTAGCTGTGTTTAATTCAACTTCTGGTTGTAACTTCATAAGCAGAATCATAATGGAGAAGCTGATCTTATGTAATGATTTATCTGTTATGGCCACAAAACCAGCACCAGAAAATACAAGTAACTTGATGTAAAAACTTTTGCTTTCAGACTGAGGGGGTTTTTAATTAAATTGTTATGGTACCAAAGAGCTACATGTATTCACTTTCTTATCAAGGGAAGAATGCAGAACTGAACCTTACCCATCGAAACAATAATCTGTGCTGCTGTGAAATAACATTAAATACATTCCCTCTGCTTATCTTCATATCATGACGGCTGTTTGCCTGCAATGACTGGATACAGAGGGAATGTAATGTGACAGGGAGTAGGTTTTGTAATTACGCAGGGAGGGTCATCTTGAATTTGTGCAGAGAAAATTCTTCTTAGGGCTATGGGAGATTGTGCTGCTGCCGTTTTACAAAGTGCATCAGAAGAGTGGCTGTCTTGGACAAAAGCTCCTTGAGGGAAATAAGATACTTATGAGATGCCAGTAGTAGTTACCTCTTTCAACTTCTGTTCTAAGTATCTCTGCCAGCACAAACAAAATTCCCTCTCACATTCATAGAGATGTATATTAAAAAAGTCTTAATTTGTATTTTTCTTTAGTGTTAGAAGAGTTGCAAACCTAAACAAAGCATTACTGTATGTATTTATAGAAGGAAACCGTCACTCCAGCTGCTTATTTACTTTCCAAATAAGTCTTTTAAAAACTTAAATTTTTAATATCTTGAACGTGGTGCATGTGCAACAGAAGTGGTTTATGCAGCGATGTATGAAGTTAGCAGCCACTCTCCTAAACACCCTTAACATTTTTTCCTTTATTTCTTTCTGATCCACAAATTTTGGTGCCACATCCCATTACCAGTAGGTGGGATACTGAGACACAGATAACTGAGAAACAACGCTAAACCTAGTGAGCCTTACTTCTGGAGAAGCCCTGCAATAACACAGGAGCAATCATCCCTGTATTAAAAATTTTTCTTCCACTCCTGTTTTCACATAACAAATTAACTACAACTGATTTATTAATCCTCATGAATTTTGGATGCTCTCTTTTCTTTCCAATGTGCTTAGGAGGCTTGTTCCTTCTTTAATGTCATTATTGTGGAGAAAAAGGGTACTGGTGATATCTTTTTATAATTTTATAAAAATTACTCCCCATTTCAATGCACAGATATTGATAAGCAAAGACCTTTGTAGCTACTTTCACACAGGTATTGCATTGCATAAACTCAAATTAAATCTTCCACGTAAAACCACTTAAATTTTCATTATCACCAGTAGGCACTGAAAGCCTATGTGTCAGAACTTGTTAGATGCCCTCCTAGGAAAAAAGCCAGCTCCTGGATCCTACACAGGTGCCACTGTTTTGTGCACTGCTTATTAAATAGAGGAGAGTTGATGGTAAATGGGACAGAAAATTATCACATTGTATTACTCAAATTATTTTAAGGGGAAGATTTAATATCCAAGTGTAATATTTTAAGCTTAGTGCTGTCTGTTGCTGGGTAATGAGTAACAGCATTCTACTGGCTGCCTGAGCACAGTTTCTTTTGTATCTTTTTGAAAGTTACCTCATGACAGACGTAAAAAGGACTTTGTTTTATCTGTAGCATATACTGTACTTCCTTCTATCTGCACTGTGACCTGTAAGTGTAGTCACAGATCCATTACAAATTGCAATGTAAATGATTAAAGTAAAATAAACCATAAGTTTTACTTCAAGGATGGGTAATAAAATTTATTTTTTCTCTTGACCATTTTATTTTTCTAGGAACAGCTGAACATTCAGAACTGGGTACCACTGTTAGTCTTCAGCCAGTACCATTGTGCAGAATCTTAGAAAGGAACTTAGGTGAGCAGAAAACACAGAAATGATTTCCTCAAGGCAATTACTTTCATTGTTTTCTTCCTCTGTGAGGCATACAGACGTAACCATTTCCATAAGGACATGTAACTGATAAAATCCCGCACTACATTCTACAGAGCCATGATGAATTCATGGCAAATTGGTGCTCTTTGGATTGATTCTTTTATTTTTAAGAAGGATATAATTTTTTATTATTTTTTTTATTCCTGGTAACCTGATGAGAGATCAAAAGTGCAGACGTAAAAAGCACAAAATTCTAAAGTGAGCTTTCATACACCAGGCTCAGTGAGATTTCGTATGTGCATGGACTCATAGTGCCCACTGTGCCTTGGATTTTTTGCAAATGCATTTTATTTAGAGAGATTTAAAGCCATTTTCACTTTGGTTTAATATGATTATTTCAGATTTTACCTCTGAAACATTTTATTGAGCCTACCCTTTCACATTTTTTCCCAGACAACTGCTTTTCTGATTCGCTGCACATGTCTATCCAAGTCTGTAAATTAAGCAGACACTATAATAACATTTCCTATTTCTTTGCATTCATGTTCAGATTTTACTACATTTATTTTAACTCATTTTCATCCCTCTGTCAAATCAGATCTAGTGATTTCTTTGCCTCATTTCTTTTGTCTTTCAGAAAAGAAATTTTGATGTTACCTGGGGAATAAGTTTTCCAAAGTGCCTTTCCAAGTTTGAGGCCTACTCTCTTGGTACGTGATTCAGCTGCAATACATTATTTGAAATTATTTTTTGCACATCCAAAGAGTGGAGAACAGAAGTCTCATTGTGGCAACGGGTTGCAAAGTTTAGGTCAAGACTGTGATATGTTTGGATGTGTTATTTCCATACTGTTTCTTAAAAGACAGATAGGAAAGTGTTAACACACAACCCCAAAGACAGGGGTAGTCAACAGCACAGTACTTCATTTGCTAATAAGATGAGAGCAGAAGGACAACTTCAGGTGTAAATGGAAATTATGTTTATCTTCCTGAACATGAATTCTGCATCAGAGATGCTTTCTCAGTGCAGAGCTGGGTTTTTAGGCTTGACAACACATGTAGTATTTGCATATGGAGTTGCCAAAAGCACAGAGTAAAACATACATTGAAACAAAGAAAATGTTATTTCATACGATTAGATGACACTTAAAGTTTGATCTTGTATTTACATCTATACATCACTACTGGAAAGGAAACAAACAGGGCCTTGAGCAACCTGGTTTAGTGGGAGGTGTCCCTGCCCATGGCAGGGGAATTGGAACTAGATGATCTTAAGGTCCTTTCCAACCCAAACCATTCTATGATTCTATGATAAATAATCCCAGCAAAATCTACATAGCATCACTTCCTATGCAGTAAGCCTTTATTTCCATGAGCAAATATGCATTTCAAAACTCGTTTCACCACATTATAAAGTGTAAGGAGAAAAGGAAAAAAGTATGCCCGTAGATGACTTATGGCTAAGAACAAATGTATTTCCAGAATGTCACGGTTTAAACCCAGCCAGCAACCCAAAACCACACAGCTGCTCTCTCACTCCCCCCCCCCCCCCCCCCCCTTCCAGGCCCCCTCTCCCGGAGGGATGGGGATGAGGATCAAAGACTGTAACTCCCATGGGTTGAGATAAGAACAGTTCAGTAACTAAGGTATAACACAAACCACTGCTGCTACCACCAATAATAATAATGATAAGGGAAATAACAAGGGAAGAGAATACAACCGCTCACCACCCGCTGAAAGATACGCAGCCCAAACCAAGCAGCGATCTCGGCCTTCCAGGTAATTCTTCCCCCCCTCCCCCCCGTTTATATACTGAGCATGACATGCTATGGTATAGTATACCTCTTTGGTCAGTTTGGGTCTGGTGTCCTGTCTCTACTACCTCCTGGCTTCACCTCCTCCCTGGCAGAGCATGAGACTCAGAAAGTCCTTGGTCAGAGTAAACATTACTGAGCAGCAACTAAAACCATCGGTGTTATCAGCGCTGTTCCCAGGCTGAAAGTCAAAAACACAGCACTGCACCAGCTACTAAGACGGAGAAAAATGACTGCTACTGCTGAACCCAGGATACAGAAACACATGAACAGAAAAAAGATATTCACCCAAAAAGTCGATGCTGCTGACCAAAATTAAAAGGCCGGTGTGGTTCATACTCTGGTAGTAGTACAGCATATGTATTGAACTTGTACCTTTAAACAGACTTAATGAATTGGAATTTCAGCCATGAAAGTTCAACTTGAATTATATGAAGAGTCAATTACATCATTATGTATTTTAAAATATAATTCATTACCTTTAAATTAGTTGCATTTAAATTTTGAATAGTTTCTGGACATAATAAGGACATTACTGGACATTTTTAATTACTTTCAAAATATTGTTATTGTCTTGTGTCCTGCATTTGAAATTTATTACTGTTTCAGAGACCGTGCTTCCAAATACCAAGGGCTTTATTGGTTTTGCCATTGCTGTGGAATTATCATGGTTCCCAGTTAAGAAATCATTTTGGTAGAACCTACCTACATAACTACAGAAGGAGTAGGTTACTTTTCCTGTAGAGGTCCCAGAACTTACAAAGTGTGTGTTTCCTTACTGACCTTTCCATTTTAGAGAGACTAGAAGACAGTATGCACTTCATAGTTGGGGTTTTTTCCCTGCCTTGAGAATCAAAATGGGAAAAGAAAAAAAACCAAAACCAAACCCAAACAAATAAAAAGCCCCAAACCACCAAAACCTTAAAACCTTCACTCCCTTAGACAATCCTTTCCTAAATATTTTTTTTATAAATAACTAAAATGTCACATCTGTAAGCAGACACGCAGAGTAGCTGTGAGTCATCATTCCCAGTGTTAGTCAACATCAGATTAGGGTTTAAAAATTGAAACTTCAATTTACCTTCATTATCATTCTTTAATTATAAGACCATACATATTATAGCACTGAATAAAAAAGATTCATTGAGGAGAGAAGCAACTAGATTTTATGATTTGAAAGAATTAAGATAAATTTCATTTTCACCAGAACTTCTTTTATAGGCACAGTTAAACCTGTGAGTATGAAGCTGGATATCGCCTGTACTGATATCTGTAGTTCTCCCTCTCAACCCACACCAGCCCTCTCTCTACCTAAAGGAAGTAAAAAAACAAGCCCTGAGCACCTCAGTAAATGTTAGGAAAGAATAAAGGAAGACAACAAGCTGTTCTATATCGCAACTCATTAGCAGCTAATGAAGCAGAGAATAACAGCAGTCCGGAAGGAAACAGTACATGAGTCAGTTGAAAACGGGCAGCAGATGCAGACAATTAATAGGTGTAATGAGCCAGCGGAGGAATTTTCAGGTTGCACCTTTGAATTCAGAGATAACTCCAGATGTTTTTTCCCATTTTCTCACGTAATGAAAGACATGGCAAAAATAGCTTTTTTGGTCTTTTTTTTTTTTTTTTTTTTTTTTCTTCCTTTTTAACAGTTGAAGTTTTCCCACTCTCATTTCAAAGAGCCAACAGGCCGGACCATCTCTGACTGTGCTTTGGCACAATGAATCTCCAGAATTATTCTGAACAAGAATGAATGCAGATCACAACCACTTAAAGTAATATTTTCTTCAGAGAATGAACCAACAGCCTCTTCTATGGAAGCTAACAGGAAGATAGAAAGCATGTGTAAGGATAGTATTTGGGCAGTAAGACACATGAGTAACTTGAAAAACTCTTAATGTAGCTCGATGTATCTTTAAATGTAGCTCAATGTAACCACTACCAATATCTATATTAGAGTTGCAAGATGAAATTCAGAAGTATATTTCTTAAATCCTTGGCTACACAGAAAGGGATATGAGGTGTCTAAATTAGTGACAGGACAGCTAGACTCTCTGCAAGTGCTGAAATTTCCTTCCCAGATTTGTGGAAATACTGGGAATAAGCAGGAAAAACATAAAAGAGTCTCCTATTTAACTGTATCTAAGCTGCTGCAACAGACCTCTTTGGACATTCAGACACAACCCCCCCTGCATTTCTTTCAACTAAGCCCC
This sequence comes from Amazona ochrocephala, assembly GCA_039720435.1. Lineage (NCBI taxonomy): Eukaryota > Metazoa > Chordata > Aves > Psittaciformes > Psittacidae > Amazona > Amazona ochrocephala. The sequence continues at coordinate 16,763,858 of CM077883.1, forward strand.
ACACAGCCTCTTGCTCTTCCCCCCCCCACCTCACCCCAGCAGGATAGGGATGAGAATCGAACTCTGAGAGTGAGAAAACTTGTGGTCTGAGACAAGGGCTGGTTAATAGGTAACACAAAAGCTGCGCACGCAAGAAAAGCAAAACAAGGAGCTCATTCAGCAGTTCCCATGGGCGGACGTTCAGCAATCTCTAGAATAGCAGGGCTCCATCACACGTAACAGTTACTCTGGAAGACAGAATGCCAGGATTCTGAATGGACACCCTCCCACCCCGACCCCAAACCCACCCCCGCCCCCTAACCCCCTTCAGTCCTTCTTCTCCCCCAGCTTTACATGCAGAGCTTGACAACATATGGTATGGGGTATCCCTGGAGTCAGTTGGGGTCAACTGTCCTCGCTGTGTCCCCTCCCAACAACTTGCGCACCGCCAGCCTCCTCACTGGTGGGCGTGAGGAGAAGAAAAGGCCTTGACTCTGCACAAGCACTGCTCAGCAGTAACTAAAACATTCCTGTATGATCAACACTTTTAAATACAAATCCAGAACACAGCCCTACAGCAGCTACTATGAAGAAAATTAGCTCTATCTCAGCCAAAACCAGCACAAGGAGGGAGTTTAAGTAAATCTTTATTATATTCCACACGATGATTTTCTCCCTCTCTTCCCTGAATAAAGACTAAATATGAGCTTCTCCCTCATTCTACATACTATTTTCTTAAAACCAGCGATCACTCTTTCTTCAGCAGTAGAGAGAAGTGGCAGATATTCCTGATTCCTGCTAACTTTTCAAGTCATGTTTTTCTGTATTGAAGCCAGACATGCTTTATGTGACATACTACAGCTGGCAAGTGACAGGATTTTCAGATTTAAAAATCACCCGTCTGTTCACTACTTTAAGTATAACTCTTAGGCAAAATTAATTATATGCCTCTCTCTTTACATAGTAACTTTTGTCTAATATTCCAAGGTAGTAGCCTCAAGACCATTCTCAGTGTAAAAATCCCAAATTGTGTGTTCAATTGCAAGTGCAACATAAACCTTAAAGGCAGCAATATAATAATTGCCATAAGCTTATCTTTATGTCAGCTTAACATTTGCTAGAGAACAACTTAAGAGTTATTTTTAGGCATTTAAACAGGGGCACATCTGGCATGGGGTGTTCATTAATGAAGTGTGTTAAAACTGGGAAGACGTTGCTGATATCAACAGAGGAAAACGTTGAGATTCTGGAACATTTGGCCTGGTGTTTTTACCCTGGTGCTTCGAATGTGTTAATAATGATGAATCAAAACCTGGCAGAATGCTCTTTCTGTAATACCAGCCATAACATTACTAAGTTTCAAGGTGTCGACACCAATTTCTGTCTTCAAATGAAGTAAATTCAAGCATTTGGACATACTTCTAGAATGATATCTCACACATAATTCGTATTTGGTGTCATGTACTGTTCCAAAGATGGCCTGGAAATAATTAATTGCTAGATAATCAGTTTTTAAAGCCAGTGACTGATGATATAAATTGTGATACATTTTCCATAATAATAATTGTCTAAAATATGCAGCATAAAGTAGGCGAAACAGAGCTTCAGCAAGCATCCTTTGTTTTAAGCTAGTTGGGTAAAATTCATGTACATAGGAATTTTGATCACTAACCTGGCAGAAGTCCTGTTTATACTTTACTTTCAGAGAAGGTCTTTGAAGATGCATAATCCAGCAGAATATGCCCCAGCCTGTGCTTTGTATGGAAATTCATCTTCATGCTTTGCCCTTTATTTCATGCTGTAGTAAAAGCAATTGTTTTCTTTATGAGAACTCTGATAAAAAACAATGAAAAAAAATAATCAAAAGAAGCGCAATAAATAGGCAAAAATTCAGTAACATAAAGGATGATGCATTTATGGAAAAAGAAATGTATGCTGAACAATTAGAATCAGACAATGGTTTGGGTTGGACGGGATCTTGAAGATTACCTCGTTCCACTCCCTGCCATAGTGAAGAACTTACTAATTCCTATAGTATCTTCCTAATTCCTGACTTTGTATTTTCTCTTCCATCTTTCCTGTCTACCTTGGATAACATGGAAACAAGCGACCCCACCAAAAAGCACTCTTATAGAATCATAGAATCATAGAATAGTTAGGGTTGGAAAGGACCTCAAGATCATCGAGTTCCAACCCCCCTGCCATGGGCAGGGACACCTCCCACTAAACCATGCCATCCAAGCCTATGTCCAACCCCACCTTGAATGCCGCCAGGGATGAAGCATCCACAACCTCCCTGGGCAACCCATTCCAGGGCCCCACCACCCTCACAGTAAAGAATTTCTTCCTCAGATCCAATCTAAACCTCCCCTGTTTAAGTTTAAACCCATTACCCCTTGTCCTCTCACCACAGTCCCTAATGAAGAGTCCCTCCCCAGCATCCCTATAGGCCCCCTTCAGGTATTGGAAGGCTGCTATGAGGTCTCCACACAGCCTTCTCTTCTCCAGGCTGAACAGCCCCAATTTTCTCAGCCTATCTTCATATGAGAGGTGCTCCAGTCCCCTGATCATCCTCGTGGCCCTCCTCTGCACTTGTTCCAACAGTTCCATGTCCTTTTTATGTTGAGGACGCCAGAACTGCACACAATACTCCAAGTGAGGTCTCACGAGAGCAGAGTAAAGGGGCAGGAGCACCTCCCTCGACCTGCTGGTCACACTCCTTTTGATGCAGCCCAGAATACGGTTGGCCTTCTGGGCTGCAAGCGCACACTGCCGGCTCATGTTCATTTTCTCATAGACCAACACCCCCAAGTCCTTCTCCGCAGGGCTGCTCTGAATCTCCTCCCCGCCCAACCTGGAGCTGTGCCTGGCATTGCTCCGACCCAGGTGGAGGACCTTGCACTTGGCATGGTTAAACTTCATTAGGTTGGCATCAGCCCACCTCACAAGTGTGTCAAGGTCCCTCTGGATGGCATTCCTTCCCTCCAACTTATCAACTGAACCACACAGCTTGGTGTCATCGGCAAACTTGCTGAGGGCGCACTCAATCCCACTGTCCATGTCACCCACAAAGATGTTGAACAAGACCAGTCCCAACACCGATCCCTGGGAGACACCACTCGTTACTGGTCTCCAGCTGGAAATTGAGCCACTGAGCACTACTCTTTGCGTGCGGCCGTCCAGCCAGTTCTCTATCCACTGAGTGGTCCACCTATCAAATTGATGTCTCTCCAACTTAGAGAGAAGGATGTCATGGGAGACAGTGTCAAAGGCTTTACACAAGTCCAGGTAGATGACATCAACTGCTCTGCCCCTGTCCATCAGTTCCGTAGCCCCTTCATAGAAGGCCACCAGATTGGTCAGGCAGGATTTCCCCTTAGTGAAGCCATGCTGGCTGTCCCCAAGCACCTTGTTGTTTTTCATGTGCCTCAGCATGCCTTCCAGGAGAATCAGCTCCAAGATTTTGCCAGGCACAGAGGTGAGACTGACTGGTCTGTAATTCCCTGGCTCATCCATTTTCCCCTTCTTAAAAATGGGGGTTATATTTCCCTTTTTCCAGTCATCGGGAACTTCACCTGACTGCCATGATTTTTCAAATATGATGGACAGTGGCTTAGCAACTTCATTTGCCAGCTCCTTCAGGACCCGTGGATGGATTTCATCCGGTCCCATGGACTTGTATACATTCAGGTTCCTAAGGTGGTCCCGAACAAGATCCTCCCCCACAGTGGGCCCAGGGTCCCCACCCTCACCGTCCCTGCGTCTGCCTTCCAAGACTTGGGTGGTGTGGTCAGAGCATTTGCCAGTGAAGACTGAGGCAAAGAAGTCATTAAGAACCTCAGCCTTCTCCAAATCCAGGGTAGCCAGTTCTCCCGATAGCTTCTGGAGAGGGCCCACGGTGTCCCTAACCTGTCTTTTATTGGCAATGTACCTATAAAATCCCTTCCTGTTATCCTTAACATCCCTAGCCAAGTTTAATTCTAAGTGGGCCTTAGCTTTCCTAACCTGGTCCCTAGCTTCCCAGACAACATCCCTGTATTCTTCCCACGCCGCCTGACCTTGCTTCCACCTTTTATAAGCCTCTTTTTTCCTTCGAATTTTGCTCAGCAGCTCCTTATCCATCTTCCCTCACTGTTCATAATTTGATGGACTAATGAGAGTTTCCTCCATAACTTTACATGATGGTCAGACTTTACAGTATAACAATATATATAACTTTACAGGTTTAGGAGCATGATGAAACATGCCACTCCAAAATATACATCTTTAGTACCTGATCTTGTGAGACACCCAAATTTTCCATTCATAAGCAAGAACACATTAAGTCCTTTGACAGAAAATGGATTAAACACTGAGTATGCCCTAGAACTTATTAAAAAGTTTCTAAATTTATTTAAACATCTGAAAATATAATATACTCAGCATCACCCAGAAAGTAGAACATAAATGGTCACAGCCTAGCATCCTAGAAAAAATTGAGAAGATAGCTACAGAATTCCTGGCAGTTAGAATGATTACAGGACCTTCCATCACTGGAGACATTTAAAAGCAAGTTAGATACTCTGCTCATTACCTAACGGTTTGGACTACAGCAGCAAGGTACCTGTAAACCAACAAGATCTATTTCAGGTACACTACAAATGTTCTGGCTGTACATGAGCTTAAAAAATATAGGAAACCTTATTTTGATGCACTTAACCTGAAGAGAAATGAAGGCAATTGAACTCTGTAGAGTAGCTACAGCCATGACTAGAAATTTCCCCTGGATATACATTTGTTCCCAAAATAATGCTGGGAACAAGTTATACGCAACCATTCTTTTCCCTGCAGGAAAATCAATGAGGTGAATGTTCTTGAAATAACATAGGCAGTACCAATGCTCAAAGTATGAAAGAGTTCATCACAGAAACCTAAGCATTTTACAGCACAGGTTTAAATAGCAGCAATCTTGCTGCCTCTTGCACTCGAATACAATGTCAAGACCGAGGTATATAAACCACATCTGGTCAGAGTAGTTAATAGTGTGAGATTGAATCAACACTCATCTCACATTAAATATACATCCTAGCCTCATCCACAGGAAACACATTTAATTCTATAGAGTAGTGATTTATTTTAAGATTAAAACTGTGGCAAGCATTTCCATACTATGCAGAGGCATGGTAAATACTGGATACAGGTTGAGAGAAATAACGTCTGAGACACCAGAACAGCAGAAGTGATCTTTTTAATTTGCTAAGGTCCACCAGAGGATGTTCCTTGAAATTCCTTAGTAACAAGGAAGTTATTTCAGGTCTCTAGAGTAAATTGCTTGATTCATTTGCATTACATTTACTGTCATATTCATGCTGAGAAGTACACATTTAGTTGGAAGGGAATAATTCATTAGATATAAGATAATTCTCAACTTCCAGAGATTTTATACAGAGAAAAGTCCAAATCCTGCTGATACTCAGGCAGAATATATATATACTAATATCTGTGTTTTGGCTAACAGCAGCAAAGATATTGGCTGTGTCCAATACCTCTACATCCAGTCCTGAAGTTTTCCAACTGAAACAGATATTGACTTATGCTTGGCAGTAGTGTGGATGACATGCTCTCAAGAAGGTCTGGCAAAGAGAGGTAAGACTTCATGCCAACAGCAGGAGAGGTTCATATCCATGAAGAGACTGCCCTACGAAGCAAAATCCAGATTCCTCAGTAGTAAAACAAGCGGGATCAGTTTAATCATGTGATCAACAGTGGTCCAGACTCTGGGCAGCTCCACAAAAAGTGGCACACCTGAGTATTACAAGCTGCGGGACAAAGACACTCAAGGCAAAAGCCTGCAGCATATGCCGGAATATAGTTCTAAATTGTGCTTGCAATGATAACACTTCAAGACAGTCTAGATCTCATTGCTGCATAAACACAAGAGCAGAAAGGCTATACACAGTATGATGCTTAAAATGTTAGGAAGTTAGGAGTTAATCTTTTTTCTTAACAATCGGAGTATTCACCTCTGTAAAGCCACTTGTAAATTTTTGTTTTTTCTTAAAATATCTATTTTTGAAGCTGCTGTGCACCACTGAGTGCCTGCCCTTTTTGACAACTTAACCACTCTCTTCAAGTTCCCAAACAGAAAAGAAGCCCTGTTTCAGGAATTAGTCAAATACTTAAAGGAACAGAACATCTGCGAACACCTAAATGGATGTTTTGCTGCAGTGCAGCCTGTCACACTGGGAGAGCTTGTTCAAGTCAGTATGCCATGACTGATGTAGGGTTTGATGATAAACAAGTCTAATGTTTACCTACCACTGGAAGAGGAGTTTCTTGAATGCTCTTCCCTTGTGTTTTAACTGAAAATTGATTTACTCTGTAGTTAACAGAAAAGAAGAAGCTGTTTGTGCCACTAAGGACTTCTGATCCCATGGCTTTATCACAGACAGTCCCGACACAGCCGGCAGAAGATGCATCCAGTACCTTGCATATGCAACTGACAGCATTAAGATCTAAGCAGTTCTGTTCATACATACCTTGTACTTTTAGAACCTTATTAGTTTTCTACGGTTATACACAAGCCAGAGTGACTACATTTGGTTTACAGGACAATAAACTTTAGGAATGCCAGACATAGCGTTGTCTGGCAACATTTGTTAGTTCAAATGCTCTGACAGACTTGTTCCTATTTCTTCCCTACCTTTTGAAAACAATACAGTTAAAACAAACAAACCAAAATTAAAAAAGAAATAGCTTTGTGACTGCATGCCAAGATTTTAGCCACTCACTTTCTGCCCACAGAGACAAAGTCAACCTTGTAAATAACCAGGCTCTAATCCAAAGCCAGAAATCAAGACTCATTTCATAAAATTTCTTTCCCCCAAAAATGTGACAGACTGTTCATGCTGGTGTGTACTGGAGAACAGGATTTCTCATGCTGGTGTGTACTGGAGATCAGGATTTCTCAGAAGGCTTTTTCCCCCTCTGGAAAGGGTTCTGCTTTTTCAAATGAGCCCAGACCATTAGCACTGTCTTTAGAAACCTTGTCTTTTCTTTCACAAGCTTCCGCATACTCTAGCTGGAACCGCTTTTGTGTGCATAATCTTATAAAAACAATGATGCTACCACTATCTATAATTCAAACAGTTAAGCTACTGCAATGAGGGGAGTATAATGACTCTGTGTGTTAAATCATATTTGCAGTTTGGGTACTGTCCTGCATAATATATATGAATGGTGCAATGTTTTGTCTGCCATAAATAGCAGCTTTTACTTTCTTTGTGATTCTACTATATCAGCCATGCACTAGAATAAACAACACACCATAAAAGAGCAGAAGGCACAGTTAAGATAGAATCATTATGCAAATAGGTTATGGCATGCTTTATATGAGAACAGCTTCCCTAAAGAGACCTAATGGGATGACTGACCTATAAAGCATTTAATTTGTTGTTAGCATTTCATTTAATTGTCTTTCAGTTCCTCTAGGAATAAAACTTTTAATTGTAAAAACTTCTAAATGACATAATGGTTGATTTCTCTTTCTGTAACTAACAGATTCCTCTCATAGTAAAAATGGCTTGCTGCAATTTCCAACTGTACCTTTTAAATCCTGGTATAACTCTGTTGAAAAAGGTAGGATGTCACACTTCAGCTGACAAAACTCTATTAAATGAATGTTATTCTAGAAATGTTAATGAGAGGCATGTTGAAGAAAGACTATATATCTTGATATACAGGTATACAACAGATGATCAATTTTTCTTACTTTTGACCTTTGAGTGGTAGACTTGGGATCCATAGTCCTACCAGAATTGATTACTGTGTGAAGGTTACATACAATGGGGGGTAAATAGCACATATAAATAAATCCTCATTTTCCAACTACTAAAGGAGATTTAAAATCACTAAAAAACCCCCTATGGCATCCAGTATTAATTATCAAGTCTAAGTAAAGGGATGATATAAATAACATTATGAAATGCAGTGGTTATTTCAACAAAAGCCTTCAGATGTGTTTACAATGATAAACTGAGTTTTTCATAGAGAGGCAAATTTTATGTCTCCAGAGCTAGGCCTGGAGGTGTCTCTTAGCATGTGATAAAGTAAAAGGCCATTACTGTTGGGAATCTGGTTTTAAAGTTTGGGCTTTTTTTGGGTGAGCGATGGGATGGCCGACACAATTTGCATTAATCCACTATACTTTTCTGATTGAGTTAAAATACCGGGACTTCCTTCAGAGAAATGAGGATGCAAACATTTTTTAGCCAACACATCACTTGGGGTATCCAAGTGAAATGGAACCAGCTGCAGTGCCTCCCTGTGCTCTGGGAAAAAGAAAAATTCATTGCAAGAAAAAACCAGCATTGGAATAAGTTACAGAGAAGTGGTGGAATCTCCCTCACTGGAAATATTCTAGCCTCAGCTTGACAGGGGTAACCTTTCAACAGAAGGTTGGACCAGATGGTCTCCAATCCCAACCTAGATTTTTCTACGATTCTAAAAATGTCTGGGATGCTGCTATGACATTTCTTCCTAACCAGCCTTTTTTAAAAACTTCAAATCTTGCCTGAAATTTATACTTCATTTTGCAGCCATTTATCATGTTAGTATTTTTTTTAATGAAAGAAACCTTCTTTTCTACAAATTGAATACATGAAACCTATTCAGTCATTAGTAAAATGTGTCTATAGGCCAAGTCTGCTGATGAGATACAACAAAGACAAGAACTGCTAACCAGCTATGGATTTGTGATAGATATATTTTAGTTCCTGCTCTGGAAGATAGTAAATCTAAACACAAATGTAGAGAGCAACGTATTTGAGAAGGTCAGAGGAAAAGATTTCAATTCTAAACTCAATCAAGAAAAGAAAAACCACTGTTTTTATAAAGGCTCTTCCAAATTCTGAAGTATTGCACTAAAATGAAAAGACACCTTTTTAGTGGGGATAGAAATACACATGATCCTTCCAGAAAGAAAGCTTTTAGTATTCTGTTGGCATTCTCCAGGAAGCTGCAGAGCTCTTGCATTTTCATTTAGATTCGTCCATCTTAACCTTTCTTCATGTCATCGCACCCTTAAGCAAAAGTATGTAGTGTATATTATTTTATCCATTAATCTCGCATTTCCAACATTACCATACCTCCAAATGATTCATTGTGCATAATTCTGAATTATTTTGCCCACCATAATGCCATGCTCAACAAGCAATTCAAAGTAATCAAATAAAAATGAAAAAGCCTAAACCACAGAGATATCTAAGGTTTATCATCCCACTATTCTCTAAACATATGAATGATTAAAAAACCTCCACAAACCCACACATTTCTGAATTCTGCAAACCCTCTCCACATTCTGGAATTATGTTGCTTTCAGAGATGCACATAAAAAACACACCCATTGCTGTATATGAGCTTATTGACAAGACTAGTTTAAGAAAGATGAGCTAAATTGAATTGAAAGGAAGAGACATTGAACTGATGATGCAGAGAAATTTAGAGTTCACAACAAAGGGTGAAAATGGGTGAAATTACTTGGAGATGATACAAAAGTAGTAACAGGTCTCAACACATGACATATGCAACTGCATATTCTTGTAACATTTCTGGATTCCAAGTGCTGAGAACAGAGCAATTCCTGTAGTATTCCTTTTTATACTACTTCGAGAATGTAACATTCGAGATAATTTTACCTAGAATTGTAGTTTCACTAAAAGTTTATGAAATGTGGTGTTTAGGACAGTTCCTGTTTAATCGCAAACCTGCCAATTTTCACTTGTGGCACTGTGAACACAATGGCTTAGTAAGCACTGGAGGGTAACCATTACTGATGTCAATCGTAACATTAAAATGATATATTTCTATTTTTTACAAACACAGAAAATATTAGCTGATTAAGCACATCATGGAGAAAGTAGAAGAGATGTTTACAAAAGTGCATTTGTATCCTGTTGGAATGTGCTGAGTCAATGCTGTCCACAGAGCTTTAACATTATCGACAATATTTTGCTCCTCAGTTTATATTATAAAACCTTATGCAATTCACAGTGAAATAAGCAGATAGTCACACTTGTTTAAGTCCTCTAATTCAGAAGTTTGTCCTCAGAAAGAAACTAAACTCAGCTCTGCACAGATTAATGCTCCTGAACTGATTTGTATTCGAGTCCCTTAGTGAAGCACCTGCTAAGTTTCTCCATATCACATGCATGTTAGGCCTTAGGGTTTTTAACTATAACAAATCCAAAGTAGATTTTCCAAACTTATTGCTACTGAGGCAGTTTTTCATTTCACAACAACTTCCTTTAAGATTTATGACCTTTAAAACATATTTGTCCTCCACTAATCATGGATGTTTGGAAATCTCTCTGATTGCTTTCCCCATGATTGCCATGATCCCCTCAGATAACACTGTTTATTTCAACTAAGATATCTATAATGTTGCAAAAAAACCCCATGGCCCAGTTTTGCCTGAAAAATTTAGCACAATCCTAATTTTACTTTCACAGCTTTAAATAAGTGATAGTTTTCAAGTTCATATCACTTCTGTTCGAGCAAAGGAAAGGACAGTGAGACTGAGAACTAAGCTCCTTTCCAGGTCACTGTCTGAATTACTTCTTGCCACTCAATATTACCCACTGAATTATTTCCATAACTTGATATTTTAGTCTGTATATTATTTGCTAAAAGTTAACCAGAATGAATGTTTCGTAACACAACAGGACCTTGCACTGTGTGTGTCAACAAACAGCGCCCAAACTATATGGCATTTGTGTTCATTTGGGAAGAAACAGATCTCTTGTGCAGTAACGGTAAAAGCTTCTTCACCAAGACATTCCTGTTAGGAGCTCATTTAAGACAGCATAATGAACTTACAAGGAACTCCAGCTCATGTAAAATCAAACCCAACCGACAAATGTAGCAGTGAAGTAACGCTACAATCATAACACAGATGGGTCATGTCTCACCATGCCATATCGGTTTTAAAATTTCACCTCTTGGAAGTTTATGCATAAACTACATGCAACCATCAGTCCATGGGACCATTTTTTTTTTACATCTTCCTCTAAGCAGTGCTCTCATAAATGACTTGGAAACCTGCCATTCATCCACGGTATTTTGTACATAATTGCAGGAGCACAGTTTCAGTCATAATCTCTAAACATATGCAAAATAAGAGTTTACAAAGGGAAAGAATTGCAGCATCAGTCCTGCAGGTCTTAAATTTACAGGCTTCAGCAGATGTTTAGGCTGCAACCTTTCAGAGATACACAGTTAGTGCCTTATGAAAGAATTATCCTGTGATCAAGGCTTCTTGAGACATGAATATAAGAAGAGCTATCACTACCATAAAAACCAACAAATCTACAAAATACTTACTATGAAGTACTATCACTATTAAATAGACCCTTCCTTCTTTGTTGCTATTATTACTGATTATTCCATTTTGAAGTGAAGGGACAGACATTCCTCATAGTCTGAGTATTCCACTTACAAGAGGATGCAGACACTTTGCACAAACACAAACACATCTGTATCTTACTTAGATCATGCAGAGGATGAATAAAGACTACATTAATGGCAAACAAAGTCTAGACTAACATGGTCTGAATAACTGATCAAAAAAAATCAAATGCCTTGGCAAGAATTTATTAATTATATTAATTAAATTACATTTCATTTTGCTGGCAAGGCACTGTATGAAGTTAACATGAAACCCCAGGCTTTAGAACAAATATTGTTAGAATCTGCTTATAATGGGCTAAATTCTAAGGTTACATTTCTGTGATTCTGAAGAAAAATCAGCTCTGACTCTGAGCTGTAGCCAGTATGCATAGCACTATTAAGGGCCCATAAAATAAATCACAAAATTTATTTTCTCTATTAGAAGAATGTAAAATGAAATGTTAACTTTCAGCCTTTTTCATATTAAGTCAGTGTATGGAAGAAGAATCAAAAAGCGTATAAGAACTGGAACTTCCTTGCCATATTTTGCTTTTAAGAAAGGAGAAGAAATAATAAAGGGGAAAATGTTAAAAACCAAATACTACTTTAATGGTCCGAAGATGAAAGGTTTAATAGATTTCTGTGGTTTTCCAAGTGTAGTTTAGCATTTAGAGAAGGGTAAAAAATTTTTTATAAATCAGGCTGAAATTTAGTACCCTGTGGATGCAGTTAAAAATATAAATTAATAACCTGAAATATAAGCCAAACATTTTGAAATCCAGTCATGTCTGAGTAGCAAATGAATTCACAAGTCTTTTAGGTTCCGCTTTTATGTACTCCCACATTTCAGTGAACCAAAAAAAGAGCATACCCCTTTTAACATGCTTTGGAAGTCTGCATTTATAAATACAGTGGGGCTTTCATATTCTACTATATAGAAAGGTTACAGTGCTGTACGTTTTAGCACTACAGTGATGCACTGGGTTCTTTTTATTGGTGCTATTATACAACAGGTTCACCTCCCCCTTTGCTTGTATAAAAGATGTTGATCTGAACAGTGCTTACTGTACAATTAATCAGATTTCACCACTGCAGTACCATACATTTCTATTACATCTGACTTTTGACGTCTCCAATTTGGCAAGACAATACAGCAAAATCTGTAAGATAGTCAGCTACCTCTGCCCTCATTCAGTACATCACCTAAACATGAGTGCAGAGTAAAAGCTCTTTTAAATTGTTGCCACTGATCACTACTCTGCAGTGGCAGGTGAACTGTGATTACATATACATAGTTTAATCAGAACTCACGGAGCAATTGCAGTGACCTGTGAGACACACTGTGACGGACAATATACAAATGTTGCATGCACCATCTCCAAGAATTATCTCTTCTTGTTACATTCTTAAAAATGCCGACTTTGAGATGGTAAAGCTATGCAGAAAAGCAGAAACACTTGGCAGATACAAAGAAAACAAGATAGAATGCTAGGAGTTAAAGCAAACTTCTGTGACCTCTTCTGCCCTTTCTGTGGGACTGGACGTTCTGATCACTTCTTTGCCACTACCTAAAAATGTAAAAGCTATATTGAGATGAGGCTAGAAGGGTGAAATATTAGCTGCAAAAATGACAATATTCTTTGTTGGTGATTTATTCTAGCTTCAGTTAATGTGTTTTCTTAAGCTTTCAGATACTGTCATCTTCATTCTAAATTGTTAAGTTTCAGACATGCAGCTATATTATTAAAAATTCCTTTTGATAGAATTAGACTATCATTACCAGGTAATGAGGAGAACATTACTGGCTTTGTGAGGAAATATGTCTTCCAGGATTTTCATCTAAATTAAACTTTGGTCTGACTTAAAAGAATAAATTGTCTCAGAAGTCTACCGTTTCCTTGGTGATACTCTTTATTCTTGTGTCATAATGCAAGTAAAAGAAACATTTGAAACTTTTCTAAGATTACTTTCCAATATTGCAAAATATGAAGATCACATAAAAATTGAATGACGCCAAATGAATGGAGAAGAGAGCATGCAATTATGACTAAAGTGGGATTAAATAGGTAAAGGTTAAGTGCAAGCATGACATGAGAGCGGGGAAAAAAGGAAAGGAAAAATTTCACTGTGCTTTTCATAACTCATAGAGACAAGTTCTTTAAGTCACAGATATTTTGTGTGGATCATCTGTGTATATGCATAGAGCAATAGAGAGTTCTGTCAAGTTGCAAAGAGAATCAACTGACTGTTTTAAATTACAGAAATTACTAATAACATGGAAGGTAGAAATATAATTTTTTTAATTAGATATTAAAGAAAGTTATTTCTGCGTAAGAAAATACAGCTTTGTTGGGGTGTATGTCCCATCCCCGAGATTCACATTCTCTTTCTCTCTCTTTCCACGCTGTACAGAATGTTTTTAAATATATGTGTGTATACACATAGGAACAGAAGAGCAAATGGCAATACTACAGTAGGAGTTTGTGGAATCCAAATACAGATACGTACTAATTTGATTTTCTTCTTCAAAGAGAACTAATTTATTATCTGGAATTCATAATAAATAAAACAACTACAGAGTCACTACCTTGTAGAAAAGTTGTACGCCAACAGAATACATGAAGAACAGAATCAATTATCTGACAGCAAGAAATCCAATCCAAAGAACTTCATATACCTACTGCCTGTTCAAAGTGGATAAAAATTATATGAAAATCTAATAATGTTCCAGAGAGTCAGGAGGGAACAAATGAAATCAAGCAGTTTGTCCAGAATACATTCTGTTATATAAAAGAACTGATGCAAATATAGCAGTGGGGAGCTTTCAAAGCAGTTCGATCTGAAAAACACTGATATCTTTAAAGAAAGAACTCATTTCAATAGTCATACTGACTAAAATCAATGACAACAGAATGTCTTTGAAGAGAAGCACCTGGGTTTACCTTTGAGAACACTAATAAGTGTGTGTGCTCACTTCCTTTGTATTCTGAGAAATTTTCAGAAGCAGAACTCCTGAAAGCACGTATTTATTCTAGGGCAGTGTATTGCTGTTTTTTCAAGACAGTTGGTCAGGTGAGGTCACCATTTCGTAATTGAGAGTCATTATGATCAGAGATAGCTAGCTCTTTAAGGATCCACATGTAGAACCACTCTTCATGGGGCGGATGATTCTCTATCACATTGACATTATTTTATAATGATGTGTTACAATTTCAATCAGGAAAGGTCAGAGCTGGCACTAAAAGAACAGTGATTTATTATGCAGAGGAAGACCACACTGCAACCCATAAAGCATTCAGTGCTACCATTAAGACAAAAACTACAGTCGGAATAGTACCAATACTAATGTCTGAGGGTATTTAGCTGCTGCCATTTATTTAACAATTTAAAAACTACAGTTCTGTGCTTTTTTATTCCCTCCTAAAGTAATAAATAATAATTTGATTAATAACAGCCACAATGTCCAACCTTGATTCCCCCCTTCCCCCCCCCCCCCCCCCCCCCCCAGCCTGGTACTCTTTCAAGTATTAATGAAATACCAAAGTTTTTTTGTTAGAAGAGGGCAGAGAGACAGAAAATTTGCTAAGCATACATGACTATTATACTGCAAACTCCATTAAGTACATCCTACTTTTTAAATTTCATGTTGACTTGTTAAGAAATCTGAGAAGACAGATAAACCCTGATAAATCTGTTACAGAAGAATAGCTCAATCAACATTCTAAGAGAGGTACTCACTTGTCTGGAAACATACATACCTAATTAGGAATCTAATTTTGGATCAAATCCTGTGCAACTGTGTGGGCAGCCATAATAATGGCATAGCCAAGAAAGCAAGGTGCAGTCACAGTGACTGAAATTGCAATAGGAGATGATGTACCTCAGCACTCTCTGTTAATGAGGAAAGTGCATTTGTGGGCTGTTGGCTTGTGTGAGGACTCAAGGTCACTATCTAGACAGAACACTGATTTCTTTCAGAAGAACTCTTACACCATGAGGTAAAATAAAAAAAAAGTTAGGATCTATGCCAGACTTGCCCACAGGTGAACTTGGACTTTGCATTCATTGCAGCAGGAAAAATGGCTGCAGCTGGACTAAAACGTGTGTATTGCCTTGCTTCTTCAATGCATTTACAGAACATTCTTTCCAAATATAGCGTGAAGAATAATAGGAAATAGTGAAAAAGGGTACGGCTAATGTAGATGGAAGTTCTCTGATTGTCTTTACCCCATCACCCCAGAACACCTCCCATATTCCAAGGACTGTTTATTAATTTTCAGCTCACTTTGCCAATGCAATAAATGCTTCATTTAAATAGTACTGATTTAGCAAAATACTTAGCTGAGCTCTAACCAGTGGTTTCCCACTCAAAAAGCATACCTTAATAATACCTTTTATTCCTATGCATAAACTACTTCAAACACCGTTTACAATCAAAACCAGAATTTTCATTCTAATTTCATCTTCAATTAATGCAACATATTATTGCACAGCATGTATTAAAGTACTGACTTCTAATTCTTATCAGCGTCATTAGGACATTCCTTAAAGTCACATGTCCACCTTCAGTAACAGTATTATCATAAGTGCTAGCAGAAATATCTTTAAAAATAGAAGCCAATCCTAAATGACAAAATCAAACATAAGAATATTTAAATTTTCTCCAAATTCCATTTATGGACCAAAAAGCCAGTGTTACATTACTTTAGTTATTCTTGAGGAGTGGGAAAGCAAACAAGCAAGGCAGGATGTCTCTGAAGTTATCTGGAGCCTGGAAAACTTGAGACCATGGAAGAAGTGAAGAAAGGGTCTCAGGCTTTAAAAGACTAAGAGACTTCTGTGGAGCCAAGAGGTCTGAATATAGGTAAGACAGACGCAAGCAAACCAAGCCTCTAAGGAGTTAATATATTGTTACAAAATTTCAGTATCTGAAACTAATTTAATCATTATTTCCACTGTGGAAAACTGAGTTACAGGTGCCCCTCATACTTCAAAATTGTTATTTTCAAATGGTAAATAATAGCTTCCAAATAGTTTGGACCATATTAATCATGTGGAAAATCATCACAGGTTAAGACACAAGAAGTACTGCCTGAATATGCTAATATGCATCTTCATTAAGTAAGGTCAGAAAGTGCATCTGTGCCAGAAACCAGAATAGAATAGTTATGTGCCAATCTAAATTGTGAGATCATTGTCCTCTCTTCTCTTGCTGGAGACAGTTTTATTTATTTATTTTAATTTAACCAAATGACAATTTCTGTAAGCAATCACTGCTATTTTCTGTCTTTAAACAGAAATAGTGATGTTTCTTTGAAATTAATAAAGCCTTCTGGTGAGCGCTGCACACTGGTGAAACAAATACAGTTTGCAAGCAGAAGTTATACTATTTGGAAACTCAATAGAAGGAAGAAAATGAGAATGTAATAAATTTGAGTAGTTTAAATAATGTGTGACCTAATATACTCCTTTAAAATATTAACATTTCAAATTATGAAGGATTCCTTTTATATCTGATATATGAGATGCTTCAGCAATTTCCATTATATCTATGATAGCTGCTTCTGAATTGCTGATCCTGACAACTTTACTGAATTGACTGTAAATCTGGAGAAAATGTACCCCAAAAACCAGCTGGCTACATAAGGGAAAATCCACAAAATTGTTGAAAGATCCTAAAATAGATGCTAAAAGCTTATGTATGATTAAAATATGTATGCCAAAAATATATATTACTCATTACATGTAGTAAAGACAAGGTAAGTAGGTTATGAATTCACATCTTACATTACAATACAGTATTTATGGTTAAGCTGCCTTATTTCTAGCATGGTAACTTCAAAATCCATCAAGCTTTATAATTATGCCTAAAGCAGAGAGATCAGAGAGAAAAAAGCCCAAAACTGTTCCATATTTAAGAAATAAGACCCTCTAAAAGCAACACTTGTTGAACTCCATGTGTTTGAATTATAAAAAAGAAAAAAATAGAGTAGTAAAGACAAAACCCTCATCCAATCACCAGAATGTACAAAGAGGTCGTGGTTTAAGCCCAGTCAGCAACTCAGCCATGCAGCTGCTCACTCACTCCTCCCCCCCCCCCCCCCCCCCCTTCCTCCCACCTGCTCCCGGAGGGATGGGGAAGAGAATCAAAAGAATGTAACTCCCACACGTTGAGATAACAGTCCAGTAACTGAGGTATAACACAAACCACTGCTGCTGCCACCAATTAATAATAATGATAAGGAAATAACAAGGGAAGAGAATACAACCATTCACCACCCACCGACCAATACCCAGCCTGACCCGAGCAGTGATCTAACTCTTCCGGGTAACTGCCCCCAGTTTATATAGGGGGCAAGATGTGATGTGGTACAGAATACCTCTTTGGTCAGTTTGGGTCAAGTGTCCTGTCTCTGCTTCCTCCCGGCTTCCCCTCCTCCCTGGCAGAGCATGAGGCTGAGAAAGTCCTTGGTCAGAGTAAACATTACTGAGCAGCAACTGAAACCATCGGTGTTATCAGCGCTGTTCCCAGGCTGAAAGTCAAAACCACAGCACTGCACCAGCTACTAAGAAGGAGATAAATTGTGGAGGCATTTCTTTCAGCTAATGGACATGTGAGCAATCCAGCCTTTGACTTAGCTTCACTCTAGCAGTGGGTAACAGGTTTTGTGAGGCGTTGCAGGTCGACGAAAGGGTTAACAGAGGGACTGAGCCGGACACCGCGGAGCCGGATCAGGTTACCACCGAGAAAACCCTGCTTGCAAGCCGGAGCCTGCTGCTGCGGACACTTTAAACCGCAACCAATCGTTAAACTGTTGCTAGCATTCGCCGGGGTGAAGTTAACCAATCCAGTGTTATCGAATGTTCTAGTGTTCTGAAACTTTTCTATATAAGACATGCTTGCGCACATTAAACTGTTCAGCATGATCATATTGGTCAGTGGTACGTTGTTCCTTATCCCCCGCGACAAGTGGCGCCTGAACAGGGACCCTCAGATCTGCCTCCTGAGAGCTGCTTCGGTGGTGAAGATCAGCGCAGACCTGACGGGTGGGAAGCCGACCGAAATGCAGCCGGCAGCAGCCCTGCCGATGTAGATGAAGCACGCGTGCCGCAGAAGAAGAGAGTCTCTGCGAAAAAGGTCCACTTCAATAAGGCAAGTGGCGGTCGGGGAGGAATGGGGGCGGCTCAGACAAAAGAAGAGATAGCTTTCCTTCATCTCCTCCAATGCATCCTCTCTAGGAGAGGGATTAAATATGAAGAAGATATACTTAAAGGACTACTCCAATGGAGTAAGGAAAAGGGGCTATTTAGCGGGGTTGGAGCGGTGCTTGAAATATCCACATGGGAGGAGATAGGCACCCGGCTCTGGGACACTATAACTGATGGGGGGAAGGCAGCGCGTGAGGCTCAAAAATACTGCATGCTGTGGAAGCTTATCCGAGGGACTTCGCGAGATATGAAATCAGAGAGAGCTGCAGCTGCTTCAGCGGCTGAAGCCTTGTCCCCGGTAGTGCCATCCGTGCCTCTGCCTGAGCCTCCAGCCCTCCCTGCCTCCCAACTACCCGCGGGGCCCCTGACTTTGGGTTCCAAGAACCCCACTTGGAATCCCTTCGATCATTATGCCGGGGGGAGGACTCACCCAAAAATTGCAAAGGCAGTCAAGAAGGGTTTTCTATCCCGGCCCAGTGAGGAGGGACCAAAACCCGATATTGTTACTGATCCTGACAATGCTGAACCTTGCTGCCAGGTGAAGGCATCCACAGATTATAGGCCTGGCGCATCAGAATATTCCCTTACCTCCACCCCAAACCGCTCCCCCATTGACCTTAATGTTTCTACCCTGGAGGAAACAGAGCAACCGAGAGAACAGAATGACTCAACGAAAGAATTATTGCAGGAGGTTATAGAGAAACTCATGGCGGTGACTCAAAAGGAAGAATTGGGATCGTTCGTGCACAAGGGAGCTGGTGCCTCTCCTGCTCCTGCGGCTTCGGTGCTAGCTCCCCCACTGCACTTGTTTAATTCCTCTGGTCAAGATTCTGGTGGAGTGTCAAAAAGGTGGAAGGGAGTTATCAGAGACGCTATCCTAGAAGGGAGTTTTGTTCCACAAGCCTTTCCAGTGTCGGTTACACCACAGGGCACCAACCAGTGGGAAGCAATTGATTGGAAGCTATTAGAAAAAGCTCGGACAGCTGTGACTCAATATGGGCTACACTCTCAAATGCCTCGGCAAATCATAACATACATCTTACAATCAGACCTCCCGGTCCCCCATGATACTAACCAGGTAGCCAGTATTTTGCTGACGCCATGGCAGAAACTGATCTTTGACCGTAATTGGCAGAGACTGTGTGATATTGAACAAGCAAAACCTAGACAACAAGGGGACCCCCTTCGTGGAGTCCAATCACAGATGCTAACAGGATCAGGGCCATGGGCACAAGCCAATCTCCAAGTGGACTTTTCCAATGAGATCAAGGCATTCGGTGGATACCGGCTCGTTGGATACGGCGCTGGCAAGATTCAGCAGAAAATAACTCGTCTGCACCGGAAGATGTCAGCGATGATCAAGAATCTGTTAGCGGTTAAGCTGCTAATTTTGCTGTTTGTATATAGTTCTGTATCTCTGTTACACGAAATCAATCCTAGAAAGAATTTGTGGGTAACATGGGCCAGTGAGAGTGGGGTGTCAGAATTTTGTCTTGCTATGGCATCAGTCACAGATCATTTCAAACATGTTTAATAGAAATATTTGGGTATGAGAATAGCCTTTAAGATACACAGGCTTACTCACAAGCCTGGGTTGACGCAGGGTCATGGCTGTGAGGATTTTGAAGGTATATGTTGTATGAATCTATCTGATCATAGCCAAAGCATTCACAAACAGTTGGCCTATCTAAGGGAACACTCTCAAAAAATCCAACAGGATGTGAATCCGTTGGATAACTGGCTCCGTAATGTTTTTTCAGGATGGGGAATAGGGACTTGGATTCAAAATTGGATAATTATTGCTTTGAAGGTTTTAGGCATTATATTATTAATTTTGCTTGCATGCACCATTGTGTTTACGTTGTTGAAAAGGTTTGTAAACAGAATGCTGAGTCAAATCTGGATTGCTCAAAAACAAGAAGAGGGTATTGTGGAGGCATTTCTTTCAGCTAATGGACATGTGAGCAATCCAGCCTTTGACTTAGCTTCACTCTAGCAGTGGGTAACAGGCTTTGTGAGGCGTTGCAGGTCGACGAAAGGGTTAACAGAGGGACTGAGCCGGACGCCGCGGAGCCGGATCAGGTTACCACCGAGAAAACCCTGCTTGCAAGCCGGAGCCTGCTGCTGCGGACACTTTAAACCGCAACCAATCGTTAAACTGTTGCTAGCATTCGCCGGGGTGAAGTTAACCAATCCAGTGTTATCGAATGTTCTAGTGTTCTGAAACTTTTCTATATAAGACATGCTTGCACACATTAAACTGTTCAGCGTGATCATATTGGTCAGTGGTACGTTGTTCCTTATTCCCCGCGACAATAAATGACTGCTACTGTTGAACCCAGGGCAAAAGCACTTCACGAATCTCTCCAACAGTTGTTCTTTTACTGTAAAAATTATCTGTAAAAATGTCTGAACTCGTTTTGACTACCAAAAAGTTAATTTTTGTGACTGTCAAAGCTATATGTTTACAGAAGAGTAGAAAGACTTAACAGGCGGCTCTGAGGCCAGAAATGCATGGATCGCTCAAACCTGGTATTAACTTGGATAGCCTCATTATTCTCATTGAACTTGGGCTCAAAACATAACTGATTACTGCGATGCATTTGGAATATCTTCTTCATGAATAATCTACGTCTGCTTTGTAAGTACTAATTTCTTTTCTTGTGCTTTTTATTTTTATGGCTAATATCCGCTATCCAGAAGGTCCTTTGTAAGTCATAATTTGGCGTACCATCAAGAAAGAGCTCTCTTTGAAAATTAATTCCATCTTATCTTTTTGATGTCTACTACCCCCTACGTCATCTGTTTTTTTTAGTAAATACTGAAGAGATGTTGCCACTTTCTGTAAATTGGTGCTTCCTTGTTTGTATTGCAGTTCAGAGAGATTTTGAAGCTTTGACTTCAGATTCCAAAGCTCCTTCACATTAAGCTCTTTGGCACTTAAATCTTGTTGACTCCACTAATTAGTTTCAGCAATTTCTGAGTTTGCTCTTTTGGAATTAGAAACCTTAGTAACCTGGTTTCATTTATACTTCTATTTAATTGAACAAGTATCAGTTCATGCTCACTTATTCCAAGATCATTCTCTTTGACCAGTTAATAGTATGCCCTCCCATTGGTTCACTGACTATTGAGAGTGAAGGAATCTAATGGCTAATACATCTGACAGTACGAAGTTTCTCTCAGTATTGGCAGCACTTGCTCAAGTCGATATGTCTAAGTGTAATGTCTACTGTAATGACACAGATCTCAGCAGAATTCCTCTTGCCATAACATTAACAATCTCCGCATCTATTGAAATCTGCCCATGGAAACTGGAGCAGAACAAAACACTGACTTAAAGAATGTTTTCTCACACTCTTTCTCAATGTGATTTTCTGATTCTTACCCTGTATTGTTCAGAGATGCTCTATCCCTCTGATCATTTTTTGTTATTTCTCACATAATTCTCTTTGCATTAGTATTCAATGGTTATTTGTGCTATTTTTCTAGTCTTTTATTTGATTGAACAACATTAATTAACCCTTCTAATTAAAAGCTCATAGTTAGAGCCAGAACCAAATATAATGTAAGAATTGTTGCACAGCTTTAGAAGACAACAGATTTGGAAACCGTAGAATTATTCTTGTAGTGAGTTTTGCTCAAAATGGGTAAGTACTTGGGATGAGGACTGCACAAAGACACTGGGGAGCTGGACTTGACATTGACTGGCTCAGTTTCTTTTCAACTCAAAATGCATTCTCAAACACTTGCCAAGATTCAGTTTCCATCCAATTGCAAGCATGTCATCACAAGCAATTTGATTTTAATCACTATTTCAAACAACAACAACAAAAAGATCACATTTTCAAAATCAAGCACATTCCTTTTAAGCAGCACTCTAGAAGATCAGACCTTCTGATACAGTAAATTAACAACCAGCTTTTCAACCCTTCACAAAACTGAAAATATATCTTCCAATTTTAATGCTATTTCATTTTCAATCCTCAACTTTAAGAACATGTCATCTTGCATGAGCATGACAGCAGCAGAGATTTGCAGGAATTTCTCTCTGTTTTGAATTGAAGATTTTACTTAATTACAGTCCACAGCACATAACAAATAAGTAAATTAATGTTTCAAACATGCCATGAGCACCACTAACAGAGGAATAGAATTTAATAACTCATGGTGCAGTTAACTTCAGCTAAGTTAACTTTAACAGCTTTATCATGGATGAAGTCTGTTAAACAGACCAGTGAATCCTATGTTTGAACTTCAGAAGCAAGCAGTAAACATATGAAGTTCACTGTACCTGGGTAAATTCATGGCACACATCCAAAACTGCCTTTTATTGTGCTGACAAACACATGTATTTTCACAATGAAAATGAAAATTTTCTGAAGCCAAGTATTTGTCACTATGACAGACCAGAACTGTGTTCAAACCCTAAAGATACCAGATAATTTACAGAGAATATTTAATAGATTTTTAATTTTTTTTGCATCAAAAATAGCATGGAATGGATGAGGAAAAAGGTTATTAATTTTTTTAGAGTTTACTTCTGCAATTTGCTTGATTTTTGTATTGGCAGAATAATCACCTATCCTTCAACCTCGAAATACTTACGACAGCACAGATCTTACCTGAAAAGCTGATGAAAACAATCATTTCAAAGTAGAATGTTATTTTGCGCTTATGTAACTGCAGTGTGCTCTCTATTACTACTTTTATTTAAATCCTCCAGCATTTCAGCATCTTAAGACCAGAGCTGTGCAGAAGACTGCTGTCTCCACATCTTTACACCCCAAAATATCACCGTCCAAAACCAAAGGGTGATTTGTCCCCACAATCATTCCAAACATCACACGGAAAAACAAAGCCTGTTCTATAAATCTGAAAAACTATCTGTATGCTGGGACTGCCCTGTTTTCAATCCTGCTCTCCAGCTTCCAGCCTGCTACTTCTGCTCTCTATTTAATCCTTTTCCTCTTTTAACTGAACAACTTTAGCAGGGTTTCAACTCAGTTGTTCACACTAATTCAATCCTGGCTTAATATTACACAAAATACCAAATTTATATGTGCCAGACAGAGAGAGCAATAAACGAGTGGCAGAGAATTTGTGAGAACTACCTCATTGATACATTTGATTTTACAAGCTTAAAAGCCTCCAGCACTCTGTAACAATGTTGTGCATAGCCTCTATGAAAACAAAATGAAAATAGCATGGATACTTTCATAGAACACTTATAACAGAAAACAAGCCTAAAGATGCAAACCTTGGCTAGAAGCAAAAAAGCTGATGTGGATTACCTTTGACTTCTCTTTCACTTCATTAGCAATACATGATACCATACGGTTTTGACAGGAAAATAAAAGGAATTAACAAAACAGTAACTGAAGACATGTTCCAACTTTAGATCCCAATTATAGCCCACATTGCTTAAAGCTAAGAAATGTGCAAACATCTAACACAAATGAAGAAGAGAAATGTAATGAAAAAGACAACATGACATGAGCAAATCGAAGCAGAAGCAGCTAATTAAACCTATACAACTGTAATGCAGAGGAGTTATTCAGAGAGGCAGGAATTAGTGATAAACTTGCAGCGCACTCATGCTGAAAGAAGATTTAAAATTAAACAACCTGCAAAGCACAAGATACATGTAGGTTGGGGGTTTTGCATAGCTAGCATTACATTTTCTTCCTCAGCTGTAACCTACTATGCCAGCCAGTCTACATACCACAGATTGCATTGGACAGGTTTGCCTCTGCTGCAGGGTTTCGATAAAAAGCTGTGTAGTGCACATTGTGAAATGCCTTTTTTCTTTGGAAATGATTAGTAACAACCAAGGATAAGTATATTTAAAAGGCAACGCTCATTTCACTTACTATGAGGGCTCATTCTATAATTAACATAATCTGCAGAACTTCCCACTTGACAGTAAGGTGTCTACTATTGATCTACAACCTAGCTATGAAATAAAACAGCCTGTACAGCAGAATGAACTTGACACCAGGAAACTAGGGACCTGACATGGCTCATGAATGCTGTTAGTTTTTGGCATATGGAGGGCAACCACAATGAAGTAACATGGTAATGAAGTTACAGAAATCAGTGGAGAGACACTGAGTTAACACATCACCACATTACCCCAGATGCTCCAGGAGTCCTGTCTTTTCATGAGTGATTCTCTAATCATGTACATCTACTTGTTCCCACTCCACAGTTTTGCAAATTTGTATGGAACTGAAAATCCTCTAGATTCATGGGGCTTGAGATTTACAGACGTCCTCTTCAGTGGTTTAAGATTTGCTGTGAAGTAATGACGAGTTGCACTCCTAGTCTATTGCCTGGAAGGACATTCTTTATATGGAGGATTTTCTGCAAGATGCTAAGGTTTTAAAAGTAGTCTGTAACATGCTCTCCTTTATGTATGTCCACAGCAGTTAAATAAACTGATAATATCATGTTAATGATGATGCTGAAATGCGGCTTAATCAGAACAGCTTTGTGTTTTCCACACAAATGTCAAACCTCTATAATCTATGCCTTTGGATACTCTGCACCTGCTTTCCCACCATCACAGACAAATATTTTTGTAAGAATTTGTAATAAACTGGTTTTTAGATGAAGTGAAAATCCATACTTGACTCCCAGGCTTCACTGACTAGAGAGATATGACCTTCTCCCCTTTTTCTTTCCACAGTATTTCTCTATTTGGCGAAACAAAAGATTGAGCAAAATAGGAAAACAATCTCTTCTGTAATTCATTGTTGTGCAACTCAGTGAGCCTGAGAAAGCATGTTGGATTGAACTCCCCTCACATATAACAACGTCTGTATTTACAATGTAGTTTTAACTCCTAAAATATCATTAAGTTGCCTGTAAATTTCCTTTTCTTTGAATGCTGATTTCCTTCAAAAGAGATTTAGAGGCAGCACTGACAAATGCTATGAGAAGTCTTAGAATATCTCAAAACACAATCGCCGATAGTATTTATGTACTTGAAAGGATAATTCTGGCAAAGTCCTCTAAGTCAGTGTAATTAAAATATAATAAATCTTCAGAACTGTTTTCTTGTGGGCCATTTAAACCCATCAGTGGCCCTACTATGAGACCCTACCACTTGCAAGTTCTCTCAGTTATTACCTTTCTGAAATGAAGTAAATCCCAGGTCTCATTTCCCTACATGCAATAGAACACAGCCTGGAAAAAGAAAAGAAGAAAGTCCATTTTAAGAGCTCACGAATCACAAACTGGGTGTCTGCAGGTTATGAATATTTAATGTACAGAACCCCACTGAATTCCAAAGTTTAAAACACTCAGGCATTTGGACATCTGTAAAACCAACTGAACCTAACAGCAATTTTTCAAATTACTTATTAATTTATAAGTAGTCAACTTTCACTCTGGCATAAGAGAAAATAACAAAAAAAGGACAAATTTTGAATTAATAATTTAGAAATTTTATGACACTGCTTAGCAAATTAATTGCAACGACTTGCATTTCTTGCCTTTTTCTGCAGAGCCTTTCATGTGTTTTGACAATTTCTTGTCATCAGTGCCTTGTTTTTAAAGCTGCCTCTAGAGAAAGCTTACTAATGAAAAACAATGAACTACTTTTTCCCTCAATGTCTACGAGTTTCTCACAATAAAACTAAATTGTTCCTCCTAATCTGAGTTGTTATACACTATCTTTGTAAGAACAGATGCTTCCGTTATTTCCCAGTGATCACTTCTGCTGATCTAAGTTTACTTTGTTCTTTGCTACTTATCACGGTTACTAAAGAATTCATCAAAAAATTTTCATTTAAGCCACTGAAAACACCAAAATAGTCCTTAAAGCTTTCCCCATATGCTTGAAAGAGTCCTATCTGTGAGAGATGATCTCAGTTTTTCATTGTAGATTTCTTCCTATGCTTTGTACTGTATTTGATTTGCCTGCTATCCCTACTAACAGTCAGTGAAGCAGTGTGTTTATGCTTGAAAAATAACATCAACTCAAGGATTTGCCAGAAAATGCCTACTAATATCCTAGGTAAGTATCAAAACTCCCGTTTGCTCAATTAATATTGATACTGCTGCTGAAGGCTGCATTTCGCTATTCATATTAGCTTTTCAGAATACTTTAGGAGCAACAAGCATCTTAGAATGGGTTTTTTGACATAAACAATGCTGAGATATTATAGAAATATATCAAACAGCAATGTCTGCAGTTTGTGTCTTTTTTAGATAATAGCCACAGATGTCTGAAATATTACACAGATTTGGAAATTAAACATTCAGATAAGGCAAAGAATAGCACTGACAACCAAAACAGCCTGAATCAAACATAGGACTGATATTCTTGACTTGGACAGAGAAGGCTAGATCACAGAAAGAGACAGGTACTTGATTTTTCTTTTATCCATTGCTTTTAACAGTCAATCCCTTTGTAACTCTATGGTGGCATCTGTAAATGAGAAAAATCATATAGCTCGAAGGGACTTTCAAAGGTCATCTCTTCCCTTCCTCATTACCGGTGTTTCTCTAACCTTTTCCTAAATGTTGCCAGAAATGGTCAGCAAACTATACCAGTGCTTCAGCATCTTTACCACTAACAAAGTTTTCTTCATATCAAATCTGAATCTCTTTTACTGCAGTTAAGCCCCATTATATTTTATCTATGCTGGATAAACACGATAAATAGCTTATTTCTGTTTTCATAGAAAATATCCAACATTACTTTTCCCATTTGAAAATTCTTATCACATTCCTGCTTCATCTTATCGTCTTTAGCCTTAATAATCACAGCTCCTTTAATCTTTCCTTCTGTTGTGTCTCCTACCATTCTTGCTATTTCCTTTTGACTCACCAAAATGATTCTTGGGGTGCCAAATGTGGGAAGAGACCTTGAGCTGATCCCCTGTGACAGCTGAGTGCAGGAAAAAGGTTGCTTTTTGCATCCAACAAAACACAAATTCATACTCTTATGGGCCACAGTACAGGTTGTCTTGCTGGTAATAACGTGCCATAACTAATTGTGTTTAGCTTGCAAGTCATAAGCAGTTTTCAGGCTCTTCACCCAAAAACCTGCTATCTAGACAATTTTTCTTATCCCAGTGGAAGATCATCTTTTAACAGATTACATCACGTTCATTTTGAACTATGTCCCTGACTTACTTGCAGTTTCTTCCAGCCTTATGTAATGCACAAAATGAGTATGTGTATTCACTACTCTATCTTCCAGTCACCTATGATGATATTGAGTAACAGGGCTCAGGGTAACCCCATTCAGCTTCCACTTCTATTTTGACAGCTGGTAACTCCTCTCTAAATGGTGTTTCCTCTTCAGTTTAAACTTCATTATTTACAAGACTTTGATCAATCACAGAGAAGCACTTTTCAGCCAATGATGTGTGGAAAATATCATTTAGCATTATAATGCAGAAAAATCAGTACCTTGAAATTGTAGCAACTGGGGGGTGGGGGGGAATGGATGGTGGGAAATAAAAGGGCAAAGATGGTCTAACCTTACATTAGTCTCTTCTGGACTGCCGCATGCAGTACAGGGCTCACCAGTAAAAGAGAGACTTGGGCGTACTGGTGGGAGTCCAGCATAGGACCATGAAGTGATTAAGAGACTAAAACGTCTCTCATACAAATTGAGCTTAACAGAACTGGAACTGTTCAAGGAGACAAGGCTAGGGGGGGAATCATATGAATGTGTATAAACACCTGATGGTAGTAAAGATGATGAAGCCAGACCCTTCCCAGTGGTATCATAGAATCATAGAATCATAGAATAGTAAGGATTGGAAAGGACCTCAAGATCATCAAGTTCCAACCCCCCTGCCATGGCCAGGGACACCTCCCACTAAACCATGTCATCCAAGGCTATGTCCAACCCCACCTTGAATGCCGCCAGGGATGAAGCATTCACAACTTCCCTGGGCAACCCATTCCAGGGCCCCACCACCCTCACAGTAAAGAATTTCTTCCTCAGATCCAATCTAAACTTCTCCTCTTTAAGTTTAAACCCATTACCCCTTGTCCTCTCACTACAGTCCCTAATGAAGAGTCCCTCCCCAGCATCCCTATAGGCCCCCTTCAGGTACTGGAAGGCTGCTATGAGGTCTCCATGCAGCCTTCTCTTCTCCAGGCTCAACAGCCCCAATTTTCTCAGCCTATCTTCATACGAGAGGTGCTCCAGTCCCCTCATCATCCTCGTGGCCCTCCTCTGCACTTGTTCCAACAGTTCCATGTCCATTTATGTTGAGGACACCAGAACTGCACACAATACTCCAAGTGAGGTCTCACAAGAGCAGAGTAAAGGGGCAGGAGCACCTCCCTCGACCTGCTGGTCACACTCCTTTTGATGCAGCCCAAAATACGGTTGGCCTTCTGGGCTGCAAGCGCACACTGCCGGCTCATGTTCATTTTTTCATCAATCCACACCCCAAGTCCTTCTTCGCAGGGCTGCTCTGAATTTCCTCCCCGCCCAACCTGTAGCTGTGCCTGGCATTGCTCCGACCCAGGTGGAGGACCTTGCACTTGGCATGGTTAAACTTCATCAGGTTGGCATCAGCCCACCTCACAAGCGTGTCAAGGTCCCTCTGGATGGCATTCCTTCCCTCCAACTTATCAACCGAACCACACAGCTTGGTGTCATCGGCAAACTTGCTGAGGGCGCACTCAATCCCACTGTCCATGTCACCCACAAAGATGTTGAACAAGACCGGTCCCAACACCGATCCCTGGGAGACACCACTCGTTACTGGTCTCCAGCTGGACATTGAGCCACTGAGCACTACTCTTTGCGTGCGGCCATCCAGCCAGTTCTTTATCCACCGAGTGGTCCACCTATCAAATTGATGTCTCTCCAACTTAGAGACAAGGATGTCATGGGAGACAGTGTCAAAGGCTTTACACAAGTCCAGGTAGATGACATCAGCCGCTCTGCCCCTGTCCATCAGTTCCGTAGCCCCTTCAGAGAAGGTCACCAGATTGGTCAGGCAGGATTTCCCCTTAGTGAAGCCATGCTGGGTGTCCCCAAGCACCTTGTTGGTTTTCATGTGCCTCAGCATGCCTTCCAGGAGAATCCGCTCCAAGTTTTTGTCAGGCCCAGAGGTGAGACTGACTGGTCTGTAATTCCCTGGCTCATCCATTTTCCCCTTCTTAAAAATGGGGGTTATATTTCCCTTTTTCCAGTCATCGGGAACTTCACCTGACTGCCATGATTTTTCAAATATGATGGACAGTGGCTTAGCAGCTTCATTTGCCAGCTCCTTCAGGACCCGTGGATGGATTTTATCCGGTCCCATGGACTTGTATACATTCAGGTTCCTAAGGTGGTCCCGAACAAGATCCTCCCCCACAGTGGGCCCAGGGTCCCCACCCTCACCGTCCCCGCGTCTGCCTTCCAAGACTTGAGTGGTATCCAAGGACAAGAGGCAATGGGCACAAACTGAAACTTAGGAAATTGAATATCAGCTTTTTGCTTTGTTACCGTGAGAGTAGTCAAACATGGCAACAGGTTGCCCAGAGAGCCCATGAAGTTGCCATCCTTCCAGATCTACAAAATCCAACTGGACACAGCCCTGCACAACCTGCTCTAGGTGACTGCTTTCTGAGCAGGTGTTTTGGACTAGATGATCTCCAGTATTCAACTACTCTGTATTTCTTTTCTTGAATTCACACCTGGTTGATCATTTGCCTCTGAAATTGTGCCTCCCTTTTCCTAAAATAATGCGTTATGAGTATTTTTATTAATAATGAAATTATCAGAACCAACTTTTTTTTAACCTGAGTATAGTCAAAGACATTGCAATTGAAGACAACTGCAAAACTGTCAGTTGTTTGATAATCATTACTATTCATAATGAATGTTCTAGTCAGGTATCAGGTTTGACCCAGATACAAAAACCAAACCAAGACTGCCATTGTGACTAGCTGAGCAGTATAATATTAATTTTCATTATTAAGCAGCTTCTTCTTAATTCTTCTGAACTAAAAAAGCAAAACATTTTATATTCCTTTATATCCATCTACACTTTTTGCCAATTTGTTACAATTTATTCTTTAATAAGATGTACTTTGTTACCTTTATAATGTGTTGCAATAAAGACCCAACTAAAACTTTCAGCACCTGAAACAAACAACTATTCCTACGACCACACTTTATGCAAATTTGAGCAACAGCCTTTAGATTAGTGAAAAGGATTAAATTAATATTAGAGAATACTGACTATTTAGAATATGCCTAAAGGAGAGCCTTAGAGAACGCAGAAAGAGACACCGGCCAGAGAAGCACAGTAAGAACCAGGAGGTGGCTGTCACAGGCCTCTACAACAGACGGGTGGGCTAGCTGCAAGGGAAAAAGTAAGCATCAGACCACTGCCCTTGAGAGTCTGCATGCATTATCAGCTCCAGCACTTCCCCAGAACTTCCTCGGAGAAGGCCATTAGCAATCCAAATTTACCTTTAAAATTTGATTAATATAAATTGCACAGGCATACCTTTCTTAAACTAATCCTGGTATTTACCCCTGCTTTGAGTGGGAGGCTGAAGTGAGGGACTTCTACATGTCATCCCAACATATTTTTTTCGCCAATTCCAGCTACGTGATGCTATATAATCATCTATTGCTAAAATACTGAAGTCTGTGCTGTATTTGAGATAGTGTTTGCATCTTAGTGATTTTATGGTTCACTTCCATTTGTAAGCATCTTCATTGACATTAATATACATCTTACACTCTTTTTAAGATCTATTCTTCCATACCACATCTCATCAGGGCCATTATACTTAAATATAACATTATTTTTGTTTCAAAACTTTATAAAAAATTAAAAATCATGCATACTTTAAGATTTCTCCTTCTATTCATTTATTCCGGATGAAATAAGCAAGAATCATAATTTCAGGTCTTTTCGTTTCACTTTTCAAGGTATAATGCATCATTTTAAAAGGAAATATATCCCTGAAAGTTGCTGTTAAGCACCATAAAGTAGAGAAATAATATGTAGTTCCTTTGCAAGGTTTTTATCTTAACAGCATTACTAACTGTGACATTTATCCTGCTTAACCTCACCAAACGTACCCTAGGGAAATGTCAACAGAGTCTTATGGTTTTAATACAAATGAATTATCAAAGAGTTTGAATAATGTAATCACCTTAATGTATTCAGTTTTTATAATGAACATCTGTTATGGGGATAGAGAAGCAAAGTGACTGGTTAATGTAACAATTAAATAAACAATTAAATGTAAAAATTAATAAAACCAATTTTACAATTTTAACTACTTAGAGTAACAACCTGAAGTAACAGTCATTGGAATATTCCTTATATCCCTTATTTCTGTTGGATATAATTTTTCTTTGATGGAGTTCATACATGCTTTCTAGATGCTTGCTATGGATATAATCCTGTTTACAAAGACAGCTTGTTCCCTGGATAGAAATCTTCTCCCTTGAGTGATTCATATTTGTGTTTGTAAAGTTCCTGCCAAATCTCTTACTTTACATGCCTTTGCCAATAATCCTTTCGCAGTATATTTTCTGTCAACTCCATTTATTAAGAGGGTTGTTTTCTAACATCCTGCTAGCATACATTACAATAATTCTACTCTCATAGGAATATATTCTCTAATTACTGAGATGGTCTAACAAATGTCTCTGATATTTACTGCTATTTTATTTTATTCTGGCATTATACTTTATGACTTGAATATAAATTTTGGAAAATTGACATGAATAATACATCATTTTGCAGTCTGCATTCTTTTGAACTACATTTTATGCTTAATTCCAAGAAATAATGAATATTTCTTAAAGAAATCATGTCATCATTTATGACTCAGAAAATACATATCCTCAGTTTTATCTGAGCTCCTGAATGACATTTCACTCAATCTCCATGCTCTGAACCTGTTCATATACTGTAACTACCTTATTCTTTTGCTCCTAAAATGCAGAAATCTGAATATAATTTGAGCATATTTGTCAGCTTGTCATCACACATCCGTACAGACAGAACATTTTAGGTCTTTAGTATGCAAATCTGGCATACTGAAATTATACTCTCAGACATCATTTGCCTGGTTGGTTCAAGGCTTGATTCCTTCTGCTTTTGTCAGAATGGTATTCTCAGCTCCTGGTGTATTGACTAGGAATAAACAAAACGGTTATATCTGAATTTTGAAGGAAAACAGGTGATCTATACCCTTGAGGCTTACATATTAAACTCAGGTCTTCAGGGAGTTCTCTGCCTCCTCTCAGGATGCAAAACTTATAACCAGCACTAGAGTAATGTCCACCTCTTCATTTAGAAAGAATAAGTATGGCAATATATCTTAAAAATCTAGAGATGATAATGGTATTTTCTCTATGTAGAAGTATTGTAGCCAAAACACATTTGATACAGTACCAGGTTACCTGATTTAAATGTACATTTCTAGCTGTTCTAGAGAGCACTTTATACCATCCTAAAATTCTTCCCAGTGAAAGTATGACGCAAGAAAGTGAGGATTTCAGGAACCACAAGTAGGCAGAGTATGACAACTATTTCTGAAAAATCAGTAAGGCCCTTGGAAGTGAGGAATCCTGGCTCTGCTGGTTGCTCACCCTTCAACAGCCAAGGGAATAACTGTCTCGCGCATAACAACTCTGAAACCTGGGAGCATAGGCAAGCTTTCTCACAGGGAAAATCAGTCACTGCAGTCAAGAGCTACTGCAGAAGTTGCTGCTGTCAAAATCACAAGAACATATGCAGAATTTTCATTCTTGTGTTCACATTCATAATTACTAAGAATTGTGTAGAGCAACCAAAACAGATGCCTGTGACTCTGAACAAAACTCAGTTTGCTGTCTGTGGGTTTGATTGCTTAGTTGAGGATGCCCTCACCTGTCTGGCTGATTATGGTTTTCTTCTCACTTCACTGCCTGGTTACCACTATAAACCCTGAATTTTACTGCACTCCAGTTTTCTGCATACAATCTTTTTTTCCCTATACCCAGATTATGTCAAACTCATTTAGGAATGGTGACACTACAGTCATCCAGAGATCTGTATCTATTTCATGTGATGCAGGGGACAAGGTTATCAGGTCTTGTCTTAGCACAGCTGGTCTTTTCTTCCAGGTGATAAGAACCTGGAATAACTAGGCAGAAGATCTCACCTAAGGCAAGATGTAACAGCAGTATCTTGTATATGAAAAAAGACCAGAACTCAGGTAAATTTTTTGGAGTACCTGCAAGCACTAGCTGCTTGTTGTCTCCTCACATACAGGCAGAAACTGGAAGGATTACATTTCTTTCGCATAGAATCATAGAATAGCTAGGGTTGGAAAGGACCTCAAGATCATCGAGTTCCAACCCCCCTGCCATGGGCAGGGACACCTCCCACTAAACCATGCCATCCAAGGCTATGTCCAACCCCACCTTGAACGCCGCCAGGGATGAAGCATTCACAACTTCCCTGGGCAACCCATTCCAGGGCCTCACCACCCTCACAGTAAAGAATTTCTTCCTCAGATCCAATCTAAACCTCCCCTGTTTAAGTTTAAACCCATTACCCCTTGTCTTCTCACTACAGTCCCTAATGAAGAGTCCCTCCCCAGCATCCCTATAGGCCCCCTTCAGGTATTGGAAGGCTGCTATGAGGTCTCCAAGCAGCCTTCTCTTCTCCAGGCTCAACAGCCCCAATTTTCTCAGCCTATCTTCATACAAGAGGTGCTCCAGTCCCCTCATCATCATCGTGGCCCTCCTCTGCACTTGTTCCAACAGTTCCATGTCCTTTTTATGTTGAGGACACAGAACTGCACACAGTACTCCAAGTGAGGTCTCACAAGAGCAGAGTAGAGGGGCAGGAGCACCTCCCTCGACCTGCTGGTCACACTCCTTTTGATGCAGCCCAAAATACGGTTGGCCTTCTGGGCTGCAAGCGCACACTGCCGGCTCATGTTCATTTTTTCATCAATCCACACCCCAAGTCCTTCTTCGCAGGGCTGCTCTGAATTTCCTCCCCGCCCAACCTGTAGCTGTGCCTGGCATTGCTCCGACCCAGGTGGAGGACCTTGCACTTGGCATGGTTAAACTTCATCAGGTTGGCATCAGCCCACCTCACAAGCGTGTCAAGGTCCCTCTGGATGGCATTTCTTCCCTCCAACTTATCAACCGAACCACACAGCTTGGTGTCATCGGCAAACTTGCTGAGGGCGCACTCAATCCCACTGTCCATGTCACCCACAAAGATGTTGAACAAGACCGGTCCCAACACCGATCCCTGGGAGACACCACTCGTTACTGGTCTCCAGCTGGACATTGAGCCACTGAGCACTACTCTTTGCGTGCGGCCATCCAGCCAGCTCTTTATCCACCGAGTGGTCCACCTATCAAATTGATGTCTCTCCAACTTAGAGAGAAGGATGTCATGGGAGACAGTGTCAAAGGCTTTACATGTGTCGAGGTAAATGAGATCAACTGCTCTGCCCCTGTCCATCAGTTCCGTAGCCCCTTCAGAGAAGGTCACCAGATTGGTCAGGCAGGATTTCCCCTTAGTGAAGCCATGCTGGGTGTCCCCAAGCACCTTGTTGTTTTTCATGTGCCTCAACATGCCTTCCAGGAGAATCCGCTCCAAGATTTTGCCAGGCCCAGAGGTGAGGCTGACTGGTCTGTAATTCCCCGCTCATCCATTTTCCCCTATATTCTGCCCCAGTTATACTTTAAATGTGTGTTGTTAACTAAGCCTTGGTCTTTTAAAAAGAATTATCTTTAATTACCAGGTTCAGTCTTCTGCCCTCTAAAAATTGTCACTTCATTTGCATTGTTCTAATATTTGCTTACCTTTCTGGTTAAACAGAGCTTTTCATAAAGAAATTCTCAGTTGTACAGCAGGGTATTTCTAGCCAATTTCCTTAATACCTGAAGGACGCACATTTTCTGGACTTTCAGAAGTAAGTATTAACTTTTTTCTCTATATTTCCTCCTTTGATCTTAGTTATTTTACAAGGTCAGTTCTAAGCATAACTTCATAAATTTTCAGATACCTCCTCCAATTCCATTTTCTGTGTCCTTCAGTATTAGCAGTCAGAGGTAAATGATACCCCATCTCTTTTTCCATGCATTATGTTCCACTTCCTAACGATTTCACTGCTGTGTTCCCCAGAGCTTCATTTTTCATGCCAGAAACCAAGATTCCTTTGACATAAAACTACCTTTCCAAATCTCTCCTTTACATGGCTCCGTGAGTTACTCATTTTAATTTTCATTAATATTCCATTTATATGAACCAGCACATTAGATTTCAGTAATGCATAGAAAATCGCAACTGGTGTCACCCACTTTGCCTCTGCAGTTACTATTTCTGTTTGTTTCTTCTCTTTCCATACATCCATTTTAATACATGAACACAGTCTCAGATTTTCTTCTACTCTGATTTCTGTCTCAGAGCATGCCTTTCTGAGTAAACTGAAATCACCTGGCACATTTTAGCTCACATGCCATTCAAAGTCTGCTCCCCTTCATCATCCCCTCTCCCCCAGAACAGCTCTTGAAGGCATTATGTTCCCTGCAGACTATGTAATAGACTGCTATTCAGACAGGATTCATTGCTGACAGTGATAACTATTTGTCTAGGTCAGCTTTGTGTGCCTTTGTGCTTTGCTTTTCAAGTGAGGGCTTTAAAGGCAGAGGGGAAAGGATCTCCAAGATTTTGACAATGACAAGTATATTCATTAAAGATGAATGTCCTGGGTTCAGCAGCAGCAGTCATTTTTCTCTTTCTTGGTAGCTGGTGCAGCACTGTGTTTTTGATTTTGGGCCTGGGAACAGGGCTGATAACACCAGTGTTTTCAGTTACTGCTTGATGATGTTCAGACTGGCCAAGGACTTTGCGAGTCTCATGCTCTGCCAGGGAGGAGGGGAAGCGGGAGGAAGGAGAGACAGGACACCTGACCCAGACTAACCAAAGAGGTTATTCCATAACACAGCACGTCATGTCCAGGATGTAAAGACGGAGAGCAGAGACCCGGAAGGGTGGTGGGGTGTGCACGGTAGGGGGTGCACTGCTTGGTCGAGCTGGGTGGTGAGCTATTGTATTCTTTCCTTGTATTTGCCTTGTCATTATTACTATTAGTAGTGGTGGTAGTAGTAGTGATTTGTGTTATACCTTAGTTACTAAACTGTACTTATCTCAACCTGTGGGAGTTGCATTCTTTCAATTCTCCTTCCCATCCCTCCAGGAGCGGAGGGAAGAAAGAGTGGGGAGTGAGTGAGTGAGCAAAACTGTGCATGGCTGAGAAGCTTAAACCACGACAACGAATTAAATTATTTTAATGCTTGAAAGTTAAAAAGAAACCAATATTTTAGGTCGTATTAAAAATAATAACATGGTGGCAGCATTCTCTCTAAGTTGGAGAGACATCAATTTGATAGGTGGACCACTTGGTGGATAAAGAGCTGGCTGGATGGCCGCACGCAAAGAGTAGTGCTCAGTGGCTCAATGTCCAGCTGGAGACCAGTAACGAGTGGTGTCTCCCAGGGATCGGTGTTGGGACCGGTCTTGTTCAACATCTTTGTGAGTGATATGGACAGTGGGACTGAGTGCGCCCTCAGCAAGTTTGCCGATGACACCAAGCTGTGTGGTTCAGTTGATATGTTGGAGGGAAGGAATGCCATCCAGAGGGACCTTGACACGCTTGTGAGGTGGGTTGATGCCAACCTGATGAAGTTTAACCATGCCAAGTGCAAGGTCCTCCACCTGGGTCGGAGCAATGCCAGGCACAGCTACAGGTTGGGCAGGGAGGAGATTCAGAGCAGCCCTGCAGAGAAGGACTTGGGGTGTGAGTTGATGAAAAAATGAACATGAGCCGGCAGTGTGCGCTTGCAGCCCAGAAAGCCAACCGTATCCTGGGCTGCATCAAAAGGAGCGTGACCAGCAGGTCGACGGAGGTGATCCTGCCGCTTTATTCTGCTCTCGTGAGACCTCACTTGGAGTATTGCGTGCAGTTCTGGTGTCCTCAACATAAAAAGGACATGGAACTGTTGGAACAAGTGCAGAGGAGGGCCACGACGATGATGAGGGGACTGGAGCACCTCTCATATGAAGATAGGCTGAGAAAATTGGGGCTGTTGAGCCTGGAGAAGAGAAGGCTGCTTGGAGACCTCATAGCAGCCTTCCAATACCTGAAGGGGGCCTATAGGGATGCTGGGGAGGGACTCTTCATTAGGGACTGTAGTGAGAGGACAAGGGGTAATGGGTTTAAACTTAAACAGGGGAGGTTTAGATTGGATCTGAGGAAGAAATTCTTTACTGTGAGGGTGGTGAGGCCCTGGAATGGGTTGCCCAAGGAAGTTGTGAATCGTTCATCCCTGGTGGCGTTCAAGGTGGGGTTGGACATAGCCTTGGATGGCATGGTTTAGTGGGAGGTGTCCCTGCCCATGGCAGGGGGGTTGGAACTCGATGATCTTGAGGTCCTTTCCAACCCAAACTATTCTATGATTCTATGATTCTATGATTCAGTATAATGGAATATAAGATATATATTGAAAAATGGCAGAAAATCCAAGATGTCTATCAGTGATAATGAGTCTATTGTTTTAATTGACACTCAAATCTTGTTTAAACATTGGCCTATTGAACTGTGAGTCTTTCTATTTAATTGAGTTTAATGCTAAAATAGAAAGGATAT
Source organism: Amazona ochrocephala (assembly GCA_039720435.1). Taxonomy (NCBI): domain Eukaryota; kingdom Metazoa; phylum Chordata; class Aves; order Psittaciformes; family Psittacidae; genus Amazona; species Amazona ochrocephala. The sequence continues at coordinate 16,802,126 of CM077883.1, forward strand.
TTTTATTTTAGATGTGGCCAGTAAATACATATATATATAAAGCGATAAGATCCGAAATCTCACAGAATTCAGTCCAAAGCTTTTTAATTCAGTAAAACTGATTTACTGGGCCCAGTCTGAGAACCTGATTACCTATACATTATTTTCATTGTTGTATTTTGCATATTTTTTGCCATTCCTCCCCGCCCCCCCTTTCCTTTCCTGAAAGCAGAGGTACATTTACTTTCCAAAACCATGTCAGAAGTTGACATGACTTCTCAAACCCATTATGAAACAAGTAATTTGCTTTAGCGCTGCCAAGGCTAAGAAAGGAGAGAAAGTTTGAGTGCAGACTTTTCACCCTTCTTCAGAAGTAGAGCTTATAATGAGGATTTCGCAGGAGCAACAACTTTATCTTTACGAAAAGTTGCCCTTAAAACCCTATATTTTTTATTTATGGAGTCATCTGAAGTTCACTCCTTAATATTTTTAAGTATCTCTTATAAAAATCTGTCAGAAAGAACAGATATGATTTTCAGATTTGGCACTGCAGAGTTTTGTAAGTGAATTGTATGAAGTTCAATCACGTAAGTCTTTAATGACTCGCTTTTAGTGGGAAAATTTACTAAAACCAGGGGATAGAGCACTCCAAATCTCCAATAAAATGGGAAAATATTACAAAGGATTATTGTATTTTTGTGTACACAGTGACTGTCACACATTAAAAAACAAAACAACAAAACCCCCACACCTCTTGAATTCAGGAACACTGTGACTTTAAGCAGACCACCAGAAGGACCAAGGAAAACGCTTCCTATTAATACCAACAGGCTTGGCTTGCTAAAAAGAGAATTAGTCATAGCTTCTATCAAGGAATGGATTTACGACACAGAAATAAACACATAAAACTTCCATCCATTCCCGAGCCAACTTTTTAAGAGGAAAATTCAACACTGTGAACTGCAGTTTCCAAATAAATTATTTTTTGACAGTTATTAAAATATAGCAAAATTAAGCATTCATATATATTAGAGACTATATAATTAATACATTCCATTTTCAATACCAGGTGTTCTTTTCTTCCAAAACCCTAAAATTTGAAAGAGGAAAAAGGAATCTTCTCAGTTTCTGATAAACAGATAATTAGAAGCAAACTAAGCTTGAAATTAGATTATATACTTTTACAAGAGGCTATATACCAAAAGAATTATAAACTAATTGCAGGAAAAAGAAGGTAGGCTTTAATTTGTTGACGCACAGGATGAGGTAAACTTTCAGAGACTAAGCTTGAATTGAGAGCCTTTTGTAGTACAAAAACATGATGAGACAGCCTTTCATAGCATTTCAAGCTTTTCCATAATATATTGTCACTGGCGCCAAAGAACCTGTCATATATGATAATTTTCAAACAGTTCTGAATAAGAACCTCAAACGGATCAAAACAAGCTTTCAAGTTGCTTTGTGGTTTGTAAATATCTTTAGAAATTATTTTGTATCATAAACAATAGCACTCTAAACACTTCAAAAACAAAGATGTTAGTTATGTTACCTAAGGAAAGTAATGTTATTTACTGAGAATAGTTTACAACACTTACAGTGGATAGAAACATCTATGTAAATGGCAAAATCCTAGAAGGACTTTGTAAAGCATATTTGTGCAACAACCACCAGACTGATTAAAGTTACTGCTAGATTTCCTATTTTATTGCTTTTAGTTCTATTAATTTACTGGGGGGAGGGGGAAGGGAGGAGAAACAAAGATTCAATTATCTCAGCCCAGGGAACATGTGAATTGTTAAATATTTTAAAGATATGAGTATTAGACTGCGCAAACATAATAATTTCCTCTGGTGAATAACCTAGGGGAAAAAAAATCAACTCTTCCTGATGCTGTTACTCATTACCTTCAGAATAGTCATCATGTAAAAGCTGCTCCTTGCACTTATATGTACGAGCAAACGCTGGCGATGTAATATACTCTGAAATATGTTGTATACAGAACACTAATGAACAGTTTACTGCAGGAGTTGCATCCAGGAAAGACAAGCCCAGGCTGACACCAAGCCAAATAAACATTTTATATACTCCCAAGAAATTTCAGGCTAGGAAAGCAACTTATCTATCTACCGGATCAGTCAAGAATAGTGATTTTTCCCTTATTTTCCCATTCCCATACTGGAATGGTGTTTCTCATTGCTGCTTAAACACACCATTGCTTGTCTGTTCCCACAGCTCTTAGTTAACTGACTTACTCTGTAAAGATGCTACAATCCCAAATTATCAGTAACTGGTAATTTAGGAACTAGACAGAAAAAGTTGTTTTTTTTTTTCACATAATGACATTAGAAAAAATGTCATTTTATATAGATATATAACATAGGTGACATTTGCGAAATTAATTTTTTCACTGAAATGTTTTCATTTTCTTAGGACAAATGAGTATGTCATGTTGACAGAAACATACAACGTAACACATTTAGGGTATGTGCAAGAGCATAAAGTGCTCTTCTTTATTAAAAAACATATAAAAGCTGATTCCCCCCCATTACAGCCAGACCCAAATCCTTATTTCATTTCATCACAAATGTTGGAGGAATTTGCACTCTTAGATTCCTCTAAATGCTGTACCTTGAAAGACCCTGTACTAACCATATAATCTTCATCATTGCTGTACAGGGAGGTTTTATTAATTTTAAATCATACAGATCCCAAAACAATAATCCAAAAGGCAGACTTAACTGAGCTCCCTTGGAAGCACACCACTCAGATTATTTTCTCTAAATCTCTAAGGCCATTAGCAGAAACCTGATAAATGAGAAACAGTACTGAATAAAAAGAATGTTACTCCAAGGCTATCATTTATAGAATTTTCCTAATATTTTAATTTTTTAATAGCGCCAAGATTAACTGAGTCATACTTCACTATATTACTTTGCTTCAAATATTTGACCTCTTTTGATTCCATTAACGGAAGTATTCTTTCTCTTCTGTGAACACTATTATCACTGGTATAATACTTTTTCTAGCTTTTATTGCTCAACAACATATACATAAACTATTCAAACAATTACCTGTTTTACTTTTGTCATGTTTGATACTGGTGGATGTTGCTGGATATTCCCAAAAGCACATCTACAAATCAGTAACTACATTTATAGAAGAGCTATATATTCATCAAAGAAAAAACATGTTCTCAATGATCTTGGTTGAGCAGTTCTGTGTGTATCCATACAGACAACAAACATGTCAAACTGATGAAGTAAATACCTCCTATCAAGCTCTTGCATAATCCTGCCTGTGCAAAACATGTATCTACAAGGAACAGCTCCAAAAATTCCCATCGTTTCCTGTATCTGCATGACTCCATTTGGAACAGTCATTTGTATGACATGCTTCTCTCCCTGTTCCTAGCGGATATCAAACTACATACCAGGGTTCCCGCTATAATCTCACTATAATCTATTTTTATCTTTCACCAGGTGGCAACTAGGACAAGTTTTTGCACTGATTTTCTCCCTACCTCAGACACGAAATGGTGGCAGACACCTATTTCTGTGGGCTTCCAAGGATGGAGGTGACTGCTGAACCTGGGCTGTGTCCAGCTATTGGAAATCAGACACTTCACACAAACAAGCCCATCAATGACCGAAGAAAAAATTGTCAGTGTTTCCAATGGAGGACACTATGTGCTCGAAGATTAAAGACTTTTGTTCTCAACATTTTTCCTCCAATCAGCATATTTAATCCACTCTCATCTAATTTGAATTTCATCTTTGAAAGAGGGATTTTCATCCTTGAAGAGCTTTATATTACAAAAATGCAACATTTTGCCATCTCACATACTAATAGATTCATTTTTCCTAAACTTTGCTCTGGTTTTAGGGTCTTTTTAATAATAAAAACAGAAACATAAACATGTCTTAGCTGAAAAATAAAATTACCTGGTCAAATATGGATTTATCAAATATTCACACTAGAGCTTTTCTACCACAGCTCTAGCAATTAAGAGTTGGACAGCATTTAATTCGCTTGTCAAGTTTAACCACGAGCTCTTACATACACAGGCTTTTTTTTTTTTTTTTTTCCAAAGAACTGTATCAAAATTTCATATTCTGCCTCTTCACAGTCTGAACTTTCCTACAGAAAACAAATGATTTTGTTCCTTCTGGAAATGTGAATCATGTCCTAAATCCCACACCATATAAATAATACCTCCTGGACAAAAACAGATCAAACATAAAAAGTCTAAACCTTAATCCTCATCCCCAGACAATGCAAAGAACTTTAGAACACAAATATATCATGTGTCTGAAAAAGGCTGGTTCTGCTCCAACCTCAGCAACAACAAACATCACTGAATACTACTGTTGCTTCTATGCCACTTTACCCTTTATTTTACAAAGGGTACTTCTGGCGTCTGACAATGACGCATTTTTAACAGCACTACAAGTTATTTATAAAGATAATTACTTTCAGGTTGCTGAATTAAACTGAGGAAAATACTATTTTTACTTTTTTTTTTTTTTTTCATTTATTACTGGAGGACGCACATAAAGGCATGCATATACACACACATCATCTAATGCCTTTTTATGAAGTAAAATGTGCTGCATGTGCTTTGAGCGGTAGAGCTGAATTTTCAGGTAATTTTAGCAGTTTAAAAGCTTTATTAAAACTTCCTTAAGAAAAGCAGCAACAATTCCTGACTAACACCACTCTGCAGATGAAGAATATTACTATTCAGAGGTGGATTAATTATATGCAGGGCCTTTAGAAATGCTTAATGTGGTTGTTTTTTGCTCGAGAATCATTCTTGGCATGCCAGTGCTCCATTCCACATCACATTCTTTAGTATTACAATGAATAATCCTTACCTAAAGAGCAATTACAGATCCCCAATTTCAACTCTCTCATTTCTGTTAATTAGAGAAATTGCCAACAGCAGAATATATAGGCAAGGGCCAATGGCCATTAGTAAATGAGATTTGTATAAGTAACTTATTTGAAACTTAATCCACCTGCACTTCATGTCTGCTACCTAATTAGTCCATATGTTTTTACAGATGCTACGTATACTCTTACTTGTCCATAGGTGAAATGTCTTTCCCTCTTTCGAGACCATCAACTAAGTTGACAAGTGCCCATCAAGCAGTTCCTCTGTTTCTACTTCCCTTAGATGAAAAGCTGCCCCAACCCTTAGATTCTGAAAGCTGCTGTCCAGACTGCAGGACCCACAGCACGCTGTGTCCAGCTCTGTCCCTACACATGCACCCTACTTTTCTCTCAGAGGGAATGCATACAGAGATGTGCCCTGAAACTACCTCAGAAAACTGTGGGACATACTCCTGCGTCCTCAGTTCAGCCACATAAACCATAGAATCACTTTTTACCTTGCTAGCAACTTTGATTTTGCTTAGAAAGATTTTTTATATGCTAATTTTATACATAATAGTTTTCAGAATACATTATGACATATGGGAACAGCAGCTTAGCAAATTTCATGAATGTAAATGCTTATCACAAACAAGTCACAGAGCTTTGAATCATGTAACTTTTCTCTTCTGTTAGCTGGGAATGGGCCTGTGAATGCAGAAATTCTAAATGGTAAAGTTTAAATGTTTACCTTATTAAAGGAATAAATCTTGTGCCCCCCCTCACTGGCAGAGCATTGGACAGACACTGGAAAGTCCTTGGCTGTGCCAGCTACTAGGAAGAAAATGATCTCCATCCAAGCTGAAGCCAGGACAGGTTATTTCTTGCCATACACTGTAGGTACTAATTCAGAATGCCTAGAGTAAATTTCAGATGTTATCTCAGGGACTCCAACAAAAACTGTACACACTTGTCTGTGCTTCAAAATTTTTTTAAAAGGTAGAAACTAATTCTTTATGTGCTGCAGTCTGTAATACTCTTACATTTGTTTGGGGCAATTATGGACGCATTTTCTCCAGCAAAAAGATATGCTGCGTGCCCCCACCTACCTCTTTGCCATTTAAGATAATTATAAAAAGACTGGGTGTTATCTGCGACTGGGCAAAAGACTTATAAAATATGTATTTGCTGATCATGCCTTCAATTCACACATCTGAAAAGTACAAATTTTTCAGATTACCTCAGAAAGATGAAACATAGAGTTACACGATAATATTTTAAGATGTTTATTCTCCTCTTCGTTACTGGTATGTCTTTAATATCTAAAAGTGAAATGATCTCTGGATGCGCTGCAGATATCCTTTTGCAGGTGAATTTGTTGCCTGTTTGAAATGTGTAGTTTATTTGGCCAAGTTTGACATATATTTTTCCCCTTATAAGTATTAAAGCAGGTTACATATCAGAACAGGTGATCACCATCTTAGTCAAACACAGGTGTGAGCTTGTAGAACACAACACAAGTACTGGGGTTTTGGGGGGAAAACAAACTTAGGAACACTGCAAATTGTCAGCTTCAATGTTACTTCAATGAGTATGTGAAGATGCAAGTAGAAGACAAAAAGACCAAAGGCAAACAAAAATACTGGCCAGTCACCTGCTACAAAAAAATAATAATAAAAAAAATCTTCCTATACGTCTAATAAAATTTAATATAAAGAAAATTTTGCAATCATGTAAAAGAGTGCCTTGGAGTTTTTTAGCACTGTTTGTCTGGCATAAAATTTCTCTACTGGTATTGTTATAAATCTGTCAGCCATGATGGAGGGAAAAATGAACAAACAAACAAAAAAAGCCTGATAATATCATAACAGAATTGCTACCTCAGAAAATAAGATCTGATCCTGGTAGAAGCTCTGAATACCAAGCTGCTCTGGGAGCTCTCCTTTGGATGACTGTTACACCAGCAGTGCAAATGGCAACACAAAACAAATTCATTGGGGCCCCTTCCCATAGGCTACACTTCTGTTACTGCAACGGCCTAAATTACAGCTGCTCTCATTTCATCAAAATAAAATTTGAAATTTCCATTAAAATATGTCCATTAAAAAACTCTAAAAATTTGCTACCTCATTCAGATGTTGGGTTTTTTCTCCTCTTATACAGAAAACCAGGAATGCCACTGACTCCTCTCAAGCCTGTCTCTCTCAAAACTGACAATAATGTTTACAAAATCAGCAATTTTTAATAGAGTTTGGTAGATGAGGTATTGTTTTGTATTTCTTAAAGTCTCATTTTGTGTTATGATAAGCAATTAAACAGCTGGTGTATTTCAAACAAAGTCATGGTTGATGAGGTTTCTGTGTATCAAACTATGCAAACAAGTACACAGCAATGACAACAATCTTTTTCTAAATTTAGCTCTCTGATAGATTTATAACATATCCCACAGAATTTCATTTCCTTAAGATTCACTACCATATTTGGATTTCTTCTCTGTACTAAACAGTTGCCTCTTCTCTTAAAGAGGCTATGAAGACTGTCTTACCTATATCCTTTCCCATACACTTAGAAATTCCTCTTCGAAACAAGGCCTAACTGATGGGTTGCAAGGATAAATTTGAAAACCGAGTTTAAACAGCAATTGAAAACACCAGCTCAACCTACACATAGGCAGTATTTGTACTGCACAACTTTTCCTAACAGCTATTATAAAATATACTCTTTAATTGGATGCCCACATCATACCTACTGTACTATTGTTTCTGTGCACTTACACATAATGGTGATGCTCTCCATTGTCCTTGTTAAGCGGCAAAACCCCTAAAACATGAATATTTTTTCACTGCAAAGTTCAATGTGGAAGCATTTCTTTCAGCTAATGGACATGTGAGCAATCCAGCCTTTGATTTAGCTTCACTCTAGCAGTGGGTAACAGGCTTTGTGAGGCGTTGCAGGTCGACGAAAGGGTTAACAGAGGGACTGAGCCGGACGCCGCGGAGCCGGATCAGGTTACCACAGAGAAAACCCTGCTTGCAAGCTGGAGCCTGCTGCTGCTGCGGACACTTTAAACCGCAACCAATCGTTAAACTGTTGCTAGCACTCGGCCGGGTGAAGTTAACCAATTAAGTGTTATCGAATGTTCTAGTGTTCTGAAACTTTTCTATATAAGACATGCTTGCGCACAATAAATTGTTCAGCGTGATCATATTGGTCAGTGGTACGTTGTTCCTTATCCCCCCGACAAGTGGCGCCCGAACAGGGACCCTCAGATCTGCCTCCTGAGAGCTGCTTCGGTGGTGAAGATCAGCGCAGACCTGACGGGTGGGAAGCCGACCGAAATGCAGCCGGCAGCAGCCCTGCCGATGTAGATGAAGCACGCGTGCCGCAGAAGAAGAGAGTCTCTGCGAAAAAGGTCCACTTCAATAAGGCAAGTGGCGGTCGGGGAGGAATGGGGGCGGCTCAGACAAAAGAAGAGATAGCTTTCCTTCATCTCCTCCAATGCATCCTCTCTAGGAGAGGGATTAAATATGAAGAAGATATACTTAAAGGACTACTCCAATGGAGTAAGGAAAAGGGGCTATTTAGCGGGGTTGGAGCGGCGCTTGAAATATCCACATGGGAGGCGATAGGCACCCAGCTCTGGGACACTATAACTGATGGGGGGAAGGCAGCGTGTGAGGCTCAAAAATACTGCATGCTGTGGAAGCTTATCCGAGGGACTTCGCGAGATATGAAATCAGAGAGAGCTGCAGCTGCTTCGGCAGCTGAAGCCTTGTCTCCGGTAGTGCCATCCGTGCCTCCGCCTGAGCCTCCAGCCCTCCCTGCCTCCCAACTACCCGCGGGGCCCCTGACTTTGGGTTCTAAGAACCCCACTCGGAATCCCTTCAATCATTATGCCAGGGGGAGGACTCACCCAAAAGTTGCAAAGGCAGTCAAGAAGGGTTTTCAATCCCGGTCCAGTGAGGAGGGACCAAAACCCGATATTGTTACTGATCCTGACAATGCTGAACCTTGCTGCCAGGTGAAGGCATCCACAGATTATAGGCCTGGCGCATCAGAATATTCCCTTACCTCCACCCCAAACCGCTCCCCCATTGACCTTAATGTTTCTACCCCGGAAGAAACAGAGCAACCGAGAGAGCAAAATGACTCAACGAAAGAATTATTGCAGGAGGTTATAGAGAAACTCATGGCGGTGACTCAAAAGGAAGAATTGGGATCGTTCGTGCACAAGGGAGCTGGTGCCTCTCCTGCTCCTGCGGCTTCGGTGCTAGCTCCCCCACCGCACTTGTTTAATTCCTCTGGTCAAGATTCTGGTGGAGTGTCAAAAAGGTGGAAGGGAGTTATTAGAGACGCTATCCTAGAAGGGAGTTTTGTTCCACAAGCCTTTCCAGTGTCGGTTACACCACAGGGCACCAACCAGTGGGAAGCAATTGATTGGAAGCTATTAGAAAAAGCTCGGACAGCCGTGACTCAATATGGGCTACACTCTCAAATGTCTCGGCAAATCATAACATACATCTTACAATCAGACCTTCCGGTCCCCCATGATACTAACCAGGTAGCCAGTATTTTGCTGACGCCATCGCAGAAACTGATCTTTGACCGTAATTGGCAGAGGCTGTGTGATATTGAACAAGCAAAACCTAACCAAAAAATTTTGGTACAATATAAAGATTTGATCACGGGTCAATGGAAAGGACCCGCAGAAGTCAAGTTAACAGGAAGAAGTTATGTATGTTTGATTACAGATCAAGGCGTTCGGTGGATACCGGCTCGTTGGATACGGCCCTGGCGAGATTCAGCAGAAAATAACTCGTCTGCACCGGAAGATGTCAGCGATGATCAAGAATCTGTTAGCGGTTAAGCTGCTAATTTCGCTGTTTGTATATAGTTCTGTATCTCTGTTACACGAAATCAATCCTAGAAAGAATTTGTGGATAACATGGGCCAGTGAGAGTGGGGTGTCAGAGTTTTGTCTTGCTATGGCATCAGCCACAGATGCATTTCAAACATGTTTAATAGAAATATTTGGGTATAATGAGAATAGCCTTTAAGATACACGGGCTTACTCACAAGCCTGGGTTGGCGCAGGGTCATGGCTGTGAGGACTTTGAAAGTATGTGTTGTATGAATCTGTCTGATCATAGCAAGAGCATTCATAAACAATTGACCTATCTAAAGGAACACTCTCAAAAAATCCAACAGGATGTGAATCCATTGGATGACTGGCTCCGTAATGTTTTTTCAGGATGGGGAATAGGGACTTGGATTCAAAGTTGGATAATTATTGCTTTGAAGGTGTTAGGCATTGTATTATTAATTTTGCTTGCATGCACCATTGTATTTACACTGTTGAAAAGGTTTGTAAACAGAATGCTAAGTCAAATCTGGATTGCTCAAAAACAAGAAGAGGGTATTGTGGAAGCATTTCTTTCAGCTAATGGACGTGTGAGCAATCCAGCCTTTGATTTAGCTTCACTCTAGCAGTGGGTAACAGGCTTTGTGAGGCATTGCAGGTCGACGAAAGGGTTAACAGAGGGACTGAGCCGGACGCCGCGGAGCCGGATCAGGTTACCACAGAGAAAACCCTGCTTGCAAGCTGGAGCCTGCTGCTGCTGCTGCGGACACTTTAAACCGCAACCAATCGTTAAACTGTTGCTAGCACTCGGCCGGGTGAAGTTAACCAATTAAGTGTTATCGAATGTTCTAGTGTTCTGAAACTTTTCTATATAAGACATGCTTGCGCACAATAAATTGTTCAGCGTGATCATATTGGTCAGTGGTACGTTGTTCCTTATCCCCCGCGACAGTTCAAAGTCAATAAACTTCTGTAAAATACTGCTCACATGCGTTATGTATGTACACATTGGTATTTTTGTATAGAAATTGGTATACATGTGCATATTTGTATAGAAGTTGGTATACATGTGCATATTGGTATTTTTGTCTCTATCTTTGTTATGTGTATTATTTAGAAAAAAATATTCTTAGAACAAGTAGGATATAGGGTATCATCTTACATGCAATATATAAAGAAAACATTATACGTTTACTCCAGAGAAGCATCAGTCACTTTGCTGTACACAAATACTCAAGAACCAGCCTTCAAACGCAGCTCAGTGGAATACATGGCTCCTTTGTTTTCTGTGGTTACAAACAACACATTTCCTGAGAGAGGCCCTTATGAACGTGTGGTTGGGATTGCACTTGATTTAAGAACTGGCTATTTACTCCAGCCAGTACCAACACAAATGATTCATTTGTTTGCTCTGCAGCTCTAACTTAATCACAGGTTTTATGAGATAAATTTCTAAATAAAAAATCCCATCCAGTACTATGATTTTTTCTAATACTGAGGTGGTACAGTTTGAAATAAATAAAAATTAACTCAATTTAATCCATTCCACTGGATTTACATCTACATGGACGGTAGAATGATCAAGTTTTAGTCCTGTGCTGCTTGCCTTGTTTTATTCATAATGTGGAGAATCTGTTTTCTGTAAGAACAGAATTTATTATCCATCACCTTATCAGTATCTGTCACCATCAGTAAAAGCAGCATTACTCATGTTCTAAGTGACATTTTTGAGAAGGGTTCAATTCAGACAGGTAGACAACCACTCAAAAGACAACTTTGCAAAGCCACTTGAATTCAAGAAATTCTATTTTATCATTTTCTCTCCATTGTTTATCACAGGATGATTTTTGAGAAGTAAAAAAGAAACCCTCTGACCTATATTGCAATGAGTGCCTACAAATTTTATCTCATACCACACTGACAGTCCTGAGAGTTACCTCTTAAGAAAGCCAGGCAAATTTCCATCAACAAAAAAGATACCAAGATGGAGAAATTTCGCAGAGATTTAGGGTTTCTTTAATTTACAACAATTCAATTTCTAATCACATAGATGGGAATGTAAGTTTGAGCTTTTAGCATAGTTTGAAAAGGTGTGAAAATCAGTTTCTGTTCCCAAAAAATAAAGGTAAATCATGTGCAGAATTGTTCTCCATATTTCTTTGATGCTTACTATGCCTTCTTCTCCATAAAAAAAAAAAGCATTACTAGACAGTCTCACCAGAACTGTTCATATCTATCTGTATAATCCTCTCATTAAAGGTCTACTGAGGTTTACACTGTATAGAATAGATTTCCAAACGTACTTCACAGTTAAAGAATGAACAGGTTCCATTGGAAAATAGATCAGAGTTTCTGCTCCTTACATCCTCAACTCTGAGACATAGCTAATTTTGAAGCTTCATCTTTCCTGCAGCAAAATTCTGCAGCAGGATTACACTGCTAGGTTGGGTGTACTGTTCAGCATATGACAGATAACATTCCTTTTGTGATTAAAATATTCCCATAAATCCCAGGAATAACATATTATGTGAGCTGGATTTCTGTGGTACTATTTTATAAGTGAAGCAACATTTAATTTCAAAGTAAATAGTCAACAGTAGTGCAGCTTCTACAGAATGCTTCATTTTTTCTGAATAATGTTCACTACTACAGCTATCCTCAAATTATAAATAACTGAAACACCCTCCCTTGCAATTATATCAGCAAGATACAAATATTAATTCCACTACCCTGTGGAAATTTTATTAGTCTTTTATGTAAGAAACCCTCTTGTATAGCCAATTAATTATATTAAAGAATAAACCAGCTATAAAACAACTATAACTCATCCAAGTTAAAAGACCCGCTCATTAAATTATTATCCTAAAGAATGACAGCAAAGCCATGGGGATGCTGAAAGCTGACAGTTAAGATACACATAAACAGTGGTCAGTATTCCACACTGCATGTTCACTTTGCAGAAAATACCCTCAATGTCCGACACTTAAATTATTGTGACTGTACTGTACTGTTCATAGATTCTTAGCTCAGTAAGATAAAAGAGAATGAAATTTCGGTTGCTATAATTTGGTTATTAAACTTTACTTCAGGCTATAAGATATTTCAACAACTATTGTATATTTTATTTTTATGCTGCTTTTATCCACGAATTAAAATAAAATGTGACACAACCCCTTAATCTTTCAAAGTTTTATAGCTATACCATCAGTCTCCAAAGCCTTTTCAGCTACTATAACAAAGATGTCAGATAAACCTTTTTTGTCAAAACCAAATCAGCTTATATTATGATTATTTACATACTCAAATATCCCAAGAGCATTTCAGTAATTAATTAGCAGGAAACATGCTGAACAGGATAATAGATATGGGTTATTCATCCTCTCTCTTCTAAGATTCCTGTTCAATTCTGTTATTAAAGATAAGAAAAAGGTTAACCTCAGCTTACCTATATAATCAGAATCAAGGCACTGAAAGATGACCTGTACCATAGTCTCCAAATATGAGCAACTGTTTGATACCAAACAGAAGTAAACCAATCAGAAAAAACTTGGTGGAATTACTGAGCAGGTAAAAGGCCCACAAAAGATAAAAGTCTCCAGAATCCAAGCAAGAAGTTATCAGTGAATTAACAATTTTTAGAAGAATATACTCTACAAAATGTCACTATCAAAAAAATAGTTGAAGTTTTGACAGCAGTTACTTGAAAGGGACACGATTCTTTGATGGTTATGAATAAACAATAAATATTGGGGGGAAGGAGAGAGAAAGGAATGCAAAGATATTCAATGAATGTAACATATCTTGATTAAAGAAGTAATAAAGAGATGTCAATCGTAAAATTATTAGGCTCAAATTACAAGGTAGCCTCTAGAGGAAGGTGAAAAATGCATGTCATGCATACAGCTAAATGCTTAGTCCAGAGATTTGTCAGTAGTACTTCAACAAGGCCAACCGTACCAAGAGAGCAGACATGCACAAAGTGCGTGGCAGGACTCTTTAGTAGGAGTTAGCAACTCAAGTTGGTAGGGAATGAAATCTGGTTCAAATCCTAACTACTTTCAGCATAGGTCAAATTATACTGTCACCTCCTCTAGTGTCCTGTAAACTTTCCAAAGATGATTTTGCAGACAGCAAAGGGAAACCATGTTGTTGACAGCCCACAGACTAAGATCACAAACCAGCTGTCATCCCTACTCTGACCATAAGACGTAGCTATGCTTTCACATATGTAATAACACACTCAACACAGTCATGACACTACAGACAGCAAACTGATACACTGCTCAGGAAAAAGGTGTCATTCATGTACAGAGAAATCCAAGTAAAAAATAGCATCTTTTTAATAAGTGCATAGGAAGTAGAATGCAGCACCATTGCACTAGGACAATAATTACAAGGCATGGTGATTCTGTAGTATATTCAGATCTGTCTTTGTATTTTCATGTCCCCTTTGCCTCCCTCTTCTTTTTGAACTGTGTTTCCTTGTCCAGCTATCCTTGCCCTTGCTTTTCTTTCCTCAGACTAATTACTGTTACTTATTAATCTTTAGTTTCCTGATTGTAAACCTTAATAAATATGATATTAATGCAACATACAATGAGAAGTAAGCAATGAAATATGTTATCTTTTATTTCTCTTAACATCTCTCAATTTGGTCACAACCTTCTCTGTTCTAATGTCACTGCTTTTGAGATCTCTAAAACCACAGGCACAGACCAAGAGAAGAAATATGCAATGCAGAACACGGAAACATAACTCTCTCTGGGAAAATATTAATTATTTCTCCTTTTTTGTGAAATACCATTTCTTCATAGACATAGTCACTTGAATAGATATTTCTTAACAGAAGCTTTTATTTCCCTTCCTTGAGAATGAGAGCCATGCACTCTGTTTGCAAAGCTGTCATATAATGTTTTAATAAAGCCAAAAGAAACTTGGGTATTTAAGCAGCTTTTTTCAGGCTAAGACTGAGCGTTACTAAGTGGCTCCTTTTAGGGTGACCAGCATCTCATGAAAAACTACCCTGGAGGACAGCTTGGAGACTCAAAGAGAATTAGCAGAATCTCTTTGACAAAATGCTACTGATTGAAGGGTAAAGGACAAGATAAACCTGCCTTCCACTCCCCACAGGGAAAAATTCCTCAGATGGGCAAAGCCTGTAGCACAGCGGTTTGAGTACTTGTTTTGGCCAGATTAACGGTACAAAGCACAACATATATTAATGAAGAAAGCACTAAATTTATTTTTGGAGTGAGAAAACCTAACGAAATTAGAAACCATAAAGGGAAGCCAGTCTTGGTGCAATCTATACAAAGAACCCACATGTTGACTTGAGTTCCTTTACGTGCTCCATGGAAGTTGACTGACCCTCCTATAATAATTTATATGGGGATTACTGGTGCAGCTGAGGGTTCTGGCACTAGGATAGAGGATGAAAAGCCATTTTAATATCAACTGTTGAAAGTGAAACAGTAGGCGGTACAGGGAGGCTGAAAGCAAGCCAGACAGGAGTCTGGTGTCTGAAACATTCAAGATGGAGTAATCAGACACTAAGTAGTGAAGCCTTTAGGAAGAAGGAAACAGGAAAGAGAAGCATTCAGGAAGACAGAGAAAAAAAAAAATGTGTAACTATTGTGACTTCCGTATTCATCTTCTTACATTGCAAATTATTCAGGAACATTTTTAAGCAAATGATTCATAAATTCAAGTGGTGGTGTCTCCTTTAAGAGAAATTAATGGTGGGTGATCATGTAAATTTGCAAAAAAAAGCTGAGTGCCTAATTATCAACTCATTTCAAAAGGTGTGCTCCTGCAGTAAAAGTCAGACAGGGATCAGTTTGCATACCTTGAAGAGCTGCCTTGTATCCGTAGTCTGAGATGTGAATGAACCATTATTCTGTCAGCTTTCAAACGTTCAACACATCTAAGAGAGACAGCGCAGAGTTTAGAAGGTTTCCCAGAAGGTTTCTGGAATTAACTATCAATGCAGTAAAATTCGAGTTAAAACAAAACTGGGGTTTTGCAGATTCAACAGAAGATGCTGCTCCAAATGTGCACATTCATATGTGATCAGTCTGATCAGTCCGGTCCTCTTTCCTAAGAGATGAAAGTGGGAGGCCTGTGTTCAGTAGGAAAAGATTCTTACAAACAGAAACCAAATAACTTTGCGTGTCCCTTTTCAGGAGAAATATGGAAAAATGTGAAGAAAACTGACATTTCTCTTTCTGTGAATTTATCCCACAAGATCCTCAAGTCTTGTAGCAAACAAGATATGGAAGACCAGAAGGGAAGACTATAACATTGGCAAGATTTTCTATCAGGACAACAGAAAAAATGGTGTCTTGATGAAAAAAAAAAAAAAAGTAACAACATATCAGCAAATATTGCCATGCATATGATCACATGGTCATATGACCAATCATCTGGTCCAAGTATTTTACTGTCCTCATGGAATTTTACAGTATCATTCAGTCACCATTATTCTTTTCTAAGGATTCCAGTGATTCTAATTCTACTTTGCAAGACAATTTAAATGCCTATTACTTTTAATAAATATTTTCATATCAACACTACTCATAGCAGCTGGGAATTAATTTTAAATGCAAACATCACTGGATTGCCAAGCATCGTATTGTTCGGTCACAGAGTACCTATAAACCTCAAATCTCTCAGTAAGTTTGTTTTTTAACCTGTAACTGAGTTTTATTGTTGCTGTTTTAAAACTTCATGTATTGACTCCTTTAAGTTAAACTATGATTTCTTCCTAATCACACAAATATTACAACTAAACCTTGAATAATGAGGCTTTGATACTGTACAGAAACTGAAAGTTAGGGAAAATAAATGGAAAATTTAAAAATATTTCCTCAGGAAGTTATATAAAGTTAATACGCATAACGAAGTTTGTAAAGTAAAAGCTACTCTTTGCACGGTAACTCCTGGTTTTCTGTGAGTTTGGTAGCCTTAGTCAGCAACCTAGACTGAAATGAATGCAAGACACATTCTTTTTGAAAACTCAAAGACTGTAGAGTCTCTGAAACCCAGTATTTTTACTCAATCCTTTTGGTTGACAAGCTTCCTTAAAGGAATAGGCCATTTTTAATATTAAAGTTAATCAATTTCTTCTCACCACTGTACAGTTCTTTATAAGTACTGTATCTGTCATCTTCATGTTAGGGTCAGGATCAAGAAAACAGAAACATCAGTTGAGTATTCCTGTATTAGGACCTCCTGAGACCTCAAGGTAATAAAGACAAGTTTTGCAGTTTTACTTTTCTATGAAATTCAGATTAGCCTACTAGAAAACGAAAGCTTTCTTAAGTTTAAAACTTAAGTCTACTAAGAAATATTAAACTGCTGCTTCAAAGGTATATTGTGTCCTTGCGAGAGAACGATGTTTCTGACAGAATTAAAATGTATAAATTGCACACTTAAAAAAAGAAATAAAAAATAAAAAAAACCCTCCAATCAAAGAATAGGTATTTACTAAAATCCTAAGCATCACAGATATCTGAAAGAGAGCATTCTTTGATTTATGATGAATACATGGAATTTGGAAACTGCTTAGAATGTAACGATTTCTGATGTTAAAGCCTGTTAAAGTAACCTCTGAGCTGAGGTTGTACGGGGTTTCTGATACACATTTATCTTTGACAGAAATAATCTCCAGGTCTTATCATCTTAGAGCTCCTTAAAATCCTTGAAAAAGAAGTCAGAAAGGGAAGCTTTCATGAAAGCACTAAATCCATTTGGGGAGTTTCTTGACTCTGAACCTGCTAAGATCAAAGTTTCTTCCATTAAGCTTTCATTCCTTGTCATCTACAATGCTCTGACTGAAAGATGACATACCACTGAATTAATGTCCCTCCGCAAGCATAATCAAAATCGTGTAAATTGAACTTTTAAAGTATATTAAGTAAGAAGACAATTTAAGATTGTTTAAAGCGCATCAGATTTGAAGTAAAATGCTTCTATACTATACCATTAAATTCTATATGCAACAAAAGAGAGAATTCCATCTCTGCTTGTAGCTCAAGATTCTATATTCAGCTGTACTCCTTTGTTGGCTTTGGTATTGACCAGCCTAACCAGAACATTCACAGCCCTAGCAGGATCACAAAACCCCAAAAGCATAAGACTGACTGCCTGCTTTCATACAGCGTCCTGCTGATGTGCCAACTTCTCAGAAGTCAGAATAACTGCCTGTACCTTTCCAATATCAAAACCCAGACATAGCTTTTTTAACAATCCATCCTATTTTTGAAACATGCAGCAAAGCATACAGATTTTTACAACCTTAATTCATAATAATATTTGTGCATAATATGATCTTTGCTTCATCTTAAGAAGATAAATTAAGAGAGTAAAGAAAAAGTTACTGCCATTTTGTCTATTGAAGGCAAATGAAATTAAGCATACTGACAGGTTTGATATGATATCACAGAGACTAAAGGAAACCTTTAATCAGGAATAGAAATGAAGCCCTAAGGCTTCCTGATACAAATAACTACATTCATTATTTTTATTGGACATAGCAGTGAATGGGTAAGATAGGTGCTTGAAAGACTCTGGAAAGATTTTTTAATTAAACAAATATTTATGGCACATTACATTTGTTTCTGCATAGAATCATAGAATCATAGAATAGTTAGGGCTGGAAAGGACCTCAAGATCATCGAGTTCCAACCCCCCTGCCATGGGCAGGGACACCTCCCACTAAACCATGCCATCCAAGGCTATGTCCAACCCCACCTTGAACGCCACCAGGGATGAAGCATTCACAACCTCCCTGGGCAACCCATTGCAGGGCCTCACCACCCTCACAGTAAAGAATTTCTTCCTCAGATCCAATCTAAACCTCCCCTGTTTAAGTTTAAACCCATTACCCCTTGTCCTCTCACCACAGTCCCTAATGAAGAGTCCCTCCCCAGAACCCCTATAGGCCCCCTTCAGGTATTGGAAGGCTGCTAGGAGGTCTCCATGCAGCCTTCTCTTCTGCAGGCTCAACAGCCCCAATTTTCTCAGCCTATCTTCATATGAGAGGTGCTCCAGTCCCCTGATCATCCTCGTGGCCCTCCTCTGCACTTGTTCTAACAGTTCCATGTCCTTTTTATGTTGAAGACACCAGAACTGCACACAATACTCCAAGTGAGGTCTCACGAGAGCAGAGTAGAGGGGCAGGAGCACCTCCCTCGACCTGCTGGTCACGCTCCTTTTGATGCAGCCCAGAATACGGTTGGCCTTCTGGGCTGCAAGCGCACACTGCCGGCTCATGTTCATTTTCTCATAGACCAACACCCCCAAGTCCTTCTCTGCAGGGCTGCTCTGAATCTCCTCCCCGCCCAACCTGGAGCTGTGCCTGGCATTGGTCTGACCCAGGTGGAGGACTTTGCATTTAGCATGGTTAAACTTCATCAGGTTGGCATCAGCCCACTTCACAAGCTTGTCAAGGTCCCTCTGGATGGCATTCCTTCCCTCCAACTTATCAACCGAACCACACAGCTTGGGGTCATCGGCAAACTTGCTGAGGGCGCACTCAATCCCACTGTCCATGTCACTCACAAAGATGTTGAACAAGACCGGTCCCAACACCGATCCCTGGGGGACACCACTCGTTACTGGTCTCCAGCTGGACACTGAGCCACTGAGCACTACTCTTTGCGTGCGGCCATCCAGCCAGTTCTTTATCCACCGAGTGGTCCACCTATCAAATTGATGTCTCTCCAACTTAGAGACAAGGATGTCATGGGAGACAGTGTCAAAGGCTTTACACAAGTCCAGGTAGATGACATCAACCGCTCTGCCCCTGTCCATCCGTTCCGTAGCCCCTTCAGAGAAGGTCACCAGATTGGTCAGGCAGGATTTCCCATTAGTGAAGCCATGCTGGCTGTCACCAAGCGCCTTGTTGGTTTTCATGTGCCTTAGCATGCCTTCCAGGAGAATCCGCTCCAAGATTTTGCCAGGCACAGAGGTGAGACTGACTGGTCTGTAATTCCCTGGGTCATCTATTTTCCCCTTCTTAAAAATGGGGGGTATATTTTTCCACATACTGGTATTCATTTTACAGGAATATTGGGATAGAAATATCTTGCAGCATGAGGCCTTGTTTCTGAAGCACACATGCCTCCGTTGCACATACACATATCACAAGACCACAGGAACCAGTTTTGTGTTACCTGCTTGCTTGCATAGAAACTTTAAAATTAAGGTAGGTATCAGATAACCCACCCGGGTAGCAACCACCAGGTGATGCTCCACTGGCCGATAAAGACAGCGTGGCACCCAAAAGGTTAACATGTCTCTGGACAGCCACACAAGATCGGTCCTGATCTATACAAAGAGGAAGTATAATCCTTTGGTCCAAAATAGTCTCAATCCATAATAAAAATTATATATGAACACCAATGACGCACAGTGAAGCTAGGGAAAGAGAGAATACAACACTTTAGTTGTGGCATCCTATGTAGAAGGGCTCTAAAGCTTGGTCTCTGCTACCTCCACGTCCAAGATGAAGAACCACCAATGACTATAGCCAACAACACAGCATCATAATTGGGTGATATGATAAATTTAATGCTCAATTATTATGTTTGATTAATGTTTGAATCTTAATTGTTAACAGATGGATTGCCTGAATTTAAGCTAAAGGGGTCATTTGAAGTTTAAGGGTTGCAGTCACTCACAATTACCATCATAGTGCTATCAGCTTTCCTGCAGAATAGTGTTTGCTCTGCACTACAATTTATTCTACTTTATTTATTATTTTCTTTGACAGTACTACCTTGTTCATTCGATAGCAGCCTTACGTACTGTGAGGTTTTAGATAGACATTGCAGGAGATAAACCTACCAATCAATTCAATAAAGAAAAAAAAATCAATTTGATAAGATAGAAGATCTGAAGTCCAAAAGAAGGCATTTAGGTTACATCCTGAATAGATATTATATACTCTACAGAGCAACAATTCCTTCCTTAGTGTCCCATCATCTTAGAGGATATGCAGGCACATAATCAGAAATATTTATAGCAGAGCGCTGTTGCTCATCAGCCCCCTGCAGGATAGCAAAGCGGTTCTGGGTGGGGACAACAGATGTAGGAGGTAGCCCCTTGCTTTTAATTACCCTCTTCCTCCTTTTTTTATTGTTTTTTTCTGTTACCTTTTCCCAGCTTCCTGGGTTAGCAGCCTCCTTTCCTGCATGGGCAACAGTAGACACTCGAGGCCCCTGAACAGGCTGGTCCCGGAGCAAGCAGTGCTGCTCCCCCTCAGCTTCCCCGACAACTTTCAGCCTGGTAACAGCTTCCTGCAGTTCAGCCACCTGCTGCAGGAGGACCTCCACCAGGGAGCATAGAGTGAGAAGAGCGTGCAGCAAGCTCACTGCCCTGGACTTCAAGAGAGCAGACTTTGGCCTCTTCAGGAACCTGCTCAGTAAGGTTCCATGGGATACAGCCCTAGAGGGCAGGGGGGCCCAAGACTGCTCGTTGATATTCAAGGATCACCTGTTGCAAGCTCAGGAGCAATGCATCCCAACTAGAAGGAAGTTTAGCAGGAGGGCCAGGAGACCTCCTTGGATGGATAAGGAGCTGCTGAGCAAAATTCGAAGGAAAAAAGAGGCTTATAAAAGGTGGAAGCAAGGTCAGGCAGCCTGGGAAGAATACAGGGATGTTGTGCGGGAAGCTAGGGACCAGGTTAGGAAAGCTAAGGCCCACTTAGAATTAAACTTGGCTAGGGATGTTAAGGATAACAGGAAGGGATTTTATAGGTACATTGCCAATAAAAGACAGGTTAGGGACACCGTGGGCCCTCTCCAGAAGCTATCGGGAGAACTGGCTACCCTGGATTTGGAGAAGGCTGAGGTTCTTAATGACTACTTTGCCTCAGTCTTTACCGGCAAATGCTCTGTCCACACCACCCAAGTCTTGGAAGGCAGATACAGGGATGGTGAAGGTGGGGACCCTGGGCCCACTGTGGGGGAGGATCTTGTTCGGGACCACCTTAGGAACCTGAATGTATACAAGTCCATGGGACCGGATAAAATCCATCCACGGGTCCTGAAGGAGCTGGCAAATGAAGCTGCTAAGCCACTGTCCATCATATTTGAAAAATCATGGCAGTCAGGTGAAGTTCCCGATGACTGGAAAAAGGGAAATATAACCCCCTTTTTAAGAAGGGGAAAATGGATGAGCCAGGGAATTACAGACCAGTCAGTCTCACCTCTGGGCCTGACAAAATCTTGGAGCGGATTCTCCTGGAAGGCATGCTGAGGCACATGAAAACCAACAAGGTGCTTGGTGACAGCCAGCATGGCTTCACTAAGGGGAAATCCTGCCTAACCAATCTGGTGACCTTCTCTGAAGGGGCTACGGAACTGATGGACAGGGGCAGAGCAGTTGATGTCATCTACCTGGACTTGTGTAAAGCCTTTGACACTGTCTCCCATGACATCCTTGTCTCTAAGTTGGAGAGACATCAATTTGATAGGTGGACCACTCGGTGGATAAAGAACTGGCTGGATGGCCGCACGCAAAGAGTAGTGCTCAGTGGCTCAGTGTCCAGCTGGAGACCAGTAACGAGTGGTGTCCCCCAGGGATCGGTGTTGGGACCGGTCTTGTTCAACATCTTTGTGGGTGACATGGACAGTGGGATTGAGTGCGCCCTCAGCAAGTTTGCCCATGACCCCAAGCTGTGTGGTTCGGTTGATAAGTTGAAGGGAAGGAATGCCATCCAGAGGGACCCTGACACGCTTGTGAGGTGGGCTGATGCCAACCTGATGAAGTTTAACCATGCCAAGTGCAAAGTCTTACACCTGGGTCGGAGCAATGCCAGGCACAGCTCCAGGTTGGGCGGGGAGGAGATTGAGAGCAGCCCTGCGGAGAAGGACTTGGGGGTGTGGGTTGATGAAAAAATGAACATGAGCCGGCAGTGTGCGCTTGCAGCCCAGAAGGCCAACCGTATCCTGGGCTGCATCAAAAGGAGCGTGACCAGCAGGTCGAGGGAGGTGCTCCTGCCCCTTTACTCTGCTCTCGTGAGACCTCACTTGGAGTATTGTGTGCAGTTCTGGTGTCCTCAACATAAAAAGAACATGGAACTGTTGGAACAAGTGCAGAGGAGGGCCACGAAAATGATCAGAGGACTGGAGCACCTCTCGTATGAAGATAGGCTGAGAAAATTGGGGCTGTTGAGCCTGGAGAAGAGAAGGCTGCGTGGAGACCTCATAGCAGCCTTTCAATACCTGAAGGGGGCCTATAGGGATGCTGGGGAGGGACTCTTCATTAGGGACTGTGGTGAGAGGACAAGGGGTAATGGGTTTAAACTTAAACAGGGGAGGTTTAGATTGGATCTGAGGAAGAAATTCTTTACTGTGAGGGTGGTGAGGCCCTGGAATGGGTTGCCCAGGGAGGTTGTGAATGCTTCATCCCTGGCGGCGTTCAAGGTGGGGTTGGACATAGCCTTGGATGGCATGGTTTAGTGGGAGGTGTCCCTGCCCATGGCAGGGGGGTTGGAACTCGATGATCTTGAGGTCCTTTCCAACCCTTACTATTCTATGATTCTATGATTCTATAATCTGAAGAAAAAAAATCGTCAATTTAATTCCTGGAAAGTTAATTTGACCTCAACATATTCTGAAACAATGACTGTATTTCACCTGTTAATAATAAGCTGTGCAATTCTATTAAATCTTTGCAGAAAATTTAGAGATTTTAACCAGATTCAACAAGGAACCTGAACTTTCCTCTTATAACTATTAATATTTAATGGTTTTTGTTAAGGACAGAGAGAAAGCATTCCTTCACACCATTAATGTTTCCAGCATGGCTAAGAGTTGGAACATTTTCTTCACCATTGGCATGCTCACCTCCCTCCTGAGCCACCCAGTAAAGCAACAGTTCTACATTTGTTTCACTGATGAGAACACATTTTCCTCTTTATCTTTGCGATCTACTGCATCACTCCTAAGTGAAATAAGCAATAGAAGAGATGTGCCAAAAGTTAGATACCTCAATTTTTGCATGAGTTTGAAGTTACATGTGTAAAAGGACATCAGTAATTTTCTCACATTTTCTTAATCTTCCCTGATGGATTCAGGCCATGCTTTTCATTTACTCCAGATGTGATAACCAAACTGTCAGCTATGTTTCAGCTTTTCCTTTAATCTTTCCCTGGAGCCAATAATAAAAGATTAGTAATTGACAGTGGTTGCTAGGCTAAGGGTAATGGTTATTTTAAACAAGGGAAGCAAGAGCTGTATTCTTTGAAGGGATAATTTGTGGGAGGCCAAAAAATTGGATTACTTTGTTATCTGTTGTATAAATGACAAAGATATTCAGTGTCCTTAAAATGTCAAGGCAAGTTTAATTTAAAATGTACTACCTAACCTGAAGGTGGGAGAAGAGAAAGGGAAACAGGAAACAGAGTAATGTTTACTGGTAATTTAGACACTTTACTGAAAAGCATATAACGTTACTAAAGTATATAAAAAAAGATTAAAAGGATACTGCTACTCTGATGTATAAACATAGAGACAGTTTTTAAACCATGCAGACTTTTTGAAACAGAAAAAGTATCTATTCTCATCAGAAGCTGAATATATGCAATGTATCATCAACCAGACATTAATGACATTATTACCTATATTTGAAAAGTCTAGAGCTGGGAATGACAGAAGGTCTCAAGAAAACATTTAGACAAATAGCTTCCTAAAAAGGAAATGCTCCAACCACATCCATATTCACTACAGTTGTCTGCACAGAGATGAATTTCACTTTAGCCGTGAAGTCACTTAATTACAGAGCGTATTACTACACCAAGTAACACAGCATTTCTCTTGGATTATACGCAGAGCACATTTCTGTTTCCCTGTAAAGTGAGGGAAATTGCAGGAACAACATTAATACTTTGGGACAGATTCTGTTTCAGGCAACACAGCTGAGCTCAACTCCACTACTGCATGTAGACACTCATTAACTAAACAAATTGGGTCCAGGAAATTTGAACTGAAATACAACTGAAATACTACTGAAAATCTTCAGCGGTGTGGTGCTTACTGAGAAAAAGGTGTGGTTGAAATGTTGTCATTCACAGCAGACAACCTAACACAGATTTGGCTGACATAAGGCACATGGCTTGAGTAAGGTCAACAGATTTTTGCAAGCACATTACAATTTCATTTTTGAAACAAATGTTGGTGTGTCTCACTACATAGATTATCTAACTTCAAGTGCCATTATACACCGCATCTTATTTTTTCTGTTTCAATCTGGCTTCTTTTAGTTACGTAGATCTTTCTTATAATCAGATATATGTACAGACAAAGGTGTAGATATCTAAGGCACAAGCTACCCTTAGAGCTGATGCTCATGCTTACTGATAGCAGGAACAGAAATAACACTGTAAACTTCATATGCTCCACAGCCAGTGCAACATCACCATGGCACAGGTGCAATACCACGTCTTGCCACCTAGTACCTAGCTACTAGTAACCTGAGCACTTTTCTTACCACTACCCTTATGAGAAAAAATTGGATCTGTAAATAATTTATCTCCTAGTAACAGTGTTAATCACCTTATCTTGGTCACACACTGATTTTTCTTATAAGTGAAGAACTTTTTTCTGCAAAATACCTTAAAAAAACCAGAATATAATCCAATAATGAGATCTTTCCTAGATATGATAAATGACAAGCACCATGGTAAAAATGAAAATGAACAGGAAAAGTGGAAAAGCAAAAAATGATAAAGATGGCTTTGACTTTTCCAACCCATTTAATTTATGAATATAGCTTTCATCAAAATGTGCTGCAGTACCATTGAGCTGATTCAGTACCAAGGAGCTTTATCTAAATTATCACAGCTTGGCTTACACATTTTCTGTAAATGTAAAAAGACTTACAGAGTTTACAAACTGGCTTCAAACACACCTTGCTTATGAAATATTATACAGCTATTAGCTTACAACATATTCTGCTATACTACTGACTAAAAGCCATGCACACAAGGGACACGACCGAGTATATTACAGAAAAAAAAACAAACTCTGGCTATGTCAGTTTATTCTTTCAAGCCTTACAATCACTTTTGATTTCATTCTCAAGAACTGAAAGCCCAGTTCTCCACACAATAAATCACTGGTCAATGAGGAATTTCAGTACCGCTTGAAACAGTCAGTCTCCATATGGAAGTAGTATTTGTAGGCATATATTGGAGTTAGATGGATATATGTGTTCTGTGACCTCTTTCACAGGGGTCACTTTCACTATTAAGAGGCAGAACTGTGGTCTCACTAAAAATGTGTAAAGGGAAATGGACTGTTAGAGTTTAGGAGAAAGATGGAAAACATTACAGTTCAGCATATGTCTATCTTAAAGCACATTCCCGCTTTCAGAAGCGTATTTGACATTTGGATTTATAAAAGCTCCCTTAGTTTTGCATCTAATACAGAACAGCATTTTTTGCAATCAAACGCCCAGACAAATGGTTAGAAAATAGGACCGTATCTCCCCATATTTATACAGTTAAGTACAGATTCTCTCTGAAAATTTACATAGTTAAATCAGTAACAGCAGCAGGTTCAATCAACATTAAGACTGGAGTTCAAGAATACATACAGACTGATAAGCTAGATTTGTCTAAAAGCCTGAATTAAATAACTACCTGCTTCACTATTTGTGACAGAATCTTTGGGCTCACAAGGAACCCTAGGTCGCTTTCCATAGATCTGCTTCCCAGATGGGCAGATCGCCGACTGTGCTGCACTCCTGGATTGTGTTTTCCCAGGTGCAAGACCTTACACTTGTCCTTGCTGCAGTTCAGAAGGTTCTTGTTAGCCCACTGTTTCAGCCTATCCAGGTCTTCCTGCAGGGTGGATCACCCTTCCAAAGTGTCTATTTCCCCACTCAGTTTGATGTTGTTGACACACTTCATCGGGGTACATTTGATCTCATCTTCCAGATTAAATGGTGTTAGGCCTAATATAGATCCCTGGGGGTCCCCACATATGACATGTTGCAAGCTTGAAAAGGAGCTATTCACCACCACCTTTTAGGTGGGGCCTGTCAGCCAGCCCAGAGTACTTGTCAAGACCATAATTAATGAGTTTCTCTAGGAGGAGGCTATGGGAAACCATATCAAAAGCCTTGGGCAAATTCAAGTATTCCACTACTCAGCTCACATCAGTCAAGCAGGTTACTTTGTTGTAGAAGATGATTAGGCTTGTTGAGGACAATTTTTGACTGATGGGCCTATAATTTCCTAGATCCTCCTTGAAGCCCTTCTCATAGATGGGGGTGACATTAGCCTTCTTTCCAGTCTACTGGGACGCTACCTGATCTCTACAACTTTTCAAAGGTTACAGGAAGTGGCCTCGCAATGACGTCAGACAGCTTTCAGGCAGCCTCAGGTGGATGTTGGTAGGGCCCATTGATTTGTAAGGGTCAAGCTCCTCTACTAGTTCAACATACCAACTTTTCTTGACCTGTTAGTGGGTCTGTGTTTGCATCAACCTGGATTTTTGTTCCCAAGGCCTGGGCCTCAACAGTGCTGATAAATACAGAGGTGAAGAAAGTGTTGAGAACCTCCACCTTTTCAGTGTTGCTGGTGATGCATTCACCTCTCCTGCTCAGCAGCAGGTCGATATTTTCCTTGCTTCTGCTTGTTGTTTACTTACCTGAAGAACCCTTTCTTGTAGTTTTTGACACCTCTGGCCAACTGCAATTGAAGCTGAGCTTTTGCTTTTCTAATTGCATCTCTGTATGGCCTGGCAAAGCCCCTGTAGTTCTCAATGGGTATTTCTCTGCTTTTCCAGCTCTGATATGCTTTTCTTGACTCAGAAAATTGAGTTAAGACAAGGGCATTTCTTGATCCACCTATTTCCTTCACCTTCAAAGGGGACGAACTGTTGTTATATAATATCATATATAAATATATATAGCTACATATATATGAACTATTATTATATTTATTAATACATCTTAGGTGCAATATACTGGTGGGAAAGGAGTTGATCACAGTGAGAGGTTGTATAATATTTTTGGTTTCTTCAGAAGTGACACCTAAACCACTTTTATACACTAAAATGACAAAAGATTCAGAAAACTTAGAAAAAAGAGGGTCCTTGATAGGATATACTCGGGAAAGGCTATTCAATATTTGAGGTTGACTTGAAAATGTTTTGTAACAGGAGAGAAGGGCTGCAGCCTAACTTTACTGCAGAGTTGGAAACAAGATAAAGCATTTAAATCAGGGTATTACTTCCTCTGTTATGAAAAAATGTCACAGCTGGGATTTCTTTATGAGATATATGTCATTTAGGAGCATTGTAAGGGGATTCCCAAATTTGTTTTCCTTTTCCTTAACTTCATATAGCGCTTACTACTTGTAGGAAACTCTGTATCTGGACAGCCCTGAAAGTGCTGCTGCCACAGCACGCGCCCCCCCAGCTTCTCCACTGCCCTCATGTGCACAAGCAGCAAAGCTGGGAAAGAGTCTGAGTGTAACAGGCCAAAGTATTTTAAGGAGCAAAGGATGATACTGGTCACTGATACAGGTTTCTGTGAGTGTCTTTGTGATTGACAAAAAGTTCATGTGTGTCTCAGCAAAATCTCAGACTTGGCAGGGCCAAGGGACGCTAAGAAGGTTTCTCTGCAGTATAAAACTATATCAAGAGGAGGAGGACGGTTGCTCTGAAGGCAACCAGAGATACAGAGAAGACAAAGTGAGAGACCACCTTTCTCTTGTAAACTCCTGGACCAAATTCCTTAAAAAAAATACCTAAAAAGTGAAACAGCAGGTGCCCTGAGAAACCCATGGGCCAACAGGAATGGACGAAGCAGAGCTCCTTTGATTTATACTTCAGAAAAATATAAATGCAACATCCAAATATTACAAAGAAAAAGTAATGAGAATATTATGTTTTCACTGAAGTTTATATCTAGAAATAATTTCTGAACACTGAGAAGTAGTCTGTTAAAACCCCATTTGCACTTCAGTTGGCTAAATTCACACATCCAATGAAAGCAACAGTAAATCAGGACTGTGGGAAGTACAACTCCACTTAGCCATGACAAGGAGAAAAGCAGTCTTTGTGATAAGATTCATTAAATATCAGAGTAATTTTAACTGTCCAGCAAATTACTGAAAAAGGCAGTAAATGATAAAATTAAGTCTAAGAGGACTGAATTAATTCACATCCATTTAGTTTGTCAAATACCTATGGAAAACATTGTTTTCATTCTCTAAAAAAGAAAGAACTCCAATAGTTATCAAACTGCTAAAATAGTAGATAGAACAGCTATTGAAAATTGCTGTTCAGACACTAACCCGAAGAAACGCCAAAAAGTTCTTTCGTAATGCAGCTCATAATTACATAAATACACTTATGAAATTGTTCGGATCTTACTTTCTGAGTTCCCTTTTACACAAGAAACTTGGTATCAGTTGAAAACAATCCAATCAATACAGGAATCTTCATCAAAACTACCTTGTGCTTTGTCATTATAAAAAAGGTTAGCAATAGAACACAGTGCTTGCAATGGGATATGAAAGAACAATTAAAGTTTAAGAGTGCTTAGAAATAAATGACAGCAGCATTGTACAAAAAAAGATACATGCATATTTAAACACACTCTTTATTGTGCAGAGACCTTTTGAACTGCCCTCTGAGGTCATTCCAAAGACCTGTAAAACCTATTAAAACATGTTTAGCAACTTTTCTCCAAGAGAAAATATCCATTACCATGCCACTCTCAGACAAGACCTTAGTGATTTCATTGCAGCATAATAAACTGGGGAGGTAAGTTTTGCTCTTACATGCTGTTTACCAGTTACAGGGCTGAGTTCAGCTCCTGGTATTGCACTGAAAATTTAAAATCAACCTAGAAGGTACTAGAAGGAGAGTAATTTTCTTGAAGACCAATTTGGCAAAGCATGCACAGATACTGTTCTTTTTAATGTTCTATCCTTAATCTTAGCCTATAGACAGTAAGCAATGCTCAGCTATTCAAAACCTAGATGTTAAAACAAAAACCATGGTACAGATAGAATTTATCTCTGAAAAAATGTGCATTGTGTGGTAATACTATAAAGACTGTATTCCTATGAAGCAGCATAAATGGTTATTTTTTTGTAATCTTGTTGATGTGTCTTTTCTATACTAAACTGCTAAGCAACATGGAGTAGGAAGGGTTTGGGCAGCTAACAAACAGTCTTTAGATGGTTTACATTCTTTCCCTAGATATAAAACTTTTCACATAGCTCTGGTATTGCATGACGTCTTTGACCTAAAAATCTCATGGGTTTATGCATTACCCCATTCACACTGGAAAGCAGCTCACCTTCCATGGGAGTTCCACATGCAAATAAACTAACAGCGAAGCCATACAGACAACATCTGCCAGTCCTTTGAGGTCTCTATGCCTGTGTCCTATTGATAAAGAATATACCTAAGGCTGAAGTTGTTTAATTGTTGACTTCTCTGTCTTCTCAAAACATTGACATTTCCTTGATTTTGTGATGGTAGAAAAGAAGGTTAAAGGTGCACTTCTGGCATTGAGAGGCTGCTGCAACTGCAATTTGTTTGTTCTATAAAGCACGTGGAACAAAGCACAGTCTTTTGTAAATTATATGGAAAAGATCACTAGAGTTCGGATTGGCATATGATGAGCATCCATGCACAAAACAAATGAATGCATAAATGAGTTTTACAGTGATTTTTAAATTTTTTTTTACTTTATAGGTGAGAAAATTGAGCTGATCAATTCTGTTAGAACTGATGATGACATTGACAGGCCAGCATTTGGTAGTAATATAGAGAACTGAGCCTTCTAGACAAGTGAAGAAATGTGATATAGCTATTTCCTTCAAGTTATACAGCAAAATCCAGAGATATCCCTTCTGCCCAATAAATGCTGCTACACACAAGAGGCACAGAAGAGGAAAAACCAGAAATTTATTTATGCAGAGGTAGAAATGTTTCACAGCTCATATACTGCATTTCAGGCGCTTTGCAGGCATTGGTGTATCAACATAAAAAAAGTAACAGTAAGTGATTCTTGAAAAATCTTGGTTGTTTCAGTTTTGCATAATGATAGTAACCCAGATTCATTTAATTTCCTTGGTCCTCTAATGAAGACTTTCAAAATATCCTAGATAATCTCTTTTGTAGGTGTATCAGCTTAGAGAAAAGCATCAGATTAAGTTTTATTAACTATATTTCTACCTATGCTAATTTATCTGTAAATTTATGTATGGGAATATTAAGAATACCGAGTTCTGTGTTTTTCAGCTACCACAAACAGGGAACATGTGCACGCACAACTGTCTGTTACCCCTGTTACAGCTGAACAATTTTGATTTTGATGAAACTAAGAGAATGGTAAATCATAGCTCTTCCTCTGAGGTACTATACACTACTATTTCTGATAGAGCTCATCTTACTGCAATACCAGTCAATATATTTCTTCAGTAGAACTGAATTGTGCCTGAACAGTCATAGCACTGTATAATATTGCATCTATTCTAAAACAAGATATTATCATAGGGTATAATTTTTAATCAAGAAAGATATGCTTGAAAAATGTCAATGGTTTGACATGAAGCAGTTGAGTTTTGAAACCTGCACTCTTATTGTCTTTTCCCTCCCCCTGCAAGTTTAAATATCACAAATAAGAGGAACACAAAGAGCTGTTTGATCTTCATTCTAGCTCAGGGGTAGCTCTTTAGGCAAGGGGTAAAAGGCTAAATTATAAGGAACAGTTTGTTTGAATCAGATGCAAATACTGAATAAAGACAATTATTTTAAAGGACCAAGATCAGCAACACATTCAAAAGCTTGAAAGACTGTGCATGACACACTGCATATCTACAGAAGATCCAGATCTTCAAATCATATCTAAATGTTTTGTGCCATATGCCAGACTGTGTTACTGCAATTTATTCAATTCCATGCATATAAAGATCACTGGTAATAGCAATGTATGTGATCAGTACATACGCCACTGCATTTGTTTTTTTGTCACCAGCTATGAATAGTACTTACAAGTAGAGAGCTAGTACTCAAAGGAGTAATATTCAACACAAAGATTGGTATTGATACTAATTCATCTACTAGACGTCTAACCGCTTCTGCTGCATCTGACCTTTCAAATTACAAAAAAATATCCAGGATCACATTTAAGCTGATCACTAATTTAAGTTATTAATTAGAGTCATGACTACTTGAAATCGGCACTGTTCATCAGAAGGTGCTTTTACTTACAGCAGCAATTCACCTGCATATAGCAAGGGCAGATGAGCCAGACTAAAAGGAATGAAGCACTTTGAGGAACTTTCCAACTGGAGAATTTACATAGTAGTATTGATGCTTTACATTTCCATCCACTGCTCCCTGAGGACATACTGAATTTGGGGGTGTTGGCAAGGGATCTTTTAATACCATTTTTTCCAGGTTACATCATAAAACAAGCTAATAATACAGGACATAAGAATATGAATTTATGGAGGAAGGAGGAATAGGAGGAATTGTTACTTTGGAGGCTACTTAGTCTTCAATTTCTCTTGATGGAGCATGAGGAATTGTGTTTTGTATTTCAGAATGTAGAGATGAAAGTATTCACAGTCCCAGTTTGATTACAAACACATAAAAACATGTTGCCTCTCTCATAAAAAGAATCTCACTGTGCAAGTTAATGTAGAATTTGCATCTTGACTGCAATTAAGATGAGAATAAAAAAGGTGCCTTTCTAGAGAGCATGAAGACAAGACAGTCAAGAGGATAATGATGACAAATGTTGGCATCTTTCACTTTGATAGAAGGCATATTATTTCTGTTCAAAGACAGAGCTTTCATAGCCATGATGACAAAATACAGGTAAAAGGTAAAAAAGATAATAATGGTCAAACATCTCAAGAAACCAGATCTGGGAGATTAAGAAATAAATAGATGGCAACTGTATTTACTGCTACTGACCCTATAGATATTCCCCAGTAGATCTGTGCTATGTTCGTATTACTGTATTTATTTTACCTTTATTTTTCTTTTGTCTAACTAATCTTATCTTGAATTAGCTATTTGTTTTCACTGCTGTCTTATCAAACTTTGCAATAACTTTAAACATGAATATGCATGTGTATTATTTATCTACATCAAATGTTTTAACATGCTTTCATCAGAAATTCTTGTGAGATTTTTAAGGTTCTTTGTCGGAATGATAACTCTTTTATATAGCAAACTCTTTACAAAGTTAGTATCTTTACAGTAATGAAGTTTTGAGGATGAAAGATTAAATCCCTGAAGGTTTACAATCTTAAAAGTATTTTTCACAGAAATATTCTTCTTCATTGCAATTATTAGGACTTACGTATCAGTTATGAAAAACACTCTGCTAAACTTTCTAAGCAGACATAATACACATCTGGTTTCACAATATATTCCTATTCTGCTTTTTAAGAAAGTGTTTCATTTTGTCTATGGACTGAAAGGGTAAGTTGAAATCACTTCTATTGCTTCCCAATGTGCATTGAACTGTGAATGGCCTATAAATCACTTACGAGATACAAAATTGATATAAAAAAAGTACAAACTAGAAAGGAAAGGAGAGCTACTGGTTAAACCAAGGAAATTTAACTCAGTTGTGTGAGATATATATGAGTAAACTGTATGTGAACATTACTAATATAGGGAAACTTCGCTCTGTGACCCGTGGGGAGAAAAGGGAATGCTCTAAAATGCAAAACTGACTGCTGTGCTGAGATTTGACTATGATTACAAAGTTGTAAGAGCACAAAACACTTTTTTTCCCCACCCATGTAGAAATTTATACGTGGGGATTGCAGGTGCCAAATGAAAATCTTTCCTGAGATAGGACCCTTAAATTAACATAGTTTTACATGGAAATTTGGTGGCTCTATTACTACATTTTTACTTTTGGGGCCTTTTCCATCATGCTTATTATTAATGCATGCTAGCTAAAGCAAGATGCACTTCACCTGTTTTCCACTGGTAACTTTTACACTATCTCTGGGGAATTTACTGAATCTCACAAACACAATCCTGAAAATTATTCCAGTAAGACAGTAAAATACTAATTCCCTGTTGACAAAAGACCACTCAGACCTTAAGGTTACAGCCACTAATCATCACAATAAAGTGATTTTTTTCTTAGATAGCTTTTAAAAAGTGCAATTTCCCTAAATAAAAGCTGGAAACTAAATATGTTAACTTTTCTTTTAGCTTTACTTGAAGTAATCAAATAAAGAAAGACTCATGTACAAAACCTGGCTGTTTGTTAATGCACACTGGTAAACAGTTCCAAGCAGTAAGGGTTTAAGAATGTTAACAGCTTCACAACAGAAGCAGCAGTGGTAAAAACAACGGCCAAAACCTTGAAAACAAGCAGAATTTATGATTGTACTTCTATGATCTGGTTGCCTGCAATTGCAGGAAACTGAGCTCTATGACTCAACAAGTCCCACTGCACTCTGTCCTATATTAGCTTGTATTTATTCAGATATAGCCTTTTAAAAAAAGCTGAGCATCAACAAGCTGAAAGTGGAGTAGTACAAAAGACCCAAAGGAAGATTAAAAAAAAAGTAATGAAAATCTATGTAGTTTATGGGTGCCTGGGGAAATCACAGTTCTAGCTCTCTCCAAGTTAAAAATACAACAATTTTATTTTAAATAGCTTTTGTGCAATTCCGGACAGCTTCAGGTGGTACAAAAAAAAGACAGATTTCTCATTTTTCTATAATTTGGCCTCAGAAATGCCTCCTGATGCAATATGGATAAGATAATTACATGGAACATACATGTGTAAGAGGTAATTCTGAGGTCTTTAAGAAGTTAGCTAACCTTTCTAGAGGAATTAGCAAACTGAGTCTGCATTGGATTCTTACTGAAATAGTTACAGATAAACCAAAAGAGGCATATATGTAACACATCCATGCGCATGCTGTTTTTATATGTTGATGAGATCTACAACATGATGAGTTTTAGGTCTCTCCATAAATTGCTGATATGTTTCAATCCAATCGCCTCCTCTAACAGATGGGAAATGTCTGAAGTACTGTCCTGGAACAGTAATTTATTTCGGAATCTCAGCATATAATGCTATCTTTCCCCTTTACATAGCTTCCTGTTAAACCTGTTGGGATTATGCTACATGTTTTAGCAATAGTCAATTATCACCCAACCTTGCAATCCCATATACTGATTACTAGGTGAGTATATGCATAAAGATACATATACACACACAGGCACACACATACAGTAGGCTAGAATATTAATCTATAGAACAGATTAGGGATTGCTAACTGTACCCCCAACTAGGCCACCACAAATTTACAGTATGTTGTGGGCATCAATGTTGTAGTCATAAGCACTGTGTAGGTATGAACTCAGATCCCTTTTCTGCTTGTTTGTCCAGTCGATATTGTCTAAACCTACCTTCCCAAAATACCTGTTGCTTGCACTGTCCCATTCAGCATTTATCTCAAGAAATAAATGAACAACATAGAAGGCATGAAAAGAATGTGAACAGGTTAAAGGTAACAGAAAAAGTTAATAAACCGTATCATTTGAGTTTGAAAGGTCCTAAAGACCCCCACTAAACAAACCCAATCTCCTCCATTCCCTCAGACGCTCCACAGTGCCTTGAGTTGCTTGAGCAATGAGCAGATCCAGGGTTGTGAGAAGCATCAGCGACTAACAATGAATTTTTCAGCACTTGTCAGATTGTCACTGAATAGATTCACTCATTTAGTTAATTTTGCTTGGCACTATAGAATGCCTAATCTATGGCATTTTCACTGTTGTTCACTTTAAAAACTTGAAACCAGCATCAGGAAGTTATCCTCCCTGTAACAAGGAGATGCTTATTCTTGAGATACTTGTTACTTGTTAAATAAATATTATTGGATTAATGAAAATATTAGTTGTTGAATTCACAGCAGAGTGTTCATTGAAATTCCAAAGGTATAGAATGCCTAAGCTCTCACAAGCCGCAGAGACTTTAAACAAACTGTTTACAACTGGAAAAAGGAAAAATGATAATAAAAAAAAAAGATAAATACTATTTCCTGGTATAATATAGCAACTTATAGCATTCTTTTCATGGAGATGGGAAATGAGACTTGACCTGAAGGACCCACCAGCTTTCTGTGTCCTGTGAATGCTAATGTATCTGCTCAGGAGACGTTCCCTTCACACTCACACACCCTTTTCCAATCATAAAGACATACCATCTTTTGCAAAGCCTTTTATTTATTTGGGCTTTTTTAAACACCACACTTAAAAGCACAACTGGACACCAGACAGTGTTTCACAGGCATAAGAAATGGGGAAACATAAATAAGAATTTGACCAGCTGACAGCTAACAGAAAGGAAAGAGGTGATGACAGCTCCAGCTGTTTCTATCTTAAGTGCCACTTATTTCTTAAATGATTGTCAATTTGCAATGAGAAAATGTGGAAGTGAAGTCATTCCACAGCTATACCATTAACTATAATTATGACTTTGGTATTTTACATTACTGGATTTATACTAATTGAGAAAGTAAAGAATTAATTAGATAGTTTCAGCTTTTATCCCTTCCTCCCTTTAATTTCCTTGTTCTGTATATTAAAAACTGAAGACAGTGAATAACATAACAGTAACTACATAACCTTTTCTGTAGAAAGAAATATTTTAAATAAGGAAAAAGTACAGTCACAATTTTTAATGTTTCTTCACTAAAATTCTGAAGGCCCCGGATTTTCAGGCTTCTCTCTTGGGATTTAAAGGAGCATCCAAAAACTAACTTGAGTGCCTCTTAAGCACACCATTAAGAAGACCCATCAATGGCTATTTTTCCTAAATTAGATGTTCCGCTGCAATCTCTTTCTTATGCTTTCCTTTCCAGTATATGCCTCCCTTTCACTGGGCTTCCTCACAAGTTAGGTCAGAAGTTAACCCACACTTCACGTTATTCCAAGGCACAGTGGTTTCCTCTCAACTGGATCCAAACATTTAATATGCTGAGACTGTACTTCCAGAAAATACAGCCTGTCCCCACAGACAGACAGAAGAACTCACATTTACAGACTTCACAAAGTAAGAGGTTAACTAGTCTTCAGTAACACCATTTTCTATATCCTTTGCCTTGCAAAACTAGTCTGGACTCCTGCCCAAGTAGTCAAAAATTCTGCTCCTCTAAATTGCTCATGTGTATTTTTCAGTGAACTACACATAAGTGAGTTATATAAGGAAAGTGTTACCTTTTATTTCATATTATTTCTTATACTGAGAATCTGATGAGATATAGACCTGTATTCAGAATTTCTGCAATATGACCTTTCATGAATTTGATTTACTAAAGCCTCAGATGCGATTATTCCCATTTGCATGCTTTGTTTTAGATGGATGACATTTTCCCTCAAACATTAACCTGCTATTTTATTGTCTCCCAGCTACTTTCAATGTGTTTCATAGATAGAACAATTTTGACTTGTCACAAAACCAAAATTAGCTGACAAAAATCTAGCTTTGGTAAAGAAAACACATTTTTGTTCTTTTTGCTGCCTTGCAAGCAGAATTTTCATCAAACATCCTGTCTGTCCGTTTGTCTGTTGTCCCGTCCCGTGTGTCCCTCTGCCCCCAGAACACTGTATACACTATCACACATCATGGTAAATAATAATGATTATTAGACAATATTGGAGGTATAAAGTCACAGGTTAATAAGAAAATATACCATTGCTATAATAAAAGAAAATTAATTCCTTTATTCCTTAAAAAGTAAGACAAATCATATATATATTTTATATGTCTATAAAAAGAATCCAGATCTTGCATTCTAGGCCCTTGTTTTCCAAATAAAGAGTGATTCATAGATGACAAAAAGTAATTTTAATGCTCTCCTGCCAGGCCTAACAGCACTACTGCTGCTACCATCTACTAGCAGAGACCTAGATTTTTGATATCCATTTCCTTAGTACTGATGCTAATATTACCCATGAATTTGCATTCAGTTGCACAGAAATGTCAGCCTACAGAGGAGGGTGGACACTTTAGCGTGTCAGAGTATCTATCAGTACAAGGCAGTGTGACAGCTCTGTTGGAAAAATGCAGCTATGTTAAAACAAACAAACCCCCGCAATATTCACAGTAAACATAACAAGGTAAAGTAAAAAGACTGTGCTCAGATCAGCTGGCTTAAACACGGAGATACCAGAGAGAGTAAGAAGGAAATAACTTAGAAAATGTAAATAATTCTGACTGGTTCTCAAGAAGTGAACATCAGATATTTTATACCTGGAAAATACATATCTGTATATATATGAGTGGAAACGGCCATACAAACTTGAAAATGGGACACTGCAAAACCTGTACAATGACTGATACTGACACCTGCAGTTATGTCAGCATTTCTCTAGACATTTTAGTTCAAAAATGTGGCTTTGTTTTTTCTGGGGTTTCTTTTGGAGTGAGGGAAGTTAGGTTGGGGGTTGGTTTAGGGTTTTCTGGGGGAGTGCTCTGTTCTGTTTTTTAAAAGGCACACTTTAGAGAACTTTTTCCTGACAAAGACAGATCTAGTTCATGATGAGAATTGTAACATCACCCAGGAAAGGCTGAGGTACTGCATGATTTTGAGTATTTTATCCTGCAATCCTCATATGGACATATCCACCTTATATCAATCTGAGGAACATTTAGCATCATATGAACTCCTGGCCTTGAAACTGACTGTGGCCTGGGGATAAGGTGGCTCAGCTTCATTCCCTTCCCAATATATGGCTGTGGCCAGGGCTCGGCAGCTCCTCAGCCCCAAACCCTTCCTCCAGCCCAGCGCACAGGGACCTCCAGCAGCAGAGTATGAGTCTGTATTCATGGACTCTTCAGTTTAAATAAATCCCTCTTGTCAATACCAACCACTATAAAGCCACCCGTTCATGTCTTAGAGATTATGAAACGCACACAGGACTGTTGAGTAGAAACCTTTGCCTCCAGGGCTGTTTTCAAGCCAGAAAGTGTATGATTTTTCCCATTTACCTCTTTGTTTCTGGCACCACTGCCTTTGATCCAGGGTGACCAGTAGCTGCAGGCATGCTCACTGTTTTGTGGCTCTCTTATTTCCCTGGTGGCATGGTATTGCTCATGTAGCTTTGCAAAATTACAGTATAGCCTTTTTGCTCTCCCAAAGCTCCAGCAACAGGCTTGTAAAAAAACAAAGTTCAGATTTCCTGAGGATGAATTTTCACTACTTGAACTCTTTCAGTCTTCACACACACTATTCAAGGGATAGCCCCTGATCCCTCATCCTTCCCTACATGTTCCCACCTCTTATGGTCCTCAGCACCACTGCTGCCCCCTGTTATCATGACATAGTTTCAGACTGTCCACTAGTGGTTAGAGTTGAAACACAACAGAAGCAGCACCAGTTGCTCAAAAGGTAACGCAAGTAAAGACATTTAGAAGATTTCATATTCGGGGGATTTGGAGGGGGAGCAGGAGGACTGCCAGAACTGCTTGATCAGCAGCACTGTAATTTCCCTACAATAGCTGATACAGCTGAATTAGTGAAATGATCTTTATTCAAAGATCATTCTAACAACTTACAAAGTGATTAAACCATTGCTTGCTCATTTATTATTTCTGTATTTCCATTTATTTTTACTGAAATCATAAAAAAATACTGCCAAAAATATAGCTGGTTCATTTCTCATAATAATCCAGATAGATTTTACCACTATAATATTAAACACGTTTTATTTCCTAAGGCATTAAATGTGAGTCACAGCTACAACAGAGTGCCTAGCATCAAACACATGGGGCATTTAGCTGAAACAGAAGTACTGTTGCTTATCTGTATATTAATTTATTTCATATTTGTCCCCCTATCCCACTCTAATTCAGTTTATATATACACAGAAAATGTAATAACCAGCAAAAGGATATAATTTGAATCTACTGAATTTTGTGTATTTATTCTAAAACTCAGTTAGATTGTAATGATACTGTTCTACTTCCACAGAGACTTGGATTTAGAATAGACCAGTTCATTAAATCTCCTTTGGAGAAGAAGTCATGTCAGTTAATTGAGTTATTTGGGTTTTCTACAGTCTGCCACAGTGATATGAGCACTCTACTTAGAAAAGTGGTTTTGGCCAACACACACACACACACACACACACACACACAATTACGACTTAAACAGCAGTAGCAGAGGCCTTCATTAAGGTAAAAGTAACCTAGAGAATTTTCAGAATTTTTATTAAGAATTTCCTCAGTCAGATGTCCCAGTGTCCAGAGGACACTGTCACCTGGATATAAGAGGGTTTTTTCCTCATCTGTTATTAATTTTCTTTCTAATGTACTATGAAGTGTCCAACAAAGATTTTGTTACATTTGCAATGAAACATGGAAGGTCAGGCAATTAAAAATAATCCTTTACAACAGACTGTTTAAAACTTGTCTGGAAGTCTATGTAAGTGTAAGGGTAATATTACTTAGGAAGTTTAACCTATATTAGATTAAAATCTGTGCCAATCAGATTTAATTTTGTAAATTAGGTGGGAAAAGGTAGGCCATCAGAAGAGAAAAGCGTTTTACCTGTAACTGCTTCGAGAAACAAACAAAATCTCTTCTCACACAGGTGCTTACAAAGCATTTTTAAAGGCATTCTGAAGCCAGACTTCTATTCCTCCTTCAGTGATATTGATAGGGCAGAATTA
Organism: Amazona ochrocephala; assembly: GCA_039720435.1. NCBI lineage: Eukaryota > Metazoa > Chordata > Aves > Psittaciformes > Psittacidae > Amazona > Amazona ochrocephala. The sequence continues at coordinate 16,842,536 of CM077883.1, forward strand.
ATATTAAGTTTGTTATGCCAATGTACAATCAGATTTATTTAAGCTATCAAACATATTCTTGCAGTTTTAGCTGAAGTAGTATCCATCTGTCATGCATGGTCTTCAAGATTTTGGCGTTCTGTTGACAGACATTAACAACCCTCTTGACACTCCTGCAATCTTCTGTTCTAGGAACAGCGAAAAAAAGGTCATCTATTTTAAATACTTATGTTTAGCTTTTGGCAATTCTTATCTTTTTCATGAAACTTTTAAATAAACTGTATCTGTAGAAAAAAAACTGAAGAAACCCTAACTAGCCTGTAATCATTAAAATCTCAAATGGCTTTTAAGATTCTTTTACAAATACCAGAGGTAGATACTCTTTAAATGACCTACTAAAGTTTGTAAAGCTAAATAACTGATAAACTAATACAATTAAATTAAATTTATATTCATCTTTGAAGTTTGAAGGAAGACTTCACCTGAGAGCTGGTTCTATTTTTTACTTGAAAGCCTTTGTTCTCTTTTCCAAATTATTTATAAGGAAAGATTAATAACAGAATGTTTTGGGTTGGAAGAGACCTTAAAGCTCATCCAGTTCCAAACCCCCTTGTCATGGGCAGGGACACCTTCCACTAGATCAGGTTGCTCAAGTCCCATCAGACCTGGCTTTGAACACTGCCAGGTATGTGGCAGCCACAGCCTCTCTGGGCACCCTGCGACAGCACCTCACCACCCTAACAGGGAAGAACTTTTTCCTCGTGTGTAATCTAAACACCCCCTCTGACAGGTTAAAGCCATACATTCCACCTTGTCCTGCCCCTACATGCCATTGTAAAAATTCCCTCTCTCTAGCTGCCTTGTCAGCCCCCTTAGGCACTGAAAACTGCTCTAAGGTCTCCCCAAAACGAAAAAATAGGAAAGTAAGAAAGAATATCCTCTGCCTCGAAATCTTATCTTGAAATAGAAAGAAGACTGAAGGCTCTGAAATGTTTCATATTAACAGGCATGAAATTGCCATCTACAGAATCGCCAACCGTATCCTGGGCTGCATCAAAAGAAGTGTGACCAGCAGGTCGACGGAGGTGCTCCTGCCCCTCTACTCTGCTCTTGTGAGACCTCACTTGGAGTATTGTGTGCAGTTCTGGTGTCCTCAACATAAAAAGGACATGGAACTGTTAGAACAAGTGCAGAGGAGGGCCACGAGGATGATCAGGGGACTGGAGCACCTCCTGTATGAAGATAGGCTGAGAAAATTGGGGCTGTTCAGCCTGGAGAAGAGAAGGCTGCGTGGAGACCTCATAGCAGCCTTCCAATACCTGAAGGGGGCCTATAGGGATGCTAGGGAGGGACTCTTCATTAGGGACTGTGGTGAGAGGACAAGGGGTAATGGGTTTAAACTTAAACAGGGGAAGTTTAGATTGGATATGAGGAAGAAATTCTTTACTGTAAGGGTGGTGAGGCCCTGGAATGGGTTGCCCAAGAAAGTTGCAAATGCTTCATCCCTGGCGGCGTTCAAGGTGGGGTTGGACATAGCCTTGGATGGCATGGTTTAGTGGGAGGTGTCCCTGCCCATGGCAGGGGGGATGGAACTCGATGATCTTGAGGTCCTTTCCAACCCTAACTATTCTATGATTCTATGATTCTATGATCTTGTGTAAGAACATAGGAACAGCCTTCCTAAACCTGACCAAGGCTTTGTGTCATTCTGTCTCTAACAGGCAGCCGCAGATGGGCACTGAGGAAAGACAAAAAACATACCAAACATACATGGCTCTTCCTTGCATTGAAAGAATTTGACTATTTAGCACCCTGCAGTTTTAAAGACCTTGTCCAGTAGCTGCTATCTTGCATATTGTTTGACCAAAATTTATATCTGACCTGCCCCCCTCAACCATCCCTCCCCAAAAAGCAGCAGTCAGGCAGCTGTCATTACAACAGGTAGAAGAACTGCATGTATTACTTAGAGTCTGTCAGAATAAGGAGCAGCAGAGAAGACACGTGAGGGCTTTGTGAGAAGTACTGACTTCATTCCTGCATTTTATGCTGGACAAAGGCACTGCTAAAAACAGTTCTTCACAGAGTGTCCAGCCTTTAACTTCAGTAAGCTGAAAAGCCAATGAATTTTGCTTGTAAAAGTTTCAGCTATAGAATGACATAAGGAGTAAAGTCATAGGAAATACATTATGGACTACTAATGGCTAATCCACATTTCAAACTCTAGTTAGCAGAAAGATGACCCTAAATATGTACTCATTTTTCTATCCCTGTTATGTCTTCCCATTCTTCCTTATTGCAAAGCAATTTTTTCATGGACATTTATTTGTTTCAGATGCCAAACCCATTAAACAGCAGCTCTTCCAAACACCGATACTGAGCTGACTTGCTTATGAATTTTGGCAGAACTGGCTGTGGTACACGACATTTCCAGAAGAGGGAATCAATTGAGGAATAGATAGAAATAAAACCTAGCTCAATGGGGAGAGTAGTTATGTGCCTATACTACGGGTTAGCAACTGTTTGCCTAATGAGAGTGACTTCTACACTGTAGGTATTTACGTCTGAGGGGAGGAAAGAAGAAAAATATAAAGTAAAAAAAGTCAAGAGAAGACCAACAGCAAAAGCCTCTGTATACTGCAAGTTGATGTAGACTCCTCCATAATGACAAGTTTGGTAACTGCATTTTTCTTTTTTTTTTTTTTCCACAGAAAATAATGATGTTTTCTTAGTTATCACAGATTATGGACACTGATTATAATGACAGCTTATGTAAGTTCCTATGAAATATATATCTCTAAGAGATGGAATAATGAATATTCCAGGTGTTCACTGAATACCTGCAACTGTGCTAGCATTCTTCGATAACAAAATTTTAAGTACTGTTAATAATACTAGTAAATAGTAGGCATTCATTATATAAAACATCATGTTCCAGAACACATTTTACGAAAGAGCTATTTAATTGGTACATAAAATAAACTGTGGGAAATCCTTTTCAGTTACCACGCCAATAATATTTCCTATCACTTCTCAAAAGACAACAACATTTTCCCCATTCCTGGGCTGCCACATCACCAGCAGAAGTTGTTATCACTCCATTTAAGTGAAAGGTGAATGTGTAAAGGGAAATGACACACCCACAGACTGCAGCTGTGAGCTTTGGCTGATCCTGCTGATTCTACACAGTCCATTTTGACTGATATTGCTACGAGACCTTCAAACAGCTACATCTGCAAAAGCAAAATAGGTATGGATTAAAATCTTTACCAAGCGTTAGAATATCAAGTTTAAAACATGGAAATAAATTAATTTATCTTATAACCAACATCTTAATCTAAACAAGATCATAATCTTGTATCACTGTAATATCTTGAGCACTCACCTAGAGAAAATTCATCAAAAAAAAAAAAAAATCACCAAACCCAGGTGTACAAAATTATCCAGATCAACTGAGAACTGCAGAAAGCACTAGAAAGCTCTGGACATAAAAGAAAAGGAAAAAGCTTTTCTGGAAAAAAGGGCCAAGTGTAGTAAAAGAAACTTACATCTCTGTGCTTTTCTGAGGTTTTATGACAAAAATTTCATACTTCTGGCCATTTAGTTCAGTTGATTCGGAAAAATCACTTTGTTGAATACTATTAGTGGTGATAGTAAGCCGTGCATTACTGAAGAGGAGAAAGTAGGTAAACTTAAAGATCACAGCAGCTACAGAGGAGAAATTTGTGTAACTCCAGGGCATGTTTTCCCTTATGTCCATTACCTGCCTTAAACTACTATTTCCTTGCTTGTGAGGATTTCAGCAATGAAGGCTGCCTCTACAGCAGAAAACTGTATGCGGTAATCCTTAGTTTCTTAAAATGGGAATGCACTCTCACATGGAAGAGAAAGAAACAACCTAAAGCAAGCAGCAGAAAACAATATCTTGCAAGCCAAGAACGTTCCATTCGTTTCTCTGAGCTACCTGTGACTGTCCATACCTGGTTTAGTTACTCATTAGTAGCTGCTGTGAAAGGCTCTCCAAAACCCATGAGGTTCCAAGAATGAAGCATGGCCTGAACATGCAATAATTACAGAAAGGAACTTAGTGTTTGAAACAGGTGTTTTAAACATTCCTACTGATTCAGTCCCCTTCACTGCAAAAATTTTGTTCTCCCAAAACATGCGCTTTACTGGAAAGAGCTGAAGCCTGTCAAAGAGCTATTTCCTCAACTCATTAGCTAACACACTTTCACATTAACACTTCAATGTCCATTTTAATGTAAAATAGGATATGTAACATAAGCCACTACTGAAGGTAATTTAACCTGTTACAACTTTTTTTGAGAAGCAGCAGAAAACACTCATATATAACCCATGTCTAGAAAAGCAGCACACATTAGTTGAACAGTTAGTTACACACTAGCTATACAAGCTGGCCTGGCTTGTCCATAAGTCGCAAGAAAAGCTCCTATCTAACTCAGAATTCTATAATGCTCATAAGAACATCTTTAGCAAGAGAATATCAACAATGACCCAAAGACAAACTTCTAAAATGCTGAATCTGTAAGGAAAGGAAAATAACCCAAATTCCTGTGCAGTCTGCATTCATAATCCCAAGCAACTTGTACACTCTTATTGAACATGAACTCTTAATGACACCTCCTCTACAGGAAAGTAAATAAACAAAGTCGCTTCGAAGAGGTCTTGATCCTCCTGGTATTATCTTTCATAGGGAGAATGGTACTGCTCAGCAGACATGTCTTGTAAGACATGCTGTCTCTATAAAAGCCTGTATAATCCTTTGTAGGCTGAACTGCTCCTGGTGAAGTGTTGGAAAATGACCTCAAGCAACTGTGCCACTGGGATCTGTCATCATTCGACTATGACCTAATAAAACTTCAGTCTAAGGCAAATTTTCATTAATTTAATGGCTCCTAGAAGACTAATAAAATACATACAACTTTTAAGTTTATACCTATGCTTGCTGAGCTTAATCTTTAATTGTAGCCCAAATAAGCTGAGCACTTAATTCTACCGACTTTGATGGGTCTACGTGAGGGCTTAATGTCAAGTGCCCACTTTGTTATTTTGCAGCATTTACATTGAGACTGCTTAGTCCTCTGAAGATCCATCCTTTCCTGGGGGAGGCTTTTTTGTGGCAGTTTTGTTGTTTTTTGTTTTGTTTTGTTTTATTTGGTGGTTGTGTTGTTTTGTTTTTCTTAATAAGGAAAATAAACTAAAATAAAAATATCATAAATACAAATAAACTAAAAATAGTAACAGCTTTCTTACATGTCTAACATTAAAATTAATGCTGTGAAGTTGCTGGGTACTTTCTCCTTGTACTTTCCAGTTAATGCAACCTAGACCTTTACTTGTAATCAGCTTTTAATTAAGCCAGTGAGTTTTTCATATTACCCTAATGCCTGTAATAATTGTAATGATTCTATTACTGTCTTTGTTAAACACATTTGTAGTTTTAAATGACAGAAAGTCAAGCTAGCAATTTGTAAAGATGTGTGAATAAGGAAATTGCTCTATTCATATGTTCATAATGAACAGAGAGATAATATAATAGTGTTTTGTATGCTCTCACCCTCCAACAAGAGGGAAGAAAAGCAAAGGAGGTGGCCTGGATAATTTCCTGCAACCCTCTCTTAGTTCTAAAGCCTTTATAGCAATATTTATTGAGGAACGCAAAGGAAGAAAAATCATACAAACCGAGCTTTGAACATACGGCTTTAGTGGCACAGCTTCCAAGAAAAAGAAAAAGCTCATTCATTAGAATAAAATACTGGAAAAAAGCCAATGAACAACTAGACACATTACTACAGCTGTTCTGTACTACATCATACCACCACTACTCCGTTTTAATATACTATTGCTCAAATATGAGCAAATCTAAGCTGTTCTGGTCTTAAATTACACCTTATGCCAATGTCTTCAGCTATATCAACAATGTAAATAAAAACCGTTTAAGCCACCGTACTGTTGTAGAAACTCACTGGTCTGCTTTCGTAGTTATTTAAAGAGATTTTATAACTGCACATTGCTATTTAATCAGGTTATTTCATTTTTACACCACTTCTTATAGATAAACTGTAACACTCAAATATTGCTACTAATTATGTATGAAATTCTGAACAGCAGATACATGAACTTGTATTCATGCTGATTGCTCACTTGAAGTGTTGTTTATCTTTCAAGTTCATCAAAATTTGTATTTGAACCTGAAGACATTTTCAAAGACAATTCTACATTAAATGGGTAAGATTAAAAGTCAGGACATCAACAAAAAACAAGAGAGATCAATGCGTCAGAAGTGAGACACCCAAGCTACTGCACCCACGTTTCCTAAAATATAAGGAGGAAATTGTTTACTGTGATGGTGGTGAGGCACTGGAGTGGGCTGCCCAGGGAAGTTGTGAATGCTTCACCCCTGGCAGTGTTCAAGGCCAGGTTGGACAGAGCCTTGGGTGACACGGTTTAGTGTGAGGTGTCCCTGCCCATGGCAGGGGGGTTGGACCTAGATGATCTTAAGGTCCTTTCCAACCCTAACTATTCTATGATTCTATGATTCTGTGTGTCAGCAATCTGCTCTATAATTTTGTGTCACCCAACTTTTCTACCTACCCCTACCCCAATGTATTTATTCTAACTATTTAAGTTTGCTTTAGCAAAACAGGTAATTTGCTAGAGGGGTTTGGAAATCTGACCTTATATCACATAAAGAATTTCTTAGGCCCAGCACAGCTTTTCTTGCTGGCCTTTCTTTCTGATCATAGCATCTGACTTTCAGGATTGCCACGTACCTTCGATCGCAATTCAAAATCAAAATTTGTATTGTATGCTGGGGGTTATTCTATAATTATATAATTTCTGAGAACTTTATTACAATGGATTAAACACTAACATGAAGTTATCACTTCACAATTGTATAGAACTGAACACTGCAAATTGGGAACAGTAAGCTCTATGCCAATCACCCAGCTAAGGGAGCCCCACAGACTTTATATTACATCATTTATTACATTTATATTACATTTACATTAGATCTAGAAGTTGTTTTTTTTTCTTTGCTTTATTTGGCATCTTTTAACTCACTCTAAAATACATTGAAGGAGCACAAACCAAACGCACTCACACACCTTCAAAATGTATTTATACTGAAAATACTGACCATCTCATTTCAGTAACATGCTTCATCATAAGAGATAAATGGATCTGACAGACTCGGGCAGTTTGGGTTTAATTTGTTTGCTGATCTTTGCATTTGTTTCATTGCTGGCTTGGCATCCTTAAATTAACTCTTCTGTTTGTTTTGGGATCTTGTTTGTTTAGTTTGGAGTTTTGTTTGTTTGGTCTTTTTAAACCTTAAAACATACTAGTTTGATTGTAAAATTCTTTTTGCTTGTAAGCCTATTTTACATTCCTTCTTCAAGGGATTTGCAATTCAAAACCACTTTAACCTGTCTGTACCAATATCAGGCTTTTAAAGGTAAAGCCTTTTCCGACACACTTCAAAGGCCTTTTCTAAAATTTAAAGATATGATTTTGATTTATTTGAAATAGGAATGTTAATATGGGGTGCTAATGTTAACACAAGGAGGTAAGAAACACTTTTCAGAAGAGTGTTAACGTAAATGTGTTTATTTGAAGGGGCAAGCACAGCAAAACTTCTGTGGTGTATGTAGCTCTTCTGCAGCTTCACATGTATTGTATGCAGGAGCAGAGAATCGAATCTGTGTGATATGTTTTCACCAACACAGAGAATGTACAAGCACTCATGGGGAAAGGGAGAGTCTAGAAATATTGGTGGTGCTGTGACTTATGATTTAAGTATGAAATTATGTATTTCATACTAACAGGTCTAAAATGAAGATTAAATTACGAGTCAATTGCCGAAGTCTCCTAATGAAAGGAAAATACACTTTTGCTCTGATTTTAAAGGACAATTTCCACATTCATATGTACATCTATATGCTATAGCTGTATGAAATTCCAATTTATATGTAGAATATTTGTCTTTGTTTCTCACCATCCTAACTGGCAATGAATTAATTTTCCCCAGGCTGAGTCTGTTTTGCCTCTGACAGTGACTGACAAGTGATCTCTGTCTTTATTTCTACCCATGAGCTTTTTTTCCATCTTATTTTATCTTCCTATCAGAGGAGGGGGAATGAGCAAGCAGGCTAGTGGGTGTCTGACAGCCAGCCAAGGTTAACACACCACAAGCAGACATCAGCTTTATTTAACCTGCAGTTCAGTTGATGCTCCCAAAATACGAAGCCAAAGGCAAAAGAAAAATCTTACACAGAAGAAAACAACAAGTTATCCCCATGGATTTGATTCATTAACATTTTCTCTTGCCTGAGAACTAAGATTTGTATCTGAACATTCTACTGGAAAAAGGAAAGCTCAACATTTTTTCCAGTTTTCCAGCTTCTCAAATAAAATCTGTGACAATTTTAACCAGTAGTGTCATGTTTATGCAGCTGGAATATTAAATGGGCCACATAAACACACAAAATATTTAACTGTCTTTCAGACATACATAAGCTTCAAAGAAATGGCTAACAAATGCCTCCTGTAAATTAGTGCAGCTTTATATGGACAGCTTTAAACAAGAACACTCTTCTCTGTAACCCTACAGTATTCACATACATGTCCTATTTTCCTAGTACTTTGGGCTCTGAAATGATAAAACTTGTTTTCATATGTTAGCCCTTTTATGCTTTTTAATAAAGCCTTTGCCTAGGTATAAAGCAGGCAGTGGGGCAAAGATCACAAGTTTTAACATGAAGAAATGGAGTTCCGTGGTTTTACTAGCGCCTCGTGCACAGATTCATTTCTTTATATTTGGCTTGAACCCAATGCTCGTGGGTTTCATTTAATAACCCTAATTGTTTTCACCTTTCTCTAGACACCCATAAGTTTGTGTATGTCAGCTTTACACCTATACTTATCTCCTTGTTCTACGATGAAAACTACTTGTTGCACCTCAAACAACTGATACAGGAAGTTCAAACAGGATTTTAACACGAATTTAGGTAGCGGCATGAAGAAAAGAATGTATGGTTTGGTTTTCTCCCCTTCTGCATAGTTTTCCTGCATTTCTTTCTCTGTTCTACAGACAGAAGTTCAAGAAAATTTACTGCTGATACTGGAATAGCTAACTCTTCATATTTACTTAGAATAAAATAAACAATCTTTTCTTATTTGCAAATATTTCAGCTTCTCTTAAGTTTCACCTATGCAAGTATGTTTTTCTGCTTGGCACCATAAATACACAGGGATGTATTTGACCTTAGCAAAAAAAAAAAAACAACGAAAAATAAATCATATGTCGTAAATTCTCAGGCATAGTAAAACTCAACATGGTTACTAAAACTATTGTGGTTTTCCTTACTCAGAAATACTGGCTGCTTCTTACTCTCACCAACATTTTAGTGGGGGTGCACATTCTCTGGCAGACTATTAGCACTGCTTTGGCAAGAGCTGCATGCTTTCTGTGGCTGTGTTCTGAAACATCCCTTGAGTGTTCATAGTATGATGTAGCCACAGGCTTAAACTGTACTGATACATTTCATTTACTTCCCTTGGAGGTTTTGGAAAAGACAACCATGTCCTAGTAGACACTTGATGACAGCATAATCATTCAAAACACTGGTGATTCACTTTGATTAAACATTTCATTCCTGAATTCAATTCCACAACACAAAGTTCCCACTATAAGCCTCATTGACAAGTAAACAGCTGGTTGGGATCTCATCTTTCTGCCAGAAACAATGTCCTGGTTTTAGTGGTGATTCTAAGAGCCACTATAACACTATCAACCTGCTTAATTCAGTGAATTCATAGCTGAGCAGTTTTAGCATCCACTCCTTAAATTACTTCTAATGGTCTTTTCGAGATCTATTCCACTGAGATGGTGATTTCCCTGAGGTGCGTGGGAAAGAGAAACAGTGCCTCCGAGGTACGTCTCATCACCAGATAGTCCTCAGAAGGATGAGGTTTAAAGATTAAGAAATAGCAAATCACTTACAGGTGTGCTTCAGTTAAACAACTGAATAACTTCAGTGACCAATACTGGGATTACTTTTAAGCTCACAATCACACTGTTCATTCACATGCTGTGCCAAATTTGGACCACTGCCTTCACAAACTTGTGAAATTTGTTTATCTAAGTATTTATATAGTTGTCCTCACTGCGATAGCCAAGTACCTTCACATAGTATAATATTTCCCCAAAACTACCTTATCAACTAAGACAACAGATCTTACGATATTTTCACTGTGCATTATCCACAACCCACATTGCCTAGACCTGATATCTTCTCACAGTACTGTGCAAAACTGTGCAGAAATACTGAGCTGGCTTCTGCAGTGGAGCTGCCTTGCTTTTCAATGACAGCTGTTCCAAAAGTTAGCCTTGGACAGGCTGACACCGTGTTGGATCTGACCACCCACATTCTTCAGGGTGATACAGCAACAGGCTGAGCTGAAGGTTAAATCCTTCCTACACACGGTCATTTTCCAAACTGCACACAGAAATGAAATTGTGGTCATGAAACTGTGGTCAAAATCACAAATGTAAACAGTTTAGATATGTTTGAAGCTATACACGGAAATACACTTTAAGTTTATACCACTATTATCTAATGTCTATCATTTCAGAGTACAAGCTGGCACTTGGCTTTGGTTAAGGTAGCAGTGGTATTAAATGCTGTCCACCCAGCAAGGATGGGAAAGTTCACTGGCAGAAGCAATCCTTGTGATCCCTGGCTGCCACCTGAAAAGGCAAAGACTCAGCCAAGAGCTCAGGATGTACAAAGACACTCTGTGACAGCAGGAGAAAGGTAAAACCTCTTCCGCCTGCCTGGATTGCCTCTGCGGACACGGAAAATGAGAGCTTAGTCTGTCATTACTGCTGTGTTATAAAATAAGCTATTTACATCACATTAAGACAGGATCATTTCTGATAACTGATCTGAATGCAGAAGAGGCAAATCAGGGCTGAGAGGAGTTTATAAAAAACTTGTTTTGAGTGAAATGTCACTGTCCACTAATAGATATTCAAGACCACACTTCATGAAATAAGATCTGAGATTTTTGTCATTATTCACAGAGAAAGTGAAATCTTCAGACTGAGTTTAGTATTCTCTGTGCTCCCTTACAGGGGAGCAGAGAACAGAATTAAAAGAAACGAAGACCCAACAGCAAGCTAAGAAACATCTGCCCATTTATTACTTCTGTGATGGAAGCCTTCTTACTTGCTCTGGACATTATTAAATTTAATGTATACTAGAGTTACAAATGTAAGTATCTTTTCCTATTGTTGAATTCGTTGACTGGTGATCCATGCTGAAGTCTCTATGCTGCACCTTACTCATCTTCATTTTCAATTCAGTAATTTCCCATTGAGCAACTGTTGAGTACATATATCTAAAGTTATAAGCAATCTACTTGTTATTTTATCCTGTTTGTATTGAGACAACTTTCAATTTTTCAACTTACAGCTTTACAAAAGTGAGATCTAGATTTCCGTGGTAATAAGCATGGTATGTTCTATCAACCCTATTGCATTCCTCTGCAGCAAATTTTTCGGCAACTGTACATGCAAAAACTGCTCACAACCCTAATATGTTTGCCAGTTATGGTATTTCCTGCTTCATAATAAATAATGTTCTCATCTGCATCTATTCAGTTAGCTTCTTAATTGTGGTGGAACACCCTTCACTGAACAGGAAGTTTGTACTAGCTATATGAAACAGTATTTTTCCCAAGAGTAACATACATTCAAGTTCTCACTTTTGGTTTGGTTTTGTTTATAGTTTTTGGTTTGAGGTTTGTTGCTTTGTGGTTGTTTTTTTTTCAAATACTTTTCCGTACCTGAGAACTTCTGAGCAAACAGTAAGATCCCAGTAAAAGCAGCAATTCCACAAATTCATATCTCCAGTATACCAGTAGATTATAAGCAGTAGTCCATAAGTGGTACCAAGCACACCATCCAAAACCCAGTAATTTCCAAGGTACTTGCTCATTAAACCATCAATATGAAAAGACAGCATTTCAGTACTGAGCAAACAACCTGTGAAGAATTTCCATTGTTTCACAAAGGGATAATTTCATCAGTTTAAGCACTTGCCCTTTACCACTTCTCTCACGCTTGTAATTCAGGGCTACAGCTACAGCTGCCAAAACACTTTCGTTAGTCTGGAAAGAAGTACTTGATTTAAAATTGAGGTTGCACCAGCTCTGAAGTAATGTTGGAAAGTGGGACAGATGCACTTGCTACAGCACTAGTCAGAGAAGCACTGTTACTATGGTAAGAGTCATTGAAAAATATTTTTCTACCTAAATTTCCATAAAGCCACAAGTATTACACTTCCTATGAATTTCCACAGTTTCATGAATCAACATCCTAGAAATGACATATGCTAATAAATATAGTTGTCAGCATATATATTAAATCAGAGTCATCTTTAACCAGCTCCATTTTATGGCAATCACAATAACAACCTATTCCTTTAGTGACTTCTCCCAGTGTTCGCCTATGACAATGCTCATTTTTCATGCCTCATGATTCATTACAGAAATGTCACAGACTATGTGGAAAGACAATGTTTACAAAAAGCCACACTGACTGGATTGTGAATCATAACCATTTTGTTGGAAGTACTACAGAAGAAAACATGGTGCTGGATCCAAAGACGAATTTTAACAATCTACTATTTTCTGCAGTAACTGCGTTCTTGCAAGCTTAGATATAGAGTTAAGGTAAAAAGCAATGCCTCTTGTTTAGCAGTAGCAAAATTATCGCAAAACCAGATTCTCTGTCCCCTGGGAAAGCATTCTAATCTTTGCAATGTGAAGCATCTCTGAAGGTAGGGAGTGAAATTGTCTTTGCCAATGTCAGAATTTTATTTTGAGCTTTGTTCTGAAAAAGTTATCTTCTGGAAAAGGTACTCCTAATAATTGAAATGCATCACATTGCACTTTCACGATGCACTATATTTCCACGTCCATTACATGACAGTCAATAGAAATCTTTATTAGAACTGTATCTGAGTGTCACAACTGCTAAGAGATTCAAATTCCCAAATTTGTAATGCAGAGACAAAATAATGAATTTATTTTATCACTTCTCTTGCCTTCATTCCCATCATTTTCAATGCCTGATATACTGTGTACAGGAGAGTTGAACTAAATGCACAAGCACATTTCTATTAAGGATATCCTCCTGCTAAAGGGCAGTTATAAGCTGTAAAGCTGCTATTTCTCCTGTGAAAATTAAAGTAGTACTCCCTCTAAATGAGAAAAAAAACATTAAACCCAGACCCTTAGAACTCAGTGCTAATGCTGCAAATGAAAGCACCACATCTATACCCAGACGGACTACAATCTATAATACAGATCTTTTCAGTTCATTGGCAGCATTTTGCAGATCTGTACTGCTTCACAATGGACAGGTTTCTCAAGAGGACACAGGGGGTAACAGGTAAATTAATTATCAGACAAACAGATGAGTATCCTCATACAGGTTGAATTCCAGCTCTATCCTTTAATTCCTCCATATTACATTTTTAAGAGAGTTAAGAAGAAAGATTTTTGATTTATTTAACCTAATTGAAAGAATACATCAAATATATCAGACATTGCTGCTAAAATATTCCATGCACTCTTCCTACATGCAGTGTCAACATCAAGGACACGCTTACTTCTTCAAGAGATCTTACAAACTTCATTTTTTAGTTTTTAAACAGGTGCCCTATCCTCTGTGTCTATCACACAGAATTAAGATTGCTCAGAGGCACTGAGGACTCTGTAAAGAACTGAGTTTGGAATAAGCAGAAGAGGGCAGCATCTTACCATGTTTTCAAGTCTATAGGCTTGGCTTCCCAAAGTTGAGAAATTATAACAGGCATATTTTCTTGAATGCTAATTTTGTTCAAAGATGACCTACATTCGTTCAAAATTTCCCTTTCTTTAACACACAATATATCACCTTGCTAGTTAGGCATTTAAAAAGATCTTCTGTAAGCTAATTACTAATAACGGCTGATAACATTTGCAAAAGCAAAGTAACTTACACCTTTGTGCATCCAAGCACAGCTTCCACTGTACTTTGGTAAAAGTGAAATTTCTACATGGCAGCAGCAGCATTGCTTCAGCTCAGAAACAGAGCCCAAGCAAAGCACCAGGGATAAATGCTCCAAAGGTTTGTCACACAACCCCTTTGAATATTGAAGCAATTGTTAAAAATCCTAACTGGAGAACATGTTAATGGCATGCCTGACAAGTGTAACTGTAATACTCAAGCATTTCTGAGCAATGCAAGCTATATGACACTTCTTTGCTCTTACTAAACGTACCATCATGCGTTCATCAGTATCACATAGAGAATGTGCATCTGTGAATGTTTATACTTGTTACATAGGCATGACAAGTACAGGTGTTTAAACAAACTCTGACAGTCACTGTGATTAGTAAATAAAATGAGATTATTGTCTACGAGCAATTGAATCTAAAGCAACAGACTGGAGAAATTATAATATCTGGAGCGTTTTTTGAAGGAAAACATTGACTAATCTTTGTAACATTTTAAAGACTGCGTCCACTTTTCTGTGCTATATGGCCATATTCCTTACAAACCCTGACCTGCCCATAAAACCGTTCTCTTCAAAATTCAGTTTCTGCTCCAAACAGTTGTGATTCCACATAAGAATATTTGTTACACATTTTTGCAGAATGCTCTCACCTAATTTTATTTCTCCATCCACCTGCCCATAGCTGTCTTACTAAAGGAAGCCAATCAGCCAAGGAGTATTTTCAAAATCAGTCATAATAAATGACTTTATAAAATTACGTTTTAAGGAAATCAGAATATTAAGTTTATGCCTAAAAATGTCTAAAAGAAGTACATTAATGCCTTATATGCAGATGAAGTTGTTTACTTGCCAAGTTTATGAAAGTGCTGAACTATGACAAAACTTACGCATTTCAAAGACAGCTGATGCAAATGCAAACTATCATCTTACGATCATCAAAATGCTGCCTGCTCCCTCTTCTTCCGACCATTCAGCTGAGAAAGGGTTCAGATGCAAGGTGTATGCATTGCTACATCCGGTAGAATATTGCGCATCAGCGACCTTACCCCTTGGTTAGGGTAAAATACTGTGAACTACTTGTGGGGAGGAAGTAAAACACAATTTGTGAGGGGTAAAAATGTTCTGTATCTTTGCCATCCAAACCTGTAGCTGAGTCTTACATAAGAATCATACTACTATTGAACAGCTTTACATCGTACTACTGAACAGAGTGCAAGACAAGAGCTAACACTGTCTGTGGGGAACATTTCCCCTTCATGGGTAAAAATTATGCGTATATATTCTGCACACATATATCATTTTCTTCTCTGCTTGATCATTGGTTTTGGTTTTCTTTAAATTCACTGCACTAAAAATGTTTAATTGATTTTTTTTTTTTTGTCCGTGGAATTTTTTTTTCTACAAATTAGCAATATAGAACCATTATAAAGACATATCTTTAGACTATATTTTTAACAACATTACTGCTTTGTCAGCTGTCTGTCATCCCATTTAAGTACATTCCCCTCCTTATAAGCTTTAGATGAGAAAAGCCCTATGTCAGCCCATGATGTCTGGTGACCTTCTATGAAGGGGCTATGGAACTGATGGACAGGGGCAGAGCAGTTGATGTCATCTACCTGGACTTGTGTAAAGCCTTTGACACTGTCTCACATGACATCCTTCTCTCTAAGTTGGAGAGACATCAATTTGATAGGTGGACCACTCAGTGGATAAAGAACTGGCTGGATGGCCGCATGCAGAGAGTAGTGCTCAGTGGCTCAATGTCTAGCTGGAGACCAGTAACGAGTGGTGTCCCCCAGGGATCGGTGTTGGGACCGGTCTTGGTCAACATCTTTGTGGGTGACATGGACAGTGGGATTGAGTACGCCCTCAGCAAGTTTGCCCATGACACCTAGCTGTGTGGTTCGGTTGATAAGTTGGAGGGAAGGAATGCCATCCAGAGGGACCTTGACACACTTGTGAGGTGGGCTGATGCCAACCTGATGAAGTTTAACCATGCTAAGTGCAAAGTCCTCCACCTGGGTGGGAGCAATGCCAGGCACAGCTCCAGGTTGGGCGGGGAGGAGATTGAGAGCAGCCCTGTGGAGAAGGACTTGGGGGTGTTGGTCTATGAGAAAATGAACATGAGCCGGCAGTGTGCGCTTGCAGCCCAGAAGGCCAACCGTATTTTGGGCTGCATCAAAAGGAGTGTGACCAGCAGGTCGAGGGAGGTGCTCCTGCCCCTCTACTCTGCTCTTGTGAGACCTCACTTGGAGTACTGTGTGCAGTTCTGTGTCCTCAACATAAAAAGGACATGGAACTGTTGGAACAAGTGCAGAGGAGGGCCACGAGGATGATGAGGGGACTGGAGCACCTCTTGTATGAAGATAGGCTGAGAAAATTGGGGCTGTTGAGCCTGGAGAAGAGAAGGCTGCGTGGAGACCTCATAGCAGCCTTCCAATACGTGAAGGGGCCTATAGGGATGCTGGGGAGGGACTCTTCATTAGGGACTGTGGTGAGAGGACAAGGGGTAATGGGTTTAAACTTAAACAGGGGAGGTTTAGACTGGATCTGAGGAAGAAATTCTTTACTGTGAGGGTGGTGAGGCCCTGGAATGGGTTGCTCAGGGAGGTTGTGGATGCTTCATCCCTGGCGGAGTTCAAGGTGGGGTTGGACATAGGCTTGGATGGCATGGTTTAGTGGGAGGTGTCCCTGCCCATGGCAGGGGGGTTGGAACTCGATGATCTTGAGGTCCTTTCCAACCCCTACTATTCTATGATTCTATGATTCTATGTAATTCACACACCATCTGCAAAGCACCATGCAAGGTGGCATGCCATAATGTATACCTTCCCTAGCTGGCAAGCCAAGCAGGTTGGAGTCACACTACATAGCCTCATGGCCCATCCAGCTCCCGCAGTGGCACAGAAGTGATAGCCAGCGACAGTGAACACTCCCAGGCTGGCGGGTGCTGTGGTGCTTCCCAGGCCTCCTTCTGAGAGCTGACGCGGGCAGAATGAGCCTTGTCACTCCTTCTCTGCCAGGAAAACATGAGAGAACTGAAAATTCTCTGGGGCAATACCATGGACTAACCTCTACTGTTTTCCTTTTTTCTGTTTGTGCTTTCCCCACCCAAACAAGCGACTTTCCTTTTTTTCAGCATATTCTCAGTTTCTTTATATTTTCTTTTAAATTTAAACCCAGAGCCTGTAGTTTCTTCTGCCTCTCCATACCTAAGCAGTTCCTATTTATATCTCTTGTGGCCATACAAGAAGCACTTGAATCAGGAGAAATTTTGCAGTGTCTCCTAAGAAAATTCCCAGACAGAAGAACCAGGCAGGGAGACCTACAGGGAGAAGGTACAATAGCAAAGAGACCTACAGGGGGAGGGTAGGAGTCATACAAAACAAAATCCACGCATGACAGTGGAGAGCAAGCTCCATACACGTATGCATGGGTAACATCAGGGCGCTGCTGATGCGTGGCCTGTAACAGTTTGCCTTGGGCTGCTCTTGCAGACTTTAGATTTCTGCTATTTTAAAGTAGCTGCAATGCATTATTTATCAAGTTTGAAACTTTCCTAAATTTACTTAACCAAGCCATCCAGTATGAATCACTTTTCCTTCTTCCAGCATTCATCTTCAATGTACTTCTCCCTTAATCAAATAATCAATAAGGACACAAATCTTTCAAGTAGAATAACCTCATTCGTTTGAACAACAAATTAAAACAAATACAACTGGAATATGACGTCACATTTACAGAATATAAATTATAAACCTTTATTTCCGTACCAAAAAAATAAAAAAATAAAACCTTTGAAGACTAAATTCTTGATGGAACAAGTCTGTTTAGTACAGAATTTCTTCTTAGCATTTAAGCCATGCATTTACTTTTACTAAGGGAGAATTGATTAATTGCTTCAAGAAGCAAAAAATTTAAAAGCAATGAGGATATTCCATCCTTTTTACTATTTCTTTCTGAGTGATTGTTATTGAGAAATAACCACCAGGTATTTCAATTACATTAAAATACAGTATTAACAACTGCTTTGTAATTGGAAAACATTGATTTCCACAGAAAGGTGGTCTTGAAAGATATGAATTTATCTTAAAATTCCACACTTCAGATCAAGGAAGGCAGAAACAGGTGGTTTCTGTAATGAACTACCTTATTATCTATTATTCATTTATTCTATGCCAAAATGCTTATGTCCATCACTTGCTTAGTTTGTGGTATCCTTGCATATTCTAAAAATTTGCTAGCAATACAATTTTCTCCTCTTTCATTTAGGGAGAAATCTGTGCACTGCTTTTTGTGTGTACAACAGACGTACATGATACAGGCAAGACACTAGACCAGTTCATCGTACGACTATACTTAAATAAGTCCAGAGCTTCAAGGAATATCAAATAGTCTGGGTGGACGTCAATCTACTAAGAGAGTTTAATAATTCCCTTCTATTCATTTTCAGTACACTGAACCATTTTAAACACTCAACAGCCAGAGGACTCGTTATCGCAGTACTTAATAGCCTCACTAATGCGATGTGATGACTATTTATTGACCTTTCCAGTGCCATCTGAGGGACATTCCCAGATGAAGGACTCTATAAATGGTTCATTTGGAATGAAATAGGAAAAGACTGTTTCCTTTGGACCCATGGGCACAGCTGAAGCTGGAAACTAAAGGATCAGAGAGGACTGTACCTCGCATTTCCCAGGAGCTGCATAGCTAATCAGCACCACACGACTCTGTATTAAAACTCTGCTGGGCTTTGTTTTCCACTTGGCATCCAGAATTCAGTATATGCTAAAAGCCTATTTACTTCTGTTAACAGAAACATTTTTTTGCCTGTTTTTTTGTTGCAGTTTCAAATGTTTTTTATATTTTAGTTCAGTTGTTTGCATAATGTTCATAAATTTGTCATAGCTTAATGACTGCAGTTATAATTGGGGCATTTTTGGTTTTAATACCCCTCTTGCTGGAGGCAGCATATGTGCTTTTTCCCCCATATTTTATTTCTTTCTTTTGTGTCTGGTAGCTATTATGCTTAGAATTTAAAAAATAAAATACTAAGCAGGGACTGAGGGTAAGTAGTGGCTTAATTAAAAACAAAGAAACGGTATCTTAAGATGATTATAAATTCCAGCAGTTTTATAAATTATGACACAACTGGTAATTACATCTGCTATAAGCTCTCATTCTGCTGAACATGGCCCTCTGGCTCTACAATGGGGTAAGATGCACAGTCACCCCAGGGAAGTCTAAAAGCATATAATTTACATTTTAGTTTTACTTTAGTTTGGTTGTTTGGTTTTGGTTTTTTATTTTTTTAATCACTTGTTTAGTCCAAAGAATGAGAGAAGTCTGGAATACAAGAACAACAACAAAACTTGGAGCAAAGTAACACATTTAATGGGATAAAACCCACTTTCTGCCTCATTCCACTGTTAAAATGGCTCCCCAGAAAGCACAAGAGACTGAGAAAACAATGAAACATTAGCATATGATAGAGACAAGAAGTCAAACAGTTAATGAGGTATCATCTTATGTGAAAAATATTGTTCGTACATGTTGTTCTACTTCCCTGTTTACACAGCCACAGTATTCATCAGGGCTTGAATCTCATAATTTTCAAGGACTTTGCCCAACCACCATGAGACACCAAATCTGCTTTGCACAATACGCAAGAACTAAGTCAAGTAGCCTATGCACAGTCTTTGTTTGGATGATGTATTTCAAGTAAGTTAACAAGGGACTCTGAAATCACCATGGAAAAAAAAGTTCCTTTCCCACCAGTTTTGCATGGTAGGAAATTGTAGTCAGATGGCTTTTTACTGTACTATCAGATTTTAAACCTTTAATGAAATTACCCTTACAAGCATCCTGTAAAACTGCAAAGTGTTATCTATTCAATTTGAGCAACTTAGCTACTAAAAACTAAATGACTTAGAGAAAAACTGGTGAAAAAGGCTTAAGCTGAAATTTCTTAAGCCCTAGTCTAGTGGCTTAGTCACCATGCTTTCTCTGGGAAATGAGATTAAATAAGAAAATCAATAAAGATTTAGGCTTGCCAGATAAAACACAAAAGCTTGAAAGTCTGCTGACAAGAATTCAGGGCATGAGGCCAAGTATTTTTACTACTTTGAGTGGATCAGTTAATAGCATGAAAACAACATAATAAGGAGAAAAATCGACATCTGCTTCAGGTGTAGCCATGAGGTATGTCCTCAAGGACTTCACTTTTACTTCTCCCAGTGCTAAGTGCACATGATGAATTCCTGACCCCATTAACACGAATGGTGAAACTCCCTTTACTCCAGGCTGGCTAGAGGTTTACCTGTACTCAGGCAGAGGTAGTGCTGAGCACTCCACATCAAATTCACATCTCGCTCCCTAGGAGACTGTTTCAGCCAGTAATTTAAATGCTGCAAAGAGACACAAGTTTGAATACTAAAGATCTGGGTTCCACAGAGCCCCTAACAAAATGCTCAGAAAAGAAGGGAGTGGCACAGTTTTTATGTAATAGCAAATTAACTGTGTAGTTTTATGAGTAATCAGTGCAAAATTTGGTCGATCTTGCTCAAAACATTTTTGTATGTACACATATCTATATGATTAACAATAAGCCTCCACGAGGTTTGTTCACAAGTTTCATTTTCATTTCGAACTACACTGACCTTAAGAAATAACTTACATTTAAACTGGTTTCAAAACCTAAGTCCTGAAAATAAAACACAAACTGCTGTGTTTCAAATAAATATTTCATGTTACTGCAAATTATTTTTTCTGTGTTGTGTTTCACTGTTAGTCATCTTCAGCTCATCTAGCCAAAAAGATCAATTATCTGACTAGCTTTATACAAGATCAAACAAGAGATATCATACGTAGTTCGTGAATCTATGCAGAAGCATTCACAATCAGTAGCGTCTGCCATGTTAGATAGGAAACAAGGTCAACTAACTTTGAGAACTGAGCTAAAAAGAGTAGGTGCTTTCTTACTGAGGGAAGATTCATCAGACCTACTGCTGTCTGCAGAGAAACTTGAATATTATTCTTAACAACAGTGGAAGAAAATACAGCCTAGCTCATTTAACTTTCTTCTCTTTTTACATACAAGCAGCATGGATCAGGGGACTACCTACAGTGTTTACGAGAAAATGTACAGACCTTTAACACTACTGGCTGACAACTCATTTGGTGAAAAAATCCTGCCACTACAATTCTATTATTGACAAATGCACTTGGCTCTTTTTTAGCTCTTGCAATGATCCTCTTTTGTCTTTTTGATAGAAACATCTGGTGTCTTCTAGGCCAGCGTAACAACCTAATAATGCTTCAGGATTAGTAACTGCAGCCTATGAACACCACAGTCTAAATGTCTGTAGACTATTTCGACTTTACCTATCAGTGGTAAATAAAAATTTAACAATCATTTTTGAGGTTTATAAACTGTATCGTTTTTTGCACCTGTTTTGTCTTTAAAGAGATAGGCCGTGGTGAAGTGCTAAATTCTGCATAAAGAATATTCAGTTTGTGTCTAAGTTTAAAGGTAAATAATGCTAGTTTATACCTGGCCATACATGTTTCCCCTTCAGCCTAGCAATTATGGGTCAAGTTGCAAGAACAACCGATTGTTTGGGTTTTGTTAATATACCTTTACTGTAAACATGTAAAGTACAAAGGAGTGTAATGGTAAGGAAGGAACAAGTCAGTTGAGACAGATCTACTAGAAAAAAGATGACAGTGCCCATGAATGGAATCCACTGCAGTAAAGAGTACTAAGAATAACTTAATGCAAGAGCTGCGTAATGATTAAAGATAACATCTGAAAGAGCATCAGAATTTTCCCTCCTGTAAGTCTCTCCAGTAATTCCTATATCCATGTATTATTGCAAATGACTTGCAGAGAACAGGCCAGGACTGATTGCTCGTCTTGTCTTCAGATAGAAGAATAAGATGTCACCAAAGATGTTCATAGATTGCACATTCTGAACAAACACAATTCACATGAGGTATGGTTCAGCTGGGGCTGCCTTCTCACAAAACGTGGGGCACACAAAACATTAACCTCTCTGGTATCTAACCTGAAGCCTGTGAATGGGAAGTGAATTTACTGAGGATTACTGTGTAAACCAAAACCTCTGGCTCAGGAGACCTCTGCTCCACAAATTCTTATGTGTCCTTTGACATCGACTTTTGGCCACTGTCAGAAACAAGAGAATGAATTGGGCCTTTAGACTGATGTAATGCCATAATTTATTTGCCTTTATTAGGCTCAGGCAACATGTTTATACTGAGGAAACACTAATGTATATGAACTCACAGCCACCTTGTGGAAGGGTACCTCTCCTTACATTATGTTCAATCCTTGTTTCACAAAGACAAAGACTGATAGATAAGGTTAAAAAATTAACAATCTTTACATAATCAAAAAAGATACCTACACAACTATACTGAACACAACTACATAACAATAATGTATGCTCAAGTAAGTAAAGCCCCTATATTTTGAAAACAAAATATCATCAAACAAAAGTCCCTAGGAAGACAGAGACAGGAAAAACTCAGGGTTTCCAGCAACAGTGGTAATTATTGAAAGTATTACACTGTTATGTTTCTTCAGTCAGATATATCAGCTGACATACTACTGAATGGGCCTAAACACAGTTTAATCAAAAAAGGTACCCTAACATGAAACAAGGCTCTGTGCGGCAGTGTCCTGGGTTCAGCAGTAGCAGTCATTTTTCTCCTTCTTAGTAGCTGGTGTAGTGCTGTGGTTTTGACTTTCGGCCCGGGAACAGTGCTCATAACACCGATGTTTTTAGTTGCTGCTCAGTAATGTTTACATTGACCAAGGACTTTCTGAGTCTCATGCTCTGCCAGGGAGGAGGGGAAGCTGGGAGGAAGCAGAGACAGGACACCAGACCGAAACTGACCAAAGAGGTATTCCATACCACAGCACGTCATGCCCACTATATAAACTGGGGGCAGTTACCCAGAAGGGTTAGATCACCTCTCGGGTCAGTCTGGGTATTGGTCGGCGGGTGGTGAGCAGTTGTATTCTCTTCCCTTGTTGATTCCCTGGTCATAATTATTATTGGTGGTAGCAGCACTGGTTTATTATACCTTAGTTACTGGACTGTTCTTATCTCAATCCATGGGAGTTACATCTTTAGATTCTCCTCCTCGTCCCTCTGGGAGTGGTGGGGGGGAGGAAGGGGGTAGTGAGAGAGCGGCTGTGTGGTCCTGTTACAGCTGGGCTTAAACCACGACAGGCAGGCTGACGCATTGCAGCACTATCGTTAGGTTTTTAATATCCCGTTGCTATGGTTTACTTGAGAAAAGCCTGATCTATCAGCCAAGGCACATGTTAGCCTTCTGTAACAGCCAAGCCAACTATTTTAGATCAATCCAAACAATGAACTACATCTTTTGGCCTTGGTTTGGATTTTGGCCAAGGACAGGTTTATTTAAATCACTGACTGTGCAGTTGTCCAACTAAAATAACAGATCACACACCAATCTGACTTATGTACTCCCTGAGTTTTTCAGTGGCCCTGACACCTCTGAAGTTTTCATATACTTGGAATGCTAAATTGTGTTTCTTAACTTACTTTTTTTTCAATCACTTTTTTGAGAACGATGATCAGGGGCTGGAGCACCTCTCCTATGGAGACAGGCTGAGAGAGCTGGGCTTGTTCAGCATAGAGAAGAGAAGGCTCCAGGGAAACCTTAAAGCAGCTTCCAGTGCCTAAAGGGGCCCACAAAAAACCTGGAGAGGGACTTCTGACAAGGGCCTGTAGGGACAAGTGAAGAGGGAATGGCTTTAGACTGACAGAGTGGAGATTTAGATTAGACACGTTTGGACTCAATGACCTTGAAGGCCTTTTCCAATCTAAACATTTCCATGATTCCATGATAATACGAAGAAATTCTTCACTACAAGGTGCTTTGACAATGGCACAGGTTGACCAGAGAAGCTGTGGCTGGGCCATCCCTGGCAGTGCTCAAGGTTGGATGGGGCTTGGAGCAACCTGGCCTAGCAGAAGGTGTCCCTGCCCATGACAGGTTGGAAAGTCTCTTCCAACCCAAACCATTCTGTGGTTCTATGATTTCTCAATATGCACGAGCTTATGTATAATTACTCAGCATGCTACATCCGATTCAGGTGCTATATTTACACAATAGGAAAACAGTAAGACAAATACAACTATCAACCTGTTGATATAGATCTCATATTTTTAAGCTATTTGTTAAAAAAGGATAAATATTTCACATTCATCATGAAGCCCTAAGAATGTTTTACTTAAAATGCTAAAGCAGACCTCTACAAAATCTTTATTTAGAATTAACTTTGAACACAAACCAGTACTGCTTCATAAAACTGCTATGTTCTTTTCCTGACCAAAGCAATTCTATGTTCTAGCTAAATAAAGTGAACTTCAACATCAGAGATGTGTGTGATCAGCATGATGTTTTTTAATAATAAAAGAAAGATTTATGAACGGGCAGCCATTGCTGACAATTCACTTTTCTTTATTGATTTTGCTTTCAAGCAAAATTGCCCAAACAAGACCTTTCTTGTTATTTTTAATATACTGGTTTTATACAGTTACATGGAAAACTGTGTCTAACCCATGCACAGCTTTATAGATGAGTACAGTTATTTTCTTAAAAAAACCCAGCAAATTATATACCTCATTTCAGGGGATCCAGATTATCACTGGTATAATATTAAGTTTTCTGTTTGCTTTACTCAAAACCCTACTTTTTTTCAAAGAGATTTACAGTATTTCTGTACAAACGGCATAAGCCCAAAAGATAGTTTCAGCTTTTTAGTAGAATGTAAATTGTAACATTTGTTAGTAGTTTTCTTTCACACAAGAAAAGACTCTTTTTGAAATCTCTCCGGGCCTTAAAACCAATGACTTACAAATAATTTTGTATCACCATGCACATAAATCCCACTGAAGAAAATACTGAACTAAGCAATTCTCAGTACTTTCTTTCTGCTTTCATTTGGGGGAAAGGCACTGTCAAGAAAGTTATTTGAAAACTATCTCTTGCTTTCTTTTCTTTTTTTTTTTTTTTTTTTCTTCGTATTAAGATTTTCTTGGCATTTTCAGGGGAAAAAAGAACATGGAAGAGAGAAAAAAGGCTTCCTACATCTTGAATACCTAAATAACTTAGTCAGTGATACCTGCAATACATACGGCATACTAAATCTGAATATTTTCTCTGTGTGTAAATCTATTTACAACTTAGAGGGCAAAAATGTGTTAGTGTAAAATAAATCCTGGGTGGACATTCAGAAGGTCAGAGCACACAACATTAACAATTAAGTAATGTAATCTCCGAGCCCAGTCTGAAAAATTGTGAAAGCTTTCAAGATGCAATGAAATTTTCTAGCTACTTCAAAGGTGCTTTATAAGGACAACAAACTCCCATGCATTGCTTTCCTGTACATAATAAAAGCACAATTAAACCAAATAACATTCTGATTTGTTTTTTCAATCTGTCTCTGGACAGTGCTTTCTAATACTATCGTAAACTGCAGTGCTGGAGCCGAGTTCAAATGTTAGAAACACCTTTGTTGGGTGTTTGGGGAGGGGGTTTCAACAGTCCATACAGATTGCACTTCCAAACTTTAAATGCAAATTTTTCATAGACATTTATTGACTGACCCTAGGTTTAAGCATCATAATTTAATGTATTTGCAACAGTGCTCTGAATGTAAATTTATCACAGTTACTTTACTGCCTATCTCCACTAAGTTTAACAGCTTATTTCATAAGTTCTTAGATGAAAGCAGAAAAATTAGGTATTAGAATGCACAGCATATAACGTAATTATACAAGCTGTTATTTTAATATTTCTTGAACATTGCATGCCATAATTTACAGTTGTGTTACCTAATCAGCTAGTGCTTGTATCTCTAGGAATTGAGTTTCAAACGTTTGTTCCTCTCAAATCATTTGGGTTGGAGAGGGGAAGGACTACTGAAATTGCATGTTATACAATCACCTATGGTCATCTAAAAGCTTTTTATAGAATGCATGTATTTTATCATCATTTTATGTGTTCCTGCACCAATAAAGTTTCTTTGAATGTGCCTAAATTTCACTAAAGGGTTCATTTAAATAAAAAGAAACTAAGTGAAAACATGCAAGTAATGAATACTATATGCTCACACTTGAAGGATCTTCATATAGTTTAACTAAACATACAAGATAAGGTACCTCTCAACAGTTTAAGCTCTGCTTAATTATGTGGTTTAGGTATGAGGAAGTGTACATATGTGAGGAACTGACCTCAGATTTTATACCTTGAAATGACCCAGAATTCATACTTTGCCAAAGTTAAGTCCAAACTAGAGAAGGTCAAATAACAATTTTCACTACATTTTCTTAACTTTGCACAATTCTATGGTTCAACAATCCATAGATATAAACTCAATTTCAAATTTCAACTGTCTTTGGCTTTGCTATACTCTTCATTACTCATTAAATAACTTTCATTTTTGAAAGAAAACAAATAGCTCAATTCAAATAAATTTGCTAACTCCTGGTGACTCAAGTGGAATAAAAAACTTCCCCTCCTTCCCCTCATACATACGCACAGGATAATGAGTCTTTTGGAAGTTGTCTCACTCTAGTGATGATATAAACTACAAATCACAGTCTCAGCTGACTTTCAGAATCGAATGTGCAACTGACATTCTGAATTTAACGTGCAATTCTAGTCACTGATATACAGATTAAGACATTAATATTAAACAGATCTGCAGTAATTAGTACCAATTAATGTAAAGGACAAGTTAATTTACAAAGCATAGCATTCAATATACCAGCCAATGTGTGCCAAAAAGTATTATGCTAATTTGATAGCCCTTATTTTAAAAGTCTTATTAACAGTGGTTGGGTAATCTGACTGTTCAGGGGCTAAGATTGCTTAAACTATTATGTTTTTCACAGTCAGGATCATGCAGCTACAGTTCAGTTATAAATTTAATATCCCTTTTACTGTATTAGCAAATCAGAAGCTTTACATAGAAGACAAAAGACCATGAAGAGAAATATTTCTTGGAAATTTCTTTTCGAGTTTAAAACTTTTCCTGTTACAGGTTTAAAGCCTACAGAAGCTTGCAAACTGAGATTTGCTTACAAAAGTAAATATTTCTGCTCCAGAAGTCTTTGATCTTATGTTATTTCAATATGAATTACTACAGAGCCCCAAGTGCTTTCAGTTAACTCAGAATACACTCAAAAGTAATTGCTGCAAATCTTCACATAGCAGTTTTTGTCCTTGTTGCAAGATAAATATTACCAAATACACTTATTTTCTCAACATCTTATTAATATCAGCCAAACATTTGTAAGGTTACATGCTTTATGTGATTCCTTAAATCACTGAGTGTAGGTTATTTTTAAACTAAAACCTATCCATATAACTAGAATAGCAATTACAGCCTAAGAATCATGTTCCAATTGGCCCCAACCGTAGAGAACACGTACATAAAATAGTAGTAGTGTGAGATTCAATTCATGATTCAT
This sequence comes from Amazona ochrocephala, assembly GCA_039720435.1. NCBI lineage: Eukaryota > Metazoa > Chordata > Aves > Psittaciformes > Psittacidae > Amazona > Amazona ochrocephala. The sequence goes on from CM077883.1 coordinate 16,870,146, forward strand.
TGAGAATGTCACTGTTCTTGACTGTCAACATTTGACTGAACATCAAAAACAGTAAAAGCAGAAAGAGAACTTACTGAAACTTGACATGACATACACAACATAACTGCACCTCTGCACTAGGAAGATCTGCTCTCTCATAGCAATCTTCTAAAATTGTCAATAGAGAGTTAAGACTGCAATCTTATCAAAGTGACAACAGAATTCTTTTTCTTTTCCTCCCCACCAAGGTACTAGTCCTTGTGGTTCAGGTTTTAAGACTCCTAGCAGTGTGGTTATTTAAGGAGACTATAATTCCCTCACCAAGAAAGCCCTAAATACTCAAGATTTTCTTTTCTGCAGTGTGAGGAGGAGGCCTCCTATGACTGCAAGGCACCAGACAGCTAATCTGAAAACAGATGTTTCCAGCTTTATTAGCATCTCACGACCCTGCTGCATTTCTCTGGGTCACTTTCAGTCAAACAAAATACTGTGCGGAGTCCTGCCACCCCCTGAAGCAAGACTGCAGACTGACACTGTGCCTAACGGAACAGGGTGACCCTGGCTGGCTGTTGAACACAAGAGAGAACTGCTGGGCAAAGAAATGCAGGTTTAGGTGCATACACACATAGTAAAGCAGGGGTTAAAATCCTCAGGAAAACATTCTTTCAAAAAGAGCATGGCAGTTGTTACTACTGTTTGAAACAGAGGAATGTCAATCTGGTGACTTGTCCCCAGCCAATGGCTCTTCTGGCAGTACTTCACTACTCTGGCCTGGACCACCTACATGGTGTTTGCGCACATGAACAATGCTTATGTGAAATCTGAAACAGCTTCCAGGAGACAAAGCCATGGAGAAGGAAAATACAGTTTTATTTCCAAGTATGAAAAATATAGCTGATCGCTTTAAGCTTGAAAATAAACAGCAAGGACTACTATAAACAGATTAGCTGCTGCATTCTACCCTGTCATATGATAAGACAGTCCTCATAATTACATGAACCAGTACGAAATAGCAGCTGGATAATATAAGGGGACAAGGCAATACTACAACACTAAAGGTTTGCCTCAGTTAAGAAAGAGGAAGCAAGGGTGGTACAGATTGTTTAAAGTTATCTAATTACCACTTTTCCTTCCCCATCTTTCACTTAGTTGATTCAGGTTTGATATTTACTTTTTGCTTGCCTGCCATATGAGTTTGGTCTTGAGGCTAGAACAAGTCTTTTGTATTTCCATACATTATAAAATAATACTTTATAATCATGCTATCTACTGCTACTGTTCTGTCTTACCTTACTAAAAAACACCAATCCTTCCTTCTAATCCCTCACTTGCAGACGTGGATCCCATTTAGGATTTGATTCAGTATCGGAAACCTTTTAGGTTTGAAATTGTTGGCATTATGGAGGTGTTCTCAAAAGTAACTTAAAGCAGGGAATATGTTTGGAAATGAACCACTGTGTTTCATAAAGAACTTTGACAAATAATTTGACAGAAAAGGTAAAGAGAAAGCAGCTATTTTTTAACCTGCATGAGTCAAACAAGATAAGAAGCAAGATTGGAAAAAAAAGATTCAGGAGAGATTGGCTGTTTGAGCTAAGTACAAGCTATTTTGTTTTCCTAAAGTGGAATTTTGTTTGTTAAAATTTGAAAGCAGAGCTTGCAACAGTGCAGTGGTGTACTGTGTGGCCCTGAGCAACTGCTGAGTTTACTGTATTGGTTGCAGTGCCATTGTAATTACATACCTGCATGCTATCATTAACACACCACACTGCTACATTTAGAATGAAGTTTACTCAGTTTAAACAAAAGAAAGTTCATTGCCACTGGGCTTGGGTGAGCGAACACATTCCTGAAGGCAAGGTCTTATCAGTCCAGAACTGCTATCTTTCTCAAAGTGAAACTGAGAAGGTCATAAGGAATAGGAATTAAATTATGACAACCTGCCCTGCTCAAGGTGTCAGGGAAGCTGAGGGGAAGCAGTGCTGCTTGCTCTGGGACCAGACTGTTCCAGCGCCTCGAGTGTCTGCTGTTGCCCATGCAGGAAAGGAGGCTGCTAACCCAGGAAGCTGGGAAAAGGTAACAGAAAAAAACAAAAAAAAAAAAAGGAGGAAGAGGGCAATTAAAAGCAAGGGGCTTCCTCCTACATCTGTTGTCCCCACCCAGAACCGCTTTGCTGTCCTGCAGGGGGCTGATGAGCAACAGCGCTCCCACCAGGCGCAACCAGCTAGTGCACTGCTAAAGAAGGTCACTACTGGTGCTGCCAGGAAAAAGCGGCGGGTCGTAGTAGTCGGGGACTCTAATCTGAAAGGCACAGAGGCACCCATCTGGCAGCCTGACCCAGCCTCAAGGGAGGTGTGTTGCCTACCAGGGGCTCGGATCAGGGATGTGGCTGAGAAGCTGCCTGCTCTAGTTGGTCCCACTGGCTATTACCCACTCCTGGTAATACATGTGGGTGCTACTGATATAGATAGTAGTAGCCCGGAGACCATAAAGAAGTACTACAGAGCTCTGGGAGAGGTGGTTAGGGGCTCTGGAGCTCAGATTGTCTTTTCGTCAATTCTCCAGGATACAGGGCAGGACCTTGAAAAGGCTAGGAGGATTGGGCAGGTTAATAAATGGTTAGAAGGGTGGTGCTATAGTCAGGGGTTTGGGTACCTTGACCATGGGACTCAATATAGTAGGCCAGGTCTACTGGGGGCTGGTGGAGCTGGTGTGACAAAGAAGGGGAAGAGTGGATTTGGTAGGAGGCTTGCCAGACTGGTCAAGGATGCTTTAAACTAGCTGTTTGGGGGAGGGGGGCGGCATTCCATCCCAACACACCCAGTCGGTTGCCAGCACCTACAGTAAACGTTCGGAGCAATGTAGAGATATTCCAGCTGCTCCAGCCAATGAGCCGGCTTCAGTTGGATCTCAGCTCAAATGCCTCTACACAAATGTCCGTAGCATGGGGAACAAACAAGAGGAATTTGAGATGTGTGCACATCTACGGGGGTATGATATCATAGGCATCACAGAAACATGGTGCGATGGCTCCTATGACTGGTGTGTTGGAATGGAAGGTTACCGGCTCTTTAGGAAAGACAGGCCCGGCAGACGGGGAGGGGGAGTTGCTATTCATGTTAGGGATAGGCTAGAGAGTATGGAACTCTGTCTGGGGACAGGTGAGCAGTCGACAGAGAGTTTGTGGGTCAGGGTTAAAGGGAGAACAGCGACGGGTGACATTATTATGGGGATCTGTTACAGACCGCCTGACCAAGGGGACTTGCTGGATGAAGCGCTCCATAGGCAGATAGGAGCAGCCTCACGCTCGCAGGCCCTTGTTCTCACAGGAGACTTCAACCAGCCTGATATCTGTTGGAGGGATGGTACGGCCCGGCACAAGCAATCCAGAAGGTTCCTCGATTGTGTGGAAGACAACTTCCTTCTGCAAGTAATAGAGGAGCCGACAAGGAGAGGTGCCATGCTTGACCTCGTCCTCACCAACAGGGAAGGGCTGGTTGGGAATGTGACGCTCCAGGGCAGCCTTGATTGCAACGATCATGAGATGGTCGAGTTTGAGATCCTCAGGACAGTGAGAAGAGCGTGCAGCAAGCTCACTGCCCTGGACTTCAAGAGAGCAGACTTTGGCCTCTTCAGGAACCTGCTCAGTAAGGTTCCATGGGATATAGCCCTAGGGGGCAGGGGGGCCCAAGACTGTTGGTTGATATTCAAGGATCACCTGCTGCAAGCTCAGGAGGGATGCATCCCAACTAGAAGGAAGTTCAGCAGGAGGGCCAGGAGACCTCCTTGGATGGATAAGGAGCTGCTGAGCAAAATTTGAAGGAAAAAAGAGGCTTATAAAAGGTGGAAGCAAGGTCAGGCGGCCTGGGAAGAATACAGGGATATTGTCCGGGAAGCTAGGGACAAAGTTAGAAAAGCTAAGGCCCACTTAGAATTAAACCTGGCTAGGGATGTTAAGGATAACAGGAAGGGATTTTATAGGTACATTGCCAATAAAAGACAGGTTAGGGACACCGTGGGCCCTCTCCAGAAGCTATCGGGAGAACTGGCTACCCTGGATTTGGAGAAGACTGAGGTTCTTAATGACTTCTTTGCCTCAGTCTTCACCGGCAAATGCTCTGACCACACCACCCAAGTCTTGAAAGGCAGACGCAAGGACAGTGAGAACGAAGACCCTGAGCCCACTGTAGGAGAGGATCTTGTTCGGGACCACCTTAGGAACCTGAATGTATACAAGTCCATGGGACCGGATTAAATCCGTCCAAGGGTCCTGAAGGAGCTGGCAAATGAAGTTGCTAAGCCACTGTCCTTCATATTTGAAAAATCATGGCAGTCAGGTGAAGTTCCCGATGACTGGAAAAAGGGAAATATAACCCCCATTTTTAAGAAGGGGAAAATGGATGAGCCAGGGAATTACAGACCAGTCAGTCTCACCTCTGTGCCTGGCAAAATCTTGGAGCGGATTCTCCTGGAAGGCATGCTGAGGCACATGAAAACCAACAAGGTGCTTGGGGACAGCCAACATGGCTTCACTAAGGGGAAATCCTGCCTGACCAATCTGGTGACCTTCTATGAAGGGGCTACGGAACTGATGGACAGGGGCAGAGCAGTTGATGTCATCTACCTGGACTTGTGTAAAGCCTTTGACACTGTCTCACATGACATCCTTCTCTCTAAGTTGGAGAGACATCAATTTGATAGGTGGACCAGTCGGTGCATAAAGAACTGGCTGGATGGCCGCACGCAAAGAGTAGTGCTCAATGGCTCAATGTCCAGCTGGAGACCAGTAACGAGTGGTGTCCCCCAGGGATTGGTGTTGGGACCGGTCTTGTTCAACATCTTTGTGAGTGACATGGACAGTGGGATTGAGTGCGCCCTCGGCAAGTTTGCCGATGACACCAAGCTGTGTGGTTCGGTTGATAAGTTGGAGGGAAGGAATGCCATCCAGAGGGACCTTGACACGCTTGTGAGGTGGGCTGATGCCAACCTAATGAAGTTTAACCATGCCAAGTGCAAGGTCCTACACCTGGGTCGGGGTAATATCAGGCACAGCTACAGGTTGGGCGGGGAGGAGATTCAGAGCAGCCTGTGGAGAAGGACTTGGGGGTGTGGGTTGATGAAAAAATGAACATGAGCCGGCAGTGTGCGCTTGCAGCCCAGAAAGCCAACTGTATCCTGGGCTGCATCAAAAGGAGTGTGACCAGCAGGTCGAGGGAGGTGATCCTGCCCCTTTACTCTGCTCTCGTGAGACCTCACTTGGAGTATTGTGTGCAGTTCTGGTGTCCTCAACATAAAAAGGACATGGAACTGTTAGAACTAGTCCAGAGGAGGGCCACGAGGATGATGAGGGGACTGGAACACCTCCCATATGAAGATAGGCTGAGAAAATTGGGGCTGTTGAGCCTGCAGAAGAGAAGGCTGCGTGGAGACCTCCTAGCAGCCTTCCAATACCTGAAGGGGGCCTATAGGGGTTCTGGGGAGGGACTCTTCATTAGGGACTGTGGTGAGAGGACAAGGGGTAATGGGTTTAAACTTAAACAGGGGAGGTTTAGATTGGATCTGAGGAAGAAATTCTTTACTGTGAGGGTGGTGAGGCCCTGGAATGGGTTGCCCGGGGAAGTTGTGAATGCTTCATCCCTGGTGGCGTTCAAGGTGGGGTTGGACATAGCCTTGGATGGCATGGTTTAGTGGGAGGTGTCCCTGCCCACGGCAGGGGGGTTGGAACTCGATGATCTTGAGGTCCTTTCCAACCCTTACTATTCTATGATCCTATGATTTGTCCGCAATCTATTCAGAAGCCTCAGCTCAAAAGAGCAAGGCCAAGAGCAGCAGGAGTATAAAGAGTAGCAGGAGTATAAAGAAAGCCTACTTGGTGCTATTGCACTTCCAGCATACATACAAAAAATCCTTAATAATTTGCTAAGAACAATAATAATAAAAAGAACTACTTTTAGCTACATTCATTCAGGTGGAAGCATCTGCAATATGTACAAACTCGGAAAAGATATATGCTTAAATGAAAGTCACAAAATGCTGCAAGTATCTTGGAAATGTATTAGTATTATAGACACTAAAATGCTTTGTTTGTTCATAATTTACTGAGTGATATATGCTTTGTTAGGAAGGAGATGTCCAGATTGCATACAGCTTTATCCTAGTAGCTGCAGTAAGTCTGAAACACTTTGCCTTAAGAGCAACACAGTATGTCCAACAAGTGGAAGCTTCTGGTAAGTAAAGCAGGGCACTGCAAGAAGACAGCGAGAGAGTGCAAGTGAACATGCACAGAACTATGGGGTTGCATATATATATCTGTGCAGGGTTTAGAACGCAGCTATCTCCTTGAGGAGCACCTAAGCTATTGCATAAAAAAAAACCCAAACAATGACAAAGTGACAGAAATAAAATGTTAGTTAAACCCAAAACCTTACCCTCCTACCCATACAGCTCTCGGCAGTAGCACCCGTTAGTGATTCTTACTTTGCAGCCTGTATTTGGCTGTATTTAAAATCCTGTCCGGTAATACCTCCATATTTAATCTGAGTCACTAGGGAATTAGATAGATGTGAGCCTGAAGATAGCATTAAATTTAATTAAAGCGACCTTTCTAATGACCATTTCCACATTTCATGCTGTGTCGTACTGATAAATAATTCAATGGAAAAAAAAAGAAACTGTTTTCTCTCTCCTTTAAACAATCATCTTTGCAACTTTAAGGGCCTTCAAAAAGTTCCATACATGAAGTTGCTTCTTAAAACTAAACAAATAAAAAAACACCAACAAAGAAACCCTTAAGATACAACACAATTCTAGGTCAAAACTGTGCTTAGAGATTCCTACTTGCAACCACCGTATCTGACAAATTCTGTGGTTAAAATCTGAAATCCATTTCCTGGTGTTACAAATCTTTGTGTGTAGCCTCATAACTCCTTGCTTTAAGCAGGGGAAAAGAACTTGCCCATTGACTTAAAAAATTAGTATCTGTTTACTCCTACAAGTTTGAGCCTGCAGCAAAAAGCAGCATTAAAAAGCACTCCAGTTAAATACTGTCTCCTAAAACTTTGCTCTTGGAGCCACCACGGTACCCATAAAAGTTTCTTTTTCTTTCTTCCCTCCACACTTAAAGAGGCTACCCTTTCCCAGGCTCCAGTGCTTCAAAAGCACATTAAAGCTGACTAAAATTCCATTTTTGCCTCATAGCCATTTATGCATTTCATCTGGTACTTTTATGCATAGCAAAATAAAGATTTGTCTCTTACACAGCAAATTCCTTCATTAACGTTTCCCAGCTAATTGTCTTATATATGCACTAACCTTGTGAGAAATTCCACCCTTTGCTTTTGTTCATTCCTCCCCATTCAAAGAGACCAGACTAGTAGGCTGGAAGATAGGATACAGGAACATCACGAAGTTCAACAAAGGGAAGAGCAGCAGGGGGAGGAATAAACCCAGGCACCAACCTCAGGCTGGAAAGTGACTCTGCAGAGAAGGTCCTGAGGCAGCAGTGTGTCCACGCAGCCAAGGTGGCTGATGACACCATGAGCTGTGGTAGACAGAGTGCAGGGAGGTGATCCTACCCCTCTGCTTGGCATTGGTGAGGCACATCTGAAATGTGAAGTCCAGTGCTGGGCTCCATGTGAACATAGATCTGGGCCTACTGGAGCAAGCCCAGGAAAGTGATACACAGGCGATTAAGGAGTGGGTGGGTCCTGTCACTATGTATGAAGTAAATATGACAGAATCAGACTCAGTGGTGCCCAGTGACAGGACAGCAAGGAATGGGCACAAAGTAAAGCACAGGAAATGAAATCTAAGTATTAGAAAAAGACTTTTTTTTTGCTGCGAGGGCAGTCAGACACTGAAAGGGATTTCCCAGACAGACTGTGGAGTCTCCGTCCCCCAGGATCTTTAAAGCCTGACTGGCCTCAGCTCTGAGCAGCCTACTCCTGCTGATCGTGCTAGAGCAGGCAATTGGACTTGGCAATCCCCAGAGGTCCCCTAAAGCTTCAGCCATTCTGTGCAAAGATCCAAATCTGCATTAATGGCATTTCAAGATGAGACAAAGGATCTGTAGGTCCTTCCTCCAACTTAGTTTACTTAAAGTTTTCTTATATTAACACTGCTATATGGTTTTTCAGTGGGCACAGAAGCCTCCACTGAAGGTCTGAGCTAAGGCATGTCAACAAAGGGATTCAACTATTGTGGGATCACTCACAATCCAACCTGGCAAGAAGCCAGAGGACAGAAAAAGCCAGTGTTCAACCTCTTCTGAAAACCCAGAATTACATGTTGTGCTGTACCATGAAGCCATTATTAATCAATTTCATCTAAAAGACACCTTTGACATTTTTTGAGTACATGGAAGAACCAGTGAAAATCTTGAGCTGCAGGGAAGGTCATAATCGGTCTTCAGAAATCATGGAAGTGTTTCCGATTTGGACAAAAAACACAGGTATCTCTGATACAACTTCCATTCAGAATATTTATAATCTAAGGTTGTTCCTAGTTGTAATTCTCTAACTATTTGGAAGTTTTTATATTCCTGTCAGATAATCACTTAAATTTATAATTAGAAGTCTTATGATTTTATAGTAAACAAGAAATTTCATTTTCTTTTGATTAGATTTGTTTACTTTGCTCTGCAGAAGTCTGATTAATGAGTACAATTGCCTGTCACAACTGAGTGCTACTTTCTGTAGTACAATTTACTTTCATTATCTGTAATTAATTAAATAGAACAAATAATATAAGGAGATTTGGGAGGGGCAATTATGAGGCTTTACTTGCTGAGCTGAACCTCATTTTAAGGGTAGGGCTTTAACAATGAATTGCTTACACTGTTGGAAGTTTCATAAATCAGAAAAGTTGTATCAAATGGTCAATAAAATGTGTAAGACTAAACAGATGTACAGAACAACAGGCTCCATGATACATTATGGCCATTCTGAATTTAGTTTTAGACTAGAATTTAAAGATTGTAAAGATCTGTGAAAAGACAGGTTGAGAAAGGAAGGCAGAAGGTAATTTGTCCACCTTCTCATTAATATACCTAATCTGTTCTTAAATCCACACTGACAGCAAAGCCGCAACTTCTCTAAGTAACTTATCATAACACTCATGATCACTGAGGTATAAGGATTTTCATAATCGCTATTTGAAAAGTTTGCAAATTGAAATTAATCCTCCTCTGGAACATCATGAACTACACTTGATTCTCCCTCACTATTAAAATATTTTGGAAGACTTAGCAGCCTATTTCTGCTTGGTTTCTGCACTATCTAATCTCAGTTACTTAAAGGGCTCTGGACTAATGCCTCTTAAATATATAGCCAAACAAAACATTCATTCTTGACCTGCTCAGTTTATGACTCATTGACTCCTACATCTTTCTGTACAATTAGCACAGCCTGCTCAATACTCCTTCATGTTGTTTCCGTGTTTTTAATTTCTCCTCGCCAAATGTGGCACTTCACACTTCTATTTACTGAACGTTATCTGTGTGATTCTTATCATTTCCTCAATTTATGAAGGTTAATTTAAATTGTAACCTTGTCCTGAAATTGTTTGTGGGCCCTTCCAGGTCACTGTCATCCACAGAATTGCTAAGTTTACTTTTTCATTCCATCATTCAAGGTTAAAAGTATGAAAGAACTGAATCCAGAGTAATTCCCCCAGGCTCTACATAGGAGTAAATGTGGAAATTTAGAGAAAATTAATTCAAAATGAATGATTTTGGTTTATTTTATAACATGCAAGCATGTAGTACTAAAAATACCAAGTAAAGTAGCAAATGTTTCATTTCAGAAGTATTTTATCAATGTTAACTCCCCAATTTTTTCGTTACAAATAAAATATAGGTGAACAAAATCAGTCTAATTGTACATAGTATTTAGACTTTGAAAGCTGAATTTCCTGATTAGAAAGGGGATTCTAACAACTTTAGAGTATACAGATAATTCACTGATTTCAAAATAAGTTGTAAGAAAAGATGCACACTAGGATGCACTTGAAACTTTCTCTGTATTTTTCTCATTTTACACTGTAACCTTGCTGGGGTTCTGCTTTTGTTTTGTAAGCAGAAAGTAGAAACATCTATTTAGTTACAGTATATTGATTTTTGGAAATCAAATTGTAGAGGGTATACATAATAGGCATGAAAGGGTCTCAAACTGGTAATATAGGAATCAATAAATATTCAAGAGAACTGAGCAAACAGCAAATCAGGGAAAATGACAGGTATACATAGTATTCATTTCAGTGTTCAGAAAAGATGTTTTCTTATTGGAAACTATAAAGCTAAATGAGAAACTGCTGAGCATTGATGTTACTGGGCAAACTTCCCAGAACTCCTTATTCCACTGCTTTCAAGCCCTTCCTTTACCTAGACTCATGGACTCTCTCTAGACCAAAATGAGATAGATTTTAGGCCATAAGAAGGAACAAACAAATGAAAATTAAATCTAATTGCTTGGGAGTAAAGGGTTTTTTTTTTTTGGTTGCAAACAACCAAAATGCTGACGGAAATGCTGTTACCAATTACTGACTGCTTCTGAATAGTTTAACTGATGAATAATTAGTCCCATATATTTAGAGTATTTCTAGAGCATGACGCAAAGGCAAAACATATTCTAGACAACTCAGATATACACTGGGGCAGTGGTATGAATCAGATTATTCACATGTATTTTGCAGTCAGTTTATTAGATAGTAGAAAAAACATTGTCTTCAGCCTCCCTCAGAGCTCCTCTATGTCACTGCATTTCCTTACAGAAGCTTTTCATGCTCCTGACAAGCCACACTAAGATTTATGATGCTACCAAATAAAGACTGAGCTTTCTTCTAAGGAATTTTGAAAAGTATCAGTTTCACTTCAGAAAAGACTTTTAAAAAAATCATTTTAAATCTCCTCTACTAGAAGGACTGTAACGTCATCTTATGGCATCTTTTATGCAAGGGAACACTATTCCCAATCCTTAACAGAAGTTGAGATGCAAAGCACAAGGAAAAATTAGAAACAAAAGGAAAATATCAGGGGATGGAGAGGCAGATAGGCTATTTTAAAAATCATCTAACTTGCTGATTTGGAGCTGCTGGTTTGCAGCAGTGTTCCCCCAGCACATACACTTTTGAGATGTGGAACAGACTCTCCTGATACCCCAACCTCCATCTTCACTGGTTGGCTCTGGATGTAAAAAACAGTAAATGTGTTTAGATGAGTTATCTGTGTCCTTCTGAGTACAGAAAAGTTCCTCTCTTTCAAATGGAGCTTGCAGATTTTTTTTCCCATTCATTGAAAACCTTTAGAATTCTGTGCATATTTCCCCCTTAATCTTATTCTCTTTGTTTCTTTGCTTTGGAATGAGCTTTCTTACCATACTGAGAAAGTTCTTTCCATTAGTGTCAGTATTGCTCTTTAGTTAGCTCAGGTTAGAGCAAAAAAGCCTAAGTATTGAGCATGCTGCCCTCACTATACTGCTATTTTCCTTCTGTAGCACGTAACTCTAATCAAACTTCATTTGCTTTCCTGGAAATGCAATGCAAAAGCAGTAGGCCTCCAATGCTACTCTTTCTGTTTGAAAACAAGAAAACAAACCAAAAATTTCCTGTGCATTCATTCATAGGCAATCTCTGAAGCTAATAAATTCTGCTGCTACTGGAAATGGGAAGCATTAGAGACTAATAACCATCAGTAAGAAGGAGAATGAAAGAAAAAGGGGAATGTTTTGCCAAAATCAGTACAGAGTCCTGACTTGCTACATGTCATCCATCCAGGATTTTATTTATTTTACGACAATTCTTTGGTATTTTTCACTACAACACCTGAGGAAACGCCCACAGATGTGTATTATATACCCACTTAATTTAGTAACACTAAGTTAGTAACAGAATGAAAGGATGTTAAAAAAAAAAACCCTTTGCTATATCCATATCCACCTTTCCTACTATTAGACACAAAAATGAGTAAGTTACAATTTGGAAAAGTATTTTACTTCGTCCCAACCAAGCATCACTCGGTAGCCCACTTCAATAAGAGTGATGCTTTATTACACACAGTTCAACTCCAGTAGTTTTTATTCCTTTTTACCCTTATGAATTCTACCCAGGCCATTCAAATAAAAACAAAGTACACTTGCGGAGTCCTTTGAGGAAGTACGAATAGCATTGACTTTTCAGAGTTACTGCAGTTGGTTTTGATATTACTATGTTGAAATAGAAACAAATAAAGGAAGGCATTTTTCATAACATTTACTCGGTAAAATATGAAAACAGGAGGATTAGGGCATGATAATCCAAAGTTTAGACAATATTAATCAATCTTATCCTGTAAATTAAACCAATATATGCAAAAGTGAAGAATGCACACCAATCAGAACATGAAACATTACTTGAAAGATTTCCATTAAACTTATAAATGCTTAAGGTACTAAAATTTGGGAATTCCATTGATGAACGAATGACTGTTATGTAAGGACATAAAGAACTGGCTGGATGGCCGCACGCAAAGAGTAGTGCTCAATGGCTCAATGTCCAGCTGGAGACCAGTAACGAGTGGTGTACCCCAGGGATCAGTGTTGGGACCGGTCTTGTTCAACATCTTTGTGGGTGACATGGACAGTGGGATTGAGTGCGCCCTCAGCAAGTTTGCCCATGACACCAAGCTGTGTGGTTCGGTTGATACATAGGAGGGAAGGAATGCCATCCAGAGGGACCTTGACACACTTGTGAGGTGGGCTGATGCCAACCTGATGAAGTTTAACCATGCTAAGTGCAAAGTCCTCCACCTGGGTCAGAGCAATGCCAGGCACAGCTCCAGGTTGGGCGGGGAGGAGATTGAGAGCAGCCCTGCGGAGAAGGACTTGGGGGTGTGGATTGATGAAAAAATGAACATGAGCCGGCAGTGTGCGCTTGCAGCCCAGAAGGCCAACCATATTCTGGGCTGCATCAAAAGGAGTGTGACCAGCAGGTCGAGGGAGGTGATCCTGCCCCTCTACTCTGCTCTAGTGAGACCTCACTTGGAGTATTGTGTGCAGTTCTGGTGTCCTCAACATAAAAAGGACATGGAACTGTTAGAACAAGTGCAGAGGAGGGCCACGAGGATGATGAGGGGACTGAAGCACCTCTTGTATGAAGATAGGCTGAGAAAATTGGGGCTGTTGAGCCTGGAGAAGAGAAGGCTGCATGGAGACCTCCTAGCAGCCTTCCAATACCTGAAGGGGGCCTATAGGGATGCTGGGGAGGGACTCTTCATTAGGGACTGTGGTGAGAGGACAAGGGGTAATGGGTTTAAACTTAAACAGGGGAGGTTTAGATTGGATCTGAGGAAAAAATTCTTTACTGTGAGGGTGGTGGGGCCCTGGAATGGGTTGCCCAGGGAGGTTGTGAATGCTTCATCCCTGGTGGCGTTCAAGGTGGGGTTGGACATAGCCTTGGATGGCATGGTTTAGTGGGAGGTGTCCCTGCCCATGGCAGGGGGGTTGGAACTCGATCTTGAGGTCCTTTCCAACCCTTACTATTCTATGATTCTATGATTCTATGACATATATTTACATTAATAACAATTTGATTCCTCACTAATAACATTACTTTTGAGAAAATAAAGATTTAAAGAGAGCTTATTTAAACAATCAACTTACCAAATCTCCTATTGCTCCTGCTGCAACTGACAATGGCTTCAAATAGAATACTCTTGAGCCCTGAAACTTAAACATCCCCTAATTAGACTCTCTAACACCTGAAACAAATCTCGAGGCCATGCTCAGATGCCCTTATGATCCCAATACCTGGCACAATATAAATCGCTTTACCCTGTCAACAGACAGGCTAAGACAGTTTCATATAGCTTGCCTTAATGCAGGAATAATGCAAGTTCCTATAATCCTTACCAGTGGTCACAGTCTTTCTTTTATTTCATAATAGCGTAAGCTGAATAACATCCAGAGACAAAATACTCCACCTTTCACTCATTACATGGACATGAGCCAGCAGTGTGCGCTTGCAGCCCAGAAAGCCAACCGTATCCTGGGCTGCATCAAAAGGAGCTGTATCAAAAGGAGCGTGAGGTCGAAGGAGGTGATCCTGCCCCTCTACTCTGCTCTTGTGAGACCTCACTTGGGGTATTGTGTGCAGTTCTAGTGTCCTCAACATAAAAAGGACATGGAACTGTTGGAATAAGTCCAGAGGAGGGCCACGAGGACAATCAGGGGACTGGAGCACCTCCTGTATGAAGATAGGATGAGAAAGTTGGGGCTGTTCAGCCTGGAGAAGAGAAGGCTGCGTGGAGACCTCACAGAAGCCTTCCAGTATCTGAAGGGGGCCTATAGGAATGCTGGGGATGAACTCTTCATTAGGGACTGTGGTGATAGGACAAGGGGTAACGGGTTCAAACTTGAACAGGGGAAGTTTAGATTGGATATGAGGCAGAAGTTCTTTACTGTAAGGGCAGTGAAGCACTGGAATGGGTTGCCCGGGGAAGTTGTGAATGCTCCATCACTGGTGGTGTTCAAGGTGGGGTTGGACATAGCCTTGGATGGCATGGTTTAGTGGGAGGTGTCCCTGCCCATGGTAGGGGGGTTGGAACTAGATGATCTTCAGGTCCTTTCCAACCCTAACTATTCTATGATTCTATCATTACTGGTTACAGAAAACTACTCAGTTTAACTCTTGATGCCCAATCAGTCTTTTTATCTTGCAGCAACCTTCTGACTGCAAGCTGCATTTTGTTTGTTCATCCATATCTCTGAAATGTACACAAATACAGCAGAGATTTCTACTTAACTATACTGCTTAAACTTATGCACACTGCTTTAGAGGAATTTTAACACATTACCCACTTGAACTATAGTTTCATTATTTGCTGCTTTTAACATGGCCAATGCTATTCATTCCCAGCAAGATCAGATAACTGATTATAAATTTTGAGTTGCAGTAGTACTTCAGTAATACTTCAACCTACATCTGATAAATCTGAATAGCTGGAATACATTAGTAAATAACTCCAATATGTAAAGATATACAAGATTTTTTCCAAATATTTTAATTAAAATTAAAGCATAAATTATTAAATTCTTTACATTCAGAGTTAAATATTTCTTGTCACCTTAGTTTGCCTTTTTGTTGTCAAGAGAAACCACCTTTAACTCATCATCAGAATGTCATAACAAGATGTAATGAAAAAGCAAATTCTATTAATTCAAAAATAGCCCTGATTTTGACTCAGCATATTAGAAACTTTCAAGACTATTGTGAAATCCAGCTCATCACCAGAATCAGAAATACAGGTGTTCTTTCCCGGCTTAAAAGATGTCTAAAGCCATCTTCGTGAACTCATGATAAGACTACATACATGAAGATGGCAATCTCTTAGAACATTTCTGATAGTTACCTTTAAGCTACCTTCAGCAGGAGAGATGAACATCACAGTTCAAACGTTCGCTATATGCAGGGCAAGTAATATACTATTAACTGCCTGGGTTGTACGCCAGTTAGCTTCTGACGCCCTCAGAAAGAAACACATTAAGGAGTCCTTCTGGCAAAGCGCCCAAGAAAGACACAACAACTGCAGCAAGTTCCTCATCTAAAATAAAACTGGGACAACCACCTTGAAATATAAAGGAAGCAGGAGCTTTTTCTGTGGGAACCAAACCAAACCAACAAAACCCACCCCAATCAACAACAAAAGTAAAGCCTCACAATGAAAAACAAACCAAGAAAATACACAACTATGGCATGGGCTCAAAAAACATGAACAAGGCAATATTGAAGATAAAGACTGGACAATGAGAAATCAAAGAAGCTTCCCTTCTTATGTTCAGGTTTTTTGCGTCAGTCAATTTTTCAGTTTTCGCTATTTATTCTCATAGTGAGAATGAGAGTTACAGAGACATTACAAGACTAACACTGAGTTGAAGGAGGATTCAAGCAAAGATGGTTTATTCCACTAGGCTATAGGGACTTTTTTATTTCTGGGTTAATACAACTTGGAATTTATAAGTATGAACCAATCCCACACTCCAAGAATTAGAGAGTTGCAACTGGAACACACGTTGGACAAATGCCACTACTTGGGAGCTGAGGAGGAAGGATTATCCAGAGCAGTGACTAGGTATCAAGGATTAACTGTACCACCTACTTTGAAAACTTGAGAACTTTGTCCTCTGAGGGTCAGTCCTTTTACCCTGTGTCTGCTCTTACTGGTGGTGGAAAGGCTACCTATGTTTCTTTTCCATGGGTAAAAATAGTTTGTATATTCCCTTTGTGTCTTTCAGGTATATTCACTTTCCAATCCCTCAGGAAAAATAAAGATACACATTTCCCAACCTGGTTTGAGAAATGAACCTTTTAAGTTGGTGTGGTTGTATGTGTTTTTCAACATAGTGAAAAAGATGACAGACTTTTATTAGCCCTTTTCACATTAAATCCATGTTAAAATTCCAAATGGAGAAAATAATTTTATTTTCATATACCCTGAAAGCTATTCTTGCAGCACTCAAGCAATTTTAACCTGTTACATACTTGATGCTCTGCATTCTGCTGATGTTTCCCTTGTGGTGTTACGATCAATTAATCACATCTCCCAGTACAAAACAATGATTACTCAAACATATGTGCTACTGAATTGATTAAAAGAAAAAATAGGACTAATGCTGGTCACGTAGATCTCAAATATAATACAACTGTCTGTGCAAGCGGTATTGTCCAGTCCACAGTTACTACAGGATGGCAAATAACATGTGCATCTATTTCTAATGCACCAAGTGAACATATGTCTGTCAGAGAAAGATGGAAATACAATGAGGCTGTGATAATTTAAATAAACAGCTGTCACTTTATACAAGATTGCCTATGGTGAGCTTTGATTTGTGTGTGTACAAAAAAGGGAAAGCAGAATTATAGAACTAAACAAAATTACAAAACTCAGACTTGATACACAGGGAGGTCAGGAACTCACCTCCCACTTTCCTGTAATCCACAAACAACTGCCAGCCACAACTGAAGAAAAACTTATTCATCTGTGTTATTTGTTCCTTCATTATACTAGTTGCTGTCAAAGATTTCACTACACTGCCCTAGGCCTATTAAGATTCATACAGAATGTGTCTGTGAACTGTGTTTGTGCTTTCAAGAGAGGAAGGAAAGTCTTAAAATCATCCTTTTTTTTCAGGTGAAACATACTTAAAGTCAATGAGTTTTACATTGCTTACATAGACCTTGGGGAAACACAGTTGCATTGCTGTATTTTGCATTTTAGAAAGTATATATGGTTGTAGAATAGACATAAATTCACTTTCACTTTTTGTACTTATGGAATTATTCCACTTATTGAATTATTAGAATAGAAAATTTCATGCCAATAGGGTGAACTTTTTGATGTCCAATTTGGCAGAATGAAGCAGCAAAGTTAAACCCCACGATTTCAAACCCTTCAAGGTCTCAAAGCACAGGAGAAATTCTTTCATTTAAAGTATATATAGAATCATAGAATATCTGTGAGCCCTGGATGTGCACACAAATGTCAGATCTAGAAAAATTACAATCAAAAAACTAAAAATAAAGCAAAAGAACCACATAGGGAAGTGATTTTCTCCGCTTTGGAATGGAGATGAGAAAACGTGCAAGATTCCAAACTATCCAACTTTAACATTTTTTTCCTGGATCTAAAGCCTCAGAGCAGCCTCCTCCTTTGGAGTTCAGTATATTTGAGGCAGAAATGGGTCTTTTGAAACCTTCTGAGTCCACAATTTTTTGTTCTCTTTTTTCCTTTCATTAGCACTGGAGAACAACATGTTGAAGTGTCAAACCCTCTGGAAACCTAAAAAAGAATTCAGGATCTTTTAATGAAACCAGAAAGAATTCCAGCATAGGAGCACATGGCAAAGGAATGATCTGAATCAGAATTAAGGCCAGTGAAGAGTGTCAGGAACATTATTTATCACCAAGAAAAGACAGATTGAAGAGAGAAAATGTAACAGGTTTATCAATGATGATATTTAATGACAGCTATCAAGTTATCAAGTTATCAATCCCAGGAATAAAACACTATTTTTAGGTCAGTGATGCCTCAAAATTCCTACTCCCCCTACTTTCAAACACCATGCTGTGTCTCAGTTTTCTCACCTCTTTTTCAGTACACCCAGATAAAGCCTACAAGGAACATCCTTTATGGTCCCAAGGCCTACTTCACCTATGTTCCTGATGAAGCAGAACACCAATGCTGTGTCTAGATGTTATGACTAAAAACTACTGAAAAGGTTTTAAGCAGCAACAACTTCAGAAGAATCAGAAGAATCACCTCAACAAAATCTAAATAGTAACCAGCATTGCCCTGCACCACTGCCCTTGGTACTGCAGGAAATAAGAGACCAGAGCTCAGCAGTATCAGCATTCAGTTTTAATATAGAAGGATGTTACAGGACAATTTCTCTGAAAGCAAAGCAGCCCCAGTACTTGAATATTGTTTATCTCAGTAAATGGAACAAGTAACTTCATTGCTGCAAGAACATAGTGGCACTGAAGTAATGGGAAGGATAACATAGACAGTGATTTCATTTCTGTTTCAACAGGTTTCAGAGACATATTGAAAAAAAATACAAACAAAGCCATTGCTCTTCACATTTCCCCATGGTTTCTTCCTAAATGGAAATGTTTTACCTTGGTTAAAAATACTGACAGCATTATGACTTTTAAGCTTGAATAATGTTGAAATTAAGAGAATTTACAGCAATACTGCTCACAAACTAGTGAAATGCAACCTACTGCTGATCAAACTGACTTCGGTAAGGCAAGCCTTAACTTCAGATTCTACAAGGATTTTTGCTGTGAACCATGGAAAAGTATCAAAATCTATTTGTCTGCTTTGTTGGATATAGGGTCATATACATCATTTAGGAAGTTCTGCCAAGAGAACCGTAAAGAGGTAACAAAATACTATGTCTGTTTATCAAACCATACCTAACAAACCCAATGATAGACAGTATGAAGAAGAATATGAATTCAGGAGAAAAAAAAAAAAAAAAACAACTTATAAGCTTCAGCTAAATTTTATCACACTAAAGGAAGAGGAACTGTTGGAACATAATCAAATCAGAGAAGCAATTAAAACTGTGTGTTAGAATGAGAACGGAATTACATACTCATATAGATAACAAAGGATGCAAAAGGGCTCCTCTAGAAAATCTGCTCTTTCTAGCACATCTTCTGAAGAAAAAATGAGAATAAAAGCAGGTTTCTGTCAACATCATATGGTAGTTTTAGGGTTATGAACAACACTGGAGTTATTCCGTTTGCACAAGAACTCCAGTTTCTTGGCACTGCATCTTTTGCTGGCAATAAACACAAAAAACCTCCAGATGTCAAAGACTACATTGGGATTTGGTTGTGAAAGGCAAAACAGGTCTAAGAAATAAGCCAGGATAGTAGTGTAAGTTAACTCAATAGATAGGGTGTTTGATAACATACTAGTAGGTTTGGCTTTTCTGGATTAAAGCTCATTTCTATACTACACCTTAAGCAGTCAATCAACAAAATGACATTTTCTCTATGTCATGAAGAAGCAGCAGTACACAGACATGTCCTGTCCTCCTTGAATTCTTTGCACAGAAATCCAATTTCCACACAAACCTACACTATTAATCCATCATGTTCCATGAACTCAGAAAGGGAAACTGCTATTGCAAAATGTGATGCTGTTTTCCTACATCTGTGTTTTATGGGACAGTTGACTTCAATAATTGAGAGTCTTAATGATCTGGAAAACTGATATTCAGAAAGCCTTTTAGAATTCAGTTTAATTCTATTTATTTTGTGATTATCAGCAGACCAGATAGCAACAAAATAGATTTAATAACTTCACAAACTTCTATAGTTATATTTACGGCATGAGTAGTTAGTGTTACATATTTGAACCCTTAAGATTATTCTGGTACCATCGATATGCTTGAACTACATTGAAAGGAACATGAACTGACCATATCAAACATAAAATCAGGGCAGAGATTCAATCATTTGAGGCAAAGCAGCTACCTAAAACCAACACACAGAATTCTTCAGACAATGGGGAGATACAGAACAGTATCTTTCCAAATAATGACAGAGGTTACAGAATTGACTCATCAATTTTAAGTTTGTATTTCTTAAAAACAACAGAAGTTAACAATGTTACTGTTCGAAAGTTAACTCCAGCTTTCCTATAGACACAGGAGTCTCCACATGAAAATTACAGGAAGACTATAAATGAAAAAATAAATAACTGAAGGTTTTTGTTTGATGACAGGCAAAAGTCTTATTGCAGATGAAGTTTAAATTGCTGGTGGGGAAATAAAAATGGCTATAAAGGGCTCCTACAAAGTTCTATAAAAATAGAATAACTGTATTCTTTGAGCCCATGGATAGATTCTTAATTCACTACCCAGATGTTTTATACTGTATTTAATTCAATTACAGGATAAAAAAACAAACAGTGTGATTTTATATTAACGAGTTTGATTTCTAAATTATAAATCAATGATTTATATGAAAGATTACTGTTAGCAATAAACCAAAAAGTTCCCACAAGTTTGTTAATAAGCACAGTAAACTTTCCACGTTTCAGTTAAAGGCTTGGTAGAAAAGTAGGAAAGTATAACTGCACACAATATTAAGACAAACTGTATCCTTGGCTTTGTTAGATGTCTACTATTAGTGTCTATGTCCAAGATAATTCCTTAACTCTCAGAATTCTGTTTCCATCATACCAATTTGAGCACACAAGAGAAGTGCTCACATATGGACCAAGAGAAGTAATGTGTAAGATGTATAAAAATTATCTGAAAGTTATCTGAGTCAATTAAATATCCTCCATCTTGCCCAGAAATACAGCCTGCTAGACTCCCAGCAGCTTAACATCAGAATGCACGAGAGGGGACTCCGAAATTTACGTCTGCCTGAAAGCTTAGAGTGAAATTGTCAGATTGCACAGGAGTACAGACTTGGCCTTTGCAACAAAACCCATCTGCGTGGTATCCTTTAAAAACAAGAGCAGTACTCTTGAACAAAAGCAAAATACATTAAGATCTGTTTTATCACGTATTCTAAGTCAAGGTGAATGTTGTCTGGTGTCATGCACTAGGTGTAAGCTGCAGGAGCAAGAAGCACTTTCCAGTAAGGTATGTCTGGGACATGAGCTGCTCTGTAAGACAAGTAATGGAAGCTCGCACTGTTCAGCCACCCTTAGAGCTTCCAAAACAAGGTACCTGTGCTGCATGAGGCTGCAACTGAGCTGGACAGTGAACCTGACTGTTGTATCCCACAAAGATCTTAAGACCTTATCACCAGAAGTTTTATATCTACAGCACCTATACAGACCGAATAGGGACACCAGCCTGTGGTGTTTGCTTGCATTTGGGATTTTTTTCTCCTTTTTAACCCCCACTTTTCTTTTACCCAATAAAACTTGATCTATGCAAATAATCTATGTGCAAATAAACTTTCTCTACAAAACCCTTTTGACCTCCAAAATTCTTTTTCCTCACAACCAACATTCCTGATGGACAACATGTATGTTATCCCGGTATCTTTACTTTACTTTCTCTAGGTATGGGCTTCTAAACCTGCACGTATCCTCACCCACGATGGTGAAGGGTTTCTGTCATGTTTCTCAAATAGGCAATAAGGATGTTTCTGTAACAAAAGAATACATGTTTCCCAATATTAGAAAAGGGTTAGCTTCGTACTTCTAACTTAGTGGCATTCAGTGGGGCAGAAAATAGCCATGTTCTTATAGACTACTAATAAACTTCAACTTGAGAACGCATACCTTACCTAAATGCTTGCTTTTTGGTTTGAACAAGGACAGTTGTAGATTCACAAAAAAAGTGCCACAAGCACTGCTTTTTCCTACCAAGTCTTACTGCTTTATCTACAGTTGAAGTTGCAAAGAACAAAAGTTAATTACATTTTCCTGAACACTTGATATTATTTCGCAGTTGGATGTAGTTTGTACATAAAAGGGAATTAAAATGCAGTTTAAATTCATAAGCATTCAACTGTACTGTAAGTTAATCTATTACCCTTTTTTCCACATTTTCTCACACAACTGGTATTTACAGCATCTGGAAGTCTCATGCATCTTCAAGATTTCCAGGCTATCCCATAAGTCTTTCTAGAAATATTGGACAGTTCATTGTTCAAGACAGGAGGTTGCTCCTCTTCGCGCTGCCTGTGGCAGGTTACATGTCCAGCCAGGCTCTAAGCAGCTTCTCTTTACATACGATACAAACCTTGCACTAGAAGCAGGGAAATGGTCTCACACCTACTGTGTCAGACGTGCTTTATCAGTCTCTCAGCAAGAACTGTCTTGGAGGTGCAGCCTTCACTCACCAGCAGTTTAAGAGACGGTTGTGACAATGGTATTACAATATGTAAACCCGTGGCCTGCCTTCTGCTTAAGAATCAACTTGTTTAAAAGCAAACCATCACACTGTATTAAGGGCCAACTGCTGAAAACACAGGAGTACAAAGGAAAAGAAAAATGAAAATAGTGTTTGTAAGCAGACTTCAAAGCCTCAGTGAAAAGCAGTGAATAACTGAGGTATATTCATATATAAGCATTTATACCTCAAGGAGCTTCAAGGATGTTTTATCTTGACACTAACAAGCTGATTCACTGTAGCAGACTCCTTTCCACACTGTGCTTTGTGTAGTCCACTTACAGCACCGCAAAGAAGGTTTTGGCTTTTTTTCAATAAGAAGTTTTATTTCATTAAGGCAAGAAGCAGCAGTTCTCATCTTCATAGTTAAGAAGCAGCAGTTCTCACCTCCATAGTTCTGTTTCCTAGCACTAATTTCTCTCCCTCATGCAAAAACCCTGGTCATCCAACCCCGTCCCCTTATGGGAATGCCTTTGCTCAGGGGCAGCTCACCAGAAGTTGAGTTGAGACTTAAACTGAAATGAATTGTAAATATAACCTGATTGGGCATAAACCCTACAAAATTAAGTCCTCCATGCCTGTTGTTTTTAAATCCCGCTCCTACAACCTATTTAGCAAAAGACCTGTTATTTGTGATTTCACAAAGAGAATTCTCCAATTCCCTGATGATCTATTTAATTCACCTGCATGAATATATCCTATAGAAGATGAATGAGCAGTGATTTACTGTATTTACTGGAAGTCACCTCAAAAAGCCTAAAGGCATTTATTTTTTCCCTTTCAATTTATTTCATCACCAGTTTTGCTAAAGTAGCCATAAAATAAGCATAAAATAGACATAAAGAAATAAACCAAACAGAAGTAGATGACTAATGCCTGACCCTAATTATCAACAATCTAATCAGTTTACCAGCAAAAATACCTCCTTCATGCAAAAAGAAAACAGCTTTCCTTAGAAGCCCCACAGTGCTAAATAAGCATTACATGCACATAAAGCTCAATCTTCTGCTCTAAAGCCCTAACTTTTAAAGCACCTGTGCATTGAAAAATTTTAGCAAACTTCTTACATAGAAAATACATATGTTTTAATCCAGATTTTCCAGTTTTGCTACGTTAATAAAAGAAGTAAACCTATGCATTATAGTTTTAAACTTTCAGTAATATGACTTTTTGGAATTTTCTCTCATTTTAACAGGGTTTGTACCTTTCTGTAAAGCAATTCAGTATATCTCTACAGGTGAATTTTGTTTCTAAACTGTTAAAATTTTAATGGCTCCTGGTCTTCAAAGAAACAAAAGTTGCTGTATTAAGGTTTTTCTAATAATAAGTCTACTATAGAGATGAAAGGAAAATATAAAAGCATTTAAACTATTTTCAAATTAAATTGAAAAACAATTTATTTTAACAGCTTCATGAAAGAAGGACATAGGTTGCATTTAAACATACATAGGAGTACAACAACTAATTTAGGGTCTTAAAACAGGGCAAAGCGACGTGCAGCTTTACTGTTAAGATTAGTTTAAAACAGAATTCATAATTCCATTTCAATATAACCTAAACTTAATTGTGCAAGGTTTATCATAATAGGGAACAAATGGAAAAAAAAGCAAGGTTTTCATCCCTGCTATCTTCCAATTACAGATTTTTATTTCAAAAGGAGTTCTCCTTTAAGCAAACAAATCTGCAAATAGAGGAACTTCACACAAAGTATTACAAAGATAATTCACCTACGCATCAGGAGTGGGTAAGCCTCACTTATTTCTTTGCATTGATACGGAATATGCCTGCAAACAGGAGTGCCCTTGTGCAGAAGGTATGGTACACTACAGCTGTAAAATCCTGACCTTGCTGGTGATCACACCTATAAAATTTCCAATCTGGGCTATGTAGAGATCTACAGATCTTTGCCTCCCTCATGTCCTTGCTCCCTCCCTTATACCCATATAAAGCAAAACTTCTAAAGGTCCATTTCTCATGCACCTTAATGGAAACTACTCTTCCTCAGCATTGCAACATACCAAAATATAGGTTCACGTGTAAAGGATTTTTTAAACTGAATGTGTATTTTTAATAGCTAACCTTGCTATTTGATATGAGTAATCACATTTAATAGAAATAACCTATTATTTACCAATATTTGGGAGTAATATATATGCATTCCTTCCTCTTCTCCCAAGGAAGCAAAGACAACAACATAATTATTACTACTTTCAGATAGCTTGACAGCTTTTCCTTGACACTGTGCTCCTGGAAGCAGACAGATGGCCACTTACTAGAAATCCAGACTTTTATGCTTGCCTTGGATAGGTAAATGAATGCTAGTGGTACATTTTTTACATGATAAGATAATCCTTGTTACAGCAGCAGCCCTCCCCCCTTAGTTTGAGGCTGAAATGGTAAAGTAACTTGAGGTAGCTTGTATGCCAGCATTGTGATTTTAAATTCATTTTCAATCAAGTCTATAACTATCAATCAAATACCACATAAAAGGAGATTGCCCAGAAGTAGATGCTACAACAGCCCAGATGTATAATTACTAATGTATTTAGAAACACCCTGCAAATCTGTAATAAAGATCAATGGCTTACAGAATAACTTGGCATCTAAAGCACAGAACTCTGATTGTATTGTGTTAGTAAACATGTTTAAGCTGTTGATAAGATAAGGTCTGTCAAGCAGAGGAAACTGAAGTCACTGTGGCAAAGATCCCTGAGATAGTTAGCATCAAAACAGAAAATGATATGCCAACTTCTAGAAGTATTCCTGCCATTTCTGACATATGCAGCTCTACAGAACTGGCTTATGGGAGATCCCTGAACTAGTCAGGTTGGACAGTGCCACTCAAAACACAAATCCCAGAGGCAAGGCTGCTGGAAGCAGCAGGATAATTCTAGATGTTGGAAAAATACATATTTCTAAAAGCAGTAGTTATTATCTAGTCATGAGGCCACTGCAATAGCACATTAGACATTTAGTTTACAGCTATGACCACAAGTCATTAATTTCAATATACTAGCAGTAGTTCTATTATTACATAGTACTAAGACCTGTAGAAATCCCCATGCGAACCACATCTGAAATTATTTATCAGTATGAGTTCCTCTGCTGCTACCTCCTCATGATGGCAAATTATCAACATTGGAAACATTTGTAAATCTTTTCACAATTGGAATATTTTCATCTGGCTCCCAAGACACAGCTATAGAGAGCACTGTGACTGAGCTATCCTAGGTAACAATTATGGAAAGTCACCACTATTTACAGACAACTTCTCCGTGAAAGATCATTTCCCAGAAAACTCAGGAGATGCTGAAAAGGAAGATAATACAATGAAACAGTAATGTTGCAAAGTTAATTTCAAAAGGTCTAAATTCCACCTATTCTTCATTTCATTTTGTAAATCCAACAGAAATCTATGTTTTCCTAATGCTCTCATTGCAATTCTCAGAGTAAATTCACAAACGGATTTATAGATAGACAGAAAATAAAGTTTACAAAACAATGACATTATAAAAACACAACAGGTGTTTGAAAATTGGGAAAAGCATCATTCTTCTGTGGAGTGCTAATTATAAGTGAAATCATTATTTCTACCAATGGCTTACAGAGGGAGTCACAGATCCCATGCATTTCTCTTGCAAATCTATTGAAGCAACTAATCTGCATTTTAGCTGAGGAGATTATCATTAGATTTGCATACACTGCAGGTTTAACCATATCAAAACAGAAACAAGAACTCTGTCAGAATAGAATAGTAACACTTTCATGGCAATAGTAGCCCCCCTAGCCAAGTCACAGGGATTTAAGAAATACAGAATTTTCTTGTACTATGAGCATACTACTGATCCACACTACGTGTTACACAGGAAATTCAAGCAAAGGAGCAAATAGCCCATCAGCAATGAAGCCTGGAAGGGATGTGTCCTCATTCACAGTGTTAACAAGTCTTATTAATTCTTCAAGTTAGAAACTTTGATGTCATTAGGCAACGATAATTGATCTCCGTGTCATAACTTAAAAATAGAGAATTAGAATTAAGGGAAGCCAAACCTGCCCCTTTTGAGAAAGGAGATTTCACACAAGCGTAGGGTTATGCTGACAAAAAAACCCTCAAATATTCTTTACCCAGACGTTGCCAGGAGGAGAGAAAGGGAAAAAAAAAAAAAAGAAAAACAAACAAAAAACCCCCACTCATTTATTGCAAACAAAATAAATCTTCAAGCCTTCAACAAAGTATCATTTTTCTCACAGTGTGAAGTAAGGTAAGGAAACACAGGCAGACCCTGCATGCCCTCCTACCCTGTGGGAGAGTCTTGAGAGCCCTACAGAAACATCAAGGTTATTTTAAGAGTGCAGGTGATTCCCTGACACCACCATATTTCTCTGTCAGTGCAGGTCTGTCAGCAAGGACTGCCTGTGCAGCAGTAGCTATAATGTCCCCCAAGATGTCATAGCAACTTCAGTGAGGCTATTTCTTGCAGAAGCAAGAGTAAGCAGACAAACAGCAGCTGGTGCTGAGAACACAACATACCAGACTTTTTGGGAAAGCATGACAAATTAAATGCAACATTGCTTGCGCTAGTTCACCTGGCCTAGGGGCAGCCTAGCCACTGGGCAGATTTGCTGAGACAAACTTGTCTTTAAGGAGCACATAGGTTAGCCACAAGTCCTATCCGTTTAATTACGTGTTTCTATAGCCTTCGCTGCAATGCTATTTGAACACCTATGAAGTCTGCCAGCAGTGGAACA
Source organism: Amazona ochrocephala (assembly GCA_039720435.1). NCBI lineage: Eukaryota > Metazoa > Chordata > Aves > Psittaciformes > Psittacidae > Amazona > Amazona ochrocephala. Next base: position 16,897,274 of record CM077883.1, read on the forward strand.
TGCCTCTGGTAGAGCTGTCAGGATCAGAAAAGAATACTAAATTAACTAGGTTTTAAAATTGATAGGAGAAGAAAGGTACCTGAAGGTCTATTGCTTTTCACTAATTCCCCTAGATCTTAAGAAACTCACTCATTGGCATAATTCTCATTCTGTTTGACAGCAACAGACCCTGCAGCTATTCCACCTTTTGAATTCAGCTTCCTTTGCTTCTCAATAGTTGCTAATCCTATCTCATACGTAGTGTCTGTACTGTCCTAACTCCCCTGAATTTAAAAGCTTAAAGATAGGTCATAAACCATCAGGTTCTGTAAAAGTTGCCTCATTCTTTGCATATTAAAAGCTTGCAACCAGCATGGGAAAATGCTCCTCTTTCAATGCAAGAAAAGAGGTAGAAAAAAAATAAACTCCTGGAGCACAACCTAAGATACCTGTTAACAGCTACTCAGTACAGACACATCCGGTTCTGGATTCCATGGCTAGAAACTACATATTTGCATTGTAACCACTGATCCCAATCTGGAATCAAGCTTATATACATTTGTATTTTATTAACACATAACACTTCTGCATCACACTTCTGCAACTCTATCAGCTTTGAGTAACAGCTTCTTCTGTTTTATGGGCTATCTAGTTTCATTGTTCACAAGCATTGAATATTTAATTTGCAAGAGACTAACAAAACAGTCTTGTAACAAGTTATGTGCTACACGAATACAAGCCTGGTAGATCAAAGTAAACTCAGGTCTTCACACAAGTGAATACAGAAATGGAAAACTACAAGTCTGTCCTCTTGTTGATACTTGAAATAAACTCCATGGTGTAGATAACCAGTCTGAATACTAAGGAGACCGACTAAGATAAATATATCCTTCTACACCCTAATATGATGACCATGAATGCTGGAGGGCAGTAGAGAAACAGAGCACAGGGAGTGGGGCCAGGCTTACGTGCTCCCCTCCATATCACATCTCATTCTGCCACTGTAAAGAGCACCATACTGGCATACACAAACCTTTCATCTCATCAAGTAGAGCATTTCTTGCATCTTCCAATAAATAAATACAATTACTTATGCCCCTGTCCTGTAATGAAACAAACATTACACAAAACCAGTCACTATAGCTAAATATTTTGTTATTAAAAAATTGCCTTAGGTGGACTAATCACTTGGTACAGGACAATTCAACAACTAGTACAACTTCATCAACTCCTTAACTAGAAAAAGCCCTTCAGATGCATCTTCTACTTTTGAAACTTGAGTTTCATGATCCTCCCTAAATGACACGGATAAAAATTAGGGTTCTAAGATTATTTTTTATCTATACTTTTCTATTTATTCATATTTTCACATGTGTTACCAAGGGTTAGTTCTCTGACCAATGAAACCAACTTTTTTACTGTTTTCAAATAAAAGCAAATTTGTACATAGATAATAAAATCATTAACAAAAGGAAAATCAATTTTTTCCACCAGCAAATAATTTATAGTCTCCTGTTGAGTCATTAGAGCATTCTGCAGGTTGTCTTCTCTGGTTACAGGCAAAGAAATAGACATGTCTGTCAATATAAAGCTTCTTTATTGTCTGTGCTATAAGCTTTACTTCTCCCTTTGTTTACATGTAAAACTCCACTTTCCCCAAGAGTTTTCCCTAAGCTCTTCATATTTGATTGTTTCTTCTGTTTCTTTCCACTGTTTTCAATTCCCTGTCTGGTATTAATTGACAACACAGGTTATGGCAGTGGGAGAAGAGAGAAACATATAATCATATTAAGAAAGGAATGGAGAACATAACTTAGGGAAATAAAATCAGATAGTATTTCTTGTTAACACAACAGAGAGAGGTAAACACAACTGCAGTACAAAATCATATCCATGGTGAACTGCAGGAAGCTGTTACGAGGCTGAAAGGTGTCAGGGAAGCTGAGAGGGAGCAGCACTGCTTGCTCCGGGACCAAACTGTTCCGGGGCCTCGAGTGTCTGCTGTTGCCCATGCAGGAAAGGAGGCTGCTAACCCAGGAAGCTGGGAAAAGGTAACAGAAAAAAACAAAAAAAAAAAAGGAGGAAGAGGGTAATTAAAAGCAAGGGGCTTCCTCCTACATCTGTTGTCCCCACCCAGAACCGCTTTGCTATCCTGCAGGGGGCTGATGAGCAACAGCGCTCCCACCAGGCGCAACCAGCTAGTGCACTGCTAAAGAAGGTCACTACTGGTGCTGCCCGGAAAAAGCGGCGGACCATAGTAGTCGGGGACTCTAATCTGAAAGGCACAGAGGCACCCATCTGCCGGCCTGACCCAGCCTCAAGGGAGGTGTGTTGCCTACCAGGGGCTCGGATCAGGGATGCGGCTGAGAAGCTGCCTGCTCTAGTCGGTCCCACTGACTATTACCCACTCCTGGTAATACATGTGGGTGCTACTGATATAGATAGTAGTAGCCCGGAGACCATAAAGAAGGACTACAGAGCTCTGGGAGAGGTGGTTAGGGGCTCTGGAGCTCAGATTGTCTTTTCGTCAATTCTCCAGGATACAGGGCAGGACCTTGAAAAGGCTAGGAGGATTGGGCAGGTTAATAAATGGTTAGAAGGGTGGTGCTATAGTCAGGGGTTTGGGTACCTTGACCATGGGACTCAATATAGTAGGCCAGGTCTACTGGGGGCTGGTGGAGCTGGTGTGACAAAGAAGGGGAAGAGTGGATTTGGTAGGAGGCTTGCCAGACTGGTCAAGGATGCTTTAAACTAGATGTGTTGGGGGAGGGGGGCATCATTCCATCCCAACACACCCAGTCGGTTGCCAGCACCTACAGTAAACGTTCGGAGCAATGTAGAGATATTCCAGCTGCTCCAGCCAATGAGCCGGCTTCAGTTGGATCTCAGCTCAAATGCCTCTACACAAATGCCCGTAGCATGGGGAACAAACAAGAGGAATTTGAGATGTGTGCACATCTACGGGGGTACGATATCATAGGCATCACAGAAACATGGTGCGATGGCACCTATGACTGGTGTGTTGGAATGGAAGGTTACCGGCTCTTTAGGAAAGACAGGCCCGGCAGACGGGGAGGGGGAGTTGCTATTCATGTTAGGGATAGGCTAGAGAGTATGGAACTCTGTCTGGGGACAGATGAGCAGTCGACAGAGAGTTTGTGGGTCAGGGTTAAAGGGAGAACAGCGATGGGTGATGTTATTGTGGGGATCTGTTACAGACCGCCTGACCAAGGGGACTTGCTGGATGAAGCGCTCCATAGGCAGATAGGAGCAGCCTCACGCTCGCAGGCCCTTGTTCTCACAGGAGACTTCAACCAGCCTGATATCTGTTGGAGGGATGGTACGGCCCGGCACAAGCAATCCAGAAGGTTCCTCGATTGTGTGGAAGACAACTTCCTTCTGCAAGTAATAGAGGAGCCGACAAGGAGAGGTGCCATGCTTGACCTCGTCCTCACCAACAGGGAAGGGCTGGTTGGGAATGTGACGCTCCAGGGCAGCCTTGATTGCAGCGATCATGAGATGGTTGAATTCGAGATCCTCAGGACAGTGAGAAGAGCGTGCAGCAAGCTCACTGCCCTGGACTTCAAGAGAGCAGACTTTGGCCTCTTCAGGAACCTGCTCAGTAAGGTTCCATGGGATACAGCCCTAGAGGGCAGGGGGGGCCAAGACTGTTGGTTGATATTCAAGGATCACCTGCTGCAAGCTCAGGAGCAATGCATCCCAACTAGAAGGAAGTTCAGCAGGAGGGCCAGGAGACCTCCTTGGATGGATAAGGAGCTGCTGAGCAAAATTCGAAGGAAAAAAGAGGCTTATAAAAGGTGGAAGCAAGGTCAGGCAGCCTGGGAAGAATACAGGGATGTTGTGCGGGAAGCTAGGGACCAGGTTAGGAAAGCTAAGGCCCACTTAGAATTAAACTTGGCTAGGGATGTTAAGGATAACAGGAAGGGATTTTATAGGTACATTGCCAATAAAAGACAGGTTAGGGACACCGTGGGCCCTCTCCAGAAGCTATCGGGAGAACTGGCTACCCTGGACTTGGAGAAGGCTGAGGTTCTTAATGACTTCTTTGCCTCAGTCTTTACTGGCAAATGCTCTGTCCACACCACCCAAGTCTTGGAAGGCAGACGCGGGGACGGTGAGGGTGGGGACCCTGGGCCCACTGTGGGGGAGGATCTTGTTTGGGACCACCTTAGCAACCTGAATGTATACAAGTCAATGGGATCGGATGAAATCCATCCACGGGTCCTGAAGGAGCTGGCAAATGAAGTTGCTAAGCCACTGTCCATCATATTTGAAAAATCATGGCAGTCAGGTGAAGTTCCCGATGACTGGAAAAAGGGAAATATAACCCCCATTTTTAAGAAGGGAAAAATGGATGACCCAGGGAATTACAGACCAGTCAGTCTCACCTCTGTGCCTGGCAAAATCTTGGAGCGGATTCTCCTGGAAGGCATGCTGAGGCACATGAAAATCAACAAGGTGCTTGGGGACACCCAGCATGGCTTCACTAAGGGGAAATCCTGCCTGACCAATCTGGTGACCTTCTATGAAGGGGCTACGGAACTGATGGACAGGGGCAGAGCAGTTGATGTCATCTACCTGGACTTGTGTAAAGCCTTTGACACTGTCTCACATGACATCCTTCTCTCTAAGTTGGAGAGACATCAATTTGATAGGTGGACCACTCGGTGGATAAAGAACTGGCTGGATGGCCGCACGCAAAGAGTAGTGCTCAGTGGCTCAGTGTCCAGCTGGAGACCAGTAACGAGTGGTGTCCCCCAGGGATCGGTGTTGGGACCGGTCTTGTTCAACATCTTTGTGAGTGACATGGACAGTGGGATTGAGTGCGCCCTCAGCAAGTTTGCCGATGACACCAAGCTGTGTGGTTCGGTTGATACATTGGAGGGAAGGAATGCCATCCAGAGGGACCTTGACACACTTGTGAGGTGGGCTGATGCCAACCTGATGAAGTTTAACCATGCTAAGTGCAAAGTCCTCCACCTGGGTCGGAGCAATGCCAGGCACAGCTACAGATTGGGCGGGGAGGAGATTCAGAGCAGCCCTGCGGAGAAGGACTTGGGGGTGGGGGTTGATGAAAAAATGAACATGAGCCGGCAGTGTGCGCTTGCAGCCCAGAAAGCCAACCGTACCCTGGGCTGCATCAAAAGGAGTGTGACCAGCAGGTCGACGGAGGTGATCCTACCCCTTTACTCTGCTCTCGTGAGACCTCACTTGGAGTATTGTGTGCAGTTCTGGTGTCCTCAACACAAAAAGGACATGGAACTGTTAGAACAAGTGCAGAGGAGGGCCACGAGGATGATCAGGGGACTGGAGCACCTCTCGTATGAAGATAGGCTGAGAAACTTGGGGCTGTTCAGTCTGCAGAAGAGAAGGCTGCGTGGAGACCTCATAGAAGCCTTCCAATACCTGAAGGGGGCCTATAGGGATGCTGGGGAGGGACTCTTCATTAGGGACTGTGGTGAGAGGACAAGGGGTAATGGGTTTAAACTTAAACAGGGGAGGTTTAGATTGGCTATGAGGAAGAAATTCTTTACTGTGAGGGTGGTGAGGCCCTGGAATGGGTTGCCCAGGGAGGTTGTGGATGCTTCATCCCTGGCAGCGTTCAGGGTGGGGTTGGACATAGCCTTGGATGGCATGGTTTAATGGGAGGTGTCCCTGCCCATGGCAGGGGGGATGGAACTCGATGATCTTGAGGTCCTTTCCAACCCTTACTATTCTATGATTCTATGATTCTAACACATCAAATAAAGGAAAAGACCTGGGATTCAAATAAACACATCTGTGAAATTTATCTGACTAGTTTATTTAAGCATAGAGATAGTTCATTTGATTTTCAGTGCGTGGAAAGTGAAAAATTGAGAATATAGAATATTTCTTTCGGTAAAAATTTTTCTTTTTCCCTCTGATATTATACTGCGCAGTCAATGCGCACTCAAGCCTGCAGATTGTTTTAGGTAAATGCAGCTGATTAGCATTATCCAGAAACTCTGCAGTCATTTTCCCTATAATACCTTTCTTTTACAATAGCAATAAATTACTTTTGCTGTTGCTATTAACTGTGCTGATTTTGGCTGCGATAGAGTTAATTTCTTTCACAGCATCTGGTATGGGGCTGTGTTTTGGATTTGTGCTGGAAACAGTGTTGATCACACAGGGATGTTTTAGTTACTGCTGAGCAGCACTTAGAGTCAAGGGGGTGCACAAGGAGCTGGGAGAGGACACAGCTGGGTCAGCTGACTGCAACTGACCCAAGGGATATCCCAGATCACAGGGCATCCATGCTCCGTATGATTCATCCTCAAGCTGGGGGAAGGAGGAAGTTTGGGCATTTGGAGTGATGGCGCTTGTCTTCCCACGTCATGGTTAAGTGTGACGGAACCCAGCTGTCCTGGGTACGGCTGAGCACCTGCCTGCCTGTCGTGGTTTAAGTCTATAAACCCATACAGTCGCTCTCTCACTCACTCCCTACTCTTTCTTCCCTCCGCTCCTGGAGGGATGGGAAGGAGAATTGAAAGAATACAACTCCCACAGGTTGAGATAAGAACAGTTTAGTAACTAAGGTATAACACAAACCACTACTGCTACCACCAATAATAATAATGACAAGGCAGATACAAGGAAAAGGAGAATACAATATCTCACCATCAAATATCAAGCCCGACCACCCAGTGCACCCCCACCAGTAACAATAATGACAAGGCAAATACAAGGGAAGGATACAATACCTCACCACCCAGCTCAACCAAGCTGTGCACCCCCACCGGTGCATCCCCCACCGGCTGCACCCCCGACCGTGCACCCTCACCACCCTTCCGGGTCTCTGCTCTCCGTCCCTACATCCTGGACATGACGTGATGTGGTATGGAATAACCTCTTTGGATAGTCCGGATCAGGTGTCCTGTCTCTCCTTCCCCCCGGCTTCCCCTCCTCCCTGGCATAGCATGAGATTCACAAAGTCCTTGGCCAGCCTAAACATCACCAAGCAGCAACTGAAAACACTGGTGTTATCAGCACTGTTCCCAGGCCCAAAATCAAAAACAGCGCTGCACCAGCTACCAAGAAGGAGAAAAAATGACTGCTGCTGCTGAACCCAGGACACTGCCCATGGGGAGTAGTGAAGGAATTTCTTGTTTTGCTTTGCTTGCACGTGCAGCTTGTATTAAGACAACATTAAGTATAATAGCTCGTACCTATTAAACTGTCTCAATCCCTGTGCTCTCGTTTTTACTCTTCTGATTTTCTCCCCCAGCCCACTAGGGGGGTGAGTGCACATCTGCGTGGGGTTTAGCTGCCAGCTGGGATTAAATCGTGTTACTAATGATATGTGTGTGGTACATCGCTTTAAGACAATATACCTTTGTACTAGAGATCGTCGTATTCCAGGTATGACTAAAGTAATACATCATCTTGAAAGAAATACTACTACCATTATAGGTTTTAATTCAATATGACTACAAAAGATACTAGCATTGTCACTTCATAGGCAAATTAAAAAGAAAAGAAGAAAGATTCTGCAGCCACATCTACATCAGCAAGTCGTGAAGTCCCACAGGAGATTTGCAGAACAAAACAGTGCTAAGGATATTGTTCTACAGACAGAGAAATGAAAATTATATGGGCACATTCACAACAAAGTTTTGAACTTGGTATTATGACTAATAAAACCTCTCCCATGGATTGGATATCCTTTTGCAACTGGAATGCACTAAGGCCATTCCTAGATCACATCTCCTGTTTTAGTTGCATCCAAAACCCCCACATTTCATGGGCTCAGACTGCTTAACAACTGAGGTAAAAGCCCAGTTAAGTGGGGAAAGTCAGAATTAATTCAAAAGCACTCTCTCAAATCCATTGATACTTAGACGCAACAACTTAGTCCATGAGGCCAAACTAGATTTAATAGAAAAGGCAAAAAAGTTCAGCTGCTATTTCCTTACAACTGTCACTGCTGGGATTCAATCCTCCTACGCAGCATCCTAAGTTGCCCAGGCTGCTGGGTGCAAGTGTTCTCCAATACATGAGCTTACTCTCCCTCCCGGCAGGTGCAGACACACAGTGTCAGTTCACATTTCAGTTCGAGTACTAACAGCTCTGGTAGTGCACACTGAAGAAAAGGAACTCTGGATTTCCTGAATTAATGTGCTTTTTATTTAAGCACAAAATTTGCACATTGCAAGTGTTAATTTAATGCTGCGCTACAGACTTCTCATGAATTCTCTCTTTACATCTCAGTTTCCCTATACATCAGGGTACTAAAAAAGATTATTCTGGTCAAGAGCTCTGAGGTGATATAAGGCATTATTCTTATTGCAAATGGTAAATGCTGAATTTGTATGTTGAACCTGTGTGCATGAAGAGTAGGGAAAGAATATAAAAATGCGGAGGACTATCTAGTAGCATGCCAAAGTGCAGCTTCACAGGCAAAGTACTGTCTTTCAGAGCAGAGCTGTCAGATACACATACAATAAACCACAATTGTGTTCAAAGCTAATGCTAATATGGCTCAGTGGGAGACTAGTTTTAAATGTCATATTTTCAAGCCCTTCTCTAAACTCTCTTTCCTAGAAAATACTTCAAGGGAACTGGCATTATAATGAATTCCTTAGGCCTGATTTTCAAAGCTATTAAGTGCACCTATGATCACAAGTGCAATAGGAGATACAGATAGATATTCAGGCTCATCCTATCTAGGTAGACAGGTTGTATAAATACTCTATTTAAAGTATGCCCACCCAAGTGGAAAGGAGGTAAGATGAATCAGCCTGAATTAGGATGAAGATGGTAGGATGACAACACAACTCCTTATCTATCTGAAGAAAGCTATCTCAAAACTACACCAAAAAATCCTGCCTATTCTTAGAACATGTACCCCTTTGCGTCCAGTTACTATAAACACATATACCATCAGGAAACAAGAATACCAAATAAAATAATTAGCTTTGATTATATGAAAGAACAAATTATACAATATATATTTCATATAATTAATTGCACATACTTCCAAAATCTTCTGATTTTTGGTGGAACATAAATTCCCTAACGGTACTCAAAGAACCTGTCTGCTGCTGTACTAGAATAAACAGGTAATTTAGAATAATTTGATCAGTTTTGACATCCCCATGCAGGCACTGCCTAGACAACATGCACACAAATTGAAAATCTGATGGAATATAAGAGCTTCATGTGTACCTCACCTTAATATACTGGTTTTTTCCTATTGCAGGAGGGAAAGGTTACTTCTCCTTTCTCTCCTATTGGTAATTTGGTAGCTGCAACAGAGAGAAGGCTTGTAGAAAGAAAAATACCTGGCACTTAGTGCTGGGTAACTCAACAGTGCATCAGACTGAGATGGAAAAAGAAGGAGTTTCAGAGCAGATGAGCAGTAACTGAGAGCCCCGGCCCCAAGTGCTCTGATTTTCCTCTAAGTGGAGTTTGATGAAACAGAAATCCTGCTCAGAGCTGTTCATCACAGCTGGAGTGAACAATGGAACATGAACCTCCTAGATGTTTAGTCAACAGGAAGCTGTCTGCATAACATGTGATTCAGCTGAAAAATATGAGATCTCAGAGACCTAAATACATATCTATTCAGGATGTGGGATAACAAGACAATTTGACATTTGATGAAGACAGGTTCAATAAAAAGCTCATTACTTAAATGAAGACCTGTAAGTGCACAGGCAGTAATTAATATACGTGGAAGCCTAAATGTGTTGAAAGATACAGTTGTCCTGCTCTCCAGTCCTCCAATTCTGATAAAGAGCAAGGAGAGCAAAAGGACCTTTAAAAAATAGGGAGGCAGTGACAATTTGCCTCCTAATTAGAGGATAAGCAAAAGAATAGGCTGCAAATCAAGTTATTCTGAGCAGGGTATTCCCAGCTGTTCCTGAGAATAAATAACTGTTTTCTCCTCAAATGTTACAGCATATTAAGTGCCAGAAGAGAATTATTTCAGCATATGATGAACAAAACAACACAACCCCAAGGAAGTAAGTCACTGTGTGACAAAGCTGTCCATGAGTGAACTGCAGTTCAATTTCCTGGTAATTCAAACTCAAGACTCTTATAGTAGGAATACGACTACAGAGGCAAAACCCCCATGATGTTTAATAAGGTTCTCATTTGCTTTGTTACACTCCGACTGCTGGTAAATGAAGGCCACTTATCTTTTTCAAGTATCCCAAGAAATGCGAGAAACCTGGGCATCTCCGAAACTTCTCAGTCCATGTAGTTCATTTTCTTCCCGAGCACAGCCCCATAAATATGGACAAACAGAAAGCCAGCACTGTGAGTACCGCCCATTCTTGTATTTCTCTTTCCAGGACACTATCATGAAATCAAACTACCCCCATGTCTAACTCTGTCAATACTGCAGCTAATTATCTCATAGTCTTCCATATTATTGATACTGTGCTTCAAGCTCCAATGTTCACAGCAACAGAATTCACAGACCTCTTCCACTGACAAACTTTGCTAAACCGTATGCATATCAGGATGTCAGGCTACAGCTTCTCAACTTAGCCACAAGCTTTGCTAAGAGGGATGGCATAAGATTAATTCCTGAATGGTTTGAAACTAGCATTCTAATGTTCAATCTGCAGAATATTGTTGCACAGACCCTTATGAAAACTAGTAGTTATAATATTTAACTTCTATATAAGAAGATATTAAAATTGCTTTCTGAAGGAATGAAAAGGCCGTATAATTACTAAATGTATAAATAAAAAGTTTTCTAGATGCTTATTGATCTAGAAACAGATGAATATTCTCTTGACATGCCATGCTTTATCTATTTATTTAAGAGCATAGTTGTGTCGTGTTACTCTAAACACAAAATATTCCCAACATGTATTTTCAGACATAACTAATCTCTTCCATGACCACGATTCATTATGAGATGGCTAAGTCCTCAAGGAGGTCCAAGCAACAAATAAAGTCTACTTCTGATGACAGATTATGGATAAATACCCTCTCTGTAATGTACCAAAATAGAGCAGAAGCACAGTTGTTTCTCTCACTGATCATTAATTCAGGCCAAATTTAGGTATGAATGCTAATTAAAAATCTGTTGGTCTTCACTGCGTTATGACAAAAAAAACCCAGAGGCAATGGTGGCACTGAACTAATTTTACTGACAAATGCTTGGCATCACACTCTGCTGAAACTTCAAATTTAGTGAAAACCTAACAGTATTTTGATCAATTCTGAAACATGCCCAAACATTTAATTTTATAAAGCATCTGTTACACACTGACTTCAAACGCTAAATATTTCAGTGCATGTTGAGAAAGTTCCATTTATAATATTCAAAGTCTTGCATGACATCCTGAGAAATATAGAAGACAGATTCAAAATCTATTCTGCTAGATTATCATTAACGCTAAGCTTCTCTTGAAAATGACAATGCTTACTTACCTTTTAGTAGTTTTACTTATGTGCAGAAAGAAAATGGAAATTACTGGGTATGCCATTGTTTATAATTATTTATATACTAATAGTAAGTTATGAAGCTAATTGTGTCCTCACTTCACTTTTTTAGATCTCCACTGTCAACTCCAATGCAGAACACTTAAGAAGCCTGGGTTATGGTATTTGCACAGAAAAGTAACAGATGCGGTCTTACCTATAGGCCCACGTAAAGATGAACGGGCTCACGCATCACAAATGGCAAGCACAAAGGCTAATAGAAGTGGAAATAACCCATGCAGTTCAAGTGTGCTATTACAGCATGAGTGTGAACAGACAGTGCAACAAATTTCATCACTACACAAAAATTCCTAACAGAAGGCTAGGCTTTTACTTCTATGTGAAGTTATAGCAACTTTTGAAGTTCTAAGGATAGCACCAATCCCTGCCTTTCATATCCCTTTAAACAAGTTTTGTTGAAGATAACAGAAGAAAGCCTCCTGAGACTATATAACCTCATGTGTGATTATTATTCAGCAGCATATACTTGTCTAGATCCTACAGTGTGCTGTATTACAAATCACTATTAGTATTTTGCTATGTGACACCTTCTGAAAACTGTGACTGGATCTTAGGGGACAGTCTACTGTAAATGATTTATTCCTACCTACACTGCTTGCTTTTCTGTTATCAGAAAGAGCTATAGTGGCTAAACCCTTGTGGCATGTTGCTTGATTGGTCTCAGATTATTTCAGTCTCTTTGCTTTATAGAATCATAGAATAGTTAGGGTTGGAAAGGACCTGAAGATCATCTAGTTCCAACCCCCCTGCCATGGGCAGGGACACCTCCCACTAAACCATGTCACCCAAGGCTATGTCCGACCCCACCCTGAACGCCGCCAGCGATGAAGCATTCACAACTTCCCTGGGCAACCCATTCCAGGGCCTCACCACCCTCACAGTAAATAACTTCTGCCTTATATCCAATCTAAACTTCCCCTGTTTAAGTTTGAACCTGTTACCCCTTGTCCTCTCACTACAGTCCCTCATGAAGAGTCCGTCCCCAGCATCCCTATAGGCCCCCTTGAGATATTGGAAGGCTCCTATAAGGTCTCCACGCAGCCTTCTCTTCTCCAGGCTCGACAGCCCCAATTTTCTCAGCCTATCTTCATACGGGAGGTGCTCCAGGCCCCTGATCATCTTCGTGGCCCTCCTCTGCACTTGTTCCAACAGTTCCAAGTCCTTTTTATGTTGAGGACACTAGAACTGCACACAATACTCCAAGTGAGGTCTCACAAGAGCAGAGTAGAGGGGCAGGATCACCTCCCTCGACCTGCTGGTCATGCTCCTTTTGATGCAGCCCAGGATATGGTACCTATTATCTCTGTCAATACTCAAAAGGTAGTTAAAAAGAAAGATGCTTCAATGACGTTAAAAAAGTACTTTCTTTTTCCTTACATACTAATAACACCTTTATAAAATCATCTTTTTTGATGCCAGAATTTCCCCTAACAAGAATATACAGCTTTTAAAGAGTTAAAAAAAAAAATAAAGAAAAAAGAAATTAACTCATTTCTTCTTTTTCCACTCCTGGTTACATTGATCATATCCCAGTGTACTGCTACCTGTACACAACCAACTGAGAAGGAATAAAAAAATTTTACTTCTGATCTTACTAAGCTGACAAACAATTACACAATTACACATCTCCTTTCCACCAACCCTTATAACAGAACTCACATTCGTTGGTTTGGCTCCTGTGTTTTTTTTCCTTTACCCCCTCCCCTCGAATAGGAATTCTTTAGACTCGGTCCCCTATTTTCTGCTACTATTTAGCCAACTTTGGATTGCAGGGGAAGAGGAATGGTGCTCACACTTCCAGGCATCAAGCTGTACTGGGAAAAGGCAACTATCATCACAGCTACCTTCTAGATGAAGGGCAGGACCACTGCTGTATGCTCATTGCTCCTCCAAGCCCTCTTCACTACAGGATTCTGTGAACTGCTTCCACTCTGTGCTGAACACATGGAAGAGAAAAGATGTTTAAACAAAGTTTAATACCTTAGCTTATTTCCAAGTTAGTTTCTTGCCAGTTAAGAGTGGACAGCAAGGTGCTCTCGGATGGTAGCTGAGTTAGGAAGCACACTTGGTGCCTCTCCTTAATGACACTGTGTTTCACACCAGCTAGGCTGGTCTGCAGGCTTAAAACTCAATGCAGTTTTAGGTCAGGCCAAGTCTGTAGTCACATCTGGACTGTAGGACATACTTTAAGACCTTTCTTATCCACCAGCATCACCCCACCAGTGATTGCCACCAACACACTGAAGTTCCATGAGTTGAGCCCTACAGGCAGTATAGGCAGTCACTACATTTGTTACCACTAAACTTCCACCAAGCTAGAAGAAAAATCTGAGATAATTGCCTCTACAACAGATGTGTTAAAAAGCTAGCAAAGCAGTTCATAAACATGTTTCACATTAGTAACACAAATTCATTTCTGCAGCCAAACGTGGCATTGCATATTGTTTATGAGATGGCCTTTACAAAGACAATAAGAAATCACAAATACCCTTAATGGGATAATACTACCATGAGTGTGAAAAGAAATAAGCATCTGTAATGCACAGATTAAAAGAGGCAGCATATTTAATATGAAACAATGTAATGTAATGCTAACACGAGACCAGAAGATTACAAATTTCTTCAATTAGTCATACAGCCAAACCATGAACACAAATATTCAGTATCAGCACTCTGATACCTAAAGCATATCAGAAAATAGGTCAAATTAGAGTGTATCACGCCTGCTCAAACAAATGACAGTAATGTGAAGATAAGTTTTTTTCTTTTTTCTGGGTATACTGTCAAGATGTTGAATTCTGGCTGTATTTATCAAATAACTTCACTATCGTTACATTCCTTTTATCATTACGCTGTTATGAGACTAATTCTTCAAAGACAACTAAAAGGATACCACCTGTGACTCTTCTTGTTTGAGGGTGAGGAAAGAATGGGGTATATCCTCTAATAAACCAGCTAGAGTTCCAAGATAGAAAGGACCTTCAGGAGACTAATATTTTCCTTTAAGAATCAAACTCTGATGAGCCAGTACAAATAGACAGCACATCCTGAGCCTCATCTTATATATGAAAACACTCTTTACACATTATAATGCAGTTCTTCTGGTCCTTTGCATTTCTCCTGTGGCTACTATTATGCAATGGCCAAGTGTAGAAGTGCCAAGGATAAGTATACTTGACTCAGTAAATACACGAGTTGTGTCCAGCTTTTGATGCCATCTGATTGTCTTTCAGCTGTGTGTCATGGCTGTAGCCCTTACCTGTCAGGATCACAGATTACATGTACTTCAAGATGTATACATACTTTGGGAATAGAAATTGTCAAACATCTCTACCAAATTTTTCACTTGCATAAACAAAGAGAGAGGGGGACAAAAATCAAGTCCACAGCATCAAAGCCCTAAGTACCGTATTATGAAATCAAACTCAGTGAGTTTCTGTCAATTAATGCATTGGATACCATCTTTCAATTTTTCCTCCTCTCATACTGAGGAGCTCAGAACCAACAGTCTAAATATAAAGTGCACGTCATTTATTCATTCTAATTGTGAAGGATACCACTTGAAACATCTTCAGCCCATGCCATCTATCCTCTATTAAACATTAAATCATCAACAACCTTTAAAAACACTCTTGCACCAGCAGTTTGAACTCCAGCTGGTTCTTACACTGACAATGGATTATTATAAACCTTTGCCTTTCAGTCACAATGACTAGAAGGTCTTCGCTGCACCGACAGAGCCAGCACCTGCCTCCTTTCTCCATGCTGGTACTGGTACTCGTGAAACAAAGAGTTCTGTCATTTTTCACCCTCATTTTTCTCAGCAGTTGCTGCTAATGAAAGTGATGATCAAGAGACGTAGGTTAAGTTACAGTGGGGAACCAAGATAATAGTAGAAATTTCAATACTCAAGCTGTACAAAATAGTTTTGATTTATTTAATTTGTAGATTATTATGCATTTTAGAAAAAAAAAGAAGCTGATAACTTATATTACAAGATATAAGTATGGAACTGGGGACTTCATATCTAACTGTCGTGGTTTAAGCTTCTCAGCCACGCACAGTTTTGCTCACTCATTCACTTCCCCCTCTTTCTTCCCTCTGCTCCTGGAGGGATGGGAAGGAGAATCGAAAGAATGCAACTCCCATAGGTTGAGATAAGAATAGTCCAGCAACGAAGGTGTAACACAAACCACCACTGCTACCACCAATAATAATAATAAGAGAAAAATACAAGGGAAGAGTTTTTCTTCGGCAGGGGGGAAGAATCGAAAGAACGCAACTCCCACGGGTCGAGACAAGAATAGCCCAGTAATCAAGGTACAACACAAACCACTGCCGCCACCACCAATAATAATAATAACAAGAGAAATACAAGGGAAGAGGATAGAACTGCTCACCACCCGACGACAGAGCTGTGAACTAAAACAAAAACTCTTCCGGGTTCCGGCCCCCAGTTGTTTGGTTTTTTTTTACATCCTGGACATGACGTGCTGTGGCATGGAATAACCTCTTTGGTCAGTCTGGATCAGGTGTCCTGTCTCTGCTTCCCCCCGGCTTCCCCCCCTCCCTGGCAGAGCATGAGACTCAGAAGGTCCTTGGTCAGACCAAAACATTCTAAGCCGTAACTATAAACATCGGTGTTATCAGCGCTGTTCCCAGACCGAAAGTCGAAAACACAGCACTGCACCAGCTACCAAGAAGGAGAAAAACTGACTGCTGCTGCTGAACCCATGACACTAATGGTATTACATTTTATCCCCATACTACTGACACATATTCTGGATTGTCTTTATAGTTACGCTTCACAACATTTGTCCCAACCCAAGGTAATAAAGGAAACATTATATACAGCAGATCTTAAAAAAGTAACTTACTTTCAGTCCAAGACACTGCCTTTTAACACAAACCATTGTTGTCTACCATATAAGCAATCCTAATTTATATAAGCTTTGCCTTTTTCAGTTTAACCAATCATTTTCCACCCAAAACCCTGAGAGATGCATTTCTGAACATCAGAAAGATCAGGCAGATGATGTTTATTCCACAGCATTTTCTTAAAAATACACTTTTCTTATCAAAGAAAACAAACCTTAACTGTACACATTAACTTTGTGTAAACACATCTATTTTATCATGTTTCTCATTTATGCATTTCTG
This sequence comes from Amazona ochrocephala, assembly GCA_039720435.1. Classification (NCBI taxonomy): domain Eukaryota; kingdom Metazoa; phylum Chordata; class Aves; order Psittaciformes; family Psittacidae; genus Amazona; species Amazona ochrocephala. The sequence goes on from CM077883.1 coordinate 16,913,921, forward strand.
CTATGTAATTCCCTCTTTCAGTTGTTTATGCTCAAATTTGATATGGGATTAGTAATTTCATTCTCTTTGGATTTGGGAGATACTTAGAATTTTAGGAGATAAATTTTCCAAGTCCCCTGACCGACATATGAAGTCCTTGAGCAATTCTGCTGCATTACAGATATTGGTATGAGTTTCTACTTCATACCAACTAGCCATTTTGGCTGTCCTAATATTCAAATTCACTATCCTTAATGAATTTTTTTTTTTTCTATTTAATCTTTTTACTTTAGTACTGCTTTCTACAAATATCTCTAAGACAGCCTGACAATTAGCATGCATCAAATGCATTGTTGGCTATTAGCAAAAACAGGACACCTTTCAACATGCTAAAGGCAACAGTTGCTGACAGAGATTAAGCAGCTGTTTGAATCTTTGGGATGTCTTCCATATTTCATAAGCTACATCACAGTGTAGTCTTCAGTTGACCTTTTCTGCCCACTCCCCCTTACCACCCAATTCTTATTTATTCCTGATTATAGGAGGTGTTTCATCCTTGGTCCTGATAAAAAGCCTTTGTAAAAAATTCCCTTAATTTAAGTCTGAGGTTTTTTTTCCTAACTAGTGTGAAATGTTGTAACACATGATTTAGCAATGTCTGTGAAGAAGAACTATTTCTAGATGTTATTCCTAACAACACTCTGAAGTGCTGCTTTTTGTCTTTAATTCTTGTCATTCTCCAGCTGCGAAACAAATGTCTCTCTCTAAAATATTATAGAGCCTCAGAACTAAAGGCACAGAATAAAAGGCAGGTGCTGCTCTCAATTCCCAGGCACCCTTCCCTGGAATGCTGTACTTACAAGACTCACATAACACGATTCAGTGTGTGTGTTCCAGGAAGAAAATGGAAGTGACTTAAGATAGATCAGAATTACTGATTCTTTGAAGGGATTTTCTCCACCCTCTCCTTAGAGGAAAGGTTTATTTTAGTAAAGAGTGAAGCCCATCTGCAAGAATAAGAGCAGCTTCTTCCTGTAAAGGAATACATCCCCCAGCTAAACAGTAATACAAATTCATCCTGACTGCTATGAATTACTTCTCAGCATTGATTCACTGGCTGCTGACCATGTTATAAATTGGTCAGCTTAAATTCTACAGACCAAGTTGTGAGAAAAAGTATTCTTAACTGAAGATTAAGACTGACATATATTTGTGTCATAACAAGAAAAAACAGGACAACAAAACTTAGTTTGTTATAAATTATCTCTCATTTATCCAAATTTGCGTCTTCTGATATTTCATCAGAAAGCTGTGAGAAATGGACGCTGTTTCTGAAGAACCGTATTTGTTCTTTTTTTGAAATGTTGCCATCAGAAAGCATGGTTTGTTCCTATCCATTATTCAGAGCTCCCTTCAGAAAAGGCAGAAGCTGACTGTTCAAATATATTGAAACTATCATAGCCTGCAGCACCTGCAGCAATGCATTATTGATATTCAGCAGTGGCACTGATGCATTTCTATGAGCATATGCTTTCCTCTGTACTGGAGAATTCTAAGCGGAAAGACATTTCCTGTGGACTTTCTTTTCTGACACTATCCTGAGATAGATTCTTTAAAAGAATGACCTCTGGACAATCGTACATTGAGACCAGAGGATCTTGAGGAAGCCTCCACTTATTTTTCTTTTTTTCTTTTAATATAAAAATAAAATAATAGCAATAATAACAGTTTGCCTTCTCTTTTTTTTTTTTTTTCCAACCCATCTTTTTTCTTTGCTCCACAAGGGAAGGCAGCCAGGTCAGAAGGAGCCAGCAAAGTTGGCAGAGCTGTGCCCTCAAAGGGTGCCCTCAGGGCCCTGGTAAAGCTCCTGTAATTCCACAACCGGCATGTACTTACAGGACAGTTTTCATAAACCCATTCCAGCTTTTCTGAGGTCTGGCCTAGCAGCTGCCATTTTTGATGCAGTCAATTAGGTATTTTCTTTTGGAGTCGAAAGGAATTTTCCTTCTCATTGAAATAGCATCAGGCAGGCTTTTCCTCTCAAGATAAAGCTCAGTTCATTGCTGACTGAGAACTAGTGAGCCTTTTTCAAATGCAGTTCTGGTTCCTGACAAAATCTGAAGTGCTCTGTAACAACTGGGGTTGGGTCTTGTTAAGATTTCATTCAAAGAAAGTCTGCTGGTAACCCTCAGTCCCTTCGATTATGTCACTCATGACATCAACATTACAACGCAAAAGGCACAAGTAGAAATGGAGAGGAATGAATCTACAATATGTAATTTATTGCTGCAATTTTTAAACCCCAAGTGAATTAATTTTAAAAAGCTGCTGGGTAATTATTTTGTGGGGTCTTTTTGTTTTCTCTTCTTGACTGGAACAATGAATCATTAAGTAAGAGAGAGCTTGAAGACTTCATGCTGAGGAGAACTGTCTAGCATCAGTAAGCAGAGAAAAATCTGATTCTTACAGCAGCCTCATCAGTTACTACATAATTTAAATGGAAGTTGGATAATCCTAAAGGGTTTTAGAATCTCATCTAAACAGCACCATTACTCATTCTCAAAACATTTTATTGCAATTGAAGACCGCTTTTATGCTCTCGGATAAATTTAACAGGATCCTTGTAATTTTATTTTTATGTAAATATGCATGCCCCATATATAATAAAATGGTTCACTGCCAAGCATTTAAAGAGTGTAGGCTTCTACGCTTCTTTTTGCGTAGAACATGAGCCCTCAGATAAATCCTAGAGCAATGGACGACTTTTAATTTTAACACATCCATTCCTCTCTCTCCTGCTTTGTAATCAATCACTAAGTACCATTTGCAAAACTCAGAGTTTAAAAAACATTTAAAACAATATTTTCAGCAGTTTGTGTTTTAACCTTCTATGCTGGGAGACAATGAAATTTCTGAAGTATGACCCTTGTTTCCTAACTCCATGCTCACTTCTGCTACGGCCACTGTTTGCTCTCACTAGGCTTCCTCTTCACTGAAACCCTAATGACTAATTTCATGCTTGAAGTGAAAAGCAAACTCCCTGGGAGAATGGCAGCAAACACATCAGCTTTGAAAAGCTTACAGTACTCACTTTGAAACCCAGGAAAATAACTATTTTGGTGGAAGCAGTAACTTACACATTACTGCCAAAACAAAGCTACTGCCAGGTTAAGCACACCATCATTTACTGAGAAAACCAGAATTTTCAGAAGTCATTTGGGAAGTGTTCTGATTCAGCCTTGATTGTTACAGAATTCAAGAGAGTAACATCACAGAAAATTGAAGTGCTTGTACATTCGCTACCTAATACACGGTCAGGCATCTTGTGACATCTGTTTACATTCTTAGCACATAAAAAAGGAACAGTAAAGACACAAACCAGTGAATCATTATGAAGTACAAAAGGCTAATGGATAAAAATATGCAGGTCTATAAAGGCAGCATGCCTGATTGGGCTCACTCTCCAACACCTACCAGCTTAGTGAATGCAAAGCAGGTACCGTTTTACTGCTTGAGAAGGATGACATAACCTCAAGCTGAATTCAATCTCCACTATATGCATTCAGTCTCTCAAATAATAGATGCATCCTGTTCTTTTTTTACGTTTGAAAGATTTCTGTTCCAAAGTCACTACTATTTTTGATTTACAGAGACTTGAAAGAGAAAATAAATATTGTAGTGACACACATTTTTGACTGGTGCATCCACTGTAGAAGTGACAGATGATTTTTGTCTGTGACAAATCAGGTGCAACTCATCGAGCACTAAATATTTCAGTGCTATTGCTACTTACTCTGCCATATTATAACTACGAAAAACTTACAGTATTTTCACAGTTGGAAATTTACCACACACCCCCCACCCCACCCCCAAAAATAGGGGGTCAGAAGTGTTACATCACAGAAACATATTCTGATACAGTGGCTAAATAAAAATCTACACCGTAAATGTGTGCTACACAAAAAAATGAGTAAGCATTGTGAAACATCAGCTTCAGATTTTCTGTTCTCCACACCTCAAAAAGAAAGCCTGAACCAAATCGTAGTGCATATGTGGGTTATCACATTTCTCAGGAAAATCCTAAGCAACAGCTAAAGTAAAGAATTGATAAAATCTCTCTGATTTTTATGTATTGTAGAAATGGGTTATGAGAATGACCTACTACAAAGACCTCCACAGCAATTTGAGGTAGCTGATGCTGCAAAGGCAGCTCAATCATAAAACAATTTTAAAAATGACAGCCTGTGCAGTTATTGCATTTATAAGAAGGTTTCTTAGTCAGGAAACGAAATATCAGAACACACAGAAGCATGGCTAACAGCACTGCTTTAGGGTGGGTGTTTGCTTGCGCAACCATGTCAGCCTGCTGAGACACAGTGCCCTGGGTAGAAGGTGGCTCCGTGGTTTGCATTAACTCTTGTTTCACTGCTGCAATCTTCCTACCGTTGGCTACAAACAGAAATCAGGAAGCACCAGTAAAAACTTGTGAAACATCTCAAACATACATAGGCTTTGAAAGCTTTTTTCTCAAAAAAGTGAAAATTTCTGTTCAAATAAATAGGTTTTGTGATTTATGGTAAAGACCTGTGCAAGGTAACACAATAAGTGAGTGTTCTAAACAAAGGTGAAGAGTTGCATATCAGTTGCTGACACAGTCAGTAAATTCTCAAATGGTCATTTAATCCATTTAGTTCCTGTCATCACAGTGATGCCAAGCAAACTTCCTGGTGCCAGCAATCTGGTCAATGACTGCAAACCAGATGCTTAGAATAAATCAGCAGACAGAAACATCTGTATGAAGCAGTCCTTCCAGAAACAGGGTTAGACAGAACAATTTTGTAAAATTTCTCCCTTTATATTTCTAGATCCATTCTTCTTCAGAAATATCCACAGACCCACCTTCACATCCACTGGTTATTACGCGTGTGTGTCCTGCTTATTTCCAGAAAGCTGCCACTATTTAACAGAACTGGAAACATTTAAAGCAGAGAGTTCATTTGTCTTGTGGAAGTTGGCAGTACAAAATGAAGCAACCTGTCTGTGTCCGTTAATCATTTAGCTCAGGGCATTACGCCACATGTTTAGAAATGTGCATAATATGGTGGTGCTTTAGCTACCACAAGTGTATCTCAGTCCATGGTAGAATAACTAGGGAAACAGATTAAGAACTCAATTTACGTTCTTTATCCCTCCACAATTCCACCTCTCCTCCCCCCACTTTTTTAAATACAGTTACAGTTGTATATGGGGTGTAATTCTCATCTGGCATATCAGATGTATTTATAAAGTGTCAGACATCATTTGTTCTTACGATGTAGGAAATGATTTCAGCATCCTGGTTTCTTTCAATTTTCCAGACTAACACCAGCATTTATAACACCCAGAATTCTAACTGGAATAAAATCGATACAATATATAACTGACCTCAGATGGACAGAAAGAAAATATGGGGATTTATATTGCAAGGGCAAGGAATATTATTTGCCTTTTTCAACAACAGATTTTCAAATGAGTAAGCTTCATTCAACTTCCTACTGTGAAACTCCCCAGCCGTTTTCTCTAATGCCCTGTAATCCACTTTGTGCATAACATTTGGAATACCAGAATGGCAAACAGAACATCACAAGAAGAAAAAAAAACCCCAAAACTCTGAGAGATCAAAGTATTTTTCATCCAGACCCTTCCATTAAACATGGAGGGCATCAAAACAGCAACACATACATTTTAGGATTATGCAACAGACTTAAAGCAACAAGAACCTGTGACTGAAAAATGGAAGTTTATAAGTTATATTGACACATTCATACCTGAAATCATTTATGAAATATGGTATTTATCAACTACTGAAGGACTAATAAGAAGACTAAAAATCAGTGTGGTCAGAGAAGTACACTTTCTTAAGCACAAAATATGCACACTTCTAAAGCAACCTAATTCTAACTCTTCATCTGCATGTGTTTTTAAACTTACGGAAATGCCAGACAAAAAGAATGCCCTGATAGCTAGGAAAAACAACTCCCCTGTCCTGCCACTACAGGCCCTTGTCAAAACCCCCCCTCTAGCTTCTTTGTAGGCCCCTTTATGTACTGGAAGCTGCCCTAAGGTCTCCCCGGAGCCCTCTCCAGGCTGAACAAGCTCAAGCCCAGCTCTCAGCTCATATCCCTACGAGAGGCACTCCAGCCCTCAGAGCATGTTGGTGACTCTCCTCTAGACTTGCCTGAGCAGGTCCAGAGGAGGGTTAGGTTACTAATCTCATTCTGCCTATTTCCAGGACTTAACCAAGGTTACACAAAAAATAAAATCTGAAGTAGAAAGAACATAAAAAATCTGAACATAGAAATGGCATTCTGAACACCAAACATACAGATGGCTACAGAGTACAGGCAAAAATTAGTTTTGCAGAAGCTTACATGCGGCACAAACACAGAAGAGGTACCAGCCGTTGCTACTTTCGCGTGATTAAACAATTCTACCTACATCTCAAGTATTTCAGTTTGTGTTCATTTGGTCTCTAATGCCAGCAAGCCAAAGCACACTCTATTTCCTGAATTAGCTCTTTTATTTACAAGGAGGAGAGAAACCAAATATGATCCATTCTCTTGGGAGATGGGAGCAACTGGAGTGCCATTCTGGAACCATGCCTACAGCTGAACATGAAGTGCTCAAGAAACAGGGCAAGGGGGTAGAAAAGGGCTGTGCTTACAGTCAGCATAGCCATTGAAAACTGACTGGGAAACCAGAAGCACAAACTACCCCATTTGAAGAATCTTCCATCTTCATTGTGTAATATGAATTTCTTTGCTGTGAATGTACCCCTCTCCAAATAGGACTATATCTATGTCTTAATCTCACTATTACGCAGCTTCACATATTCTCCAATACTTTCTCAAGCTATGCATAAAGTCCCAAACTTGTAGGATTTAAAATGAAGCAATTGGAGCATGACATTTAAAGCAGCTACAAGAAAGCAGTGACTTGTCCAACGTGAGTGAAAAAAATTGAAAAAATTAATTAAGTCTTCCCCGAATGGGTACAAAAGGGAATTAATACTTTTAGTTGTGCCTTTTACTGACCATCCTCTGGTAATCACTAAGGAGTCCATCAACTTCACAGCTAACTGAAGCACAGATTGAATATATTTGGTCTTTATTATTACATATTTATATGTATTACTAACCACCTGGAAGGGGCTTTTTTAAAACATTTTTAGTAGGATTATTTTAAAACTCATCAGTTTGGTGGCCAGATTCTAGCCCCTAATTTCTAAATGACATCAAGAATGAAATGGGAAAACTTCAGAGAAGGGAAAGGAGTATCCAAAGGTTTTTTTTAACAGGCTCTGGGTCTAAGAAAAAGAAATAGAATTCCACTACTCAGCTGAAACTCTACAATGTTTTACTCGATCAGGACTTTTTCTGGATTTGCCATGGATGGCTTTAACAGTGCGTGACATAGAAGTCACATACCACTTGCCTGTCAGTGACTGTTAAAAAAGAAATTATTAAATCTGATATTGATATAAAATATCCCTTCAAAGGCAGTCCCTCCATTCTGTCATTCTTCAAGTTTCAATTAATCATTGTTGCTTCCTCAGCTCTTTTTCAAAACTATTCTGCAGATGGCTACAGTGTGAGCAGCTATACTATGCTACAAAATGAGGCATGTATTTGGAAGAGTTTCTATGCAAGTTCATACAACTTAGAAAAGACTCAAATATTCTCTGGGATAGACATCTGTGCCTGTAACCTGCACAATCAAACTAACCACTGCCCTAAAGACCTGTACAACCTCTGCTATCTCCATTCTCCAAAAGCAATGCTAGCAACACAAAAGAGCAGCACTTGTGTTGCATTTCAGATTCCTGCTTCAAGCAGTAGGCTCCATAGTCTACAGACAGTCCACAGCTTTCTATATCTGGTTTTCTTAAAGCTTGACAATCATTAACAATTAATTTCATAAATCATATTTGGATGCCATCATGAATGATGTCACCTTCAGAAGCAAAAACAACATGAGTGACTTCCGTGACACACTCGGTAAGCCCTCATTCTGTCTCCGTTTACACTTATCATGAGCTGTCAAACCTAATTTCCTGCCAGCTCCTTGTCAGAGCTCTCTGCTTGATGTCAGATATCAAACAACGCCCTTGAAGCACAAACAGCTGCCTTTCCCTTCCCTGAGACAGCACTCCCTCCACCTTCTGGAGGATGCAAGAAAAAGGGTGACATTTGTGGTTTTGCATCAAACAAAGAACGCTAATCCACCAACTCTTTTGTAAACAGTTTGTTTAAAAAGCAATCCCAAATGATTAAGTACTAAATAAATAAATAAATCTGCAAGCAGCAGAATTTCTGTTCTTTCTGTCATTGAACTACTTTCCACTAACTCAGGAATCATCAGCACCTTTTTTCTGTTTATAAGTTACTGAATGTGATCATTTTGCATATACATTCAGGTCTACTTTTAAATTTAAATATACTTTCAGTGGTATATTCAGTGACACAGACTCAAACATTTGCCATCAGTACTGCTGATAAAAAAAAAAATGTCTTTTAGAATAGCAGTCTCTGACATAGCTATTTTCCAGAACATGAAAGCATACTTTATAAAGAGTATACTTTTCCATGAAGTATACTGACTCCCTTACAAAATACCAACTAATTCTAGCCTCTTTTCAGTATGATCAAGATATACCATAAAAAAAAAAATCCCAGCAGTGCAATCTTGTATTAAAGATGTCCAAGGGTAGGTATTAATATTACGAACAGACGCTATATAACACACTATTTTCAGCCCGTCTAACATGCTTCTAAGGCACATGCCCAGCTCTGCCTGTGGAAGGCAAGACCCCATACCAAAAACGGGATGCACACAATTCACATACGTTCTGCTAAGTGCTATGTTCACTGTTTTCAGAAAACAGTGAGCTCTGCCTGCCTTTACAAGTCAAATTTCTTCTATTCCAACTTCCAGGATATAATTTGTAACCATTTTATCTCTGCATTTACTTAAGCTCTTCATGGCAACAAACATTTTATTCCCTTGAACCCAACTACACAAAATAAAAATAACACCTACGTGGCCATTACAGAATGCCTTCATTTTTGCTTCATGGTTGTTTCTTCTGCCTATTTTTTCTTTCCTCACATCTGTCCATTTGAGATATTCTTATGGTCTTCAGTATCATTAAAACTACATTCTTTTGAAGTAAAAACATTTTTATGATGAAAACCATTTATATGAATCTAATAAAAAGAAATACTTCAAGAAAGAAAGAAATCAATAAAGCAGACTTTTGTGCACTCTCCTGATAATGCTACTTTTCATGAAGAGTCAGATTAGCTATAGAATTTGGATTACATTAATTTTAAGTGTATTTCATAATTAAAAAAAAAAAAAAAAAAAAACCAAACAAAAACCCAACAAAATAATGAACCACTTTCTACTACTACTGATTTACAGGGGGAAAAAACGGGCAAGTAAAAAGCTTTTCAAACTCACAGAATTAATTGAAAACAGGCACCAGCTTCATGCAGGTGAAGTAATACATCTTCTGAAAGATTTTAGAAATGGAATAAGAGTAGAGGCATAGCTCCCCAAAATTTACTGCAATTCTTAAAATCACAGTTTTAACTTTATATGATGAATACTTGATTGCTTTGGCTCCCCTGTTCCATGGACCTGCTGGTAATCAAAGGCCCTCATCTAGCTGTAGCAACCCCAAGCTCAGGCTGTAACAATTAGCAGCTGGTAACAGTTCACAAACAGCCAACCCAATCTGTCAGGAAAGAGACACCACTTGCTTGGAACAATGGACCAGGTACAATAACATGAGCGTGTGCCCATCTTCCTGCCGTGCGCAGCAGGAAAGCTCTGTAAGAGATGGGCTGCAAACAGGCTGTGATAGGAACTCTGCTCTATATCCAAGACTAGGTCTCATTTTATTTACATCTACATAAAAGTACACTTCAGAGGTGAATATATAGTCTCCTCCTTCACATATTAGGTTAGAGAATGGTATCACATGTGTATCAAAATCCTAACAAAGAACCAGCGTTCTCTAGTTTTTATAACACACAGAAGCATTGGTACCAAATTACCTTTTAAAAGTCAATTACAAATTGATATCTGCTTTCCAAAAGCATGTATTTAACATGCCATAGTATTAACTTTTCCCCCACTATCTGCATGACAGTGATCTTGCTATTGCAATCCTGACTCTCACAGTTTCAGCTCTGAATCACAGAAACACAAGAGTTTCCTGCTGCAGCTGCCAGTCATGTAAGCCACTTCTCATAAGGTCTTAAGTTATATCCTAGTTTTGCTTATGTTACAGGCTCCTGAACTAAGTTATTTCGTTTTCAAAGAAACCTATATAACTGCCAATGAAGATGATTTTGACGTATATCCTGTAGGAGCAAGGATATGTCATTATTTGTACACTGCCAGTAGCATTTTATAATACAACAGAAACATGCACCTGTGGAAGATCACTTCCTGAAACATATACAACAGGACAAGGACAGAAAAAAGACCTTTCACTTCAATGAGAGGAAATTATAGACAAAACCTCCTGACCCAAATAACCAAGCAACATAGGAATTTTGTGCTTCTCCATTACACTGCTCGGATCACATTCAGGTAGTTGATCATCCTGCTTCTCTGAGACAACTGTAATTTAAACTAAGTTTTGAAAGTGGATAGAAAAACATAAAACCCCCAGAAGTCTAATTAGATACTAACAAGTATAGTTCTAGAATTCATTACTGATCAATCCAACGATACGGTCAGGCAAGCTTTCCTATGGAAGAGAATCCAAGTAAATACAGGAGTTTTGATTCTTCTGCATCTGCATTGTGCTAATACAAACAGGTTCTATGTATTAACTCCAAGGGGAGCCACAAGCTGACAAGAGCTAAAAGCTTCATACATACTAGTTGTAGCTCTTCCCAGTTGTATTGCTTAATCTGAAATGGCTTATAAGTGCAGGAAAACCATGATGGACATGCACTTGGAAAGCCAATGGGTAAGATCAGAAGTTTTTCATCAAGTGGGACTAATCAAGAGTCAAATGTAATATCATCTGCAGCTCTATACTGTGGATGGCTTTCTTGTGAATTATCTAAACAAAACCTAAGCAAGCTTTGTCCTCTTATTAGTCTTCTTTCTAGATAAATAGTGCCCCTTTCTTCTTTCCAGTGCCCCTGCACTTCTTCTGTACGGCTTTTGCTAGAAAGTTGAGGTTTGAAAAGTTCTCTAGGTTCTCCTAACATGAGTTAGAAGCAAATAACCAGCTGACATATTTTAAGAGGTGACCTAATTTAAGATCCCTTGTGAACCATTAATTAATTCATCATGTTGATTTATTCTATCCATTGCCTGCTTTGTCTATTCCCATTACTTCCTAAGAAAATTAAAATTTCTTTTAATTATTAAAGACTAAAGATGACTTATGAAGTCTTTAATTTATTAAACTATTTTTCATGAATTACAAATACATCATACACAAGTGACTTCTCCATATTAGGTCTAATAGTGAGATAATTCAGGCCCACAGTGTTCTAGAATAAGCCACTCAAAGCCTGACTGAGCATATCCTCTATGACTAATTCACACCGCTGTTCATGAGATGTCAGCTGTAGCTTGTTCCTCTGACTACAGCTGAGAAAAGCAGGCTGTGGATCTGTGATGTTTTAAACAAGGTTCAGCATGCTGTAGAACAAAACATATTCCTGACTGTTCACTAACCATGTGTCCTGGGTTCAGCTGTAACAGTTATTTTTCTCCTTCTCAGTAGCTGGTGCAGTGCTGTGTTTTCAACTTTAGCCTAGCAATAATGCTGATAACACACTGATGGTTTTAGTTGCTGCTAAGTAATGCTTACTCTGATGAAGGACTTTTCAGTCTCATGCTCTGCCAGTGAGGAGGGACAGTGGAAGCAGTGAGGAGGGACAGTGGAAGCTGTGAGGAAGGAGAGACAGGACACCTGACCCAAACTAGCCAAAGGGGTATTTCATACCACAGCATGTCACATGCGCAATATATAAACTGGTGGACCTACCCAGAAAGGGCAGATCACTGCTCAGGTCGGGCTGGGTGTCGGTCTGCCGGTGGCAAGCAACTGTATTGTGCATCACTTGTGCTAATTGTTTCTTTTCTCCCTTTCCCCTTTTAGTTTTATATTATCTCCTCTTGTTATTTCGCTTATCATGATTATTACTGGTGGTAGTAGTAATGGTTTTGTATTATACCTTAGTTACTGAACTGCTGTTATTTCAGCCCGTGGGATTTACACTCTTTCGATTCTCCTCCTCATCCCTCCAGGAGCCGGGGGGAAGAAGAAAGGAGAGTGAGAGAGCAGCTGCATGGTTCTGAGTTACTGGCTGGGCTTAAACCACAACACCATGATACATTACAAACACTTCAAGGAATCAACTTCATAAGCAAACTGTATTTTAAAATAACAGAAGTTACATCTGTTGCTCAAAACTAGCATGTTCCAAATATAATTCATTTGGACAGCAAGTACACTTGGAAAGGCCTCTCAATGGAAGTGTCAGTTTGTCCAGTATTTCTCTGAGCTGCTCAGAATAAACCTCCCATAAGCCAGCAATTAAATCCTGTTATGTTTGAGAAAAGTAGAAAACCAGGGCTGAAACTAGAGGTCTTTTCCTACAACCACCAGTCTGCATTGGAGATATTACCCCATCTGTGTGACAGAGAAATGCTATGGATAGCATTTTATTTACATTAAGGGGTAAACCCCCATCTTAATTTTGGGAATTAATTGCAATTATCATTTTATACTTTCCTTCAAATTGTTCAATGTGTCTCAACCTCAGCAGTGAGAAAAGCTAAGGAGTTAAGTATGCCATGATAGTCAAAGTACACCGAAGCCTCTGGAGGATGACCCTGTTAAACGACCTTGATAACACTGACACATCTGGCCTCTAAATTACCCAGGTTACACTCTCCCTATTGCTGTCCTGAGTGGGAATATCCACACTAAACTGATGCAGTTTAGCAAAAAAAACATAGGCTGATTTTTTCAATTTATTTCTGTACCCAGTTATGAGAGTTCAAATCCCAAGATTCATGAAATGTAACCTTGATATAGCAGATAGAGTACACAACTACTGCATTTCATGAAATTTTTCCTTGAAATTTTTCCTTGTTCAACATAATTTCTTGCCACATGGCATAAATAACATCTGAGACAGATTTCAGAACAAGGGTGACATGTCATCCTTTGTTTCTTTGTTTTTCAAACCAAAATGCTTAATAGATGGTCACCATTCGCTATTCAATTTGGCTTTCCTCTGCTACTAAATTTGGATGCAGGTACTTAGAATCATAGAATCATAGAATAGTAAGGGTTGGAAAGGACCTCAAGATCATCGAGTTCCAACCCCCCTGCCATGGGCAGGGACACCTCCCACTAAACCATCTATTATGGAAGCCTGAGTAAGGATGTCCAGTGCCATTTCCCAAGTTCTTACCTGACAATACTAATGTCTGATTTCTGAAGAAATGAAAATGCAGATGTTTGTAAGTCAGTCCCTTCTTTCCTCCACAGAAAAAGGATTCCAAAAATCCAAATTTTCAAAAGCTTTCAACAAGCTTTAGGGTTGTGTGCATACATCTATGTGGGTACAATTTTATTCCCCAAAATTAAAACGAATCTCTGTAGTTTGAAAATAAATTTGGATGTCAAAATAACATTAATTTCTCCATATAACTCTCTAATTTTAACCAAGAAGTGCTGTTTAGTGCTGGCACATTGGATTATTCTCTCACTTTCTGCAAAAACATAACAGCTGCTAACACCAAATAAAGTACTTTCACAACACAGAATCAGGCAGATTGCTTACACACAGCTGACTTTGGGTTTGGTTTCTGACAGTACTTGGTCATCTCCTGGGTTTTTTAGTACTATTATGCAAAGGGACGCACGGTGGAATAAACACTTACGTGACCTAGAGCACATCCAAGTTTCTAGAGTATCAATTTGCCCCCATGTTCACTTCTGAGCATATCTAATGATTTGCAATACTACAGATGTATATTTTCATTGTCATATACTGACACTTGTTTTAATAACTTCAAAATTATACCCTTGCTTCTTAGGGAAAATGAATAATGCTTCCAAGCCCTATTCAGTTATTGTTTAAATTACAGTTGAAGTAAATCTTTGTAGCATGTAAAAGTATCTCCGTATTTTGATTTTATTACACATATTAAAAATGAAAATATCATGATCTGTTCCAAGATTTTATCTGGAACATATTCAGCAGTCTGTTCTTTGGTGGAATTAGTCCTAAAGCTTTCCAATGACTTAGTTTGTTGTTCCCCTGCGTGCTATGTTGACATGCTGCCATCCTTTTCAGTGCCTTTTTTTTGGAGCTTTGCTTTTTCTAACAAAATGAAGAGATGTGAATGTGAGAAAGCAAACCAACCATTTTTATCCAAAACTGCATTACGTGCCCAAAAGAAATTAAAACAATTGCATCCCTGAACATAAATCAGTAACCATAGTAATATATATTAGTAGAGTTTAGCTTCACTGGCTTTAAAACCATTCTCCAAGCTGTAGCAGGCTGCCACTCTTATCACCCTTGGCCTTTTGCCAGGCTGAGAGTAGTCAACCTCTTCCCAAAGACCACATGCCCACAGGTAACATCTATGGCCCTGCACAGGATCCACTCCAATTTTAAAACATTTCATTTGAACTGATTCTGATTGCCTTGTCAGTACGCAGTGAAAGATGCACAGTATGCTCCTCTGGTCTTATTTTTCCTTGTTTTATCACTATTTTGTGTACGTTTGCTTTGCCACTCGTGATTGAAGCTATACTAAAGATATACTAAAGCCAAGCAAACATGAGAGCTCTTCACAAGCACTGTATCTTCTGGTCCCAAATGTTTGTTATAACTTAACTATCCAATGACACAGAGAAGTGGCAAAATTCCAATCTCAGTGATGAAAATTAGTATTTTCCAGTTCAGCTAGAGTCTGGAAGCACCTGAGGGGCAAAAAGATATTTCAGGCCAAGTATACTTCAGTATGTACTTCCACAGCATAAGCTGAAAGAATTAAAAGCCATTTCTTCTTTGTTTTGCACAGCACTATGTAGTATAACATTATCTGATTAACCAGGAAAAGCTGCATCTGTAAATGTGAAAACCAAAAGGCAGTACAAATATAAAGCTATGCTGACTATGCTTAAGCTCTTTGAACTTGTAGAAATTTCATGTTGAATGTGATTATGTCCAAGCTTCCAGGGAAATGCTTAGCCATAGGCTGAAAAGAGCCTGAGACAGATTATACTTCTGCATAAGACCTAATAAAGTCTTTTAAGATTCCCCCTGTCACATTCCGAGCTGTAAAAGCAATCTAGATAGCTAAAGTATATTTGCATGAGATATTTTAAAGTGTTATTTTCTTCTAAAATTATTTTGTTCTAGAAGAAAAAAAAGCCAGAATCCTAGCAAGCAGTGATTTTGCACATAGCTATAAACATAGCTGCTGAGCTCTTAAATGTTGAAACAAAACATACTTGGCAAGATACTGGAGCTTCATTGTTCTATAGAAAACTTCAGGAACATTCTAACAGATAAACTACGTTGAAATCAACTGTGCCTTAAAGAACTTGTTTTGCTCTACTACTACTTTAAAATGTGTCCTTAATTTACTTAACATTTACTTATTCCTTTCTTTAGGAGATCGCTAAAATGAGATAAATCAGCAAACTATGGCAGGCAACTACAAAATCTTTACCTATTTCAGTTAATTAAAAAAAAAATTACTTATTGTATCTCTCCCTACAGTACACATCAAATGACCTTTTATTGCTTTATCTTTATTGTAATTTCTGGAAATCAGAATTCCAAAAGTCATGCTGAAAAGAGACAAGGGCTTACACTGAACCGCTCCCATGGTAAGTATCCTGTCTGGGTGATGATAATGGTGTTCTGAGCTGGGGATAGCCCCCTTAATTTAGGGGGGTCTCCAGCACTGCTTTTTTTACTGCAAAAGCAGCTCTTTCTTGTCAGTAACTTCTATGCCTCCCATATATGCTGTTAAATTCCTGCAAAGATGTGGGGACTGTTCGTATGATCACATAAGGAGATATCCGATTCCCTCCTGGATGGGAGAATATTTGCTCAAATACTCCCCCCTTCACAAGGAAAAACGTGACCATTCTGGCACTGCAGAACCACTGTCACACCCGGAAGCTGAACAGGTCACTGACACAATACACTGAGTTCCACATCTTAATTTTTGTTGAGATACTACACTTATCTGTAAGCTCCTCGAAGTCTACACCAATTGATTCCTGGAAAATACAACTGAAAGTTTCTTGAAAACTAGGTACCTCAGGGACTCATTGCAGGTAGAATCATGTTAAGATCTTAGTAAATATCTCCATTCTGCCTTTTCCCCCCCTTCAAAATCAAAGCAACATCGTCATTTTGCGGACAGTTCAGAAGGGCTTGCTTGGTTTTTTGACAGGATTCTTAGCAGACCTTTACATACATTCAATTACTAATCTTAATTTTTTCACTGTTAAGACTAAAGTCACATCTTTGCAGAACTTTGGCAACAACTCTGAATGCCTACTAATGGCATTTACATTTCAAGTAAAAAACAAAAACCAAAACCATACAACTCCAAGTGCAATAATGGAACAAAAATCCCACTATTTTACAGTATTCGGAAGAAAGAGACCAATCCTTTGCATTCTGTTTGAAACTGCTGAAAAAATACATGCACATAATTATGGAAGAGGCAAGACTTGCAAGCTTAGACCTGAGCTTCTCACTCACTGAAAACTACTGCCTTTTATTTATTCTAAAACCAATCTCCTACTAGCTTTAGGAAACACACCCTGATTCTAGCACCTAATTCCATGCCCACCTTCCACAAATCAGAGTCCTGTTTTTTTTAGTGTCTCATTGTAAAGCAGCTGCTGCATCTCCTTAATAATTTTAATTGCCTTTGCCCACACTATTTTGTGACTACACTGTACATTCTTGAGATGTAGCAAACAACTGTGTACAGTGCTATACACTTCTGAGTGCCAGAATTTTATACAGTGGTAAGGCAAAGCCTCTTAAGTTTGAAAAGTCATATGCCATGTTGTAGGGGAATACAAATCAATACAAAAACAAAGGGAGTAAAGAGTGTTTTATTCATTAAAATTATGCCACTCTAACCATGCATTTGATGTCCTTTTGTAAAAAAATGCCACATTACCATTACTGTGCAAAAATTAAGTAGGTTTTAGTAGAGGTTACTAAATAATAAGGTGCTAGAACATAAATACTCTAAAACAGAAGGAAGGATAAAGAAGCTATACTGCCGTAGTCAAAATCATAGTTGCTTTGAACGTCAGCATCTAGGATACACCAACACAGCAACAGCCTCAGACAGAAACAAGATGTTCAGAAGCTGCACAATGCCTTTCTGAGAAAGTGGGTAAAACTGAAGAGTCACCTCTAACTCCTGCCTTCTCATAGAGGCAAGAAAGAAACCAAGCCAAAATCTGTCAAGAATTCTTCTTCATCTTTTAAGACTGCAGCACATCTTATGAGTGTTTCCTCCAGGCAGTGCCTACAAATTCTTGGGTCTAACTACTTCAAACCTTTGATCCCATACAATTTCAGACACAAGTACATTAACCTTGCTTTGCTTTCAACAGGGATTGTGTCTCCAGAAGGCAGACAAACAATGCATGGGCAGCAGCAATGTCATGCAACTAAATTATAAGATACAATCATGCTATATGTCCTCAGAACATTAAAAAGAAAAGGAAGATGCAAGAAACCTTCAGGTGGGATTCTGCTCCGTAATTATGCAAATTACAAGCGCTTCTTTTAAGACTGTGCTCAAAAATGATGATTAAGCGTAGCTGAGGTAAATATTTCCATAAAGAAAACAAAGTTAGGTAATACTTAATTTCAAATTAAAAGCTCCAAGTAAATAACTCTGAGTTTCAGTCAATACCAATCTCTAGATATTAAGGATATGCTTTTTGGTAAAACAAATTCAAGACGCTGATACATCAAAACTTTGGCACGTTATCTGGAAGACTGATGAGTGCAGCAAATAGGACTATGTTACTCACATTGAAAAGCAGGGCTGCGGGAGACTGTGTACAGATGTGGTTTTATATTTGCGCCACTTTCCCATATGTCCTTCAGCAGCTAATCACAATGGATAGTGCTCACATCACATGTACAGGGTAATCTGAGACTGCCAGCACACTAAAGTGCAATGAAACCCAGGGAGACCTGAAAAGGATCTGCATCTCTAAGGGTTTTAACCGTCTACCTCATTATGGGAAAATGTTGCTGACTCTCTGAAGAACTAATTGCAATTTAACAAGTAATTTCAAGTATAATAGTGTAACACAGGTGATGTATCATAATGAAAACTCTCTATCCATCTTGCAGCTCTGAACAATTCAAAGAACTAAAGCAACATTTCCTTTGTCTGGATGTCACTGGTGTCAAGGCCAAAAGTCCTTTTACTTCACTGGGCTTAGAATGAATAAAGTAATGAGAGAGAGATTCCTTCACACTACTATATTATTAGGAAGTTAAACAAAACATTTGAAAAGAAACTGCATGAACTTCTCTAGGAACCCCACATATATTTCAGTAGTTTTAGCTACATATTCTGTAAACAGGTTCACTGGTAGAATAGAGTTGAATTGTTTGATGCGTCTTACGATAAAAAATATTAATCTCTCTTTAGGCATATGATTTTTTGTTCAAGCACAAACTTCTATCTGACTGCAGAAATGCTTTTGCAAAGCAGAAAAGCAGCTCAGGCCATAGCTACGACAAGTAATAAGCATAGTAACTATGGACCCCAACCTGAAGATTAAAACACGCAATTTATGAAGATAGGTTGAGAAAGTTGGGGCTGTTCAGCCTGGAGAAGAGAAGGCTGCGTGGAGACCTCATAGCAGCCTTCCAGTATCTGAAGGGGGCCTATAGGGATGCTGGGGAGGGACTCTTCATTAGGGACTGTGGTGAGAGGACAAGGGGTAATGGGTTTAAACTTAAACAGGGGAAGTTTAGATTGGATATGAGGAAGAAATTCTTTACTGTAAGGGTGGGTGAGGAAGTGGAATGGGTTGCCCAGGTGTGGTGGTTTAAGTCTATAAACCCATACAGTCGCTCTCTCACTCACTCTCCACTCTTTCTTCCCTCCGCTCCTGGAGGGATGGGAAGGAGAATCGAAAGAATGCAACTCCCACAGGTTGAGATAAGAACAATTTAGTAACAAAGGTATAACACAAATCACTACTGCTACCACCAATAATAATAATGACAAGGCAGATACAAGGAAAAGGAGAATACAATAGCTCACCATCAAATATCAAGCCCGACCACCCAGTGCACCCCCATCAGTAACAATAATGACAAGGCAAATACAAGGGAAGGATACAATTGCTCACCACCCAGTATCAAGCAGTGCACCCCCCCACAGTGCACCCCCCCAGTGCATCCCCCACTGTGCACCCTCACCACCCTTCCGGGTCTCTGCTCTCCGTTCTACATCCTGGACATGACGTGCTGTGGTATGGAATAACCTCTTTGGTCAGTTTGGGTCAGGTGTGCTGTCTCTCCTTCCTCCCAGCTTCCCCTCCTCCCTGGCACAGCATGAGACTCACAAAGTCCTTGGCCAGCCTAAACATCACCAAGCACTAACTGAAAACACTGGTGCTATCAGCACTGTTCCCAGGCCCAAAATCAAAAACACAGCACTGCACCAGCTACTATGAAGGAGAAAAAATGACTGCTGCTGCTTAACCCATGACACCAGGGAAGTTGTGAATGCTCCACCCTGGCGGTGGTCAAGGCTGGGCTGGACAGAGCCTTGGGTGGCATGGTTTAGTGGGAGGTGTCCCTGCCCATTGCAGGTGGGTTGGAACTGGATGATCTTAAGGTCCTTTCCAACCCTGACTATTCTATGATTCTATGAATTTTAAAAATAAGGCTACATCTTGATTTCTGCTGAAATAATACTCACATGTGTAAGTGCATGTATAATAGGCCTCAGCTACATGTCCTTACCAATACGAACTGGAATCTGCAGTAGCAGAGAACCTTCCAATTCTCTTGATTTCTCTTCAAGATAAAGTATGAGCACCCAAACAAACCATTTCCAATTATCCAGCAGTTATCATTAGATGCACAATTTTTCAAGAATAAAACCATACAGCCTTATTTCATCTTTCAATCCACCCTGACTGCAATGTAAAAGACAAGCAGATTGAAACTACAGAATCATTTTAAATAAGCTGTATTCTTCTGCTAAGAAAACACTGATGAAATTTGAAGACTCAAAGTTCATGGTCAAGTCTACAGGACTGGTAACTCGTACAAGTTCAGCTATTCTGCAATGACAGAAATAATAAAATATTTGTTCATCACAGGAGTTTTACATTTTCTAGTTAATGTTTTTCCAGCACAGCAATTCATTCTGCCCATTATAAAAATTCTTATTGGTCTGGTAAAAGTTAAATAAAATACAGGATTAAGTATTTAAAATATGAGTTCCTAAGCCCTTAATTTGTATTAATGCCCCCTTCTTAAAGTTTTTGACAGAGTTCTATTCATAATGAAGTGTTCAGAGGTAATTATTTCTCCTTCTTCTATGTGAATTATGAGAATTATTTATATACTCAATCTTAATATCATACCTTCATTGCCTAATAGGAAAAATCCACACAACATGAATCATTCTGAGAAAGAATTAAAAACCTTTTCTTCTGTTTAAAAAAAAAAAAAAGATGAAAAGATTTCTAATGACATAAAATTCACACTGCTGCAGGCTCTGCTTGCAAATCAGAGCTCTTGCTACGTAACTCAAAGCCACTGGTTCATAGTTCTCCTTGCCTTTAAAGCTATAAATTGCAATGCTGTAATGATTAGTTAATGAAATAGTGGAGTGATAATAAGGCTATAAGAAATGTAAGTTAAATTATTAATTTAAAAAGGTAAAGAATAAGTAATGAAAGTAGCAAGTTACATGGCCCTTTTTGTAAAAGTATGGTCAAGATATAAACCTAGCAGCAGTTTAGCACCTAGCCTTCAGCCTGCGGTCATGCTGTAATGAAACGCCTGACATTACAAATACTTTCATTTGACAGTTGTTCTCACTCATAAAGTAATGGGCCATGCACAAAGCTTATTAAAAATTGCATATAAGCTGTAAAAGCCATAAAAACTTCTACTGACATTTATTGCCAACGAGCAGCTTGAGGATGTTGATACATATTGATAACAGTCTGCTTTGTGACATTTTGAAAGTTTACTCCTAATTCACTTGCAGAATATGCAAAGATATTTTTTCTACCATACCTTCAAGTCGTTAAGTCATTGCAATATCCACACGAATTTTTAATGGATTTTTACCTATCTCACAGACATTCTCCCATATGTATGGTATGTGCATATCCTCCAAAAGACAGTTTTTCCAATGAGAAAACAGGTAGGTTTTCAGAATGTTCTAGTTACTAAACACAGCAAGAATTTGTTTACAGATAGCTTATATCGTCAGCAACAAACAGTAATGTTAAGACATAAAATCCCTGGAGGGATAAGATTCTACATTCGCCACTTCATATGTATATATACACACATAAATATGCCAGATAACTTCACACAAAGCAATTCAACCTACACTACCCCCAGTTTTACTATTTGGAGGCACCAAAGAAAGGCTGTGTTTCATACAGGTGACTTTCGTACAGACCTGATCCTATTCCCCCTCAAGTAAGCTGTGGTTTTACTACTGTATTAACATAGGAGATCTCAATGATAATGCCATAGAATACGTGTACTTCAACTGTGCTGAAGGCAGAGGCTGCAAGCCATCCTCTGTTCCTTCTTGAATCCAAGCAGATAACTTTTGGGTTTCTTTCTTAACATTTAGGACATTCAAATGTTACAAAATTTCTAATTACTGCACATGAGACCCAGCAGTATTCTACCTTGCCCCATCCCACTGCCCAGAACATTCTCATTTTAAGCAGCTTGTTTTTCTCAATATGGCAACACCTGCAGTCTCTGGACACTGCACTTCTGTGCTTCTCTGAGCCTGGGAAAATGCTGGATACTAACCTTGTTTTAATACCTCTGCAGAAAACATGGAAAAATTAAGCCTGTTTGCCACAGAAATTATCTTGTGGTAAGATAAATTACTGAGATTTTTTTTAACAGTATTATGACAAGTTCTGAACCCAGCTGGCAAAGTATTACTGTTAGAAATTTGTTTTATTGCTTCTCAACTTTCAAAGAGGTGGACTGAACAAAACTGTGTACCTTAAACAGCATTAGAAATACCAAGGGCAAAATTTTATCTCTTATGCATGAAAACTGTACGTTTACAGGGGGCCTCATGGTACTAATCCAGTCACTGTTTTATTATCCACAATTCCTTTGGGAAAGGTCACAAATACATAGGATGTCTTTGAGATTTAAATTTTGCATTTGGATCTTTGATTTAAAAGATAAAAGACAAAAACCTACATTTACCCTGACAATTCTGAAGTGACTATGCAGTCATAAAAGCCCAGAGGTAAATTATTCCAGTCAGCATACTGTATAAATTATGATCAATAATTTTAATTTCAAAGTGGCTTTTCTTAGTCCTAGAGACAAAAATACCTGGTCACAGAATAATCACCAGGGTTTCACACCTCTTAATTTCAGAAACCCACAACACATGCTTGGAATATGTGCCATTTGTTTATTTTTAATGCAAATATTATGCCCCCAAATTGCATCTTTTGAGCAGTACCTGCAGAAGTAGAGATCTGTAAGATGTAGACACTGGCTAAACAGCACATATATATTTATAACAAACACTTCTGAGATAACAATGATTTGAAATTAGAGACAATGAACACTAAAGTGTTACAATACGAAAAATAATGCAAGATTTTTTTTGCAAGAGCTGCTACAAAAAACTCATTTCCTACCTGTTATTTACATGCCATGTAATACTGGTATGTAACAAAATGTGAGGGAGAAGAGTTTGGTCCTGTAAGGATGGAAAGGCAAAAGACTTAGCGCCATTGCCTGCATCCTAGGCTTTCCGGAAAATCAGTTGTGTACCACAGATCAAACCTGACCAAACATATTTGTACAATGTACCTTCTTGCAATAAATGTATTAGCAACACTATAAGAAGCTTCCTCTGGGATGCAGGACAGCTAAAAGCTGAATACTGACTAGATTCAAAGGGAAGATATCTTCCCTGCACAAAAGTCACTCCCTTCCATCAAATGTGCATTAATTAGGACCTTTTAGTACATAGCTCCACTGGGAGCCATCAAAAGCACTTGCTACTTAAAATCCAAAAGAAAAATCCAGTAAACCAGAGCACAGGTATAAAGAAATGGAAACAAAAACAAAGCAGTCTGCCTTAGATGAATTAGCTCTGGATTCAAAAAACCGAATTGCAATTTAGCGTAACACTGAGGAGAATAGCATTGCTTTGAACTCTAAATCTCCAGTTCTAATAGCTATAAAGTGGTCTTAGGAATTGTAAATACTCCTAAATATATTAGGAATACTAGACTAAAGGAACTCGAGGTTAAATATAGATAAGAATACGTATTTGTTCCACTTTTGGTTTCTATCTTGTCATAGAAATCCTGACAATGAATATTGCCCAGCAATGCCTTTCATTTGTGATAAAGCCAGCCTGTAGTTGGGGACAAGGAAAAACAGGTTAAACAACAAAAATAAACCCCCAGAGTGCATTGTTCCAGCAGAAAAAGTGGAACAAAAGAGAGCAAGAAATACAAGTTACTGTGATAGAGGTAAACATTTGTTGCAATAAATTGCTAGGGCTTTCAAAGCTGCAATTTTCAGGCTATAAAAGGACATTGTCATGTTCTTTCAGATACAATTGTTGGAGAAAAAGACTTTTCTTCAAGAGTATAGAGATGCTCTGTTTGAGATGCAGGGGAGTCATCCCCACATCTTAGCCACAACCTAACACTGATCTGAGGAGATTGCTTACTCTTAATGTAATTGCATACTCACAGAACAGCCCTTCCTGTTTCTTAATTTGTTACTTTCTCTTCCAAACACAAAAAAAGGGAATCACTGAGAATCAAGTCAGAAAAAATACTTACATGCAGAAAATGTAATTCTAAACCAAGAATTACTTTCAAGAAAACTTCTGCTGTAGTTCAGAATTTCCTTTCAAAATATTACATATTTTTAAATTTTCTCCCTCTTCTACCCATAATTGATTCTACTTTATTTACACAAATAAAATATCTGATACAAATAGCACTGTGGCTATCTGAATACTACAAGGAGAAGCTACTCTCCCAATCCCCAGTTTAGCAAAGCGTTCACTCATTCCTGATGAAAGCTATTAAAAATGCAACTGTTGTAGATAATTTCTACTTATTAGAATATATACCCTTACTCAGAAGTATCCAACTCTCACATACGCAATAAACCAGATAATAACCAAAATCTCATTTTCTTTTTTAGTATAGCTGCAATAAATTTTGGATGAATTGAACTCAAACGTGACTTTATTTGTTTTAAAGGAATTTCCCCAGGTTTTCTGGCACCAGTAGATAAAACATACAAGATTTTAAACCCACTGGACAGTATCTGTGGTGTAATCTCGGAAACTTCTGTATAATTCTGACTGCTCTCTGATCTTTCTTTGCTGCAAAGAAATTGAGTGTCCTGAAAGAAATTATAGAGGTGTCCCACAGTGTTATTGCTTCCATGAAGGGATTCTCTCCCCACACTTGCCATAGCTCACAGATGGAATAAGTTATCTCATCTATATGACAGGGAGGGGAACAACAAATATAACCCAGTTCACTTCACTGAGCTGGTTAACCAGAAGTATTCACTGCAAAATAGCTATGCCCTTTTAACACAATGCAATCTTTCAGCCCCTATTTGCTATCCTGCTGTTGCAGTTACAACTATGAGGAGAAAAAAATAATAATCAGCGAATGAAACACACTTTAAAGGTACTTCCTTCTTGTGTTACAGGATGTTTACTCCTTGTTACTAAACATGTTAGTTTCCACGTTCAAAAAGTGGATGAATACTATAATGATCCATTCTGTTAACCTTTTCGTGAGCACCATAACAGATGATCGATGACACACATTGAGATCTAGACTCCAGTGCCCAAACATTGTCCTCGTCTACTCTTAGCTCTAATATTTAAGGTTTTTATGGCCTCTACGCTTTTTTCCCCCCAAAGCAGAAGGTCAGAAAAGACAGTAGCTCACTAGATCCACTGAGCCTTCTGTTCACAGGAATAATGTGGCCATCATTATTTCAATCACTTCAGTGCAGTTTCAAGATCTTACCTGTAAGCCAAAGTGTCCTGTAAAATTTTCACTAGTTCATTGTAAGGATGCAAAAGCTTTTATATAACAACAACTACAAAAAAGGGGGAAGTTAAATGTAAAATTAATATCAGAGCAAGCAACACCACTAAAAGTTTAAGAGTTCAAGCTTATTGTCAATAGAGTCACAGCCCTGGATACATAGTGATATAATATTTCATCCGAATAATTTTAAAGAGGCTTCAGAATAACTACATTTTTCTTAAGACATAGGAATCTTTCTTATTCTGACACAGTTACGTGCATTGTTCCACATGCAACTCAATAGGTCCATACCAGTAACAATTCTGCAACTCCCTACACCATGTGCTAGACTAGACCTCCACTTGTTTCATAGAGAACATTAACCTAAAAAGCATTTCAAGCACAAAACTCATTACACTTCTGTATCAACACAAGTTTTACTTCCAGGACAGAATGTTTGGAAGAATTTTTGCATTCTCCATTGCTAATTTGCCCCATGGGAGCTAGCGGAAAGTGTCATCCTAAGAGAGTGACTTAGAGGTGCTCCTGGAGGTCAACTGCCAGGCCAATTTCACCAATTATGTTTCTGACTCTGGTTCTTAAATTCATACAAATCACAGCAAATCAATGCTTTGTTTTTAACTAAGAGATACCAAAAATTAAATAAATCACAGAATCATTAGGGTTGGAAGGTTTCTCTGCAGATCATCCAGTTCAACCCTCCTGCCAAGGCAGGCACACCTAAAGCAGTTTACACAGGGACATGCCCAGGTGGATTTTGAATGCCTCCAAAGAGACAGACTCCACAAACCTCCCTGGGCAGCCTGTTCCAGCGCTCTGGAATGTCTACAAAAAATTACTACATCATATTTTGCATTATTTTTTCCACATTATAGTTTTTGAAATATGCACTGAGAAAAGTCTACATTATTTCAAGTAAAAATCTGCTTTAAACTAGCAAGTTTAATAAAAGCACTAATTTGAAATGTCAAACTTTTATATTGCATGTCTTTCATATCTCTTAGATCAGAGAAAAGCAACGGTCACATACTTTAATTTTAAAGCTTATTTTAAGTAAAAGTAGACTTCCTTATTGTATAAGTCCCAATACCTTGAAATTACCATCTTATTTCAAGCAACTGCACATTGCATTTTCATTTTATTAGGTGTGGATTTTTGAAGGTTACTGCTGTCACAGGAACAAAAAAGCATTCTTTCCACAGGACAAATAGGAACCTATGCAATATCCTATGTAATAGCCTACCAATTGTTTGTTTGAAGTTTGGGAGAATTAGAGGTAGTTCATTCCTTGCTCCAGCATGCTCTTGGGATGCTTCTGCACAATTTCCCAAAACCACATAAAACTGTTCATGGCAATTTTATAATATTTACTACTGCCACTAAAGAGGAAGCTGAACTACCTGAGCAATTTTATTTATGTGTACAGAAACAATTTAAAGTGGAGACCAGCACTAATTGTTTGATTACAGAATTGCCTGATTCAGAAAGTTTTCAGTGTAAGGTCATTTGAAATAAGTATACCACAGCCCACAGACACCCAAACCTTAACAGATAAAGAAGATGGGACAAAACTGCCAATATTTGCAAACAGGCACAGACAGTCATACTGCCTTGCTGTCAGGCCTCATAAATTAAGCAGCTCTCTGTGTGGCAAGTAGCTGGTGATAGTCCTCTAAGGAACACAATTTTTATAGGCAGTAGTAATGGAGATTAAGTAGCTCTTCTCTTTTCACTGACTCACTACTGA
Source organism: Amazona ochrocephala (assembly GCA_039720435.1). NCBI lineage: Eukaryota > Metazoa > Chordata > Aves > Psittaciformes > Psittacidae > Amazona > Amazona ochrocephala. The sequence continues at coordinate 16,941,052 of CM077883.1, forward strand.
ATCAATGCCCCAGCATGGGTAACAAGGTAACTAGGGGACACTATACTGATCATCAAGTGCCACTACAGAAGTGCTAGGGTTTGTGTAAGATAATTAAACACACCTGGTTTTCACTGTTTTTTCTTTAAAATATAGTCATTACAATCTAGAACTAAAAAGAGCTACATAGACATGGAATTTGGTAACTGCCTGTTGACCATCTGAATCCTTGAGCTGGTTAGAGGGGCCAATTGCCACCTACCCTGAAAACACTACTGCAAGCTTCGGGGCTCCCTGTACCTCTTTTTCTCAGGACCATTTTGTCATGACCACAACAGACAACGCAGCTACTCCAACTCCAAGCACAGCAGCTAATAACGAGGAGAAAAAAATGACTGCTATAGCTGAACCCAGGACACATGTAATTCATACGCTTTACAGGTTAAGAATCCCAAGTAATTGTCTCATATACTAAACATACAGTTCAGAATTTTGTCTCAGCAATTGAAATAATTAGACCTGGAAAATCTTGTCTATATACTTATGTCAGTAAATATAGACAAATACTGAATTCCTCACTTCCCTAGTTTTAACTTCAGATCTATGTGACATACATAAAGCAATGAAGCTTTCTGTAATTTAAACATTGATTATAGAAGGTGCACTGGTTGCACCACAGTATTAATTAAAAAATGACATTGTTTAGTGTCAATTCATCACAAAACAGATGGCTTGGAAAAATATCAAGGAAGTTTAGGCCCCCCTGTAGTGCAAATGCATAGCGAGTGCTTACCCTGTCACTCGAGTGTCAAGTGCAGTGAAAATGCGGGCCAAACACTCGCTCATTCTTTTTTAGTTCAAATTTATGCATAGGAAAAAAATGGCCATTTTCAATGGCCTGGCTGAATGTAATTTTGAGGCATGATATATGTAGAGTGCTACTACATATGAAGAGTAGTGGTGAACAACACTTTGTGAAGGTTTGGTCTTATTTTTATTCTGTTCAAATACACAAAAGGTCAAAATACATCGCCTAGAGGCACATCAGTAGCACAAATTATACGCCTCCTGTTGCCTAGACATCACGGCGGTTTCTAAGTTAGTCTACTTAAGATTTGACTAACATATCTGACTTTACAAAAAAAACACACAATGGGATTATGTCCCATCAGAGGATAAAACTGAATTACAACTTCTCCCCCTACTGCTTTTTAATGGTGGTCATGAGGACTTGTAAACTCTACAAAGAAGTGACCAAGGCCTATACAAAAAGTTCAAAGATGTTTTTCTTGGCTGTTTAGCATTCTATACAACATTAATGTTACACCACTTAGATTTCAGAATTACTATATCTATGAGTCTTACATTCATAGTACAGAGAGAGACTATTTTTAAAGCACTATTGCATCCTTTATTTGCAATTAAATTTATTTAGAGAGGACACTGACCAGAGGAAATTAGAATGGCTGGTTATAGAGCCATTACGCTACACAATACTTCTAACATCTCATCCTTGTTGAAGAAAAGATGTAGTCACGTGGAATTAATGTATGGCATTAATAACAATGTGGATTCATAAAAGGAAAGATGCAGTGGAAAGGATCTCCATTCATTTCCTTTTATAATGTCTTCAGTTTGGAAGTGTGGTATTTTTTATTTCAGTGATAAATCTAGAAACACTTAAGCTATTACAAAGAATTACACCCTGTTGATGAAATGCTGCAGAACTGTTCTATTGCAGTCTAATGGGAAACAGACACAGTGAATAATAAGAAATGCTATGAAGACAAACATCTTAATTAGCTGTATTTGACTATAATTCTATTGTAAATTTTGTAGCGCTATTATAAACTCTTCCATTTAACATCAGAGTTCAAAATACAGTCACCCAGTAAGTATCTATTACAATATTATACAATGTAGGAGCTTAATCCTACTCCCATTAAATTCTCACTGACTATAGCAATAATCCCAGTATACAAAGTCAGCTATAATTCCAATATTACTCTTTTGACATTTGCTTTTGGGAAGCAATGAGTATCTGTGAATTTCCCGTAGATCACTGAAGTTAACTGCCACTCACCCCATTTCCCTACTTTGTTTTGCCCCATCCCTCCCTAGTAATCATCAAGAAAAACCCATGGAAGCTGGGTATGTTTTAAGCACTAAATTTCTAATATTTTTCTGGAGCTGTTCCTAAAGGGCCTGTTTGAACAGTCAGTATCTCTGCATGTGTCCCAGCCAACACTGCTTTTAGAGACTTGTTTTCATGCCGGGATTTTGTGAAAAGTTTCAGTATACAAAAATGTCCATAACACTGAGCAGCTGGAAGTGGAGGAATAAATAGTTTGTGTCATACAAAGGAATTATTAAGGAAATGGGAAGTTTCATTGTCCCCAAATTAAAAAGACAACAAGTGCTGCACTTTGTTTGCTGTTTGTTCGTTTTTTTGCGAAGGATCTTCAGAATTCTTTTTCACTTTCCTTCCTCTCCTTTTATTACTATTCTAGCACTCCAAGTTTTAGTAATTTAGCGTACTTCTTTAGAATTGTCTATAGAGGAATTTCGTTTCAGTTTCCTTGATCAATTCCAGGGGAAAAAAAAACAAAACACCAAACCTAGAGGATTTCAAATATTTATATGCATAATTTATTAATTGCTTATTAGTATCAGCTATGACTTTTTTGTGTCTTAGTTGTCTGTATTTCTAGCAGGTCTAACATGTAAAACACAAGCAACTTTCAACTTGACTTTAATTTTAAGCTCATAGAAGGATTTAGGGACACAAATGAGCTTTAAAGGCCTTAAATGAACAATTGTGACATTCAAACCTCTCAGAAGTGCTCCTAAGTTCTAAAAACCTTACTTGTGAAGGGATGACTAAGTTGAAGAGTTTGCAGTGCGAAATCCTTAGGTGCCTACACAAACTCAGAAGCAACTTAATTTCACACAAACACAGCCTTTTCCTTAAAAAAGCCCCCTAACTAAACAAACAAAACCCAACAAACCCCCCCAACTCCAGATGTAATCATGCTTTTTCATTTTGTCAGAATACACACAATCACAAATGAGCCTTACTGTGCTCCATCTAGATAGGAAATATGGTAGGAGGCTTGCCAGACTGGTCAAGGATGCTTTAAACTAGATGTGTTGGGGGAGGGGGGCATCATTCCATCCCAACGCACCCAGTCGGTTGCCAGCACCTACAGTAAACGTTCGGAGCAATGTAGAGATATTCCAGCTGCTCCAGCCAATGAGCCGGCTTCAGTTGGATCTCGGCTCAAATGCCTCTACACAAATGCCCGTAGCATGGGGAACAAACAAGAGGAATTTGAGATGTGTGCACATCTACGGGGGTACGATATCATAGGCGTCACAGAAACATGGTGGGATGGCACCTATGACTGGTGTGTTGGAATGGAAGGTTACCGGCTCTTTAGGAAAGACAGGCCTGGCAGACGGGGAGGGGGAGTTGCTATTCATGTTAGGGATAGGCTAGAGAGTATGGAACTCTGTCTGGGGACAGGTGAGCAGTCGACAGAGAGTTTGTGGGTCAGGGTTAAAGGGAGAACAGCGACGGGTGATGTTATTGTGGGGATCTGTTACAGACCGCCTGACCAAGGGGACTTGCTGGACGAAGCGCTCCATAGGCAGATAGGAGCAGCCTCACGCTCGCAGGCCCTTGTTCTCACGGGAGACTTCAACCAGCCTGATATCTGTTGGAGGGATGGTACGGCCCGGAACAAGCAATCCAGAAGGTTCCTCGATTGCGTGGAAGACAACTTCCTTCTGCAAGTAATAGAGGAGCTGACAAGGAGAGGTGCCATGCTTGACCTCGTCCTCACCAACAGGGAAGGGCTGGTTGGGAATGTGACGCTCCAGGGGAGCCTTGATTGCAGCGATCATGAGATGGTTGAGTTTGAGATCCTCAGGACAGTGAGAAGAGCATGCAGCAAGCTCACTGCCCTGGACTTCAAGAGAGCAGACTTTGGCCTCTTCAGGAACCTGCTCAGTAAGGTTCCATGGGGTACAGCCCTAGAGGGCAGGGGGGCCCAAGACTGTTGGTTGATATTCAAGGATCACCTGCTGCAAGCTCAGGAGCGATGCATCCCAACTAGAAGGAAGTTCAGCAGGAGGGCCAGGAGACCTCCTTGGATGGATAAGGAGCTGCTGAGCAAAATTCGAAGGAAAAAAGAGGCTTATAAAAGGTGGAAGCAAGGTCAGGCGGCGTGGGAAGAATACAGGGATGTTGTCTGGGAAGCTAGGGACCAGGTTAGGAAAGCTAAGGCCCACTTAGAATTAAACTTGGCTAGGGATGTTAAGGATAACAGGAAGGGATTTTATAGGTACATTGCCAATAAAAGACAGGTTAGGGACACCGTGGGCCCTCTCCAGAAGCTATCGGGAGAACTGGCCACCCTGGATTTGGAGAAGGCTGAGGTTCTTAATGACTTCTTTGCCTCAGTCTTTACCGGCAAATGCTCTGACCACACCACCCAAGTCTTGGAAGGCAGACGCGGGGATGGTGAGGGTGAGGACCCTGGGCCCACTGTGGGGGAGGATCTTGTTTGGGACCACCTTAGGAACCTGAATGTATACAAGTCCATGGGACCGGATGAAATCCATCCGCGGGTCCTGAAGGAGCTGGCAAATGAAGTTGCTAAGCCACTGTCCATCATATTTGAAAAATCATGGCAGTCAGGTGAAGTTCCTGATAACTGGAAAAAGGGAAATATAACCCCCATTTTTAAGAAGGGAAAAATGGATGACTCAGGGAATTACAGACCAGTCAGTCTCACCTCTGGGCCTAGCAAAATCATGGAGCGGATTCTCCTGGAAGGCATGCTAAGAATATGAAAAGCAACAAGGTGCTTGGGGACAGCCAGCATGGCTTCACTAAGGGGAAATCCTGCCTGACCAATCTGGTGACCTTCTATGAAGGGGCTACGGAACTGATGGACAGGGGCAGAGCAGTTGATGTCATCTACCTGGACTTGTGTAAAGCCTTTGACACTGTCTCACATGACATCCTTCTCTCTAAGTTGGAGAGACATCAATATGATAGGTGGACCACTCGGTGGATAAAGAACTGGCTGGATGGCCGCATGCAAAGAGTAGTGCTCAGTGGCTCAATGTCCAGCTGGAGACCAGTAACGAGTGGTGTCCCCCAGGGATCGGTGTTGGGACCGGTCTCGTTCAACATCTTTGTGGGTGACATGGACAGTGGGATTGAGTACGCCCTCAGCAAGTTTGCCGATGACACCAAGCTGTGTGGTTCGGTTGATACATTGGAGGGAAGGAATGCCATCCAGAGGGACCTTGACACGCTTGTGAGGTGGGCTGATGCCAGCCTAATGAAGTTTAAGCATGCTAAGTGCAAAGTCCTCCACCTGGGTCGGAGCAATGCCAGGCACAGCTACAGGTTGGGCGGGGAGGAGATTCAGAGCAGCCCTGTGGAGAAGGACTTGGGGGTGTGGGTTGATGAAAAAATGAACATGAGCCGGCAGTGTGCGCTTGCAGCCCAGAAGGCCAACTGTATCCTGGGCTGCATCAAAAGGAGCGTGACCAGCAGGTGGAGGGAGGTGATCCTGCCCCTTTACTCTGCTCTCGTGAGACCTCACTTGGAGTATTGTGTGCAGTTCTGGTGTCCTCAACATAAAAAGGACATGGAAGTGTTAGAACAAGTCCAGAGGAGGGCCACGAAAATGATCAGGGGGCTGGAGCACCTCTCATATGAAGATAGGCTGAGAAACTTGGGGCTGTTCAGCCTGCAGAAGAGAAGGCTGCGTGGAGACCTCCTAGCAGCCTTCCAATACCTGAAGGGGGCCTATAGGGATGCTGGGGAGGGACTCTTCATTAGGGACTGTGGTGAGAGGATAAGGGGTAATGGGTTTAAACTTAAACAGGGGAAGTTTAGATTGGATCTGAGGAAGAAATTCTTTACTGTGAGGGTGGTGAGGCCCTGGAATGGGTTGCCCAGGGAGGTTGTGGATGCTTCATCCCTGGCGGCGTTCAAGGTGGGGTTGGACATAGGCTTGGATGGCATGGTTTAGTGGGAGGTGTCCCTGCCCATGGCAGGGGGGTTGGAACTCGATGATCTTGAGGTCCTTTCCAACCCTAACTATTCTATGATTCTATGATTCTCATTCCCTGCCATCAGTGCCACCATTCAATACATATTCTCAACATGCATGCATAACTGAAAACACTCTGTAGAAAAATGCCATGTCCTTCAATGAATAAGTGAAACTGAGGGGTTTTAGTTGGTTTGGGCTCTTTCGCTTTTATTTAAAGCTCCAATACTGTCTTCCAAAGTAGAGCAACTTACCTATGAACTATTATCAAAAGGTGAACTCTGTTTTCCGAACCTTTAAGGACTGTTCAACAGGCAAGGCCTGTTTACATGTATTGCATTAGTTATGGTTAGGACTGGATTCCTTTCTCCATGCTCTTACCAACCCTGTTACAGGTAGCAAATGCTGAGGGGACAAGAATCATTACACTGTCCTTTTTCAGCTCCAAAACTACATTAAACATTTATTTTTAACTTTATCCTTCTATCACGTGCACACTCACATCTCAGTTGCATTCTTTCAAGCTTTGTTTTGTACTTCCATTTGTATCCTTATATTTTTCCTATACTGAACCTTTTGCACCAGCCAAATTGGCCAAAACAAATCAGCCGGCTACCTGACATTTGTCTTGGGTTTTTACTCCACTTCGGATATCACTCATGCAACAGAAAGGATAATTGCTACATAAGACTCTGTTTTACAGCTAAGCCAGTTCAAGATTGCTGATAAGTCTTTAATATAAGCTGACTGATCTGCTCCAGAAAAGACTGAACACGAAAACTATCGCTGAGTGTCTCCCCATTTTTATCACCCTAAACTGTGCTAATCCACATGTTATTTCAATTAAAATATTTGCAAATATCTGAGAATCTGATTGCAATCCACTGGTTATTTTTTAATTTATGCTAAGGCTCAGATAAGAAAAAAGACCTCTGCTCTTAGATCTGCTACTACTATCTGTGATCCCTTTGGGGACTGGAGACTATTTGACTAGGCTTATTTGATTCTTTAAAAGAACCCCTAATTTTTAAACTTACTTAGAAATAAAGGCCCTGTCAGAATACAGTTAAAGGAAAACAACATTTATTTTCAGACAGAAGCACTTCAGAGTGTTTCAACAGCTAAGCAAGCTTTACAGGTTTGACTCCCCACAGACTTACACCTGGTAGTCATTTCTGTGCATGCAGGCTGCACACAATGCACTGAACCCCAACAGAGCATCCAGACCACTCAGGTTTATGGATGTTGCTGTTAACCCCTTCTCCGCAGTCATCCAGAACTCTACCTCTAACATAAGAATTAAAGGTCTATCTTAAGCCGCAGTATTATTATTTGGAACAAATATAGTGACACATTAAACATAACAGTAATCTTCTGTAAAGTATCTGTCTCCCTTCTACTTAATTTCTGAAGTATCTGCTAGCAAGAAACTACTGACTATTTCTTTGAATAGTCTAAGTTTAGAGAAAAATATTATTTTCAGAAATAAAAACCATTATCTGCAGCTCAGTCGTGGTTTAAGCCCAACCAGTAACTCAGAACCACGCAGCCGCTCGCTCACCCCCTCCCTTCCTCCCCCCCCACTCCCAGAGGGATGGGGAGGAGAATTGAAAGAACGTAACTCCCACAGGTTGAGATAAGAACAGTCCAGTAACTAAGGTATAACACAAACCACTACTGCTACCACCAATAATAATAACGATAAGGGAAATAAGGGAAGAGAATACAACCGCTCACCACCCACCAATACCCAGCCTGACCTGAGCAGAGATCTAACCCTTCCAGGTATCTGCCCCAGTTTATATACTGGGCATGACGTGCTGTGGTATGGCATACCCCTTTGGTCAGTTTGGGTCAAGTGCCCTGTGTCTGCTTCCTCCTGGCTTCACCTCCTCCCTGGCAAAGCATGAGACTCAGAAAGTCCTCGGTCAGAGTAAACATTACTGAGCAGCAACTGAAAACATTCGTGCTATCAGCTCTGTTCCCAGGCCAAAAGTCAAAACCACAGCACTGCACCAGCTACTAAGAAGGAGAAAAAATGACTGCTACTGCCGAACCCAGGACAAGTTTAAAACCCAGTTTTGAACAGAAACAGTATGTGCATGTGAGAGGAGAAAAAAATATGCTTTTTTTGGGTCTGTCTACTTCTATTTCCATTTACACCAGTTACAATTTCAGGAGGAAGTCTGCTCCCCTGAAGCATACTATCCAGAAACCCTGATTTGCTTAGCATTAAGTTGCAGAAGGGCTAACTTTAAACACTCATCACCATTAACTAGGGAAAACAATTTTACCAACAGTCAGTGGCTGAAGCACACAAAAATGTGTAAGTGTACTTTTTTATTCTCTTTGTACAGTGGCAGACTAGAGCAGTCCTGTAATATGCAGGTACTAGCCTAGCACAGGTAACATTTTAGACAGAGATTTGAAGGATCTTATACGTTTACGTATAAGGAGAATTGAGAACTAAAAAATGTTTGTGCTAGACTTTTCTTTGCAAGAAAAGGTCTTGTTACACACTTCGGTACTGGAACTCTAAATAATACCAGTAAAAGTGGGTTTCATACATACTCATGAAAAAAAAAAAAAAAAAAAAAAAAACCAAAACTATGGCATGAGATGGGTAGCTAATCCCTTTCATTAGCATTTTGCTCACAGCAAACCTCTCTGTGAGAAAACCCTCAGGCTTTGTATACCTGAGAGCATTTGGTGAATTTTGAGACTACACCTCTCTGGGCATGCATTTTGCTAACAGTGGATTCCTGATGAGCCAGGCGCGTGATCTGGGCCTCTATGAGGGCACTGAAGGTCACCTTGGGCCCCAGCAAGAAGGAAGTGAGGTGGCTGAAACAGCAAGTAAACAGGGCATTGTGGTTTGAGACCTGGATCTTGGCTATACTGCACGTAAATGTGAAGGACCAATCAGAATCTGTCAAAGGGTGCGTGAACAGTGCATGCAACCAATGATAGTTTGCCTGATCGTGTGAAGGGGAGGAGTTTTGTTATATAAGGCGAACTTTGCAAGCAATAAACAGCTTCTGCTTGATTCGCATTGAATTGCGTGGAGTCCGTAATTTCTTCCCGCACACCTCTAAGCTGTTTAAGAAACAGTTCGATATTAAGTTGCCCCTAACTTTTTTATCCACTTCTGGTGCCGCCTCGCTAAACAGTAGTGCCTCGAGAGGAAATTTGCATTAAAGGACAAGTGATAACTGCTTCATTATTTTCCACACCAGTAAAAACCCCTGAACTTCATCTAGAGATTTTGGCAGAAGAGTTGAGGCAATCGCCATCAAGACAGCAATGAAACTTTTTGTGGGTTCAGTCACTGCTATAACAGTGTCTGAGCTGCTACAACAGGCAAAAAAAAACCAAGTCTGAACAGAGCCTGTGACCCATCCTTCATAGAACACATGCAGATAGAAAGGCAGTGGCAGCATTTCCTTGCTTTCACTTTCTTTTCTTGCAAATTTTGAAATACAGAAAGAAATCCTAAAATTCAGCAAAATATTTTACTTTCTTACAGTTTTTTCCAGTAAATCTGGCTACAATTGAATTTATACCAAAGCAATACTAAACAGGAGATGAGTCTTAGGAAAAGGTGATTGCTCTTTTGAGCACACCAGCCATGCACAGCTACAGCAGGCATTCTGGCGAGAGTACAGGAATTCGCACTGAAAACACATGGACAGTAAAATCGTTATGTCCTTGTGTCATCTCTCATGAAGTGCTTTGAAGGCCACGATACCACACTATATGATGATAAAATGTACTTCATTCTTGGTTTAATCTTCACCATAGAAGTGAAAATGTTAAATAATTTTTAGGCTCACTAATACATTACTTCTCACTAACTGTAGTACATTCATATATATTTAACTTAGCAGTTGCACTTTGGAGGCATGGCCCAGTAGTGTGGAAGATATCCATTTTCATACACAGCCTGTGGCCCAGTTAGCATAATAGAATTGTGGACCTAAATGACAGTAAAAAGTTTCTTTTTGTTAAGTTTTTTTTTGATAAGGAAGGTGTCTCTATGAAAAGCACTGCTGAGGGTGCCACTCACAGATTCTTGCAGCATCAGTTGTATGAATATTTAACAGATTCAACAACTAGAGATTTGGTAAAGAATTCTGTTACTCATGTATAAAGAAATTAATGACCCTTATCGCTACTTGGTTAAAGAAGTTCATGTAAGTATTAGTTACACATGGCACAGTGATGCATCAAAGTTGAATTATTCTCTTTATACTACTGGTCAGTATATAAAACATTCACAGATGCTGGGAGAGCTTCCAGTAAATCCTGTGATCTCTGAGTGACCTCAAGCAAGAAAGGAAAAAGATGGAAAAAAGTGAAATTAGTCTGCAACACCACAGCACCACCAAACTTACACTGATGAAGCCACCTTTGATCTATTAGAACCACAGGCCTGTCACTGAATTTGTAACTACGAAGGCAATCATGCCAATAAGTATTCTGACATAAATGTGCAGCACAGCAATGTCTGATGGAACACATCTCTGTAAAATGTGTAATGTGTAAACCAGCTATAATGTCCAAATGGCAATAAATCGTAGGAAAACAGCCTCCAGAAGCAAAGCACACATTAGGAATGAGGCATGAGACAAAACAGTACTTCTTCATGACAGCAAGGGTAAAATCTTAACATAGAAAAACTGAGAAAGAGCATGTAGCTGATAAGACATGCCTAAAGTAAAGAGAATTCACTGCTAGAATAAAGACTGGATTATAAAGAAGGATGAGTGAGCACCTGATACAGACAGTATCTATTTTTATTCTCTTCAAATATTAAAAGACTGTCTTATTGAAAATAGACTTTTTCTCCCCCTGATGATTAATATAAAAACAAAATCAGAAACGTATGCTTTTCTGCTACCAAAAAAACCCCAGGGAAACACTGAGAGGTCTAAAAGCTAGTAGTAAAACGACTTCTTGTGCTTTGTGTTAATTGTGTTATTTCTTTTAAGGAAACTGGATTATATGCTGCTAAAGAAAGATTACAGGATGTTAGGCTGATTTTGGTTTTTTTTTTTTTTTTTTGGCTAACTGGTGGTAAAGCACAAACACTATAGTTAATATTTTCCTTGAGTTTTTCTCATCTTCAATATGGAACACTGAATACGTTGGAAAGCCCAGAGCACACATTAAATCTGATTTTAACCTTTCTTTTCAATGGCACGAGTATTCTGGGGGAGGAGGGCGCAGGGAAAGGAGTAATTTTAAGATTCATGGAGATATCAAGTTCTGTTTTGATTCTTTTGTTTGCGTTTTTTTTGTTCTGTAACATTACTATCCAGGCAATGACGAACATAAATCAATAACACAAAGCGGAGGTGTTAAACAGGAAATTGCTAGATCAAACAGAATATTTCATTACCTTTCCCAGATGCATGTTTTTGTTTTGGTTTTAATCTGCTCCACTAATGACCAAAAAAAAAAGAAAATAAATAAAATCAGAAACACAGTCTGTGGCTTGAATCTCACAATACAATTATCAAAGAGTGCTTTCCTCAACATCATTATTTTCCTGTACTTCGTAGCAATTTGCAGCCTGCCACGTCTGTGCATTAAATATGTCCAATACGCAAGGTGAATCAGACGTAAGAAAGGAATTTCCCTTTTCTTTAGGAGGATTTCGACATCCTCCATCCACTCTTGCAGCAGCCTTTCTGCCTTTGGAAGTCGTGAGAAACTACACTCAAAACTTTTTAAAATTAACCTGTAAACAAGCCCACAAGGAAAGTAAATATCTGTGGTTTCTCTGCACCACCAAAAAGTGAAAGTCCAAAGCAAAGTAAAACTTGTGACCTCTCAAAGCATGAGATGGTGACAGTCAGTAGAAGCCAAACCAGTGGCAACAGTTTAAAATAACAACCCTATTTAACCCCATCTGTAGTCTGATGAACTGATATATTTTCACATTTAAAAATATAGGGTAATACGTATACAATAAAGGAGAGATGCATTCTGAGACTCTGTCTGTAGTAAGTTTTCACTGCCTTAAATACAAATACTAAAGAGCGAGCTCTCTTGGGCCAAATTTCTTTGGGGTGGGGAGGTGGGGCGTATGGAGGTGGGGAGTGCAAACTAAAGAGGAAAAGATGACACTGGGCCTTCTAGGTTATTTTTACTCTCTACCTAACTAGAAGTCCATCTCAACGACATTTTCTCCTTTAGAAAGTACCAATTACAATACAGAAACTATAGTTACTTTCAAATCACAGCAGTGTAGTACTCTTGGCCCCTGCATACTAACATTTCTTAGAAATTCTATTGCACATTTTAACTTTATAGGGAGTTTAAGTGTCTAAGTTAGATTATATGAATAATGTAAGATTGCTAAATTGTCCTCCTCTCTATACTGGCTGGAAAGGAAATTTAAATGAATTACACATCAGTGATTTATCTAGAGACCATTGGCTGAATATCCAACCATTTCTCTGTTGAAGTTCTACTTTGGTCCATAAAGATATAAGAACATCAGTCTTCGTTTGTTAGGCCATGTAGAACTACATCTTACAGAAATTCTGTCTTTACTTTTCACAACAAAAACTGATTAAAGACTCAGTGAACATGCACATGTATAATGCTGACCTCATTTGACTGCTCTAGTTCTCAAGTGTTTACTAAAAAAGCAAAACATCCACATATGCTCAAGTTAGTAGGATGCACAAAGAAAATAACTGGGCGTAAATTCAACATACAGGTCATAATATACACTGTCTCTATGAAAGGAAGTAAAAAGGACAGCAATCCAGAACTACCTAGAAACAGCAGTACTAAAGGTAATAGAAAGCAAAGCAACGCCATTGGGATGCTTGCGATGCAGTTGGCACGACTGTGCTATTCAGCAGGAAGGCAGTTATGATGTCCAACAGCATGTTATTTCAAAGAAGCATCAGAGGAATGCCAGACAGTGTCAGAGCAGGAACTGACAGATCTCTACAACACGGGTCTGTAGTTCAAGATACCAGACAGATGCACTTGTGATGTGTCATCAGATTCTCTTTTGCATTTACATATTGGAGATCAAAGCATTGACACGGAGGATGAAATATTGCTGGATCTGTCCTATCACAAGGATTGTTTGATCAGAGGCTACATTAAAATAAAAAAATAAAAAAAAAAAAAAAAAAAAAATCAATTTCCTTATAACGCCTCAGTACACTTTGTGGATCCAAAAATCTCTAGATGCATGCTTTGTCAACTCCCATAAGCAGTGCTGAATCCTTGTTTGCACCTTGATTGGATTTTCTCTGGGCATCATCATGGACTCACTGACTATCGAACGGTTTTGTTGTCATAATCTAAATTTGCAAAAGGTGGTAAAGCTGGTGGCTGTAAAATTATAATACAGCATCACAAGATAAGAATATCTCAATATGCTTGAGTAGATCTATGCATATTCAAGAGTTAATATTCTTTTCACCTGTACTCTATAGTAATCAAAGTGACGATTTTAGCAGAATATACTGCAAGGAAGTTTTGTAATGCTCAACACAGCCAACGCCTAGAAATGTGCTACACATTCTTCTAGAAATCCCAAGTAATTAGAGGTTGCTGTTACGTTAACACATATGGCTTAAAGTAGTCAAGCAAGGCCAACAGACGGAAACGCTGCCTGCCCTTCAGGAAACACTAATTCCTGCCTTGCACTCCAGCCAAGGTCAGTAGTGAAATATGGGTAATGGCCAGCCTCCTCTTACACCAGTTCAGCAAAGACTGTGCAGCTCTCCAGACTTTTACAGCATTTTAAACATTTTCATATTTCTTCCTCCTTGGATGCATCACAACCTCATTGAGCACAGCCCCGAGCAACCTAGTCTACATCAGCTCTTCTCTGAGCAGAGGGCTGGACCAAACATCATCCCAAAGTCCTGTCTAGCACTGGCCTGTGAGCCTATGCTTCAGAGTTCTTGTTGATTCATCCTTAAATTGATACTGTTTACTGTTGAAGTATTTGAAAAAAACTTCTAACTTAACATTTTAGATCTGTTCCAAAGCCTACTTATTTGCACATCAGCAAAAATTCAGATACAACATTTCAATTTCTCTTTTTAATTTTAATCACTATTAGCAGCTTCTCCTTCACACACACACACACACACACCCCCTCACAGCATTAGGATGTAGTGAGGATGTTACATTAGTGGGAAAGTTTTATTTTCTTTTTTTAATTGGAGAAAACACAATCTGTGATTCTTAATACTCTCCTTACACTAGTTTTATTTTCAGTAACAATGCCACCTGCTGTGCTAAATAAGAGATGTTTGAACAGTGCAGTACAGAGTCTTCTCAATACTGGCATTTGAGCAAGGCTATTGAGCAAAATTTTTATCCACAATACACAAGAATCTCAAACTGAGGCAATAACCTCCTAGTTTCTCCTTCATATTTAAACTTAGCACAATTTTTATATTATAAGTACAATTGATAGAGAGTTCTGGATGAGTTACACACATGTGCTGGGGAAAGAAGCAATTGTGGGGAAAGAAGCAACTGTGGTCGGTAGGCAAGCTGAGAACTGAAAGCCCACACTCAACAGCTCTCAGGACTCAAGGAGCAAAATTCCAACATTTCATCCGCTGCAAAGGAAAACATTTTCTCTGCAAGTAAAGAGACACAACTGAAACAGTTGCAGCACTATAGGTCAAAGAAGCATCTTCTGGCTAGCTACATTCACACTACTTGAAAGCCTTCTACACCGTGATAGGCTGCTAGCATATGGACACAAACTAAGTAGTTCAGCTTTCACTTTGAGTGCTAAGCATACGGATGAAGTTGTGTAAAGAAATTTTTATCACTCCTCCATCCCACCACCCACAGAGCTATCCAAAGGATCAATTCTCCTAGTTTATCAGTTTATTTTCTGCATGAAGTACCAAGCTCACATTAATTATTTTAAGATGTCTACACAGGGTCAAGGAAGGAGTTCAGGGAAGCACTTATATTAGAATTAATGTATTTTACTTTTTACATCACTGTACTAACATGATTTCCACAGCATAGCACAGAGTACTGCCTCCATGATTTTTCCCTTCCCTCCAACGTCTCTTCCCACCAACACACTGCATAACAGGCTTTCAGTATCCTTTCACTCTAACTTGTAGGAAGTGCAATTAGTTCTATCTGTATTCTTGGTCCCTCACCCTTATAACTCCCCCTCCCCGCCCCTCTCCCCCCCCCCGATTTCTGCCTCAGGAGAGTCACTTCATTAATAGTGCTTAGATGTAGGTGGCTTAGTGCTTACCAAGTAAAGAAATTAATGATGCTAGTGTGATCTGTATGGCTGATTAATAAAAAAACAAGCAAATCTTTATTAATGGACTCTAGTGCTAGCTAACACCAGCACCATCCCACTCTGTCAGACACAACTGAATTAAAAAGTGAAGTGACTTCGATGTCACATGTTTCATCACATTTACGGCATTAATATCCTAATTTTAAGTGGCTTCAAACTTCCATCGCATTGCTATTGCAAGGAAAAAATTAACATACACAAATGTCAGAATAGTTTTCGGTACATTATACTACTTATATTAATAACTAATACTTTAAACAGATTACTAGTGCACACTTCAAGGGAAGTTTCTTCCTGCTTCTTACCCTCTTCCCATCCTAATACATATTTCAACCCTATTACTGTGCTTTTGTGTCACACTTACTAAATCTGAAGCCTTTTTGGCTACAAACATATACAATGCTACTTGTTCAAATAACACATTCACAACTTTCTTCCCTCTGGCTTTTACACTCCTACTACTCTCTCAACTCTTCTTTATAGACATGATCATGATGATAGCACTGAAGAGACAGAAAGGCAGGAATCCTGCTGTATGAACTCTATACCACACAGAAATTATTACTGTCCTGGCAAGCTCATAATATGAAAGAAAGAAACAATATATAAGGCATAAACAGTGTGGCACACAGGCAGAGTGGCAAGCCACTTTAACCAGTACATTATAATTTGCAAAATATTATACTTTTTTGGAATACTCAGTCTGTTTGAAGGACAAGAAAAAAAAAATCACAAACTTCATTAAGATCGAGTTTCTGAGGATCTGTATCACTGTTTCTAGAATTCCTAAAAAATACCACAGAAAGTTCCTAGAAATCAGGTGAGAGTTCCTAGACTGAAAAGGTAGAATTAACGGGAAACGTTAGAGAAATAAATAGAGGGAGATACCTAAAAAAGCAGGTGTGAAATAAAAAAATGATTTTAAAAAATAGTAAATCTGCAAAACCCAAAAAAATCACAGATTAAAACCACACCAAGTGGTGGGGAAATTCTTAGAAAGCATAAGGGAAAAGCATTAGAAACCCTATACGTCATACCTAAAACAGAGGCAAAAAATATTTATAGAAAGCTCTTGAGAAATTCACATAAAGAAAATCCCAATTGGGGCATCTGAGAAAATTGGGGCTGTTCAGCCTGGAGAAGAGAAGGCTGCTTGGAGACCTCATAGCAGCCTTCCAATACCTGAAGGGGGCCTATAGGGATGCTGGGGAAGGACTCTTCATTAGGGACTGTGGTGAGAGGACAAGGAGTAATGGGTTTAAACTTAAACAGGGGAAGTTTAGATTGGATCTGAGGAAGAAATTCTTTACTGTGAGGGTGGTGAGGCCCTGGAATGGGTTGCCCAGGGAGGTTGTGAATGCTTCATCCCTGGCGGCATTCAAGGTGGGGTTGGACATAGGCTTGGATGGCATGGTTTAGTGGGAGGTGTCCCTGCCCATGGCAGGGGGGTTGGAACTGGATGATCTTGAGGTCCTTTCCAACCCTTACTATTCTATGATTCTATGATTCTATCCCCAGAATGCACATGGCGGGATTTCTCTTGAGGACTTCCAAAAAGAAGCAAACAAAACCAAAACACAAACCAAAAACAGCTTCATCTTATCACACTATTTCTGTTATCAGATCAATAAAATATGTTTTATTGAAGAGGCAAGAAATTGGTTGATCTTATAAACATTTCTCCTGTTGCTCTCATTCCACATGGGTCAACAGACAAGCATCTTCTGCTGACTTGCTGGACAGTAATTCAACAAACTTTTTGGCTTTTAAGGAGACAGAACTCGTAAGACCTCCTCTACCAAATAGATTCCATGACATTCCACAGAAATATTAAACTCAAGGACATATTAAGCTTTTACATCACAGATTAAACAAAAGCTCTATTCAAAGAAGAGACTTTTCCTCAGTATTGACTGGAGTCCAAATTCTAAAGTGACAAAAATTCAGAAAGTCAGTAGACAAAAGACCAAGCGCTTGCTCCACTGGCAATAGGCAATGTTAATGACACCATCCGAATATAAGTATAGCATTTACCTAAAAGTGTAGCAGGGTCATGTAATATGATGTTTAGAAAACGTGAGAATATTTGAGACTACATCCAAATATTTAATATCAGTTTTAATCCAGATGGCAAGCAACACAGAAAATTATAATAAAATCCCTAAACTGATGCTAAGGTTACAGGCATACTTACATGAGTGCCAGCTGTTCAGCTATTGCAGTTTTATGCTTCTTTGAAACTCTTGTCCCTATGAAGCACATGGACCACATGCTTTTTATTGCTGACTAGGTGCTGCAAAATTCTGTGAAGTTGTTTAATGTGCCATAATTTAAAAACATACAGCCATAAACACAAAGAACACATGCATTTTGAGTCCAAGAGCAGTGAAGTGACAAATATCATTACTGATTTCATTCATTATGTTTTCTATTCTTTTCTGTTGCTAGTTCCATGTGTACTAAATCCAGCCATTAATCAGACCTGTGAACAACAGCTACACAAAAAACTGAAAGAAATAATCAAGTGTTTGTGAACCCCACCTGGGAAATACCCAAGTTTAAGTCCCTAATCTGAAGTAGGCAAGTCAGACTTACATATGAGATACCTGAGTGGAATGACAGAATATTCAACATAAAGAGCAATTAAGTAAAGATCTCCATCTTCCTGTCTTCAGCTACTGTTTTTGAACAGTATTTAACTTTGCCACTATCAGTGACTTTCAAAAGCAACACACTATTATTATTTCACAAAAAAAGATGCAACTCAACACATTTAATATGTTAGACAGCAGTAATGAAAGGATCCTGTCCTGTCCCAGAATTATTTATACTATCTAATTGTTGATATCTAATTAAGCACTCTTGAGATTACATTTAGTTTTTAACACTTCCACGCCTGACAAGTACTCAGGAGTATGGTCTTTATTAAATCTACATGACAAATTTTAGGCTTACAAATCTTCAAGGTTTTCTCTTTAACTGTTCTGTTGATTTTTTGTTTTGTTTTGTTGTTTGGGTTTTTTTTTTTTTTTTTTTTTTTTTTAATATATTAACACTCAACTGTGGGGTTCACCCACAACTTTAAAGAGGCCACATTCTAACCCATTAGAAAATTAAATGTTATCAATTCCACAAGATCAATGATTGTGTAAGCTTTAGTCCTATTGCAACCTTGCAATCTGTACCATTATTTCACAGCAACGGCTTACCTTGTGTTCATTCATGGGAAGAATAATTCCAAGATAAATTTTGTCATTTATCTTTTAGCTTTTTATTTAGCATGCTTTTAAGAGACTTATGTGTTAATATAACCTATGAAATGACTTGCCAGACAAGAACAAACTTCTTAATGTTTTTAGTAGTAGTAGTTTTCCTTTTTAATCAAATAAGGTGATTGTTCAATTAGGAAAAAAGCAGAAGCATTTGGAAGCCAAAACTTGGCAGGAGAACCTAACCTTACATAGGCAGTACACTGCTGATGCTTCCCAAGACTCTTTCCCCTCTTAAAAAAGGCAATGTGATGGCATAAAAGTAATGCAACTGAAATTAATCTTTCTCTGCTGGTATAGAGCTACAGCTATCCAAGCGCAAAGTCTATTTTCACAGAATTCAGGGGAGTGAGGCACTATTTATTTTATTTCTGGTTTACCCTAAATATATTTGGACTTGTCTTTTCTTTGTGTGGGGTGGATGTTTATTGGTAGTTTCTGCTTAATTTCGTAGATTCAGACTATTTTAACTGAAAATTTGCCATCTTCTTCTAAACAAACCCCTTCCAATGTTAAGTAAGGAGGAGTAAAACTAAGTCATGACTATAAAGTGAATTAAACAACACAAGTTGAATTAGTTTATTATAAATAACATTACCAATGGAGACATGAGAAAACTAAATACTTCTTATTCTGCCAGGTGATGTTTAGAAGCATGTATCAAGTTAGTAACGTAAACATGGGTAATGGCTTATCAGTCTGAACACATCCTTTTCTGTATCTCAGAAAAAGAGCCAGTGTGAAAAAATAATAATGGTGCTGGTGACAAACAGAACATCAAATAACCCAGGTGACTGCAAGAATGGAGCACTGTTCTACTAACTCATCTGTTCTTTCACCAGAAGGAACTTTATTCATTTAATTTCAAAATATTTGACAGAAACTTGTTACAATGCTCTTTTTTTGTAGGAACCGAAAGTCATCCTTCCTCATTTTAAAATGCATTCTTACAGCTTCAGTGAGAAAACAGTATAATTATTTTACAGACATTCAAAATGCATTTGGTAGGAATGGCGCTTTCTGAGAGACACTTTAGTTTACAGACTCTCATGAGCTGACACACTAGCTTGCATCATCTTGTTAAGAAGCATATGTAAGTAGCACCTTATCTGCAATCAGTGTATTTCAAGGTCTAACTCTTTGCCTTACCTTTTATTTATTTCAGAACACACATGTCCCTAGGGAAGAGGCTTTGCCAGACAAAAGTAATTGCTTAATTTTGTCTGAGGCACTGCAATCAGTGAATGAAGTGAAAATGGCACAGGTAACATCACATTTTAGCAAATACTATAATCTTATTCTTACTGAAATAATCCTTTCAAAAACTGCTAAAATAATTTTTGATACAAGTATTACTGCACAAGCTACAGCTTGGAACATACCAAAAAAAAAGTGCCATTAATTAATACCATCATTATCATGGAAGCATGTACAGAAACAGACAAAATACTGTTCTGTAGTGACTGCATTATGCACTTTAGAATCACAGAATACTAATTATGCAAGAGGTCTACCAATACCTAATTATAATAGAGATAGTAGGAAAGTGATGAAGCTTAATGTTTCAGTAGATACAAAACATTCACAGTCCCTATGGATAGCTATTAGTGCTATGGAGTTGTAGTCATGTTTTTGAACCATTTGGCTTGTAGGTAAACATTGCTCTTGCAATTACAGAGGAAAAGGCTTCCTGCGTGCTGTACTGAGGAAAGGACAAGCAGCTTTCAGCAGACACATCAGCATGCCATCTCTGGTGCGGAAAGAGATAAAGTCTCCCATTCCAGCTCTTTATTACGTAGATGTGTAGTCCTTGCTTTTATTATTTTTGAAGATCAATAAACTTTTGTTTCAAATTAAGAAATGTATTTGCATTAGAAAGATGTTCATGTGTATGTATTTGCAAAATCATCTCTAACATGACAATCTGACAAAGACTTATAGTAAGCTTATTACATATATAAGGTTTTATATATATCTGTATGTAAAACATTCTGAGTCAAACTCTGTTCCTTGGATAACTTAATTTCTGGCAACTTCAATGGGAATTGTACGTGTATGCACAGTTGCTTATAGATTTCATGTTTGGAAAGAAGCCACAGTTTACTCTCAGTGCTCAGCTCCTCAAGCTCACCATCACTTAAAATGATTCTTTCTGAGACACTGGGGAAGTTATACAGCTTTAGCACAGCATTGCAGGCAGTTTCATACTGTGAATTTTGTATTCTAATTTAGATTCTGAAAAATTCTACAGCCCCCTTTAATTTCAAAATGGTTCTAAGACGTGGTTCTGCACAGACCGGCTATACCAGTCATAACTCAGTGAGTTATCGCACAGCACAGTAGGTCTTACACATAAAAATCTGTTATAAACATTTTCTGCTGTGCATGAGCTTGGTTTTATGACCTAGAAACTATTTCTAGATATATATTACAAATAATATTTATTTTTAATATTACTGATATTAAAACTCCTACCTATTGGATTCTTCCTCCCCCCCCCCCCCCCCCCCCCCCTCCCCCCCCCTATAATTTTGGGGTTTTTTTTAGGATTTTTTTCCCCCATATAAAATTCTAAAAATTCCTCTCTGAGATGCCTGTTCCTACTGGCCATCATTTTAATGATGTATATTAGTATCCCGTCTTGAAAGAAGGGTCTTTAATGATATATTGCAGTTTAATAGGTTCTCACAGCACACTGATGACATGTTGCAACTATACATCATCTGCGAAGCAGTCAGCAAGATGAGGAGTTCAGGGGATACACATGACCAGAGCACAACCATAAAGAAAAATGAAACAGAACCGCAAAGCCAGTTCTGGTGCTTCTGTCTGTCTGTGGCTGAATGTATCTCCAGAGCCAGAGATTTGAACATCACATGAATTCTGGTACAGGCCTAAGTGGCAGACCTTTGAAGATGAGAACCCAACAATCAAAATATTTCCCTCTGAATAGCAGTAGTAATTTAATTCTCTTCTGCTCTCATTATGGAAACAAATTCCACTCACTAGCACACACACATATTTTCAAGTGTAAAATCTCTGATGATAAAGTGCTCAAATTATGTGCAAGAAGGTAATTTGAGAGCTGTAAGTCATTTTATCTTACAACATAAGCCAGAACAAGCAGGGAAATTAGCATGCTGCAGATTGAAAACAAAAAATGGACTTCTTTCATACAACATGAGAAGCCATAAACTGCTGCAGAGATCCAAGATATATTGCTTGCAGAAGGAATTAGAGTAATTCTATAGAATATGAAAGGTTTTAACTGATTGTTTCATTATTAGTAAGCCTATGCAAATTTCTGCAATATAACAGCAAAAATGAAAAGTGATGATTATTTCTTGAAGAACCAAGAAAGGTGAAAAATGTACTACTTTTATACAAATGTGCATTTATATACACATAAACCTGGACATGCTATATATAAACCACATTTAATCATGCAGAAATTTATAAAAGCAGACAACATTCTTCCATCCAAAGTGACAGAGTCTTGCTATAAACCCTAAGGTTTAACATTAGAGGTTTTTTTTTTAATCAATTGGAAATATTCCTAGTAACAGTACAAGCCTTTGGCCATGATGACCATTTCAAAAGAGAGGCAAATACTTAACTTCCTTTCAAACACAGGAGTCAAAACCACATCCTTTCACAGAAATATTAAAAAAAAAAAAAAAAAAAAAAAGGCATTATTTAGACATCCTTTGGAAATAATTCAAATACTTTGCTTTTTGATTAAGAGCTATTAGTTTATAGTGTTATAAAACCTGGTACAGCAAAAGACCTTGTGGCTGCTACTACAGGTAGGTGTTTAAGCCTGTCTACCTTAAACATTGATAACACAGACTTTGCTTTTGCAAGTGACTTTCTAATGAATCAAATGTAAATGATGGTGAATAACCACATACTGCTCCCAGACTGAAACTCAATTTTCGGAGTGATTAAAATTTTCAGGTTATATTGTCTATATTAATAATTTCTTTAGCGCTACAATTCTTGGAGATTATCCTACTTACAATCTAATCACAAGAGGCTATTTAGCAATTTTATATATATATATATATATATGTATATGCACACACACACTTATATTGTGTCCTTACAATATCATTTATTCAACTTCTGGTCACAGTTTTTTCCCCATTAAAAGTTATTTGAAGCTGCCCATTTTTAAAAATCTTTATATCTGATGAAAGTCCCTTGACAAATATTGCCAAAATGGCATCAACTACTCCAAGTCTGAGCTTCTGCAAGCATATACAACCAAAACCACAGTTTGGAAATGTTTGGCAGTGAATTTACGCAATTAAAAATCCAAAGTTATTTATGATAATCCAGGATGTCTCCACAAGAGTTAGAGCCACAAATCTGAATCAAGATATATGCCCCCTGCCTGCCCCATGTCCAGCCAAGCATCCTAAATACTCAAATACAATGAGTACTTTACTATGTGCTGTTTAAGCATGTAAGTGCATCATAACTATATCAACAAACTCGCTACCATACTTATAAAACTCAAATTATGAACCCAATAAATTATGGGTGAAGCACTTTACAAGCTACTTTTACTGCTTTACATCTCTGCGGTCTTCCAAATTACTAATTCTCTTTGCTTTACTATTTCTGTATCATGACAGAACAGGAAATAAATTACGGAAAAATGGGGTTGCAGCATGAATTCTGCAGTGTAACCATTTGCTTTGGCCTGTCCTCTTGCCTTTTGCTTGGACAGCATGAAAGAGATGAAGATAATGGAATGTGGTTTGGGTTTTTTTGAATTTTTTCCTGCAAACATATTTTGAACTCTATTACACTTTTCTGCATTATGACATAGCTGCTATTAATGTTTTAATCTAGTAACCCATGTAAACTTTGAAACCAAAACCTGACATATGATATAAAAATATCTAATAACTATAATTATTTCTAACAAGAAATAACCAAGCATCATTTTTAGCTTTTTGGGGCCAGAAGCAGTGCCGGAAATCAACAAATCTGCAAGACAGTTCAAATTGACCCAATTCTGCAATGTCAGAGCAAAATCTTCTCCCAAGCCATTCTTACTACTACTGATAATGATCCTATAATGTGATTTTTAATGCACAAGTGGCATAATGAAATATTGTGTTGACATGATTCCACTTACGCAGATTCAGTTTCAGAAGAAAATTTCAAGGACTTAAAAGTGGTCTCTTTTTCAAAGGAAATCATTGTTCACGAATCTCTATGAACTTACAGACCTGCAAGTACCTTAGCCAGATATTTAGATACCTTTCTTCAATAACAAGAAATAATTGTAGCTTTATCATGTCAATACTTTCTACCATCTTCATAAGCTTGCACTACATGAATCATTACGATGAAAATTTGAGATATCATTTCAAATTAAAAACTAATTATCAGTGAAGATCAACATCTACCTACTAGAATATTTCTTTTTGTGCTCATTTCCTGAAAGTATTTGGTTTTGGAACAGCAAAAGTACAAGATATTGCCTTTTATGTAGGAGACTGTTTTCTTCTAGTTAATTTTTCCTTTGTGTCTCTTTATTGTTCTACTAAAAGGGTAACTCTACTTATAAGCTGTTTTATTCTCACTTCTGTAACTTAAAATGTATATACTTTACAGTACATAAGCTAATCTTAATACATCTGTTCGTTAAAGATAAAGCTAAATAATGAAAAAACACTACATCAAAGGCAGTGTTAGCCATTTCATCTTGTAATTTCATTTAGTTTAGATTTGTTTCATCATTCAGAACATCTGCTGAAGATTCTGGTATTTTAAAAATAAACATTAAGGACCAGTGCCAGGACAGATTCCATGCAGCGTATCCATGACACACTAAAATTAGTTGTGCTATCCTATGGTGTACATGACCAGAACTAATCTACATTGACAGGGCTGAACAGCTGATTAATGCAATCCACATTGCAAGTCACATAAATGGATGGACATGTTTACTTTTAATAATTTTACTGAACTGAGGATACTAAATCCTCTCAAAATTCAAAAGCTGTATCAGCTGAACCTAAATATTGACACTTGCAATTAATAACACAAAGTTGACAACTTTGTGAACTGCAGTTCATCAGGCTTCTTCTGCAGTACAAGACATTATACCTCATGTTTATTTCATAGATGTGCAAATGGTCACAAGAGGTGGTCCTGATATTTTTTGAAGATTTCAAAGGAGTATTTAATAGCAGTTACCAACGGCTGCGTCTTCATACATTAAAATTAGAATGTTTCTGCTCTAAGGTTAGTGCAGCCAGACAGTTTAAATGCATCTCCTGTCGCAGCTGCATTTCCTAATGGCTGAACAGGAGCAAGTAATTCTGATTTAAGAGGTTTTGGGTTTTTTTCTTTCCTCTCCCTATCTAAATAACATGAACAAAAAGTCTTCCTTATCTGACCTACATGAGAGGTGGGTGCAAACTATTTAGTATCTTATTTATTAATACATTATCATACCATTATTGAGCAACAGTATTTCCCTTAACAAAGCAGCTCCATTCACAATCTAGATTTGGATGTCACCAGTACTTGAAAGGAAATTGTGTTATCAAAAACTAGAAAACAAGATCTCTCAAAAGATGAATGTATTCGAGGTTAGAATAAGTTCCACAGACAGATTTTTACCTTTAATTCAGTGAATTTTCCCCCCACTGTTGCTAACTTCCTAATAAAATCCGAAGTTGTCTATTTATGTGTCAATATTACTCCTCTCACCTCAAAATAGTGATAATTTATTTTTGTATAGCTGTAATTTATAGTTTCTCATACAGTAATTGGAAACACAATTTTCAAGGTCCTAAAGAAAGAATTCTCTGAAATGACCAAAAGTTTCTAAACATACACAAGTAAATTTGCTTTCTAAAGTTATCTTACTTTGGAGCACTACTTGAACCTTGATGTACATCTTAATGTATTCTCATGAATGTAAATTAAAATATAACAAATACAAACTAAGTATAAATCCAGAAATATGTCTTTTCAATTCAGCAAGTTATGTTTTTCACTGGTTATTTTCTCTCCACATAAACCCTTCATACCTTATATTTCTAACTTTATGCACCATAGTATCGCGTAAGACTTCATAAGCAGGAAACTAAACTTGTCATTACCAGAAGACCTACAGCTTTGCTACTCCTAACAATGGAAAAAACCCAAAATCTGTCTTTGGACCATTGTGACAGAGAAGTTCTGTCCATAAAATCAAAATCTAAAACTCTCCATTCTTTCAGGACTGGACCTGCTGTACAAACACATTCTTCTGAAGGAACCAAGCATTAAACCCAGTACTTTGACAGCAAAATTGAAAGCACTATTTAGCATTATTTTAAAAAAGAAAAATTATACATAATATTCCAGGAAACTATCTCTTTTATATAAAAAAAGGATAATTTCCAAAAGATAATAATCAAATGTAACAGAAAAACACCTTATAAATCCCGAATAAGAATTTGACAGCACCCCAAAAACGCTGTTATGTGTACAGTACTTCATTTACATGTTGCATGGTATTATTCCTGGAGAAGTCCACCTTCAAACACAATTCAAGTTCTTTGTATCTCAAAAAATGCAGAGAGGTAAATTAACAGAGACACATCTGCCTTACCTGAACCAAGGGGCGGGACACAGCAGCTTCAGCTTATAGTCACAGTAACTCTGCCACATGGCTTTTGAACAAGAACTGGCATCCATCCAGCTGGCTTGCAGCAAAGACAACTGTCGGCACGTCTGTAGACAACCCTAAGGACTAGAGGAAAGTGGGGAAAAAAAAGTCAAATCAGGCTGTTAAGGCTATCCAGCAGCCTTTGATCTAAGATGCTGTAATTTTGAGGGGAGGTTTGGGGAAGGAGGTCCAAATTTTCAGCTTGAATACAACACAAAGGTAAGATTTTTATAGGATTACTTAAAACACTGAAGTAAGCTTAGCAGCCACAAAGTAAACACAGAACTACCAATAATAATAAAAAAAATTGCAACAAGTTTCATGACAATATTCATGGAAAACTGAAAATTTATGGAAACTAGTTAAACCAGATGAGACTGCAGAACTGACCTTAACAGAAGGATCTCAATGAACATAAGAAATCAGTTTGTATAAAGAAGGGCTCAGAAGAGCCTTACAGGCAGCAATAGTGGAAGAAATAGAGACAGTAGTAAGCAGTAGCATAGCTGAAAAAGAAACAGAAAACTCTCAAAAGTTCATCCAAAAATAATGTGATTTTTGTGCAAAAGCAAAAATTGTGATTAAACTTACAGGTTGAAGGAACCAAAGGTACAAACGGATTTATAAAGTGTTTTTAAAGGAGTTGTATATGCACCATCCATGAATACTTTAAGAAGACGCCAAAATCATATTATGACCATATAAAGCTGTTTCTGGTGTGAGTCTTTATTTTCCCAATAGAACTATTCACAGACCTTGTGAAAAATCTCATTGTGGAGATTTTTATATAAAGAGCAGAACCAGTGCTGATTTTACCAAACACATTAATATCTAAGGAAAGGAAATGAGAAAAATCAGAAAAAAAACCTCAAAAATAAAGGTCCGGGGTCACAGCATTTTAAAGATGCTGCAATTATCTTTTGTTTATCATCTATTGAACTTGGAATTGCGGCTAGCGAAATATGATGTAAGGCATTCTACACTGTTTTGAAAACAGGTACTACCGCCTGCAACACACACTAACAGAACTTAACTTGTTAACTCATCTCTTTTTCTCTTTATGAATCATTCTGCACTCCAGAAACTTCACGGGAATTTTAAGCTCTTTAATTATCTTGATGAAAAAGCCAGCATGAATTGGCCAAATGAGCTTTCAGACTTGTCAAGAAATTTCAGTTATTCCACTTTTTCTTCTTTTCAGGTCTCTGGCTGTTTCAGAAAACCAGATTTCCTGAAACGTTCAGCTCATAAGTAAATAGCTATTTATTTCCCTTTCCAGAAGATTTGGCCATTGGTGAATTAAATTTTTCTAATTAACATATTATTTTTTTTCTGATTAGTATCTATTTTTTGAGTGCTGTGAAACAGTCAAATAATCAGGAGCAGCAATAAAATAACAGCAACCCTGACTATGATTCTCTTCTATGGAGGAACTTCTTTGTACCACTACCATGTGGTAATCATATTTTCCCCTCCCCTATTCTGCATTAGAATTAGTAACACAGAAAGGATTTCTGTCAGGCAAAGCAATACAAACAGACAAGCACTTTAAGTTTTGTATGTACAGTTTTACAGCTCAGCTGATTTAGACTTAGCTATAGAAAATTAGCAAAGATTTGCTATGTTTCTGGAATTGAGTAAAAAGAAGAATCCTCTCTTATGCACAGTATATCACAACTGTCATTATTACTGGAGAAGTGGAGCTATTGCTTATCACTTCCTACGCACATAAAATTATCAGCCCTAGCTCTAATGAGAGACTGTTCTTTATCAGCCAAGTATTATTCTTCCATTGATGAATAAAATCTTTTTTGCCTTGTAAAAGTAAAACCAAAACATTTTATGAAATCCATAAACCATATCTTATTTAAAAGCCGTTTCACAAACAAAATCCCCCACATAAACAGATTTTAAAACCAACTAAAAGAAACACCATTTTGTTAAAATGAATTTTGTTTACAGAATTTGTTTTTAAAAGTGCTTCAGCATTTAAATAGAGAATCAAGTGAGCCATAGACATTTGAAAACAACTGCATAGCTGCCTGTTTTTCAAGGTGTAAATTCAATTTTAGTTGACATTAACTACAGTTTGATAAAACCTGCTGCAAACTGACCTCACCCCAAGAACAGCCTTCAGACATGAAGTCATTTATGAATGAGTGCCCATATTACAGCAAAAAACAGGAAGAATCACAAAGAAAACCGGTTGTTATCTTGCTTGCCTAATTTGTTCCTACACTAGTAAGCTAAAGGAGTGTTCTCATCAATTTGTATACAACAATATGTATATATTTGTTTACAATTGTAAATTTGTATACAACACTAGCTATGAACCAAATTCTGAGATGGTGCAATCGCACCCAAGAACATAGCTGTGAGCTGAAAACCTGAAAAGCACATGATGAAAAGACAGTTTGATTTCCCTAAAAGCTGATACAGATTTGTTGTGGAGAAACAAGTTTATTTTCCTAAATAGAGAAAGAAACATTTAATCCCACATTTCCTCCCATTACCTTTGGGAAAACCCAAACGGACAACTGAGTTGACTATTCACAGCAGACCAGTGTTAAATTAAAAATACACTCTACAGTTACAAAAAAAAAGGTGTTTATGGTCTACCAGGTTATCTTTGATTTATACCACTGTGACTACATTCCAGCCTTAACAAATCATTTCCACCTACACACACCACCAAGCATATTTTCCCACAGGGAACAGCACTTTCAGACTTAAATGCTTGACCTCTAAACCTGACAGACAGTATATATGCTGCACATTGTTATCCTACAAGAAAAAACAAGCATTTCTTTGCTCCTCTTCTACCATATGCTTAAAGAAAATTAAAATGTACTACAATACCTACTTTCACAAGCAAAATTCCTGCTGCAGCTCCCCTTCCCATTTAACCAATATTAGGATTGGCAGGCACTTCCTGCACAGGTGCCTCCAACCAGGACAAGAAAAGCCAAACCAGGTGCCTGGGGTTATGGCTATACACCCTTCCGCTCATTAGGGTGAAGCTAATCAGAGGGAAAAACAGCAGGACTTAGATTGATATATATGCAGTCACCATGCAAAATGTGTCAACTAATTGCAAATGTATCTGAGAAGGCTTGTTTAGGTACAACTATTTTCTGATATTTAACTGCTTTAAAGTAACTTTTATTGCATTTATTTCTTTTCCTAATGTAATAAAAGACACAGCTGTCAAAATAAGAACAGCACATCCTCCACATTTCTGGAGAATTTCAAAATTGTTCAACACTGGCACAGGCTTTCTGCTCATCTGAATTGGTATTATCTGAAGAAAGGTGACTGTAGTGGTTTAAGCTTCTCAGCCACACAGTTTTGCTCACTCACTCACTTCCCCCTCTTTCTTCCCTCCTCTCCTGGAGGGATGGGAAGGAGAATCGAAAGAATGCAACTCCCACAGGTTGAGATAAGAACAGTCCAGCAACTAAGGTGTAACACAAACCACCACTGCTACCACCAATAATAATAATGACAAGAGAAAAATACAAGGGAAGAGCTTTTCTTCCCCCCCACTCTAAGGGGGGGGGGGGAGGAATGGGAAGAAGAATCGAAAGAACGCAACTCCCACGGGTCGAGACAAGAATAGCCCAGCAATCAAGGTACAACACAAACCACTGCCACCACCACCAATAATAATAACAACGAGAGAAATACAAGGGAAGAGGATAGAACTGCTCACCACCCGACGACAGAGCTGTGAACTAAAACAAAAACTCTTCCGGGTTCCGGCCCCCAGTTGTTTGTTTTTTTTTTACATCCTGGACATGACGTGCTGTGGCATGGAATAACCTCTTTGGTCAGTTTGGATCAGGTGTCCTGTCTCTGCTTCCCCCCGGCTTCCCCCCCTCCCTGGCAGAGCATGAGACTCAGAAGGTCCTTGGTCAGACCAAAACATTCTAAGCCGTAACTATAAACATCAGTGTTATCAGCGCTGTTCCCAGACCGAAAGTCGAAAACACAGCACTGCACCAGCTACTATGAAGGAGAAAAAATTGACTGCTGCTGCTGAACCCATGACACTGACATCCAGAGCTATGCTGAGTCCCATCCACCATGGATTTAGTGCTCTGCTGCCTAGGTTTTGTTGGTCATGTTTAGTGTGAGAAAAGCACTTGGTTTTAAACTGAAACATAAATCTGCAGGTAAAAG
Source organism: Amazona ochrocephala (assembly GCA_039720435.1). Taxonomy (NCBI): domain Eukaryota; kingdom Metazoa; phylum Chordata; class Aves; order Psittaciformes; family Psittacidae; genus Amazona; species Amazona ochrocephala. Next base: position 16,971,562 of record CM077883.1, read on the forward strand.
TTTGACTCTGGAATGGAGAAAAGACAATTTAATTTACAAAACAGTTTCAAGGCAGAAGGGGGCAGGTATCGAAATCTGTCTTATTGTATATACTCGATGACAAAACAACAGCTAATGAACTACAATGATAAGCCTATGATAGCACAGAGTTTTACATGTCCATTTCTGAAGAATAAAAGCCTTAGGAACCTTAATCCCTGAATGTCATACACGATTCTTGTGCAATAAATATAAATCAATATTCTTATTATACCAAGAAAAAGAACCTGTTGGAATTAAACCAGTTCTATCTATACTACTTTGTTGACACATTTTTATATATTATTATAGTATTAATAATGTAATAATATTACATATTATCATATCTCATTGCCCGTAATGGTATGCAGTGCAGCCCTATGATATAGTACCCTTGGTATAGTTTTAGAGCATTTAGCTGGTGTTTTTAAGGTACTCAAGCCTGATTCTCTCCAATGACAGTCAGCAGGAAAAGATAAAATCCCCAAAGCTCCACATCAGCCATGGCTGAAAGCGGGAAGTGATGAAAACCAGTATTAAGTCACAAGAAACACTGAGGCAGAAAGGTCCCAAGGTCCCCATACTATAACACAAACTTTAATATTCCCAGCCAGGCTGTCTTTCAAAGCACACCTGAAGGCCTCACATCCTTCTAACCCGCTTTTAACCACAAAAGCCTTTTCTTGCATTTCACTTGTACTGATTTTTGAAGAGCTATGGCAGAAAATGGACAACAGCTGAGACCATATAGAACAGAACCAAACTTCTCCCACCTGACTTTGTGAACAGGATGCATTTCTTCTCAGAGAAATTAAGACATTACCACAGATTTGGCCCAGGAAAGCTGTGTATATGGCGCTGGCCTCTGTGAGGAGAAGCTGGGTCTGCCTGCTACCAGGCACAGCCAGTTCCACCCGGCTTCACAGCAGCCCCACCACACGCAGCCGCAGCCTGGCCCATCAGTGGAGTTGACGTCTCTGGTAAAACATACTTGAGGAAGTGCAAATGGCTGCCTAGCAGTGAGAAGTGAGGAAAGAAATGTGAAAGCCAGCCCTGGGAGCATAAAACCGGGGGGTGAAGGAGTAGAGAAGGAGCTCTCAGCATGTAGACATGCTTCAGGAGGCTCTGGGATGCCAGCACCAGTGTCAGCCAGTCTGCCTCAGCCCTGCTTAAGGAGAAGTCGAGGAACACAAGGCCTCCTGCTGCTTCAGCGATTACGTTATTCCCAGAATTGTATTTTTCCCCCTTCTATTTCCTTAACACCAGCCAAAAATTTTGCAAAACAGAATGAAAAGGAAGGCATTTTGCATTTAAATTTAAAAATCATAGCTTTAAATATTTGCAGAGAAATATTTCATGCTTTTAAGTATGACTCACTTAAATTTCATGCACATGTTCACTATACATCTAAGATACTATTCTTACTCTGGTCTTGAATTCAGTCTGAATATTTCACAGAAAAATTTGGTCTTGGAGCACAGTATGAGTACCTTGGTAATAGTACTGCCCTATTCCCATTTGCTACGCTTCCTGAATGGAAGATATGACAGCCTAGAAGATGGAAAAAAGTATGCTTTGAAACCTGAGAAAGTCTTTGGTTTAGACGCAGATTTTGACAGAAGGTTCAAAGTACATCTCATTTTGCGGGAGTAGTTTGTTTGATAAGAATTTCTGTCAGTCACAGACCAAGTGTCGTGGTTTAAGCCCAGCTAAACCCAGTGGTAACTCAGAACTGCACAGCCACTTGCTGACTCCCGCCCCCCCTTCTTCCTTCCCCAGCTCCCAGAGGGATGGGGAAGAGAATGGAAAGAATGTAACTCCCATGGGTTGAGATAAGAACAGTCCAGTAACTGAGGTATAACACAAACCACTGCTGCTACCACCAGTAATAATAATGATAAGGGAAATAACAAGGGAAGAGAATACAACCTCTCACCACCCACCGACCAACACCCAGCCTGACACAGCAGTGATCTAGCCCTTTCAGGTAACTGCCTCCAGTTTATATACTGGGCATGACGTGCTGTGGTATGGAATACCTCTTTGGTCAGTTTGGATCAGGTGTCCTGTCTCTGCTTCCTCCCGGCTTCCCTTCCTCCCTGGCAGATCATGAGACTCAGAAAGCCCTTGGTCAGAGTAAACATTACTGAGCAGCAACTAAAAACATCGGTGTTATGAGCGCTGTTCCCAGGTCAGAAGTCAAAAACACAGCACTGCACCAGCTACTAAGAAGGAGAAAAATGACTGCTACTGCTGAACCCAGGACAGCATGTCATAGAAGAAAACAGTTTCTCTCATCCTCCCTATCTTACATCTTCATTCTCTTTTCATCACATGGCAAGGTATGTTTGCTTTATGGCTGGGATACTCAATGAACTGCAATGACATCAAGTTCATGTAAGAGCAAATGTCTGTCAGAAATTAGCTTACATATATCCTTAATAGCTGAGCTAATGTGTTCTGTGTGATTGTGGCAAAGTTGTTCAGCCAGTTGAGTCTGTCACTCTGCTCCTAATCCTTCCTGACATTATGCCTAGAAATTTAATGAGACAATACCCAATTTAACTAATGACAGCTCTGCTGCTTGCTCTCTCTTGCTGCAAAGAGAGTTGTCTTTTTCTGAATCACTTTTACTTAAAATGTCATGTGTTTAAGCTACTGTGACCAGTCATATTTTCTCCACTAAGCACTGGGGAATGTACAGGAGTGTGCTCCTGCACATGCTGTGAATTTAAGAAGTTAACTAAATGGGGGTACGAGGTACAGAAACAAAAAGATTTCTTTTTCTGAGAAAGAAAAAGTTGGTTTTGGTTTTTGTGGTTGTTTGGGTTGTTTTGTTTGTTGGTTTGTTTTTTTTTTATTTATTTATTTATTTTTTATTTTTTTCATTAAAAACACTTTAATAACACTCACTTAAGAAAAAAATAAAAAGCCTCAGCATGAACTGCAAGTCTCCAGGCTATTAGTCCCTGTGTTTTGGAGTGTTGGAGTTTATGACAAAGCCATCCAGACTGTAAGTCATGCTTGGTTTTAAAGCAGCTTTAGATTTTTCTGGCTTATGGTGACACTGCTGCAGACAGCCTGCTGCTGTTCTTTCTCAGCTGTCCCCTGGCCACATTGCAGTTCTAAGATCCACAGTAACAACCTCTTTGTTTTACTCTCAAAAGCTTTTATCCAACTACATTAAGCAGCCACATATTTCATGAATGTAGAACTAATGGAAACAGAATTTATGACTTCCCTTGGAAACTTTTCTGCTGTTTGTATGTAGTTAATTAAACCTCAGGAGGCTGTTTTCAGTGTTAATTCATACTTGAATTCATGTACAGCTTCACAGGTAGCTTGACTTGATCAAGCACTCACTTGAAAAGTTTTCACTGTTTCTGGTTTTGGGGCGCTTTACTGTTTGCCCCCCTACCTCTCTTTTTTTTTTTTTGTAGGATCAGATTTAACTATAATTACTATTCCTTTTGCTTCTTCAGAAGTCTGTGGCTAGGAAGGATATAGTGAGACCCCAGTAAACCAGACCTATGGTGGGTCCAGTTTGCCCTGCTGTCAGCATGCCCTCCTCCTCCACAGCTCCTGCACAAACCTGGTTCTACATACAGTGCCTGGGAGACAGAGGCACTGCCCACAATATACCCAGCGTGATTACAAGCCTCCCATTCACTCAGCTTTCCAATTCAGCTATTTGCAATAAAAGTTCTTTAAAATATTACAAGACCTGTAGTATAAAATGTTGATGTTTAACCTGTCAGGGTCTGTCCATTAGTGTTGTCCCCAGCCCTTATTCTCCAGCAGTTATTCACAGCATTCATCAGGCCCTTCTCAGGGGAGGTCCATTTGCCATGTTCAGGGGTGGTCTACTTTTCTGTTTCAGTACGTCAGATATGAAAAGCTGCACCAGAAACACAGGATACAGCCTTTGCGAGCAGAAGTTACAAAATTCACCCCTATCACCACGTATCTCTACTTAAACCTAAGTGGTCTATGGCGCATCAGAATCATGGGAGCATACTGTTAATAAAAAATGAGAAATAAAAAGATACTAGTTTAATGTATGCAGGCCTTTGATGAGAGCTTGAGTGAAATAATCTCAGGAAGGAATGAAAAATTGATGTAGATACTTATCTATTTTCCAAAAATGAGAAATAAGCATTTATACAATCTCCAACTGCTAAGAAATCTCTTAGGAATAGATATATAGACATGTGAGAATACATGGTCTTCAGGATTTCAACTTTTATTCTTTTCTGATAATTATACTAGGAGTTATGTAAATGACCACTAGTATTTTTCAGCTATTTCAATTCTTCTGTTTAAACCACAAATCTTTATGGACAACAAGAAACAGTAAAAAGGATCAAATATAAGTCTAATAAAAGCTATACCTACAGCTATTTTAACTAGCTTAATGAAAATACAGATTTTTACAAATACACCCATTTTCCATTTACCAGTGTGTGGAGAGCTATTTGGCTGTGAACGGGCATGTGAGCAATCCAGACAATTGCTTGACAATTGTAAGGTAGTGAACCGCAGGCATTGAGGCCTCGCCTGAGGGTTACTAAAGTTCGTGTACGTGCAGAAGCCTTGGGAAAAGTTAGCACGGAAAACTACTGAGAGAGATACGCAGAGAAGGAATGTTAACTGTAACCTTGAAACATATGCTGTAATAGTTAACCAATCAGTAAACTGTTGCTAGCACTCGGCTAAGTGAAGTTAACCAATCAAGTGTTATCGAATGTTCTACTGTTCTGAAACTTTCCTATAAAAGGCATGATTGCGCACATTAAATTGTTCAGCGTGGATCACATTGATCTGTGTTTCGTTGTTCCTAAACCCCCGCGAAGCCAGTGCACTCAGGGGCTGTTAAAGGTATTTGAGTTTCAGTCTCCAAAGCACTTACCTAACCACATACAAAACCACAGATCTACTAGTTTCTAGTTTAAGTAGTTTCACTCAAATCATTAGATATACCTCCCATCCCAGCTGTGGTGCAGCACAGAGATATCAAAACTACCACAAATTAACCCATTGGTAACTGGAAACAAACCAGCAGTGACAGCACAGCACTCAACACAGGTTAATTTTCTTTTCTGAGGAAACTGCAGTCATGGACATAGCCTTGGGTGGCATGGTTTAGTGGGAGGTGTCCCTGCCCATGGCAGGGGGGTTGGAACTCGATGATCTTGAGGTCCTTTCCAACCCTAACTATTCTATGATTCTATGATTTAGTCATCTCTCTATGGAGTAACAATATCTGTAGAGTGGCGGCACCAGCTGCCAAATTCCAAGTAAGTACAACTCAACTGAACATGTACAGTCTAGACTGTAATATGCACAAATGACTGCAGAAAAATTGATGCTAAACAGTCCATCTGAACTTCAGTTATAAGCCACAGCAGATGCTCAGACATGTGCAGTACCACTACTCTCACCAATACATATTTGACAACTGCACAGGTTCACATTAGCACATAGTCTGAACGAGAAAGACAGCACCGAAGCCCTGCATTCAGAAGTTCACTGGGCAGACAGCTATGAGGGTTTGAGCAAGATGAGCTGTCCAAGTTCTAACACTAATAAAATAAAGGAAACCAGCCGATGACACCAAGCTGTGTGGTTCGGTTGATACATTGGAGGGAAAGAATGCCATCCAGAGGGACCTTGACACGCTTGTGAGGTGGGCTGATGCCAACCTGATGAAGTTTAACCATGCTAAGTGCAAGGTCCTCCACCTGGGTGGGAGCAATGCCAGGCACAGCTACAGGTTGGGCAGGGAAGAGACTCAGAGCAGCCCTGTGGAGAAGGACTTGGGGGTGTGGGTTGATGAAAAAATGAACATGAGCCGGCAGTGTGCGCTTGCAGCCCAGAAAGCCAACCGTATCCTGGGCTGCATCAAAAGGAGTGTGACCATCAGGTCGACGGGGGTGCTCCTGCCCCTTTACTCTGCTCTCGTGAGACCTCACTTGGAGTATTGTGTGCAGTTCTGGTGTCCTCAACATAAAAAGGACATGGAACTGTTGGAACAAGTGCAGAGGAGGGCCACGAGGATGATCAGGGGACTGGAGCACCTCCCGTATGAAGATAGGCTGAGAAAATTGGGGCTGTTCAGCCTGCAGAAGAGAAGGCTGCGTGGAGACCTCATAGCAGCCTTCCAATACCTGAAGGGGACCTATAGGGATGCTGGGGAGGGACTCTTCATTAGGGACTGTAGTGAGAGGACAAGGGGTAACAGGTTCAAACTTAAACAGGGGAAGTTTAGATTGGATATGAGGAAGAAATTCTTTACTGTAAGGGTGGTGAGGCCCTGGAATGGGTTGCCCAGGAAGTTGCGAATGCTTCATCCCTGGTGGCGTTCAAGGTGGGTTTGGACATAGGCTTGGATGGCATGGTTTAGTGTGAGGTGTCCCTGCCCATGGCAGGGGGGCTGGAACTCGATGATCTGGAGGTCCTTTCCAGCCCTAACTATTCTATGATTCTAAGCCTTAAACTAGAGTGATTTGAATTTCATTCCAAAAGATGACAACTTGATGGATGTTTCACTTGACTTTGCAATGTAAACTGAAAGCAACAACGAGGTTCCTTACTCCTTCTTCTAAAATACACTCCATAATTCTTAATATATTCCTTGGTCTGCAATAACCCTGGGAGTCATTCACCTTCCAGCTGTTAATCACAATGCTTTGCCACTGATTTCTGAGAACCATTTCGAAAGACTGTATCTACCACGGAGGAGTGGGAGGGCCACCCCATGCAGACAGGGATCTGGGAGCCAAGGGGCTGGCAGGATCATGGTATTGCCAGGAGGACAAGTCCACCACCCGCAGTGAGCCCCACTGAGCCCAGCCCAAGTCGGAGTACAGCAAGCAGACCACCAATGAGGTTCCTCAACTTTAGAAAACAAACAATGCAGTTTAATCCTAGTTCTGTATATGTCTGTGTCAATAAAGAAAGTCAAGTGCACTTTGCACTGGAGGTTACAATTTTCTGTGAGTGGATCTTTGGGGTTTTTTTGTTAACACAAACACTTACCTTAGTAAATTATTATTTTTGCATAGATAACTTTATTTGTGACTTGACTAGTAAAACTCTAAGGAGCTGGACCATCTGGAGACCAAAGTTAAAATTGCATTCCACAGTTAAAATGCTCCGGGATTTTGTTCCAGATGGGTTGCATAAAATCAAACTGCTGTTGGAAACAGTGACAGAAGACAGGTCACTTGATGCACACAACCTTTGTGATAAATGCTTATATAAATTATAATTTTCAGTATTGCATTTTAACCGCATAGAGATCTTGGTGCATGAAACAGAACAATGAGCCTGATCTTCTGCTACCAGAAAGCCAAAAGATAGAGAAGAGTTAGTGAGATGAATTGGCCCAACTTGGGCTAATTTTGCTGTCATATCCTTTCTGAAAGGGACCTGAATAAAGATAATTTTGACTTCTCATTTCTCCTTATTGAATACTGCTTTAAAATGTTTGTGAACTTGTATTTACAGAGATGGGCCTGAATAAGCTGAAATAAATAACTGGAGCGGTTGGAAAGTATGTGCTGTTGAGATGTTACGCTATATTCTACAAAAGCCAAATGATGAACTGTTTCATAGTCTTGACTTAATTATGTCTTTTTTAAAAACATGTTCTTTAATGGAACTGGGGGAAATCTCCGAAAATGAACGTACATGCACATGAAGTGCAAAAAGGGACAGGCTGAAGGCCACAGTGTTTCTCAGAGCATGAAGAGTAAAGTTTTGTCCCTGGTTTAGCCACCGAGGTGTTGAACTTACAGTCAGATACAATGATGAACACCTCCAGCTTCCATGGGAGACTGCTGCTGGTTTCCTTTGTTGAACCTGGTAAAAGGTGAACTCAGGAAGCACCCCAGGAGGCGTATTAAAAGACATAATTTAAAGTTGCTTATATTAATAATTTCCACAGTAATAATATGATTTAGAGAGAGAAAAACAAAACAAAACAAAACCAAAACCAAACAGATATTGTGAAAGGAAATGTAGATCTTGTTCTGTGTTTGTCACTGTGGGACATAGTTGTTTCCCAAGGTTCAAATAATTGTAAACATTTAATTAAAAAATAGAAAAAAAGATGTATTCCCTTTATGTAGTCATTACATCTGCCAGTAGAGAGGGAGACTATCAATCTCTGTAAGTTGCTAGGTAACTTCTTATTCATTTTCTAGCTGAAATGAGCATTAAAGATATTGAATACTACACAGGCAGAATTGCATAATAAAAAGGATGGCTTGTTAGGAGCTTGGGTTTAGGATGTTAACATGTAAAATATGTAGAATGAAAGCTTCTCAGTTACCAATGTCCTCATTAACAGACTGAGATATGTAGCATATAACCTCTGGGGAAGATCTGCTTTGATTATAATGGTACTACTAGGTCATTGTCATGGGTTCAGCAGAAGCAGTCATTTTTTTTTTCTCCTACTTGGTAGCTGGTGCAGCTCTGTGTTTTTGATTTTGGGCCTGAGAACAGTGCTGATAACACCAGTGTTTTCAGTTAGTGCTTGGCGATGTTTAGGCTGGCCAAGGACTTTGTGAGCCTCATGCTCTTCTAGGGAGGCGGGGAAGCCAGGAGGAAGGAGAGACAGGGCACCTGACCCAGGCTAACCAAAGAGATTATTCCATACCACAGCACGTCATGTCCAGGATGAAGAACGGGGAGCAGAGACCCGGAAGGGTGGTGAGGGTGCACGGTGGGGGGTGCAGCCGGTGAGGGGTGCACCGGTGGGGGTGCACAGCTTGGTCGAGCTGGGTGGTGAGCTATTGTATCCTTCCCTTGTATTTGCCTTGTCATTATTGTTACTGGTGGGGGTGTACTGGGTGGTCAGGCTTGATATTTGATGGTGAGCTATTGTATTCTCCTTTTCCTTGTATCTGCTTTGTCATTATTATTATTGGTGGTAGCAGTAGTGATTTGTGTTATACCTTAGTTACTAAACTGTTCTTATCTCAACCTGTGGGAGTTGCATTCTTTTGATTCTCCTTCCCATCCCTCCAGGAGCAGAGGGAAGAAAGAGTGGGGAGTGAGTGAGAGAGCGACTGTATGGGTTTATAAGCTTAAACCACGACAGTTCTTTTTGGCGCCCAACGTGGGGCTCGAAGGGTTGAGATAACGACAGGATTATTTAGCCACTCGTCACAATGCTGATTTATTGGCTCTCAAAGTTGTTGCTCTGGTTTTCATGGTTTCAGTCTGTTCTACCTTACTTACAGCCAGTATTTGTTATCTTAGCACTCAGATATGAGTTTTGGGCTAAGGTTCTTGTTTCAGTGTGCTTTATAGGAAGGGCTTGTGACACGGGTGGGCTCCAGAAGCAGGGAGGGGCGGACGGGGACATGGACGTGGACGTGGACTTGTACCTGGCAGGTCGGCTGCTCTTTACTGTCCAGGCCCTCATTTTCGCCTCCGTCTTTGAGGGGCTGTGCGGAGCGGAGGAGGGGCGGCCCCGGGAGCCGCCGACGGCCGAAACGGCCCGGGAGCATGGCCCCGGCGACCAGGAGCCGAGCCCTGCCGCTGCCGAGCAGCGGGAGGAGGCGGTAGAGAGGGTGAGCCCCTCCGGCGAGCCCAGCCCCGCAGCTGCCGAGCAGCGGGAGGGGGAGATGGCAGAGAAGCCGAGCTGCGCAGCCGACCCCAGCGCTGCGGCAGCAGAGAGCATTCCCCAGCAGCCACCCTCAGAGCCCCGCGAGCCCGAGCCCCAGGAGGACGCAGGAGACCACGCAGCACTTCCCAGCAAGGCAGAGGAGGAAGATGTGGACTCAGCCAAAGAGCAGCTGGTGGTGAGAGAGCCGGCAAGCCCAGCAGCTACACCAGCCCCAGTGACAAGTACAGCAGCGTCATTTGAGAGTTCTGAAGGGTTTCAATGGCCTTTGGGTACCCTTGAGACCTGCCTGCTGATTCTGGTGGGGATCAGCATGTTGGCATGCATACAGAGTGTGTTTTACCCACAACCATTTTGTCTGGTCCTGAGAGTTAACCAGAGTGGGGTGTGGGCGTTGCCTGTGGCTAGACTGCGATGCAGGGTGACCAAGAGATTTTCCCCAAGGATGGACAGTCATGAGTGGCAGGGTGTGTGGGACAGTATGGGCGAGTATCTAGTCCTCTGGGCCCCTCCAGTGCTTTGGAAGCATTGGAGATGGAAGGCAGCTGTATGGAGACCCCAACGACAAGCTGCAGAAACTGCTGGAGGGGAGGGTGAATTATTTTGAGCCTGGTGGGCCTACGACACATTAGGCCATCAGGGCAGAGATGCAACATACAGATGGACTCATGATCGAGGGGTGGACTTAGCAATGGACACTATTGCCCAGGTTATTCACGAGTGTGAACACTGCACAGTCTCCTGCTCTGAAAGACTGTTACAAAAGATGGAGCCCAGCATCATGGACTGGATGGACTAAGCAGCTTTGTAGGGATTGGTCCATGCACTGAGGGATGATGTCTCTCCCTCTGGGCATGTGTGTGGATGTATATATATATATATATATATACACATGTGATTGTATATTGAAAAAATGTGGGATCTGAGGATGACGTGAATGGTATGGAATAAGGGGTGGAATGTCATGGGTTCAGCAGAAGCAGTCATTTTTTTTTTCTCCTACTTGGTAGCTGGTGCAGCTCTGTGTTTTTGATTTTGGGCCTGAGAACAGTGCTGATAACACCAGTGTTTTCAGTTAGTGCTTGGCGATGTTTAGGCTGGCCAAGGACTTTGTGAGCCTCATGCTCTTCTAGGGAGGCGGGGAAGCCAGGAGGAAGGAGAGACAGGGCACCTGACCCAGGCTAACCAAAGAGATTATTCCATACCACAGCACGTCATGTCCAGGATGAAGAACGGGGAGCAGAGACCCGGAAGGGTGGTGAGGGTGCACGGTGGGGGGTGCAGCCGGTGAGGGGTGCACCGGTGGGGGTGCACAGCTTGGTCGAGCTGGGTGGTGAGCTATTGTATCCTTCCCTTGTATTTGCCTTGTCATTATTGTTACTGGTGGGGGTGTACTGGGTGGTCAGGCTTGATATTTGATGGTGAGCTATTGTATTCTCCTTTTCCTTGTATCTGCTTTGTCATTATTATTATTGGTGGTAGCAGTAGTGATTTGTGTTATACCTTAGTTACTAAACTGTTCTTATCTCAACCTGTGGGAGTTGCATTCTTTTGATTCTCCTTCCCATCCCTCCAGGAGCAGAGGGAAGAAAGAGTGGGGAGTGAGTGAGAGAGCGACTGTATGGGTTTATAAGCTTAAACCACGACAGTCATGCAAGTGGAGCTTGGTATAGAAGGTAAATATCTATTTAAATGAGAGAAAATAAAACTGGGACCACCATTCTGAAAATTAATAGGAAGTCTAAAGTGCATCTATTGAGAATCTGAGAATCCTATTTTCTTCAGCCATTAAAGCTGACTGTTTCCCAAATTTCTAATTATTTCCAGATTTAAAATCTCTAGATGTTGGTCATTGTGCCTGCAGACTACAGGAGGAAGAAACAAAGCCTTTTTTACCCACTTTCAGTACATCAAAACCTTTTCCAAAATAATGCAAAATTCTTTATCTAGGCAGGTTTTGATACACAGAAAGTGAGGGTCTAGGTATGTTTTCCTTTCCCAAATCAGAAACTACTCTCAGTGATGAAAACTAAACCGCTCAGTTCTTTAAGTTTCTCTGGTTTTCCTGCACCTGACACCTGCAGCACATTTCAGTCACAGGTTCCTGTTAGAGGACCTCACTGTTGACCTCGCTGGAAGTCAGATTAAACCCTAGTACATACAGAGGGTAGTTCTAAGCTAGTAGTAACAGGCTACCATAGTGTCAGAAAACATAATTAACAAACTTCTAAACCCTTAAAATCTGTGCTTGAAGTCTGAGTCCATGGAAAAGTTCAGCCAGCTTTTTCTTCATATTTTTCATAGAAAAGTGGAGATGCCTGCAACATACGCAAAGCATAATTTCCACTACATTCTCAGGTTTGTTTTTGTTTTGTTTTTATTTTCCTTTCCTTTTCTTTTCCTTTTTATGACATACTGCCATAAACATTGTATGAAACTGATAGTACTAGATATTTTCTAAATGTCCGAGATAAAGCTTCTCAGAAAGAACATAGATACTCCCAAGGAAATGTCTACTTAATGTCTAATACATTCAGGCTACTTCAATTTATAGCAGACATTTAAGTATATCTATGATAAAAGCATACAAAGACCCAGTTAGTTCAGTGCTAGTTTAATTTAAATTGAACTTGGAAGAGGCGCGAAGTACATACTTCTCAAATCTCAAGTCTGCATTCTGACTGAAGTAGAAAAGTCACAGGTCTTCCACAGCCTTCTCTTGTTAAACTTTCTAATCGTCAAAATAAAGTAAAAGTAGACGCAAAATGACTAATTATGTGCCCACTGTAATGTAACCATACAAATGACAATGTCTTTGTTGGCGCTAAGTTGCTACACTGACAGCATCTGCTTTCAAGAAGAAACTGTGCCATATGTCAAGAAAACATAATGACTTACAGAACAGTTCAGGTATAACTGTTCTTTCCCGTCTTCACAAGCTATAATCCACATGAAGGAGTTTAAGAAATAAGACTCATCTGGAAGACTTCATTATGAATAATAACTCTTTTATAACATATCCTTAGCTGAAGCACACAAATCCCCTGACTTCTGTGAGCAGCTCAATGAATGGGTGAGCTGTGTATGATTTTCAGAAGCAATTTCTGTGACTGCTAGCCTGTATCATCATCATACACCAGAACCATTGGGGCCTGAAACAATTTCCCATCTATCACCTCTGCACTGTAGCTATCCTATATTACAGGGTGTCACTGCAATATACAGGATGCATGGGGTGAGCATGAGAATATGCTTAATCAACCTATTTTCATTTCCTGTACAAAATATTTCGTTTCAAATAATCAAGACAGATAAGAGTTAAAAGGCTGGTTCCCTAAAATAATCTCAGAAAGAAAATAATTCCTAAATACACCCTTGTTTACCCCCTGGTCCTTTTCTGTCACACTTTTTCAGGCAAAGCTTTTTTTCCTTTAACTATTGGTAAAAAGACCGCCACTTTGTAGTTCTACTTGAGCATATTTATGCTCTTAATAGGTGTTATTTTCATAGGAACATTTGTCTTGCAACTCTTCCTATATAAGAATAACACTCTGGTTTTGTCACATTTACTTTTTTCCCTTAAAATCTATGTCTTCTTTAAAAAAGCCTTTAGCATAAACCCAAAGAGAGATAACGCAAAATAATTCATAAAACAAAACAAGAAGTTATAAAAGCAGAAATAAATGAGCCCCAAATACACCACTAAGTGCCATGAAGGATTCTAAGATCAGTACTTGTCATTGTTGCAAACAGCACTTGTATTCATGCCAAAAATATACAGCCAGCTCAAAATATCTGTGAAAATGTCACGGAAGTCAGAGTCCTTAAACGCATTAAGACAGTTAATTTTTAATTTTAACTTTTAAGCACATTTTAAATGTGCATTAACAACAAAAAAAGTCTAATTATATACTTTATCATCAAGAAGTCAGGAAGATTTTTCCCTGCTGTAGAATATCTTGTATTTATCACATACTTGGCTATACCCACTGGTGAAGAGAGAAGATATGTTTCTTCTGATGCTCTGCATTTCTCCTTTTGCAAAATAAATAGTAGAGTTAATTGACAACAATGCCCACAAAAGATAAACATAAGCACATAACAGGAGTTACTGCTGAGGTCATAAATTTCAGGCTCCTTTTGTGCTGTACCATATACTTCATATTTGATGCACTGCTGCTGCACCTTAAATAACATACTGCGTAATGTTACTGAATTCTCTCAATATCAGTTAAGGCTTTTGAGAACCACTGATGCTATTAAGATGGGATTATCCACTTTTGATGACTAAAAACCTCCTCAATGAGCACTCAAATACATTCATGGCCACTGAACATTATTCATGATTCACAAACACTATAAGGTTTAAAGTAGTTGAACATGTAAAAAATTTGAAACACCAGGTAAACAACTTGAAAACATTTTGCTTCACTTATAACGAGAAATACTAGAAGTATTTCTTAATGTCTGTGCTTATTGTGTTGCTTTAGAGAGCAGTGTGATAAATGTTATTCAAAGCAAGATTTTGGTGGATTTTAAGGAACTCCATCATCCTCAATGGAATTTAACTCCTGTAATCTACTATTGTAGGTAAGATTTGCTGGGATATGTATAGATAGCTATCCTGGCACTGGGAAATTTGGTGTTTTAATGTCACATTTCTATTTTTCAGCAATTATTTTACCCATTAATTTTCATCTTTCTATAGAGGAATATTTCTGATGCTTCTTACATGTATTTCTCTCACACGTAAGATTTTAATGACAAGCAGCAAAGCAAAAGAATGATAGAATCATAGAATAGTTAGGTTGGAAAGGACCTTAAGATCATCTAGTTCCAACCCCGCTGCCATGGATCAGTATATTTTAGTATAAGTATTTGCTTTCTCTTTACCCTCACACTATCAGGGGATCACACAAATCTGCTTTCCATGACTTTCGAAAGAGTGAAGTAAAACAGAGTTATGAGAGACTGATTCTTTTAAGCAGACTGCTTCTTTTGCGTGATTTACTTAAATTCCTAACTAAGGCACAACAATGCATACACACAAAATTGGATAATTCCACTGAACAGTATGGGCAGGATTTTATTTGCTTCATCAGCCTAGCAGATGGTTGCTGAAGAAAAGTTGTCTATAATTTAAAGTTACTTATGTTACTTGTTTGCATTCTAACCTTCAGCTACTTTTCAATGTTTTATTGTTACTTGTATTTCATTATTTCATACTCTTGATATTAACCATTGATATAAAACACTGATAAACCTAAAGGGGGACAAAACAGCTCAACAACTTCATGTATAATTTCAAACGCTACAGCTACAGTAATAGCACCTTCAGAGGATTCAGTGTATTTAAAGCATGTTTTCCATATTTAAAAGTGCCTACTGTTGATCAAGCTGTGTCCTTTCAAGAACTCTTCAACTGATGCCCTAAAATGGCTTCTATAATTTCATCTGTGACTTATGGTAGACAGACTGAAATGAACCTGTATCTGCACACATTTGCTCTGTATAGTAAATGAATGAACATACTGTTGTGTTGTAAAAATAACTTGCAGCAAGAAAGACTTCTGCATGTTTTCCATCAGAAACCTCATTTATGTAATTATCTTCAGAAACTGCTAAAAATTGAGACTGCAAAGGATAATATTTTTTAAGTCATCTGAAATACTGTTTAACAATACTTCTTGATTAGAGAAACAAATAACACTTAAGCTTTAGCTGTATTAGCTTACTTTATAATATCCAAGAGTTATCCTTTAAGTACTGTTTTCCATGTGTTTTACTTTTGCTTTGTATTCGTAAAGTTTTAACTTCCACATTACAGACTCACAGTAAGCATCGAGTCGACCTTCTGTAAGCTACAGAGTGATTCTCTGGAACAATTCTTCAGATAGTTGCCAGGAGATATCAAATGCCCTTAATCTCTTTAAAGGAGAGAAATATCTTTTAAAGAATGAAAATGGTTCTGCAAATACATTTTTGGAACACGTGGAAATTTTCCAGTAGAGCTGTAGCAGCCATTCCTGTGCTTTCCAGTATCCAAGCTAAAGAGCTGCACATCTATCTGTTACAGAAAGGTATCACAGAAGAGAGGTATAACTGACTGATGCTTGGAGTGCTGCAGTTATCAACGAATAAAAAAGGTGCACTAACTAAAAAGTGGTTTTCCCATCACCAGGCAGCTTCAAGCTTCCTCTGTGGCTTCTCTACTGGCCAAGAGGTAAGAATTCCCACTATGTATTCTTTCACTGGAACTATAACTAACCTCCTCTGTTCTTCTCACTCTCCCCCACCCCCCAGTCCTGCTAATCTATCTTCATTAAACTCTCAGCAATGTTATTTTACTTGAGATTTCTGCTGCTAACAAAGGTCTGTGGAGAGAATGTGGAGGGATATACAGGCAAACACCCTGAATAGACAAGAGCTGGTGTCAGGACAAGGGGAGTATGCTTACATTCTCAATGTAGGAAAAGGACAACTATGTAAGACTAAAAAATTAGAAGAAATTAAGTACGTCTTTCTGAGTGTGTGCAAGACACACATGAACTGAACAGGACCATAGAGAGAAATGCAAGCTAATAAATGCACATAACTGTTCTCCTTCTTTTCTTTCCATCCTTGTGTCTCTTTCTGAACATATAAGTAGAATACGTGTGTGTTTGATAACTTTTGTTTTCCAGCTCCATAACAGCATGAACAGTGTATATGAGCATTTAAATATGCCACTTTAGTAGTTGGGTCCAAATCTGTATACATATCTATGGCTTGGACCCCTGCTGCTTAAAGCTATTTGCACTCAGATCAAATTCTGACCCCCAGAAATGGAAGTATTTATGTTGAAAAAGAACTGAATAAAGTATTTATAAGTCTATTGTTATAAACCAGGAAAATGATGATATAAATATGATTACACCATATAAATCAGATAAAATCTACACAATCTGTGTTTCTTTAAAGAAACCCAAATCATTTTGTTTCTGAAGTACACATAAAAAGAATTTCAATAACATATTTTCAGACTTTATTGCTAAAGGATACAATGAAATGTTGTAATGTTTTCTTTATAAAAGCATTATTTCAGACAAATTTAAAGCTCCCACCAGGGACTGATACATTCTGAATGTTTTTGATTACCTGGAGGAATAATATGCCAGTTTTTGGGATCCCAGTGTGACTTTATTTTCTGGACAACTCAGTTATTCTCTCATCCTCTGACCTTATAACGATACTGTTTTTCCCTTCTCTTCACTACACTGCCCTATGAGAAAGCTCTCTATAAATTTGATTCAAATCTCGTTCACAGACAATATCTGCAACGTAGTCAACTTCACAACACATGAAGGGATCAATTTCTTTTCCCTTATACCTTAGTTCTTATTTTGGTACATTATCCATGTGTTATTAATTTCCCAAAAGTGAACTTACACAAAAAGCCCAAACAAGCAATAAAAAACAATCCCACAAATCCCAAACTAAAATCCATTTTATCTACATCAACTATAGGATAAATTTTTTGTTTCCTGTGTTGGCTTGTCACTTTTTTTTACAATGTATCAATTTAAATGCAGATGGCCAAGGAGAAAGAGTATTCCTTCCACTACATCCATTGTGTACATACATTGTAGAATATGCCTGTCTTTTGGTACAGGAAGCTTTGAGTGGTTTCAGATTGATTATCTGTTCCTTCCCATAACTTGTTGATGTTAAAATCAGTGGAAATATTTCATAAGTCTGAAATAATTATGGATGATAATATGTCTGCAAGTAGATAGTTGCTAACTTAAAGGCATCCATAGCATGTATAGGTCAGATTTGAATACACTACTACTATTGCATTAGGGAAAACAAATTGAGTTTATTAGGCTGTCTTGATTTTGATTACAAGGCAATGGAGGTTATGATGTCTCCTTATTTGCAGATTAGAATCTCTGATAGCATGTGATGATTCAGCCAACACTAAATTAAGACTGTTCAGAAACAAGGAGGAATTAAAAAATAAGACTGAGATGTGCCAGAGCTGCCATGCAGCTGTATTCTAGAGCTAAGCATTAAGTTACTAACAGATAGCTTCATATTTCTGTTTGCACTGGAAGCTGCTGGTTCATTGTGAACTCTGTAAAAAAGGCACACAGACTCTGTAATGTTATTTATTAGAGCTAATACATTAAGAAGAGAATAGCACAGACAGTCTTATGCCTGTTGAGATGCTGGGAGCCCCCAGCAGTACAGCATTGAAAAGGACTTGACCCACATGCAACATGGCATGCAGACCCTGTCCATAACAGAGACTCTCCCCTTTCAGTGTTTCAAGCTGTTACAGGGTCCTCTGACAAGAAAACAACTCCATTAATACTCTCTACAGTCAAACAGAAATCATGTTCTCACAACAACTTCTTGCTGCCTTGCTAGCTAAAGGCCAGGCTGTGTGGGTGGTGCGACCACTGGTACCAAGTGGCAGCTGTCAGCAGCTTCCCTGGGGCAGTGAGCAGTGACCCTGTGGCCATGAGACCTGTGCAGCACAACCTGTGTGGCACGGCACTGAGCGAGCCTGGGCCTGCATAGGTGAGCTGTTATCCGGATCACTATCTCCTCAGTGTACAGTAGTCTTCTGGCCATGATCTCTGCAAGTATCCACATTTTTTTAACACCTTACAATGCAGCTATCTCTTACTATATAATATCATAAATGGTTCTCTTCTGTATAGGACTTCTTGCAGAAAAACGTGGTTCTAGAAAATAGCACTTTGTATATGATTAGTATCCTATTGCCACACATTTGCTTAAAATGTAATTATGCTGCCACTGTTAAGCCTGGACAGTGCTTTTTTCTGCAAACATCTTATTCATTATATTCCTTTTTGGCAGTATGCAGCACAGCCTCCCAAGGGCTTTTCCAGAACTTCTGAACCTGCAGCTCTTTTTCATTCCTTGGGTGTAATCATGCATGTTATGATGAACAGAGCGGGATGGATATACTAAGAACAAGGGGGAAGAGATACACAGAGATTTCTCCAGAAAACCAAAAGCCGGGTATGTTTTTTGGTGATCCCAGACACAGATGCAAGCAAAGCTAATCACAGGACTCTTATTGTACAGCTAACAGGCCAACACCTGAAGAATTCCAAGAGAGTTTTTACAAGATAGCCTTCTCCATAACCTTGTCTTGGTGGTTTTACCACTAGGAGAGGAACTTAGCCTTCACAAGTAAGACCTGATAAGTAAGATGGACAAGTGACAGTATTGGACTTACTGTGAATACATTAGCATTTTCAGCAGGTCTCTCATACGTCAGGAAGAAGACTGCAACTACCTCAAGGCAGTGACAGCCTAAATTAGACAATGCAGCTGAAAAATTTAATGTCTTAGGCAAACCAAGGGAGGTCAAAACTCAGCAATAGTGAGGACAAGTTTTCTTACTGGGTTGGTACGCTTCATGGAAGAAATAAGTCTGTGTACGGGTTGCCTCCTCTAATTCTGAATTCTCAGAGTTTACGAATGATGGTTTATCTGCTAACAGCCTGAAAGGATTTGGTAAAATAGCTACAGCATAAAACTGAAAAATAATTGAAATAAATAAAGTACTACCTGGCACTACCCTTGTTTATTCTGTGCACCTGATATTAACATTCTGATGTCTTATGCTCGTAATACATAATAAGAAATGAAAATATCATAAAATCAATACCTTGTAACAGCAGAGGGAAATGTCACAAATTATCCTACTGTCATTATAGTTTTCAGACAGTAATTTCAGAAGCCTCCAAGGGATTAGGAAAGCTGAGTATATTTTGCTCTACCCTCAGATGTCAGTTTTATTGTACATATTCTAGGCACTGAAGGTTCTCTGCTCAAGAAGAAGTCAGAAATCAATTGTGTTGCCGATGAGATTCTTTTGCAAGGCTGTAAGCTGCCTGTGTAAGTGTGAAACTACCAAATTCCGTGACCCTGCTTGAATTACTTTGAAATAGAAAATTACACTCTATCCTCTGAACGTGGTACAGGAGCATGCTGTATGCACATGCAGAATGGTGAGTTGTGCTGCTAATAAGCCAAATTTGCACATTCTGAAGATACGAACTAATTATATACAGCAGATCTCATAACTCTTAGATGTTTCATGAGGAGTGGAGGTTTTTGGTTTGGTTTTTTTAAACTAGGCATTACAGTCTGCCTGACCCTGCCTATATAAGCATGAGCCTGGAAGAACCGGGCTGTCATAATCCCAGTGATGGCATTCGCAACTCTAGTACCACTGCTGTAGTGTCATTTGTAAATACATTTTACCAAGTTGATTCAATTGCTGTTTTACTACTGATCCTAATCCTCTGATCAATCATGCTGCATACATGTTAGCTTGTATTCAAAATGCTTTGGAGACAATCAGGTTCAAAATACAGCGAATTACAGAGTCTGTTGTCACAGACTACATGGAAGGCCAAGCCCACCTGCATCACTTGGACTGACAACAAGGACTTACTTCTTGTAGTACGTAATAAAAAAAGATGCAGCCACTCATTTCACAGGAGCCAGAACCCCAGGATATTTTATACCATATTAAGAAATCTTCAGAAAGTCATTCTGTGGGAGTCAAATAGATGCTATGGGACATTACACGTATCAGTGATTCTTTAACCCAGAAAGGTGAGTTATACATAGTTTTAATTATGCCTATACATAAAATATAAACTCATTGCAGCAGTCTAGAAAAGGATTATACTTTTTGGCTAAACCTCAAGAAATAAGAATGAGTGAAATCTGAGTCTTTCATAGTGAAATATCTCCGGTTTTGATCCAGAATGCAAAGCAGATATTTTGCCAAATATTATGCCATGTTTCTTCATCAAAATACAAACTACGGTGAAATCACAGAATCACACAATAGTTAGGGTTGGAAATAGATAGAGCTAAAAGAATGCAACTCATACAAATATGAAAAGGCTGTGATTTTTAATAGCATCTCTTTCCCAACAAAATTTTATATAGAAAATTTGGTACATACTAGACCGTAGGACTTTGAAAGTTCAGATGGCCTCATAGTGTTAAAATAATTTGGATGGGATCAAGGTTCTCTGTAAGGGAAAGTCTCAATGGGTTACTATAGAGATAATTCACAGTTTACACCTGAGACCTCTAAATGGCTCTGAAGCTCAATACGATATATTATTTCTTTGAAAAGCCCACTTTCCAAATAAAGGATATATTAATAAAATATACATTAGATTATATATGTTTTTTAATACTGCTGAAGTACACTGGAAGCTGGAGTCAAATTCAATACCAAGTCCTCACTGTACATTAATATGGTCACACTCCATTTGTTACAGAGATGGTGTCAAGACAACAGCATATCTCACACCCGAAGGCCAGCTTTGCATGTCAGGCATACTCCTTGTTAGGGTAAAACCCCAAGTGTAATATTCCTCTGCCCTATCAGCTGCTTATGGAAAGGAAGAAACATTAGGTACCCTCCAACTAGTGAATAATCAGAGCACACCTGGCTACATCTCTCCTCAAAAGTTTATTTTTTAAAAGATAAGCAAAGAACAACTAATAAATAAATATTCTGCTGTATTTAATATGCTCTTTTGTTAGCACAGAATACTGAAGACCCAAATTCTAATCCCAGTCCACCCACTCGGAAGCACTTACATGAAAAAGATTAACATAGTCAATATCCTAGACCTTTCCTGTAAGAATAAAGACTAAACTCCCTCAGTGGGCTGAAAGAGCCAACACCCACCCTCTTGCCCACACAAACAAAAAAAATAGGGGTTTTCATTAGACAAATATATTCATCAGTCATTTCTGACATTATGCACTTGGAATGCGTGAATGAGAAACATACTGAGCATAGATAACTGAAATAGTGAGCAGAATGGCTCACGAGATAAGTATCAGAGGAAAATGACAGCCGTTATAATTAATTTCAATAGTTAAATTTTTTAAATTAAAAATGATATCTTATTTACAAACAAAAGTAACTCATCAGCTGAGGAAAAAAACCAACTTGGGTTTTATTTACTCTAGAGGAAACACTGAGGAAAAACTCCTTTCCTTGAAAGTCTGCATTATTCTTCTGCTATCGGTTCCAAATCAATCCCCTTTGTTTTTATTTCCCCACAAGCTGTGTTCAGGCATGTGTGCTTGCAAGGATTTATGTGACGCTATGGATTAAAAAAAGGTCAGAAAATGCACTGTAATAGAGGACACCTATCTTTTTCTCTGGGAGATGATTCTGTAAGTTACTGAAATCAGTCCAGGAGGGTACCCCATATTCAGTACTGTCCAAGGCTGTTTGTGGAGATACTTCCTAGTATGTATGTCATCAATTCAAACTTTATGAGTAATGAAAGGCCATTTTGCACAAAGGAGAAGAGGATACAACCAACCCTCTCTCTATTACGGAGATCCCCCTTGCATGCAGGTGAGTGAAATCCAGGCTATAGCACAATGTTTCCATGGGCTTTAATTTTGCACCGTGTGCTTGCCCACCACTTATGCTGCTTGAGAAGCCAGCCCTGTTGATGTGATTAGAAGGCTATGGCACATAACAGAGTTGGCCTGCATTACAAGGACATTTATACAACATATATTCCTTTCAAGTATGACAGAAGTACCTCAAGGCAATTGGCTGCATCTTTCAGGAAAGCTGGACTCTTAAAAAATATTTTATTTTTTCCTTTAATCTCAGGTTTTGGGTTGGTTGGTGGCTTTTTCCCTCAGGCACTCGGCAGCACATCAACTCCAGAAATTGGACCATTTCCATGACCTTTAGATTCTAAACTAAGCAAAGTTTGGATTTCCTGGTTTCCTCATTCCTCTGTATTAGTTTCTTTCACTTCTGATTGTATTAGTGCTATTAGAGTTTTCCTTTCACACTGTAAGCCCAGGATTTATCAAATTAAATGCTGTTTAGAGGGTTTGGGATTTGAGCTATGAATCCTGTTACTGATGTCCTGAAAGTATTCCAGCTGAATGCTGAGTTATTAATCCTTTCCAATTATTTAAATCTTAAGGATGTCAAGCAGTTAATGAACAAAAATGTACAGCACAGCATTTGGCTAAATAGATGCGCACCGGAACAGCAAGGTAAACATGAGCTCCTCAAAGTGGAAAGACTTGATGGCTCAATTATATCCCCAGAGTAACTTTGAATGTGCTTATAGCTTTGTTTTCTTTGAGCTTGCTTTTGAATATGACTTCTGCTACAAATTAAAAATACGTAATTAGTATATGTGTGATTTCAACATGTCCAACACCTGTAGAATATAGACTGACTGGCTCTGCAATTATGTAAATGCTGTGCAATGACCTTGAATTTCTGCCAGGAAAAGAAATCTTCAATTTCACTGACTCATTAAACTTATTTTTCAACAAAAATAATCATGTGTGAATCACTAGATGTTCTTGAATTTTAGGAGACTGAGAAGATCTGTAAATAATCAGAGTTCAGAGCTGTTCTTCCAAACTAGAACATTTTCAACATTTCACTTAAGCTACATTTACAATCCAGTTGAACCTAGTTTTGAAAAGCAGGCAAAACGAGGTAAAGATATGAGTGATGCTGAGAGTTACGTATTGGTTGCCAAAAGATACGTGGCAATTTTAGTAATTTACTTTCAAAGTAAAAGTCCACACATGAAGAATATATTAAAATAATTAAGGTAAATCCACAAGAAAAGCTTAGGAGATTGCAGAATTGTGATTGCTTTTTACTTTTATACTGACCACGTATCCACATTGTGTCCTGAATTAAATGCAATATAAGTTTTAGAGTTGTTGAATATGATTCAGTGTTCAAGATAGAAAGAAGCTGAACAAGAGAATCTGCTGCAAGAGATAAACAAAATCTCAGTAGGAAGAAAATCCAGATGAATAGGGGCACCATCTGTTCTCCTACAGTTGTTCTTAGATTCATTGCTGAACTAATTATTGCTACTAAAGCATAGATGCACCAATCACACCATGTAGACGATGGAGAAATGGGTAACCTTTGGTCCAAACCAGAATGTTTCTCCGTGCTCAATTCCTCCTTTTTCCAGTTTACCCGTCTTTCTCTGAATCTTTTAGAAACATAAAAATAAGACGTCATATTTCAGAATGCTCTAACATTATTTATAAATTCCCATCAACCAAAGTGAACTTATGATTTTCTATTAACCAAAGTGAATTTAGGAATTTAAATTTAGCCTGGTAAAACTCAGGCTACAAGCTAATGAAATTATAAACATCAGGTAAACCTGAGCTAAAAAGAAACTGAAGTTTCCCTGAGAATTAAACCTTTCAAACTTAAACAGGGGAAGTTTAGATTGGATATGAGGAAGAAATTCTTTACTGTAAGGGTGGTGAGGCCTTGGAATGGGTTGCCCAGGGAAGTTGTGAATGCTTCATCCCTAGCGGCGTTCAAGGCCAGGTTAGACATAGCCTTGGATGGCATGGTTTAGTGGGAGGTGTCCCTGCCCATGGCAGGGGGGTTGGAACTCGATGATCTTAAGGTCCTTTCCAACCCTAACTATTCTATGATTCTATGACATGAAGTTATATAGACAAACAGACTTCAGAGTTGTCTTCAGCCCTTACTACCCACCTAAATTATTCTTTCTTTTGCATTACTTCACATTGTAAGCAACTATAATGTATCAACTCCTGGGATCACATCCATCAGAAAGCAGCCTGGGAGTGTCAGAAGTCCGTGTTATGAGTTCTATCTTTTAATTTTCCTCTTTTTTTGCACAAAAAGATGACTTAAGTGGTGATCTGTGACCAACAAAGTTTCCTGAAAGCCAACCACAGTGCTCTTTTAAAGGAATACCAAATGGGTAACCTCTCTGATGTTGAATTTTGTATAACTATTGATATCTTCAGGAAAACCTAAGTCCAGATCGTACACGTATCCCTCATCAGAATGATTTCTGATCACAATCTGGCACCAAACTTTATTTTTTGGAACTGATCCTGCTCTTATTCTAAGACATTTCATTGTATGCCTCATGAGAAAGAACAGCAAGATCTATATGTCACTTCCCAAAGAAAAATTCTTGAAGACCTTTTTGTAAGACAGTGCCTTACTAACACAGACATCTGTGCTAATCAGTGCTGAACTTTAGAAGAACTGATTTGTTTTGTTTAATACAAACCCCTGTGGTTTGGGAAGGCACAGCTTTTAAAGAATCAGTTTGTACACCCTTCGTTTCTTTGAAGTCATCTGTAAGACTGCCCATTGATCTCTTGCTTTTCGTTATCATCACCCAGAGTGCATTGCAAGCGATACTGCTGACTGATTTCTGTATAAAACAAAACTGCAGCAAACTTGAATATGAAAAAGGGAATAGGTGATAAAGAGAATATTATGTTGCATTAGATGGCAAGAAGATATGCCAACTTCAAAGATTAAACCAAGATCATTATGTGAGCTGCTTTTGTTGAATGAATGTTTAGAAGAACAGGAATGGGAAGCAGAGTATATAAGTAAGCACTATAAAATTACAGTAATTTGTTACAAAAAGATATTACACAAATCTGTATGTTATTTATTTCTTTAAACACTTAAACTGTGTAAATGTGGTATTTTGAAAAAATAAACTGTACCTTCTATAAACCAAAGTGCTATGTGCAGATTCCTGGTCTTGGCCACACTTTCTTTCATCTACCTTTATCCTCAGCCAACATCATCTCTGCCTTTTTTGACTCCTGACACTATAAGCTTCAGCTAGCCAACTGGTCATACTGCTGCATGGATTTTTAATTCCATTTTTGAAAAGGGGGAAAACTGCTCACAGATGTTTGCAAAACAACATACAATTTTAGCTTGATTTATTGAGTTTCCATTCCTTGTGTTGGAAAGATTCTGTCACAGTGAGTAATGAAGGCAAAATTAGAGTATTTACACATAAAGCTGGAGGGGGTATGTGACAGCCTCATAGCAGAAGACACCTGATGAGGCGCCATACTTCAAGAGGTACAATATTTGCAGCACATAATGAACAAGTATTTCTGTAAATTAACTTAAAGCATTATGTGAGATGCATGGAGTTAGAAATAATATTTAGTGCTCTATTTTAAAGGCCTGATTACATTCTGGAAGACTTTTAAGAGTGTGGCCTTAATATCAGCCTTCTCAATAGCATTTAAACACAGAGCATTAGGTTATGAAACACATTCAGAAGCTGGAAAAGAATTTCTGGCAATGCAACCAGCAGTCGGAAAAAAATACACCACTCTGTCCATTAAAGAATCATGTTAGACATAGAGCAGAACACATACGAGTGATGATGATCCAGTCTGTTTTCCAAAGATAATATAATGTAAAATCCCTAATATATTCAAATATATTTTTTCTTAAAGTTTGATCCAACTCTGCTCAAATGGAAAAGGCTTCTTGGAATTTTTGGGAGCCTTTGAACACAATAATTATTTTACTTGATGTTTTGATATATTTCTTCCATTTAGAATTAAATCAGTGCTGACTGAAGTCAAGAACACTTACTAGGCAATCACTTGACAAAGTATGCTACTATTACTTATTTGGTCTTCCTGCTACCGAGAAAGACAGAACAAAAATACACTGTAACTGACTAACTACTTAAGTCACTGCTTTCAATTCATTTTGAACACTGCTGTTTTTCCTGTTTATAAATTCTTAAAACAATTGGGATGATCCGATGACAGCGGCAAGCTTGGAACTGATGCGGATGACAGATGAGAAGAAAGAAATGGAGAACCCCTTTCTTACTCAACAAAGACAAGCTCTGACTGTGCTGATAGTACTTCTTGTAATGGCACAGTGCTGCTTCACCACAGTCATTAACTTGAGGCACACACTGACAAGATGTTCCAGTTCTAGAGTTCATGCAGCCAGTGGAGCTTTGGGATTCCTGTACTTCATGTAGTAATAATAACCAACAGCTTTGACCTCTACAGAGACACTGAAATTTCTCTGAACAGGAACAAAGCAGATGCCATAAAATCTGAGAGCAATTCAAAACAGAAGAGAAAAAAGTACCTGTGATTGTGGACAGATAAATCGTAAATGCTGCTCAACATGCCAGAAAAAGAGGAAAAAAACCCAAAAAACATAAAGGATAAGGGTTATTCATTGCTGGCACAATTTATTCATTATAGCTCCAAGCTGATAGTGCCACCTGTGTGAATGATAATAATTCTTTAGAACTGACAACAGCGAGAGGTAAACAAAAGATGTTTGGAATTTGTAAGAGTAGCTTGTTTTAAGAAAATATTCCCATTTTTCATATCTATTAAGGTTGTACCCAGTGAATTCAGATGCAGATATGAACACGACAGAAATAGTCTACAAAAGTCAAAGTTCAGGTCAATGATTGAGCATGAGGAAGGCCAGCATACCTACATGGTTCTTCTAACAAAGCTTATTAACTAACAATATGCCTAACTAAACAAGTATGCATATAGCATATGCACATTGTTGTACTTACAAACATAACTGTAAAAACCAGGAATATTAAATAATAGGTGAAAACTCCACCTGGGCACTGAAATGTTTGATCTTCATTTAGGTTAAAAGAAATCTTGTGGTATGCATTAATTTCTAAAAGAAAATATAAAATTGGTGTTCAAAATGCCAATAGTAATCAGGACTCTAAGATACTAAAGATGGAGTTGTACAGGCTACAGTATAGAGAAAGGGAAGGCAGAAATACAATTCACTTAACTGTACTGAGAACAACAACAACAAGCTTGTGGGTTTTTTTTCCCACTGAGCTTTGTATGAGCTAGAAAGATGACTGTCTCCCCAATTAATTCTGTCCTTCTATTACATTTCTTTCCCTGACAGAAGGTCCCGAGCTATCATTCCAGCTGATCGACTGCTTGATGTTCTGCATCAGAACTTGTAGCAGCCATTAGCATTACGGAGGCCCTCAAATAACTTTGGTCAATCAATGTAAAACATGAGCAAATTTGAATTACTGCATTTAGCCTGCCTAAAACATATAAAGCTCTGAAAATAAAGAGACTGTACTTTACTAGTATTACTGATGTGCTGCTCTACGAGTTTTGATGGCTAATGCAGTAATTTTAAAACCAGCCTGAATTCTTGTACACAATGCTGCATCATTTTACAAGTCCCAGCTTTACCATTTTGGAAAATGCATTCACCCAACATATAGACCTAAAAATGTGCCCTCAATCACTTGAGAATTATTTTTAAAAGCTTCCTGAAAAGGAGGTTATAACACACCAGATCTCATATTAGAACAAGTTTAGAACAGATAAGGCTCAACAGAGCAAAGCTTCATGTAAAGAAGTATGTTTACCCTGACAGTCTCCTTCTTCTCCTGGGAAGAAGGAATTAAGGGAATAAACATTCTCCCATTATTTTTTCTATTTTTCTATAACTTTAGAAACTCTATCTTCCCCAGTCTTGTCAGAAAAATAACTCAAATATCAAAGCTGTATTTCTATGCTAGTACATTGTTGCCTAGTTCTATTTGGTACCTATCCATAGGTCAGCTTGTGGTTTACCATTAGTAAAAATGTAATAAAACTTGTAAATAACTTTTTAATTAGGGGAATGGATTGTTGCTAAAATTAGAGATAACATTTTGTTGTATCTGATAGTAAACACCTCTAAAACTTAGCACCATTGTGCACTGAGGTCAGCAACTGGAGAAAGAGGAGCACCTCTTCTCACCTCTGTACTAATTATCTTCTGTTTAATGCCATCTCATCTCTGGGAGGGTTTTTAATTGTCTCATAATTTATTTGGAGACAGGTACAGATAATTAATAGTATAATTTTCTCCTGATTTCTTTTCCATATTTGCTAAAATTCCATGGAAAACACATATAAAAACATATGTTATTTGGAGCCAGGCAATTTCTATCAGGTAGTAATAACCTGAGTAACTGTCGCAAATTATTCAGAATTTAAGAACTGCTGGACATGGCTGAATCTAACTGCAGCTGAAGGGGACAAACTAAATGTAAACCACTGACAAAACGCAACAGACTGTATGGCAGAAGGATTTTTCTCTCTCTGCTGCAGGGCAAGTTGTGTGATTTTTTTCTTGAATTGAGGGAAACAGTGGAAGGTGAAGCAGCTGGAAAAATTCTGTACGTCTGCGTACTCCTAAGTACCACCCACTACCGCAAGCCATGCTCACTCTGGCTTGCTACCCTTGAACAGTACATTTATCAAATGTAATACTGAAAAATCCACAGTATGTAACACAAGCAACAGAACTACATTTGAAAAGTTTATCTACATATAACAAAGATTTAACAAAGTTGAAACAGACTGATGGTTTGCAAAGAAAATCTCTTTCTGTTTGTGAAATATTCACAGAAATCATGACAATTTTCAAATAGTTCATCCTTACACAAAAGTATTCAACAAAAGTACATTAGTCTTACTCTGCTTTGTGGGCATGACCAAGTAGAAAATGTGGGCTGTACAAGAACCAAGCTGAATCCCTTACTCCTCCCCATGTGGTAAAAAAAAAAAAAAAAAAACAACAAAACATAAAGGAACTTAAAACATTTGAAGTGTGGCTTAGTTTGCCTTTAGCTATTTAAGTTGTAATCCTTAAAATCACGCTCAGCAGTACATTTATCTCTCTAAACATCTAAAGTTTGTAAGTCGTTTTGCTAGGAAACTCAAGTTCTGCTCCTGCAGATACCTAAAAATATCTCAGTTTAGTAAGCACTTAGCTGCTTAGTTTATGCCAAATCCTTTTGAGATACAGTCAGCTTGCCACTGCTGTCCCATACCCAGTGAAGGGCCAAATGGTGGCATGTGCACTACTGTTATAGTTTTGGGGTCTGACTTTGCTGAAAACAGTGACTGTCTTGCAGTTCAGTTGGAGTTTGAACTGAATCTCAGTTCTCACCTCTGCCTGGGAGAAGCCAAACTTGCATCTTTCAACTGAAACATGAACGTGTAAAAGGTTTGCTCATTACACCTGCTTTCACACACACACTCTCTTCCTGAGGTGAAAAATACTTCTGCTTTCAAAGAAAAGCAAGCAAAATATTGTTGCCATAAATAATGTGTATAGCATTTGCAGAGATGATAAAGGTAGCTAACAACTGTTCTTGTCTCAGTCTGAACAGGGAAGCAGAAAGGGAATAGACTGCGTTAAGATGTAGCCCAAGATACTGCTACACACATAACTTTGAAAACACTGAATAAGTTCAAGCACAAATTCATAGCATCCTGCACACGGTTCAAGAGAATGTTAAGGGGATAAATTTGGTGTGCAGGGAGAAATCAGAAACACACCCTGATGAGAAACCCGTGAGACTACTGAAATACAGAATTCCATTAACTGTGGTAGACTGTTAGGTCTTACCCTGGAAAATTCACAGCAGAGTCACTGCTTCATAAGAAAAAGAAATGACTCTACATCTAGTTGCTAAGAGAAAATATTTGGTAAACTGAGTTTCTATGCTTTTCAAAAGCCAAAGAAAAGAAAATCACATCTCAAACAATTCAATACTAAAAATATTCTCCTGTTCCCTCAAGTGACAAACCAAGCAAAACCAAACTCTGCGACTTCTTTAACACAGCTCTCAGTTCTGGTGTTTGCCTCCAGAAAACAGCAGATAAGATGCGTGCATGATTTTCAGAAGCTGACTCCTGTTATCATTTTTGTAAGGTCACATGCTAAACATAAGAAACTGAAACCCCTGTGGAGGAAAAGTTCTGTTGCAAATGTTCTGATTCCTATGCAGGTATTGTGGTTGGGGTTTTTCTGTTTGGTTAGTTGGTTGGGTTTTTTGTTTCTGATTGCGCTTGACTTTCTCCTAATACTTTATTCTTGAAATACAATGTTTTTCTTAATTTTTTAATTGACTGGAATGATATAAATCATACTTAAATATGTTTCATCTGATGTTCAGATTAGAGAAAAGCGTAATGCTCTGATACAAAATAACTTAATTTCTGAAATCTGATTAGATTTAGGATTATAATTTTCTCCAAAGTTCACTGAAAGCCAAGGAATACGACAGTAATTTTTGATTTAGTATTACTGCTTCACGACTTTTTTCCTTCACTACTTCAAAAATTATTCTCTGCTGTGATAGGACTTTAGTTATCTGCAAAAGGGGTTTGCTAGATGTATTCTGCAAAATTATTGTCATTATCGAATCTACTCACTGGTTATAAATGAGTATAATTCACTTACAAACAAGATAGAACCATGGATTCTCCCCAGCATAGTAATGGCTGTTTGGATATTTTGTTAGCTGTATTTCAGTCACATTTTTTGAACTAACAAAGATAAACTCATGACTCTGATGTATTTGAACATGTATTAGTTACTGAAGACATAAGAACACACAGTTTGTAAAACAAAACACATTAGACAAATAAACATAAATCATTTAACACCCTTCTCTTTCAATGGAGTGCTTGCTCTTCTTTTTACTTCTATAAATGTAAAATAACGTTTTTATAGAATGTGATATAATCTTTTCATCTTGAACAGGCCTGAAGAGTGATGAGCTCCTTTTCCAACACTGAAAAAGACTGTAGGCAACTGAGCACATCTTATATGTCATTCAAACAAAAATGAAAAATAACTAAACCTAATTAAATGTCCATTTCTTGCCCCTCTCCATAGTTCTGTACAAGCAGTTTGAACAAACAAAGAGGCTATTTATAATGGATGATATCAATTATGATCAATACTCATGTAAAATTTATCATCTGATTTAAAACCATTTGATACAATGCAAAAAAGTTAAATAATACATGAAGTTCTTCCTCCATGAATGTTGCTTCACACTATTTAATATGTAAAGGGTGTTCATTTGAAACATAACCCACACCTATTGCAAAATATTTTAGTCTTACAGAGTCTAGGTAAAGTTAGAAACCAGCATAACTAGAATCTCACACCATAGTGCCTTCCATAAGAAAAACTGTTTATGTTCTTCCTTGATAAACCTTTGACAGGAGTGGTTTGAAATATACAGCATGGGGACAGACAGCACTGAGCACACCGAGCGTGTAAAAATGCAGGTTCTGAAATTATTAATGAGCTGCAGGACTCAGTCTTTTTTTGAATTAATTATAATTAATCAAATTTGCCTGACTCCAATGAAAGGCAACCAATAGCTCAATGGGCATAGCTGTTTTTCACATTAAGGTGCTGATTATTGCATTTGCTAGTCCTTTAGGATATTCATCTTACCCAATCTTAGTCAAGTATTAGATGCCTATTTTTAGGTGTTTGTAGGTCTTTTGTGTAGTTACTGATGACACACACACAGCTGCAGAAGCTACTTTTTCTCTCTGCATTAGATTTTTAAATTCAGGTCCTTTGGGATGGTGTTCTTCTGAGAGGGAGCTCAGACAACTGTCTCAACCTACAGTTCAGATGGTATGTACTAGGTGATATTGAGATTAACTCCTAGAAAGTGCTGGAGATCTGCTGAGGAACTGACTGGATTTGTGGATCTATCCTGAACACAAGCATTTGTAACACTTGAATATCAATACAGAAACTGCATTCGTATTAATCACACCATATTCAAACAATGTTAATTGTATAATTCCAGGCTTTCCCCCCCCACCACTTCTCACAGTTCTTTATAAATATCAATCGTTTGACATACATAGAAAGAAAAACTAATACAAATGGGACAATTAATAATGTACCCAGTCTTAAATTAGATGCTACATTTCAGGTAGCTACTCAAGCAGTCACAGAGACTGTGTATCAGAAAATATATCCTGTAAGTGGTTTTTGGGATAGACAGAATAAGTCCATTTTATCCTTTCAATATAATACTATTTCTTCCAATAATGATAGCTGTGGCAATTTTTACCTTCCATTCTGTTATTGAAGGAGGATTAAGATATTTCTAATGTCCTAAAAGTACTCTTTGGGAAAGAGTGATGGTTATTAAAAAAGTGTTCTAAAATTAAATGATTCAAAGGTGTCTGATAGGCATGAATCCTGACAAGTTTAGCAGGTAATGACTGGGGGGCACAGAGCTACTACTGGTCTAGACATCTCTTCAAATGGAAGCAATTTTCTTTGAGGACAGAAAAAAGAAATAATCATGGAACAAAAATACCAAAGACTCTTGACCTTCAGCTCCTTGTCAAGTTTGGCTGATTGGATGAATATAGTCCAGGCAAGGTTTAACAGTATCTTACAATCCACCTTATTTACCATAGGGAACACAGTGAAGAGTGGTTACTTGACCAGTTTACCAAGTTCTGCAGTTGTAATGAAAGACAAATGTTCACTTTTCTTTTTGGAAATGGAGTGGGTTATGTTCAAGGACTATTATCTACCACTTACAACACTGCTTTATAAAAGAAGGAGATCAGATTTCAAAGTATATCATATAGGAAGAAAGTACTGAAGGTCTTTCCTCCATAGGTACCTTGGGACAAAGGCAGAGTAAAAGTAACTTAGAGACATATTAATTCCTTTTCTTTCCCAATAGTTGATTCTACTCTAGAGCTCTGAAGCACAGTACAGCAGGTCTTATTCTTTCCTACATAAAAATGAAAAAATATATACTACCTCAGCAAACAGAAATAGAGGGGTAGACAAAAGTCAAGTTAGCACAGAGAAGTTGTTGCATGTTTGCATTTGTTCAACATTATCTGTCCTATAATAAAAGCCACATAAAAAAAAAGCAAAACAAATGAGAAAGAATATGCAGTTTGTGATATGTCAGGATAACTTTCCATAAATACTTAGCAAATCCTCACTCACACAAAGTGAGTTATTCTTGCATTTTGTCCTGTTTGCTAACACAAGCGATCCGAGAATTGCTCCCTTTCCCACTCTCTTCTTCTTTTCCAGTTCACATTTCCTCAGACCCATTTTGTATTATTCAGCATTGCTCTGCATGCTCAGGAGAGCTGCCAATCTGCTTGCCATTAAACCTCAAAAGCTAAAGTACACCCTCGAGCAAAGATTGACAAATCAGCAGTCTTCCTCTTCTCCAGGATATTTCAACTCATTTCCTTTGAGGTTTGAATTTCTGCCCCACTGCTACTCAAGCACTGTATTTTCCTCATTTTTCCTTGGCTAACTGTTGGAGTTACTCCTAATAATATTTTTTAAACTATTAGATTTGTTTACAACCACTGGAATGTGTGGCTCCACATCTTTGCTCTCCTGTTACCACCCACAAACAAGACCAAAGTGTCCGTGAGGTATTTATTGTACTGGCACATCTCCTGTGTGAACTGGAGAGCATGAAGCTAATATCCTACTTTTTTTAATCTACTTCCAGTTCCAGGAGGCTGAAATTCTTTCTTCAGTCACTTTCTTCATCACAACGTTCTGGGGGCTTTGTTGGGGATTTTTGTGGTGTTTTTTTTTTTCTTTTTTGTTCAGTCTTTTTTTGTCCTAGTTCTTCCCTACACTTTTAGAATACAGGGTGTGGGGCTTCTGCATTTACGATTCTGATTCACTGTCCGCATGCAAGTACATGTGTATGAAGTGCTTCCTATTTTCATGTTTGCAATCTGTTCCTTACTGATTTAGTATGTTAAAATCAAAGCTGTTCAGTCTTCCTGAAATTGGGTATTACTATGACCTAAAAATCTAAGTTGCTTGGCTATTTCAAACACTAAGTAAGTGCCATTTGTATGGCTGCAGTGAATGTTGAAGTAGGTCTGATGGCACCACTATTCAGTTTCATTAATGTAAATCATTGCTTGAAAAACTGTTGAGAGATTTAATCGTGGGGAGGTGCACCTGGAGGTGCATCATGCAAAGGTGAGAACGGCAAGGTTGCTGTCAACACACACTGAAAACGTGTTAGGAAGAAAGTACCTCAGCTAAGTGCAGAATGTTAAGCTATTGTCTTTTCCAAGGTTCAAAAGCTAAACAAGAAAGATAGAAGCATTCTTGTCATGTCTCCTTCCTAAGCTGAAAGTCAATAGCAGTCAGACAGATGTGTGTGAACAGCTTAGTTTGGTGTGTTAAGTAAAGAATCCTGTGGCCATTATCAGATGCTAGTTTGCTTTTCATAAACTCAATTTGATTGTATGAGCACATGAAAGAAGAGTTTCATGGTGACTCAAGGACAGTGTTTGTGATACATGTTTAACTACTTTTGGTTGAGCCTTGAAGTTTCTAGTGAGGTGTGATTCTTTGGTCTCTGTGTCTTGGACAAGGACTCAGGACTGGGCCTTTCAATAATACTGGTATTAAGCTAATTATATCTGGAGCTTCTCTCTGTCTTGCCTCCAAACAGCACCAGTATCTTTAACACAGTACCCCATAATGCAGTTTACATTTATAATAACTTGTTACCAATTGCATCTTAAAAAAACAAAAGAAAACAAAAAAGCAGACAGCTGGCCATACAAAAGTTCAAAACACTGACAGAAAGTTCTGCTTCCTGAGTACAGAATAACAGAATATCAGCTGTCACAGTATAAATGTGTGCATAAAGATGTTTATATTTTGTATACACTGAGGCTTCATTCATTATTTCTCCACAAACTTTATTGATGATACAGCCTAATGCATTTCCTAGCAATGCTGCAGCATAGTTTCATGCAGAAGAGTGTGTGTATGTATTTTTACATGAGGAAGATCTCAGACTTTTTCAAATGCAGCGTTCTAGTAAAATGTCTAACATCACAGGGCTAAGGGATTTTGGTGATATAAATGAATAGGGACTCTTACTCAAGGCTCCTGGCGTGCACATGCCATACAGAGATTTGACTCTGCTTCTGGATTAACTGTTTCTTGGGTTTTCCTAATTATCAGCTGCAGGATCTGACTGATCCAGATCAGCAAACCCAAAATGGTTCAACCTCCACTGCATCAACTGCCAGTATAACTAATGTGTTCATCAGACAACTGCATATAAACTTTTGAAGACACAAGTAATGCAAACCAGTGAAAAACTGCAGAACATTGCAAGTGTGCTTCAGTTTTTGTCTAGGTTCATAGACTAAAATGTTAACCTAGCTCGCCAAAGGAATAACACAGTTGTCAGCCCAGCATGGATTCACTTCAATTCACTACAAGGAGCTAATAAACACTTAAGGTACCAAAGCACTAGGTTCAGTGTAAGATCCATGCAGCTGCAGTCTGAAATACTTTCAGCTTATATTCAGAATTTTCTCAACATTTCTATATCTGGTATTTGAGAAGATGTTGGTATTTACAAAGGAATGATAATACACGTGTTCAAGATACACTCAACACAAAACAATAAGTTGCCCAAGCTGCTGCTGGAAATATGACTGAGAGAACAAGTATGTTCTGGAAATCTATAGAAGCAAATTTTAAGAGAACTATTCAAGAAGCAAATTTAGTGACTAGAACTATATAGAGCTAATCTTTACAAACTTTGCTTAGACCCCAAAGAAACAGCAGGATACCGAGACAATTAGTGGCATGTAGGATTAGACTATCAATAATTTGCTCCTTGAAAAACACAAACATGTTTGTGTACTGATATACCGACACGGTGCTGATACATTGAAAACCATGAATCCCTGTTAACACTTGCTCACTTGCAAAATGTTAGAAATTATATACTGAAATTTGCAATGCTAATTTGGACTTTCAAAGCAGCAGAGAGATGATTCAGTAGGAATTTTTGCTCAGAAAAACAAAGGGCCAAGGTTTACTCTCTCCCATCCTTCCTTTGCCAAAAATTTGCTCTGTAAACACTCCATGGTAGTGATGCAATCAACACAAGATAGAACTATAACTAAAACATGATTACATAAACATGCCTTGTGACAAAAAAAAGTGTTCAAGACCCATTATCAGTAGACTGTCAATACCTGCTGCTTCACTCAATGAACTGATCCAAACCAGCTAAACAGATGGATGGGAGAGTCCGAGGGCAATTAAACACAGAGCAATTTTGATGGCTTCCCAATTTCAGAAACACCTGTGCTGATTATTGCAGCGCATTTTTAATATTCACAGAGGGCAAGAGACTGCTCTGTAGCCCTCAGGGGCTCTCATTTCCACTTGTGTTGTGGAAATACACAGTGGTGTGTTAATTACGGAGGAAAAAATTATATGCAATGGCGATGTAGAGGCAAATGAGGAAAGGACTTCGCTTTCATCCAGAAAATGGCTTGAGTAAGGAAGGAATTAGCCCTTCTTCTTTCCTTAGACTAAGCTGCCATGAAAGGTACTCTGGGAGGAAACCCCCAACTGGAGGGGGAAATCAAAAGAAACCCCCAAACCAATCCAGAAACCAAAGAAAGCCAGCCCAAACTGGTGGTGTGAAGCCTTGTTTGAAAAGGCAGATTATGTGGTTAGAACAAGCTATTATGTTTAAGATCAACCTTCCAGTCTTCCCTGCAAACAGAAAATAAACCTATCACAACCTTAACCTCACACACAGAGGAGACATTCAACTCTCTAGAGTCTAACTGTAATTGGGCTAAATATTTATGTAAAATGAGATCTGCAGAAGCATCCAAGCTTTTCTTCCTTTTACTAGACCCAAAACTTTTCCCATTTCTGACTAAAGTTCCTCCCCATGAGAAAATACAGGCAGTATTGACAAGTTTGACAGAAACAGAGTTTGACAGATACAAAGCCTTGCCTTGACTTTCCCTTTCTCTCTTTTTCTCCACACTAGCTTCTCTCTTTCTTAGTATTCATTTGATTTCCCCATTTGTTTTCCTAACCATAGCTCTCCAATACGTATTGTTTCCTTTCATCCTTCCAGCCAGTTGTTCTTTAGTCAGTACATGTCCTCAACATTTCTTCCTACCCACGTCCCTGCAATTTGATGCAGACTCACAAGGCACATGGAATATAAAATTGGCTAATAAACATTCTTTGAACTTATGCTAAACAGGGGGGAAACACCTTGTATAAACAGTCGGTTTATGCAGTTATTTGATGAGTTTGATTTCAACTGTTTTGTCACACTGCAGTAATGAGAATTCCTGAAAAATCATTCATTTTGCTTTAACACAGTTGTAAAAGTGGGCTTGATGATTCCATCACATCTCCATGTATAATGTATGATGAACTGTACTCTCCACTTAATATAGCATAATTTTTTTAAGGAGTCTAGAGTATTTCCTGAACTGTAGCTTCTTATTCATCACAGTAAATTCATTCGTAAATCCCCTTTCATGAAGCAGTATTGTTAATCAGTAACAAATGAACATGGCAGGAACATACGTTGAAACTTCTTTAAAAAACAGAATGTACTTTCAAACCCGCATTTGAGTTAGTAAGACGGAGGGGCACAATGAATGAGTCAGGACCTTTAGTGCATCATCGGAATTTCAAGCAAAACCCATTAGGAACTAAAATTTAACAGAAATGGTGAAAGCAAACTTTCATTGAAGGATGCTTTATAAGATGTGAACATCAACCACTTCAGCCTGACAGATTATGTGTTGTATACTCATTTACTTGTGGTTAGGGTTATGTCCCACAGTTTCATTTGCAAGTGCTTCCACAGCTATTTTGCTTAAGAATTAGTTTTTGAAGCATGCCATTACTGATGTAAGAGCCCGGCAAACAATGGCAGCTTTTTCGCAATGCCAGAAATGTAAAGAGTAGTAATTAAATAAAGATATGGGCAATATATACTCTGAATGTTACCAGTACCTAGTCAAAGAAACAGCCTCTACATCAGGATATCATAAGTTACTTGCTTGTATAAAACAGCCTATTGTCAATACCTTACCTCTGCTCAGGTGAAGCTAGCCAGGAACAGACAGGGGGAGCGGATCATGCAGTACTTGCAGAAGCAGCTATTACTACATGAGAGAAACCTTATTTGGATGTCTCAGAAACAGTAGCAAATGAAGAATAAGAAAATGCCTGTCAACTCAGCAGGAAGCTCAGGGCAACTCTCTGTAGAAGGTAAAATAGCATTCAGTGCCTGAGCAATGAAATTTCCTTCACAGCAGGCCAGAGCAAACTTCCATGGACAATCAGCACATCAGCAAAAGGCCTTTCAAGGACTCCTTGTGCTGTGGGACCATTTATAATATTTCTTTCTCTGCTCTCCTCTTGCAGGGAAGAGTTTCTGGCTGGAGGACAAGTCGAATGAAAGCTAGAGGCTTCAGAGAGCTCTGATGCCTCCAAAATCTGTTCTGTTATGCATTTTCTTTGTTCTTTCATTCATCCTGCTCCCTTTCTCCCCTCAAGGGAGGAGCAACAAGCTGCAAGAACAGATGTTTCTAATTTCATTAGACACTTCACAGTGATACACAGAGCTTTACTTCCTAGTTAAGCAGTGACAAGACTCACTATCTCATAGGAGTAGCATGATTCTCAAGAGTGACTAATATATATGTATTTAACAGTCCAAAATTGAATTTCTTACTTCCATAGGTAAGCATAGGTAGACTTGTACTTGGCAATATCAGTGTCAAAGATTACTCAGCATGGATAGGCAGCTAAGTAACATCTAAGCATTCTTTTCTTTTTTTCCTTGAAAAAAAAGCAAAATCTAAACTTGTTGTATAGAGAGGCTGTGAAACCCTCGTTTTCAAATATCCTTCTCCAATCAAATTCCTAGAATTGCTTCTCTTAAAAAAAGATTTTCTAAAATGCTGGAGTATAAAATAAGTTCAATCCACAGATCCCATTTTCCCCTGTTGTTTATCTTCCTTCACCTGCTTCTTTATCCCTCCTGATCCCAATTAGTGGAATTTTCTGAAACTTGATTATCTAGAAAAAGACACAAGCCAAAGCACACATCCTGCCTTACGAAGGGCACCCAGCTGGACATTTTCTGGCTCAAAAACCAAAAGAAAATCCAAAAATGAACTTTCTGTTTGCCTCTAGGACTTAGTCTATCCTTTGCAGTGACAGGATTGCAT
Source organism: Amazona ochrocephala (assembly GCA_039720435.1). NCBI lineage: Eukaryota > Metazoa > Chordata > Aves > Psittaciformes > Psittacidae > Amazona > Amazona ochrocephala. The sequence continues at coordinate 17,011,010 of CM077883.1, forward strand.
AAACAGGGTGATTCTGATCCTGGTTATTCAGCCCTGACAGAGAACAGTCATTCAGATTTCAAAATACCTCTTAAACAGATACAGCTTGATGAAATCACAGTCTTAAACTGAGGAAATGCTAATGTTCTTATCAGAAACCAGGCTTTCTGCGGCAGGATATGCTTTTGTTAATTTTACATGGGAGAAAGAGCTCATTGTTCAGATCACAAAATGTACCCGAAAAAGGAACCGTGAAAACTTACTTGCCTGTATCGGAACTCAAGAATGTATTTCCCTTGCCTTCATCCTCCCTAAGGGTTATATGGGTTTGAGCAGGTGTTCGTCGTTGGCTTGGAGAAACTCAGCTGACATGAGTGTTATTGTAGTGTTGTAAAACTAGAGCAATTGCAATTGCTATGAGATTGTACGAGACTGCAGCCCAGAAATAGCAGTCTAAGAATTTTTGTGATTACCGCTATAATTTCAAATTAGGAAGCATAAAACTAATATTACACTGGCATATTTGCAACACAGCAAAACTGCATGGAGCTACTTTAAACATGGTCTCCTTTTTACAAAGATTGTAATGTGACAGAGCTCCTGAAATGTCTAAAAGCATAGCAGTGGGTTTAAAAAGGTGTACGTACACAGAGTAAAATGTAATGTACACGAACTATAAGCAGTCCTTTAGAAATGCCTCTAGATATCATTTTAGCTATAAGCAATATGGTCATCAAAAAAAAGCCCAGCACAACAGAAATGCATAATATGAAGATGCTGGGGAAAGGAGGAGGTGAAGAGAACCCACTTACCACTTCTGCAAAAAACAGCACGACCAAAGTCAGGAACAAAAGATGGTGACACAGAATAGCCAAACTACCTTCAATAATACTAATAAGAAGATGACTAATTGCTGGAGCAGCTGTAGGTTATTAGAAGGCTCATCTACATCAACAGAGGAAGTTTAGATTGGATACAAGGAAGAAGTTCTTTACTGTAACGGTGGTGAGGAACTGGAAGGGGTTGTCCAAGGAAGTTGTAAATGCTCCATCCCTCGCAGTGTTCAAGGCCAGGCAGGTCGGACAGAGCCTTGGGTGACATGGTTTAGTGGGAGGTGTCCCTGCCCCTTGCAGGGGGGTTGGAACTAGATGATCTTCAAGTCCTTCCCAACCCTAACTATTCCATGATTCTATGATCTAAGGTTTGTGATCTCTTGCTTTTCTTTTTCTTTTTTTTTTTAATCTAAACTTGCCTAGTTCTAAGAATGATTTCTTGTGATAAAATGTATTTTTTACTTCTTTGATGATATATCTGAATGAAACAGATGAATAAAGATTTTCATGTTAAAAATAGAATAACAGATTTTTGTGCTAAAAATAAAATTAACAAAAAATTTAAAAGCCTTGCCAACCACCTCCAAGTTGCTATAAGTATGTATCTGACAGAAGCTGAATTGAGCTTTCTACTCAAAACTGAAATATTTAGTTTTAGGGTTGGTACTGTGAAACATCAGATCTCAGGGTAAAATCTATTATGAGAGAAACAATCTGGTCCTTTCTGACATGGAACAAACAGCACAGAGGCAGAAGATGGTGTCAACTGTCCCAAAGGCATGACAATCTTATTCACTGCATATGTTTTAATTTAAATCTATAAAGAATTACAGGTTTTAAATCATTTATCTGAACAGACAAGTTAATAAAAAACACAGTAAAGAAAAAAAAAAAAAAAACAAACTTAAAAAAGGCTTTCTGAAAAATCAGAAAAAAAACCCCAAAATTTTATTTTGCTTTTATTACTTTTTGTATGTCAGAGCAAAGCAATGGAATACATCCTGTGGAGGAACAACAACGTGAATAAAACATCCTGAATATGAGAAAAGGCCATTCAGCCTAAAGGGGATTATCCTTCATAATACATATGCTCCCCTAGGATGGCATCTAATTGCTTCCTGAATGACTTCAACATTGGCTCCGACATCTTTACCCACTGCACTGTTCCAACTATAGCCAGAGTGAATGAGGCATGCTTTGTATCTTCTGAGATTGTTTTACTTTAATGTTAATTCACACCCTCATCCCTGTATGTTTCATTGTGCTTTGTGGTAAAGGGTATTGATTTTACAGACTCTACTTTGGAATAAATGAACTTCAAATGTCTTTTTTTTAGCATCTTTTTATTTTCTACCCAGCTCGATTGAAAGTTCGTATTGTCTGTATTTTTCCTTCTAAATTTCACCCATCTACTTGAATAATTAAACAAACTGCTGTAATTTCAGTCACACTGTGCCTTGACTCCCCTTCAGCTCTCCATACATGCTGCTGGAACAATAAAGCAGAACAATACTGTTGTCTGAGATCATAATAAAGAATCAAGGATTATATTTAGCCTACTCTTGACTGAGGGCCCCTAGGATTATAACACTGAAATGCAGTCAAGTCACAAGTTTTTAGCAGATATATTATTAGAAGGAAAAATACTTGTGTATTTCCCCATCTCTCTGGCATATATTACTTCTGCATGAGCACATACTTGTTCAGCTTCTTACTTACTTTATAATAACTAATTTGTAAAACTAAGCCTAAAATGGTCATAAAATTACATACGCACATAAGGGAGATATATAAAATTACTTTCCCCTATCTGCTTCAGTTGGGAATTTCATGCCAACCTGCTGCTAGCCAATATCCTTCCTCAGATTGCATTTGCAGTAAAGTGGATCTTACATTTCCAGAGCTGCAATAAATTGGTTTTGTCCAAACCATTTTCTGCATCTTCAAACTCTCTCTAAACATCCCAAACAACTACAACCTTCCTTTTCCTTTACAATTGAAAAAAGACAAGTAACGTTGTGAACCAAAAAACTACTGAATTTTAATCTAAACAGGTGGGTTTTGAATTATAAAACTGTGAACGAAAACTTAGCAATGTAATTAAATCCAAATTATCCAATTTCATGCCAATTAATACTATGAAGTCAAATTGTTACTTAATCTACTTTGAAGGGTTGTTTTGATATTCAAATTGCTGGTACAGGAAAAAAAAATGTGGGTGTTTGGTAAGATATCAATGAGACTTCTGCTGACCTACAGGAATTCACAGGCATCTGGTTATTGTGAATGTCGAGCCTTACAATACCCAGTGTTCTATAAAGACCTTAGAAACCTGAAAATACTTCTCAGCTGATAGGAGGTTTTTATGGAAATAATAAAAAACATTTAGAACATACATACAGATTTTTTAAAAATATAGTACAATGATTAAAAGCAAGATATATATTTATTTGAGTTAAAACCTTCATACTATCGGTATAGTTTCTGGAAGTCAGACACATTTGTAATAGCACTACTCATTAGAGTAAATTATAAATAGCAGAGGGTTAACTGTCAGGCTGTAGAAGTCACGAATACAAGTTTGGACACATTTTTAAGTGTAAGCTTTAGTTAAAAAAAGGCTTGAAAGAGAAGTAACAGATAAAATTTGCTACTAGTGCTGTAGTGAAGGTCAGAAAGATGACTTTTTTTACCTTTGGTCAGAATACATAAAAGTGTCTAATATTAATTACGATACAATCACACTTGACCTGTCTGAACACAACCATCTGAGATACTAAAGGATATTCTGAAGTAAGTGGGAACTCTGACCCCTTTAAAGCTCAGTAATCCTTTCAATTGTTAAATTATTAAATTGTTTACTTTCAAATGTATTGAAAAATTCTCTGTAATAAACAAGTTGTTTTATACTTACAATACAGAATACTGATTTGGTGATAGCTTTATATAAGTATCTCAAAGCCTTTTCTCTGTGCAAGAAATTCTCAGTGTGTAACAAAACCCTGGCATATCAATTTTAATTGTTAAAAGCTGTTTTGTTTTGTTTTTTCCTAAAGGGAACCCATTTTCCAGTGGTAAAACTGTCCACAACAGTTGAAGATGCTGCCAGAGTGAGATCCATCATCTTGGTAAATAAAGCAGCATTTCTTATCAAGATGAACTTCTGAATTGTTTTAAGATTTGCAGCTTGAGATAAGCACAATATTCCTTATCTGAAGGCGATGTCTAATACTTTTATTAAAGAAACTAGTCAACTCAGCAGATCCTAAAAGGTAAACCAAAATCTGCATTCTCAACTAGGGTATGTACTGGGAAAGCAAACATCTTTGCCTGAATAACATGACTTTGTGTTCTACAACTTTCAAATCCAGAAGGTTATTTAAATTGTATTTTGTTGCAGAGTTTCTTGTTGTGAGCAATCCAGCCTCTGACTTAGCCTCACTCGAGTAGTGAGCTGAGGGCTTCACAGGCTACTGAAAGGGTTAACACAGGATGCCTACGTGCGGACATGAAGAGGACGTTGCCTTGGGGAGGCACTGAGCAGGCTTACCACAAAGGCACTGAGCACCGCAATCAGGCACTGAGCACCTGCATTCAGGTTTCCACAAAGGCACTGAGCACCCGATTCAGGTTGCCACAAAGGCACTGAGCAGGATGTCGGCGCCAGATCAGATTACCACGGAGCAGGCCTTGCTTGCAAGGCAGGAGCCTGTTGCTATGGACGTTTCATAAGTTAACCAATCAGATGTTATCGACTGTTCCAGTACTTTGTAACTTTTCTGTAAAAGGTGGTGCTTGCGTTTAATAAATTGTCAATGTTCGATCACATTGGTGGTTGCTGCGTTGTCCATGTTCTCCCGCCGCAAGTGGCGCCCGAACAGGGACCCTCTTGTCGTCGCTTTCTGGAGCTTTGAAGACGGCTGGAATAGGAGGGGAGCGGGAAAGCCGGCCGGATATCCTTGCTGCCCCGGCAAGAAGAAGAAGCAGTAAGAAGTGAATTCCTTGCTGCCCCGGCAGGAAGTGGAGTCTTGCTGAGCTGAAAGAGGCTGGAAGCGCGCTGTGACGGAATCTCACCCTGATCAGGTGAGCGGTCGGAGAGGAGATGGGGTCTACACTCTCAAAGGAAGAAGAGGCAGTAGTTAAGCTCCTCAAACATATCCTTTCTAAGAGAGGGATTAAATATGAAGAGGACACCCTGAGGGGGTTGTTACAATGGAGTAAAGATGAAGGGTTACTAGATGGTGTAGGCACTGCTCTTGAACTCTATACTTGGGAGGCCAAAGTGGTGCAGCTATGGGACACTGTTAGCGATGGCGGCAAGGCTGGAGAGGAAGCCCAGAAATGTTCCACATTATGGAAGCTTATTCGTGAGACTTTACGGACAATGAAATCAGAGTGAGCTGCAGTAGCGTCTGCCGCAAGTGCTCTTTCACCTCCTATACCCCAGCGGGAAAATGAGCCTTTAGCACTGCCTGCCGTTGCTGCCGGGAATCCCTTTGAGCACCGTCTTGCTGCCCCGGGGCCTCGGAAATTAACTAAAACTGCAAAGAGTGCCTTTCACAACCCACCGCAAGACAAAGGAAAGAATGAAAAGAGGAGTAAAGATGTTATCGGAGCTATCAGTAGTAATGCTGAAAAGGAACAGGCTATCCAGCAGGACGCAGATTGCTGCCAGCCAAGAGAACCTGTTTGTTTTTCCTTTTCATCGTCTGAGTCCTCCCTTAAAACTTCTGTTGCAACCACCCCAGGGGGAAAAACCCCCAGAGAGCCCAAGGAGGAGGATCGGACGAGGGTATTGTTACAGGAGGTGACTGAGAGGCTGGGTGCTTTTGGGCCAAGAGAGGGGTCTGGTCCAGGTTGTACTTTGTCTATGGAAACAGGCGGCGGGACGCGGGGTAAGTCCCGACGCAGGGGCCGACAGGACCGGCCAGAGCCGGCGGCGGCCCCGGCCCGGTTAAGGCTGGCGCGGGCAAAGCGCGGCCCCGCGGCCGTGGCTGCCCCTGGCACCTGCCCCCCGCCGCCGCTCACCGCGCGCGGGGCCGCCGGGGGCCGCCAGCCCGGCGGTCGAGGCGCTTCCACCCTCCCCCGGAGGGGGGGCACCGGAGGAGCGGGCGGAGGAGCCGGCCAGGCGCACAGGCGCAGAGCGGCGCGGCTCCTCAAGGTGTTGGCTGCGCGGGCTGGCTCCGGGGGGGAGCTTGCTGCGTGTGCTCGGACCCCAGGGGCCGAGATGGCGGCGCCCAGGCTGCAGCTGTGCGCGGCCCCCGCGCTGCTCCCGCTGCTCCTCCTGTGCCTGCTGCCTCTGCGTGCCCGCACCGACGAGCACGAGCACACATACCAAGATAAAGAGGAAGATATGGGAACTTTGCAACCTGGTCTGCCCTCACCTGTCATGTTGCCTGAAAACTGGGAAATTCTAATTATTGATTTAAAGGACTGTTTATTTACAATTGCATTGCATCCAGAGGATATAGAAAAGTTTGCCTTTTCTGTTCCCTCAATCAATAAGTCTGAGCCAGCAAAACGATATCATTGGGTTGTGTTGCCACAAGGCATGAAAAACTCACCAACGATATGTCAACAGTTTGTTGCTTGGGCCTTGAAACCTTTTCGGCAAAAGTTTCCACATTTGATTATTTATCATTATATGGATGATATATTAATTTGTGGAGAAACACTAGAAAAGCATAAGATTTTGACCATCTTAAAATCTGACTTAGAATCAAGAGGTCTGAGAATTGCCCCTGAAAAAATTCAGGATTCTACACCATGGAAATATCTGGGTTGGGTTATTACCCACAGTGCAATTCAACCTCAGAAGATAAAAATTACCTCCACAGTTAGAACACTTAATGATGTGCAAAAACTGGTCGGGGATATTCAGTGGGTCAGAAATATTTCTGGCATTACTAATGATGATTTGAAACCTTTGATACAATTGTTAGGAACCTCTACAAAAGCTGATGAGTCCCGGTCTTTAGGCCCTGAACAACAAAAGGCGCTTGACATTATCAGTGAGAAAATTTGTCATAATCATGCTCAGCGAATTGTGTTATCACTTCCCATAATTCTAATGATTATTAATATTGACAATCAGCGCACATATCCTTTTGCACTTACTATGCAATGGGATAGTAGCGTTGCCTGTAGCCTTAGAATATTAGAATGGATATTTACTCCTGTCACACCAAAGAAAACCATCACCTCAAAACCAGAAATTTTGTCTCAGTTAATTATGAAAGGACGTAGTCGAGCATTGGAAATATCTGGGAAAAATCCTCAAAAAATTGTTATCCCTGTTGTTCAAGAATATTTAGAGTGGTTGTTACACACTTCTCTGTCCCTACAAAGTGCTTTAGCAGACTTTGAAGGTGAAATAAGCAATGTCTATCCTTCATATAAACTGTTGCCAATGTTGAGTAATCAGAAGTTTGAAACATTTCCAAAGCATTCAGAAACGCCTGTGTCAGGTACTACTGTTTTTACAGACACTGGCAAGCGTTCTAAATTAGCTGCTTGTGTTTGGCAAAACAACCAGCAGTGGGAGAGACATTTGATTAATGGTGCTATTGATGACTCCTTGCAGACGTGGTTATTTGGGCCTTTGAAAAATGGAATGATACACCACTTAACATTGTCTCTGATTCATTGTACGTTGTTGGAGTTGTACACAGAATTGAAGGATCACTTCTAAAAGAAGTCAAAAACAACTGGTTATATCAATTGTTACTAATGTTGTTGCGTTTATTGCAAAATCGTGTCTTTCCATATTTTATTACCCATCTTCGCAGCCACCAATCAAACTATGGATTAGCCATAGGTAATAATAAGGCTGATATATTAGTTTCTCCTGCTTGGGCTGGACCGCCCACTAATAGTTTTGCACAAGCCCGTGAATCACATTCCTTTTTGCATCAATCTGCAAAAATGCTTGCACGGCAGTTTGCCATTCCTCTAAGTGATGCACAAGGCATTGTAAAATCTTGTCCATCCTGTCAAAAAATTGGATTTGGTCTAGGAATTGGAGTTAATCCTAGAGGCTTGCAACCACTGCAACTGTGGCAAATGGATGTTACCCATTTCCAGAATTCGGTCGACTTAAATATGTTCATGTTTGTATTGATACCTTTTCTATGGCACTGTGGGCAGCTGCTCAGACAGGTGAAACAGCTAAACACGTACAACGCCATCTTTATATGTCTTTTGCAGTGCTTGGAGTTCCACAAAGTATTAAAACAGATAATGGTCCTGCTTATACATCACGACGATTTCTACAGCTTTGCACAACATGGGGAATTAAACATATTACAGGCATTGCTCATTCCCCTACTGGACAAACTATAGTGGAACGGGCACACCAAACCCTAAAATCTCTTCTTTTAAAACAAAAAGGGGGAGAGGTACTCCCACCTGCAGAGAGACTGGCCAAAGCATTGTATGTATTGAATTTTTTGCGATTAACAGGGGATAGGAATGAACCGCCTATGGTCATTCATGGACTAGCCATGCAGTCAGGAGTAACAGGTAACAAAACTGAGAAAATCCTAGTTCAGTACAAAGATTTAAATACAGGACAATGGAAAGGTCCTGCAGAGGTTAAATTAGCAGGCAGAGGATATATGTGTTTACTTACAGATAATGGGATTCGTTGGGTACCTGCCCGTTGGACTGTCCGTGGAAGATGCCACCCACTGTGGATGCTGTAATGGATCATGACGAGTCTGACTAAGTTTGTTGGGTTAATCTTGTTAAATTTTGTTGATGTTATAACAAGTTTGATGCATGGACTAAATCCACGAGTAAATCTGTGGATCACTTGGGCAAATGAAACTGGCAAAGATGCATTTTGCCTTGTCATGCAGCCAGCCACAGATCCCTTTAAAACTTGTTTATTGGGAATTCTGCTCTTTGATGTTTCAGCTTTTCTGACATGCCTTGCTGCAAAATTGTGCAGCCATTGATTTTTGCTGCTAGCACAGGGTCATAGTTGTACTGACTTTGAAGGAATGTGTTGTATGAATCTAAATTTTTTGTTATTGTGATTGTCATGTTGATTATGTGTAGAATTATATTTAGTTGTGTTAAAAGGTCATTATCTGAAGCTATGCAACACGTTTGGATTGCTCAAAAACAAAAAGAGGGAATTGTTGCAGAGTTTCTTGTTGTGAGCAATCCAGCCTCTGACTTAGCCTCACTTGAGTAGTGAGCTGAGGGCTTCACAGGCTACTGAAAGGGTTAACACAGGATGCCTACATGCGGACATGAAGAGGACGTTGCCTTGGGGAGGCACTGAGCAGGCTTACCACAAAGGCACTGAGCATCGCAATCAGGCACTGAGCACCTGCATTCAGGTTTCCACAAAGGCACTGAGCACCCGATTCAGGTTGCCACAAAGGCACTGAGCAGGATGTCGGCGCCAGATCAGGTTACCACGGAGCAGGCCTTGCTTGCAAGGCAGGAGCCTGTTGCTATGGACGTTTCATAAGTTAACCAATCAGATGTTATCGACTGTTCCAGTACTTTGTAACTTTTCTATAAAAGGTGGTGCTTGCGTTTAATAAATTGTCAATGTTCGATCACATTGGTCGTTGCTGCGTTGTCCATGTTCTCCCGCCGCAGTATTTATTCTAAGAATCTCCACCTAAATAAGTAAAAAATAAATGTTTGATTTCTTGTCATCACTTCATTATGGTACCAAAGTTATTAGTAATGGAGAGAACCACAAGGTGGGAGCAAATGAGCAGGTAGGAAAATCAAACAGTTATTGCTCTCTAACCACAGTTAGAGTTATGTGGTCTAAAAGAGGACAATGAAGCATGAAAAAGCCACACAGTGAGAAAAAAAACAGTTGCACATTAAGTCTGCAAAATACTCAGGAAGTGATACTGACAATTCTTTTCACATTTCAGCCCTAAATGTGTATGTTGTTCATTTAACCTGGAACAATCATATGCAATTCACTATGGATTTAGTTTTGCCAAGCAAAATGCACCTTTTGACCATCATGAGATGTGCAACTGGGTGCAGAAGGCACTCATAATGTCAAGCCACACTTTGCTACTTCCCAGCTCTGTGAAGAGCATCTTACAGCAACAATTTTATGTACAGAGGAAATCAGAGCACAGGATCCTGATGAATTTTCTGACAACAGTTTTTCTGACGTGTAAATTCTCAGAGAACAGCCTACTTACTTTCGATTTACAACTCTATATGTATTTGCTTCCAATTTACACCTACGCTGAAATTAATCATAATACATATTCCTAGAAACAACTGTGCTCGATAGCCAGAAAAAAGCCATCCTGGTAACATCCATTCAGTAGCGCAAGTGCTGCCACAGTAGAAACCCATCACAGACAGGAAATGGAGTGAAAGGGATGTGCCACTGTTGTCAGGGTAGATTTAGTATCTCTGTAATTGTTACTTCATGCCACTGGTAAAGTAAGGCATCATCACTGATACAATTTATGGCATTTAGACTATTTAACTCCTCTTTTGAGTTACAGAGACAGCCCAGCATAGAATCATAGAATCATAGAATCATAGAATAGTAAGGGTTGGAAAGGACCTCAAGATCATCGAGTTCCAACCCCCCTGCCATGGGCAGGGACACCTCCCACTAAACCATGCCATCCAAGCCTATGTCCAACCCCACCTTGAACGCCACCAGGGATGAAGCATCCACAACCTCCCTGGGCAACCCATTCCAGGGCCCCACCACCCTCACAGTAAAGAATTTCTTCCTCATATCCAATCTAAACCTCCCCTGTTTAAGTATCATCATACATAAAACTAGATTAAGGCTTACCTCTGCATCATCTTTCTGATTTTTGACTACAACAAAGAGTATAAAATACTGTCTCTGTGAGTCTAAGATGTTTAGTGGGTTTTGGAAACTGCCCAGGTGCTGTTGAATTATATGGGACTATACACTTGCACATGTTTCCATATGTTTTGAATAGAGACAAGATGCCCACATGCCTTGGATAGCTCAGTTGTAGGCATCTTTCATGTTTGCAGGCTCCCAACTACATCAGAACACTCTGTTGAAATTACTAGTTCATGAACAATGTTCACACCTTAGATGACATGTATTATTTCAAACTTCCTATCTCTGTAAAGTGTATTTGGAAGGAGTAAGAGAACCTTCATGTAACCTTGACTGAATACAGTGTTTGTACATTATATGCAAACCCCAACCAGAGAAGTGAGGGCAAAGGTTGTTGAGCATTGCATCTTCATATTGAATCATAATGACAGAAGCACCTCTCCTGATTCATTTTGAGTGGTATGCTGCATTCTCCACATTTCATCTTTCTTGCCTGTATGGGAAGGTTTAACTGTTTTACATGACCTACGTTTCAACAAAAAGAAAGCTTCTGAGAAATAAACAAGTGAAGATCTACAGCATATTGTCTTTTACAAGATAAATTTCATTAAGCTTCGCAGAATTATAGCACTGCAGAGACCAAGAAAATATATTCAAACATACTGCAGGTTATGTTATAAAAGCTGGATTTAAAACTCTTCAGTGATGAAACTGTTCCTACTTAGTGAATTGCAGCTGCTCAAAATTAATCTATATTGATTAAATTTCCCCTTGTTTCACAAAAAAATAGCTTTTCATTTAGAACATCACTGTAACATCTCAATTGAAACAATTGCAAAATAAAAGCAACCACGTGATGTCAGCAAATATTATCTCCTCCCTAAACCACACGGAAATTAGTCTTCCAGAAACCAAAAGGTTATCTCCCCATCACTTCCTCTGGTGGCTCTTGATATGCTCTGATCTATGTTTCCAAAGCAAAGTCTATTTTCAGTTTTGTCATCCTAGTGATATGCAACCTGCCACATCCACTTTCTAACTTGGCAATTTTCAATACCCTGGTCTTCTTTGGTTTCCTTCTTTAAGATTCAAAACACGCAATTTGTGCCCATCATAAATAATGAAAAGAATAATTCAGGTTACTAGCATATAGCACACTGTAGGTAAATGATGGATGTTTCTGCACACCCTCTGAGCTGGGAATAGGTCTAACATGCCACAGAGCCTGAGCAAGGGCTTCTGAATTTGAGCTAAAAGAGCCAGACACACAGCACGTAGGGACTGTTTGCATCTCCAATCTAAACTGTCAGATAAAATACCTAGTAAAATGACCCTGAGAGTAGACCTATTTTATTTTTAGAAGTTGTTTCAGCAACAACTCAAACAAAAAGGAAAAATGCATCAGAAACAGAAATTATTTTGACTGTACAGTAACGAAAAACAGGTAGTTGCTTGTAAATTCAAATATAGCTTATATTTTTGACAGCTTTTAAAATATATTTTGGACTTCTTATATCTGTTGTGTTTAAATAGTCCTGAATAGGACTCCTGAGTAAAACAAACAGGATTTGGCTACTTGTTTGTTCGGGCCTCAACACAGTTTTGCAGCAAGATGAGTCTCTGCTGTACAAAGCTGAGACATTTTCATGAAGAACTGCATTATCCTGCTTTTACAGTCACATTCATGTGTTTTTGTTTGTACATAATATAGCACTTAGAAATTAAAAATGTTGATTATTCTTTTTTTGCATTCAGATGTTCCTAATGTTTTATTTTGCAGTACCATGGGTGATGCATATATTCTAAGTGCGCTTTCTATATTTAAGAAAATGAAATAAATAAACAATTAGAATTGCAAAATTCTCTTTTTATTGCTTTGTGCTTTTATTTGTTGGTGTTTTGTTGTATATAATTCTGTATATCTGACACCAAACTGTACTTGATGGCTCTTCGGAGCTTTAATTGTCAGCTTCTTTCCCCCTGCAGTCTTTGTATACTTTTTAAGAGTTCATTTTTCTAGAACAGTAACTCCCACTTGCTGAATTTAATATTGTTTTCTAGAAACATAAAATCATGTCCCAGTTACCCTTTTTCAACAATATAGTGTTATTTTCCTATCATCTGCAATAAGACAGTGAGAGAGAACATAAATAACCATATTAACACTAAACATGTTTATTAAGTGCCTCATTTTGAAAATGTGTTACAGCTGGCCACTTATACTTGGCTGGAAATCAAGTAATACAGGACAAGCAGAAAATAAATAGCTGCCTCTGATACGATGCTCAGATAAATAATTGCAGGCTAATCTATGCACTACTTTTATGAGACGAGCAAGACAAAGTCCTTGCTCACCAAACTCAACCCCCACGCAGCCAAAGCCCCATTCCTGCAATGTAAGTTAGGTACGTAGTACAGAGTACTAAAAACATTATGTAAAGTTGTATAAGAGTTACAGAGTTGGGATGGTCAAAACATGGTCATAGCAGCACTTTTAGCAGATACTGTGGTAGATGGCAGATCTGTATCATATAGAATAGTTAGGGTTGGAAAGGACCTCAAGATCATCGAGTTCCAACCCCCCTGCCATGGGCAGGGACACCTCCCACTAAACCATGCCATCCAAGCCTATGTCCAAACCCACCTTGAACACCGCCAGGGATGAAGCATTCACAACCTCCCTGGGCAACCCGTTCCAGGGCCTCACCACCCTCACAGTAAAGAATTTCTTCCTCAGATCCAATCTAAACCTCCCCTGTTTAAGTTTAAACCCATTACCCCTTGTCCTCTCACCACAGTCCCTAATGAAGAGTCCCTCCCCAGCATCCCTATAGGACCCCTTCAGGTATTGGAAGGCTGCTATGAGGTCTCCACGCAGCCTTCTCTTCTCCAGGCTCAACAGCCCCAATTTTCTCAGCCTATCTTCATACGAGAGGTGCTCCAGTCCCCTCATCATCCTCGTGGCCCTCCTCTGGACTTGTTCTAACAGTTCCATGTCCTTTTTATGTTGAGGACACAGAACTGCACACAATACTCCAAGTGAGGTCTCACGAGAGCAGAGTAAAGGGGCAGGATCACCTCCCTCGACCTGCTGGTCACACTCCTTTTGATACAGCCCAGGATACGGTTGGCTTTCTCGGCTGCAAGCACACACTGCCGGCTCATGTTCATTTTTTCATCAACCCACACCCCCAAGTCCTTCTCCACAGGGCTGCTCTGAATCTCCTCCCTGCCCAACCTGGAGCTGTGCCTGGCATTGCTCTGACCCAGGTGGAGGACCTTGCACTTAGCAGGGTTAAACTTCATTAGGTTGGCATCAGCCCACCTCACAAGCATGTCAAGGTCCCTCTGGACGGCATTCCTTCCCTCCAGCCTATCAACCGAACCACACAGCTTGGTGTCATCGGCAAACTTGCTGGGGGCACACTCAATCCCACTGTCCATGTCACTCACAAAGATGTTGAACAAGACCGGTCCCAACACTGATCCCTTGGGGACACCACTCGTTACTGGTCTCCAGCTGGACATTGAGCCACTGAGCACTACTCTTTGCGTGCGGCCATCCAGCCAGTTCTTTATCCACCGAGTGGTCCACCTATCAAATTGATGTCTCTCCAACTTAGAGAGAAGGATGATGTTGGTATTGCTTTTCTTCTGGCTGAATTGTGCACCTAAAGTCAAGTGCTGACAAAATTTTACTCATTTTAGTCTTCCATTGTCACTAGAGCTGTTGGAGCAGCAGTGAAAATAACTTAGACACTCCATACTATGCAATTTGTAACTTATTTGCCTATGACTTCACAGCCCAGTGCATAATTCTGTTTTAAAACTAAGACATCTTAGTAATGACATTCCTTTTTCAGAGACTTATAACAGAATGTTTGAAGAGAAGGATAAATTCAAGGGAGATAGATAGAGGGAAAAATAGCTAAGCCTGTGAGTGTAGTATTTAGTTTGCCAGTTTCTGACTTTGTAGGCACAATACAATCAATACAGCTCTTGGATCACTTAGTTAGACCAGCTGTTTTTCTAAAGCCAGTCTACATGTTTTCTAATCGTGCTGCGAAATAGTTCTCTGCTGTTACTCCCGTTCTTCAGAGCAGACTGCTGTAGCTCCTTCTTAGCCTAGTTATTAGTCAATTTCAATAATTTATTAATTACCTTTTTGTTTTTTTCCCCCAGAAGGTGGCACAGTTCCGGTGCAGGAGAAGAGCTTAAACTCTGAACCAAAAGCATTATACCTGGGGCAATTCTTACAGTTTGGCCTTTAGACACTATTTTTCCATCTAATTGACATTTCTATGGGTCTAGATTTATTTACAGCTTTCATCTGCTGCATAATTAGTATGCTGGGGCCTCACTTTAATTCATCTTTAAGTTCAATATGATTTACTTCACTGGCATCAATGGTGTTAGTTCCTCACATATCAATATCAGACCCTGTATTATTAATACATATTTATATATTGCAAGGATAATCTAATGCATCCAGGACTTATTTCAGGTATGCTTTTCTCATTTGCATGAGAGAACAGTAAATCCTCAAGTGTTTTCAGCATCTCCATTTGTTTTCATTGCTTTAAGGTGAAATGTCTGTTATGTTTGCAAGTTTATTTCTCTCATTCACATGATCAGTTGGTATTAAAAAAAAAAAACAAAACCACAAACAAAAAACCAAACCAAACCCCACAACTCAAAATTGCCTTTCTTAATGGGATATATTCACATAAATAAAAACAATTTGTTTCATTAGGAATACCTGTTATTAGATCACTGGAGATATCAAAGCATCTAAATCAATTTCTTAAGCAATTCCGCACCACATCCTCTTTCAGATGTTAGTGCTCTACTAAATTAACAATCTGAAAGCACAAAGCTGAGGGGTAGATTCAAATAATATAGAAATATAGTATGTTGCACTATTAATTTGTGTCTCCAGGGTTATGGCATTTTGTTTTCTGATTGGATTTATTTACTGTATCCTTTTAGGTATATAATTAGATAACTGCAGGACCAATCTGCAAGTTACAAGAGATTGCTTTTTCAATGTTTTGTACAGAAATTCTACGCTAAAAATAACAGCATATAAATAGATTTTTAATCTCTGCTGTAATGTTTGCACACACTTATCTTTCTTTTCTTTCATACTCCTAATTAGTTGCAGTTACTTATATTCAGTTGACAAGCGATAATTATAGGAATTCATAGCCTGATTCTAATCTAACATTTGTCAGTTTTACTCCAAGTTACATCACTGTCTTTCCCAGCATTAATTCAGACAATCAAAATCGGGATCTTGTTGCTAGTTCTCACTAGTAGTACTAGATCAACTAGCCAGTAGATCATCACTAGCTCTACTCCCACTTCCAAAATTTACAGGTATTTCTTTGCATTAGGTGGACATGAAATCATCTTCTCTGTTTTAGAATATCTCCGGGTTCATGTTGTCGTTCAATATTAGTTATGCTGAACATAATTAATGAGCTTTCAGTGAATTCAGGAGAAGGTCCCCTCTGTGATGTCTCTTCCAGTAAATTATCCAGTGCCAGGAAATGCTGGTCAGCCTCCAGGTCAAATGGCACAGCCTGTTCATAAATGTCTTTCCCCCTACCACTCCTCTACGTGTGATCATATGCAAACTGCTTTTTAGGAACAACCTCTGGCCTGTGCTAATTCCCCAAGTTGTTGACAGGAATGATTTTAAAGTGGCAGTTAGTACAAGTCACCACAGAGCATGCTGTTAGTTTATCAAAATAGATACAAGCTTCGAATGAGCAATTTAAGTGCAAAATCTCAACAGGACTGGAGTCACAAGATGTTAGAAACAGTTCCTAGTCTATATAAATGAAATTACATTATAATTCTAACCCAGCCCTAAGGATGATGCAGTTAGCTGTATTTTCCAGAAAATTTAGGACTTAATTTATTTCTCCCTTCTCATCCCCGCCTTTGTCCCTGAACTGATGATGACTGTGCAGCTAATTTGTCTTTGTGCCCTCCTGAACAACCTTGCACAACTTAACGGTCAAAACCAGAGTTAAAGTCACTTCTTTCTGCTCAGGGAACTTCATTCATTAAGACTCATAGAGAATATCAAACAGTTGGTTTGCAATGGTCCCATCTCTTTTCCTGTCAATTTTGGGCTGTGTAGATAATTCTTCAAGGTCTATGTCACATCCTTTTTGGTGAGAGGGAGGCAAAGGAAGATGATGAGCAGGTCACCTGGCTCTATTTCTGAGATCTGTGTTTGCCTGCAGTGGTCAGTACTCGTTTTGACACCAATCAGGGGGTTTTGCCTGCAAGAGTCAAACCTCTTTGGTTAAAGAACAAAAAAAGAAAAGAGAGATAAAATTCCCATTTTCCTCTCATCAGCCCTGATTCAGCATATCATGAGGGTTAATCTCACCTTTGGAAGAAGGCTGAATGACCAGATATGAAGAAAAAGTCATTCACTCTTAAAGGCCAATCACCCACTAGTAATTCCATCATTTATTGCTCTTCCTTATTTCTCCCTGCCCTCCCTTTTGTGCTGGTTCCTCTCTTGCTTTTCTAACTCCTTTCCTGTTCACTGGCAGGTTAAATCAAAACCCAAACCACCCGACACTTGTATGAAAGTTCTCTGGCTTCTTTAAAACACAAAGATGTATTTTATACTGAATAAAATAATAGAAATTGTATTGTGTAACAGAGCTCTTTAAGTACCTACAGGAAATTGAATTTTGTAGTAGTGCTGTCAGTGGAAATCGTGCTTTTTTGCCTTGTTTGAATTACAGCCTAGACCTTGACACCTATGTAAACATAACTCAGCAGCTTTTCTGTTCAGAACTGGGTCATTCGATTTTGGACCCCTAACAAGACCTCAGGTTAGCTGAATTTCCTACAGCAAGGCCATTGTTACTTCCTAAATGTGCCATGTGAAGGGACACTTCTTGCTGCTTGCCCTGACAGCAACTTGTCCCTCCTGATATGGGACAAATGCTGGTAATGCAGTAGCTGGTGCCAGCCATCTAGGCTCTGTATTGCACCACCCCAGTAACCACTCTTCTAGTGCAATAATGCCATTAATTAGCCCAAGATCCCCATTTGCCCTAAGTCAGAAGGGCATACTTCTGTTTTTTCTGCTTTCCTTGGCCTGTCACTGTCGGCATTAATGCAGGATTGCCATCCTCTGGATTTAGGTAAATCAGGAAAGCCTCTTTGACTAACTTTCTTTCTCCTTCCCTCCACATTGAAGATTACAGGATCGAAAGCTTGTATTCCTCTAAAATCTTATCCCAGGAAGAGCTGAGTGTCACGGGGCCAAAAGCAGAACAGACCTTGTGGTTTCAGATGGGTTTTCATGATACCAGTTTTATCAATATATTGCCAGGCTACACAGGGTCATTCATAGTGGGATTAAGTGCTTACAACACATTTGATCTTTTCTGAAAGATCATTTTCAACTTTAACCCTTTCATAGTCAACACAAACTTGTGTGCACACAGGGCTTGTGGGTTTTTTCCACAGATGGATTATCCCCAGCTTCCAAGGGGTTTTTGTCCCAGATTTGAGTTAGGAACCAGTGGTACCAGCTACTATAGGAATTGGTGATGCCCTTTGCTGAGACTGCAGAGTGGTTTTATTTTTTGTTCATTTCTAAGTAAGTTTGCCTGCTGATCAGACAGAAATCCTGACCCATTTGCCCTATGGACCACTATGACAAGTCACATACCTGGGAGCAAGTCAAAGACATTTCTAGGTCAATTATACACTTTATCTTTCTGAGAAGAAAAAACCACTCTCAATCTCATCCTGCTCTAATGAAGTACACACAACCAGGTGATTACAATACTTGTTTAGACAATCCACAAAAGGCAGGTTTTATTCTTAAGCAAGTTTTAACACTGGAAGTATGTACTAAAGGAAATTGGATACTTTCTCTAACAGAATTCCATTCAACATTTTCCTCCAATCATTTAATATCAGGCAATTCAAGCGTGATAACTAAAGCGATATATATTTTAAGATCTCTTGATGATTACTGCTCAGTGATGTACACTACCATCAGTTTAAAAACTTTTAATTGATACTAACGTTCTATTGATAAAGTTTCAATCAATCACTCCTAACTCATATTCATCACTGTAAACACTTCCCAAGAACTTATTAGATGTTAGTTAAGTTTCTGGAATACAAAAAATATTTAGTACCAAAATGTTTAGTGGTTTTAATTCCCCGTTATCCACTAACAATCACAAGTTTCAGAGTTCGGACTAATAGGTACAGTATTCAGCTCATCCTACATATTTTGAATCAGGCATTTGCTCCATACCAGCTGACAGGCAATGCACATGCAAATCTACAACTGAAAAAAATACATCATTTGTTCAACATGCCAACAGAAAAAGAGTTATAAAACCATTATCTAATTGTTACTGTTTAATCTATTAAAACTGCTGCATCAAGGTACTTCATTTTTCCCCAACAATAAGATACACAGAATTACTGATACCTTGGTTACTTATCAGTGTATTGCTTTTCAGTAAAACACGTGGCATTTCTTCTCTTATTAAAGATCACTTTTTAATTCTGATACAGGAAGGACTATTAATTATGTATTCATTTTATATCAGAATATGCATTTAACACATTTTTTGTGGAAAAGCAAAAACTGGCAGACAAATAACTCATAAATGACACTAATGAGCACTGGGAGATGGAGTGGAAAGGCTTTAAATGTTTCCCATTATTTAGCAGGATAATTAACAACACAGCTCTACCATGGTATTTTATTACAGAAATAGATTAAGTTCCCATCTTATTGCAAGCAGGTGTTGCAATGAAGCAAAGGAAGATCATTTTTATGAGGTTGTTCTGGCCCAAAAAAAGACTGCAAATTTATTTTAAGCTACCTTAATTTAAAAAGCAAGCACACAGATCTTGGAAAAAAAGGGGACAACAATACATGATCTGTTAAGCCACTTCCAATGTTGTTGAATCAGGTTATCCCCTACAAAAAAAAAAAGGGCCAGACCATTTGTTTCTTTGTACATTACAAATACACTTTTGTTTCTCACAAATAATTGGTTTAAACAAGTCTTACAAAACAGAACTCACCATATACAGATGGCATCACAGTTTATAATAAAACAAACTTCATACCAGATATTTACAGTAAAAATCAATTCATTATGAAGCTTTAACCCTTCAAAAATATTGCCACTAAACTTTTGTAACATATTGTCATGGTTTAAGCCCAGCCGGCAACCCAGAAAGCATGCAGCCATTCGCTACCCCCTTCCTCCCCCCCGCCCCCAAAGGGATGGGGAGGAGAATCAAAAGAACGTAACTCCCACACGTTGAGATAAGAACATTCCAGTAACTAAGGTATAACACAAACCACTGCTGCTACCACCAATAATAAAGATAAGAGAAATATCAAGGGAAGAGAATACAACCGCTCATCACCCGCCAACTGATACGCAGCCCGACCCAAGCAGTGATCTAACCCTTCTGGGTAACTGGCCCCAGTTTGTATAGTGGGCATGACGTGCTGTGGTATGGAATACCTCTTTGGTCAGTTTTGGTCAAGTGTCCTGTCTCTGCTTCCTCCCGGGTTCCCATCTTCCCTGGCAGAACATGAGACTCAGGAAGTCCTTGGTCAGAGTAAATATTACTGAGCAGCAACTAAAAACATAGGTGTTATCATCGCTGTTCCCAGGCTGAAAGTCAAAAACAGCCCTGCACCAGCTACTAAGAAGGAGAAAAATGACTGCTACTGCTGAACCCAGGACACATATGGGTCATGATTTTATGTTTTTTTTCGTTAGAATTTAATAGCAAGTGCTGCAAAATATATATAATCCCACATGGTAATCCATAAGAGACCTGGCACTGAGTGACACAATATTTACACTGGTGTCAATGAAGATGATTCTGGGTTAATGTTTGCCAATTCGAAACTTCAGGAGTATACACAGGACTGACAGGGACAAAAATTGTAGTATTTGATTGCCTAGGCCACAAGCTGTGATTCTCTCATATACCATTGTAGAAAAACATTATCGTGAAATTTAGAAGCTGGAGTTTAGGAGGGCAGGACTTTTTCAGAGGAAGATAAAAAGGCAATTAACGTTAAAATACATTAATATAGATAAGAAAAACTGTAACTTCTGTCTTTTAAGCACAGTATCTGGGAGAAGATTATCCACAACAATGAAAGCAAGTTGGTAACATTTGGACAGATACCACATCCTGTGGAAGTCTAACAGCTAGAAGTAGATGGTAAGATTTTGAAGTTATTACTACCTTTTTTTTAGATGGAAAAAGCCCTGACAAGATGGCCACTTCAAATGCAAGAATAAATATCATTAAAAATAGCAGGGTTACGCAGGTGAAAACACATGGATGGAAGACAGCATACGGAACATACCCTCCAAGGAATAGATTACAGAGGCTTTCCCTAGAGCAGTGACCTGGTGGAGGAGGTACTGTTTAACAAGCTGGGGTCCCTGCCCCTTGGTCCAGTGATGGCACAGTGCTAGCCTAAGGACAGCAGACTTTAGCTTCCACACTGTGGGACTTTGGCTTTCTCGGGGATCATAATACTGGAGACATCACGTATTTCAGTTTTTAATCCATTTCTGGATACTCTGTGTAAATGTATCACCTATGTATTCCAGATATCTGCAGACACAACTTTGACATTTATTTGCTTAAAAAGACCGTGAAAGCGGAAAAGCCATTGTACAAATGCTTTCAGGGAGACAGGAGTGCAACTGAATGCTTGTGAAGGCAGAAAGAACAATTTTGTTCTATTTTGAAAAAACACTTATAGAATGGTATCACAGGGCTTGCCTATTTGTGCATTTAATTATTTCAGACTGAAAACAAAGACATTCACAGTCCAAGCAACTTAAATCTTCATGGCTTCTCAAATTATATCATGATGTGGAAACAAAAACAATTATATTCAATCATATTATGCTTTCACATCAATCAGAGGACAAGTCTGCTGTGAAACAACTTTTTACCCAAGCGTCCAGAAAATTCACCAAACTTTTTAAATACAAGAGGTATTTTTGTGTGCCATACAGATGCCAGACCTCATCTTTCTCAGGTAGCCCTGATCATGCTTTAGGTTACACTGAAGTTTCAAGGTCATTCTTACCAACATCACAAAAATCAGCTGACAGACAGTAAAAAATGCTTATGAGCTTTATGCCAACTGTTTGGACTAGAGTTAAACAGAAATACAAATGGTGTGATCCGAATCAAGTTTGGTGGAGAAGCACTTTGTACCCTGATGGTGACAACAGTTTTACAAATCCTTTTGAGAAAATAGAATCTGCACTCCTTATCAGCTTATAGTTTTCTAGTTTTCACTTCCACCACTGTAATCTTGAGGGTCGGTAACTACTGATGGACAGTGACAGTGGTTGCGCAGGATATCACTATGAGCTAACAACTACAAAAATGGCTGGATATCATCAAACCACAGCAACTTTCTGAATCCGGGAAGCACAAATTCATAGGCTGTCATGATAGTTTTCTCTTTTTCTATTTTCCTTTATTCACTGGAGTTAGAGATTCGTTACACTTAAAATCTGAGGAAGTTAGGTGGTGAGATGAAAAAAGGAGCGAGATACAGAATGAAAGAAGTGTGGAAATTGAAATTTACAGCATAGCTAATGTCATCTGGCTGATTTTGCTGCAAACCTACCGGTGGAGAAAGAAAAAAGTGAAGTTCTGCAGTTTGTAAGAAACAGTGCCCTGAGATGGTCTCGATTTTCTACTATCCCTGCATGGTGAATACCATATATTTGAAAGAGCTTGAAATTAATCATCTTTATATAAAGATGAAAGACAAAGTGATGAAGCGTGATAACCTACAACTTTTTTAGTTCTTACAGTTACCTCTACTACAAAGAACACAGAGATGGGGGAAAGTTCCAGAGGATCTACTAGCATCAAACACCTACCCTTTCATCTCACATTTCAAACAAATATTACAGCATCATATTTACTCACTTCATTTCTGATGGAAAAGAAATGCCACTGGTTTCAGTATTTCAGATTTTGAATGCACATTGCCCTGAACTGGGATGGAAAAGCCTCAGTGCTTCTGCTGCGTAAGGCAACCATTTTGAATCTGGTTTACATTCTATACCTCTTCATAGACTTCTTAAAGTAATTTGAGCATAACACATGTTAATCCAGCAGACACTGTAACAGAAGAACTTAAACTTATTTCATTATTTCCACTAACCTTTTGCAGCAGGTGTAGGCCTCCAGGCACAGGGCTGCCTGTGCCATAAGCAGCCCGGGATGCCCCGTGCTGGTTATAGCCCATTCCAGGGGGTCCCAGCACAGGGCACAGCTGAGCTAGGCAGGGAGCCAGCGACGCCTCAGGGCAGCAGCTCGGGGGGGGGGGGGGGGGGGGGAGCTGCTGGAGTGAGAGAAAAGTGTGCGGAGCAGCCCCCAGAACAGCAAGGGCAGAGGAGGAGAAGGTGCTCCAGGCCTGGAGCGCCCGCAGCTACAGAGACCATGGAAGAGCAGGTGTTCCCCTGCAGCCCATGGAGTCTACAATAATAACTAGTAAGTAATCTCCATGTCTTTATCTCAGTCCATGAGCTTGTGATTTTTCATTTTCTCCCACTCGCCTGTTAAAGGGGAGACCAAGAGCAGCAGGGTGGGTGTCAGTGTGGTAAATCCACCACACCTTGCTTTTCCTGGCTGCAGGGCAGACTGCTCCATCTTGATAAATTCACCTTTTTATAAACTATAACCTTATTTTACAATCAGTAGCTCCCAGTAAGCTCTTCTTTTCAGCTGTTCAGGGCTTGCAGATCCTCAGACTCTAAGGAGAAGCTTTTACCTGTTGAAGCTGAGAGAAAACCCAGCACCAGAAGTGCCAATTCTGCTTTGTCACACACTATGTAAAAAGAAATATTTCCTATTTAAATTTTATTAAAACCTTTTTTCTTTAACATACTGCTTCTACTGCACAAGCAGTTGTGAGAATACATGTCTCTAACACCACTTGGTCTTTGGGTGAACTCTGGAGAACCTTTGCACACTTAACTGGTACTATAAATTTAGGATGCCATGCCATTTGAAAGCTTGAAACTGTAATAATGGAGGAGAAATTCCTCTGTTTATTTGCAGATAATGTTTTGCTTCACACTTTATTGCGCTGTCTTCTCTCTGTATCCACCAAACCTGTTGTGAGCAACAGAAAAAATATCAGATTTTGTCTATAGGGAATAAAACAGTTTAAAATTTTACATATATTAAGTTACTTGATATCCTGTGTGGTCATTCATTTTCCAGGTAATAATTAGCAATAATGACTTTATACTAATAAACATCTAATGATGACCTGAATTAGAAAAGTACCCAAATTATCCAGCTTTGGTAACACAGCAGATTTGCTGGAATGCATTAACTATTTAAAGCATCAGAATATGATACAGAACTGACTGGTGGTTTCTGCAATCCCTCCCCTTTTTTACTGCAAACTCCTCGCAATGACAGGAGAGTTCTGAATTTTCTAACTATTTTGTAGGGACACTATCAGGGTTCTGAATTAGCCAAGTTTGGGTAAATTACTGAGAATTATTTGTCATATAAATTGCACATAAATGGTTTAATTCCCAAAGTGTTTAACATTTATTTTCTTATTGATAGTTGGCATTCTTCTAGGTCTTCTATGATATGTCAAAATACACTAAAGTGGCAACTGAAGTCAGGAAGGGCTGTGATTTAAAGTACTGAAATGTTTAAAAGTATTGTAAATAAGAACACGTCCATTGCACACAAGGATGAAAGCAATCATGATTCGCTTATACTGCAGTATATATTATTATTTTTAGAAAATAAAAAATGCACACCACAGAACCTTGAAGAAATCAAACAGCCAAAACTGACTCCCACTGACTACCCAGTTACTTAATATTAAGGCCCTATCCATTAGCAAGTTTCTCTCAGCTGTGGCTCATTTCAAACTTCTTTTTCTCCACATCCTCCTTCCATATCAGTGACATTATTCCAGTTGATTTATGCACTGAGGAGGCACACTTCATCAGGTTAGATTAATTCACTAACTCCTGGGTGCTATTATAGGCAGGTTCTGTCTCTGTGCATGTCAGCTAGCCAGCTAAGGTTAGTACCTGACATGACAGAGATTAAGTTTCTGTACTTTAGCACACATTTTATTCAATGGTCAGAAGTAAAGAAATAGCATACAGACCGAGTCATAAAACACCAGGACTTAAACTCACATAATCAAATCAGGTATTTTCTTTGTTTTAAGTTTAACGAGAATGTGAAGTTTTAGCCTTTATGAATATGGAGGAAGGGAATAAACAGAGTAAAAATAATTTCTCATATTACATACTCTGAAATCTACAATTACGATGAATTAGCACAGCTCTTGGGAGCCTGTGGGCTCATGAGGATATACTACTGCCTTAAGCAGATATATCAAACCAATAATCTGATACAATATTACAGCAGTGTAAACCTTTTGTTCACAACTAATCGGTAGTGCTTTTTTAAACTGCACAGCTCTGTAAAAACCGTGTCGTGGTTTAAGTCTATAAACTCACACAGTCGCTCTCTCACTCACTCCCCACTCTTTCTTCCCTCCGCTTCTGGAGGGATGGGAAGGAGAATCGAAAGAATGCAACTCCCACAGGTTGAGATAAGAACAGTTTAGTAACTAAAGTATAACACAAATCACTACTGCTACCACCAATAATAATAGGAGAAAATACAAGGGAAAAGAATATAATTTATCACTATCCAATATCAAGCCCGACCACGCAGTGCACCCCCCACCATGCACCCCCACCGTGCACCCTCACCACCCTTCCGGGTCTCTGCTGTCCGTTTCTACATCCTGGACATGACGTGCTGTGGTATGGAATAATCTCTTTGGTCAGTTTGGGTCAGGTGTCCTGCCGCTCCTTCCTCCCGGCTTCCCCTCCTCCCTGGCAGAGCATGAGACTCACAAAGTCCTTGGCCAGCCTAAACATCACCAAGCAGTAACTGAAAACACTGGTGTTATCAGCACTGTTCCCAGGCCCAAAATCAAAAACACAGCGCTGCACCAGCTACCAAGAAGAAAAATGACTGCTACTGCTGAACCCAGGACAAACAGTATTATTCTTTTTTAAAGGAAACCAGACTTCAACATTGTGGCCTCAATATGGTAAAAGTTACAATGAAGACTTGCAAAGACATTAGCATTACAGAGTAACCACCAGTCCTTCTCTACAAGGTCTTTAAACTTTCTTTCAAGCTTCCTAATAAAAGCAACATGACATAAACAATCTACCACTAATAAGAATAACTAATTCAGTAACTCTAGAGACTGCTTTAGTAGAGGCATAACATATTTTGATTGATCACTAAAGACATTTCAGAGGTCTCCCCCAAATACTGTAGTGGAAATGTCCTTTCATCAAACAAGAGACAGGGCGTTTTTTATGATCATCTGTTTACCAGTGTTTAAACAATATTAGAAGACAATACATTATCAGTTTCTGCTTCTAAATAGAATTATGCAAGCTTGCTATTTTATATTCTGAAGTTTTTTCTTTTTTAATCCAGATTTTGCATTAATTTACTCTACAGTTAGCATAAATCTTGATGTAGAAGAACGGCAGATAATATGTTCTGTAATACTTGATTTCAGCTGCTCCCATCTACATTTGTAGTACATGTATGAGTGCTGCCAATAGGTTAAAAAGATGCTTGTGAAGGTACCAGAAGGTACATGCCTTAAATCACTGCATTTCATTCTTTGGCTTCCTTATCACAAGAATGACCATCTGGAAATGTTCTAGGCAAATTCATATTTTATTACAACACTAACAGAACTTGCTGACATTGTTCACTGTCTCTTACAGCTTTGAACTCTGTTCTTGTGTTTAGGTTTCAGTACATTAACATCTTTAAGGTTACTGCAGTTCTGAAATAAAATGCTAAAATTGAAATTTAGTGTAATTAAGTCTGAGATTATTATTTCTCCATTGAATCCCTCCAACTCCACTGATGTGCAAGAACAGCACTGCTCTATACAACAAAGCCCACATCACACCAGCCCAAGGCTGCCATCCCAGTGATTCACATTTCAAGCGCACATTAGGAAAGGCAGCTGGAAAGACACAGTGGGCGAAGAGCAACGTGGAAGGGGTGTTTTCACTCAGAGACCTGACAAAACCTGGAGAAGCCATGTTGATTGGGTTTGTGTGGTGCTGGTTTGTTTGGTTGTTGTTTTTGGTTTATTATAATGAGCTGTAGACCTCTTATTTTCCCTCTAAATACCAGGGAATTAGTCCAATCTATGTATTCTATCGTAACTCTTAGAGACTCCTTCTTTGCATTTCTGGATTTTATTTTTTCCATCCCAGACCCTGTGAGTTTTGTATCTTAAAAGAATCAGGTACTGGAAGGCTCTCAGTTCTTATGAACACAGCTTTTATGAAGGTATCAGCAACACATCTGTATCCATGCTGACTGCGTTTACACAGTATGTGCTCTTCATGTACTACTAACGCAAAGGCTGAAGATTAATTACCTGCTTGTGTGTACACCCCCCTCAAACTTGTTTCTTTGTATATGATTGTCTATGTTTCTTTAACATAGAACAGTGGCTGAGTCTTTTTCAGTATACCCAGTATTTCTCTATATAGCCAGAAGTGGTAAGGGATTTGTTTGCAACTGCTGTTTTTCTTTGCATAGACCTTACAGCACTTGATGCCTTCTAACTCATGATTAGCAAGGACAGTTGCAGTATCATCTCTTTCAATTAACCATTAAAACCCAAAAATCATCAAGAAAATAAAAATCTTTGCAATATTTACTAATCAGACCATAATATTTTACTCTGTGCTCTATTTCCTTTTTTTTTCTTTAGCCATCATGCAGCACCTCACAAAAAGGTTATGTATTCCACTACAGATCATAATAAATTTTGTAGAAAACTAGTCTTGACAGAAAAGTAAGAGGAATAATGGGATCACTCTAGATGATGAGGAACTGAGTAAGAACTATCGTAACTAAGGTGATTTTAGCCACAGCTAAAACCAACTGAAGGATGCTCCAAGGAGAAAATATGGCTAAAATTACTTTTAAACACTACATTTTTTTGTGATTTGAGTAAGAGTCTTTGGAAGATGGAGTTCGCTATGATCTCCTACTGGGAATAGTCTCATGCAAAGCTGCCTAGTGCTTTCTGAAGTATATAAATAGGGTGACAAGTTACAGCTAAATTTAAGAGAGAAAATGTCAACTTAGGCTTAATGCTTTAAATCTCAATACTTACAAGATTCTTATGTGATACGTCTAGAGCTGAGTTCAAAGGAAATTGAAAGTTCCCTCATTATGGAAGAGAAATTGCTCTCTGTATATCATTTTTCAGTAAAATGTCCCTAAACTGGAGCATGTATCCTTCCCCACTGTTTTGCCAGAAAATTTATGACACTCCAGTTGAGATATGATCGTTGTTATTTTTTGCACACAAGGAGTTGTGGTGAGAATAAAAAAAGAGAAGTTAACACTCTCCTGTGGCTGTTGTCCATAACTATTCAGTATTTAATAGCTACAATTATACGAAAAGAATAAGACAATTTGAGGGTATTATTAAAATAGCAGATGACTCAGGCTGCATTTTCACAGGAGTGTCTATGTGTCAGGGGAGTACAACGCACAAGTTACATTACACATGGATTTCTCATGGACGAGCCCGTAAAAACAGAAATACTGCAGTACCCAATTCTGAACTGCTGATCGCTTCTTCCATTTCTAAGAGAGTGGTGGATGTTGACACTGGGTCAACTTCTGTTTTTGTATGTACTAAAGATGAGAATTATCAATGTGCCTGGAGCACTGCATGCAAACATTTTTATAAATTAAACAGTCTGTAAGTATAAAGTATTTATCAGTTTTTACTGCTTGACAGCATAAGATTCTTTTTGGGATTTGCTAAATGAATTTTCTCACCTTTCCTGTTCCTAAAATAAACTGTTCTTTACACCTACTACACACTTTTCACTTTCCTTAAATAGTTTCACACACTGCCTATGCTTGCTGTCTTTGTCTACTAGCCTGTAAGTCAAGCCCTTTTCTCACTGTATTCAGTCACTGAGATGACTGCTACATCATCTGACAGAACCCTCCTCATCATTACTGGTATTTCACCAAGTAGGATGTTTCACCAACCTCTGTAATTTGTAATCCACCATTCCACTGGCCTTGTTTCCAACATTTCTGGCCATTAGGACTGAGAATTTACCTAATTTCCCTGAGAAAGATCACCCATATAAACCAGCATCTTTGTGCTTGACTAACACAGAACTGCAAGATTACAAAGTAATAATTATCCATAAAATTCTGATACCTCAGATCCCTATAGTGCCAGTTTGTCTGGATTTCTCTGTATTAAGGCCTTCATTAGAGACACAAGGTTTGATGCTTGTAGAAACAGAATTGATGAGAATTCACTGCAAGCCTAGAATTTGGGAGTACTACTACATAAAACATTTTGGACAAATTGAAATAAAATCCAACGGGGAATTTTTTATTTTATTTGTTACAAATCTAAGAGCTTCACAACTGGATTTTAGACAGCTACTAGCTGGATTGGATCATTCTGATCTCCTATCTTTCTCTCAAAGTACTCAGCTAGATACATCTAATAGCCTTCACTTCACTTGTGTGAAGTGTTGGTTAAAAAAAAACAACAACCAAAAAAACCCTCTTAATGATAAAGTAATGCCAGGTTAGGAAGCAGAGAGTGGAGTCACAAAAGCAGACATGAGCAAAAACTTCTTAAACTAAATTCTTCTGCAAAGACAATGTGAAATGTAACTAGAGTCTGAGAATATTTCACCTATGGCTTTGCTGAGATTCTAGACCAGAGCAGTGAAGCAGTTAAACTAGCCTATTCAAAATTTCTTTTTACCACAGAATTTAATCAAGCAGCATCTATAACTTCCTCTAGAAAGCTTTCACACTCGTCTATCATATGCTTTGCTCTATTCCATTTTATTAGGAATAGGGCAAGGCTCAGAAAAGTGAATATTTACTGAAAAAGTTCTACGCAACTCCTGAAATATTCTCCAAAACTTGTCTATCAAAATTTTTCTGCAGATCTCTGAAATGTCCTGGTCAACTCCATCCACTATGAGCATCGACTGTATACTCTTATCTTTTAACTCCTTTATGTAAGATTCTCCTTAAGCCATGAGAGCTGCAGAACACAAGGACACTCTTTCTTTGCACACAAAATATTTTTGCTTGTCCCTAAGTACCAGTTCTCTTAACTTTCTTTGAGAGTTTGGAGAAGAGGGGTATAAGCCCAAGAAACAAAACTGGGCAAAGTGTTTGTAGCCTGGCACGGTGGCAGAACAATAACAACAATCACCACCATCATCCTCCTCCTTATTTTGTATTTCCTCTTTTTCCTAGGATTAGATTTTTATTTATTTGGCGTGGGCATGCAGTGAGTATTTTCACAGATGTGTTATAATTACTTGGTGAAAGGTAAGGATAGAAATACTCTTTAATGTAAAGTTAGAATAGCTTTTTCTCACTAGGCATTTATCAGCATTAAGTTTTATCTCTTCTTCTCCTGATCAGTTGGCTTGTTCACATTTATTGATAAAAAAATACCCATTTGGACAATTGTCAATGACATTTAAATAGGCAGCAATCTTCCAAATTACTTGTAGACGCACAGAAGAAGAAAAATTTCATGTTAAAGCAAAAGGAGGCGGATTTGCAGCTAGTTATGTGCTTCATACCCACTGAATCTGAATTTTATGTCCTGCAGCACAAAGTTATTCAGCACTCCACAACTGGCTATTGTCTTTACATTCATAGTACCATCAAAAAAAACTTTTGTCTTCTCACTATCCACACCTTTACTCCGACTGATTTTTGGAATATGGATCCATTACAGACTCTCTCCACAGCAACGTGTACTCTCTTAATAATGAAAATTTAATTACTATAAGTAATTTCCACTTCAGCTCTTTTTTGCCTCTATTTGACAGAAATATTTGTAAACTTACCACAAGTGCTTTGTATACTGAGTTGTCTGTAGGTGCACCTATATTTTATTTGTCCTCAGGCTCTCGACACTGTGCATGACAAAAACTACATAAGCACAAAGAAAGGCAGTGAAAGGAGGTGATTTTTTTTTAAAGCATTCTGATGCTTTTTTTTTTTCTTTAAACACGTTCTGAAATTTCTGTTCACTTGTCTGTGTTAGCAACACATCTATTAACACATTTCTGTACAGAAAACATACAGAACTCGGTCATTTTCTTCCAGGAGCTAACAAATTAGTTGCCATATTAGGCAATAATAATCCCTTCAACTGAATGCTCCAGCACCTTGCAGAGTACTGTTCTCTTACTGTTTTTGATTTCAATTGTCAAACCTGTTCACACTAGTTACATGGTTACAGTGACATTATGCCCTTTAAAAATTAGGACTCAAGTCAGAAACAGTAATAACCTGTAAATTACCTTTTTATTGAATCTAAACATGGTTTTGGCCGTAGAATTTTAAAAGTACATTAAAACTAAGCAGCTTTATTTAGAAAAAAGATTTGTAATTTATAAATTAATCCTTAATTCAAAGCTAAAGCCTGCAAAAATGTTAAATTATTTTGTGCAAATGAAATAATGAGATTGAAATAGAAAATAAAGTATGTACGTAGACATATGGGTGGGCAGAAGCATTCACCCCCACTTTCTGTAAACAAGCCCTCAAAAGCCTGACACCTGATACAACCCACAGTGAATCACTGCTGCTTTACATCCCAAAAGCAGAGACCTGAAGAATGTCACAGCTGTACAGGTTTCCTGGTTTTGATTATGAGCTGCCTTTGTTTTTAAAAAAAAAACATTACTAATGAAAATTTAAATTTAATAAATTAAACATTTAAATTGAAACCTTAATATAAAATAGTATTGAATTTAACACTATGTTTCTTTGTTGGCACTAATTCCAAAAATGATGGTTACATCCTGGATGAGCATAGAACCATGTTTTGGATAGCCTGTAAATGCATCATTTGTGTGTTTGATTTACCCACAGTCACAAATTTGAAATTTCTTCTCATAAAAAGACAGCAGAAACTAAAAAGCAATTGCATAAATATCTTTGGGAAGACAGAAGTGCAATAAAGTGCTTTCAAAAGTAGACACAGTTATTTTGTTCTAATTTTAAACAAAAATGTAGATAGCTGAAACTGCCTGATAAACAGAGCCTAGACAACCGTACATAACATCAGTATGAATCTGTACTTCAAACATTCCTTGATGAGTGAAAAATACAAAATATTTTGCCTTTTATGGGCTTTAACATTACTGTAAACTGCTCAGGGAAGAATATTATCATATTTACATTTCAAATATCTTCCTAAACCCAAATT
Source organism: Amazona ochrocephala (assembly GCA_039720435.1). Taxonomy (NCBI): domain Eukaryota; kingdom Metazoa; phylum Chordata; class Aves; order Psittaciformes; family Psittacidae; genus Amazona; species Amazona ochrocephala. Next base: position 17,043,078 of record CM077883.1, read on the forward strand.
TTAGTCAAAAAGTATTTAAAAATTTCAGAACACAAAACAAATTCATGCAAATACATTACTAGAATTACTTTGAAATTATATTTCAACATTGGTCATTTAAAGATACAAACTATTGGTCAAAATATTCCCTTGAATTTCAAACGGGAGAGTCTCTTCAAATGAGAACAACATTAAAGTTTCAAAGTAAACGGAATTTTTCAAACTATTTCTGAGATTCAATACTCACCTTATTAAATCTCACATCAAGAGATCAATTTCAGTAAATCTATTTTTTTTCATGATTAAAAGCAGTAGCTTTAATGGAAACTAATTTGAATTTCTAAAAATAACTGTTTCCATGAAATGACTATCAGTCGATCAACCCCTTTGAGATGAGAGCCCTACTTTGTCCTGATAGTAGCGCTGGTTTTATGGTATCCTTGGCTGACAGACTTTGTCTCCTTCAAAAATGGACTTCCTTATGGAAAAATCTTTTAAACACCATCGTGTTCCATATATCAGCATGTTCAAAACATACCGTGTTCAAATAGTGGTTTTCACTTGCACTGGATTTTATTCATAAGCATATTTACATGAAGTCACAGGAAACCCCTGACAGAACAGTCTGTCCGAAATTACTGACACTAGATTTGCATCTTCTGTTTTTAAAGATCACAACTTCATTTCTAGAAGAATCTTAAAATGGAATCTTTATAGATAAAGTTTGAATATTCAAATAAAAAATGTCATCTCTACCTAAAGTAACGGATTGCTTAATTTTCCTTTTCTGCTACACAATCTTGAAATTTGTCCTCATTTTACTTAGGTAGCAATTATTAATTTCCACAAAAGGACCCATAGGTCACAGCTGGCCAGTTTGATGATGACAGCATCAGAAGAATTAGCTAAGTGATCTTCAGAAAGAACTTAACAAGGCATAACAATCTTGTAGGATGTTCTGTGTATGTATATATGTATATATGTGTATATATATAAAACCACCCTCTTTTCTTCGGAGAAGTGAATAGGGCATTTGCCAGGATTTCAGCTGTCCAGTTAAAACTCCAGGCCTGCTGTTTGTGATATCTGTTGGTGTGATGGAGTATACCTTGTTAATATTCATGAGGGGGTGTCTGTCTTTCAGATGTTTTTTGGACCTGGATATTAATTACCTGCTAGACGCAAGCAGAATTCACATTATTGTCTTCATTTTAGCGTTTAAGTTTCCTTAGAGGGGAGAGTTTGACCCTGTCTGGGGCAAAAGGGATTGACCTCAGTGAGTAATTTGATATTTTAGAGTACGATTTACACAGAGTGAGGTCTAAGGCAAATCAAAATAGTGATTTCATACCCAAATAGACCGAGAAAAGTTTAGGAAAGGGTCACAGACAAAGCTATAAAACTTAGGATTTCACTTTATAGACAAGTACTGATTTAGGTGAAGGTCCAAGTGCATGGATCCAGCCCAGGTGTCTCTGTGTGTGCAGCAGTCAGCCAGGAAAGAGACAACAGGGTCACCACAGAAGTAGAAGCCATACTCTATTGCAAAATGGAGATGCACAGTGATAACTATTATTTCCTGCAACTTTCTAAACCCTTTTGTTCCTAAAAGGCTTATCAAGACTACATTAAGGATCCTTACAATTCAAGATTCTCCCACTAGAAGACATTAGACGTACTTAATTGTATATCAAATATATGCTTGTATCATAGGCAGCTCTGCAAAGTGATGGGTGAAAATCTAAGTCTGACCTGCTATCTGTACTGAGTGGATGAAAGAAGGTAGTTTTGCTTTAAGACTTTTACCTTCTTAAATTCAACTTCTGGAGGTGGATTTCTGAAGAATCTAAATAAATTTTGATTAAATTTCTCAGAAGTAAAAAGAAAGTTCAAATAATCACAATGGAGAATAATCAGACACAGAAATTAAATGTTTCGCATTAACACTAGAATACCAACAGTTATTACAATTTCTTAGTATTGGAGTCAGCCCACTCCATCCTTTTATAAGCTTACAGTAACTGTGTTGGTACAGACAAGATCATTATGTTTTAAATGCACAATATTTTATTCTAATCAACATCAGCAGCCACACATTATTCAAGTGTTCTGGTGTTAAACTGAATTAATTTGCTTAAAGTATCTTTTCCAAACAAAATCTGGTTAAAATGAATATTTGGCTTTGGGCTTTATGTTTGGAAGACTGCCAGAGACAGCAAAAAGGATTGCAGAATTTTCCATTTCATTTCCTTATGTCTAAACAGTATTTAAGGACAGCTTCAAAATAAGGCATGAGATTTTGAGGGAAATCAATTTACATTTATTTTTTAATTATGTTAAATCAAGGGCATACCTATTATTTAGGGTTTTCAAATAGTCTTTAGGGTCATTAAATAGCTTAATTACAATACAGGATTGCTGAAAACATACTTGACTAAGAACAGACATGTTTGGCATGAGAAAGAAGTTGTGACTTTATGACATGTAATAGCTCAAACGGAATAAAATACAGAACGATGCAGCCCAAGCGAAAGCATCTCTTGGAGCCTGACTACCAGCTAGCTAGATGCCACAAAAGTAGAAACCGCAGAGGCCATCTTCAACATCCACTATAAGTGTCCCAAAGTCTCTGGAAAGACTAACTGAATCAGGACTCCTATGTCCAGTGCCTAGTTTTTGTACAGAATTTCTTCTTGCTGAGAAATTTTCATCAAATTTGGACTAAACTGTTTCTTATTACTTAGAAGTCAAATGTTTCATTATATTCCTAATTTCTTCCTTGATCCCGAAAAACTTCCCCGCACACACATACTGCTGCGCTGCAGCTCTTCTGTTTTCTGCATATAGAGTGAACTAGATCCTCCAAAGATATCAGTTCACAACAATTCACAAAATCTACACAGATTAAAAGCCAAATGAAGGCCATAAATAATGCACGTAACACTAAGTGCTATCTACCCTATTCTTGGATGCATATATCTTGTAAGATGTGCTTCTGCATTTCACATACAAATGTATATTAGCCAGTTTTACAGGACAAATTGGGATGTATTCCTGATGGCATCTCTAAGAGCAATATCAAACTCAAACTTGTTATAATGATATTCTGTTTGAGAAAAAGGAAAATAAAAGAAAAAATCAAGTTCCTTGCAGTTACATTTATTAGAATCATTTCTATTTCGAGCTCTGACGACCAAACACCTCATGCAGTTACTTTATATAATACTAGCAAGATTTTTTTTTAAATAATGATAATGTATACACGAGGCAACATAAATCAGAACCAGGTAGTATCAGCTATTAGGAATTCAATCCTGGAAAATTTTAATGTAACAATAATATTATCCAACACTGCCATATCCAGAATGGACCGCGGTTCATTTTCTGACTCTCTACTGCCAGTGAAAAGACATCAGCTTTTTGTTTTAACGAAAAAAGCTTCAGAAATAATTTGGTAACTGATGCTACTGAATTTTGTGAAAGAACAGTGAGTCCAAAAGTTTTACTTCTAAAGCAAGCAATTTTACTTAGAGAGTGGAACAAAAAGATGACTTCTTGGTGGTGCCCGCCTTAATTTTTATCTGTCAGGAGAACTATCTTCTCACTTGCTCTGTCTTTTCCAAAAGACACAATGAATGAAAAATGGCAGAGAAAGTGAAGGGAAATTTGTCTTCATTTTATGTGGACTGCATTCTGGTGGCTTGGTGGTATCTTAAAATAGATCACCAGCAGCCAACTTTCAACATCCTTCAGAGAGCTTCACTAACTACCTTGTACTTGCTCAGTTCTCATGCATGTGTAAAACACCTAGCGTACAGAGTAGCACTGTTGGGTATTTTTGTCCAAATGGAGACAATAAATCAAAATATTCATGCTGAAGACAAAAAATTGGGCATGAAACTCAAAGGCCTAGAAAGTTCAGAACTCATCCTTGATAAAGGTAGTTTACATGCTGGTTGACAAGGCTTCTGTTGGCTGAAGCCATGGAAGGGTCAATGTTAATTTAGCTTCCCTGGGATTAATTTAGTTGACAGGATTTGTGTGTGATTTCAGAATAGAGCAGAGAAACGGTAGGTTGCCTGCTTTAAACACTTAAAGTCAGGTGAGGAAGATAAAGAGGTGGAAGAAGGTGAGTAAATGAGTTTCATATGACCATATTTCCTCCTCAAGATTTTCACCACCACCACCCCACCTCCCTTTTTCTTTTTTTAACCTGGCAAGTATTCAGGATGCTTTGTTAATCTCGTACAGAACCAACAATCATACTAAAAATCAAACAAAGGGTCTCTCTCCTGATATACAGGATACTACAAAGAGCCATTTCTTTCTCTGTGATAATAAATCATTCACATGCAGTGAAAAATTCTTCATGTAATCAAAGCAGTTGACTGAAGAGCAGTAGTAAATATGCACTGCCCATGGGCAAGATCTCAGGTGTCTCTTCCCTGTCCTCTTACTGCTAATAGTAAGAACTTTATGTACTTCACCAAAGCTGCAATGAGACTATTTCAAGGAGATAATTAGCTGCCCTGTATTACTTTTAGAAGATCATTAGAGACCTTCAATATCCTTAAGAACCAAAACACAATAGATTTTCTCTAAGGAAAAACCATACTGTTCCCAAATACAGCTCATAGTGGCAGAATATCCACTTTTTTTGCAGCAATTAAAAGGTGGATGCATACAGCATAGAGTGCTGCAGCAGCAAACGAGGGGAGTTTTCATGATCCAGCTGACTTGTGTGCCATTAACCACTATTAGATAAGTACAGCTTCCAGATCATTTACCCACTTCAGATTTCAACAACATATGAGTTATAACCAAACACCAGAGCATAAATTTAATTTCCTCTATAAAACCTGACAATTAAGTAGGCCTCATGAAGATGCAGCTCTTTTCAGTGAAGAACTGCAAATAAGTAGTTACAGACCGTTACTTATAGAGTTCAGAGGATCCTTTACTGTAAGGTAAAAGGCTATATAAGAAATACAAATAGCTAGAAGATTCAGTAAGTCAGTAGATTTTCATCTTTCAGAGTAAAATATTTCTTGCTAACTTCACCATAATTCTTGCTTACAGGGAAAAGAAAAATATAAATCTCTCTTTCCCTCTTGCTTATTCAAGTAACCAGAGAAAGAAATATGGAAAGAAAAAAATAATCATAGAATCATAGAATAGTTAGGGCTGGAAAGGACCTTAAGAGTCCTTTAATAACAACAAGATAATAGTCTTATTTAATAAAAGTTATTAAATAGAGAAATTCTACCCTCTATAAAAGTTGGAAGGAATCAATGGACTAATGCAAGAAACTATCTAGGAAAAGGAAATCCAAAAGGAAAGTTGTCCTATAGGGATTCATATCACACAGTGGTAAGAGTAGAATTATACAGAAGAAAATTTGTTCTGTTCTTTGAGGATGATACATACACGATGGTATATTTATGCTTCCATTTTCACCTGCTTCTGAATCTTCCACAGGGGAACATCAGCCTAATAAATTTATAATGCAAAGGTACAGAACAGTCCTAAAGAAAAATGCTGTTGATACTAAATGATTTTTTTTCCAGGTTTTAATGGAACAAAGGTATTTGATTACAAAGGAAAATATTAATTTAGCACTCAGAATGGCACTCCTTGTCTATGCAGAATACGTACCTGGAATTCAGTTTGCCTCTTTGGTTGAAGTAATCCAGCAAATTCAAAACCTGAGTAAGTTTAAGAATTTAAAGTGGAAATAGGCGACATCACATTATAATAAGCAATGTTCAATCCCATCTAAATGTTTGTAGAGCTTAATTTGTTTATGACCTGGAGCTGAAAGTTTGTGATGTTTCTCATTTGTAATGAATGATCAAACAAGTTTGAAAGAGGTTCAGGGGATTCAGAGAGGGGAAGAGAGAAAGATTAAGGAGCTCTTCACTCCCACTCTTTTTTTAGCATCTATCATTATTCAGTCTGACAGATTTAGGAAGGAGAAGTATTTTTTTTTTCCTGAAAAAAACTCCCAACTGTTGATGAAGCTGGAAGCCTGGCTATTAATACCATCCCCTATGACAGAGGTAAAGGGGCTGCTTGGTTTATTTGGTGCAGTTTCACATCAGAATTTTAGCATAGATCTGTGATTTCAAAGGGCGATTAAGTCTTATTATTCTAGACAATGCTGTGTAACGCCAAACGGATATGTGTAATCATTAGATAGTTGTCTAGTTGAGAAAGAAATTCAGAACATGACCGTACATGACACTGAAAAGTAAAGCTAAGACTGCAGATTTTAATGAAATCCTAATTCTCTGCTGTAGCATAAATGTTTTTACAAAACCTTAGTTCTTTCCTATAGCAGGTAATATCTTGATTATCTGATCCTAGACATAATACAATACTATGAAGTCGATCCTAAACCCTGCATTTCTTCAAGCAATGAGGTTCCTGTCAATATTGCAGTAAATACAAAGCATTGCAATAGAAGCAAAATGTTTGCAATTTTACAGTGTGAGTTTCAACATGCATAGGACAAACTTGAGCAACAGCTCAGTGGGGCAACATCCTGCTGTTACTAGTGACTGATGAAGAAACTGAAGGAGGAGGAAGAGGCAAGAATTAAAAAAGAAAAAATAAAACAAAATGAGTCAGATCACTGAACCTCCTTGTACTCACCAAGGGAAGAAAAGCATTCAGGCCCTCCTAAACAAGCAGTAAAAATGTTACAAGTACAATCAATACAGTACAAACACAGTGCAAATCCACTCTAGCACAAAGCACCAAAACCTACTTCAGCTGCCCAGTAACTAGTTCAGAATGTCTATTAGTTTTCCTCTATATTTTTAAAGAGGATTACTTCAGTGTTCTGGCTGTTAAACACAAAGTTAGGGCACTTGGAAGAAAGAAACAGAAATGGTCAGGAAGAATCTAGTAGAAGAAAATCCTGAATCTGCTGCTGTATTTCTTTCTGTTTCAGCAATATTGGTGGTGAGAGGAAACCGAAAGAACTGTATCTAAGGGAAACATGGAGGTGTCCCATGGAAGGATATGAAATTAAACTGAGCTCTCATTACCAACAGCCACTTTGCATGGGCAGATGTTGAGGAATGGAGAAGTTATCAGAAATAATTCAGAAAATGAAAGAGTAACAGACAATACTGAGTAAAGTAGGGCCAGAAATCAAAAGTAGGGACACTACCTTGGTAAGAACTATGCAGTGTGAAAGGAAAAATAAGATCAAGTTTAAATATCAAATAGTTACGGGTTTCTAGTGTCTGGTTCTCTCTCTCTCTCTCTCTCTCTGCAATTCACTCTCACTTTTGGGGACAAAGTTATCTGTTTTATCTTCACCTTTCTCCTTGGCATTACAGAGTCACAGAAATCAATGCATCAAAAATTTGCAAGGCAATGACTACCTGTGAACTCAGAACAAAAAGCTACCCTAAGTGACAAAGAAGAAAAACTCCTTTAGAAAAAAGTCAGCAACCTTCTACTTAAGTGTTTTCTACTGGGGAAAAATATCATGCTCTCTCCTAATAATTCTTCACCACAGCAACTTAATTTCTAAGAGTCAAAAACATCATGTGTGAAACAACAATAAACCACTGCATGATAATGATTAGCAGGGATCAAAACAGATTTTCTGTCATCTCTTTTTTTTTTCCCTTTTGCAACTCCATTGAATCCTCCAATATTTGTTTCAAGACTGGAAGGGCTCAAAAACTCTCGGAGAGAAGAAATTATACAACCTTGGAGCATTAAATGTACTCTCAACTGGTTACGTGAATTAACAACATACATGATCATATACTGATATTTCCAAATACATTCTTGGCACACAAACACTGGATTAATATAAAATATGTGTTACTTCCTCTCCCAATCCTATTTTTTGCTACTGAAAGACTGCAAACTCCATAACATTTACTGCCCTATACTATGATTGGAACTTCAATTCCGTCTGCTCTCTTCCCTCCAAATTTCTCTAAGATACTTAATTCAGAAAAAAATCTTCCTTTTACAGCCTTGAAATCAACAGTTTTCCAGAGCACAGGTTTTTTTTCTCCAGCCTTACTATTACATGTAACTTCCAACACCTGATTCAGTCTTTATCAAGATTTTATGTAGCAAGAATCTTTGTACTGCTGATCTCTATAAGTGCTTACAGTTTTTTACCTTCTGGCTGTAAGATATGAAAAAAGTAAAAAACTCCAACAAAACAAAGAAGCATTTTACTCCTTTCTGTTTCTGCCACATTCTTACCTTACATGCCCAGAATCTCTGGAAAGCCCTGATTTGTCAGCTTGATCTTTTAGAGTGGCACAGAGAAGTCATTACTTTTTTTATTCCTGGGTAATCTCAAAAACTCTCTAAGGTACCAGTTTCTCCTGATCCTAAATTACAAATAATGAATCAAGTACAACTAGAGTAAACAGCTTTGTTACAGTGGCTACTGCAGGTCATGGTACATAAGCCTTACGATTCAACAGATTCCACTGAAAAGATTAAAGCTGACAGACTTCACTCCCTTCCCCACTTTTCTCTCAAATTCTCATTGCCAATACTTCTTGGAAACATGAAGTTGATTATGGCTTTTCTCACATTACTGGCTATAAAGCCCTTTATATTTGTGTTGACATCATGGGACAATTATTGCAAAACATCAGAAGATAATCTTTGGCAAAACTATGAATTCTAAATAAAGAAAAATATCAAAATAAGTATAAAATTAATTTTTATAACAATTCAGGGTCTGAGGTTATGTGATTGCTGTCGGCAATTTAATTTTGATAACATTTCTGTTAAATGCTAATTTTGATAAAAATTCTGTTATTATCAATAACAGAAAACAAAACTGTAAGACAGCTGAGGGCATTTCTTGTGCTGTATTCATGCAGAGTCAATAAGGGATGCAAGCCAAGTCTTCTCATCTGGGCTGACTAACAACAAAGAAAATCATGTGATCAGCTGGCAAAGAGACTGGCTTTGACATACCACCGATGACTGTAATTAGAAAGAAGATACAAAAAATTGCCTTCACAATTAAAGACAAAAAAAAACCCAAAACAGAAAAAAAACACATTGGTTTTAGAAGTGGTTAAAGTCACACTTTTCTCACTAAGTATTTACCTGGTGGCCTTTGAAAGAGGAGACTCTTATTTTATTGCAACAAATGTTATCATATACAGAACTGTAGACCCAGATGAATCTTTCATAGTTTTAATGATCAAAACCTCTATCTTACTCTATCAATTATCTGTAAAAGGATTTTTATTTAACATGCTGTTCACTATTATCTAGTGAATAATTCTAATGTGTTATTTTAAGTGGAAAATTAAGTTTTGACACTAGTCAACTCAATGAGTCAACATATCAATGAAAAGAGCGCACACATATTGCAAGTGTGTCTTGGCTGGCTGCATGTAAACCAGTACGAAACAGGAAGAAAAATGTCTAGAAGCCAAAAGAAACACCCCAAGTTAGTATTTGAGCAGTGTTCTTAAGTTGTTGGTGTTTTTTAACACTCGGTTGCCAGTTACTCTTAAGGGGATTATTTTTTTTCATGGCATCACCAACACTACAGTGTTTTAACAACAGCTGTGAAAACTAAGGAGTTGTTTTGTTCTTCTTTTGGAGTACATACAAATTCAAAGCTTGTCCTTTCTCTGTCATCTTCATAATCTTCGCAAGTAGCTTATGACTTCTAAACACTGAAGATAATTGCCTGTCCCTAGAGATGGACCTGATCCCACAAACCCATTGCAAGAAGACTCCCACTGACCTTACTTGACCTTCACTCATATAACCAAAGCCAGCACATTACACCTGGAGTACTTACTTTTTATTAACCTGTCCACAAATCTGACGCAAAAACCATGCTGCTAAGCATAGTGCAGGACTGGCTCTCAGTGGAGAACTGTGTGAGTAATCCAAGGTCACTTCCCAGGTCTCCCAGGTGTGATAATACAGTGCACTTCCAGCACAGTAAATGGACCTGCTTACCCTTTAGTTTTAAGAAATACTTTTTTTAGGCTAGCGATATTTTTCAGCTGTTTAAAGCACAAGTCATTTACTATGTTGTCCTATGTAAGTAATTCTCATAAGAAGTCAAATTTCAGATACTCTGTGAAAGAACTTTTTCAGACTTGACAGTGTTACTTTAAAATTTAAATGATATATTAAGATACATTCAATGCTGAATACTGTAGATCAAAGGCAAGAGTTCAATGAAAGGAGAATTTGGTGGTTAAAAAACCTTAACAGAAAATCAAGTCCAGCTGTCAATACTTTTCAATACAGATTCACATCAAGACACTTTAAACTCCTCTCATAAGTCTTCAAGCATTCTGTTATAAATCAGATCAAAATGTATTCCTAGTCAAGTCCCCTTTTCTTACAGCATGTGATGTGTGTCTGTTGGATGAATTTCAAAAATTACGTACATGAAGTACTCCACAACTGTGAGATTACAAAGTAGAAGAACAACACAGAATACACAAAACTTGTAAAACTCCTACCCCGGTGTCTCATCTCTTTAGCCATGAATTTATCTCCTTGGTAGAACAGGAAATACTTTGTTGGAAAGTAGCATTAGATGAGAATGAATTCAATCTGTTGCCAGGTCACTTTTCATGACCTTCACCAGACTAAAAGTTAATTTGTATAAACTCATTTGGATTCTGGAGTACTGAAAACCACACTGTGGGGTTTATGTAATTTCCTTAACTGACTTAGGGAGAAGGCTCTGACAAGAGATTGTGAAATCTAAGAGAATGCTTTTTAGTTTTGACATAGCAGTTTCTGCAACCACCAGTCCTGGAATAGGCTGGCTTGGTGTGAGGATTTTTAAATGGAATCAGGGAGAGAATATGCAGAAAACAAGTGAGAATTTTTGGTTATTAGGTAAAAATACACTCTGTGGGGAAAAGCCCAAATCCATTGAATTGGCTCACTACAAACCATGAAGTCCAGCTTGATTTACTCTTATGGACTGAGCTGGGTTGGAGGAATGATACCAGTTGATGTTTCTAGCACAACTCCAGATCTAAGGTGCACATTCACAGCAGATTTCATCTGTCATATACCAAAGAGTGAATGAGAATTTTGTGTATTTATCTGCCATATCTTACGGTACAGTTTGAGAAGGAGCATATTTTTAAATAACAAAGGAGTTGGTTTATTTTTCTGTAAAGAAGAGTCTCCCTTTCTATCCATATCCTAGGGGTCACTGCAGTAAAACTATATCCCAAAATATTCCTTGCATCTCTGCAGGCTTCTTTAAAGAAGTTTCCTTAGCTTGAAGCAAGATATCCTTTGGAAATTAAGTCAGCTTTAGCTATTAGTGGAGCCTGATGGGACAAGTTTCATCACTTCAGGGGGTTATTTATTTCTCCTGAAAAATGATGCCACCAGGTAGTGCACCTGCTCCTTGCATACTGATAAACTGTTCAGCATTGCATTTGTAGTCAAAAATATTACTGTTTCTGTTAGTGGTGAAATGGGAGGAGGCAAGATGTTCAATTAACAGTGTGAAATCTCAGTATCTTCAAAATACAGTACATTTGTTGTATCAAAAATATATATTTAAGCAGGTGATTTTTCTGGGCTTCAATTCAAAAGCCTCTTCAAATAAATTAGTAGGTATTTCTGCTAATATGATTTACAACAAAAGACCTGTAAAGTTATCCCTACTGGAACTTTGAAATTCATTTCTATTTTGGCAAAAGACCACTTCCCTCTGGTAGGAGATCAAGCTTGGTAAATGAAGATAGCTTATTTTGCATGCACATCAGTGAAGAGAGGCAAGCAATTGTTTGGTTCAGGTGGATAAATTGCCAACTTTCATGTTACAACAGAGTTTAATGCACAGGAAAAACACTACTGTGGCTATTTGCTACTACTAAATGTAACAGCAAAAACTGCCTGAGAGAAAAGCAGTAAATATACCATAGGGTGGGCAGATGTCCATAGTACATTAAGAAGAAATCTGTGTCCTCTTAGATTTAAGGAAACAACTGTATTCTTATGATTTACTGTAATTTATCTGATTCTCAGCAAATTCTATCTTAATAATGCTCATAGAATAACAGATGCTTATGCATGCTTTCTCGTGCTTTAAGAGTCCATTTAACTTTTGAATGAAGGCAAGAGCACTTAGATGAGCAGTCACTGATGACAGACTATTGTTAAAAAGCCATCATATATTCAGATCCATCTGGAGCTATCCTGGGAGCAATGTGTTACAAACTAATAAAATTACTGCGGGGGTAGGGAAACCAGCAAAAACAATTTAAAAAGAACAGCTATTTGGTTTATAGCTAGAAGAATTTCACTGTTCTATATAATGCAGAACACTTTTTAGAACATCATTTGGGCAAAATGATCTTCATTTCAAAATGTCTCAGTCACATCCAGATTCATATCAGTAATTGTTTCAATTTTCCATAAATAATTATTACATTAAAATACCTGTTACACAATGCTTTAGACATGTCTGAAATGTGAGCATAAACCTGAAATATGTTTTCACATTTCTGAAATAAGCCAGTAATAAATGTTATATAAATATGGAGTTAGTCATATTATTAGGACAGTGAATCCATTAAAAATATTCTGACTGGTTTTAATAATTTATCTACACTATCATCTATTAAATACTACATAATCTTTTAATATTCACATTGCCCCTTCAACTGAAGCACGGCTGGATGGCTGCACTCAAAGAGTTGCAGTCAATGGCTCCCTGTCCAAGGGGACACCAATAGCAAGTCGTATTCTTTAAGCTTGAGAGCTGGGCTTGGTCAGCCTGGAGAAAAGAAGGCTCTGGGGAGACCTTAGAGCGGCTTGCAATGCCTAAAGGGGGTGACAAGAAAGATGGAGAGGGGCTTTTGGCAAGGGCCTGTAGGGATAGAACAAGGGGGAATGCCCTTAAACTGACAGAGGAAAAATTGAGATATTGGGAAGAAATCCTTCTGGTGAGTTGAATGTGGTGACACAGTGGAAGAGGTTGCCAGAAAAGTTTGTGACTGCCCCACCCACATAATCACAGAATCACAGAATAGTAAGGGCTGGAAAGGACCTCAAGATCATCGAGTTCCAACCCCCCCGCCATGGGCAGGGACACCTCCCACTAAACCATGCCATCCAACGCTATGTCCAACCCCCCCTTGAACGCCTCCAGGGATGAAGCATTCATCAATTTGATAGGTGGACCACTCGGTGGATAAAGAACTGGCTGGATGGTCGCACACAAAGAGTAGTGCTTAGTGGCTCATTGTCCAGCTGGAGACCAGTAACGAGTGGTGTCCCCCAGGGATCGGTGTTGGGACCGGTCTTGTTCAACATCTTTGTGGGTGACATGGACAGTGGGATTGAGTGCGCCCTCAGCAAGTTTGCCGATGACACCAAGCTGTGTGGTTCGGTTGATGCACTGGAGGGAAGGAATGCCATCCAGAGGGACCTTGACACGCTTGTGAGGTGGGCTGATGCCAACCTGATGAAGTTTAACCATGCTAAATGCAAAGTCCTCCACCTGGGTCGGAGCAATGCCAGGCACAGCTACAGGTTGGGCGGGGAGGAGATTCAGAGCAGCCCTGAGGAGAAGGACTTGGGGGTGTGGGTTGATGAAAAAATGAACATGGGCCGGCAGTGTGCGCTTGCAGCCCAGAAGGCCAACCGTATCCTGGGCTGCATCAAAAGGAGTGTGACCAGCAGGTTGAGGGAGGTGATCCTGCCCCTCTGCTCTGCTCTCGTGAGACCTCACTTGGAGTATTGCGTGCAGTTCTGGTGTCCTCAACATAAAAAGGACATGGAAGTGTTAGAACAAGTCCAGAGGAGGGCCACGAGGATGATCAGGGGACTGGAGCACCTCTCGTATGAAGATAGGCTGAGAAAATTGGGGCTGTTTAGCCTGGAGAAGAGAAGAGGTCAAGAAGGCTGGATGGGGCTTTGAGAAACCTGTCTAGTGGAAGGTGTACCTGCCCATGGCAGGGGGTTGGAAGTGGTTGATCTTTAAGGTCCCTTTCAGCCCAAATCATTCTATGACAAATCTATCTAATGGCTCTTGACATCAAAACTGGTTTTCTAGTTCCATGGTTTCAGTCATAACTGCTTACTCTTCTCACTAAGGAAACCGATCATGGAGAAATAACAGCAAAATGTGAATCTAGCCATGTAAAACTTTGTTTTCGTTGCATCTGTTTGAATGGTTAATATTTAATTGATGAATCTTAGTGTTTGTGTCTGAATGACTTTCAGCTCCCCAGTGTCTCAATAAGCACACTGCAGACACACAAACCACAGGTGGGCTTCCTCACACTGTTACATTGATATAGTTTTGCCCTTCATCTCAGATGACCACCTAAGCAGAATGGAACAGACATTTTTATCCGGGAGTTTATGCAGTCTTTGGCATTTTCTTAGGCAGGCAGTCAGTTTCCTCTGTATGCACCATATACAATGCAAAGAGCAAAAGTTCAAAGTGTAATTTGATTAAGGACAGGTTCATCCCTGAGCTCAAGAATAAGCAGCTCTAAACTTGAAATATGTAATATAAAAGTGAAAGGGTACGGGTGTTAGCTACCAAGACATGGCTGGTAAAAAATAAGAATGCATTAACACATTTAATATGTAACTACTCTTTTTAAAGATGGTTTTATTACACAAGGGCATTTGTGTTAGTTTCTGAGACACACAAGGCCGGTAAAAAAGATTAAAATAAATGCATTAACAGGTTTTGTATGCAATTTCACTCTTAAAAAGGGTCTGATACATAGTATCTTTCCTTTATTCTTTACAGAGCAGCAATCAGAGGGAGATTCATTACTACACTTATTAGCATTAACAGGCAGAGAATGTAATCATTACTGTCATGGCTCAGGTGTTTTGTGAATGCAACTGTAGGATCAAATCATACCACACTAATGTAAACTGCAATGAAACTCTCTACCCGATTATCCTATTATTTGAGGGTTAAACCTGTTTTGTCATAGATCTACAGATCTGTGAAGGACACTGACTATAGTCACTGACTTTCATTATCATTTCCTTTTTTTCTTTTTTTTGTTTTTTAAGAAAAATCAATAATCAAGCTGTCATAGTCTATTTTCTGCAGGCACTTTCCAGTTCAGGTGGATTGGACAGATACTTTACATGTCAGAGATGTAAAGAAAACAAAAGAGACATATGACAGAAGTATTAATTACTTAGGATTTTCTACTACAGACACACATCACAATAGTGTTTCTAAAAAAGGGGATGAAAATATTACATCATTATTAGTTTACAAAGAAAACAACGTTCTGTAGACAGAATATCTGATAAAAACAAAGAAAAAAGTCTTTGACAGACTTCAGAGGGAAATCTCACTCTGAATTTTGCGCTTAGAAAGGTATTAAGTATTTTGCCTCAGTATACTTTGTGTTTGTTTCTGTACTTCCTTTTACTTGCTATTTAACTAAATGCTATTTAATTCAATAATAAAAATGGAATCATAATATTTATGATTATGAGATCTATGTATGAACATTTTACAATAAAACTTGGAGGAAAAGCAATTAAGAAAGATACACAGAAGGGGACACCACTATTTGGAGTCGATACTACATTTATATCATAACCTGATGAAAACTGAGTTTAGAGCCACAGCTCTTCTTTTTAGGAAGGTGAGCTTATCCTGCAAAGCAAGCCTTATCCTCAAGCATGCTGCTTCTTTTCATATTTGAGCTGGTCCAACTACAAGGGTGTCGCTAGAAGGGAAGCTTCCACTGCACCCAATTCAGGCCCAGGGAGGTTTCTCTGGCACCAGACCAAACCTCTGTGCAGTTGCACAGCAAGTTCGATCAGCTCTTTGATCTGTCACTACTACTATTTTTAGTGTGTTAGCTTTCTAGTGGATAGGCAAGCTGAACCAACTATCCTTTGCAGTTACATATTTGTTAGATCCAAGACAGAAGATGGGATCTTCCGTGATAGAAAAGGTCTGTTCCATGATTAAAATTTCTTTTGCACTAGTCTGATTTTTCATTCTCAGCCCAAAATTCCAGACACTCTTGGTGGTAGTTCAGATCAGAACTGGTGCTAAACTTACTTCCAGTGTTTCAAAAAGTAACTTGGTATAGTGTGAAAACTCATATCAAAGTGCCTGAGCACCCTTGAAGTTTGAACGACCTCATTTACACATCTTGTTCTGACAGAATTATATATTACCATTCCGTCCTGCAGGGAGAAAATAGATCACAACTTTGTCACTTGCATATATAAAATTAGCATACCAAAGGTTTACTCACAATATAAAAACAGTGTTTGGTGGTTTTAGACTCTTCCACTGAATGCAAAGTGTCTTAATAAACGGTTACCTGTAACCAGTAATTTACATGGCAGTAAATCCATACCTTGAAATTTGTGAGGTACAACACCATGTGCTGTCTTGATGACTTTGTTGGCGTGTGTTATGTGAAACTTGTCAGATCTGAAAGTTCTGAATTCCCCTTAGTGTCAAAGAAAAATTCAGACATGGACAGAATGATAGAGAGCTGCAGAAAATCAGAATTAGTCATTTTTCATCACTACTAACTGGAGATCTGAACTGGAGGAAGTTTGTACTGAGCAGCAGCAACATTCAATGCAGCTTAGAAAGGCTCAAAGGAACATCATTTTTTTGTAAGTTCTTGACGGGAAGTATCTAAAAATTTATCTGAAAGGCTGCTGCTGTAACTCCCATCAAAGGTGATCAAAAAACCCAGACCCAAATATATGTGCCCTTTCCAAGTCAGATCATAGTATTTTCTATCATACTTCTGTCTGGGATCAACAGCAGATACAAGCTAGTAAGAGGAAACACACACCACATTCCCCACCTATACGTTCCTACTTTCAGGCTGGCCTGGTTCTGCAACTTCCTGCAATGGCAGCCATTTCTACATATTCAGTGACTCCCCTTCCTCAGTGTGCACACTTAGAGGCTCTCCTTGCAGAATTTTCTTCATCCAGAAGTTAATTTCTCTAAGCAATTTTCCTAAATTACTTCAATTTGTATTGTAATGGTTCAGAAAGAATCCAAATGTGATCGACTTCTTCATTTGTAGTCCTACTGGGCTTTTCTTTTTCCACATAAAATAACACCCCCACAGAATGTGGTTTAGGATTTGTTTTATTAAAGCCTGAAAGCAAAATCGTACAGAAAGTTCATTCAATCACATAAGACTGAAAATTTAAGCATAAAAGTGACAGCTGCGTTCTTCAAAGCCTCAACACCAACACAGTATAAAGAGAGAAAGAGTGTTTAAACTAGGAACAATTTCTCCTGCAAGATTTGGTTGCCAAAGGTAATTTTGTCTTCTGCAAGTCAAAGCAGCCTCAAGCTGCCCACACCCAATATGCGCTCTTACGAACTTACAGGATCATTATACACTGGAAGTCCATGAGTCACACTAACAACACGCCCTATTAGACCCTGTCTGGGTCCGATTTGGGGCTTATTTCTCCCCACAACACAAGTCAGACTTGCCCTGGAAAAGCAGGTTATCGTTGTATTGTCCCTGTTTCTCAGAAAATATCATCAGAGGGGAGATGAGAGGAGATGAAGAATTGAGTACTATAGGCCAGAAACACACAATAAAAGTGACCCAACAGCACAATGGTTATAGCATTCCACTGGAGAGGAATATAGACACAATTCCACATCCTGTGTACTGAATACTTAATGCAATATATAAAACATCCAGTGTAGTAAGGACAGAAGTGTACAGGGTTTCTTTAATCCCACTGAGGCTTAGAGTTGGGGTAAGAACTGCTCAGCTCAAGGCTGTGAAAACTAAAATACTTCCTAGCATGTACAGAAGCAAAACTTCATATAAGAAATCCTAGACAGTCAATGAAATCATTAATATTAATTAGAATTATACAAGGGAGACTTACATGTTTGGTAGCATAGAATTAAGGCCATCAAAACCTTGATAGAAACCCTAGCATCACTGATGGGCAGTCCCCAAGAGCTACAAGTCAATGCTACAAGCAAAACTGCCTGTCCCCTGCCCTGGCAGGAACAAAAATGCTAACACAGAAGCACTGCAGAAGACGAGAAAGATGGGAAACATTATAAGAAATCGTTTGAAAACAGAGTGGTAAGAAATAGTAAGAGCACCAACTCTAACACAAAACACTCGATACCAGCCTGTGGGTTGGAAAGTAACAGTTACATTAAACAGAGGTAAAGCAGTAAAGAAAAAATGCCTAAGAGTAATGCCTGAAACTTGCCATCAAACAGACCTTGACAGGGGACTAACACATGGTCTGCATTTATTTAGTATCTCAGAAGTAGTCTAGAGAAATTTCAAGCTCACAGATAAACTGCCATTTACCAACATCATCTGTCAGGGAAAATTCTTGATCTCAAAACAGCTTTAATTTCAACCAATGATCACTGTAATAAGGCTCTGGCATACTGAATATACGCTTTCCCCAAGCAATTAATCATTATGGAAGACTCTGATAGCTCCTTCTGGACAAAGACTGTGATGATATTTAAATGACATTAATGCTGCAAAAACAAAAGACTAAAGACTTCACAACCAGATACGATGTTTTATATTACTGAGGGTTAGATATATGCATGAAAGTTGTACTTCACTTTTACTGTTCTTGGCAATAACTTCATGACCAGCTGGACAAAATGTATCCTCAGAATACAAGACATGTATTGGTGAATTTTTAACAAGGTTGTTTTTATCTTAAAACTTTGGCCTGTCTTCTTCAGAAGTGGCATATTATCTGTTAGCCCATCAGCACCTCCTAACAATTTCTGAGTATATTGACATATTTTAGGATAAAATATCAAAGAGTTAAGACTCAAAGGCATTAAATTTCTGACAGTTTCTTGAAAACTCGAGGCTGCATAGAGGAAACACAGGAAAATTGAAATACCCAAATCAGGAAAAGTCTAATGTATACTCAGTAGTAATCTGTGCTGTTCTATCTGCTCTCTTACTAATGGTCTTATTGACTGGCTGCCCAGTTATTGAACTCAGCTTGGAACCAGCTGGACTACATAGCACCTTGTGTAGTCGGTTCAAATGGAGCAAACATTATCAAGGAAATAAGAGCATGGGAAAAGCTGAATGCCTCTTTGCCAAAAAGATGAAACAGAATAAGCGCCAACTCATAATTAACCAACTTTCATGATTTCATATTAATTTCCTATTATTTCATTATTTTCATCATGCTGTTATCCCGCATTAAGTATGTTAAAAAGGTGAAGAAACTTTTTAAGCTAAACTGACCTTATACTAATTAAAATAACGTTTTCATTAATGCACAGACTTAAGGGAAAAAAGCTGCATTTTATATGTAAAAATCTGCTAAACTGTCATAAAAAGAACTTCAGTAGTAACAATATCTTTAAGGAACACATAGCGCTCTCCCTATAGATAAAATCTCCACTTGGATGAGAGTGGTTTACCACATATATTCTTAACAATGTAGTATAGTAAGATGCAGTTTATTTCACAAGAGCAGTTTCAGAATTAGAAGGCTGTATAAGAATTTGCAGAAGTGGTCTTTGTTATGACACTTGCAGCAAACTGCATCTTAGAAGTATCATGTACTCAGAGCATTTCATGCGTGTTATCTCTCACGGAAGTACAACTTAGAGATAAGTGCTTTTTATATCTGAAAATACTGACCAGACTGACTCAATTCTCTTGCAAACAGTACTGGGTTCTTACTGTTCTTGGCAATATGTCCAAATACTTGCACCGAAAAATCTCCACAAACTTCATACTTAGTCAAATTTTCCCTTTGCCCAGTGTAATCCCGAGATCTCAACAGCAGCATCACATTCTCTTAACTGCAAAGGCTGATTGTTTTTCTTTATATCTAATTGTTATTTAAGTCAAGTAGTACCCTAAAGAAATATTTAAGACACTGCTTTCAAAATAGCACAGCCTCTGCTTGCCTCAGTTTTCTTTAGTTAAACTCTGTACTTCAGGAAAGCTGGAATGACACAGGATAGTGTTAGCCATGCTTTTTCCTGTGTTTATTGAGCTTTTGAGGAATCAGCATCTCATTAAACTACTTGAGGAATTAACATTTTCTTTAAATGTATAGGAAAAATGAAGTTATGCATATAACCTAGATCTCTTTCTCCTAATATACTTCCAGAGCCTCCCTGCAGCGGCATACAAATATCTCTTTTGAGGTTTTAGTTGAAGAAAGGAATTGTTTGGCTTTTCTTACCATTCATGAAATAAGAGAATGCCTTCCTTCAGAAAAACAAACAAAAACAAAGCCAAACAATCAAAACTCCAAACACCTACAACTTAGTTTTCACAAAAGCAGTATTCAGAGCTTAGAGCTGTGGTATTTCATCAGTGAATGACGTACTTAAAAGTGAAATGAAAACCAATTCTTAAAAAGTGCATTGAATTAAAATGATCTATCAAAGGAACTGTCTACTATCCTAGCAGGATGTGTAATAGGAATTTGACTTTGGACATAAGAGATTAAGCATGACCATCTCATCTGACAGTTACTCTTGCTAGAGTAAGTTCAGGCTTAATTTCTGAATTCTGAGTTATAAAATTTTGACATTAGTCAAAATGTGTTGCTGACAATATGACAAGAAATTAAAACACATAAACAAAAGAGGAGAGGCAAAGTAATAAAATCTAACAGTGAAACAGCAGCAAGTTAACTGTAGTCACATCAATTCTAACACCACCTTCTCCTCAGAGACGTAGTGTTCTAGATCCTGTGATACAAGCCTTATACCACCTTTGCTACCTCAGAGAGATCATTTTTCTCTTTGGAAGACAGAAGAGAAGAATGGTTTGTCTGGTAGTAACCATGCTGGCCAGACTTCCAGGAGGATGGGGTTCATGTCCTGGAAAAGTAATTCAACTTCTTTTGAAAAAAAGTCATGAATGTCTGTGTCTCTTTTCTCTAGCTACAAGTTGTGCACTAAAAAAACATCTAATAATGCATCTTTGGGAACTGCATAACATTGTCTTTAATAAGAAAAGTTTGGTTCCAATTTAAATATGCATCCAAATGCCAAATCTAATCCCAGTTACAGATCAAATCTTAGAGGAGATTATTAACATGCATATGATATTGTTATAGTAATATTTTTGAGTATAAATAATAGAAAAGCAATAATTCCATGCATGCTGAAATTGTGAAAGTAGTTAAAAAAAAAAGAACAAACTACAATTGAAAGGCACTACAAGGTTTCTACAGCTGGCCTTCCGCTTCTACACAGGATGCTCATGACCATACTCTCAGAGTCACAAGTCAATACATCATCTACAGTTCTATGGATGCAGGATAGGATATTGCCAAGTATCTCATTTAGTTGTGCTTTATTTTGCCTACATACAGTAAAAGCTTTAGCATTTTTTCCTCTTTCTGTAAGCTTATTTCAGAGTTCAAAGCAGCACTGCAGCTGGAGTACACAGCACTTTGGACTTCAGTCCATGTGCCAGAACAGTGAACTACACCACGCCAGTATATCCATGGGAAATGATTCCAGGAGGAAGAAGAGCTGGAGTAGCTTCTTTAGAGAAAACAGGACAACAGTAAGTACATAACAGCAGATTCTCTGGTCTTGTTCCCTTCCTCCCTATCTTCCCATTCTTTATTATTCTCAACAAAGCTGCGTGCAAGGAATGGGGCACTGGACCACTCTCATTTCCAACTAGACTTCCCACCTACATTTTCTCAAATATAAGAATAGCGATATTGTGAAGGTGTAAAATCTTCAGCTGAAAAAACTCTGCAGTAAGGCTTAGTAGACTTACTATACCAACCCAATTTTAAGAGACATTCAGTAAAATATCTGTGTTTAAAATTAATTGACTTAGCTATCCTGTATCCATGGAAACAGTCAAAAACTAGATAAAATCAAGGATGATCCAAAACATCTGTAGTTAGTCTTGTTTTAAGTAACCATATTTATACACATCTTAAACATAGGCAATTCATAATAAAAAGCAGTGCTGCAACAAATACCAAGTGCTAACATGTTTTGGTTATTTCAAACAGGCAGCGAGAGAGTACAGCCCACATTATAAGTACATAAATTCTACTTAGTTTGTATTATCCTCTGGCCAGGATAATACATAGCAAGTCTTAAAAAGTGTAAAAAGCAGACAGTACTGCTCCTACAATTAAAGTAATCTCAATGCTTGAATTAATTCACTTTTGAAAATAAACCTTTTCTCAGGAAGGTTACTCAGCTGATCCTTCGCACAAGAAAAAAATAAAGCTCATAAGAGTGGAGCCTTTAAAACAGCTCTGGCATGTTGAATGTGTGAACGTAAGATTCGTTTGGAATGTACACATCATAATGAATTTGGAATGTAACTTCAAAAAGGGTTATCCTTCCCTAAATGGGTTAAGGCTTTCTATCTCCTTGGTCACACACATGGATCTGCTTTGTATTGGTGTAAAGAAACAAATTACTGCTACGCTGTCAGTACCACTTAATACACAGA
Source organism: Amazona ochrocephala (assembly GCA_039720435.1). Taxonomy (NCBI): domain Eukaryota; kingdom Metazoa; phylum Chordata; class Aves; order Psittaciformes; family Psittacidae; genus Amazona; species Amazona ochrocephala. The sequence goes on from CM077883.1 coordinate 17,065,526, forward strand.
AAACTTTCAAACCTACATAAAGGGAAACTAAACATTATTTAGGAGAATGGCACTCCAAAACCTAATAACAGCATCAGCACTTAACAGGGTCAGGATTACCTAATCATTCTCAGGATAACATTAAACAAAAAAAACCATCTCAGAAGATTTTTCAGCCTTAACACAGGCAATCAATGGGTAACAAGCAAGCAAAGTAACTAATACATGAGATGTTTATACAGTATATATGAAAACACAAAAAAGCAAGTATGGTGTAATGTAAAGTACAGCTAAATGTAAAGCTTTTACCTATCCTGACAAAAATAGGCAAAAGATGGTTCTGAAGAAGATGTTTAAAGAATTTTTAACACCACATCCGATTTTGCAACCTTCCAGCAAGATCCTACAAATTAAAAGATGAATTATACTAGAGGGCTTTGTTTAATGCTTTTGGGGAAAATTAGGTACTACCAAAGACCAAGGACAACACTGTTCTAGATGTGAATAAGTTATCCTTATGTCCTCAGGGTAATTCATCGTTTGCTATTTATGGCAGGGAAGTAGGCAGAAAAGGGTCAGGCTTATGAGAAGTTAAAGAAAGAAGAAATAATCCTTGCTTACTGGGTGATTAAAGCAGTGCCATTTTGTGCTGCTCAGTAGCATACAGTTAGTTCCAGGAAAGAGAAAAAGTGTTGAAGTTCGCCAATTTTATAAGCATGTTTGTTAGTAAAGGTCAATGTAAGGCTAATCAGTACTTAATTATTTTAATCTCTTCACTGAAACTGAAAACAAAGGGAGGATTTTTACCTTCTATAAAACACTCAGTAAAGGCTCATAAATAATTAAATCCAAAGAAGTTAAGCTCACAAACTGTTACAGATGTGACAATGAAAATGAAGGGACAGAAATGGCTTCTTTTTCCTCATTCAAATTGAGTAACAGTATTTTAGTGGTTATGCCAGAAGACCCAAATCACAGGTCAAACACCACAATCCCAGTATCTATTCGTGTTGACACCTTCTGCATTCAAATGCATCACTTCTTCACTGCAGGAAGTGATTCGGTAAGAAGGTTGTTTTTCTGACAGATGTATATCACTAGTCCTGATGACACTGTATGTTGAGGTGAAATTGTCATGTCTTCCTCTGCTGAGAGTCTTTCTGCAACACTACCACATTAACCTTGAAATGCTGCAGGGTGGTGATGCAGCTCCTCAGACCAGTATCTAAATTGTGGCACAGCTGCTTCTTCCTTTGGCCATTGAAGGACTCTAAAGGACTGGCCAAAACCAGCCAACTTATCAACAACTCAGCTCTCACAAAATGATTTCTCCCCAGAAGACTTTCAATTACTCTTTACTAAAATGGCTTCCTGGCATAAGACCTCGCCGATGCTTTGTAAAGGGCCAGAGATTTTGCATTCACTGCAGCATAATGATCTAATACCATAGCTGTAAAAATACGTGGACAGAAAGTTTTCCGGCTTTTCATTCCATTGCTAAGATAAACCATAACATTCCTCTAACTATCCTTAAACTTGCATGGAATTTGGTCTTGTCATACTCTTTATTCAGCTGCTGTGTTAAAAAACACACCTTTGGTTTTCTTCTACAGTGTAAATCTCCCCAATTTAGATACATTTTTGTTTCTTCTATCTGCAATGTGATGATGCAATTCCTATGCCATTATTAATGATATTATATTATGTCCTATTTGCCCTAAAATAGCTGGGTATCTGAAGGAAAGGGGGTGTGGGTGTTATCTTTACTATCCCTTCCATATATCAAATTCTCGTAACTCACAGCAGACCAAGAATAATGCTTCGTGACATAGGAAGCATACCACACAGTGTTTCTGGAAGTAACATTGCTCTTTTTGTATATGCATCTCATGTCCAGACAAACCCAGATGAGGGCCGGCTGGGCTGAACTCCTTTTCTAGGTGGGGTACAATGAAGAGGTTTGCCCATTTTTATTTTTTTAAGTGACTGAAAAATAGCCATATCTTCAAAAAGTCAATGAATTCATCTTTAATTCTCCATCCTCATAAGCTGCAATGAGCCAGCTTCAATTGGATCTCGGCTCAAATGCCTCTACACAAATGCCCGTAGTATGGGGAACAAACAAGAGGAATTTGAGATGTGTGCACATCTACGGGGGTATGATATCATAGGCATCACAGAAACATGGTGCGATGGCACCTATGACTGGTGTGTTGGAATGGAAGGTTACCGGCTCTTTAGGAAAGACAGGCCTGGCAGACAGGGAGGGGGAGTTGCTATTCATGTTAGGGATAGGCTAGAGAGTATGGAACTCTGTCTGGGGACAGGTGAGCAGTCGACAGAGAGTTTGTGGGTCAGGGTTAAAGGGAGAACAGCGATGGGTGACATTATTGTGGGGATCTGTTACAGACCGCCTGACCAAGGGGACTTGCTGGATGAAGCGCTCCATAGGCAGATAGGAGCAGCCTCACGCTTGCAGGCCCTTGTTCTCATGGGAGACTTCAACCAGCCTGATATCTGTTGGAGGGATGGTACGGCCCGGAACAAGCAATCCAGAAGGTTCCTCGATTGCGTGGAAGACAACTTCCTTCTGCAAGTAATAGAGGAGCTGACAAGGAGAGGTGCCATGCTTGACCTTGTCCTCACCAACAGGGAAGGGCTGGTTGGGAATGTAAGGCTCCAGGGCAGCCTTGATTGCAGCAATCATGAGATGGTTGAGTTTGAGATCCTCAGGACAGTGAGAAGAGCGTGCAGCAAGCTCACTGCCCTGGACTTCAAGAGAGCAGACTTTGGCCTCTTCAGGAACCTGCTCAGTAAGGTTCCATGGGATACAGCCCTAGAGGGCAGGGGGGCCCAAGACTGTTGGTTGATATTCAAGGATCACCTGCTGCAAGCTCAGGAGCGATGCATCCCAACTAGAAGGAAGTTCAGCAGGAGGGCCAGGAGACCTCCTTGGATGGATAAGGAGCTGCTGAGCAAAATTCGAAAGAAAAAAGAGGCTTATAAAAGGTGGAAGCAAGGTCAGGCGGCCTGGGGAGAATACAGGGATGTTGTCCGGGAAGCTAGGGACCAGGTTAGGAAAGCTAAGGCCCACTTAGAATTAAACTTGGCTAGGGATGTTAAGGATAACAGGAAGGGATTTTATAGGTACATTGCCGATAAGAGACAGGTTAGGGACACCGTGGGCCCCCTCCAGAAGCTATCGGGAGAACTGGCTACCCTGGATTTGGAGAAGGCTGAGGTTCTTAATGACTTCTTTGCCTCAGTCTTTACGGGCAAATGCTCTGACCACACCACCCAAGTCTTGGAAGGCAGACGCGGGGACAGTGAGGGTGGGGACCCTGGGCCCACTGTGGGGGAGGATCTTGTTCGGGACCACCTTAGGAACCTGAATGTATACAAGTCCATGGGACCGGATAAAATCCATCCAAGGAGCTGGCAAATGAAGTTGCTAAGCCACTGTCCATCATATTTGAAAAATCATGGCAGTCAGGTGAAGTTCCCGATGACTGGAAAAAGGGAAATATAACCCCCATTTTTAAGAAGGGGAAAATGGATGAGCCAGGGAATTACAGACCAGTCAGTCTCACCTCTGGGCCTGGCAAAATCTTGGAGCGGATTCTCCTGGAAGGCATGCTAAGGCACATGAAAACCAACAAGGTGCTTGGGGACAGCCAGCATGGCTTCACTAAGGGGAAATCCTGCCTAACCAATCTGGTGACCTTCTCTGAAGGGGCTACGGAACTGATGGACAGGGGCAGAGCGGTTGATGTCATCTACCTGGACTTGTGTAAAGCCTTTGACACTGTCTCCCATGATATCCTTCTCTCTAAGTTGGAGAGACATCAATTTGATAGGTGGACCACTCGGTGGATAAAGAACTGGCTGGATGGCCGCACGCAAAGAGTAGTGCTCAGTGGCTCAGTGTCCAGCTGGAGACCAGTAACGAGTGGTGTCCCCCAGGGATCGGTGTTGGGACCGGTCTTGTTCAACATCTTTGTGGGTGACATGGACAGTGGGATTGAGTACGCCCTCAGCAAGTTTGCCGATGACACCAAGCTGTGTGGTTCGGTTGATATGTTGGAGGGAAGGAATGCCATCCAGAGGGACCTTGACACGCTTGTGAGGTGGGCTGATGCCAACCTGATGAAGTTTAACCATGCTAAATGCAAAGTCCTCCACCTGGGTCGGAGCAATGCCAGGCACAGCTCCAGGTTGGGCAGGGAGGAGATTGAGAGCAGCCCTGTGGAGAAGGACTTGGGGGTGTGGGTTGATGAAAAAATGAACATGAGCCGGCAGTGTGCGCTTGCAGCCCAGAAGGCCAACCGTATCCTGGGCTGCATCAAAAGGAGTGTGACCAGCAGGTCGAGGGAGGTGATCCTGCCCCTCTACTCTGCTCTCGTGAGACCTCACTTGGAGTATTGCGTGCAGTTCTGGTGTCCTCAACATAAAAAGGACATGGGAGTGTTAGAACAAGTCCAGAGGAGGGCCACGAAAATGATCAGGGGACTGGAGCACCTCTCGTATGAAGATAGGCTGAGAAAGTTGGGGCTGTTCAGCCTGCAGAAGAGAAGGCTGCGTGGAGACCTCATAGCAGCCTTCCAATACCTGAAGGGGGCCTATAGGGATGCTGGGGAGGGACTCTTCATGAGGGACTGTGGTGAGAGGACAAGGGGTAATGGGCTTAAACTTAAACAGGGGAGGTTTAGATTGGATCTGAGGAAGAAATTCTTTACTGTGAGGGTGGTGGGGCCCTGGAATGGGTTGCCCAGGGAAGTTGTGAATGCTTCATCCCTGGCAGCGTTCAAGGTGGGGTTGGACATAGCCTTGGATGGCATGGTTTAGTGGGAGGTGTCCCTGCCCATGGCGGGGGGGTTGGAACTCGATGATCTTGAGGTCCTTTCCAGCCCTTACTATTCTGTGATTCTGTGTAATTACCCAGCTTTTCATCAACACTGGATTGAGCTGCAGACTTTTGCTTCAGAGTTCATACTGCTTCTGAATTATAAGCAGTTACAGTAGATATTCTGAGCCAGACCTGGCAGCAGTGGCAGAAAAAATACTGCAGTATTAGATTTCTGTAGCAATCAATGGAAAACCACTGGCAGAATCTACCCTAAGGTAGTTTTCTTACCTAGCATAATAATTAAAGCTGTGTTTTTAAAGCACTACAACAGGACAATACTTTCTGGAACTATAAAATTACAGCAATCAGTACACTTAATTAACCCTTTCCCATTTCCCCAACAAATTTTTCCTGTAGTTTTTGTTCTATCTTTTGTTCTCATTAAGTGTTGTCCTGACCTTTCAGTCTGTAAAAATCAACAAAAGGCATTTCATTTATTAAAAAATTGATCGCAGGAGGCCTGGGACCACAAGGAAAAGAGAAGGAGAAATAATCTATGCTCAAAACACATCAAGTTTGGTAGACAGCCAGTGACATTTGGTCCAATGGTAATAGCAGTACATACCTGGTTTTCAGATGCAGCAAAGCAATATAAGTCCAAGGAACATTAAAAACATAAAGCTATAAATCAGAAAGAACTAAATGCACTGTGACAGAAAATTTTCAATAATTCTATTTAGACATGAGCATACAGCTAGAAGAAGCTGCTAAAATAAATGTTACAGGTAGCTGCTGTAACACTGTAGTCAAAAATGTCCTAATATGTAGAACTATGGACATCAATGAACCTAAAGCTGAATCTGTTTTCAAAGCAGAAGGACCATGTCTCTAGAGTTACACAACTCTTTACAAGGGTTTATGGCAGCCTAATCTGATGGGACATCATCTGAGCAAGTGAGTAGATTCCAAAACTTTTTCCTACCTAGGGTTCTGGAAATAATACAGATGGGGGGGAGGGAGATAAAAAAAACAAAAAAAAACCTGTTTGAAACATCTCAAATTCACCACTGTCCCAAACTGATATAAAGTTAGGCCTTTTTGATCTTTTAAATATTTATTTACAGAAGGACTTGGCCAGAAATGATCCATTAGAAACCAAGTTTTACTTTCAATCTTATTTGTGATAGACTCTTGTCCTGTGACTTCAGCTGATCTATGCAGTATTTATGAAATCTATCTGAAAACTAGGAAACAAATTTAGTTATTACAGACTGTCATGACCAGCTGCTGTTGAGGGTCAGAGCACTTGGACAGCATAATATTAGGCCCTGGTTCTACTTTATATTGCTATACTTTTAGTTCTGAAGGTCTAAGTTATCATAGACTTGTCTCTAATCACAAAATTAAGAGAAAGGAAGCAGTCCATAAGGTAACTACCCTGAGTTTAATTCTTCTCATTAATTTGACTTATTGGTTGTGGCATGCACTTGTTCTACCCAGTGAAGATTTAATAGCCTTGTTTCTTTTACCATTACCCATACAAAGCCTGTCAATCAATGACAATTATTACTTAATGAACACGTAATGACAGGTAAGCCCAGGGAGAAGGGAACAAAAAAAAAAAAAAAAAAAAAACAAAACAAAACAATCACTCTTATAGTCTTGATTGCAGCCTAGCGCTGTCACTTGCCAAAGTGCTACACTGCTGTACAGGTTTGTTTAGCCAACATATGCAGGAGTAATCAGCATGATCAGGTGCTTCAAAGTGCTGGAAATCTTCAATGACCTGAAGTATATTCAGCTTCAAAAGGAGATGCACACAAAAGCATTTTCACTTTAATTGAAAATTCTCTTCCGAGTAATTCTTTCTAAAAAAGCTCAGAGCTATTTGTTTCTTCACAATTTTTCTAAACTGTTATTTTTTCTTATATTTGAACAAAGTTGCATTCCTATTCCAGTTTCAACAACAAAACCTTTCCAGAAGCTTTCACACGAAATCCACAGTGACTAAGCGCTATTTTAACAGTGCTTGATGTTCATGAAACACTGCACAGCCTGAGGAACTAGAATGCTATATTCACAAACCCAAGACAGCAAGGAGTAATGGTGAGGCATGTCACATCATCATCATGCCAGTAAAACAGGTTATAGGCTCTCCAAAACCAATGCAGGTATATTTGCTTTTGTGATGCTAGTGCCTGCTCAGTGAACTCTGAAGTGAAATGCTGTAATATTTTGTACCCTAGTAGCAATCACCAATGTTCCATTTCTCATTTTTCTGTTAATTAGACAAGGCAGAATGGCTAGAAACAGAAAGAATGTAGATGTAGATAACATATAAGCAAGAAGTTCTTAGGAGGGTGCTGAGGCACTGACACAGATTGCCCAGAGAAGCTGTGGCTGTCCCATCCCTTGCAGTGTTCAAGGCCAGGTTGGACAGAGCTTTTGGCAAGCTGGTGTACGTAAAACATGTCCCTGACTAAGGCAGGGGGTTGGAACTGAATGAGCTTTTAGGTCCCTTTCAATGCAAACCAGTCTATGACTCTAACTACAAAAGTCAAAATGACATGAGAATAGAAAACATCTAGGTGCTGATTCATGGGAAAGTCAGAACAACTATCTCTGGAAATAAAACTACAAATTAGGTACATGCAGGAGCATACTGAGGTAAATTCTACTGATCCTCTCCCTCCCTGCCCCTCCTTTTTTAAATTTTGATGCAATATGACACTATATGTCCTGTTTCTTAAACTGATATTTTGGCTTTTTCTAGTATCAGAGATCCAACAACTCATTTAAAACTTCAGAATCAAAACAGGATGTCATCATAGCTTGTCAGTATTTCCATAAGACAAAACCAGCCTATCACCACTCAAAAAAGTCCAGTGAATTTTTAATGTGAAGTGTTTTTAAGAAATAATATTTTCCAACATAAGTTGGAAAGCTCATGCCACAAGGCAGTTTCTGTACAGTTCTCTGAAATCTTCATGTTAACAATCCTTAATTTGAAAAATGGCCTTTATAAAAATGGATAAGGATGCTCATTTAACAAATTTCTCAGAAGTTATTTGCAGAAGAGTATGAAGTTAATAGAAACTCCCTTTGCACTTTTAAAAAAGATGCATTCAATAAGAAAGGCAGGAAAAAGGTTACTTTCTCATGCAAGCAAGACCTATTTTCCATGTTATGTATTCATTTATTTACTTTCAACCTTGAAATAAATACTAGAGAGAACATTTTGACTATCCAAAGTTTCCTTCTCATCCAATGTACCATTTGCCAAGCATCAAGGACAGTTAGCCATTCAAATAACAGGTCATCCGTAAAGCACTGAAAAAACTCCATGTTTTTAAACACACCACTAGAGGAACAGCTCTGGCAGGAAAAAGGGGAAAAAAAAAAAAAAAGAAAAAGAGCAGGAAAATAAAAGAAAACTCCAGACTTCAAAAGCTTTTCTACCTTTAAAAACCAAGTAGGAAGGGGGGAAGAAAGCAAAAGAACTGTTTCAAGTGAAATCAGGTAACTGTTCAAGGGCAACACTGAGCGGGAAAAGAACTTAAGTACTTAATTGCAATTTCTGTCCACAGAAAAACTCATAATCATTCTCACCTCCTCAAATAGCTTGTCAAACATGAAAAAGATTTATTGCTGAAACACGCTGTATCTGGACAAGAATCGTACGCAGAAACACACTTTAATTATGGTTTCCCATATCTTCAACTAAAAGTTACCTTTAATGATAAGAATTACCTATGCTGCATTCATTCCTTTCTATCTCACATGGTTTTGGGTTTTGTTTGCTGTTTGGGTCATACAGGTAAAGGTAGGCAAACTGATCCTAAAAATTATCAAAAGAACACAGGGCAGTTTAAAAATTGAGGAGTTTCCTTTCCAAAGGTCATTTCCAGCTCATACTATGAAAAGCAAACAAAGCTGTGTGATTTCAGCCAGAAACTCTGAGTGATGGCATGGGCACTTCCTAACTGACATGCCACCTTCACAGCTATGTTAGTTAATGAAAAACAATGGATTCCTTAAAAAACTTTGCACAGTTACAGTACTGACTACCCCATCTTTGATGACCTACCTAACCACAGGATTTAAACTGAGTGTGACAGATGGTATTTAAGAACTTGTTTTGGTAAAAACACAAAAAAACCCAGAAAATAACTACAAGCACAAGTCTATAGATCTTACTTTTGCTACCACAGGGAAGCAAGGAAACCATTCCACCTTGAACTTAGTCCCTCAGGTTGGGAATGAGCTCTTGAAACTGTGCCAACTGCAAATACTGAAACCAAATACTTATCAGTTAAGCATCAGGATGCCATATCACTTGCTTATTTCAAACAAACTAGACAGTAACTTGATTTCCTTTTGTTTTCCAAGTGAGGAAATACAAACCAAAAACTTTACAATCAATCAGGGCAAAGGAATGTTACTGAATGCTCACAGTCTGATGTGCAAGAAGATTTCTGACTAACAGAAATAATAAGTTATCAAAACTTGGAAGGAAATCCTCAAAAGTATTTGTAATATAAAAAACAACCCAAAAAACCTGCTCTCAGATCTCATGGCTGATTCAGATGTTGGTAGCCGGGCTTTGTTTAAACACACAGGACACCTGCTGGCATTAAGCTATGTGTTTCTGATTGTCAGTAAGCACATGCTGCTTAGAACCTAGTTGTTTAAAACACAAGTACAGCATTAAAAGTCTCTTATTTGTTTGAAGCCAGCAGTACTGGGGGAAGCCAGAGGAGCAATGATAGTGCCTCCCAGCAAAATTTGCTTTTGTCTTGCCGGATTTTGATACTCTTCACAAGTAGTGGGGGTATTTTTTCTGTAAATACCCCAGGTGATCTTCATGGAATTATTATCAGTCCTCCCCAGCTGCACATTAGCCCAGCGATCTGCAGCTGCAGAAAGACTACGCATTAGTAGACCCAGATTCCTTTTCATTTTGCAGAAATGATCTAAGACTCAGAATTTAGCTTTGTTTTCTGTGACACCACTACTTATTTTTTAAAAGTATCTGATGCTATTATAAATGGAGAGCAATTTTGATGATGGGCAACAAGAAAATTAAATTGGCACTCTTCAATGCCTTTGAAAATCAGTCTCAGAGGAACACACGCACAAAAAAAAGCCAAATGAGTGAAGTGTCTTATGCTAAGCACATAGATCTTTGATGGCTTTTAAAGAAACATATCTGAGTGGTGGTCTTGGCAATCCTGAGGTAATGGCTGGACTTCATTGTCTTAAAAGTCTTTTCCAACCTCATTGATTCTATGATTGGGAAATACCATTTGAGGCATATATTCCCATTCATATTTTCCACTGGGTTTTTAATTTTTTCCTCCTTTCCTTGAGATTGCCTAAAGATGGCCTATAATTTGTTACACGTACATCTTTTGAGGCTCCCCTAGGTTTACAGAAGAAAGACAGCAAATGAAGAAAAATTAAATCTTTAAGTAGTCAAGGACAAAGCAGATTAGCTGTGTATTATCAAAGCTGTCTCAAATCAAGGCAAGGCACTGAAAATGCCAGGCAGTTACATATGCCACATGGCTCTCTATTATATAAATCCTACAACACCTATGTTCCTTTCCTGTCGGATGTGAAAGTATTAGCTGTATTTCATCACAGTGGAACGTCAAGAAAGGAAGGTTTGCTCTTAAAATGCCACTTGGAGAGTAAACAGCAGCCTCCAGAGCAGGGTTTGTTTATATTGCTTTTGGAACGATGAATAACATACTTAGAAAGATATACTGAATACAAAACATGGACGTGTAGAAGTTGTGACTCGTGTTAAATATTCACTGCCATTTCTGCCAGCACTAGTATATGAAGCTCATGTATTTCAGCCAAAGCCAATACAGGTCATTACTATATATCCCAACTAAAGCCTTTTGCACATAACTTGCCATGCTCTCTTTTTTCTTCACTTTCCACTTACTTAATATTTCTGTCCATCTCCTAAGATCCACCACATCTCATCTGAGATTTGCCAGCATTTCAATGATAAAAGAAATAATTCCTGCTGTATGCATATGTATTAAAACACAGGTATGTAGATGTGCCTACACTGCAAGGTCTGAGGCACCATAGACTGCTGAAGAGGAGAATTCTGCATGGACGATGAGTTACATTAACACAGTCTGCTCTCCGTTCACACATATGTAAGACCCCCAAATCTCTAAATACTGAGTTAAGATGCCTGCAACTAACATAAGAATGAAAATGTTCAAGATACACAAAACATTTTCCCTCTAAGAACAAGAAATTGCATAAAGTATCTTCTAGTGCATAGCATTTACTCTGTGATGTAACTGAAAACACCTCTAGAAGCACCAGAGTGGAAGAAGTTCCTCTAATGATGCAGTAAAACTACAGCTGTACCACACCATAGTCAATAATTACTGACATCAAAGACTACAGGGGGATTTACCATAGATTCATACACATGTAAGGAAAAGCTATTTAATTCATGGAAATATAATAGCTTCACTGACCTTTACACACCACTCCCTCATCTTCACAGGCCATTGCACATCCGCACACCTGCAAGGAGCACTGAATCCAAACACTCCCCCACACACCCTAACTGTATTTAAAGAGGCACAGAACTGCCAGGCACACCTGCAACAAGTTTGCCAATCACCTTGGGGCAGGCTGAAGCCAGTTCTCCTTTCCTTGTAGCCAATGGGACTATGGTTCATGCAAACCAAAAACTATAAAAGCACTGTCTTGAGGTCTGAAAATTGGCCCAAACTTGGGTTTTCTCCCAGAATAATGTTGGGATGCAGCTGAAGACTTTAGTCAGAAGCTGGTAAATATTCCTGTTTGTTAAAGTTCAGATATAGCCTTGTTATTTTTAAAGTTTTTCCTGCCTATAGCACAGCTGTATGATTGTCCCTAAAGTGTTCTTTAATGTGAGTTATCCATGGATACAAAGGATGCTAGTGTGCAGAATCCTAGCAAAGCTTTTTCAAACCAATGTTGCCAGTTCAGTTGTTTACATTTGCTGTAAGATTCAATCTGCAGCTCAAGGGCAATAATTTGTACATTATACTAAGGTACTCAATTCACAAAGCTCACAGGACAATAATGTTGCTGATAGCAGAAAGTCAGGGGAAGAAAAATGAAGAATACAATATAATAACAGAAGAAAGCATCATAAACATTATGAAATGCATTGCATAACATGGTACTCCATAAAACAACTCTGACGTCTCCTTGATCATTACCTTTTCTGAAGTAGATGAAGCAGTTAGTGTCATATTCTGTGCACCTCTGCAAAACACAACAGTCCTTCCCCTCTAGGTTGGGAGGCTGCACAATACTTTGGAATGTATAAATTTCATTAAAATATCTGCACTACCGTTAAAATATTATTATTGGTAGCAAGATACCTCAATACTACTGTAGCTAAGAGTTATTACATTACCTAATGTAAATTGTGTTTTCCAGGGGTTTATAGTGCATGAAAAACAGATGCAGATTTTGTTTCAATTTTAGTCATGTGTCTACCTGGAAGGATTATTTTTAGTGAGTCATTTGGCAAAGACTGCCTGAGCTAATGTATGTTATACAATAAACTAATCTAATCTAAGATATGTTGCTGTGTATATTGTAACTCAAAACATCTTAGCCACTGATAATTGGGATTTAAACGCTCAGGTTTCAGAGCTGCTGGTTAGACCTCAATAAAGGAAACTGCAGGAGTAGCTAGTTTTGCACTACTGTTCTGCTAAGATGTTTTAAACAAGACTGAATGTATGTATGCCTTATTTCTTCCAAGCAACAATATAAATCTAGGCCCAAAGCCTCTGGAGTAAGCTTTAATGGAGAAAATGCCTGTCGAATGTAAATGTAGTTTACAGGTTAAATTCTAAGGTCTAAGTGTCCTGCTGCTGTTCTTAGTCAAGTTTATTATTTTATTATACTTTCTATTGATTGCCATCATCACCCTATTGACTGGCTGTGTAAGAATATGAGACAGTTCAGAAGAATCCCCACAGTTTATCCGCAGTTACCAGCTGTGGGTAAACTGGGGGATCTTGGTGGGGAACAGGATGAATTGCCTAATGATGCCTACAGAAATACTCATTTTGCACTTATAAATAAGTAACAGGAGAAAGGCAGATCTGGGTGCCTGCTGAAAACTTACTTATGCCACATTAGAAAGATATATTTGACAATTCATCGTTTCACAAAGCAAAATAAGCAGTTAAGAAATTTATCTTGAGATATGCCTAATGATTCTACATAGCTTAGCACCCTTGCCATAAGGGTTTCAGAACATAGTGGGTGCTGTAGTCAGGGAAGGGAGCTCTTCTCCGAAAACACAACTCCTCTTGGAAAACACAACTTACTCTAATTTATCTTTCATGGCTTTTACACTGATCACATGACCCAGTGCTGCACATAGACAGTGGGTGTCTCAGAATCACAGAAAGGCTGAAGATGGAAAGGACCTCTGGAGGTCATCTTGTCCAGCCCAGGGCCACCTACAACTTGCTGCCCAGGACCATGCCCAGACAGCTTTTTAGTATTTCCAAGGATGAAGACTTCACAACATCTCTGGGCAATCTGCATCAGTGCTTCGTCATCCTCACTGTGAAAGTGTATTTCCTGATGATCTGACGGAAGCTCCCGTGTTTCAGTTTCTCCCCATGGCCTCTAGTTCTGTCACTGGGGTCCACTGAAAGGAGCCTGGCTCCATCCTCTTTGCATCCTCCTTTCAGCCATTTATACACATTGACAAGATTTCCCTGAAGCCTTCTCTCCTCTAGGCTGAACAGCCCCAGCTCTCTCAGTTTTGCCCCATATGAGAGGTACTCCATCCCCTTCGTCATCTTTGTGTCCCTTCACGGGACTCTCTCCAGTATGGTCATGCCTTTCTTGTACTGGGGAGCCTGTAACTGGTCATGGTACTGCAGGTGTGGCCTCACCAGTGCTGAGCAGAGGGGAAGGATTACCACCTCCCTCAACCCGCTGGCAACAAATGTCATGCAACTGTCAAAACATGGAAAGTCAAAATCCATTTATGAAGCCAGTGAGGGTACCAAGATCACTTTCTAACAAGTTATTCCATGTTTACTTTCCAAATTTCACAATGTCTTGTTCTATTATGACCTTATCTTGAACAGAAGTTTTAGGATATAACATAATATAAAAGATAGCACAAAAAATGTGCATAAAATAATTTACGGTTTCTGTGTGTACAGGATTATGCAAGCATACTGTTAGGTACTTGGGTAATTAAGAAAGCTAGGCTAAGTAAGTTGGAGGGAGTTTATGCTTATTCCAAGAATATTCATCTAAACTAGGAAAAAAATAACCAAAACATTATTTTTCTGGTCTACCATGAGACTGCGTAGTGTGAAAAAGAATATATCTCATAGTAATATTCCACAATACTGTAGCTCATTCTTATGACAAATATTTTAATGTGAACAGAATAGAAATCCAATTAAATCATTGCTATAACAGTGCTTTAATTAAGAGAGGTCCTTTCTCTAACAGAAGACCACATTTCTAAGCTTCAAGACTTCTTTTTTTTAAATATAAACCTGCAAAAAAAGATCTAATTATCAATTAGTTCTACAGTTTCTGGATCTATCCTACATAAATGCAATTTACTAAATGTTTCTGTGCCAAACCTTTAACTTTTTTGAACTTTTCTTCTTTAAATGCAAAATAAACATTTGAAGAAATAATTCCTAAATCTCTTCTACCTGAATTCACACTCTGTAGAGGCTCACACTACCAATTCCTTGGCCACATCCTGAAACCATATCCCCACTCCATTATAAATTAATAATTCCTTCCAAAGGATTTGTTCAAAACCTGTGTGGGTGCTCTCAACCTCTCCCATCTGGGCAAAGGCACTACTTACATTGTAGCTTTAGTGTGCAGTCTGAATCCACTAAGGCAGGGGACCATGCAATGGTACTTCATAGCCTCAGACAAATTTATCCAAATGAAAGATTTAACAGTCTGCATGACCTGACACACTTACAGGTTTTGTTCCGCTCACTAGTCTGCCCAGGTCAAGTCACACCTACTGATTTAATATAATACACCCAGCAAGGGAGATCATGTCCCTTAAAGAGGACACCACCATGCCAGGTAGCATGAAGAACACTGATTATCAGAATAGAGCCTTTCAAATGTAGTCTGTATGCTATTAAAATCCAACCACGAAATGAGAAGTTTTTATCGTCATTCAACCTACAGTACTAGCTTAAAATAGAATCTAATTCTGCCTGGCATAAAATATGTTAACATTAAAAGTTCTATTAATACCATTCAATAATATATGCCTTTTAAAAATATATCACATAGGTCAATTTTGATTAAGTTAAAACTTCTCTATGAGAGATTACTTCATTATGCCCTCTGATTAATATAACAGTCTATTTTTCATATGTTTAAATAAATAAGTATGAGAGTGTATCAAAGGGGTAAGTGTAACAAGAGAGACTGAAAATATATAGCCCATGGAAGTCCATCAAACTTCAGCTGCAGTTCCAGCAGAGCTGCTACTGCACGGCTGTAGCAATATAGAGACACTATACTAGCGTTTCTATCTCTACTAGTGTTTCTAGTACACTAGTAGTGGCACAGATTCTTCCCAATGAAAACTCTCCTCTGCACAAGCAGAATGTCAGGATTTCCATTCACATTCTTAACACTGCAACTACATTTTCTACTTAGAAGAAAATTACCATACAGCTCCACATTTATCATTTCATGGTGTTCTTCACGTTTTTGATTCAGCATTATGAGCTTGCTTTTAGCTAGTTTATTATTATCCATTCAGAGGAAGCCAACAAAATAGTAAATTATGCATTTGAAAGCCCTGCTGGCTGACATTTTCAAAGTTCATTGGACTTTTTTTTTTCCATGTAGAAATTTGTTGCAAACACTCAAGATCTGATAACTGATTCCTATTTAGATGTCATTGAGATGTAAGTGCAATGTATTTTCATTAATATTTCATTGTGTAAGTGTTCCTTGCTTTGACATTGCCATCCTGTAGTTCTTTGTCCTACACCTAAAGAGCAACTTGTAATCAGAAAGGTATATTGGACTTCATTATCTGTCACCACACATTCTCAGCATAGAGAATGTTATTAAGTTATTATTGCTTCTGGTTTTTCCCTTACAGGAAGATGAGTAACATATAATAATATAGGAAGTCATTAAAGAACAAAAAAAGGTTGACAATAAGCATAAACCTGTCAATTACAACAAGGTTCCAGATTCAAAATGTTTCTTTACCCTTGCGCTGCTTTTTTATAGCCCAATGGGCCCATGGCAGCTCAGGCCATTAAGGAAAAGATGCAACACACGGCTGGGCTCGGGAGCCAGTGGCTGTGTGGTGCTTAGATGCTGGCTGAGGTTAAACCATGACATCACTAACTACAACCTATCTTTCACTGATTAATGAAGACAAGCTCCATTTGAAATGTGGCAGGGTATTTTGTGGTTGCATGTTAAAATACTTTTTTTTAAAACCAAATTTCACGTCAGGAGACACATGTCAATTAAATATACATGTCAATGTCTTTTTCCAAAAAAGTAGTAAGAAAAGTTCTTCTTGGCTTTGTTATTCGAGTTGACATGTCTATAAAAAATAAAAAATAACTGGCAGTACTACACATTTCAGGTGAGATTACCTCAATAGGTACTGCAACAACTCATGTGAATTCCTAAACTGTTGCAATAACTAGGAGTATAGTTTGTAGATGCAGAAAATAGTGTTACTTCTTTTTCTCATATTCTGTGAAATTAAGCTTTGCTCTGTTACATTAGGGTAAATTAAAGACGCAATACAGAGTTCATTCAGAAAGATATATCTCGCTTTAAATAATTCAAATGGAAAACAATACTTAAGAAGGTCTATCAGTAACAGTTTACATTTATCTACTATTAGGAATTTCATTGGTAAAGAGAGAAAACCTCTCACACTTCCTCATATGCAGGGCTGATGTGGTTTACTGATGTTCTCAGTGAACTAGCAGTTTAATAGTAGCTGAAAGAAATGTTGAAGTTAGGCAACTACACTGACACTGCACATCTTCCCTGTTTCCATTTCCATATTCCAGGTGATCATTAGCTACTGCTCCTGCTGCAGGAGCTGAGGAGACCAGGTGAGTCTGCAGCAGCATTCCCTTGTTGTGTGCAATACAGAGCCCAGGAACCAGAGTTTCCAGGTGCAAACTGGGTTTCTACCACGCCCCTTGTTTCCCTTCTTGCATCAACTTGGGTTGTCCCCTCTGCAAAGAGGAAGCAGGTGTCATAAAGCAAGTTATGTTGATGCTTTGCCATCAGGAAATTTTCAAGTTGTCATACAAATCCTGAACTCTTCCTGTACAGCTCCCTTAACTCTTCATAGAGGTATTGAGCCATCAAATATATTGTATAATATTTCCACTTTACTATGTGCTATAAGTTTTTTGTATTAGGAATGACTAACTTCACTGCGGAAGTTACTGAGGGAACAGCTGCAGTACTTGAATTCTGTGTGGGAATGAATTGGTGCTTCTGGCACAGGGGAAGGAATAAAAAGTGTCTGGGGCCTCTGGAAAGTTTCTGCTGAAAGAACAACACTGAAAGAATTTCAGTTGTTACGTTTAGGTTTCAGTCCCAAGTCCAAGCATTGCTCCTCTGAAGTAATGCTCCATGCTGCCTGCAGACTCAACTGCTCCCTCACTGAAGCTATATTTGCTCTGTTCTGATTTTTCCAACCCCTAAGGATCTGTGCTAGATACGGCACAGATAGCTGGTGAGGCACTGGGCTGGACGGCCCTTGTTATAATAGTTCTGCTTAATCAGATGTGGACAGAAAACACTGTATCAATTATCCTCTTGGCATTTATTCTCGTTACTATAGCAGGTTTATACACTGGCTCACGTGATAAATGCCCAGAACTCCTTGTTGGGTGCTAAACATCCTGTGACAAACAGCAAGGCAAAGCCAGTGATAAGCCATATTGGGGAAACAAGTAGCAAATATAATAGGAAAAATTACTGTATTTGATAGAAAGTAAACAGTGTTCGGCTGTAATCATCACAAAGCCTGATTTTACCTTTACCTGCTTAAATCAAAACCTACTGCACTGAAATTAGTGACACAATCAATATTGAAGTAGAGTCAGCATGAATGAAATAATGATCATATGCACAGTCCAAACCTGTAGTTTGACTGTGCACAGGGGTATGACACTTTCATCTTACTACTGTATACTGAAAAAAGAAATAGGTACCGGTAGTCAGAGTACAAAGTGCTTTGTCCTGTAACCAATAACCAACAAACACAATTACAGTCCAAATGCTGCCTACAAAGTCCATGGGATGGCATCTGTATGTCATTACTATTTCTGTAATGACTATTGATTTTCTTTCGTTTTCTTTCTGGGAACAATATGCTTCACTATCATCTAATTTTATATTTAGTTCTATTTCGTTATATTCTGGTATAAGATCTCTTTAAGAAAGAGGATGCAGGGATAAAAAATCATCTTTCTTAAAGAGATTTTACACAAGAATATAAAGAAATGTAAGTATTATAAATTGTAATACTTGATATAATAATATCAATTTATAATACTCCAATTTTTTTAAAATGAAAGCCTTTAACAGATATTTCCAAGAACACTGCCTTTATTATACCCCATATCTTCCTCTTTTTTTTTTAAGATTGTTATTTTGATACAAAAAATGCCCATCCAGTGCTTCTCAAAAGGTGCTGAGTGCTCTGAACTGCTGATTGTACAGCAGGCGGTTAACGATGTTATGCTCCTTATTGGTACCACTCACTCTTCTGGCAAGCTCGGTACAGAAAAGAAGAAAGCAGTTCCAAGCTACTGCTTTCAACAGTTTCTGATATCAGTTTAAAGACATGTCTTTTCTCGTCAGGAAGGGACACAGCTAATCAATGATTCTGCTGGAGCTGAGCCACCTTCATAATTATAAGACAAAACATCTGAAAACAGTTGGCATTTCAGTGTAGCAAAATCCCAATTCTAACATTCTGGAATGTTTCCTCGGAAATTGAATAGAATGCTTCTGGGATCTGTTTATTAAATTTGTCCCACATAGACTGTGACCTTTCAAAATACAGAAAAGATCATGTGGCAAAGCACTCTCAGGAGTGATTTTTATTTTGGCTCTGACCTCTCCCTCTGACCTTGAGAGAAATGTTTTCTGTACACACCACAGAGCAGCTGTATTTCTTTTATTCTTTGAAACAGGAGAAACAATGGGTTTTGAATAGTCATACATTTCTCTTTAAATATATATGCAGAGCAGACTATTGCATGAGACTTCTATAATTCTTGATCATTTAACATACAGGTCAGTAGAAAACATCCATAATGTGGATCCAATTTCTATCTTTGCAAACCCAGAGAACACAACTTCTGACGCTGACTTGCACTCAAAAGGTGGAATAAGAGATGCTATTGTTCATTCATAGGGCAGCAATTATGCATGACACTATTTCACTGGAATTCTACATATATAACTTCTGCTGTCCTTATGTTTAAGTGTATTGATTTTATCAAGTGTTATAAATGGACCTGACAGGCCACTGTGGTCACAGCTACACGGACACTAGTGTATCTTACTTTGGATTCCTTGTAATGGTTAAATTTTAATGACTGGAGTTGGAATTATCTCTCACAAATCTCTCCCAGGTTTTTGGGAAGTCTGAGTCGATCTGTTTCCAGCAGCGAAGACAGGGAAATAACAACAGTGAGTGGATTATATTACTTCTTTCTGTACATATGCAAGGTTTTCCTTTGGCGC
The DNA here is from genome assembly GCA_039720435.1 of Amazona ochrocephala. Classification (NCBI taxonomy): domain Eukaryota; kingdom Metazoa; phylum Chordata; class Aves; order Psittaciformes; family Psittacidae; genus Amazona; species Amazona ochrocephala. The sequence continues at coordinate 17,085,171 of CM077883.1, forward strand.
TTGCTTTAAAAAAAACAGGTTGGAAATTCGACAAGATGAATTGTGCAATGAAAGAGATTCCTGAATTTGTCCTTAAGAGAAGGCATTCACATTTGACATAGTTACAAAGCTCTAAAAATCACTGTATGTACAGAATTACTAATCCTTCCCTCAGAGTTTCCCAATTACATTCCCAGCACTGCCTATGCTGAGCATGACCCTGAAAGCCAGATTTCAGTCACACTCACAGGCCCTTGAAACATGCAGGGCAGAAGATAAACAGCGACACACATATACCAAGGTAATTATACAAATCTCAAGCTTCTTACAATTATTTTAGAAAAACAAATACATTAATGAATAATTTCAACAGAGAAAAATATGGCCTAGGAATATTAACAAAGCAAATGGGTTGTATCGCTATAACCAAAGTTTTGATCTTTTTCCTTCCTCTAAGTGTTTGCCCATTCTACTTTTCAGGGGGCTATTCACTATTTCAATTCACTTATCCAAGTCAGTAGCTCTCTTCGGGTATTAAAGACTTTATCTTATCCTGCATGTTTGAAATACAACAGTTTTACAATCTCAAATGGATTATCAAGAACACAAAGGTGAATAAGAATTAAGTAACACCTAAATAGTCAAGTATTCTGTACTTTTGGCTGATTCACTGAAAAATTAAATACAGGTCTTAAGCAAAATTCTTGTCTTATTTTGTCATTCTGAGAGGTAAAATTAGATCAGGTACAGATTCTGAAAATGAAGAGCATATCCAAGGCAACTCTCATGGCAGATCAGTAGCATTAAAAAAAAGCCCAGCTCCTTCTGGCTCACTATATCTATATTCACTGTCTCACAATTTGAAGAGTAAATCTTATCTTGTTTTAACCCCAGAAATGGAAGTGACTAATTTTAATAGCTAAATGTGCAATGGGAAATTAACACCACAAGTCATCTGCACCTTCCTTCGCATTAAGCCTTCAAGTCTGCAGGTTATATCCATTCTGTCCTGGCATTTTTAACCACGTTAACAACAAGATACTGCAAAATGGAAAGTTCTTCTGAGTAAAATTTTCTGAATGTATGCTTAATGCAGAGCATCCACTGAAGACATAGAAAGTGAGTTTAAGAATGAATCAATACAACACAAGCGGAAAAATTCATCCTTTGCTCATCCTGATACAAGCATCTTGCCTCTGCTAAGGTGTACAAGTACAGAATACAAGCATGAGAAAAGACCTGGAAAGGAGCCACTCAAGGGTAAAGATCAGTAAAATTCAGCTATTTTTATTGTGTTGGCTGCTTTGCCACCAGAATTTATGGAGGACTTTGATTCACACCATCCATCATAGACAAACACTGAGATGACGGAAGATGGAACTGTGCTGTTCTGGAAAAGCAAACATTCAAGCGCATCACATGAATTCTTTTTGCACACAGCTATTTTTGCTTTCCCTTCCTTCATTATAATGATAATAATCTGTAGCTCCTTATTCACATGTCTTCAAAGCCTGATTTTTAAAGGCTTCTTAGTGTGTTATTCTGTTACACAAATACACAGAGACCCACTCTTCTTTCACTGCATCTGATCCAGCCAAAAGACTAACCACATGCGTGCTAGAAGCCCACAGATAATCTTACTAATATATGTGAGTGTTCTCATATGCTTGTATGTACAGCTACACCTTTGGACTTTGTAGTCAGCTTTTCTTTTACTTAGAAAAACTATCCCACTGATAACAACACAGACTACAGACTGAACCAAGCACACACATCTGATTACTGAATTGCTGGTAATAAGGAATCAGAATAGACATTTGTTTGATGGATAAATCCACATACTCTGGGAAAATGCATACTGGGAGCACGTTTCATTTGACTGTTTCCATCACACTCAGTGCCTTTTAATTAGAGGATGCCTGAACAAACAAAGCAATGTTTGCTGGAGCTGATAGAAAATATAGCTCTACCTAATATAAAATACTACATCAACTAATATTATTGAAAAGCAAACATCCAAGTCTCTCTCTGTCTCTGCAATCAGCTTGTTAGAAGATGGACCTATGACTGTCACAATCTCCATGTCAAGGAGAGAAAGAGAATAGCAGTGGTATCTCCTGATCACCCCAGCTGCTAATACTGCCTTTGCTAGAACTACACGCAGGCTGACAAGTCCCATATAACAGTTTAGTTAAGTTAAGCCTGAGCTCCAAACCCCCTCTGTGCACGACTGGACAAAAATGCTCTTCTGAGATGAAAAAAAGAAAAAAACCAAAAGTCCTACTTAATACTGTGTTATCTGAAATTCCTAACTGGTACTACATGGAAATACAGGGACGTACATCCTTCAAAGCTAAACCTGAAACAAACATAGTAATGTGATAAAAGATAGGACAACAGTGCAGTTGAGTAAGAGAAGAAACAAATGTTGGTATTATTTGTGGAGAATCATACCTGAAAACACTATGCCAAAACCTCAGGTAAGACTGGTAACACAACCAGGTAAGTAGCTTTACTTACCTTTCCTCTTTGTAAAAGGACCAAACATGCAACTAAATATGTCAGGGGGGCCATTGCTGAGGTTAATCAACAAATAAAGCCTAATGGGAGTAGGTATTGCAAATGGTTTGTTGTCAAAAAAACACAATGGAGGAGCACACAGCTGGTCTTGGACTTCCCATTCCTAGAGCTCATGCACATGTAATTAGTCAAGAAGAGGCAAAGAGAGAACGCTGCTTTTTAACAAAGATGTACAGTACCTGTTTGATCAATGAGCACGAAAAATGACACAATGATAAAAAGGGCCACCTCCTCATATCATGGATATATACTCTTACTGAACAGCTCTATTTTCCATGAGTGGACTTCCAACTGTAGCAAAGTAGGCTGCACTTACGCTATGAGACTTTAAAGTAAAATTAAAACCCCTGGTTTTACTTCACTACCAGATATATGGAATAGTACATACTGCTACTTCTGTTTCCTAAATCTAATTTCATAGTCCCAGTGCTCACGCACTGAGTGCAGATAGATAAGCTTACAACTTCGAAGCTATCCATGCACAGTGTAAACATGACAAGAAAAACAGCATGTGGGATGTATATACAAGTGGCTCATACAGCCCTCTTTTTTTAAATGTTTGTTTTGGTTTTTGCTTGTTTGCTGTCTCTATTCCTTAGGAAGTATCCCATTATCCCATTACAGTATTACCTTTTTCTTCATCTTTTGGTGGTAGTAAAGGAGGTTGGAATGGACACAAACTACACATTTGTCCTTTTGCTTCTCTTTGGATTGTTTTTCTACTGGATCCTTGTTCTTTCTGAAGTGTTCTCATTCTAGACTCTACCCTTACCATAAGATAATTGAAGATCAACCAGCCCCATGGAGATGCCAACAAGGAGCTTCACGGCGCAAAAATTGCACCTTTATAGGTCATAAATGATCTTATCACAGAAATACAAATAACCTCAGACTGAGCATAAATAATATTTAAATCAAGGTATCATGTCAAATGATGCACAGTCTTCTAAAACTTCTACTCTCTAGGCCATCGTATTTTGACTTTTCTTTCTATTATTACTTTTTTACTAAGGAAACTTAAATCCTGTTGAGAAGAGCTTATTTAAGTTGAGCTGTCACCTTTCGCGTCAGAACATTAAGTCTTGACAAATGCTTCTTTTGAAGTCTGACACCTGTTTCTTTGGCATTTCCCACTTTCAAGAACTCACTAGACTACAGTAATACTCAGCACAGCAGAAGTAAAGAGAATGAATTAAAGCAGAAACACTTTCAGACGCGAAAGAGCAGCACAAAAGAGCATCCCTTGCTCAGGTTTCCTCAGTAATGTAGGACCTCAGGAGACCTCATCTCAAAGCTGCATGTTTTTTTATTCAATGGGAATCTAATGCCCACAAAACAAGTGTGATTGGCAGCCCTAAAGACCAGACAATTCTGTCTTAAAAAAGATAGAGATCAGCAGGGAAAATCCACTTTCTCTGTAGATACTTTCAGGACAGGAAAACATCCTTATTGTTAAACCTTCTCTTAGGCCAAATATCAGATATCTGCTAATTCTGTAACTGAAATGCTTGAGGGGAATGCTTCTAACATACGCTCAGATGTGGTTCTGTCAGATTTTCCTTTACATTTGGCTTAATGAAGATTCTGATGTCAAATTTCTTCAAATATTTAATTATTGGTCTGGGGGTTCACCTCTAGAAGGGAACCCACAACCCACTGAAATAAACGAAAACAACTCCAATGAACTGTCCCTAAGGTTATAGTAGACCTACAGGATCAGTTCCACAGTTTATTTACCTCTGCCATGCATTTAAATACCATACTTCTTTTTGCTTTATTCCCTACAGTTTAATGTAAGGATTTTGCAACAGAGACTGAGGAATATACTGATTAGGAACCAGGTACTTCAATTAATACCTTTGAAAAATCTACCTCTTTGCATTTTTCCAAACCTGCTTTTAGTCTTATAAAACAGAATCTGTACAGAGAATATTTTTTCTAAGGCAAAACCAAATTCAGTCTCTTTTTGTGAAACATCCACTGTAATGGAATGTATCTTTAATCATACCCTGAAAAGTGGAAGAATCTTTAAAAAAAACTGATCTAATCACAGAATGGTTTGGGTTGGAAAGGACATTAAGATCATCTAGTTGCAATTCCCCTGCTGTAGGCAGGGATGCCTCACACTAGACCATGTCGCCCGAGGCTCTATCCAACCTGGCCTTGAACACTGCCAATAGATTTATTTTAATGAAGAAAGGAATACCAAAAACCCTTTCAAAACTAGATTACAGACAGCATTGCCATACTATAAATCTACTAAAACGTATACACAGCCTTTTACAACAGTTTTCTACCACAGCAAGCTTTCTAATCAAACCGACCATCTTCTAGGACTGTATTTAGCAATTTTAAGCAATGCTTATACTGTGATTTTGTTAGCAGGGCTGGCAGTATTATGTTTTTTAAAACAGTGTTACCAAGAAAGTGCCAAGTACTCTTAATCTGATCCCAGATTTGTTCATCTTTGGCCAAGATGACTCAAACATTCCATGTGAGGCTGTGCCTTAGAATGACACTTTGGCAAAGATTCAGCTCCCACATTTCAGGCAATTCTGAAGTTCAGATCAAAGAGCAAATGAATTTGTGAAAAAGACGTGCAAGTATTCAATGAGGAGGTGCAGAGCAGGGCTCCCCAGCTGGCTGCTCAGAGCCTCAGCACTCCTCCCTGCCCAGAGCACAGAGGGTGCAGCGCAGCAGCGCTGACTCACCCTCCAGTGGCAGCAGCCAACAGGACTGTTCACTGCCTTAAGCTCCAGTCTTGCACTGCAGATGCTTCAGTTACACACTGCTAATCAACTAGGTTGTGCAGAGCAAAAGAAACCTTTCCCCTGTGCAACTTCATAACAACAGCCACTGTGGCTGACAGAGAACTGGGCCATTCCCCTGCCCCACAGCCAGGATGTACGGAGAGTGGCGGGGTTCTGGTCTCCCTGTGTAGTGTGGTGCACACTGGTATGACTCTGTCCAGTCTATGTCCACACAGGAGATCCCAGAGTCATCACCCCTGAGCCTGGCAGGGGGTTCCTCAGTTGCTCCCAGCAAGCTGGATGTGTAGCCTGAGGACTCTCACTCTACCACTGCTGACTGATGGTTAACTTTACAGTCCAAAGTTTTTGTGCATATATATTTATATACACAGAGAGAGGCCACTGTTCTTTCTTATGTGGGTAGATGTGAAATGTAAATTTCTGCAGTTGGCAGATGCATACATTATAAAAACTGAGCACGTTAAAAAAGCTAACGATTAGGAAATTATGCAAACATATACACTCAGCGTATGTATTTATAAAATAAGCACCAAATTTCCTACACTATTAAGATAACCGATAACTTTATGTAAATATAGTACCAATTACATTAAAGACATGCTGAAAAAAAAATCATCATTTATAAACCAGTTATATCTTTAGTGTTTTCTAAACTCAGTATTTTTCCATATTTAATAATGAGGTGTTGCTTGTTAAATATGAAAGCTCATGTGACAATAATTCTGGTTGGGCACGGCTGCTGCAGCAGTTATGCAATGTTTATCCACAGCTCTGCAACTGATGTTGCAATTTTGCTCATACATCATTATAGTATATGTAAGTATAGCATCATGCTCCTATTGCTTAAGGTAGTAACAGAACAAATCAAAACCCACCCTTTATTGCTGTATTTTATAGGAAAACAAGTTCTGAGGTTGTAAAACAGAGGCTGTTGAATGCTCTCAAATAATTTTTATCTTTTCAGACATACGTTCCTAAAAATTGTGTTCCTCCTCTAAAAACCACTGTATAAATTTACATCATGTGCCCACAGCCATATGAATTACAGCTGAGGCCTGATGCAACCATAGTGCTGCAGGCAGTGCTGTAAGGCCTATTTACAGCTGCATGCTTCAACTTCTGCTTAACACTGCCAGCTCTTAACTGGTGGGCTTAGACTTAGCTTGCTGGACACATGATTTAAAGCAAAGTACATTCCTTCTTAATTAGCTGGATAATCTACAATGAATTTCATGCCTGAACAAATATAATTGAAACAACTGAAATCATATTAGCCATGCAGAAAATAATCAAACTACTGGCTTTGCTCTTGGTAAGAAGTGGTTGTCTTTCTAATTTTGCAGAGAAAATGAAAGCCCAGCAATGCTGCAAAGCATTAACACCAGCACTGGGTATTTACAGCCCAAGGTACTATTGTGTTGTAGGCTATGTAGTGTGCTAGAAGACGTGCCCAGAATTATACTCCAAGCAATCAGCAATCATATCTAAGACAGACATAGCTTTCTTGGCTGCAAGCATATCAATACAGCACTCAGTAATGCTGTTTGAATCACCAGGGAACATGATAGGCTGTGGAGGTAAAATACATTCGTAAAATCTAGAAATTAGAAGAGCATGAAGAAGCTGCAGCCATAAAATGCTTGAAGTGGAGAGGGAAGGGTGGACACAGAGCTGAATATCATAGGAGACAGGAGCAGGTCCTGATACAGAAGCAAGACACTGCATCTTGCCCTAGTGAGACGTGCGCTACAGACTTCTGTCTGAGGGCAGTGGGTTACTCCTCACACACAAGTAGGTTCTGTGTTGGTGTCAGTGTCAGACGGTGGCTCCCAGGCTGTCTAAAGAGGGTCCTGTTGCCCTTCGTTTTGAGCTGGCTCCAGGCTCAGGCTCGGCAGAGCTCCTGGGGTCCACTGCAAGGAGCTGCTGTTCACTGCACCAAGTAACTTCCCAGGCACTCACAGGAGCAGGAGTGGCTGTTTTGTTGTAAGTGGCTGATAAGCTGTGTCTCACTCATGCGCAAAGCAGTAGCTTCCACTGAATCCCTACAGGGTGTTCCAAATACAGTCATTTGCCTAATGATTTGGCAATGACTTGGAACTTCTTCCCACAAACGATGCATGACATATTGTGATAGACTGCCTCCCTCACTGCTCAGGAAGCATGGAGACAGGACAGCTGTCAGGGACATTAGAGCTGGACATTACCAACCCTTGGATATATGAGGGGGACAAGGGGGACCCACAGGAGCTCAAGGCAAAGGCAAGACACTGAAAAAGGTTGAGGTGGAAAGCAGGAAAAGACAATGCAGGAGTTGGGAGATGGAGTGTATTTTAAAATACTTTTGGAGCTGACACTATCCAAGAGGGCTAATACACAAGGCATAGAAGGCACTGAAGACTTTTACCTCCTATGACAAGTTTGTTGGATGATTTTTATAAACAAACCTGTCAATTCTGAATCTGGTTGGTTTGCACCTGTATAGTTATTTTTCAAGAATTTAAGTCTACACAACTTCTAAATATGCTACTGGTCACATGCAGTATTCATGTTTACAGGCACATGTCCCACAACTAGCATTAACTTTGCAGAGGACATTCTGAACTGATAGAAAGGCTACTTACAAATACCAGCGATATCCATTTTGTAATATAACAGGTTTAAAATATTCCACTGTTGCTAGAAAATTCTGTATTAGTAAATGCGAATAATCACTATATATCCAAAGGGAAAGAGGAAACTTTCTATAGTGTGAAACTATTTATTAAATCTGTATCAATGTCTTCATAAGAAATCACAGAAGTTCAAATTAATCAATCTACAATAGTTGAAAATCAGTGTCATCTTCTGCCTATCATGATCATTCTGCTTGATTCTTAGGTCTATTGCAATATCTGGATGACAAAACGAGAGCTGAGTACCCTGTAATGAGCAAACTTTTTTGCCAATTTTGCCACTTTTTGATTTTTTTCTGTGACATAGCCATGAATAAACAGACCATAATTTTCATTATTCATAATTCAAAACTCTCTTGACAGTTTCCCCTCAACCCACTTCCCTTTACAGTGTGTATATTGCTTACATGTATATTCCAGATTTTGAAGCCGTGAAGGGCTAGAATCAGAGCTGTGTAGTTAGTTGTGCATGGCCATACTCCATTGTTTCTATTCCCCAGTTGGACTCTTCTGAAGTAATTGAGTGTGAATGTTCATGGAGAATAAATGAGACTGCTTTTTGTGATCCTGAATGTAAAACTAACTCTCTCTGTGCATTGGCACCAATAAAACGCAGAAGAAACTCCACAGAAAGCTGACACACAAAAGGCATGAGCACAGCTGAAAGGAATTCATTTAAAAATTCACATGAATATTCATAGAGATTTTTTTTTTCAGTGTGTTCTCAAATTAGACATTATGAAAACAACTTCTTCCTTAATAGATTCCACTTTGATCTGTTCACCTGTTCTCCATGAGGCTGTTGGGAACACTTTGGTGGTTGGAAGGAAGGACAAGCTTGGGGCTCCGGCTGGGCTTGAATTCAGGCAGGCTTTTTTGGGACACATGCCTAAGGGTATCTTTTCTATATCATAGTTGGGCTCTTTAAAGCAAGCAGTGAAACTTTTGGAAGCTTCCAGCTGAAAGGTAAAGCAGGGCTGTTGCCTGGGTAGGCTCACAGACAGGAGGAAGGGAAGACCCTTGTGCATGCTAACACTATGCCAGCCTTTTGCTGCGGCAGAATAATCTGTCACTTACTATTTTGATGGCAATTTTCTATTAAGCGAGAAGCACAGATTTCTACAAGCCACATCGGGAGGCAGTGTGGAAATCCATCATTCCCATTAGTCAAACGAAGGCACTATGCATACCCCATATGCTTTGCTCTCTCTACTTCGTAGGTGCCAAAGGGAAGAGAGGCAGCCCTAGGGTTTTTTAACAGTTATCACACTTTAGATAGACTTCTAAGGGATTACGGGCTTAGAAAAGTCAAAATCCATTCCAAAAGAGGTCTGTGCTACTAGACAGAATATACTCTTAGCAAAAAGTAAGTCTAAAGATAGACAAAGTGAAACAGCTGAGATAAAAATTTAAGTCAGAAGTTACATTCCATGAGCAGAAGTAATGCTTCAGGCTGTTTTGCATTAGTACATTTGAAGCACATTGTTTCCTAATCTACTTCAAAGAAATGTTTGGGGATTTTATTAACATAAAACAAGATAGTGAGGGCAAATTTGATATCAATTAACATACTAATTAAATGTCACTTAGTAGTTTTAGCAATTACTTGATATTTAATTAACCACTTGGATACCTTGGGAGATCCATATTATTGCACATGTAATCAAAGGGCAATTCTTCTGACCCTGTGGGTATATGCTGCATGTCAAGACAATCTGCAGATTGCAACAAAAAATACCTCTATGCACTGTGACCCCTGGTATGCTGAGTTGCTGCGTACCCACAAGATTAATTTACTAATTTGAATGCACTAATTATCAGTTAAAAAGCTGAAACATTCCTCAAGTGATTAGGGACCTACATAAACAACACAATATACAAAATAGCAATGATTTTAGTTCAAGCCACATTTTAAATTCGTACTGCAAAATTGTCTTGGCATTTATGAAACCTGTGTTCACCATCAGGTCCCTTTCTTTTTAGCAAACAGCTGCGAGGATTGAAGAATAAGGAAGCAAATATTTTTAGGAGAAAATTACTCAAGGAGAGCAAATATGTACCTGAAGTCTTCTGGACTGTAGTCATAAAGAGGCACTGACTTTTCAGAAGGAGGAATTCCTAGTGGACCATTTCTGTACCATTTGTAGGAAAAAAAAAGTCTTAACCACAAACCAGGCGTGATCTATGCCTGCTGAATTCCTCTCTCTTACAAGCAAATCTCCTTCCTCCTACTTCTTTTGGAGCTGTGTCTGTGTTGCTTGGCTCAGGCTGTTGTATTTATTGCACCGTGCTGCCAGTGACAACTTCCAGTAGGCTCATGACTACCACAGCTACAGTATCAAGAGATTCACTTTGTCATTTCTGCCACTTTTCTAAATGGTCAGGAACAACTCTTAATTCCCATTTTTAATCTCATGCTTGTAAACCCACCAACCTTGCCACTGCTCTCGATTATCTTCTCAACTGCGGCATTATTTATGCTTCCATTCCCCCTGCCTATGGCAATATAGAGAAACTGCACAAAGTAACCTTTCTGTTCCCTTTGTAGTGCTCTTCTCCATTTGCCATCCAAGAAAATAGAACTTCACTCATCTTTAAAAAACCCATATCCTTTGCTATATTTATGTTTTCAGTTATCCCTGCCCCTCCCTTTTTGCCTATTGGCCACTGTGAACAGCAAGTAACATGTCATTTAATTAAAATCTTTTCCCCTCTTGCTTTTCTGTCCTTGTTCTCACTTGGTTCTCCAGAAGCACCTCTCATTGATCCCTCAGAGAATATTTACTGGCCTTTCATTTATGGGTGGGGACTACGTGGATTTCATGCAGATTCCTGTGGGTCTCCTCTTGACATAACCCAGGCCAAGGAGAATTAGAAGTGCTGAAGTACTTCAACCTTTAAAAGGATTTACTGGTAATTTTAAGTGCATGAGTGAGTTAATCTCATTCACAGTTTACAAAGCCTGTTCATTTCTCAGCTATAGATTTAAAGCAAATAGGATGGTTTGGCACTTTCTGAGCTGTGTGTTTTCTTTGGAATTAAAAAAAAAAACAAACCCAGAATATTTGCGTTCAATGAGACCACATCAATGTCAATGAAGTTCCGTTCCAAGGATGAAATTAAAATTAACCTGGATTTTTTCTTTAAGTTCCACAATAGGTACACTGCATAAACTAGTCAAATGTTTTGAGGTTTTCAGCATAAGTTACTGTCTTTTTTTAATATAGTTTTTTAGTACACAGATTAAAACAGAAATCTGTCAACAGCAAAATATAAATTTTTAAGCTTTGTTTCATATAAAATTTAAATTTGCTTTGGTTTTACCCCAGGCTGAAACGGCAATGAGCTTTCATCCTGTGCAAAGGAACAGTGCTCTCTGAGATGTTAGGTAACGCACTGACCAGGAGGCTGAATTTCACTTCCTTGTGAAGCCGTACCTTTAGAATATAAATGTAACCCAGATGCAGCATGAAGATGAGAATAAACTTCTTCAAGAGCAAAGGTATGAACTACAGAAACTGTGTCCATAGCTTAGCTTGATTTGTCTAACTTCCTCCTGAGGTGATCCCGAGACCTTGGGTATAAGAGGAATGACAAAAGCACAGGTGAATGCTCCCCTTGGGGGAGCTTTGCCCAGATCAGCAAAGACCAACTGGACCTACCAACAGGCAGAGCACTACCAGAGTACTGCAGAGCAAGTCACATGTGCAGAACACATACGCAGAACTTGCCTCCATCCCCCCGTTTCAGTGAAGGCCGTATCTGCTGGACAGAGATACTGCAAACTTACAATACCCAGTAATGTGCCAGATTGATACTGCTCTACATTAGTGTCTAAAAATTATTGATTTTGATAAAAAGACAAATAGGGAAAAAGTTTTCCCCGCTATTAAAAATGTTGGGAGATACAAGCAAATGTAAAGACTGGAAGCAAAACCATAAGCAGAACACCACAACGGTTTACAATAAACAAGCACCTCATTCTTATATAGCACTTTCTATCATCACATTTCAAGCTACTCTACACAAATGCTGTAAGCACAGCCAGTCTTTAAAAACATCTCTTCTGTGACACTGACAGAGCAAATGTTCCATCAGTATTTCCCCAGAATTTCTGGCCACTCAGATCTTATCCCTATTTATCATGCACATATCATGTCACCAAAACCTTAACTCCGTTATTCAGCATCTACAACCATTTTTACATACCTTAAAAATATTCATTATAACTTCTGGATATTTCCTTCATAAACTGAAAAAGCAAGCTTGCCCACATTCAGGGACTTGTCCTTTCACATGTACCATATACAATTTACCCTAAAAGCAATGTTTATAAATAGTAAAACCATTCTAAGGATCATTTATCCAGATACCTCTTTAATAATTACTATAATAATATCCTGGGAAAGAAAAAAATATATATATAACTCGCATCAAAATTACCACAGGGGTTGAGGATCTTGCATGAAAGAAGGAAAACCTACTCTTTAATCAAAAAAAGGCACAGTTACAAAAGGATTAATTTTGGATCAGAACACACCATGAGTCAGATGTTTTTCCATCCCAGCTGAGAGTAGTAATTGGAAAATCATGCCTTACACAAAAAAATGATTATTTTCTTATGATCTGCCTTTCTTTCATAAAGCCTTGCATCTTCATCACTCAATTACAATCTGAGAGATTAGGGGACTCAGTATATACCAGATTAAAGGTCACCTATTATTACAGACAAGATTTAATTGCAATATTTACATAAATTCCTTACCAACCATAGGGTTTAAGCTGCTTGTACATATTCAGCATACTAAAAAGGGACAGGATAGTCATTAGTTGCACTGTGAGAAAAAACTATATTAGTAACCTCAAAACTGAGCAAAAATCTGTTTTGCTTTTTTAGAAGAAGAAAATTAGAAAAAATTGATGGTTAAAAAAATTGTAGATTAAATCTTATTCCATTACAGAGAGTAAAAGTTAGCTTGATTGCACTGCTGTAAGAACTTCCTAGGGGAAATTAAACTTGATAATCTCAAGGTGTTTCCCAGAAGACGCCAGGCATTCGGTAATGTTCATTATAGTTTGCAGAATACCAGATAGAATTTAAAGTGAAGACTCCTAAGGTTTAATCAATATAGACATTCTAAATTGTTCACAGTATAGAGGCCTGATTGTGAAACAAAGATGCGATTAAAAGGGAAGCTGCAGTATTTTAGGTGTCTTTTTTTCCCTGTCTAAACTGGCTGGTGAATAGCAATAGCCAAATCTCCACCACAATTTTCGCAGTAGCATCAGAGAGCACTTCATTAAGCTCCTGGGATGTGTACAGCACTGCCTGCTTTGGGTGAATGATTCTTAAACCAGGTAGTAAATATTCTAGAGATTACTCGTTACAAGATTTAAACCCTACACATCACTATTATAAACCATTAGGAGGCTAACCATTACAAAACAGAGTTTAAATGTTTCTTTGGAAAGTCATGAAGAATATGAAGGTTTCAACTGAAAAAAAGACTTCACTCTCTGCTACCTGCCTAGTTGTAAAGCAAGACATAAAAGAATACACAGCATAAACTGATGCTGGTGTTTGTGATCATCTGATGATATACTCACAGGACAATCAGCAAAGGACTGAAATGACACATTAGCAGTTCAAAGCACAAAGAAAATCAATCTTCAATTTTGATTAAATGACTATGCAGCATCTGTGGCATCTTTACGCAAAAGAAGTTGCCGAATTGCCAATTGCAGAAATAATCCGGAGTAGCAGGTTTCAATGCCGGTAAGGAAAAGCTGTCTCAGAACAAATGATTTCAGCTAAAGCCAAAGAGGATATTGACCCTCTCAAATATTCAGTGGCCTGGACAAAGATCATGGGGGGTTTAGGACTAAGAGAAGGACCTGGAATTTCAAATAAAATGTGGCTGGAAACACTTTTTTTGGAGTGAGCCAGGAATGGATTTACGGTTCTTCTCCATCTGGTGCTGGCTAGATGACATGTAGTCAGTACAAAGAGAGATGATGCCCCCTAATTTAATATGGGTACCTATGTCTTCCCATTTGTTTGATATACAAGGGATAATCAAGCCTGAAGATTCAAACCCCTCTATCAGTAAGGGCCTATGAGATGGATAAAAATGAAATAAAAATTCTGATGAGTATTTTTGGGGGGAAACACTACGCTTCAGAGCCATTAGCTCTTTTGGGTCACTGGGGTCTGATGGGGAACAAGATCTGCAGGGTTCATCCTATTTCAAAAGTTAATTGCATTTCTCTGTCATGCATTTGTCCTCCACGATCCCGGTCTTCCCTGTCTCCCTGAGGAGAAGCTGGAAGATTCGTTTTTAATTGGTCTTCTGACCATAAGGATAGTCTCCGCTGTCTTCCTATGTGCTGGAAAGAAAAGGGCTTCCTCCCTACAACTTCTTTCATTTCAACTTCTAGATCCAAAATGTTTTTCCAGAGGAATATATTTTTTATATTTATATATTTATGTAAAAGATCTAATGAAAAGGGTTTGATTATCACAGTATTCCATTGGACTAGGGGGAAGAAGACCTAAAAGCAAATGTACATTAAACCTTGACTGTATTTTGATGAAGCTGATACTAATTTCTTGGACCTAGTCCTTGCTTGACCTTTTCCTATGACTTAGAATCAGAAAATTATGGCTTCCATAGTTAAAAAGTCTGAGGTGCTTCAGAAGAGAAAGCATAAAATATTCTGCTGAATCTTTCCTAGACAGCACTGTTGAAGCTGCAGGTGAATTTCTGCAACAGAAAATGAATTCTGCTGAGCTAAACTCCAGAATAAAAAAAAGAAAATTACTAACTGAACTCCAGGATCAGAAGGTAGTGCTAGTTCTTGAACAGAGAAATAGATTGCTGCTTCAGTGAAAAGAGGCCACTTCATTTGGCGATTAGACTGAGTCAGCGTTTCTCATGAATGCTAACCAACAGTTTAATTGAAACTAGAATCAATAGGGCTTGAATTTACCTGATGTGCACATCAGAATCAATACAATGACATTTTATAAGATAGTATTAAGTGTATATTAATTAAAAGAAAAACAAAACCCAAACCACCCGCCTTTATTTATGGTAAAACTGACAAATGAAAAAAATTTCAGAGTTAGCATCAGCCTTTTTCCTAACTCATGTTCTATGCACTTATTCTGTAGCTCATTTGTAATTGTGACCTGATCTGACATCTCGATGGAATTTACTATAAAACAGATTAAAATGATGTGGCAGCCTTATTTCTCTATTTCTCTGCCTTTCTTTTGTTGCCACTGCATCTAGAATATTTAAACATACTCTCTTAGCACATTATCTTGTTTCTTAAATAGGTGTATGCAAACTGAGATTATCAACAATGACAGATTATTTAAAGTATGAATGCAGTGAATTATAAACATACTTTGTGACGATTAGCTTAGACATAGGCTTACAGATTTTACATATACTTACTAAGCTAGGCAATTACTCTTTTTAATCACTTTTAAGAACTGCTTGTTAACTTAAAAAGCAATATAAACTTAAGTATCTTACTCAGCCACCATCTCATCATGGAGGCTGAAGCTACAAAGGAAACAATTACAAGCTTATCTATATGAAATAAAGTTTAACTCAATAATGAGCCTTCTGTTGTATTTTCTCTCCCCCTCTAGCTGAGGAGGGGAGTGATAAAGCAGCTCCGGTGGGAACTGGGTGCAGCCAGAGTCAACCCACCACATTTACCATCATGTACTGTCAGAGGTAGTTTAGATAACACCTGGTATCTTTTTCTTGTAGAAATTTCAGAATGTTCTGTTCCAAAGTCTTTTATCCAGTCAGAAGTTCCAAGAGGAAGCCTTCAAAATTTATTTGGCCAATTTTTAAATGAAAGTTGTAGATACACTCCAATAGTCCTTTGCCCAATTCATCCCAATAAATGGGAGAAGGATCTAGTGTTCTGTAAATCTCAGCAGGGAAAGTATTCTCAAGTGTGCCAACCACTGAAGTTTCTTAAAGAAAAAAATAGTCTGTTTTTCAAGTCAAAAGAAGGAAACTATATTTAGATAAACTGTTTCTGGTTTTATTACATAAATTGTGTATTATATAAATGCACCATACCTAAGAATACTATTTTTATATATATGTATATATATATGTATATGCAGTTGTATTTACCTACATGAAAATACAGTTAAATATAAGTACATAAATACATTATTTTAGAATTGCCTTGTGAGGGTTTTGCTAGAAGAAATAGCATAGCCATCACATCTTTGATCCTTTCACCATAATATATGCATCTGCCAGGGCTGTGATTTCACTCTAAATAAGAGGTTAGCTTCCTCTCTGTTGGCAGGTAGGTGAGAGCATAAATAATTCATACCATGTTTTCTTCATGTTTGTGGGTATTGCTTGATCAGATTGTAATGATTTGCAAGTGTTCATGCAGGTTCCAGTAGCCCTGTACAGAGGACCTGTTCCCTTGTGGACAGGAATATATATTTCAGAACTCCATTATCTGCGCTAAGTTTTACACGAAGTATTTTCAAATTACTATACAGCTTCTTGTAACGAACATAGAATCAAAGTGGACAAGGTTCCTAATTTCCTGGAAGGAAAAAGATAACCGTGTCACTAAAGGTTATAACATACTTTGGAGATTCTTTTCAGTATAAAGTATTGAACAAAAATTACCACATTTGTCTGTAACTTCCCACTTGGAATGCAAGTCAGGCATAGAAGCACCTTGTATATGTTAGGAATGAATCATCACTACCATGCTACGTAGCAGGCATTGTAACAGAGCACCTAGAGCTAAAAAATTGAGAGTGGGTGGGTGGGAACAAGTCAGAAACTTGTTCTCGGTAGCTAACAGAGACAGCTGAGATTGGAATAAAGACACCTCAGCCACAGCCTTGTAATCAGAACACTCTGAGAAAGTCTTACAGAAATGAAAATCTGAGTTAAGATCTGCTGATACTTTCCTACACTATCACCTGGTATGTTGGCAGAACACAAATGCTTTCTGCTTTAAACACTACCATGAATTACTTCAAATGCAAGATCACACGGGAATATATCTGTGAGAATAAACTATACTTAAAGAAAATAGAGAGCTGAAATAACTCCTGAGAAAATACATAGAGATTCACATTGTCGTCTTGAACTTTTAACAACTCAGATGTGCAGAACATAATGTTTAGCAAACACGTCCAAGACTAACTTCCACATAAAACAAATAATTGGTATAATTTCTGTTCCTGAGGGAAGGGTGAAGGAGATGGGTCAATGACAAGCACACTATACACACACATATTCCTGATGAGGACAGGAACACTTCTTGTTAGATCATCAAGTTTACTGGAAATGTTTTAAGAAATAGCACTGGTACAAGTATCTGCACTATTGGTAACATGCAAGAAAAACAAAACCCAGAACAATCCTAAACTAAGGAATGGGTTGCCCAGGGAGGTTGTGAATGCTTCATCCCTGGCGGCGTTCAAGGTGGGGTTGGACATAGGCTTGGATGGCATGGTTTAGTGGGAGGTGTCCCTGCCCATGGCGGGGGGGTTGGAACTCGATGATCTTGAGGTCCTTTCCAACCCTTACTATTCTATGATTCTATGATTCTTAACATTATCGGGGGGTGGGTGGGGGGACAGGACAGGAAAGTAAGCTTCTTATTTCAGTAACAAAGAATGTGGGATCAATTTATGACCTCCCTGCAGAAAAGCATGGGAAAGTACTTTCTGAGACTAGAAGGCCTTTCTCATTTCAAAGCCACATGGGATAAACAGTGGACAGAAGAAAATTCTCACTCAGAGATTTGATATCTGTAAGGAATTTAAAAACTTGTGCTTTGCGAATGTTTTTTTTTGCCTGGCCTGACATAAATAAACCACATTGCACAGACTTTCAGTGGTGTAAGATGGGTGAGAGTGATCCAAGCAAGCTAGCATCCAAGCAAAAACAGTACAGACATTAATACATTCACCACTGCCAGGGGAAAAAAAACCCAAAACTATTTTGTGTATATATATATATATATATATACACATATATATAATAAACATTTCATACAGGTCTGCTGCTGCTTATCCTACCAATTTAACAAAGCTCATAAACAACATGAAATAATAGATCCACATACTACACCGGTATAGAGAAGGAAGTGAGGAATTGATTCAACTCTTAGAAAATTCTGTTGCTAGTGGCATATTTAAACCTATCTCTCTGCAAATCTGGGACTCCAGGCACAAAATGACCACTGTGAATGATTTGTCTGAACTCAAGTCCATAGGATGCTATAAAATTGACTTTGACCAGATTAAAAGTAACACATTATTTTTCCCATATATGACTGAAATTCAAAACAAAACTCCATATATTTTCTGTTTTAAAGTGTCATGGTTTAAGCTGTAAATCATGCAGCCTGCTCACTCACTTCCCCCTCTTTCTTCCCCACCACTCAGAGTGGGGGAGGGGGGGAGGAATGGGGAGAAGAATCGAAAGAATGTAACTCCCACAGGTTGAGATAAGAACAGTCCAGTAACTAAGCCACAACACAAATCACTACTGCTACCACCAATAATAACAATGACCAGGAAAACACAAGGGAAGAGGATGCAACTGCTCACCACCCAATGACCAAACTGTGAACTCCAGCTCTTCCGGGTTCCTGCCCCCAGTTTTTACATCCTGGGCATGACATGCTGTGGTATGGAATACCTCTTTGGTCAGTTTGGGTCAGGTGTCCTGTCTCTGCTTCCTCCTGGCTTCCCCTCCTCCCTGGCAGAGCATGAGGCTCAGAAAGTCCTTGGTCAGACCAAAACATTCTAAGCTATAACTATAAACATCGGTATTATTAGCGCTGTTCCCAGGCCGAAAGTCGAAAATACAGTACTGCACCAGTTACTATGACGGGGAAAAATGACCACTGCTGCTGAACCCATGACAAAAAGAAATTAAAGGCAAGAATGGGCAGATAATACAACGGTGAGAGATAAGCAGAGGACACTTCCCACAGTCAGTGCTGGTTCTATGCTGTCTACCACATTCCTAAATGACAGAGTACAGATTGAAGTCAGCTATTTATTGCTTCTTGCACACAAGAATTATGGCATCACACAAAGACAGAAGTGAAGCTCTAACAAGCAATAAAGAAGGTGGGTCTCTGTGTAACAGCTGACAAAGGATGTTGCGGATACAGAAAGTCTGCATAAGGTGATTCAAAGATGAGGCAATTAGTTTGAGACCACTTCCATTGTACCAGATGATTTGGAGAATGTGTCACTTAGTTCTGCTATGAACTTCCAGGGAGGTTACTAATGCTCTGGAGGGGTTACTAAACAGTATAGCTGTGGAGTAAACATGAGAAATAAAAATTACAATTAAAAAGTTAAGAACCCAAGAGATGAGATGTACCTGCAGACAGCAGTAAGCGAAATAACCCAGGAACCACATTCAGGTCCTTAGGCCAACTAATAGGGACAGCTAACTCCTCCTGCTCCTGAAGGAGGGCACGTCTATTCCAGCTGCCTAGCAGGGAGCAATTCCTCACTTATGCTAATTCCCAAATTGTGCTCAGGCATTGTGGAGTGGACACTGGTTAAATCATGAGTGGAAAAGAAACTAGGAGGTAAGAATTTAAGAGTATGAACAAGAAGGCCCATGAATGCAGCCGTCACACCATAGAGTCATACAGGTGTCCAGGGCATATAGATTTTAGCAATACCAGGCTTTTGCTCTAGGCTTTGGATCCAGTACAGACCTTCACGTATTAGAAGAGGCTTTACATGTGAAAGTAAAATTCCAAATACTTGTTATCCAAGTTAGAACTGACCTAAGGAGAAAAACAACCTTCACCATTCTGGTGTAGTAAGCATAAGCTACAGCTTGTTAATTATTATGACTGACATACCGTAATTCAATACCTTTCTCTATAAAATCAACCCTTCACGGTACAAAACCATCAGTGGGACTAACAAATGATTCCAAACTGTAAAAAGCTTCACTGCTGATCTAATTATGCTCTGTATCTCGCAGCTCTGGGAAATGCAGAACTATCAGAGCCCAGCAGGCACCAGCTACAATTCCTCCCTTCCTCGCAGCCAGCCCTGGCACGCTCCAACTGACAGGGCAAGGATGCTGAGCTGCAGAGGTACCTCAGCACAGCTAGTGCCTCTGGCATGAACCCTGCTTTTAGGTAACTGTCTCCTATACACCCTCAAAGCAGCATTACACAAAGCCCAGTGAGGCAGTGGAAAGGTGGAAGTCCAGAAGCTGAAATCACAGAACTAAGTAAACAGGGGACAGAGCTGGATGTGCCAGCTGTGTGCTGTGGTAGGCAGAAAAGAATGAATTCAGTTATGTGGAAGGCCACAGGAAAGAAGTCAATCAGGCCATAAAAGAAACAGAGACAGAACGCAGAGGAAGAGGGTCAGTAAGACAGAGCGCATGTGACAAAGAAACAGAAAGAATTAGAGTCAGAAGGAGGGACACACAGATCATAGGCAGGGAAATCAAAGAACCAAAAAAGTATATCTGGGAAGAGGGAAGGAGACTTACACGGTCAAGAAACAATGAAGAAAAGAAAAATGAATGAGCAGAACTGAAGTTACGCTTTTCCAGAGGAAGAAAAGTCAGAACAAAGGAAGGGGAGAAAAAGCAGAAAAAATAATAAAAGGAACAAGACAGTAGGGATGACTGGAGGGACATGAAAGGGATGTGGAATGGAACAAGGCATACGCACTGGAGAAAACAGAACTCTTGTATTTATTCATACTTCTATAGTTTATGTTATCTTCCTAGCAAGCATCCCATAGCTCCACAGATATTAGTTTTGGGGGTGGGAGAGGAAAGGGATGAGCTGGCAGTGTACAATTGCTGAGATTTTACTATAGCTCTTTTTTCTACTTGCGCTGCTGGACGTATATATATTGAAATTACCTGAGACAGTGCCTGGCACTTTTTCAGAACTGTCAATATCTGATTTGGAACAGAGAGGAAAATTTATATACGAGAAAAAAAAACACCAGACAAACCAAAGAAAATTCAAAGAGGGGGATACAGATGTAAGGAAGTGATTGGTGCCATTTGTCAGCAGTTACCAGCAGCCTGCAAACATTCAACTCCTATAGATCACCAAACACTTTTTGCTATTTGAATGACATGTGAAATAGAAATGAGCTATGATTCATCTTTCCTGAATAGAGCATTACCCTAGGATTAACACTGCCTGATGAAATAGTTATCTAGAGGAAAATCAAAAGACACCCATTTAAAAAATAATCTAAACCTATTTTCATATTATTCAGGTATTTTGTTGGAATTTTTAAGGGTTTCCAGAAAGAAAAAAAGAAGCATTTAATATTGTTAGTCTTCCTCTTTACCCATTTCCTTCATATGATAATGATTTGCCAGAAAAGAGAGATAAGTCTCTGAAGGCAAGGCAGCACATCAGAAGGGTTTGTATCTCACTATTAATCATTACCACAGCAGTAGCTACAACCCATGGGCCATTTTGATTAAAACAATAGTTGAAAAATGTTATTAGCTTGGCCAGCAGTAATTGCCTACTAGCATTCCTGGGTTGTAATTTTTTGATGCATTTTTATGACTATTTCTACCTGCCCATTTATAGAACAGTTTTAAAGTGCCCAAAGCAAGGCTGCCAGGCTGCCATTTCATCCAGAATTGCATCCTGGGTTTTTATTGGATTTATTTTTCCTTCAGCAAGTATTTGCTCTTGATGCTTAATTCAGAAGCTTCTTGCTTCTGTGCTGGGAATAAAAATACAGAATTGGTTCTCCAATTAGCAAACATTTTCAGCTGAAAAACTATCAAATCAATACCATATCCTCTGCAATCATTTTAGTTACAAAAGTGTGAAATCTTTTTCCAAGAGCTCTCAAAGCCCATTTTTTGGCTAATTAGCTGCCTGTCTGCCTTGTCCAAGTGGCAGAGTTTAATTCTGAAATGAAAGACTTGAAAACCCCAAGAAAGTCCTCCAAAAGCAAATGAACAAAAAATTCCTGCGCTGCCCTTTTCTTAGGAAAGATTTCTCATGCAAATAGAAATGGAACGCCTAGAAAAATTTGGAAGATGTTGCTCTGGTGAAATTGCGCTCTTTCATACCCTTTCTTCCCATATTGTCTCCCCTGAACCCCTTGCAATAAAGGCAAAGAATAGTAATATTAATATATAATTATTGTGGTTATTTACAGTTATGTAAGAACGCTGTTCAGTCACATCTGTCTCAGAAAACATTCTTACGTGTTTTAATAGCTTTTTGTTTGTTCCATTGGTTACAATCAAACTTGTTTTTCTCGAATAAGAAGGTACTGACTATCTTTTTGTTCTTTAATAGTCTTGATGTACTGGCTGATTTTATTTTCATTATGTAAGTAGCACAATATAGCAAGAAAAGTGGTTAAGCCTTTTGCTGATGGTTTAATTATTTGGTATTAAAGTTGCATTTTGTAGCTTCCAGGTCAGTTTGACTCAAGAGAGTGTGCTAGCTCTGCATTTTCATATTGACTATGCACTGGTTCAGAATAGATTGCACAAATTCATGTAAGGCAAATCCATGAAGGATTACTAAATGCATGGATATGCATAGAAATGCAACTAGCTCAGGGAACAGTAACCAAGGTGCTGCCTGGGAGAGCAACAGAAGGAATGGACACAGACAGATTGCTCTCTGTCTGCTGATAGCCCATCAAAGAACTGGCTTAAAAGATTGCGCTGCCTGGTCGAGAAGCTCCTGAGGCTTTTTAGATAACTTACTGCTCTACTACATGGTTTTGGCAGAACAATCTCCTCTACAGTAACGAACTATGTTTGGAAAGTAGTCTGTGCTTTTTTTCAGGATAAAGTAAACCAGCAGCTCTATTTCTATCATTGTATTCTGTAAATTTTGCAGTGTTCTCCCTCAGCCTTGGCTAACCAATAAAGATAGTTTGGGCCAGATTTACAGAGGCATTCAAGCATCCAGGTTGGCGATGGATGATACTTTCAGAAGTGAATTACATGGATAATGCACTTAATGCTGAATAAACTCAATGGCCTAAAGATAGAACTGCTGATGATCCTGTCAGCCTTTATCTGCATCTTCACATGCCTAAACATCTTTGTAGATCTAATCCCCCATTTATACCTTACTGGCCAAAGAAAATTCATCCCTCTGCAACTCATCTATGTTATCTAAAGGATGCAGTCAAATGTCCAGCACAAACTGAGAAACACACTCACTGAGTACCAGAGGATTCAGAACAGCTTCCTATTCTGTAGCTAGTTGCCTATTTAATTTAGGCACATTATTATCTCTGGGCTAAAAATCTTTCTGCAGCTCAGGCATCTTTTGCTTCTGCTGCCTATTCTTCCTCAGGAATACACCAACAGCCAGGAAAACATACACTAAAGCATGGAAAGATGAAGATCTCCGAGCTAAATTGTATTTTTGGAAAATAGATTATGGATTAACTCAAAAGCTTGTAGCTGCAATATTCTTGGCACTTGGAAGAACACAGCACTTATGCTGTGTTAACTGAACTGCAGGTTAGCAGCATTTGGGGTGAAAACCAAAGAGTTAGAAGTATAGCAGAAGGATTTAGCCTTTTTTGTTATTGCTTTTGTTACAAAAATACACTCTTGTCTTTTGGAAAATGCACATGAATAACTTTCTAGTGAACTTACAGCTGTAAGAATCTCGAATTACACATATTATTTTAGGATGGATTTAATTATTTGTGCATCATTAGTCACTCCAGTGTTTGTATTTGTTGACGGCCACCATTCAACGTGTCTGGTAACTACTGTCCATCATCATAATCGCTATTATCATTCCATCACAGGGTAACTAATTTTACCTGCTTTCACTCCAAGGACATCTGAAGGCATTTCTTGAAGCTCTGTGTGTTTATTTTACTTAACAGCGTTTTGAAACAAAACTAGATAGAAACTGCAGAGCCACAATCAGCACTTTCCTAGATGTCTGAACCAGGGGAAGGATGGGGAAAAAGGTTGCAGTTGTATTTTTGTAGAAAGATGATTAGTGAATGGTTGACAATCATAAAGAAGCAGGCATCTTGGAGGTATTCTTGTGGATCACATATCACTAGAAACAACAAGTCTGCCTCCATAAAACATTTTATTTGTTATATTGTGCAAATCGATTGTAATTTGCTACTGGCTTCTTTTCAAATACATTTCTTCATTGCTGCCTTGGTAAATAATAAATCATACTAACTATTATTTCAAAATTGAGTGTTCCAATTTAGTTATGAATGGAGAAAGTAGAGATGCTCCAGGATATAAAATCTTCTAGCAGTTCATAGAAAAATAGCTTCTTAAGGATAACCACATCAAAAATCATTAGAGACAGGCTACACCACACTAGCAGGCATGCCTCTATGACTGAAGGCAGCCTAACAAAACACTGACAAGGTTATGCTAAATCAAGTATTTTGTTCTCCTGCCCTTTGCAAACAGAAAACAAAAGAAAAAAGGCCAGAAGAGATCCATGCAAACAATAGTCCAGCAGTGCTGCATTAATACCGTTACAAAAGCACCAATAGTAAATCCATTTTTTTAAATTTAACATCCTTACATCCCTGGATTTGTCTTCAGACATAAATCAGAAATGCTCTTGAAGAACCAATATATTTGCTTCTTCCAGATTACCAATATGTGCTTTGTATAATAAAGCAGACCTGTTTCTTGTGCTCAGTATGGATGAGTCATGCTTTTAATAAATGAAATGAAACTGAAGGAATAAAAATGATTCTACCAAGTTATGAGATTTGGATGGGTCATAGAATAGAATCATAGAATAGTTAGGGCTGGAAAGGACCTCAAGATCATCGAGTTCCAACCCCCCTGCCATGGGCAGGGACACCTCCCACTAAACCATGCCATCCAAGGCTGTGTCCAACCAGGCCTTGAACACCACCAGGGATGAAGCATTCACAACTTCCCTGGGCAACCCATTCCAGGGCCTCACCACCCTTACAGTAAAGAACTTCTTCCTCAGATCCAATCTAAACTTCCCCTGTTCAAGTTTGAACCCGTTACCCCTCGTCCTATCACTATAGTCCCTAATAAAGAGTCCATCCCCAGCATCAATGTAGGCCCCCTTCAGGTATTGGAAGGCTGCTATGAGGTCTCCACACAGCCTTCTCTTCTCCAGGCTCAACAGCCCCAACTTTCTCAGCCAATCTTCATACGGGAGGTGCTCCAGTCCCCTGATCATTTTCGTGGCCCTCCTCTGCACTTGTCCCAACAGTTCCATGTCCTTTTTATGTTGAGGACACCAGAACTGCACACAATACTCCAAGTGAGGTCTCACGAGAGCAGAGTAAAGGGGCAGGATCACCTCCCTCGACCTGCTGGTCACACTTCTTTTGATGCAGCCCAGGATATGGTTGGCTTTCTGGGCTGCAAGCGCACACTGCCGGCTCATGTTCATTTTCTCATCGACCAACACCCCCAAGTCCTTCTCCGCAGGGCTGCTCTCAGTCTCTTCCCTGCCCAACCTGTAGCTGTGCCTAGGATTGCTCCGACCCAGGTGTAGGACTTTGCACTTAGCATGGTTAAACTTCATTAGGTTGGCATCAGCCCACCTCACAAGCATGTCAAGGTCCCTCTGGATGGCATTCCTTCCCTCCAACATATCAAACGAACCACACAGCTTGGTGTCATTGGCAAACTTGCTGAGGGCGCACTCAGTCCCACTGTCCATGTCACCCACAAAGATGTTGAACAAGACCGGTCCCAACACCGATCCCTGGGGGACACCACTCGTTACTGGTCTCCAGCTGGACACTGAGCCACTGAGCACTACTCTTTGCGTGCGGCCATCCAGCCAGTTCTTTATCCACTGAGTGGTCCACCTATCAAATTGATGTCTCTCCAACTTAGAGAGAAGGATGTTGTGTGGGACAGTGTCGAACGCTTTACACAAGTCCAGGTAGATGACATCAACTGCTCTGCCCCTGTCCATCAGTTCCATAGCCCATCATAGAAGGCCACCAGATTGGTCAGGCAGGATTTCCCCTTAGTGAAGCCATGCTGGCTGTCACCAATCACCTTGTTGCTTTTCATGTGCCTCAGCATGCCTTCCAGGAGAATCCGCTCCAAGATTTTACCAGGCACAGAGGTGAGACTGACTGGTCTATGACTATGACTGGTCTATGACTATGCTAAAGTTTCATTCCAATCATTTCTAAATGAGAATGAAAACCAGTACTTCTAGATAATCTGAAACTGAGTTGGAGCTGGAAAATCTCTGCCAGAATTGTTCACAGACAGTGACTGCCAAACCCTTACTTTTAAAGACATGCACTTCGCAGTGGGTAAATTTAGATGAACATTTGCTTTAGAATAGACTTGCAGGAGTGTTACTGGACCCCTTCCTTCCTTATGTTCAGACCACTTACTTGAAGGAATTCTGCCATGAAAGCTACGCTTTAAAAAGCCATACCTCTATAAAATAAAGAGCAGTTCAATCCATACTACATGGCTGCTCACTGGTTTCAGCTGGAACATATTCCTGGTTTTATGGTTTTGTTGTTTTGGTTTTGGTTTTTTTTTTCCACGTGTCCACCTTTACCTTTTCCCCATGAAGAAGTAGCAAAAGACAATAAGAATCTCCTATTAAAGCTTTGTATTTAGTTTAGAAATGTTAAAAAAGAAAATATGGAAATAGCACTGGGGGGAGGAGAGGGAAGAGAGAGAAAGAACTACAGGTCCATTTCACAATCACTAGCCTGTGATCTGTTGTGCTCCTGACATACATTAAGAAGATCCCTCAGAGAATTCTGTCTCCATTCATTATATCCTGAAAGAGTCTGGTTTCATTGACCTTGCTCTCAGTACAGTGCCTTATGTCAAACTGATTTAAGGAGTTTTATATAATGAGTAGTTGGAAAGGGGTGAAATAAACCCAGAGAGCCATAATATATAAAATGTTCTTTGCTCAACACTAATTAGTTTATTTGATTTTCATCTGGTAGGTCTTGTCTCCAAGGTACAGAGAATGACTTTGTTTTCACATGCCATAACATCAGACACTTCAGTTCTTTAGTTTCATATCCTGTTCTGGGGTGGTAATTTTGTTTTAAAAAAAAAATCTAATTTCAGCAAACAAAAATTAATTTTTGTCAGTCTTAAAAAAATGTTATTTTTCTTTGGGCCTTGAAGGAAACAGATTAGGACTTAGAGGTTTTGATGATTATTAGATCTTTTTAAGATTAATATTAGTCTGCATCCAATCAAAAACTTCAGCCCTTGAATACTGAACACTTGAATACGGAGGCTCATTGACACTGCCTACAAGACAATGCACCAAAATAGATACAGCTGCTAAAGTGGAAGTTGCTTTCAGCCAATGGAATTACTGCTTGTCAGATTTGTATGCATGTTTGAATGTGAGGGTAATGAAATAACATTATAGATCTCAGAACCAGGACAGTCTTCATTCAGATAAGGTTACAAGCAAATATATTTTTGAGTAAGTGTCTGCTGAAGTTATATAATCCATTCCCCACTTATTCTTGGGAGTTTAACTGTTTGGTGCAACATTTAAACATGCACAGAAACACAGCCTGGGATTTTACACAAAGAGCTTTGTACCTTGGGCGAATACACAATACTGAGATCACAGGGGCCATATTCAGACAGTTTAGCTTGAGGCTGTATAGACTTAATGCTTTATTCCTAGTGTTTCCTTTAAGCTAGGTATCTTTCACATCTTAAAATCAAAATTAAGCAAAACTTAACTGCCAAATCACTGTGAGACTCAAAGGCTGCATCTCAAGAAAGATAGCATACAACACTGAGGCCAGACTACCAGGTAAACAGGAATGGACAGATCGACACTACACGTCTACAACTCAAAACTAAACATTTCCAGGGCAAAATTTTCAAAATCACATCACTGTGATGCAGATTTTATATGATTAAAATCACATTAAATAATAGTTAGAGTTTTAAAATGTACTCAGCTCCAAACCCTCCGGAGGGTTACTGTTAATGCCACCCTAATGCTAACACCCCTCACCCGGAGAAAATATTCTCACATCGGCATTTGTGGGATAAACTTTTTGAAAACCCTTTAGATACATCATGAAAAGTCTAGAAATGCAGAAATGGCCACATATTGCTCTCAAACTTTACATCAAACTCTCAATAACTAGCATTACCATGCTACTATTCGACACAAATGCAATACAGGCAGTTAAGTGGAGAGAGGTGAATAATAGCAATCAACAGTTCCCATTCACACCAGGCAGAAACCGAGCAAGGAGGACAGGGACTATGTGCCCGAAAGAAATGAGGCAGTATCTAGCATTGGATGTGATGAAAATCCTCGCATTGCAAATGTAGACTATAATGGGTTATTAAAACATTAAAGACAGAAGTGTCTCCAGTTATTGGGGTTTTCAAGTTTAGCTTTATTCCAAATCAGGGAGAATTTTGAGCAATTCAAAAGAAAAGGGTTGGCAGTAGAGATTAAATTAAAATGAACAGCAGGACCATGGCAGAATTAAAAGTATATTCTATAGAGCTACTGAAGATATGTACTCCATTACCATTTCACTCTTCTAAGGAAGTCTTTTAGCTTACTCTCAAAGGGCTGAGCTTGTGATCAATATATTCAAGACAAGAACCAGAACTGCCCTAAAGCATATTTAAGTCATGGGATAATTTTTCTGAAGAACACAAGTAAATAGGCAAAGTGGAACAGACACATTCTGGGAATAATTACTGCCTCTAATATATTAAGTTATTCAGCATTAGGCTATTCAGCAGTAATTATACTACCCCTGGGCAAGAATGATTTAGTACTGCATACTGTTGAAAGCACATAATTAAGAGAGTGGGGTCTGGCTACTATTTAACACACCTTTCCAAATGTTCCTTTGATCCAGTTGGGAAGGTTAGCAATGTGTCTTGTACTACACTGTCTGGAGTACTACAGCATTTAGCACTCCCTAGACAGAAGGTCAAACTCTTTTCTCATTTAACTCTGTGTAAGCCAAGCAGCTTAAACAGAATTGCATGTGTCTAATTAAAAGCTGCATGTGGTCTGCTAGGCCACCCTCTGATGTTAATACTTAATGCAGTCTAGCACATTTTTCTCTGGTTATTTTGCTATCAGCAGAACGAAGCCATGTAAAGGATCTAAAAGCAGCTATAATGCCTCATATGCTTGAATAAAATAATAAAAAAAATAGTTTAGCAATAAGAAGAAACATTTTGATGTTTCAGCTTACTTCCATCCCCTGAAATGTGAAAGGTTTACTTACTATTGAGCATTGCTCCATTTCTATGTTGCTCACATTGCAGTATTCATAGGAATGGGGAAAAAGAACCTCTGGAATCCTCTGGGTAATGTCACAGAACCATTAAAACCCCTTTCTTAGCCTTCCTATCCATATTTCTTACAGAACAGAAGATGTGGACATAAACAGACATGAATCCGTTCCATAAGACTTAGAAAGTACCACAACATAAACAACCAATATAGTCAGATCTGTGTTGCTGAGTTTATTTATGTGTATCTTGGAATTTGTGCACTTTAATAGCCAGCAGTACTCAGGGCTTCAACTTTGTCCCTGTGCTTCAGTCTGCTATGACAGCACTTTACAACAGCATGGGATTTGAAAGGCATCTAACACAAGGCGATATTCTAAAACATCATACTTGGGTATCTTTGCTACGACAGAAATCCTTCCTTGAAGCCTTATATCAACACATGGAAGATTATCAGCAAACATCTGACAGAGACGGCAAAATCTGGAATGCCTCCAGAGGCTGAATCTGGCTCTCTGCCGCAGTTACTTGGCTTGCTCTCTGACAGATCCCATGACTTGTTTTACAAGCAGTAGCAGTGGCAGTTTGGAAAGAGCCTCTAGGGGAGGTCAGGAGGGGATTGACTTGGCTCCTTAATACCATTTGTCTTGCCTGAAATTAGTTTTAAAGAAGCCGTTCAGCATTGTTTAAGAAAAAGCTTATGTATTAGCAATAGCCATTCATTTTCCCACTTAGTGCAAGGAAACCGAATACACCATTCAAATGCCAGGATTTCTGTCACTCCAGGAAAATGTGTTCTAACCAATTTGACTTTTTTAACATTTCTCAGTTACCCTGTTTGATACAGACATCTCAAATAGTGAAAACCTAGAAGAGAGTAGAGCGAGAAACAAACACAAAACACTGGGTTTGTGAAATTTAGGGAGAAAGAAGTAGGAAGTGTTCACATTTTTTGTTCCTTTGTCTCAAAAGGAAAATTAAACACATCCAAACCCAAACTCCTTTTTTTAACATTCTTTCACTACTTCTCAGAACTTACTGGATCCTTCTCTAACAAGTGCTGGCATTACTATTATTTTTGCATCCCTTGCTATTTCGTAGCAATGTCTATGACTTCCATTAGAAAAAGACTAAAGATATATTGACTAAACTTATTTACAAAGTCACCAACTTCAATTAAATCCAAGGTACAAAGACGAACCATTAATTCTATAGCCCTCCAGACATCATCTTCTGTGACTCATTTCGTTAACAAGACCCACTCAAAATTCAACTGTGATTTTACCCACCTTTCACTGTTACCTTGCCTAAATGCTATCAATCATTTGTTGTGTATTTCTTCTTTTTGTCATGTATTTTCAGTTGCTTATTTCCTTATCTCTTCTGGCCCTATGCACGTGCTAGTACATTCCTTTCTTCCCCCCACCTCTCCCCCCCCACCCAGGGGAAAACTAATAATAATATACTATTTCAATGTCCAAATCATTACTTAAATATCAGGAGACTGGAATAACTAGAAAAAGGCTCCATTTACAAGCTGTTATTCCAAATAACTGTTTTTCATACATTCTGATTCAGGACAGAATTAAAAGCTTTGAAATTTTCTGAAAAGAAATGAAATAGATTACACCGAAAAGGAGAATGATGACCTGTCCAATATTGTCTTCTAGAACAATTCTCAGCTCCCAGATGATGCCCCAATCACATTCCAGTTCCACGCTGCAGCAACACCAAGCCCGTTATCATTTCCTTCCCTCCTGCCCTCTCCCCATCCCACATTCTTCTCCCTGCATGAAGGACACCAAACAGATGTTCCCTAAGAAGCCAGAGTGCACACAAGCCAAGTCCTCAGACTGGGCTAGCAATGGACTGAAATGCAGGATGTTGCAGGCTGTGCCTGTCCTTTGCTTTAAACCCAATCCTTAAACCAGGATGATCAATACTCAGATGGTGAGGACACTTACCAGGCCTGCAGGAAGAGCACTAACAGGAACTTGTTCTGTCTGATTCTGATACTTGAACCAGAAAGGTATCATGACATGAAAGTGTCCAAAGAGCTGTGCACCAAACCAAGATATACATGGACAGCATGTATCAGGCTGAAAGCAGTGTCTGGTGTAAAAGAAAGATAGATGAGGACGGAAAGGCAGCCTGTACTTGATTTAGTCTCTATTTACCACTCATGGATATGCTCAGAAAAAAGAGAAAAGCATCATATGCTTACTGAAAAAGTCAGGAGTCAGTTAAGGACAATATTTCTATGCAGTGAACAAAGTAGCAGAGCCTTGGTTCTTTCATCACTCACTGACTTTCACAGATGAGACAAAAATCAAGCTCATATTTTTAGTTAGCTGAAAACAAACTACACAAGACACTGAAAAAGCTTCCAGAATTTACATCTGCTATCACAAATACAGATGATTTGCCTCTGGGTGACCAGCCACAGTTTCTCCATGATTGACTACACACAGAATTTCAGCAGCAGTCCCCACATCCAGTCTCTGCATCAGTTTGGTATTTTTCTAAGTGCGCACATGCTTCGCAAATCTGTTAATTCGATAAACTGCCGAACAGATAAAAGGGGCTGGGGGTGGCAGAAAGGGGCATCTGCTTACAGTATTGGGGCAACCCCAAGGCTGAGAGAGAAAGGCAATCTTTATCTTGTACTTCCAGCACATGCATCAGCAGTGGTTTTCCTGCTGTAATGCGTACTTTGATCTGGCTCTTTTCTCTTTCTCATTTTTAGCTTAGAGGCTAATGATCCTTGTTGCTAAGTCACATCAGTGAAATGTTATGAAAGGACAAGTTCCATTTAAACAAATGAGTCTATATTTGCACACACTATTTTCATCCATGTTCCAAGGGATTATTTTGATCTGCAAATTTAAAACTCATTCCTGGTCTTTTAGCAAGGCACATTGCCCTGGCAGCTTATGCTCTTAAGTATCACCAAGTGTCTTTGCTCTCTCCTCTTTTGGAAAACAATGGATGCTTAGAATTAATTCTAAAAGCTTTGAGAATGTACAATATACACAAACTTCAGGCTATGTTATATGTGGTGGCACTGTGTATTCAAGTACCAGCTATAATCAGTATCTGTGATTTACATGCTGGAAATTAATGGCATACTTATCCTCAAAGATAAATGTAAGTTTGACTCAAAACTCCCAGCACCCTATGTGCATAGTGTTCTGTAACACAATAGCTTTTCTTGCCACAAGTTGTATGGCAAATCTGAAAACTTTCTTATCACTATGGTACAGATTATTGCAATAGTTTCCACGCTGGATATGAAAGCACTTGCTGGAACAGAGCTGGGGCAGGAATAGCTGAGAGGTGTAGTATGTCCCTTCGCAAAGCCTCAAAGCTGCAGATTTAGTTGGTATAAAGCATCACTGTCACTGCCTTGCGAGTGTACAGGAAAAGAAGGTAGCAGGTACGACAAGAGAAGGTAGCAGGTACCATTTCTGCTTTGCGTGCACCAGAATACTAATGTGGTTTCCATGCTGCTTCCTGAAAGAAGGCAAGTGAAAATAGAAAGGGCAAAGTGACACAAAAGCTGGTTCTGTCATGCTAGAGCCTACCCAGATGGAAGACTGTCAAATGTACGGCTCAAAGATCAAAAGCAACAGGAGTCAACCCAATCTCTATCAAGCATCACGGAGAAGCTTCTCCAAGAACTTCACATTCCACAGATCTCTGCTTTAAGAGGTACCTACAATTGCCTTTCAACCTACAAATCTCCAGCACATTTTTACCACCATTTCCTGCTGAATCTTTACATATTTGTTCTGTCACCCTTTTTTGTTTTTCTCTAACAAGGACAAATCTGAAATTATCCTACAAGAATGTCAAAGCTCCTGCCTTAAAATTAAATGCTACCTTATCCAAATGTGAACTAGAGTATTTCCTGAAATCCCAGTGGACACAGTCTAAATTAAGTGTTCACTCAGGAAAAAAGTATCCGGGCACCTGACTTTATAATGGCTTTAAACCAGAACAATGACTATCAAATTTGAGTACCATAGGCTCTGTTTTTTACCAGTGAACTCTGTTTTGGTTTATAAAGGACACTAAAGACTGCTCCACTGTAGGGAAGAGAGAAAAAGAATAAATGTAAATACTAAAGAGAGAGGAATAAAAATCCTTTGAAGGGAAATTGAGCACTTGCCTACTGCTTAAGAAAAATGCACTATAGAGCAGCTATTGATTTCTCATTCAACAGCACTGAATGTTTTATTGAAAAGCAGCAATGCTCAGTAATTTGAATTTTCAATTAAGGTAGCACGTTCCTTGGACACATTTACTACTGCACCCCAGTGACATTTATTCAACTTTTAAAATCCCTCTCCTATTGTATTCATGTTTGTATAGATCAAACTACCAATACAGAAAGTGTTCAGATTATAACACTGCTGATCACAGACACACGTTTGGAAGGCTCCGTGGGCAATCTAATGACTGTATTTACAGGTAGGACAATGTGTAGTCGGACACAGCTGAACTAAAATATGCCAATTAGATAAATTAAGCAGTTCAGTATTTCAGCTTAGAAATATTTATATTTTCCTTTCCTTTATGGACATAGCTGCAGTGAAGTTAAAGTAGTTATTAAAAA
This sequence comes from Amazona ochrocephala, assembly GCA_039720435.1. Taxonomy (NCBI): domain Eukaryota; kingdom Metazoa; phylum Chordata; class Aves; order Psittaciformes; family Psittacidae; genus Amazona; species Amazona ochrocephala. Next base: position 17,119,096 of record CM077883.1, read on the forward strand.
CGTTTATGTGTTTACATTTGTAAGGATTGGGGGGGCTTTACTGAATTGCACACTTCTCAAACTGATCAGCTACTTATATGCATAAAAATTTCAACTCTAAGTTAGGATGCAGTATTTCTGGACTATAAATAGATAATGATGGCTCATCTTGCATTCTCTTCTACACAAAAATGGCTGGTAAGCTGCTAGCTTTCCTAGCCCCATGGAAAAGTGGGGTAGCTTGACCTCCAAGTGCTCAGGTGACGGACATCATACTTTCTGAAATAGATTTAGTAGATTTCCTAGTCCCAGGTGCTTCCTTGTTCAACAACCATAGCAGCTATGTCTGCTAAGGAAAGAACCTTGCTAGTCCTTGGGAACTTTACTAAGGGCGAGAGGCACAGCTTGGAGTCACTACTGCACCAGGCTGTGCACACTGCTGCACAGCAAAGTGCGAGCAATTTATTTCAGCAAAATCACGGTGCAGGCTGTGTAATTCCCACCGGTTTCAGGGTTGTGCTTAAATTCTCAATGTTTCTTGCACTTAAAATCTAGACATGAGCGAAAGGAACACACTTTGTTTGCAAAACAGAGAAATTACTTTAAGAGAAGTCTTAACAGTCTAAAGATTCAGTCCAGTTGTAGTGATACTCACACTCGTATCTAAAAGCATATTAGGTTAAAATATCTATGCTAATGTTCTAAAACTCAATGCTTTTCTTACTGGCATTGTGCCTGTCCTTACCCAGGTTTTATTTCTTCTCACCCCTGGAACTAGTTCAGGTCATTTTTACATGCCTGCTCACATGCTAATTTTTCACTGGTTTGCAAGTACATGTTACATTCACATGTGCTATATATGATGTGCTTCTGTGCACTTTAGACATCTGTTCTTGCTTCTTTTTGTTACATACTCTTAAAATTGGTTTTACCCAGGTCCCAGGCTTGTTTCCTTTAACAATCCTCCACTGGTGAGTTATTTATACTTCTCAGGCCTTTGATATCATCCTGTGCCTGTAGATTCAATCCCCCTGCTGTTATCTCTTACCTATCCACTTCTATGCTGCATTTTTGTTCCAGGGTCATAGGTAGTTTATTCTGCACAGAAAAACTATTTCCTTTTCCTACCTATGGGTTACAAACATAGATAACAATACATATGCATGCATATACGGATATTTATATACACATACCCACACATCAGACAACTGTACAAAAGCTAGGTAAAAAAAAAAGAAAGAAAAATAGGTAGTAGCATCTGTTTGTCAGACAATTGTTGTTAGAGCTAAACAAGCTGAACCAGAGCACACACAGGCCAAACCAAGTGCAGACAAAGCCTGACAGGTCGTAAGGCCTATGTTGTTATTTTAACACGAAGACTATGGCCTTTTGCAAGCAATAGCAACACCATTTTTCCAGGGTTACAAGGCTACAAAAGAATAATTTCACAGAAATGATGCAAGAAAAAAGTGACAGTGAATTAACAATGCCTTCAACAGCTACGAATTTGCTTCAGCAATCTTTCTGCTGCTGCGGGAAAAAACAAATCTTAGCATGGAATTTAATACTTTCTGCATTTGCACTGAGTAGTGTCCAGATATCACCAGTCTTTTCTGAAATCCAAGTCTTTTTCCCTACTTATAACTAATTTCTCTTGTTTTTTTTTTTTGGTAGGATTAAATTCCACTAATGGCTGGCTTAGCTTTAATGTATTTCAGTAAATATCAGTTCAAATTGACCAGGCAAGAAGGGATGGAATGAAAAATTTCTCTGTTACTTCTGACATGAGTTAACCCTCGTTATAATGGGTGATGCTGTCACATCACAACCATGACAGTGCCTGGCTAAACTGGTGGCTAAATTGGCGCTCTGCCCCTTGGAAACCTCAGCCCAGAGCACCGCAGTAGAAAATAGCTGGCTTGCTTAAACTTAATCCTACTCCTTCTCTTTAGCTATTCATCATCATTATATGTGGGGCACTTTTGTTACAGCCTTTCACTCCCCTTCAACTTAGGCAAGGATAGGGCTGGCTCCCACTGACTGAAACTGCTCACATAGCAAATGATTAGGGAAGCACAGCATTCAGATCGGAATGGAAAGGCTGTCCACACTGACACTGTGCTGAACAGCTGAGGTAACAAACAAAAGGTACCTAGAAGCTGGAAGAGGATAAAATTAAAAAATATAGGGAAGGTGTGGTGTGACTATGAGGATACTTGTCTCCTACTGAATCCACAGCGGCTGCTAAGGTGGTTTCACACAGATGTTATGCTCTTGAGCATTCTGGGCTTGTCCTGGACAAATCATTTCTTCTAACCTTTTAAACAGTAGGCATTTTCAAGTCAGACAGGCAAATGGGTTCTTGGAGGACAGGAGGAGCTCTCTAGTCCCTCTACAAGGCCCTCAGCCAGCTCAATACATTGTAGCACTTCAGGTGCCTTGTTTCTCTACATGACCCTTTAATAAGGATGGACTATACTGATGTACTGAGTGAAGTGCTCCCAGCCCTGCTATCATCTGACTGAGATTTTCTGTTAGAGCTAATGAGGTTCTGCTCCCACTTAATCTCTAAATATGGCACAGTTAACGCTTTTTAGTTTGCTTAATGACATGCTATTAATGAAGACATGACCTGAAAAGCTACTTGCATTTATTGTCTTTTTTTTTGCCTTTTACAATTATGCTGAGACAATTTAATTTTTAAGATCATAAACTATTGTTTTGTTTGACAAGTTGTATATAATCATTCTACATTCCCACAAAAGCGCTCACCAAGGTCAGTGCATAAGCTAGCAATTTATCTGAAACATTTATCATGATGCTGAAATTGCCCTGCTACTTTTTCAAGTTATTATTATTATTATTATTATTATTGCCTTATTGACAGAGTAATGTGTTAACCCATACTAAAGAAGGGTTGAGTCTGCTGTAGCTGTGTTTTTTTCCAAGCAGTTTCAAGTTATTGAAAGCATAAAACTATTCTTATCAGTAACTGTTGAACAGTAACTATGCTAAACAGAACACTGTCTTTTTTGCTTTTCCAACGACAGCTGGTTCTTAAAAACGTACAGCAACCTACACCTGTACCTAAACAAACTACAACTGGTGTAAGCAAGACAACCAAAAGTTTTTGCAGGAGTTAATTAAACCATACTATAATTCTCTGGAATCATTATCAGACTATCTTGGTCCAAATGAGATTTTCTGTGTGTGTGTGTAAGGCTCAAACAGTAGACAGTGGAGAATTAACTTCTACATCATTACTTTTAATTGAAAAGAAATAAGCAAACAAATGCTAATTACCTTTAATTTTAAGAACAAGAAACCTTGTTTGTGCAAGTGAAATAAGTGCATTGAATTTTAATGGGATGTGACTGTTTCATCTCTTTAGGGTTGATTTGTTTCTATCATTTTTCAAAAATTATTATTTTTGCTCCAAAATGACATTAAATTTCCCAAAGGCTATTGTAGTTCCCTGCTTTTCTGGTTTTCACCTATAGCTTCTAGCCATACTGTTGCATGGGGTTATTTCATCCTCAGGAGGAACTTTGCATCTGCCTTGTTGCAATTTATGAGATTCTTGTCAATGCTGTTCTCCACCTTACCATGGTCCTTATGAATAACAGTCCTGCCTTCCAGCATACCAACCACTCCCTCCAAGTGAGTATCAATCACCCACAAAGTCACAGAGAGGGCACTATGTCCCAACATTTGTGCTCTTAATAATGTTAAGCAATATGAGCACCCCTATAAATTGATAAGAGATACAATGAGTAACCAGCTGGCAGCTGGAGTTTGTAATCCTGATCATAATGTTCAGAGCCCAGTGGTCCAGACAATTTTCTACCCACCTTATCCAACAGAGTGTGAAACACATTTCAAGCAAATTTTTAGACATCCACAAGGATTTTTCAACCTCCTTACAAAACAACCTAAATTCCTTTTTTTTCCTTACAATCTTAACAGAAGGTAATCCAGCATTCAAATACACCAATTCAAACCAGAGGACAATAAAAATTAGAACAGAACACTGCCAAGCTTCAGAAATCAAAACTTAAGAATTATATGCATGCTGTATGCTTAGAAATCATCTTCATTAGCACCTAATTACAATTTAGTTCAGCTAATCAGATGATCAACTGCATTGATTCTTATCAGCTGATTAACCCTAATATAAACTACTATGAAAATTTACAAGATTGCAGTAGAAAATTCGAGTTCTTTTCAAGTATTTTGTTCTCTGAGAAAAAAAAAAAAAAAAAAAGAAAAAGAAAGAAAATACAATGAGAGCTGAATTTTGCTTCCCTGCTCAGGAAAAAAAGTTTTCACTGAAAGAAGACATTAAGATGCTATATAACAGCATGGTTTGGCCCATGAAAATTGTGTGAATATGAGACTGCAAAGAGCCTCGTTAAGTTTCTGTCTTACATAAATTCATACTTTCAGAGATTTTAAATTGGGTTTTACAAATGTATGATGTGAGCTATTTCAAAACAGAACTTGAACCATTGCTGCATAAAACTGTAATGATCATAAATGACGAATGACTAGCGACAATGACAAATGAGGACATACATGGAGCTCTGAATTTCTGTGTTATGGTTGAATACTTCCCATCCTGATAAATCATCCCTTCATCAATTTTAATGCTGGGGGGATTTGAGAACAAGAGATGAACCTGGCCTGAAGTTTACCTTTCTGAAGCACTACAAGTTAAAAAAAAAATTCCCTGGTGACTTTTCATGCTTGGAAGTTGTACGATCAAGTCAGAGGTTGTTCCAGAGTTTGAGGATTCCAGGTTGAGAGAGAGAGAGAGGCGAGACACAATGGATAAAAACCATAGTTTACTATTATAGGACACGATAGAGAGGAAGAGCTGGCAAAGAGTTAAAGAAACAGCGACTGTTATTTACAGTGAGTGTTTATCTTACCAACCCCAAAGACCATGTGATGACGACCGGGAAGCCAGCTCCGAGATACATCATCCCAGTGCAAGATGGCAGGCTCAACCTTAGCGGGTGTCCCCAAGGAGGCAACATCGATTTGGGTGGTTTGAGGTTCTGCCTCTCTGCATTGCATGAGGCTTGGGATTTTATGCTAGCAAAAGGGCATGTTCATTCTGATATAGGGGGCCAGCCTATATCGGAAGGAGTGGCCAGTTATGGTTATTTGCTGCAACTGCGCAGTTAGTACAAAAGGGTCTCTGATCGAGGATTTCCAAAGTGGACTGCAGAACTTTCAGGGGATTTTTGGGGAGGAGCCACCACAGACCATTATCACACGTGTCTTGCAACTGGTATGAGACTCCCTTTTGCCAACAGCGGTGTTAACTACCCTATTTTCAAGTTGATGCTCCCACACCCTGTGCCAAACAGTACTGTTCTATTTTTGTGTGTTTCACCATGGACCGAAAAAGTTATTTATGGGGGGAGGTCCAACACTGGACTGGATGCACAGAGAGGTCGTGGAGTCCCATCCTCAAAGATGTTCAAAACTCAGCTGGACAATGTCCAGGAACATGCACTAGCTGCCCCAGCTCCAAGCAGCAGTATTAGACTATACAATCTGCAGAGGTCTATGCCAGCCTCAGTGGTTCTGTGATATAACTTTTAGTACCAGGGTTATGTAAATGTCCTATGTAAAAACCCAGGAACCATTATCTTAAATTCTCTGCTGCTTTAGTGGCTAAACCTTCATCTTCACATTTTACTTCCAATAGTGTGCTAATGAGAAAACCACCAGTGGGAAGCAGTCCTTGCTGTTAGATCTATTAAACACGATTAAAAGAAAGAGGCTGAAGTGCAATTAAGGTAAATATTTCATTGAGTTTTATTAATCTGCAAAGATTGTATCCAAAGCATACATACTGAAGTCTGAGAGTCATTGTGTGAAATTTCATGAGGATAGTGCTTCTGCTCAGTATGGATGCTGTGGATGTAAGATGTGGTAGGGCATGATTTAATGATATTTCAACATACATAATTATTTTAATGTTTTTCAGTCTTTGATACTACCATTAAACACAAAATTCTCCAAGTTTTAAAAAACCTATTAATAAATACTACTCTGATTCATAAAGGATAGAATCAGCAATACAGATATTGAAAGCATAAAGTCGATTCTATTTCGGTCTGTTAATAAAAAAAGATACAATATGGAATAACAACACACAGAGACTAAAGCGTTAAATTCTTTTGGAGAAAATGTTGCTATGTTTTAAAAGTGGCAAAAAGTGAATGCTTAAAAAATGCAAAACTGTTCTCAGAACTCCGGATATATTAGATCATATGTCAATAACCTCCTGTATTTCTATTTTGGTATACTTCTATCACCTGCTTTCTTGGTTCTGTCTTATCTAACAGTTTGTGGAAACCACAATTGGTGTCACTGATTCACCTTTCTGTCTCTCTGTTTTCTCATTCAGATGTGAGTTTTTTCTACTTCATCACCTTGCCTCCATTTCACTATAATAGAAAGGAAATATGCAAAAAGTGATATTCAAAAATCAAAATAGTATATACTATATTCATTTTTTGTAGCATAACGACAAGGTAAACTGCAGCAGCAAGATAAGTACACTTCTTTTCTCATCCCTTCTTTTATGTACAAACTGTAGGAGCTGAGATTCTTAATCAAGTGCCTCCAGACAGGCGGGTTTTTCACGTATTGCACCACCTTCCATGCCAGTCATGAGAACAAAAAAAATCAAGAGAATTGGCAAGAGATGTAAAAATGGTGATACTTAGTGAAAAAAATTAGGGTGCTGCATCCACTGCTCTAATAGTTTAACTGTTAATGATGGTAGGAATTATCGCCACTGCCCTTCCTGCTGCCTCGTTACTAAACTGGGAAAATGTGTTAATTCCTGGGGAACGGCAAAAATTAGAGCCTGGAAATGTAAAGTACAAAACACTGCATTAATGGTCCTGGCAAAAAAAAGTAAATTTTTTGGAAAATGTCCTCTAATTTTCCGCTGGAAACCACCTACATGGGCCAGAGGATACAGAATCTTACAGCTCAACTCAACCTGCACATCTCAGACATGCATTTTTTGAAACTGAGGTTACTTTCAAGAAACTGCATTGATCTTAAGGCCTCACAGTCAAACGCGTTGTCCAACCCAGGTGAAGCAAACCCACTTTGACAGGCCTTTGCTTTACCCATCCCAAAGCACTAGAAAAAGTATACAAGGAAAAAAAAGTCTGACTTGATCTTCATTTTCAAGTCAACTTCAGAACAAAGATGTTATAAAGAGAGTCACTTGTACCTTGCTGCATGCTGACAGAACTTATGAGCAGTTTAATAAAACACAGAAAAGATTTTAAATTAAAGACAGAAACAATAACCTTTGTGTGCGTGTAGGAAACAGTACGTGACAGAGCACAATGCGAATTCTTGAACTTCAGATACTAACTGTACCACTGATTTTATACAGATAGTTGATGACTTGGTGGCATTATCACCCACTAGCCATGACTGGGGTCCACAGTACAATACTAAGAATCTCAAATGTTTCACCTTCTTTTTTTAATGTATATACAGGTAGTATCCAAAAATAAGCTCTAATGAAGACTATGGGATTCCCAAGCACTGCAGCAGCAGAATAATTCTGGACACTTAGAAGGCTTCATAAAACAGGTATGAAAATTGTAGAATTGTTTAGGTTGTAAGGGACCTTAAAAATCATCTGGTTCCAACCCACTGCCATGGGCAGGGACACCTTCCACTAGACCAGGTTGCTCCAAGCCCCGTCCAGCCTGGCCTTGAACACTGCCAGTGATGGGGCAGCCACAGTCATTCTGAGCGACCTATGCTAGTGCCAGTCTTTCCCCAGAAGCTTGGCCTGTTTTCAGATGTTTACTGATGAAATGGCCACTGGACTTGGTCTAGGGTGAGGCATCCTTGTCCTTGGCAGGGGGGTTGGGGGGTTGGAACTAGATGATCCTAAGGTCCTTTCCAACACAAACCATTCTATGATTTGATGATTCTATGATTCACAGTCATTTTAAGGGCACAGGCCCAGTTCAGGTGATTTTCTTTAATAGCCCACCATAACATTAGTTCCAAATATGCAGAATCAACCTTTCTAAGAACAAGCAGGAATGGACTTTCATGGAACTAGACATTCTTTAAATAAAATCCTAATAAACTCCATTAACATCATTATGATCTCCCTTCTCCATAACCCAGCACCACTTTTTCTGTCAGTCTTGTGCATCTATTTGTTAACCAATTGGTATTACACTGGTACTTGGAAAAGCTTTTCTAGCTCTCCTACATTGTTTTTTAGCCACACTAACATTCCTTAAGAGTCTTAATGATCATTTTGTATCTTTAGTTGTGATTGAGGTACCAAGACCAGAGCTGTAGATTTAACTGCCTTGTGTTCTTGAGGAGACCCTTGTATTGGAACTTTTCTTAACTTTGTATGTCATTATTTTAACAAACGTATTAGAATCAGTAATATTTAATGAGGTGAAAGGTACTCACTGACCTTGACAGAATTTCTCATTGGGATGCCACATTAATGATGGGCGCTTTCTTTGCAGCCTACCAGGTTCATAAATACAATTCCATTTTAATCTTAGAAAAACTGTACACACCAACTTCTCTAAGTCCTTAAAAAATAAAACAGCAGGTCACAGGAATTAGTTGTGTGCTTAGACCTCTTGTCAAACACTTTACTGTGCTTAATCCATAGAGACAAAAGACCTACAGATAAAACAGCTATGAAAATAAAAGCACTTGGAAGTTTCCTCTTGTTATTTAAGTGCAGCAAGAGCCATTCAGAACAAAAGGCACCTAGTGATTAGCACAGCCTTCAGTTCTGTTTGCATTCAATACTTCACTCCCCAAACTCAACTTTCAGCTGAATAGGAGACTTTTGACATGCGCTTCTTTGGGGATCATTCATGCTGGTGGTTGGATGAATTTTCTAAGTCTTTTAGAATGCAATTAGGCATTTTATAAATATGAAAGACTCTTCTGTAAGAAAAAGAAACAAAACAGCCAATAGCAACAAAAAAACCCAAACCCAGTCACAGTCACTGAAGTGTAACTTATAAGTGCTATATTAAGTCTTATCCCTCCACAGAACACTCCTTTTGATTAAAGAACTTGCTTAAGAACCAGATTTAATAGTTGAATATTAACACATTACTGCTGCTGGTACATTAGTGATAGCAATAACAACAAGTTTGCTCGAGCTGTGACATTCTCAAGATCAAGTTACCTGCTGTGCCTTTTTCCTCTGCCATGATACTTCCCGATTAGAAGGCTGACCACTAGTGCCTTGCTGTAAAATGTTGTAATTTTGCAATGTTATTAAGATCTTAGAATCAGAACCATGAAGCTCAGTCTCTTCTGTTATGACACCACAATCTATGTTATCAGTATTCCTACCATAGTGCTTACTTTAAGCAGCTCATTATTGTGCATAAGTAGCAGCAGCTCTGCTCAGCTTCTGGGGGCTCTACCGTCAGCTCTAGAGACAAAAGGTGTAATATAACTTGTGTGTGTCACACAGTAACAGAGCATGAAGGGAGCTGCACAACAGTGGTGGTAAAGAAACTGGGAAGGAGTTTCATTGTTTACTTTCTTATTTTCCCTTTTTAAGCCAAGACCCTTTGGGTATTTAAAGTTTTTTGTGTAAAACACAGAAGCTGAAAAACACATAAAGAGCTTCAGCGAGTAACAATCTGTATAGAAGACAGAAAGTTAACTTTAAATAGCTCAGTTTGCCAAACTTAAGCAGGCGAATAAACTTGCCATGTAAATATGATAATGTGCAAATTCTAAGATATTCAGTCAAGCATCTACAGATGTTTTTGTGTCTTGCTTAATTAGTTACAGTTTCATGTGCTGCTGTCTTTCATTAAGTTTGTAATTCCTGGGCATGCATAGGTGGGTGCCTCACTAAATATTATATAAGTACTGTGCGTTAATCAAATAATAATATGCTAATTCTTATTTGCTAGGAAGTTAATTATAAAGCTTTGATAATCTGTTTTGATAAATTTAATTCAGTGGAAAATGTGTGTTCCTAGAACAGAATTATATTAAGTTTGGTTTGGGGTTTTTTTGGGTGTTTTCTTTTAGCTGGTTACCTGCTCATATTAAGATGAATCAGTTGCCTGTGCTATAGGCAAGCCAACTCTGGAGTAAGCATCAGGTTAGCCTTTCTTTTTAATAACTCTTCTTTGTAAAGACTATTTGCACATAGAAAAATGCATTAAGATTCACAACCAATACAGGAATAAAGCAAAATCAGTGTGACTCGCTCTGAAAATAACTAATAGATTAGTGAACAAGCACTCCCCTGTCTCCAAATCATAGCTGCTAGTAAGTACATGTATTGTTTGGCTGCTAAAAAATATCATTTATTTTCTTGTCTCTGGGAGTCCCACGAGTAATAACATTATTCTAAAGTTACCATGACAATACCATTATTTGTTAATAAATTAAAAATAAATTTGAATTCAGAAGGTTCCTCGATTGCGTGGAAGACAACTTCCTTCTGCAAGTAATAGAGGAGCCGACAAGGAGAGGTGCCATGCTTGACCTCGTCCTCACCAACAGGGAAGGGCTGGTTGGGAATGTGACGCTCCAGGGCAGCCTTGATTGCAGCGATCATGAGATGGTCGAGTTTGAGATCCTCAGGACAGTGAGAAGAGCGTGCAGCAAGCTCACTGCCCTGGACTTCAAGAGAGCAGACTTTGGCCTCTCCAGGAACCTGCTCAGTAAGGTTCCATGGGACACAGCCCTAGAGGGCAGGGGGCCCAAGACTGTTGGTTGATATTCAAGGCTCACCTGCTGCAAGCTCAGCAGCAATGCATCCCAACTAGAAGGAAGTTCAGCAGGACGGCCAGGAGACCTCCTTGGATGGATAAGGAGCTGCCGAGCAAAATTCGAAGGAAAAAAGAGGCTTATAAAAGGTGGAAGCAAGGTCAGGCGGCGTGGGAAGAATACAGGGATGTTGTGCGGGAAGCTAGGGACCAGGTTAGGAAAGCTAAGGCCCACTTAGAATTAAACTTGGCTAGGGATGTTAAGGATAACAGGAAGGGATTTTATAGGTACATTGCCATTAAAAGACAAGTTAGGGACACCGTGAGCCCTCTCCAGAAGCTATCGGGAGAACTGGCTACCCTGGATTTGGAGAAGGCTGAGGTTCTTAATGACTTCTTTGCCTCAGTCTTTACCGGCAAATGCTCTGACCACACCACCCACGTCTTGGAAGGCAGACGCGGGGACGGTGAGGGTGGGGACCCTGGGCCCACTGTGGGGGAGGATCTTGTTCGGGACCATCTTAGAAACCTGAATGTATACAAGTCCATGGGACCGGATGAAATCCATCCACGGGTCCTGAAGGAGCTGGCAAATGAAGTTGCTAAGCCACTGTCCATCATATTTGAAAAATCATGGCAGTCAGGTGAAGTTCCCGATGACTGGAAAAAGGGAAATATAACCCCCATTTTTAAGAAGGGGAAAATGGATGAGCCAGGGAATTACAGACCAGTCAGTCTCACCTCTGGGCCTGGCAAAATCTTGGAGCGGATTCTCCTGGAAGGCATGCTAAGGCACATGAAAACCAACAAGGTGCTTGGTGACAGCCAGCATGGCTTCACTAAGGGGAAATCCTGCCTGACCAATCTGGTGACCTTCTATGAAGGGGCTACGGAACTGATGGACAGGGGCAGAGCAGTTGATGTCATCTACCTGGACTTGTGTAAAGCCTTTGACACTGTCTCCCATGACATCCTTGTCTCTAAGTTGGAGAGACATCAATTTGATAGGTGGACCACTCGGTGGATAAAGAACTGGCTGGATGGCCGCACGCAAAGAGTAGTGCTCAGTGGCTCAATGTCCAGCTGGAGACCAGTAACGAGTGGTGTCCCCCAGGGATCGGTGTTGGGACCGGTCTTGTTCAACATCTTTGTGGGTGACATGGACAGTGGGATTGAGTGCGCCCTCAGCAAGTTTGCCGATGACACCAAGCTGTGTGGTTCGGTTGATACATTGGAGGGAAGGAATGCCATCCAGAGGGATGTGAGGTGGGCTGATGCCAACCTGATGAAGTTTAACCATGCTAAATGCAAAGTCCTCCACCTGGGTCGGAGCAATGCCAGGCACAGCTACAGGTTGGGCGGGGAGGAGATTGAGAGCAGCCCTGAGGAGAAGGACTTGGGGGTGTGGGTTGATGAAAAAATGAACATGAGCCGGCAGTGTGCGCTTGCAGCCCAGAAAGCCAGCCGTATCCTGGGCTGTATCAAAAGGAGTGTGACCAGCAGGTGGAGGGAGGTGCTCCTGCCCCTCTACTCTGCTCTCGTGAGACCTCACTTGGAGTATTGTGTGCAGTTCTGGTGTCCTCAACATGAAAAGGACGTGGAACTGTTAGAACAAGTGCAGAGGAGGGCCACGAGGATGATGAGGGGACTGGAGCACCTCTCGTATGAAGATAGGCTGAGAAAATTGGGGCTGTTCAGCCTGCAGAAGAGAAGGCTGCGTGGAGACCTCCTAGCAGCCTTCCAATACCTGAAGGGGGCCTATAGGGATGCTGGGGAGGGACTCTTCATTAGGGACTGTGGTGAGAGGACAAGGGGTAATGGGTTTAAACTTAAACAGGGGAAGTTTAGATTGGATCTGAGGAAGAAATTCTTTACTGTGAGGGTGGTGAGGCCCTGGAATGGGTTGCCCAGGGAGGTTGTGAATGCTTCATCCCTGGCGGCGTTCAAGGTGGGGTTGGACATAGCCTTGGATGGCATGGTTTAGTGGGAGGTGTCCCTGCCCATGGCAGGGGGTTTGGAACTCGATGATCTTGAGGTCCTTTCGAACCCTTACTATTCTATGATTCTATGATTCTACGAATTCAACTCACAGTGATACACTGTGAATTGTAAAACTCGTCTTAGATATAAAATTATTTTTACATGGGCATATGGAAAAACGATTGTCACTAGATACTGATGTGAAGCAATACCTATATCTAGCAAAGTTAATCTCTTGTAGAAACAAAATGCTGATGATTGGATGGCATGGTTTAGTGGGAGGTGTCCCTGCCCATGGCAGGGGGGTTGGAACTCGATGATCTTGAGGTCCTTTCCAACCCCAACTATTCTATGATTCTGTGATTCTATGATTTATTCAGTTTCCTTTCACTTAATTCCTAAACTTCTAAAGACTTCAAAGCACCATACAGTAGCTAGATAAAGAGCTTATCTGCATGATTCTTATGCTAATTCACAGAGGGTGTCTTGACTAAAAGAATGTCCATGTGAACACTAAGGGCTCACTGTTACTAATTCTTTTCCTCTAAAAGCTAAAATGAGATACACATATTTAGTTTTATGGCATCTTTCACTGCTTCTTTTAAAAGAGCACATGGCTCTGGATCCAAATGTGAGCCTGACTACTCCACAGGCTGACTTGTTACTTCTCTGGAATACCTGGAGATATTATCGAGTCAGGGTACTACCACAGTGAGTATGTGCAGAGCATGAAGCACAAGTGCTCCTATGCTCCTTAAAGAAAAAAAAAGCCTGCCCTGTGTCCTGCATAGCAGCACAAGAGGTCAGTTTGCGAGATTCTATTGACTGCTGCTCATCAGAAATTTGCTGTCACCTAAAAGCTGCAGCTATTAATTTCTCCCCAACTTCTCCCTTCCCAGCCCTACACTCACATCTCCAAGCATGCTGTATATTTACCACTTAACTCTTATGATAAAGCAATTTGCAGTCCCAACAATACACACCTCTGACACTACAATTTCCACATAATCTTTGTATCTTTGTAAACCTTTTAGTTCATAGAGTTCAAAGACAAACTGAAATCATCTACATTTACAAAAGAAGTGTTTTCCCAGACAATCTGGATAGCTTTTAATAGTATGCTTTAATAAATACTTGAAACTACTTATTATTTTTAATACTATTTCTGTTCAGCAAAAAAGCACCAGTTATTAAAAAACAATAGTTTGCAGTTGGTTGCAGAAAAAGATATAGAAGGTCTAAATGTATATTTTGCTAACTTAATGATATACATGGGTTTGTATTTTATAAAGCCAGGATTTACCAACTACTTAATAAAACAATGCTGAGAAAACCATTTAAAAACAATAGAATGGTTCCACTGCTTTCTCCACATGCATACTTTTATTATACACCTTTTTTCATATTCTGACTCAGATAGTTTGGACATGAGGATGTATTCAGTCAGAACTGCTTTCAAACACAGTAAAAACAGGGACAACTGCCTCCAAGACTGTAAGAAGCAGCTTTCTTGCTGAAACACCTACTGTATACACAAGCCCTGTAGAGATAACAAATATGGACTTGTGGCATCATGCGATATTAAAAATCTGTATTTTCTTATGCATATTAAATATATATCCGTATCAGCCTGTGTATGTATATACATTTTCCAAGTATCTATCAAACTCCATAATGAAAAAAAGTTTATACACCTCTTACGAACTATCGCCATAATGATTTTATGACAGAATTGGCAGCGAGTGCAAGTGATCCAGCTCCAGGCAATTCTGCTGGCCTCACCTACATCACACCTGTAGACCATCCTTAACCTAAGCCAAGGAAATAGCATACCACTTAAACCACTTTTGGACAAATTGCATGTTGCAGCCTTCAGAAATTACAGGGTTATTTCTAAAGGTTTTCCTACCCTGTGCTTTTTATTGAGCATACAATGGTTAGAGGCTTTTTGTTTTTAACTTTTTACACTGCGTGCCGTGCATTGATCCTGAGCGTGCACACACATTTCCATTACTAGATAACTGACTGTTTGCAACAGTAGTTCAGCAAAAGAAAAAACAAACACTGCTGCCAGCAGAGCAATTCCCCAAGACTGTCTTCACAGACTTTTTATATCAAAATGAATTAACCAGGTTTACTTAATGAAAATGGTGCAGCTCTGATTCACATCCACAACTGAAGGAGGCTTTCTTTTTAGAAAAGGGCAGGCACTCAGTATGGAAGAAATGTACTTCTCTTAGAAGTATAAACAAGAAAGTTCTGAAGGGTCACTGCTTTCTACATAATGTTTAATTCTTCCTGGAATTACACTGATTTACATGTACAATAAATAATTCCTTATGATAGCATCACTAAACCAACCACCACGGTATTATACCACACTGCTAATATTTCCTTTGTTTTCACAAAAGACTTCTTTCTTTTTCCGCATTCTCTCTTTTCCAGATATATATATACAGCCACTTTTCCCAGAATTCATTTTGAACCAGACACCAAAACCGGGAATTGTTTTAACAGAGTGATGGTCTATAGGTTTCTTAGTACACCTGACAAAGAAACCGCTGAATCACTCAGATGCAGATTCATGCTAAGTCAAGCATGATGTGTTGGTTAGTAAGAATGCATGCATAAATGGCAAATGAATGTGCTCACATAGGTCTAGCACAATATATCAGAAGTGAATAGTTCATATAACATGGGAATAAACAATTTTCATGCACACGCATCTGGAAAACCAGGGTATAGGAAATAGGCCTCATTTTATTCTCTTAGTTTCTTTCCTTTTTCTGCTTTTCAACACCAACTCCCCCTTTTCCCTTTGTAAGTTGCACTCACTTCATTTTGTGTCAATTTACACAATTATAAAATTTGAGCATCTCAGGAATGCAATGTGTTACATGCTATTTTAATCCACAATCCATTTGAGTGAGGATGAATGGGCATTAAGTTTCCCCTGGTTATCTAACCACTACTATTTCCATTACTGCTAAATCTGGTGTGTGCAAGCTGGGTGCTTCTGGCAAAGAAATTTTATTTCTCCATACTCCTACAAAAGAAATATTTAGTATTAGAAAAATATAGCATAGTCCTGTCAAGGCTATTGGCTCTCTAAATAAACCTACCAAGATGAGCAGCTTCTATTCATTAGCCTGTTTTTCAGTTCCAAGATTATTTTCACGTGGCAACTTGTTTTTAATGAAATGAATTCTTCAATTCTTTTTCAAGAGCATCTAGACATAATTGCTCCTTGTACTGAGCACTATGCTTTGATATGTCTCCTTTAAGAAAATCAATAATAAATTTTAATCTCGCAAGTATAGTGGCAGAATTACACCTGCTGCTTTCTGAGCACATTAATGTGGCTCTTAATAGGAAGACAACACTTAGCATGAGATCTTTTTGAAATTTTCAGCATGCTTAAAGGTAATGCATATTTTCTTTTTGTGGAAACAGAGGTAACTGGAATAGCAGAAGCCAGACTGAAGGAGCTGAAGGCAATAGTCCTTTTAGATAGGAAAGATTCCACTTTTATTTGCAACTTCATCCAAAGTGGAAGCCGTTGAAGACAGGAAGTTCAGGCTGGATATAAGGAAGAAGTTCTTCACTGTGAGGGTGGTGAGGCACTGGCACAGGTAGCTCAAACAAGTGGTACATGCTCCACCTCTGGCAGTGTTCAAAGCCAGGTTGGACAGAGCCTTGGGCTACACGGTCTAGGGTGAGGCGTCCTTGCCCATGGTAGAGTGGCTGGAACTAGATGATCTTAAGGTCCTCTCCAACCCAAACCATTCTGTGATTCTATGAAGGAACATAATTTTCTAGCTTCATAATGTGGATGTGGAGTTTAAAACATTACCTTTCCTATCTGCAGCACTGCTCAGTACGGCCACTGGTAATAACATGTTCTTAAAATATTTGCAAACTTTGCCCTGTAGGAGGGCAGAGGCACTATCTATCATTCATAGCATAGTTTTGTTTGGGAGCCTTATTTTTTAGATCCCTGACACATGTAATCAACTCCAACTGATGAATCTTGTTCTAACAGTTCAACCTTTAGCATTAACACTGTATTTCATAATTGTATATTTTTGTCCTGACATAGCTCTTCTGCAAGGCAATAGGAGTGCTTTCAGTAGGATTCTAGTCTTCATTTTCCATTTGCCACTGCACAATGCATACAGAAGTAATGACTAAAGGTGCAGATACAGTAAAATTCTGAGACACTCAATGGAAGCAGTCATACAACTGTGCTTTAGCAACAACCTCCAAAAAATACAGATCTAGTATGTAAATGATAAACACTCACTATGATTTACCTCTTCATTATAAGAATGAAAACCAGAAGACATATGCAGAACTGCCTAATATTCTTTTACCTCAAACAGCTTAGTGGCTCCAAAGTGATTTTGCAGAAAGGGTATCTTAGCAGACTGTTATAAAAACAATGTAAATAGGAATTATTTACAAGTGATATGATCTATTCAGTAACAACCCAAGTGATTTTACCCTTATTCTCAGCAAACAATTCTTTTCTTGACTAACAGGCTACAAAAACATACCAAACATATCTTTACTACTCAGTTCTTAATATACATTAATAAAGTCCGTATTGTTTTTGCCAAATTTCAGAGTTCACTAACTTTCCTTTTTACGTACAATGTTTTTTTAATATGCCTCTTGAATTAACAGGATAACTTATCAAACAAAAGAAATATCTCTGCTTGCAAGCTGAAACAGTGTCTTTGGAAGAGCTCTGTAGAATAAAGAGACTTTTATAATGTTACGATATTAGATACAGAAACCTGCTTAATTATGATGGACTTGCACTACTCTAATTTCATTGACTTCAGTGCTACTAATGATCTAAAGCTCACTGTCACACAGGGGAAAAATAAATACATGCTAAAAGTATAGATTCTTTTCCTAAGCTGTATTTCCTTACAGGGGACTATGGTATTGACCAGCCTGATGGTGCCATTCACTGCTTGGTAAGCACTGAAACAGGAGATACGGCCACCTAAACAAGCATGTGATTAGGCCTGACAAATTCTATCTGCTGGCTTGGAAGTTAGTTTGATGGCATCATCCAATTTCCAACGAACAATGCCTATCCTGCAGGAATTCTTGGTGATGGCTAGGTCCTTTGTGGCGAATAATATTTTTCCTAGTTTGCTGACAAACCAGAACAGAAAACCAACATACATATATATAAATATATATATGTGTATATATACATTTTTGAGCCGAAGAAAAACACTATTTATATTTTCTGCTAACAGAAATAGACAACTCAAAATGCCTTAACAATTAAATAATGAAACCTCCACTCTTCTTTTGATAAATGAACCTTTTCTAAATCCTAAATTAGGCAATTTTTTAACTAAAGGGTAAGCATTTTGGCTGCAACTATTTACTGAACTGTCGTGGTTTAAGTCTATAAACCCATACAGTCGCTCTCTCACTCACTCCCCACTCTTTCTTCCCTCCGCTCCCTGAGGGATGGGAAGGAGAATCGAAAGAATGCAACTCCCACAGGTTGAGATAAGAACAGTTTAGTAACTAAGGTATAACACAAATCACTACTGCTACCACCAATAATAATAATGACAAGAGAAAATACAAGGGAAGGATACAATTGCTCACCATCCAATATCAAGCCCACGCAAGCAGTGCACCCCCCACCATGCACCCCCACAGGCACCCTCACCACCCTTCCAGGTCTCTGCTCTCCGTCCCTGCATCCTGGACATGACGTGCTGTGATATGGAATAATCTCTTTGGTCAGTTTGGATCAGGTGTCCTGTCTCTGCTTCCCCCCGTCTTCCCCCCTTCCCTGGCAGAGCATGAGACTCAGCAAGTCCTTGGCCAGCCTAAACATCACCAGGCAGTAACTGAAAACACTGGTGTTATCAGCACTGTTCCCAGGCCCAAAATCAAAAACACAGCGCTGCAGCAGCTACCAAGAAGGGAAAAAAGAAAAAATGACTGCTACTGCTGAACCCAGGACATGAACTTAACAAAAATTATTAATCTCCGTAATTAATCTATTTAGGGACCAATTTCCTGAAACTGAAAAATTACTGCTTTTTTTTTTTTACCTTAGAGATACTTAATCTTCACAAGATTTTTTCCTGCATGAGCTGGATGAGTTGTAAACACACCTGTAGAGCTGCCAACCTTGTTCTGTGCTATTTGAGTAAAGAACACTTCACTCCCAAGTCTTCCAACCAAGCACGCAAAGCAGCATGCAAAATCCAAGTGAAACTCACGTTTCTAGCAGCCATCAGAATATCCAGGGGCAATGAGAGATGATGCTGAAGAAGCATCCACAAACAGAGACATTCAAACATATTGCCAATGATTTAGCTGACGGCAAAATAAGTAAACAGGTAATTGTACCAGGAGATGTAAAAACAGTCCATGGTGTGCACTTTCAATCCCAAAGTCCACAAAAGAAAACAAATACAGGAAATCACTCCCCACGTCCTTTATTCTTAATACTGTAATTGCCTATATTATTATTTTCCCTATCTACCCTTTCAAATAATTGCATGACACTTTTAAAAGATGCTCTTAATCCATAGGAAAGAAGATCTAGAGAAATTCGGTACAAGTGACTGATTTATCTTGGTAGCAGCTTTCTCACAATGCTCTGACCGAAGAGTTCTCAGAAACTTCTATTTTTACGTAGACATTCTTCAATCAATTTGTAAAATAAAAATAAAGAAATGGCATAGATACCAGAGGAAAAGGAGGACACAAAGCCACAGAAGGATTTGTCTGCGTTGGGTACACAGAAACATTCTGAAGTTCAAAATGTGTTGTAATGTTAATCACTGCACTATCAAAGACCAGCACTTCCAATGCAGAAAAATACAGGGGATTTGTTTTTAAAAGTAACTGCTGTATTGGCACAAGTATTTTCAGGAAGTTTATCTCACACTTTCTTGTCCATGGGGGTGGTCTTAGCCCAAATGCTTCCCCTGCATCAGCAAGCGCCAAAAGGATAAAGAGGCCTCTAAATTATGGAAGAGAATTTATCATAGGCAAAAATAAATACAAGAAAGACTAAAAATTTTCTAATTCCACCTATAGTTCAGTTTAAGAGGTGCATAGTGAAGTAAAACCATAGCATACCATATATATGAGTTTCTGATCGCATGCTATTTGTACAGCAGCCCTGAGGCACAGCTATAACTCAGGCAGATTCCCAAGGACCTTTAATTTAAATGTCGTGTTTTTCTAAGTGCTCAGTTGGGACAATAAAATAATTGTAAGCCCAAACCCCCACTTTTGTTTCCATCTTCCCTCAGCTGCTAATTTTATGCCGTAGTTTAGACTACACAAAGGCAACAATTACATGACTTTGTTGTTACATTACTTTAAAATCACTTTAACTTTTAAAATGAAATTTCTTTAAGACAATATAAATAAATCTTTATCCTCTTTTTCTCCCAAGCTAGTTTATTCCCTAATAAATATTCTTCCTCCTACTGAAAACTGATTTTCCTATTGGCAGTATGAAACTTACAGCTTTGTGCAACTGGGAAACACTGATGACAGAGCTGGTTTTGGTTTTTTTTTCCATGAGTAAAGCTCTGACTGGAGTCTCTATTTTTGAGAAGACATGACTGATTTCCATATCAGTTGACTGTATAAGATGTATTTTCTGCAGTCTGGGTAATGACCATCAGTGAAGTCAGTTGAACACTATCTAGCGTTTGTAATCAATAATATTACAGGACACACTAAAAAAAATACTGAGGTACATACAGCAACATGTAAAATGCATTTGCTTTTATTGCTCAATGTGATGCTAATAAAAGCAGTTTGAGCCACGTGTGTTCAAAACAAATTCATGTTTTGGATTTGGAGTTCTGCCCAAGTAATTTTTAAAAATAACCTAAAAGTTTAAACCATGCTCTGGGAATATTTTAAAGGTTGATGCTAAGCATATCGATAAACCCATCCTTGGTAAGGGAATTGGCAACACATTTTTCCCCTACTAACCTAGGAGGATTTATAATACCCATTTTAAAATATACTGCTGTATCAATTTCATTTAATACCAAAAGAAAAAATAAGTATTTCATGGTTAAGCAGTAGTTGACACAAACAGGCAAGAAAGGTGAAAGACATTAGGCCTCACAGGGACCAAGAATTCATTTTGTATTTCATCTTGTATGTGGAACAGGCACGACTGCCTCTCACCTCTTTTGCTTCAGAGACCAGAGCACTGTGTTCCGAGTGGCTGCTTCAGGGATTTATATTCCTCCAGGGTAATGGTGCTGATTATTTAATCACCTTGTATATGCCACTTAGGCAGACAGAAACATAGCCATGTGCATCAGGAGTCATGAGACTGATTGCACCGTCTGTTTCCTTTTCGCTGTGACAACATACTCTGACACTCTGGTGGCTGCACCCAGTTTTTTGCGCAGGTACAACATGTAATCAAAACTGCAGCCAAAAGAGCGAGAAGCCACTTTTGGATGTAGAGGAAATAGCTTCCATTATGGAGCATCCATGAATGCCATCCAGAGGGACCTTGACACGTTTGTGAGGTGGGCTGATGCCAACCTGATGAAGTTTAACCATGCTAAGTGCAAAGTCCTCCATCTGGGTCGGAGCAATGCCAGGCACAGCTCCAGGTTGGGCGGGGAGGAGATTCAGAGAAGCCCTGCAGAGAAGGACTTGGGGGTGTGGGTTGATGAAAAAATGAACATGAGCCGGCAGTGTGCGCTTGCAGCCCAGAAAGCCAGCCGTATCCTGGGCTGCATCAAAAGAAGTGTGACCAGAAGGTTGACAGAGGTGCTCCTGCCCCTTTACTCTGCTCTTGTGAGACCTCACTTGGAGTATTGTGTGCAGTTCTGGTGTCCTCAACATGAAAAGGACATGGAACTGTTAGAACAAGTGCAGAGGAGGGCCACGAGGATGATCAGGGGACTGGAGCACCTCCCGTATGAATATAGGTTGAGAAAATTGGGGCTGTTGAGCCTGGAGAAGAGAAGGCTGCGTGGATATCTCATAGCAGCCTTCCAATACCTGAAGGGGGCCTATAGGGATGCTGGGGAGGGACTCTTCATTAGGGACTGTGGTGAGAGGACAAGGAGTAATAGGTTTAAACTTAAACAGAGGAAGTTTAGATTGGATCTGAGGAAGAAGTTCTTTACTGTAAGGGTGGTGAGGCCCTGGAATGGGTTGCCCAGGGAAGTTGTGAATGCTTCATCCCTGGCGGCGTTCAAGGTGGGGTTGGGCATAGCCTTGGATGGCATGGTTTAGTGGGAGGTGTCCCTGCCCATGGCAGGGGGTTGGAACTTGATGATCTTGAGGTCCTTTCCAGCCCTTACTATTCTATGATTCTATGATTCTATAAACAGCATATGAATTGCATTCCTGAAAGGAGTGATATCAAACTGGTCACACAAGCTTCCAGTCTGCGCCTCGCCTGCAGCAATGTGCAGCCAAGTATAAACAAAATACCATTACTTTGAATGATGTGCCTGTCTAAAGTGGGAGCTCCAGGTGGAACAAAGCCCCTGTCACATCTGACTCAGCCCAGCGCAATCCAAGTACAAGTACTGAAAAATAGCTTCTCTTTCAAAGTGTCTGTCATCACTGCTGTGACAGCAGGGACAAATGAACAGCACTGTCCTCTCTATTATAGGAACAGTTCTACTAATAATGAGGGAGAAAAAAGTAATTAAGGCTATTCTGAGAATAAACTACAATTATTCATGGTTGTGTAATCTGTGTGCGCTTAAAATTGTTAGTGTCTGTGCTATGCTGTCCTGTGCTGTCTCGACAGTAGATACTGGTAAAATTTTGAGCAACCTCTGTACAAGTTGTTCACAAAATTGCTGTTCTCATCTCATTTCCACTTGCAGACCACAAGATTCAGGCACTTAAAACAAGTTCAGGTGTTTGTTTTTTTTGGGGGGGTTGGGTTTGGGTTTTGGTTGGTTGGTTGGTTTGGGTGTTTTTCTTTTAATCTGTTTTCTTCCCCTGATGTAGGTTCAGTTCCTCCAAGTGAGGAGCTTAGAAGTAATTTAGAGTTTGATCTGAAGTTGATAAAAGGTATCCTTAGCAGAATAATGTTTTGAAATTATCTCTATCCCCACATTTCTCACACAATTTACATGTCTGAAATTGTCTGCAAGATAAGGGCTGCTATTCTTGCTCCCCATTAGAGGACAAATACTGCTCAAGATCAAAGCTACTCAAAATGTTTTCTACTTACGAGATGTGCAGGAGCACATGGCAGTGCTCAGTGTATTTTACTGGACATCAAATATTCAGTAAATACTGTCAGAAACACCCACCATCCCTTTTTCTTTTTAGCTTGTCTTTCGCAAGAATCTTCCCTCTCATTTTATAGAATGCCTTTCTAAAATAGGACCAGAACTCAGAAAATTGACTCTTGCTCTTATGTTCTTACAAACGAGCAAACTGCTGCCTCTTGCATCTGGTACACTGTATACATCGTCAAGTGATGTGATTCATGTCACTTGCCAAGGGATGGTAAGATGATCTGTGTTTCTAGAGGCATCATCAAAGATAGAACAGCCTTTTATTAATTTAATAAAGGCTGAGCAGATGCTACAGTCTTACCATAAGTGGCATTAACAGAAACCGGAACACAGGCAACAAATACAGTAAACGGTATTGGAGAGCACTTCACCCTCTGTACCAGCCATCCAGAACCACAACTGGGATTGCCAGCTGAGTTTCCAGTCTTCTACATCATTTTACTAATACAAAACCACCAGCAAACATGTTTCCACACTCTCCTTTAAAGCCACATCTTCTGCAAGTATATATTTAAGATGCACTGGTGATTAGCATCGCTAACTTTTAATCTTTAGGATAACTTGTCTCGGATCTCATATCACTATATTTTTATTGTCACAGGTAGAGACCTAATGAATTCTATGTTGGATGAAATGCAGGAAACTACTGCAAAGAGAAACCCATCTTTGAGTATTTTCTGAGTGAACTATCAGTGCGGTTCTTCTGAACTACACTTTTCGCTTTGAAAGCAGCTATTGATGCTTCAGAGGACAGCTTTGCCCAGTTGCATGCAGGCTGCTGATCTCAGCTGGGAACCTCTGGCTTTTCTATAGGAAACATGTTGGAAAATACCTTTTATTATCAGCATATGCTGAGATTTTGAAATACAAAATACATCAAAGTATAGGGGAGTCTACTTCAGCTCTTCAGCCAAATAACATCTCAGAAGTTAATTATAATACTTCCTAGCCATTCTTCCCCCCCCCCCATTTTTGTTGCAAAGGAAATGCAAACAGAATACATAGTAGGTACTACAAAACAGCTCTTCACCTTTTCAAATTGTATCAGAATTTTCTCCCATTTTTCTGGCACTATTGGAATCATCCTTCATGACTGTAGTTGAGTGTGTAGTCAGTGGTGCTATCACCATCCAGTCATCAAGAGCCAATAGTGCAGCAGGAACAGAGCTGATTACCTTCAGCCTCGAGACAGCACTGAACTAAAGGTTTTCTCTCCTTAGCTGTTTGTAAAGGACTCGACGCACACTTTGCCGTAATGCTTTTGAAGTCAGGGAAAGTAACTCAGTGAAAAACGCCTTTTTTGAGTTCAGCTGTGTGATGCTGGAAAGCTCAGAAGAAAACTGAATATGGAGGTATTTTTACTAGTAAAAGGAGAGAATGCTCTCATAGAGAAAATCAAACTATTTCCTAATTTATGCATATGGACTTCAGTGTTTTTATAGCTAACAGAAAAAATAAAGATTGATGGGGAACCACAGGAATTTTTAAAACGCGCTGTAATGATAAGCTGCAATTCAGCTGTAGAAAATAGATGCCTCCTTTTCCTGTATTCCATTAGATTAAAAACCTGCAATCGTAGGAACCTTTAGCAATCATTACTCATTAAAATAAAATAGAATTTTAATTAAAATACCCCTCTCGTGAGATTCCAGTGCTAGTCGCAGACTGACAACTTCTGATTTGCACTGTTCCATAAGAGCATGATCTTTTTTCTTCTAAAATAATGTAAGCCTAATTTTGATAATTCCCTTTTCTCTTTTGTTGAACACAGCACATGAACATGCTGTTACATATTTGTATCTTATGGAAAATGACTGTGCAATGAACAGTCAGCATGAAGACAACTTTTTACACAATGAACTATTGATGACTGACTTGCATTCACCTGAAAATACTACTGTTCTCTGACGAAAATAATAGATGCATGTTGTAAACAAGGTAGAAGTTTTAGCAAAGTGAAAACCTCAGGTTTATTTAGAAACCATCAACACCATTTAAAATATAGTGCACAGCTGAACCTTCCTGATTGCTGCAGAGAGGCATTTCAGTTCTGCAGTTTGAATTTCTGATCTTGTTAGGAGCCAGCCTGATTGAGTCACTGAACCCAGGTAGAAAAAGTAAATTTACTGGCTGTGATGGCTTTGCAAACTGACTCAGGTTTAAAATAAGTCAGAGTGATCAAACAAGAGGTAAAATCATCAGGACTCACACAGCTTCTGAGAGCAGTGGAGAGTGACCAGCTGAGGACAGTTTCTTACTTAAGTCCAAGCAGCAGCCCGAAGAGTCCTTCTGATAGCCCACAGCATTATGGACTCACCTGTGGATGCAGATGGACTTACCCACTGACAAATCATCTCAAAAATGTGTACTATTCTAGCAGTGCTAATTTTAGTCTTATCTGAATTTAAGGTCATACAATGAACACCATAATATAAGGTAATTTACCAGCCAAAGGTCATTTCTACTTTTGCATCATAATCTTATTAATTCTACCTAAGAAACGTTATGTCCTACTATCCAATAGTACTTGCTTTAAAAAGTAACATTAACACTAACATGCTTAGCACGTCAAATGATGTGCCTTTCTTAACAGGTCTCCTGTGCATAAATACTGGCCTTAAATTAACTCATCACAATTTACCATAACTTCTTGCTTTAAATCAAAGCTTGACCCCTAAATAATCTGAAAACCATATTACTGCAAAGATACTCTAAACAATGGCAGCATTTTTCTAGGCATATATACAACAATACTATCTTGGGCAGAGAAGGTTGTGTTGATTTGGGTATATGAAATAATCATTAGGCAAAGGAGAAAGCTTTTATTCCTGCCTTATATATTGTTATCCATCTAATTACATTTTATTTTTCCTAAATTTTTGGAAAGTTATTTTTCATTTCATAAGAGAGTTCTCATGAAATTTTGGATATTCAGGTAAAGCCTAAATGCTGTAATACAAAAACCCTTGAGCTGCCCCAGGACTTGAGAGAACTCTTATGTGCACCGTGGTGTCCAGACTCTGAGTAGGCATAAGTTACTAGCAATGAGCAATATCAACCTTCTTTATCTAGTCACCACTTTTATTCACTGGTGCTATTACCTTCTAAAATCAAATATCCTAAAAGAAAAACCTAATCCCTCCTTACATTGCTCTCCCTCGACATACACTGGGTTTTCTGTGGGATTTGGGGTTTTTTTTGATCAAAACCCACAGGAAATAGAAGAGTTTCACATGCAAAAAAATATATTCAGGTATCATGAAGAGTACAACTAAATAAAAGTCTGGAAAACTCAAGAGTTGCTACTATCCTTCCAATCCCCTGTTGTGGAAGAACTCTGAAGGAGTCTCCAAACAGCATGTGATTTTATAGGCCATATGATCTGCAATATTTACCACGCATAATGAAAATAGATAAGGCAAAGAAAACAGCTTGAATTTTGTATTCCTTGCTTTTTATTTAGTCTAGGTTGTTAGCACCACACGAACACAGATTTGGGAGTCTCTGTGTTTGTGTGTGTATGTATATGTGAATGTGTGTATATATATGTATAAACAAATACATAGTGTCATTTCACTGTACTTCTCACGTATCAGAAAAGAACACCTTCTGAGTAATTAGCTTTTAATTTCTATAATCTCTTAGAAAGAAAAAGCATTTTAGTCAGAACTGGACAAAAAATATGCTTGTTTTCAGTTTCTATATTCCCTTGTTGTCCCTAGTGTATGCTGCTTTTTTGTGGAGGTCCTGAGTTCCAGTAAAAACAAATGGAGACACCAACAACCAAAATATTTGACCACTGTTTTATAACTTTAAAACGCACTGCGATAAAGTTATTAAGCAAATGAGAATAAACGGGAAATGCATTTGCTAATCCCTCTTTTTTTAACTGATTTGTACACACAAGAGTAGGAGACAAACACATAGAAACTGTAAAGCAGAAAAAACCCTCTATATTACATTGAAAGTGTAACGGCACACGTCTGAAAGGGATTCCTCTACAAATACAAAACCATGTGCAAGTCCTAGGTCATATTGCCAATATCTGATTTACTTGCCTGGATCTATATTTGAAACCTCTGAGGGCAGTGGGGAAAGAAAATAAATATGAATGTAGTTCAATATATCAAAATTTCTTTGTGGAGACTAATAAGGTCCTATTACTTCCTTTCATTATTTTATACTTTGTTTGATTCCAGTTGTTTTGGGGCTTTTCTTGTTTGGTTGGGTTTTGGGATTTTTGGGGTGCTTTTGGGGTGGGTTTTTTTTGGGGGGTGTGGTTTTTGTTGGTTGGTTTTGGGATTTTGAGGGTTGTTTTCATTTGTGATAACACACAGGAGAAAAAAGAAAAAGGAAATGTATAAGAAATTCAGAAGAATTACACCTAACAGATATATTATTGAACAACAGATTATTTGTACTAAATCTCATTCAATTTCTGAGTTTCAAAAACAGTTGCAAGAAAATCCTATTGCCATCCTAATATGTTTGGGCTTTTCCTAGTTAGACCTTTTATTTCCTTTTCATCTGGAGTCCTTCTTCCTTTTTCTCATGTTTAAGAAGGTTTAGTTATGAGTTTATTATAACATATGCAAATCTGCTTATTTTTAGAAAGTGATCTTTAACACTTGGGTTTCCTTGTCAGAGTCTGTAGTGCAAATAGCTGTGTTAATAAAATTATTATCTACAGTGAAGAAATTGCTTTCTATACAGAGGAAATTAATGAGATGGAAAATTTCAACAACTGAACAGATTCTCAGCAGAGGCTTGGTAGGCTCTCATAACATCTGCCCATGTGCAGGCTGGAAATATTCAATGCCAATAGAGATGCCATTAAATCGAGCCTGCTTTCGTGTTTCACACCCCAGGTTTTCCCCCCTTCCCTCCCTCCATTTCTTAAGTAAAGTTTGTTAGCTAAATGCTAATTAATATCTATATTTACTGACCAGAAGAGCATCTTTCCTCAGGTAAATTAAATTTCAAGAATACTATAGGGTTAAAATGCTTTCTTTACATTTCTTTAACATTGTTTAATTAAGTACATGCATCCATTACAATCCACTTGTAAACAGGATCAGATCACCAGGGACTTGCAAATCCTTCTAACCCTATTAACTTGACATGAGAAATTTATTTATCATTTCCATCAGTTTTGATACTATAAGGAATCAAAAATGCCCCACACTGTACTTCCTGTGCTTAAAGCCTTGTGCCCTTACCCACCCAAACATGATTCTAGTCCATTCCAGCAGCTACAGATGCTTCATCAGGGGCTCCAGGTGTGTTTTGGTATGTAAGTTGCTGCACCTCTAATTTTCTTTCCCCTTGTTTTTCCCTCTCATTCCGAAAGAGTATGCTTCACCCCCAAAAATGTAAGAACCAACCAGCTTTGTTCCTCTCGTGTGTGCTCAGACATACAAAATATTAACACACAAAACTGTAAGGGCTGCACAACAAGCATTAAATAGCTTTTTTAGAACATTCTTCTACACTAAATCTGTATAAATTAGGAATGACAAAACAGAGTTATCAGAAAAGCACAGATATCAAGAGAGTATATAGCCCTTTATTTTTGTTTTTGCCCTTGCTGGATGAGTAATTAATGACCTGTATGACCAGCTTTTAGTTTCATCTTCATGTATGACAGAGAAGCTAAGCTGTCGCCTGCCTTGCTTCCATGAGCCACCTTAATCAAGCTTACATATATTAAGCATGTCCTAGTTTTATTCCTGACTGCTGTTTCTCATCTGTTCTCCAAACTACATCTCCTGAAACTCACAATTAAGGAATTCGCCATTCAAAGCAAAAGTGACTTTATCATTTGACTATAGAACCTAAGGAGCAAAGCCTCTAAAAGATTAAATATTTAATCCTTTGATCTATTTGTGCTGGCAACTGCCCTATTTTATGAGCAGGTTGACAAAAGCATTAGGGGCCTGGGATTTGTGTAATGGAACACTGTTAAACCCTGCATTCTTTTGTGCAAAGAAGAGGAATAATGTTTTCCTAACTGAGCAGTATCATTGTGACCTTCCTATAATGGTACCTGGGGCGAAACTGAACATAAACGTTATTTCAAACAAATTTCTGTGACAATTTTACCAACGCATATATACAAGTGAGCGAATGCATTCAGAATTGACTACAGACAAGTTCTTAAGAAGTGAGCAAGCTCGTTACAAAGAAGCAACTAAACAAGTCTTAAAGAGCAAACTGATCTCTCTCAAAGTGTAGGGAAAGTAAGCATGGTTACAGAAGACTGGAGAAGGTCAAACATGGGCAGAATAGAAGTATGAGAAAACTGCAGTCTAACTGAGGGAACTAATTTGATGAAAGATACCAAAACAATCTATTAAACAGTTTGTACACACCTTGACAATGCTGTATCAAGAAGATACTTTTTATAATTACTCACTATTTTAAGGTATATCATTAGATAAACTTTGGACTTTATTCTTAGGTAAAACCTCAATATCACCAATCTGGGTCCACTTAAGGAAACTTAAAGATCGAGCAGCAGACAACTGGACAAGTTTAAGCTATAGCCACCGTGAAAATGTTGAAAGAACTTCAGGCTTTGTGGTCAAAAACATAAAAACGTTAAGAACAATCTTCCAGTATTTAAAATGTCACCAGTAAGATGTCTTTTGACCAATTGTACCATATCGCTGCTTCATTAACACTATGTATAATTAGCAGTATTTGTACAAGGGTTAGGCTTAGAGAAACCTAATTTTGATAATAGGTAAACCTTGGAATAAGTTCCATGGGAGCAGAGGGGAAGGAGGGACAGGGGGAACAACAAAAAAACGCAAAAGAAAACATAAACCCCTTAGCATTTCAATATATATTTCTGCAGAACACTATACTGACATGTGCCAGAAAATATTTAGATATAACTGATCCTCCTACCTTCCGCCCCTCATAAACTAGATCACTTTTTCAGGACAACTCTAACTTAATGCTCTTGTAACTCATATGAAATAATGTCCTTTGGCAAGTAACTGCTGGGTGACAAGCATTTAACACAGGTTTAAACTCAGTGCTCCAAAACAGCTCTAAGTTTTAGACAGTTATAAAGGGGAACCCCCACCTCTCAAGCTGATTAAGGAATCTCTGGAAGGGATTATTATGTTTAATTTTAACATTAAAAACATATTACACACCAGCACAGTTATGGTAGGTAAGTGATCCTTTGCCTCCCTGAGGTTAGCAGTAAATCCTCATTCTTTGTTAAAAAAGCACCCATACCAAAATGTAACTGACATCTAAATTAGTACCTCTAATTTAGAAACCAACCAACCACACACATCCAAACTCAGTAAGGAACAGATTTTCATGACTTTAAACACTGGTATACAATTGTTAAAAAAGAAGCAGTGATGACCAAGTCAGAAACATTTCAGCCAAAGATGGAAAGCTAATAATGGTTAAACTTCTTGTGCTCTTCCTTTTTGCATGCTCTCTCTCCTTTTAAAACTTCCTCTGCAGTAATGACATAGGAATCAACCCAAAATTACCTTTTTGAAATCCTGTGAACACTCCTCCGTCAAAGGTGATCCTTGGCAAGCCACACACGCAGTATCATTAGGAATACAAGTAGCTAATGATATATTCCTTCTGTTTCTGATTCTGAGGGAGCTGAAACGTTGCATAAACCAGCAGCTACTCAAACGACTCATACTGCAGTGGAGTGGAGTCCTCCATTTGCCCAAATTCATTGTTTCTGAAACAAAGCACAGAAAATGTATCCAGTTAACTTTTAGCCTTGTTCTTTAGAAAACAGATCTGAAACAGAGCCATGAGAGCTCTAAAGTATGAAATCAATATAAAGCCATGCATAACAAGGTCCTTTCCAACCCGAACTATTCTATGATTCTATGATAACACTGACGGATGAACCTAGAACTATGGACAGGGTCTGAAGAGCACTGGATTTTCACGAGAATTGGTAGTTTGAAAAAGATTTCCGACCTACTTCAGCAGAATTTAATGAGAAGGTTTGCAAGATTTTTGTATTGTCTCTCAAGATGAAAACTCAAATTAATTCATGCTTTTTATAATTAAACAACAATATCAACACATACACAAAGGAAACTGTGACCAAAAAATTACACCTGCTATCGCAGCACAGAAAAGGGTAAGCGACCCTACCAAAACAGTTCTCCAGGAGTAAAGAAGTTTACACGTGAGTTTAATAAGTGCTGTTGTGCTAACAATGAGGCTAAAATCACGAACCTATATATTCTTCAAATAACTTTTCCAATTAAATGAATAGGAAGAGAATTAAATTCTGCAAACAGAAATAATTCTGTCACTTAAAGTTCAGTTCAAAAAACTATTCACGCTATTAACCCCCACTTCTTTGTTACAGGAACACCCCTTTAAGTTTCTTAGCTGGTATAATATGGAGACAATAATGTTATTACCCAAAAAATGTGTTACCTTAAAAATGAGCTTTTACTTTCTACAGCCAAATGTAAGAAATTAATATATCAAGGCAAACCTTGAAAATTTCCATTTTGAAGCAGACCCAACCAGTCCCCAAAATGTTTTTCTGCTAACCAATGTTTTTCAGTTTTCCCCTATAACGTTCTTTGAGGAAGACGCACGGTGTTAAAATATCACTGCTCTTTTTCATGGTGTTCTCACAAATATGTTAAACAGGTTCTTCAAAACAATCAAGGAGTGATAACTTAGTTAGGACAAAGTACTGGAAAGGGTAACTGGCTATGAGTACTCGAAGTGCACTAGAAAGAATTCACGCTCTAACTCCACTAAAATTCACAGTCTTTCAGAATCTGGTGACTTCTGGCATTTTAGCCTACTCATAAAAGAAAAGGAAAAAAAAGATGGGAACAGCAGGTCCTTCCCTAAAAAGCAGGGTGCGTTGCTTTGGTGGGGTTTGTTTTCTTGCGGCTTTTTTCCTTGGCAGTCTGACAGTACAATCAACACTATGTCTGTATCACCAGGACTAGAGAAGTGGCTGATAGAAGTAGGCAGAAAATTTGTCTGGATTTGCACCTTTTTTGTGTGTCTCCAGCACCTTGGCTAGGCACAATCTGCGGTTGTTTGGTTAGATCTATCCTCTTTTTCTATCAGTGTCAGATAGATACACTACACATCAATTCTGTATTCAGACTAGGGTACCTCCCAAGCACAGATTACATGATCCTCAAAAATTCTTCCACACAGCATAAGAGAAGGAAAATTCCATAATGATATAAAGAGCAGCAGCATTACAAACACTCTTTTAGTTGACAGTGCACTAGTGTATAGTCAATTAGTCAAATCTAAGGAGAAATGAAATATTAGATAGATACATCCCATGAATAGAAGAGCAGTTTTTCTATCAGAAATTGTTAATTGGGTGATTTATTTTAATGATGGAAACGTATCACTATTAGGGCACTTCGATTATTCAGTTTTAAACAAAAGTACTTCTGAGCATTTCATCTGACACAGAATACTGAACTATAATGTAAAAATACAAATATAAAAATGGACAATGGAACAGAAAAGGATAAATGTTAGCTCATCATAGAGGCTCTCCTCTAAGGATTGTCTGACATTAAAGAATGGCTCTCTTTGTATTAACAAATAAATCTAGCAATATCGGCATCCTTTACATACACATGAAGTTTGTATTTACCAATTACACTTGTTTTTACAGTCTTATATCAGTCTCACACTGCAATGCGTGAACTGAATTGCAATGTGAAGTCTCACTGAACTGCTGTGTCACAAATAATGCTGACCTTGTCCAGCTAAAGCTTCGTATTTCAAATTTTGGAGGGCGATTTCAGTTCTGTATAACCATTGTCTTAAGTAACATTATCATCATTATAACTGCCTAGATCCTTCCCAGTATTTCGAAATGCACTTAACTGTAACTCCAAAAAGTTTTGTATGTCTCAACTTTCACTGCAGTGGGACTTGACACAAAAATCTTGTCAGTTCAGGATAGATCTGTACTGCAGTGGGAAGTGGGTCTGAAGGGTGTTGAAATGGCCACATAACAGATGCTGGAGATAATTTACTTCAACTACTTTTGATATGGTTTTGAGGACTGAATGCCCAGCAGCAATTGCTGCTCATTAGGGGTGCTCCTTGTATGCATACTCCAGGTTCATTCTATAATGGGTCTTTCTCTGCAGGGATGAGCAGTGTGCTTATCCCCTCCAGTGCTAAAAAGAAAAAAGAAAGCAACGAAAATCAAAAGAGAGAAGGCGGTATAAATGGTACAAACTGTCTTTTTGGATTGAAAATATATACATTGCTGCTATTCATATCAAATATTAGTCCTCTGGTATCAATGGAATTGTACCGGAGAGGAGTGTTACATATTACCTTTGCTTTCAAAATTGGGCAATCCTATTAAATTGAATATATTTTGGCTGCAAAACATGAATTCCATCATAGGAGCAAAATTGAAGCTTTTCTATTTTGTCAGAAAGAAACCAAGGCTATTTGTTGCAGAACAGGGCAGGAAAAACTCATCAGGAACAGCCAGAAGGCTCGGCAGTGAGAGCACTTGTCTGCAGTGTCTGGAGTGAAATCCTGCTCTGTTTTATTTGAAGTGAGGACTAGAAGTCACTTCTTCCTTGCCTTTACTAATAGAGATGGTCTCTCACCAAGTAGAAAGTTGAAGGGGATCTCTGGGGACAACTCAGCGACTGCCTAATTCCTGACCCTGCTCCCCCAATGTGGCCGCAGCCCCAAGCGCTGGCTTCTCTACTCTAGGGCCACAGGGACTCCATCCATTTCACACTTCAATCACAAATGTGGTGCTGGCAAGAGCTTCTTCAAACAGATACATTCCAGCAAAAAAAAAAAAAACGCTCCAATTATTTCCTATTTTCCTCACACTTTCACCCCCCACTTGATCAGTTCAAACCAATGTCTAACTGGTCGCTCACCCTGCAGTTACAGCTCACTCAGCTGCATGGCAACAGACTGGGGTGGTTAAAAGCACAGAGATGTAGCTGTAGCCTGCTATCTCTACTATCCTTAATCCAGTCATATTCATAGCAGTGGCAGCAGGAACTCCTTAACGCCTTCAAATTCTGTTCATACACTTCAGATTAAAGACAGAGTAGCTTTCATGGTAATGCCTTCTCCCTGAGCAATGGTCTATTCAATATCATTCCAAAATTGGCCCAGTTTTGTCTTTGCGCCCTTCTTATCAATACAGCTATTCTTAAAATCAAAGTCAGTTACAGTTGTACGGTCAGGATGTAGAGGTCTCTATTAGGAGCACCATGACAGCACAAAAGGAGTGGTAAAGCTAGATTATAGAAGGCTACAGGATACAATGTTAAATATCATTTAAATCCACAGGAAAAATGGGTAAGAGGTCTCCACATATGCTTTTGTTTCACAGCTAAACACCTAATGTACCTATTTGCTTTGTTAGATCTATTTTATGTATATGGTATGATGTTTTCATCAATGAAAGGCTTTCAATAAGTCATTCAGAAGTTCAGTATTTGACAACTTTTATTAGGCTTTACTTTCACTGACTTCTTCTATGTACCCTCCTAACTGGTAAAGGGAAATGAAAGGATTCGTCACAGCATAACATGCTTAATTCTTTTCTTCCAAATTCATCATCTTTAATTTTGCAGTAAAAGTAATCACGTATATATGACGTTTTTAAAGGCTGCATTGTTCTCTGATGCCTGTAAACAGGGATAACCTTGGGGAAATCTGTAAAGGTACTCTGATTTGTTTTGCAAGAGCGGCTGTGCTAAAGTGGTTTCTTTGTCAGTCCTGTCACAAAGTACAGCACCCTCATATTCTCAGTCTGGATGGCAGGCCTCCTCCTTTGTGAATACAGATGAGTGTGTCATGAAATTTAATTTAACTTATATGACTACCAAAACTAAACGGTAATCCATAAAGAAACAAACATTCTCTCTATAGCTGGGGATTTATCAAACAAACACTGCCCAAACTCTGTATGAATTAATACAATTCTGAGCTGTTCTCTGGTATCATTTTACTTATGAAATCCATTTTACATGATACAGGCTACGTGAGTGAGTACCTGTGAAAAGATATTTCACAATCAAAACTGAGACAAAGTCTTTAAAAGCTTCATGTGTGCAATTCTCTAAAATGCAAACCATACCCTGTGTTGCAAATAAGTTTACGAATTCTGCGGGATGTGAATGAACTGCTTCAGACAAGCACAGAAAACAAATGATCACTGCAAAACCACACTAATTTGTGAAAACGCCTGTTTGGAACCTGAGTGTACAACTGTTATCATATTGGGGTGAAAATTTGTCACTGTTTCAAGGAAAACCTGAATTTGACAGGAAACACTCATTTTTGATTGAAAGCTTGGTGTTATTGCCAGGTGCTATATGGAAGAAACAACAGCAGAATTTTGTTACAAAACTATTCTCAGGGTTTCAAGGACTAGGTTTTGGTTTGGGACATACTCCAATATGAACTGAAGTCAGCTGAAATTCAGAGACCACCACAGAATGCAGCAAGGTTTGGGGAAAAGTGACGTAAGAGACTCTACAGCTTATCTGGAAAAACCCAAATAAAACAAAGAAGGATACCCCTGAGTCGAAATGTACACTTTTAAAATTATTATAAATATACTTCTATAAACATTTTTTTTGTTTTAGAAAGGCGGTACTATAACATTTATAACTAGCATGTAAAGTAACCTTGTTATTTTCAGTAGATGTTATATATGTTCAAACCTTAACAAAAATGGGAATTTTTCATTTTCAATTATTCTCTTTTTTGTGCTCTCTTGTTTAGCATTTGATTGCTTTATCATTATGAATTATGCAGGTAATTAAATAACCTTTGTCTTAGCCTTTAATTTTCTTCCTCATAGAGAAAGCAAAATAAATTCACCTTGTCCTCCTTGTAGGCTGAACAGCAGCAAATTGAAATGGGAGTATTTCACTTGACAAATTTAATCCATCCATCTGTTCTAAACTTTTCTGTCAAAACCTCCAAATATACCTGATGCTTCCTAATAACTAAGCCTATAGTAAAATCTCTCATGTGGAAATGAGCAGAATGTGACATTTTTCTGCTAGTCTAACGTGCATTAGGTTTTGACACTTGTCTATCTTATTTGTCAGCTTGAAAGCTATCTGGATTTGTTCAAAGATATTGCCATATTCACAAACAGACAACATGCTTCTCTCTTTATCATATCTGACACACACTGTAAGGCAATAATAGGAGGAAAAATACTGCTGCTATTTTTAAATCTACTTAAATATCACTTCCCGCATTTCTGCCCAAAACGGATGACAAGGTGAATTAATTTACCGGGATTTAGATCCACTGAGTGTCCTCTGATACCCGACTCAAGTATAGAGTATTTTACAAGGGAATTTTAGACAAAGTATTCCATGTGTGTCAAAAGGAGAAGTCCAAATGATGGCACAGTCCAGTAACTTGCCTAACACTAGACTTTGTGTTTCACACAGATGTTTCCATGGGTGCCAAATGTCACGCCACTGAGCCATCTTCTGATAAGTGATTTATCAATAAAGGGGGATCCTGACCACCATTCTTCTGATGTCAAAACCAGCCAAGCCTCCTGCTGGAGACAGTAAGAGCGACCACCCAAACCCCTGACACTTGCCGGATGTTAATGCATACATCACCACAGAATGAGCAGCAGATTTGCCACACTCACAGCAGAAAAATAAAGCTTTCACTTCAAAGGATGTGAATACTGTGCCTATGGGCCTCACAGCCGTACTCAAATCAACCTGCACTCCCAGTGTATTTTTGTTAATTCACATGGCTATTTCCTATTGACCCTATCAAAAATGGTACTAAAAATAAAAGATATGGGGTGAGACATTAAAATTACCTTCCAAGGGAATTGATCTTCTATCTGCCATTTACAACTCCACAGTTTCTTCTGCAAGCCCTCCTTCCACTTCTGCTTGGTTTCATGATTTAACTCCACGGACGCTGAGAGCGACTCATGCTAGCATGCAGTTTTTGGCTTGTATAAACATAAGAGAATAATTCTCTATAAGGAAAAAAGAAAAAAAAAAAAACAAAAAAGAGAGTATTTTTCTGAGGTCACATTTTCTTTGATATGTTAAGCCTGATTAAAAAAAATAAGGGCAAGTTCCAAACTTCCCAGAAGCAAAGCCTTGGCAGCTGAGTGAAATAACAGCAACAAATCCACAGGAAAACAAAGAAAGAAAACACTGAAACCATCTGCTCCAGGGGGAGGTAAAGGAAGGAAATTCTATCTTGAACAATGTATGTAGGGTCTGCACCATTCAATAAGATAACATGTAATTCCTGGATCCCTGGAGCTCCTTAGAAAGGCTTTATTGAGAAACCTCTCTTTCTTGCTTAAAATGTCACAATCCTTCTTTTTTTATTTTTTTGTATATATATATATATATGTATGTAGTGTTTTTCATTATCCTTAAGCCAAAAAAAGCAACAAAACTTGGTTTTGGGGTTTTTTTAATGCTTGAAAAAATCACGAGCAACCAGTCTGCCATAATTCAGGATAAGCTGTTTTTCTGACACAATAAATCTAATGTGAGTGTGTTGACAATGTAAAATACAAGATAACTGAAACAATAGCAATCAGTGATGCATCAGTATGATTATTATGTGCAGTTTCTGCCTGCTCTGACAGTGAAGGCTCCTGGTAAACATTAAGTAACATTAACTATCTCTCCCTGGGTATATTTCACACCTCACACATATGTGCAGTAGAATCCGAGCATCTCACAATAATTCATAACTTATCTTCACTGTGAAACATAAAAACTCTATTAGCCCCATTCCACCTACACAGGACTGAGGCACCAGGAGAATAAATCACTTCCCAATTTCATATTCAAAATTGTTTCTCATAAAACAATGCAGAAGTGACAGTCACAAGCCTTAGGTTAGTCCACAGCCACTGGACCATCCTTTCCCACAGAGCCCAGCTATCAAGATTATGAGAATTTGCAATATACTACAGAACACACTGTTGGCTTTTCAGAGGTCTTATGTAAGACTGACTTCATCTTCTGGCAAGGTAATAAAGCATACAGAGGCTGCACAGTCCCATTTCATACTCCTTTGGATATATTTAACTTAAATTAGTTCAGTAATACAGTAATATTTTGAATTGTAAGATGTCTGAATGTATCATCTTTCCATTGATGCTTTTGAGGAAGTTATACCTTGGTACTTCAGCAAACAGACACTGCAGTAACAAAGAGTTTTAATAAGAGAGTCTGGCTTTCCTTTATGACTTAAGAGCCTCTTCTTGGTTCCCCACTTTTAACTGCGTTATAGATTTAAAACTGAAGACTCATATCTAAATCAATCTCAGTACAGAACAACTTTAGATTTTGACCTCAGGCCTCCGGCTGCAATTTAAACAGGGAACGGGGTGGGGGGAAGAACATATGCATGTGAAAAGGTTTTAGGAATAAATATACTTAAAAAGGAGCTTTGAAGAAAACAGGTAGTTTGTGCCTAATTCTTGCGGAAGAGAAGGGTAGTCAACTAGGGATTTTAGAACTTGGAATCACAAGGATTTCTGCATTTTTCTCATCGCCATGGAATAACAGAGACAAACCTTCAGGATGCAACCCTTTCCCTTTGCCCTCACTGATAACTTATTCAGAATGATGGGGTCATCTCTCTTCTCCTTTCCAAAGTACTATTCATACAATAATCATGCTCTGTTCTGCAATATGATCTGCGAGCACTGCTTGTCAAATGGGCACATATTATTCAACAGCAGTGGCAGTAGAATGGGTACCCCACCTTTCTCTCATTCTCAATCAGTCTTTACCTGCAGAGCTTTGACAGAAACAGGCATTCCCTTATCCTATGGAAAAGTGCTTTTTACTAAAATTCATCTCCAAATCTATAGTGTTTGACAAATTCCCCTAAACATGTTTATGTTCAAAATAGACTTACTTACATCCATTTCCTCTGTAGAATCTTCAGTTTGGTCAGAAACCTGAAAGTCTGCCAGCTGCACTTAGATTTTAAGGGCATGAGGCACATTAAGATCTGGTATGACCTGCTATAGAAGATGGGTATAACAAAATTCACCCATTTACTCCTGGGAGAACCCAATACATTTTCTTTGGCTAAAAGATACTGATACAACACTCCAGGTTAAAAAAAACAAGTATTTTAGTAGATAAAGCTTAGAATATAGCAGATGCCAACATAACTTTCCTCCCAAAGTCTTACTGAAGTTGTCTGTTATGGACAAGTAGAATGAGGGTCTATAATTCAGTGAGTATAAGTAGTCTTTCTGCTCTTATATCAATATTTTATGCTATTCATGGGGAATCAGTAAGGTATTATTAATTGCTCCTCGCACCACAGGTAAAGGCTGATCCATTAACAACATTAAAACTTAAATATTAATTCCTAGAAGCCACAGAATGTACTAATTTCAGAGCTGCAAATGGAAATGCTACAAAAAAGGAAAAAAGCATTCCCTTGTTTAGAAGCAAGGGCTGTGTTGTGGTTTTAGGCACAGCCTTGACCAAAAGATGCTAGATAAACCATACCAGCCCAGAAACAGCTTTGGGAGACATTCTGCCTGAGGCAAATTCTACACTGAAAAGTTCCGCTGGCAGAGTTCTGCAGTGAAGTGTGATTTGTGAGCAAAGTAACGATGCTCCCTGTATAGCTAGTCGTAATGGCAAATCCTACGTTCTTGTTCCTGTGGCTTGCTGGGTCTTATGGGAAGGGAAACTAAGTAGGGCACTCCAATGAGTCACACTGTCTAAGAAAGGTTTTAACTTGTACTAGCTGCTGCCATGCCAGGAGTACCTTGCCAGCACAGTATACAGATGTAGCTGCACCAACAACTAGTTATAATACATTCAAAGATGGCTAAATGAGTACCAGTAAATACATGGACTACTTTATAGTTCTTTCATATCACCAGCAAAATAATGGAATACCTTCCATTAACCTCACCTTCCAGGCCAGAGTCCTTGTACTAATTTTTCCCCCAGCCTTGTCAACAGTTCTGAGTGAACTCAAGGGTCCAACCTTATATTTGCATAGTCTAAGGCTTCAATGTCTAACGTGGTATCTGTTAATTTCTCAGCTGTGTCTTTAGCAAACGTGAACATAAGCTATGAATCAATTAATTTCTCAGAATATTTTGGATACTGCTTGGAAATGGAGTTATAAAACTGGTAGTAAAGCAGCCCAGCCAAAGTAGTTCTCTTTGCTTTTTCAATGACTTGTGGTACGGCAGATACAGCTTGACAATTCAATAGCATTGTTCACAATAGTTTAAAATAATAATTAAAAAATTAAGCAATAAGAGGACAAGAATTACTAAATACAGCCACAAAGCTCCATGACTCTCCTGTAGTATCTGCTACAGATACATCTGAGTGCTACATGTACATCTTCAGAAAGTCTCTGGTAGAATTATGCTGTACTTGAAACCGCTGAACAGCTGATGACATATCAAAATGCTAATGGTATTACTAGAACATCTGCATGTTAACAGAACAGAGGTCAATGTGCATATTTTACTTTAATATAAGAAATAACTGTACATATCATTAATACTACATGTTTCTGGATAAAAGTATTTGCATTTCTAAGTACCATCAGCATCGCTTCACGTCTAGGCCAGATTTTGCCAGTTATCCTTAAGACAGATAGGTTTACTCTGGAAATGAATGTACTTATCTGCATATAAATCCAGAACCAGAAGAACTATTCAGTACGATTAAAGGTCCAGCCCTCACTCCTAACTGTAAAATGTACCTTAATGTATGAGTGTTCCTAATGACCATTAAAAGGTAAGTGCTTACTAAGTACTGCTGCCTAAATACTACTTAGCAGCAGGAAGAATGGCAGAAACCAAAAGACTTAAATGGTTAAAACTTAACTACTGCCATTTGTAATTTGCAGTTACACAGCCTTCGGCATAGAACCAAGCCACTGACATAGAGTGAGACACCTACAATACCAAA
This sequence comes from Amazona ochrocephala, assembly GCA_039720435.1. NCBI lineage: Eukaryota > Metazoa > Chordata > Aves > Psittaciformes > Psittacidae > Amazona > Amazona ochrocephala. Next base: position 17,160,130 of record CM077883.1, read on the forward strand.
AAAAGTACAGAAGGGTCTAATAAGAATCATAATAGCCACAATGCTGCAGGGGAATGCACTTAGAAACAAGCAGAGTTAGTTAACAGGAAAACCGGAGGACAGGCCAAAGATTAAATACTACACCCAGAAGAAACGTTTGACCAGCTCTACAAAACAAACAAACAAATGATTGAAACATTCTCCTGAGCACCTATCTCCCGCCCAAGCAGGGCAGCCTGGTGATGACAGCAGGGCTCATTACAGGCAACACTGCTAACTATATCAGATTTAGCCACTGAAGTATCACAGTACAAAACCAATGTATGAATTGAAAGGCAGTGTGACATGGGTCACAAATATTACATGTACACAAGCACAGTCATTCATCTGAGAAAACAGCTAGAAATAACACAGTAGTTCAAAAACATTTGAAAGCTCACCTTGTGTGCATATATCTAGTTTCAAATGAGTATTTAATGCCAATATTAAATATTAAAATGAATTAATAACTGCTGGAATTCTGATTTTTGTTAATATACAAATATCTTTTCAATCATACATAGTAAATACGTTTCTTATTGTAGAGTCAAGTTTTATTTTGTAGAGAAGGGGGATACGTATTATAAATTATTATTCATGGATGCATGCATACTGCGGGGCTAACCACAAGAAAATAAGCACTGAGCCAGATCCCAGACACACGTATTTCATTGCTTAAACTTCATCAGTGTTTCATGAACATGATTCAAAATAAGGTGAAGTGCTTTATGGTGGCCTTAAAAGCATTTCAGAAGAAAAGACAAACAAACGTGCTTCATTAAGAGATTCGTGGGGCCTATTTGGGTTTTCTGCAGATACATATCTCCGAGAGCTGCTGATCAAAGCTAATGACAGACTAATCGTACGCTCTCCAAGATACGTGTACAAGTGAAAAATGACTGGCCTTTCATTCCCAGATAGCTAAAATAAAGTATCAACTTGATATTCCAGCAAAGCAACCTCTAGAACAGCAAGTGAGATATATCAGCGTCAGTAAAAAGACAAGAAGAAAAAGTTTGATGCCTGTCTAAAGCAAATAAAAGCAAAAGGCCTATTGTGAAAAAGGGTAAAATAAATCAGATGGGCATCTTATAGCAAAATTCAATTTTCTCATGTCTTCTTAAGATAAAGCTATGACAAAATAAATGCTTATATGAAATCATGCAACTGTTACCAAGCGGTTCATTTTGATGAAAAGAACTCACAATGCCTTTCATTCTAATGTTTTCTACATAGAATATTTCCATTTCTTAACCTTTTTTCTACTGCCAAATTTCCCATCAGACTGTAACAGTTTGTGGGTTTTTTTAAACACTTAAAACACTGTCAATTTAAATTGCAACATTCTTTTGCCCTCTTTTTTTGTACTCCCTTAATTTTTGTCTTAATGAAGCAGCTAGTCCTGGATGAAGACAGTTGTATTTGCTCACAAATAGTTTTCTGGTACGTTCTAAAGTAGGTACAGAGGGTCACTGACAGATAAAGTGACACTGAAATAAAGAAATATCTTCTCCCACTGGTGCCAATGGAATCACTACACACAGTAAGCAAAGACCCCACATAACCAGTAGTTTTTCCAAACCTACTTTTCAAGCTCCTTCATCAGAAAGAGGCAGTTAGACAGTATCTTTACTCACTTGTCCAGTATCACACACAAGCGTGCCACAAAAAAACCGTCTAGCATTATTAAAGTTTTCTAAATTAACTATATTACTTTTTAATCCCTCAATTTACTTGCAGCTAATTTTATTCAACTTTGTTCTCTCACATGAAAACAAAAGATGCTGCAGGAAAGCAGCTTCTCAAAGATAAATGTTAAACCACCAGAATCATGTTGGGTAAGGGAAATAAGTGTTCAGAGTCTTTAACAAATTAACTGGTTTGGGTGAATTTATGTCATTTCCAACAATCCACAAACCAATTATGATGCACTATCTTCACTATGGTCTGTACATTTTACAGGACAGTAAACAGGACAGCAAAGAAAGTTGGTGACAAGTTTCACGTAAGAACCTATTACAGATAAACTGGCCCCATTTGCTACATTTCAATACTGAAATAATACGAAATACTTTGGTTTTGACTGCAGAGACAGAGAAATGTTTGAATTTGTTAGTATGCAGTTTATGTCTGTTCTGCCGAGACAATTTCTGCTGAGATACCCACAAAATAACAGTAAGTCATCCACCAAAACTGTTCTTCCAGTCCAACAAAAATGTCCAGGCGGTATCATGTGTGTATAGCCCGGAAGCCCTAATGGAAACAAAACTGTTACCTTTCAAACAGCTTACTTTTTCAATGACTAAAACAGTTGTAAAATACAATTGCAAAACTTATCATCTTTGGTGTGAAATACAAAACTTAATTACATCTAAACCTTGTCCTCAAAACCATCCTTTGATTTTGCAGAAGTCTAATATTTTAGTAATTTCCATTATTTCTGCCACAGTACAAGTCAGCCTTCTAACCAACAGTAGCTTCTGTCAACGCTGCTCTACTTCAGAATACCAAATTCAGACCACACTCGTACCACAGTGATGAGATCAATATAAAATCCCAGTAGCTCAGATGTATGTACACAGATATCCCTATAAATTACATCTAATTATAGCAGTAGAAAATTTTATTTAGCGGCTTTTCTCAGATTAGCAGGATTCCAGCCATTTCTGGTATTGGGTAACTTAGGTGAATAGTGCCTGCCAATAGTGCTAATACAAGTTACAGCAGAAAAGATGAATATACAGATATGTATTTTTTTCTGTATTGCTGGTATTTTTGCATGCATGTTTGCTTTCTTATGTTTTTGTTGTAATTTGAACATCATCTGACAATGTTTTTACTTGTACTTCTCTACCATTCTAACCAACAGTCTAAGTGACACCCGTAAACACCTCTAATAACCATTCTTTTTTTAGCTCAAAACTTTCCAGCACCAAGAGATTATGGAAAATAACTTTTTGCTGAAGTAAAGGTCCATATAGTCTTGGGCAATGTTTTCAAGTAATTGCCTCAACACTGAAACATCTGTTGACAGTAAAAATTCACAACTAATGTTAGCACTAGAAAAGAGATCCAAGGCTTAGCTCATCTTCATAGCTACCAAGATAGATATAGATATATATATATAGATAAATATATATATGGTGTTTTTTTATCACTGTCTACTCTTAGTCATTTAAAGTATTGTTGTCAGGTGAGGCAAGGTCAAAAAGTTGTTCTGGCTCTTTCTGAGAATCAATTGAATACCATCACCCCTGCCAGTCCTGGGAGATAAACCTTTGCTTCAGGTCTGACAAACTGCTCCTCAGTTTCCAACTTGCCTCCTCCAGGCTATATTTCTATCTTTCTAACGTTTTCTGTATTAAAAAAAACCCAGGTAACTTGCTTCCTGTCTAATGACTACTTGAGAGAATTCATAGTTACAGAAAATCAATGTTTTAAATGGTATTGAGCAATGCGCTCAGAATCTCAAGGTAACTGGTTCAATCTTCACTGATTAAACATGACACAGTATCATCAAAGTAAGCTGCAAAGTTGTTCTTTACCTGTTTTCTTATGCCTTTTCAGACAGGGCATCACATCATTTCAACCAGAAACCTATCCCAAGCTACAAGACAACAATGACAGTTTTGCAGTATCTTTTATATGAGTGGAAACAACCAAAGTTGCTGAGGGTCTGAGGTTCAACTGTGAGGGGTAAAATATTTACAAACCAGTGAAAGGGCCTTAATATTGGAAGAAATATATTTGAAAGTATTCCACACATTATAAGAGACAGAGAATATCCACCTACTAAGCTACAAAGCTTTGTGATATTTTCTTGCAATCTACTTACTACAACTAAACCAGAAAGTCTTAAAACAGAAGCCAGGATTCCCTCTGTTAGGGAGGGCCATTGTCATTAGCTTCTGGAGTCACAGTGCTTCCCGCTCTGCCTTGCTGCCTGTCTGGCCCAATATTTTCTCCTCCCCTGTGCAATGAATATTTTCACACAGTTTTTGCAGGATGCTAGGATGCTTTTTAGAAGATGTGAGTAGAAAACGTCAACCCCTTCAGCCAGAGTATGGATTACCTTGGGTTTCCAGACTCTTGCCATTAAAGAACAGCATGTGACAACATCTTCCTCCCTGTCCTTTCTGGTCATTACTCAGAAGACATCTCTAAACCTCATTCAATCATTTCTCAGAAATTGTATTAGTGCATGCTTTCAAAAGTGTTGATCTCCAGATGCCAAGTGGATACAAGTGTCTTCATATACCTTTCCCTCTGGTGGATTTTTGGACTCTCATTCTGAAGCACTACTTTTCACTGGCAGAAGATTCCAGATTTTCCTCCAAGGGTATAAATGCTAAGCACTAAAGAACCTGGACATTTTATTTTATCTACTTCTCTGAGTCTGAAGCATCAAAATCGTCTCTAGGCAATTTTCCCAAGGAATTATGTCTGCTTTTAAGTTATTATGGTTTCAGTGATTGTAATGATTATTTAAATGCAAAAATACCTCTTCAAATAGAAATGACAGACTGTCAAGCTCAGTGGTGATAAATGGTATTTCGAAAATCCAACACAAAAGCAATTACAATCATAGGACAAACTTTTTGTACTCATACTGCTGAGTTTTGCAGTTTCAACATGCCTCAAATGCCTCAGGTAAAGAAGAATTCAGTTTCTCAGCATAGAAAACTAGTGTGATAAAATGAAGAAAGCTTAAATTACATCCTACAGCTTTATTGAAAGCAATGTCTATAACCTTCAAAAGCTCTGAGCATGTCTTGTACATCTCCAGCTTTGAAAAGGTCAAACTTTTCTTCATTCTTCTCTCTTATTTACCATTGCTTTCTATTCAGTAGGTAAACATAATGCTTGTAAAAGAAAACGTAACAGAAGCAGCTTCAGCAAGACATAATGTTGAACTTCTGAACCTATGCTCTCAGGAACAGAAGTCAGGACTGGGGCAAGTTTAACCAAGCTACTTACCTGTATATTTATTGAACTTCAGTCCTGGAAGATTTCCTCACAGAAGGGCTGGGAAGGGTACATGGTTGAGAGACAAAGTGTTATTTCACTCATATTCATGTAAAAACCTAGTCAGATCATCTCATTACAGTTGAACGAGCTGTTCTAAGTGTTTACTTTTTCCAAAGATCTTAGAAGGCAGCCTGAAATAGCAACTTGAATGATGGAGGATATCTCCTCTTTCAGGCAATTTGTTTCTGTCTTCCACCTCTGCCAGGTAAAGTACCTGTCAGTTGGTCGTGCTCTTCATCACCGCTCCATCCCATGTCTGGGGGTGGCATGGGTATGTTTAATCATCTAGTTGCTGAAAGGAATCATCTGAGAAACCCTGTCAGATAGCTCAAACCACTCTGAGGTTTGAGTGTAACAAGTGACAATAACAACAGCGATGTTTGAAAGGAAAGGTGACATTAGATCAAATATATCCCTTGTATTAACATGCACTTTTCCAATACAGTTAAAGGCCTATCACCTAATGTGCTAGACAAACATGTTCCATTATCCTGGAGCAAACTACCTGGCTATCTTTACAATGAAAAAAGAGATGTCTCTTCTCTGCAAACAAATAGCTGTAGATGGCAACATTTAACAAAATTAAATAACCAAAACAAATAAGCACCCAGTTCCACTTTAAAGGAAGATGACTTTGAAGTCTTCAGATTCCAAACAAAACACCTGTAAGGTCAGGCAAAGTCCACAGAGTACTGCAAATTACTTTCACCCACGTTAGCAAATTTATTGCAAGTGTAACTGCAGCTATAGAAAAAGGCAGGTATTGCAAACATGAAACGAAGTGTTAGGGATTTATCTGCTTTTGTTTTCTAAATGTGCAAAATGTAAAACTCTGCCTCATTGGCCACGGGTGGAAGAACTTGTTTGAATAGGAGTAGAACGCAGGGGAATCATCACTGAGACCAAAACTCAGTTTTGAGTAGTTCAAATGAAAGATGTCTTCATCTTACATCCTGTAAAGTCAATACTTCCTACTCTTTGCCTTCTGAAGGACCAGGGAAAAAAGGCAGAGAATGAGGGTGGCATGTAACATTTATAGGGACAAATCTAAGATCAGTCAAGGCCATCAAAATAAGAACTGTGTCTGACTTCCTTTAATTGGCAAGAAGCTTCATTTCTTCCTCTAGGAATGTTCCAATAGCCAGAAAATGTGACAGCAGCAAACACTGTTCATGGTCTTTTGACTTGCCGTTCCAGTTCACTATTCCAGTAATAGGCTAGACATGAACCATTTATACTAGTCTTAAAGAATTTTCTTGAAGAAGAAAATTCTGACCAGAGCACTTAAGTGTGTCAAGGTGCTTTATGACAAGGCAGAAGGGGAGCCGGAGGAGAGAGGTGAAATACTCTGAGAGGATATTTTACAATTGTAACACAATCCCAAAATTAAAACGTCTAAACACATTTCGTGTAACATTGCAAAGTCCTATAACTCACTCACAAGCATCTTATACCTCCCTCTATTATAGATCAGAACTCAAGCTTCAGATACAAAAAGCTCTGGAAATCAAGCAGGCTAAATTTATCCCTGATGCAATCCTATTATCTGCAGACATATTTAGGTTATTTTGTTAATCGCATTCCTTTCTCTGCCTTTTTTCCCTAAATACATTTTAAAATAATCAAGTTTACTCTTCCTTCATGCAACATGCAATAGCAACTGTTTAAATGCTTTTAGATATTTTTTAGATTTCTCATGAGAGACATGACAGCAAAGGATTTCAAAATAGGCAGTTCTAAAAGTCTTACTTCCATGCATGCACAGAGTAAAACATAGCTGGTTTCTATTTTAAACTCTCACTATATAACAGGATGATCTGTGATATGACCTTTAAACGCTTGTTGCAAATCAGACGGAATATATTTTCTACTTTGATTTCATACTTGTATCTATAATGAATATACTAGAATATTTAGAATCTAGAATAAACCTCATAACCAATTTCAGAAATTTTCCTTAAGGCAACAGATGACTTCTGCCATTTTTCCAGGAGCTCATTTTCAACTAGATGACAGTAATATAACTTTAAGTTCTTTATGATGACCATGCACCCTGAGAAGAGTATAGCTTTCTGCGTTTGCACCTCTTTTGTCACAATCACCTTCACTAATTATGGTAGCCTTATTACATACAGGTGGTCTCCCATGGACTTTTGCCAACTGTATTTAGTACCTAAATCACTTTTTCTCTCATCAAACTGGTATGTTATCAAGCATGTTTACTACTTAAGCCTTCAAAGGACTATTTGAAGAGTTTTATAAAGACGGGTACAGAAAAGGAAAAACAGGAATGATTCCATTAGCCATATTTCAGACCCACACAAGTGACAGTCTTCTCTAATATTTCACAGATACATGGAGATACACATATATGCAAACTTAATCCTTTTCTCTACACAGAAGCATCATTTATAAGGCATCTAGCACAAAAAGTATTGTCTATGTAAAGTAAGAAAAGTTTCCTGGCACTACAGTAATACAAATAAAGAGCAGGCCACATAAGGTAATGTGAGTAAACAGGAATTCTTACAAACCCTCAGTGAATGAAAAAAAACCTTAAGTCAACCTTCTCTCCTTAAAAATCCCTTTCGTCGTTTATTGTAACAATGCACTGATTGGCACAAAATGGGCCATGTTAAGTTCCTTATCTTGACATAGTAAGCATCATTTGAACTATGTGTTATGTTTGGCAAAGCTTTTCCACATCCTACATGCAGATAGATAGATAGATAGATAGATAGATAGATAGATAGATAGATAGATGTATATATGGAGAAAATTTTTATATTATTTGGCATCACTGTTTATAAACTGTAGTTCTCCAGACTCCAAGGAAGCTTAAATTATTAATTCATTCTGACTACGTTTTCCCTCCCTCACATCCCATTAGGAATGGTTCTAGTAAGAAACTGGTTTAGACTTAAATTATAAAGTGTGTCCTAAAAGGTTTTTTCACCTCATAGAGGCAATTGCCTCACAGCACTGCAATGCTGAAAACTCTAAGCGCATTCTTTCTCCTTTGCAAGGCCGAGCCATCTTGGGCATTTAATACTATCTCTCAAAAACTATTCATTTAGTAGATACTATTTATTCATTTAATAAAGATTATGAATTTACTGAATCCAGAATAGACAATGCTGTAAAAGACCACAGGCTAAAACATCCTCCAAACAAAGAGAATTGAAATTTAATAGTTTAAAACATAGTATCTGTTTTTTCCATGTTGTAACATTAGTGACTCTCTTTTGCAAGCTAAACATTAAATCAAGATAAAAGATTTTCTCTTTTCTATTTTCATTCATTCCAGCACACTGAAAATCAATTAATTCTTTGTAAAAGAACAAAGAACTGTCTGCAGTATGAGGTACCAATAGCTACAGTGGCGAAAGGCCAGACCCATTGCTTCAAAGGAAAGAAATATTGAAACCAAAAGGTGAACTGCACTTACTCATCTTCAGCTACAGAATAAAACCAGAAAAGGTCGCAAGCATGTGATGGTATTTGCCTACGGTTATACGGGAGGCTGAGCATTGGCCTTAAAGAAGGCTGAACTCACATGGCAAAAAATCAGGCTACCAGTTTCCTGTGTTTCCAAAGCAGTTTGAATTTGATTTGAAGCTAAAACAAGAAAGAGTGAGTTTTGAATGGGACCTACTAAAGGAGAAGGGCTGTAATTATTTCTCCTGAATGTTAAATATCTTTAATGTTCAGAGGTAAGGACAGAATCGTGGGAGATGAGCTATCTGTGGACCACAGAGCCTCTGATTTTGGTATGATACGGCTGGGGCTGCTGGTAGGCTTCCCAGGTCTGTCACTGCCTTTCCAAGGGGTTGGTAGGGCAAAGCACTGGTGCTGCAGTTTCCTCAGTGCAGAAGTTCAGAGTCCCTAGAAACATTCTCACAGCTGTTTGTAAGAGCTGGCACCTTTTTATTCAGTACAACCTCCTGGGGAGAACCCACAGATTTAAGTGAAGTTCTATATAAAAGAAAGCAGGCTATGTGCCTAGAAGTGAAGAATCATCCCCACGTATTATTGATTAATACCTAGCAGACACACTATAAATGAGGTATAATTTATCAGGACACAGTGACAGAGTCTTTGCTTTCTTAAAGCTCATCTTCTATTCACTCTTCTAACTTCCTTTTGGCTAAAACAATTTCTTGAGTTCATCTTCAGCCAAGTGTCATCTGTTCTCTCCCATAATCGTTACCCTTCTCATTAATTAGTCAGGTTTAGCTTCCTCCTGTTATACACTTAATTAACTTCTCCACCTTTGGAAAAGTAATTTCCCCTGAACGAATTACTATCATGACTGTTTCATACAATGGACTAGTTCTAAGTATAGTCTTCAAATGAAGCCATGCTGTTGAGAAAGACAGAGAAAGGTACAGAGGACTTTCTGAAAGCAAACTGGCCCTGCAGGGGTGGCAAAGACAATCGTGCAGAGAAAAACCACAATACGAAAACACCTTCCTGTTGTATCACCATCAGGTAGTACAGGAGGTACAGACTGGCTAATGTAAGAAAGAGACGAAGAATAGCTATTGTGCGTGGCACATGCTATCCTCCAACATTCATACAGTCAGTCTGTAGTCTTTTAATGCTTTTACCTACATAATAACAGTGAGTCTAACCGAGCTCCGTTTGTCAGGCTGCTTCCTTTGAACACGTACGTAGCAATAAAAGCACTTCTGCTGAAAGGTTGTACTTGATAGACAAGACAAAGAATGAGATGGCAACACAGCAATAAGCAGAGGTAAATCAAGTAGTCGCACCTTAAATGAGTGGCAAATCACTAGTACAGAACAGAATATAAGTCTCTGGATTTCCGCCTCAATCTCTTACCCCACAAAAATGCTGCTTATCAGGACATTACTAAATTCTTGCTAACGGTAATCTCATACAGAGGACAGGTATCTCGTTATTTCTTCATATTACTTATTCCTTCTAAGTGGTAAAACAAATGAAAGTCAGGCATGTTTTATTGATACATATTTATGCAACTGCTTATGGACTCACAATGCCCAGGCTAGATTTACTGTGAAGTGTTGAAACTGCTTCTCAAATGAAGAAACGAGGAAAAAAAGAATTAAAAAATAAAAAGTCATAACCAACCAAATCCACCACAGCAAAACTAAACCCAAATCAAAAAACAACTAAAACAAGACAAAAAACCCACCACAAAACCAACCAACCAAAAACCCATTCCTGTGAGTTCTCATCACTGGCACCAATAAGCAGGAAGGCACCAAAATCAGGAGATGTAAAGATCATAAATGCCATGACTTGAATATTAGCTTTCCAAAAAGACAAATACTCCCACTCACTAGTTGCGCTATGAGGAAAACACTTACTTTGGTCAGAAAAATTATAGCGGGTTTTTAGATACTGCATTAACTCCAAAAACTAACAGCCTATCTGGAAGAATGCATATACTTGGAGTATTGTGTGCAGTTCTGGTGTCCTCAACATAAAAAGGACATGGAAGTGTTAGAACAAGTGCAGAGGAGGGCCACGAGGATGATCAGGGGACTGGAGCACCTCCCGTATGAAGATAGGATGAGAAAATTGGGGCTGTTCAGCCTGCAGAAGAGAAGGCTGCGTGGAGACCTCCTAGCAGCCTTCCAATACCTGAAGGGGGCCTATAGGGATGCTGGGGAGGGACTCTTCATTAGGGACTGTGGTGAGAGGACAAGGGGTAATGGGTTTAAACTTAAACAGGGGAGGTTTAGATTGGATCTGAGGAAGAAATTCTTTACTGTGAGGGTGGTGGGGCCCTGGAATGGGTTGCCCAGGGAGGTTGTGAATGCTTCATCCCTGGCGGCGTTCAGGGTGGGGTTGGACATAGCCTTGGATGGCATGGTTTAGTGGGAGGTGACCCTGCCCATGGCAGGGGGGTTGGAACTCGATGATCTTGAGGTCCTTTCCAACCCTTACTATTCTATGATTCTATATAAGCAAATCTTTGATTTGGTTTGCACCACACTCACTAGCTTCTTGCCTTTGGCCACTTAATACTAACAGCTTTGAGTAAGTGGAGAAATATGAATGGCATAATATCAGAGTAACATTTATCTCCTAGACAGAGATGAGGAGCAAATAATGCACGCACGACTTCCTTGGATGCACACATTAGATCATTATTATGTTTATTTTTCATTGTTAGCACTTGTTATTCAGGTAAGTTAGAAAATGATTGCTTCACAGAATTTAAATGTTCATTCTGAGTACAGTATCAAATGTTACGTGCCTGAAAAATGTTTCTTTATTAGCACTAATCTGTTCCTTACTTCCACTTCAACTCTGGCCTGCTATGTTGCTCCAATACCCATTGTTCTCTGACCACTTGTTAAAAACAAGTTGTGCTTCACAAGGGAGTGATGCTCGTAGGTGGGAGGTATTACAGGTACAAATGGGTTCTACCTTCTGGTACTTGGTCTTTTGCATGATGTAAGTTACATACAAAGTGTAATTACAACAGAGGAAATGCATGAAAAGGAAACCAGTCATTATTTCATTATTCTCATGGTCCTGCTGCCTCTTTTGTCAATGCTTTGCACACACAAAAACACCCCCTACTTTCTGTCAGGGAAAATTGCTGCATTTGTCCATTTATTTACTCTTCTTATTTCCTCAGAAGGCTCATGAATCAAATAAGCTCTTCTTGGCTTCATATAACAAAAAAGAGCAGCAATACAGCATTTTCAGTTGCTACTGCATTAGAAATTTTAATAAATGAGATCTGAAAATTTTCAAACACCAAAAGCAGTACCTGTTATAGAACATGATTGATTCATACAGGAACTAAGGCATCTATTGAAACATCGTGGAGACTAATAATGCCTGGGGAGATCAGACAAACCCCCTGAGGTTCATACATACCACGAACTCCCATTTGGTTTAGGAAATTCCCAAACATCAAATACTTCAAAGCTGTGAAAGTACTGGGGATGTATCTTATAATGCTCTTGTCCTTCCTGGTTGCTATCTGAGACAGGATTCTGGTAAAGCAGGACTAAGTATTAGCCATTCCCCTGCTCTTAGTGGAACAACATATCAAGAGATATAGTGGATTTTCTATCCATGAGCTCTTTGAAATAAAAATAAGGAGACTTCCAGCAAAAGTATTCTGGCCCATAACTGTGCCATTTACACTATGAGCTCTGGAGACTGAAGGATATAACTGGTGCTCATGGTGCCCACTCCCTCCTCTACCTCTTACCTGCAGAAAAAGGTTTGCTTTGGATGGAAATCACATATATACTCCAGTATATGAAGTAACTGCGTATTCAGAACAGGGTCTAGACATTTAGATTATCCAATGTCTCTATTGCATATGTCCCTTTTCCTTTTAACACTACTGCCTGAAAAATGCATCATGACATCTCATGACACAAAAAAAGCACCAAAAGACAAGTCAAGAAAGACCCTACATCAGATTTTCAGCCTCAATGTAACCACAAATGCCGCCATTTTGGGATACTCATCAGAAAATTAGCTTGGAGGCTTCAGAAAAGGAATCTCTATAGTGAACATCATGATGTTAATTTCTCTGTTCTTTCCCCTATGATACAACATGACAGTCTGTGGGAATCCAGTAGGGAATGAGAGGCGGAGTTCAGGAGAGAGATTAAGCACATATGTTTTGCATTGCAGTTGAATGTGAGGTACCCACTGTATTAGCTGCAAAAGATTATATTCCAACAACTTCAATTGAAACAATTAAAATGTACAGATTTCAACAAACAGTAACTTTAAACAAACCTTTTTTTCCTCTACAGCCACTTCCTTCTGTTCATGCTTTGGTTCTTTGCTAAACTTTACTGCTTTGCTAAATCATAAGCAGCTAGAAATTACCAAGGTAGAACCATAGGGGTTTTTGCTGACAATGTCAGCCAATGTGTTTGAATATTAACAATTCATGCGCTGCATGCAAATAGGAGGCAGAAGTTCTTCAGTTAAAGTAAATGTAAGGAAAAAAAACCAAACACAAATGCTCCATATTCTGTTCTAGCTGTCTTATATCTGGCTACCAAGGAACAGGAAAAAGCATCAATTACAAGCATTACATCTTTCTTAAAAAATTATCAGAATTCAAGTAACCTTTCTTCCTTTTAATTAACAAGACACATCAGGACACTAAAGCTATGAATCTGAAGTTTTAATTAATCTCATTGAGTTTAGCTAATGATCTTCTACAGCCCACCTCAATTCCCAGAGTGTCCCATAGCGAGCTGGAGGATGATCACAAGATCCATATGGATCTTTAGATCACAGCTGAAGTTGTTCCAGGATATTATCAGAAACACAGATGGGATTTCTAGAAGATGCCACAAAATTCTTTCATTCTGCAAAGATCCTGTAGGGAGTTTCCTAGCTGCGAAGTTTATTCACTAGAGTATCAACTACAGATGGTCAAATATTACATGCATTGATTTGTGAATGTCTCCTTCCCCCTTCACTCCTCCAAATAAAAACATAAATTGATGGGCTTTTACTCAGGGGGTCATGTTCCTTGTTACTGGCAAATATCCATACAACTGTGGGTCATTAGAGAAAATTTTCATATATTCCCAACATTTCATGTCTTTTTAGCAGAAAATCCATACTGGAATTGGCTGTATACTGTTTCTGCCATTTGTTATTCCAGTACTTGATACATGTAATTTCTCAAATCATGAAATGTAAGCAGTGCAGTGCAATAGGTATGATGGCAGCTATATGGCACAAAAATAGATCCAATAGAAATGAAAACTCATAGCACTGCTTACTGACAGAGAACTATTTATCCGGTGAATGTTTGGTAATATTTGTATATATCATAGCAAGGCAAAGAGCTTTTTGTCAAGATCTTGGAAAGTCCTCCATTTGACAGAAAACAACCAGTTATTTGAGGACAACTTGCTAATAGCTGCATTCTTTCTACTTACAGAAAAGACACACTACTGTAAATTTAGATCCTCCTACTGTAGGCTAACTGCACAAGTGTAATTTTGTTACAAGTTCCCACAGAGCAGGATGAGTAAAGTGCACCAAATCAGGCGAAACACAGAGGAACAGGGAAGGAGGATAAATAAATAGATCCCAAACAGATACCTATATAATTTGACTGAAAAATAGAGCTGCCTCTTCAAATTTATTACATTTTGCTTTGAGGACTGCTATTTGTAGGTCCCCTCTTCTTTGCCGAATGACTGAACATTCAACAATGAGACCTTTAGACTCAAACATGATTTAACCTGATAAATTTCTAACTCAATTTACAGCAACGTCATGCATATGCTAAAACCCATCTAACATAAATATTTAATGAAGAAATAAACCTGCCAGAAGAATAAATTTACAGCACATTTAGCGTACAGCATTTTAGAGGTGTCTGCCGAGTAGGTTTTGCTGTCGAGACAAGGTTTTAAACTGCCAATAGTTTAAAAGTAGTAATTTTTCATTGCCTTTCATTTGTAAGCTCCACTCCTTTTAAGAGACTCCAGGCTGTCAAGGTTAATTGAACCCTCAGGGCCCTCAGAATGACTGTACTCATTGGGGCTCTGCAGACTCTGGGCTCAGCTCCCTGATTCTTTTGCTCTAAATCTTGTTTCAAATCATCTTTTTCAGAAACATAATTTCAACTTTCATCTTGACAATGATCACCTGCTGATCTAATTCTCTGTTTTAGACTTGTATCTGTCTGCCCAGACTCAAACGTCTGTCTTTCTGGCATTTCCTGATCAGTTTAAAACACCATATTCAAATAATAAGGAGCGGAGGAATAGACAGCTATTATTTTCTTTTTGTCTAGACAGCATGAACCTGCAGCCGGGGATGACACACTCACTACAGTTTCCCATCAAACTCTTTGAACTCCCCTGCTTCTTGCCATCCAGCAGACCTGGTCTGTGCAACAGCCTCACAGGTGTTTCTCAGAGCTACTGGCATATCTGCCTCACTCCCAGCCACCTCTGAGGGCACCCATGACCATGGTCTGGCTGCTTTTTTCTTCACAATACTTGTCCAGGGGCAGATCAGCAAAATCACTGCATTCTTCGTTTAGCACTTAAGTTTGCTGCTTCTCCAGCAGGCACTCACAGGGGCACTCTTCCCTGTTTGGAATCCTGTAATCATGCAACTCATCAGTTCTACTAAAGCCAAGTGCTTTTATTCAGAGATGGAATAAGTAGCAAGGAAAAAAGACCATACTGTATTTAGTCTCATCTAATTTTATGCTTCACTACAAACAAAATTTGCTAAATTTCCTTGCTAAATTAGTCTAACACCTCTAACCCAGTCCCGCTCTCCTGGCAAGGGCTTGACTGTTTCGAGAGGACTTCTTTCCCTTAGGAAAACAGACTTTAAGAGACCTTTAGCTTTCCTTCTGAAACAGAACTTCTCAAAATTTAACTTGTCAAGTTTTCTGTTGGAAAAGTAATTCTATCACAATGACCAAGTGTCTATTTTGGCTTTTGCCATTCAGAAGGAAACAAATACCCCAGCACTGGACTGTTCTGCAGAAAAAATTCCCCTAGCTGACAAACTATGCCCAAGGGCTTGTTTTTTCAGGTCTAATGTATTCAATCTCCTAAGAGAGAATAATGGCCAATATTTCTACAAATAAATAAATCAAATAAATTCAGTTCTAGAAAGAGTCGTAGCTAGAAAACTATAGCTTTAAACTGAAAAAGTGAAAAACAGGAAGAATGTTACAGTCATTAGGAGTCTTTCTATTGACATAAATGAGCTCAACTGGGAATCTGGAGTAGCAATCACTCTAAAACTTAAATTAGCCACTCACTATTATTCCCTTGAAATTAAAATATTAAGAGCAGCTTCTCAATTCAGATGCAGTTGAGACAATTGCATTATCAAATTGTGTTTTAAATCATTAAATCCACCCCAGAGGAGAAACTTCCAGGTCTGCTTTCCTTGCATTTACATATTTACATCTTTCAACGTTCTACAAAAGATTCTCGTCTATGTGATATATTCAAAACCCAAGTAATGGTATAATTGATGGACTGATGAAGTCAGAGATTTGCCAATTTGATAACAAAGTTAAAGAAAACCCCCATACTAGAAAGCTGTACAACTCATGTTACAAAGCAAATGATGCCAGCCTGTACCCAACATATCCCTGTGTTCTGTGTGGTGCAAGCCCATGTGGCTAAGGAACCTGACACAGCCCAACATATCTGACCAACAATACAAACATAAATTAAACTCTTCCAGATGATTTAACACGTGACCAAGTAGCATCTTAGTACCATCTTCTTGTTACAAGTGGGAAATGTACAACCACCAATTTGCTCAAATGCTTTTAATTGTGAACTTATTATTAAAGTTATATCACTCCTGCAAAAGTCATTAAGTCCTTTAACTGCATAAGAACAATTTTCTGATTTGTCAGAATATCCACTGCCTTGAGTTCACTTTTCTCTCAAGTAGTCCTTGCCTCCTAAGAGATTAGGTATGTTTTAAGTGGCATCATCCAAACAGCGTCCCAGTTGCAGTATTTCCACAGTTTATTCAAATGCACACATTCTTTTCATCTTCCTTTTACACTGAGAACCATTCTAACTAGCGTCGACAGGAATGTATTTTGCTCTGCTTCGACTTTTCCTGATGAAAGTAGTCCTTTCCTTTTCCCTGAGGAAGTAGTTACTGAAACTAAGTAGGATATTTATTTTGATGCAGGGTGCAGGAGGGTATCAGCGGAAATGTTAGTGCAACTAACTAGAACTAACAATATTCCACTGCGCTCGGTGTCGGAATGGGAATGCTACGCTGCATCTCAGTTACGAAGCCTCCACATGTAACATTCATGCAGCCTTCTGCACTCAGAAAAGTTATAATAATTACCTCCTCAATAAAGCTATAATTAATTACTGACAATTTAATGTCCCTACTTCTAACCTTAAACAACAGGCAGGAATTATGGTTGTCATCTCTTTTTTAGCACTGCCAGGTGCCGCACACGTGTTTCCAATCAGGTCATCCCAGGTACACCAGCCACTTACACTACCCATTCACACTGCAGCTGCATCCTTCTCTGCAGAACAGTGAAGCATTCCTCGTTGGAAAACTGGACAATTCCTCATTGTCCGACTTAGACACTCAATATTTAGTAAAATGAGCTACTGAACGGACCTTAGAAGTGGATCATCTCTAGCATTTTCCACAAAAAAAGATGTTTCTCTGCTTCTTAGCAAAGAAAGAACTGTGCTACTTGATATTAAATAGTGGCCACTATATTGGATGTTCATCTACACCCTGTTCTAGGCTTTTCCTCTACAGACACTTTGTGTTTTGAGCATGTCTATTAATTTATAACATGTCTGCTGTTGTGGATAGCTGTTAAACAGTTCATAGGGATCTACTGCACTTTGTCCAGCAGTATAACTGCATTCTGCCTAATAAAATCCTCCCGCAGTAAGTAATGATTCTCTCTTCTTTCACGCCTCTCACTAAATTCACAGTTGTATAGTTACATACAGTGTACAGAAGAAGAAGACTATGTAGTTTTTTCATGTAAATTGCTTTTATATCACAAGGATTTCAGATTTCAGACTACCTCTGAACTGAACAATAGTTCTACCTGCGCATGTATTTGATGCATTTGTACATCTATGTTTAATTTACTGAAATAATAATTAAAAAAATCAAATCTACCATACTGTATTGGCTAATTTAAAAAAATCTGGCCTAAGTATTGGTTCTCCTGCTACACGTGGGCAGCCTAATGCCCAAGGAAAAACTTAAACTGGTCCAGCTTTAATTGGTACCTGGAAGTGTCCTCATAGACAAATACTTTCCTTGTGAAAGGTTGTTGTAGGAGTTGCTAGTGGAGAGAAACTCAATGTGAAAAGATTTTTCAGGTTGCTACAGGGGCCTTAGGAATTACTAAGAACAAATTTAATCACAAAAGTAATTTTGCTGGATATCAGAGAAGAAGCCGGGAGATCCAAAAGCCACAGAAATACAGCCAACTCAAAGCAATCTCGCCTCACTTCTCAGCTGTGGGATGTCCATATCTGCCACCAAAAAGCATATCTGTCTACACTTCCCGATACCAAAACCACAAAGACTATTTGCCCAAGAAACACAGATTTATAATTAAGGTGCAATGAGTTTTCATCAGTCAAACTGTACTTTTTCATAAACTAATTCTCATTTTACTGCTTCTAAAACCAGCGCCGTGTGTCATAACATTTGAACTATAGACTGCAATAGAATGCGGTTCTCACTAAGTACAAGCGGCAAATTTGTTCAGAAGCACAGATAATGACTGAGATGTTGTGACATTTAAGAATTTGCCTTGCCCATTACATATGGAAAACTGACTTAGTAACCAAAAATTACATTTGACTGAAAAGCCTTTGCACAGTTCTGCAGGTTATGATTCGTTAAAGAAAAATTAACCAAAATGAAAAGTATCACATTTAAAAAAAATATATATATATGGCCAAATTATTTTATATGAGCAGTACTCGGTGAGTATCACGTGTCTCCATCTGAAAGTCACATTATTACGTTATAATTCCTATTGGTATCACTAGATGGCATTTGCCCAACTTGCTGGTGAACTTCTGGTTAGAATGTTATGCAGACTAGATCTATGCAAAGACTATTCTGCAGCTAAGGACTACCAGAAAAGTTCAGACATGGCTTTGAAATGCTCTAATTACTAGCCTATTCAATTCCACATGTAGGATAAATGGTTTCAAAGCAGACATGAAAACAACGATGTCCAAAACAAGGAAGAGCTCTTATTATTTAAATGCAGCTGGGTGAGAAAAATTTATAGGACGTCTAGAAGAGCTGCAATTTGCTTATAATTTCCAAGCCAGTTTCTTGTCCTGATTGTCTATGTGTGTTTGAAGTATATTAAGTGGTTGAAATACACAATGATTCAAGGCTTCACAAACTAACATTGTTTTATCTTTATTTTGGGAAATACATTAGATCTGTTGAAAGCCTTGGTTAGATATAAAGGCTTTTACTGACTTTTTTTTTAATATATTCTGGTTTTCAAATGGAAGATGAAGTAGAGACTTTCATTTAGTCAGATCTGGGTCTGAAACAGATAAAAGCTTTTGGGGCCTAATATAACCTTATTATGGATCTTCTGCGCTCAGAACCACTGAAGTAGCCCCGGTTTTGCTTACCAAACAAGCCTGTTAAATATGAGATATATTTTACAACTAATCTCCAGCAATAAACAACCACTCTTTTGAAATGAGTCTTCGATTGCTTGTTTCCAGCTATTTTTCTTTAAGTGTTTCTAGCTCATTAAAATGATTGCCTGTGTCAGCTGGTAAGAGAGGCAGGCTGACTCCTCTGTTCAAAAAGCCTACACACAACATACAGCCCCCTCACCCCTGTGCAGTCTTTTAGCATTAGTCTATCTACATCAGCCTTATGAAGCAACAGCGAGCCCTAAGGTTTTCCACCAGACAAACTTGGCTATACGACATGGAGTTTTTACATTAACCTTCACACAATGTGCATCAGAGCATGAAAGTTTCCCACGTGGTGAGCTGACAGCTACACGTGCCAAAAATCTCTCTTTCCGTGCCATCTAACACCAGCAGAACTGCAGGACAGAATTTTCATTTTCCTCATGCCCAGCTTGAACCAGCTGCAGTGCAAGGACAATAACCAGACAGTGGTCATGCTGACAAAATCTGGCTTGAGAGCTATCTGAGAAGCCAGCATGCTGCACGCTTGGTCACAGGGAGATCACAGGCAGAAAGATTCTTCCATCTTCAATGCTTCCATGTGACTGCTGCACAGCACATTGTATGGCATGCCTGGGCTCAAGCAATGTGATGGTATAAATCTTTTGAGGAGCTGTTACAGACTCCTCGGAGGGCATGTTGCTGAGATTTCTTTATTGAAGTCACAAGTTTCCTTTTGCTTGCACATATTCCCTAACACTTCCTGAAGTTTGTCACCTTCAGGCTTTCAGTGAATTCTTGTTAAAATGAATTTGGCATCTTGTGCCTTTGATTTAATTCCATTTTTTCTCATGGGCATCTAGAATTAAATAGTGTGGCATGCAAAATAAATAAAAAAGAACAGTTTCCTCTCTACACTCTACCCACTCCCCCCGCTCCCGAAATCAAATGTGTAAGATCAGAACAGCTTTCCAGAACACCCTGCACTCTCAAAATTAAAACAAAATTCAGAAGCTGTTTCTAGGATAAACCTGTAATTTTTTTTTAAGTAAACTTAACCTTCGTGTGTAGCAAACAGACAATATTGCTAGGGCTGCAAACCTTAAATCTCTGAAATGTAGCTTAACAGGAGCATTTTGGAGCTGTTAGTGAAAACTTCCAAAAGGGAATTAAAAAAAATGATTAAAATCAGATGAGCCTGAAGTTCTCACCTCTAACTACACCTTCACTTGCAAAGAACAAATAGTTTATTAATACACATGAAGAAATTAATAGATTGTGAACTGCTCAAGTAAGGTTACACAGTACCCTGGATTGGAATTATTCAGTGAGACATGCAGATACAAACAGTATTTTGATTCTTTCCATATTCAGCTCAGCATAAAATCCCTCTGAACATCCTGCCTGGCTAGGTTCATGGACACACACACATCCACCTCCCTGTGACAGCATCCCTCCTGAAACTTCAGCACATTCCTTTCTAAACATGGTTAAGGGTGATTGCCCCTGGGACTGCACTTTATCTCTTCCACAGATTCACACACACTGTGCCTCTTCCTCCTAGCAGAAAGACTCTCCACATTCCCAGAAAACTCTCGTCCATCCTTTTCAAAAGGGAAACACTCCCAGCAGTGTCTCCTCTCTTGCCAGTTTCTTCTTTTTCAGTAATTCTTGCTCATTTTTAAATGAGGTTTCTCTTTCATTTGTACAGGACTCAGAGAGCAGGCTCTTCCAGTCTTCTGTACCTTCAAATTACACCCTGTAGTAATCCCTACCACTACTCAGAAGTCTAAGTTAGTTTCAGTTAGAAACAATATTTTTCCTTCAAAGAGAAGTTATAAAATTTCCATGATACTGCCTTTCTAATGCATACATGTATACAAGGACATTAATTCTTATATTACACTCGCCACACCTATACATGCAAGCAAAACAAGATCCAGCTTTTTCACAAATATTTTCAGTTGCAAATTTTTAATGCACGTGAAATATATACATAAAGGCAACGAAATGTACTATTTGCCTTTGGATACCATTCCCAAGAACAGGATGGAATAGGGTTTATGTAATATTAATCCAAACATTTTAGAACTATTAAGAGTATTAAATGAATGAAGCAGGCTTCTTCCTACAGCAGGAAGTTTCACCATGTGAGACAGTGCTGTACAAGACTCTTGCAGAATTAAAACAGATTGAGGACTAATACTCTACTATTGCAGTGTGTGCAACAAGAATGATGAATTTTGGCGCAGGTCGAAATAGTCTTTTATTTTTGCTCTGTTTCCTTTCACGTGATTTTTTTAACCTCTCCTGTGAGATTATTTTTTTGTATTGGTAGCTTCTTTTGGGGTGGGGAGGAGCTGGCATTCTCCTGTCCACCTGCAATACCCTCCTCACTTGCAGCTGCACAGTAAGATCACAAAGAGCAAAAGAATTATCCAGTGGTCACAGCTAGGGAAAACGTAGCTCCATCAAGAAGGGTACTGAACCAACAAAACACTGTCCTCACAGCAGCAGCCTGCAAGGCTGAAGAGGAAAGATTTGGAGCAATTCTACAGTGAAGAAACACCCTCCAAACCTCAACACTCATCCAAATCGTACACTATTGATAAAACATGACTCCAAACAGAGCCAATGTCTAAGGAACTGAACCAGAACACAGCTTCTAGCAATATAAAACTAAGATAAACATAGTTTTTACATGGTTATTGTAGTGTAAAGGAGATTAAACAGTGTAGAGAAGCTCTCTCCTACACAAGACAAGAGAGGAGGCCTGCTGTGTTCTGACCATCTTGGAACCAGTACAGTAGTGAAAGCTTTGTATGTTTGTTTTTTTTAAATCTATGAAATCAGATTATTTGCTTACATTTTAGGGATGAAACAGAAGGGGCATCAAGTATTTCATGCATAATGCAACTATAAACAGCCTCATCTAATGTGCTGTTATTCAATAATGTTAAATCTGTAGAAGATAATCCTGTATTACTTAATCTCTATCTCTCAAATATTTACTTTTAGCAAATATTTGTTTTATTTTTAATTATAATACATAATTAAATAATAATTAATAATTGATATTTATTAAAAGTTGTTACTTTCAAGTGAAACAGCATGTCTGCATATAATAAACACTGGCAATATCATGAACTGAAGCAGAAATTTTACTATCAAGCAATGAACTCAGGGACAGTTTATTGTGATTAATGCATGACAAAAATCAGGCAAGCATGGTGATACAATGTAAAGAAAAGATTACATACATGGGGACGACAGGACGTTAGAAGTGCCCGCACACCACTATGTGCCTTACGAAGAGATTTTATGTTTCTTATATTAAATGAGGGAGGAAAGTAAAGATAAGGCACATGGTGGCTTGACATGGATTTTATCACATCCGATAGCTATGTGCAATAGGTTATGAAGTCCTGAAGCTATCTGGTGTATCAAAGGTTAGACAACACTCATTAATCCTCAGTTATAAGGGTTCATTTGCACTTTCCACAGTCCCTTTGGAACCTCCTTGAAATCCAGCCCGGTCACTATGTTATGTGCTACTGGAAAGGATTTTGGTTATGATCTACAGATGGCTCTGTGCCCTTTTCAGATGTAAAAAAGAAATAAGTTCTTCGAGTGAGAGAAAAATTTATAATGAAGCTTTTAGGAGGATCTAGTCACACAAAATAGTTTGTGTGTGGTAGAAAAGAGAGAACGCAAAACCTAACTGGCTAATTGGATTTACGCTGTACTGCTTTTCTTCTGAGAAAATCTACCCTTAGGCATATCAGCCACTGAAGCCTCCTGTTATTATAAGAATCAGCTGGCAAGAGTGGACACCTCAATGTAGTTGTGAATGTTTAGTAACAGAAAACAAAGCATTTTTGATAGATTGGGATTATTTTTAATTAGAGCCATACATAACAGATCACTGGGGATATAAACACTGTCAAATCATCCTGTTTCTGGCTGGGACAGTTCTGCTTGATCAAACACCAGAATGGTAGGCCTGGACCCATCAGGATATTTAGGACAGCAAATTCTCTTAATCTTTGTTTTGGCATCTACTGCCAGCTAAATATTTACAGTTTTGGAGGACTCCAAGGAACAGCAATGTAATCTTGCTACTCCCTCAACAAAACACCCACTAATTATCACACGACTGCCGGTCTGCTAATACCCCCAGCAGAGGTCAGTGTTTCAATAGCAGTAGTACATTAAACAGAGGCAAAAATAAGTAAGCATTAAATGCAATTAAGAGAGTCTTAAATTGATTCTTTGAGAAGGCTAATTAAAGAGAGACATTTAATGAAAAGTTAAACCAAAAAGCTACAGAAGATACTTGTTCTTTTCATCAGTAAGTAAAAGAAATTCTCTGAGAAGGCCTTTCTTAAGTTCTGTTGCTCTCAATACTTCAGGTTTCTCGTTTACCTGACACACAGAAGCTTCAACATCACTCATGCTCAAAAATGCTCAAAAACCATGTATTCTGTAGGTTTAGAGAAAAGTAATGACAAGTTTACATTCATGTTAAGAGGATACACACAAAGAAAACTCACTTCCAGCAACTTTGGATGCAAAGACTACCTCCCTGATGCCAAGAAACACAATTCTAAGAGAGATAACACATCAAAGCAAGAATAAATCGGCTTTTAACTTCAGTAGCGCAGCTACGTAAGTTTCATTTTCAAAGTTGTTATCATGGGTAAAACATTTGCATATACATCCTCTGAACTCCTGTCTCCATTACTTTAATGAGTCATAAGGACGAGCATTTAATATCAAAAACTGCTTTACAAAATTGAGTGCACTCCTGGATGTCAAAATGCTGTTCTATGTTCATGCTATGTCCTACACATCCTGTGGAGCTCAACTTTAAGTTGGACTCCCCATACAATATAAAACCTGCTTGTATTATTTTCTGGACTTTGCTGAGGGAATCTAGGTAATGAGGAGAAACCTTATGAAAAGGCATAGAGGAAATGGATATCAGGAGATGTATTCATGCCCATAATGAATAGAGGTGCACAACAATTTGTTCCTGCGACGAAGCTAAGAGTGAAATCTAATTTGCACAGGTTCCACTGTGTAAACCAGGTGAAAAGAAATCAAATTTGTCCCACCATAAATCAATTTTTCCATACTGGAGAAAAAATCAAATTCGGAGTCAAAATAAAGATTCAAAAAGCCTACACAGAACTAATGAAAATGAGGCAGACATAATGAAAACAAAACATTGACTTATTTTGTTGCCACATCTGTAAAGACATTTTTCAAAGCTCATCCTCCTCGGCAAAACAAAAAAAGAAAGGCATTCTCCTTTGCATGCTACCAGTAGCTTTTTCTTTCTTAAGTGTTTGCTGTGCCTTGCAAACCTAATGAATTAGTTTTATAAAGGCTAATTAGCTTTCTTTTCTATTTCTACTTGAATGCAAACTAAAGATTCTCAAATAAATGGGGAGCTACCCCTCCAACTATTATTGTAAATGCAAATCCCTGGAATACTCCAAATACCTCTGCTTTTTTTAGCTTGCCCTGCAGACAGTCTAGAACATTGTAACCACTTACAGCAGAACTCTAACTCCAGGGTTATGTCCAGACACCATCTATGCAAGACAGAAAACGCAGTTTACAGAATGGACCCATGAGCTGGGCTCTGAGCTGCTTGAAAAACCTACAAAAAGCTTCAGATATATTTTGCACAAGGTCAAAGAAAAGTAAATCCCCTACACCAATATATTCAATGTACATTATAAAAAATAAATTTAAAGCTGCATAATTCTTGCTTGTTTAAACTGAGTGACTACGAGCAGATAAATAGTTCCTGCAACCCAATATTGATTGATCTGGGGGTAGTATAAGAATCAGAATAATGGTAGAATAAGATATTTTGAATAAAACCCAAAACACATTAATATTACCATGACTAGAGATCAATTTCACAGCATTACTTTATAGCGTTAGTCACTCAAGAAAAGGTGAATTATCACAGTAATCTCTGCTTTGTAAGCTACTTTCTGTCTTACTACAACAGCAACAGTCCAACTTCTTGTTGGTGTCACTGCCATGGAGTAATTTTCCTTTTTAATGCTGTAAATGTTACTTTATCTTGACTGGATGTATTTTCTAGAGATGTCAGAGATATGCAGAAGTGTAGAAAGAATGCTTCAAAATCTCTTGATCTAGCAGACATCTCTAAATAGAAACAATGAAGCCAAGCAGTTTTGGAAAGAAAAACCTCAACACAAAACCACATCTATATTCCAGGTTTTCCAGTATTTTATACCACTACAATTTAAAGAGAAAATAATTCAGTATTTACTGTGCTATAGTGGGGGTGGAATGAAATGTTCTTTACAGTCCCTTCCAATTCATTTGATATCTACTTTTGAGAATCATTTATTTGGATATTGCATGGAATTCCTGCAGGTTCTATCCTTTCATGTCCTGCTTTGCTTGGGTACAATAAAAATACAAACATTACTAAATTTTCATTAAGTAAAATCTATAAATCAATCAAGAGATGACTGGGGGCTTAGCTAAAGGTTTTGCTCTATGGTCTTTTGTGGGTGTAAATGTGAAAGATTTCTGAGTTGGACTAGCTCCTGGGAAAGCTTTGAAACAGCTGAGGAATGTTGATGGGAAAGTTTTGGGAGTATTGTGGGCAAGATAAGAAGGAAGAGAGAAGCAAGAAGCAAGCAGCCAATCAAGACAACCAGTGAGCAAGATATCCACCAATGAAGAAGTGAAGAGACCCACGTGGGGGGTGTTAGTGAACCAATTGTATTAGCCGCTCATACACGCGGGTACTTCGGAAAGCCTATATCAACCCTGGACCATCAGATAATAAACGATTTCGTTTCATCACCAGAAACGGGGTTCATGCCTTACGTCTCCACAAATGGCGCCCGAACAGGGACTTTAGAAGCGGATGAAGAGCACCGGTGGAGACCCTGACCGAATGAGTCCGACAGCAGACCAGAGAGCTGTATTCCCAGGATATTAAGCACCTTTGGAAAAGGTGAGCGGTCAGGAAGATGGGATTGCAGATGTCTGCGGAAGAAGAGACTACTGTTTCTTTACTAATGTACATTTTAAAGCAACAGGGCTTTATTCGTGCCCTGCTTGCATGGCTTGAGGGGGGGGGATTTGATGTTGATTCTCGGACGGCGCTTCAGCTGGAGCAGTGGGATTTGGCTAAAAAGACTCTTTGGGAGGCTGCGGGCAGGGGGGAGGAAAACGTTTTTCTGCTGATAGCAACATGGCACTTACTCTATGCGGCTCTTAGCAATCTGCAGAGCCCATCGCGGGGCGCAGCCGCTGACTATCGTAATAAACTGACTGCCGCTGCCCCTCCAGAGCCGGTGGTGCCATCTGCGCCACCACTAACAGACATGGCACAGCCCCCCCCCACCGCCCCCCCCCGACAGCGACCCCCCTGGCAGTGACTCCCCCCCACTGCAACCCTCCTGACAAACCCCCTCACTGCAATCTTCTCCACCGTGATCCCCCCGCCTTCAACCCTTCCCACCGCCCCCCCCCCCATCCGGTACTTCCCGTAGCTGCTTGTGGTGTAGAAGATTACGACCCTCGTAAACGCTGGCAAAAATTGCAAAATGACGCAGCAGCGGACGGGGAGCATTTCGATATGGCATTTCCTGTAATAATGTGAGATAATCAACCTAATGACTGGGAACCGATAAGATGGGAACTGATTAAAGAACTGAGAAAGACTGTTCGGCACTACCAGATAGCCTCACCATATACTCGGAGCCTTTTACAGACTGTATTACGGCTAGAGAGTATGGAACTCTGTCTGGGGACAGGTGAGCAGTCGACAGAGAGTTTGTGGGTCAGGGTTAAAGGGAGAACAGTGATGGGTGACATTACTGTGGGGATCTGTTACAGACCGCCTGACCAAGGGGACTTGCTGGACGAAGCGCTCCATAGGCAGATAGGAGCAGCCTCACGCTTGCAGGCCCTTGTTCTCATGGGAGGCTTCAACCACCCTGATATCTGTTGGAGGGATGGTACGGCCCGGCACAAGCAATCCAGAAGGTTCCTCGATTGCGTGGAAGACAACTTCCTTCTGCAAGTAATAGAGGAGCCGACAGGGAGAGGTGCCATGCTTGACCTCGTCCTCACCAACAGGGAAGGGCTGGTTGGGAATGTAACGCCCAAGGGCAGCCTTGATTGCAGCAATCATGAGATGGTTGAGTTTGAGATCCTCAGGACAGTGAGAAGAGCGTGCAGCAAGCTCACTGCCCTGGACTTCAAGAGAGCAGACTTTGGCCTCTTCAGGAACCTGCTCAGTAAGGTTCCATGGGATACAGCCCTAGAGGGCAGGGGGGCCCAAGACTGTTGGTTGATATTCAAGGATCACCTGTTGCAAGTTCAGGAGCGGTGCATCCCAACTAGAAGGAAGTTCAGCAGGAGGGCCAGGAGACCTCCTTGGATGGATAAGGAGCTGCCGAGCAAAATTCGAAAGAAAAAAGAGGCTTATAAAAGGTGGAAGCAAGGTCAGGCGGCCTAGGGAGAATACAGGGATGTTGTCCGGGAAGCTAGGGACCAGGTTAGGAAAGCTAAGGCCCACTTAGAATTAAACTTGGCTAGGGATGTTAAGGATAACAGGAAGGGATTTTATAGGTACATTGCCGATAAGAGACAGGTTAGGGACACAGTGAGCCCTCTCCAGAAGCTATCGGGAGAACTGGCTACCCTGGATTTGGAGAAGGCTGAGGTTCTTAATGACTTCTTTGCCTCAGTCTTTACGGGCAAATGCTCTGTCCACACCACCCAAGTCTTGGAAGGCAGACGCGGGGACGGTGAGGGTGGGGACCCTGGGCCCACTGTGGGGGAGGATCTTGTTCGGGACCACCTTAGGAACCTGAATGTATACAAGTCCATGGGACCGGATGAAATCCATCCGCGGGTCCTGAAGGAGCTGGCAAATGAAGTTGCTAAGCCACTGTCCATCATATTTGAAAAATCATGGCAGTCAGGTGAAGTTCCCGATGACTGGAAAAAGGGAAATATAACCCCCATTTTTAAGAAGGGAAAAATGGATGACCCAGGGAATTACAGACCAGTCAGTCTCACCTCTGGGCCTGGCAAAATCTTGGAGCGGATTCTCCTGGAAGGCATGCTAAGGCACATGAAAACCAACAAGGTGCTTGGGGACAGCCAGCATGGCTTCACTAAGGGGAAATCCTGCCTAACCAATCTGGTGACCTTCTATGAAGGGGCTACGGAACTGATGGACAGGGGCAGAGCAGTTGATGTCATCTACCTGGACTTGTGTAAAGCCTTTGACACTGTCTCCCATGACATCCTTCTCTCTAAGTTGGAGAGACATCAATTTGATAGGTGGACCACTCAGTGGATAAAGAACTGGCTGGATGGCCGCATGCAAAGAGTAGTGCTCAGTGGCTCAGTGTCCAGCTGCAGACCGGTAACGAATGGTGTCCCCCAGGGATCGGTGTTGGGACCGGTCTTGGTCAACATCTTTGTGGGTGACATGGACAGTGGGATTGAGTGCGCCCTCAGCAATTTTGCCGATGACACCAAGCTGTGTGGTTCGGTTGATACATTGGAGGGAAGGAATGCCATCCAGAGGGACCTTGACACGCTTGTGAGGTGGGCTGATGCCAACCTGATGAAGTTCAACCATGCTAAATGCAAAGTCCTCCACTTGGGTCGGAGCAATGCCAGGCACAGCTACAGGTTGGGCGGGGAGGAGATTCAGAGCAGCCCTGAGGAGAAGGACTTGGGGGTGTTGGTCTATGAGAAAATGAACATGAGCCGGCAGTGTGCGCTTGCAGCCCAGAAAGCCAACCGTATCCTGGGCTGCATCAAAAGGAGTGTGACCAGCAGGTCGAGGGAGGTGATCCTGCCCCTCTACTCTGCTCTCGTGAGACCTCACTTGGAGTATTGCGTGCAGTTCTGGTGTCCTCAACATAAAAAGGACATGGAACTGTTGGAACAAGTGCAGAGGAGGGCCACGAGGATGATCAGGGGACTGGAGCACCTCTCGTATGAAGATAGGCTGAGAAAGTTGAGGCTGTTCAGCCTGGAGAAGAGAAGGCTGCATGGAGACCTCCTAGCAGCCTTCCAATACCTGAAGAGGGCTTATAGGGATGCTGGGGAGGGACTCTTCATTAGGGACTGTGGTGAGAGGACAAGGGGTAATGGGTTTAAACTTAAACAGGGGAGGTTTAGATTGGATCTGAGGAAGAAATTCTTTACTGTGAGGGTGGTGGGGCCCTGGAATGGGTTGCCCAGGGAAGTTGTGAATGCTTCATCCCTGGCGGCGTTCAGGGTGGGGTTGGACATAGCCTTGGATGGCATGGTTTAGTGGGAGGTGTCCCTGCCCATGGCGGGGGGGTTGGAACTCGATGATCTTGAGGTCCTTTCCAGCCCTTACTATTCTGTGATTCTGTGATTCTGTGAGATCCTATGACTCCATTTGATACCAAAGCTGCTGCCGAAATGCTGTTCACCCCCACCCAGAAAGCAGTATTTTTGTCAGATTGGCGGGAGCGCTGCGGTGTAGCAGCGAGGGAGAATCACAGTCGGAATGCCGGCGTCCCTCTCGTGGAGGCCGGAATTCCGCAATTGATGGGGGATCCTCCTGTTAACACGCCACAGCTACAGGCTCGGCTGGCCCCAGAGATTTTGCGCCAGTCGGCAGAACTAGTGCTTAAGGCAATGTTTGAAGTGCCGGATGTCAGGAAATCCGTAAAAGCATTCATGGGTATCAAACAGGCAAAAGACAAGCCGTATATGCAATTTATAGATCGTTTGGAGATGACTATCGATAAACAAGTAGAGAACAATGCTGCCAAAGAGGCCTTATTACTGAAACTAGCAATAGAGAATGCAAACTTGGACTGTCAGAAGGTGTTGCATATGTTAAAAAATCCTACTTTGATCGGTATGATTGAAGCATGTAATCATATTGGCTCAATAGACTATGTTAATGATAATTCAGCGGGGCATTTAGCTGCAGCTTTACAAACCGCACAGCGGCTGTGTTTCAGGTGTGGCAAACCCGGCCACTTTAAGTGTAGCTGCCCCCAGGCGAGTCAAGATGGCGACCCGAGCCTTTGTCCACGTTGCAAAAAGGGGCGTCACTATGTTAAGCAATGCCGGACAAAGTACCACACCAATGGGGACCTACTTCCGGTCTTGGGAAGCAGGAGGCGGAGTGCGTCGCGGGGCACACGCAGATACAAGGAGTCTCCGCCCCACATAATCCCAATTCGCCAACGACATGGGTCTGGCGCGGCTCCGCTCCTCCACCTCCGGAAGTGCCGGAGTGGATGTCCCCACAGCAACAGAAGTAAACAGACACCAAAGTGCAAAAGGTGCCGCTTGCACTGAAAGGTCCGTTGGGTAACGGATTTAGTGCCTTATTACTGGGACGTTCTAGTGTTACCTTACAGGGTCTTTTTGTTTTGCCTGCGGTAATTGATGCTGATTTTGAAGGACAAATACAAGCAATGGTCTGGACCCCATCCCCACCTGTAACAGTCCCCGCGGGAGAACGTATATGCCAACTTGTCTTATTCCATGCACATACAGTAAATGCTCCCTCGGAGGAAAACAGGCGCAGGGGAACTGGTGGCTTTGGGCCTAATGGTAAGCCACACATTTTATGGACACAGTCGTTAGCAAAACAATGGCCAATCATCGAATGTGAAGTGCAAAACCCCCAGCATAAACCCAGCACTATCAAACTTAAAGGCCTACTGGACACCGGAGCAGATGTTACAGTCATTGGCGCCTCCTTTTGGCCATCCAATTGGGAGACAGTTTCATCAGCAACGGATCTAACAGGAATAGGAGGAATATCAACACCACGTCAAAGTGCATCGGTTATCCAGATAATAGATCCTGAAGGGCGCACTGCGAACCTCCGCCCATATATAGTGGACTGTCCTTTTAACCTTTTCGGAAGGGATGTCTTAAGCATGTGGGGAGTCTCAATAGCAACATCGCCTTTTTAACTGGGGTCATTGATGAGAATGTTCCAATCAGACTAAAGTGGCTGACAGAAAAACCAGTGAGGGTTGATCAATGTCCCCTAAATTTGGAAAAAACCCACGCCTTAACAGAATTGGTAACAGAACAATTGAAGTTGGGACACTTGGTCCCGACCACAAGTCCCTGGAACACACCAGTATTTGTAATTAAGAAAAAATCAGGGAAATGGCATCTTTTACATGACCTTCGTGCAATTAACAATGTCATGGAGGACATGGGAGCCACACAGCCAGGTTTGCCTTCCCCAACCATGATACCAAAAACTTGGAACATTGTCATTATGGATCTCAAAGATTGTTTTTTCACTATTCCCCTACACCCTGAAGATGCTCCAAGGTTTGCTTTTTCTATTCCCTCTGTTAACCATCAGGGAACAGCACAGCGTTATCATTGGACTGTATTACCACAGGGTATGAAAAACAGCCTGACAATATGTCAGTTATATGTGGCTAGGGCATTATCAGAAGTAAGAAAGACATATCCAACAGCTATTTGCTATCATTATATGTATGACATTTTGTTAGCCTGTCAGGAACCATAGAAACTTTTAGAAATTGCTTCCAGCACTAAATCTTGCCTTGAAAAGCACGGGTTAGTTGTTGCTCCTGAAAAGGTACAACAGCAACAACCATGGAAATATTTGGGATGGAAAATCCTCCAGCAGACTGTAGTGCCACAACTGCTAAAGATCGATGTCAAAGTTAACACCCTAAATGATGTACAGAAATTAACTGGCACTATAAATTGGGTACGAATCCTTTTAGGTATAGACAACGATATCCTTAAACCTCTATTTGAAGTACTGAAGAGAGAACCTGCCCTCAACTCGCCCCGACAGTTAACTCTGGAGGCTGAGTATGCAATTGAACAAGTTAACAGAGCTTTAACCAATCGACAAGCTACAAGGAGAGATTACCAACTCCCAGTTACTCTGTATGTTATCCAAGGACCCAAGTCCCTCAAAGGATTAATAGGTCAATGGGATTCAAGGGAAAATATCCACTACGTGTCCTAGAATGGATCTTTTGCGGGGGGGTTGGAACTCGATGATCTTGAGGTCCTTTCCAACCCTTACTATTCTATGATTCTATGATTCTATACCAATTCTCCAAAACCAGAGTTACTATTTGTGAACAGATAGCAAACATAGTGTGTCATGGCAGACAGAGAACAACAGAATTAATAGGACACGAACCAGACACTATCTCTCTCCCCCTACCATTGTTGAACAATGCCACCTAACACTAAAAATGTTGTTAGAAAAACAAAAAGGGGGAATGAAGGGAGAATTGCCACAGGCACGACTGTATAAAGCAATTTATGTATTAAATTTTCTGACGATTGGAGAGGGAAATGAGACCATAGCCATTACCAGACATATCCTGTCGCACAGCAAAATTTTGCCTAATCCTATAGGGGTTCATCGACCGAAGGTTTGGGTAAAATCACCACAAACGTTTCTCTGGGAAGGACCGCATCCACTAATAACCTGGGGACGAGGGTATGCTTGTGTCTCCACAGATCATGGTCCTTGGTGGATACCAGCACGGCTGGTGCGGCCTGTTTTGAGCCATCCTGCAGTTACAGAAGCAGAATCCAGGGGTAGTCAGCAGCACATCGATGTCGACAATGCAACGGACGCCCTGGAATAGCTTCGACATATGGGTGAACTTAGCCAGAACACTGAGCCAAACAACTCTGTAATTCAGTATAGTCAGTAGCACAGCCATTTCATAAATGTTTAGTAGAGAGACCGTGGTCTAATAATAGCATTATTACTGTATCAGTTATAAGAAGGGTAGAACGGTAGAAATGCAAAACTTCTTGTATTGATATTTTCTTTTCTGTTGTGCAAGATCTTGTACGGATATTTTCCTTTGTATTAGGTTTCTGTTCCTTATCTGCTAAATTGCATGCAAGATATACTGGATAAAATGTTAAAGAAGGTTAGGTCTTTAGAAAAACAAAAAGGGGGAGATGTGGGTGTAAATGTGAAAGATTTCTGAGTTGGACTAGCTCCTGGGAAAGCTTTGAAACAGCTGAGGAATGTTGATGGGAAAGTTTTGGGAGTATTGTGGGCAAGATAAGAAGGAAGAGAGAAGCGAGAAGCAAGAAGCCAATCAAGGCAACCAGTGAGCAAGATATCCACCAATGAAGAAGTGAAGAGACCCACATGGGGGGTGTTAGTGAACCAATTGTATTAGCCGGCTCGTACATGCGGGTACTTCAGAAAGCCTGTATCAACCCTGGACCATCAGATAATAAACGATTTCATTTCATCACCAGAAACGGGGTCCGTGCCTTACGTCTCCACAGTCTTTCTCTTTTGGTGCCATAATCCATAAAATAATAATAATAAAAAATATGTATCAAATGCTAATTTTAGTGGACTATGTTCTATGCCCTCAAGACTGACAGAAATATGACAAGCAGCTGTGTTCCATGCTGCTTTCAGAGTTTCAGTGTATAGAAGCTGTAGTCACATCATTATTTATAATAAGCTTTACAGTTTACATTTATGAAATGAAATTCCATCCACTGCTATCACTGATTTGCATGGTACCACTGCAAACAGGGGATTTAGCTTTCATAGAAATGACCGTAAGTGAAAGTCTGGGTGTGCAATCAGAACCTGTGGTTTATGAGTTTATATACATTTCTGTGATGAAGGTGAAAGACAAAATTGCAGGCTATAACATTAGTTCATATGCAGATTTGAGTTCTTTTCCATCTTTTCTGGCCATTTAGAAGCCTGGAGGAATGCTGACTGAAATTTCCATGTTATTTCAGTGCGATGATAATTTGTTTTTCTAATTCTCTATTGACAGTATATTGACAAGACAGTCTGCTACAGCACCCATGATCATAAGTACACTACAATATAACGTGTAATTGGACTCACTGTACATAGAACCAATAGCAGTTTAGTCATGGATTTGAGTTTTAATTGCTTTCTTTGAGTAATTTTCATCATATTGACAATTTGAGCTCCCTCAGCCTACTCATGTTGTTCTGTAATATAATTTTACTCTTTATTGACATAAATACCATATAACCAATTTAGCCAGCCATTAGGTATATTTAAGTCTTATTTGAATTTAATGCTCTAAACCATATGCAAAATCTTGAATCGGTAACTAAATAATAAATATAGCAGACAATATATCTTGGTATGGTGACATTTCAAGTAGTCCTCATGTTTTTTTAAAGCCATAAGCTACATTCATTGTCATATGAACTATGGCAGCATGGATTTCCATGATCAATTAACAGGGAAGACACAAGCCTGTTTGATTAAAACTCATTTTAGGGCCTGCAACCTTTCAGTGTAGGATATAGATTAGAGCTCCCCGCCTCACCATGAAAACATGTCTTCCTTGGTCACTGTGGATGGAGATAGGATTCTGGCGACTTGACTATCTTTGGGTTTGCCCAGTACAGTTCTTATATTCTTGTGCTCAGAGGAAGCATCTATTAATAAATAATAAATATAGTCATTGACTATAGAAAGACTATAAGAGGGGAAAAAGAAAAATAAATTCTGGGACATCCTGCAATTATCACAGATATAGAATCATAGAATCATAGAATAGTAAGGGTTGGAAAGGACCTCAAGATCATCGAGTTCCAACCCCCCCGCCATGGGCAGGGACACCTCCCACTAAACCATGCCATCCAAGGCTATGTCCAACCCCACCTTGAACGCCGCCAGGGATGAAGCATTCACAACTTCCCTGGGCAACCCATTCCAGGGCCCCACCACCCTATCTCTCTTCCAGGATGATTTAGGAGCTAGCTTTTGTCCCGGTGAAGTTCTCAGTCCCTGCTAACTGTAGGAAGAAGCAAATGTCTCAGTTAAAGTGTAGTCTTTGTGACTACTATTATGCTTCACTCTCTGGA
Organism: Amazona ochrocephala; assembly: GCA_039720435.1. NCBI lineage: Eukaryota > Metazoa > Chordata > Aves > Psittaciformes > Psittacidae > Amazona > Amazona ochrocephala. The sequence continues at coordinate 17,195,283 of CM077883.1, forward strand.
GAAGATGGGTCAAGATTTTGATTGCTGATACTTGAGGTATCTAAAGGTATCTCTGAGGTCACAAGCTACATCTGCTGTAATCCAGACTCTGCTGAGGACTTCACTTTCTTAGTCTGCATAGAAATACAAGATAAGCATACTGGGTAGGAAGTGAACAGACAACACATATGGAGACATACACAGAAGAAACTGTATCAGTCAGAAAGGTTTGAATGTCCTTACTTATGGATTAAAAAGGGGAAAATAGTAATCATTCTGAAGTTGAAGTATTTGATTACCTCTAATAACAACAAAGTAGCTAATCTGAGAATAGAACCTGTTCACAAACCTCCTCAAAATAAGGGGGCTTTCAGGTCCAGGTTTTATTTGGGATATAGGTCTATTTATTATGAAGCAACAATTCAACTTCTTAAACAAAGAAGCCATAACATTCATTGCTGCTCCACAAACAAAACACTGGCTAGCCCAATCAATTCATCCTGGAAATGGAAAGCATCAAGTTAAAATAAGAAAGCACAAGACTATCCTCTGTACTCTGAAGTCATGAGAGGGCAGTAGTCAGTGGCTGCAGGGGTGCTGTCAAACTGAGGAGAAATAGCTGGGGGGTTGTGGGTTTGTTTTTATTTTAAAGTACCAAAGAACCACAGCAAAGCTGGAAGGACTTGTAAAAGATAACCCAGCTCAACTAGGCAGCACCACTGACATCCAAAGCATTCTGCCAAGGGCCCTACTTGATCATAAAGGCCTTGGCTGACAAAACTAGAAAGCACACCAGGGAACAAAGCAGGACCACTCTGCCCCTCTGATCTTTAGCTCTAGACCATTTTGACACCTCTTTGGGATATCCCACCATTTGTTTTTAAATCTCATTACCCACTTGTATACTTTTTGCCCTTAGCCATTCTAGTTACGCCAGTTTACAACACAGGGGAATCTGGTTTCTATACTTTGGTTCTTTTAGCTCTTATGTCAATTTGAGATTCCAAAGATCGCCATTAGTATGTCTTCCTGGTGTTGCAACAAACATGACCTGTAGCAAAGTAACTCCATCGCTTTCTATTTCCTATGAAGTATGCTAAAATACTGCATTTTAATACATTCTTCAAACATATTCCTAGAGGGCACAAAGAAATATATCTGGTAGGAAACTCAGCACTTTATTCCATGGACATAGTAAGCATTAGATTTGCACACAGCTGTCATCAGAAGTAAGAATAACACATTCCTTTAAATCTCACTTTTACAAACTGACTGCCTGAGAAAACCTGTGGTTAACATGTGGTTAACCATATCTGTTTCTGAAGTTTTTCTGCTTTATTTTTCTGGGATATTGTTCAGGAGATGCTGTTTTTTGCTTTTGTTCAGGAGATGCTGTTCTTTGCTTTCTATGGGTGGCACACAGAATGAAATATCAGGAATTCATAGCTGATACCGTTCAGCACATGAATATAATGAGATTGGAAAATAAGACTTAAGACAAATGTGTTGTGGTAGCTGAATTAATAAAGAGAAGTGTTTTTTCTGTATGCATGTGACACCGCAATGGAGGGAGCCAGCAGGCAGGCATAAGTAGGCAATACTTCCGAAAGTAATGTAGGTTCAAGTACCATTACATTTTCTAAAAGATATTTTCTCAGGAAAAAAAATCCCAAGAAGGCTGATGGAAGTCATTCTTCTAGCCTCCAATATTCATAAAGCAGCCTAGCTGCTACTTTAATAAGTGTTTTATAAAGACATAAGCATTTACAGAAACGATATCAATATATTTATGAAGCAAATTTTACCAAGTTCTACCCCCCTGTACTTCATAAAAATAGAAAAAAACTCTGCCTAAGGAACTAATTTAAAAGACTTCATTTGTAATTACAGTTACAGAGTACATGGGATATTTTCAAATACTCAGATTTTTAGGTTTTTAAAGACCTCTGGCTAGCGGCTGCAGTTATTAAATGAACAATCATGGTCACTGCAATTTATGCAAAATGAAGTGCAGCTCTACAGCTTCACTTAAGTTCTTAAAAAAACAAAGTAATGGGAGTTCTATAATCTAAATAGATCTCTGTTTTTTGGGGGTTCAGTTTTTAATCTCTTCCTATTTAAGGGAAAATAACATTTTTCTTTGAAATAAAACTCTGTTTTGATTTCTGAGACAACATGGCCAACTATTAAGAGATTAGGAATACCTCTTACCTAATTAGCCTCTACCCATCAAAAGACAGTTACTTAAACTGTAGTATATAAACACATTGGAATAGCTAGCGCAGTGCAATATGGGCACCAACTTCCAGCTGTAATACAACCATCTACCATGCCAGAAACTTGATTTGAAAGTAGATTTCCATTAGTCTGCAGAGTATCCTTCATCATTTCCTATCATTCACCATGTCAGATTCATATTTTCCAAGAGGATATGAGTACAAAAACCTTTAAGAAGGAAGATAAAAATACATAAAAAAACTATTATTTTACTTATCCACTTTCTCTGAACTCTTTCCATCTCTCCGGCTCTATTAGCAAGTTCTTTTACCATGGTCATCATAAAATTAATGTACACATATGAATCCCCTCCACAAGTATACCTGCTAAACATTCACAGAAATATATGACAGTATTACTGGATTTGACGCATGCACGAAACACACCAGTAGTTGAAACCTAAGTTGAAAACATGGACAAAAAAACACCAAAACCATCCAATCAATGTAACTTCCAAATTTATTCCTTTCTTCTCCTTAAAATGTATCAAAATACAAAACTTTCCTCCTCTTTTAACTAGCTCTGACACATCCCCTGTCAGCATACACTTCTTGCGATGAAACAATCTTCTCCTTCTTCCAGCCATGTAAAAGTCTTTGCAGCATTACCTAATCAAGACAAACAAACACCTGTCATGAGTTAGCACCCATCAGATAACAAATTTGCAATGATGCTGCTACAATCAATTCTCATCAAATCTTGCTCTAAGGTGATTTTCAGATGCTGCCACATATCATCATAGAGTGCAATCATGCCGACTTTAAAAACTTGGTTTAAACCGCTGGTCACTAAAAATTATGTTCTGGTGTTATTAAACACTCCTTTTCTGTCATCCTCTACTCACAATATAATTACTTTATTTCCCAGCTTGGTACAGTTCTCTATACACCACAGAAATAGTCTCTACAATAATAATTTACGTAATGTTCTATAAGAAAAAGCTTCTATAGAGAAAAGAATAAATCCCAGATTTTTTTCAGATGGACCTTAATACCACAATACTTCAAGTTTTTGCAGTTCTTTGTGCGTTCACAGAAGACCTTTTATGAGTTGTCTTACAATCAGGCAAAGTCGAGCAGACCAACAGCACTGAGTTTCACCCAGCATGCCGAGCACTGCTGGGTGGCTATCAGTTCACCAAGCAGCCCTTGTGCACAGGGAGCCATCTGCCCCAGCTCTAGTCCACAACAGCATCACCCTGACTTGCCACTGTGGTTCCCACAGGGTCTTACATGTCTCTTCCACCTACATGAGAGAATCTCTCTGACTTTCTGGATACCGCAGGGCCCCGTTAGAATCACAGAATCATAGAATACTTAGGGTTGGAAACGACCTTAAGATCATCTAGTTCCAGCCCCCATGCCATAGGCAGGGACACCTCACACTAAACTATGTCACCAAGGCTCTGTCCAACCCAGCCTTGAACACCGCCAGGGATGAAGCATTCACAACTTCCTTGGGCAACCCATTCCAGTGTTTCACCACCCCTACAGTAAAGAACTTCTTCCTCATATCCAATCTAAACTTCACCTGTTTAAGTTTGAACCCGTTACTCCTTGTCCTATCACTACAGCCCCTCATGAAGAGTCCCTCCACAGCATCCCTATAGGCCCCTTTCACATACTGGAAGGCTGCTATGAGGTCTCCACGCAGCCTTCTCTTCTGCAGGCTCAACAGCCCCAATTTTCTCAGCCTATCTTCATACGAGAGGTGCTCCAGTCCCCTCATCATCCTCGTGGCCCTCCTCTGCACTTGTTCCAACAGTTCCATGTCCTTTTTATGTTGAGGACACCAGAACTGCACACAATACTCCAAGTGAGGTCTCACGAGAGCAGAGGAGAGGGGCAGGAGCACCTCCCTCGACATGCTGCTCACACTCCTTTTGATGCAGCCCAGGATACAGTTGGCTTTCTGGGCTGCGAGCGCACACTGCCGGCTCATGTTCATTTTCTCATCGACCAACACCCCCAAGTCCTTCTCCGCAGGGCTGCTCTGAATCTCTTCCCTGCCCAACCTGTAGCTGTGCCTGGCATTGCTCTGACCCAGGTGGAGGACCTTGCACTTGGCATGGTTAAACTTCATCAGGTTGGCATCAGCCCACCTCACAAGCGTGTCAAGGTCCCTCTGGATGGCATTCCTTCCCTCCAACATATCAACCGAACCACACAGCTTGGTATCATAGGCAAACTTGCTGAGGGCGCACTCAATCCCACTGTCCATGTCACCCACAAAGATGTTGAACAAGACCGGTCCCAACACCGATCCCTGGGGGACACCACTCGTTACTGGTCTCCAGCTGGACATTGAGCCACTGAGCACTACTCTTTGCGTGAGGCCATCCAGCCAGTTCTTTATCCACCGAGTGGTCCACCAATCAAATTGATGTCTCTCCACCTTAGAGACAAGGATGTCATGTGGGACAGTGTCGAATGCTTTGCACAAGTCCAGGTAGATGACGTCAACTGCTTGTCGTGGTTTAAGCTTATAAACCCATACAGTCGCTCTCTCACTCACTTCCCCCTCTTTCTTCCCTCCGCTCCTGGAGGGATGGGAAGGAGAATCGAAAGAATGCAACTCCCACAGGTTGAGATAAGAACAGTTTAGTAACTAAGGTATAACACAAACCACTGCTGCTACCACCAATAATAATAATGACAAGAGAAAATACAAGGGAAAAGAATACAATTTCTCACCATCCAATATCAAGCCCGATCACGCAATGCATCCCCACCATTGCCCCCCACCATGCACCCTCACCACCCTTCCGAGTCTCTGCTCCCCGTTCTACATCCTGGACATGACGTGCTGTGGTATGGAATAATCTCTTTGGTTAGTCTGGGTCAGGTGTCCTGTCTCTGCTTCCTCCCGGCTTCCCCTCCTCCCTAGCAGAGCATGAGGCTCAGAAAGTCCTTGGCCAGCCTAAACATCACCAAGCAGTAACTGAAAACACTGGTGTTATCAGCACTGTTCCCAGGCCCAAAATCAAAAACACAGAGCTGCACCAGCTACCAAGAAGGAGAAAAATGACTGCTACTGCTGAACCCAGGACACTGCTTTACCCCTGTCCCTCAGTTCCGTAGTCCCATTACAGAAGGCCACCAGATTGGTCAGGCAGGATTTCCCCTTAGTGAAGCCATGCTGGCTGTCACCAACCACCTTGTTGGTTTTCATGTGCCTCAGCATACTTTAGAGAAAAATCTGTTCCAAGATTTTGCCAAGCACAGAGGTGAGGCTGCCTGCTCTGTAGCTCCCTGGGTCATTCATTTTCCCTTTCTTGAAAATGGGGTTATATTTCCCTTTTTTCAGGCATCGGGAACTTCACCTGACTGCCATGATCTTTCTGATATGATGGACAGTGCTTAGCAACTTCATTTGTCAGCTCCTTCAGGACCCATGGATGGATTTCATCAGGAGATCATGAAAAGCTGCCACAACCGCCTTCTCAGAAATGAGTACGCAAATGAGTGTATGGTAACACCACTTAGATATTTCTTTTGAGGTACTACTCTTACAAGCTGTAAGACACTAAATGTTAGACGGACATCTTCAAAGAGAAATGCAAGCTCAAAAGATGATTTGGAGTTATTTAGCATAGAATAAGAGGAGAAGAGACAGCTGTTCATGCTAGATACCAGGGTGAAATACTTATTTCATTACACCACTTCCCCAACACTGATGAACAACACCCCTGCCATCCTAAAGGTCTAGCAGTAGGAATATAATTTGTATATGACTTATACCTGAATTGAAAAAAACAGGGTGTATTGAAACTCCAGCACATACATAGTTTTCTTATTCATTATAAGGTAATTATATATTATATAAGGTAATTATATATTATATATACTTAATATATATTAGATATATTATATGCATATTTTTATAAAATGATATGTATTAATTATAAGGTGACAAAACGTCTACTGTATAATTTAGAAAATATCCTTATTTCAGTGGCAGAGGTTTGATTAGGAGATACTGCTGAACCTGAAACACATTGGTCCAACTTCTGGCCTCCAATGCAACATAATTTTATCCCTGTGAAAGAGAGATCTTTAGAACAAGATACTGAAACTGTTACTTGTGGGAAAAGGCTGCACTCCTTTTAGGTAGGGCAGTAACTCTGGACATAAAGAGAAACCTGACTTTTCTGACCAGGGAGACTATTCAAGAACAGTTACAAGGAGAGAGTTCTAAAGTACAAGTGGGCTCATTCACCAACATAGCACTTTTTCTGACAAGAGGCATACTAACCTCAGCTATGTCAGCATGCAAGTTTTAACTATTTTACTTAGATGGCCCTTTAAAAACAACACCCATTATTAACAAAACACCATTGGTATTTAATCATGCCTACAGCAGTAAAGAAAGAAAGAACTCACTTTCAGAGTAGAGAACATCCATGGCTGCTGAGAGAGAATCATGAAATCATACCTGTGTAACAAAATAACTTGAGAATATAACATAGGTTCCTCTCGTCAATACATAGTTATTGATGGTGTTAAGCACACAGGTACAACAAGCACAGATCTCTTCCTCTGCTGCTTTAACCCACCAAAACAGAAGCTGTCTGAAGAATTCTCACCTATGCTGCCTAATTGAGCATAGCAAAAGAGCTTTTATTCTTAAAAGGAAGCATATGTTTTACCACCTGACCTGAGGGAAATTACTAAACAGAATGAGAATACACATGACTGACAATTTAAGACAGTTTTACAAATGCTGTTTAAAAGACCACATGAAAGATGACATGTCAGTACTATTCAGGACTTTAAACATTAAGAATTAAGAAAAAAAGAAGACCCCTAGAGCAGACAGGAAAGACAGTGAAGCCTAATTAAACCCATTAATCACAGGTAGCCTGTCCCTGTGGAGGTCAATGTTAGCTTTGCACTAATTTCAATAGAAATCCATGGGACCAGGTTATCTTTACCATTTTGCAGTTCAGGACCTTACTCAAAAATTTCCCTAACTATGTGAATTAAATAACGGTTCTGAATCAATCGGTTATTCCTCATATACTATACATATGAATTAACAGGAATCGGATAGTTTACTTAACTTGTTAAGAAGATAATGACACCTAATGAAACCTAAGTGGCCTTCACATTCTGACTACAGCCCTTGTATATTGACAGAACCCTAAGTCACACTAAAGAAGCACATACTGTTTCACAACCCCTCAGTTTAATATGTCAATTTCTAAAGCAGGATAATTTAAACTGGGATAGAATCATAGAAACATAGAATAGTTAGGGTTGGAAAGGGACTTTAAGATCATCTAGTTCCAATCCCCCTGCCACGGACACCTCACACTAAACCATGTCACCAAGGCTCTGTCCAACCCAGCCTTGAACACCGCCAGGGATGAAGCATTCACAACTTCCTTGGGCAACCCATTCCAGGGCCTCACCACCCTTACAGTAAATAACTTCTTCCTCATATCCAATCTAAACTTCCCCTGTTTAAGTTTGAACCCATTACTCCTTGTCCTATCACTACAGCCCCTCATGAAGAGTCCCTCCACAGCATCCCTATAGGCCCCTTTCACATACTGGAAGGCTGCTAGGAGGTCTCCACGCAGCCTTCTCTTCTCCAGGCTCAACAGCCCCAATTTTCTCAGCCTATCTTCATACGAGAGGTGCTCCAGTCCCCTGATCATCCTCGTGGCCCTCCTCTGCACTTGTTCTAACAGTTCCATGTCCTTTTTATGTTGAGGACACCAGAACTGCACACAATACTCCAAGTGAGGTCTCATGAGAACAGAGTAGAGGGGCAGGATCACCTCCCTCGACCTGCTGGTCACACTCCTTTTGATGCAGCCTAGGATACGGTTGGCTTTCTGGGCTGCGAGTGCACACTGCCTGCTCATGTTCATACCTCAATAAAAGGGAAAAAAAAAAAAAAAGCTTATAAAACCTGTAAGCTCCCATCCATGATTTCTCACAAAAATCTCTGTTGTGAGGAATTTCCTTCGTGTTCTCAAAGACATGGACCAGATCTGTCCATAAAACTGAAATCAAGACAGAATTCTTCAGCTTCTCTTCAGTCACTGCAAATATTCATTCTGAAAAAGTCCCATTAAGACATTGTGTCGTGACTGACTAAATCACAAATAAAAGCTCTGGACCGGAATGGTTACCTTGGTCCTTGTCAGCAGGGCACAATAACAAGCCAAAAGCCATGAACTCTGTTCTCTCTACAATAAACGTAATCTTTTCCCATTTGAATTAATGGAAATTTTACGGACACATACAGGGAAAAACTGCAATCCTGAGCAGCTAATTAAAAAGACAACATCATTATCTGAACTGTAGCATCAACAACAACCTGCATCCAAAAAGACAATGAAAAGTAAGTAACTCCTTAGCCCATATTATGGTCTAAGGAATGAAAATCTCTGCATATGTGATTACCAGTTAAAGTCAGAATGACTTTACAGATAAGAATCATGCTTTCTGAGTTTGCTGCTTCACAGGCCTCATAATCTGCATGTTCCAGCAGTCTTTAGGAGAGGCCAGAGTCAGCAGGTCTCCAGCCTCATCCAACATACATTCTGGCAGGCAAAAATCAATACACGAAGATTTGTCTGCCAGCTTCTTTATCCCCATTCCTGTTTGCTTCTGGCTCTGGCCACTCTCTGTGAAGTCTACAGCACCTGCTACTCTGAAAAATTTGTACTCCTCCAGTTTACAAATTACTTAAACCAACCCACTAAAACCAAAGGAAGAAGTTCTCCTTCCTGGCTATCCCAGAACCAGGGTCTCACCCGCAAGCAGCACCTTGGCAAAAGCACTTGGAGTGGTTTTACAGCTACATCTGCTCCATCTGCTCTTACTATGCTAACAGTGCCTGCAGCCAAAAAGACTGTGGTTCAGTGTCCAGCTTGCAGTGTAACTATATAATAAGCCTGACCAGGCTTCTAGAAAGTAAATTCGGGAAGTTTTACATTGCAATGTTGCTATAACAATTTCTCATGCCCTGGTCTCCCCCAAGAAAATATACACATAAATACTTACGTACACATATGTATAGCTAGATAGAAATGTGTCTTAATATGTTTTCACCTCCACAGATTTATAGGAAGCCTACAGAAATGACCTGACACTAAGTTTACTGATGCTATGATGCAGGATATCGCTTGAGATGATAACATCTTGTTTTACAACATTAATAAATAAATAAATAAATAGAATTCTGTTAGTGCAGATTTGCTTAGCACTTTTTACTAATTTTGATCATTTCTTATTAATAACAAATGGATGGTGCTTTACGGGCACCAGCCAATACAAAGGGTGCCCTACAACATTGTCTCATAGGAAGCTGGAGAACTTTTTCCTCAATCTTTCTCATGGAGACAAAAAAAATCTACATAGCCTCTAAGGGATTGATTTATTCTCCACCTCTGCCATAGGCTAAAGGAAAGAACTAAATAACCAATTCCTGTTCACCCAGCATTTTGGGGTTTGTGACTATGTCTAACCATGAGATTACGTTAGCCGTTGTTCAAAAATTCTTACTGTGCACAAAACCAAAGGTCAGACATAAACCTGATCTGAAATCACCCTCCTATACACCATTATTTTTTAAGATGCTCCCCATGGTTTCCACTTGTTATAACCTTATCAGTACTGCTTCTTTTTCTGAGTATATTCTCCTTATTTCCACTGGCAATGTCAATCTAGTCCAAAATAATCCTGATTACTTCACCACATGCAGCCTCCAGCTCTAGAGGAATGAGGCATATGGAAACAAGGAGTCTGTAAGGCATTCAAAGTCGCAACTATTTTTACCTCTGGAGAGGTTTCTAAAGAGAAGTATTGCACAAACTGATGGCATTTCAGTATGTTCATGGCTATGCTCAATTCTAACCTGATTTAGCAAATGCTCTTTCAGTTAGGAAACTCAGCTGAAAATCTCTCTCGCATTCTTTCAGACAGTTGAATAATTCCCTAATTCCTCTGTGTAATTCAGGTAACAAAGGAAAAGGCTGTAGCAGCATGAAACTGTTAAGCTTATAATCATGGCATATACAAATAACAGTATTACATTAGACATGTTGTATTTTTGTCACTAGATTTCCTAGACATAAACTGACAACAAATTGTATTTCTATTATTATTTCGGGGTGCTGTTGCAGTTTGTCTTTTCTAAAACCTAATTAAGCTTATGCATCATCCACCACTCAAAACTGTTTTATCTACCCTGGAGTTAGTCTGATTTGTTCCTTATCTAGGGTGAGTATTTTTCTCCTAATACTTCTGGAACCCTTTAAGCAAGAAAGACACCATTTCTGTTATGATTGCCTCACCACACTACTAACACCAAATACCACTGGTTCTTGCTACACATTATGAAAAATTGAGAAATAAAAACAATAAAACCCCATTACTACTGGAGGAAATATAAGGTTTTTTCCAACTAATGTATCAGTTCTGACACTTTTGTGAGTTATGAACAAGTTCAAATAATTTCTATTAAATCTGAGGCAAATTAAATCAAGATCTGAAAAAAAGCTAAGTGTGCTTAGTTATTAAAAAACCCAAACACCAAGTATTTTTCAGGTACTCCTTCATGAATTATAACTCCTTCAGGCTCTGTCTGTAACATTCTAGAAAACACATCTGAAAACCAAGAGTAGTTTGCTTTGGATTAGCAACTCATTGGCTTGAGTTTATTCTGTATGGTTTTTTTAAGCAGAAATCCTCCATTTGTGAGTTATTCAGGTTAAGAGAACGTATTTGTGCACTATACTTCCTATTTCATGCATTTGGTAAGGTTGCAGCTTTACTGCTTAGAATTTCCGTGATACAGAAGATAGAAACCAAAAATACAACGAGGCGGTTTGCTGAGAGTGAAGAGGGAAGCTGGGAGCACAAACAAATATTGGAGTTTTTCAGAAGCACTTCCAGGAAACAGTTTGATTCTTTTTTCAAAAAGAAGCTTCTCTAGGAGGCATCCTGGAGAATGGAGTCATGATAACTATCCTGTCCATATGAACTCCATAAATTCCAGCCCCCTGGACTGAATAACAATACAAACTATCTCAGACACTCAAACAGACAGATCGCCTGGGGTTGTTTCCCTCTGCAGTGTTATTTGGCAGGCAGCTGGGCAGTTCCCTTCCCCGCAGCTTCCTACATCTGCAGGTCTCCTGCCCTTGTTCTCTGTTGGCTGCCAGGTCAGCTCTCAACTGACAGGCTCATTCTCCCTCTCATCTCCTTGTGCCAAGTTCACTCTGCCTGTCGCAGAGCTGGCAGACCATTTCTTTCATTTTCAAGTCCTGTGCCCCACTGACAGGGTCTCCTTTCCTCTCATCTGCAGCGTCTGTCCTCTTTTCTGTCTGCATGTTTCCAGTCCCCAGTGTTCTAACAAGACAACTGGCAGATGTAAAGCAGTGATGCTGATGCACGAGACAGGGATGCAGTTTCCCTTCTTTTGCAGATAGTATCCCCATGCCTCAGCTCCCCAGGTGACACACCTAATGTTACCAAATGAGGGCACAGCAAGGAATCAAACTGAGCTTCCTCTGGTCCTGGAAAGCACATTTGGCTGTTTGGGACATCCCTGGCATCTTTGAAGTTTCCTAGGAAGCCATTTAGCACTGCCACTTTTCCCTTCTCTATTAACGCTGACATCCACTGTTAGATTAGGTCATATTCTAAAAGTTTCACATCAGTAGCAGCAGAGATTGCATTTCTAAGAGCACTGCATAGCCTACAAATCCATCAGCAGGATGAAGGAGAATGTAGAGTGGATGTGGACAGGAGAATGAGGAGTGCAATGGTGGGTTTTGATCAGATCAGTGATTAAAATAGTTTGCTAAAACATTCCTATAAGAAAACCAGGCAAAATAACTATGAAAAGATTAAATCATTTCATCTTCACACAAGAAAGTGCTGTGATTTTTTTTAATCAAGCCATGTTATATTTATGATTTCCAAATGCAATATTGCACTCCCCAATCATTTCTAATTCTGTGGAATGCACAAGAGACTTCAACTGCTTTGATGCTTATAGAAACTTTATTTTTTTCCCTCATAAAAACAGGCCCTGACAGCAATTGCTGTTTTCAAAAAACTGCCCTGAATTGGTTTCAATAGCTGTCTAAGCACTGCTGAGTTTTTATAGACCAATGAAAATCCTCTGCTAGGAAAAAACAGGCCAAATTCCTTCTAATGCACTTTAAACCCCAGTCACATAGCCCTGCTGGACCTCAGTTAAAGTAAAAGAAAGGGGCTAAGAGATTTCACAGCTACCCAGCACTAACTCAGGGTTTGTTTGCCTTGGGTAGAATACAGCCAATGCCTCAGAAGGTATGTGGCTGCAGTGCTTTAATTTATTCTATTTTTTGCCATGCTGTTAAGAGCACCCTGGATCACTGAAACAAAATGCATGTCTGGAATGACCACGGCCCACGTGATTTCGAAGACTGGGAATGATTTTTGGTAACACTTGCTGTGGCAAGACATTATTAGTTCTCCTGATGTTCATTGTACTGATGCAATAATGAAGAAGTAATGTGTTATTAATGAGGTGGTAATGCTGTATATACTTCACACAAATTCCATTTTAACTGGCCAATCGATGTACCATTGTTTTAAACTGTTAATTTGTTTTTAAGATAAAATGTAACATAAGTTATCAAATGTAGTTTTAAGTAAGGCTGAGACTGGCTATTTTCCAGTGACCTTCTAGGCTCTTTTGAAAAGCTCTGCCAACTTCCGCAATTACAAAGAAAGAAGGCAGAGTGGTTTCAAAACAGTTATAAAAGCTGCCAATAAATTTCATTCAACTCCTCTTAAGAACAAGGTCAGCAATAGGAGGAAAATAGTAACTTTGAAGACCAGTATGCCAGGTTTTAATTTAGGGAGTGTAGCTCTAAACCACAAGAACAAGCTTCAGATTAATGTGGGCACCTTGAGCCCTCCTCAAAAGGCTTGATTTTTGAAGCTATTGTGATTTTAACTGAAATGAACATCTTCAAAAGGAGTCTAAAACCAGGCACCCAAATTTTGTGACATTTCAATAACCATATTATTGTTACTATTATTGTTACTATTATTCTCATCACTATTGCTGTGGGATTTTCCTGTTAATTTTAACTAACCACTCAACTCTTCACATTAGGAAATCAGAAAAGCAGAATGTAAAGAATCACAGGCTGAATATTAAGAAAATTCATGGCATTTCCTCTCCCTGGAGCATCGAAGCTTAAAAGAATGTGTTTAAAAAAGCCTCTGGCTTAGTGAATTAACTTAATATGGGGTGAGGGGAGCTTTTTATGTTAAGGATGTAATTTCCCATATACTAGCTTTGATATCAGTCTTTTTTTAGACAGCTGTCTTGCTAAGTGCAGGTTGCAATTGCCTGAATCCCGCTTCTCAGATGTAGTGCAACAACACCCACTGCACTCAAAAAACTCATTAAATGTACAAGTTTATGTCTAGTATAATAACTGTTGTTCACTACCCTATCACCTTTATGCTGCAAAGTACTACACTGACTCACTTCTTGTGCTACTCTATGCCCTTGCTCTTATCTGTGGCTGAAAGATGTAGTTACCACTTCTCTGCTAAACCCACTTCCTTTTCTCACGCCTTTAGCCAGGGGACAGATTGATTCAGAGCACTAGGGCTGACCTCAGATGCTGTTACACAGCCACTCTATCATTTCAGGGGAATTATATTGGTTAGGGCAAATTTTTCAAACATTTAAGTCAATGAGTCCAGACACGCTAACACAGCCAGACGTACTTTAGGACAATTCTGTTTCCATGAAAAGAGAAGATTCTGTGTGCATTCTGAGCAGAGAACAAAAATACTACCCAAAAGTGGGCTTGCAGAGATTTTGTCTTCCACTTCATTCTCCTTCTGAATCACTTAGATGCTTTCAAAATGTTATTCTCATCTTATGATAAATTCTCCAGGACACCTCCATGGGAAATGTCACAGTGCCAAAATGGCCTACCTCCATTAACACTTAACAGCTTCACCAGGTACAGTAGAGTCATTCTGAAGGCAGACTTCAGTTCAATATCTGCCAAGTGTCACATGAAAACTAATCTTGATTAATATTCAGACAGGTATTTTGAGCTTTAAAATACTAAGAAAAAAATACTAAGAGGCCATTAAACTGTTCCTAAACTGTTCAGAAGTCAAGCTTTGGTATTCTTTCAAGGGAAGCAAGAGGAAGGATTCAGTGCTCAATTTCATTTTTCAGGTTTTTAATATGTGAATGATGGTCTTTTAGCTTTGTTTTATCTCCGCTGAGGTAATGAATTTTAAAAACAACAAGTTTAAACTGCTTGAACACTTCAGGGGGAGGTCCTTCTACTAACTTCAATAAGAGACACTTTTTTTAATAGTATAGTGCTCTGAAGTGTCTCTCAAAAGAAAATGAGTCTTTTAAGTTAGATTTTCTAACAAATCTCATAAATATTCTACATGACACTATGCTGCTTAAGAAACCTACTTCTAGTCTTTCCTATAGAGCTGTTACCTTAGCTATAGGATTTTACCACTATACTAAAATCCTTCCTTATTACCCTATACTAAGTCTGCCCAAATAATACTTTGAAATTTCATCTCCAAAACCCATAAATCTTTCACTGAATGTAATGAGTGGTATAAATTTAACTTCTAAGCCTTACAAAAAATTCCACTGACACATTTCTGCTACCCACTTTGGTATGCAAAGTCAGTCCAGCAAAAGAAAAGTGAATTTTTACACTCACACCTTCAGTGTAAAATGAGCTGATTTACTTCTTATATTCCCAAGAAATATTTGCATATTACATAGGTAGAAAAACCATTTCAAAGGAAATTACTAAGCATGGCAAAAACTTCTCTAGTGATGATTTATTATTTTGATATGCATCTGGGGGAAAAAAGCAATGTATACAAAACAACATAGGCAGTGCCTTTAAAATTACCTCAGTTAAAAATGGTGCAAGTGAAAAATAACTGTTTGAGAACATGCAAGCATTGACTTCAGTCCTCAGGCAATGCACTTCCCTCTGTATTCGTCACAATCCAATTTACATCCACCACTACCACAATACCAGCACAGCCTCTTGTGTCAGCTGGCAATACGTAATCATAACTACAGTGAGAGACCCCAGCCTGACTTAACTACCACTGCAGAGCACTGCCCAGCAGGATGACTTAGTTCCCAGGGAGTGGATAAGCATGTATGTGGACTAAGGGGCATTACAATTGTCCCTCATCCAGTCCCAGTGAGAGCTGTAGAGAGGGACTTACTCCAGCTTTCCTTGTGAAATCAAAATTCTACTGGTTTTGGAATAAATACATTTGCTTGCTTTCTGGAGTAATATTGTTGTCTTACCTATTCCAATAAAAAATTCTGAGGAAAAAGGAGTCAAAGCAGCAGATGAGAAGGATCCAAAACTGTTCTCAAAAAAACCCACATTGTGCAAGGTATTGTATCAAATGTCATGTGCATCCCCAGTCTACACAATCCATTGTACGCCACTCTAAGCACTTTCTGTCAGGAAGTTGCTGTTTCTATAATCCAAAGTGTCTTCACTTTCATGAATCAAATCATAATGCTATTTTAAAGGCTCTCCAGTCTTTAATTTCCTTTGTGTTTTAATGGACACATAACTTCATAAGGGCCTGAATACTTCTCTTATCTCATAAGATGCAGAAGTAGCCACAGTGCTATCACAATGCTGTATTAATTTGTTTCTCCACTAAGCAAAACTCCATTGAAACCAGTGGCGCAGACATCCTATAAATTCTAAACAGACCTTGCATCACAAAAGTAATACATAATGAACTTTTTTCCCAAGCAGTCCACTGAGCAGTGCTCTAATCACATAAAGCACATGAGCAGCCATTTCGTTATAACACTTCAGATGGTTTAGACATGTTCTGTACTGTAAAGCAATTCTATCTCATTGTATTCTAATAAGGTTAGCCATTTAGTCCCAGCCATTTTTGGTCTGCTGTAGGTTTTGCTGGAAAATGGGAATACAGGAAAAGATTTCCTGTTCTCCTCCCTTGCATAACTACTGGGTGCATAAAGAGAGAGGTGAGCAGAAAAGAAGAAGAACCCAGCCACCTGCCCCTGTTGAACCACGATGACAGTGCAGCACTCAGCATCGAGACACTGTCCCATTATGTCAAGGCCGTTTGTAGAAATAAAAGCAGCACAAGGGGACCATGACTCATGAAAACAAAATATGCAGCTAATTTGCAAAAACTGGTCAAATGAATATTCTTAGTTAGAGTTTTCAGTTTATTTATGTAAGCACAGTCCAGCACTTCTGGAAGAGAACCACAGTGCAAGTTTTTCTCCAAAATATAAAGTTGGCCAGATTCCCTAAATAAACTTCTCCATTTAAAATTGCTACAAGAATAACAGAAAACTATCAACATTCTCAACATCAGATAATTTAAAAATCACAGGGGCTTGTTCAATTTCTTGTTCCTATTGGGTAAGGCTGTACCTAACCCCTGGACCTGCTTACCTACTCCACACGTTTTACAGTAGCTATGTAACTATTTCAACAATAACTGGATTATTTTTCCTCAATTTTCCTATTTCTTTTCTGCCTCCAGATAGCTGCACTCCTGGTTTCTTCACTCACAGAGTTGATTTTTAGTTAATTCATACTGTTTCAGTGAGAAGACATATTGCCAGATTTGCCTTGGAAATTCTATTCTCCGATTTAGGAGCTAGGAGAAGCTTTACCGTCCTTCCATATCACTGTGTCAGTGTGCCCCAATCCAGTGGAAAGGAAAGATTTCTGAGGGGTGAATGGGACGGGGTTGAGGGATAGGAAAAAAGACAAAGAAAAGGAAAAATGGCATGCTACAGGTGAGTGACAGCAATATATGGGGTTTGCTAGTGAGACACCTTTCACATAAGACTTCTAATTGATTTTGCAGCAGCCATTAAGCAAACAAAACACTCAGCCTATGTCCTCCTAGCAAATTATTCCAGCATTTTACAGACATAGGGCCTAAATCTACAATTTTGCTCTGGTCATTTTTTATACTCACTTCGCATTCAAACAGACAGTTACAAAAAGGAATACGGAATGGAAATCAGGCCCATTACATACATTTTAAGCGCTAAATCCGACTTTAAGGCAATCAAGGTTATGGTTTTCTTCATATATAAAACCCTAGCGCATAAAAAAGTTTCCTAGGTTTCAGCAACAACAAAATTACCACTAATTTATGAAAACTGTGTTAGTGCCTGCAAACCTTTGCTGTAAATTTTGCATGTGAACATGGAAATGCTAATGAAAAGAAGATTTCATTTACAAATGATTAGTACAAATTCAGCAGTCACTATACTTATGTCTGTCTAATTTATTTTCCTGTAGAACATGCTGTTTTCCAGGCTTTGGCCATTTATTTATATGCCATTGAGCATCAACTTCTCAGATTTTAATGTCACATTATCTTTTTATCCAAAGAAATGTTCATCTTCTTTTTAGAAGGTCTCAGTTAAATGAAGCCCTTGGGCTCCAAGTTACCTGTTTTGATTAAAACATTCGCAGGAGGGCTGCGATAAAAATTATGCCCTTTTATACAGAAGGAATTGCTGAAATTACTATGGTTTCATAAGACTTCTACTAATGTGTTGAAGAATATACATATAATCAGCTTCACTAGATCTTATCACAGATTTTTTCACTCAGCACACAATCTTTTTCCACTTAATACATAGGCTTTTGCTAGGGATTAGACCCCACTGGAAAAAACCTCAGCAAGTCAGCACTCCAAAAGCATTCTGCAAGCCTCTAAAAGGTGAGAAGAATCCAGAGTACAAGACTTGATCATTTTTATTA
Organism: Amazona ochrocephala; assembly: GCA_039720435.1. NCBI lineage: Eukaryota > Metazoa > Chordata > Aves > Psittaciformes > Psittacidae > Amazona > Amazona ochrocephala. The sequence goes on from CM077883.1 coordinate 17,213,365, forward strand.
TGTTTTTTTTGGCCAAAGATCCATGCTGGCTGGAAAATCAATAATGCCTCATATGAGATAGATCCAAACAGAAATGAAACCACGGGGTTCTAGGGAGTTATAACAACATACTGTAGAAATCACTTCAAGGTTTCTTATTTAATAGAGAATACGGATCTTCTAGGGATTTGTTAGTGGCAACGAGGTTTTGTGGATTTTTTTGGATGCAGTTGAAGTAGAAACAAAATTTTCTTCTACTCATGAATATGTTTCTTTATGCTAAATCCTTCAGAATATTGGAGGTTTGGAAAGTCCCATCATGCAGATTCACTGTTTAGATGCAAAAGGAGATTTCTGTCCTTTTGTCTGTGCTTTTTAGAAGTTCAGTAGAGAGCTTACACCTGAAGGTTAGTTGAATTGATAAAGCACATGCAAGCCTGGAAAGCCTGAAGAATTAGATCACTGGTTCTATATTTCTGGCCTTAGAGCCAAGCCACGTAACACTCCAGATACTTACACAATCAGATTGTGAACAATCAGAAAATAGTAAAGCTCCAAGTTGTGGAAAACAGACTTCCTTTAAGCCTAGATCAGACAACGATTCTAACTGTACAATCTACCCAAATCAAATGCAAACATAATGTGCAATGCACATTTGCCTTTGACAGCTTTATTTGTTCATTAAACATTTATGTTAGGTGGCTTTTAGCATCCTAGTCCATGATATTCATCTAAACTTGGCTAGGAAATTAATAGCTTAAGTAGTCCCATATTTTAGCACATTAACCTCTCTTTGGATTTTTACTGATATGTGATAAACACCGACCTAAATTGTGTATTCCAGAACTGGATTTTAAAAGTGCTTCTGCTAACATTAATTGTTTGGGGGTTTTCATATTATTGTGTGGAATGGCTCCTTTCTCTGATAACTTCATAATAGCAAATTGATTACAATCACTCAGCCTAAAATGGATTTCTTTTATAAACAAATCAAGTACATGACTATTGGGAAGGGTTTAGCTATCAAATCAACATTCTAACTTGCTTGGAAACTATTTCCTACCAAACAATATATGGAAAGATTTCCAGGAAACTCATGCTATATATAGTATGTTAAATAGCATTTAAAAACAATTATTCATACACTTACAATTTCTTCTTCTAGTAGCTAAACACATAAGCTGCAAATCTAGCTAAGTAAAGGAGCAGAAATAGAGGGACGGATGAAGAGAGAGAGAGAGTGAAATACATCCTATGATTTGATGACCTGAAAAATCAGAAGTTACCCTAAAACACAACATAAACTTTAAAACCTGTAACAATTAAAACACCTAGGTTTTCAAATTATCTGCTGTATGAAACAGTGTCAAGGAGTTATTCAAGCAGACATTCTGATGATGTGCACGTAACATACATGCCTGAAAAGAAGAAAAATCCAAATGGAACTGTGTTGTGCAAAAAGGACAAGGAACAGTAGAATCTGAGATCTTCTAGCAGCATTATTCCAAGGGCATCTCTTTATTAAGAAACTCCTCTTTCATTTAAATGACATTGTGAAGACTTGCCAAGGTGTTTTAAATGGAATGCTATTTGATTATCACTTTTAATATCCTTGAGTTATACGTTTACATGCAAACGTTGCATATTTAAAGAAAAGATTGGTACCAGACATGGCAGTTTCAAAGGCACATTGAGCACAAGATGTTTTCTGAGGCACCAATTTATTTTCAAAGTGCCTTCTTATTTTTTCATCTATTTCTTATTTTCCAATAGCCTTTATAAAAGTAGCTGCTTGTGAATTTGCTGCCTATATAGGCACCAATCACCCATGTCAAACTATACAACAATGTAGTAATGTCTTTAAGGGAAATGGCTCTTTTCCCAAGCAGCTCACAAGGGAAGATAAAAGCAGGTGGGTGCAGCAAGGAGCCTGCCATACCTAACAAAGCCTAAACACCTTGCTGAATGGCAGATACAACACTTCTGTTCACAACCTCCAACCTGATGGATCAGAAACTTTTCACAGAAATACCAGGAAAACAAAACCAGGGATGCAACAAATTATCAGAAGGATGGATAACGAAACTCTGAAAGCTTGAAAGCACAAAGAATTTGCTCCTTAGGAGATCACGACACTAGTCATCTGTCAGTCCTTTTTCTTGCTAGTCCGCCTTCTTCTGGAAATCTACATCTTAATTTCAGCCCGATATACCCATACAGTCTTTTGTTCTTGCTTGCAAACAAAACATAAAATTCTAGTCATATGTCATATCCATATGACACAATGTACCAACTCATTTGTCTTCCAGATGAATTCGTCTTTGATTCCTTGCAAACAGACTCCATGCAAGTCGTGAGGCTTCCCTAATGACATACAAAAGTTGAAAATTTGGCTGGAATGTTAACAATTTCACAAAGATTGACAGTAACTCAATAAGGTGCTGCCATTGCTAGATGCTATTCCACCATTAACAGAAACTGGCTTTGATACAAGTACACATCACATAATAACCTCAAAGCCTCCCATTTATATTCTTTTACCTGTTCAGCTGGCTCATCAGTCACATATAGTTTATTTCCCTCTTCTGACAACTATTTCAAACATTTCAATGCACAATTGTCTAATCATGGAGGTATGAATACTATCTAAGGGCAAAAATTTATTCTTTGATGGGCACATTCTGGAAATCAGCTATGACGGTGACAGTTATCAGGACAAGCTGGGAAAGAGAGGAGCAGTACAGGAATAACTGACCTGACAAGTCACATACAGGACGTGCTGATGGTCATTCACATTATCATCATCATCCCAGTCTTGAGTTCTTAATTTAAATACACCTTATGGAAAGCAGAAATGGAGATTTGGGGGAATACTGGCATGGATGGGCAACAGCTTTTCTTCATGCACCTTCAGGTTTCCTACAGTTACTTTCTAACCTGTCAGATCTTAACCATAAATAAAATGTCTAAATCAGAGCTAGCAGACAGAAAGATTTCACCCCTGGTTATATCCCATGTGTCATCAAATTTTGGAGAGACCTAGTGTCTAGCATATTCACAAGTGCATCTAACACAGAACATAATCACTTTGTACTCGTGAAGTATTTATTAAATGCTCTTCTAAAGGGAAGGATCCAGAAGAGAATGAGACATTAACAGCCTTCAGGAAATGCATCCTTGTGGATTCGTTTCTAGTTTGCCTGAGTTTCCAGCTAAGATTAGCGAGTATGACCTGACTGAACTGCGCAAGACTGAACAAGCTATCATACTTGCAGCTACAAGATTGACATAAAAGATGCTTTTCTCCTTCCCTTTTCCCCCAACAATCACACACCTTTGTGGGGAAGTAGCCTCGATGACAGGATGCAGATGAATGATTAGCTGTTCAGAGTGCAAATACCAGGATGGCATTTCAAAAAATTGAGGAGATTCTGAGAAAGCTTGTAAATCCTCACAAAAACAATGGTAAATTTGTTCTTCACGTTACTCATATAAAAAAGGCATTCAGAATGACAGACCAGGCTGATGAATGAAATGTAAACATGCTAGTCAGTTATTTTGGCCCAACACTCATTGAATTTCTTACCCTTCAGCTCTCACATGTTCAGTGTACTTCTCCGGTGGAGCTTAACTTTTCTAGCAGCAAGGCAGACAGAACAATGTTTATGATGTTACCTGATCTATCATCATAGAACTTGCTATTCAGCAGATGAAGTGAATTCATTTGGATTTCTGGTGCTGATGTGTGAATTCAGAGAAAACAGATTTCTCTAGTTTTTCAAGAGATCCTGAGGTGCTGCTGCCTTCACTCCTATCAGAAAAATTTCTCTGGAAATTTAATGCCTATCTGGGGTAACAGTGCAGCTGCTCCTCCTCAATTCTTCATCTATAGATGTATTTCATCAACATTAACAGCTGCAAATTGGACACAGAATAAAGGAAAAAAGAACCTTTAGAAAAAGCTAATTTCACTTCTATCATTTTGTTAAGTAGGGTTGTGATAAAATCTACACTGCCTACTGCAAGAATCAGAAGAAGCTGGCTTTGCTTATATAACGCAACATGGCTTTATTGGTATTACATCAGTCTTATGAAAAAAGACTTGGGTGACAGTTGCAAGGTAATGTCTGATAAAAATTTCAGTATCTGTACCTATCATTCAACAACTGCACAGGGAAAAGCTATACAGCACTGTGTATACTAATCTAATTACCACAAAACCCTCACTGCTCTTTTCTAGTTCCAGATTTTCCATTAGGAAAGAAAAAAGCCCAAAACAGAAGACAACTCTTCTTTGCTGACAACCTAGGGTTGGCTGGCAGTGGGGCTACCTAGTATGTTTGAATTAAGGAACACTTAAAAAGTGCAGACTATCTTATATTGAGAACTTCACAAAGGGATCCAGCAAAATACTCATCAACTTCCTTCTGTGGATACAGCTGAACATATATACATATAGATATTATCTATTTAAATATATATGTATAAAATTACATATATATACACATAAGCCCTGTAAATGTGACATTATTAAGAAGGAAAACTAAGAAGATTATTTTAAGATTTTTCTCCTAAGACAATTTCTTTTTCCTCCCAACACCCAAGTTTAGTGGAATAGACATAAGAAACTGACTACCAAAAGAAGCTTCACAGCCTCTCTGCTCTACAAGAAAACCTAATGAATTTGAATTATAATCTTACTTTTTACTAAAAAAAAATGTTATTTCATGTTTAATTTTTGCTTTTTCATACTAAATGACTGAAAGAGCCTAGTAAAAAATTCCCTAACCTAAATTGGGAGCAATCACCATGTTTTATTAACTGAGAGGATTATCTTCTGGAGAGCAATCACGAAACTATTGAATATTTTACTTTTCTCATCTGTGATCTTTTCTTCTGTCTCATTAGAAAACAACCCAGTGAATAAATCACTCAGTGCCCAATTCTGTATATTCAGTTCCTATTAAACTCTTTGTAAGAGAACTCAGCATCTCGAAGGAAGAGACTTGTCATCAGCCTCATCTTCACTGCAGACTTCAGCATCAAGTTTCTTTCAATCTACCTATTTCCAGATTTCTTCAGTTTGATGTGTATATATGTTCTTTTCCTGTGCTGCTACACATCACAATGATATGTGCATGATTCATATCATTAAACTAAGCTAGCTATTGTCTGATATACAGGTTGATAGATATTTTCTAGAGCCCCAATTAAAATATCAGTAGGAAAAAAACAGAGAACAAATTTTCCTCAGGGAAAGAAGGGCGGTGGAAATCTTCCTCTGAAAAAGCTCTGGGGTTGTTCCTTTGGCAGGAATACTGCAGTTGCTGTTAGCAGGAAAAATTCTCAGAGAAAACTATTCTACCCTCTGCTACTATTTTAGGGAAGAATTTAGCTGTTATTCTACTAATGGTCATCACTAAAACAGCAGCACAAATCTTGTTATTTGCTTTTTTCTCTCCCTAGTTTTTGCTGGAGTTTGATGACTGATTAGTCTTCAGGCTCTTTTTTATAATTTGTGGTAGTGCAAGAAAGTATAGCTCCAGGAGATGTATAATCTCCTTGTCTGTACCACAGGAGCTAGGATTACACATAATCCCATTTTCTTTGATCACAGCAAGTGCCAGGAGAGGTACACAACATTTTATACAGAAATATATGGCTACAGAAGAAGCACTCTGATAGTACCTGACAGAGGTCTGAGTGGAACGGGAAGCACTCTGATGTCAGGGCACTGCTCTCCTTAACACCCTCTGGTTTGGTGCAACAAAGTCAGTCCCCAAAACCACTGGTTTTGATCAAGCTACAAATACCTTTACTGAAGTTTGCTTGTACCTTTAATCATTTACCATGGCTCCATCACTGTTTGCTGCCAGTGACTCTTTTTGTTCCATACCATAGCCCTCACAAATCGCAAAGAATAATACGTCATTCACTTCTGATGGTATGTCAGAAACTGACAACCAGCAACATGCAGAGGCACAAGGTCTGAAAGCATACTGCAGGTTATCCTATTTCCATGAGCCATGGAGGAAACAGAGGTTGACCTCAGATTCCCCTCACAGCTGCCAGTATACCCCATCTGAGGTACAAATATGGTTTTACTGGAGGAGCTGGAAACACTGGACTGAAAGAGACAAACTACAATCTCTCAGACAAGGTGATCTGTCGTGTGGTAGGTCTGCTCATTCAATTTTTTTAATAGCCTGTGAAGCAATTCCAATGGGATACTAAAACAACACATGAATAAACCTTATTAATACTAAGGTACAAAAAGCATAAAGGTGAAAAATGTATTTCAAGCTATGCAAAAAAAAAAAGCAGAAAGATTAGGTTCTGAAGATTCTATTATTTAGGATTAGTTCAGAAGCTTGTTTATTTTTGTCTCTAGCTTTCATCATGGGAACAAGTTCCATGGGAACATGAAAGAACTTGCTGTTCTGACATGCAATGATCATTGACTCTCTTTTTGGTATGAACGAGTTGCCTGTAGCTTATCTAAATAGAAACCCATGCAAAAAATATCACAAACATAATGAGCATTAGAAATACACTACTGCCATTTTAGTATGTTACTTGGCTTTTAACAGAGCTTTTTTAAAAGAAAGAAGACATGATTCATTTTCGTTAAGTGTAAAGTTGATTTAGAGATATAATTTGCAGACTGCCGAAGACCATTAACCTGATGTCTAGTTAACATATGGAACTGTACTTTTAAAGTAGGATGAGCCGTTAAAGAGGCTAGAAGCGTCAAGCCAAAAGATCTGATGAACTATTGTGTACAAATAAACCATGCAAAAACCTGTAACCTGACCTATTTAGGATGTTGCAGATTCTGGCAATAATAAAAAAGTCTGGAAGAGGTGAGACATGGAGACATGACAGTTTCTTTGGAAAATAACTCTTTGTTTATTATGCCTACCGCAGTACCATGCAGTTGGACCTTGGTCATTCAGTCTTGTTCTCTCAGCTTTCAGGAGAAGCAGCTGTGCAGAACCACATTGCTTAACCTACGTTCTAGTCAAGAATGCACAGCATACTTAGACTGCAGCACAAGAGAACTGAAGTGTCTTTACTGTGTTATTAGTGCCTCTACAGTTCATTTTTAATGGTTTTTCAGCTTCTTTACAGATATCCTTAGCCCTGCCTTACTCTTCAGCCTTCAGAAATTTCACTTTTATTTATACTTTATTGCTGAGATGATATTTAGCTCTGTTGTAAACATTCAATTCCTGACAGAATAAAGCTGTTTGAAAAAAATAATATACAGCTGTCCGGATATGTAATTAAAGTTTCTTGACACTTGTCGACTAAAGCGTTTTCCTAAATTTTGCTGTATGCCATGAGGATGAACAGGTAACTGAACTCACAACTGCTCACGTGCTCCGCCAGGCTAAGAATTCGCACACAGTCAGTTGAAGAACTGAAGAATTCTCATGCACTCAAACTGTCCTTTTCCTATCTCCCTTTCTTTCACAGGTTCCTATTCTTAGATCAAGGTAACATAGTTACATTTATCTCTTTCACTTTACCTGATTCATCTGCAGATGATTCTGCTTGGTCTAATTAGGCCTAACCACAAATGGGAGAAATGAGAACAACAGCAGAGTAAATTGAGAGGATAATAACCCACCAGCCTTTACAGTTACGTACAGATGATGTAAGACAGATACTTCCAGATAGATTTGTATGTTTCAGAATAATCTGTAAAAATACACTATAGTGTGTGTATATACATTTTTACAAAATATGTTTCAGTGAGGAATATGGGTACACCGTATATTCTTACTAAAAAAATTTTGCAGATAAAAAATTTCATTAGAAGTTTTCATTAATAAAACATCATTGAGTCTTGAAGAAAAGCAGTAGAGACAGACATTAGAACAGAGGAAGTGATCAAAATAAGAAAGATATTCTGCTCCACCCAAAGAAGTCTTCATAGTCTTCATCTATGAAAACGAAATAGGATCCAGTATCCTTTGAAGCGGAGATACTTTAAAGCTCAATGTTGATGCCAAAGAACTTCTACAGTAAGTGCAAATTGATAGCCTACATTTGTTTCCCAAGATCTCTTACACAGAAAATCACAGCAAGTAAATATGACAAACCACCTGTAAGATGATAGCTTACAAGATGAAAGGTTATTTCTAAATACAGTTTCCTGCCAATAGTGTCAGATCTTCTTTTATTGATCTACACAATTTGATCGCTGCTTTCAAAATAATGGATCCAGCAGCAACAGTGTCACTTAAAAATGATGACAAGTGTTGACAGAGAAAAAAAAAATTAGGATGATTAAGATGACACAGATTATTCCCCATAGCTTTTCCATTGCATTGGCTTTTGTTAATCTTGGGGTTTACTGAATTGACAGCTACTGTAATGCACGTAATATCCCTTGCTAGCCAATGTCTTGACAAGAGGCATTTTTAACAGTATGTTGAAATCCAACATACTTGATGATACCACAGTTCAGTAACATACGGCACAAGAATGTAACCCTGAAATTTTTCCTTCAAATTTGGACAGGAAGTCCAGAAGCATTTTCATCTCTAGAATGGAGTTTACCATACCGATACTAAACAGAGCTAATTAAGGCACCTCCAAAAATTTGTATTCTTTTACGTTACTTTGTAGAAATAAGAAAAACAGTTGAAAACTAGTTACATTAACATTGAAAACAATATTATTTAGGTCACCTTACAGCCTCATGGACTCTGATGCACACATACATGAACTGAACGGTATTATCTACCATTAATACACAAGCCTTCATCAAAATACTTCACAGCATCTGACACAGGAGGCAGCTACTATTCTTTGCAGCTTGTGACCAGGGAACAGATATTTATAAAGGTCTTGTGCCCAGAAGGCACCTAAGACCCACTAGCTGCTTACTCACTCTACCCCCGTGGGATAAGTGAAAGAATCGGAAAGGTAAAAGTGAGAAAACTCATGGACTGAGACAAAGACAGCTGAACAGATAAAGCTGAGACTGCACACGTAAGCAAAGCAAAATAAGAAATTCATTCAAAATGAGAAATTCATTCACCACTTCCCATGGTCTGGCAAGTGCTCAGCCATCTCCAGGAAATCAAGGCTCCATCATATCTAGACATTACTTTGGAAGACAAATGCACTCTCCCCCCCTCTTCCTTCTTTATACCAGCTTTACAGGCTAAGCATAACACCCTATGGTCTGGGATATCCCTGGGCTCAGCTGGGGTCAGCTGTTCCAGCTGTGTCCCTTCCCAACTCCTTGTTTGCTCCCAACCTCCTCGCTAGTGGGGTGCTAGAAGCAGAAGGGGCCTTGACTCTGTGTAAGCACTGCTCAGCAGTGACTAAACACTGTTTTAATCACAAATCCAAAACATAGCCCTACAACAGCTACTATGAAGAAATCTAATTCTATCCCTTTTGCAAGTACAAAAAGCACAGCAACTTGTCCAACTTGTCCAGGAATTTCAACAGGAGATGTTGTATGAAAATTAAAATAATGGAAATGGCCATTTTCTGAGGTATTTCAAGATACCACATCCAAAACAAAGCAGCCTTATTTTTCTTCAGCATGGGTGTGACACTAAAGGCCTAGTTCATCTTTTTCTTCTCAAAAATCCATTATTTTTAATTTTTCTCCTTATGAGATTCTGAGATTGTGTTTGAAGAGATGTGAATTACAGCAACACCTCAGTCCTCAAATTACTAGAATGTACAGCTGTGGACACAAGTGGTCAAAACACATGTAGAGCAGTGCGTCCGTGTGAAGGTCAAATAAAAGGATTAAATGCCCATTCGATTAAGTAACTATAGTAACTAATGTAATTAAAAAGTAGCAATAATATACAAATAAGAATGAAGCATAGAGAGCAGACCAGGCAACAGTGGCAATACACCAAATAACCAGTAACGGACACAGTACCAAACTCTGCTTATCACTACTGAAATGCGTATGGTGTTGTACGGGAGGGGTTGAGGAACAGACCAATTTGGAACCTGCTACTTGGTGCTTCCTTTCTTGGTGAAGATGAATGTCTAATGAAGGCATCCAGTCTGCCACCTAATCTATGCCCTCTCCTTAGGAAAGCATACTGTGAGAACAACCTGGACTGAACTTACTATTTATTATTTGTTAATAAGTAACACAGATTATTGCAGATTTAAGAGAGGACACAGATATGAGACAAAATAGGAAGCAAAGCAATGGCAGTACAAGTTAACATTTATCAAAAGTGACACAGTTCTGACAGAAAATTGTAATGTAAAGATGCACTTGAAGTCACTTTTCATTGTTGCAAATTGTCATACTTTCTCCAGAAATATTACACAACTGCAAATAGGGAGCAGCAGATCGTTATGGTGCTGGATGACAGAGCTACAGGCACTGCCCAATTAAGAATGGAAGGAAATCTCTCTGTCAGGCAGTCTAGCTATTAAGATGCAGTTCACACTATGCTCATGTCTGAGAAGTTTGCAGTCTGTGAAAGCGAAGGTGAAGGTCAAGGAGTAAGCCACAGAAACCCTGATTACCTGCAGAGTCTGCAATCAAGATGTGTGGAGCTTATACATTCTCATATTACTCCCAAAATCGATGTCTCTTCTTCCCATAAACGTGGTCACTGCATTGCTGATCATCAGGGCTTTGTAGTACAGTGTTGTGAGGTGATTTATAAAACTCATGTTTTCAAGGCAGTTCATCAGGGAGTTGAAGCAGCTAAGATGTTGATAATCACTAGACCTGAAGCAGATCTGACAGGCAAAATACCAGCCTTCCTCAAAAAACCTTTTGCTCGGAGGTATCTGCTATAAACAACTTCAGCTCATCTGTAGTCAGGAGCGGTACTGGTATCTTGTCTAGATTTCACAGTCCGCTGCTAAGCCACCTTCCCATCATGCCCTTTCATCTTTCACACAGTCTTGGGCAAGAAAAGATTCCTGCCTGTCCAATGAATTATCAACAATATTTTCCATTTTAAAGTTAGTCACAGCATGATTTGTATGAACGCTCAGCAGCATTCTTTTTTCTGCTAGAAGTACTTCCTTACATAGAACCTTGTTTCGGCACACAGACCCCGCGCCATTAAAATATCAGAAGTCTCAAATAACCATCTGAACACAACTTTGTTAAATGAATAGAGCTTTGATCTCAATTAACTGAGTAACTCACGATAACTCATATGTGACTTCTGTATTCCAGATAGCCTGCAAATTTCAGCCACACAACAATAACAAAACTTCTGACAGTGGGAAGAAGTTACACATAACTCCAAGCGGTCAGCTTCTTCTGCTTGGTGGTCACAACTTGGGTCATTATCAAAAGCGGTGCAAACAAAACTCCCAGAAAAGACCAAGCAATCGACAAAACTAAATAAATGTATGAATGAATAAATAAAAGAAACTGTCTTCATGCCTGGAGTCAGAACTAAGACTGGTAGGAGCTGACTGGAGAATTGCAGCGGCTGCCATCCACATAGGAGCAAGAATTCAGTGCACAGCAGGTCAGCACAAGCTTGCAGCCCACAACCAACTGCATTCAACTGAGCCCTGAAATATTTGTTTTCTCTCCAACCACCTTAATTTTAAGAAGGACTCAGCCTTACATGCACTGAAGCAGTTAGGTAGTATTCTCATCCAAACTCCAGGACCAGGTCCCCCAGTTTCTACTCAAAACTACTTTTTGCTAAATAATTCCACTGATTTCAGGGCAAAGAGAGAATAAAGAAACCAGAAAAATCACCACATAGAGTCCAGTTCTATACCTGAAGTGAGCACTCCAGTCACAGCAATAGTATTTATGTTCTGGCCCTCTTATCAGACAAAGGGAAAAGCAGTTTCTATTAACAGTCATTATTCTGCTTATTGGCTTAGGCTCCTGATTTGAAATACTGCTCTGGATACTGGTCCAGTTTCTTGTTTCACAATCTTCATTTTAAATTAGCCTCTTCACAGAAGAGTTGGGAGGGGGGGATAGGACAAGAGGTTCTTTTTATTCTACAAGCTACTGCTCTTCTGCTAGTCCTGTTACTATTAATGATTTTAAATACCTTTTACAGCATTTAATCAGGTATGGTATTTAATTGGGTAATCACATGCTGAAGTAAAAATAATGTTTTTAAGTAGCCCATTTGCCTTCATAGCACAGAAACAAACAGCTTTGAGCAGACAGGCTGAAGTGTCCCCCCTTTATTTGCTTCAGAATAGCACTCTGAGATAACAAGTAGGCTTGTGTTGTACATGGCCTTGTAAATAAAGTATGAGGGAGATACACTAACTTTTACAACTTTTCCAGGAAAGCTGGGAAATTAATGGAAACCACCTTAGCCTTAAGATAGCTTTTCCCAAATAGCAAAGTAAATTAACTTACATAAAAGATCCACACTGCTATTGTTAGCCTACTTCCAGAACTCATGCTTCCTCATTTAAAGTTAGCTTACATATCTAAACCACAGTGCAATTTCTATATAGGGCATCTTTCCTCACTATACAACACCATTAAGACCCTCCAGGATGTGTTTTACCAGCCTGCTAATCCAAACCCCACACAGCACACAACCAGCAGCCTCATAGATCACACCACACCTTGAGGCATATGTTAATTGACCAATAAAACACACCTGTAGCATATTAATGTTACAATAAAACACTCTACATATTCAGTAAATTGTGTATTATCAGTTCTCCATCAATTATTTATTAAGAAGTAACATAATAAGTAATCTGCTGAGGAAGGTGGAATGAGGACAAAACACTACAAAAATACATTTTATCACCTCCTCTCTACAGTTCCAGTCTTTGTAGCATACTGCATATTTATAAGTGCTTGAAGTAAGGTAGGATTGAACTCTTCAGCTCTAAATCTTCATATTCTATTCACCAAAAGACTGCTTTGTTGAAATTAACAAAAGAACAGGCTTTCTTATGTGTTTGTTTGCATTAGGTTCTCTTAATCCTAATATTAGTAATTCCCTTCTGTATAGAATCACTAGATTCATCCTTTGTGAGTACTTGTTACCCGACTCAGTATTAGCATTATCTAACAGAAATCTTTCCACTAAAATGACACTACAAAATTCTCTAGGACTAAAATATTTTTCCATTTCAGCAGAAAATATTTACAGTATATCCAACTAAAATTGGCACATATGTAAAATGAGGGAAGGTGGATTTCACTGATCTTGTAATGCTGGACCTAGAAGGGGCTTGCTCCTTTGCCTGTTTCCTTAGTTAGTCTTGGAAATTCTAAAAGTGTACTGAACGACCGACTACCCCAACTCTCAGCACTCAAATGCTGCAATTCTCAAGCATTAAGTACAAGCCCATAAATTAAGTAAAGACTTCCAACATAATGGTCTCAACTGCTAAGTCACCCCTAAAATCAACAATTAACATCATTTATACTTCAACTTCCAAATATCCAGTGGTAAAGAATTCATAAAAAAACCAAGGTGGTATTTTAGCATTCAACATGCACTCTGTTTGTAAAGAACAAAAAGATGCCAGATTCTCTGTCAGTGTTTGTCACAGTGAAGATTTGGGATGTGAAGATTGGTATAATAAGGCCATGAGAAGATATGGTCAAGTAGCAGCATAGCTTCTCCTTTGAACTAAGGGAACACCAAATAGCTGGTGTGAATTCCTGTAACATACACAAGTAAGGTAAAACAAGAACAACTTCTGACTGCTCAGGATGAGGTACCAGTCATTTACTGCACGAGAGAAACAATGCCATAATCCTAGATGGCATCAAAATGAGTATTATTAAAATCATAACACAAGAGCACCTCCACTAAATGATCATAGCAGAAGAATATGTGGGAATGTGTATTTTTTGTTGTATTTTATAGCAGTTACTGTTCAATAAATAACAGGGCAACCATGGTATACTGTTGCTATGAACTAAGACTGTGCATGCAAAACTTCACTTTGTTTCACCCTCATTTACTTTTTAATCAGATATTGCTGAGGAACAGTTCTATTTACAAATAAGCTTGGACCCCGTTTAGGTTTGGGAAAAATGTACGTATCGTAACAGAATTTAAATGTTTTGTAGCAGAGGTGGATCAGAGCAAGGATCTGTAAAAGAACACAACAATGAAAACAAAGGAAATTGAGTCTTTGGACAGAAAACTGAAGGGATATAAAGGCACTTTCACTAATAATGGTTTTGTTGTATCTCTGACCTTTACCACTAAACAGCTAAACCAACCAAAGGCCCAGGCTGGAGTGCAACTCCTATGTTGAAATGTGGATTAGCAATCAGTACACTGACAAAAATCATGGGGGCTTTTTTATGCCATTTAAGTAGATGATTATCTAAAGAAATCCAACAGAATCATCGCCTGTCTAATAATACTTTCCTTTCAGTGTCTTCATGATGATACACGTTATAAAAATAATTGCCCCCTTTAACAAACAGTATTTTTTCCTCTTACGGAACACAATAAGCAGTTTTATTGCTACTCAAACTTCTTCAGCGTTTTTCTATTTCAATACCTTCATTACAGCATCTCAACAGCACCTCTCAGTAGCAGCCTCAATTCTGTCTTCATCATGTAAATTGTGCAATTGTACTGTTGCACACCAGCATGGGGGAGATGACTTTTATTTACATGCATTGATACATACTTTATTTTTTTTCTGATCAAATGCCACCAATTTACCCTTCCAATCATCCCTGTGTTTGGTTCAACTTACTAAAACGCCTTTCAAAACCACCACTTTACATAGATGATTCTGGCCCCAGAACCCCTGCTAGGCATGAAAGAAGGCTTTCTTGAGAAACGTGTTTATGCAAGCACAAGATACTGAAAACCACTTAGTTTGTTCCTCTTAGATTTGTTAGTGAATTCAGCCACAAATTTCCAGGCCGGTGAGCAGGTATCCCAAGAAAGCAGGACTATTGATACATTTAAGCCAGTAGCTGCCAGTGTTCAAGTGCTGGCCTATTTAGGTTAAAAATACTTGGCTTATTCATATTTCTAATAAATATCAAAGTTAAATCCAGATACAGCAACGGTCACATAGAAAACATAATAATCAATAATACATAACTCCTAAAAAAATCCTGCTTCTTGTCTGAAAGGGAGTTTCAGTTAAAATTCCTACTTCCTGCAGATTTAGATGATTAAAACTCCCATTTTACAAACAGCAGTAATTAATCCCATTTTTTCCTCAGTGCTCCTATCCGTTGCTGCCTTTACAAGATAAATGTTTCATTAAGTTGAAAAGAATTACAACCAAGCCCTACAGAAGTTACTGAAATCCAAAGAGGAAGAAGAGTCGGCAAATGCATGAGTTTAAATATTATTCAGTTGATTCTCATTGTAGGAACAGTTCTTATGCCTATAGCAAATGGAGGATACACGGAAAGGAAAGAGCTAAAGGCAAGCAGAAGGTAAAGGTGAGAAAGAGCACAAAATCATCATCATCATTATTATCAACTCAGTATGGATATACAACTGAAAACTCTCAGCACCTGTAACAGCAGGTGAAAATCAGGGTATTATACATAACTCTGCATGGAAAAAATGCTTACATCTTCCACTGCCTTCCATGCACAACACATTGTTCATGCCACTGAAGTATGTCTTCAAAAAGCATAGGAATGGCTTTGTGACAAACAGCTGAGAAGTAAAAGACTTCGTTTCCTAGCTGTTATTTAAAAAGCATCTTTAAGGCAAATTTTTAGCTATAATTTGCAAATGCTTCAGTTCTGTGTGATAGAAATTACTGTTGTCAAAATTTTGCAGCTGCAAACATTTGTCTCCATCATGTATGTCCTGGGTTCAGCAGCAGCAGTCATTTTTTCTCCTTCTTGGTAGCTGGGGCAGCACTGTGTTTTTGATTTTGGGCCTGGGAACAGTGCCGATAACACCAGTGTTTTCAGTTACTGCTTGGTGATGTTTAGGCTGGCCAAGGACTTTGTGAGTCTCATGCTGTGCCAGGGAGGAGGGGAAGCTGGGAGGAAGGAGAGACAGCACACCTGACCCAGACTAACCAAAGAGATTATTCCATACCACAGCATGTCATGTCCAGGATGTAGAACGGGGAGCAGAGACCCGGAAGGGTGGTGGGGGTGCACTGCTTGCGTGGGCTTGATATTGGATGGTGAGCAATTGTATCCTTCCCTTGTATCTGCTTTGTCATTATTATTATTGGTGGTAGCAGTAGTGATTTGCGTTACACCTTAGTTACTAAACTGTTCTTATCTCAACCTGTGGGAGTTGCATTCTTTCGATTCTCCTTCCCATCCCTCCAGGAGCGGAGGGAAGAAAGAGTGGGGAGTGAGTGAGAGAGCGGCTGTGTGAGTTTATAGACTTAAACCACGACAATGTAGATCACTTAGACCCAAGAAACCTGAAGTGAAGAGATAAAGTTCACTCATCATCCCACTCAACAGTCACCCTAGGCCTCTTTATATGCAACAGACTGAGGTAATATTATCTGACAACAGAAGTTGTATTATATCAAGAAGTACCAAACAAACCCTTTCTTCTGGAAAAAAGAGTTTGTAAACCACATTCTCTGCTTAAATATCAATCAGCGTGAAGTTGTGTATGTAAATTAGCCACCCAGATGCTTCCAGGAAGCACAGACATTCTAGAAGGTAACACTTCCTCATGTATAAGCAAGGAGTAAGATGATCTGTAAAACCACAAAGGCATTTTAATATGGTGCCAGTGAAAATGCTCAAATAAGCGTGCAAAACCTTTCATAATTAGAATATTTAGGCTGGGGTTTTTTGAAATGTCAGAAACAAACGTTAAATATATGAACAATATTTCAATGTAACTATGCAAAAGTAGCAGTGCATTCAAAGAATGCCTCGAGAACAAGGAAATCAAATGTTCAACTTCCATCAAAACAAGACAATAACTCATTTCGAGATAGTAATTTCAAGGAGATACAAGTGCTCAAAACCCAATATTATGTCTTTGTAAAATATGTGAGATTTCCTGCAAAATCTAAAAATTACAATTTCCTCAATAAAGGATCAAATTACCATTCCCATTCAGAGTAATAACAAACAACTTCAATATAACATGTCAAAACAAACTTAGTTTGCACATTCAACCTCATTTTATTTCTTTGTTACTTCAGGGATTTTTTCCCCCTAATATTTAAAACATCCCTATGAAACTTGTCAGTTTTGTATCCTGCACACAGAAGTAAAAATTTCAAAACAGTGTCCCAATGCTAGGGAGTTATGGCACTGCGTACTGGGACTGGCTGGGATGAAGTTCATCTTCTTTATAGCCATCCCTACAGCGCTCTATTTTGGATTTCTGATTAAAACAGCGTTAAGAACATGCCAATGTTGTGGCTGTTGCTAAGCAGCACCTGCCTAGCTGGAAACCTCCTGCACTGCTCACTCCGCCCCACTGCAACTGAATTCTGGCCAGGGCAGGAGGCCGCAGAGACCAGACAGCTGGCTCAAGCTGACCCACAAGGTACTCCAACCGCGTAACGTCACATGCGACATCAGACAGCATCCTGCCCAGCAGTACAAACGGGGTTAGTCTTTCCAAAGCAGAGGTTGCTCAGAGACTGGTCTGCTTGTGAGAGCTGGGGAATGACAGCCTTTGTATCGCTTGGATACTCTTTTGAATCTTTCCTTCACTTATTAAATGGTCTTTATCTCAACCCTGAGGTTTTCTCACTTTTGCTCTTCTGATTCTCTCGCTCATCAGCTGGAGAGGAGAATCAGCAAGCACTGATGGGTCATTAGTGATCAGCCAGGATCAACCAACCACCCACTGCTACAAGACTGCTATTATATGTGTATTTTACAGGAGTAAAAAAATGGATTAACAGAAGGAACTGATCTAGGAAATACTAACATCTTTGAGTACCCGAAGAGATGGCACAGGGACATTCAGGTTAGTATTTCAGCAAAACTTGTTATCACGCTAAAATAATTAATAACAGTTTTCAATTGTAATAATATTAACTATACTACTTGATAATATTTGAATAATACTATCTAGTGGGTCATGTTAAAGAGGTTTTTGTGAGAAATAATCCTGTGGACAGGTTATGGCTACTAATTTAATTCTGAAAGTCATCTGAAAGGGAAAAACATTTCCTTATATCTTCATGATTTGCTGTTTTTCTATTACTTTAATTCGAACTGGAAAGAAAACTAATTTTTCATTACTTCCACAACTTGTGAGTAATGAAGGATTATAAGGAAATGGGACGTGCATCCTAGAGTTGTTTGCTTTGTGACACTTCAGTCCTTCCTAGGGAAAAAAAAAAAAAAGGAAAAAAAAAAAGAACCCTTTTAAGTGTAAAATAATTTGTAGAAATCTTACCCATTAAAGCATTTATTTTGACTTTAATGGTTTTAGCTTCATCCTACCAATACAGCAAGAATAGCCATTTGAACTGAAAACAATTAATGGCCAGAATAGGAAGATTTGGGTTTCCAGATCCACAATTCTATCAATCACTCTGAAACTTATTTTATAGGTAAATTAAGTATGCTGCCTTGCTTCTGAAAGTTACTCATGTTGTTTGGATCAAATATTTCCTTCAATGACAGTGCCTCTCCCCTTCACCCCCTTTTTTTAGCCTTAGAATGAGGGATGTTGTTAGATTAGCAATAAGAAGTCCAGGATAGTCCAGATAGATAGAACATGGAACAAGACAGTGATATCCTCTGATTTGGCAGCAAGTGAAGTGTGTCAAATTAAATCCTGCATTAACGTAAGAGCAACACCTGTCCTCACGACAGACTTAAACAGAGTATTTGCTTCGTTGTCAATTTCTTTTCAAAATGTGTTTTAGGAGAGCAAATTTTAATAGGATAAAACAATACAAACACAACAGCTAAAAAAAGAACAATGAAACTGCAGGAAAAAAACCTACATGACACAAAGCTATTTGATTTACAACAATTATAGTATATATTTATTATTTTGGTGGGGTTTATAAAGAAACAAGTTATGAATTAATAACTGAATGATTACTTCCACATAAAACAGGCACAGGAAGCTGGAAAAGCACTAAACCTTTTTTACATTCTATCTGAGTCAGCATTCCTGTTCTTCAAGTATTTCAAGAGCATTTCAATGGCAATGAATATATGTACATATAAACACGGCTGAACACAAAAAATAGCCATGAGCAATGCTAAAACTCCTAGGAAAAACTGAACAGCCATATCAATTCAAATTCATCAGCAAATACATTCCTATTAAAAACCTTTGAAATATTGATTATTTTTTGTTTTTCTTTCATACGCCAAAAATGGAGCTCTTTTCTCTTGACAACTGACCAAACTTTTATGCTGAGTTGCCATGCTTTGCAGTTAAAGAGCAGAGCCTCTAGCAAGATTCCTTCAAACAGCAGCAGACTGTTCGAACGTTACCTGAATAACTTAGTACCCCAGTGTGCAAGATGACAAGGAATCCACACTTGACAAAGCTGTGTATATATACATACATATAAGTATAAAATGCATATATAAATCTAAACACTGGGAACAGTGGCTATGAATTCAATCATCTAATTGTTAGTATCTAGAAGTTAAGTATCTGTTCTGAATTAATGACAATATTGGTAACTGTGGAGAGAGAAATGCACCTTCTGACAACAGATATCCAAGGTAAAATAAACATCCTACAGGAGGCAGGTATATGTGACATTGTATCGTGATCCTTGAGATAGGTAAGAACGTTCAGCTGAAATGAAAGAGAAAGCTGCTATGTCAAATCGCATTCCAACACTAACATGCATCTTTCCATTGAACTCCCAGATTACCATGCATTTTTTACTAAACTTCAGTGTAATAGTCAGCAACTTTATTACTATACAATGACAAATCAGTTATTTTAGGGTTTGCTGCCAAGTCTCCTTCACATCAAGTAACAAATCTTAGAACATGTGTTCTTAGGACTGGTAAGACTCTGCTGCGATCCTGCCAGTTGTAACATTAGCAGAACACTTTTGTGTAGGGCATGGTCTCAGCAGGAGCTGAGAATGACAAATTAAATTTCATACTTTATAAAGCCAAAGGTTGTATTCATATCTGTAGCAAGCATGCAACATATTACTACATCATCACTACTACAGTTAAAAAAAAGCACACTGATAATCAGTTACTAATTTTTCTGGAGAAAAAACACAAATAGGAAGAGAACAGCTCAGCTGTTAAACCAATCAAACAAGAGTGTGTGAAAAAGAAATACAAATTGAATGCAGGTGAAATTATTATGGGACAGTCATAACTCTGACTTCCTCAGCACCTGAACCCTGAGGATGCCATGTATATGATAGCCCAGTCAGCCAGGCACAGAGTAATTGAAGATCTGGGCCAGAGTGAAGGAAGGAGGCAGAGCAGAGGACAGGCAGCACTTTGACTTACAGAACAAGCACAGCCCTCAGAATGCAGTGAACTATTCATCCATGTCAATGGAACAAAGGAAAATGCCGAGTTTCAAAGGCACCTCTGGCCTGAATCAAATCACAAGTGCAACAATCCATACAAAATTACAGAGAAAACAACCAGGTTTCGAGGTGTCTCCACAAAAGCTCAAACTGGCATTAGACAGTGCTGTTACACATTTTTTGGTGGCTCCATTAACTTATATTTACATCTACAGATTACAGTATATTGCTTGATGCTTTTTCTTGGCTGGAAATGTTATGCCAAGTAAATATGGCTATGAATTATAATCTGTTCCAGTCTCAAAGTTACAAAAAATCTTGTTAAATAATTTTCCCATTCACTTGCCTCGACTGGATGCTATAGCACCCACATACACGGTCCTGTGCCAAGATAGGAATTCTGTCCCTGATTGAACTGTCTGGTCTTGCCATCAAGACTTGGAATCAAATTCCAATTTTCTTCTATTAATGTCTAAGGGAAAAAAAATAAAGCTAACATTTTCAATATTAAACCAGTATAACAGAGTACAAAAGGCACATCTTCCCGGGCCGGCAGAGTGACACTCTACTTCAGAAACAAAATGTAATACACAGGCTGTGGAACAATTACCTTACTGCCACACAAGGAAGAACCCGAAGTGTAATAACTGACCATGCTCTAGGCTTGTTTATATTTTTTTATGTGAGCAAATGGAAAGAGAGGGATTTTCTCACTGCATTCATATATCGGTAAAATCCACAATTAAGACAGATTTGGAGGACTTCTACTTAGCTTCTCTCCAGCAGCACAACCAGTTAAAACTCTGCATACCCTTAAACCTAAAACAACAACTTCAGAGTTCTGCCAACAAATCAGCTCCTGGTAAGCAGCAAGAACCTGCACTCCCAGCTCAGTGAGCTGTCAGTGAGAAATGGATGTTATTAGATGCCTCTGTTATTACAGATTACACAAGCGGCACAGAAAATGACATCCAATTCACGTCGCGCCTCAACTCTGATATGCCCCTCTGTACACCTCTTGTGAACATGTAGAGATAAAAATTCCGCTGACTTGGAGGACAAAAAACAGAATTATGTGTGACTGGTATTACTAAAGCCTAAGCGAAAGGTGAGACAAGAAACCTGCTTTACAAGACTTCAATTAGAGAAGAAAGTGCATAAGATTGACAATCTATATATTTGTCATCAAATGTCATTAAAATACATTGTTACAGAAGATAAAACCAGTAACTTTTGAGCCTTTTGGCCAATGCTCTTTCCCCGCCTTATTTTTCTGCATTATCATTCTTAGGAAACCACGTAAAAAAGAGGAAAAAAGCAACGCAAACCCCACCTAGAACACTTGCCAACTTTTTCCTGTGTTGATTTATGCAGAATGAACATGTGGGATCCATTACCACTGTGTATCTAGGCCATATGTTAAGTGGAACTTTAAAAACTGCATTTATACTGAGGGCAGATGTAATGCTGAAGGTTAAAATGAACAATCCCAGGAAAACTTTCTTTGGGGACTTCTAAATTCAAAACCAGAACTCCTGCTGATCATTCTCAAGAACTTCCACCCAGGTGTTAACCTGCATGCCATTTCCCAAGCTAGGAGCTAAATTCAGCTGTCACAGAGGAGAAAGGAAGGGAAACTTTCTTTTCAGACATAATACCTAATACATAACTTGAGCATTTCCTTCATCTTGAACTGAAACAGACGAGTTTGATTATGACAAAGCAAGCTCCACTGAATGGACTACAAAATTAATAATCTCCATCTTCTAAAAAAGAGGGGTTTAATGGGATTATGATTACTGCATGTAAATATTTATCAGAAAAGAAGCAGATGCTGCTATCAAGGAAGAATCATTTGCCAGTTTCACATAACATCAATCAGAACACTTTTTAATATATGCCAAAAGCAAACAAGGCTCAGACATTAAAAACTGATACCACAGTAATATACTGTGACTCTGTAACAGATGAGAGAGTATGAGGGAAAGGTTCAATCCTGGCCTTTCCTACTCATAAAGGAGTAAAAATGCAGAATTAAGCAATATTCTCTACTGCGTGAGTATAGTGCTGGCTGGTGCATGGCCAGGTAGGAAGGAGCAGGACTTTTGTCTCTTTTGTCTCTCCACCCCAGACAATGGGTCAGTTTGACACAACTGTGAATGCCTTGGTATTAAAAAAAGCAAACAGATATCAAGAATTATGTAGGCAAAATAAAAATCTAATGTAAAAGGAAATAAAATCAGTAACTAAATACACCTGGGGAAAATACCTGAATTAACATACCTATATGAAGAAATCAAATCATGAGGAACACTGTTTGTGCTTACTATAGGAACCTTTCAACCTATTATAAATATGGTTATGCTTTATTAAGTTTGAAAACATGTCTACAAGACTAAGATGCAAAAAGTAGTAGTTATTACCCATAATAAATTATTTTAGATGCCTAAAATCCTGTACCACCAATGCAAAATTATGGTATCAGAAATTTTTGGGCAATGGTTTGGAAACAAAAGGTGAAGAGCTACACGGTAATAATCAGAAAACACTGAAAGGGGCATAATGCATAAAATAAAAATAAGTAAAAAATGTATATTTGTGGGAAGAAACAACAAAATAAAAGAGAAAACAGAAGAGAATATTTCAGAAATACATTTTGGAACGAGAATAAACAAAGAATTTTGGTTTTTGCAAATTGAATAAAATTCTTTCTCTGAAAGAACACTATTAAAACAATGGCATTGCTAGTCAGAGATCACCACCTTCATGCAGCTTGGCTTTAAAGTCTGTTGTTCAGCTGCTGTGACATCAGTGTCTTTCTAGACAAAGTCACTTCACTGGAGCTTTTACATAAGCATTAAGAGTAGATGCACAACATATACATGTGGTCGCCCAGAAAATGAGTTTAATCTTTTTTACTTTACTTACACATCTGAAAAAAATGAGACTAAAACAGTAAACCTGAATAAAAATTGTTTTAGATGAAGCCAGAACTTATTAATTAAATTAGTGCAATTATTAATATTTGTTATTAGTAACAGACGCAATGAACTGGCAACAGATGGTACGATATGGTGAAAAAGAGATTAATTTCATACATTCATTTTTGGCAGTCCTTCTTTCCAACCAGACCATCTGTGACACATTAGAAATGTTAGAAGCTGTACCACAGATATTGCAAGGATGATGCAAATTATTTGACTGCTTGCTTTTCCAGTCCCAATTCCATTCATTCTTCAAATTATAAAGTAGTTTTAATCACATATACATTCTGATCCACGCTCCACCACTGCTCCCATAGCATACTGCAGAGATTCAGCATGATTTCCACTGACCGATTTCACAGACCACAGGGCTGCATGCTCAAGTATGTGATCGAGCTAAAGTTCTTACTTGCAGCACATTCTCCACTGGTAACAACAGGAGTTTAAATTTGTATGTCGTGAATCATCCTTACTTTACTTTGCAATTTATTTCCAAGTGAAAATTCCTAACCTTTTTGCAGCAAACTGACAGGGAGATTCATGTCATCCTCCCCGATGCACTCACAATTTTGTTTCATGACAGCATTTAACATTTCTTTTTGCTTTCCTTCTGCTCTGGATTTTTTTCTATCATATTTGTATAATGAATTACATATAAACAGCTATTCCATCCAGCCCTTATGTCTCCAAAACTCTTGAACTTACAAATACATACAAATACGTATATAACATACACACAAAGATGAAATTTTGCTTATCTTAACAGATTTTTTATGTTAGAAATCCAGGTTTAATGGACACACACACCTGTATAATAAGATTGGGAATAAAGAAATATGGTCTGAAATCTAAGAGATTTCAATAGATCAAATCTATGGCTACACTGGGATCATTTTAGGGAAAATTTTAATTGACTTGTAAAAAAAACTAATGACATCTGTTTCCAATTAAATAGTCTGCTTTTTTTAGTGCAAGTCTGTATTTTAAATTGTCCTACATATTTTGTCCTAGATAACTTAAAATATCCAAATCCATCTGCTACGGGCATCAGATGACTTAAAATTGCAACATGTCAAAATAAGGAACGAGAAGCTGGATTTCAATGACCCGAAATGTGTGAATCACAAATACATACTATATGAGGATTCTCTGCTGCCTCCCATCACTGTTCTTCGCATTTAGGAGGAAAAGAATGAATGGGCTAACACAGCAAGGTTTGTGATCATTTTGTGACTCTGGAATTTACTGCTTCATTTATCATATGATGTTTAGAGATACCTTCACAGAAGTAAAGAGATATCACACAAGCAACACTGCTAACTCCTCTGCCTTGGTCTTTCTAAACAACAGATGAAGTAAGCCTTATGCTACTTCTTACACCTTTGATCCTCAAGTCTCTTCTCTTTACACTATTTCTCCTTTATGGTTTTCTATTCCTCCCTCTTTTCAGTCTAATTTTAATGGCTTAGAATGCCAGCTCTCACCAGATCTCTGTAAATTCCTTTACTAGAAAGACAGTATAGATTATTACTTTACACAAGTTTGCTCTGCAATAAATTTCCCAGGTCTCTATAAGCCTGAAAAGATGGTGTGCTCCACCATCACAGCAGTGATGAAGGATGTAGGTGAAAGAGAAACTACTTTCATTTGCTTTGTTCTTCTCCCTCTTGCTTCATGTATATTTAGCTTGCAGAAAAAGGTTTCAAATTAAACAAAGAAACTCCAGTCTTTCTCTTATATTTCCACTGGAAGAACAAATTCTTCTACCATCAATACTGTCAAAATAGGACAAAGGAAGAGAATTGAGGAGAGGTTTGTACGCAGTCCATACAAAAGCCTGCTGTGGTTGAAGAAAGAGATGCCTTTAAAGTGCAAATTTAATACAATAGTTCCAAATTTTTAGCTGGTGTGGTTTAATGTATCTTTAATAAAATATTAAAATATTTAATTGCTATTTTTTGCCTTTAAACTATACTGGTTAAAATACTTGCTTAATTGCTTGAATTATCAGAACATCTAGTTTGTCTATGGTATTAGAATTGACAGATTTATCGAATTTTTTTTATTCTGACCTAGTGAGTGTAGATGCTCAGTTTATAAGCAAGCACATGTACAGTGGTCTATATGTTTTCTCATTTTTAGTGTAAGGGAAAAATCAGAAGCTATAAGAGATCCACAAAAACAATTGAAAGAATTGGTTTTCTGGATCTCTTACATTGGAAGAAATTAAGATTTTCATTTCTCCTTATTACTTCTTGCTAATTAAGAAGCCAACATAAAAATCAAGGAATTTACCAAGGCTTTAATTCAAAACACACTGGACAGTGACTCCCTCATTTAGAACAGCTAAATGCCTAAGTTAACACAGGAGATAGATCAAGTTCTTTTTCACTGACCTATATATGAGTTCTCAGGCAAATGCTGTCTGTCCTTTCCAGAAGGAAGCCCCCAGAAGCACTGATGATGATGAGACAACTGCTCTGTCAGTAAATCAGATCTGACTAGGTAAAACAGACCCTTGATCACCAGAAGATATAATTAAAATATCTTTAAGAACTGTAGCTAATGATACCTACTCTGCTCTTTGCCATATGCCAGAGCCTGGAGAAAGACTCGCTATAGACATCTGCAAAACACTTACAAAACCAAGTAATTTGTTTGAGTCTGTGGCTTCCTCACAATTATGGGTATTTTTCACAAAAAAAAGAAAGAGCCAACAACAACAACAACAACAACAAACCCTCACACAAAAACCTAACCAACCAACCAACCAAAAAACCCAATTCAATTCACTAACAATGACGCATCATACCTGACTTGAACAATTATGTGAGCTCATGGAGCATAAACTGCAAATCATAACAGAAAATGCTGTCGCTATTCCAAACATGTATGGATCTGACATCTCAAGCTAGAATAACTGAGAAAACAGAAACCAGGAAGAATGTGTCATGATGTATGAACAGTCTGCGTTCCTTCAAAGACGATTAATTTCTTTTTATGAAGTTTAAAAGTTCAGTACAAAAACAGGATTAAAGTATTTCCCAGTACTTCCTAACTCTCAGAAATATGATCTATCTTCCTTCTCTTTTTCACTATTTTAAGGATGCATTGTACTGCGGAAGATTGAGAACAGTATTTGATAGCTATTACTGCACTCAAAGTATCATGTATGAGCGTTTAGCATTCTTTGTACAATTCAGCAGCCTGATCCTTCTTTTCTTTTCAGAGTATTTCCCAGAAAAAGACAGTTTTCCTGGATTTTCCACACGTTCATGTGATACATGCAAACAACTAAATGGTGAAGTTTAATATGAGAATTGTGGCCACAGAGAACAATTCTGCTATGGAAGTGAAGCATTTCTTTCCTCTCTTTAAGAGATCCAAAACAAAATTCCATACAATGGAATTTAGGGCCAAAATTTTCTTTTGATCTAAACATATATAGGTATAAAATATGGTTTTGTTCTTTTTGTTAAGCTTTAAAACAAAAATACTATTTTGCAGGTTAAAATGCCAATTGCAAAACACTTCGAAATAAAACAGTGTAGCAATACCAAACTGAAAGCACAATTCTGTCACAGCATGTTTTCAATTTCCTTCTTCATTTTGGACTGAAACCATTTCTTGAATTCATTTTGAAATCAAAAATTCCTTTGATTCCTTTGAAGATTCCTTCTGTTTGCAAGTAACTACTCAAGCAAAATATATGCCCAAACTATACAGTGTATACACTTGCAGATTGCATTTCACAATGAAATTAACTCTTTGTTCAGGAAACATAATGGTTTTCAGCTATTTCTGTACAGTCACCTTCTTCTGAACTACTCAAGAGCCCACTAATTCTTGAAAGACAAAATGACATCATCTATCAGCTATATCCACCTCCTTCCACTCTTCCTCCATGTATTCTTTGCATGTATTCCTACTCTGGAACATCTCTAATCCACAATCTAATGTCTCTTTGACCTTCACTCTATACATTACCTTGTCATTTCTTGTCTTGTTTTCTCAATATTGTTTCTCAGGCAATCTCGTCTCTACATTCTATGCTATGCAATGCTAGGATATACAAATGCTAGTAGGATTTGAAAGTATGAATCAAAAAGAGAATGCCTTACCATCCTTCTTGTGAAACAAGAGCATTATTTTTTAGCCCCCGTTATGATCAGGGGTTCATCAGTTTGGCACCAGAATTATGTAAGATGGTTGTCCTTCAATGACTAAAAGAAGATGGAATATGTAACAAGTCAGGAATGGGTCCCAGACATGTACATATTTCACAAATAGCCATGAAGACAATTTGCCTTCCAAGAGTAGAGAAGTAAGTCACCTTAGTTACTAGCTTCTTGGCTGCTAGTTACAGCCCAAATACTTCAGAGCTAGTGTAAACCAGCAATATTTCAGTAGCATAAACACAGTCAGTTCAGAAACAGCTAGAGATTTGCTCATTTTCAATAGGCTTCATTTCTGAAGTCCTGACTCTGAACTGGCTGAAAGACTGTCACGTAAGCAAGAAGCACATATATTAATTCTCAAAATTAAAGAAATGAAGTAATGAATTTGCAGCAACAAAAATGTACTCAGTCAAAACCTCAAGTCTCTTATCAGCGATCACAGGCTAAAGTGTGAATTTTGGGAGACTTCTTTTTTCCCTTCCCAACTTAGCTGGGTCTCTCCACAGCACAAAATGGCCAGACCATGTCTGACTTACCTTGCCCTTTGACATTCCTGGTACACTGAAAATAACCGGATGATTTTTTCACAGTGCTTTCCTGTTTCCTGTGTAACATAGCTGTTTCTTTGTTTATAATCCCAAATGTCTGTTACCTCAGCAACTCTAGAGTTAAAGGGAAATGTTACCTGTCTGTAAGATTTTTTTCACTAATTTCCAAACGTGATTAGTTACTAAAAAATGCATTAAGTTGGCCACTAAGCTAATAATAAGCCACTGTGTCAACTAGCCACAATATAATCTTTTTGTGATTTCTCAATTTATTCCCTATATCAAAACATATTTTCATTATCATACCCAGTTTCTGTTCCCTAATGATCCAACAGTCATTGAGGAAACTGAATCTAACCTAAAAGAGTAATTGAATTTGACACTGCTGTCCCAATCTGTTATATTGACACTAGTATTTTAGGCAAGAGTTATTTGTATGTGACCTAACCAGACTTCTCTAAAAAGATAAGCTAAATTTTACCTAGATAGATGACCCTGT
The DNA here is from genome assembly GCA_039720435.1 of Amazona ochrocephala. Taxonomy (NCBI): domain Eukaryota; kingdom Metazoa; phylum Chordata; class Aves; order Psittaciformes; family Psittacidae; genus Amazona; species Amazona ochrocephala. The sequence continues at coordinate 17,241,941 of CM077883.1, forward strand.
GTGGGGTTTTTCACATCCTATTACTGGGAAACTCAGTTTTTTGGTTCCTATTTTGTAACTATGATTCTTGCACTGATTAATAAGGAATTCATAGTTCAGAAACATGCGACAGCAAAAATAACTACCAATAAGTATTCTTTTTATAAAAGAGGAATATTAGAGGTACTAACTGGTGCTGCAGAATGTTATTCTTAATGAAAAGCTGATAATTTTGGAGCGCTGCTATGAGAAGTCTATTTAATGTCTTATTTTAATGGCAACAAAAGGGCTCGACAGAGGTCACCATCTCCTGTGAGCCCTTTCCTAATGTACCCGCTGTCTTCCTCCCTGCAAGGTCAGTACTGGACTTACTGCTCAAGGTGACACAAAATGATAAATGAGCTTGAGAATGAGAGTAGTGACTGGGCTCTGTGAAAGCTATCTATAAACCACTGTCCTTGGAGGACAGGGAGCTTGCAGAGCATTTAGTCACTGCAGGCTGTACAGGCTCTCCAGCTGATTAGAGATTATATTTTTTTTTGAGATGTTAGGTAGCTTTTTCATGGAGAAAATTTGTCCAAGAAACTCAACCATTCCCCTCTTATGTTCTCCTCCTATTAATCATAGAATCATAGAATCATAGAAGAGTAAGGGTTGGAAAGGACCTCAAGATCATCGAGTTCCAACCCCCCTGCCATGGGCAGGGACACCTCCCACTAAACCATGCCATCCAAGGCTATGTCCAACCCCACCTTGAACGCCGCCAGGGATGAAGCATTCACAACCTCCCTGGGCAACCCATTCCAGGGCCCCACCACCCTCACAGTAAAGAATTTCTTCCTCACATCCAATCTAAACCTCCCTTGTTTAAGTTTGAACCCATTACCCCTTGTCCTCTCACCACAGTCCCTAATGAAGAGTCCCTCCCCAGCATCCCTATAGGCCCCCTTCAGGTACTGGAAGGCTGCTAGGAGGTCTCCACGCAGCCTTCTCTTCTCCAGGCTCAACAGCCCCAACTTTCTCAGCTTATCTTCATACAGGAGGCGCTCCAGTCCCCTGATCATCCTCGTGGCCCTCCTCTGCACTTGTTCCAACAGTTCCATGTCCTTTTTATGTTGAGGACACCAGAACTGCACACAATACTCCAAGTGAGGTCTCACGAGAGCAGAGTAGAGGGGCAGGAGCACCTCCCTCCACCTGCTGGTCACATTCCTTTTGATGCAGCCCAGGATACGGTTGGCTTTCTGGGCTGCAAGCGCACACTGCCGGCTCATGTTCATTTTCTCATCGACCAACACCCCCAAGTCCTTCTCCACAGGGCTGCTCTGAATCTCTTCCCTGCCCAACCTGTAGCTGAGCCTGGCATTGCTCCGACCCAGGTGGAGGACCTTGCACTTGGCATGGTTAAACTTCATCAGGTTGGCATCAGCCCACCTCACAAGCGTGTCAAGGTCCCTCTGGATGGCATTCCTTCCCTCCAACATATCAACCGAACCACACAGCTTGGTATCATAGGCAAACTTCCTGAGGGCACACTCAATCCCACTGTCCATGTCACCCACAAAGATGTTGAACAAGACCGGTCCCAACACCGATCCCTGGGGGACACCACTCGTTACCGGTCTCCAGCTGGACACTGAGCCACTGAGCACTACTCTTTGCGTGCGGTCATCCAGCCAGTTCTTTATCCACCGAGTGGTCCACCTATCAAATTGATGTCTCTCCAACTTAGAGAGAAGGATGTCATGGGAGACAGTGTCAAAGGCTTTACACAAGTCCAGGTAGATGACATCAACTGCTCTGCCCCTGTCCATCAGTTCCGTAGCCCCTTCATAGAAGGTCACCAGATTGGTCAGGCAGGATTTCCCCTTAGTGAAGCCATGCTGGCTGTCACCAACCACCTTGTTGGTTTTCATGTGCCTTAGCATGCCTTCCAGGAGAATCCGCTCCAAGATTTTACCAGGCACAGAGGTGAGACTGACTGGTCTGTAATTCCCTGGGTCATCCATTTTCCCCTTCTTAAAAATGGGGGTTATATTTCCCTTTTTCCAGTCATCGGGAACTTCACCTGACTGCCATGATTTTTCAAATATGATGGACAGTGGCTTAGCAACTTCATTTGCCAGCTCCTTCAGGACCCGTGGATGGATTTCATCCGGTCCCACGGACTTGTATACATTCAGGTTCCTAAGGTGGTCCCGAACAAGATCCTCCCCCACAGTGGGCCCAGGGTCCCCACCCTCACCGTCCCCGCGTCTGCCTTCCAAGACTTGGGTGGTGTGGTCAGAGCATTTGCCCGTAAAGACTGAGGCAAAGAAGTCATTAAGAACCTCAGCCTTCTCCAAATCCAGGGTAGCCAGTTCTCCCGATAGCTTCTGGAGAGGGCCCACGGTGTCCCTAACCTGTCTTTTATTGGCAATGTACCTATAAAATCCCTTCCTGTTATCCTTAACATCCCTAGCCAAGTTTAAATCCAACTGGGCCTTAGCTTTCCTAACCTGGTCCCTAGCTTCCCGCACAACATCCCTGTATTCTTCCCAGGCTGCCTGACCTTGCTTCCACCTTTTATAAGGCTCTTTTTTCCTTCGAGTTTTGCTCAGCAGCTCCTTATCCATCCAAGGAGGTCTCCTGGCCCTCCTGCTGAACTTCCTTCTAGTTGGGATGCATCGTTCCTGAGCTTGCAGCAGGTGAGCCTTGTTTTCTTAACAGAAAGTTCATTGCCACACATTCTGCATACAGTTCTTCCAATATGCTAGCATACACTCTTCACCTCACTTCAAATTCCACACTTCTTTTCAATTATTTCTTTATCACCCTAATTTTTAGAGGACAGACCTGGTTTTACACATAGATATTCACTTAATTAAAAAAAAATCAAAGTTCCAAAACCATATATGGATTTTATACCTATGCTTCTTTCATCTTTGATGAGAAAAACCTTACAGCAATGATAAATTACTACAAAAAAGGTTTTGTAATTCAAAGGAAATCAAAATAATTTCAAAAGAATGAAATAACCCAAGTGCAGAGCTTTGTTGTACAACCCTGTTCTACAGTGACATGAGCATACAGTAGGATAGAAAGTCAGGAATTCTGTTTGTATCGCTAACACCGACAAGCAGCATAACGTCTTTGAAACATGAAGGCAAAACTGTGTATTACCTACATCTAAAAAAAAACATTGGCTTAGTAGGATCTTTTCTGTTTATCTAAATATTTAAGAGAAGAGAGGCAACACTGTTTCAACCTTTCCTAATATATGCTTTTCTCCCTCATCAAACACTTGACAAAATTGGAAGTCTGTCTTCTACTATAAATGTCTTCCACTGGGAAGCTACTTTTTCTAAATGTGTTCAAAATAGACCATTTGCCAAAAGTGAGCCTACATTAAGCTTCAAGATTTTATTCCCAATAAAATTCATTTTAGTCTTTCATTCACAAGAAGCATAAAAGGAGATACTTATACCCCCCAAGGAAAAAGCACAGTCAAGATCACAGAACAAACTTGTTCAGATCCTGAACTCAGACTAGACACATCCTCCACTGACTTCTAGTATAAAGAAACAATAAGTTTGAAAGAGCACCCCTCTTCTGTAAAAGACCTGAGCCACAGACTTACCAGTTTAGCATCCATCATCCTTAATGCTGTACACCAGGCAGAGCCAAGATTGTTGTAAAAATTCTCAATCCCAAACATGTTTAATAAGGCTAAAGATCGTAAATCTCTCCCTTAGCTTTTTTATAGATATGTTTCATGATGACAAGACAGCCATTAACCCAGTTGTTTAAATTTATTCAATTAAATTATTAATCAAAACAACACACAGTAGGTAGAATATCATTGTTTGATTTTGTTTTGGGATTTCATATTTATTTTCCTCTCTTCATATGCCTCTAAACTATAAATGTAAAGCACTTGGAATTATCAGAAACAGTTAAGGAGATACAAAGTGTCAGGAATATTTAAGGAATTGCAACTGTGTGTTGTGGCATTTTTTTTTTTTAGACTGAAATCGGTTTTCCACGGCAAAAAGAGAGAAACAGTTTGGCAATTATAACTACTTTAAGATCCTCCTGTTTTCAAACCACTAAAAAATTAACAAGTCAGAACATACACATCCAAGAAACTGTCCTTGTGCTGTGTCTTTCCTGTATCCCTGCTGCAAGTGAGCCCTTTTTGCTTATTTCTCTTGGTTTTCATATACAGTGTGAGATCTGTGGGGCAACAATTAGGTAGTTTTGGGCTCCTTGCACATTGAAAATGGCAATAATAAATTTTAACAACAAACAGATTTAAAAATGGCAATTCAGAGAGCTTCAAAGTCAGTCAGGATGAGGTTTTTATTCTAAAGTACAGGACAGAAAACAATGTATGAAAAAGTGTGCAGTCTGTTGGTTATACTTTCTTGTTCTTGTACTGCAAGAGTCCATATGGCTTACTGCATTTTACATAAGGTTTTCTACTGAAAGCTTTATAGAAAAATCTGTGCTAATTATGTGGGTACTATTATATGTGTGATACTTACTTAATAAATTCTTGGTGTTTTGAAATATGCTCTACTTCTTCTACCTGGCCACCTTAAAGACTGAAAATAACTCCACACAGAAGAAAAGCAGCACTTTCCTCATCTGTTTTGGGGAAATAATCATAAGTCTGAGCCAAATTTTGCCATTTCTTCTAATGGGATAGTGGTTCCATGGAGTTAAGTCTTAGTCAGACCACGCCACAACATGCCTGAACTGGGCCATAATAACTGCAAGGATCTGAACGTTCTAGTTTAGAACTCCAGCAAAATGGGGAAAAATGAATATCGACAAATAAATATAAACTGGGCAGCATGCTCCATTAACATTTCTTAGTTGTTTGATAGAAATGACCAGGAGCATGTACCGCAGAATAATAAACCTTTACATCTTTAGGCACCTTTCCTCCTCTTTCCTATTCAACACAAATTGACCTATCCTCTTGAAACATAAAAGGACTATTATTTGTTGAACAAAAACCCTGCTCGTGTATTTTATGCTGCTGCTTTTAGTGATATCAAGTTTCAAGGCTAGGGCTGTTTTGCTGAAGTTAGGGTGAAAGTTATCCTAATCTTCTTTAAAGCACAAAAGAAATGAAGTTACTATCAGTTTTGAGTCATATTCAGACATTTATTTGATTCACGCAAGGTAGTATTCCTTGTGATGGATGGATTCAAGATTTAAACTTTCTATTGTTCTAAGATGGGCCTTTGTGTTGTGCAGCAGGCTGCACTTGCAGCATCTATTACCAGAACATGCCTTAAACAAAATACATCTGTCAAGACAAAAGCGACAGATCTACACTAAAGGATTCCCAGGTTGAGTATACAGGAGAGTCATCAGTATTCTAACAGTATTTGTTAGGCTCTTTGCAATATTTTTCCCTTCTTAAATATCTGTTTTTCATAAAACAGGCCAACTTAGTATTTAAAGGGTATGCATACATTGCTTTTTAACCATACTCTTCTGATCTCCCAATTAGTGGTAGTTAACTTACATGATAATTTGAAGCTATTACAATTTTCTAAACCTTTTCTTACAGTGCAATGACAAGACAGCAATGCAGAGACTAAAGACTATGGAGTAAGTTTTCTGTTGTACCTTTGCCAGTTGTGGTCTACAAAGACATTAACTGGTGAAGTATTTACCTGCTCAATTAATCCTGCTTGTGTTGGGAATTTGTGTAGGAGTTCTGTGATCTGGCAGTTGAATAATCTGGCAGCTACATTTACAAGTAAATAAAAACCCAGTGCGGAATAAGAAAAAGGTTTTCACTACCAAGTAGCATGATCATCAAAACTGACTTAGAAGAGGAACAAGCAATGGTTTGAAAGCCCCAAAGTACATCAGGAGAAGACTCAAAAGTAAGTTATCCTTAATGATTTCCTTTCTTTGACAAAGAGTCACCTACTTCTTCCCATTTCTGATCATTCTGACTTCTTGCTTATTTTTATACCTGTGACAACATTCTTTCTTTTGCATCTATTTTAGTCTGTCAAATGCCAACCCCCAAATTACTGCCTTTTTTTTCACTCATCTCCATTGCAGCAGCTCACCTCCTAGATAGGCAGCAGAGAAGGGGTAACAACATATTGCGTGACAACCTGGCATCTAGCACTGCTCTCTTCAAAAGAAACTTTTCAAGCCTGCTGACTTTCCAAATGACTGCTCAAATACAATCTAAAAATGCATAGTGAAGTATTTTACAAATATTAAAGGGACATAACCCTTGCCTGGTTAATACCATTATTTATTGAACTGGTGACTTTGGCAGACAAATTGATGTCAGGGTTCATAGATTGCTTGGACTAATCTGAATGATCCTCAGAGGTTAGAAAAATCAAATGAGCTTCAAGTTGTACTGAGAGAATTAACGCCCAAGCATTCAGATGCACTGTTTGTGCCTGGGAGGACATAATGAAGAACTTTAGGAAAAGCTTGCCAACACAGTAGCTCCCAAGAACGTTTTTTCTTTTCTCTACACAAGTCATCTTTACAGACAGAGAAAATGGGATCTATTCAAGCCAGAAAAAGAGCCAGGGATTAGGATTTTGGTTAAGATCTGACTTGACCATAGAAAAGCATGTGAAAATCTACGCTATCTCTTCCTGAGCAAGAAGGAAGAATAAGCTTCTGGCTTTTCAGATCACAGTCCTTAAAGTTACAGTCATGTCTTTCCCATGTTTTTGCCCATCTGTCTAACCGGCTGTAAGCCCAGACAGCATTGGAAAGGAGTCAGTGTCATTATCCCCTTGATGTAATTGGCATGGCAGGATGGAGCAGCATGTACAGCCCTCTCCTGGTGTGAGAGGAAGTGAAGAGAAACCAAACCAAGTGAGCCAGATGTCACAGAGACCTTAAGAAGCATGCTGGAATCCAGAGGATGATTGAACAAGCTGTCTGCTTTTACTACAGAGTTCTATTTCTTCCCTTCCTCCATTGTCTTTGTTCTTCCTAATAGATACCACTTTGTTGTTGTTGTTTTGTACTTCTGATCAAAAGTGCTGGATTTCAGTAAGCATGAGCATGTAACATTTCACTTTTGATGACCCTTCCCCCTTTTCAAGTACTAGACATTGGTGTTACCAGGAGACTCTGAGGAAACAGGTTTAAATGGCAATACAAGAGCATGAAAAAAAGAAAAGGACTTGCTAAAAAATGAAGGACCACTTGATTTTGACAGTTTCTTAATCTCTTTGGAAAGCTCTCTTTGGTTTATCTCTAAGAAGGCCAGATCCTACTACAGCTGTGACTGGAAACTATTCATATGCTCTCTTTAGACCAAAGAAACTGGTCAAAGAAGCAAGAAGGACGGTAATTTAATTTTGTATTATGTGGTAAAATACAATCCTGATCTACGCTAGAACTTTTAAGGCTGAATGAATGCCCATAGTTGAATCAAACCACTGCATAAGTTGGATAACTCTCAGGCTGCAGTTTGCCCTGATCTGTGATAACCTCTTAGGTCAATCCAGAACGCTATGAGACCTACCGTGCCTGGATTTACCCTCCTCACGCCCTTTGTTGCTGACTCTGCATTTCAGATTTTGTCTGGGAGCCCAGCCAGCACTGAGAGCTAAAACACCACTACAGTAGTACTGACATGACTGAAAAATAACCCCAACAAAAACATACAAAACAGAAGGAGAAATTGCAATTTCTTGTTATTTTGATATGAAACAGTGCTTTTGGTTTCATCCTTTTTCAGATTTCTGTTCTAGTGCCTAACATCCAGAGTTTCTTTCAGATCTCAGCAGAAATGTAACATCCATGAGCATTTGAATAATTCCAGAGTCCTAAGTTCAGAATGTACAGTGTTACATGTTTCTCCACAATCAAAGGTGAAAGAACATTAATTAAGTTCCAGATGGAGCGGACTTCAGCTAAAGAAGAAAACTCAGAAGCTTAACCATATGATAGACCTAGAGGCAACTCCAAAGCTGCCAGAAGCTGCCTTTGGAGTCTGCCAAGGAGACAGATGCTCATGCCAACAGTGCATAGATTGGCATCTTTATATCACATCAGGTCTCATGCTGTCATGATGCCACTGTGCAAAGTACTAAATCAGACAGCTAATATTTAGAAAAGAGCAATCACACTGCATATATTTAGAACACATATTCAGTAACAGTTTTCATATTATATTTACCCTTTTGGATCTTGACTTTTAAGACACGAAAGCATGTCTTATCTTTCTGTATTCATTTAACTCTTAAAAATTTCACAACTGCATTAAAGCATAAAATAAACCCCTAATTTTTACACCAACGCAAACCTGGCCAAAAATAGCCATCAAATGCTTCATACTAATGTTGAAATTAGATCTTTCTGTTTTAAAGGAATTCCCCACAAAATCCAGGGAATGGTTTGGGTTTTATCCCTCTTTATTTTCACATCACAAAACCCGAATTCAAAGTGCGAAGCTGCAAAGTGCAATACATATCTAAAAAACTGTTTTGCTTTCAGTGGATTCACACATTGTTCCCAACTTCATGCTCTATCACTCGGAATATCTTTCTGTTTGAAAGTAAATTATGCTCTGTCTGAAGCATCAAGCCTAACCTGAGGCATCTAGCAGCATAAAACTGTACAGATGTATTACAGCAAATATCCATATTACACGCTGTGTCATGGCATTTGAACAACTACAAACTCTTGTATGCAATTTTGGACACAAACTGGTTCAAACATGCCTTGTTTAAGAGATCACTGTGAAGAGACTTCAGGTTTGATTGCACCGTCTGTTGAAAGCACAGAGTTTCACAGAGTTTTCTGAATGCAGCTAATAATCACCCAACATTAGTACAGAAGTTCAGAACAAACTAGGGTGCGAATGGATAAAAACCACTGTGACGGCACACAGGAAATCAGTGACATCAGAAAAGAGCACAACAGCTCTGAAATACATCCATAGCAGGAAGGATTAACTTTGCTCTCTGTGGGAATCCCACCATAAAGTGTGTTAAACTTTACCTCTCCCTGATTGAGAGCCTGGGTAAACATTGACAATTATTTAACAGCTGTTTAGGCAGCATGTTTACATATCCTGGGGACTGTGCCATCCAAATATTATGATTTCATTAGGAGCTTTGCCCTAAAGAACTGAGGGATTGAGACTTCTGAGCACCCTAGAGCAACATGATTATTTTCCTACTGCACAACCTGGGCTTCGGAAGGGATGGATCTAGAAGCAGCCCTGCACATGGTTTACTACAGCATAAGTACTCAGCAGCATGGTAAAACAATATGGTCCTGGCTAAGAAAAATAAAAACAAAATGCATCACCAATCTGTCAGATACTGCATAAACAACAACAACAGGTTTCTTTATTTGAGGAATTTCTGATCAAGTTCTTTAGCTTTCTATTCCTAACGATCAAACACTCACTAAAAATCATATGTTCCTGTCGTGATTTAAGCCATAACTCATGCAGTTTCCTCACTCACTCTCCCCTTTCTTCCCCTCAAGTCCCAGAGCGATGGGGAGGAGAATCGAAAGAATACAACTCCCACAGCTTGAGATAAGAACAGTCCAGTAACTAAGGTATAACACAAACCACTGCTGCTACCACCAATGATATTAATGACAAGGGGAACAACAAGGGAAGTGAATACAACCACTCACCACTGATACCCAGCCCAACCCAGCAGTGCACCCCACCCTTCCGGGTCCCTGCCCGTACTTTTCCATCCTGGACATAACGTGCTATGGTATGGAATACCTCTTAGGTCAGTTTGGGTCAGGTGTCCTGTCTCTGCTCCCTCCCGGCTTCTCCTCCTCCCTGGCAGAGCATGAGGCTCAGAAAGTCCTTGGTCAGACCAAATATTCTAAGCAGTAACTGAAAACACTGGTGTTATCAGCGCTGTTCCCAGGCCAAAAGTCAAAAACACAGCGCTGCACCAGCTATCAAGGAGAAAAATGACTGCTGCTACTGAACCCAGGACAGTTTCCCATGCAACAAAAGAACAAACATCTTTTACCAATGCGTTCTTGCGGAATGCCAGTATCCCAATCATGCGCACAGAAAAGTACGTTTGCATCAGCTAACAAGTTCTCCATCTCACTCAAAAGAAATAACTGAATCTAAATTGCTAGCTTCCTAAGAAGCTATAGCTAAGCATCTCCATCCCACTTACTTCATGGCCAAACATTCTGCTGTCAAATCCTTGTACACCCTGGAAAGTCTTTTGATACCATTCAAAATATTCATTTCATTTGCGTAGTCATACCAGCAAAAGCTCTTACAGTAAACTTGTGACTACAGAGCTACAGGATTGTGGCAGCCAGAGCACAGGTAAGACCTTTGATGGATTTACTGATATTTGGAATAGGCAAAGGAGTAGTTTCAAGAACTAGCTTCAGGAAACGGTGAGTTCAGATGATTCTGACTGAGTAAGGTATATTTGGGATTAATATTTCTGGGATGAACAGCTCCCCTTGTCTGCAAACTCGAATCACACTTAGGACCCAATATATTGCTCATTTTATGTTAAAATATATACTGACTTAGTCTAAGCAGCCAGATGGGTTTTTTTCCCCCCACAAGATATTTTTTATAGAATGAGTGCATTCTGAATACAAAAATACTGAAACTGAATACATCTCTCACAAGCACTGTTAAGGTAAAAAAATCTGCTTTTAAATGAGAAATTGACTATTTACATAGCAGGTATTTGAAAAGAATGCAACATTATATTTTCCCTAATAAAATCAATTTACATTCCATTCCTTTAATGTGGCAGAAGCTAAGAGTGGATTTAATCTCTTCAGAGTTCTAATTTTCATTCTTTACAAATCATAGAATCATAGAATCATAGAATAGTAAGGATTGGAAAGGACCTCAAGATCATCGAGTTCCAACCCCCCTGCCATGGGCAGGGACACCTCCCACTAAACCATGCCATCCAAGGCTATGCCCAACCCCACCTTGAACGCCACCAGGGATGAAGCATTCACAGCCTCCCTGGGCAACCCATTCCAGGGCCTCACCACCCTCACAATAAAGAATTTCTTCCTCACATCCAATCTAAACTTCCCCTGTTTAAGTTTAAACCCATTACCCCTTGTCCTCTCACCACAGTCCCTAATGAAGAGTCCCTCCCCAGCATCCCTATAGGCCCCTTCAGGTACTGGAAGGCTGCTAGGAGGTCTCCACGCAGCCTTCTCTTCTCCAGGCTGAACAGCCCCAATTTTCTCAGCCTATCTTCATACGGGAGGTGCTCCAGTCCCCTGATCATCCTCGTGGCCCTCCTCTGCACTTGTTCTAACACTTCCATGTCCTTTTTATGTTGAGGACACCAGAACTGCACACAATACTCCAAGTGAGGTCTCACGAGAGCAGAGTAAAGGGGCAGGAGCACTTCCCTCCACCTGCTGGTCACGCTCCTTTTGATGCAGCCCAGAATACGGTTGGCTTTCTGGGCTGCAAGCGCACACTGCCGGCTCATGTTCATTTTTTCATCAACTCACACCCCCAAGTCCTTCTCTGCAGGGCTGCTCTGAATCTCCTCCCCGCCCAACCTGGAGCTGTGCCTGGCATTGCTCTGACCCAGGTGGAGGACTTTGCATTTAGCATGGTTAAACTTCATCAGGTTGGCATCAGCCCACCTCACAAGCATGTCAAGGTCCCTCTGGATGGCATTCCTTCCCTCCAACATATCAACCGAACCACACAGCTTGGTGTCATCGGCAAACTTGCTGAGGGTGCACTCAATCCCACTGTCCATGTCACCCACAAAGATGTTGAACAAGACCGGTCCCAACACCGATCCCTGGGGGACACCACTCGTTACTGGTCTCCAGCTGGACACTGAGCCACTGAGCACTACTCTTTGCGTGCGGCCATCCAGCCAGTTCTTTATCCACCAAGTGGTCCACCTATCAAATTGATGTCTCTCCAACTTAAAGAGAAGGATGTCATGGGAGACAGTGTCAAAGGCTTTACACAAGTCCAGGTAGATGACATCAACTGCTCTGCCCCTGTCCATCAGTTCCGTAGCCCCTTCATAGAAGGTCACCAGATTGGTCAGGCAGGATTTCCCCTTAGTGAAGCCATGCTGGCTGTCACCAAGCACCTTGCTGGTTTTCATGTGCCTTAGCATGCCTTCCAGGAGAATCCGCTCCAAGATTTTGCCAGGCCCAGAGGTGAGACTGACTGGTCTGTAATTCCCTGGCTCATCCATTTTCCCCTTCTTAAAAATGGGGGTTATATTTCCCTTTTTCCAGTCATCGGGAACTTCACCTGACTGCCATGATTTTTCAAATATGATGGACAGTGGCTTAGCAACTTCATTTGCCAGCTCCTTCAGGACCCGTGGATGGATTTCATCCGGTCCCACGGACTTGTATACATTCAGGTTCCTAAGGTGGTCCCGAACAAGATCCTCCCCCACAGTGGGCCCAGGGTCCCCACCCTCACCATCCCCGCGTCTGCCTTCCAAGACTTGGGTGGTGTGGTCAGAGCATTTGCCCGTAAAGACTGAGGCAAAGAAGTCATTAAGAACCTCAGCCTTCTCCAAATCCAGGGTAGCCAGTTCTCTCGATAGCTTCTGGAGAGAGCCCACGGTGTCCCTAACCTGTCTTTTATTGGCAATGTACCTATAAAATCCCTTCCTGTTATCCTTAACATCCCTAGCCAAGTTTAAATCCAACTGGGCCTTAGCTTTCCTAACCTGGTCCCTAGCTTCCCGCACAACATCCCTGTATTCTTCCTAGGCCGCCTGACCTTGCTTCCACCTTTTATAAGCCTCTTTTTTCTTTCGAATTTTGCTCAGCAGCTCCTTATCCATCCAAGGAGGTCTCCTGGCCCTCCTGCTGAACTTCCTTCTAGTTGGGATGCATCGCTCCTGAGCTTGCAGCAGGTGAGCCTTGAATATCAACCAACAGTCTTGGGCCCCCCTGCCCTCTAGGGCTGTATCCCATGGAACCTTACTGAGCAGGTTCGTGAAGAGGCCAAAGTCTGCTCTCTTGAAGTCCAGGGCAGTGAGCTTGCTGCACGCTCTTCTCACTGTCCTGAGGATCTCAAACTCGACCATCTCATGATCACTGCAATCAAGGCTGCCCCTGAGCGTCACATTCCCGACCAGCCCTTCCCTGTTGGTGAGGACGAGGTCAAGCATGGCACCTCTCCCTGTCGGCTCCTCTATTACTTGCAGAAGGAAGTTGTCTTCCACGCAATTGAGGAACCTTCTGGATTGCTTGTGCCGGGCCGTACCATCCCTCCAACAGATATCAGGGTGGCTGAAGTCTCCCATGAGAACAAGGGCCTGCAAGCGTGAGGCTGCTCCTATCTGCCTATGGAGCGCTTCGTCCAGCAAGTCCCCTTGGTCAGGCGGTCTGTAACAGATCCCCACAATAATGTCACCCATCGCTGTTCTCCCTTTAACCCTGACCCACAAACTCTCTGTCGACTGCTCACCTGTCCGCAGACAGAGTTCCATACTCTCTAGCCTATCCCTAACATAAATAGCAACTCCCCCTCCCCGTCTGCCGGGCCTGTCTTTCCTAAAGAGCCGGTAACCTTCCATTCCAACACACCAGTCATAGGTGCCATCGCACCATGTTTCTGTGATGCCTATGATATCATACCCCTGTAGACGTGCACACATCTCTAATTCCTCTTGTTTGTTCCCCATGCTACGGGCATTTGTGTAGAGGCATTTGAGCCGAGATCCAATTGAAGCCGGCTCATTGGCTGGAGCAGCTGGAATATCTCTACATTGCTCCGAACATTTACTGTAGGTGCTGGCAACCGACTGGGTGTGTTGGGATGGAATGATGCCCCCCTCCCCCAACACATCTAGTTTAAAGCATCCTTGACCAGCCTGGCAAGCCTCCTACCAAATCCACTCTTCCCCTTCTTTGTCAGACCAGCTCCACCAGCCCCCAGTAGACCTGGCCTACTATATTGAGTCCCATGGTCAAGGTAGCCAAACCCCTGACTATAGCACCACCCTTCTAACCATTTATTAACCTGCCCAATCCTCCTAGCCTTTTCAAGGTCCTGCCCTGTATCCTGGAGAATTGACGAAAAGACAATCTGAGCTCCAGAGCCCCTAACCACCTCTCCCAGAGCTCTGTAGTCCTTCTTTATGGTCTCCGGGCTACTGCTATCTATATCAGTAGCACCCACATGTATTACCAGGAGTGGGTAATAGTCAGTGGGACCGACTAGAGCAGGTAGCTTCTCGGCCACATCCCTGATCCGAGCCCCTGGTAGGCAACACACCTCCCTTGAGGCTGGGTCAGGCCGGCAGATGGGTGCCTCTGTGCCTTTCAGATTAGAGTCCTCGACTACTACGACCTGCCGCTTTTTCCTGGCAGCACCAGTAGTGACCTTCTTTACCAGTGCACTAGCTGGTTGCGCCTGGTGGGAGCGCTGTTGCTCATCAGCCCCCTGCAGGATAGCAAAGCGGTTCTGGGTGGGGACAACAGATGTAGGAGGAAGCCCCTTGCTTTTAATTACCCCCTTCCTCCTTTTTTTGTTGTTTTTTTCTGTTACCTTTTCCCAGCTTCCTGGGTTAGCAGCCTCCTTTCCTGCATGGGCAACAGTAGACACTCGAGTCCCCGGAACAGTTTGGTCCCGGAGCAAGCAGTGCTGCTCCCCCTCAGCTTCCCTGACACCTTTCAGCCTGGGAACAGCTTCCTGCAGTTCAGCCACCTGCTGCAGGAGGACCTCCACCAGGGAGCGCAGAGTGCAGCCCTGCCCATTGCTCACCCTTCCCTTAGGATGCCCCGAGCTCTGCACTACAGCCTCCCTTCCCGTTGGCTCCGTCTGGGTGCCTATGCTGGCCACCACCGGCGCAGCCAGAGCAGAGCTCCCAGACCGAGCCTTGCCCGTACGGCGAGTGTTCACCATCCTGCTCACCACCCCGCTCGCCTGCCCGCGCGAACTGCCGCGCAAACTGCTTCGAGCCCGCCCTGTTTGCCCGCCCTCCGGGTTGCCGCGCTCCGGGTCGCTCGCGCTCCCTGGGGCAGGTTTTTAACCAGTCAGCTCTGCCGCCGGTTCTCCTGGCGCCGCCCCCTCTGAGTCAGCCGCTCGCCTCCGCAGAGCTGCAGGCTCCTGGGCAGGCCTTGTCGAGGACTTGAAGCTCCCTCGTTGCAAGTTGCTGCTCCGAGGTATAGTCCTTAAAAAATGTGTTATTATTTCTGTACTAACTATGAAAGTAACAGTCCTCTTTTCTAAAATTGACATCTCTTTTTCTTCTAAAAAGCAAACTAAAAAGCTATTTGTGTTTCAGGAATTCTGTCTTTCTGCTCTCAATCACATCAGTAAAAGGAGACATTTGGCTGTTGTTTCATGGAGAGCATCTTTCTTCTGCCTCACATTTAACTCTGTTAATTACACAGTATTTGAAAAAATATAGGTAATACTCTATCCAAACCCATGGAAAGCAGAAAGGATGCTATACACAGAATACATATGGCACGGAACAAATGACAGCATCATGGAAAAATAAAAGATATCAAAAAGGCTATTTGGATACTTGTGTTTCTTTTCTCTGATTGCAAGGCCACGATGACAGTAAACAGAAATTATTCAAATATAAAAAAATAAAATTTATTAATTCCATCTTACATCAATTTACCTCTGCAACTAATTGCCATATAATCCTGTGTAAAACCAGCTAGAAAAGATGTAAACATCTATTCAAACTGGGTACAAAACACTCATAATGGAGCCCTCTATCAGGCACAAACTACTCCTTTCACAGTTACCAGTTCATACACAAAACTGTCCCTTTGCAATAATGACCATGAACATTACTGGTGGCCAAAAAACACCTTCTGGGCTGTGACACAGCCTCACCCCTACTAGCATATCTACCAGTCAGCAGCACAGAAGGACCCTGGTCAAGGGTGGCTTAATTCCTGAGAAAGGGACATTGCTCTCTTGCTAGTCTGTCTGAGCAGGTACTGAGCACTCTGGGACACACACACTTTTGGGATCTCTTCCTTAATTAACACCCACAGACAAGCCCCTGAAGTCACTCAAAATTAAAGGGCCAAACAAGTCCCTACAACTGAATTCAATTTACTACGATAACCCTTCCCATCTTCCATTTCCCATTATTGCACAGACAAACAAAAGCACAGGATTACTGAGTCAGAGCAAAGGTTCACTGAGCTCATTCTTCTTTCTCAACAGCCACAAAGGAACGTCTTGTGATGAGTATATGACCAAGGCATGCATACACAGTCTTGTCCCTTCGTGCACTCTCATCCTCCAACCGTTTTCAGCTCAGCAGCCTGCTGGGCTCCACATCATCTCTTAATAACCCTCTCAGGACTTCCTTGGCATGAACTTGTCTGGTCTCTTCTGAGCAACTATAAACATAGCCAGAAAACAGAAATCATAGTTTTGGCAGCTTTTGAGATTATACGGATATAAAGCATTTAAGTATGTCTAAAACCTTACTGAAATCCACTCACTACATAAGTGACGAGAATTAGTAACATAGTTCCTGATAGCCAGATAACTGCTAAATCCAATATCACATTTAATCACATACTCGTTACTCTGCTTTGCACAAAAATAACTACATCCTCATATACACCAAGAGTCCTCTATTCTGGTATTAAATCAGAATAACCAGATTTCTCAGATCAGCTGTTGCACAGTTGCAATCCAGCACCACTAAATCACAGACAATTTTCTTTAGTCTTAGATTGTTGCCCATCAAGAAGAGGTTTAAACAGTATAACAGTGCACAAGTAACATAAATAAACAGGTTAATGTATTTATAAGATCAAAACTTTCAGAGGAGATAATATTTTAAAATACTTATGTAAGTATAATATTTACTACAGTGACAAAGAACTCATAGCCTGCCATTACTGATGTGGAAGATAATTCAAATTGGTGGATAGTTCTACTGTTTTATTGAGTAAAGTAAGTTTTACATAAGCAACTATAAAATTGTAGTTGTCAAACCATTTGTATGACAAGATCATTTTTTAGGAATTCCTAGGAGGCAAAAGAAGACAGAACCTAAGGTTGTCTAATCAAAATATGAAACTTCCAGTAGGAGAAGAAAGCTTCAACCTTCCAGATATAAAACATATTACATAGCATTCACACTTGAGCAATTGATAGAATGGTTTAGAGAGATAGCCGCACAGTCAGCAGAACAGATAACCTTTGGGAAAAAGAAAAATACAAAGTTTCTATCCCTGCAGGTATTATTCATTTGCTGAAACTGAAGGAGAAAGGATCCAAAGCTTTAGACCATTGAGACTACAAAGAAAATGCAATTAGTTCACATATAGAAAAATTCAGTTTAGTCTGTATTTCCTTATGAAGTTTCAAAAGGAAAATTCTGGCTTTATAGTAATAGGAAATACCAAGTTATCTGATTTTAACTGACATGTTACTGCACTCAATTAGAAATTGTAACTCATCTTATAATTTGTAAAGTACAAAATGGCTTTTCAAATACTGGCAATTCTTTAGGGCCCAATCCTATAACAAAAGCTTTTCCATTGCCTCCACAGGTTTTGTATTAGACCTTTACTAAACCAAAATGATACAAAATTCCGAAACACTTGTACATGTTGCCATTTATCAAACAGCCACCTAAAACAGCAACAGCATTCAGAGGCACAGGCTTTCTATCATTTCCAGCAGAATACAGTCCAAGTGAAATACAGGATCAAATACAAACAACTCCCTATACAACCGAGGGAAATAACACAAGAATATATGCAAACCACTGTCAGGTCCTGGTGGAAAAGCCTGAATTCTTGAAGGAAGAAACATGCAGAGACGTGGAAATTTTCTCTACTTGAACAAGAATTTAGAAATTAGTAATAGAGAACACATGCACTCAGACAGGATACCTATAGTCATGTTAGGAGCTGCTAGTCAAATGCTGGCTAGTTCAGACCATGCCTGGGTTTCTGTTGGAGAATGGTTAACAGCACAAGGTAACGGGTCACTGGTAGAGCTCTGCGAACAATCGCCTGTGTGAGTGTGATAACATCTGTTCTAGCTTGTTGCTGTGGTACATCAAGAAACCATTACCAGGAGATGTAACCATGGTAATAATGATCTAGAGAACCAATAATGGACAAGGACAGTTTCTCCCTGAGCCTTGGGGAAAGTACCTAGGAAGATGGTATCAGGTAGAAGAATGAAGAGAAGACTGATAAGCAGACCACCACTGGGAAGGACTTGGCAAGATTGTGTTGTATGGTAACCAATCATGTTATAGCACGTTGCAACATGCATCCAATCAATGTATACGACGTGTATTACAATCAGAGTAAAACATATATAAAGCGATGATTTTTGCTAATAAAAGAGAAGCTTGCTTTATCAACCATATTGGTTCGTCCGCTTGCTTCCCCCACGGTCGCAAGTGGCGCCCGAACAGGGACCCCCAATCCCTGTTTCCACCGGACCGTGGGATCGGAAAGGCACCGACAGCAGCGGTCGGGGGGCAAAAAACTGCACATGCTGGATATGTGCCGTCCGTGCCTGAGCCCAAGAGAAGAAGATAATAAGGATAAGGCCAAAAGATAATAAGGATAAGGCCGAAACAAAATAAAGGAGGCTCGCCACGCCGATAGTGTTGCTACCCAAGTGAGAAGGCTGCAATCAATAAGTCGCGCGCAATGGAGAAAGAGGTAGCATTATCGTTATTATGCTTTTTAGAAAAGCAGGGAGTAAATCCTAAGGATATTAGTTCAAAGGAATTACTGGGTCTAGTCGACCTAGGAATATCAAAGGAATTTTTTAAACAGTCAGATTTATTGTTTGAGGTTAATGAATGGAGAGCGTATGGTGATTGTTTGTGGGACATGGTAATAGACGATGATAAATCTGCGAAAAAGTTAATGAAAACTTGGAGGGAAGTAATTAACTGTTTAAAGAAATATAAGGAAGAACAACGTATAGCTGCTGTAGCACAAGAAAAATTAGATGATGTTAAAACAAATTCCCATGCTGACAATGACAGGGGAAATACCCTGCAACCAGCCAGAGACCTGCACCCAGCGACCAGAGGGTGCCTCAGTTTGGACTTGGCAACCGCAGTAGAAATTATTTTAACCGATAATCATCCTCGAAAAATTCCTACCGGTGTCAAGGGTCCACTTATTATTAACAACCAACCTCACGGAACTCTATTATTAGGACGTTCTTCGGCTAGTATAAAAGGACTGTTTGCATTACCAGGACTGATTGATAGTGACTATACTGGAGAAATACAAATAATAGTTCAAACGCATTTTCCACCAATGGTTGTGAAAAAGGGAAGCAAAATTGCTCAATTAATACCCTTGTCACAACTAACAGCATCTATGACTGCAGAAACTACTCCTTTTCGGGGTAATTCTGGATTTGGATCCATAGGAGACATAGCTTTGTTAACTATGTCAATGAATCAACGACCAATTGTTTCTGTGACAATTATACATGAAGGTGAACAATTGCAACTGCTGGCTCTGTTAGACACTGGAGCAGACATCACCATTCTCTCTAGCACACAGTGGCCATCTCACTGGCCATTGCGAGCTATGATGAGAGGTGTGGAAGGCGTTGGTGGCACGGCCTCAGTCCAACGCAGTCTAAACAGAGTTCAGATTGTGTTAGATCAACGAACCGTGTTCACCCATGTCACAGTAATGTCACTACCTGCAAATGTAAATATGCTTATTGGTCGAGACGTTTTGAACTGTTTGAGCTTGATTTTAACAGATAAACCTTTTTAATTATGGTCACTGCAGAATGGACTTTCCCGATCCAACTCACATGGACTGTTCAAGATCCCGTGTGGATCGAGCAGTGGCCGTTGAAAAAGGAAAGTCTAGAACAAGCTCATTTGTTAGTCATGGAACAGTTACAACAAGGACATGTACAACCATCTACAAGTCCATGGAATACTCCAATTTTTGTCATCAAGAAAAAATCAGGAAACTTTCGCTTACTACATGATTTAAGAGCTGTAAATGCTCAAATGCAAACAATGGGAGCGCTTCAACCTGGACTTCCCAACCCGGCAATGTTACCACAAGACTGGCATTTACTGATAATTGACTTGAAAGATTGTTTTTTCACTATTAAGTTACACCCTAAAGATACTCAACGTTTTGCTTTTACCCTACCTGCAATTAATCGAGATGCTCCTGCACAATGCTTTGAATGGACAGTTTTACCACAAGGCATGAAAAATAGTCCAACACTGTGTCAACTCTTTGTGGACAATGCCTTATTACCAATTCGCCAACAATGGCCTCACACAATTATATATCACTATATGGATGATATTTTGTTGGCACAAAAATCTGCCTTTACAAATCAACAAGAACAACATCTCGCAGTTACACTGTCAGAAAAAGGCCTAATAATTGCACCAGAAAAGGTTCAACAATCACGAGAAGTACCCTTTTTTGTACAGTACAAAGATCCAACAACAGGTATTTGGAAAGGCCCAGCAGAAGTTAAATATTTAGGACGAGGATATATGTGTGTGCTTACACCTACAGGTCCTCAGTGGATACCATCGAAATGGACAAAACCTGCTCCTGCTCCTGATGATGTCCAATCTACAGACAATCATGAGCCAACATCTCCCCAAGGAACTGACTGATAGTCATTATATGGGGAATGTCTGGACAAAATGGGCTCATGAAGCAGGGGTAAACGACTTTTGTTTATCTTTGCATCAAGTTGGTAATCCATTTAAAACTTGTCTGATAGGAAGCCCTGTTGTTAATCTCTCTGATTTTACAGATAAATGGGTAAAGTTGTCAATCCCTTTAAATGTTACGGTTATTAGAGAAGCCGCTAACCTTACCTCTTGGAGTTTTATGTCTACTTTGAATGCTTTATTAATCAGAAACTCAACAAAAGTAATTTTACCTCCACAAGAATTAAGTTTATTAAGCTCAGAACCAGCAGAAGGATGTGTTAAGTTTAGTCCTACATCCAATGGAAAAGGACCAGTTGAAACTGTTGTATCAACCTTAGATGTGAAATACAATAACCAATCATATTGTTCAATGCAAGAGGTCAAATATCCAGAAACCAGGGCCAAGGCACTACCTCCAGGATATTTTTTGATATGTGGAGATAGGGCCTGGCTAGGTATTTCATGCAAGCCTTTCGGTGGACCATGTTATATAGGAAAATTAACATTGATAACACCAAAGAAACATCAACTGTTGTAACTTTCTCAGTTGAATCAAGAGCAACATCGATTAAAAAGAGCGATGCAAGTTTTGGATGATAATTGCTCTGACGAAGTAACCTTATGGGATACATCAGCAACAGTTGCATCTGCTATATTTTTGCCATCTCTTAGCTCTGTGCATAATGCTTTAACAATCAAAGCTTTAACTTGTTGGGCGGGAAAACAAATCAGTATAACTTCTAAAATTTTGTATGATCTTGCTACAGAAGCTGATAGTATAAGAAAAGCTACCTTGCAAAATCGCGCCGCTATTGAATTTTTATTGCTTGCTCATGGTCATGGCTGTGAAGAATTTGATGGAATGTGTTGTTTTAACCTTACTGATAAATCCCAGTCCATTCATGACAAGATCAGACAGTTGAATGACAATATGAAAAAATTGCAAGAATGGCAGAGCCCACTAGACACATTAATAAATGGATGGGGTCTATCAGGATGGTTAAGAGAGTTAGTCAAGCAAGGATTTATTATTTTAATTGTGCTTATAATAGGATTATTGATTATTGGGTGTATTATATCTTGTGTTAAATCTATGGCCACAAAGGCCATGAACAATATATTATTAGCACAAAAAGAAAAAGGGGGAATTGTTGGAGAATGGTTAACAGCACAAGGTAACGGGTCACTGGTAGAGCTCTGCGAACAATCGCCTGTGTGAGTGTGATAACATCTGTTCTAGCTTGTTGCTGTGGTACATCAAGAAACCATTACCAGGAGATGTAACCATGGTAATAATGATCTAGAGAACCAATAATGGACAAGGACAGTTTCTCCCTGAGCCTTGGGGAAAGTACCTAGGAAGATGGTATCAGGTAGAAGAATGAAGAGAAGACTGATAAGCAGACCACCACTGGGAAGGACTTGGCAAGATTGTGTTGTATGGTAACCAATCATGTTATAGCACGTTGCAACATGCATCCAATCAATGTATACGACGTGTATTACAATCAGAGTAAAACATATATAAAGCGATGATTTTTGCTAATAAAAGAGAAGCTTGCTTTATCAACCATATTGGTTCGTCCGCTTGCTTCCCCCACGGTCGCAGGTTTCCACCGCCATTCCTTCTGACTGGCACCTCTACTTAGCCTAAAGAGCAGAAGAGCCCCTTGGCTAAGAATCCAGGGGTCCCTTTACAAAACAACATGAAAATATGTGCTGCCTTGCACTAACATTTCATTCTCCATTAAGGCCACTTTGGTTATGCAGTAACTGTCCCAGCCTGTTCTGCACGGCCAATTATTTCTGCTGCATACAGGAGAGATGAAATCCAGAGAATATGTGGGCATATGTAATTAGATGTGCATCTTCAGAAAGTATGACTCATGTGGAGGGATGGAAATTTCATATAAGCTTTTCCCCCAAGGTTATGCATACTGCTGACCGTGTAGCTGTCACTAAAGCATTCTATCAGCAGCTGAAGTGTGAATGCTATGCAACATGTTTTTGGTGTGGAAGGTTGATGCTTTTTCTACTGGGACTTTCATGTTTTGGTGAGACAGCCTGCTACTAGAGTTACTTACTTGTCTTTTAACTAAGGTATTCACAACTGAGAAATAATTTAGTCTTGAATATTTCTGGAGCTCCAGCTAGTGAAGAGTTGAAAAGCACCCCATTTCAGCTTTTAACTGGGACTGGTGGTTCCACTGCTCACCTGTATTTGAAACTCATTAGATGACATATTTCATACAGCACAAAAAGAAATTAAAAGGGAGATTATTAACACCACTGGCATGTAAAAAGCTATACAAGCACCCACATCAGTGACAAAGATTTTCCTTTCCTTTTTTAATTCTTTTAACCCTTTTAAAATTTACTAGAAAGCATCAAATATGGATTCACTCTATAGCAAAAAATCCTTTTCATCTAGAGTATTTTTTAAAAGTTGACAAACTTTTAAACAGTTTTGATCAGCTCCTGTCTTCATTTTTACTCCAAAAATATATCTAATAGAAGAATGTAAGTAATTCCACATATTCCTAGAGAAAACAACGGAAACAAATATGACTGCTTTTCTGTTGTACAGTATTTGTAAGATTAATTAGGACTAAAATTCAGGATTAAATCCTACCAGTTTTGTTGGGTTTTTTTCTCCTCACATGCTATGATTTCTATGTCATGATTAAAGTCTTTGCCATTCTTTAAAGCTCAAGTCTGGGAGAAGCTATTCACTAACTGTGAGTTTATGAATCCAAAATAATGAAATCATGTCTTTTCTTGTTTTAAAGCCTATTTGATCACTAAGGATTGAAAAGAAAAATCAGTGGGCCTTTACTACAAGGCTTTCAAAAGAAGACACAGAAACTGATAGATCAGATGCTTGATCAATGGCAGATTGCCAGAGAGTCATCCATATGGCTCTCCAGATAATGTCTGCATATGATGAAAGTTTTCTTTGATTGAAAAGCCTACAGTTTCAGATGCTTTCCTCACACCCTGGAACTTGCATTAATAAGACTAAACTCAGAACAAGTTTTCTGTGTAAAACACATTCTCTTGCAGGCAGAAGATGGTCAGTTACTACCATAGCATTCATCTGTGCTTTCCAGACTCTTCACAAATCAGAAAATTAGTCTTGCTGTAACAATCAGCTCTCTCTGGAGAAGCCACAGCACAGAATGAAGAAAGGTTCAACTCCACTGAAACATGATGGAAATAAGTTCCATCACATTTAAGCACCACATCTATACAAAGGGATTTCTATTTCCTACAGACTTTTGCAAAATGGGCAAACACCCTTTTACTTAAAATATCTCTCTGGATTCAAATACAATGCATCAAATGGATTGTTTGATTCTGTAAATGAGAACAGGCATACTCTGACCCTCCTTCCACACTCCCATGATACAAAGTCACCAGTGTCATACAGAAGTCATCAGTGGAAGTTGCAAGAACACAGAACTAGCGGCAATCAGGCTGTAGGCAGGAGCTCAGGGTGAAAGAAGGAGGATGTTTGATTAAGTCAAGAGGATCTTTGCTTGACATCGCTATTTATATTGGTGGTAAGATTAAATTTGTGTCATGCATACATTTTTTAAGAGGCAACACAAAATGTCTATGCTGTTAACTGCCTACATACTTTTTGTTAACACTAGGCACTGCTAAGATTGTTTAACAGCCGCTTACGAGGACAAACAGCTGATTTCCTGTATTTAAAGAACTCCTAATTTCCTGACAGAACATAATACTTTAACAGCCAGATAATACTTTCATACTTGTATTTTTAAAGTGAATATACTGTCTTCCATGTCACAGACCTCTACCCAGAGTACACAGATGTTCAAGAAGTAGAAAAAGCAATAAAAATTACTTGCAGTTCAGGAATTTGAGGTTAAAGGGGGAAGAACGCAATGCCTAATTCAAACAAAGAATTTAAATGTGATTAAATGGCAAGTTTAGTAGCTTAGATGGCAAGTTTAAACAGCAAGTTAATGAACGTAGAAGACGCCAGGTTACATATTATGATTCAGCCATGAACATTTAGATTTCATATTCAAAAAATTAATTTTTATTAGAAACAAATCCAATTTGTTTATTAATCTCTCAAATAAGTCAAATGGATTTTTAATTGAGAAGTAATTGCATTTTGCTTTATACAATCCTTGTTGATTTCATAAGCTTACCATCAACCCTTTGGTGATTTCTCACCTGATAAAGAAATTACATATCTAATTAATCACGTTGTGTAATAACAAATCTCCTATTTAGAGGTACAATAATTAGGACTAGGAAAATGCTAGGAAAACAAGAAAATTATTCCCCAAGGTAGAGGGATTGTGGGTTCTACTTGAAAGGAAGATACACAGTTTGTAAAGTAGATTAATTAGTTTTAAGAGGACCTCAAAAAGCTTGGTACTTTGAAGTATGCAATCAGCTTGGGAAAAAATATATCTGTGCTACAAAGATACCTTGTACCAACTTTCAGAATATTATCTCTGGCAAAACACAGCATTTGCTTTGCTGTATGAAAAACCTGTTTTCACTTTTGGAGACGCAGTATGATAAATTTTGGCAAGCTGAGTGATTTCCTATCTATGATTCATTTGGCAAGGCAGAAATGCTAAACAAGAAGCTTGCCTTGAATTTACATACCCCATCCTTAGTTTCAGCTGCAGCAGCTGAGAGCAAAGAAGATGCTAGTTCAAGTGAGAAGTCTTTTGGGACAAGAGTCTGTAATGAATCCCACTTAAAATATGTGGTCATTCTCTGCTATGCGCATATTTATATCATTTTATTAGACATCCAAAAAACACAAAAATCTCTATACATCTCATTTTGAGACCTGTGGCAGAGATGAATACATAGTTTAAATGAATGATTTGAAGCTGATGACCTCAGCAAACTGTGGCTCAGAGCAACTGTGAGCAACACAGCTGTGGCATCACGCTGAAAATACCACCCTATCTGAACATATGTACAAACCTCAAGAATGAATGGTGTCCTGGAGGGAGAAAAGACAGGAAAAGAATGCTGAATTCTGTTAGGTATATAAAAGGATATCTGAAAAGCATCTTCAGTGTAGACGATTAAGAATTCTCTAACAAAAGCAAAAACATAATGAAGAGAGTCAAACACAGAGGAGCTGCTGACTTCACAAAACTGTTTTAAACTTTCCTCTTTCTCTGGACACAACTTCAATAAACACAACATTTCTGCCCTAGTAAACAAGCCATAAAATACTAAACGTACAGAAGGAAGAGTCTTACATCTCAAATTAATATCTGTAGAAGCAATTAAATATTCTGGATCAATAGTTTCCTATCATTTGCATATTGGGTAATTTCTTTGAAAAAAGGACTTTCTGCTTCGGCCAGCAGCTGGCTACTCAGCAATAACAAAGTAAAAAAGAAATGATACAGCAGTTTATTTTTACTTGTTTCATAACTTTTCAAAGATATACCTTCTTCTCAAATATGTCATACAGTTGATTATTAATAAAAGCAGCAGCACAAATTCCTCAGGCTTTCACTAATCTCACTATTCTCTCCTGTACTTGTCAAAGACATGCTTATTCTCACATCAAGAGCCCAAAGGAACCTTTTGCTTCTCAACTCTTATAAATGTGAGGCCCTTCAGCCCATCTTGACAAGATCATCCTGCTTCACAACGCAGGATCCACCTCTTGTAGGATACAGCAAAGCTATACAATATGTAGGCTATACCTATACAATTTCAGGCCCTACATCACTTTCCTTTGCATATTCTCACAGTTAGTAGGAATTCTACATGACTTTCTGATGTAGCAACATCAAAAGGTCCATTACTGAAGACAAACGTTTTTCACAATATTTCAAATGATGGTCAGCAGAAATTGCACACAATAGAGATTTCTGCGGAAGTTACACGTGTAAGCCCTGGACTCCCACACTACCACCACGTGCTTAATTTCTACACTATTTAAGTTTGAGAACTAATAATTTCATCTAAAGAGTCACAATGATTTTTTGCATAATCCAATTTAGATGTTGTAATCCTAAACACATTTTTATTTCAATCTCTTCCATTTCAAGGGCAGGCTCCTTAGATCAAATTCATCATACATACTCAGTTTCAATGTTCATTAACTTCAATGTACTGCCAGATCCAAATGAGAAGCAGAATTCTTCTATTAGAGCTTGTGACTTTGTAGCTCACCACTGAATGGAGGACAAGTGTGAGAGTCACAAAACTCTTTATGAACTCTCTTCTGCTGCTGAAAATTATTCTCTGAAGCCAGAGGGCTTGTTGCCAACAATACTACCAGGCAGAAACCATCAATTTGAGAGGCTCTATAGCTATGCTGTATTACAAAATCTCATGGACTTTCTTCTCTGCCCTCTAAAACAAGAATTTTTGTTAAAACTAAAGGTAGACTTGTCATTACAAAGCATCCACCCCTCGCCGCATAACTTCTTCAGCTAGTAGAAGGTATTTAAAATCTGCAAAGTTCAAAATCTGTTAGGTTCAACAGTTCGAAGGCAAACATAAAGTGTCACAGATTTAAACCATTCTGATACCTGCTGATTATTTCAGCTGACTGTGAAAACAGGTAAAATGGTATTTCTAGAAATTATTTGAAAGAATAAATTTGGGGTTTATGTGTTATAACTAATGTGGATTTAAAGCCCTAAGATATCAATTCTCTAAACAAAATTGGCCTTAAGTACTAGTTTCCTCTGCAGCACCTTTTTTCAGTACAGAACATTATCTTGATGATACTTGTCACAAAGAAGGCATATTTGTGAAATATTTATTCCATTTCTTCAGGATTATTTCACAATCCCTTAAAAAAAGGCATTCATTCAACATTATTTCAGTTAATGTAATCTGCAAATTCTTGCTGTATTTCATCCTATCAAGTAAACATTCCTTGACTTTATCTCTCATATCACACACTCCAGCAGCTGGGTCCTGGATGAATCGGGAGAGAAATTAGTGTAGCTCTGATAGCATTCATCTTTTTGGCTAATTTTTAACTTTCTTTTCTCAATTCAAACATCTCCGTATTCAGCTATTCCTGAGACTCTTTTATTGGCAAATACAGTAGTCCACAGCAGCTGGCAATATAAATGATACCTATTTATCCTAGAAATGGGCCAGCACTGCAAGCTTTGACTGGGTGAAAAACAGACAGAGATAACAGAGGTGACTGGTACAAGAACTGTAGTAAGTGATTGAATTTCTAGACAATGAATCAATTTATGTCAGTATTCAGCAGAATAATAAATAAACATTTTTCTATCCTTAGAAAAACAAAAATAGTTCAAGAAATCTCAGCCTGCATAGGTAATCCTAATGTTCCTACTTTGGAACAGATAGGTACATGCTTTATATAGCAGACGCGGGGACGGTGAGGGTGGGGACCCTGGGCCCACTGTGGGGGAGGATCTTGTTCGGGACCACCTTAGGAACCTGAATGTATACAAGTCCATGGGACCGGATGAAATCCATCCACGGGTCCTGAAGGAGCTGGCAAATGAAGTTGCTAAGCCACTGTCCATCATATTCGAAAAATCATGGCAGTCAGGTGAAGTTCCCGATGACTGGAAAAAGGGAAATATAACCCCCATTTTTAAGAAGGGAAAAATGAATGACCCAGGGAATTACAGACCAGTCAGTCTCACCTCTGTGCCTGGCAAAATCTTGGAGCGGATTCTCCTGGAAGGCATGCTAAGGCACATGAAAACCAACAAGGTGCTTGGGGACAGCCAGCATGGCTTCACTAAGGGGAAATCCTGCCTGACCAATCTGGTGACCTTCTATGAAGGGGCTACGGAACTGATGGACAGGGGCAGAGCGGTTGATGTCATCTACCTGGACTTGTGTAAAGCCTTTGACACTGTCTCCCATGATATCCTTCTCTTTAAGTTGGAGAGACATCAATTTGATAGGTGGACCACTCGGTGGATAAAGAACTGGCTGGATGGCCGCATGCAAAGAGTAGTGCTCAGTGGCTCAGTGTCCAGCTGGAGACCAGTAACGAGTGGTGTCCCCCAGGGATCGGTGTTGGGACCGGTCTTGTTCAACATCTTTGTGGGTGACATGGACAGTGGGATTGAGTGCGCCCTCAGCAAGTTTGCCGATGACACCAAGCTGTGTGGTTCGGTTGATATGTTGGAGGGAAGGAATGCCATCCAGAGGGACCTTGACACGCTTGTGAGGTGGGCTGATGCCAACCTGATGAAGTTTAACCATGCTAAATGCAAAGTCCTCCACCTGGGTCGGAGCAATGCCAGGCACAGCTACAGGTTGGGCGGGGAGGAGATTCAGAGCAGCCCTGTGGAGAAGGACTTGGGGGTGTGGGTTGATGAAAAAATGAACATGAGCCGGCAGTGTGCGCTTGCAGCCCAGAAGGCCAACCGTATTCTGGGCTGCATCAAAAGGAGTGTGACCAGCAGGTCGAGGGAGGTGCTCCTGCCCCTTTACTCTGCTCTCGTGAGACCTCACTTGGAGTATTGTGTGCAGTTCTGGTGTCCTCAACATAAAAAGGACATGGAACTGTTAGAACAAGTGCAGAGGAGGGCCACGAGGATGATCAGGGGACTGGAGCACCTCTCATATGAAGATAGGCTGAGAAAATTGGGGCTGTTGAGCCTGGAGAAGAGAAGGCTGCGTGGAGACCTCCTAGCAGCCTTCCAATACCTGAAGGGGGCCTATAGGGATGCTGGGGAGGGACTCTTCATTAGGGACTGTGGTGAGAGGACAAGGGGTAATGGGTTTAAACTTAAACAGGGGAGGTTTAGATTGGATCTGAGGAAGAAATTCTTTACTGTGAGGGTGGTGGGGCCCTGGAATGGGTTGCCCAGGGAAGTTGTGAATGCTTCATCCCTGGCGGTGTTCAAGGTGGGGTTGGACATAGCCTTGGATGGCATGGTTTAGTGGGAGGTGTCCCTGCCCATGGCGGGGGGATTGGAACTCGATGATCTTGAGGTCCTTTCCAACCCTTACTATTCTATGATTCTATGATTCTACCTTCTTTCTAGCAATTCCTTGCAGTGCAGTCATCCATCAGTTGAAACCAGTGAAAATCGGTTTTACGTTCATAGCTGCAAACAGGACGGCATTTTGGCTGTCACACGTTTCCAGCCTGTTAAAGTTTGCCTTGTGTTATGACACTTATTTTAATAATAAATATGGAACATTTCTTGTTTCCTAAATATTTAATAGGGACTGACTGCTCAAAGGTGCTATCCTGTAAAATAATTTTCTTTTACATATTTCAATGATTAAAAAAAAATCCCTATTTTAATATTTCAGTAAGGATATAATGAAAATTTCTCCACTTGGCCACAGACGCACCAGCAAAAGTCCACTGAACTATTCAAGATTGCAAATTCGTTTCTTTCACTAACATTACAGTTATGATGGAAAGAGGGTCGGAAGCTTTCCTTCTATGGATGGAAAAACCTTTCTTCATATCAGGTGAAAGGATGGAGAGAAGTCATACCTTATTATTCTCCCCATCAGTGGCAATTACACTAAGAACAAAAGCACAAGTTTTTGTAGCTCCCTATTGTTTAAGAAAGCCTATTTTACAGGCAGGAATTGCCCATATGGTTTTACTCAGGATATGCTGGCATGGAGCTAAGAATAGTCAGAAGAATCACAGCACAGAGATGCTAAGGCATCTGATGAAGGGCATTGATTTGTGGTGACAATCAAGATTAGGTATTTCATTTTCTTTGCAGGTTTTTTTTTTCAATAGAAAACCAAACTGTGCCCAAACAGTAGCAATACTTTCATGCTCCTCCACATCCTACTCTCCTGTTCCTACTATTTATGAAGTAAATACTAAACATGTAGCTCATACTAAAAAATTGTACTGTTCATCATGAAAATGAACTATATTTATGAGGCAAAAAAATTAAGATCACTGATTAGTGTCCTAGCAATAGTGAAACTCCATGATCAATATTGCACTGCTAAAGTTGAGGTATACCAAGGAAATGTGAAAGGTTTTTATATTTTTTCTCTTTTTATTCTATTCTACAAGAATCAATGAAAATAAAATGCATCATGTACTAGAACCAGCATTTACACTGGAGCTGCCACAAATAGATATATATAAAAAGACTGAAAGAAAAAGTTGCTACTGTAAAACTGTACAGTACAGTTATTACATTTCTTAAAAAAAAAAAAAAAAAAAACAATTTATGGATGTTGGCTCCTTCTTGATGCATGTTAAATCTGAATATAATAAACAGGGCTCATAACTGCCACAATTTTGTCAAAATAAATACAAGTCAGGGCCAAGTATCCTGGCATATGTTAATGCTCTGTATTGCAGGCAGATGGAAGCACACTCTGCCTACCTTCTGAGCCTGAAAAAAAAATCCATATAGCTGCAGTAGCATGATGTGATGCCTACATTAATAAACCTTGCTGAGAGGCAGCTTTATTTGTGTAGACTTGCTGCTGTGCTAACAGAGTTGCACAGTTTTCTTGTAGCTCAGAGCTCACATAGAATAATCCCAGCTGTGTGGTGCAAACACACCAATGGTTTAAAACCACAAAAAAAAAAACTCCACATTTTTGCAACCATGATATACTAGAACCTGTAATCAGCTTGGAGATGTGGCATGCGTAATTCCCCTGACTAACTTCTATTGCTACTGAAATGATACCATTTCTAGAGTAGTTATGGACAAGAGATGCATAATCATATTAAAGCAGATCTGTCTGCAGGTTTCATCTTACTGCACTTTATAGTATATTATTATTTTCCTACTTATTATGAAAAGTCATTGTCATTTTAATACAGTACTGAGAATAAGGCATATTTAAAGATCATGATAGGCAACAAAAATATTTATTAATATCAAATATATTTTGTAATTAGCACTGATCACTTGTCCAGTACTTGCAGTAGATGCATTTTGTTGTTTCTAGGAAGCTACCTAACTGTAGTAAGAAATTATCAGAAATTATTATACACATACAGAGAAGCTCTTGCAGATTTATAGAACTGATTTGAGATATACATACTTTATTTTAACCAGAAAAACAAGACGAGCCAGCAGATCCCAAACCTCAGAGATTACACTTCACTACATGGGCCAGCTCGAAAGTTTCAACCACTACATCTGTTTATGCACAAAAAGATGGAGAAACCAGTGAGGAACTCTTTCCTTTGGACTGCCCAAGAAGGACATCTTGGGGGTTGTTTCCTTTTTTTAAATTATTATTGTCTTGTTTTATGCAGGCAGGAATCTTCTAACACTGTAAAACAGAGGCCTTGTGCTGTCTATGAAGAAATTACAGATTTCACGTCATCCCTCTACAACAAAACTTGAAACATAAGAGGCCCGAAACCCACTGTTACAAAGCAACACACACTGAAGTGAGGTTTTTCTGATCTTACTGCTAACTAGCTCTGTAATTTTTCCTTTCTGCATTAACATTCTCACCAGCAAAAGAAATGCTAATCTATCCCTAATACAGAATTTAACATGTATGGACTACACTGTGGATTGATTTAGACAATCATTCATCATGCACTAATTAAAACCATCTTTTTCTGTTTAATTATTGGTCTCTAATGACATTAGCTGAAGACAATGTATTTCTCAAGGAGTTGACAAGCCACATTCTTTGGCAATAGTGAAAGCTGTCATACTCTCAGTGGGTTCAATTTTCTTCCAAAATTATGCTGGAAGAAGCACTTCTGCAATGCCTTGGGAAAAAAATAAAATAAAAGTAGAGAACATCTGCTGATATTGATTCTGTGAATCCGAAACTTTATGAAAGCATAGATGGGATGCATTTGATGAGCATTTTTCTGGAACACTTTCAGACTTAAGCAAACAACATCTGTTAATATTGATTCTTGGGTTACATTGAAACTTTCAGAAGCATTACAATCAGTGGGTGACTGAAAAGTGTTGCTATAGGTGTTAGGAGATTAAAAACTAAACAAAGGTTTAAAGGGTCTGCTTCCCTTTAGCTTTACTATTAAACTACAGCCCTCTAGAAGAAAATAAAAAGAATAAAGGTGAGAAAAACATTTGCTTTATATAACACAGTGAAAGATCAGAGAATAAAATTAACATATATGAAAGTTAGTGCCAATGTCTGATGTAGTTAGAATTGTTTTTCTTTTGAATGGTATTTTCCTTTAATAGTGAACTTCTAGTGAAATGATCAATTTACTCAGTAGTCTTTGGTTTTGTAAATGATTCAGTACAATTGAAGCATGCGTTGAAATATCAGTATGATTGCTTTCCATTTTTCACTTTCAACATGCTCAGTTAACTCCAGTTTTGCCGCAGCAACTGGGCATTCATGTATGTGGTATTTCATACAATGCTAGTAATATACAAAACACTGTGGAACAGCAAATATTATGGGAAATACATCAATCACATACACTTAATAAAAACATTTCCACAACAGATCAGTTTTTAAAAAAGAGTTCTGATGCAATTGGACTTGTCAGTTACTAAACAGACTTAAATCTCCTTCCTGTGACCAAGGTAAGAATCACATGGAAGAACATACTCCTCTGCCAACCTCCTACATCTCTTCCAGTCATAGAATAGTCCTGGATATGAACAGATAATGGTACTAATGAATCAATTTCAGCTAGAGGTCACACAACATACATATGCTATCAGCCTTTGGCAAAAGTCATCTGAATGCTACCATCTGTTTAAAAAATAAGTCACTTATTCATAGAAAATATTTCACAGGACAAAGTATTCGATTTTATAAATTTACTTTTTCACTCAACTTTATGTTGCTTCTCTGTCCTACAGGAATTCTATTCGCACTTGAGAAATTTCTTGAAGTCAAATCCCAAACATATGGAGGTAGCAGTCAGTTCTATTTATCTTTCACACCATATGAAGTACCACCAGCTAGTCCAGTATCTTGCTGGGGAATCTAAGCAAGACATGGGTAATGTTAGTAGTCAGAAAGAAACACTTGACAGCACTGCATGCTTTCTTCAGTGGAGAACATCTGTTTGCGAACCAGCAAACTAAGATGAAAAAAAATCAGGATTTCTTTTTGATGCTCATAGTTGCCATGTAGCTTGGACTAGTATGGATTTTTACATACACACACACATATGAACACAGACACATAGTGTGTGTGTTTCAGTAATGTCTGCGTCGTTACACAATACAGACTTCCCCACCTCCTGACAACATTCTTCTATGTAATTTATAGCATCATTGTTGTTTAGAACTTAATTATCCCCAGATTTTTTTAGTCCAAAACAACATATTGGGGGGTTTATGCACCAGACTTAAAAAGAGCTGCAACTGGTACCAAGTCTTCCTGCCTGTTCTGCTCCTCAGGGAGCAGAGGGCTGCCTGCTTTCTCCCAGGGGAGCCAGGCTTTCCTTGACAGCTGGCCAGCAACTACAAAGGAGTACCACCAAAGCTTTGGGCTAACAAAGCTCGCCCTTTCCAGGACCTAACAAAAACCCAAGATTCATCCACTCTTATTATGCCACAAAAGAGTCAGTTATATATACCATGAGTTACAGACATTTAAAGGAGGCAAGGTAACTGAAATAAACACATATTTTAAGGAAAAACCTCCCTTCCTTCACCAAAAAAAAAAAAAACATTTCAAAGGGCTAACTTCTGAAGAAAAGTCAGAATGAAGGTCCTGCATTGAATGCTGGAAGATGCTCAGATAATACGGACATGGAGCATTTAGAAGAGAAAAGGCCGTTCTTAAGTATTTGTGGAAATGCTTTCATGGTTTCTAGTTCATAGCAGCTCTGTCTGTATTCCAGAGTGCTTCCGAGGATCCGAATCAGAGTCAACTGGGCACCCACCATTCTTCCATTCTTCAAACACAACATCAATCAGTAACAAAACAGAACTGCTATTATATAAGCATACCCCTACAACACAAACACTGCACAAAAATAATGATTTCATGTAGACTATGTTATGATGAAAACTGTAGGGAAGAAAAACCCAACACATTCACTCATGACAGCATTTTTTCCTCATGCTATGCAGTGAGAACACAATGAGGGCAGAAGTATTCAAGACAGTGGGAATAACCAGACAGAAAACTCCTACCCACTGACCAATGCACAATGCAAAATAATGCCTTCAAAAATGTATTAATTTATATATACTCACATCTATATATATAAACCTATATGTATACTTATATATAAACCTATATCTATATACACTCCCCATATATGGAGATAAATACATACACATTTTCAAACAAGAACAACCCATGCTGTGAAACAGAAATAAAATGAGAGCATCAATTAAACAATCCGTGAGACAACACTTCATGCATTCCCTCCCATACTTGGTTCCAACGAGGCTGACCTATTGGTCTACACACCATAAAAATTGAAAGATACAGCCATGGAAAACAAAAGCATTTCCTGTTAGATCTTCTAATTCATGGGATTCATATATTTTAACATGGAGAATTTAATACTAATTACTGTGTTAGAACTAGGACTGTGTTTTTAAGCTCAAGTTCACATGGTTCAAAGCTGACATTCAGAATACAGCATTCTGCTTTTATGCTGTGGATCTTATCTAAAGGCCAGCACGTCTTTCTCAGTGGAAAGCTTGATCAAACTGAAGCCCAAATGAATGCCTGT
This sequence comes from Amazona ochrocephala, assembly GCA_039720435.1. Classification (NCBI taxonomy): domain Eukaryota; kingdom Metazoa; phylum Chordata; class Aves; order Psittaciformes; family Psittacidae; genus Amazona; species Amazona ochrocephala. Next base: position 17,277,209 of record CM077883.1, read on the forward strand.
TTACTCCAGCTACTTCAGTATGTTTAATTACATTTGTTTAGTCTTTTATGGAAATTAAGAGAACAACGTAGTCTAAAAGCACAGGACAGCAAATCATTTTGTGCACTTCATGTTAAAGGGCTTTGTATTTGGCTCAAGAACAGTTGGAAGTCTGATTTTATAAGTCTTCTTAGAAGTAATTAAACCACTTCTTGCCACTTCTTCTATCTTTTCAAACTTCCAAAAGTGAGTAAATAAAGACATTGAGTAGGTAGCAAAAAACTTTTTAACACCAGCACAGGCAATGTACAGCCATGTGCTTTTTCTGAAAGCCATGCACAAACTCCTTTCTCCCCGAGACATGCTCAGAAACTGTACAGAGGAATGAGATTTTTTTTCTTAAATCAGCATTATAAAAGTAGAAGCACTGTTACATAACTACTCCCGACCTACTCACACATACATATATTTGAAAAGCTTTAGTAATCACTGATTAAAACTAATTTTACATATCAAAATTCATACATACTTTACATGGCTTGCTCTCAAACTTGTGCAAAACTGGCCAGTCCCTGAAGAAACATTTTATCTTTCGACACTGAGTAGTGTTTAGCCAGATGAAACAAGCAGCATCAGGCTGCCATCTATTTACTAAGGCAGTACCCACACACAGAGCAAAAGATAATAGGGGAAGAAGAGTCAGCTTGTTTAGGTAGGGAAGTTAGCTTTAATTTCTACTGTCCCATAAGGACTAATTTTGTGATGTCCATTTCTCTTAAAGAAACTTAGAAAACTTACAAAGCTCTGAAGCTTAGGAACTCCATAAAGTGCAGATCTTCATTTGAATCACCTTTAAAGAAAGACTCACTAACTGCTTAGGTTGAAACATTTAGTTATGTGGTTATCAGTTTTAATTAGAGGAAAAATTAAAGCAAAACTACTAGCAATAGTAAAGATCAAGAAACTGCTTTAGATTGTACTGGAATTAAATATTCCTGTTCTATTTTACTATATGCATACTTTACAGATCATAGAAAAGATCACAGAATAGTTAGGGTTGGAAAGGACCTTAAGATCATCTACTTCCAATCCCCTGCCATAGGTAGGGACACCTCACACTAAACCATGCCATCCAAGGCTCTGTCCAACCTGGCCTTGAACACCGCCAGGGATGGAGCATTCACAACTTCCCCGGGCAACCCATTCCAGTGCCTCACCACCCTTACAGTAAAGAATTTCTTTCTCATATTCAATCTAAACTTCCCCTGTTTAAGTTCGAACCCATTACCCCTTGTCCTATCACTACAGTCCCCAATGAAGAGTCCCTCCCCAGCATTCCTATAGGCCCCCTTCAGGTACTGGAAGGCTGCTAGGAGGTCTCCACGCAGCCTTCTCTTCTCCAGGCTCAACAGCCCCAACTTTCTCATCCTATCTTCACACGGGAGGTGTGCCAGTCCCTGGTCATCCTCCTGGCCCTCCTCTGGACTTGTTCCAATAGTTCCACATCCTTTTTATGTTGAGGACACCAGAACTGCACACAATACTCCAAGCAAGGTCTCATGAGAGCAGAGTAGAGGGGCAGGATCACCTCCGTCGACCTGCTGGTCACACTCCTTTTGATGCAGTCCAGGATACGGTTGGCTTTCTGGGCTGTGAGTGCATACTACCGGCTCATGTTAAGTTTCTCATCGACCAACACCCCAAGTCCTTCTCCGCAGGGCTGCTCTGGATCTCTTCTCTTTAAAAAAATCTAAACCCAAATCTCTTTAGTTGATTTACTTACAGTATATAATATAACCAAATGAAAGATAAAAGCGTTATCTGAATTACTATTGCTGTCACCTCTCAATCAAAGACTTGCACTTACTAACCTGAAACTTCTCTCCCTTGTTTTTCAGTCAGAGAATTCCTCAATTACTGAGTTGACCGCACCTGGCATGAAGACATCTGCTGATAACTCAATTCTTCCCCAGACAGAATTCCTGTCTTTTGCACAGCTCTAAGCAAAAGCAGGAGAAACACAACTGGCATTTAGATTCATACTGAGGCCATTGTGCTGTCAATGAGATTAATACAACCTGTAAAAGGCATTGCAGCAGCTGATTTATATAGTGTGCTTAATGAAGATATACAGTGTGTTTAAATGCTCCTGGTCATTGCTTTCCCTGCTCCTCTCTCTAGTTTCCCCTAAAGTAGAGCTTGCCAATTATTTGAAACTGATTTAGCTCTTAGAAAAACAATAAATATATAAATAAATATGAACCAAGTGCCTTTTTACCCACTTCAAATATTTACTCTGTTTTCCATGACAGCTGGCATCTGCATAATAAGTATATGCATCCACTGTATTGCTTCTAATTCCATAGAATCTTCCTCTCTGTTGTCCTTAAGGAATGCTGCAAAAGTCCTCATTGATTAAGCTCAGCAAGACCCTGTATACAATTGGAAGGCATCTGGTAGTTTGCAGCAAGAGGTCTTTGTAACCTCACAGCTAATCATACCCCCGGCAGATTCTTGGTGTTACTAGGTGGAGTTCTACTGCATTACGTAAAGAAGAGCCTAGAGATGTTACTGCAAATAGCTTGAAGTAACAGCCCGTCCATGGATTCCCACTGCAAAGTATCTGGGCATTTAAGGGACTCAAGACACATGAAATACCTTGTATACTGAGTTCAGCATATGCAAAAAAGCTAAATGTATACAATATTTGTATGTGTGCGATGCGCACTGCCTAAAAATGTATCAAGATGTCAGAGTGCCAAATAATACAACGCTACTCATTAATATGTCTTCAAGAACCTGTGAAATATCTCACCTGTGAAAATTTCCATCAAATGGTAAAAAATCCCCTCAGGACCGTGTTTCAGCTTCTCTGCAAGGTGAGAGGCAAGGGCCACCTTACACGTAGTATTTTATTAATATTTCCATGATACATAAGAACAAGAAACAAAACACTTAGAAAAAACAAACACACAGAAAGGACATGAGAATATTGTGTTAATACATTGATGGGACTCTACTGCAACTGCAGAAGTCAATCTCTTCATAAATACCTTTTGGAAAAGTACAGTAAGAATGGCCTTCCTATAATAAATTAAAGCTAATACTTTGCTATTCTGCAACTTCTATTGACTAAGAGCCTTCAGAATGCTTTATGAACATTATTTGTGTATTATAATATCATTGATTAAACTTATTTTTCTACTGCATAAGACCAAAAAGTTAAGGTTGAGCATTAAACCCTTGCTGTCTAGAAATCTGCATTTAGGCATTCCACAAGTAGCTCGGAATTTTAAAATGCTGAATTGCAAAGGGGAATTTGGTGCACACCTAGGCAACCTGACTTGATTTTGTATTATTCTGACAGTTTTCAACTCACCATACTGCACTAAAAAGAAGAAAAGTTTGATTTCTCAGTTCTTCTCAAGACCGGAGTTTAGGCATAAGGCCCTACACTCATCCTTTCACTCTAAATACAAGACCCAGTGAAATGCTTCTTTCACCACTCAAAATGTCCTCAATATTTTATTCAAATGTGTTTGGCCAAAACCAAGGAAATAGTTTCCATCAGATATTTTTCTAACCAGGTCTGGTTTACGCTACTAGGTGGTTTCTTTCATTACTGCACGTCAACTATTACTGAAATTTCCAATATGTTATCCAGGTAAGATTATTCTTCCTAAATTATTTTCCCATTAAAATACTTGTATGCAAGAGAATTTGGAGTTGAAAATTCCTTTTGAGTATACCGCGTGAAGAATTTAGCATCACCATTCCAAGCCCATTAAGGACTTGCCACCAAGTGATATTCTCAAAACCAAAGCATCAGCTGAACTTTCAATGGACTGGCTTTTTTCCTTTCTATCTCGCTGATGATCGCTGGCTGACTTAAAAGGCTGCTGAACTGAAGATTTTTCTTTCGGTAAATAAGTATTTGCATCTATGGAGGAAAAATCACCCAGCAAATGTAAATACGAGTATACAAACAATGTAGCAGGTTCATGAAGGAGCAATGCCAATAATAACAGGAGAACAGAAACAAATGCAACCAACAAAATATAAAGTAGCTCCAACAAAAGCTTTTGTGATAACTGGGTTTCATATATAATGCGTGTGCAGTAATTTTATTGACTACTCAAATAATTTTCAGTATATGAAGCCTGCTGAGTTTTTAGACTTTGTCTCCCCATTCTCTTACAAACAATGAACACATCATAAATATCCTTTAAAACATCCTGAAAAAACTACCTTTGCAGACAATAGCTAATTGTGTTCCCTCCTACCTAGAATCTTCTTAAAGCTTTTCCAGTTGCTTTTGTGCTTTACATTAAAGGGAGTTATGGCTCTGATCTGTAAGGAAGGCAGAAGATTCCTGTACTAATTAACCTGCATTGTATTTTCCTAATAAAGTGTTTATTTTATTCACTTCTGTAAAAAAGACAAAATGTTGTCCAGTATAGCATGTCTGAAAAACAACTTAGCCAGATTTACTATTATTACCATTTGGTTTAAAGATAACTGATAGAGTTCTATTTACTTTCAACTTTCAATGCATTAATGAAACTACTTAAATTTACTTCTGTATCATCTCAATAATTGATATTTTATTTCCTTATTATATTTACAGTGTTCTTTTCTAGTATGTGAGACATTTGATTTTTAGTAGTTAGAAAAAATGGGTGTCTTACATGTTACATAAGGTATGCATGATCTATTTGGCTGACTTGCCTGAGCTGTGGCTTGGTGGAGGGGTTTTTTGGCATTTTTTAATGGAAAATGTCATTCCAAAGACTAATAAATGTGATCAAATTTGAGATGCTTTATCACATTTTAAAATTTCGTACTGCTGAATTAACATCTTGGTAATTCATAAAATACTTCATAGATTTTAGAAAAGAAATTGCATTTTAACTAGTGGTTGAATTAACCTAAAGAGAAAGAGAGAAAAAGAAATTCCCTTCTTCATAGATCTCCCAAGGTGTCTTTTTCACCCTCAAGTTTTAACTTCCCATGTCTGTCTTTTTCTACTCCAAATCTGACTTTTAAGCCACACTAACAACATTAGTTAAATCTGGTACGTTCTCAGTCACAAAAACTATCTTTAATGATCAGAGGACATACACTTGAGTTAAGGAAACTTAATTACTAGAAATTTTCTAAGATGAAGTCCTTAAAACCTGCGAAATTATTGATACATTAACATTTTCTCCACTTAAGAATATGAAAATTCCTTTATCTACAAAAGCTGCAGTCTATTTGACATGTATGTCTGAGTGAATAGCAAAGAACCTCTGCCCATATATGTCCGCGATAAGATACACAGGCATAACCTGTCCACCAGGTTAAGATGAATCAACCAGGCATTCCCAGTGGCATTCCCACAACAAAACAAAGGTACCTGATCTGCACAATATGATTCCAAGAAAGTCCACGTATTGCATACAATACATTCTACACAAGAAAAAAAACAGACACTGATATTGCACTAAAAATTGTGATCAACACTCATCCTTTCAAATCAGAGCAGACTAGCAAAATCATACGTGGAAGGGCTGATGGTATGAAACCTTTTGTTTATAGAATCATAGAATCATAGAATAGTAAGGGTTGGAAAGGACCTCAAGATCATCGAGTTCCATCCCCCCTGCCATGGGCAGGGACACCTCCCACTAAACCATGCCATCCAAGGCTATGCCCAACCCCACCTTGAACGCCACCAGGGATGAAGCATTCACAACCTCCCTGGGCAACCCATTCCAGGGCCCCACCACCCTCACAGTCAAGAATTTCTTCCTCACACCCAGTCTAAACCTCCGCTGTTTAAGTTTAAACCCATTACCCCTTGTCCTCTCACCACAGTCCCTAATGAAGAGTCCCTCCCCAGCATCCCTATAGGCCCCCTTCAGGTATTGGAAGGCTGCTAGGAGGTCTCCACGCAGCCTTCTCTTCTCCAGGCTCAACAGCCCCAATTTTCTCAGCCTATCTTCATATGAGGGGTGCTCCAGTCCCCTGATCATCCTCGTGGCCCTCCTCTGCACTTGTTCTACCACTTCCATGTCCTTTTTATGTTGAGGACACCAGAACTGCACACAATACTCCAAGTGAGGTCTCACAAGAGCAGAGTAGAGGGGCAGGAGCACCTCCCTCGACCTGCTGGTCACACTCCTTTTGCTGCTGCTTCTTTTCTTGTAACACCCTTACTTTAACTCATGTTACTGCTATAACTCCAGAATTGGTAGGGAAAGTCTATCAGCTAAATCATTCATTATCTATCAAACCCAGCAATATACAAGAGTGATTAATTCCCTGCTGAATGCTTTAAGTTGGAGGGGAACATATGGAGTTAGTATTTCTTTTTTCAAATATTGTTCTACTCACCAAGCTGAACTGTAAGTAAACAGTCATGCAGAAACTATAAGCATTATCTATGTATCAGTTGCAGTTCCTCAAGAAAATGTAATTTGTATTCACTTGCAGAAAGGCAACAACATAATCAGATGTAGGAATTGGACTCTTGTATTACTGATGTAAAGCAGAGCTGGCTTGAGAGAAAACAAACCTGAAGAATTATCAAAACTGCTTTCTGTATTTTCCTATGGGTATTTCATGTCAGCCATGAGTTCTTATTTAAATTCATTTTTTAAATAATGATATTTGAATATTCACTTATAATTTATCATCTTGTTCATGGAGGTGCATGATTAATGAAAGGAAACTGAAAGGTAATTGAAAAGTACTAATAATATTAGATAATATTATAATATATTAGATCTGTTATTTTTAATTTTCCAAAGGATTATCAGAAAGCCCCTTATCACTCAAAGGGAGTCTCTTTAAATGACCAAAAGATGGACTTCAACCACTTTCAGTGATTTCAAAAGGAGCAGCACATGACACATATAGAAGTCCTGTCAATCTTCTCTGCTACTGTTTTTTGCCCAACAGAGTCAGTTATTATTTGATCTAAATCTTTCTCTCAATGCAAGATTAAAACCAAAAAAGCCTATTTATGTGAAATGTAATACTTGGCTCATTTAACATGAGAAACCAAATGGAAGTAGCTCTGTTTATCTGAACTGGGACCAAAGTAACTTATTTAGTGTGCATTTGTATCAGTTTATTTTATTCAGACAAATAAATCACGTCTCTCATTCCTGTGGAATTATGCACACCAAAGCATGTGAGCAGACCATATACAAGTGGAACGGATGGATGAAAACAGAAAAAAATATTACGCTGCGTATTCTCCCCCTATATCGAAGATGGCTCAGCATGATAAACTGCTTTATTTCCAGCCAGAACACTGTGAATGACTAATGAATCTTTGAAGATGTTACAAAAATAACACTCTTGAGGTTCTAATTTTTCAAAGGTCATCCCTTTAGAAACGCGTGAACTTCTATAAATGACAAATACTATCTAACAATGAACAACCAGGGATGAACAGCCAGCTGTCTTACTAGTATTCAAAGCTTACTCAAAAGATGGCTTCATAACAAAGGGAAAGGAACACACAGTGTAAGTATGACACACGGGTTCAACTGGTAAAATACACATCAAAGAATACTGTGGGTACAAAAAGGAATTGTTTAATTAGCAGCTTCAAGAAGACTGACCATTTGCATATGGAACAAACAACTGAGTTATCTGTGTTCTGATCAAAGGCATTTGGATCTGAACGGTCAGGGATTATGTACTATGTATCAGTCAATTATGCATTAACGCACAAGCCTGAGTCAGAAGTGTGCTATGTTTGCTCAAAGAAACATGCTGCCTTCATCAGTGGAGTTCAGAGATCTTTTACTGTAACTGCCATAGCAATGAGTTTGGTGGACAGACACTGTTCTGATGTAACGGCAGATCTGTTTCGATTCAGGCTATAGGGCTAAAGGAAGCAGTAGTTACTGCTGGTTGACTGGGTTGGTTTTATTTTCTGTTTTGGTTTGTTTTTTGGTTTTAATATATACTTTCAGTAATAATACAGAAAATGTGGGGGAGAAAATCTCAACAAACATTGACAAATCCTTCCCTCTATTCCTGCTCAGTTCTTAAAATTTTATTTTAGTATCACCATATGTGAAGTCTCGACCTCTCAACAGCTGAACAACTTGCTTCTAAAACCTTATTTGTCCCACAGTTCTTCCAAAATCTGAGGTCAATACTGAGAATTAGCCTCATATTTACAAGGTTTGAAATGTACACGAGCGGCTGGTTTAACCATGATGCAATTTCATTCAGGGTACTGCAAGCTGATTAATAATGAGGTTCTCAGTAATGTGAAGATTCAACTGTCTATTCAAAGCTTTCATTTCTGAACATTTCCATTCGCTAGGAAAAAAAAAAAAACAAACGTTTGGAACAATGTCTGCAAGCTGATGATAAAGTATCCCGCAGGATCTGAGCGGAATCAGTTAACAAAGGAACCGTCTAAAGAACTCGCATCATTTGCAACGATGGTACAGCAATGCAGAGCTCTTATATATTATTACTTCCACAACTGACATCACACAACTCCTCTACATAGCGTATTACCATCAGATTTCAAAGCACTTTGCAATGTCTACTGTCATCAACCATCAAAACCATAAACCTAATTGTTCATTAGTCGTGACTATTATGTTTATGCAGTGCTTTGGCAGTGAAATTTCTTCCACATACTATTTGTGGCTACATCTATACTATATAATTATATCATTTCCAGGCAATAAAATATAGTCCTGTATATTGTTGAAATAATCCAAGGAATGTTTAGCAGCCAGGCCAGTTTGCACTACTCCCCAGAATAATTCCCAAGCCGAAGCTGGAGCTTTCCAGTGACAACTCCCAAAAGGCCATTCACATGCAGCCACCCTGTTTTGGCAGGTAGGAGACTCTCTATTAGCACAGAGTTGATGCGTGCCAGTTGGCTTCAGTGTCTGGGAGTCTTCCCAAGCATGTTTAATTTACTAGTGTCAATAGCCTGATAGAGAAAGAATTCATTAGGCAATTTGGCCATTTTGTGCAATCATGTACTTCAGTTGTAAGAAAAAAGCTCAGTGAGGAAAAATGAAATAATAGTTTGGCCATCTCAAACTCTTGGGAAAGTTAAATGAAAACTTAATAATGTGTTATACATTAGCTTAATATGACCTGTTTAAAAACTGATGACGTAACATGTTGTCCTTTTAAACAGATACTATTCCAGGAAGTTTGAGGTTTTGGTTAAAAAGCAAATTGGTCACTATTCTGAAGCAGACCTACTCTATTCTCCTCTCCCAAATGAAATACAAGGTTTTATCAGACATCAGAAAAATTTTTAAATGCTATTACAACAGCAATGTGCAAATTATAGTTTCAACTCCTTTGATGCTTTAGATTTTTACACTGCAGAAGTAAATATTTAAATACCCCTCCACTCCCTATTATCTATTAGAGCCTAACTCACAACATCCTGAAGGCATTTGTGTAGAACATTGCTTTGTTTTGCTGCAGTTATTCTGGGCTTACCAAGTTTGTCAGAATTGTTATAAGGTAGGAAGCTACAAACAGTTGAGTCTATATTTACAGAATTTTACAAACTCTGCTCATTTTCTGTAGGGCAGCTGGAAGATCCCCATTGCCAGCTTGAGGGCACTCGATCCAACGCTGCACCCTCTTCATATTCCAGGAACCAGGCAACACGATACAAGTGACATGTGTATGGTGAGACTCTCTTATTGACAGGACACAGAAAGTTTAACTGGGTTACAGAAAGAACCTTCCCACATGAATACTCAAACCCTCATCATTCTCACTGCTTTATCTTACACAAAGTGAAACAGCCAGCAGGTGCCCATCACAGAATAACTTACACCTGAGTGGTTAATAACTCTCTGGAAAGGGGGAACACAAGTGGCTACTCTGATTACATTGCAGGAAATAAACCAAATTCTCTTTTCTAGCTGACTAACCTAACTACTGAACTATTTGATGAGAGGACTGTCTCTTTATGCCTGGCAGCTTTCTAAATATAGTCTTTTATCTCTTCATTCACTTCTAAGTGCTTGAAAATATAACAATCAATTACATGGCTAATAAAATGCTTGCTAATGAAAAAGAAGTATTAAAAAATACAGAAAACAAAAACATACTGAAAAATAATTTCAGTTTGACACAAGTTTTCTACCAACTTCTGGAGTCAGGTATAAGAAAAATAAAATAAACTACTCATAGAGATCTAGGTCAGAAAAAGGCTCTGTGCGCCTCGTCCCAAAAACTATTTTCACATCGAAAAGGAATAAAGCAACCCAGAACCCCATGACCAACACACGAGGACTTGGCGAAGTGTATCGACAAATTTTTTGAAACAGAGGAGGATCACTTGCTTTTTTTGGTTTCAGTCTTGCTAAACACAATATCAGCAACTGACTCATTTCTAAATCCCCATTTCACAGTGAGTTGCTATTCGGTATTAATTCACCAGGATCAAGAGCAAAGTGTGCCTTGACCAAGAGAAAAGTGGGGAGGAGCTAAAACGAGGCCTGCAGCGCCGGATGGGGGGGGGGGGGGGGGGGGGAGAGGCACGGCGTCTACGAGCTTCACCGCGGAGCAGCAACTTGCCCCGAGGGAGCTTCAAGTCCTCGACAAGGCCTGCCCAGGAGCCAGCAGCTCTGCGGAGGCGAGCGGCTGACTCAGAGGGGGCGGCATCAGGAGGACCGGCGGCAAACCTGACTGGTTAAAAACCTGCCCCAGGGAGCGCGAGCGACCTGGAGCGCGGCGAACAGGGCGGGCTCAAAGCAGTTTGCGTGGCAGTTCACGCGGGCAGGCGAGCGGGGTGGTGAGCAGGATGGTGAACACTCGCCGTACGAGCAAGGCTCGGTCTGGGAGCTCTGCTCTGGCTGCGCCGGTGGTAGCCAGCATAGGCACCCAGATGGAGCCGACGGGAAGGGAGGCTGTAGTGCAGAGCTCGGGGCATCCTAAGGGAAGGGTGAGCAATGGGCAGGGCTGCACTCTGCGCTCCCTGGTGGAGGTCTTCCTGCAGCAGGTGGCTGAACTGCAGGAAGCTGTTCCCAGGCTGAAAGGTGTCAGGGAAGCTGAGGGGGAGCAGCACTGCTTGCTCCGGGACCAAACTGTTCCGGGGACTCGAGTGTCTACTGTTGCCCATGCAGGAAAGGAGGCTGCTAACCCAGGAAGCTGGGAAAAGGTAACAGATAAAAACAACAAAAAAAGGAGGAAGAGGGTTATTAAAAGCAAGGGGCTTCCTCCTACGTCTGTTGTCCCCACCCACAACCACTTTGCTGTCCTGCAGGGGGCTGATGAGCAACAGCGCTCCCACCAGGCGCAACCAGCTAGTGCACTGGTAAAGAAGGTCACTACTGGTGCTGCCAGGAAAAAGCGGCGGGTCGTAGTAGTCGAGGACTCTAATCTGAAAGGCACAGAGGCACCCATCTGCCGGCCTGACCCAGCCTCAAGGGAGGTGTGTTGCCTACCAGGGGCTCGGATCAGGGATGTGGCCGAGAAGCTGCCTGCTCTAGTCGGTCCCACTGACTATTACCCACTCCTGGTAATACATGTGGTTGCTACTGATATAGATAGCAGTAGCCCGGAGACCATAAAGAAGGACTACAGAGCTCTGGGAGAGGTGGTTAGGGGCTCTGGAGCTCAGATTGTCTTTTCGTCAATTCTCCAGGATACAGGGCAGGACCTTGAAAAGGCTAGGAGGATTGGGCAGGTTAATAAATGGTTAGAAGGGTGGTGCTATAGTCAGGGGTTTGGCTACCTTGACCATGGGACTCAATATAGTAGGCCAGGTCTACTGGGGGCTGGTGGAGCTGGTCTGACAAAGAAGGGGAAGAGTGGATTTGGTAGGAGGCTTGCCAGACTGGTCAAGGATGCTTTAAACTAGATGTGTTGGGGGAGGGGGGCATCATTCCATCCCAACACACCCAGTCGGTTGCCAGCACCTACAGTAAACGTTCGGAGCAATGTAGAGATATTCCAGCTGCTCCAGCCAATGAGCCGGCTTCAATTGGATCTCGGCTCAAATGCCTCTACACAAATGCCCGTAGTATGGGGAACAAACAAGAGGAATTAGAGATGTGTGCACATCTACGGGGGTATGATATCATAGGCATCACAGAAACATGGTGCGATGGCACCTATGACTGGTGTGTTGGAATGGAAGGTTACCAGCTCTTTAGGAAAGACAGGCCCGGCAGACGGGGAGGGGGAGTTGCTATTTATGTTAGGGATAGGCTAGAGAGTATGGAACTCTGTCTGGGGACAGGTGAGCAGTCGACAGAGAGTTTGTGGGTCAGGGTTAAAGGGAGAACAGCGATGGGTGATGTTATTGTGGGGATCTGTTACAGACCGCCTGACCAAGGGGACTTGCTGGACGAAGCGCTCCATAGGCAGATAGGAGCAGCCTCACGCTTGCAGGCCCTTGTTCTCATGGGAGACTTCAACCACCCTGATATCTGTTGGAGGGATGGTACGGCCCGGCACAAGCAATCCAGAAGGTTCCTCGATTGCGTGGACGACAACTTCCTTCTGCAAGTAATAGAGGAGCCGACAAGGAGAGGTGCCATGCTTGTCCTCGTCCTCACCAACAGGGAAGGGCTGGCTGGGAATGTGACGCTCCAGGGCAGCCTTGATTGCAGCGATCATGAGATGGTCGAGTTTGAGATCCTCAGGACGGTGAGAAGAGAGTGCAGCAAGCTCACTGCCCTGGACTTCAAGAGAGCAGACTTTGGCCTCTTCAGGAACCTGCTCAGTAAGGTTCCATGGGATACAGCCCTAGAGGGCAGGGGGGCCCAAGACTGCTCGTTGATATTCAAGGATCACCTGCTGCAAGCTCAGGAGCGATGCATCCCAACTAGAAGGAAGTTTAGCAGGAGTGCCAGGAGACCTCCTTGGATGGATAAGGAGCTGCTGAGCAAAATTTGAAGGAAACAAGAGGCTTATAAAAGGTGGAAGCAAGGTCAGGCGGCCTGGGAAGAATACAGGGATGTTGTGCGGGAAGCTAGGGACCAGGTTAGGAAAGCTAAGGCCCACTTAGAATTAAACTTGGCTAGGGATGTGAAGGATAACAGGAAGGGATTTTATAGGTACATTGCCGATAAGAGACAGGTTAGGGACACCGTGAGCCCTCTCCAGAAGCTATCGGGAGATCTGGCTACCCTGGATTTGGAGAAGGCTGAGGTTCTTAATGACTTCTTTGCCTCAGTCTTTACAGGCAAATGCTCTGACCACACCACCCAAGTCTTGGAAGGCAGACGCGGGGACGGTGAGGGTGGGGACCCTGGGCCCACTGTGGGGGAGGATCTTGTTCGGGACCACCTTAGCAACCTGAATGTATACAAGTCCATGGGACCGGATGAAATCCATCCGCGGGTCCTGAAGGAGCTGGCAAATGAAATTGCTAAGCCACTGTCCATCATATTTGAAAAATCATGGCAGTCAGGTGAAGTTCCCGATGACTGGAAAAAGGGAAATATAACCCCCATTTTTAAGAAGGGGAAAATGGATGAGCCAGGGAATTACAGACCAGTCAGTCTCACCTCTGGGCCTGGCAAAATCTTGGAGCGGATTCTCCTGGAAGGCATGCTAAGGCACATGAAAACCAACAAGGTGGTTGGTGACAGCCAGCATGGCTTCACTAAGGGGAAATCCTGCCTGACCAATCTGGTGACCTTCTATGAAGGGGCTACGGAACTGATGGACAGGGGCAGAGCAGTTGATGTCATCTACCTGGACTTGTGTAAAGCCTTTGACACTGTCTCCCATGACATCCTTCTCTCTAAGTTGGAGAGACATCAATTTGATAGGTGGACCACTTGGTGGATAAAGAACTGGCTGGATGGCCGCATGCAAAGAGTAGTGCTCAGTGGCTCAGTGTCCAGCTGGAGACCAGTAACGAGTGGTGTCCCCCAGGGATCGGTGTTGGGACTGGTCTTGTTCAACATCTTTGTGGGTGACATGGACAGTGGGATTGAGTGCGCCCTCAGCAAGTTTGCCGATGACACCAAGCTGTGTGGTTCGGTTGATACACTGGAGGGAAGGAATGCCATCCAGAGGGACCTTGACATGCTTGTGAGGTGGGCTGATGCCAACCTGATGAAGTTTAACCATGCTAAGTGCAAAGTCCTCCACCTGGGTCGGAGCAACGCCAGGCACAGCTACAGGTTGGGCGGGGAGGAGATTCAGAGCAGCCCTGTGGAGAAGGACTTGGGGGTGTGGGTTGATGAAAAAATGAACATGAGCTGGCAGTGTGCGCTTGCAGCCCAGAAGGCCAACCGTATTCTGGGCTGCATCAAAAGGAGTGTGACCAGCAGGTCGAGGGAGGTGCTCCTGCCCCTCTACTCTGCTCTCGTGAGACCTCACTTGGAGTATTGTGTGCAGTTCTGGTGTCCTCAACATAAAAAGGACATGGAAGTGTTAGAACAAGTGCAGAGGAGGGCCACGAGGATGATCAGGGGACTGGAGCACCTCCCGTATGAAGATAGGATGAGAAAATTGGGGCTGTTGAGCCTGGAGAAGAGAAGGCTGCGTGGAGACCTCCTAGCAGCCTTCCAGTACCTGAAGGGGGCCTATAGGGATGCTGGGGATGGACTTTTCATTAGGGACTGTGGTGAGAGGACAAGGGGTAATGGGTTTAAAGTTAAACAGGGGAGGTTTAGATTGGATCTGAGGAAGAAATTCTTTACTGTGAGGGTGGTGGGGCCCTGGAATGGGTTGCCCAGGGAGGTTGTGAATGCTTCATCCCTGGTGGCGTTCAAGGTGGGGTTGGGCATAGCCTTGGATGGCATGGTTTAGTGGGAGGTGTCCCTGCCCATGGCAAGGGGGATGGAACTCGATGATCTTGAGGTCCTTTCCAACCCTTACTATTCTATAATTCTACGATTCTATGTTTTATAATGTGTGCATGAAGTGAACCAGGCTGCAAGTACTGCAAACACAAGATTCTTTTCTCCTTAATTCTCAGTTTTAAATCCAGGGCATGTTTATAAAAGCACATGAAGTGACAGAATTAAACTTCCTTTCAAAACAGTAATAAAGACAGAAGTTAAATTTTAAAGCAAAGAGACCTTTAACAATAATTTTAACCCCAGAAGAAAACACGACCAGAAATCCTCAAAAGTGTTAAAATCATGAAGCACAACTGTGTATGTTTTTTGTTTGTTAGTTTGAAGAATCGTTTTTATTTTGGGGATCAATGCAGAAAAATAACTCCTGCGAACATGTGGTCATGAATTGAATGAACTTGTATCATCTGCTTTGATTTAAATACTGATTGTTTGTAATGTATGAGAACAGCTGCTTTTTTTAATTCCTTTCTCTCCTGTTTTCTAAAAACATCCTCAGTTTATCTCTGGAATTTTGATGCAAAAATAGCATTTCAACTAGCCAATCTACTGAACTGAGCCAGAAATATGCATTCACTGACATCTGAGGAAAATACAACCCAGATTTTCAAACACTGAATTAATAAGACATGACTCTGGGAAGTTACTTGATATTATGGTGGGGAAAATTGCCTATATCAATGAAGTTGAAACCACAGTATACAACTAAATCAATAAATGAATGGAAAAAGTGAAAAAAGTTCTTCACCTAACTACAAAGATTTTAAAATCAAAAACTGGAATTGACAACTATTTCATATTACACTCTAATGAAGAACTGATGCCTTCAAACACTTAAGAGACAGAATCTGCCCCCCTAGTATTAGGACTCTGCAGAATATAATGAATAATGACTACAGACAGCACTGTAACAGACATCTCTTAGCTTCTCAAGTGAAAGGCAAGTCACAGTGCTTGAAAAGTGGGAAGGAATGCCTGCCTCTTCCTTTAAATCTAACACAACTATGACTAATTTTACATGCAAATCTGATTATTTTTCTGTACACTAGGGGCAGTTTTATCTCATTTGAAAATTAGGCATTTAAGCTAAGCCGGTGTCCAGTCTTAATAGTTTCTCAAACATCTACCTTCCTATCGGAAGTACAGCTGGAAAAGTTCCTTCTCCTCTCTTGACAAAGACTAGATGGCATTTAAACAGGTCTGGTGAGATAAATCCCATCCACTTTGTATGGTGATGTATTAAAAAAATCTGAAATATTTCCAACATAATCTACTTTCTCTGAGTAAACCAAGTGTGGGTCAGAGACACAGATGTGTCTCAGCCTGTCCACCTTGAATTAGAATTCTAAATATTGCATATCATGCATCATATTCATACAGATCAGCAAGATAAAAGCAAGGTTCCTTGACACTCCATTGTCTTTCTCAGAGTATCACCTCAAGTAAGCTAAATTCAGTTGGCTCACTCAAATACAAAGCAGAGATTTTTTTCCAAAGTGAAGAAAAGGTCTAAGTGACTTGTCCTCACGTGTCTTCTCTCCAGCTACACTGTAGGCTATACCTACACTACTTTGACTACCTCAGTAAATTATGCCAAAGGCAGGATAGGAATGTAAAATGCTGTTACGAGAACAGTATGCAACTCTGGCGAGATGTTCTTATCTGATGCTTATTCCTTCTTCTAACATGCATCACTCTGGAAGCAGCTGAAGTTACATTGAAAAGTCTAGTTAATTCAGAATAAAAATATCCAAATAGGCACTTTCTACATAGTTACTATAGTAACTGTGAGAGTGAGAAATTAATTCTAGCTCTCTAACAAGAGTCAGGAATAAGCACTTTCCATTACGTCTGCATAACGATAAAACTGTGTTAGCTCACATAAAATAATACTTATGACAATTATTCTTTTGATGAAGTGGATTTTTATTTTTAAAAGCAATCTTGAGCAAGCAAGCAGAACCAAACTGTAAAAATACTCTGCACAGTGAGCTACTTATACTACCAAGAACTCTGAAAACTTATTTTTAAAACTTCAGACTAAAAATGCATTTTTGGCAGTATTTCTGCTTTCTTGCTTTCTTTTGAGCCTACAGATTGCAGCAAAAAAACAAGTGTAGATGATCTGTAAATTTCTACACAGTGCTGCATACATCTAAATGCATACACAAGAAAATCTTTCAAAAGATCCAAGAAAATAAGAAATGCATCACCTGACTCTCTGCTGGCAAATATTTTGTCAGGTAAGAGTTAAGAGCACTGGACAGCACCATGTAGATTTATAATGCTTCTGCTGGGCACAGTCTTAGTAACTGTTCCACGGTCAGTGGGCTGCACATGGTGTGGTGTGTTTAGAGCAAACCTTCTGCTTTTTATTTTCCTTTCATTCCCACTTTGCTGCCTGAGTGCTTTCTCTCTAAAACAAGGAAAAGGCATCCACATGAACTGCCTGCAAATCCGTGCAGCTTAATTGCTTTCATCTGGGGACTTGCTATTGTTAAATTTAATAGACATAGGGGTGTTCTCTACTGAGACCTTTAATGTGTTTGTGGCCTCAGAAATCTCTGAAGAAAAATGGAACTTATGGAGAGAAAGTCAATGGTCCACTATGAAAAATCATGCACCTGCTAAATGACACTCTTCTTTTAATATTACACCATGCTTTTTGTGTCCCAAAGAACCAGGGGTAACAAGGACTGATTTAAACCTTTTAGTTTTCCTGTGATTATAAGACAATGTTCAGTATGAATACACCTATAACTGATTGTAAAGTGATATACAGGATTATTTTCTTGTATGAAATGATGCATTTCTAACATACAGATGCAGATTCCTTTACGTTAAAGATACTTTTGTAGTAACAAATAAGTAATACAGAATTCTAGACTAGTGGTTCCATACTTTAAATTTCGCTTTTTAAGGAAGTATAAGATTATTTGGTTTCTTCCCCCCCCCCCCCCCCCGCAAGATACACAGAACACTGGAAAAAAAAACAGATTCCAGTTATTACTTCCCCAGAAAGCAAGCTGATTTTGCAGGAATTTTCCTAGGTGCAGCACTGACCCTGTCATATAAAACCACACCTGCGATTTGAGTCCTGTCTTCTTGCAGAGATGTTTCAAGCAATACAGATTGAAGAGAAAGATGAATCAAACTGAAGACTGCATTCTGTGCATGTGGAACCCGTACAAAAATGCCCTGAGTTAGGAAGAACAGTTTTAGTAATTCAGACAGGCAGACAGATGAGATTCTTGTTCACCTCAATGCTATCAAAGCTTTTTTTCTATGATACGAAGTCATGCCAGGACTCATCGTCAGGTGTTAATCCTTTATAATCTGGTACCTTAATATGCACCAAATCAACCACTAAATACTGCTAAATTAAGGAGAAACTCTGTTCTTGTGACATTAGCAGCCTGATTTCCAACCTAATGATGTTCAGCTAAGCAGCTGGTTTTGAAAGCTTATCCATAGCATATGCTTTGAGTTTTATACATTACTTCTATTCTGTAATACACTATTCTGCTTGGAAGGAAGTACAGAAAGCTTCTACTGAATGAATCATCCTGTGCTCTGTAGTCCAACAGGCATTAAAATTCTTGTTCGTTTAGCCAAATAGCTATCTTGTTTACACAGTTGAATAAAAGAGAATTTAAAAGGTTAAAACATAAAGCAACCACTAATGCAAGAAGAAAATATTAGTATGGAATGAAAAGATGTTTCTCAGATGAGAGAGAGAAGCAGATGGAAAGTCGATGAGGCAAAGAAATGTCAACCTGGGACTTTACCAAGCCATCCAGGTGGCAAAGCAAAGTGTTAGAGCTTAGCTCCACAAGATACTCAGAAATTCTTGAGATTTTATGTTCCCCAACTGTCCCTACAGATGAAATACTACACCAGGCAATTATTTTCTACACTTCTCTTTATCAATAGCTTGTTAGGGAGATAAAATACAGGAAAGTTTTGAGAAGCTGAAGTTCCTTTAGAGTACTTTTGGTGATACTTGTGAAAACTCCACAGGAAGGAGGCTTGGTTTTGACACATTAAGAGTGTTAATCTGAGCTGTAGTTTAACAGATGTTGTGTAAATATCATACTAGTTCCATTCCAGAATTGAAAATAAATTATAAGATGATACCTTTGGTAAAGCTACTAAAGTATCTTAGATGGCAGACAGAAGATAAAGATGTTGGGGACCCTTTTATCTGAAAAGGGAAGGTACGACTGCAAAATCTTTTGGGTTCTAAGGAATGCCATTTTTAGAGTGAACATTTGTTCAGAATAGTGCTGTTGCCAAAAATCTTCCTCTGAACTTCCACATACAGTAATTTGTCAATGCTCAACCACTTCCCTTGATCTACCACAACTTCCCTCATTTGCATTTGCCCTCCCATGCCTTTACATCTAACAGACTTCAACCTGCCTGCATGTACAGACCACAGGATTAGCTGTTTGGACTTTCTTTTCTCCATAATTTTACAATACGCTTTTACCCTCACAGTGACTGGAAAGGCCACACAGGTGACAGACTCCTAAGTGTGCAATAAGATTGACTATGCAAAGAACATCAATCTCTATGCACGCAAGATGATCTTGTTCATAGAGCAACAAGGGAGAAACGAGTGATAGAGCTCATTTGAAAGGCTATAAAGAAAAGGGAATAATTAGGAAAAAACAAGCATAAGGAAAAGCATCTAAATGTCAACTCAAAATTATTTCAGATGTGATTAAAAGAAAGAAGTACTATAGAAACTTAAGAAAAAAAGGAATTAAAAAAAAATTAGTTGTCTTATTTCTATCACCAGATTCTTAACTTACTACCTATGGAGAAGCTATGCAAAATCCTAAATACATGTAATTCTTACATATTTTGTGAAAACTTCAAAGTCTGCTGAAGTTAATGAGTGCTGAAGGTACTGAGGCACTTTATTAACTGAGAGTGTTAAAGGCAAAGAGTGGAGCAAGACTGGAGTCAAGTCTATAAACTCTTTGATACCTGTTGATGGTCTTTCCTCTGTTAGACTATGTAATTATTTCTGTTTAGGTTTATTTTTAAAGTAACAGCAAGATGAAATGGGGGGAGAGTAGATTTTCATTTTTTACTTTCCCTTTCTTCTTCTTAACTCATGCTAAATTAGGAATATTTCCCTGGGAAATGCATCTCCAGAGGAATATGTATCCATTAGCAGTTTAATTGCAATGATAGCACAGTTAAAACAGATGCATTACAGTTGTCCCTTAAGAATTCTGTTGTCTTCTGTCTTAGCAGACTAAGAAAGCACAAAGAAAAAAAAGTAGGAAGTATTATAGAAAGGTGCTAGCAAAATAGCAAGCAAACGCAAAAACTAGGACCTCGGTGAAAGACATATTTAGAATCTGGCTCAATTCTTAAACAGAACACACCTCAGTTTGCCAGTTGTCCTACGTTATAGAATCACTTCTACCATTTACTTTGAAGCAGCACCACATTTATTTTCCTGACCCGCTGTAAGAAAGGGTTGGAGATGTTACTGTCACAGTTGAAACATGTTGCTGTATTCAGCAAAGATATTCAGCATTATGCTGCACATAATAAGCTTCATCCCTCATCTTACAATTAGTCATGTTGACACATTCCTATAAATTAGACCTAGCAATCATTTTCAGATGAGACATTATGCCTGCAGAAGGAATCCTTCAACTTTGCAGTAAGCATTGAATATCAGGCATTTACTACAACAGAAAGCAATTTCTGCTACGGAAAAGAGAAAAGCATCTTTTGTACACACCAAGAGAAAAATGAAATGTGAAACAAATTTATGGTGGCAACAACAAAGACATTATTTTCTTCAAGTGAAGAGATATATCACATAGCCTAACACTTCTTCTGGGCTAATTGTTCAAGTTCTCCATATCAGAGTATAATCACCTTAAAACAAAGCAAAACAAATTCCTCTAATGAATATGGCCCAGATTGTCCAAGGGCATAAAAGAGCTTAGTTATACTTAATGCAAGAGCCATAGAGGCTATTTCAGATACATAGTTGGTATCACTGAGCCAGAGAAAGAACTAGAAAGAGTAATACTTCTTCTGTACAAGTCTTTTTTGACTGATGGATTTCTGATGAATTTCATTTCATTGTCATTAAATATGAAATACTGTCCTAGGTACTTATTTTAACTGCCTAGTAGTTAATTTTACAGTTTTGAGCTGAAGACCTGAAGCTCTTTCATGCAGTATTTAACTACAGATAACTAATCTGTCTGGTTAATTATTCTTCTTTCAAACACTGATATATACAAGTTTAAGACAGCACTGCTGGCACCTCTTTCAGCAAATACTTTCCATATTATATTTATATACCAAATCTGACAGAAATTGCAAATTACTACAGAACACTGTATAATATTAGTTATAGCAGCTCCATGGGGAGAAAATGCAGCTCCTACAATCTGAAAACATTAAAGAATTTCACAGTCACGCATCTGAAGACTTTGGATTTGTACAAGTCAATGCACAGTTTTCACTGCTTTACTCATATGGTCTGCCACAGCAAACAGTTATATTTGTCAGTAATGCAGAGCTGTTTTATTCATATTCCACAGTGGATTCCAGCAGGTCCCTTCTGCCAAAGGCTGTCTTACTTCAAGTTGCACCCACCACGTATAAATCTTCTAAAAAGACTCTAGCTTTATTCTAGCAACTGGTGATGATGACAGGTTCACTGTTAACAGCTTGCTTTATTCTGTCCTCACCTTGTGGTTTACCCTGAGAGCTCCTCAGAAATCACTGCAGAAATATTTTCATCATGCATTATGAAAAGAAGACGGTAGCGCAGCACTGACAATTTGAGACACTATCTAACTTCAGGTTACAGTTAATTTGCATTGCAATTTGTTTTAGGACATTGAAGACAGCTATGCATTCAGGTTTCATTGGAGTGCCACCTGGTTTTAAATTTTGTGGTAAAACTTGCAAATACCTGTTATTAACTTTCAATCATTTGTTCTAACTATTACATTCAATTCCAGAATAATGAATTCTACTCCACCGACAGCCCTGCTAGCCAGTTTTATAAGTCTATCAACATGCCCAAGTACATTTAAACAGCCTGGAGTGTGACAAACTCAATAAAATGATCAAAGAACTTCAAAGTGTCATAGCACCTCACAAGGCAGATCTGTGCAAAGGTATCAGTTTTTACCTTGCAAATATTTTCAAGTAAAAAAGATATTACCATGAATTTGTCAAAAGGCAAGAAAATGTCACTTCTCCCAGTAAAGAAAACTTTTCATGATGACAGCAGTAAAAATATGTGGTATATGTGCTCTGAGCTCTGCATATCTTATAAAAATGAATACAGTCATTTTTGCAAAATAATTATGAAAATAACATGATTTCTACTGAGGCCTGTATTTTTTCTTTTGTCACAAACACTTTCTGAACACACAAAGTACTGTATTTAATTAAGCTACTGTAACTTGAAAATAACAACACTATTAAGTCTTGATGAGTTAAAGCCTCACAACAAAACGAGCAAAAGGTACAGACTTCTCCTTTCAGAGGTTACAGTGCTGGTGTATCGAGGATGGCCCTTCACTCTCTGAAGAATAAGGCATTATTCGTAACAACAAATAGCCAAACATAAAGCCATCTGATATAGTGGGATATCAGCTTCAAAAACGGCTGTGGAGGGGGTGTTATATTTTGCCACATCCAAGTACCTAAAGCTGATGGCTTTTATGGGTTTTGTATATGGGTTTTTATTCCTAGGAAAAAAAAAAAAAAAGTTTATCTTTCTGGACCTGGTTAACAAAAAAACCCTCTCTGTATTTCTAAGCTGGTATCCATATATGCAGTACATAGATATATGCACTGCATATAAATTCCTTCTCAGTTTATTTTCCTCCTCTTTCAGAAAGGCAAATCTGACTGCTTCAGAAAGAAAACAAAAATTCAGCACCTTTACTTTATTGTTTAAACACAGAGTTTACAACTGTGAACCTACTAAGGATAAGCCTATTCTGAAAGTATTCTGAGAGTGTAGAGTTTTGATTGTGAATCACAGTATGATTAGTTTTTCTTTCAAAAGAAAACTAATAGGTAATGAGAATATGGTGCCTGTATGAATTTGTATACAGAGGTATATACATTACAGAGAAGTACTGCAGCACAGAAATGTGAATGTATACATGGCCACAATGACACAGAGTTATTGATGGTTCTTTATACCTATTTATTTGGGTTTTTCTAATGTAACTTGAGTGAAATATACTTGGCATCACCATGGGGCACGATTAAACTATTTGATTATTATTCAACATGTTTATTACGTTGATGCTGAAATAGTAGGCACTGTTATTGTGTAGACAATTTCTTCCTAAAATATCTGCAGTCTAAAGTGAAAAGATTGACACCATGTAGGGAAATGGAAGAGCAGCCACAGCAGAGCAAACACTGGGTTTGTACATATGACATGATTCATTTCAACTTGTGGTCGAGTTAGGGGAAAATTAGGCTACTGGAAAGAAAGATTAGTCAAATGAGGGTGAAAAGACATGGGGAAAAGGAAATTATAATAACGAGGGAATCTAAAAATCATTGAGCATAAGGAAGGATTGTAACAACTAGCACTGCCAAAGCCCAGTTGAAAAAACAGTATTCTCTGAGAAGTTGCTTTTGTGTCCCCAGTCCCATACTGGGCGAGCCCCTGACATATTTTCTTTTCCTCTATACCCACACTCAAGTTTCCATAAAAATGAAATCTGGTTGCACTGAATAGGAATCACAGAATCACAGAATCACAGAATAGTAAGGGCTGGAAAGGACCTCAAGATCATCGAGTTCCAACCCCCTCGCCATGGGCAGGGACACCTCCCACTATTCTGTTTGGAAAGTAAGATCTGCTGTTATTTTTGCTTTCATTCCTAGTGGCTGTTTCTCTTCCCTGCTAAGCCTCTTAACTTGCTTCTTCCTGAAGTCTCCCTAAAGGACACATGATGAGCAAGAGGCTGGGAACAGCAAAGGGACATGTCTGTGAGTCTTGCCCACAAGCTGTCACCTGGTTCACCTAGCATGGTGCTAATGAAGCTGCCTGCCTGGCTTACAGCTGTGCAACAAAATCTGTGCAGCAAGGCTTTGTAGCTATCCTGTAAGCCAGCATCCCTGACGCAGCTGGAATAAATCACTATGGCACACCACTGTGTCATTTCTGTCTGCACTCACCTTTACAGAGTACGTAAAAGGGGGTTACTGCTGCAGAAGGCAGTGTTTACAGAGTCTTAGGAAGACAATTTGCCATAGCTGGGTCCAGCAGGATGTCCTAAGGCAGGGAAGTAGGTAACATTTTGTGCTGTTTGTGTGTGTGTATTATTACTTGTAAACAGTCTGATATATTGTGACATTTTTACACACCATCTTTACAACAGAAGTTCTTACACTGGAAGAAATTATGAAAAATGAGTTCAGTGATGGATAAAAAAAATAAATTAAACCTTAAAGCCAAAAAGCCAAATCACGGTATATGCAGTTTCGTGTTTAATATAGTGCAGAGCATTATCTACCCTCTTCCTACTATAGGTAAAGGAACTGACCCTCTTCTCTCCCCCCTTCCCCTCACCTCCCACCAATTTCAATTCATTACCTCAAAGTACATAAATTTAAAACAAACAAATCATTACAATATAGAAATAAAGTATAACATACAAACAACTTCAGAGGTAATGTATCTCCTTCAACAAGCCTCATATCAAAACCCTTAAGTATTCGTTACTGCTGAGACGACCTAAAAAATAGTTCACTATAATGTTACACACATTTGCGACGTACACTTTTAGCAACACAGTTTCTATTCTGGGCAAGTAATACCATTTGTACTATTTGTTAATTCTCCTCTGCTTTATTGTTGTTGGTTTTGTACCAATCCCTCTCCTTTTTCTTTTTTCCGTGTTTATTTATTTTAATTTGAGCTTAGTTTTATCTCTCCTGGTTCACTGTCTGTGAATTTAAAGGAAATTGTTTTAAAAGCTTGTAAGGTACACTTCACAAACAGAAGCATTTAACACCTTAACTAGAGATGTAACTTTTACTGGGTATCTAGTGCAGAAAAACTAAGTCTGTGACCAAAAACGTCTGACTGGCTCATACTGCTTCGGGTATCAGAGCCAGCAGTGTAGAAACTTAACCATGACACAGAAAGCCCAGCACTTAAAAAGTAAGTCCTTAGCCTTTTGAAAATACCAGTATCTACAGTATTTGATGTTCAATGATATTTGTATGTTCTTTATCAATATTTTGTTTTAAAACTGTTCTGCCTTTACATGTATGTGTGTGCACTATAGATGCGCGCTAATTTCCCAGATCCCTGAAGGAAGTACTTCTAGGCTGCTGTTACATGCAGATACACTGTTTCTCTGAGAGTCCAGAAGTGGAGTAACTGGGGGCTTACTCACTTAAGGGAATGCTGCCTGCATCAAAGAGCAGAGTATTTTTTTTCTTTACATTTTCCATTAAAAAAGGCAAACATGGCTAAAAATAGACATAAAGTTTCTGACAGACTGGAAAGAACACAGAGACCAGTCCTTCCAGCCACAGAGGTAAGCAGAACAAATTTGTATGATATTTCAGCTTGGATGTACGTTGTGTGTTATTTCTACACTGACAGAGATCTACTGCCAACATCAGTTGATTCACTACTGACATCATCTCAGAATTTCATCTGTTCTTCCTTGGGAAGAGTGACTCAGTCTCTAAGTTTATTCCAGACTGATTTTTATTACATGAAAACAGTCACCAAGTAATATAAATATATGAAAAAAAATTATATCATTAATCTATATGGTGGATTTGTTGGCTAATTCATTGAGTAGAAGCAAGCAGACGTTAAGTAAAGATTCTTTTGAATATACATACCTCTACTAGGAATTCTCGCACTGTAATAAAAGAAATCACTTCTAAGATTTTTTTCTTTTTTCTGTCTTTCTAGTCTTTGCCTGCTCTTTTGTCACATTAAGCCTTCCTGGTCTTCGATCTCACAAGTCCCCCTTTGTATCAATCTATGTTCAACCTCTGATTTTCCCCTCGGTACTCCTCAAGCTTTACAAACATGCCTCCCCCAAATTACCTTCCATTTCAGAAGCTCTTCAGCTCCAGAAGAGGTGATGATGTGGTATGACTGTAAGAGTGCTATTTTTGCCTCTAAACTCAGCAGTCCTAGGGTAATTGCCAGAATTATAGTGGCTCTCAAGTTGAGTTTACAAAATCAAGCTGGTTTCAAAGCAGCATTTGCTGCTCCATAATTTCATCTAATCCCCACAGCTACTGACATAAACTAATTGTGTGTACACATGCAATCCCATTACAAATGGTTCAATCCAGATGGTGCCAATCTGGGACAGCAAACAGAGTTCCAGTGCTGTGAAATGCATGCCAGACTTACCTGCTGCATTTACATCTCTATTTCGGCTTTTTACCATAGACATTCCCTATTCATCTAGTTGGGCAACACAGTAAAGCCACGTAGCCCTAAATCCCCATGGGAAATACTGTCCAAAAAATGTCCCAAGGGACCCTGACACACACTAATGCTTGAAAAGTGTATTAGATTTTGCTTTAAGTCATTCTACCCTTACTGTTATCATCATTATTATGACCACTACTATTTATTATTAATTCAGCAGCCCTTCACAATTCCTGTGATGAGCAATAACCCAGCTGCCCTGGAACCTGAAATCACAGGTAGAAAAGGACAGTTGATACCTGAAAGAATATTCAGTATGTTCTTATCAGAGTCCAAATGCAATATGCAAATTAACCATCCATGTGGCTTGTGTTTTTAACATGTATATCACCTCATAAAGTAAATACTAACCTAAAACTTATATATCCACACACTCCATACTAATGGAAATATCCATATTTGTACAGTCATACTGTGGAGGATGCATCTAGATCCTAGACACAGAGCAAATATTAATTAGTAATATTAAGAAACAGTGTTCCCAGAGTGCCACAGAGCACAGACTCATAAAACATACTATGTCTTCGGGATATATTAAAAGCCATTTACTTTGAGTCTCTTCTCACTTTTTTACTCCATTGATTCCTCAGCTACCCTGATCTACACCAGCTCCAGTTAGAGTAAATATCAAGTCTACTTTTGGCAAGTACTTAAGTCAGTTTAGCATTCCCTTTCTACTTACACTCAGGCAAGTAAAACTTACTTTTCAGAGCAAGTTGAAAGTCAAACAAAAGGCCACAAGTCTAGCTGATGTGAATTCAATTTAGAATTCAACTGAACATTCACCAGCTCTTTTTTTTTCCCTGATATTTATTCAGCTCTAGCAAAGATTACACACAAAGCGAACAGCTGATACGAATAGCCTGAATTTGTGGAGATCTGAAGAGTCAGCTCACTTCAAGGTGTAAATCAGATTGGTGACTCTATTGAAGCTACTGGTCAGACACTGAGGGACGAAGGCACTCAGTGATTCTTACATCCGATTCTTTCCACACATTAGCATATATAAGCACAGATGATTTTACAATTGTTATTATTGCTCTTCATATTATTAAACAAACAGTTCAAAATTACTGTATTCAATTTGAATTGCTTCTCACAAAATCACTAGCAGAAATCCGTTTTGAACATGCAAGAGGCACTTCAGTATTTCATGAAGTGTTAAATTGGCAAAACAACAACATGAGTTCATTACTGCAGATTCTTTCCAGATGGAACCATAAATGTACTGTACTTTACCGAGCACCCATGGTACAAAGCAACTAAGTTGAACATTGTGACCACTTTTTGAGGAATAATGTTTCACAAAGTGATCATTTACTTTTGCAGGGGAGAAATTCATTTAAAAAAGAGAGTGTAGAAAGGAAGATTCCAGAGCCTCTCTGATTTCTTATCTCCTTCTTTCTAGCCTCTGAAAATTCAGGCAAGCTGCTGCTGAAGCCTTGGTCTAGTTTTCAGCTCCAAAGCTGACCTTCATACCATTAGTACATAATACAGAAAG
Organism: Amazona ochrocephala; assembly: GCA_039720435.1. Classification (NCBI taxonomy): domain Eukaryota; kingdom Metazoa; phylum Chordata; class Aves; order Psittaciformes; family Psittacidae; genus Amazona; species Amazona ochrocephala. The sequence continues at coordinate 17,305,008 of CM077883.1, forward strand.
GCTGGGCCAGAAGCCCTTCTCAACATACCTGAGCTGATACTGACGGGCCATATAAGGGGGCTGCAGCAGACAGCAACATCAAAATCACACTCCAGCATACAGCAACCTCTAAATGGATTGCAATTTCCAAATCTGGCCATACCAAAGGAAGAGAATTCTTTGAAATTTAAACCAATGATTATATCTGCAGCTGACTTCAAGAGGAACTAAAAAAAGGCTCCTAATTTTCTTTCCTTTCCTATGCTATGTTCTATTATTTTTTAATCTGTCCATCTTTTTATTTGCAAATCCATCTTGGAATTTAAAACCACATGTATGGGCCTGTTTTAAAACACCAGTCCAGTCCAGTCTCATCCCTGTGTAAATCAAGAAAAATTCCAGTGGTGTAAAACAAACATGAACAACACATATACATAATTAAAATATAATCAGTTCTATCTGTCCACTATTCTTTGCCTAAAGTAAAACTCACACCAAAATTTTCTGATACATTTGAAGATGAAGTTAATATGTTTTTTCCTCACTTTGAACAGGTTTTGCCCCAAAGCAGCATCATTTCATTAATCCATACCATATCATTCAGTGGATTTCCTTTAAGTTTCAACTATTGTGCTAGAGATTAGCATCAATTTTTTTATCCATTCATCTAAGCTGTTAAAAGTAATACCTAAGATCTACATGTCCCCTTGGACACTTCTGCATCTTGACCACATTTGTTTCTAGTTACAAATTATTTGGTTGTTTTGGCTGTTTGTTTATTTAATAAAGCTTTCAAATGCTTGAAAGAGGTGCCTCCTTTTTCTTGGAATTTAGGTGTGAAAATACATACAGAAATAATGATAGAATAAACAGCAACACATTAATTTCATTCTGCTTTAGAAAGCCTGTGATACCTTCAAGGGAGCATCCAATATGTAATTATGCTCTCTGGTCCTCAGAGGTCTTTAGAAAAATTGAATACCCTTGTAACATGTTAATACCACAGTCTTCTTGGTCCACTTACATGGCAAGAAGCACATTTTACTTCTGCATGCAGTGAACTACCCATATTCCACAAACACATAAATCTCTCTGTTAAATCTCCACTTGTGTATTTCACAGCTGAAAGTGAATTCCAATCAAGAAACTCACTGCAATAAAATTTTGTTATATTATATATAACTTTCATGTATAATTATGTCGTGGTTTAAGCCCAACTGGCAATCCAGAACCACGCAGCCGCTCACTCACTATTCCCCCCTCCTCTCCCCGCTCCTGGAGGGATGGGGAGGAGAATCAAAAGAATGTAACTCCCACGCGTTGAGATAAGAACAGCCCAGTAACTAACGTATAACACAAACCACTGCTGTTACAACCAATAATAATAATGATAAGTGTTGCAGTGTTTCTTGTTGAGAGTGAACATGTGAGCAATCCAGCCTTTGACTTAGCCTCACTCGAGTAGTGAGCTGAGGGCTTCATAGGCTACTGAAAGGGTTAACAAAGGATGCCTACATGTGGACATGAAGAGGATGTTGCCTTGGGGAGTCACTGAGCAGGCTTACCACAAAGGCACTGAGCACTGCTATCAGGTTACCACAAAGGCACTGAGCACCCGCATTCAGGTTACCACAAAGGCACTGAGCAGGATGTCGGTGCAGATCAGGTTACCCCAAAGCAAACCTTGCTTGCAAAACAGGAGCCTGTTGCTATGGACATTTCATAAGTTAACCAATCAGATGTTATCGACTGTTCCAGTACTTTGTAACTTTTCTATAAAAAGTGGTGCTTGCGTTTAATAAATAGTCAACGTTTGATCACACTGGTCGTTCCTGCGTTGTCCATGTTCTCCCGCCGCAGATAAGGGAAATAACAAGGGAAGAGAATACAACCACCCACCAACTGCCAACCAATACCCAGCCTGACCGGAGCAGTGATCTAACCCTTCCAGGTAACTGTCCCCAGTTTATATAGTGGGCATGATGCGCTGTGGTATGGAATACCTCTTTGGTTAGTTTGGGTCAGGTGTCCTGTCTCTGCTTCTTCCCGGCTTCCCCTCCTCCCTGGCAGAGCACGAGACTCAGAGAGTCCTTGGTCAGACTAAGCATTACTAAGCAGCAACTAAAAACATCGGTGTTATCAGCGCTGTTCCCAGGCTGAAAGCACCAGCTACTAAGAAGCAGAAAACTGACTGCTACTGCTGAACCCAGGACAAATTATAAAATCATATTTTATAATTTAAAAATAAACATACCTAAGAATGCAGAAAGATAAACTGGATGGGAAAAGAAGCTTTGATATATTTATTTCTACTTCATCTTTTGTCTTGAAGTTAAAAAGTGAGAGAAGCTATTATTGTATATCGTGAGTTAAGGGGGAACTTTGTTAGAAATGCAAATAAACTCTGTGGGATTATCTACTACTACTACAGTGTAGCTGCTACCATGTTTCTCTCCCTTGATTCTGAAATGGCCATAACACTACACTAGAAATTGGCTATTTTTTTTAGATACTCAGGTAAGTCTTTCATCCCAAAGAAATGATGAAAACTTGATTGCTCTTGACAAAGTTGGTAAATGTGGAGTAAAATTCTACTTCTGTTACATCTTCAGGATAAATTCTAAAACCATAATCCTGTTGAAGATCCTGCATGTTCCAACTCTCCAACATTAGATAGGGAAAGAAGAGCAGAAGCAAAATCCACAGTAGTAATAAATTTTCATAAGCAACCACAGAGTCACACCCCTATTTTTGACACACCACACCAAAATTCCTCTCAAACACAGTACAAATGAATCTGTCATCAGGTTAGCAGAAAAAGTTACTTTATAAGAATGTATACAATTCCATTGGCCACAGTCCAGAGGCTGCAGTTAAACTCCCCAAAGCCAAAAGCATTCCAAGTCCTCAGACTCCTTTGAAAACACTGCTAATAGCTGAGACCTCTCTAGGTATCTGGAAAGCGCAGACAGTGATGCGAACACACATTCCTTATACAAAGATATTATCATGTTAGGAAGGAAACGAAACATAACTCTTTAAAGACTTCCTCAAATTCATACACTTAATATTAATTCTTCAGTACATGAATGCATGAGGCTAAAAAAAAAGGACTGCTCTATCTTTGTTAAATTTTACTCATGTGGATGTTTGTACTCTGTCTTCATTATGTATCCACAGATAAAGCAACATATCTCCAAACTAAGGAAGAACGGCCTAGCACCCTGAATACTGGGTTTAAAACTCTTGCCTACAGTAGACCACCCACTTTATTTATGGGTTCTAGTGTCAAGTTTTATGTCCTCTTCACTGAAAAAGTCCCTTAACCTGCCTACGTTTCTGTAACAACAACGTCAAACTATCTCTTTACTTCTGGAATCTGGTAAAGAGTAAAGTGTTACCACTTTGAAAAGGCTCCAAGGGAGAAACTATTCCATAGTCATTGAAAGGTGCTTTCAGAGATACTCAAACTCTAGAGAGAATGATGGCAAAATTACCTTCCCTCCCACCTCCCCCCTGCATACTTGTATTAAAGTCAGGTTTCTGGGGTTTTTATATCATGTAAAATTATCTAGTTTTAGCAGAGGGTGGCATAACTAGGAAGTTTACCAAATACAGGCACACCAAATATTCACTATCAGAGAGAAAAATCACCTCCATGTTGCTACATTTTTGCAAGAGGTGGAGAGGAATGGCATTCCTCTTCAGACCTATATATCAAAGCAATGCCTGCCATTGGCTAAGTTCACGCCTATTTAAAGCAGACCATAAAGACAACATTGCATCTTTTCAGACAAGTGCAACCTTGACGATGTAAAGGTCTCTACTTGAGACCCATTCCCCAACCCCACATACTCAGCAAGAACTCTCTTTACAGGTATGAACTGCCTACAGATACCAGAGTGCATTCATAGTCTTTTGTAAGCCATTTTGAAATGGTTACAGAGATTTGGAGTTTAGAATTACCTTATTTTGAAAAACAGCAAAAGTTATTAAACTGCTATCTCAAGTTTCATAGTCGACATATCTTACCACTGTACAGTTCTTGAAAAGTTTGAAATTCCTTTATGCTATTTCAGAGTGCTCTTTAAATAAGTTGACAAGCAAGAATGCTATCTAAACCACTGTAAAGAGACTGACAACCAACACAATCTGAAGTCAGATAAAAGGGTATTTTTGATAGGCCTGAAACTTCTGAGTAAGGCAAAGAATAAATCTGTTTCTTGTAAGTTACTTCCTTAAAGGAATAATATTTGGAGTGTATTTCATCTAAGACCTGTCAAAATAATAGCTTGTTGATGTGAACTCAGAATATAAAAGTGTTCTATTAACAATCAACAAGACACAAGAGATACACCAATGTTTTCTAGCATAGTTTTGTTATCAGACCTATTTGTTTTACTTCATGAGATAGTTCCAAACCCATAAAATTTACACAGAGATGGCTGCACTGTTAATTCCTACCATGAAACTATTCTGAAGAGTTTCCATTTTCTGCTTAGTAAAGGAACTTCACAGCCAAAAATTGTAAGCTAAGGACAGTAGCTAGTCCTCTGATTACACTGGAGCACTTTCCCAATACAGGATAGCAATATCGTTCACCCTGTCTGGATCATGGTGTTCCACACACGTGTGTAAGTGCATAACAGACAAAACTGCAGTGGTTGGCTGGGTTTTCATTGAGGCTCTTGCCCAGGTTGGTTTATGTAAAGTTATCATAGAATCATAGAATAGTTAGGGTTGGAAAGGACCTTAAGATCATCTAGTTCCAACCCCTCTGCCATGGGCTGGGACACCTCACACTAAACCATGCCATCCAAGGCTCTGTCCAACCTGGCCTTGAACACCGCCAGCGATTGAGCATTCACGGCTTCCCTGGGCAACCCATTCCAGTGCCTCACCACCCTTACAGTAAAGAATTTCTTCCTCATATCCAATCTAAACTTCCCTTCTTTAAGTTTGAACCCATTACCCCTTGTTCTACCACTACAGCCCCTCATGAAGAGTCCATCCCTAGCATCCCTATAGGCCCCCTTCAGGTATTGGAAAGCTGCTATGAGGTCTCCACGCAGCCTTCTCTTCTCCAGGCTCAACAGACCCAACTTTCTCAGCCTATCTTCACTCCAGTCCCCTGATCATCCTCGTGGCCCTCCTCTGCACTTGTTCCAACAGTTCCATGTCCTTTTTATGTTGAGGACACCAGAACTGCACACAATACTCCAACTGAGGTCTCATGAGTGCAGAGTAGAGGGGCAGGATCTAAGTTATGTGGAGATGGATTTTCAATACTCCCAATCATGAACTCTGGTTCCCACAGCATGCTGGAGTGAGATGGCTCAACATTGCAGTAGATTGTGCTCTTCACCTTGGAGCAGAAGTCACTAAAGAGCTCCCCAGATTTACTTTTGAGGTGACTGCAGGAGATATAGAGGCATAGAGACAAGCCAGGATACAGTGCTCTGCTGAGGAGCTATCTGAGTGGTTCATGCCATGTTTCATCACCCTGCACAGATCTTCGAAGACCTGAGCTATCTGGCCCTGGTTCAGTATAAGGCAGGAGTGGTAGTGCTGCAGCACAACCATGATGAACAGGCACAAGCTGCCAACAAGGGCAGAGGATACTGTTTGAATAGCTCAATTCCCATCACAATAATGAGGAAATATAGGAATTGCAGACAGGAAGAGTAAACAACAGATACTGATAGCACGATTAAACTTACAAATGTAACCTATTTTTGTTTTAATTCCATCTTCAGACTTTTGTTTTCAAACACAAGGCTTTTTTACCCACCTCTTTTGCCCTTTCTCACATGTTAGCATACCCAAGTAATGCTAGGAAGAATCTTTTGTAGCTGTCGGTTAAAAAAAATAGGTTTCAACTGCTTATACAAACACAAGAAAATATAAAATAGCTACTCAGATGTGCAGGTTTCCCAAGAAAATACATCTTGTCATACCTTTAAGATACCTGTTTTGAAGGGACAAAATTACAGATAATGGTTATGTTTTCCTAATGTAAAGGTTTTGTGAAAAAGGTCTCAGAAAAAAAAGCATTTTCACTCAGCATGACTTGTGAGAAAACATTCTCCTTTCCTTATCAGGTGACATTATAATGCACCAAATTAAATGCAGGATCAGAAGAATCTGAGAACTATTTAAGATCGTGAACTTCCCTTTATTTTCACAATGAAATTAATCAAAACTTTTTCTCATTGTGACACTAATCAGAGCAATTATTTCTATGCATTCAAGCAGAATCCGGCTTCTTATGAAAACACCTAAATTACACCTCTCTGTCTACTGATCAAAAGCAGTAATTTTCATCAAGTAACTCTGAGCTTCAGACTTGTTCAAACATTGAATTGCATCTGGGTTGGACGTCCACTAAGAAAATTGTGAACAAGCTTACTCTGTTTTCTTATGTGAATGACTGTGTGTTTCCAGTGAAATGACAGAAAATGTGAAAGCAAGTAAGTCACCAGTAAGAATAGCCATGATGATTTTAGGTACATCTCCCGATTGGTAAGGGTAAACCAGAAAGGCATGGAGATACCTCGAGGAGATTACCACATAAGCAATACAGACCTATTGCACTACCCCTCAGCTCCACCTTCAGGAATTCAGCATTTATTCACAAATGCTTTTACAAAAAAAGATGCTGAAAAACAAAAAAGTGACCTAAATTGAAAAGCGTAACTACAAATAATAAGAACAAATAATACAATGACTTGAGGGTAAATTTCAAAACACAGTTAATATAAAAAAAAAGAAGACAAATACTTCAGTTCTGCATATGGCTGGATTTACAAAAGACAAGTAACATTTTTCTCTGTTTATCCTTATGAAATCTGGATCTAAAATGCTGTGCACAAGTTTGCTGGCTGCTGTTCGAGACTGGCACATGACACCTAGCTTTAAGAAAATTTTAAGAAAGATATCTATTTTCATTACTTACTAACCTGTTCTCAAATCTACACTGATTTTGGCTGACACACAGTGCTACACATCAGCCTGCTTTAAATGAGCTGATTTTGTGTCCCTGCCTACACCCACTAGGTTTTTTATGAACTTTCACTGGAATATGTTCTTGTAAGTGATCAAGATTTCAATTTCTCACATTAAATAAAGTAATAACTTTATTAAGCTGATCACACAATGCTGCCTTAAACTTCTGAAGAATGATTAATTAATACTAACAAAGAATAGTTCTAATTGCTGAAGCAAATAAACCCAACTTTCACCTGTTACATCCCAAATCCTTTTAAAGCATGTGGGATTGCACATATATAACAAGGAATGTGATACATTCCAAACCACCTATCTAAGGTCAAATAGTGCTAAAATGTACAAAATGTGTGAAAACTGCCCCACTGCCAGCTGTCCCCAATGACATTTCCTGCATTCAGACACAAAACCCAGCTCAGCAAAGCATTTAATACCGTGACCAAATGTGGGAAAGTGCAATCATTATTCCATGAAAGTAAAAAAAGACTTGCTACCACAGCTTTAAATTAAATATATTCAGGAATGTCACAAATACTCAAATGTTAAGAAGTCCTTTTTTAGGACTGTAGTTAGAAGTAACTGAGTTGGTAAATGCATTTTCAGAAAGGCCAGTTATAATTTGGCCTCTTAACACTGGAGCTGATTCAGTCAAGTGCCTGGGCAGCAAGGGAAGGTCCATCTGTTATTTTTGGTCTACTAACCAACCTGAAAGTACTTATCACATTGTTACCTTCTTTTTGCCCCTTCTCTGGTGGGAATATTCAATTTTGGAAAGAATTAAAGTTTAGTTTCACCTAGGAAAAAAAGGTTGGCTGCACTTTAAGCAAAAGAGATGAAACAGATGTCATCAAAGACAACTGTGTATAAAAAAAAAAAAAAGATCAGAAATGTGTGGACTGTTTCTGAAACTTTGGGGTTTGGAAGCAAATAGCAAACCAAAAATATAGTTTCAACTGAGTTCTGTCAACTGAAGGTACCACGAAGAAAATGTATTAGAAGAAAAAGTACAGAGTTGCACCAGATAAACATTTCGTCAGACACCTGTAATTAAATTTACTGATTTACTAATACTCAAAAAACATGAAACTCTCTTGAAAACAAAGATATTTGTAATTTAACCGCACATCCTAACCAGCTCATCACATTCTGGAAAATTTTACTGACCTTCCTATTTCTGTGCATACTTCTTCAAGATACTTTTAAATGAGTAATAGCAATTAACCCATCTTTCTAAAGACAGAGGTAGTGTCAAATCCTGATACTTTTGACCTGAATGCTTGTAGCCATACCTGTTCTTTATTGTCCACAGTACTAAAACACTGCTGTAGTATAAATTGATGAGGCTGATTAAATGTCCAACCAGTAAGGCCACGTACTCTTTTGCGGGGATAACAGGAAGACATTAAATTAACAACAGAGAATCACATGCACAATAACAGAATGGCTTGTGTTGGAAGGGACCTTAAAGATCAACTGGTTCCAACACCCTGCCATGGGCACAGACACCTTCCACTAAACCAGGTTGCCCCAAGCCCTATCCAGCCTGGCCTTGAACACTGCCTGGGATGGGGCACAGATACAAGTTCTCTGGGCAACCTGCTCCACTGCCTCACTAGTCTAACCATAAAAAAATTCTTCCTTATATTTAATCTAAATTAACATTCTTTCACTTTGAAACTGTTGTCCCTTGTCCTGTCACTACAGGCCTTGGCAAAAGTCCTTCTCTGCCTTTCTTATAAGCCCCCTTCACATATTGAATTATAAGACTTTGACAAATCAGTTAACATTTATTTTCCAAGACAAAAATGAATGAATGAGGCAACAGGAGAAGATCTGCATAAAGGGAAACTTTTAAGATATTCTAATGGCTCTAATTTTAAAAGCTGCCATCAAACCTTGATGGATTATCAAAGGGTGTCTAGTTAGATAAATTACAGGCATGACACTCTGGAGATCAAGAAGGCACCTTAATTTATTACATAGTGACTAGGTACAAGTACTACGGCTCAACATTGAAGTGCTAATAAGTTCAGCTAACTGCCTTCAGAGGGTCTGAAGATTGATTGAATGGTGGGGTTCTACTTTTTAGGGTTTGCAAAGATGTAGCGCTTCTTTTAAGAACTATTTGTATACCTAATTTCATGGGCCCATGGTGGCAAAAATAGCAGTGGCGCAAAGAGATCAGCAACAGGGGGGTCTGTATTGATACATATTTATATATTCTACAAAGAAGATGTTGAATAATCCTGAAATGCATTTTATATTGCATGCAGCCTATAACATTAATGTTCATCTCCCATTCTGCCAGTATTAAACGTTACATATTTTGTCAGAAATTTGTTCTATCCTTAACTGAATTTATTCATTCTTAGTGCTGGAATTTAAACAGAATCAGTTTGCTCTTCTGTGCAGCTATAAATGAAGCAATTTATTATGTTTTTTTAAGTATACTGCTTACATTTTACTAAAAATCTCAAAATGACAGTGTCGGAAGGCAAAAAAGTTTCCCTGTCTATCTTCTTACCACTAACTGAACTTCCCAAGAAGCTGGATTCTCTGTTTTCACTCTCTGCCAAGAGTAGGGCTGATTTACTTGCACTGACCCGCATATCTCCTGGCCTAAAGCTGAAACAGAGACTGGCAAGATGACACAGGTTCTCCCCAAAGTGGGAGGAATAAATATGGTTGGTTGCATAGCTTGATGTAACAGTATTTACCACGCTACCTTCCTGGCAGTGTAGGAAAGCACCTCAGTAGGATATGTTCTAACATGGAGCACAAGCTGCCTTCCTTTGCTATAAGAAAGCAGAGAGCTTTCCAAATATTGTTTGAAGCAGGCTAGTTTCCTCCCCATGATGTTACTTTTCCATTGAGTAGTGAAATGAGTCATGAAGAAATCTGAAATGGAAGATGCAGAACTGCTTGGCAAAGGATTTTCAGAAAAAGCATATTCCAAACACACAGCGTAGCACAACAGAAAAAGCTTCAAATACAACTAATTATTACTACAGAACACATGAACTACATTGCAACCTAAAAACTGAGATTATATCTATTTGTAAAACCCAAGTCATAAGAAGTCAGGAAATTTAAAACTGAATTTGAGGAGTTATTAAGGCACTTTGGATTACTACACCTTTCTGTAAATCACTGTTTACAGTCTATCTGTATTTTACAATCCTGCTCCAGGAAACATGGTGTTGTATCCTTTTAAAAACAGAATGTTTATTGGCTGTCCTAAATTTGTTTGATTGTCAGCAATGATAGTCCTAGAGCAGATAACCCTGACAGGAAACGCGTATGATGTCCTAATATATAAAAAGCCTTTGCAATCCATGATCTGGCTGTGTCATCTCTGTAAAAGCCACAGACAATTTTTTCCATCACCTCTACTGCAAACTGAAAAGGTGATGGTTTCTGTTCCTTTTCATTCCACAAAACCAGAACTGGGTAGTTCTGCTCCCTATGAAAGCAGTGGGATAACAGTGAGAATTCTCCTCCTGCCTGCCTCAGAGCCCAAAAAGGAATTCTGTCTCAGCAGCTCAGTGAGAAACCTGAAACAAACACAAAGCATTGAGATTATCCTGTCAAAATCACTCAAGTAGTGTGAGATTTAGTTCTTCCAAAACCTTGAGAACATCACATTGTGGGGAGCTGTCTTTGCTTGTAAGCACTTCCCAGATCACCTTAGCTGAGTTACAGCTACACACCTACAGTAGTATTTTTTTCTGCCTTTTGAGATTTCCACTGATGAGGCTTAAAACTGCAGTTACTCTTGCCTATGTAAAACCACGTCAGACTCCAAAATCTGCACCATCTGCCAATACAGCTTTTTTCTTCCTGCCTTTCTAATTAACAGTAAATGTTTCTAATTAAATAGCAATATATTTTAAACATAAAAGGAATGGTTCGTAGGTAGCAAGAAACAAGTAGAGACAATGCTGTAACAGCAACCCCAAAATTTGCATTTTTCTACATGGATTCAGTAGTTTTTGCAGTTAAGACTTCTCTTTCTATGCACTGATCACAAACAATTCTATGCAAATACCTGACGTCCATACCTAGAATTGAATCATTTGAAACTCTGGACAGGTTTTGTTACATCTTGTCTCACAGATCAGGTGGGGGTATTTCTGCTTATAGACTGGTCAGACTAACATTTTTGGAAAAGAGGAAGCTTTGCAGAAGTCTACCTTTCCTTTCTAAGGAGAGAATGCAACTTAAGAAAGGCAGATGACTTTCAGAAATATTTACAAGGAGGTTGCTGTAAAATTTCTAAAACTCATTTCTGAACAAAGCAATCTTTGCCTGAAACAGCATTCTACAGAACACTGGGAATTTCTTTCATTCTATTTGCCAAGAGTATTCTGAACAAAGCATCAGGTACTTTCTGTTTAATTTAAGCTCTCTTTCTCTTAGTAATCTGGTGAAGACAGTGGTAACCCTCTTTCAGTGCTCTGTGCAGTCACACAGAAAAAAATCAACAAAGGAAACCAAACAACAAAACCAGCCTTGTACACTCTTTGCTGGCTCAATGAAAAACTGTCCTAGGCAATACCTACTATTAGGCAAGAATTAATTCCTACCTAGAAAGTTAGGCAGCATGGAAAAGCACATAAGGACTTTCACTATCACTGGTGTTCAAATGATGATGTCTTTTTCTTATGTGCTTCTCTTCTACTAGTCAATTATCAATGGCAGTTTGGTGATTTTTTTCATAAAGTATTTGAATTACATTTCTATGTAATGAATCTATTCCAAATGGTACTTCGGCAAAGACAGAAAAGTAGAATACACGAATACTGCTCATCTATCAACTGGAAGTATTAAATAAGAATATTTTTAAATGTAATGTCTCTCTCATGCATCGCCTAAAGAAGCTGAGCCCATGAATCAGTATTCATATAAATGCTTATAAATTTTGCATTATTACATTTTACAGAAGCATAGTCAAACAAATGACAATTCAGGCAAATGGTGTCAAGTTACAATTTCTTAATTTCAAAAAAAATAATGTGTTTATTTTTAATAATCAGCACAGAGTATGTGAATAGGCATTCAGAATTTAATTATACAATGGAGGTTTTTTTGGCTGTTACAGGATGAACATTCTCTCGTTAGTAAAAATTTTATGCATTTCACATATTCTAACACATATCAGAAGGCTAATAGTTACATATTTCCTAACCCCAAACAAGCAAGAGAGAAAAATCACATGACCTTCGTTTCCACCAAAGAAACAGATTTGGGTTAACATCTATGACTTTATAAAAATCCAGCATAAATGCATAGGCAATTTAGATTGCAAGATTTTCTTATATCTATCTTTCCTGACAGGATGTAGAAAGAAATCTCTGCTTCCATGAGACAATTAAGTTCAACTGACAAAAAGACGTAACAGAAGGAACACTACTGCAACACTAATGGTCTATACTATGGGCGGATCACACAGGGAAATGTTCCAGATAAAAAAATATATGTAGATCGTCCCTAGAAATGTGAAATAGAAGTATTCCTTTACTAAACAATGCATATGTGAGATAAAATTCAGTTCATGCATTACAAAATATTTTTCAGGGTTATAACAGAAGCTGGAACTCTCACATTACCAGGTTTGCTAGTAACAGTGTTGACTCAGTATTTCTCCAACACAGTTCTCTGTCTCTCACAAGGGATAGTAGAGGACTGTGTAACGCTTTTATTCCTGACAGGTTTTCTTGCAGGTGCATATAGTCAATCTATTTGCCATTTTTTCTATTGCACTCCCAAAAGACTACACCTTTATTGGATCTAAAGCAAGTGACATATTTCCCCCTAAGTGAACAGTCTCAGACACTTTCTTTATAAATAAGTTATTTTAGAAATGCTTTTGTATGGGATAAACTGGAAAAGGCAATCTAATCTGTGGCAAACTAAGAACTATAGTCTCCAGGAGCATTCCTTAAGGGAGCATTTGGGACCTGTATATTTTCATATCAAATGAAAAGCTGTATATTTGCTGCTATACAGGCAGGAGCAGGGCACATGGAGGCATACAGAAGTTATAGTATAGGCAAGGTATTTCCAGAAAAAAAAAATCCAAAAGAGTAAACACCAATACAAAGGAAAATGCCTTCCTGCCATCTGTTAGCAAACATACTGGTTTTCTAACCAATTCCATATAAAACCTAAGCTTATGTAATTTCATACAATACATACTGTACTCCCTGAATACACTTCCTGGAACATATGGAATACAATAAACACTGATCCCAAATGCCATAATAATGATAATGTTTTCTGCAAATAAAAACATATTTCGAAACTTGCTAAAACACAACATAGGGAAAACTATTCAAGTTTCATTAGCTTTTTTGAGTGTAACATCAAAATTACAGCACCAGACCTTCAGCTGGTATCAACTAAGGACCACACTGTACAGTCATAATAAGTCAAATTAACATTCCTTACTACTGCTCTTCCCCAGAATAGGGCACTACTTGACTTGTGAATGTCTTTAGCAAAACAAGGTTTCCTAGGTATACTTTACTGGTAATTCTCTGTTCAACAGAAAAACAGATTCTGAAAACAAAGTCGCCCACCCCAAAATAATTTTAGAAAATAAATATTGTGCTTAAAGTTAACAATAAAACTTCTCACTTCATTTGCCAAACATCCGTATATGTAAAATGTTCTCTAAAACACTGTTACTCTTGGTTAGATTAAATCAAACAAGTAAAAAGATAAACTAGCATTCTTTGATCTGAAACACGCAGAACCATAAAATGTTTGGACATGATAAAAATTTGACATCAAGGATAAGCTTCACATCTTTTATTCCTTTTCATAAAGAAGTGTCAGGCAACTATATAAAAATAATAGATCAAATAAACATAGACAGAGCTCTGTACACAGAGCATAAAACCTTAAAAAAACCACTGAATAATTCAAAGGAACTCCAGCAACTCTTGTAATCTACAACACTCACAATTTTTCATAAAGCAATACTTTAATTTTCATCTTTTTTTCTATGGTGCCTCAGGAAAAAGGCAAAAATTGAAACTATACCTACAAATATTAAAGCGTTTGCTTTTAGTATCAGTGTAGTAAATATTCCATTACTCTTAAGATGTTAATGCAATATCAAAGCAATCTTCACCCCAGATCACTACAGTAAACAAAATTTTCAGACTGTTTCTCCCTCCTGCTATTTCCAAGATTACTTTGCAGAAAATGACATTTTTTAATACTTTTACAACAGAAGATACTTTTCCTTAGTGAAACAGATTCACATACAGACTAAGTATCTTCTTCTGTTCTAGGGTAAGTGCTTAGACTTTCAGCAATGTGATTGGCCTATGTGTAGCAGGCTATTTTAACTCTAATGTCTGCACTAACCTGAGTATCTCTGCATTGCACTGCAGTACCTTCATCACTAGGAAACCAAAGATGTAGCATCGGTTTTATTTCTGATCATTGAATCACAGACTGATTTGGGTTGGAAAGATCCTTAAGATCATCTAGTTCCAACCCCTGCCATGGGCAGGGATGCCTCACACTAAAGCACGCTGCCCAAGGCTCTGTTCAACCTGGCCTTACACACTGCCAGAGATGGAGCATTTACCACTTCTCTGAGCAACCTGCTCCAGTGCCTCACCACCATCACAGTGAAGAACTTCTTCCTTGTATCTAACCTGAACTTCCTTGTTTTAAGTTTAAACCCATTACCCGTTGCATCTGCTGTTTCACTTGAAAATACACATTTTTTTTCCATATCTTGCCCTCTAATTTATATTCCTGTACCCAACAGTTTACGTGCAGAGGAAAGAACAGCTCACAAGGAAAAATCGACACTGAAACAGTGACAAAAGATATCATTGGGACTTAAAACACAACTTGACTTTGATACATAAACATCACATCCACATTTCGCTTTTATCTTCTACATCTGGGATCTGTGCGATCATACTTGGGCTACAGTTTGCTTGTTCGTAAGATTCCCCTTCCCCCTCCCCAACTCCCCAATTTGAGAAACAGCATTGTAAAACTTTCTTCTGCTAGCAAACCTTGAAACCAATTTCCTTCTTTCTCCATTCTAGACATACTGACAGTCTAACACTACTGCTTCCCTTTCTCTCCCAAACAGATTCTCAAATCTGTATTGCTTTTTCATTGCAAGAGCAGCAGGAGTTCTGTTAGCATATGTTCTAAGGACTGGATGCACTTATGTATTCTAGAGGAAATATACATATTGTTGTCACTTACTGCTTATTCCAGGTGAATCATTTGACCATTACCAAATCCAACATTTGACCAGCCCTCTTGACTTTAATTTCTTCATACACTCCTACCTAATCCAAGTGAACTGTCTTGAGTTTACATATTTACCACACATTGTTGCAAAGTTTGATACTCTAACCAGGTACACTAAACTTCCATGAAGGCAACAATACATGCAAAATAAACATTTTTCCTGTTGTTTTTTTCTCTGATTTTTCATAAATTCTAATTGTAAGGCACTAACTTACTCCTGAGTCTACTGTCAAAGTTTTAATGAAATGAGACGCTTTAGGGACAGTTCTATTTCAGTAAGAAGTAAGTTACTATTATTTTCTGATGTTAGAGTACCAACACAACTTAAAGCACTTAATAGTTGCAGTGGTTTTGTCAGCCTCACATTTATCATTAATTCCTTCAGTACCTGAACTTATAGGAAACCAAAAGGAGTAAATTAAATGAATATATATTATATATCTATTTTATATGCATTAGTGGTATATGAGTCACCTTGATCTCCTTTGGGATGGAACTCTAATTAACACTGGAACATATTTTGTCTATAAAAATTTCTGTTGATTGCCCAGGAGGTAAAAAGAACTCATTTTGCCAGATGATGTTAACTTTTATGGGTTAAGGTGGTGAGCTACCAGAAGCAACAGCTGTGTGCTTCACACTCAGGGCAATTTTTAAGCAACTCAGTATTTTAAGAATCATGTCATTCATATCTGATATAAGAAATATTAACAAGAAGGAAGACAGATGAGAAATTATAATATATTAAAATATTAGAACTCAGAGAATAACAGGTGTTGGCAAGATTATTTGCAAACTGAAAGAAACATAATAACTTCTTTATGATGGCTTGGACATATAGGTACTGGTAGTTTCACTTTCTATCTGTTTTGAGAAGTTTTAATAGGCAAAAACCACATAAAGTTGCTTCAAGCCAAGATTAAGCTTGGAACACAGGAGCCTGCATTTCAGACTGGAAAAAAAATTACACTGCTTTTCAATGCATTAAAATATGCCATAAATTAACTAAAAATGATATCATCCTAAACCAGCTTTGTTACTTAACCTGAAGCACAGAATACTCCTATTTTTGGTGAACTATCAAAAAAGAAGGCAAATAGTGGAACTGCAGATGTTCAGAACAAACCACACTTATTAAGTCAAAAACCTAAAATACATACCTTAAATGGAAGATTTAACTAAAGTTTCTCCTTCTTTCTCCTCCTTTATCAAAGGAAACACCCAAACCTTCTTTGACAGAATGTTAAGAGTTCCGAAGCCTTTCAAGCTGTTTCCACTCCTTTCTATTATTTGTATGAACAAAATTGAATGCCATAAATCCATAAGACAGATTAATCTTAGCATCCTCTCAGTGAAAAAGGGTACAATTAACAATACCAGTTTTACCAAGGCACCTATTTTTTTCTGAAAGGCTTTGGTAACATAAAACCTTAATTCCTATGAGGCACCATAATAGGTGCTGAAAGCAGTCACTGCATAGATTTAAATGCCCAAATCCAGATTCATTCAAGAAAACTTGCTAGTACCTTATCTAAGTTATTGTTTATGGAAATGGTGTCAGATAAGAGTGCTATTTCCTCTCTAATTGCCAGCTGTCCTGTTCTTTTGCCCTCATAAGAGACAGGAAAACCTTAGAGAAATTAAACCTGGGAACTTTCTGCAGCCTTGATAGTTCACATATCTGTAGTGGAAGTAACCAAACTTACTTTCAAGATGGCTGTTTATAGCTGTATACACTTTCATTTGAACTTTTAACTGTTCCTACAAGCAAGCAGTACAGGTCGGTAAAGCCTCTTGACACGACCTCCACATTACACCTCTGCTGGGTTTGGTTGGTTTTTTTCATTAAGTACCTCCCACCAAATTCTGATTTTTTGTATTGGCTGATACACATTGAGCCAAACTAAGTAGATTATGTCTTTGATGTTCTGCATAGGAACTCTGTACCATATATTACAAAGCCTGATAAATAAAAAACATTCCACATCCTTCCAGTAAAACCAGTCTTATACATTATTAAATTTGACTGCAATCAGTTTGGATTTGCACTAGAACATCCCTCGCAGCGTGCAATTCCTATGTTTGTTGGATTTTCGGTTACTTTTCAAAAGTCTGCCAAAGAACTATTAGTGCTTCACATGTCAGTGACACCTGGCATCACAGTGACTGCAAATTTAATGGCAGGAAGGGAATTGTTATTGTCTATTGCTTCACTGGTCCATGAACTGAGGAGTTCCTGAGCAAGCCTTGGCACAGTACAGCAAAGCAGCTGTTAGGCCCTATTGTTGTCAAGAAAATGCATTTTCCACAACTACTAATCATGTATTTACTCTGAACAGTGAATAATCTTATACATTTATTACTCTCAGAATATATTTACCCAACAAGTAATGGCAGCTCTAAATGAGTTTCCTATGTTCTAGCAAGAAAACACACACAGTAATTAATTAGTTTTTTGTTATTTAGCCACAGATAATTTATTTATTTCCCCAAGCCATTCATCAGATGCATTAAGTACATAATATCAGGGAGCTTTTCATGGCGTTTCTGGCTATCATGTTTCTGGCAAAATTCCTTACAAACTATTCTAGGGAACGTCAATTGTCTTTCAGAGATGAGAATTGGGAACAATTGAAAAGACAGAAAAATGGATAATGTAAGTTAAATGCTTCAGTAGTTGAATGATTCAAGTTGGTGGTCATCTATTTTCTGTTTAAAAAAACCAAAACACACAAATTTGCTGAGTTTCACAACATTATTTAGGTTTGTCATGACAGGCAATGAATGTAGGCCATCCTTTCTGCAGTGATGGTATTACAGCAGATGAAATTAAGTTTTGGTCTATACAGGCAAATACAGAAAGTTAACTTTAGCAGCTTCCTTGGACTGTAAGGATATTGATACAGGAAAATCACAGAATCATAGAATAGTTAGGGTTGGAAAGGACCTCCAGATCATCGAGTTCCAACCCCTCTGCCACGGGCAGGGACACCTCACACTAAACCATGCCACCCAAGGCTCTGTCCAACCCAGCCTTGAACACCGCCAGCGATGGAGCATTCAAAACTTCCCTGGGCAACCCATTCCAGTGCCTCACCACCCTTACAGTAAAGAATTTCTTCCTCATATCCAATCTAAACTTCCCCTGTTTAAGTTTGAACCCGTTACCCCTGGCAATGGGCATCATATAGGAATCAGAAAGTTTAGGGTCAAATGCACAAGAACTGATGTAGGTTATAGGGAAGGTTACACATGGGCAGTGGTAACTCTGGGCACAATGTTGCCATGTTACTCAAACCCCCAGCACACAAGTTGCAGTTTAGAATAATGCAGTTTTTAACTTTTCCCTGTCTAATTGGAAAACAGCTGAAAACAGCTGATCTTACCAAAGATTTGCAAGTTCAAAGATGTTTCTAGAGTTGTAAAACACATAAGTATTCCAAAAGTATTAATTTGATGTAAAGGACACTAAGAACAGAAGCTTGTAGTGGGTCAAAAACGAAAGTAACTATTAGCAATTTCATACTTGGGAACTCTTATCTAGGATAAGTGTCTGAATAATGAATTGGACCTACATGAATACATCACTTCATACTCAGAAATTAATTCACTTCTCAGAAGTCTCTTTCCTATATAACCTAGGCAATAGATAGACAAACGGTATCCATTTAATGAAAATTACTATTCTAGGGACAGCTAAATATTAGGCCATTCAAAATATAAAAAATACTATAAGCAATACTATAATTGAATAAATCATCTGTATATCTTTTTTGTTGCACTACAGACATACCACAATAATTCCTTAGTATTACGAGATTGCTGAAGGCATAGCATGATTTTCTTTTCTGTTTGCTTCTCCCTGAAGTAAAATAAATCATAATGAATGATAAACATAGGAGTGCTACATTTACAGTTATGTGGAAAAGGCAATAATTAAAAATAGTATTCATCACCACCACAATAACTCTTGAAGCAAATCTATTAGCAAACAGAATTAGATTATATCACAGTCTGGAGATCATGCCCACTTCCCTTCTGAACTCACAGTACAGGTCTACCAATTTTGAAACATTTTATACATAAGACAACAACTAATTTGACTTAAAACTGGAAAAGATTGAGAACTACTTCAGATGGCAAGAATGCCAACAGTTTTCAACTGTGTATAAAGACCCCAAGACCATACCCCCAGCAAGAGGTCTTATGCTGGGGCTCAGGACCAATGTAGCAACAGCATGACTGCAGGCTGCCCCTCTGCCCATTGGGGAGGAGCTCCCAGGCAGCGCTGCAGGGCCAGGGCCAAGTCCCTGCCCATGGAAGCCGCCTTCAGCTGAGGCTCTTGCTCTCAGCCTCGCCTAAGCTACAGCCACACATCGTGCCATGGACCCCATTAATCCATACCCCAAGACACAGGCTGAGGTCCAAGTCTGGCCTCAGCCCTTTAAATATAAATGTTTGAAGTTTCCTTGATGAGGGTTGATGCAGTCTTAGGTTCACTGTTTTCCAAAGTGGAAAATCTTTGTCCAACAGGGAGAGCATTTTTCACTGTCTTGTGATTAGATCATTCCCAAACAGCACTGCTGCAGATGAAGCAGGATATATCACCAGACAGACATTTATCTTGAAAAGGTTACCTATTGCCTAAATAACAATTACTTCTTTTTGCTACAGAAACCTACTTTTATCAAAAAAAAAAAAAGGTTCAATGACAGTTTCTATGAAAGACCACATATAAACACCAAATATCAAAAATTCCAATCGCACCAATGATGGTAATACAGCATTGATGGTCATTAATTACTAGGTTTATTCATTAGAAGCACATGGGATACAGTTCTAATGTCAATCTAAATCCCAAATAGAGCATATGGAGGTGCAGGCCATATTGCCACCCACACAGAAAACCACTGGTATGTTCTTGGCAGCAAAGTGTGTAAGGCCTTAATTGGGGCTATTGGTCCAACAACAGAACACCTGACAGCATAAGTGGGGCAAGTTATTTTAACAAGATATTAATCTGAATCATTCCTTAATATAACATGGCTAAATGAGAGAAGTAGTGAGGTACAAAACTTCACTGCCTTAGGATAAGCCTGGAGAGAAAGGAGTTAAAAGGAAGAACAAAAGAATCTCTTAGCAGCTAAACACAGTTAAAATCAAAAGACAAACAAAATACTACAGTCCCTGACTGGCCTTAGAACACAAGCAAATATCATATTAAAACACCAAATACAAGAACACTGATGTTTACTAATAACTTCAAGGTCTACTACTTTAAAATGTTATGTAGCATTAAAGTAATGTGTATTGTTTGCTTGATTTTAGCCCCAAATCCTTCCTGTTTTCAGTCAGCCTAACATCACCTTCTGTCTTTAGCTGAAACACTGCCCTCCCCCATAATCTGAACAGAGAGGAACTTCTTCTTTAGGGGCTAACAAAAACATCCAACGTCTATTACTTTGAAAAGACTGTAACGATCTGTGTTGAAATATTTAACTTACCATCAAAGCATTTGAATTTGCGACTCACACTGAATTTTATTTTCCATTTTAATGCCCACAGTCTCTGGAGCAGAATTAGATTGTGACGGTAAGATGTATGGATTCAGAATATTCCATTTTTCTCTTAAAACTTTCTACGATGCTTACTGTTAGTCTTTCTCTTTGCCTGCTTCTCCAGCCACCAATTAAAGACTGGAACAATTAGGGCTTATTGGATTTTAAGTTCACTAATGGAATAGATACATAGACAGTTGAAAGCACCAGGATTCTCTACGGGGTCTTGTTTATCAGTGTCTCAATCTTGAGTTAAAGCTTTCTACCATTCTAAATATACAACTATTTATTTAAGTATTTAGGTACACTGTTTGTTTACCATGGCAACTGCTCTATCAACCTGATATATACAGAAGAAATTTTATTCCAATACATTTACCTCTTTGTTGGAATTCATCCATATTTTATGGTATTTAAGGAGAAATAATGAATTCTCAATATATATTTCTAATTATTTTATATGTAAAAGGTACTTGTCAATTTTCTAGTATAATGCATATGATTAAAGGTATTTGCCAACCACAGAGCTGGTCAAACAAGTAATTAAATCAGTTGGAGGAAAAAAAATCATGGCAACCTTTAAATATCACCCAACCCATGGTTCTTCCATTAAAAAAGTTCTTTATCTTACTTTTGGAATTTACACCCTGACTACAATTTGGAAAACAGAAATACAAACAGGAAAGCATAGATATCCCAGTAAAAACACAGTTTCTCTAATTATCTTTTCCTACACTTCTGACTCCATAGTCAATAGCTTCTGTATTCTAACCCTTCAAAACTAACCCTGCTCTGTTCCAGAACCCTGGAGGAACCTAGCCCACTTCTGAATCCATCTCTGCAAGAGCAATCTAGTACCGACTCCTGAGCTGCTCATTGCTGAATACTCAAAACAGCTTTTCTGATCTTTGTCCTATGATCCAATGCAGTGAAAGAAAGACATATACAACTGATGGGTTTAACTGCTGTGAATTCAGAGTATGCTAACTGACTGGACTGTGTCCTGGATCCACTGAAGAGACAAGGCCTACATCCTTACTCTGCTTCTCTGCAAAGGGTCAGACTTAAGCCATATGCTGTGTTTGGATATATAGATCACAGCCAAAGAGCAGAACTACACACATACAGTTCACAGAAGCACAAAACCACAGAGCACAGAAACACGAAGGATAATTGGTGACCTATCTATGCTTGACCCGTTACATAAAATATCACTGATATCTGATTTACTAGTGAAATCAGAAGAAAAAGCATATACAGCCCCAGAACGGCCAAAATTAAGGCAGACCACAAAGCGAGTTTTTAGGGTTAAAGAGAATAATAACTACAGCTAGAACAGTCACTAGAGCATGACTGGAAAGGAAACTGTATATGATAGGATAGGTAATTACAGAAAGCAAAATAATTCAAGACTGCAACATCATGAGAGTACAGTACCAGGAGAGATTAGAGAGTGAAAGAAATAAGATGGGTCATGAAGTACTGTATACACTGCTGAGTTTCCAATAGGGAATAATTCACTTATGCGATTCAACTCTTTTTCCCTCATCACAGCCAGAAACAGCCCTGAGTTACACAGGACAAAATTAAGATACTGTGAATTCTACAGTATCTTCCGTACCAGCAGCCACGATTCAGTCCCACCTGAAGTAAATGAGTAATACTTAATAATGATAACATTCATAATTAACATTAAAGTCTTAGTGAAGGTTTATTGTCTTCAAGTCCTATTAAGCAATTAACCAATTCATTAAAATTGCTAGCATAAAAGCAAGCAATAAAGTTAGAGACACACCCTGCAGGTCCAACATTTAATAATCTCTACAGTAATTAAAAAAAAAAAAAGTAACATTTATTACTTAACAAAATAATGCAGTCCTATAGTTCCGCAAAACAAACCTGAAGAACACAGCTTTTTAAAAGTTCTTATCTTTTCAGAAGTTATTTTTGGGTTGTACAATTTCAGCTGGGAAATCCTGCACAGCGGCTTGTTTGAGATGAAAGTGTATCCCGCAAATCCTACCAAACAATGGTAAAACACATGCAGTTTGGAAAACAAGGCAGAGATGAACACTGATCTATTCATTATATACAGTTTCAGTAATCCCAATCAACTTTTTAAGCTCAGTGGACCAAATCTTGCAATTACACAGCTATAAAACCAGAGCTATTATGTAATTAACTAAGAGGACTTGAGTAAGAAGTAACAAAATCAGCTACCAAGTGAGCACATGTCCTAACTGCAATTGAAACTGATTTCCACCTGACATTTTGTGTCAATATTCTCCTTTGTGTTCTTAATTTCCCTTTACTTTTTTTTACCAGACAGGTCACAGCTCTCCTAGTAAAACAAGTGGATATATTATCAATATTATCTGCTTTAAGGTGGTTGGCAGTAGAAAAGAAAACCAAGCAGAACTTTCATCTTTTCTGGGGAAACTCAAGTTCAGAGTTCATGCAGACTTGTTTTGCATAGCAGTAAATTGCAATTACCCTAATGAGGCATATCGCCTTTTTCTATTTTAGTCTGCCTGAAAACATTCGTCATATTTTGCTTAGCAACAAAGAATGCTTTAGATGAGACTTGAGAACTTTTACTTCAATTTTGTCACATTAAAGTTTCAAATGCAAGTTTTGCTTTAATTTTATATCTTGATTTCTGATGACAGTAAAAAACTAAGAGCTGTACTTTCTCTAACTTGAGCTTTAATTTTGTGTTTGCAAGGTCACAACTTTCTCCATGCTGGTGAAATGGAGAATTGTCTTGATTTCAGTAGGGCTGAATAAAACTAGTACTGCTGAAAAAAAGAGGAAAAAGTAAATGTGTTTTCTACCAACAGCAAAATAAAATTTGCGGGAGTATTTTCAGAAAGTTACACCTTATTCCCCCTCTCATTTATTAAGTTTCCCAAACTTAAGATATGAAGAAAGTTTTGTCTTACTTGCAACCCCACCTCTTGAGAGATGCAGCACTTGTAGTAGGCAGTGTTTTAAGAACATGCTTCTAATGAAGTGAACAGGTGGCTCAAGCCAGCAGGAACTACTGAGCAAACAAACCCAGCAAGAGCTGGGACTAGTTGCAGCAGATGGTGTGGTCTTTGTACCACTTCAATGAAGACTGTGCCTGAGCTCTCTGTAAGGTTTAATAGAACACTTTCCTTGTCATTTGTGCAACTACATTTACACCAAAATAAAAAGACGTTATTTCTAGACTACAAAAGCAATACATTCTTTGCATCCTCCAAGCATGTTCAAGCATACCCATATCTAATAAGTATATATTATGCATAGCAAAATTCAATTAGAAGGATGGGATGGAATAGGATGGGAAGGGAGTAGTGTGTGGACCATAAAGGAAACACAATGAGCATCATGGATGGAACCAGATAATTCCCTAATGTGCATTTTGTGATCTAACATTTTTTTTCTCTCATATGCAGAGAAACACATTAAGAGAACAAATTTGTAGCTATCTATAATCTGCACATGGTTAGAAAAGAGAAAGTGATACAGTGATTTAAAAGGAATGTAGTTCTCTGGTAATTTTTTTATTTTCACAACTCTCATTCTATCATTAGGACAATTACTATACCTAGTGGCCAGCACATATGGCATCTGAAGTCCAGGACAGGTACCATTTATCTCTAAATGCATGGAAAAATTATTTTGGTTTTATCAAATGGAGTAGATAAAGATATATTATGGTCTCCTCCGTACATAAATACTCAAATATGTAATAATTTGGCTGGAATACTGGAAGAATCATAGCATACACAACTCATTATTCTTACTATTCATATCACTGAACTTGCCTTGCTAGTTCTATTTATTTTTCACTGGTGTAATTCTATGGGGAATTTAAAAGCAATTAGTTCAGGAGAACATGTTAAAGGGTGAAGAGTTTCAATGTTGCAGCAATGTAAGATAACTACAGATCACAAAATCTGTCATGGAATAATGCAATCAAGAACAAAGCAAACTGAAGCTTTGTTTTCAAAAGATAAGAATGCAATGGAATGCATCACTAGCTCTTCTCATTTCTTGCGCTGTCTACCTAAATGAGACTCCCTGCTTGCATATTTCAAAGTCATTGGTTAATCATGCTGTAGCAAAACCACATTTTGGGTGCTGTGATTTGAACATAATGATGTGACTATAATTTGAACAAATTATAAATATGCAAAGTTGAATACTTGATTTCAGATATAATCCAGTAATTAAAAACTAACAAATCATTTAGCAGGAACATTGCCACCGTTGCTGCAAAAACCTGCTAATTGCCCTTATCTCCCCCACATTTGCAATGCTTTACTCCAACCCCAAATCAAGATCCAATGGCAAACACTGATCCATTAAAAGCAGTATTTCCCAGACTTTTAAGCCATACATGCAATACTGAGTAAGAAAGGAACAAGATGGACCAAACAGACATCATTTGCATTGTCAATTTAGTTTCTGTTAGGCAGTCCCTTTACAATAAGTAACAGTAAATAGTAATATGCCACTGTGTAAAGTTTCATTGATAATATGAGAGTATAGTAAATATAAGATCACTAAACACAAAATTACTGTTGAGTATTTATTTTTAAAATATGCTGTTGGTTGTACCCTGATAATTTTTTGTAATCCTGATTAAAGTCTTTTTGCTATTAATTCACGAAATTAAAACATATTTCTGGTATTTTTAAGCTGTGTATGAATGATATTTTCCCTTAATAGAGTGTCATAGAATCATAGAATCATAGAATAGTAAGGGTTGGAAAGGACCTCAAGATCATCGAGTTCCAACCCCCCCGCCATGGGCAGGGACACATGATTCTCAATTTTAGGCATCAGCACTTACAAACCCTTCTAGGTGCAGGGGTACCTGCGGCAGCTGCTCTCAGGTACTCAAAGGCAGTATCACTGAAAGTTCTTTCACTGAGAGACCAAGCACCCCTAAGAAAAAGGCCTGCTCCAAAGTCAGTAGTACAAATGGCTGTTCTACAGCCCCCTGATAGCACGGGTAGCCTTATTCCCTGCATTCAGTGTGACTTCGAATCCTACAGTGACATTGGTTTTGCTATTTCCCAATGAAAAAGCACAAGCATGCTTCAAGTCTATTGAAAATGCATGTTCAGCAGTACTGTTTAGCCAGGACTGTTGGTCAACAGCAACTGAAAAGAGCAGATGAATGATAAGAAATGAGACCTGTGAACTCAAATGAAAACTACCTTTCCCAATTCCTTGTTCCCTTAACAGTTTATTTGATCAGAGAGGTAAACATGCTTTCACGCATCAGTTTGCCTCCAGAAGTTGCTCCAGTGTTGTTTGTTTGTTTGGTTTTTTGCATTCCTCCTGCTACAGGGAGTGTGCAACATTCACATTCCATTGAAATGCAACAGTGTGCTTACATAGGAAAAATACTATTTGCTATTGACAACACTCATCACCTCTGTGATTGGTTTTGTCTCCTAGCAGTTGGTTCAAAATAAGCAGCCCTGGTGAATTTAGTCTTAACATCGTAAAAAACAAGCACAGACATCTGCTCAGCTTTTAAGCAGACACTGATGTTACTTTAGAGGGATCAAGCTATTTTGTACACAAAATATCCCCAGACTTTGAGCAAACCACAGAAAGTCCACTGACACTGATGACCCATGCCCACTCATCCATGTTTAAACCACTCAACATATACAGCAAACCCCTCCTTGAAATCCCCAGCAAACTGCTTTAATTGGTGCATGACATAAAAGCACTACGTAATATTGTATTCTACTTGCCATATCTGATGAGATAAATCAGCCTCTCTTGTTTTTATCAGTGGCAGAATTTTGCAAATAAGTGAAATGTCCATGATAATAACTTCTCTCAGTATATTTAAACATGCAGATTGATAAATGGCTATTAACATCTATGGTTTGTTCAAGTATTTATCTCCTGCAACCATTCTTTAAAAACTGGTCCTTTGACTTTGGTAAGGAAGTGACCACGACAATGTTAGATTTCGCTGGGAACTGGATTCAGTACTGCCCATCAGTTGTCCTTTCTTTAAAAAAAAAAGGCCACGATGAAACACAACAGTTTAGTTAGAGCATTTCTCACACAGCAGCACTTGAAAATGACAAATAATGCAAACAATACCAGTGCAGGGAATAAAAAAAAAAAAAAAAAAAAAAAAAAAAATCAGAAGAAATACAGATACATTACCAACAAAAGACAAATTCATGCAGTCTTTCATCACTTAAGTGTAGTAACACCTAATACCTATAGCCTGTATGCCAGGATGCTAACCAGAAAATTCAGAAGTCATGTTCCACATTCATCCACTCTGAAATTATCTAAATCATAGAATCATAGAATCATAGAATAGTAAGGGTTGGAAAGGACCTCAAGATCATCGAGTTCCAACCCCCCTGCCATGGGCAGGGACACCTCCCACTAAACCATGCCATACAAGGCTATGTCCAACACCCCTTGAACGCCACCAGGGATGAACCATTCGCAACCTCCCTGAGCAGCCCATTCCAGGGCCCCACCACCCTCGCAGTAAAGAATTTCTTCCTCACATCCAATCTAAACCTCCCCTGTTTAAGTTTAAACCCATTACCCCTTGTCCTCTCACCACAGTCCCTAATGAAGAGTCCCTCCCCAGCATCCCTATAGGCCCCCTTCAGGTATTGGAAGGCTGCTAGGAGGTCTCCACGCAGCCTTCTCTTCTCCAGGCTGAACGGCCCCAATTTTCTCAGCCTATCTTAATACGAGAGGTGCTCCAGTCCCCTGATCATCCTCGTGGCCCTCCTCTGCACTTGTTCTAACAGTTCCATGTCCTTTTTATGTTGAGGACACCAGAACTGCACACAATACTCCAAGTGAGGTCTCACGAGAGCAGAGTAAAGGGGCAGGAGCACCTCCCTCGACCTGCTGGTCACACTCCTTTTGATGCAGCCCAGGATACGGTTGGCCTCTGGGCTGCAAGCGCACACTGCCAGCTCATGTTCATTTTTTCATCAACCCACACCCCCAAGTCCTTCTCCACAGGGCTGCTCTCAATCTCCTCCCCGCCCAACCTGTAGCTGTGCCTGGCATTGCTCCGACCCAGGTGGAGGACTTTGCACTCTAATCTTCACAGATGGGGAAGAACTCATCTCAGTGCCCAGAACTGGAGAAGGCTGACACAGATGACTGCAAAGAATGCACTGGTTTTGGTTCTGTGTTCTAGTTTGTTCACATTATGTGGAACTTCAGAATGATAGACCAAAGTGCTTGGGGAAAGTTTAAAAACATCAGGAAACAAAAGCTAGTTCTAACACATAAATCTTTCAATTATTTAGCACTCACAGGCATTAACCATGTCATTAATTCCAGATTAGATACTGCTCATTGGACTTTACTAATGTCCATATAAAAAAATGAATTTTCATACTCTTGCGCAGAATTCTTAAAAGGTAAATACCATGCTAAGATAAAATAGAATGAGTACCAATCACAAATAGAAAAACTACCCAAGTAAGATATCTGAAATAAATCACATCAATAAAAATCAGTCATAAGAACACCAATCAGAGAGGAAATATGATGTTACAATATTGTACACATTATATATGGAATAAAGTTATCTGTGGTCAGGAACTGGCTCAAAGAAATGAATTTAAAAGAATTTTTGGAATGTTTAAAACTCTCATTTTCCGGAGAAAGAAAAAAAAAGAAAACAAAACAAAAAACAAACCATCTCTGTCTAACAGTCTTAATACTTTATTTATTATTCTTAAATCTGTAGAACTTTCTTTTTTCCCCTAACATACTTGAACTGTGACAGCTCACAGAAGCATCACAAGGGCTGGCATAGAAGAATACAGACATTTTCCTTGCAACAGCTACCTTCACCTTCTGGGACCAGACAGACCAAAGTAAGGACCAACTCTCAGTGTTGCTTCCAAAAACTTTAACACCTGTACAACCATACTAACCTATAATAAAGTTTGCCATGATTTACATCAAATTCAGTGCTATCACTCTGACATTGTTCCTCTAAACTCTATCCTTTCATGTCCTCCAGTGTTTCTTTACACTTGAGCTGACTCAGAAGCTAAAATTGAAAGATACTTACACACAGGAATTCCTCACTGTGAACACAGAGGTGACGATGTCCAAGTATTGACAGTTCTCTAAAGATGTGCCTCAGCACTCACTTATTTGGAGAGGACACAAAAATTCTCCCACAGTTGTCTGGAAGAGGGTCAGTGGTATTTTTTAATATATATATACATACACATATATATACACATATATATATACACACATATATATGTAATAGAAATAATATATATAAGCATATATTTTATTATACATATTATTATATATATTTTCACCTGTAAATGCATATACATATAAGAGGGTCAGTGTTCCTACTGAGAAACAAATAACCTTAGGGCACACACTCAGAAATTCTTGCATCTTATGTACATCAATGCAAATCTAAACGTAGCTTCAGTACCTCTAGTGTGGCTTTGCATGCAATTCCAAAGACACATAAGAGACCAAGTTATCAATATTTGTATTTAAGCCACTCACCCAAATTACTACTACTTCTCTGTTTTTACTTACATATTACATAGCTGTTTGTACTAAGCTACTAAACTCAGATGCACTTTACTAAAAGCAGCAACAGCTTTGAGTCCCACTATTCTTAATACATTATTGATATGGAATAGCTCATTGTTCTTTTCTTTGCATTGCATTTCAACATGATGCACTTCGAACGTTACTGAAATGATTTTCACGCTCTGAATATCTGATTAAGCAGAAATATGTGATTCAAATTATTAACTAAAATGAAAGGAGAAAATATGACAACATAAAGGGTCTTATTTGTAATTCTCTTCAAAAATTTCAGCAGTTAAAAGCCAGATGAATACAAATCAGTTAAGGTTCATTACAGTTACAGTCCATTCACAGAAAGAGAAAGATAGAAGCTCTGGTACATCAACTTTTATGCTTGTGACCCAGTAAATAACATTCTAGTTAGAGCTATGACTTCTTGCAATCCAGAACTCATATAATTTCTATAATAATATTTTTTTTGCGTTGTTAAATGCTGCTAAATGCAGATCTGAAAGATATCAAATTGAGAATAAGAGTATCTCATTAAAATAAAAATCATACATGTATATTCAAAATTTTTAAGTGTGATATGGTTTAAATAAATGAGAAAACAAGGCTGTCTGTCAGAGCTACAGCAATCCACTTGAAAAATCACATTTATAATGAGTTTAATGCACATGACATGCTTCCATTTTCTCTTCACACATGGGAGAGACTAGATTTTCAGTTAGATTGGATCATTTAACCAATGCCTCTGTAATTCAGATGCAAGCACTGACTGAATTACCTGAACAGACAGCAGAGGCGGAGGTGCCAGTTGAGTGAGGGAGTTTGACATTGTGTTTGTCCCCACAAATGGATTTCTATCATATCATAAGCCTGTTTCACTTGTAGGAAAGAATGAATTCAATCAAATGCAATAAATTACTTCTAGAAAATATATCCATCTTATATTATTACACATATTGCATTACATTCTAATGAATAAAATTAATTACCTGTGGATGCTGCATTAAAAGGATTCTTTTTTGAGGTATGTACAGGCTGGCTTAAGACCAGCCTAAACCGGTGAATACAGATAGACAGCTTCTTAAAAATACAGGGGACCTTTGACTCTCATTTGACCAGTAGCACCTCAGTTGCACAGCCAATAACAGATGTTGAAATAAAAAGGTGATTAATGAATTAGATAAGCATTTTAAGGCTAGATTCAGAGATTAAAAGGACACTGTATATCTCCTCACCTGCTAAAGGTAGGTCTCTGATGTGGACAAAAATGAATGTCCATTAATAACAATGTCTGACCAACTTTCCAGCTCCAAGACTCCAGATAGTTTCAAGTAAACAGAATGATAGAGTTTTGCCTCTTCAGTTCAACATACTGTTCATCAGGTCCTGCAATGCTCTGTGATAAATTCAGGTTATAATTTAACCTCACTGTCTCTCTACTCTACATGCTGTTTCTAAGGAGATTTTCACCCAGGTTAACAAAATACAAAATTTGTATTAAGCAGTACATTCTTGTAATGGTTTAGACCCTGCCAGTAACCCAACATCACACATCCATTTGCTCACCCCCCTTACTGCTTACCACCTGGGCAGGATGGGGAGGAGAATCAAAAGAATGTAAACCCCATGGGTTGAGATAAGAACAGTTTAATAACTGAAGTACAATATACTACTACTAATAAGGGAAATTGCAGGAAAGAAAAAACCCAATAAGCACAAGTAATGCACAACACAATTGCTCACCACCCATCAACCAATACCCAGTCAGACCCAAGCAGTGATCAGTCCCTTCTGGATAACTCCCCCCCAAGATTATACACTGGTGTATGTGCTGTGGTATGGAATACCCCTTTGGCTAGTTTGTGCCAGGTGTCCTGGCTCTGCTTCTTGTGCCCCTCCTCACTGGCAAAGCATGAGAGACTGAAAAGTCATTGATCTGGATAAGTGCTACTGAGCAACAATTAAAACATCAGTATCAGCAGTATTCTCAGACTAAAGCCAAAACACAGCATTGCACCAGCTACTAGAAAGAAAAAATTAACTGTCACAGCTGAAACCAGGATACTTCTTCAAATTTAGATTAATGCTATATGACATTCTGTGTAAACAAATTATGAGCTTGCCGCTCAGTGTATATATTACCACAAATGCACTCAATTATCTTTTTTCTATTTATATATATATATGCATAAGGTAAGCACAATACCACATTCAAGTACCACAGAAGAAGAAAACAGAGATGAGAAGGGCCGAAAGTAAATCTAGTCATATGGTATCATTCCCTCTGTAACATTTTTACTTTCAGACATTTCTTCCTTTCTCACAGTACCACTAAGAGGACTCTATATACTACAAATTCTTTCACATAAAATAATCAAGATAACGCAATGAACATTAATAATGACTTCCATTTTTTTCTTCATCTGATTTTGATATTTTAACAATATGAGTTAAAATTATGGAATCATAGGAACACTGACTGGAAGGAACCTCTTGGTGAAGCAGTACTAAATCAGACTAGCCTTGCTTCCTGTCTTTAAAACCTCCACACTCCCTAAGGAACCCTCTACTCCTCTATTGTCCTACTGAAGAAGCTGTCTTCAGTGTGCATTATGAGCATCTCCAGCCTGATCTCAGAGCTCCTGGGTCCTTGCTTTTACTCTTGTAAAAGAGGTGGCTTCACTGACTTTGCAACACTGCTTCACAGTTGTAAACTGCCTGATAACCTGTAAGTCTCATCTTTGCCGGAATAAACAAGCTCAGCTGCCTCAACCTCCCCTCGTAGGTCACATGCTCTAGGCTTCATATTTATGGCCTCCCTGTTTTGTCAATACCCTTCTTGAACTAAGGGGCCCAAACCTGAACATATTATTCCAAGTACCACCAGCAACATATTGTCCAGTTGTAAATAATTACCTGGCCCATCTGGTTTAACACACATCATCAGGTAACCGATACTTTCACATAAGTGTAAAGTCCTTTCATGCAAACCTTATTCAGCCCCAAAGTATAACCCAAGCAAGCAATCTGATCATAGATTATTTATTTTCACAGCAAATGCACAAGCTTTTATGAGTTCCTCAGGTGTTTTATGTGCCCCTCTTGGAATTGTTGAGACCTAAGCCTGAGAAACCTCTTTCCTAAAAGGTCCAAAAAAGAAACATGTCAGAACAAAGACAGACCACATCTAATCCTATCAATGCCAGGCAAAATCAATATCCTGAACACTTCTAGTGCTTGCAAACTGTCAGTTAAGATTCCTCTGGTGATGGACAGAAATTGCACGTTTTCCTCCCAATTTTTTAGCCATTTCTTATTTTCATTCTTTTTGCTTTCGCTGTAAACTGACTGATTGACTGTAAAAGATCTACTGCAATGCCCATCTCCTGTTAACAGCTGGGAAGTCACTTTGTCTTACTTGCAGTCACAAAGAAACACAAGATAATCATATTGTGACAGCCATACCCAGCAGAAAGGGAGAGAACCAAATCTCTTTTCATTATTGTACTCTACCCATTTCAGCCATTATAGAATTTCACGACAGTGAAAGGAAGACCATCCCTTTTCGAGGGCTGGATAGCCAATAGGAAAGCTTATTTTCAGCTCATAAGGCATATTTTCATGATAAAGGTAGATTTTTTTTCCCTTCTGTGCTACTAAAAGTGTATTCTACAGTTCTCATTAATCTCACCCATTTTAGGGGAAATAGTCTCTTAACTTAGCAATACTGCTTCCCAGACTACATATCTCAAAGGACTTACTGTTGACAGGAATACCCCAGACTGAGGAATTCACAGGGAAATATACACAAAGGGACAACCCTATGACACACGAGCCTGGAACTTAACAGCACTGAACGCCATGTAATTCAATTGCCAGATTCTATATGCACTTGAATGTAAATCACAATTTCTACTGAAACTGAATTTAGCAATTATAAACACAAGGAAGGAAGCATAAAGAAGACAATCTCTTTCTCTTCATTGCCTCTGAACTGCTCCTTGTTTCCATAGGTGCTGCTTCTCATTTAACAGAGACATTAGCAGAGAAATAATCTGCACCAAGTCTGTTTCAAACCTCTGTTCGGTCCCAGGAGTTTTGGCTGCCTAACTATATTAGGATCAAAACTAATTATATTTTAGATTCAGATTAAAGAAAACAAACTTTTCTTTTTATTAACAGATGAAAATACAAAACCATTATTCCTCGTACATTCACAAACCATTAGAGAGCTTCCTTGTCATAGCAGTTCACTCAAAGAGCTAGAAAAAGGTAGAAAAAAGATTACCAACACCAGCAGATCTTTAATAAAAATATCATGTTCAAGTCAGATCAACTACCTACAATTTCACATTCTACATGGCATGTTCCCTGTAAAGAAACAGCTGATTTATTTTTTTTTTCCATGAAGTAGACCAATAAATCACAGGTTATTACTCAGAACTCTCTTAAAATAGTTCTGCACTGGAAGTACTTTTAGAAGTACTATGTTGCGCTAGCCTAACTCACAAAGTCCTGGAATTTATCATGAAGTCATAGTTTATCTCCTACAAAAATTAAGCTTGGCCAAGACCATTCTGAAACTTGCAATAAATCTGAGATTCTAGAGAAAGAAAAGGCAGGTTAAGGACACTTTACTATTCATTTCTCCAGATTTGTAGTTATTTGTTGAAGCATTCAACATTTATTAATTTCTGCAAACCTCAAAGTAATAACTCAGTCAGCCAGACATGGTGTCCCAGAGCCATGAGCCAGTCAGTAGCAAAATAACCAGTAATGAATATGATGTATTGGTTAGAGCAGATACTCCCAGATTCTTTATTTAGCTCTGCCAGCAATTAGTATGTGACCCTGAACAAATTACTGAGCTAAAAAACAGTTTAATGCACCAAGTTTATACTGGGCATAGATACAAACATATTCTAAATCTCATAGATTTTCCAATGCAAATAGTTAATTCAGATTATCTTAAATTTGTATGTTAGTTTTAAGCTACAAGCTGCAAGAACGTTACACATCTACTTCCACTGAGTGTTGCTTCTAGCTGATCTGAAAAAAAAAGTCAAACTTTATGCTACAGTATCTATTTATGTTGTGTATATTATCGCAGTACTCTTACAGTGCCGTGTTGAAGCACGGAATCAGACTCTACAACTCAAAGAGAGTTACAAAGCAGGTATGTTTATTACGGCGCCTGGTGCAAGGGGGATCATTCCTCCTAACTTGCACACTGAGGGGTTAAGCAAGCAGATATTTATTACATACAAACATGCATATTCATTAGGTTCCCGAGAAAGTGGCGGGGATATTACAATTAGTTTAGGTACTCATTATCATAAATCTCCTCCCTTTTGGCGCTTGCGCACTGCCCTCCGATGGTTGTGGGCAGGGGTCTTCCTCTTGTGGGCAGGGGTCTTCAAGATGCACTTTTCACCTTTGGCACAGTTGGATACCCCAGTAACTCACAATTAGCTGAAACCAGCCGTATCTGCAAGTTTCTGATAGCTGCCAAAGATTTAGAGCAGTGTGACCTTGGTACAAAATTTATTGCAAGCAGGACAGGATGGGCAGACAAGGAGTATCCCAAGCTAGCAGATGTTCGGGAGTCACTGTCTTCAAACTTACTGATAAATTAGAAGGATGGTAAGAAAGAAGTCACTCATTAGAAGGATGAAAAGAAATAATTCACTCTTGTTAGTAAGACTACTAAATTCTGTTACCACACCACAGACTTACAACACAAACCTTGTTCTCTTAGACCTAAGTTAAATTAAAAGTGTTTTAACCCTTTCTTTTCCTGGCACTTGTTTTCCCTATATCAGTGTAAGAGTGAAACTTCCTTATGTAGAACCATTACAGTGCTATATAACAATGAGGTACTGATATGTAGCCTGACCATCACCAACTTATCTGCACTTGCCTAATGCCCTCTGTCCTGACAACTAATGATAGTGAAATGAAGGTGCAGATTCATCCCACCTCACTTCAGGCATGTTAGGAAGCAGTGAGGGCCAGCTGCTCCAGAAGGGGAGGTGAGCCTGAAGCAGAAGACAGCCTTCTTAACAAAAAGGAGACAGGATGCAGAGGTACAAGTTCAGGTCAGGATAAGAGCTAGAGACAGCAGTCAGGGCTGTTCACAATCTAGTGATTAACCAGATAGACCATAGTAACAGGGCAGGGCAAGGTCAAGCCAGGAAACCAAACCAGCATGGCCAGAACGAGACCAAACACACCTGCTTTCTTTAATACAGCTCTTGTCAGCAAAGGAGCTGACCCTAGTCTCAGTCAGCTCAACTCTGAACTCCAAGAAGGAGGATGCCCTCTGGGTCCTGACCAGTGCACTGAGGTACAGAAAGAAGGAAGCTCAATGCTCCTCCCACATCAAAACCAGAGAGTTCATACCTGAGGCACTTCAGTACACATAGTATCTGACATACCTTCTGGAGGTGCTTCTCAACCTCATGACTTAATGAGCTTCAAAGCTGCCTCACCTAAGTGCTGAAGTGGAATGAACCTGGGTCAACCAGTCTTTCTGAAGGCAGCACATGTCTGAAGAGTGGGAGACTGAACCCAAGCTACTGAAATTCCTCAGCTATCAACAAAGTCATTGGAACCTGCTCCTCCCTTTCTGATTGTATCTGACCTCCTTAGCTTTGGAAGGTTTATAAATCCCACTCGTGCTGGGTAGGTTCCAAAGTGTTGTCAATGTCATTCAAAACACTGAAAGAAGAGCACCGTATAGACACAAAGTAGCACATTTAAACTAGTATTTGTGAGAAGTATTTTTATATTTACACTATTATCAGAGCTTCAGAAATTCTGTCTGTGGCATCCAAAGAGAAGTCAGTAAGGTTACCATATGCAGATAAAATTAGTCATCATCACTTGTATAATTAGTCCAGAGACAGCCCTCCCTCTCAGAGGCATAAAACAATCTCTCTTACAGCTCCTACTCTTGATTTTCCCTTATGCTCTTTATGACAAAAGCCAAATCTATTGGGCTTTCTATGGGTTCATTTCCCCATTTACAAAAGGGAAGAAAAACCAAACAAAACCACAACAGCTTTCTCAGAAGAATACCATCAATGAAGCACTTTGGGATCTTAAGATGCAGTGCATCAGTAACTCACACTGACTGCAAAATATAGAGCCTGTGTATGCTGTTAACAGCTAACGCTCATTGAATCGGATTTTTGCCTGAGAACAGAATGCACTGTTAGCAATTTGATTACCTCACATATTCCAAGTGTATATCCACACTGAATTCAGCTGAGTCATGAGTTGTGAAATAGTGAATGCCTATTTGCATTGCCATGAATATGCACCTTGTAAACAGAACTAGCTGGTGTGGTGTCTTATTGTGTCTATGTTTGCATAACACCTTTTTCAGCAAAGCTCTATGAGAATGTGTTTAAAACTGACATTGAGGAAAAGTTACAGAGTTCAGTTATATTTAGAACTTAAAATTGTCAAGCCATCATGAGGCCAGTTGTAAGAAGACAAAGCATCACTTTCTAATTTTGATGGAAGCACTGAAATTTTGTTTTACTGAAAAGCAACTTTTTTTTAATATTTTTGCTGCCTTTTATAATGAAAAATTACTTTTGAGCATACAGTTCTTCTAAACAACTTCCCTACAACACCATCAATTTTTTTATACTATCCTCTATCTTGTAATGCTAGTAATTCCCTGTCAATCATTAGTTAAAATACATTTCCCCCAATATTTTAGTTTAAAAGACATTTCAAATCCCAAGGAAAACGGATGTGAAATCAAGCACAAGTATCATATTTTTTTCTTTAAAACAATTACAGGAATTCCCAGATGCCTGTTACAGAAACAGAAAAGAGAATTTTCTCAGCTCTACCCTATCAATGAAAAGGACAAAAATGCTAAACAAATAGAAAAAAAAAATAAATAGCTTAAACAGCTACTTACCAGGTGATGGTCACTGAAGAGGTAACTCATTTAAGTTAAAATGACTACTAATCGATTCCAGATACTGCTGGAGACCTACCCAGCACCCAGTTCACCTGCCAGTGGAAAGCTACACAAGTTGTAAACAATCAGGCTTAACATTTGCTTATTGCCAAGTCCCATTACTTACTTTTTTTTTTTTTAACTTAAGTATCTAAATACTTATCTATTATTAGAAATGAAGGACTTTGCATAAGAATTAGTACTACCTATATACATCTATCAGAGTTTACACCTCAGGGTATTTTTATGTTTTGTTTCCTGCTATCTTGGGTCAATACCTGCTATTGCTTCGTAAAGATGAAAGATAAAAAAAGTTAATTAGAAAACCTTCCTGTTCCTCCAGCCTTGACAGTGTTTAAACAGCTCCAGACTCTACCTTAAGTTTCAACAGCATTAGAACAAATCTAAATTACACCCTGCAATTCATGGTCAAATCAGCAGTTTCAGCTCCTGAATTAACCGAAATGCAGAATAAAACAGCCATAGGTCTCCTGAAGTGTAACATCATAGCAGAGTGAGGAAAATGGAAGTGAATTTAGAGGATAGTATGTGGGCTCCCTTTCAAATGAGAACTTTTACACTTAGGCTAACAATATTTCCTTGATATCAGTGTCCACCAATGTGATAAGAGGTCACACTTTGCAGAATCATAACAAGTTTTTCTATGAGCAGTTGATTTACCCCTTAAAGTTTGTTTTTATCATATAATTGTATGAATGATTTAGACATTTCAAAACCTCACAAAACAGCTTACTGCTTTCACGTCCTTGTGGACGATGATTGTTTCAATAACCAAACTTTGAGAAGAAGCAATATATGGCAATTTGACTTGAGCCTCACTTGCTTCAAATCATAAGGATGACATAGAACATTACTGTTCTATCATCTAACTGTTCTATCATCTAACATCTTATGGCACCTCCCGTATGAAGATAGGCTGAGAAAATTGGGGCTGTTCAGCCTGCAGAAGAGAAGGCTGCGTGGAGATCTCATAGCAGCCTTCCAATACCTGAAGGGGGCCTATAGGGATGCTGGGGAGGGACTCTTCATTAGGGACTGTGGTGAGAGGACAAGGGGTAATGGGTTTAAACTTAAAGAGGGGAAGTTTAGATTGGATATGAGGAAGAAGTTCTTTACTGTAAGGGTGGTGAGGCCCTGGAATGGGTTGCCCAGGGAAGTTGTGAATGCTTCATCCCTGGCAGCATTCAAGGTGGGGTTGGACATAGCCTTGGATGGCATGGTTTAGTGGGAGGTGTCCCTGCCCATGGCATGGGGGTTGGAACTAGATGATCTTAAGGTCCTGTCCAACCCTAACTATTCTATGATTCTATGGTATTTACTTCATTTCTAATTATATTTGTTCCTAAGGAACTTAATACAATTTTATGCAACCTATTTCTGCAGGATCTTTTTTCAGGGTCCAGTTTGACATTACCTTTCAGCTCAAAAAGGAACAATTCAATCAAGTTCAAGTATGTTTCAGAAATAAGATGTCAGCAATGTACATAAGAAGCATGACTGTAATGACCTGAAGAATAATCACAGCTGACTACCATTCACTAGTTCGCATTGGAAACATTTATCATGAAACTTTCTCTTAAATGAAACTTTGCAACTCAAAAGCAATACCAGTCAGCTAAAGGGAGAAACGATAGAATTGTTCAATGTAAGTCTTGTTCATTAGAACTTGGGTTTTATTTTTTTTTCCTTTTAAAACAAAGGATGTCTTATTATTGAAACATCATTATAAATGAGATGGTAGCCTGTCACGTGGAAAATTGAGATTCTCTGGTTCTGGTGAACTGTCTTCCAGGCCTGAGGGGTTTTAACCAACATGACAGGCCTTCTTGTCTCACTAGTTTGCATATTCAATTTTGCATTAATTGTTTTCATGTAGCCCTTTTACTGTTTATTGTGCTTCAAATATAAAATATGCCTATTGTCTTCTTGGTTTTATTAATATATAGTCATATATATGTACAATCATATACACAGTACCATACATATTCACTTTACTTGGGTGAAGACATAAAAACCTATAGATATTGCCCCACTGCAGTAAGAGTTCTTTTTATGAATGAGTAAAACGTAAAGGAGCTGCACATGCATGAGATTTTTTACTGTTAGCAGGTTTCTTGTTCTTAAATGTAAAAGTTTCACTAGCTACACCGAAGAGTTTCACTAGGGCACCATTTTTTCGTTTCTTTCATGCTTTTAACATAGATTGGATTGATGGTAATCACTTTTCTTTCAGGACCAAAATACATGTTTTCCTATTAGATCTTGAAGGGATAACATCAGTGGTTGACCTGAATTTCTGCAGGCTATTATACTCCTATTATATTTGTCAATCACTTAAAGGACTTTTGTTAGACCTAAGTACTTTACCTCTATCAGCTATAATCAAAGTGGTCAGTACCTCCAATTTTAGAGTATTTTTTTCTTTTTCTTCTTCTCCCAGGAAGATATCAAAAGACTACATTTTAGTGAGTGGTAGTCACAGGAGCAATTCATACTTTAGTATGCAACCCAAAGGAATATCTTAGTGTAAAAAAGAGGAGAGAACAGCAACAGCAGTCACTTCTAGGATATTCATGCATCAGAAAAGTCTCCTGACAGTTTGTACCTTTTTCTGATTTCCCATGTCAAAATTGCTTAATGCCACAATGAGTCATGGTGTGTAAACTTGGCATCAGTAGGCAGACGCAAATCTCACTGAAGCCAAAGAGAATGCTACCTATTAATGTCAGAGTAAATCAGGTTTTTTATGCCTTTTACTTACCCAGTATTTACTAAGATTGCTGATCAAGTGCATGTATGCGGGAATCTAGCTTTGTTTCACAGAAATACAGTTGTGTGAACATTGTACATCTCCATTCAGAATTCACACTCAAGTACGACAGGCAAAAACCTGCTCATCCAAAAATCTACATTGAGTTGGCTATTTTAATGATCACCTCGGGATGCTATGCAGGAACTCTTTTGAGACTGCTGGGCTGACTCTGCTCTGTGACTCCCACTGAACTCCAGAAACTGGGTACAGTCTACCTTATGCACTTTCACAAGACAAGAGCAGGAACAGTTCAGTGTGCTGTCCACCACACACAGTTCTGGGCACAGAAGGTCCATTTTTTGTGGCATAGTGCATGGCAATAATACAGCAGGAACTACAGTGAGGTAAAGCAAGGACTGACTTGCTGACTTAAATCTCAAAGACTACAAGTCAGCCTAGTCAAACATAATCCAGTTAGCACTTATATGGCACTCTCCTCTCTCACTCCTATCCTCCCAGAATCTGCATTTCCCATACAGTTGCTGTATAGCTAATTGGTGCATAGCAATATGAAGCTTAAGAGGACTTAACTGTTTAGGCAATATAAAAAAATGGGAAATAAAAGGGGAGAGAATAAATAAGACCCCTTATAGGTTTGAATATAGCAATTAAGTTCTTTCTTGATGCCAAGACATAGTTCTTTGCTGATGAAAAGCTTTAATTCAGCCAGGTACTGAAGCTCATCTAAAATGTGGCAAAATATTTAACTTAATAAGCAGGTAGGCATTAAAGACACCGAAGTAAACAACACTACCATATAACTCATCTGAAGAAAAAAAGTAATCGTTACAAATGAAAAGGCTAAGGAATCTACGTTTCACAGTGATGCTTGCAACTAAGCCATAATTTAAACTGGGGGGGGGGGGGGGGGGGGGGGAGTGAAGTTGCATCCCGTTTGTATATTGCTTAAGAGGATAAATTAATGGGATAAATTACTCATTCTGAAATATTCATTGTGCTTTACTAATTATTACAGCAAAGATAATGCAGGAATTTGGTACATTCTACTGTCACATACAGGCATATACAAATGCAAAGACATGCTTGGAGATGCACTGCTGGCAAAACTGAAAGGCAAGAAATATAACTAAAGACACTTTAAAAGGTTTTCAAAGTTGCTAAGATACCACCAAGTAACATATCACACCTCAGACAGACACAAATATGAAGGCTATGTCCTAAGTATTCATGTCCTGTAGCTTTGGTTTTGCCTTTCCTTTCTTTAACTTTCCTGGTAGTTGTAAACATCTTTAAGATAAAACACCACCATCTGACAGGAAAACATATTTGTGTTTGGGATTCACTATATTCACTCAGCAATGAATAAGTTCTTACAGCTTTTCTCTATTACTAACAAAAAAAAAAAAAAAAAAAAAAAAAAAAAAAAAAAAAACCACAAACACAAACAGGAATATAAAAAAGTTATCTATCTGAAAAAACATGACTTGTAGCAAAGCAAGCAGCTGAGAAGATACATGTTTACCACTTCTGATACAGTAAGGAAAGCAACAGGGGATAGAGCCTTCCTTTGACTATCATACCAGGATTTTTCTAGTAGCATTACGCCTTCCATATACAGCTGTGCAACCGAAAAATAAAACTGAGGGCATTTACATTAGACACAAATATGATGATGGAATAATGTGAAATAGAATAGCTTTACATAATTGACATAAAAATAATGATCCTGAATAAATGGTTCTGATCTCACTATCTGCATGAAGCTTATGACAGCAGAGCAACTGGAGTACGCATTCAACAACTAATACTTAGTATTCACTGATAATGGATATTGAATAACGTAGGTGATACTTAAATCTATGTAACAATAATGTTCAGACAGCCATACACAAAGGTTTCACCATTTTTTACTATTACCACCTCATCAGCTAGTAAAGATCTTTTGGCAAACATTTATCATAGAATCACAGAACAGGTTAGGTTGGAAGGGACTTTAAAGCTCATCTAGTTCCATAACTCCCCTACCCACTCCCACCATGGGCAGACACACCTACTAGACCAGGTTCAGGATTAACAACTCAAATTAAAATTGAAAGCTAAAAAGTCTATAAATTCTGAACAAAAATCACTTCAGTTCTGACTGCCTTGACACAAAGTAAGATGGAAATGTCTCTTCAGTTTTGCT
The DNA here is from genome assembly GCA_039720435.1 of Amazona ochrocephala. Taxonomy (NCBI): domain Eukaryota; kingdom Metazoa; phylum Chordata; class Aves; order Psittaciformes; family Psittacidae; genus Amazona; species Amazona ochrocephala. Next base: position 17,347,394 of record CM077883.1, read on the forward strand.
TTTGAGATCTGTTTTTTTTGCTATACAGATAATTGTACAGATGCATTCCAACTTTATTAGTTAGCAATAGCTGTTTCTTTGAATACAGAACGGCAAATGCCTACTGAACTTTTCTTTTAAAATTTAACAGCCAAGACCAAAGACTAATTCAATTAATTCTAATCTCTAAAGTTACTAGATCTAGGGGCTTTATTATTAACATTTTTTAGGCTTTTAATCCTTTATACAATGACTTATGCAGGCACATAATATCCCAAATGATACTAACTACACTGTGACTCCTAATAAATTTTTATTTAGCATAACTCATATATAAAGCTGTCAGCTTAGTTCCCTGCTTGTAGAAAAGACACAGAGAATCCTGCACATTATGGAAACAGCAGTGATAAAGACTACAGATATGAGTGCACTATTTGCAACTAATCATTTATTCAGAGATCAGAAATTGTTTCCAAGCACACACCGGGGCAGTTCTTGGCACTTAACATGATCCTCTTTCAAGCAACTCTGCATTAAAAAGGGATATAAAGCATCACGAAGACTGAAATGCAAAAATGGCTTTCAACTGTTTTTTCTCCCTGCACTGTCCATAGCCATGAGAGACAAGCCTGACCCCACTGAAGTCAACACAATTTCTGTCATTGCCAGTAGCAGGACCACACTTTATCACTGGTTTTATTAGGAATTCATTCGTCAGAATGACACTATGCATATTTTGGCAGTGGCTTTGGTTTTTTTCATTGAAGTAAATGATTGGTGCAATAAAAAAGAAAAAAATGTTATTTTTTTCTGTTCCCAGCTCTGGCATTAGGATTAGACCAAGAAAAAGTTGCACCATATTTACGCTATTCATCAGTGAGTTGCTACTGTTGTTAGCTGCCCCAAGCTCCAGTTCCACTTAAACTTTTCATTAAAATACTGTTATAGTAAGAAGACAACATAATGAAAATTTTTGTTTATATGCAGAGAAAGGAAGCATTTACAAAAATGGTAGACCAGCCCCAAAGGATCATAATTGAGGTTTATAATTAGAGCTTATGATACCATAACCCTTCTTTCCTGAGGTACTCTTACTACTCTGAGATTAGTCAGTTAAATAAAAAGGAATCTCATGACATTTACATGAAATGCATTTGCATATTACATATAAATGACATAAATTACATACTAATGACACTAATCAGCCACCTATCGTTCAATCCCTGCACAGCGATTTTACACCCTTTTAGCCAACAAGGACATTTTCTCATATCAACTAATCTATTGCTCCACTGAGGGTATTTGTGCCCTTCCTCAGCCAAGTCAAGGTAGATTATAACAATGCTAGGCACATCTGAGCTTATTTTAACCTAGCCTGCATGGATTACTGCTGTCAGCCACTATCTTCTAGAACACATGCAACAAGTCTCTTTAGCTCCCAGATTCGCAGAGAGAAGGAAGAGCCCAAGTATTCGAGTTATATCAAGGTGCATGAATACATAATAGACAATGAAAAATTTCACAAAAGTCTTCACTGTTTCTTTGCATCAGAGTTCTTATGTATAAAGCATTACGAAAAAAATTTAAAATTTAGAATTTGAAGTTAGGGCAAGAATGAGTGAAGATTAGTACAAGATTTATTAAAACATCAAACTGCAGAATATTCACATTTTAGACAAATTCAAATACACTGAATATTTGTTTACAAATATCTGACCCATGAGTACTTGGGATATTTTTGTCAGTCATGTATCAGTCCAACAGACAGCTGCTGTTAAACTGTACTTGGAGTATTACATATGCTGCTAACAAATGTACGAATGAAGTTTCAGTAATTGTGTGTTTTATTTAAACTGAACATTAATGCTTTACATACATGCTGAAAAGAATTCCTCAAAAATGAAGAGAAGCTGATGACAAGTTCTAGACATTAGCATACTATTTACATTGTTATACACTTGCGCTTCTTACCTCCTAATCCAAGTTCTCTAACAAAATACTACAGCATACACAAACTCTAGGCTTGGTGTGGTGACAAACTAGTATTTTCATCCTCCTGGAAAGAACACATGCTCAATAATTTTAAAACAGTCACTTGCTTCAACAACATGATACTCTTGGAGGTAAAAAAACCAAAACAACAGAACCAGGCAGAAACACTCTATTCCCTTAGAAATCTATGAGTAACAATGTAGAGAACAGTTGCCTGCAGTTTAACATCTCTCAGACATACTAATTCACATCTAAGTATTAGCAGAAGTTTAACAACTATTTTCCTATCATCTAGGATTTCCTGCTGAAGACTTCAAATAGCTTATAGAAGCTGAAAAGCCTAAATTGTTCTGAAAATACCAGAAATTACAACTACTTAAGTCCCTACAAACCCAGTAAGACTAAACTGCATTTCCCCAAAGTCTCAGAAGTACCTTTGCATGAGATATGGAGTATAGGTATGAATTACTTCTGACATGCGTCCACCTCCAAACTGGAGGGTGTTACACCACACAACAGCAACAACAACAACAAAAAAAAAAAAAAAAAAAAAAAAAAAAGCACTGATTGCTAAGATCTTTCAAAAAATAATTAAGAATCTATCTTAAAAGCCATGGAGAATTTCAAGAAAGCAGAATTAAAAGTTACTAAGATTTCACAAACTAAACCACAACTTACATTATACTGAGATACTATTGCTACTTCAAAGCTCTTCAAAACCTGAACCTCAATGTCCACAGTTTGAGTTGCTTAAATGTCACAGTCTACAAAGTAATTTTGGACAAGTTGTTAATTCTTTTTTTTAATTATAGAATATAGCACAGATGAAATCAGGTAAGATTTATCTGGAATGTTAAATATCGATAATGCTGGTGAATAGAGCAGAGAATTATTGATTAACTATCAAGTGTACCTGGTAAATGGTCTACATGTTTAATCAAAGAGATAGAACACTGAATAGAGTGAACCTTAAACTCCTTACCAAATTTAGAGATTTTTAGCCTTCAGTTCTATTTTCCACTTAAAAAACATGTGCTGTGTGTAGCAGAAAGTATCTTGCCACCAGGCTAAAAATAAAACTTGTTTTCCTAGATATATTATGCACTTACAGCTGGCAACAACCATTTCACACTTGCAAATTAAACCAATTCCCATCAAGTGACTGAGAGTCACGTTGATTTCAGTAAATCCAGAGAGATCTCATAAACTGTCAAGATGACTTTGGTTAAACATTAGCAGAGTTCAAAAGGAGAATAGAGAACATCAGTTCTACTGAATTCTAAAAAGAAATTTGTGTCAAGTTTGCTTGAAGAAAAAAAAAAAACACACACACACAAAACAAAACAAACAAACAAACAAAAAAAAACACACCCACAACCAGAAAAGGTATTCAAAACCTGGGAACCATGCTCAAAGCCTCTCAACAGTTTTTGGCCTTCGTACAATCTGGCATTTAAATAGTGATACGCAAAGCTCCCTAAAGACCAATCACTGCCTACTTGTTCATTATATTTAATACAACAGGAGGACTATTCTACTCCACTGATACATAGGAAAATCATTTTGGAAGAACCCAAAAACCAAAGGGCCGACCTAGTACTGTAAGGCAAACTAACAGACTGATATTTGATGTTTACTGGCATGAAAATATATGATACACAACATGGACAGAAAGTACAAAATGTATGTGGAAAGAAAGCATAAAGGTATTTGCAAAACAGCTGTGAATACAAAAGCTGACATCATAGGCTGTCTGTTGCTTCCACAGAAATGACCTAGGGTTTCAAGCAACCAACACAAAATGGTATACACCAGCTGCCAACACAGCAACATTAAGAATACGTACATGGAAAAAAGACAATGCCTTCAAGAACAGTCACCATACTGAGCCAACATGAGCAATATTGTACATAGCTAACACCTGGAAGAACTGCATGAGAACATGGACTATATTTGGCAAAAATTTGCATGAAATCCAGTTTGAAGTTAATTTCACCTACATTGTATAGTTCTTGAGTACAACGAAGGGCAGTGGAGTCTATCATAAAAGGCCCAAAATATATCTTGGGAGTATCTCAGACTATCTAGGCTCTGTACTATTCCACACATTTCTATCAATCTGAAAGTTGAACATGCATGAATGTAAAACATGTTTCCTGAAGCTTTACACAGACATTCCTGGATTTGTTCCTGATAACTCTTCCACTCAAAACATTTTAAATGCAACACAGTCCACCACTTCAAAAAAGTATTTCCTTTGTTACTTTTTCCTTTAACTCCAGCTCCTTCTCCTGCTGCTATTTAATGACAAGAACTAAAAAAACAAAACAAAACAAAAAAAAAAAAAAAAAAAATCAAAAAAACCCCACAACATTTAATGACGCTGGCTTGTTTGACTCATGCTTAAGACGGAAAAAAAAAAAAAAGACCTTTATTCCTGTGATACTCTTTAAAATCCTACCATCTGAGCGTCGTTTTTAAAGCAATACAGCTGTGCTGTAAGCTACTGCAAGGGTTATAGAAGTTTGCAGTAACTAAATAGGATACTGTAAGAATACACTTAGAAATGCACTGAACTCCCATTTTTAACCCGTTCACTTCTGATAAATGCTTTTCTCCCCTCATCCATCATTTCCACACAAGAGACATAGACAGAAAAGACTTGGTCAGATTGCTGCTTGGCAATTCAGTGGGGCATATCAAGCACCAAACAGTAGCCAAATCATTCGCAGCCAGCTGTGTGTTGGTCCAGTTCGTGCTTCTCCTTCATACTCCCATCCATCTTGTCAGAGTGCTTGCACCATACAATATAAATGTTATAGACTTTTTCCAAGGTAAAAAAACTTAAAAGGAGAGGAAAAGAGATTCAGTTGAGCACAAAACCAGGACAAAACACAATCTGAACTTGTCCTTTCCTCTGTGTGATGCAAACATCACACTAAGGCATAACAAATAATTTAACCTTTTGGCAACTAGTGGCTCTTGCAGAATTAAACATGCTGTTTAATGAAAATTTCCCTATTAATTGGGGGGGGTGTGTAACAAAAAAAAAATCCCTCAAAATAAACCAAAATGAACACAAAAAAAACCTCCGAAAACCAAAGAAAAGCACAAACACAAATCTGAAGTTATTACATTCACTGAAAACATCAGAAAAAGCAGATGTTCCTCATAATCCAATTCACAATCCAAGATTTACCACGCATAGTATTGGGACATTTCAGAAATCACTTTTTTCCTCTCCACATACAAATTTATAAGCTGAGTAACTACAGATCTTTGAAGGCTGAAGACTAGCTGCTTCTAGTGAAGTTCTCTGCCTTACAGTCCTACATTAAGCAAAACCTCAGTTCTGCCACAGGATTTCCACACAGCAAGTCCCATGACTTGCCTCCTCATCTGTTTCCCCATTCCATTAGTTCATACTTGGGAAATACTTCACTGCACAGACTACCCAAATTTCACTACACTGTGCAAGAGAGTCAGCTCCTGCAAAAACAGAACTGTTGTCACCTTGAGCTTCTCAGTATTTCATTGTATCTCATCTCAAGCTAGTGCCACTGTGCACAAGGTATTAGAAGACAAGGTAAACCTAATGCTTGCCTGACATAATTAACTCAGTGAAGAAGATACAGAAATACAAAAAACTACCCAAATCACCAAATCATACTATATCTGAAAGGAGGAATCCAAAGTTTTTGTTTTTCTTTTTTGGACTAACTATAGATTGACAATTGAGAATCACAAAACATTGACTTAACTCACTTCCTCCATGCATTAACACTTAACCAGAATATTTTCTGACAGATAGGCATGACTTTGCCTGTATTTTCAAAGCATGCTATATAGATCACAGGTTTCTCTTCAGCCTTCAACACCAATTTTGTGCCTACCCTATACAGCTGTGAACTGAACTTCTGCACACTGCAGAATATTTCTGACCTCTGAAAAAAGTTTCACACCTGTTTGACATACGCAAAGGCATACTAAGCACAAACAATCACCAAAAAGCCAGGAAAAGGTCTCCATATATATTATAATCACAGTTGCCATGTTACTTCACACAAGCAATTATGAAGGCTTTCTAGTAAACCTACATAATGTATACCCTTCCTTCCTTTTTATATGCATTATTTCTACATTGTTTGCACAGTGCTCCACTGATATACAGATAACACAGAGCCTGCAATACTTCCAGCATGCATTTGTGTAGCTTACAAGTACAGAAAATTGCTTGTTCCCCTGGTTACTCTCGCTAGATTTGCATTCTAACATAACAACAAAGAATGACAACTTCCTGCTTGCCACCAGTGAACCCATCTATTAAATGAAGATTTTGTAAATAGATACTGTTTAAAATGTTAATTTCACCTTTGAAAAGAAGTGGGTAACAGGAGAACAGGTGCCAATAAACAAGCAGCCTGAAAGAATTACAAGACTCTGGAAGAGATACTAAGAATTTCAGATGTTACACAGCTGACAAAAAACAATTGGGGAAAGACAATGTTGGTGAAATCATTTGGTTAAACACACATTAAAGAAATGATTGGAACACAAAAAAAAACTCAGCATTTAATCTTAAGACTTGATTGCTTCTGAGATCCAGACAGAACCAAGCTGCATCAGACATCGCTGGGTCCTAGGGATTGACCTAATATTTCCTGCCAGAGTTCAGGATGTGAATTCCAGTTTTCAATGAGCAAGAAACAATCACATATAAATGCAAAGAATGACAGAGCATGTTCTGAATTTCAAGAAAGGGCTGAGTTGTCTAAGGGAGACAGCATGAAGTTTGATATATCTCAAGTGCTGCTTGCAACAAACACATTCCACTTCCCTGGTGAAGTCAATGTCTGCTGTAAGGCAGACTACACACAGTGTAAATGTCAAGATCATAGGTCTGATCCAAACGTAATGAAGCCACTCATTACAGCAACCCCTGCACAGGACTTTCCCCATGACATTTTTGCTACATTTGGCATACCTGCACTTTTGCTGACAGATTACTTACTGCTCCAGATCAGTAAAATGGACATAAAGCTAAAGAACATTCAGGAACATTAAACATGTTTCTGACACACTGCATGTAGCCTTATTCTACATCACTTACTACATCTCAGATTATATTACATCACATCAAACAGCTAGAAACTGAAAGAATAGTACATGACAATACATTTATCACATAATGTGATGTGACTGTTGAAATTCCACCAAAAATGTTTTCCTGATCCACTATCAAATCAGACTGTAGTTAATATATCCAAATTGAATTTGGTACAGAGAGCATGAATGTAAAACCAGAATGATTCTAGGCATGCATTATATATACATAACCCTGTACATAATATAATCATGTTGAGGTAGAGATAAAGATTTTCTTGCTTGAAACTGGCAGACTTGTGCAGCTGAAAACCTGCTTTTTTATTGGCACATATATATTTTAATAGAAACCTACAGTGGATGGTTTGTTTTGTTGGTTTTTTTTTCAAACACAGGACTGAAAATAAACTTAGTCATTTTTTTAATCATCAGATGTTCTTAAAATACAACATTTGCAGGTAATGGCAGGTGTTTTAGTGAGAACAGGCTAATAGTATTTTTTAGAAAATTAAAATAGTGCCACCTGTCATTCTTGGTGCTTCCAAGCTGTTTCATAGGTATACTTCTTAATATCCTGTTCCACTACAAAGGACATTCTATTCTATTACAGTTACACACAAACTCCAGTAAACATCTTAATCAGTACTGCAAATTTCTAAACAGCAAGCCAACCCAATTAATCTCACTGACATGGCACATTGCCAAATTCAGCTAAACATTGAGAGGTCTTTGTAAAAGTGTCTAAATGCCCACAAACAAACAAAGAAAAAAAAAAAAAAAAACACAAAACAAAACAAAAACCCAAGCAAACACAAAACCTAGGTAGCAGAATGATATTAAAAAAAAAAAAAATATCTGTTTATGTCATGAATGAAGCCCAGAAACTACAGATAAAACAAAACCAAACCAAACCAAAAAAAAAAAAAAAAAAGAACATTTTTAAGTGGTAAAAATTTTCCCTTGCCCCTTGCAATCATTTCAGCTCTGTTCTCACAAAATACCCTTAGTTCAGGAACTCCACTGCCTGAAAATGTTTTGAATTATGGCATACTTTCAGACCAAAATGTTTTCTGTGTTAAATACCAAATGTGTGGTGACTGTCTAATAGAGGTAAAAATTAACTTGATGCAGACAGCAACATCTTTAACACAGTGACAGTGATGCAACATGCCTGCGTCAAAGGACAGTAAAAGAAACCACAAACTGTACTTTCACCAAGCAAAAGACCCAGCGCACCACACAGAAATACAAACGGAATACTCTGTTCTAAATTAAAAGTTACTCAAGCTGCCATGATGTGTGCTTAAAGTAACTCCTCTTTAACAAAAACTACATGCAACTTCTATCTTAAAATATGGTTAGAATGAACTACCTGTTTCAATAAAATTGTCAAATCATTGCCACAAGCAAGTGACAGCAGAAAGAAACAGTGACATTTGAAGGCTCAGTATGGCCTGCTATTTTTAAGGGGGCATTCTTTTTACATGCGGTACTAGCATTACGTTAGACTGCATGATTGCTACCTTGGGCTACCATCAAAATATCACCCGTCTCATGGCATTATTCTTTATAAATTAAGGAAGCCGAGTGAGGATCGTAAATTTTCACTTTTAATGCATTAAGCCATACACATTAATGAACTCTGCAAGTTAAATGAAACAGGTTATTCTCCTTGGTTTATCAAGGCAATTATGCACATGCACACAATATGAACCTTGCAGATCAACATCTTCACCAAATGTATTTCAGCTGTGATTAAAGCAAAGTGAAAACCATATAGAGAAAATAAAGTGCTGTAATTTATAGTCCACAGCAAGGAAGCAGACAGCAGAAGAAACACCTTTTTTTCTGGAAGTAAAAGCCTTTCTACTACAGTAACAACTGCTGAAAACAAGATTTAACCTGCATCTTTTCTGTCCTCATCCTTATAGCAGACAGGAGAAACGGATCACTTAACTATTGTCCTAAAGCAACCAACTGCATCGGTTTCATAAGTTGAAGCAATACGTATCACAGAACAGAAAGGTGGACCTGGACAACTGAAATGATTCATCCTCATAAGCCAAGGCAGGATTAACTCTGCTTAAATTACCTCTGTAAAATGCTTATTTAGTCTGACCGAAAGTACTGCAGTGACAGAGACACCATTATTTCCCCCAGCAATGTATTCTAGGACACGACTACTTCCACAACCAGAACTTTTCTCCTCAAGCCTAGCCTGAATCTTCCCTGCTGCGTTTTAATTCTATTATTCTTTATCCTGTCCCCAAAAGCAATGGAAAACAGATTATTCCTTTTCTCTCTGAAGCACTTTGGAGACACTTGGCGACTCATCACACTCCCCCTGCCTTCACTCCATCTGAACAATTAAACTTCTTCCACCGGGCAGGTTTCCTGAGCCTCCCCGGATCCTTGTCCTCACCTCTCGAGGAGGACTACTGCACGACATCCTAAATTCCACGTGAAACACAGGCCAAACCACGTAAAGTTTGTTTTGTGTGCAAGTTACAAACCAAGCTCCTGTTGGCACATGGCAGAGGGCCGCCTTTTCACACCTTAACGCGGGCGATTAACGCTCAATCCACACCTGAAACAACCTCCGCATCGAAAACACCACTAGCCGCTGCCTCCTACTTACACAGAAAAGGCTCGTTCCCACCTGCCCGGGCACAGACGGCAGCTCTCCGGTAGGCGGGGGCCGCGCACCGGTCGCGGAAGGAACGGGCGCCGACTGCCCACGACCGGCCGCAACCTGTTCCAGGCGGCTGCAGCCTAACGGCAGCGGCGCGTGCACGCCAGAATTGCCGCCGCGTGCAGGGGCTGAGGGTGCGCGTGAGGAGAAGCGGGTGAGGGAGGAAGCATAGCAGCGTGGGGACTGTGTGGCGCTGAGGTGGGGACCGCGGCGGGCCCACACCGGGCTGGGGGCAGGCAGAGGCACGGGTTTGGAAAGCCAGGGGAGAAGCAATTGGTTAAATGGAGATAGAGAAAGGAGGAAAAAGTGTGCTTATTTAATTGTTAATGAGGGTTTGTTTGGTTGTTATTATATTGGGTTTTTTTGTTTGTTTTGTTGGGTTTTTTATAATACCAGATAACTGATCAGAAGCTGGTATTAAACTCCAATAAATTAAATTCACTCAAATTTCCCCAAGTCAAAGGCCATTCTGCCCATGGCACTACCTACATGGAATACTTTTTAATTCTCCCCTCAGAGCTACATCCTATTCTTTTCCAAGCCACCTCTGCAAATTCTTAAGATCATTTTGCACTTTTATCATAGCAGAAGCCTAAAAGCACAATATCATTTCTAGGAACAAAATACAAACTTATCAGTTTATTTTCCAAGTGAGTTGAAAGAAAAGTTCTATGGACACTAAGAATATCTTTTAAGTTTGTATTGGTACATTGTGGTGTCTGAAATACTTTAAGTACTTGCACACACAAAATGCCATACAGATAAGGTAAGGATTATATTTATACTGTATTTACCCAGCACTGTAATTATTTAAGTTTTATTCTGAAGTGTTCTAGAGAGCCATTACTGAGGGTTATTTTTTCCACCTGATTTATCACAGAGTAGATGCTGCCACACTTGGGAATGAGAGTGCCATGACTGCAGCAGCACCCACCTTTCCACACACAGCCCAGCCTGTTACGCTTCATAAACACCTTATTCACTCTGAACTGTTCAAGATGAACTTGGAAAGGTGAGAGATTAAAAACAGCCTCAACAATTTACTGTGTGTTTCTGAAATTGAGTACACAGAAATTAAGAAGTCAGCAGGAATTACAAGTATATTCATTAATATCAGCAACACCACACAAACTGGGTGCCCATTTCTCTAACCAATTGCAGAGTAAGATGGGACTTGGTGTACCCAGGAGCAGCACCCTTGTGCACCACCACCAGCTCAGGGGAGCACTGCACCATACAAACCAGTAGTGACACCTTGTGTGCAAATAAGACATTAATCTGCTTGACTGGGGAATAGGTTGAGGAAAGTATTTCTTTCTGATATGCTTAAAACAAACAAACAAAAAGTTTCCAGTGAGAAGAAACACATAAGAAGTATTTACTAAAAAGGTACATGCACCACAACAGGTAAAAAACAGCAACCATACTGGCTGTACAAACAGCCTGCTGGGATCTTCCAAGGGTGTCCTTGTAGAAGGAAGTGCAGTATGTTTAAAGATACACTGCATCAATAAAGACAACGATTTGTAGCTGATTTCTCACACTGGCTTTCTCTTTGACACTAGGCAAACTCCTCACCATCAGCACTCCTGGTTTCTCAGTGTAAGCCGGAGAAGCATCTTCCCAGTCATCTGAGTAAATGGTCTGAATAATACCAGGCAATTTTTCATCAAACAATTATTTATGGATACACATTTCAGCAGTTTTAATAATATTTACCTACCTCATAGGGATGCTGCTTAATTTAAGCAGTCAGTTAACGTTTTAATGATACTTTCAAAACACAAAAGCCTAGTACGATGACACAGCCAAGGTTCATAAATGATGCTATTGTTCCTTAGATTAATAATATCTTCATAAAAGATGCCCTGTGAAAAACTGCAGACTGCTTTTGTGCTGTATTTCAAATAGAAACAAAAACATTATAATTAGAAATTTTCCTGGTTTTCAATGCTCCTTATAAAGTTTTTAGTTTCACCTAAATTAATTTTCTTTCTCATTTGAAAGAACTGGGAGGAATACTCAAGAGAGAAGGAAAGTGAGAAAGAGCACTGCTAGTCACATCATTTCTCAGTACTCTCTAGCTCTGTACTGAAAATGTACTTCAGTGGTTCAGGAGCTGCGAGAATTCAAGCTGTGATCATACAGGCTAGAAGGAGAGTGGGTGCTGACAAAGAGGGAGGTGTTGCTTTTGTTACATATTTTACTTTAACATAATACATAGTTGCCAATATGAAAAAAAAATACATACACTTCTCATTCTGTGTTAGAACGTGCCACATTATATCAGTGTGCCTCATTACATAAAGTAATGTGATGTGCCACCCACATCTTTTTTTTTTTTTTAACTTTTGTTTATGATTTAAACCAATAATCACACTAAACATTTGGAAATAAATTAAGCCTTTTCAGACTGATTAAATTGGCTGAATGCTTTAAACATGTGACTCCGGCAGATCTAATCATCCCAGGATAGTCTGGGAGTTAATCATGCAAATGTCTTCAGATATTTCAATTTGCAAAGCTGTGTTTGTAGCATGCACTCTTCCAAAGCATCTGTATTCTGTGGTATGAATTGCAACTGTTCAGTGACAGGGCAGCAGCAGAAGTTATTAACTAGAAAAACACTTAAGCCAAATAAAGTAATTCAATTACAAAGTTTTGATCAGAAGAACATAATAAAATTTGCCAGAGACTCTACACAACTGTGTGAGGTATGGGCCTATTGGCTCCAATTAGAAGGGACTAAGGAATACAGAATAGCTCCAATACTAAACTTGTATCCCACAACTTCACTACCCGGGCACATACATTCAAGCTTAGTACATGTACTTTGTGGAATTAGATTTTTCTGTGTGTACTGCACATGAGAAGAATGGTGGTGTTCCTAAATGATCCTGGCTCACTCTTTTTTGGAGACGGGCAACTTCCACCAAATGTGAGTCATTTACTACTCACAGTAATCCTTTTTCTCTACCTTGCTTTCTGTGTGAAGGAAAATTTCCAGATGAATGAGGTGAATAATGGATTCCATCTTCAGAAAAACTATTTTATTTTGAGCAGAATCTGAACTTTTGCTACCACATCCCCTTTCCTGTCCCCAGGATGACTGGAAAAGACTACATCTAGATCACATACTTTCAGATTGCAGCTGATCTTCTTTAAAGCTTTGATTTATTAGAGCTGCTGGAAAAGGACAGAATATCATAGAAGGAAAAACAGTTTTATAAAGTTAACGTAACAGCTAAGAATTTTTATGCTTTACCTGTTCCCTAATGAAGCATTTAATTTGCATTAGAATATGTTACGGCTATTACTAAGACATAATGTGTATGTCTAACTTTATATACTGCCTGAGTTCTATTCCTTGATTAACGCACCTAAACACTGCTAAAACAAGTAAGGGTAATGAAAAAAAGGAGCTAAATCCAGGAATTAAACTTTAGAAATAGTCTCCAAAAAACTTCAAAAACAGTTCCTCAAGTTTTAAGTCCTGCCCTGTAATCAACTGGCAAAACCAGTTTTAGTTCAGCCGTATACCATGGTCAGCTTTTTAAAATGCAGCCAAACAATCAGAATTACAGACAGCAAATCAGTGAAGATAACTAAAATCCATTTTATGGAGAAGACAAGGATCAAAAGATGGCTGAAAGTTTAACAACTCCTGCGTGCCACCAAAAGATGTCAGCGATACCTTGTTGGTTTATAAATGGATAAAATTGATCTTATTTGCCTAAGAAGAGCAGGGGTTATGAAGAGCATTCTACAAAATAGTGAAACATAACTGGCAGATAAGACTTTTGTGAGATGAAATCCCCAAAACAGTAAGCAGTAGAATTGGCTGGAGTTAAAACTGAGATACTACACAGTATTTGTAAAAATTAAACCAGTTAGTTTGATATAACTGAAGAAATATAAGATGAATTTAAGTCTTAAAGATAAGAGTCCCAGAGCCAGTTCTTTTCTTCTGATGCTTTCTTAATACACTCAGGAAGAGTCTTCTTCAATGACATTAAGGTTACGATGGAAAAATGATTCCAATAGAAGTCTACAGAGATTTTGTTAATATGCCTTTATGATGTGATATTATGACGGCAATTCAATTTCATTGCAGGCCTAATGAGACCGTGTTACAATGTCAAAATGAAAGGAAACTATATTAATCAAGTTATACTACCCTGAGAGAAAGAAAACCTAAAGAAATTAACCCCATTAAAAACTATTTTAAAACAACATTAAGATTTAGTGAATTCAGAATTGCTATGCTTTTGTTGGTTTAGTGCTTCAGGTAGAAGCTAAATTTGGCACTGATTTACAATTCATTAAGTATATTGACATCAGGGGAATCAGTGAAAGTTTTGAGGAAACACAGAACAAAATTAAAGGCAAGTACTGTGGTTACGTAAAGCATTGGGCACAGCCTGTTTAGTCCTACAGCTAAAATCTTTTTTTCCCTTCAGCAGAACCAGAATTTTGAATTTTCTCACTTAGAAAAGGTGTCAATTTGGCCAGCGTTTAAGAATTTTAAGTTCTTGTAGCTCAACTTTCTTGATATCACCATATTTGAATTTGTCCTGTAAAATTAGATCCCCAAAACTGCAACAGTGTACAGAATTCCAAGTGGAAAATTCCTACAGACTTTGTTAGAAACAATTATTACATTGCCAAGAATAAAGTAAGAGCTAATACATACTGTGAAGACATGAGGAGTCTTGTTTAGGTCCCAAGTGGTCAAAATTGAGGCTAACAGAACATGCCACAACTGATAAATAACCTTTGCTGGCTATACGTTTGGAATCACCTATAAGGGAGGTTAAGTCAAAGTTATGAAAACTGTCATAAACCCATTTTAAAATATTTAAATATCCATATTAGAAATAAAAGAAAAATATCTAAATATTTAAAAAATATTTTATAATTTTTTTTGCAACATAGACCTTTTCTCGTGAGTCTGTTGTGATAAAATATTCATTTGAATGTTTATTAAAGAATCTTTGTCCATTCCGAGCTGAAGTTTCCTAGTAAGTGTAGAACATAGAGTGTTAATGAGAATTCCATAAAGGAATAGCATGTGTATTCCATTTAAAATGTGCCACTGTAATTTTCCAGACCATGTGGTAATGGCAATATAAAGTTCTGGTCTCTGTAAAATCTGCCACCCACCTAAACAGGTTATGGACTTCCCAGTGCTGCAGGTAGTGCAACACCATTTTTATATAATAGGTACTTACCACTTTTCAGCAAGGTAATTGGAAGGTTGGACATTTCAGAATCAGCAAGGCATTAGCACCAAGCATTTTGGACATGCACCATACCACAGTTTTCACTGTGCCATCCTTCCTCTTTCAGCTCACATATTGTTCGTAGCAAACCCTGTATTTACATGGTGCTATGAAGAAAGATTTGCAAACCCACAAAATTTCCACTGATTTTCACTTATATTACTGTTAAATATGCAGTGATAGCACTTTGGCATCACAGTATTAGGGAAAAATGATGGAAGGAAAGTATGGGCCATTCCTAAACTCAAAATCCAGTTGTTTCTATTTTTGCTTGTCCTTGATTGATACACATAAACACACACAGAGAACCTTTTGGAAGATGGCTAGCACATAATAATTTTTTTTTTCAACTGTTTACTGTGTAACTTGAATAAAATTCCTTCTTCCAACATCATTATTTATGATATACAATATTGTATTGCCTAGAGGCTATATCCCCATTGTAGAAGGCATTGTACAAACAAGAACAGAAGTAGTCCCTACACAAAGATCAGACCCCAGAGGTTTGCTGTATTTCAGTTATTTTTCTCACAGAGCCTGTTCCTAAGGCCTATTAAAGTTCAGGCTCATATAAGCATTTTCTTGTGTCATTCAGGGTGGGCTTTAAAAAGAAAAATCAAATGCACCAAAAGCAGCTCCTGCCATTTCAAGAAACATAAAATGTTCTTTGTGCAGACATGATATTCACTCATATATCTCATTTACAGAGATATTCTCAGATAACTCATTTACATCAGATGTAAATTTACTGTACGTTTTGTCAATGTAGTAAATTTCTGTTGCTATTACTAGCCTTAGCAGAGATAAGCTTTAGTTACACCAGCATTATACTAATTGCATGTTATTTCTAAATTTTCACAAACTTATTTTTGTTGGTGCTATCTGGAAGAGTCACAATGGCTTATGAATGGATTCACGAAACCTGATCTGTCTTGCAAAATAATGTTCACCATAGTATTAAGCTCTACTACAAAAATCTCAGGACTACTGTCAACAATGCAATGACAAGTAAAGAGCAATGCAGCACTGAAATTGTAAATAAGATTAGAAAGTAAAAACCTAAAATTCAGGCCACATAAAACATGACCTTTAATCCACAAGGTTATTTGTATATATATAGTCAGATTAGAGTGATCATTCCATGAAGACTGCACAAACCGACACAGCATCAAGACAAATCTATTGGGGAAAACATTCAACAGAACGTACGTGCAAATTGTTCTTGCTGATCAGAAATCTAAATTCTTTGCTGCCTAATCATGTAAAAGAAAATATTTTTATACAAGGCTACGCATAGTTATTTCATCTGTGAATTCTTATGTGCTGAACTTCCCAGGAGTGAGAAGAGAGGCTCATTAGAATTTTGTTCCTGTGACCTTGGCTGTAATTATGTTAACTACATAATGACCAAGAGGAACAGTTTCCTTCAGAACATGAATTATATCAGTAAGAAGATATGTATCACATATGAGAATCAACATACTGACATAAATAAACTTTTATTTTATTGCAGTCTAACTACTCACATAAGGATTCCATCAATTTAACTATTTAAATAGTAAAAATCATTAATCTGGCTAAAATACTTACTATGAAAGTTCTTCATACCCAAGGCCCATTATAAAGATCACATCTTTTGCTAGCACCTTCCCTTGAGTATTTGATGGATTTGCTCTGCAGTTGGCATATTCAAATGGTTATATTCTGGCTTTAGAATAATGTATATGATTTACACTCTTTTTCTGTGTTGATGTAATCTGGTTTACAGCTGTAAAACAAAGCCATAAAGTTTTAAAACCAGATATAGCCTCACAGGTCTAAGTAACAAGTTAAAGGCAACTGCACTTGATGCAATCTAGGTTTTATATTACAAAGATCTTGCTACTCAGTGTATTCATTTAATACATTTACTCATATTTGCAAGTGCCCAAAGGCTCCACTACATAATTGGGGGGTGGAGGGGAAAGATACACAGCTTTGCAACACATACAGAATTCTTTCATGTTCATTGGTTTTCTTGAAACATACTATTCTGTTTCTTTATAAATACTGATACCAAGATGTTGTCAAAAAAACAGAAAAATAAGCCAACACATATCTGATATAGTTATGAGATGGCAAATAGACTTTTATTCTTGTACAGAAGACTCAAACGACTTAACAGGTTTGAATCAACTTCAAATTGTTGGACAGTGTTTATGGTCTCAGTCATTGAATCTCCTCATCATTGAATTCTTCAGATGACTTAAGGAAGTGATCAGCAAGAAATTAAGACTCTTATGCAGTGCTTTTCCCATCTCATAAAGATGGCTGAAATGTTCAAAGTTTTTCCATTTCAAAGCAAATTAAATCAAGAATATGCCAAGATTTTGTATTAATAAATCTTTCCCCAAAAGGAAGTAGACTAATGAATGTCAACAGCCAAGACTTAAACCTGACTTTCCATATTAGACATTAAGTACTGTAATTTTTAACATATTGTTTACCCATATGAAAACTCTCCTCTTGTCTCAAGGCAGCTTATGCACTTTAACAGTTCTTGGAGGAATAGCTTTGAAAAAGTCTAAGTATACATTGTAAGAAAGATACGCAGTCTACCTATTTTTTTACTCCTTCAGTGATTGCTAGGTATAACTTCCCTTTACTAAGCCACACTGATCTTTTCAGTACAATCAGTTTTAATTTTTTTAACTGTGCATACAGTTACAAATGGCAGATTTATATGTAATTCCA
The DNA here is from genome assembly GCA_039720435.1 of Amazona ochrocephala. Taxonomy (NCBI): domain Eukaryota; kingdom Metazoa; phylum Chordata; class Aves; order Psittaciformes; family Psittacidae; genus Amazona; species Amazona ochrocephala. Next base: position 17,365,175 of record CM077883.1, read on the forward strand.
AAATTCCTTTTAAAGAATCTGCTACTTTCTCTTTTACTCATGCCAAAGAAGGTCTAAAAGAAAAGACTGCAGACTACAGATTTTTCAAAGATGAAATTCTTTAGAACTCAAGTTAATGCCATCTGGTCCAGCCAATTAACTTTTTCTATTAATACCTAAACTTGAGTTTCCCCCATTTCAGTACTGAAACAACCTTGACCTCTTCCTTAGTAAACACACATGCAAAAGCATAACTTTCTGCAAGACCTTAGTTAGGTTCATGTCATTTTGTACCCTGATCATCTTGATGACTGTCCATCTACAGTGGCTTTGCAGCTCTCTGAAGTTTTCTTTTATTGATATTTTGAAGGAAGTATTGAAAATAATTATGCAAGCTCTTTGAAAAATGTTTACCTCTCTTTCTCTGTTGATGTCTGGTTATATCCCTTAGTGTTATTCTTTAGATGGCACTCCAATTCCTTGAAGCAAACCTGCTTACTTCTGTAGACCTCCTTATCAAAGTCATAGTAGATTTCTGCACACACACACACACACACACACACTTCATAAAGTCTTTTTTGGTACATTACAATGGAATTACACTACATTTATCAGTGCAGTATTTTAAATACCTTACCACTTGAAAACTTTCTGCCTATTGGCTGCCCCTCAACTCTTTTTTTTAACAGGACTTTATATTTGTACATAGTTTACTTTTCTAAAGCTGTATATGCGCTGATTTAAAAAAAAATGTTTCTGTAGGAAGATTAAATAGGAATACGCTACAATTAATGTAAAAAGTAGCTAATTTTGAAGCATTTCTTGGGTAATGATCAACTAAGCCAAGAGTTGTATCTCCTAGGGGTTACCAAACTATGCCATGTGAAGTAGTTATTTACGAAATCTGAAAACTTAATCTGTGCACAGCACCTCCCGTGACATTTCTTGTCTTACCTAATTGAGCGTTTTTATTGAGATTCCTTCTCATGGGGTGAGTTCCCTTAATATACTGAACTCACTATTGCTGTCCTGTTTCACAGCTGTATTACAGACAAATACTGGTTTTCCTGATATGTTATACAAAGTCTATGTTACTCACTAACATGCTTACATATCTCATTTTCCTTAGTTTTCATTTGCATTCAACTTTCCATCAATAATTTACTCAGTGTTTCCCTTGCCTTGGTATTGCAATGTTTCAGTATGTATATTTCTAGCATGCTAGCTTCTAGCATGTGCATTATGTTCAGAAGCTGATATAAATGTAGGTTTTCCAATAGAATCATAGAATAGTCAGGGTTGGAAAGGACCTTAAGATCACCCAGTTCCAACCCCCTGCCATGGGCAGGAACATCTCACACTAAACCATGCCATCCAAGGCTATGTCCAACCTGGCCTTGAACACCGCCAGCGATGGAGCATTCACAACTTCCCTGGCCAGCCCATTCCAGTGTTTCACCACCCTCACAGTAAAGAACTTCTGCCTTATATCCAATCTAAACTTCCCCTCTTTAAGTTTTAACCCATTACCCCTTGTTCTACCACTACAGCCCCTCATGAAGAGTCCCTCCCCACCATCCTTATAGCCTCCCTTCAGATACTGGAGGGCTGCTATGAGATCTCCACGCAGCCTTCTCTTCTCCAGGCTCAACAGCCCCAATTTTCTCAGCCTATCTTCATACAGGAGGTGCTCCAGTCCCCTGATTGTCCTCGTGGCCTCCTCTGGACTTGTTCCAACGGTTCCATGTCCTTTTTATGTTGAGGACACCAGAACTGCACACAATACTCCAAGTGAGGTCTCATGAGAGCAGAGTAAAGGGGCAGGATCACCTCCCTCGACCTGCTGGTCACGCTCCTTTTGGTGCAGCCCAGGATACGGTTGGCTTTCTGGGCTGCAAGTGCACACTGCTGGCTCATGTTCATTTTCTCATCGACCAACACCCCCAAGTCCTTCTCCGCAGGGCTGCTCTGAATCTCTTCTCTGCCCAACCTGTAGCTGTGCCTGGGATTGCTCTGACCCAGGTGTTTTCTTATGTTTTCTTAGACTTATAGGTTTTCTTAGGTTTTCTTAGACTTATCTGCTGAAATATACACATTTGCTTCAAAGAGTGCAGCAAACTTAGTGATGTGCTTTTACATGTACAACAGCTTTTCCTCACTCTTTTTTCTATATTTAGTTTTAATGCTAGCAATTCAATTTAACTTTGATTATTCCTTCTATGCCTACTCCTTTATTTCAAAAAGTTCTCCATTTCATAATGAAGGTGATTCATTTTCCACAGAGCATATAAATTTCCTCAGCTACATCTTCAAATGCTGCTTCTCCATCTTTCAGTCTGGCCCCAAAAACTGGGAGGCCATTCCTGACTTGATGTTTAACATTTCAACTCCAGCAGCTCTTCTACCTCTTCCTGTGCTACTGACACAACAAATAACAAACACAGGTTGATCAGTGGTATGTTTGTTCCAACAAGAATAGCCTAGGAATCTACATACATTTCAGTAAAATATTATTTTGATAACTAACCTGCCAAATAATATCACCACTTAGTGTGAATGCTGAAGTATTTTTATATTATGAGTTATTTTAATCACTGGCATGCACTGTGTGTTTATATTTTTTCCAAATATTGAGAAATCAGTTAATATAATGCCACTGGGAAAAACATAATTTGCAAAATAAATCTGAGCAATTGACACCAGATGTTCTATTCCTTCAAAATTTGCATTTTCAGTTTTATAATATTTATATTTTTCTTCCAGAAAAATGCTTAAGTAATCATACCTCATAAAGCTGGATTTTTTAGTTCTTTTGGCTTTGGTAGTATGTCAGTGTAATTCAAAGACAAAACTCAGGTCATATTTCCAAAGTCAGTCACACTTAGTGGTTTCATGCCCTACCATACAAATACAGTATCTTTAATTTTAGCCATACTTAGTCTTATCTACTGATCTTCTAGAAGCAGAGATAAACAGCGTATTTTAATTATAGTGTTCTGCTAAATCTGAAGTCAAATGGAATCCAGGAACTGATAAGAATCTTTTCCTAGATATAAGAAAACCTGAATATTCCTGTCATGGCTGTTGGCTGCTTCTTGTTCATCTAGTTTCACCTGAAGGACGTACGTTATTTCAGCTAAAAAACTAAAGATTTTAATCTAAAATTAAAACTTTCTTATAGCCCTAGCTCAAAATTCATCTGATCAAATAATTATTTTTACTTGTATGCAGATATGCATGAGAGAGCTTGTTCTAAGTTGCAATAATTTTCTTTATAAAAGAAGAGCAAATGCTTTCTGAGGTCACAAAATGTCTATGGGTCACTGGAATCCCACAGTATGAGCTCTCAAATAGTTTAATATTTTTTAATTCTATGTGTGAGACAGATTAATCATTTATAGAAAGGGAAAAGCATTTTGTTTAGGTTCAAATGTTTACCTCCACATTCATTCAGAAAACCTTAGGAAACTACATATTCTTATTTCTTGTTTCTTTTTTATTCTAAGAGTACATTTGGTCTATTTTTTAATTTAATTTAGGTTTAGAGTGAGCAATAAACTTAGCTGTAGGCAACGAAACACAACACAGCATGAGTTGGCAAGGCTTTGAGAAACACCATATACCCAGTTCTGCCACCACAGTTAGTAAAACCCAGTCAATACAAAGCTTGGGCAATGAAATCCCAGAGCTAAAAGGTAGTCTCTGCTTATCTCCAGATTTTTAACTCACTTTAGAAAATAACATTTCTTCAGCATTTTACTTATTCTTTAGCAAGATTCCCTAAATGTTCTTGGTTTACTATCTCAGATAAAATGAGAGTACTTACACCGAGGCTGCACAGTAGTTTCTGAGGTCTGAGCTCATGACTTGCACAAATTTTACTGACACCATCAAGCCACTGGACTGATGGCATCCTCAGACATGAGTTGTTAACAACTATATATTCATTGACAACAAGTGAATAGGAAAATAAAGCTACACTTAGACAATCAGAAGAAGAAATGGTAGAATACTTGAAACATACAGAGTTCTTTATTACTGTCTCTACCAGCTGTGTAATGTTGAGTCATAAAAAAACCAAAACCATCTAAACCAGATTTAAAGCTTTTATTTGGTGCTGAATGTCTTCCTCTGTTTAAATAGCAAAAAGGGGTTAATCAAAAAAAGATATATTTTTTTTTTTTCCCCAAGATGACCATTGATGCAATGAATCTTTAATTTTGAGGGTGGATAACAGGAAAAGCAAGATTATTTATTACCGGCAAAATATTAATGTTTTCCTTGATGTAAAGCAATACAGAAATGGTGGCACTGCCTTCATCTTTTTCTAACAACAAGCATACAGTTTTTACAAAGGGGCTTTATAAACTCCTGAGCAAGGTTGTATTGTATATCTTTTTCTCACATCAGAACAGATGTGAGAACAATGACCACTGTCAATTACAAAAAATGAAGGATACAGGAGAAAAAAATACAAAAATAAAATGGGTTAACTGACTTTGAAGGGGGTCTTCTCCTTTGGGATGTCCATGAAATGATTTTTCAGGGTCTTTCTGGTTGCAATACATTTTTTGTAGATTACTTAGAAGAACTGAAAAAAGTCTTACTTTCCATTAGTTCTGTGGACTGCCTCTGCGTCTTCTCCATGCTCTTTGTGGTCCTGGCTGTGCTAAAAGCTGTCTTCTTGTTATGTTTTCTTGCAGACATTATTCCTGTTACTCCACTTTCTCCCACAAGTATTTCTTATTGAAAGTAACTTTAACTCTCACACACCTGGGTTCCTCTGATCCAGTACACTGCAGCCAGAATAACGCAAACAAGAAAACTTTTTCTTTGCTGCTGAGATCTATTGATTGTTTTTTTTAATATTCACACATCAGCACTTATTAACCACTATGACACTCAAAAGCTAGTTTTCCTCAGAATATTTTAATCTCTTTTCTACCAATGCAAAAGAAGTCTCAAAGAGGGAACCTTGGAAGAAGTCAGAAATCATACTGTCCTCTTCACGGTATGGTTCAGCAGGGACTCCATTAGAAATGCTCTTGTGGTGGTTTCTTCCACTTCAGAAGGAAGGATGAAAGAGACACTCATAAAGCTATCCTACAGTGAAGGGAAATAAACAGTCATATGGACATCACAATTTGAAATATTTCTTTTATTTTACTAAAAGAATCAGACATAAATATTTTCCCAGATTACTCTTCAGTCACCTACTATGGATTTTAATCCATTTCACCCATCAAGACATAGCTATATTGGTTCAACATCTTAAAATACGACTTGGGAGAGGAATTGCTGAATGTCTGCATTCACTGATTATCTTCAGTTTCTTTAGTACAGTCGGCACAATCTCTCTCCAATATCTTCAGTTTACATCACACTAATCAAGATGCAATAGAAAGAAAAACAAGCATTTGACACTTGCTTCTGAAACCTGCAGGTCCAGCTGAGACACAGAATGTCTACCTTCGCTAAGTAAACTATTATTCATAACATCTGCCTATCTAGTGCAATGTGAGTTCCTGTCACTCATCATTGACATGTCTCTATACTAGGACTGGTATCCTAACAGTGCATTATTATGTTTCATGAGAATATGCTAATTCCTTTTGTATCACTATGCATGCTGATTATACAGTATCCTTTGACACTGACAACATGTTCTAGTGTGATATACTAATTCAAGAGGAAAAAAAAGATATGCAAAGGCACTGGTAAAAGCACCATATATCTGGCAAAAAATGATTAAAAGCATGGAATTATTTTTCCAATAAAGTTATTCTCCCAGTATGACAATAGTTTTTTTACCATTGATCTCAGTGGTGTCAAGACGCCCAGATTTTGGTTGTTAATTAATAGCAAGGTATAACACTAGCTATGTTATTCTATGTCAAATCAAATTTTTAGAGGCTTTCTATTTCCCTTTAATTCCTATAGAACACTTCTTGACTTATTGGTAAAATAACTTCTCTCTAATTCAGTTGCTATGATTAAGTGTACATTATCAGATCACAATAGACAAATACTTTTGTCAGTATTTTCAAGCAGCAAGTGACCATAATCATATATACTTGATATGCATAATTATAACACATTATTTTTCAGCTAAGAATGAGTAGGTAGGACTCTCACAATATGTCTTCTTATCATATTTTCTACAATAGATTACTACTTTTGTCCTTTTGTTTTTTTTTTTTTTAATATTTGATTTCTCTGCCCTTGACTAATGTCCTCAATGATTTTCTCCATCAAGCATTTTACTACTTCACCCTACCCTAACTAATTATTAACTTTAAATTCTCCATTGACCCTAACTTAACTCTCTGTAGATACAAAAGCTTTGGAAAAAAAAATCCTCAGTGAGAGAGTGTTTGCCCGACAGTTTTTCTTCAAGTTTTGCAGCTTTAAATCTGATCACAGAAAATACCGAACCAAATACTGCACTGAACAGCACTATATATAGTTGTATTGCAATAGCAATGTCACTTTTCCAAGTGCTGTTAGACTCCAACAAAACCATAAAATTTGTCTCCGAGGGTGGAGATCTTGGTACCTGCAGTTTTCACTCTCAGTGATGAGACTTTGCAGGTAGTTAGTCATGTGATGCACACCTCCTGGGATCAGGCACTGAGTCTACTGTAAATTCAGTTCTTCTTTCACTTGCCAAAAGAATCCTCCTCCTACAATATATGTGTAAGCAGAGAATACAGAACAAAAAGTATTTTACTTCAAAACTTCAGTGAACAGATTTCTAGTTCTATTTAGTTATCGTTACAAAAAAGAAAAAAAGAATTCCCTCTGGTTCAGGGCCGTATGGGAGGCCCCTGAGGGGAGAACAGATGAGCTAGACATGGTACGGATAAAATTGTAACACAGACAAGAAAGAGACATCATACTTTCTTTCTCACATTATGACTTAGCTGAAAAAAACCCCTAACACTGATATTATGAAGTATTCTTTATTCTGCATTTAACATGTTTTTAACCACTGTATTCAATGCAGACAGCTTAACTCCTCTGAAGAACTTGACCAGGGAGAATCAATGCATTTAATTGCATTAATCTCTCAGCAGAGCTAGTTTCAAACCTGCTGGACTGCTAACAGCTGTGGTGTTCTCTGAGCTGAATTCCCATCACCAAATATACACTTGAACACCAAATGCAAGTGGTATAAGTGAAGAACAGTAAATCAACAGATCTTATGTGATATCAGCAATTACAGATTTATTTTGCAATTAAATCAAAATTGCAGTAATAATGACACTGGTAACATTTTTTTTGGCTTCAGTTCTGTGTACCTTCAATGACCTTTAGTTCAATGCACACAATATTCACCACTGTCCTGGGTTCAGCAGTAGCAGTCATTTTTCTCCTTCTTAGTAGCTGGTGCAGTGCTGTGGTTTTAACTTTCAGCCCGGGAATAGCACTGATAACACCAATGTTTTTAGTGGCTGCTCAGTAATATTTACTCTGACCAAGGACTTTCTCAGTCTCATGCTCTGCCAGGAAGGAGAGGAAGCTGGGAGGAAGCAGAGACAGGACACCTGACCCAAACTAACCAAAGAGGTATTCCATACCATAGCACATCATGCCCAGTATATAAACTGGGGGCAGTTACCCGAAAGGATGAGATCACTGCTGGGTCGGTGTTGTGGTTTAAGCTTATAAACCCATACAGTCGCTCTCTCACTCACTTCCCCCTCTTTCTTCCCTCTGCTCCTGGAGGGATGGGAAGGAGAATCGAAAGAATGCAACTCCCACAGGTTGAGATAAGAACAGTTTAGTAACTAAGGTATAACACAAACCACTGCTGCTACCACCAATAATAATAATGACAAGAGAAAATACAAGGGAAAAGAATACAATTTCTCACCATCCAATATCAAGCCCGAGCAAGCAGTGCACCCCCCACTGTGCACCCCCACCACCGTGCACCCTCACCACCCTTCCGGGTCTCTACTCTCCATTTCTACATCCTGGACATGACGTGCTGTGGTATGGAATAATCTCTTTGGTTAGTCTGGGTCAGGTGTCCTGTCTCTCCTTCTTCCTGGCTTCCCCTCCTCCCTGGCAGAGCATGAGGCTCACAAAGTCCTTGGCCAGCCTAAACATCACCAAGCAGTAACTGAAAACACTGGTGTTATCAGTGCTGTTCCCAGGCCCAAAATCAAAAACACAGCGCTGCACCAGCTACCGAGAAGGAGAAAAATTACTGCTGCTGCTGAACCCATGACAGTCGGGCTGGGTATCAGTCAGTGGGTGGTGAGCGGTTGTATTCTCTTCTCTTGTTATTTCCCTTATCATTATTATTATTGGTGGTAGCAGCAGTGGTTTGTGTTATACCTTAGTTACTGGGCTGTTCTGATCTCAATGCGTGGGAATTACATTCTTCCGATTTTTCTCCCCATCCCTCTGGGAGCAGGGGGAAGGAAGAGAGGGGAGTCAGAGTGAGACTGTATGGTTTTCTGCGTTATGCCTGGGCTTAAACCACAACAACCACTAATATACTCACATATTTTTTTTTTAATTAATGAGCAGTATTCATTAATTTTGAGCAAAAATACAAGTCCTGTTCCACCTAGGAAAAATCTCTTAGTCAAAGATAGTTAGTTTTAAAGCTACGAAGTCTTTACATATTGTGCTGGATTACTGTAATCTAGTTTTCAATGACAAGAATCCAAAAAGCCTGATGGTAGACTGCAACTTGTCTATTAATCAGTTTAGTCTATATTCAAAACACCATTTTAAATGGTTTCATGGCTTAAAGCGGACATTTAAAGTGTATAAAGTTTCTTTAATGCGGCATTAAGAATATTAAACTGACAATAAGAAAAAGAGACAATCCCAGGTAGTGACAGAGACACAGATCTGTGTTTACTAGAGACTAAATAATTACAAAAAGCCTCCTTCTGTGTTCCTGCTGGCTTAAATAAAACCCAACCACAACAAACAATGAAACAAAAAGGAATAGCTGTCATATCAGGGCAGAAAAAAAGTAACATCACTGTAACTAAAACCCGGGTAGCAGTGACACACTGCCCTTGTAAAGACATAAACAATGTAGCATCCACTTTTAGTAGCACATCGGCTCTACTTTGGAGTTCCATGAGACAGTTATCAGTGCTTTCCTCAGGACTTTAGAGAGAGAAAATTAAGCATGGTTATTTCAGCACCACAAAGAAAGTTTTGTGTACATCAAGCAAGATTTTATCTCTGAGTTGGGACTCACACAGTAACAGACTATCTAGACCAGAGGAATCAATTTACTATTGAAGGTATTTGTACTATATAAAGGATTCAATCTAGATTGCTTCCAGCAAATGTTTTGCTTTCACTGAATGTACAGCATTTGATATACACATTACAGTTGCAATATTATTACAGTGATATATTTTTACTTTGCTTTAACCATCCTTTATAAATTTTAACACAAACAAGTACTTAGTTTGGGTTGGTTTGGGTTTTTTTAATAATATATCATATGCCCACAAGAAGCTACTTTTCGGAACATCTTTCCTATCCTTTCTGCAATGCTATAAATTATACACATTTACTATAATCCTGCTTGATTGACAATCTTTGTCATTCCTGAATTTAACCTACTGTACAAAAAAAAAAAAAAAAAAAAAAAAAAAAAAAAAAAAAAAAAAGCTAAAATTAGAGATAGCTTTTCAATGATATTTTAAGGACCTCTGAATCAATAAAAAGCCAAACCAAAACAAAACCTAACAAAACCAACCAGCTATTAAGTCTACATAACATAACCTATATGTAAACTTAGCGATCAACTCACACCTAAGGGAAAGACAAACGTTTTGCTCCCAGTTTGGTCACTGGGCACTGTCATATCTTGTGTAATATCTGATTACTTCAGAAATGACATTTTCATGTCATAAAGTCTAATTCATAGGCAGTTTCAAGTGCTATTTTTAGAGATAACATCCAAGACTAATGAATGCAATACACTAGGAAGTTAATATGACTAAGATGTAAACATAAATTTAAATCACGCTGTCTTGTCTATGTGTTCAAGTCATTCTTTTCTTGACAATAATACACAGTATGAGTAATATTCCTCAACTGAAAGTTTATAATCTTTATCTTTGTCTGGTGTGCTTTCACTTAAAACTGTATTTACCACTGACTTAAATGCAAAGAGTTCTCCACTGAAGGGTATTTGTATGTTGTTATTGTGAATCTTCAGATCCATGTGTGTATGTACCATTGTGCAGCTGCTACAACTGATACCAGATCAGTCACATTTGCTGTGACTTTAGAGTAAAACAGTCAATTCTTTTGAAGGACAATATCAGGCAGAATAAAGAAAAATACTACACTGGGCTCATTTCAGTCTTTCAGCTTCCATAGTTTCCTGTGAGATTTCACCTTTTCTCACATTCCATCACAAACATTTGTTATGCCTTTTTTTGTTTATTTTTGTTTTTTTACCTTTGGTCCTCAAAATGCTTCAAAGAAAGAGAATACATTTACTGTTTTACTACAGGCCCCTTCTCTGCAATAAAAACAAAAAGCAAAGTAGCTCTGCCTCATTTACCCCCACTCAGACAGGTTTGTGGACTCTTTCCTCATGAAAACTGAGGTTGAGGGTCTTTAATGCTTTCTTTACCATTTATCTTGAGAGCCTTGCTGACTGCATGTGTAAGGAGTGTTAGGTTTTTGTACAACTTGCTGTAAAGATTTCTAACACAAACTGCAAAACATTTAATAAAAGCTGTTAAGTGTTGATTTGTCAGATGTTAAGAAAAAACATTTTCAATACTCTGAAAAATTAAATGAATAGCAAACAATAAATTTCCCACTGGCAATCTTCTAATACATCTTGCACCAGTGTTTTCTACTGTACTATGGCTTAACAAGCCATCCCTCTTGAAATTGTCTTCCATTTGCATAAAAGTATTACAGGTATAAGCAGATAAACTTTTCAGTGAACTTAATTTGGTTAAATTGAAGCCCATTAACTTTTGTTTATTAAAGAATCAGTGAACATAATCATAGTATGGAGTCAGGAAATAACAAACTGATTGTTGTGGAATGTTTTTTTTGCCTAAATATTTCTAGGACATTTCAAGTACATTAATATTCGTAAGAGCCTTGAATGTGAACCTTAGACTCTGACAGCTCTGATTGTTTTGGTAAGGTCAACAAAATGCAGGCTTTTTTTTTTTGGGGTCCAATATTTGGAATTTTCTCATCCCTTATCATCACATGAAACACATCCTGATGCCTTACATTAACTGATTCAGTGCTAAAAGAGATTTGCTCAATAGATGTGTCACTTTTCAAGGTGTACTCATCTTTTCAGAAGTGGGTGCATACAAGATGACTAACTTCACAGAGGGTATCTCTCACACAGACCCACAAAGCAGACTGCATCAGCAATGAGCCACCAGTAGTATCCTTCCACTTTCTTCATTACCAGTTTTGTTCAAGCCTGTTATATCTGCATGATATTTCCATTTCAGCTATCAAAAACAAGTGGTTAAAATGAAAAGCAGGCTTTCACTTCACCTAAAGATGCATACAGAACGAGAAGGGGCATCCCAGTGGCTCTGATGGAGTCCTGAAGAGCAGTTTCCATATGGAAATAAAAGATATTGGTGCTAGTAAAGTTCAAAATCCAAACATTTCCTTAGCTATTTAATAATTTCTCGCAGACTTCATTAGAACCTGGAATGGGAGAAGACGACTATTGAAATATGACACACAAAACTGCTCTTAGAAGTACTAATCACACATTCCTAACAGGCTACATGACAAATGACTCAGTAGGATGTCAGAAAAAAGAACATAGAACAGAATCACAGAATTGTAGCATAGTTAGAGTTGGAAAGGACCTTAAGATCATCTAGCTCCAACCCCCCTGCCATGGGCAGGGACACCTCCCACTAAACCATGTCACCCAAGGCTATGCCCAACCCCGCCTTGAACGCCGCCAGGGATGGAGCATTCACAACGTCCCTGGGCAACCCATTCCAGTGTTTCACCACCCTCACAGTAAAGAACTTCTTCCTCATATCCAATCTAAACTTCCCCTGTTTAAATTTGAATCCGTTACCCCTTGTCCAATCCCTACAGTCCCTCATGAAGAGTCCCTCCCCACCATCCCTATAGGCCCCCTTCAGGTATTGGAAGGCTGCTATGAGATATCCACGCAGCCTTCTCTTCTCCAGGCTCAACAGCCCCAACTTTCTCATCCTATCTTCATACGCATGCTGCTCCAGTCCCCTGATCATCCTCGTGGCTCTGCTCTGGACTTGTTCCAACAGTTCCATGTCCTTTTTATGTTGAGGACACCAGAACTGCACACAATACTCCAAGTGAGGTCTCACAAGAGCAGAGGAGAGGGACAGGATCACCTCCCTCAACCTGCTGGTCACGCTCCTTTTGATGCAGCCCAGGATATGGTTGGCTTTCTGGGCTGCAGGTGCACACTGCCGGCTCATGTTCATTTTTTATCAACCAACACCCCCAAGTCCTTCTCTGCAGGGCTGCTCTGAATAAAGAGCTAACTTCCTAATGACCTAGAATATGTTATTTTCCATCAGAAAACAGTATGAGCCTTAATTTTAAGTCAAGTTGACAGATCTAAGTCCAAATCATCACAAATTTGAAAAACAAGTATTTAAGGGTTCTATTAAATAGCCTCTAGAGCTCTTACATAACTTCATCCCTTTTCCATTCAGCAAACACTAAGAGAAAATGTGTATAAAACAAAAGCCCTAAATCTGCACAATTTACTGGGTAAATAAACCAAACCAAACCACAACAACAAAAAAAACCCATAAGGATAAAAGTGACAAAGGCAGCCTGAGGTCTGGCAGCTGATGAGAGCAACCCGCAGGGCAGTCAGTTGGTAATCTCTCTAGAATCATTCTAGGAGCGTACACTCATTTTAAAATGGCAATTCACCCAACCTTTAGCCATCCATCGAGTCTTACCAGTACTTGGAAATATTTACTGCACAACCAAAAATAGAAAAGATTTTACTTAAATCAACATAAATCACTGAGAACAGTGAAGTTGCCATTCACATGTGATCTCACTATCAGCTGTGCAATTTTTCTGATGAAATGGAGCTTACCTTCCTAATGACTTGTCAGGTGCTCCACGGTTCTGGCTTGTGTGAAATTCCACCCTTGGGACTGGTTGCAAAAGCATCTAATAGATTCTAATAAAGTCAACTTTCTCTGTGTTAAAGCTCTTCCTTTCTAAAGGAAGCATGCTTGTTATGTTATTAATTTGCTAGCATTGCTATTCACAAATAAACCAAACTTTCACACAGCTGCAAAACCACCACAAATAAAACAATACACAGATGGTAGTGCAGCAGTCAAAATGTTTAGGTTCAGCTATTACACATGTAGCTGTCTCCACGTGACATCCCTAGCTTCAGACGTCCCATAAAATGGGTTATTTCCAATTTTTAAAATATCATGTCTTTCTATAGTCTAGAAAGTTGAAGCGCAGTGCCCAGATGTTGGTTGTTTACAGTCCTAAGAGGCAGGAAGGAGCAGTTTCCATTGACACTCTGCAAGATTTATCTTATTTTATCTCTTTTAAATACCATGTTGCCATCTCTGTAACAGAAAAGCCTACAGAACACCAGGAGAAAACATAGGAAATGTAAGAACCGCTTTCTACCTGGCAGTAAAGCCAAAGCAAAGGAAACCAAACTCTTATACCTTTTGCTTCATCGCTTAAGGTAACATGTACGAATTTTGCCTTCTTTTCCTAGCTAATTTCCACATCCATGCAAAATCAACCAATCCAGATACAATTTAGCTAAATACAATAGCAAAACTGTACTCTATGTCTTCTTCCTTTCTGTTCCATGTAATGCAGACAGCTCTGTAGCAGAATACTTAACCATGTGTTAACCAGCTCCCATTGCACTCCAGAATGTGAAATATGATTATTCACTCTAGAAATACGGAACTATGCAAAGTTGACATGGAATGCAAAATTGAACTGGTAGCCTTTCTGTGCATAAAACTTCAAAAGGAAACTTAGTGCCTTAGGAATAACATTCTGAAACAAGTGGCAGGTAGCACCATTCAAGTTCTCTAAGGAGCTCACCTAACTTCTTTGCAATATCAGACATACCCTTCTAAATGGATGGACATAAAACTCAAGATTCACTCAAGACGCTAAGTCTTCAGAGCCTTGCTTGCTATCTTCTTGCTGTGTTTTCCTGTTTTTGTTATTCTTATAATTGTTTTTAGAAAGAAGTTAGGATATAAGGAGGGCTGAGGAGCCATTGTAATAAGAGCACATTAGTTTCAGATTACCAAGCTTGCCCATGATGATATAAGAGAACACTCAATTTCCACCAGATTTCTTTATGCTAACACAAAGCCCTCAAGACAAAGAGACTTAAATATACACAATTAGAGAAAGAATATGCTGCTATTATCCTAATTTGAAAATGAAGCTGTCAATACAAAGGAAAAACAAATGGAATAAAATCAAGAGGAAGAAACAATAAATGAGCTCTGCATTTGTATTTTCAACTGTTCTCCTCTATGGTAAGAGGGATAAGAATTTGGTTTATGAATCTACATAAAAGAGAACATAAAAGAGACATAAACCAAAAATGCAGCCATGGACAATACAAATTACAGATCTTTATTCTCCTAGGTACCACCTTATTGGCTTACTATTTTGTATTCGACAATTTGCCCATTAGCCCCCTGAAAATACTGTGTAATAAGGAATTAGCTTTGTATTTGCCATCAATTACTGCAAGGTAGGAGCAGAGGCCAGTCAGCAAAATCTGTGGGTTTTTTGAAAGGACAAAGCGAAATTGCAATGGTCTTCTGCCTTCCTGAGATTAGCTGAATCAATTCAGCTATGTAAGACTTTTTACCAAGGTTATCTTAAAAAAAACCCAACAAAACCAAACACAATATTGGCTCAAACTGGATTTCCAGCAGTTTTTCTGCAAACACAAAGTTAAGTTTACATCAGGCTTTACATCAGGAGGGAGGTACTGGAATGCCTACTGGTTGCCTGCAACATGTGTATGCATCAATATTGGGCAAGCTTGCCATAAGCAGACAATTAAAAACAAAGCAAACTTGCAGGATCAGCTTACTGTCATCTCAATATTTTACAGAGATCTGGATTTGTGCCTGGTCAGCTCTTTACTAATTAACTGTATTCTGACTATTCTGCAGAAATGATATTTTAGCTTATAAAGTATCAGATGAATACTATGGTCAGATAAACTGACACTGCAAAATTGTAAAGTCACTGTCAGTCTCCTGCATCTTACCCTTAAAAAGCTCAGAAAAGGCCAAAATGTTGATTGTATCAATATCATGTGCATTCACAATTTGAAGCATTTGTACATGTACTGCAGTTTAGATCTATTTCAGTATTTGAACACCCAATGTAGTCTCAAACCAAGCATATTAAAATACAGGTGCACATTATCATACTTTTAGTGAATATCTAAGGACTAAGATGTGATCAATCCAACTTTCTACAGGTTTCTCTAAAAAGTTCTAGTCTCTTTACTTAAAAAGGAAGATGCCTTATGCTAGTAAATCCATGTAATCCACAAGCTAAAAAGCAGTATTAATTGGAGAAGTGCTTGAAGCAGGCGCTTCAGGACAGTTCTGAAGCCTGATGGGTTTTACTTCTTCTGGTTTACTGTCTCAGAACACAGGTCATAGAATCATAGAATCATAGAATAGTTAGGGTTGGAAAGGACCTCAAGATCATCGAGTTCCAACCCCCCCGCCATGGGCAGGGACACCTCCCACTAAACCATGCCATCCAAGGCTATGTCCAACCCCACCTTGAACACCGCCAGGGATGAAGCATTCACAACCTCCCTGGGCAACCCATTCCAGGGCCCCACCACCCTCACAGTAAAGAATTTCTTCCTCAGATCCAATCTAAACCTCCCCTGTTTAAGTTTAAACCCATTACCCCTTGTCCTCTCACCACAGTCCCTAATGAAGAGTCCCTCCCCAGCATCCCTATAGGCCCCCTTCAGGTATTGGAAGGCTGCTATGAGATCTCCACGCAGCCTTCTCTTCTGCAGGCTGAACAGCCCCAATTTTCTCAGCCTATCTTCATACGGGAGGTGCTCCAGTCCCCTGATCATCCTCGTGGCCCTCCTCTGCACTTGTTCTAACAGTTCCATGTCCTTTTTATGTTGAGGACACCAGAACTGCACACAATACTCCAAGTGAGGTCTCACGAGAGCAGAGTAGAGGGGCAGGAGCACCTCCCTCGACCTGCTGCTCACACTCCTTTTGATGCAGCCCAGGATATGGTTGGCTTTCTGGGCTGCAAGCGCACACTGCCGGCTCATGTTCATTTTCTCATCAACCCACACCCCCAAGTCCTTCTCCGCAGGGCTGCTCTCAATCTCCTCCCCGCCCAACCTGTAGCTGTGCCTGGCATTGCTCCGACCCAGGTGGAGGACTTTGCACTTAGCATGGTTAAACTTCATCAGGTTGGCATCAGCCCACCTCACAAGCGTGTCAAGGTCCCTCTGGATGGCATTCCTTCCCTCCAACGTATCAACCAAACCACACAGCTTAGTGTCATCGGCAAACTTGCTGAGGGCACACTCAATCCCACTGTCCATGTCACCCACAAAGATGTTGAACAAGACTGGTCCCAACACCGATCCCTGAGGGACACCACTCGTTACTGGTCTCCAGCCAGACATCGAGCCACCGAGCACCACTCCCTGCGTGCGGCCATCCAGCCAGCCCTCCACCCACCGAGTGGTCCACCTATCAAATTGATGTCTCTCCAACTTAGAGAGAAGGATGTCATGGGAGACAGTGTCAAAGGCTTTACACAAGTCCAGGTAGATGACATCAACTGCTCTGCCCCTGTCCATCAGTTCCGTAGCCCCTTCATAGAAGGTCACCTGATTGGTTAGGCAGGATTTCCCCTTAGCGAAGCCATGCTGGCTGTCCCCAAGCACCTTGTTGGTTTTCATGTGCCTTAGCATGCCTTCCAGGAGAATCCGCTCCAAGATTTTGCCAGGCACAGAGGTGAGACTGACTGGTCTGTAATTCCCTGGCTCATCCATTTTCCCCTTCTTAAAAATGGGGGTTATATTTCCCTTTTTCCAGTCATCGGGAACTTCACCTGACTGCCATGATTTTTCAAATACAATGGACAGTGGCTTAGCAACTTCATTTGCCAATAGATGAAGTACGGCTATTTTTCTCCTTTATCTAATAGTGTCTTGATATATTTAGTCTAATTGTAAAATAACTCTCACATTGAGAGTGCCTATTGGATTTCTCTATTAGGGTTCTGTGCTAAAAGTTTGAAATATAAAAGGTGAAAAGAAAATTTCCTATGTTTTTAAAACAGCAAAAACAACCTCTGTGGCAAGCTTGTGCATTCACTGAAAGCAAAACCAAAACCTTGACACAGCACATGGACTGGAAGCTAAAAGGTAAATAATGCTCGCTGTGTTTTTCTGAACTGAATCTTGCCATATGATCAGCAGCATTCAGACTCCCGGCAGGGGAGTCTCCAAAAGAGAGGGAAAGCTAAGCAGGTGGCTTTAAAGATAGCACAGGGAAATATACTAAATAAAAAATCCAGTTGAGAAGTGAAATTGGTTAAATTGTCTGCACAACATCTATGGAGGAAAAGGGTCTACACAGATCTCCCCACTTCAAGGGGTGGAGAGAAAAAAGCATTGCAGGGCAAGAAAAGCACATGCACATATGGAAGGCTGGTTCATTATAGACGATTTCTTTTTTCTTATAGATATTCTGTTCTGGAAACAGAATGAGGGACACAATGAAGAATCAATGAGATAGAGTGAAGGGGTATATCTGAAGGAACTGGTCAGCAAAAGATTCAGCTGATAGCCATAAGTACAAGAAGAATAAACTGCTTGGGGGCAGTAGGCACAGCATCACCTGGTCCTGAAAGCAAGCGTTCAGAAATAGCCATAGGCCTTATAGGGGGTGAGATAGCTAAAAGATGCCCCTGTCAAACAGTTAACCCAAAAGACAGGAGTCATTCCTGCTTCATCATTACTAGTCAGCAGGAGCTTCAAAATATTCAAGATTGGATTAACTATGAATTTTTAACAGGCAGTTCATAATTTGGGGGTGGGAGGAGTAAGCAGACCTCAAAAATAGCTAAAGAGAAAAGAAGAGCTGTCCTTGATAATTACTCAAAAATAATAATAAAAAAAGGAAGTGCATTCTAAACACAGCTGTTTGTGAATTAAACTCAGCATTCACACAAGACACTTAGCTCAGTTGTTAGTCCAGGCTTTAACACATGTCCCCATATGAGTGCATTTGTTCCTATCAAAATAGATGGAACCAAGGAGCCCAAACTGCTTAAGCAGCTTGGAAGGTCTCTACCTTTTGAACAGGCTAACTGTTCCTTTCTGAGCTGCATAACACAGCCTTCCTTTTTCACAGAACTGTGTTTTGTTTCCCTCAGATATCAAGACAATTTTTCAAATACCAGAATCTTCTGGGCATCGTGTGGCCACTGTAGGAGAGGATCAGGAATGCAAGGTTTGGGTACTATAAGAGTAATGTCATTGAACAATAGCCTTTAAAGTTAGTTTTTCTTCCTTAGCATACACCACAATACTGAGAATTACTTAAAACCTGTTTATATTGCTCGCTAGTTAGGTGAAGAAAGAAAAGCAAGAATAAAACTTCAAGAACGAATCACACAACTAGGCTTGAATGCAGAGATGCCACCTTTTACAAAAAAGACACTTACTTCTAAAATCAGTTCCTTTGAGGCAAAATAATGGTTTCTAATGACCTAACTAATTTTACACTAAGTATATTTTGCGAATGTACAAAGATAGTGAATTGCTGTCTCTGCTTTGGTAAGAAATGTTTATATCCAAACAGATCTCTAAAACCAATGTACAGTAATTCGTGCTGACAGCTTATTCTAATTACAGTTCAACATAATGGCTCAGCTGAGATACCAAATTTCACTGCAAGTAATGCTTTGCTCCACGGTAAACAAAATAAAATGAAAACACATTATAAATCCAAGTTATTTTAACTGAAACCTTGTTTTTTCTATGCACATAATGCAACTAAAAGGTGTAATGTAGCAGATGATTTGTCCAGTGCTGATTAAGAAAATTAGAAGATTTGGGTTTGATTTTGGTCTTGTTTTTTTCAAGTAAAACTAACAGACATGGCTTTATTCCTAGTAACACAGAAACATGATATTGATACTTACTTTCTTTTACTCACAACTGCACCAGAATTCACAGAATCACTGAATCACAGAATAGTAAGGGCTGGAAAGGACCTCAAGATCATCGAGTTCCAACCCCCCCGCCATGGGCAGGGACACCTCCCCCTAAACCATGCCATCCAAGGCTATGTCCAACCCCACCTTGAACGCCGCCAGGGATGAAGCATTCACAACTTCCCTGGGCAACCCATTCCAGGGCCCCACCACCCTCACAGTAAAGAATTTCTTCCTCAGATCCAATCTAAACCTCCCCTGTTTAAGTTTAAACCCATTACCCCTTGTCCTCTCACCACAGTCCCTAATGAAGAGTCCCTCCCCAGCATCCCTATAGGCCCCCTTCAGGTATTGGAAGGCTGCTATGAGGTCTCCACACAGCCTTCTCTTCTCCAGGCTGAACAGCCCCAACTTTCTCAGCCTATCTTCATACGAGAGGTGCTCCAGTCCCCTGATCATCCTCGTGGCCCTCCTCTGCACTTGTTCTAACACTTCCATGTCCTTTTTATGTTGAGGACACCAGAACTGCACGCAATACTCCAAGTGAGGTCTCATGAGAGCAGAGTAGAGGGGCAGGAGCACCTCCCTCGACCTGCTGGTCACACTCCTTTTGATGCAGCCCAGAATACGGTTGGCCTTCTGGGCTGCAAGCACACACTGCCAGCTCATGTTCATTTTTTCATCAACCCACACCCCCAAGTCCTTCTCTGCAGGGCTGCTCTCAATCTCCTCCCCACCCAACCTGTAGCTGTGCCTGGCATTGCTCCGACCCAGGTGGAGGACTTTGCATTTAGCATGGTTGAACTTCATCAGGTTGGCATCAGCCCACCTCACAAGCGTGTCAAGGTCCCTCTGGATGGCATTCCTTCCCTCCAATGCATCAACCGAACCACACAGCTTGGTGTCATCAGCAAACTTGCTGAGGGCGCAGTCAATCCCACTGTCCATGTCACCCACAAAGATGTTGAACAAGACCGGTCCCAACACCGATCCCTGGGGGACACCACTCGTTACTGGTCTCCAGCTGGACATTGAGCCACTGAGCACTACTCTTTGCATGCGGCCATCCAGCCAGTTCTTTATCCACCGAGTGGTCCACCTATCAAATTGATGTCTCTCCAACTTAGAGAGAAGGATGTCATGGGAGACAGTGTCAAAGGCTTTACACAAGTCCAGGTAGATGACATCAACTGCTCTGCCCCTGTCCATCAGTTCCGTAGCCCCTGCATAGAAGGTCACCAGATTGGTTAGGCAGGATTTCCCCTTAGTGAAGCCATGCTGGCTGTCCCCAAGCACCTTGTTGGTTTTCATGTGCCTTAGCATGCCTTCCAGGATAATCCGCTCCAAGATTTTGCCAGGCACAGAGGTGAGACTGACTGGTCTGTAATTCCCTGGCTCATCCATTTTCCCCTTCTTAAAAATGGGGGTTATATTTCCCTTTTTCCAGTCATCGGGAACTTCACCTGCCTGCCATGATTTTTCAAATATGATGGACAGTGGCTTAGCAACTTCATTTGCCAGCTCCTTCAGGACCCGTGGATGGATTTCATCTGGTCCCATGGACTTGTATACATTCAGGTTCCTAAGGTGGTCCCGAACAAGATCCTCCCCCACAGTGGGCCCAGGGTCCCTTTTTGTTGGCGAAGGGAAGAATGGACACCATATGGGAAAAGCGTACACCATATAGTTGTCAGCAAACTCCAAACTTTATTGGCAAAGACACCTGGTTAAATACACTAGATAATGAGCCTCATACATATTGCAAAGCTGAGCTCCTGATTGGTTAACTATTACAGCATATGTTTCAAGGTTACAGTTAACATTCCTTCTCTGCGTATCTCTCTCAGTAGTTTTCCGTGCTAACTTTTCCCAAGGCTTCTGCACGTACACGAACTTTAGTAACCCTCAGGCGAGGCCTCAATGCCTGTGGGTCACTACCTTACAATTGTCAAGCAATTGTCTGGATTGCTCACATGCCCGTTCACAGCCAAATAGCTCTCCACAAATCCCCCTTTTTGTTTTTGAGCAATCCAGACCCAATTCACAGCACGAAATAGCATACTGGCAAGACACTTCCACAAACAGCAAAAGATTAAAACAATAATAATCAATACCATTGAAACTGTTAAACCTTGTTTGATTACTACTCCTAGCCAACTACTAATACCCCAACCCTGTAACAACTTTTGAAACCAATCCCATTCTGAGAGCACTTGTAACTTTTGCACTCATGAGAACCTAAAGTGTGTTTTTTGTAAGCAAGCGAAATTTACAGTCCAGCTCAGCAACCTTCTTATTTTAGCTCCTTCTTATCTTCCAGGTCTGCATTCTTGTTTCATTAACTGTCCGGGGGTTGTTTCTTTTCCATGGTCGGCTGCACAGTGGTAATCAGGAGTTACCCCTGCTACATGGCCAGCTGCACATACTTGCTTTTATTCAGAGCAGGCATATGTCCATTCTCTAACAAGAAATCATCCACATCTCCGCTTTTTCTTTTCTTGAGTAAGTCAAAGCTGTTTTACCAGGTTCTCAATCATACCACGAATACATTGCAAAATACAAGGTACAATCATAACTATGGTCAAGCTTACTATCAAAATCATTCTAATACCTTTAATCAGAGATGTGAGCCAAGCATTAAAGTCTCAAGATGTAAGAAGGGCATCTAACCAAGGAATTTTATCGTTCTGATAGACATCATGAAGTACTTTTGCATGCTTCCAAATTTCTTTAACATCTTTCAAGGTCTTTCCAGACTGATCAAGATAAGTACAACAAGATTCATTAATTAAAGTACATACTCTGTCTACTTGAGCTGTTAATATATCTAAAGCCTTACAATTCTACAAAACTATATTTTTAAAGAATTTACTTCTACTTGTATTAACATAGTCACATACGTATTGCCATTAAAAACAGCATAACAAACTTACACTGGAATCATTTTGCACACTTTGCTTTAGTCTTGCAGTCACATTACATCCTTTGTTACATTCTATAACTTGATATGGTTCTGGTCCTTTCCACTCATTATCATGTAGGTCTTTATATAGAATTGGTGGTTTGGGCAAGGAATCATCTGTTAGAAGTCACAAATGCTGTATTGCAGAAAGAGAATCAAAACTAGACAAATTTAAAAGCTTTTGTACAAATTACGCTTTGCAAACTGTTTGAAGAAAATCCTTACATTTCCCTTAGGTGTTTTCATGTATAATACCTGCTTTAGACGACCCTATTTGAGCAGAGGATAGATCATTTCTCCAACATATGCCAACCACAGGCTGCTTGGCCTACCTTTCTCTCCTATATAGTTCTCTGATAACAGGAGAGGCCATCCCTCACATCAAGGTCTGGCATGGCATGTGTCCCCACCACTCAACGCCTGCTGGGTTGCAGCCAGCAGCGGAGCTAAAGGTTCTTCTTGGTGGCAAACACAGAGACCAACCCAGTCTTGCCCTTGACTGCGGTAGGAGGTATTTGGCCACCGTCAGTTGTGGCACCTTGTTGTCAGTGCAGAGGTTCACCTGCTTCATTCAGTAACAAGTCACTACTATGGCAAAGCACATACAGATTTACATTAGCAGTATATACACTACAGGGTGCAGCAGCATGTTGAAGATGCTAGTGGCAGTGAGGGATCAGCCAAAGAAATTTCTTACCAGTGGCGTTCTCTCATTCAAAGGCTGGATTGCTCACATGTCCGTTAACTGAAAGGAATGCTTCCACAGGTCCCCACCCTCACCGTCCCCGCGTCTGCCTTCCATGACTTGGGTGGTGTGGACAGAGCATTTGCCCGTAAAGACTGAGGCAAAGAAGTCATTGAGAACCTCAGCCTTCTCCAAATCCAGGGTAGCCAGTTCTCCCGATAGCTTCTGGAGAGGGCCCACGGTGTCCCTAACCTGTCTCTTATCGGCAATGTACCTATAAAATCCCTTCCTGTTATCCTTAACATCCCTAGCCAAGTTTAATTCTAAGTGGG
The DNA here is from genome assembly GCA_039720435.1 of Amazona ochrocephala. Classification (NCBI taxonomy): domain Eukaryota; kingdom Metazoa; phylum Chordata; class Aves; order Psittaciformes; family Psittacidae; genus Amazona; species Amazona ochrocephala. The sequence goes on from CM077883.1 coordinate 17,388,387, forward strand.
CCTTAGCTTTCCTAACCTGGTCCCTAGCTTCCCAGACAACATCCCTGTATTCTCCCCAGGCCGCCTGACCTTGCTTCCACCTTTTATAAGCCTCTTTTTTCCTTCGAATTTTGCTCAGCAGCTCCTTATCCATCCAAGGAGGTCTCCTGGCACTCCTGCTGAACTTCCTTCTAGTTGGGATGCACCGCTCCTGAGCCTGCAGCAGGTGATCCTTGAATATCAACCAACAGTCTTGGGCCCCCCTGCCCTCTAGGGCTGTATCCCATGGAACCTTACTGAGCAGGTTCCTGAAGAGGCCAAAGTCTGCTCTCTTGAAGTCCAGGGCAGTGAGCTTGCTGCACGCTCTTCTCACTGTCCTGAGGATCTCAAACTCAACCATCTCATGATCGCTGCAATCAAGGCTGCCCTGGAGCGTCACATTCCCAACCAGCCCTTCCCTGTTGGTGAGGACGAGGTCAAGCATGGCACCTCTCCTTGTCGGCTCCTCTATTACTTGCAGAAGGAAGTTGTCTTCCACGCAATCAAGGAACCTTCTGGATTGCTTGTGCCGGGCCGTACCATCCCTCCAACAGATATCAGGGTGGTTGAAGTCTCCCATGAGAACAAGGGCCTGCAAGCGAGAGGCTGCTCCTATCTGCCTATGGAGCGCTTCGTCCAGCAAGTCCCCTTGGTCAGGCGGTCTGTAACAGATCCCCACAATAATGTCACCCATCGCTGTTCTCCCTTTAACCCTGACCCACAAACTCTCTGTCGACTGCTCGCCTGTCCCCAGACAGAGTTCCATACTCTCTAGCCTATCCCTAACATAAATAGCAACTCCCCCTCCCCGTCTGCCGGGCCTGTCTTTCCTAAAGAGCCGGTAACCTTCCATTCCAACACACCAGTCATAGGTGCCATCCCACCATGTTTCTGTGATGCCTATGATATCATACCCCCGTAGATGTGCACACATCTCTAATTCCTCTTGTTTGTTCCCCATACTACGGGCATTTGTGTAGAGGCATTTGAGCCGAGATCCATTTGAACCCGGCTCATTGGCTGGAGCAGCTGGAATATCCCTACAATGCTCCGAATGTTTACTATAGGTGCTACTAACCGACTGGGTGTGTTGGGATGGAATGCCGCCCCCCTCCCCCAACACATCTAGTTTAAAGCATCCTTGACCAGCCTGGCAAGCCTCCTACCAAATCCCCTCTTCCCCTTCTTTGTCACACCAGCTCCACCAGCCCCCAGTAGACCTGGCCTACTATATTGAGTCCCATGGTCAAGGTACCCAAACCCCTGACTATAGCACCACCCTTCTAACCATTTATTAACCTGCCCAATCCTCCTAGCCTTTTCAAGGTCCTGCCCTGTATCCTGGAGAATTGACGAAAAGACAATCTGAGCTCCAGAGCCCCTAACCACCTCTCCCAGAGCCCTGTAGTCCTTCTTTATAGTCTCCGGGCTACTGCTATCTATATCAGTAGCACCCACATGTATTACCAGGAGTGGGTAATAGTCAGTGGGACCGACTAGAGCAGGCAGCTTCTCGGCCACATCCCTGATCCGAGCCCCTGGTAGGCAACACACCTCCCTTGAGGCTGGGTCAGGCCGGCAGATGGGTGCCTCTGTGCCTTTCAGATTAGAGTCCCCGACTACTACGACCCGCCGTTTTTTCCGGGCAGCACCAGTAGTGACCTTCTTTACCAGTGCACTAGCTGGTTGCGCCTGGTGGGAGCGCTGTTGCTCATCAGTCCCCTGCAGGATAGCAGAGCGCTGTTGCTTATCAGCCCCCTGCAGGACAGCAAAGCGGTTCTGGGTGGGGACAACAGATGTAGGAGGAAGCCCCTTGCTTTTAATTACCCCCTTCCTCCTTTTTTTGCTGTTTTTTTCTGTTACCTTTTCCCAGCTTCCTGGGTTAGCAGCCTCCTTTCCTGGGTTAGTAGCCTCCTTTCCTGCAGGGGCAACAGTAGACACTCGAGGCCCCGGAACAGTTTGGTCCCGGAGCAAGCAGCGCTGCTCCCCCTCAGCTTCCCTGACACCTTTCAGCCTGGGAACAGCTTCCTGCAGTTCAGCCACCTGCTGCAGGAGAACCTCCACCAGGGAACGCAGAGTGTAGCCCCGCCCATTGCTCACCCTTCCCTTAGGATACCCCGAGCTCTGCACTACAGTCTCCCTTTCCGTCGGCTCCGTTTGGGTGCCCACGCTGGCCACCACCGGCGCAGCCAGAGCAGAGCTCCCAGACCGAGCCTTGCCTGTACGACGAGTGTTCACCATCCCGCTCACCACCCCGCTCGCCTGCCCGCACGAACTGCCGCGCAAACTGCTTCGAGCCCGCCCTGTTTGCCCGCCCTGTTCGCCGCGCTCCGGGTCGCTCGCGCTCCTTGGGGCAGGTTTTTAACCAGTCAGGTCTGCCGCGGGTCCTCCTGACGCCGCCCCCTCTGAGTCAGCCGCTCGAATTCTCTGAAATAGCCATAGGAAAAATTGAGGTATTTATTCTTCTCTCTTTGAATAACTAGATTCTGACCTGTCAAGAAAGACTTCAGGAAATAGATTAATTCCTGGTTCAATGAGAAGACAGAACAATGGTTAAATTGTCTTTATTCATAACTGTATATCATACGTTCTTCTTACATATGTTTTAGAAAAGTACCTGTTCATCCTAGCAACACACAAATGTGAATGTAACATAAGCAAAAAGCATAGTGCCTCAGACCAGAAGGTTTTCTGTAAGCTATAACCTACTGCAGGAGTTTATAAGCTGGTGATATGAAAAAAATACCTAAGTAATTATAGCTGTAGGGCAAACAGCAGAGCTAAATGTTAAACAGATTTTATATATCTTTTTTTAAATATGTCTTGACAGCCATCTGCCCAATTAGAAACAGGTTTTGGAAAACACATACAGTACGTGTAAAATATTATATGTAACAAAGATGCAATACGCACTTCGAAAGGCAAAAAGTACTACAGTTTGCATGTTAAGAGCTTTTATGGAAGTAAACAAATTTCCTATGGGAACATGTTCATATATAAGGAAAAGCAAAAAGCTGAACTGTGTTTTCAATGTGCATTATTGGGGGGAGTCAAAAATCAGTATCTTTAGAGTTTTGAAGTTTTATAGGATTTAAAATACAAAGACTTTGAAATCAGCATTTAAATCTAGAGACAATCTAGGTGTTTATGTTGGGAGATTTTTAAGGCAAGAAGTACTTAATTTTATGTAACACTCCTGCTCTTGTCTATCTGAACCTGGACAACTGTGAAGTATATATCTGTATATATACCAGCCATTATCCGTATAAGCCATGTACTAGACGAACATGAAAGCTCAGGAACACAATTTGTCAGATGATAGCAGGGATATGAAACAAGACTAAAAGGTTCGACTACCACAAGCCAACAACTTTGTCCAAACAGTATGTGTGAGCACTAGGAAAATCACAGTTTTCTGAACACAATACATGTGGCTAAACAGAATGGCATGTTCTTGCCTTCACCTACCACATTAGTAAATAATGGAGCCCTGGATCCTGGGTGAGACATATGGCAAACACAGCTATGTGGCACAGGACTGGCGCTTTCAACAAAGGAACTAGGACCTCTGCAAGTGAAATCTCCTAAGTGATGCCAAGAGACAAACTAGTAAGACCATGCAAACCAATAAAATAAATGTGAAAACATAATAATTATTAAAAACAACAACGAAAAAAAAAAAAACAAACACAAAATAGGAACAATGCAGAAAATGCAGGTGTTAGGGCTAGTATCCAAACCAACATGGCTTGTTTCTGCAGAAAGAAGTACATGAAGAGCACCGAAATAGGTATTTAAGTATTTTAAATCAGAATCCACGTTCACGTAAGAGTGAACAAAAGCACAAATTCTCTACATTAGAAGAGCCTGTCCTTTTTCATACTGGCATCCTGCAAAAAGATTATTCATTATAAGAAGGCAGAAATTTTCTGTAGGATAATATGAATGAGGCATGTAGTTAATCCACTAAGATTCCATTAAGAAGTGAGCCGATGTTCAGCCAGCTAATTAGCCATTCATTAAAACAGAACCATAAATGACATTTTCAACATATTGCAAAATTCCTCTGTAGTAATATTTTCCCATCTCCATCTAGTCTGACATTTATATTCTATGTCTCTTTCATAATTATTTCAAATAATTCCTCTGACATACTGAGGGGAAGATAGCTTAAAAAGAGATTACTTACCACCTACTAGTTGCTCACAAAGAAAAGAGCAGGACAGAGTATTAACATAGAACTGATGTGCTTGTAGATCCTAATAATCACTACTGTGGTTCAACTTTTTCATGGTGAAAATTTTCTGGTGCTTGAAATTATTTGCACACACATTTACTCAGGATTCAACTTCCCAAAAATGACCACACATAAAAGTAATTCATTTGAGTCACAGAAAGCAATACAACACCTCAAAGTTGTCATAAAAAAACCTAAATCCAAAACTGGAGTTTTCATGTCCTGCTTACTTCTGCTATTGCTACCACTAGTACAACAGCTGCTGCTGGATAAAATAGGAAAGGTAAGTGTAGAGAGGGTTGCACAGACGTTTCCCTAGACAAAGAATAAACATGGTTCCTACCAAAAGAGAACTTGATACTCAGTACAATTGTTATTTGTTGCATGTTCACTCAGGCATTCCCTGCACCTCTTTGACTGGTAATTAACAAAATCACAAAAGCTGGCAGACTGCAGGAAATAGTACAATCTCAGTGCTATTTACACCATAGAGATCTGCAGTTTGCTATGTTTTCATATTAGGTTTTAACATAAAGATTATTTCTTTGCTATTACACCACCACGTTATTAATTTCTGCTTAAAAATATGCATATTTCTTCTTCACACGTTGATTCATGGTTCTGGATTCCAAACTGGATGTTCTTTGAGCAGTCTCTCTTCCACACTTAAATCATTGTTCTTACCGTTCCTGTCCCTACCCCTCTCCCATTATGCATTATTCTGAGCTAACTTCTTTTAATGATACTGATATTTGAAATCCATCAAAGCTTTTGCTGATCCCAGATTTGGTTACTATACTTCAAGAAAACCTAGTCAAAACCAGCAACACATTAACAGTGCTTATCTGATGAGATAATGATACCTGAAAGATAAAATAGACAAAATATCATGTGCTGTGTAGGGATAAATGAAGCTACATCTCATGCTGCATCTACAAAAAGGACTGACCTACATAATCAAGAGAATAGCTATCCAGTGTTCAAAACTCATCTCTTCTAAAGATTTCCTTCATTTTAGTTTGTGTCATTACCAAAGTCATGTAAGTCAGAAAATAGATTGGTTAAGAAATTATAATAGCAGATACATACCTAGATAGAATAAGTTATCTTCCTGACACCACTTCACCTGTCTTGGTCAATACCCAAAATGATTTCTAGACGCTTTAGCAGACCTAAGTGTGGTAACAAATTGTGATGTTTCTGCTATATGCCAAATGTAATCTGCAACTCTGAATAAATTCATCGTCCTATCCGGAGCATAACCAACAATGTATGACCAGAAGACAGCTGCCAGAATACAAAAAGCTCTGGCAAGCATATGGAAAAAAAAACAACCCAAACCAAACCCCCAAAACCACACAACCAAGATATTGAGATGCAAAGGCTGCCAAAGGTTTCACTTACCAAAAGGTGTACAGATGCAAGAAGGTAGGATTTATCAGTCTGTAGAGCCTCACTACACACACAGCCATACAGTCCACAACACTGCCCTTATGAGAGGAACACAGAACCAGACCAGATGGCATCATATATACACTGCACTTTAACCAATACTTAACAGCCAAATGTAAAATGTTCCAGAATACACACAAACCTCAGGAGTGTATAAATCCAAATGAGTTCACTTACTGTCCATGTTTAAATTTTTATTTTAAGGAAACTTATTTAAGACATACAAGTGTACTTTTACATTGGCTCTAACACATTTATAGATCACCACATACATGAATAATTCATTGCAGCCTTTTAGGGGAGCTTTGCTTGTGAAAATGGGGTTATTAGATAATTATTATATGGGTCGTGATCATCCACTGGTGTACTTTCATTTAGTCTGTGGGAACGTCTCACTGAGTAAGGATTTCAGAAAGAAACCTTTCTGCCAGAAACACACTAATAGAAAAATGGTCACAATGTCCTCTTTAAAGCATACAGCATTTAGCTTACATTTTAATTACATAAAACACTATTACAGTAATTTAAAGGAAAAATACTACATTTTCACATTGTGAGCAATTTTTTTACTGAACTCTACATTTTGACATAGTCTCACTAATAATTCAGGAACGGTTCACTTTAGAATAAATTGGTACCGAACAAAATGTGTTTACTATCTATGTATGAAAGTGTATTGTTAAAAACAGAATCTGAGTAACTTGGAACAAATTTTAGAGCAGATGCACTGCCTAGTACTATTAAATAGCAATGCTTTTAAGACTCTTCAAAGCAACAGTCCGCAGGCAGTGGGAATGCAGCACTAAGATAAAATACCTACCAGTGGCACTACATTTTGCAGCAAATATAATTGATGAGGACCTGGGTAGAGTGGATTATAAATTGCAGGGTGCAAGCAGTAATTTCTGCTCTGGTCAATGTAGATAGTAGATATGTAAGATAAAGACTGTCACTGATACAATAAAGGGCAGAATAACCCACTAACGAGAAGGATTTTATTGAATGATAAGAGATAGAACACCTATATTATCCAAAAGTAGGTTTTTACTGCCCTAAAAAAAAAAAAATAAAGGAAATTTCTTTCTGCAAACCCTGCATCAAATATTAATCAAGAAATAATTAAATGGGATAAAGAAAATTGTCTTGATATCTCACTTGCAATCATTTTCTTGGGGTATAAAATAAACCAAGCATGACTGAATCAAACTGTAATATTCTAATACTTGATTCTTAAATTTTAATGTTCTGCTTTATTCCTAAGACCTTGTTGGAAATACTGTTCTTGACTGACTCAGTACCCTAGCTAATGATACCATTGCTTATCCACAATGCAGCAAGATTGGAAGGCAGGACCAATATAGCAAGATCAGGTTTTAGAGTCTTCTTTTGTATTGCTTGAACTGCTTCACTTTAACTGCCTGCTTATTTTATGACACTTCTGTGACACAGTACCAAGGTCAGAGAGACCTAGATATAACAGTCCATCTACCTCTCTACTCAGCAAGTGGTTACACACGCGCTTAAGTACATTTTAAAGAAATAATGTTTTAACCAGATGCTTAAATGATTCCTGGCCTACTGAGGAGTGCACAATTAAGCAGTTAAGAAGCAGTTATGAATTCAGGTTCTATGGCTTAGGTACTGGACTTTGCCAATGACTATTTCATTACCTGTTCATAATAAGAACAAACATAAAATGGAGAAGTTACAGCCTATTTCAAGTAGGTTGACTGAGTCTGGAGCACTCAGCTTGGTTAAGAAGTCATGGTCAGCTTCCCGTTTGTATCAACTATCTGATTTTAGAACTAGTTGTATGAGCTACTATTTCTGCATGTAAGCCTCTGCAGGATCAGGCCCTTAATGTGAAAAACACTTTTAAAATAATTCCCAAAATTATTGGTAATGAAGAAAAAACCATGCCATAACTCTGCCTGATCCATAATTAGTTCACAATTTGTGCTGGTTTCAGATTCCAATTCAAAACAGTGTAAATTATATCCCGTCAAAGACATTCTCTAACGTTCATTTACAATCAATGACCTTTATTTCAAATATAATGGAATTTCATGGCATTTAATGGGAAACGCTGTGATTTCTTTTCTGCATGCTGGGAGCACTATACAGGTTACAGTAAAATATAAAACCCGATGTAACTGCCTCACACTCAGCACTATTGAATGTATCAGGCCCTCACTTCCTCCTGTGAAAATATTACTGTCCTTGCCTTACAAAAAAAAATCCCACAAAGATTTTTTTCTTTTTAAACAAAATGCTTGAGACATTTGGAATGATTAAAATACATGAAAATTGGAGAGACTTTTATGTATCTACTCTGTTTGTACTTAAGACTTCATAGGATATTTTTTTCCTCAAGAGGACAAAAAAAATTAGACAGTATTTGAAAGGCCTCCATTGTTATAAAGAACAATGTATAATATCAAGGTGGCAAGAGAAGAGAAATTCATAAATATACAGAAGAAAAGGAAAAGCAAAGTCTGCACAAAAGTAAATAATGGTCACGTTTAACCAACTCGAAATTGAAAAGTATCATAAAGGAAAAAGCGAAAGCCCTCTGCAAGATTCCAAGAGGCCACACTTCCCTAATGAATACTCCATCTGTTACAAGCATGGACATTACAAGCATGGAAGATAGCAAAATAGTTGCCTTTAACTTGTGCCTGCTGGAAAACATGCTGCCAGAAACACTTTCCTCCTTCATTTGTTCTTGCTGACATTACAGCAGGATTTGCATTTCCTGCAATGAGACATACAGAAACTTTAAAGCAGACTGCCCTTCACATAAGACAAGTATATATAGTTGACAGCTATCAATCTAGGTATCTAAATCCCAGCTGGCAGATTTGAAAGTCTCCAGCAAAGGGAGATTAGGATCAGGCTAGTGCAGCTCCTCACGATGCAAAATAGGGGGAGCTCCTCTTCCAGACGATATCAAAAGGTGGCTGGCTGGTGGGAAGGCAGGTATTAATTTTGGTGGATTTGCATCGATTTTTTTCTTGATCAGAAAGAAGACTGAATCTAAAATATTTCACTTAACTGACTAAAGAGTATTATGTTCTGACTGGAAGGATAAAACAACTAGCCAGTAACCGCTATTTTATAAGGTATCTTAAAAATATATTCCTCAGAGTTTACCTCCTAGACATTAATTATTCTGGTTAACTACTCAGAAGAAAGCATAGTTAACTGGCATATCTCCTCAAATACTCAGAAACATAAAATACATCAGTTCTGTTCAGATTTTAGTGTTTCAGAATAAAATAATGCCTCTAGTTGACAAATTTGTTTACTCAACATTATTTCAAAATAATAACTTGACAAAACTCTACTGAATATCCTTCAGATTTCTAGTTTACATGCTCACAGTTTCAAAATAGCAAATCAATTTAAAAATACCAAACCAATTCCATTCCTTTGGTCTCAATGTCTTCCACAGGACAAGCTGTAGTTAATTATTCTCTCTCTCTCTCTTCCCTTTATATAAGCTTCTGTAGCCCTGCAAAAAATTCCTAATGGGAATACATGCTGTGTTTTCATACACGTCAATGTTCAGGGTTTGAAGGTGGCTGCACTGATTTCAATCAAAACCTTTAAAGGAACACAAGTTAACTTATTCTAGAAAACAAAACAAATGTAATAGCTGGTTCCCCCCGGATTGTTTTCTTGGTGTTATCTGCAAATGAACAAAGAACAACAAAAAATTGCAACCTCTGCCTTCAGTAACTTATTTAAGAATGCAGGTTGCCCAAAGGTATAGAAGTATACCTGGAGGGTGAGGGTGGAGTATCCCTTCAAACACCATGGAAATTTTCATCTTAGGATTGATTCTCTCATCTGGAATAGACAGGAAAATGGATGGGATTGACTTTGATTCATCTCAAACCCAAGAAAACAACCAACCATTATTTTAGATCAGCTAAGAAACCATGCAGTGTACACAGTGCAGCATTTCTGCAACTAATGAGCTGGGCTGAAACATTCAAAGCTACTTTTACAAATCGAGAATCTTTGTTCAAGCTGGAAATGAATACCTTCTTCAGGGTTTGTTTTTTCTGGAAAACATGGTCCCAGACACCTCTAAGCTTTAGGGAGTAACTAGACTCAGATAATCTGGATAATTGTGAAAACTACTGAGAGCTCTTTCTGAATTGAAATCAATTTAAAAGCACAATATAATACATTTTCTTTTAGTTTATCAAAGCAGTACCAAGAAAGGAGCTTACCTTTTCTATCCTACACAGCTAGCTACTTGTGCTGTCCTTTGTAAAACAGAATGTTCCACATTTTTGGTGGTCACAGTGAAAGAACTAAGGACATCCACATGTATGTCTCAGTTTCGATAAGGCTGCTGAAGTGCCTGATAAAGTGTTAATAAAGCAGTTAGGCAGAATACCAAGTACAGTTCTTACTTGCAGTGCTTCACTGAAAGTGGCTCTGAAAGTGCCTGAACTCTCACATTAGAACTAGGTGAGAATTACACACCTCTGTTAACCCACCAAAACTGGGCTTTCAGAATGACAAAGTATGACAACTGCACAAAAAAGTTTCTGGCCATTCAACTGGAGAGGCTTGACCATACAAAATTCCAAGTATTGCCTTAAAGGCTGAAAGCATACCACAGTTTAATGATAAATGTGTGCATAATCACATTCATGGACAAAGACTACAAATAACATTTTAAAATGCTTTATCTGATTACTACTACTTGATGAAGTATGGAAGGTAGTGCAACAGAAGCTGGTGCAGATAGGACTTAAGTAACAGCACAGTGAATGCAGACGTAGAACTACAAAAGGAAAAAACTGTGGTATTAAGTGTGGATGCTACCTGTAATATGGTACATATGTTGATAGCTATTGTGTTGTCAGCTGTATGACTAAATGAGATTAATTAAAATAATTACTTGTAACTTATCAAGAAAGCTGCATCTGCAACATCTAGATATTTAACTGTCAGTACTAGAAAGATGGTGAGTTGGCAGATTCTACGCTATATGGAACCTCATTTATTTCAGAGGCAGCTTGTAGAAGTGACTACTGAAGTTTCCAAAAGAAAAGCAGAGGTGAAATCCCGTTTCTATAGATGGCCATCACAAAATGTCCTGGCTCATCTGTACTTCCAAGGCAAAGTAGGTGTCATTTATGTTGACTCTGCCTCTCATCGTACTGCATTTAAATGTTTGGTTTATAACCTCAATTGCAATCAGAAACTGAGATTAAGGTACGTATTGAAAACAAGAGCTTTGTGGTACATAAAACCTATAGCTCTTAGAAAACACAGAATGAGGCATTAGTCTGTATGATAAGTGACGCAGGGATCCATGCTCAAGGAATACGGGACTCTCTTGGCTTAGAAGCTACTGAGACCTACACACTCCCTGCACAGTTATAACCTTGGCTCATTAGCAGCAAAAGTGGCAGCCTGCCCAAAACCTGCATTTCCCAGGTCTGCAGCACTGCTGTAGCCAGTGTGGAACTTTCTTGCCCAGGGAATTTTTGGATTCCAACCAATCACTCTCACTGTGAAACTGTGAAAACTCTCTGAAACACAGAAATTGTTTTCTTGCATACTCTACAGCTCTAAATCTTTCCTTGCATTACGCTTCATTCCCATCTCTGAGATTAGACAATATTGTGTTTTGGAAAGATTCTTTACAAAACAGTATTATGGCTGCAGACAGATCATGTAGATGAAGCTGAGCAAAGCTGCACCTGCACTACAGAGGGATTTGGCTTGGGGATCCAGTCAAATCAGGACAATTCTATTATTTCACCCTGTGGTTGGCTGAAGGCAAGCTGCCCAAACCAAAAAAGTTCTCTTAAAAAAAGCAGGAAAGGAAGCAGATGGCCTTGAATATCATACTTAGAGAAAATAAAAATTATTAAAAATGGAAACCACAAAGCTAGATCTGGGACCATAATATAGAATCATAGAATAGAATCATGGAATAGTTAGGGTTGGAAAGGACCTGAAGATCATCTAGTTCCATCCCCCCTGCCATGGGCAGGGACACCTCCCACTAAACCGTGCCATCCAAAGCTCTGTCCAACCCCACCTTGAACCACCAGCGATGGAGCATTCACAACTTCCCTGGGCAACCCATTCCAGGGCCTCACCACCCTCACAGTAACAATTTCTTCCTTATATCCAATCTAAACTTCCCCTCTTTAAGTTTGAACCCGTTACCCCTTGTCCTCTCACTACAGTCCCTCATGAAGAGTCCATTCCCAGCATCCTTATAGGCCCCCTTCAGATACTGGAAGGCTGCTATGAGGTCTCCACGCAGCCTTCTCTTCTCCAGGCTGAACAGCCCCAATTTTCTCAGCCTATCTTCATACGAGAGGTGCTCCAGTCCCCTGACCGTCCTCGTGGCCCTCCTCTGCACTTGTTCTAACAGTTCCATGTCCTTTTTATGTTGAGGACACCAGAACTGCACACAATACTCCAAGTGAGGTCTCATGAGAGCAGAGTAGAGGGGCAGGAGCACCTCCCTCGACCTGCTGCTCACACTCCTTTTGATGCAGCCCAGGATACGGTTGGCCTTCTGGGCTGCAAGCGCACACTGCCGGCTCACGTTCATTTTCTCATCAACCCACACCCCCAAGTCCTTCTCCGCAGGGCTGCTCTCAATCTCTTCCCTGCCCAACCTGTAGCTGTGCCTGGGATTGCTCTGACCCAGGTGGAGGACCTTGCACTTGGCATGGTTAAACTTCATCAGGTTGGCATCAGCCCAACTCACAAGTGTGTCAAGGTCCCTCTGGATGGCATTCCTTCTCTCCAGCATATCAACTGAACCACACAGCTTGGTATCATAGGCAAACTTGCTGAGGGCACACTCAATCCCACTGTCCATGTCACCCACAAAGATGTTGAACAAGACCGGTCCCAACACCGATCCCTGGGGGACACCACTCATTACTGGTCTCCAGCTGGACACTGAGCCATTGAGCACTACTGTTTACATGCCGCCATCCAGCCAGTTCTTTATCCACCGAGTGGTCCACCTATCAAATTGATGTCTCTCCAACTTAGAGACAAAGATGTCATGTGGGACAGTGTCGAATGCTTTGCACAAGTCCAGGTAGATGACATCAACTGCTCTACCCCTGTCCATCAGTTCCATAGCCCCATCAGAAAATACTTTAACTTTACACAGATGTGATTTAAAGGCTCCATAAAAGACCTTGAAATAAACTTGGAGCAGACAGAAAAATAGGTTATAATAGATAGGAAAATAGGCTCTAACCAAGTGATCATAAGCATTCTCAGTCAACCTTTAGAGTGCTTTGTAACACATTGAATATTGAGCTAAAAAAAAAATACTGATGTAGATGTAATGGATGTGCAAGCAAACTTGTTCTTTGTTTATATCCTAAAAGTAATTTAAACCCTCCCATTTTGACCATTGCTGATTCTAATTTTTAGCCTGGAGCAAATTTCTACAGCTGAATAACAAACTCTGATGAGAAAGATTTCTAATGGTCAGGCTTAACTACTCTTCTGCTGCTAGGTATGCTAACGGCACACCCCAGCTTTGCTAGACCTGGTTCTACAAAAGAGTCCATTCACCACTTCACCTAAATTAAATGTCTATACCTTGAAAATAGGCATTATTTGATACATTTAAATCTCATCTGTTTTAATGGAGAGCATGTGTTCATTTTCTTTCAAACTACCTTTGAAAGGATCATGAGCAAGTAATTATAACTATTAGTTGAAGTTTCAGTTCTCAATAGCTCTAACTAACTTAAAATTGCTCTCTTTAGAAATGGTAAATATATTCAAAACAAATAATTGACGGTTATTAAGAAAATCAAAACTCTGAGCACTCTTCATTTCATTCACCTAAAACTAACTTCCCTTGGCCTCTAAGTTTAAAATAACACATTTTTTCAGCTGTTGTAAAACAAAGCACAGAATACCTGTGCTTTTAACCAAATGAAGGCAGAAGTCCAAATACAATTCCCTGTGCCTGGTAAGTCTCCAGGATTCACATCCTCTGCTGACCAACTTAGAAGGCAAATACTCCTGTTCTATACCGCCATTAATTCAAGGAAGGGAGTAATTCAGAAATAACTCTAGGAAAATGTTACTAAAAACTCGTTGCTTATTCAACATGTTGCAAAATGCAAGGTTTCCACAGGTAGCAAATCATAGCTCTTCCTCATCCATAACACAGCTAGCGTCTCAGATCAGGGGCACAACAGGAAATATATTCAAGATTTCCTAACTTTCAGTCATGCCACACACACAGAATGTTGTCAGCTGAGTAAGATCTTCTCTGAAAAACACCCCAAGACACCCATGAATGATGAAAACTATCAGTTTAACCAGTCCAAATAATCACCTGGTATAAATTGGAATGGAGGTCTTGGACTTGCATTTTTAATACCTTTTAATGTAATCCAATACATTGATTATGGAGGAATTATTCCTGCCTCAATTTTTCCATAAACTGCTTTTGGCTACTTGCCTTGTTATGGTTTATAATCAGCAGAATATAGCAAGCTTTAACAGCAGTATGACAGAGTGCAGCATTACATCTCCTTAACACTTGAAAAGGAATGAAAACTAACAAAAACCTCATCTCCCTATGAATTGTAAAAGGCCTGAAAGAATTACATATTTTTATTTAAATGGTTAAAAAGATACAGAGAACTGAAATCCAGTATTAACTAAACAAGAAATAATACAGTGAACTAAGTCTGATGATTGCAGAATTAATTGTATTTGCACAGTAATGTTTAAGGAACTAGAAACCGCAGAAGGAAAGATTCTGAATATCAATTATGGTAATTATGATTGCAGACTATTGGGAGAAAGGAACAGATCAGTCTTTTTTCCCTGTTTTTCCTTTAGTATGTGCTTTTCTGTGCACAGTGGTGAGATGAGAGCTCCAGTTGCTATAACAACTTAACTCTCTATTATAATCAACATTCATCTAAGTTTAATTGCCATTCTGCCCTTCTAAGCCAAGATATTCAACAGCAGTTGTGTGAATTCCATAAATCTTGTTATTAGAACCTATGCAAAATCTCAAAACAAGCTGAAGGACACTTACACGTCAGAGTTAGTCTGAAGTTGTCCTTCACTTCCTTATTGCAGCAATACACCATTCAAAATGTTTTACTTTGTCCATGAGATCATTTGTCTTGGGACAGCTATCTTCTGCTAACATCCATAATTAAATATAAAACAGAACTGAAACTGAATGTATGAAACAAAATAAATTCAAATAAATAGAAAATTAAATTTTAAATATATTAAACATGAAAATATTTTTCTGATAGTATAAGCATCCCTACCTTGTACAAAGGAAATTCCAGATAGGTTAGCAGCAAGAGTTAAGCTGGCCATAAAAAAATTAAGTAATGAGCAGAGTATAGAACAGCCAAGGCACTTCAGAATCTAGTGATACAGACTAACTATGGAGATTATCACGAACTGTATCATGAACTCTAACAGTTTCTACTGCTTGCCTCAATAATGTATTTTTTCAGTAATCGACAGAATCATATTTGAAAATGGAAAAGATGTTAGCATTCTTGACAAATTCTCTACTTCAGGCCCTATGGGCTCAAAATAATTTAACCTATTTTTCTATTTCATTGAATTACAGTAAGGTTTACATAATATATATGCACATAAAGACGAGAACGTAGCCAGGAAGTCAGAGTACTCTAAAAACCAACAGTGCTGAATTTTTTCACATCAACTGCTGAGTACTTTTATCAGAATTCAAGAATTCTGAAGCACTCATGAAATAAGAACAACTGACAGTCTTTGATAAGGTCCAGTTTTGCAGAACTGCAGTCCTGAAGAAACAATAATCTTTGGCTTCTGTTCCAAAAGTAGCATCTCATAACATAGCAAAAAAAAAGGCTTCCTTTTGATCTTAGATTATTAGATCCAGATCAGGGAATAGAATGAACTATTTATCTTTCAAAAGTAATATCTTTTTGATTATATGTCATAGCAAAAATCTTATCTTTGTCTTGGAATTTTGAGACTAATAATGACAACATTAGGAGACTTGTGAACCTTGACAGTAGCTCAGCCAATTATGTGACGAACAATGAAGATGGAGTCTTCTTCACTCCTCAGCTACATTTCTAGAAACCATAATTCTGAAAATCTAAATGGAGTCATTACTTTTCACCCCTGTGGGCAGAGCCATAATTCTTCAGATATACATTCTAACTGGGTTTTCTAATAACTCCATTCATTTCTCAATCTTCCTAATAAGATTGCCAGAGAGGACAGCTTCTCTCTGGCCTGTTTCTCTTCCAAAAGGACAAAATCATCTGAGCTATTATTCAAGCTTTTCAGCATCACTTTTTTTGTCATCAGAGCTTGTCAAATTAAACAAACTAATATTGCAATTTAGAAAGGAAAATGTAAAAGACAAAAGGAGACTGTGGTTCCTGTAGTTTCCACAGCACACTTTGTAAAGTCAAACATGTTTTAATAGGAAGACCTCATCTCTGAAATACAGGGGCATATATACACTAAGCTGAGGCCAATAACTGGTGTTCACTATGTGGTGTAAAAATTTTCACAACTATTTAGAACCTAAAATAATGAAGTACCACTGCACATAATAGTGCTGAATTTGAGAAAATATTCTACTGAATTAGCAAAGGCAATTTTTGAGCAGGTGAACAAGTTGTTCATGCAAAACCACCCAAAACAGTAAAAATGGTTTAGCAAATTCTTACTTTTACAGTTCTCAATATCAACAATAACAACAAAAGAAAGGCTTTTAATATTCCCAAGAAGACTACAGAGAAAAGAAAACCAGTATAGAAATAAACAGACTTTTCAATCAAGTTAAGGGAAAACCGTCTTGATTACAGCAATGATACATCATTACAATACATGAAATTGAAATTGTAGCTCAGATGAGCAACAAGAAATTGCTACACAACATCATTTTAAAAAGCCCAGTGAATGAAAAGTTCACCTTAATTTGTAAACACCTGAAAGGTGTGTCATGTAATGCATATGTGAGAGTTCCTGTGTGATAGAGGAAATGGTAGGTTTACTCCTAGCATAACTCAGATTACAGAGTAGTGAATTACAAAAAGAATCCTCAGAAAAGGAGGAGCCACTTTAAGAAAAATAAAGGAAACCTGAAAATTTGTAAAGCAGGAATGCCTTGGAGTAAAAGAACATAGCCAAAACCTGGTATGGCACTTCCAGAAGTTTCTGTGTCAGCAACTGCAGGGACTTGTGACCCACTTGCTAACAAGTGTTTTGATGAAAAGCTGGGGCTTTGTGTTCAAATGGCTTCATTTATATTGAAAAATGAAGACTACCATGTCCTATGCCTCACAGAACTCTAAGTTTAACCTTGAATGCTTGTGTAGGATTCACATTTCACTTAATAATTCTGAATTAATAGACATAAACCATCAAAACACATTGGTATAAAAGCTGCCTCCCTTCAGAGGAGTAAAAAAAGGTATTAGAAATGTAAAGCACTACAACCACATTGATTCAGAGGCTAACAAACAGACCTTAAGTGGGAAAGATCTGTAAGTAATTTTTCTGTTACTAAGTCAATATATACATACCTTTCTATGAATTAGGATATTCCTAGTCATTTCATTTTATCTTAATTACACCAAATGGGAAAGTTATTGAACCCTAAGCAACATATTTTTTTGCTGTAGTGGTTTCTTCTTAAAGTTCCCATTTTTCAGTGTGTCTTGAGGAGACTCTTGAGGAAACAGAGCACCGTTATACATGTAACCTGCTACCTGCTCCTACCATGGAAGATTTAATTGTCTCATAGTTCAAAGACTTAGAAGAAAAAAATAAATCTTCAGATCCATTGTACATTTGTAGAGAGCAAATGGAAACAGAGACTGAAGAGAGGCTTGATTTTGATAGAGTTGACTTTCTTTGAAAGACAGAAAATATCAGAGAGCGAAAATACTGCAGTGTGTGAAAATAGGGTCAACATCACAAAGAATGTTTGTTGACTCACAGAAAATGTTCCTTTGAAAACTGAAACTTTGAAAGCTTTGGTTTTGTCTACAGATAGGACTGGTACAATCCAAACCATCCCAATCTTTTAACACAGTACATTCCAATTATTCAGACTTAGATGCACTTGACTACTGCAGTTCATCTGCATGACACCTTCTGGCAAGTTTTAAAATGAGAACAAACCCCGGTTACCAACATTCAGCAACATCCAACATCCCTAACCTGGCCAAACAATAGCATCTACCTGTAACCGAGTATATGGCTGTCAAACAGTTAAGTGCCAGATATCATTCTTCCCTACAGTCATAGATATGTGACAAAGCCTAGGAGCCTGGCAGTAATGGGAACAGAGTAAACAAACAGGTCACATTCCCTTTACTGATTTATTTAACATACTGTCTTGGTTTCAATTGAATATTTCATCTTCATATGGATTTTTTAATGTAGGGAAATACTGATTACAAAAATTGCAAACCGCTGACCCGTTCCTTATTCCCCAAAATGGTAAACAAACAAACAAACAAATTATAAAAAGTGTGTTTTCAACCAAACACATGTACTCTTCGGACACATGGACAAGAGGTGGGAGGTAGCACAGCCACAACAGCTGACCCGCAGGCTAGTCCATGCCATGTAACGTCACATATGACATCAGACAGCATCCTGCCCAGCAGTACAACTGGTGTTACCCTTTCCATTGCAGCGATTGCTCAGATACTGGCTGGGCAATGGTCTGCTTGTGGGAGGTGACCATTACCTATGCAGCAATTGTTTTGAGTTTGGCTTTTACTTCTTCTTTCCTTAACCTACTAAACTGTCTTTATCTTGACATATGACTTTTCTTGCTTTTGCTCTTTGCTCTGCCTTCTGGCTGAGGGCAAGGGGCAAATGAGCAGCTATGTGGTCCTTATCTGCTGCAGGGCTCAACCAAACACAACCTCCTTCAGTTCAGGCCTTATGCTTAGCAGCACATGGCACTGTTTATGTTCTTTCGTTAAAAACCTCGTAAAACTGGCCCATCCAGGCCAACTGGCTTGGCCAAAGTGTTCATGATTTGAGATTCAATATTCATTTTCGAAAACTCTTTCCAGTGAAACTGAACCCAGGATTAAGTGGTGAAAGTCAGTATATGCAGACTCATAAGGAGCGCCAGATCAAAATTTTCTTGTATGTTCAAGTGCGTAGTTGTGAGGAAAACGCACTGATTAAATCTGGAGTTATGAAATATCACCTCCTTTTACTTTGCTTCACTATATGTATTTCATTTCTTTCATATAACTACTTTACCACTTGACAGCAACCTTTATGATAGCTTTAATTAAAATACATTAAATACTTCACAGAAAAGCTAGCCACACTTCAACACTGCAGTTTCCTTTGTTCTGCTTAAGTAATAGCAGAAACTGTACACCACTGACACCTTTCCTGGCTTGCAAACGAGGGGTTATTTGAAAGCCTCTGCCATCTGCAAGGTTTTCTTCAAATGACTAAATTTAAGCTTTTGGGTATTCCGGCTCTTCGATTGGCTTGTGTTGGCACCAAAAGAGAGAACACTCAGAGGGAACTGCTGGGACAACAAATGAAACCACATCAGCACAGGCAGTGTACACTGTAACTCTCCTTTTAGTTTTAGTCTTCAAAAGTAAAGGTTGATTCTCTCTTACACTGAATACACCTCTTCAGCCAGAAACCAGACTCCCTTTTAAAATGAAGACACATTTGATGTTTTTTTTTTTAAACTATCTTAATTTTAAAATATTTTTCACCATGTACCACAGTCACAGTGAGTTTAAGATTTATATAAAGCAAACTCAGCAAACAGCAAATCAATTGCAGCCTCAAAGCCCAGACTGCCCAGACCTTTGGTCCCTTCCTGCCATTCATCCAGCAGTACAAGAAAAGCCATTTATAATAGAATATTCACCAGCACCATGGGAATAACAATACCCTAATACTCATTGCTCCAAGGTGAAGCAGGCAGTTAACATAAACCCTGGTGAATTGCTACGATTCTTGCATTTTGTGTTTTGTGCCATGCTTGGTAAGAAAAGCAAAGTTTCTATTTCACCTACTGTGTCATTCTTTTATATGTGATGTATATTTTCACCAGTAATAGTTTACTGAAGTATAAGAATCAATTACTGCCTTCCCATTCCCACTGAAAAATCTCATAATTCTTAAATTACATTGTTTCTGCCCAATGCAGACTAAAACCAGGTTAAGTGAGATTAGTACTGAAAACAGGTTAAAAATAGATTTATTCACCAGAGAGAGATGGATTTATATGTTATATATTCTGAAGGAGGGGCAGGGGGAGAGGTCTCACAAAGGGGATTAGACTTTGCTACTTAATAAAATATTAAGTGACAATCACTCAAACAGGAAAGTGTGGGAAGCACAGTTTTGCAGTGCTGCTCTTTCAGGATTTGTTTTCTTTACAATTTGCATCCCTTTCTGCATGCATTTGAGATGTAGTATGTTGGGTTTTTAATGATTAGAAATGACTTTGATCTTGACTGCTTGAAGGAGCATAAAGATATAAATCGTGTGAGTGGATATGATTAATCCTGGTAATGACAAACATACATAACAAAAATCCAAGATAAACTTTTTTGAATTTCCCAAACATACCTTAGGAAGTTCAGCCTTTAGCTCACGTCATTCACACAAGAATGATCTACACAAGTCAGAAATGCACCACTGTTCAAGGTCCCCAAATACCACAAGTGCCAGTTTATCAAAGATAAAAAGCCAGGAGATCAGAAACATCAGCTTTCTGCTTGAGTAGCTGCCACTGTCCTTTGAGAAGAAATGGAGAGAAAGAAAACATCTTTCCTGCTGCAACATAACTGTCAAAATAATGAAATAATATGTAATGACCAGGTGTGATCATGAAAATAGCCAACTGTTCCAAGAAAATGTCACCAGTAGATAACAAATGACTAATGGCCAAGATTTGGTGGCTATTTATAAAGTGTGAAAACGGAACTCTCTTATTAGAGGAATATTAACCAGACATCATTAAAAAGTGGCCCTAAATTGTCATTAAGGTGATGTAATTTTATGCATCTATGTGAAGAGGGCAGAAAAGTGAGATGAAAGGGAGAGCTGCTACGATTAAAAGGGGACATTTACAAAGGAAAAATGGGGACTTGGGGGCGGGGGTAGGGGAATCCCACAAGGCACCACCAGTACTAGATCTTTAGATCTCAACTCCTCAATGCAAGAACCCAGCAACTCCAAAAGATACCTATCATTTCCTCATGGGCATAAAATACATCATATAGGTGTGTATATATGTAATCCTGACCTAAACCCTTAAACTATGTCTCTTCAACACCAGTTTTAATGCCTTGAGTCCCTTACTTCTAGAGAAAGTATAGAAAATTGAATCAGAATAAAAAGGAAAAAGTATGGCCCAACTGCTCCAATAAATTAGGTAACATTTTAGAGAATTCTGCAGCATTTTTCAGTACACAACCGACTGGAAGACAAATTCTCCTTCCTTCCGTTACCAGCCACCCACTACTGTTCCATAGATTCTTTGCTTTCACTGGCTATTCAGCTAAAAGAAAATTAACTTACAGTGTAAGAAGGGAGGATGGCAGTGGAGAATAATTAACTAATCATTGGAACATACATACCCTTTTCTCTATTAAAATGGCAAAGTCATTTCCATGGAAGTAAGATCATACAATGCCACAGCAAACAGGGTGTTTTCCAAAACTAGTTCAGCAGTTTCCCAGCAAAGCACATGACCACAAAGAAGTTCATTAGTTACTTTCATTTCCCCCGTTTCCACTTGTTCCTTTTTATATATTCCCTGCCCCAGTGTCTTGAATTTTCAGCAGAAATATAAACCCAAGAAACCTGCACCCCGCCTTCAGAAGCTGACGTGTGGAAGTGAAACAATTCCACTTCTTTGGAAGAAGGTTGTTATTTTGACCAGCCCCATACAAGCTATTCATAAGAAAAGCACTTTCACTAATTGCATTTTGAAAGGAATATTAAGCAAAATAGCTACCCTAAACCTTGTCACCCCGTGAAGCCTGTATTTCAGTAATAATCTTTCAATTCTAATGATGTTTGCACTCAGTGGAGGAGCAAGCCCAGTTCATTAACTTAACCGTGTAATTCTTAGATATTTCCAAAGAATTATAAAGCTTTGATCTTTTGAAAAGTACAACAGATAAATGAATAAAATGCTACTATTATATGACTGCTACTTTCAAACAATTTGAGAAAACTTTTACCCACCCAGAGTGCATATATATGTCTTAGAAAAATGATGCACATGCAAAATTACATAGTTCAGCATCCCATCGTGATTGAGAAAATGCTATGATATTACCAATGTTTTACTCCTAGATTACTCCAAAGTAAGGTTAAGTAGTACTGTGAAGTTCTGCTGTAAAAGCTGCTTGTATTCGGGAAGTGGAAGGACAGTTTGTATTTAGTATGACTTATCACCAGTTATCTCTTTGTCACATAAGTGTATTTATTTTTCCAACTATCTCCCTGCCAATATTTTTAATAGACCAGACATTTGATAATAAAACTTAGAAGAAAAAAACCCAAACAAATCAACCTCCAAGCTCCAAACCAAACAAGTCTGGGAAAATACCAAATTGAAAATTGAAGAGCCAGCAAAAAACCCTATTCTAACAATGTTTAGTTTTATTTTAGCAGGTCTTTACTTGGGTTAACACCTGGAGACCCTCTGGGTACTGCAGGCAGCAGGGTAACATGGGCAGTAACTGGCCCAGCAGCCTCTAACACTGGAAGAAAACTGTCTTTCTCTCTGCTTACACATCAGCATTTCTCTCAGCTCAGCTCAAGTCAATCATTTTTCCTGGCTTCCAGATTGAGATTCCTTCTCTATCTGTATCTGTCTCTACAAAGCCCAAAGGAAGTTTTGCAACATTATAAAGAGTAATTAAAAATGTTCCTCTAAATAGAGATACCTTCAGGGACCAGGATGAAGGAGACTTTTTCCTATATGGCATGCATGTTAGGCAGAATCATGACCAGCACACTAAGCTCTCCAAGCAAGCGTCAACCACGCACTAACAGTGCCTAACAGTAATAATAAAAACCCCTTCAAAATGAAGCATACACAATTTACTCGAGGAACACACAAGTTTGCTGACCCACAGATGGACCTGATTAATTCTCCCTATATAAATATATCCCTGTAGACCACCTTATTTGAGTAAACAGGGGTGTAGCTGAGTGGTGTTTGAGCATACTGTGCCAGTATAATAAAACCAGACAAACATGCACACACACACCCCACAAACCCTGCATTTAAGTAAGATGATGATATATATATGAAATTTGTCTGCTAGAAACTTTGATTAAATCTGAAAGAATTACTGAAATAAATGTATTCATAAAGCAAGCCTAAGAAAGGACAAAAACTCCATCCCCACCCCTCAAAAAAACCCCAAAACAACAGATGATATAAACTCTCTTTTTTTTTTTTTTTCCTGAAGAAATGTGTTATAACCCTGTTCGGGATGTAGTGGAGTGGTTTTAACTTGACAGCTGACAGCACACGGTACTCACATGGAGCACTATCGGCCTTCGTACTGGCAGACACAAAAGCCCTGTGTGGTTCCTGTGGTTACGTGGCTGGCCTGAGGCTTATGAATCCCCCCACTCATGTTCTTTTAAATATGTGATTTTACAGCTTCCGAGACACAAAAATATAGGCTTTGAAAATTAGAGATGAACTCAGTTGCTTGTGGAAGGAGAGGTCACAGCATGAATGATACAAACAAGGCACATTTATGCACAGGGTGGCTCTCTAACATTAAAAGAAAGCTTTAAAATGCTATACATTCCTGCTTGTTCTCATTGGGCTCAGGACTTCAACTATCTTTTGCAATTAAATCTATCAAACTTCAAGCTCCCAATTAAAAAT
Organism: Amazona ochrocephala; assembly: GCA_039720435.1. Classification (NCBI taxonomy): domain Eukaryota; kingdom Metazoa; phylum Chordata; class Aves; order Psittaciformes; family Psittacidae; genus Amazona; species Amazona ochrocephala. Next base: position 17,412,032 of record CM077883.1, read on the forward strand.
TTTCAAATGCATCATGCTCCAGGGTGTCTGAAATTAAAAACCACTTTACATGTTTGTCAAGTCCTCTTTTGTAATTTTTACAGTGTTGCTCTTTCTGCTGTGATAAGTGCTGCCAACCCCTTTCCATTTATGTGCCACGACAGAGGAAAAAACAAACAAAATTCCTTCAGACAGCTCATTCTGAACTACAGCAGTGGCTGCTTTTTCCCTTCTCAGACATCTGTTCTCAATAAGGGGACAAGGGGGAATCAGAGAATGTCCCCATGCCCTCTCTCTCAAGGGAGAGCCAGAGAACATCTCCAGCTCCAGAGGAGAAGCTGGAAACAGCACAGCTGGTGCCTCCATCAGGCTCCAGGAAGGACACCCACTGTGTCAGGCTCTGGGAAGGCCACACATCATCAGGCTCTGGGAAAGTCACCGTCTGACAGGCTTTGGAAGTGGGCAGCAGGAGCTCTGCTGCACAGATGTGGGCTCTGGGCATGTGCTGCCATGTTTGAGCACTTGGCTGTGCAATGCCAACTCTCTCCAGTATTGCCTCCAACCAGACATCAGCTAATCACAAAACCTGGAAATACCCTTGTAAATTCATTTTCCTTTTTGATAAAAAGAGAGACTGGGTTTTAGTTGAGCATGGGGATACAGCTATGCCAGTTTCCTAAGCACCAGGGGGAAGATAAAAACAGACTAGGATTCTCTATTTTTCTCTTTCCATCAATTATATAAGGGACAATTTTTTTCCAACTCAAGTTACAGCTCGCAAGCAATGGTTGCAATCTGTGTAGCGTTTTGCTTACTTAAGTTTTGCCTAACATCCTGTTTTGAATGATACGTTTCTACCACAGGCCCTTGAAAATTAAAACATGTTCAGAGAGAAACATAAATACTTGACATTGGTCTGTTAACACTGTAAGAGCTCCCCCCATGAACCCCACATGAACACTAATACTTACATTTCATAAATGTGCACTTCTGATTGTTGTGTTACTTTCTTTACTTCGTAAAATAAAATCAGCATTCTCTGATGAGACAAAGGTAAAGTTCCTGAGTAAACTCTGAATTTCTTCTCCTTGAACAGCAGAGATGAAAACACCTGGAAGACAAATAGGAATCTAGCCTAAATAAACACCAATATAAGCACCCAGGGAGATATTTCTTACGCTTCCATTGAAGATGCAAAAGTATCTCTGAGCAAATAATTAGTTGAAGGGAATAATCTCAATAAGTATTGAAGAAAACAGAATGAATTCTTCCTCTTCAAGAAAGTATGAAATACTTCATTGTGCATTTCTCAATATTTTTCCTTGGGGTATAAATTGCTACTTCCTTTTCTGCTGGGAAATGTGCCCTCCATGATCTTGTCTGCTTCTAGACAGAACTGTGGAAGGTGCCTGAGCAGTCACAGCCCCAGAATGAGGTGTTTAAGTATTTTGTTTGCTTTTGGCAAACCTCCATCATTTTTTTGATTCACCTAGCAAGATACTGTGAAGCTCTTATAGAAAGCACAATCAGTTTCAGTCATGAAGTAGAAGAGGTTTCATTACATTTTGTTTTTCTTTAAGCAAGTTTAATCTTTTCAGAATTACCCTGAAAATAATCACAGCCGGCTCATGATAGTCACGTTTTAGAATATACTTTATTCTAGGGAGGTTTGGTAAAACATTAATGTGTGGGCAAGACCACTCCTATTACAGAATATTTAGTTACAAAATGAAAACAAGATTATTAACCTTATAAGCAAACAAAAACCATGCAAACAAACCAGACCAACCAACCAACCAAAACCACCAACAAACAGCCCAAACACCACCACTCATTATCCCTGTGCTGGCCTACCACTCCTCAGAATCGCACTGCATTTGGGTACCAAGATATATTTGGCCATAAGTTTTTTAAGTGAGGATGCAAGTAACCATAAGGGATGACAGGAGGAAATGACCTGTCAGCTGCCAGAAAAGACCTTTAAACCAAGTCATGCGCTTGCTGTGTTTGTTACGACAAGTCAGTTATTCCTTTGGGTTTGAGGGATTTTATTGTTTTTTCCTGACACCAAGCTACACACCTTGTATTTTAATATTATTACACTGCATAACACAGTGCCCTTTAACTAGTATGGGATTTAATTTCCTGAATGCAAACTAGACTGCAGGAGAGGTTAATAAGCAGAATAGAGAATTAGCTATTTCATGTAGGCTATAAATTTAACAGCGTGTGTATTTTTCTTTTTGGCTCTTATCCAGTTACTCTTCTTTGTACATAAAGCCTTGGTCCCCAGCCCACCAGTGAATTGTTGTAAGAAAGGCATAATATGCTGAAACCTCATAAAAAGAGAGAAAAGCAGCAACAATTAAACAACATTCGTAGAGCTATCTCCTGTTTGACTGTTTCCCATAAAAGTCAATTTTATTTCACTTCTAAAATTACTCAGACGAGCACAAAATGACTGATCATTGCATGAGATGTTGTTCATAGCATGTATTTAAGCCAGCTAATCAAAGACAACCCATTCTCCAGTTTTAACAATATTCTATTTCATGATTAGCAAACAAGCTGTCAGCCTTGGTATGTTTCCTCACAGATGTTAGGTTAATCTATGTAATTGTGATGAGAAAGTGTAGTATTGTATTCCGTAAAACAGCTCCATAAAGCAGCAGGGCAGTTTTACCTGTGAACTGCCTGTTTCAGGATGCAGTACAGTCCAGACAGGAAAGCAATGAAGTGTATGCATCAATCTGCACCAGGAGACTGGGAGTCACGTCACAGCAGGCAATACAACCACATCTAACATATAGAGGAGTCGTGTCTGCACCTTGCTCAGATCAACTTAGTTAAAGAATGTTTTCAGGCTTTTATAGTTTTCCCTTTCCTTTGTCACATGGCACATTATGAGAGATCTGAACTGGAACTCAGAAGATGATGACATGCTCCCCCAGCACATCTCCACTTCCTCATGAAAGCCAGAGAAAACCCAGCAAGCATATGTAGTGGTCTACAAATGCTGTGCATCCAGAAACACAAAGGTACAAACACCTCCCTCTCCTCTCTCTTTCTCTCCTTAATAGGGTCCAAACAAATTCTTTTATTCCAGGCAGTTGAGAGGATTGTTAGAACTATAACAACAGCTTTTTAAACCCCTAAAAGTACCAGAGAACACCTGGGAAGTGAGAAGTGCCATATCCTTGAAGAGTAACAATACAATATAAATCCAACACTTAGGAGGAAGGGAACATCATCAAGCTATTTTAACCTAGGTACAAGTGGCTTCTCTCATTTCCAGCACAGAAACGCTGAAATTCAGGTTTTGAAATGATGATTTAATTCAAACTGCATCCAGTTTTTAAACTTCACCTCTTCAGCTGCTGATTGGGGATTTTAGCACTGCAGAACAGCCCAGTTTAGAGGAGCAAGAGAACAAATGCTTCCAAGACTTCCTGTTCTGCTTGACTTACTCACTTGGAGAAAATTCAAACCAATAAAAGAGAACAAAAGGGTGCTTTTCCCCCCAGGCTATAGTTTCTCTGTGATTCCTGACCATCCTATTAACAAAACTTCCAAGCTTACCATCAAATGCAATAAACATTAGACACACTGCTAGTTGGAGAAGTTGTTCTACAGTCTCTGCCTTAAAAGTTTATCAATAGTCTCTGTGTTGGGGAAAGGCTTTTTATTTTCTTTTATTTCACATTCATTGGTGGAGAATTGCTAAAAAATAGGCAATTGTCCTGTAATTATTGCCTCTTACAGTTTCACCTGCTTGTGCTTGTGCTTTGTCTGGCTGTCAAACTCACTCCTTAGCAGGCTATTGTCAATCCTGGCTTCTAAACCTTCCACCTAGGCATTAACCCTTTCCTCGTGCAGAAACCAGAATCATGGCCTATTTCAGACAGGTCTTAGGAATAGTCCATGCTTTAAGGAACAAAATACAGCTGGTCCAGCTAGCTGCATTAGTTGACCCTATTTTATATTACACATGCAACTCTTCTGTTAGGCTACTGGAATTCAGGATCAGTAACAACAGCCTGGTGGGCAAACTGCCAGCAGAGGCAATTTTGAGATACCACTTGATATGCATGGAGTTTTGTAGATACACTGTAAGGAATGAGGCGTTAATGGTCCTCCTCTATGGGAGTAGGAAGCAAATATGTTAACTGATCGAATTTAAATAAAAGAATACTAAGCACTCAGATTAAATTCCTTTCTATGGTAAAATCACAAAAGAGGATGCCTGGTGCTACCACCTGAGTCAAGAGGTCAGAGAGAAGCCTGCAGCTAACAGGTAATGTAATTCCTACACTATTTCAGAGGTGCTCAGGGAAGACAGAACTACAGCTCTGAGGAGTGCGATGTACCACCTAAAGCAGCATAGACTCTGAGCCAAAGGGAGTCCTTCCAAAAAGTGGGAGGGGGAATGCTGCTTGCTGCTGCTTATTTTGTTCCTGCTGCTCTTCAAGGAATGAGAAAACAACTAAATGAATCGCAGTAAGAAGGTTCCCCCAACCAGCTGTCACTGTTTCTGAGCCAAACACCACCGTACCTTTGACTTGCTGCTGTTGGACCAAGCGCACAGGAATACCCCTATTTGACGACTGATTTGAGCCCTAAGAGCCTTCTAAGACCCAGTAACCCCTTGGCTGTGACTTTCAACAGGTTCTTTATTGAAGGAAACAAATCTTCTTGCAGCAGTTACTTATCTTAAAGAGCCTTGAGGAATTCTAGTTTTCAAGCTAAAAAGTGACACTTGACAAGTTACTCCTCAGTGAAGCGTAACTGGCAGGGTTAGCCGGTCAGTAGTGAGTGTGCTCCCTAATTGCACAGGGGAGAAGGCTTATGCTTCTTGAATGACAGCTTTGCCAGTCTGTCCAAGCTGATCCCTTTTCTTAGGATACAGTTCTACCCTAAAGAAAGTAGCAATAAAATACACCTGATACACAGAAATCTTGAGACACTGGGTCGATTAAACTGACCTACATGGGTTTTAAACCCTGTGTAATTCCTTCACACTGCCAGTGAAATATGAAAGAGCCAAAATCATTCCATGTTAAAGATTTCATTTGTTTTTCTGATAAATTGCTAAGTGAGCTCTAAGGAGAGGGCTAATTTGATTTTTGCAGAGGTCTTTTGTTTGTTTTTTTTTTTTTTTCTGGTACAGAAATATATGACAGGCTGTCCTTACCATACTTATTTTCTCTCATTTTTCAATGGAAACCCACCACAGATAGAGTCCTTCACAGGGACAGAGTACATCCTGCTGTTCCAGCTAATGACAAAGCAAGCAAGCATAGTGGATTGGAATATTGCAATGAGACAAGGAGGTACAAAAGCACAAAATGTAATCAGTTCTAAGTAAGCTTCATGGCTTTGTAATGGAAAATAACTGAGGTGCTTGAAGGTAGTTGACATAGTTTTGGTTCTTACAACCTTGCACAAAAAGTGTAAGAAAAATAGAATAGAAAAACAGAATGTGGAAATGGGGAGTATCCAGGACTAACAGATGACCAGGATGGGCACAGTTAAACTAACTGATAAGTAGGACAGGATGATTGCTATGTTTGTGGTGTTAATAAACCCATTAAGCTGGTGTGGACATCTACTGGGGAGTATCCTGGACTAGCAGATGTCCAGGATGACAGCAGTCAAACTAACTGATAAGTAGAAGGACAGGATGGTTTCAGTGAATCATAGACCGGTTTGGGGTGGAAAGAACCTTCAAAGGTCATCGTGGTCAACCCCCCTGCAACCAGCAGTGACATCTTCAACTAGATGAGGCTTCCCAGAACCACATTCAGCCTGCCCTTTAATATCTTCAGGGGTGGCACATACCTGGTTCATACCTGATCTGAGTTTTTGGCATTATTTCTTGATATATTCAGTTAATTCGTATAACAACAAGTATATTTGGTGTTTTGTCCATCCAGTATCTAATTTGGTAAAAATATAAACGTGAAAAAGGGTTGTTATGTAGCAAATTAGTTAGTAGCATTGTAGTGTACATGAGATTTCTGAATCCAGGGTAATGGGCTAGTGGTTTTTGGCCTTGAGAAATTACAGTTACAGTGCATGATAGGCACAAATAATGACTATGTTGAATATGCCATTCCTTGGTGAAACTGACAGAATGTGGTAATGTGAAATGTGTGTGTAAACTGTGGTTAAAATAAACAGAAACATAGAGTGAAAGTAACCAAAGCCTCATGCGACTTTACTTGATAATTTTTTCTTTTCTTTAGTGAATTGAAAAATGAGTGCTGGTATCTTGATAGAAAAATTGAAGATTTAACTCTATCAAAATCTTTCTTTTAGCACTTAGCTCTTAAAAAGCTGTACTTGAAATCAGGAGTCCTAAAAGAAGCAGTGGAAGTGGTTGAGAGTTTGCTTAGATGATGCAATCGTGGTGGTATAAACCTGTCCCTTCAGCCCTACCCGTCTGTCATTTCCTGTTTCGGTTTTAAACAGGGATATGGTCTACATTTCAAGTTCTTTTTAATTGTGTTTTACCAATTCATGTACTGATAATCATGCCATAGTTCAGTATCTTAGGCATGTATTTTAAATAAATTTATAAGAAAAAAAGTGTCATTACCTGGTTTCACTTCTGTTTTCAGGAAAGAAGTGGTTTGAGATTCCTTATGTTATTTCTGGTTAGTGTTTTGCTGTGTGAGATTGATGCCACAGGAAGGTAGAGATTCTGAACAATTAACAAACAAATAAATTAGCAATTATCACTAGCAAAATCTATAATTGGCTTCCCCCATTTTGTCCGGTATTTTCAGTTTTTAATTAATGCTTTGGATGTTTAAATGGAGCATGTCCTTTAGTTGGGTTTTTTGTCAAGTTTCAGTTGTTAAGTACCATTGTTACTTAGAGCTTCAACTAAATAACTTTTAAACTTTTTTACTGTGGCTGTGGACTCTGTCTTCTTTTTACTGCTGTTTGAAGGTGGGGAGGGGGTTGGTAATTGCTAGCAACATTGTGCTGATTTAAGAGCATGTCATCTATTTGCTTCTGTCCAGATGCATATCATACTTTACTGCCTGTCAAAGATGTGCTTTTGAAATTGATCCAGAAGTATTTTAGCCGACAGATCTACAGTTTCTGAAGTACTTAAAATTTGAGTTTTCTGTTTGCTATCTATTTAAATAACTTCAGAGGCAAGCCAATTTTTAGAGGAATCTCAGTTTTTAAGGGAATAGGTAATTATTTTGGGCGTAAGAATTCTGTGGTGTGTATTCTCTGTACTGCCTGCTCTTGCCCTTCTCGCTCTTGCCCTAAAAGGACTAAATCACTTCTGAATCTTTTCTCCTGAAACTGCAGTTAATTGTCAGCAGCAGGTTTTAGGTGTCTGAAAAGCATCTGCAGCGTAAATTTTGTGCTTAACAGAAAAGTTTTGCATTACTGTCATCTTGTATGGATGGTATCTGTAGCTTTTAAAGAAGGAATTTTAAAATCATTCCAATTAAATAACACTATAGAACAGCATTTACAAAGGGATATGCTAAATCATACATGAGGGAGATGCTAAATATAATGTCTAAGCAGTAGTATTTCTTTGAAACTCCAGTTTTAGAGTGACAAGAGTGTCAGTTTCCATTTGTATGCTCTGAAATGTAAATTGGTTAAATGATGAACTCTGCTTATTTGAAATTTTTAGATCTTAACTTTGTTTTTGTTTTCCTTCTGCATTCCCCTTCCTTCCCCTCTCTAGCTAAATGGCCTTAAAATGGCAGATGAGCCTATGGAAGAAGGTGAACCACATGCCTACCACGTAAGTGTACTCAGTAGATGTTCAGTTGAGATGCTTATTAGCATGACTTTCTTTTGAAGCAAAATTCCTGTATTTAGTGCTCTTTAATGACTTTGGAACCTGTCATTTTATGTGAACAGATCTGAAGAGGCTTCAAGTCTCAAAGATGATTTTGAAAATTAGTAGCTGGGTAGGGGCCTTGTTTGGGAAAGTTTGTTACATGAGATTATGGAAAACAGATTCTGTGTGCTGGAGAGAACATTTACAGATCCCTCAACCTTGGAAAATGCTCTGTCCAGCCTTGAACCATTTATCCACAGAGCACTTAACGTTGCTCTTATTACACTGTCATCTGTTCTTTTTTTTTGTTTTAATGTAGTTGCTATGCATTTGTCTAGAAGGTGCTTAATTCCTGTTATTTTAAAGGAGAATTTTTACACCAGTGTCTTAATTTGACTTGCATAGAAATATCCCAAATAAAGCCTGCTGAGCATGATTTTTGACCTGTGCCTTGGTGAGGTGCATATTTAAGAAATGCTAAAGATCAGTGTTCTGTATGTTGGCTAAATCTTGGAATGAACTTCAGGCTAATTCCGTACATAGTGAAATGCCTGAGCTCACACAGAAAAACTTGCCATCAGCTTTCAGCATGCCCATCCATGTATTTTTGAACAGAATCATGGAAGAAGGTATCAAGTAGATTTTACTGCCAGCTGTAACCACTGCTTTGTGTTGCAATAACTTCTTAAGTAAGTTATTTGGAGAATAAACTCTTGGGGATAGAAACGTGGTAATTGGACATTTCCTGGTGTGGAGTAAGTAAATAAACAGTCAGTATTGTAGTCATGTTACATGTAGCAAAGAAAGATGAGCAATGGGTTGTCTCAATCTTCTGCTGTACTTGAACCAGAAGGATGTTGCTGAGCTTGTTTGTTAGGTGCTTGGAGCTACATACCAGTTAAGCTGTAGCAAAGTAAGATGGCACAAAGCCATAAACGATTGCTGCATTTCTGTCAGTGCTTTGTTCCCTTTAACTACTGAGAATAGTTACCTCTTGTGCCAGGCGGCTCAGTGGGAGCTGGTACCTGAACCCTGAGATGGATGTGCTGTTCAAGCAGCAGAGTACAAAATCAGATAACTAGATTTCCAGTTCATGGAGGCCAAACCAGAAATGGAAATGAAACTGGTTTATATAAGGTGGGGTTGGACATAGCCTTGGATGGCATGGTTTAGTGGGAGGTGTCCCTGCCCATGGCAGGGGGGTTGGAACTCGATGATCTTGAGGTCCTTTCCAACCCTAACTATTCTATGATTCTATGATTGCTATGTCTGTAATGTTAATTAAGCTGGTGCTTCAAAGACTGCCAGCAGTTATGAAGATTGTTGGAAGAAGTAAATAATTCTCAAAGACCACCACCACATTTTTGTATGCATGCAGGCAACTTTCCGGAAAATGATGTAATTCACGTGTAGCCTCATGAATATGTATGTATGCCCAGTAACTATATAAGGATGGCCTGTGTGGCAATATAGGGAGGCACAGGTAAGGAAGAGCTATCCCCCGTGTCTCCCGGCGCCGCAATAAAGAATACCTGCTTGTCAACTTGAAAACCTTGTTGGCGAGTTTGTTCCTGGAGTTTTCTCTGAATCAGCAACTTTAAATGGAAATGAATAGGAAGAGGGACATAACTGTGATAACAAGGACCTGTTGTGTATTAAACCAGAAATTAATAGGTAGGTAGCATTTATTTGTACTATTTTATCTGTTCCTGAAAACTAAGATGCTTGCTACTGCATTAAAAGCTATCACTAATTATTAGCTTGCTTTTTTAACTCAACAATGCCATATTAAACAAACAAGTTTTTCAAGCTTAAAGAACAAATGTAACACTAACTTTAAAAGGACAAAAATGTGTTCAATTCTTCATTTACATCCAAAATTTCTTCAATCATATTATTCATTAGAATGAATTAAAATGGCCACTTTGGATGCTAGGCCAGCTGTGTTCTTCACAAAGTAGAGCAATTTCGGGTTTTGTCTGACTACCAGATAGACACACCTATGTCAACAAGCAGACCTTGCAGAGTATCAGTGCTCTTGTGTGACTATGTTCCTAGAACAGACGTAGAATAGACTCATTTCTTAGACTATTTCAGTGATGCTGTTTCATGCGTTGCTCACAGATCTGCTTGGAGAACATGGACAGGTTTATCAGCAACATTTTAAGATGGCTTCAAGTGTCCACCACCTCCATGACCAGGCTGGCAGGACCTGAGTCTCCACTACAGCTTCCCCACTCCATCTGCAGAGCTAAGCCTCAATGGCTGACAGCGGTGGGTCTGCACAACAGCACCCAAGAATAGTGTGAGAAGGTGAGCTGTACTTCTCACTCCTCCCTCTACCTCACACAGGCAATACTGGCTGAAGCAGGCAGCTGGGGACAAGGATGTTGATCCAAGCACTTTGCCTACCAGCTGATAACGCAGCCAGCTTTTCTGCAGCTCCTATCCACTCTTTATGAGCTTGATAAGTATTCTTAACCAAGTGACAAAGTGGCAAGATCCACAGGAAGAAAACTGGGGGAAAACAAAACTAATCGATCTACAAAGTTGAAGCTATTGCCATCAGAAAAGCATAAAACACAAGTAAGTTTGTGATTTACATGCTCTTCTGAAAAGAGAGGCTATCTGAAATCCTTCGTCTTTTACCTTTCTTACAACAAACAAATGCCTAAAGCAGAAAAAATAATAGAAAAGAAAATGTTGTGTGGGTTTTTAATTAAAATTAGGACAAGAAACATTCAATGAAAAGTGACCTTTTATTTGAACACTGCAACATAAAAGCTTCCTAGCAGTGCATCTATTTGGATCACAATAAGAAGTGTTGCACTCAGCACTAAGTAACCCAGACCCTGACAAAACCAGAAATCCTGTACTCAAAGAAAAAGCCCTCTCTCATGTAAGTGTATTTTGCTCAAGCATCACTTTTATAACATGAACCTGTGGAGAAATTCCTCACCAGCTTCAGAATGCTGCAATTTCCCAGCAAACCTGTTGCCAAAAGAAAAAAACCCAAACACATTTATATACTTAAGATGCATTTATTCTCTTGTATACTCTGCTGTTGAGCTAAAGCGTATGCAGAAGTGATCCTCTTCACTGCAGATACAAGGTTTACTTACAGTTAAAAATGAGCTGGAGTGTACAAGGTTGATGAAGAGTTATTAGATGAAGTAGTATGTGACACTGCACAGACTTATAGTAGCAAGGACAAGAACCATTCTACAAAAGTTTTATAAAAAGAAGAAAAACCTCATTTTTCTAGCTTTAATAAGCTAATGCTGCAGCTAAACTCCCCACAGATCAGGAAAATCCTTTTTGTTATCAAAAATATAGCAATAAAGAGGAAATAGAGACTGTTAAGAAGCTAAGGTGAGAAGGGAACAACCACCATGCAGAGTCCTCAGCTAAACAAGTGCACGGTAAGAGAAAACAGTCATCTGCACCCTCCTATCCACGTAGTCACGCAAAAGCCATTTTGCACTTTTCTCTATCCATTTGTGATACTACAGAGCTACCTCAGACTTGAACTGCACAGTCCTTGGCTAAAGCCTCTGACCTTGCAGTAGGATATCATCTTCCTTTCATTAATACATCATATCACAACCTACATACAGGAAGGATGTAACAAAAAAGAAAATCCCACTTGTTCTTTGTGCAGCTTGTGGTCACTTCCCCTGGCACCCACATTCTGCACAAGGCCTAACCACTGCATGAGAGCATATGCTAAGAAAATAAATCACAGAACTGAAAAAGACTCGGTTTTATAATAAGCAATGTTTGATTTTTCTGATTATATTCTTGGTTAATCCAGTCTGTTACATATAAGGTTTCAAAGGTCCTTGAATGGTGATCAGAGACAAAACTTGTAAAGAGAAAAAAATATCTGTGTATTTCCATCCAGTATCAGAAAGGAAGAGACACAAAATAAAGCCTGCCATTGCTGCTTTTAGCAAAGTTTATTCTTAAAGTGCCAAGGCCACTGAAATGTCACATCTGTCACAAACCGTTCAGAGTTTATAATACTCCTAAATTTCACAAGTAAGCTGGATTACAAGAGCACTAACCCCTTTTTAACTTCGTACTTCATGGAATAAGAGTATTATCTGCAATCTGTTTTTGACTGGATTCCAAGTTTTTTTATAAGAGCCTTACACACACGAGTCATGTATAATCAGCATTCTTCTGACCCTTACTGCCCTTCTATTCTCAAGAACATTCACTAGAAATTCACAAATAATTTTATGACATTTAGCAAGTCCTCTCAGCGCTGAAATGAAAGGGTTTTTTTAGAGAGTAGTTGAAAACAAATGATAATGGAATGGTTATCATAAAAGAAAGAAAAGTGATTTCAATATCCAAGAGTACACAAACCATTCAGTTCCAACATCTGAAAACACTGAGACTTAAGATACCAGGTTTTGTGTTAAAGGAAACTGGACAAAAAATATCTGTATTAAATGGATGAAGAAATTCTACTAAATATGGCATTTCCCGGGAAACTGGGGGGGAAGGAGGAAGACAGCATACTTTCTACATGAAGGAATAAGCTACTTCTTCTGAGGGACCTCCCCAGTGGAGTTGTGAAGTTACCCTGTTGCAAGACTGAGGAAGCAGCCATCTGCCAAACCTGTTTCTCTTGCACTCACATGCCTTAGAGGCAGGCAGGTCTGGGTCATCAGCCTGTGCCTCCTTGCACTCCTAATGCCACCTCCTCCCTTTGCAGACCTCCGCCTCACCTCGCTGGCAAGAAAAAAGACAGCAGTTCACACGTGAATAGCAGATAATTCTTAGTTTATGAGAAAGAGTTATGCAGTGCTGCATCAGAGAGAGATGGAGATCTGTGCTAAAATACTGGTTTCTTGGTTCTGGAGGTGTAAGTGGGCCACCTGATTCTCTGTTTCATTTGCATCTGTTTAAGTAACATAGTCCCATGCTCTCTGCTTCCACACAGGACAAAACAGCTACTCAAAATGGCTGAGATAAAGAGAATGGTTCTTGCCTTCTCTCTCATATTGGCCTTCTATTAGTTCCTTAATGCATTTATTCCCCTTTCTCTCCTTCAATCAGAAATAAAAGCAATTCTGAGAGGTGCTTGCTCAGAGTAAACTTTGTATCAGAAACTTGGGATGCTCAAGAGCTGAAAAGAAACGATGGCTCATAGGAAGTGAAAACAATAATAACTCATTCAATATTGCTCCAGATCCTTTGCACAGTGCATTAATATGAGCCTTTTAAAATTCAAGCTATAATTTTGTATGTCTTTTCCTTTCTAGCCTGTGTGAATCATCACCCTCTCTTGGACTAAGAAAAGAAGGCAATATTATCCACACTTTATGGATGAAGCACAAAAGATTAAGTGGCATGCCACAAATCAAAGAGAAGTCTTCAGAAGAGCTCCTGAACCAAAGACTGCTGCTTTAACCACAGGATAATTTTCCTCTGCCAGGTATTTAAATTTTACCCAGTAGTTCAGGAGCTCCCATTAGCACCTGAATTCATTCCACCACCTGTCACCAACGAAAGTGAAAGAGATTAGAGTTCATGAAGAAGATCCCATCTGTCCCCTCATTACCATAGTTTCCCCCTACTGAAGATGGGACGTGGCTACAGAGTGCTGCCGAAGGAACTGAGAGTTAGAGTGGAAGGGAAAGAGCAAATGACATTGCAGAGGCCACAGCAATTTCCAGAGAACAGCAGAGGAAGTCTCTGTCATTTTCCTTGCCTCTGCCTGACACAGACACCAGTCTGGACCTTGGAGATAATCACTGTGAAAGACTTGAGGGTGAACACATGACAGGACGGGTTTCTGGGAAAGTGCCATTTTGTCTTGGTGTACATCCATTTGATTTTACACCAAGGTGACAGAAAGAATTAATCTGTATTTCTAATATTTTTGTAAATAATGCTTCATTACTATTCTCATGCATTGAGTGTTATACTTTACACCAGTGTGACAGAAAGAATTAATCTGTATTTCTAATATTTTTGTAAATAATGCTTCATTACTATTCTCATGCATTGAGTTTTATACTTTACAAGTGATTTGCACCTACTGAATTTGCTTTCCCTGCTTGCATTGACACTGCACATCTTTTAAGCTAACGCACCTGCCCTCTCCTTAACCCTTAGGAGGATGTGGGCTGATTTTACCCAGATAACAATCTCAATGTCAGAAAGTAGCAGCATAAAATGTAATATTTGAGAGGAATAATGATAAAGCTATGCAGGGGAACCACAGGGCCCAGAAAACTTTGTTTCATGTGCTCAGAAGCTTTTCTCTGCACAGGCATAATAATATCACAGCAATGAGGATTATACAGCCTGTTTGGAATCCTTCTTTGATACAACAGTAAAGGCTGCAAAGGTGTGAAAGATGAATCCTGAGATACCCGCTATATATGCATACGCCTTGGAATGAAATGAAAATCAAGTGAACAGATTTTCCTCAAATATTGCTTTGTTATTAGTGTGATAGTGTTAGCTACTGCTCAAGTAATGCTTTGTATGTTACTTGTGAATGGAGGAGATCATGCTTCTGCATTTTCCAAAGCTAAATACAGGGAGTGGGATGTACATTGTAAACTATGGCTGTATACAGACGTATTTGCTTACCTTTCTACAAACAGTATAGAACTACTACAACTACACAGTTGGTTCTTTGCCTCCTTCCAAGTCCTTTTCCAAATTTTAACCTGTGGATATTGGTTAAACCCCATTAAAAATCAAAACAGCTTCTTGAGCAGGCAAGATTGCTACTATAAAGATAGCTTGTGTTTCTGCCAGAAAGGAATGTTCAGTCAATTAATCCAGGTTTTGGTGATTTATATTAACACATTTCTAATGAGATCCTTGGAATGCCTGGGAGTCCATGAAACACAAAAATCCTTGTAACTTCAGTTTGGAAACATCTTTATTTGTCCTGGGTTAATACTCTGTGAGTATTATGTCCAAGTCTAGGCAGTCTGAAAACCTCTGTATTCAAATTTTTCACTGAGCAGGAGGTGCTCCTACATGGAAGATGTGACAAACTAATTTTAATTTCCTAAACTATAAAATGACCTAATTCCAAGTAAATGTTGAAGAGATTCTGATTAATAGAAATGAACTTTTGGGCAGCTTAAACCACTGTTTTCTGTCTCGTATGGGCCTGAATAGTTCATCTTTATACTAGAGGAATAGGATGAGGACAGTGACTGCCCAGGGGTTTGGAAATGAGAAGCCTCTGAACACACAACTCCACTGAAATTTATTTTAAAACTCCTACTGACTTCACTGGGGCAAAAATTTCATCCTTCATTCTGGAAAGTTTAATAAATGCATGTGATAACTCATCCCAGCTTGTTCCAACAAAGGCTTTCCTGAACAGGACCCAGTTGTTCCCAAAGCAGGTAGCAGCAGCTCAGCTTCTAATGTGGGAAGCATTTGATCTATTTCAATCAATTGATGAGCTATAGATCGATAAGACAGGAAGGTTCAGTGTTAAAAAACTAAATAATAACTGTTTTCTATTTCAACCTTAATTCTCAGTTGCCCATCTCTGCTGAATCTGCAAGACAGAGCAAAAAGATAAGCGATGAGAAATAAAAAAGAGAGAGCAAATCACTGGTAGCGAGACCAAAGGCAAACAGAAGACCCTACATCTTTTGTACATGAAAAAGCGGCAATATAGTCAGTAAAGTAAATGCAGAAAAGTGTTTTTATTTCACAACTTAGTTTTAGTATTTGAAAATGCATTTACTAAGTCTCACCTGACTTAAAACATTATGATACAAAATTAATGTCCTGATTATGTAGATGGTCACCCCAATGATCACTTCCACAATGAAGAAGTAATATCAGTGTGCCCAAACAGTCAGCCACAGGAGGTAACGTTCTAAGCAAAAGTTATTTTTAAATGCTGATTTACAGACTTTATATAAAAAGGTGATCGAAGTCATACTCAGAACATCAAAACTGCAGGGGTATAAGCTCTGCAGTTGAAGTCTAGGATTCAGAAAAGGTTTATGTTGTCTTCAGAACCTGTAAGACTTTGCATTCATAATATGCAATCCTTTGAGCATCATGGATTAACAAAGTAAGCTTTTAAAACTCAACAACAGTGTGGCAGCAAGCAAAGTAAATTTTCATCTGTAATATTCATACTTGAAACTGTGAGGTATTTTGATTTACTGTTATTTTTACTGCAAGATTTTAAGGTCAGAAAAGACTATTATCTGATCCAGCTTACTGCCTATCTCTAGTCATTAGCTCTCACGTCTCAGTCAGATCTCTCTAGGAAGAGTTCTGAGAGGGAGCACTACAGCTTTCGCGAAAATGTCAGTAACTGAGCTGCCAGATATGCCAGAAGCATCTACAGTGGAAGAAGCCTGATCAAGTGATGTGCCTGGAGATGAACCTACAAATGCCAAACACACCTTGCCATTACAGGAAGAGGCTAAAGCTTAAATGTCCTGTTAATCTGGCAAAATGCTTCACTGGCCTTACCTTTCTTTATTAGATTTTTCTGTATGTTCACAGATGTTCCAAACACAAATAAGATACATATGCAGAACTATGTAAGTTGTCCATTTAAACAGCATGTTTTAGAGAGCATTCATGTTTTAACAAACACACACACACGCTGCCACCCCACCCTCCCCTCCAGTCCATTAGAATTTAACATAGCAGAGGGGTACAAACCCCTTACTGAGATAGACCATTATGATAATAAAAGTAAGTGAAGTTCCTGCTGGCAACAGGGAGCCTAGGAAAGAGTCATTTACAAATCTCAAGTCTCCTTCTAGAAAAGGCACGAGGTTATAGCACGGTAAGAGACTGAAGGCTCTAGCTCATGTTCACTAAGCAAACAGCTGTGGCAATGGAAAGCTGTACTTCCCTCAGCTGTGCATCATAACTTCGACAGATGTTACCATTCTTGTAGAGGAAAAAGAAACCTGTGACATCACCTTCCCTCTTTCAGCTTTCTCTGGTATTTCAGGACAAAAGTTACACTTACTGTCAACTTGTACAAACTATGAAAAACACAGACCTCAAATTCCCATGCTAATGCACCTTACCAGAACTAGATTTGCTGTCGCTCCACTGTCAGATCACTGTATCCAGCTGCATTTACAGTAGCAGAGCCTTTTCTGTTCAACATTCAGCCACACAAGGGTAACTGAGTAGCAATTTTCAACCTGTAAGAGAGCAAACTGCCAACTGTATTGAAACCAGAACTCACAAACATCATTCTGGTAGATTTATCTTTAACCCCAGGCTGGCTGGCTGTAGTTCAGTGTCTGTGCATAACATGTCTGCCCTGCATAGAGACAACTCTCACTGCTGAGTTCATCTGTTTCAATCCATTTCTATGTCTGTGCTAGGGTTTAAGTGAGGTGAGCAGACAACTGAAGCCTTCCTGTAGCATGATACTGCTTTGCTACTTGTTAAGACCTCTGAGGGTCTTTGGGCTCTGAATTACAACCATTCCATTTCTTTCTGCTTCAATTAATGAGAGGGCTCACGTAAAGATAAGGGAAGCCTGGTGTTAGGTGAACTTTTACAGAAGTGAGTTGTTTTAATATCAGTCTCCATGGACAGCAGGCACTAGATACTCCAAGATCAAAAAGTTCTTTTTAATCTAGCAATTAATCATCTTCTCAGCATAGTCACAAATAACAAGCATGGTTAAAATCTTAATGCCAAGGTATTACAAAATAGGCCTGTATATATCCCTTACTGCTCTCACAACACAATCTCAGTCTTTGAAATTGCTTGATACAAAGACTTAGTGATACTGACACTGGTATTACTGTGATACATCCTCCAGCCTAATTAATGCAGACTTCTGGTCCACAACATTTTCTCTTTTTCTGGACTATCAATACTGAATAGCAGCAGCAAAATCAGAATGTGATCATGCTATTAGCCAAAAGAAGGCAAGCAGACAGATCCTACTTATTTCACTGCCTGCAGCAGCAGAGTCTGCCTCCTCTTAAGGAGTGTGCTATAACCTCAATAAAATTTCAGATGACCTCTGAAAGGATTCAACAGAGAACTAAATGCAAAGCCATTAGGGTACAATCAGTCAAGAGCCATCCACAGCTGAGAGGAAACTTTAGTCTGTTGCTCCTGCCCATGCGCAGTACCAAAGTACTGCCTATTTGTAAATGTGCTACAGAACAAGCTGCAGAAAAGGTTAGCATGTGGAGTTAATACATGACACAGGGATGAAAGCTGGTAGAAGCAGGCTTGGCGAAAGCAAAACCATGAAGTGCAACAAGAGAGGTAGGAAGAAAGAATTTACATGCTTATGTAAAAAAAGAAGGACAACCAAACAAACTGTATTAACATTTTAGTAGATGGGACAGGGGCAGTCAGCAGTGGCTTCTGTTCCAAGAGAATATGTTTCAGATATATTCACATTTAGAAAGGGCACCATGCCATAAGTGTTTGGGACTTTGCTTGCATTTACCAGCTTGCTTTACCAGTGAATGTCACTGCACATAAGACATGGATAGGATGGCTGAGAGTGGAGAAGAAAAGGACTATCTGTTCCAGGTATATCAGACAATGAAACCAAAAGAGGGCTGCAAGAAATATTGCTATATGCACCCATGGCCAATTGTTCAGTATATCACCTTCACACAGAAAATGTTGGCAACACCTGAACTGTTCCAGATCATCAGAGAAAACTGCTTAAAAGATATCCTGATACACTATAACAAAGAATGACAACACCTCCATTGCTGGCAGAAGTGCTGCTGAATATTTGTTATGTAGTTTTGAGTGGAAGTATTAAATCCCATTTTTTCTGTTGTTGAAACATTTTTTAATACACAAAGAAATGATAACAAAATATTCCCAGTCCCTTAGTATTAATTTTTCACCCTTTTTCCTACGTACAGTCTTGCCCAATGTATTTCACTGTGAGAAGTACTGGAAGATTCTGTATTGTAAAGGAATTGTGAAGTATGACAAAGGACATTCCTGCCATAGCAAACCAGCTTGCACTCACTGAACATGCACTAGTTCCTCTACAGTCTCTAACTATGTCCACAATTCTATTAAGTTATAACTGTAGGATTCACTAAAGTACTTCAAACTGTTTTAGAGTTCCATCAACAAGATTTTCAGGACCTGTAAGAGTTATTTAACTTTCCATAGCCTTTCAGTCATTTTTATCGCATCTGCTACCCATGCAACTGCTGTGCTGTTGGACTCATGTGTAAAGACACTTCACTCCTGGGAATGGCTGCCACAGGAAAGGTTCCACACACATAGACCCAAGGGCTACACATACAGTATTAAATTTAACAGCTCAAAGGAATAAACAATTACTGGGACTGAAATTCAATTGCCTATACTATGAAATTGCTAAAATAGTTCTGGTAGAGTTATAAATAAATCTTCTATCAGAATTTAGCTCAGACCATGGACTATTCCCAGGAGATATTCTGACTTTTTTTGAATCTGTTCTGGAAGTTCAGTGAGCTTGATAGTGTGAACACAGTCTGTTCCATGCCTCTGATTTATTAGTATAGCTACAGCCTATCAGTCTATAAATTAGGGTAGGAGCACTGGGGTAATCAATCATAGTAAATGAACATTCAAAATGCTAGAGATGCGCCTGTACATTTCACTTTCCTATACACAGACTTGCTGAAGGGGACATGGTATATTCAAAGTTAGCATGTACCAACCGTCAGTTGTCCCAGTCTGAAGAGCTGGTGTACACATGCACAAAGAAGCAGCAAAGTTGATTTAATGGAACAAGGAAATGTGAGGAGGAAATGTGTTCACAGAGGAACAATATTTTGCAACAGCAAGACAGCTGGAAAAACTGCACCCAGCCTTGGATGCACTGAAATGGTCATCGTGGATAGGTCTGGTTAATGCAAACTGTCAATAAAACGTAGTCCTATTCCATCCTCCATTATTTTTTGCTTTCTAAGAGAAAAAAAAAATCTTCCAACTCTGGAATAAAGTGGTAATTTCCTGACTAGAAGCTTTAAGAACACAAAGCTCGCTCTTGCTGAGCCAAGTAGTCTCTTTAACAAAGAGAATCACACTTTAGCATTCTGCAGCACCTCTGTGGCATACTCTTCTCATCAGCCTTTCATTGCAGTACGCTCATCTTTTCTCAACCCTACACACAAAGAACCACTGTGTACATTTTGCCTCAGATGACTTTTTCTTTCCACCTTCCCCATTGTTTGCCAGGGTCAAACATAACTGGGTGAGGGAGACGCCCTTGCAACAAGAATGGGATAAGAAGTTAGGGAGAGGCATTATTCCTGCACATACAGCATCTCCTGTACTCCAGGAAAAACATCAGGAAACGAACTAACCATCGTATTTTTAGTTCAAAAGGTATGTGAGGTAGGGGTGCATGCTTGGAAACCTGTTGGAAAGCTTATTTAAAACTATCATATAAAAATAGACCTGACAACTAAATCAGCATTAAAAATAGTTTCTCAGAGATAAAATAATTTAAGGGTTCTCACAGTTAACAATCTGCTTTCTGGAAATAAGCTTCATAGTTTACTACAAAATGATCAAAGAGAGATTAGGTAGCTATTCAATTTACTGGAAAAATGTTACACCATACCAGTGAGATTGAAAAAATGACTGAGGAGCTGAATATATTATAGATGTAATGAATCTAAACAGTAATAGAAATTCAGTGGGTATGGAGTCATTAACGTTAATTTTATGACTATTAAAATCACCAAGGGGGGAAAATTTGCTGGCACTAAAGCTGATAACAGCTAAACAGTCCAAAAGATGTCATTTCTGAAAAGTTTAACAAATGCATTTCCAACTCTGAATTTGGAGATTCTTTACAACATATGATGCAGAAATCATAGAATACACAGGGTTTTCACCTTCCGTGGATACGCTAAAATTAACTTCAGTGGTCACCCAGTATCTTTTGACAGTTAAGTAATACAGTGACAAGAGGGTAAAACACAGACTGACTTCTTTCAACTGGACGGGCTACAGCAATCACATGGCTTGGTGCTCCCTGAAAGCAAAGAGGGTCCAAAACCTGCAATGGAATATTTATCTCTCAGTGGAAATGCCTCCCTGACATTTTAGGATTTTTCTCTAATCCTATGCTGGTTGCCACCATTATAGCTCTCCCTGTTCTTTGAGCAGAGGCACGGTAGTATCATTTGTGAGATCCTGGTTTTCACCTTCGCATTGAATGTGTGAAAGGCTGTGCACAGCAAAGAAATTTAGAACAAAATAAACCAGCCCAGTTTTGAATAAAAGAAAGCCTTTGCAGTGGCAGTGAGGTTACACAGAACGACGACGTTGGGTTTACATTGTTGTAGTTTACTATGCAAAATCCTGTGTGGTCTGTAAGGTTGCCTCAGAACATGATCTTATCAGTAACCTTGTTTTATCCATCCCAGCCATTTCAGGAAAAAATTAAGTAGCAAAATGGTGCATGTGAATATGCTCCAGGTACAGAAACACCATATTAGATTTGACAGAATGTGACTAACTCGGCCCTGAAACAGCTGAGTGAAGCTCACACTGAAAAGAGCTAAGAATCTCCTTCCTTTTTATGCCAGAAAACTTAGCGTTATTCTCTGAAACAACAAATAATAATTAGCAAATAGGACTCACTCACTCTTCTGCCTGGTTAATTCTTCTCCATTTTCTGCCTCTCAAGGAGATTCTGTGGGCACAGTTTGCAATAGATCTTTTATGTGTTAGGTTTCAGTACTAATTCGGAAGCTCTTTTTAAGACGAGCCTTCTTTTTCAATGTGAATCTCAACAATAATTTGCCAGTTACAATGTCTCACATTTCAAAAAGCATTTTTTTCTCTCCAAATATCTCTAGTTTCTTTAGGAAGGATGGAATTTCTAGGTGAGGGAAATTCACTTGATTATGAAAATAGAAAGAAATGTCTATCAAATTTATTAACGCATATTCCAGGTGCACTTGACAACCTAGCTTACCCTGTGAAAATGATTAATTTCGAACCTCAGAGGTCATAAAAAAACAAATTTCTAGCTCTAAGCTGCAAGCTGAAAATGAAATAAGCACATCCTCATAGTACAGAACGAGAAAATGTTACATATCCACACCAATACGTATCTAAGAATGTGTGAATTGTGAACCTTTTCTGCGCAGCCTCACAATGATGACTGGGGCACAACATGGTTAGGACCAGGCTCAGCTACAGCAAAGTTAGAACAATAATGAAAATGGACATTCTAAAATATGCCACTCACCTCTCCTGCTGCTTCAGGCTGGACACTCTAATGACATTTCCAGGCAATTTACTTATTCATTTTCTGTTACAACAGCTGCCATCATCTGTGATCTGAAAATACTAGAGAATTGAAGAATGCGATGTCTCATCGCAAGTCAAAACTTTTCAATACAGTTTGCAAATGAATGGCTGTGAACCAGTTCTCTAATATTTGCCTGACATTCTGATTTATGAACCTGATTCTCTGGAGAAATGTATTTCCAGTTTTCATAGCTGCTTCTCCACACCAGCTCTAATCACCCTGTTTCTCTCTTCCCAAAGAATTATTTGGTATCTCCTTCTGCTATCATTAGCAAGCAAGCAAGAAAATTATTAACATTATTGCTTCCTGAATTGATGTATTTGGAAACTATTTTTGAAGTTCCATTTTATACTTCTTTTAAAGTTCTCATCACTTAGAAACAGTAAGAAATATACTGCAATTGAAAAGAACACCCACTGAAGCATACTCCAACCCCCTGAAAGTTTCTTGTTAAAACTCAAATATTCTAAATGTATGCCACTAAAGTGTCTGCCTGCTTTCATTTCCCACATCTTCTACTTGATGACAAATGTGAGAACAGTGCAATTAGTCTCTATTGTAATGAACTGTAAAATTTGTAGTAGATTATTAAACTGAGAAGCATAGAACAATATTATCATTAAGGATTTATAGGTTATAAAATTCAAATTATATATATTTCATAAATTCTCTCTGATCATCACAGCTATTACAACTTCCCCAAATATCCTTCCTGGTCCTTCTTTCCGTCTGACAGACTCTCACAGGTTAGGAGAGTTTGAAAAAGTTGCAGAGCTGAGGAAATGGAAGAGTTTTTACACAGTTCACTGGTTGCAGGTATGCTCTTGTTGGTTAATCAGCATGATTTTTTGTGGTGTTCTGTGTCCCAGCTACAGCCTGTGTTGAGAATACCCTGCTTAAAATATGTTCTTTACAGCAATCAAAGGAATAATAAGCTTTTAGCATAGCACAGCATATTATTGTATCCAAGAGAGAACTAAGCACATCTTTTAGAGCACTCAGTTCTCTCCTGCATCAGCTTTCTGACAGGCACATTTTAGAAATGGAAATTTAGCCCTAACCCTTCTCCACTTTTTGTCCTCTTGCAACATAAACATCATAATGGTTCCATCCCAAAAGCTTTGTACCTGGCAACACTGACACCTTGATGAGAGCAGGCAGCATGTAACGTTAGCTTGTGATCTCCCAAATTGCCATTTTTCTTTTTCAACTATCTCTACTATACATCTTCTTGATAGAAAACTATCAGATGAAGTGCTTCTGAAGGAAAGAAATTCACTGCAGAGGTTCTGGACATTTTTTTTCCCTACTTTTTTCTTAAATTCATGGCTTTAAAAAACACTGACAGTTTTGATGGAAGAGGCTGCTGCCAGCAAGAAAACAGATGCAAAATCAAGGAAAATGTGTGAAATGTTGAGAAAAGTAAATCAGCGCTTCAGTGTCAGAGTCACTATTTCATTATTCAGATGCAGTAGGCTGTGCAAAAAAGATGAAACATGTCAAAAGTAAGAACGAGGTTAGTACTGAAGTTCACTGAGAAGTCTCAGCATCCAAGGCTTCTACTTTGGAATATTTATAATTACCCTCCAAAATCCTTGTGCTTCTCCGACTCTCATCCTTTTTGATCAACATACCTAAGCGTATTTTCAGCATTTGTTTCACTTCACTGTAATTTCACCCAGTGCAACTGAGTTTTACCACTGTAAAGCTACACTGTAATGAATCAAGCCCAACATATCTATTTACGTAAATATACAGAAAAGTTAATACTGAGAGAATGTAACATGTTTGAGAAGGTTGGAGGAAATTAAACTCCTTTGAGAAAAACATCTAAAATATCTTATCCACAGCAGGACTGGATTTATTGCCTGTAAATTAGACCAAATAGAGCTGAGTAAGCATAGAGATGCATGATTGCCAGTTCTGGAGAAGAGGACATGGATTCCTGCATTTATTCCTGTGTTTCTTTTTAAATTAACAGCATTATCATTAGTTTCGACTCTTGACAGAAATAACATGCAGAAGACCTAATATTAGCTAACCTACAGACCAACTACTACCAACCGTACCACAAATTGAAGCCAAACCCCAATTCTGGGATACATCATTTACATAAAACACATCTAAGTGTTCACACTGGAATGCTAACATAAGTTCTCTTCCAAAAATGACAAAACACTTCATTTTAATCCTTTCAAATTACTTTCTTACTCCATCTTATCCAAATCATATTTTTCTGTCCAACTTCACCACCATTTTTAATAAACCCTAATAATGAACATATTTTAAAAGCAAGATCAATTTGGTAACAAACTGCCAAGATTATTCTTTAACTTGCCAGGAAACAAAACAGATAATTCGTTATTTACCTGTTCAACAGCCTCAACTCTTCCAATGCATTGTAGACAACCTGCAGAAACACCTCCATCAACTCAGCCTGTCCCACACTTTCAAGAAAAGCTCAGGATTCAGCAATTTGCTTTTCAGACCTCTTTGGGATTCTCCAATATATTTGCCAGTAGACACGGAACAACGCAATGTTCTCTGTGCCTTGCTGCTGCAGTTTTGTGTGCTCCAGAGAAACACAAGATTTTGGAGTCTGGAGATGATCTTACTACCTGTTAAACATAATAGCCATTAATGACTGGTTTCTATCCACATTTTTTTCCTGAATAAGGCTTCTCATTAGTGTCAAGTACCATCATTTGCAATTTTTGTAACAGTTTTTGCTTGTTATCCAACCAACACATTGAAGGAGAAAGCCTGTAGCACCATTTTTGAATGGTGCCTTCTCCAGGCCTTAGTGGCAAGTCTTCACTAATCAATAAATTTCATCCATGAAACTAAATGCATTTCCAAGTACCTATCATATGAAGAGTTGAGACACCAAACAGAATGCACCTTCTGAAAGTACTTTTCCTTCCCAAATAAGCCTCGGTTATCCTGCAAGATTTTCAGCCTGATGGTAATCTCTCAATCTCACAGGGGAACACACTGCTTGTTTCTTGTGAATTAATATTTTATAGCTTATATTGTGCATTACAATTTTCCAGTCCTCACTCTAGATGAAAGAGGTATATTTATCATTTCCAAGAACAATGGTTTTGTTTCAGACTGTGCAGGGAAGGACCAGAGCTGTCCTAAAATGAGCGCGGAGGAAGGGAAGATGAAAGCAGGCTTCCCAGAAATATAAAAAAGACCTTTTTTAACTTTTTCTCTTTGCCCTTGATCAGTTCCTTTTCTCAAGGTGCTTTTTAACAATGAGGCAGTGGTATACTTGGCACTGTCAGACCCGACATTCCCCCAATGTCATTTGAAGAAATAATGATTTTCTACAGGAGAAAATACTGTAGAAAGGATTCGACAGATAGTGCAGCAGACACATTTTTCAAATGGGACAGAGTCCTGCAGTTTTACACCAATTTTTGGAAAGCAGTAATACACCATGAAAATCAGAGATACCACAGTTCAGCTTCAAATCTGACCTGGGCAGGTGAAAGTGGCAAGGTTTTGGAAAGAGAAACAAAAAGCAAAGAAAAAAACCTCTAGTAATGAGCGAAATCCAGGCTGAAGGGCTTTATCAGAAACTATAACAATCAACAAGATGTTAGAAAACCTTCACACACAGAATATATCCTTTTCCATTCAAAGCCTTCCTGCTGCCCGGGAGTCCCAGATGATGCCCCTTATTTCACCTGAAGCCCTTGCTAGCACAGTGAAAGGAGGCAAGTGCTTTAATAGCAGTGCCTGCCTTCCCAGAGGAGCTCCCTACCAGGAAAGAAAACCTCCCTTCCTTCTAACCCACTGCGCATCTCTCCTCCCAGCATCTTTTCTGCCAAGGCATCATCGCAAGAGAAGCCAGACTGCCTTCCTGCACTCCCTTCTTGGTGGCTCCTTGGGGGACAGCATGGGTGAATCTACTCAGGATGGCCTTCAGAAGCAGGCAGTGTATTTTGTTAGTGCTACTAACAAAGGAAGTGGATCAACACCTTTAAACAACAATATTCCCTTCCTCTGAAATCAAACCTTTAAATGAGCTAAACAGAATTTCTCACTCAGGCAAGGCAGATTGTCAAAGCTGTATTTCATGAAAAAGCGGCGGACCATAGTAGTCGGGGACTCTAATCTGAAAGGCACAGAGGCACCCATCTGCCGGCCTGACCCAGCCTCAAGGGAGGTGTGTTGCCTACCAGGGGCTCGGATCAGGGATGTGGCCGAGAAGCTGCCTGCTCTAGTAAGTCCCACTGACTATTACCCACTCCTGGTAATACATGTGGGTGCTACTGATATAGATAGCAGTAGCCCGGAGACTATAAAGAAGGACTACAGGGCTCTGGGAGAGGTGGTTACGGGCTCTGGAGCTCAGATTGTCTTTTCGTCAATTCTCCAGGATACAGGGCAGGACCTTGAAAAGGCTAGGAGGATTAGGCAGGTTAATAAATGGTTAGAAGGGTGGTGCTATAGTCAGGGGTTTGGGTACCTTGACCATGGGACTCAATATAGTAGGCCAGGTCTACTGGGGGCTGGTGGAGCTGGTGTGACAAAGAAGGGGAAGAGTGGATTTGGTAGGAGGCTTGCCAGGCTGGTCAAGGATGCTTTAAACTAGATGTGTTGGGGGAGGGGGGCATCATTCCATCCCAACACACCCAGTCGGTTGCCAGCACCTATAGTAAACGTTCGGAGCAATGTAGAGATATTCCAGCTGCTCCAGCCAATGAGCCGGCTTCAATTGGATCTCGGCTCAAATGCCTCTACACAAATGCCCGTAGTATGGGGAACAAACAAGAGGAATTAGAGATGTGTGCACATCTATGGGGGTATGATATCATAGGCATCACAGAAACATGGTGGAATGGCACCTATGACTGGTGTGTTGGAATGGAAGGTTACCAGCTCTTTAGGAAAGACAGGCCCGGCAGACGGGGAGGGGGAGTTGCTATTCATGTTAGGGATAGGCTAGAGAGTATGGAACTCTGTCTGGGGACAGGCGAGCAGTCGACAGAGAGTTTGTGGGTGAGGGCTAAAGGGAGAACAGCGATGGGTGACATTATTGTGGGGATCTGTTACAGACCGCCTGACCAAGGGGACTTGCTGGACGAAGCACTCCACAGGCAGATAGGAGCAGCCTCACGCTCGCAGGCCCTTGTTCTCGTGGGAGACTTCAACCACCCTGATATCTGTTGGAGGGATGGTACAGCCCGGCACAAGCAATCTAGAAGGTTCCTCGATTGTGTGGAAGACAACTTCCTTCTGCAAGTAATAGAGGAGCCGACAAGGAGAGGTGCCATGCTTGTCCTCGTCCTCACCAACAGGGAAGGGCTGGTTGGGAATGTAACGCTCCAGGGCAGCCTTGATTGCAGTGATCATGAGATGGTCGAGTTTGAGATCCTCAGGACAGTGAGAAGAGCGTGCAGCAAGCTCACTGCCCTGGACTTCAAGAGAGCAGACTTTGGCCTCTTCAGGAACCTGCTCAGTAAGGTTCCATGGGATACAGCCCTAGAGGGCAGGGGGGCCCAAGACTGTTGGTTGATATTCAAGGATCACCTGCTGCAGGCTCAGGAGGGATGCATCCCGACTAGAAGGAAGTTCAGCAGGAGGGCCAGGAGACCTCCTTGGATGGATAAGGAGCTGCTGAGCAAAATTTGAAGGAAACAAGAGGCTTATAAAAGGTGGAAGCAAGGTCAGGCGGCCTGGGAAGAATACAGGGATGTTGTCTGGGAAGCTAGGGACCAGGTTAGGAAAGCTAAGGCCCACTTAGAATTAAACTTGGCTAGGGATGTTAAGGATAACAGGAAGGGATTTTATAGGTACATTGCCAATAAAAGACAGGCTAGGGACACCGTGGGCCCTCTCCAGAAGCTATCGGGAGAACTGGCTACCCTGGATTTGGAGAAGGCTGAGGTTCTTAATGACTTCTTTGCCTCAGTCTTTACGGGCAAATGCTCTGACCACACCACCCAAGTCTTGGAAGGCAGATGCGGGGACGGTGAGGGTGGGGACCCTGGGCCCACTGTGGGGGAGGATCTTGTTCGGGACCACCTTAGGAACCTGAATGTATACAAGTCCATGGGACCGGATGAAATCCATCCCCGGGTCCTGAAGGAGCTGGCAAATGAAGTTGCTAAGCCACTGTCCATCATATTTGAAAAATCATGGCAGTCAGGTGAAGTTCCCGATGACTGGAAAAAGGGAAATATAACCCCCATTTTTAAGAAGGGGAAAATGGATGAGCCAGGGAATTACAGACCAGTCAGTCTCACCTCTGTGCCTGGCAAAATCTTGGAGCGGATTCTCCTGGAAGGCATGCTAAGGCACATGAAAACCAACAAGGTGCTTGGGGACAGCCAGCATGGCTTCACTGAGGGGAAATCCTGCCTAACCAATCTGGTGGCCTTCTATGAAGGGGCTACGGAACTGATGGACAGGGGCAGAGCGGTTGATGTCATCTACCTGTACTTGTGTAAAGCCTTTGACACTGTCTCCCATGACATCCCCCTCTCTAAGTTGGAGAGACATCAATTTGATAGGTGGACCACTCGGTGGATAAAGAACTGGCTGGATGGCCGCACGCAAAGAGTAGTGCTCAGTGGCTCAGTGTCCAGCTGGAGACCAGTAACGAGTGGCGTCCCCCAGGGATCGGTGTTGGGACCAGTCTTGTTCAACATCTTTGTGGGTGACATGGACAGTGGGATTGAGTGCACCCTCAGCAAGTTTGCCGATGACACCAAGCTGTGTTGTTCAGTTGATACATTGGAGGGAAGGAATGCCATCCAGAGGGACCTTGACACGCTTGTGAGGTGGGCTGATGCCAACCTGATGAAGTTTAACCATGCTAAATGCAAAGTCCTCCACCTGGGTCGGAGCAATGCCAGGCACAGCTACAGATTGGGCAGGGAGGAGATTGAGAGCAGCCCTGCAGAGAAGGACTTGGGGGTGTGGGTTGATGAAAAAATGAACATGAGCCGGCAGTGTGCGCTTGCAGCCCAGAAGGCCAACCATATTCTGGGCTGCATCAAAAAGAGTGTGACCAGCAGGTTGAGGGAGGTGCTCCTGCCCCTCTACTCTGCTCTCATGAGACCTCACTTGGAGTATTGTGTGCAGTTCTGGTGTCCTCAACATAAAAAGGACATGGAAGTGTTAGAACAAGTGCAGAGGAGGGCCACGAAGATGATGAGGGGACTGGAGCACCTCTCGTATTAAGATAGGCTGAGAAAATTGGGGCTGTTGAGCCTGCAGAAGAGAAGGCTGCGTGGAGACCTCATAGCAGCCTTCCAATACCTGAAGGGGGCCTATAGGGATGCTGGGGAGGGACTCTTCATTAGGGACTGTGGTGAGAGGACAAGGGGTAATGGCTTCAAACTTAAACAGGGGAAGTTTAGAGTGGATCTGAGGAAGAAATTCTTTACTGTGAGGGTGGTGGGGCCCTGGAATGGGTTGCCCAGGGAAGTTGTGAATGCTTCATCCCTGGTGGCGTTCAAGGTGGGGTTGGACATAGCCTTGGATGGCATGGTTTAGTGGGAGGTGTCCCTGCCCATGGCGGGGGGGTTGGAACTCGATGATCTTGAGGTCCTTTCCAACCCTTACTATTCTATGATTCTATGATTCTATATATCCCTTTTAAACACAGTGAAGGTTTTCCACATTCTTGTATCACCTCTGGCAATGGGCACAGCAGGTTGTAAAACACAGATTGTCTCCAAAGGTGAGGAGAAGCCACAGTGCTGTGCAGCAGGGAACGCTGGGCAAAGTTTTTACACTACCCACAAAGCAAGACCATAGCCTGCCTGCAGGCAGAGCTCAGCCCATCTCTCAGGCCAAGGCAGATGCAGGGAAGCGAGGGCAAATAACAAGCACAGCTTTACACACATAGAGTGCAACTGCTCTTTTCTCTGTGGTTGTCCTCTTTGCCTGAACACATGACACTGTATTTCCCACCAAGCAGAGCAGGCTTCCACAAAGTCAAACTGTACGTATACATTGACAAACGTAAGGACTTGCTTTGAGGCCAATTCCGTGTAAGATGTGTGACAAAACACTTCTAGCAGATTTCTTTACAGTAGGTAGTAAACAACATCATCTCAAAGTTTTATTTATGTCAAATTTAAAATATATTAAAATACACAATTCTTCAGGGGTTAGTAGTGCTGGATAAACCAACACCAGCACACACACCCGCAGAAAACAAAAAGGGTTAAGGAATACTTCTTCCCTTGACCAAGCATTTCTGAAAGCTGTTTTAGAGGTGGTGTATCCCTGCATTTGCATAAAGATATTGACACATTTGTCCTATACTTTAGCTTATTCTTGGAGTGATTTTTCTGTAATATATGACCAGAGTAAAACTGTGTGGAAAGCTATAGTGTGTTTTGATTGTTTATAGATGCTGCAAATACTTTAACAAGCACCCTCATGATGTTTCTTGCTGTAGGCAAAACATTTGTTTTCTTCTGCTTGAAAGTAATGTTTTTTTTTATTATTTCCTTTTTACAACAATTTGGAAAAATACTAAAAAGAATGCTTCTAGTATAATCTTTTATGAAACAGACGATGTCACTAAATTCACTACAGAGCTCATTCTATTAAAATCAAGCCATGCCAGACATCAGCCACCATGGATTGCAAGTTCTAATGAACGTTAAAAAAATCTATTGAGATTCTGACTGTTACAAAAGTCTTCAATGCACAAAATTCCCTACACAGAAATAAGTAAAAGATTCTAATTTACACTATGCTGTCTTAATACTTAATTAATACTTCTGCTCTAATTAACAGTTACTGAGTAGCCTATTTACAATTCTTTCCTTTCATCTGCTCTCCCCTTTCCCTCCTTGTGTTTGCACATTTGCAACATTAGCTTTCTTAACACCTTCATAAAAAAATATTAGATTACATTTTGCCCACCTATACTTCCAATGTAATAAAGAGCTTCTGGGCTCTGCAGCTCTGAAGGACTGGCAACCCAAGGATGGCTACAAGAGCAGCTTAGCAGTGCAAGCTGGAATATACTGACCCTTGTTAAGGGACACCGCACAGTATCCCCAAGAGTTGTTTGTCTTCTTGAACACACAAATAAAAACATTTTTGAAAACATTGCTTTACGCACACCGCGTCCTTACTGAAACAAACACATATTCACAGTATTGGGAATGCTGTAATCAAAAGTCTGTTCCAGAGGTGTAAATCAGTAAACCCATTGATCTTATAGGAAATATACAGTATTCAGTAAAATCCTGACAGCAAAAGGAGCAATGTAAATCTGTGATGATAACAGTGATTTATGTGGCTTGTGTTTGTTTTCATTTTATCACTTCAAAAATGTTTTGTTTTCATGGACATCTGTTTATAGATGTTTACAGCCTTTCATTGACAATTGATATCTAAAGTTCCAGAATCATCTGTAAGGTAGGGGGAAGACTGGTTATATAAAGGAATGGAATTACACAGTTTGGACTTCGAGTTCTACTCCAGAGGCAGCATTTCTCCCCTGCACGTGCCCTGGTGCCAATGCACAGTTTGAGGTCACATCCCATCACTAGAGCCAGATTGTTTTTTAGAGCAAGGGAATAGTAGTTTGGTCCAAGACAAGTAGCTCCCAGTGACCCTCACCAGTACAGAATGAGCGCTTTATAGGAAAGATAGTTCCAGCAAATGAGTTCAGCTGGACCACTGCCATCTTCCTGGAAGGACAGCAAGACAGCAAGAACACTGCAGTCCAAGTAAATGGCCAATATTTTAGCTGTTAGTAGAGGTGTAAAACATAAACAAGGAGTTTTACTGTAGTTCCCAAGTTATTTATGGCTGAGATGCACCTGAATAGTTGACAATTAGTAGGAAAATGTGCTCTTTACAAGGCTCTTGAAAGTCCCATTAAGTCTGTATTTACTTAGCATTTTCTCTAACTCATTGGAAACCAAGCAGCAGCAGTTTCAGAAAAAGTAGTAAAAGAATAAATGCTTATTTTCCATTCTAGTGCAACAAGAAATGGCTGAACTCCAGAGTGCTCTAATTAAAACTGGACAAGCCCCCTGACATGCCTTCAGGTTCAACCACAGAATACATCTCCAGAATAAATTCATTACCACATTCATCCCAAACGGAGATGTTGCCTGCAGACAGTATCATCTAGGAACACTTGAACTGCTTCAGAATTTTGAGACTATGAAAAAACCAACAGATTGCAGTGTCCTGCTCTGCACGGTTCACTATAGTGAGGCAGAAGCAATAGATTGAAGCCTGCACAATTTCAAAACAAGCATGCCCAGATTCAGCCATACAGCTCTTATTGATCTAAAACCATAAAGTCACCTAGAAGTGTTCAAAAATGCAGGACTATAACTTCAGACCAAAGCAGAGTAATCCTGTTTTCAAAGTTCCTTGATAAGAGCTGCAGTCTTTTGAATTTGCCTTGAATTTCAGTTTGAAGATCTACAAAAAGATATCTATCTCTAAAGGACTCTGCTCAAGAAATGTCAAAAGTAAACAGACTTTGAAGGAGTTAAACAACTGTTTCCAGAGCAGTAATGACCAATTTTAAGCTTATTTGTTGTTTTAGTTTGATTTAACAACACAGAAAGAAGACCTCAACACAAAGCAGTACCAGGCAGTGAAGTGGTAGGGTGCAGTGTGATGAGACAGATATTGCTGGGTACCCATATTAATTCTGGGGTAATGCATGTACATACAGCACTTTGCAGCTGACTTCATTTTAATATGTATGGAGTGTATGATCTGACAGCTGTGTGTCATAACAGGATCCCATCTCTGTCTCACACGATTGATGTGCATCCCTTGAGACTGCTATCTTTCACCACAAACAGGCATTATACAGGTAGTTAGTGTGAGGGGGGTATCATCTGTTACAGGGAACCAAGGGGAAAAAAAGCCAATAAACTGAAGAGTTGCTTTTATTTAAAAGCAGCAGGACAGGGAAAACAGTTCTTTAAAGAAGAACCTTTCATCTCACAGTGCAGACTTAGAAGATATAAATGCTTCCCAATTTTCATATATGAATATCTAAATTCAATCTACAGACAGAAATTGAAACAAGAGTAATCTGGTTTCCAAATATACCAAACACTTTCAATTCTTCTGGTCTCTCTTCTTTTTATATCATGCTGGCTTTTCAGGTATCTTTGTATTGCATACTGCAAGCTCATGCAAGCTTCTTTTATGCAATGTCCACATGGGCTGAACATGAGCCAGCTGCAGGCAGGATGCTGCCTCAATGATGGCTCCTACTCTCAAACACAGAACAGCACTCTGTGTTCTAGTAACTGCATGGAGAATGGAATCGTCCCTTCCAGGTCAGCTAAGTCAAAGTTCAGAATACTACCCTCTATAGTCCTGTATGTTGCTCATGTGCCTCTCTGATTAAAGATGAGATTGTAGCTTTTTATTTAAATACCGGATTTAGATTAAAAAACTAACAAAACCTCTACTCTGCTCTTGTGAGACCTCACTTGGAGTATTGTGTGCAGTTCTGGTGTCCTCAACATAAAAAGGACATGGAACTGTTGGAACAAGTCCAGAGGAGGGCCATGAGGATGATCAGGGGACTGGAGCACCTCCCGTATGAAGATAGAATGAGAAAGTTGGGGCCGTTGAGCCTGGAGAAGAGAAGGCTGCGTGGAGACCTCATAGCAGCCTTCCAATATCTGAAGGGGGCCTATAGGGATGCTGGGGAGGGACTCTTCATGAGGGACTGTAGTGAGAGGACAAGGGGTAATGGGTTTAAACTTAAACAGGGGAAGTTTAGATTGGATATGAGGAAGAAATTCTTTACTGTGAGGGTGGTGAGGCCCTGGAATGGGTTGCCCAGGGAAGTTGTGAATGCTCCATCGCTGGCGGTGTTCAAGGCCAGGTTGGACAAAGCGCTGAGTGACAACGTCTAGTGTGAGGTGCCCCTGCCCATGGCAGGGGGGTTGGAACTCGATGATCTTAAGGTCCTTTCCAACCCTAACTATTCTATGATTCTACGATTCTAAGACTGTTGCCCTTAAATGCAACTTAATGTGAATTGATGGCTATTAAACAACTAAGTGAATAGTGTACATTGCTTTTTATTTAACAATACAAGACACATGCTACCCCCTCCCACATGTGTGTGCACATGCAAACACACACACACGTCCTCAGATTCAGGTGTCTGAAGTATAAACGGATGGATATTTTGACCTCTTAACCCAAACACCACAAAAACCACAA
Organism: Amazona ochrocephala; assembly: GCA_039720435.1. NCBI lineage: Eukaryota > Metazoa > Chordata > Aves > Psittaciformes > Psittacidae > Amazona > Amazona ochrocephala. The sequence goes on from CM077883.1 coordinate 17,446,330, forward strand.
ACTTTTGAACACAACCAAATCACCTGGGAATCTTCCGAAATTGCTCATGTTCTTCTGCTCACACTCACATCTGACATGCTGGAAAGAGGACTAAACATACACTGCAGGGAAAAAAAATAACCACCACAGAAAAGGTTCTACCATTTCTTTCTCTATCCCTCCCATTGAAAACTGGTTGGTTGGTTGGTTTTACTGAAGGAAGGAGAAAGAGGAAGACCAGACAAAGGGTCATTATCCAGCTATTCATGTAGGGAGGGAGTTACAGGTCTGTGTGTTTAGCACAGTAAGACCTGGATAAAACGAACCCAAAAAAGAGGGATCCAGGACTACAGACTAGGCTGACCCCGACCAAGCAAGTGCTGTAATCACAAAGGAATGAAAATACAGCTGCTGTACCTGGTAACCCTTTGAGCACATGGCTATCAGATAGCCAAAAACCCTTGCTACTGTGAGATGGCCCAACTCTGGTTTTGTTGGCCAAAAAGGATGTCTGGGGAAATGAGGAGATTCTGCAGCTTAAGTGGCATCACTGTTCTTCCCACTTCTCTTGGGTCCAGTGACCAACTCTCTATACAAGAGGAAGGCATCGGGGTAAAAACCCCTTCTAGTGGGTAGCAGGCACCTCGTAAGGCACATAAATTTGCAACACCTTTATCTTTTGCCTATCAGGGTTCACATCCTGGTGAAACTTCTGAATTACAAAGGTGTTGCACCTGAAGTGCAAGGGTAACAGTAAACTCCAGGGGACACATTTTACGTGCTCTAGCTCAGCTGAAATAATGAACATTAACTTCATGAATCCCATTAAAACTAAGTGTGAGATATGCTAAGCAACTTAGCACTGTCAGAGTAGAGATACTGTTGAGACTGTCCTGAAGCCAAGCTTTTAACACTAGGATACATTAATTTAGGAAAATGATTTATTAACACACAGATTCTAGCCATCCAGTGGGTTAGACTGAATGCAATGACTCAGAATGAGCGATTGCTGGGAAGTACAGATTTTTTCTGCATTTCCCATTTGAAGCAGCCGTATGGCAGCCTGAATGTTTCCCAAGTGTCCTGAAACTATTACATTCTGCTAACAGGTTGACACCCATAAGCACTGCCAGAATTGCTCTCGTCTTTCCCTCATTATTCCCACTTATAACCTACCAACTATAAGTACTTGTTCTCTAGGTAATTGCTTCCCTGTAATTCACTATTAACTCTGGCCACACTAGAATGAATGGATCTAAAACTAACAGAAATTAGAAAATAAAACCCACAGAGTAGGTACAGAGGATCACTTGGAAATCTCTTAACTTCCAACTCCAGCTAAGGAATCATTATTGAACTACTATCACTCACATCACTGCAGAAAAAAAAAGTTTAAAAGCCTTCTGAGCAGGCTTGCCAGCCTGCTTGGCACTGGCAACACTAGTGACCTAAGAAATGGAAATATCCATCTTCAACTGTTCGCAACTTTTTTGTCCTCCCAAAACATACTATCTGTCCTGATAATCAAGACCATTAGACAATCAAATTTGGTATTGATTGACAAGGCAACAATATTTCTATATTGTTAAGCTAACTCAAAATCAAGGATGAAGAAAATCCACAGTATGTGCTGCTTAAAAAAGACTTCAAATGTCCTGCATGATAACTGCTACAAAAAGAAAATCACTGTGTAGTAAATCAGAAATACTGCTACAGAATGTTCATCTCCAATAAGAAGTAAAAGATTCCCCCCTCTAAAAAAATAAATCTCATTTCCAAACCAAGATTCTTTGTGCTTATATTATTTCAAGCAAGACAGAAATTCTCAGTTCCTTGTCTTAGATTAAAGCATGTCACAGGGCTCTTCCTCTGGACTAACCCAATTCCTCCTTGCAAACAGGTCTTCAAGAAGACAAAGAAAATAAACCACTGACTTTATTTTGTTGTTATTTTTGTCTTAAAAAAACAGACATACTGACTCAATACTGACCTAAGTGTGAAGGTCAGTACTAAGCTGGGCATTTTGCAAGAAGCCCAGTGTGCAGATGAAACCCTTCTGCTCCATTGCCTGAACTTGCTGTCTCTGAGCCTTGAAGTAGCCCCAGCAACACCCCAGCAACACCCATCTCCTCAAATCAGAACAGGACACTGCCTGCAGCATGCCAGGAAATGCAGCTCACATGGATGTTTTCTGAATGCTTTATCAGCTCCTCTGTTATCATCCTTCTCTTCTGCCCTGGGTTCAGCAGTAGCAGTCATTTTTCTCCTTCTTAGGAGCTGGTGCAGTGCTGTGGTTTTGACTTTCAGCCTGGGAACAGCGCTGATAACACCAGTGTTTTCAGTTGCTGCTCAGTAATGTTTACTCTGACCAAGGACTTTCTGAGTCTCATGCTCTGCCAGGGAGGAGGGGAAGCCGGGAGGAAGCAGAGACAGGACACCTGACCCAAACTAAACAAAGAGGTATTCCACACCACAGCACGTCATGCCCAGTATATAAACTGGGGGCAGTTACCCAGAAGGGTTAGATCATTGCTGGGTCAGGCTGGGTATCAGTCAGCGGGTGGTGAGCAGTTGTATTCTCTTCCCTTGTTATTTCCCTTGCCATCATTATTATTGGTGGTAGCAGCAGTGGTTTGTGTTATACCTTAGTTACTGGACTGTTCTTATCTCAATCCGTGGGAGTTGTATTCTTTCGATTCTCCTCCCCATCCCTCTGGGAGCGGGGGAGGAGGAAAGTAGGGGGAGTGAGAGAGAGGCTGTGTGGCTGACTGAGCTTAAACCACTACACCTTCCACCCCAACACACCTTGATAGTTGCTACATATTATTCCCATTCTCAATTAAACTGTATTTATGGGTTATATAAACACTAAAATCATTACTAAGCAGAGAGGGCTCAACTGGCCATCAACAGGAATTCGAATTGAGATTCAACGTCACTAAAATCTACTAACACCCATCTCATCAAAAGGCTGACCAACACTCTTCCCAATCACGAAAAGTACAACGTCAGAAAAACTAGCAAGCCCCCTATATACTAACAGAACTAGCTATGGTCTTTATGGCATTAAAGTATTCTATACACTGAACGAAGAACACCAAGTACAATTGTTTCAAATTATATCTTCCAAGCTTGTAGAAAAGACTACTGCCAAAGCAAATAAGCATACTTGGGTTTTAGCCGATGACTGATTATTATTAGACATTCTGTACTAGATCTATGACATCGAACCTACCTTTGAGAAGTTTTAAAGATCTTTCCCAATGTTTCTGAGACACATTTATGGATAGTTTATGACTTTTCAGAGAAATTGCACCTCAGAATTTTGTTTCTATGACAAGAAATAAGACGTCAACTCTGTTTAGTTTTAATAGACATACCGAAGGTCAATATAGTCTGCATATTTAAACCTCTAGAGTAGGCAAAAAGTGAAAAGGCAAGTAAATAAACTTAAAAATACCAGAGCCCAACCATAAAAATCTATTGGCCACCTTTGCAGTGATGGTAGTTTACTTTCCAAATAAAAATCCCAATTCACCAGTGAGCAGAATTATTGAAGTAATGCTGCACTACACTCTTTTAATTTCAGGTATTTGAAACAATGATACCATAAAATGACCTGGAGTGTTGTCGCATAAATCTCCAAGCACTTTCCATGTCCTTAATGTTCAAGCCTAAAATTGTTCCATTCTTTAGCTGACAGTGCACACTGTAAAAGTTGCAGTTTATCACTCTTCTTTCATTCGTCTCCAACAGTTACATTACCACATCCCTTTTTATTACTATTGCAGGGTGTCACTATATAAGTGACATCACACGGGGAGAACAAGGATTTTCCAGGAATAGTCGGAATTGCTCTGCAGTGCCACGGAGCTCTGCATTTCAGAGAAAAAGGGACATCCTTGCATTTTAGCATGCTGAACATGCGCGAGCAAATCTATTGCCTGTCACCACAGTCCCTTGGACTGGATAAATTATATCCCACAGTTGGGTAGTACAAAGGTAATTCTGTTGCCATATGTTGTGCCAAAGAGCTCATGCCGTGACAGGCTGCATTACAGATTATTCTTTCCCATGCGATGCTGATTTTCTTCATCTGTGAGGGATAAACCTTGTCTCCTTTAAGATTTTAAACTATCCAAAATAAACCAGTACCTCCAACAAGCTGAAGATGCAAATTTTGCTAAAAAAAAAAAAGAAAAAAAAAAAAGGGGAAAAAAAAGTTAGAAAAAAAAGGATTGAAAAGAAAAAAAGAAAGAAAAATAGCAGAAAAAGTCCAATAATTTTTCAGATTTTGGAAATTACTTATCTTGCCCCAGTATACAGCCAGAATTCACTATGCATCAATTCCACAGGAATTCCAGTTCCAGCTCCAAGTTAATAGGTCAGAAAAAATGGAGTCAAGAGCACTGTGATCAGCTTCACATATTTTCTTTATCAGACACACTGCAGTATTTTTGAGTTTCTTTGGTTGGTTGATTCCAAATGTTGGTGTTGGCAGCAGCTCACACATACAGAAAAGAAGTATCATGAGAGAAGAAATAAAATAGGTAGAGCCCCCCAGAGCATGTTTAAGAGATTTTGCTTGTCTGTTCAATTTATTACTGGATTTCATTATTTAGCAGAAGTGAACTGAAGTAGTTGATAACATGCCATGAATGATTTCACCCGTCAGCATCCAGCTTGGCTCAGGAATAATCAAAAGCCATTGTTACATGACTACAGTTGGCATCAGAGAGAAAGAAGGTCTGTTTGAAGTCTTGTTCCTGGGAAGGAAATGATCACATCATGTAAGTCAACTCAGTGAACACATGGGTTTCATCCCTGCTTTGCCAAGAAAGGTTGGACCAGATGATCCTTGAGGTCCCTTCCAACCTGGTGTTCTGTGATTCAATGTTTCATACAGCATAAATGTAAATAACTGCATTTTAGGCATACCTACAGAATATAATATGTAAGGGGAAAGAATGGACAGTAGGTACCTAACATCTCACATGAGAAAAACTACTCCTTAAGGCAAAAGGCTGAGGCAATGAATGCAGAGAAAATCAAGCACTGTATATTTTTTTTAATAATTAAATAACATCCACTCCGTAATACAGACAGTCTTATGTTGCTCAGAGCTGATTTGCTTCAGTAATTTAAAAAAATCCCAAACCCTCCTGGAAGAGAAAGAGACACTCAGAATGGATTTTGCATAGCAACAGCCTTTGGAACGCAAAGGCTTGCTATACAAGAACATTTAGGGTCAAAGGGTAAAAAAAATCTTCACTGGAAATTCATTCAGTCATAGTCACATCAGTTCCTCATCCACCCACACATCAAGAAAGAGACTGAGATATGATACCAAGGAATCATGCAGGCTAATGAACCCCAGCCCACACTGCAAACATCAAAAATGCTGCTGGCAGAATTGGGAGTCGAGGAATAGCAAGCACATCTTGCCCACCAAAAGCAAGCCTAGACCTGATAAAACACTGACTCCTGTGGTGATTTTTGTCTCCTACTTTTTTAAACAATGAGTTTAGATATTTGTTATGCCAGTAGGCAGTCTGTAATCCTCACCCCAATTTCAAGGTTACTAGAACATACTCCTTTGGATTTAAGGCCTTTTGCCTTCAGCTAAAATAGAGCTTATTCTAATTATCTTCATTATAACTCCATAATTCAGGGCTCCCATGGGCACCAAGGGTGTAACGAGGATTGCATAAATTTTGATGTCCACTGACCTCTAAATTAGTATGAGCTTATTTCACTGGAAGACTGCAAAGTAAAATAAATTCTTCCTTTCCACTCACTTTACAAATGTGCGGATGAAACTTTGTGCTCAAGTACATCTGCATTCCTGTTTTTCAGTGCTACATACAGCTTATGGTCCAGATGCTGTACACATTCAAGGCTGGTTTATGTGCTACTTTCATGGCCAAATTGCCATAATGCCCAGAAAGGTTTATGGCCACATTAAAGAACATTTTTACATCAAGTCATCCAACTGCTTACTCACTATCTAATAGCTCCTGGAACCCACCCCCTTCCTCTGTAAACTTTATAGGAGATACTCATATACAACCAGAAGGATCAAAAGCATCAAGTAGCCTTTTGCCACAAGACAACACTGTGAAACCTTCCTCAGCTTTGTGGGTCTCCATTTTGGCCCAGGGTTCCCAAGACAAAAGAGTAATGTGAGAATGGAAAAAGCACTCAAGGTGGGGGGAATAGAAAATTACTGTTTCTCTTCAGCTGTGAGAAATTTAAATGAAAAGAATAGATACTGGCCCTAGATGTGCAGTGTTTTCTAGCAAAGACACCCCAAGTTGTATAGACTCCGTTAATTACCATAGTGAATAATGATGGCAATGGCAGTATAGAGAGTACCTTGAGATAAAAAAGAACAACGCACATTATGTTCAGTAAAGACTAAATCTATGATAGATCAATATATATGCATCAGCTAATCTCCTCTTCAGTTATTTAATATTTACTGTCTAGAATCCGGACCAAGGTTACCACATTTATTTCATATACATAAGACCTGTCAGACCTCCTAGTGTCTGGAAAATGCTGTAAGTGAAATCTGATCAGATTTGTTATTTCGGTGCTTCTCTTTTTTATTTCAGCATGCCTCACCAGTTGGCAATTACTTCCTACTGTACAACCTATTAAATATTCATGTTAGATATTATTTGCATAGAGCAGTTTTTCTCTGATAAAAAATACGTTATTCGTTCACTGCTCAGAAGATTGACCTACGGTCCCTACTTTAAACACACAGTTATATTGATTGTGAAAATACACTAGGAAAATTATGTAGTTTATATGCATGCATTATTTCTATGGAGTCATCCTCAAGTTTATAATTTAAGCCTCGGTATTTCAGGTAAAATGAAATTGCTTCACTAAGTAAGGATGCTTTGATTTCAGCTTCGCTCCAAGCTTTGCCAGGCAAGCAGAAAATCTGCACAGTATGAAAGGTCTTGTTCATATAGAATGTATGGTCATGCATTGATAAAATTGTATGCATTCAAAACACACCATGCCTTTGTCCAAAGATTGTTTTACAAAACCCTTTTTTTGAAAATGTAAATAGTTCCATATCCTATACTAATGGAAGATCATCATAAAGGAACAATGAATTTAGACTTCTAAAGCACTGCTATGACTACTGCATTATACATCTCATACAAAGGACAAAGAAAACTAAGGAGCTTCCTTCAAACAGGAATAAAATCCTCAAATGAACCCCAAGCAACAACAGAAAGATAAGGCAACTGGGTTTAAACTAAAAAGAAATTTACTTCTCATCAGTGTGTCCCCTTGAGGAAGAAACTCTGAAATACCCACTTTTTAAAGCTCTATCTGCAGTTTACTTTGCTGCCCCTCTCAGCAGACAGGAACAGTTTAAGAGCATTGTCATGGCTTAAGTCCAGCTGTAACTCAGAACCATGAAGCCACTATCTCACACCCCCCTCCCCTTCCTCCCTCCACTCCCAGAGGGATGGGGAGGAGAATCAAAAGAATGTAACTCCAATGGGTTGAGATAAGAACAGTCCAGTAACTAAGGTATAACACAAACCACTGCTGCTACCACCTATAATAATAATGATAAGGGAAATAACAAGGGAAGAGAATACAATCACTCACCACCCACCGACCAATACCCAGCCCGACCAAGCAGTGATCTAACCCTTCTGGGTAACTGCCCCCAGTTCATATAGTGGGCATGACATGCTATGGTATGGAATACCTCTTTGTTTAGTTTGGGTCAGGTGTCCTGTCTCTGCCTCCTCCTGGCTTCACCTCCTCCCTGGCAGAGCATGAGGCTCAGAAAGTCCTTGGTCAGAGTAACCATTACTAAGCAGCAACTAAAAACATGGGTGTTATGAGCTCTGCTCCCAGGCCAAAAGTCAAAACCACAGCACTGCACCAGCTCCTAAGAAGGAGAAAAATGACTGCTACTGCTGAACTTGGGACAAGCACAAACTGGGAAGGTGAAGGGGAGAAAAGAAAAGAGAGGGAAAAATGAATGGACGCATCCAGTGTTTTCCTTCCTCTTTTGTCAGCATTTGCCTATTTTCATACACCTAGCCATCAGCTAGTCTTTCCCAGGTCTTCTCCACACTTTATGTATTTTGCCTCCTTGACTCTCACTCTTCTTTTTCCTCCCCATTTCAGTCCTCTGTTTCAAAAGAACATCATCTAGACAGTTATGCATCACAAATCAGAGCAACAAGGAAATTTACAGTTCAAAACTTAAGAGAAATGACATTATCCCAGCAGTGCTACTTGCTATGACAGGAAATCCATGTCCCAGTGAAGGCTGTTCACCTTCTAAGTCCCTCAACTCAAAGTAGATTTCAGGTTGTGTGTAAGCCTTTTGTTGCTGTCTTATGTGCAGATAAACTGCTAGCACTCTGCAGTGCCATTTCATTTCAAGACTTACAGGTCACCGTACTGCAGATGCAATTACAATGTTGAGCTAAACAACGTGTTTGAAGAATGGACTCCCTTCTAAAACTTTGGAATAGGCCTAATAGGAATCACGTTTGTCTAGGATGTGATATTCTCCTAAATCATAATGCCAAGAAAAAAGTTCTCTGAAGACTGCTGAACTTGGTATTTTGGGGTATACAATATTCTACAGGTTAGCCTGATGAGTACCCTTCTGTATTTACCTGATGTTCTCATCTAGTTCTGCGCAGACAGACAGTGAAAACATTAACCTCAGTGGAAACACAGGTGAATTCCTGCTGAATTCTATTACCTGAGAAACTCACCCATGGTACTGCAGGGTTAGGGAGGATGCCTGGCTTACTTTGCTTTCATTTACCACTTGCAAAGGTTATTCTTGGCCAACAATGGAGTAGGTTATTTCACCTCTCCAAAAGTAACTTCTAATACTGTGTTTCCATACCCATATATACCCTTGTTTTCCTTAACCCCCAGTGATTATTCCATTTCATTAAAAAGAGAAATAATCTAGGGAATGCACAGCCACATTTCAATCTCTTTTTATAAATGCAAACAATACAGTAAAGACTTGCTATCATCTGTACTCACTGTGACATGGTAGAAAGCTAAACACAAACAACTGGGCTGGAAAAGGGACACAAAGGCTCTTAAAGAACTGTATAACATCCAGGAGTTACAAATAACAGGTAATAAGATCATTTATCTATTGACAAATTGTAGCCAATGTTAAAAGCCTACAACACTGGCTTTTAAATTTTGTTTCAAGATTTCATTTCTTCTTAAAATGAGAGAGAATTACACCAGCATTTACTTTAATTTTGCAGAAAGATGAAACTTACTAAAAAATAAGGAAACCATATACACCAACATGGTGAACTTGCAAGTCTGTGCTGCAGACAACTGTAAATCCAGCAAAGAGAAAGATGGTGTGGGATTACTTTGAAGACCTAAGTTACAAGCTCTGCATGCTACTATTTTTCTATAATTACCTTATATTTCAAAAGGAAGAAAAACGTAGTGTCTCAAAGAAGAAGGGTCTATCTAATTTTACTAAATCTGGAGCAATAGGCAAGACAAGTTGGCTATGTGGTACCTTACTCGTCTGCAGATTTAGACTATTGTATTGGTTTTCAGTGTATTCAACAGGACTAGTTCCTCCTGTATTAACTTTGGTGTCCCAGCATAGCAAAGCATATACTTCAGTGAATGCTCGCCTAATGAATAAGATTCTTCTGAGCGTGGAAAAGAACAGCCTAACCTGTCCCATAACATGGGTAATGCATTTTCAAGACATGAAGAATTCTACACAAACAAATCATTTTTTATTTTATCTTCTTGTTTTTTCCACAACACCCACGTATATTCAAGAGTGGAACTAATCTTTTGTTACTTTGTGTATAGATTTTTACTATCAGCCAGTAGAGGCTCTTTATCAAATTGTTTATTTAAATGATTCAGCAGCAATGCTTCCTGCAAGTGGTCATTCAACAGATAACTACATAGAAAAGAACAAGCATACTCTTTCTAAAACGCTTTTTTTAATGGATCTGAGGCTTTCCCCCTCACATTCTTATGCAAGCGCATTGCACAGTGAGAATGGATGTTTCCTACACTGTTTTTGCAATATAGAAATGCATCCCAAGAATATAAATCTAGTAACATATCTGTAAGAACAATTCACCTCTCCTGCCAGTGAAAATCTGGAATAATTCCACTGATGTTTATGAAATTATCCTAGTGTACAGAGGAATAAAGTAAAAGAAAATACAGAGCCTTTTGTCTCCAAGGTCTATTGCTATACAAATAATTAATTAGCATAGGTTGTGTGCTGCAGGCCTGCCTGTCTGACCACTAAGCAATTAAATAAAGTGATTCTAGGAGCTGTAAGTGGCTGTTTCTGGAAAACATACCATACTTCAAAACGAGAGAAAAAACATTCTTTACTAATTCAATTTTTACATAATTATAACCTAATCAATCTCTCATAGACTTTTTGGCATCACTATTCTCTCGTTGTTACAACAATTCATAATTTAATGTAGCAGTAACAATCTTAACAACAAAGTTTGGACACATTCCAGACACAAGGCCAAGGGACAATTTCTACCAGAAACATCATACATACGCTTTACCGTTACTTAATACTGCATGTAAGAGATACATGTACACAGAGAGATTTAGATTTTCCTTGGAGAAAACTCACAGGAACTATAATCATTAGCTAAATGTCAACCAAATGCATTATGGAATACATCATCACTCTTCATTAGGGACTGTAGTGAGAGGACAAGGGGTAACGGGTTCAAACTTGAACAGGAGAAATTTAGATTGGATATGAGGAAGAAATTCTTTACTGTAAGGGTGGTGAGGCCCTGGAATGGGTTGCCCAGGGAAGTTGTGAATGCTCCATTGCTGGCGGTGTTCAAGGCCAGGCTGGACATAGCCTTGGGTGTCATGGTTTAGTGTGAGGTGTCCCTGCCCATGGCAGGGGGGTTGGACCTAGATGATCTTAAGGTCCTTTCCAACCCTAACTATTCTATGATTCTATGATTCTATGATTTTGATTTCCCCAGAAAGCCTGAAAATCACTAAAATAGGAATACAGGATTCTTATTGATGCCCTGCTAAGAGAATGAACTGGAACTGGGCAGTTAGCAGCACAGAAATAGAAAACATGACAACACAATATGTCATCAGCTATTTCGACGCTTACCCAAAAAATCGTCTTCAGAATTAGATGAGAAAACCCTGATCATAATAGCTGAGGGGAGGTTACAGAAACCTGAACAGAATTCAGACACCTGGAGGCCCCTCTAACCTTCCGGCAGGACTCAGGAGGGCAGAGATGACTTGAAGCTATCATTAGCCCATTCTATTGATAATTTGATTCCTATTGATTGATGCCCTTGTCTCAAGCACACAAACATAATAATAGAAAGTCCCAAGTGGAGGAACAGAAAAGACTTTTCACACAGCGTATTGTAGCATTTAAAAAGTAAATAAAAAAGTAATAAAAAATAAATATTAATAAATGAAAAAATCTCAGCAGCTGGACAGACATTATATATTTGCTTGAAACTGATGTCCAAAGCATCTTTTTCTACTTCAACTGTAAAATTATATTTACAATTAAAAGTGCTTATTGCAAATCCTCTAATACTATATAAATCAGGGACTTGTCAAAATTTTCCACTAGCAGTGATACTACTGAACAGCACTGACAGTTCAGAAAAGTCATAATTTATAAAGTTAAGATTCTGTTACATATTGTACTTTTAATTTAATTATACCTTTCAGCCACAATCTCCCACAATCAGTTCCACAGTAGAAACATACAGGTAGGTAACAGGAGAGGCAATTTTTACCAAGGAGCATCATCAAAGTCACAGGTTGACAGAAAACAGCATCTTTCTACCAAGGAGCTTTGGGGCTGGTCTGATGTATAAAACCAAGGTGAACCCCAAGTGAACCCCTTCACTGTAAAGGGGTTGTTTTGCAACCACTGTTCAAGAAGAGAGTCATTAATTTTGTGCATATGAGGTTCAGAAAGTACTCTCCTCACTGGGGAGCATTTAGTGCAACTCAACAAACACAGATGTTTCCCAGAAATACCAAAACACTCCTACATTCAGCAATCCACAACATTTTTTAAATCAACTATGTTAGTCCCCACTGTCCAACAGGCTGTATCTTGCCCTCAGCAGGATTAGTTATGTTTAGATGCAACTGAAAGTTATGGTAATCTCTACTATTTTTCTCTGCCCTCAAACTAGTCCCACCAGTGCTCCTACATGAAAGGCTGAAAAGTTTTTAAGGAGCAGTATGGATTGAAAAAATCCTCTGAAAATCTGACAGAGAGAGAGGTCTGTTTGTTCAGTTTTGACAGGGACCACCCAAATTGTTCCTCCTATGTAATCCTTACAGGTTGTCTTCACTAAGGCGTTTAAATAAAAATTTCCACTGTAAGTTCTGTTCTTCACCCTATGTGTGGCTCGATTCCATTCTTTTCCCTGTTTGTGACCTGGGGATTCTCAAAGTTGCTTGACATGCTAAGGAAATAAAAACTTGTCCTTTGTTTTTCCTTTGACCAGCTGAAGGTGAAAGTATAGAAATTTTGAATTGCTGAATACTACATACTTTGAATCCTAAAAAACACACTGTACTGTGAAGGAACTTAGAAAAGGTCTGTAAAGTCAACTGTTACTCTGGAGAAAAAACAGCAGAAGACTCATTTCTTACAGGCTGCTGTATAATCATGCCTCATACAAACAAAGGGATGTCCCAGTATTACTTGTAGGGACTGCAGAATCCACTGTCATATGTTTTCGCTTGAGGCATGCGTTTGTGGTTCAAGATAATCCCTTAATCACTGATGTGAAAATTGGTAGGGATATATACAGACAGGACAGCTAGGATTCTCAACACAGCATCATTGTCTTATTTCAAAGAACGAACACAGTTTGAAGAACAACCAATTAACATTTGATGTTATGTACTTAATTTAGGATAACACAATGATCTTTTTACGAGCTGCTTAATGAAAAGGGGAAAAAAAAAAGGAGAAACTGAACAGGATTTGTTCAACTTAGCACAGAAAACATAGATACTATTAGAGGCTAAAACTACAATTTTTAAAAAGAAGTTGTAGAATGAACAGCAGAAGAGCTACTAACAGAAGGACGATAACAACGCGAGAGAAATGTGCGCTCCTGAACTGCAGTGCACATTACGAGAACCTTCACAGAAACTAATTGTTTGGGCTGCATCAGGGTAATGCCAGAATGAATGAAATTAAATATCAATCTTGGAAGGCAGAAGCAGGGACCAGGAGAATGAAGACCTCAGTCCCATTGGAGGAGAGGATCAGGTTTGAGATTATTTTAGAAACCTGAATGCATACAAGACCACGTGATGCAGAGCAGCCCTGCAGAGAAGAACTTGGGGGTGTTGGTTAGTGAGAAACTCAACACTGAGACAGCAGTGTGCGCTCGCAGCCCAGAAAGCCAACCAGGGCTGCATCAAAAGGAGCATGACCAGCAGGTCAAGGGAGGTGATTCTGCCCCTCTACTCAGCTCTTGTGAGACCTCACTTGGAGTATTGTGTGCAGTTCTGGTGTCCTCAACATAAGGAGGACATGGAGATGTTGGAACGAGTCCAGAGGAGGCCACAAGGATGATCAGGCAGCGGGAGCACCTCCCATATGAAGATAGAATGAGAAAGTTGGGATTGTTCAGCCTGGAGATTTGCTTGGAGACCTCACAGCAGCCTTCCAGTATCTGAAAGGCGCCTACAAAGATCATAGAATCATAGAATCATAGAATAGTAAGGGTTGGAAAGGACCTCAAGATCATCGAGTTCCAACCCCCCCGCCATGGGCAGAGACACCTCCCACTAAACCATGCCATCCAAGGCTATGTCCAACCCCACCTTGAATGCCGCCAGGGATGAAGCATTCACAACTTCGCACAGAGGCACCCATCTGCCGGCCTGACCCAGCCTCAAGGGAGGTGTGTTGCCTACCAGGGGCTCGGATCAGGGATGTGGCCGAGAAGCTGCCTGCTCTAGTCGGTCCCACTGACTATTACCCACTCCTGGTAATACATGTGGGTGCTACTGATATAGATAGCAGTAGCCCGGAGACTATAAAGAAGGACTACAGGGCTCTGGGAGAGGTGGTTACGGGCTCTGGAGCTCAGATTGTCTTTTCGTCAATTCTCCAGGATACAGGGCAGGACCTTGAAAAGGCTAGGAGGATTAGGCAGGTTAATAAATGGTTAGAAGGGTGGTGCTATAGTCAGGGGTTTGGGTACCTTGACCATGGGACTCAATATAGTAGGCCAGGTCTACTGGGGGCTGGTGGAGCTGGTGTGACAAAGAAGGGGAAGAGTGGATTTGGTAGGAGGCTTGCCAGGCTGGTCAAGGATGCTTTAAACTAGATGTGTTAGGGGAGGGGGGCATCATTCCATCCCAACACACCCAGTCGGTTGCCAGCACCTATAGTAAACGTTCGGAGCAATGTAGAGATATTCCAGCTGCTCCAGCCAATGAGCCGGCTTCAATTGGATCTCGGCTCAAATGCCTCTACACAAATGCCTGTAGTATGGGGAACAAACAAGAGGAATTAGAGATGTGTGCACATCTACGGGGGTATGATATCATAGGCATCACAGAAACATGGTGGAATGGCACCTATGACTGGTGTGTTGGAATGGAAGGTTACCAGCTCTTTAGGAAAGACAGGCCCGGCAGACGGGGAGGGGGAGTTGCTATTCATGTTAGGGATAGGCTAGAGAGTATGGAACTCTGTCTGGGGACAGGCGAGCAGTCGACAGAGAGTTTGTGGGTCAGGGTTAAAGGGAGAACAGCGATGGGTGACATTATTGTGGGGATCTGTTACAGACCGCCTGACCAAGGGGACTTGCTGGACGAAGCGCTCCATAGGCAGACAGGAGCAGCCTCACGCTCACAGGCCCTTGTTCTCATGGGAGACTTCAACCACCCTGATATCTGTTGGAGGGATGGTACGGCCCGGAACAAGCAATCCAGAAGGTTCCTCGATTGTGTGGAAGACAACTTCCTTCTGCAAGTAATAGAGGAGCCGACAAGGAGAGGTGCCATGCTTGACCTCGTCCTCACCAACAGGGAAGGGCTGGTTGGGAATGTAACGCTCCAGGGCAGCCTTGATTGCAGCGATCATGAGATGGTCGAGTTTGAGATCCTCAGGACAGTGAGAAGAGCGTGCAGCAAGCTCACTGCCCTGGACTTCAAGAGAGCAGACTTTGGCCTCTTCAGGAACCTGCTCAGTAAGGTTCCATGGGATACAGCCCTAGAGGGCAGGGGGGCCCAAGACTGTTGGTTGATATTCAAGGATCACCTGCTGCAGGCTCAGGAGGGATGCATCCCAACTAGAAGGAAGTTTAGCAGGAAGGCCAGGAGACCTCCTTGGATGGATAAGGACCTGCTGAGCAAAATTTGAAGGAAACAAGAGGCTTATAAAAGGTGGAAGCAAGGTCAGGCGGCCTGGGAAGAATACAGGGATGTTGTGCGGGAAGCTAGGGACCAGGTTAAGAAAGCTAAAGCCCACTTAGAATTAAACTTGGCTAGGGATGTTAAGGATAACAGGAAGGGATTTTATAGGTACATTGCCGATAAAAGACAGGCTAGGGACACCGTGGGCCCTCTCCAGAAGCTATCGAGAGAACTGGCTACCCTGGATTTGGAGAAGGCTGAGGTTCTTAATGACTTCTTTGCCTCAGTCTTTACAGGCAAATGCTCTGACCACACCACCCAAGTCTTGGAAGGCAGACGCGGGGACGGTGAGGGTGGGGACCCTGGGCCCACTGTGGGGGGAGGATCTTGTTCGGGACCACCTTAGGAACCTGAATGTATACAAGTCCATGGGACCAGATGAAATCCATCCACGGGTCCTGAAGGAGCTGGCAAATGAAGTTGCTAAGCCACTGTCCATCATATTTGAAAAATCATGGCAGTCAGGTGAAGTTCCCGATGAGATGCAGGAGAAGGACTCTTCACTAGGGACTGTAGAGATAAGACAAGTGGCAATGGGTTCAAACTTAAAGAGGGTAAGTTTAGACTGGGTATAAGGAAGAAGTTCTTTACTGTAAGGGTGGTGAGGCACTGGAATGGATTGCCCAAACAAGTGGTACAGCTCCACCCCTGGCAGTGGTCAAGGCCAGACTGGTCAGGGCGCTGAGTGACAATGTCTAGTGTGAGGTGCCCCCGCCCATGGTAGGTGGGTTGGAACTAAATTATCTTAAGGTCCTTTCCAACCCTAACTATTCTATGATGCTCTGATCAGGTAAAATCAGAAAAAAACCCATATCCATTATAAGAAACATGCATAAAATATTAAAATACCTTAACCTGTTCTGGTTTGGGCTGGGATAGGACACCTGGCAACAGAGAACTACATGAGTTTTTGGCAATATGCCATGCTGAGAATGGTGCCAACCCAAACATACCCCAAATTCCACAAATGCTGGAATCCGAGTAATTCAAAATACAACTTGATAAAGAGAATTTCCATAAATCTCCTATCTAGCTAAATAAAGCTGTTTTGATTAGATAGGGATTTCTGGTATAGAATATATATACAAGGTATAGTGCACTGATCTGCATTTATCTCTTCTTGGGCACCTACAGGACATTTTCACAAGTGCAGGGGGAAACCTTTTCCTGCATGAAACCACCCATGTTCACAAGACAAAGAGAAACTGCATAATAGTATGTGTAGCCTGACTTCTCTAGGAAGAAAGTAGATCAAAACAGGGCCACCTATGGCAGGTAACCCAGAACCATGTCGGGCAGGTTTTGAGTATGTCGAAAAGATGGAGGCCCTGCGACTCTCTGGGTTACTTATTCTAGTATTCAATCACACTCACAGTAAAAGATGTTTTTTTTCTAATGTTTAAGTAACCACTGTTTTAGTAATCACAACACCACCTCATTGATTAAATGCAGCTCACTTTTTAAGCTTAGTTTCTTTCTCTGAAATTCTTCTTGCCTCCAATACACTTAGTAAACATGGAACCTGCTTCAAAGCACCATACGCTGGTGTTTTCTAAACTACCATTTTCTGCAAATTGCCATTCCTCAGAAGTTTAGGTGAAAAAGCTTCTTTCTTATTTGAATAAAAACTCATTTAGAAAGATGAAGAAATTCCCTCAGCATCTAATTTCTGACCTTTGGCTATCTCTATTGTGACATAAAACTATAAAGTGAAGCTAACCATTGTCTACTAATACACTACATGTATGGAATGTTATGTTAGTCTTCTCTGGAGATAACTCAAAACCCACCTGGATGTGACGCTGTGCAACCTGCTCTGGATGAACCTGCTTTAGCAAGGGGTTGGACTAGATGCTCTCCAGAGGTCCTTTCCAACTCCAACCACTTCTCTGATTCTGTGATATATTTGAACATCTGTGATTAAAAATTTAATGTACCTTTGAGAAGCGTCACCAATGTTGTATCATAAACAAGTTATTTTGTTGGAAAAGGTAATCTTCAGAATACCTCTCCTATGAAAATGAATTGTAAAGTCAAATTCTCTGAAAATAAATTTGGTTCACTGCGTTTCTGCCGTAGATCAAGCAGCCCCAGATTAATTAAACCAGTTCATTTCTAGTACTCCAATTTCTGCAATGAATGAATTAATTGACTTAATCAAAGTATTAAAAGTTCTTTGAAATGTAAGCTTAAATTTTATAGTAACACTGACAGCATTCAAAGCCTGATTTTCAACTGGACCTATCCACCCCATTTAAGTGTCCCATTCACTGCAAGTGGATCAGCAAGCACTCAACACTTCAGAAAGCAGGGTCTCTTTTGTATGAGCAATAGCAGGATTGTAACAAAGCAGCAAGAAGAGCACAAGAATAGGGAAAGAGTAAAAAGTAAAAGGATCAAAAAGGTATCTCATGTGGAAGCCTCAAATAAGTTTTTTTTGAGGAAAAAAACCATGTCTGGTGCTCTGATTCACAAAGCAAGCGCATCTCCCAAGAGCTACTGTCTTTCTTGATTTGTGTCAAGAAGATTTTATCTGGTTCTTTCCTTAATGAAGGATAATATTCTAGGCAACCATGTTGTTATAGTGATTCCCTCCCTCCTCCCCCCCTAGTTGCTGATGAATCCCTTAGCTCTCCTTCACATATACATTAACAAAGAACAAATGAGCACAAGGTAAGTCATGTTCAAAAATCTGATGAAACATGGTGAAACTGTACTTCACAGCTAAACAGTCTAGCAAATTTATGCCAGGTTTACTATTAGCCCATTGCTCTAATTATTAAAATGTTGTTGGATTTCAGGCTGTCCAGAAAAAGCATTTTTTTTCCTCATAAGAAGACTTCACACTCCAAAGTAAATAAGAATTCATTAAATTAAAGCTCAACTGATCTCTAAAAAGACTGCTTTCAGAGGTAAAGAGGTAAATATTCTCTTGAATATTAGCTAAGAAGAAAGAAGCCTGGGCTAACTTGGCTCACAGAAAATCACGGTTTAGCCTTTGCCCCTTTCACAAGTCTGCGCAAACTTTTTTTCCTCAGCCTTTCTCTCACTGCTGAATAACAGTGATACGATTTCCCTGCCTCACAGGGATGTTGTGTTCACGACTGCAGGAACCATTTTAAGGCGTTCACTATGCCTGTGAAAGTAGGTGCAAGCATATCAGATATTTAGATATGAAAAGCCATGCAAACACAAAGGTTCACAGGTGCACAAGGGCTGTTAATATTTGTATTAATACTATTCATGCATTCAGATGAAAGATCAGGACTGAAATTGTTATATGATAGACAGCAAAAGTAGCAAAAAGCCACTTAAGGTACTTAAAACAATTACTACACCCCTTATTTCTTCCAGATTCTAATGACAAATCAACAACTCTAGTGTCATATGGGGGAAAAACAAAACAAAACAACACCACTGCCTTGAAAATGCCTTAAATCTTACTGCATATTTTAGTTTCTTAAATTTACCTAGATTGGGTTTATTCTGCTTACCCTTAGGATTTCATTTACTGTCTCTTGCCTTCTACAGTGATTTGTTTTCTATAGCATTTTCTTTAAATGACAAGAAATTACTGTAAGTTCTCTATCAGCATGTTAAATGCTCAGCTTCTAAAGTGCTCTTTCAAACTCAAGTTTGCAAATATGCTGGGGTTTGGGTTTTGTTTGTTTGTTTGATGTTGGTCTTTAATGACTGCATTAATCTATGTAGGCATGCTTAAGTTTTTACCATTAAATTAATTAAAATAGTCTCAGTAGCAAAACCAAAGTTTTTCTCCTTTGGATAACTAATTGCAGACAGATTGTTACTGGTCCACGAGGGACTGAAGGTTGTGGGCATGGAGAGGAGGAATTCCTGGCATAGCAATTTCCTTCTGATTGTGCCTATTTTACTCATGACACTTCCCATTGTATTTCAGCATTGAAACACACATTTATTTGTAACAGACTTACGAAAGTAGAGGAGGGTTTTTTTCCTTTGGTATAAAACCAATTCTCTTTGATCAGATTAATTTTGCTTTCTATAGATAATTGAAATCTCTCAATAAGTAATTTTTTTATTACTACATACTTCTACTTTTTCAAATTTACCCCTTCTCATCCTTTCTGAGTTTCTGTTATTGTTAGCCCTGATTCTTCAAATTCGCTGGAATTAATTTGAACCTTCTCTCTCTCAAGTACATTCTAGCAGCATAATTCTTTTGTCAATTTATTTCTTTTCACTCAATAACCTCCATTCTTTTATACAGTTTTATTGACTCTGTTAAGAAAGATGGTATGGTCAGAATAAAATGAGGAAAATGAATTTAGAGGAGATGATCACAACTTTTGTCTTGTCTTAACATTTACAGGACAACTGAAGCATGCCTTCAGAAGCATTTATAACAGCATTTTGCGAGTCCATCTCTACAAGTAAATAGGATGTTTTGCTTCAATCCTGTGTTAACATTTACATAATTTTCTTACTATTACAAACAGGAGCAACCAGTTTTTCTTCAATACACTTGGATGTTACTGCCAATTGACTGATCTCACTGTGACATAGCCTGTAGCAGCAACAGGCAGTATTGCCAAGCAATAGTATACAATCTCTAAATCACTACCTTACTGAAACTAGGACAGTTTATCATTTCTAGCCATCACTTTACCTGTATCTGTTAAATAAATAGTGAAACTCTCCAATCAATGTTCAAGATTTGGTGTTAGTTTTTGTTTTTTTTATCTCATGTGTTTTCTGAATCATATTAAAACCTGAAAAAGCAATTGCTGCACTGAAATTTGGTTTGCAACTCAGCTAATTGCTGAGAAGATATCAAGGAAAACAGAGGCTTGGACAGCAACTAACTCTACTTGTTTGTCATTTACATATATTGTGTTTCAGAGTTTGACCCCTAAAAAAGAACTTAGATACAAGGTCAAATACACACCTATTGCTAATGTATACTTGTAGCACCTCCTATAATTTTCTTAACATGTTATGTTAGAAAATTATTAGAAATAAAACTAGGCAGTGTTTTACAAGTACCGTTATGTGTTACTTGAGTCAAACTGGCAATATATTAAAGAAGTACCACATCTGAGATTACTAATAAATCCTAATATGATAAACTCTTAATTTAATGTCAGAACTAAAGTAGTCACATTTGTATTCATTCACTGATAGCTTCTGAGCATTTGTTTGTCATTTGGTTGGTGTTGTAAGAGTTGGAATGTTTCTTCAAAAAAAACCCTTTCATTCTTTCACAACAGAGTATGGCAAGTGCTTCTCTTGTTTCTATTTTAGTTTTGCAGTCCTGGAATGCAACTTCATTACAATTAATCCAATATTTTCATTCTATATAGTTCTCATAGTTAATTTGCTGTATTCTTCTGTCACAGTCAGTAGCTTTAAAAGCTTAACACATTTTATCTATTCATGCATGCAGAGGAGACACCTGCAATCTTTGGTTTCCATTTGCTCATCTCTTCGGGGCACAGTGATACAAAAGACTTGTCTCCTAAACAATCTGAAGAAATAATTTCTACAACATTTGTAATTATAGGGGATTATGAATTCACAGAACCTGATCAAAGCCACACTGCACTCACGAGTAATAGTTTCATTGATTTCAGAGCCCTTTGGATCAGGCCTCAAAACCCAACAACTGATTTGTTCCAAATACAGCCTGGGAAATCCTCAAATTACAACTGAGTGCAGATTTTTAGACTAACTTGGTTGTGCTCCAGTTTATTATTTAAACCTTTACTATTGATTATCTAATCTGTTTGAAAATCAAATCTAAACATGAAAATTGCGCTCCTTTGTGATGGAAATGATGAAGAATTAAGCAGTTATCTAAGGTGAGAGAATCAGTGATTCTCGTGGCTATCATAGCTGAGACAATGAATCTCAGATCCACAGCAAAACAAGAATATTGAAGTGCTGTCTTTTGACATATATTCTGATCTATGGCTCCATTTAATCAGGCTCCATAAAGTATATACATATATTCCTGGCTCTCTGCAGCCAGCTCTGAAGCTTCTTCCTTGAAAGCTAGCCTGAAGTGCTTTCAGTTTACAGATAATACGAAGAACCATCAGAATAACTGTCTCTTTAACAATCTTCTAGTAAACTACAATTTTTCAGAAAATGGCACAGTACAGAAAAGGCTACTACAAAATTCAATATAACAGAAGATATTTAATTCAGAAAGACTGAATTAAATGTTGAGACAGCACTTGATAGTTTGAAACAACCCACTGATTTTTAGTTCTCTATTCTTTGCACATACACTTAGAATCTGAGAATGGCTTCAGCTAAGAAGAGGCTTTAAAGACTAATTTATATGTTTGGTGGGATGGTGATGTAATTTGATAGCAGAAGTTTTTGTTTGCTTTCTTAATCACTTTTTAATTGCACTGCATTCTTCTCTTTGATAGATAAATTTGCATTACAGAAGAAACGAGAACAAGAAACCTGAATGTTATTAAGTTTTCTATGAATTAACATACTGCACTTCTAATTCCACTCAACAGCTCAGTTTCTCAAAAATCTTAGTCGTTGCTGCTTACTCACTCTACTCATAGAAGCAGACCCAGTGAGGTAAGTTGGATGAACAGGATTCAGACCTTGCACCAAACCCGTTTATTAATTTCACTGTTTAAACAGTTTGACATAATAGAAAGCATCCTTCATTGCTCTCAATTAATAAGAAAATTGCAGTACACACTTTTGTGTGTTCTCTACCAGAGCATCAAACAGATACCAATTTCAGTATTTGCTAGTTTTGGATTATTCCAGATTTTTCTCTTTAGTTGCTAGTCATCTACCAAACCCATAAAACCAACAGTGATTTTAGGTCGTAAGTAAGGAATATTCAAAGTTCAAGGTTTTCATCACCAAATCACACTGTGATCATTTCAAATACCTTGCTGGTTTTCATATAACATGATTTCTTTACTGTGAGGGAAAAGCATATGTGCAGGAAGTGCAATGATATTGAGAGGCTGAGTCTTTAAGTCTGCCAAGTATGTTAGATAACCAAATCTCTGCAGACCCATAAGTGGAAGCATAACTTGCTTCACTCCTTATAAAGAGATACACCTTGCTACTTCTCTCCTTAGAGAAGATATCCCCAATCAGATAACAAGGTAAACCAGCCTCTGGAACTTTGTTCTCAACAACTACCATGGTTGAGGGCCATGATGATGCCATTAAATTTCCATGCTTCAGACTACATATATTCACCCTGGATATGGAGGGATACCTGGGATACCAAGCACAGAGTGCCTGGAAACCCTCAAGGGTAGCTTCCTACAAAGTATTCCATACAGACTGGTCATATCCACACTGCACAACACTGGCCTAGTATTCCTTGTGCACTGAAGCACCCCTACACTTCTAAGACACATGATTAAGTTTTTTGACATGTTTTTTTTTTTTTTTCCTGTTCCAAGTGATGGATGGGTCATAATCTGCCACAATGGCATTTTTTTGTTTGACGCTGAGAGGATAGTCTCATGGCAGAGGACGGTTTCTGCAGGCGCAAAGCTTGCTGGACTAGCGCTGAAGGATTCTGCAGGACACAGGCAGCCAAATAAGGCTCAGGTAAACTATTCTCCAGAATTCATCTGAGATTCGTATCTAAAGAAGTACTTGTTTCATTCCAAGAGGAACTCAGAAATCCACTAATAAACATGCAGTGTCACTAGCCAGCAGGAGGGGAAGGAACAAACCAGGCAGTCAAGGTAGACGTGAACTCAATATTGACAGTTCTGTTTAGTTGGCACCTGAGAAGACATTCAGGAAAATGGGACTTTTTTGCTGAATACCTTTAAAGTGGCAAACACTTTGCATGTACATTAATGGGAAAAATGTGATTTCCATCACAAATATGAACTCTGTTCCACTGACTGTGCTCTTATAGACTGCTTTTTGTATTTTAAGGATGCTTCATAACTCCTGGTAAGAAATTACAAAATGTCATCTATTATGATTTCATGAATAATGAATGCCTATATTATAAACTTTTGCTACAGTATTTGCATTCACATGGTTCTTTTGTTCTGAGATACTGTCTTTTGATACTGTAAAAAGTCTTATTTTAGTCACCTGAATGTCTTTGGGAGTACAGATGAAGGTCAGCACTTTCATAAGCTTTCTTCCTCTGTAATCCCATAATACTCTTATGACATTAAGGTATGTACTTAGACTTGATTGTTGGCTTTCATTTACTTAATATCTTGGCGAGTTCGCAATACTGCCATAAAATCTGTTTATCAGCAAAGTACACAACTGTTCTGCTTTTTAAGATAGACTTATTTGTATAAATTTATTCCACAGCCTACTCATCTTATTTCAATGACCAGATGTTCTTATCTCTTCACTTCTTAATAAACAAACACACTTAACTAAGCAGATATTCGCAAACTTCTTCATCCTAATGGCTTTCATATTTCCACCTTCTTTTTTGTCTTTTCTTATCCTCCTTTTTGGCTACTTTCTCATACGAAGTTAGAATCACTAAAGACATTTCCAACATAAAAATATTCACTTGAAAGGGATGGCCAGACATATATCAGAACCCTGCTCTCTCAAGTCTTTTACTGTAATATCTGACTAGAAGCTCACCACTTTTTCTAAACTGAGCCTGACATCTGTTTTTGTTTACCATTTGGTAATGACATGAATACATACTAAAAGGATGAGACAAAATTTAAATCTGAGTACTCCCTTAGATGCACTGGATGAAGAACATACATTTTAAGACTCTATTCATCTCCTTAGGGTTTACATGGAGGGTAGGTGATGGCTTAGTTATATTAAAAATAACACTTGGGTTTGCTGTTTGGTTTACAAAAACCAATTCTGGGCAAACGTTTCCTACAGAAAAACAAACCAAAACGCAAAACAAATATGAAGCAAAAACTTAGCACTTCTAATGCAGCATTTCTGACCAGTGTTAGTTCAGAATGTAAGCATTTTTTTAAAGATAAGCAAATGACTACGTTCTTCACCAAAGTTGGCTAAAAACCACTGTGAAACCGGAAAAGAAATAATGTAAAAGTTGATGCAAAGAGCACAGACTCATGGCAGCAATCTAACTTTGTGAATCAGCTAACACAAAGTGGATTTGCCAAAATCTCAAATAAATAAGAAATATTTCAATTTGGGACTGTATTAGATCCTATCACATGTTTGTATAACCAGGATTCTCCCTTCCTCTAAATTATTTGGTACTGACATAAAGCTGGAATAGTCAGAGGACTGAGGCCGATGTAGTTTTGCAAAGACCATCTTCCCAGCTTTCTCATTTTGCCTCCAAAAAGCCTACAGCCATTAATACTTGTGATCAGAATTAGAAATATCTGTAAGAGTGAAACGAAAGTACTACAGTTCTGTTCAAATGGAATTGTCAGAAATAGTCTGTACTTAGCAAACTTTTGCCAAATTATGGAAATTTACTGCTGACAACTCATTTGTAAAGTTTATTAAGACAACTCTGTTGTAGTCTATTTTATGTAAAGTTAAAATGGAAACTGAAGCAAAATACAAAATCATTTTATTTAGCATGATTTCTCCTGCCCTATTTCACTTGTACATATATATATATGTGGATATTTTTCAAAAGAGTTGACAATGACATCTAGACAGACCTGTGCTCATCTGTTCTAATCTTGCACAGCCACAACTCATTTCAAGCTTGTAAAGCGTGGTTTATACAAGGTGCTCATGTGCATGACTGGCCCAGAGGCGGCAGCAGTACAAAGTGCCAACTCAAAGTCCTAGATTTAACAGTTCAGGCAAAATCCGAGGCACAATGGTAGCTGAGGCTGCTCAGACTATTATACTGAATTGCTCAGTCTTTGAGGTGGGAGACTGCCAACTGTTCGGGCACTAACATTCCTAACGCTTGAGTCATTCATGTGGTAAAGCCGAGAGCCACAAGATGCCACTCACCATTCATTTCATCCCTTTGGAAAGGTTTTGGCTGCAATGAGAAATAAAAGGGAGGGAAGCACAGAAATAATGAACCATATGCAAAACCAGCAAGAGCAATTTACTCCCATTCTAATGCTTTTTACATCAGAAATAGAAGGCATTGTGCACTCTTCTCAAAGGTGCTGATCATAGGGCCCTGGGAATCAAAGTCACTGACGTGCTTAAAAGGTGTTAAACACCCAGTTAAAATAGAGTTTCCAAGTATCTTTTGCTCTCTAGGCATCTGATTGTGTGGACAGAAGTACAGAGTGGTACCACTGAAATTAATAGCATTTCCTAACCATTAAATCTCCATGTTGTATACCCTGATTAATGATTTTGGAGCTGATAAGTGAGAAAGTTGTTCAGCTCAAAATCAGCTTTGATTCAGTTTAACTCAAGCTCAGGGAGTGAGGAGAGCTTGTATTGCCTACAGTTATCAGGACATCACTTAACAATGGGGATAGCAGAACACCCAGGTTGGGGCTTTCTGTAGTAAGTTACTTATAGTCACTTAAGGGTGGTATGCAGCCCATTCATTTTGACATGACTTATTAATTAGGTTATCTCAGGCTAACCCTGGGAGCCCACAATTGTAGAAGTCATCTGAAGTATGCTTTCATCAAAAACTGCTTTAGCACAACAATAAAACTGAGGAACAGGACAGGTAGAGCAATGTACTCAAAGTCAGCAAACATCCAGAAAGCATTAATCCCACTTCCTACCTCTTGCTCCAAGGTTTCTAACTAGCAGATCTCCATATGAAATAGATATTTTAAAATATTAAATAGTTGATATATGAAATTATATTATTTTGCTTATTTGCCACTAATTCTCCCCTTTATAACCAGTCTTTAAACTTTGCTAAGAGAGAAGACAATTATCAAGGCTACTAATTTTACAAGAAAATGAGGAGGAAAATCCCTGGGAAGACAGAAAGAAGAATTAATCTATTAGATTTTTATTCTCTCTTTTCAACTGCCATATTTAAGGACAGAAAAAAGTAATCTGAATATTATGCAAAAATGTAAGAGAAGGAAAATGCAATCATAGAGGACCTCAAGCACTGATTCAATCCTCAACATTTTAATTACCGAATTTATAAATTAATTTTGATTCTTCCTGAGAAGTTCTTCATGGACTGTGCACTGAGGTAATACTATTGAATATAATTTATAGAGTTAGGGAAATTCTTCTACAACTCTCATGACTGCCTTCACTCACAGTAATTACTCCATTCCTAAAGTTTGATCTATGGGTCTCATTTCAAACAAAGGCTTAAAAGCCTGGCCTAAGAGGGTTCTGCCATCTTGGACACTAGTGACATGCTCCTTTAACCCTTTTGAAGTAACACTGAAATTATAGAATCATAGAAAGGTTTAGGTTGGAAGTGACCTTAAAGCTCATCCAGTTCCAACCCCCTGCCATGGGCAGGGACACCTCACACAAGAGCAGGTTGCTCCAAGCCCTATCCAGCCTGGCCTTGAACGCTGCTAGGGATGGAGCAGCCACAGCTTCTCTGGGCAACCAGCGCCTCAGCACCCTCACAGGGAAGAATTTCTTCCTAATATCTAACCTAAATCTACCCTGGTTCAGTTTAAAGGCATCACTGAGTGCCACAGCCTTCTCCATATACTGGGTCTCCCACTTCCTTCTGGACAGGGCACTCATTTTCCCTTGTCTTCCTTTTACCACCGATGTACCGACAGAATCTTTTCCTGCTGCCCTCAATGTCTCTGGCAATATTTAATTCTATTGGGGTTTTAGCTTTCCTAACCTGATCCCTGGATGCTCGGATAGTTTCTCTGTACTCTTCCCAGGCTATCTGACCTTGCTTCCACCCTTTGCAGGCACTCCTGTTAAGTTTGTCCAGGAGCTCCTTGTTCATCCATATAGACTCCTGGCGGTTTTGCCTCACTTTCTCTTTGTCGGGATTGCTCCTGAGCCTGAAGGAGGTGATCCTTGAATATTAACCACCTTTCTTGGGCCTCTCTTCCCTCCAGGGCTTTATCCCATGTGTCCTGGGTTCAGCAGTAGCAGTCATTTTTCTCCTTCTTAGTAGCTGGTGCAGTTTCAGCCTGAGAACAGTGCTCATAACACCGATGGTTTCAGTTGCTGCTCAGTAACGTTTACTCTGACCAAGGACTTCCTGAGTCTTGCGCTCTGCCAGGAAGGAGGGGAAACCAGGAAGAAGCAGAGACAGGACACCTGACCCAAACTAAACAAAGAGGTATTCCATACCACAGCACATCATGCCCACTATATAAACTGAGGGCAGTTACCCGGAAGGGTTAGATCACTGCTCGGGTCAGGCTGGGTATCAGTCAGCGGGTGGTGAGTGATTGTATTCTCTTCCCTTGTTATTTCCCTTACCATTATCATTATTGGTGGTAGCAGTAGTGGTTTGTGTTATACCTCAGTTACTCGACTGTTCTTATCTCAACCCGTGGGAGTTACATTCTTTCAATTCTCCTCCCCATCCTTCTGGAAGCAGGGGGAGGAAGGGGCAGGAGTGAGCTAATGGCTGCGTGGTTTCTGGGTTGCCACCTGGGCTTAAACTACAACAGTTCTTTTTGGCGCCCAGCTTGGGGCACGAAGGGTTGAGATAACGACAGATCTGGCTAGAGTGTGTCTAATCGTATTTGTGATAAGCATTCATTTTTTCGGATTAACAGTCACTCATCACAATGCCGATTTATTGGCTCTCAAAGTTGCTGCTCTTGATCTCACAGTTTCAGCATGTTGTACCTTACTTACAGCTGGTATTTGCTGTGTTAAGTGTTTATTGGCTGGGGGCCTTGGGCTTAGGTTCTTGTTTCATTGTACTTTATGGTAATGACTTGTAATACAATAGAATCATTGATCATGAAACTTGCGTTCCCAGTGTGGTCACCACCTCTATACTTTGGGAGGTATATAACAGAAATGTTTAGCAATGACATATCCTTTTTCCCCTCCCTGGGTGGTCAACCCGTGAAGGAGACATTCCCTTACCTTCCCAGCTCCCCCACCAGACCGTTTACAGCATCATTTGAGAGTTCCGAAGGGTTTGAATGGCCTTTGGGTACCCTCAAGACCTGCCTGCTGATTGTGATGGGGATCACCATGCTGGCACACATACAGAGTGTGTTTTACCCATGACCATTTTGTTTGATCTCAAGAGCTAAGCAGAGTCGGGTTTGGGCCTTGTCTAGGGTTAGACGATGATACAGGAGGACCAAGAGATTTTCCCTGAGGCTGGACAGTCATGAGTGTCACGGTGTGTGGGATATTATGGGAAGTATCAAGGCCAGGGGGCCCCTCCAGTGCTTTGGATCTTCACCACTGAACAAATGCAAAATCCAGAAAAATTAGTGAAACATTTAAATGAGGTGTGTTGTCATTCTGGTCACATCAGAGAGGGACAAATCATGGCAAAGTGCTGGGGCTTGGCCTATGCTTACAGAGCCCTGTTCAACATTGTCCAGCACCTTCAAAGGTAAAAAAATGTCCCTGGATCTGATGGCAAAGCAACAGACAGTGCAGCTACTCAAACTCTGACTGCAACAGATAATGCAGCTATTCTAACTCCAAGCACAGCAGCTACACCAGCCTCAGCAACACGTACAGCAGCTATCAAAATCTACACTGCAGCTGGGGAGAATGGTTCTACCTGGAGCCTCTGGCAGAAGGCTCCAGGGGAGACTCAAGGTCGACCCCTCGGCTTTTGGGGTCAGGGATACAGAGGATCTGAGGCCAGCTATACCCCAACTGAAAAAGAGATACTGGCAGCCTATGAAGGGGTTCAAGCTGTTTTAGAAGTGATTGGCACTGAAGTACACCATGGTACTCTAATAAGGAGATCCTTAAGGAGGTCAAAGTCTGCTCTCATGAAGTTCAGGGTAGTGAGCTTGCACTGAGTCCTCCTTGCTGCGCTAAGGATCTCAAACTTCAACATTTCATGGTCACTGCTGCCAAGGCTGCCCTCGAGCTTCACATTTCCCACCAGTCTGTCCTTGGTAAAAACAAGGTCCAGCATAGCACTTCTTCTCATTGGCTCCTCTAAGTTGGAGGGAGAGATCTCACAGGTAAGAAAGCCATTTCCAAGTTAGCTTTTAGAATTTCCTGGCTTTAATTCAGGAGAAACAACTTTTCACAATTTGACTGCTCTCTCAAGCCTTGAATTGCTAAAACCAACAGATAGATTGTGATTGCAAAAGGGGAGGACAGAAACATTTCATGCTTGAGCCTCCTTGGCCACATTATTGAGATCACTAAAGACCTTTTCTCCCTTTACACTGGTAGATACCCTACAGCTTGTAGGGTGTCCAGTTCTTTTCCTGGATCTCTGCCGTACACACCAGCCTGCCACACTTTGTATGCTATTCCTGAAAAGTGAGAGATCAGTAGTATAGGTTATTTGGCACTTTATCTTCAAAATGCTGATGCTACTCAGAAAATACCAGAGCCAATTCTCTGTTTACATGAAGTGTCCCTTTTGTTCCTCTCCATCTAACTGATATGAATGCAATTAACTCCATTAACTTTCACAGCCATATTCCTCCCCCCCCCTCTTTTTTTTTTAATTAATACAAATGAAAAAGATTTGTACCTTTACTTTCTGAAGTCAGTGCTGCAGAGAAGGAGACTAGGGAAGCCAGCTACCCTAGAAATACCGCTTGCTACATATGACATTATCCATACCACGAGAGTTTGAGGCACTCTCAAATTACTTAATACCACACAGTGCATTTTAATTCAGAAGAGTACTTGTTTCTGGAAGGATTTAGACTACCTCAATGATTGCTGACTGACATTAAAAGGGAGAAAGAGTGGCTTTAGAAGTGGTTGTGCATATATTTAACTTGGTGATGTACTGGGGGAATAAACGGACTGCCTCTCATGACCTGCATGGAAAGGCAGTAGAATAAAAATCTACTTCTGCACTTAGCCTTTCCTTTTTAATACCTGTCACATCTCAGATTTGTCACCTTTACATGAATTGTTGCTCCTCTCATGCATAGTGTGAACTGTTTGTTGTATCTTTCAAACAGCTGTTAAATCTGGGATAGAGTGAAGTCATGTGATTTATCCTGAGTCAGAGGTGGCATTCCTCAATCCTGTACCCAGCAGCAGAGCAGAAAGACTTGGGATTTTCAGGTTTGCCTACTGTTAGGAAGAAGCAAGCTATCTCATCTCTTTAGTTAGAAAAAAGTATTTCCTACCATATGCCCAATCACTTATTGCAGCAAGCAAAAAATGAGAGGTGAGGTCACACCTACCAAATTACTGGCTCTTAAGGGAAAAAATGTAATTCCTCTTTTCTTCCCATATTTTGCTGGATTCAGCCTCCACAGAGAGATATACAAGACTGTACTGGAATGGAGCTGTGCATCAGACATGTTTTTCTGTATGGCAGCAAACTTACTGCCTTTATCACAGATCCAATTTTTGCACTGGTGGGAAAGCCAAAGAGAAAAGATGCCATCACATCTGAGACCAGGACATTCTCCTGTAGAAGGAGAAGTGTATGTCCCCGTCAAAACAGTCACTCCCATGGTAATTTTGTTTTAACCTGCATTTCAGAAACTGTATGTCCTGAAATGACAATGCTGGTATAAATGTTTAAGAACAGAATCTAGAATATTATGCTGAATTACCAATTTATTCTCTGACATTTGTTAATACCAGTATTTCATGAGGGAAACCCCTTCTGATATTAGGAGTAGATTAGATATTGCATGGATCTAGTCTTATTTTTTAGAGGTGAAATATTTCAGTATAAATCAAAATGAAATAATAAGGCTAGAAATTTCACCATAATCCATTACAAATAAGTAAATTTATAAATAGATGAATTTGATTGACACCTCTCCAGATTCTTTTTAACATTTTAATTTTTCTTTATATGAAAACAAGCAAACCAAAACAGAAAAGGGTTTATGTTTTCAAATTCAAAACCTTGATATATATGACAGACAGGTGATGCATGAGACATTCTTTGACTGTTCTCAAATCCTGCAGAAAAAGGCAAACATTTAGCAAGGAAAGGCTATCCTGTCATTTCATGTGAACAGAGAGGGACTGTAGCAGTTCATATTTACAGAAATGTTTTTCAGTCCTCTCCTAATTCTGTCTCCTGACAGACGGGACATGATATTTATGGACAGAAAGGCCAGCAACAGCCACCCGCAGGAGCCCTCACCCCATCATCCCCACAGACTGGCAGGATCTCAGGAAGCTGCCCAGTAGCAGCACAGCTGTACTGCTGCGAAATAGGTATGAAGTGCATTGGAAGTGATTTGCACAGCACACATTTAAACTCTGACTAATTGCTTAAACAATACTGTCACTTTCTCAGTATAACTTGCTAGATATGCCCTCTGACACAGTTAGTTTGTCTAAAAAAACCTCAAAGTAAAAAATGCAGGATGCAGCAATCCCTTCAATGTTAAAAGCTTTAGTTCTGAGCCTTTCATTAGTATACAGAAGGTGAGCCTCTAATTACTAATCTTTCACAGTCTGTAGCACCCTAGGGCTTCCAAACATCCTGGTGAAGACAGGAAGGATATTTCAGACTTCATTTCAATTCCCTTAAACTTTTGTCAACAGCCTCATTTCAAATGGAAACTGCTCAGTGCTGCTCAGCTGCGCTGTCTCAGCTTCTAAGCTACCCAGCCCTGAAAAAATGCCCTCATTAAAAGAGACGGGCATGAAATAAGACTCAGCTTCAAAAACCTCCAAACTACTGCAACACTGAAAGATGAATAAACTTTTGGGGCTTTTCTATATCACAAAGACATTTGGCCATAAGAATATACTCTGGATGGTAAAGAGGAGGAAAGCACTGATTTGGTAGGTATGTATGAGGCTTGTACCACTGCTTTCTCCTAGCCCTTTGCAGTACTGCTATACACACACAGGCCTTGAGCCCATGCTTTGGCACTTGTGAAGACCTGCAGGTAGCCTTTCAGAAGGCTTTTCCTTACTGATTTCTGTTACCTGAAGGAAATGTTTCTCAAAATTTAACAAGTCACATCACAATAGCCTGTTTTGCAGACTGGTAGAGAGTATTTCTAAACTCTTTACCCTTAGGATGTGGGCACTTTCACCTTCTTCCTCTTACGTTCTTTACAAGCTGGGTTTTGGACACCATTACAAATGTCCTGATATTTCAGTCTAGACACAGGCATACTTAAAGGTAATCCTCCGTAACCCAGGGCAAATTTCACTGGCAAAGTGACGTATGAACTACGTGAGTATAATTGATGGCTATTCCTAGGAAAGACACCTTGGATTATTAAATGTTATTTCTACTTCATTCTTAATTCTGATTATTACATGTGCAGTTACTCATGTTATACTTTCTGATTTGAAAAATGAAGGTAACG
This sequence comes from Amazona ochrocephala, assembly GCA_039720435.1. Taxonomy (NCBI): domain Eukaryota; kingdom Metazoa; phylum Chordata; class Aves; order Psittaciformes; family Psittacidae; genus Amazona; species Amazona ochrocephala. The sequence goes on from CM077883.1 coordinate 17,479,137, forward strand.
AGATTGAAAGCTTCTTTACCAATGCGAGGAAGAGACACACAGATATTGCTTTAAAACCACAGAAAAGGCATCTGTTCTGAACTTCATGTTTTAAACTGAACACTCAAAACATCATTTGTCCTTCCTGTCAACTTCCAGTGTGAATTCTCAAAATCTAAAAGTATTGTAGCCATTCAGCAGAGACAAATATCTGCTTTGAAAAACTTCTGATATAGTGTGGCTTGTTGAGCTACATCAGCAATCCATCACACCTTGTATGGCTGATATATACTGTATAATACTATATATTTTATGGAGATATGTTAATTAACACTTTATAATACTGCAAAATCTGCAAGTAGAATTATTTTGAATTTTTTTTCCTTTTAAAGTCTATTCAATATTCCAAGGATTATATTAGTCAAAAAAAAAAAAAATAAAGGGGTAGGAGAATTTAAAAAAATATTTAATAGGAAACAGTTTTACTTTAGAATGGATAGTTTCTAATGTAATGATCTGGTTGTTAAAGCACCATTGACACTGATAATACAAGAGAACTATAGTGTACCATGCTTCATACTTAGCATTCAGGGAAAGCGCGATCTGCAGCAACACGAAGAGTAATTCTGATCTCTAGAGAGGAGTCTCGATGATCCCATTAACATTGATCACACTGGAAGAAGTCTCAGGCATAATACATTATTAATATCACCCCTTTCTGATTCTTTTTTAATGGTTTGAAAAGAAACAAAGGAAATTAGATAGAAATGTCCCCATTAAAATAACATAAGTGGCCAGACTAAAACCCACCAAAGACAGGAAATCCAGAATTAAAAGTTGCTACTGCCACTGAGTGTCTCCAGACATTAGCTGAACTTGTGTGCTATACTTTGCAATAATGAATCCTGGTGTAAGTGCAAAACAAGGTGACTAAAGAACGAGTCACCTCCTTCCCGCAGGTTTATGTTCAAAACTTAATGCATTTTTTGTGTATCATACCAGGAACTGTCTTGCAGTTCTCACTCCTTTAACACATGTGATTATTCACAAGAATTTCATCTTCTATGAAAGAAAAATCAGGCTAAGAGTAAAAAAAAACAGAAGCTCTCAAGGGATTTGATGGAAAGACTGCTCTTAGAATGCTCCTCTCCCAGACTACATATAATGTACAGAAAGAAAAAAATCAAAAACCTGAAAACCAGAGTATATTACCTGACTAGACCTTATTTTACTTTTTTTTTAGTAGTAGAAAGAATGTAAGGGAGCATGTCTACTCTTACTATGTTTAAAGCTGGCTTCAGGATCCAGAGCCAACATTCACCTCAAATTATACCAGTTCCAATTTTTCCAACAATATATTTCTTAGATGTTTCAAAAGAAGTTGGAATTACCCATCTCCATTTATAGACATCTTACAGCCTGCAGAAATATGAGCTTGAGTATTACCATGATTGGATCTGAGGAAGAAATTCTTTACTGTAAGGGTGGTGAGGCCCTGGAATGGGTTGCCCAAGGACGTTGTGAATGCTTCATCCCTGGCGGCGTTCAAGGTGGGGTTGGACACAGCCTTGGATGGCATGGTTTAGTGGGAGGTGTCCCTGCCCATGGCAGGGGGGTTGGAACTCGATGATCTTGAGGTCCTTTCCAACCCTAACTATTCTATGATTCTATGATTCTATGATTCTATGATTCTATGATTCTATGATTCTATGATTCTATGATTCTATGATTCTATGATTCTATGATTCTATGATTCTATGATTCTATGATTCTATGATTCTATGATTCTATGATTCTATGATTCTATGATTCTATGATTCTATGATGTAGAGGTCAGGTCTCCACATAGCACTGAGGTATGTCAACCTGACAGAGGGAGAGTCCTGCTCCCCTGTGCCTGTGAAGCCTCTTTATCCAGGGCCAGAAGGAAAGAAGCCTTAACTGCTGTGAGCATTAACATGCATGGGGCATAACAGAATAGAAACCTCAGAACAGAAACTGCTATCTACTCAACCCATCCCACTTAAATTTTTATTTCATTTCACTGACTGGCATGGTTCCCTTCTTGCTCATTCCACCCCACGTTCCCTCATGACGCCACTTCCTATCCACAGACTTATATGAAAAAGTATCATACATAGTTACGAACTTTGGGCACTTCTCTAGGAACAATGCATGTCATCCAGTACTTGTGTTTCTAAAAGAAAGTTGCATATTTATATCACATAGAAACTTAAGAACAAACCAGCAGAAAATTCTGGCATATCTGATAATAATTATTCATAAATTCCTCTTCTAGGTATACAGTAACAGAATTTCCCAAATCATGAAGTTACTTGCAAAGAACTTTTCCATGTGCATGCATGAGAATAGTTGTGGACTCTGTCAAGATCAAGGGAGCTCTCAGGGCACTATTGAAGGAATTCAAGTGCCAGCACAGAAGAGGAGTGCTGGGAACCTTGCACTGAGGCTGAATGCAAATGCACAGAGCAAAATTGCTTACAACCACCCATCTCCAACAGCTGCTTTTGAAACAGATATATATCGTATTGTTTTCTTCAGAACAAAGATGCATAATGTGCTATTAGTGAACTGACTAGTATAATTAAAGATAAAATGTTCTCATAGGAGAGCATAATAAACTCCTTATGGAAAAAAGAAAGAGGCTACAGAAATGTTCAACGGTCCTCTTTGAATGCATTTTCCTGTCCAAAAGTTACAATATCTGGGGAGTTGCAGCCAACAGACATACCTGTTTACTCTAGCCATGTTGCCCTAGATATGACATTTTTATGACCTAAGATGGACAGAACCCATGATACTACAAGAAAGATTTGTAGGCTGGGGTCACACAGTGGAGCTGCAAAACTAACTGTGAATTTTTGCAAGTAACCCAAAGTAAAAGATCACTCTGGCATTGCTAATAGGTTTACTGAAAGAGTTTACATAGCTGCCAAATCAATACAAAACAACAGCAAAAATACCTCTTGCTTTTTGCCTAGTGGGAATACCGCTAGTCACAGAATTATATCTGTGCTGTTTCCTGAGCACAGAGAAGTCTTCATTCCTCTTTAAAAATGATACTACAGGGAAAAGCATTTCCACGCTGTTGCAAAAGATTTCCTTCTTTTTTAATGTGAACCTTCAGAAGATTACCACATAACACTTTCTGTACTAATGCATTCAAGGTTACTATAGTTGGTTTATGGTTCCTTCTTACACTACATACAGGAAAAATCTTACTTATTTTCAACCAAGCATCAACGATTTTCCACTCATTTTTCATAGCACCCATTGCTGAATGAAAAGAAGCTTACACATTAAATTATTTATGCATACACTTTGATTTCACATACGTATACACAGGCACATGCTCTCCATATATGTATATACATAAATCAAAAAAATGTGGCTGGTAAAGTTTTCTTTCAGAGAACAATACCAAAACCAGCAGGGGACAAGCAGCAGCAACGAAACAAGAAAAGCCCTAGAGTGAAGAGCATGCAAAGATCCCAATCACATCAGAAACAGATTTGTTTAATAGTATTTCAGCATTAGGGAAACACCTAGCTGTGTTGCCTTCTTAAAGTGCATGCCCAAGCAGTTAATACAATTACCATAAGCAGGTAAAAGTCCAGTTCTGCCTTTGTACTTTTGTGAAGCATATTTCAGTCTTTAGGGAAGGCATTTTCTATTTGCACCCACAAAAAATACAAGAGGGAATTCATACCATTTTTTAAGATGCAATTCAAAACCAAATGCTTATATTGACCAGTATTTTTATATTTGTTCCACATATATTAAACTAAATACTACAGATACTAGGTATTTCTTTTAAGGAAAACAAAACACACTAGGCAGCTGAATCCCACCATTAAACAAGCTACTGAAATTCAGCTCCCAGAGAAAACTACAGTGTGACTCGTGCTGGTGTTCACTTCAAACAACTTGACTGAAAAGAATTAAAAAGAAAAAATGGCTCAAAGCAGGGCTGGTTGTCTCCCATTAAATCTTAAATCTTTCTTCTATTCTTTCCTCAAACTGTTGCCAAGGCTGACTAATTTATAGTATAGTTGCCTATGGTATAGGCCAATCTGTTGCTAGTCAGTCAGATACAGAGGCAGAGCCACAGACTCAGCTATATGTAAAACCTATTGCAGCTGTAGACATGGCTCAGGAAAAGCAGCTTTACATCCCTCATGACAAGAGAAAGGGATCAAGGGGTAATAGGTGGCACAGACTTCAGGTGTTGAAGCGTCGTCTCCTGGCTCTGGAAAGGTGTATAAATTCAAAAAGATAACTATTTTGCCCTAGGCAGCTAGACTCTGAACAGCAGTTCACACATTAATATGGAAGGTTATCATCCTTCTCTGCTCTTATTTCTCTATCAGCCAACCACAGAATCTTGAATATTTCTGTTCATATTAGAGTTGAGGGACAGCGCTGCTAATAAGTTGTAAACCCCTTTCTGTTTAAACGCAGACTAATTTAAGTACTCAAAGTCCACACTTCTATTTGGATTTTCCTGACATTTGATATTTGCTCTGGAGTTCAGTAAGGTTAACATTTCGAGGTCAAAGTCATTCAAGTCATCAGAAAGTAATGCTTGTAACAAAACCCACACCTGCCTTTATGCTGGCAGTTGTTAATTACCTGTCTTCTACAACCTCAGATATCAGAACAGAACTATAGCCTTTTCTGAAATGGTCCTGATCATTCAACACTTACCCAATTAATTTTAAATATAAAAAATTATGCTTTATAAAGGAATTCAGTTCCCTAGATAGTTTCTGTGGTCTAGCTAAACACTGCTTGCTTATCTTTCTACTGCCAAAGTGGTTCTTGTTTATTTATGAGGGAGAAAAAAATCTGAGTATTGAAGAAATCCTACTTACCTTAGCATCAAAAGCACTCCTTTTACTCAGTAGCAGACTGGGTGAGGGCATCTGTTTCCCCTCTGCTGAATTTGCCTCAGGACATAACAGGGGTAAAAGCTGGAGAAATAGAAGGGAGCAAACCACACACATCAAGAGTTTTCAAAACCTCTAAATTACACATCTACATGCTAGAGTGGAGGGGGGAAAGGTGCTGCCCTACAGAAGCTTAAAACAATCCAAGTCAGAGATGGTCTCTTTTTTACCTCGCCCTTATAGAATCATAGAACCATAGAATAGCTAGGGTGGGAAAGGACCTTAAGATTATCTAGTTGCCACCCCCTGCCTTGGGCAGGGACGCCTCACCCTAGACCATGTCACCCAAGGCTACGTCCAACCTGGCCTTGAACACTGACAGGGATGGAGCATTTACCACTTCTTTTGGCAACCTCTTCCAGTGCCTCACCACCCTCACAGTAAAGAACTTCTTCCTTATATCTAACCTCAACTTCCCCTGAAGTTTGAATCCATCACCCCTTGTCCTGTCGCTACAGTCCCTGATGAGGAGTTCCTCTCCAGAATCCTTGCAGGTCCCCTTCAGATGCTTGGAAGGCTGCTATGAGGTGACCACACAGCTTCTCTTCTCCAAGTTACCTATGAAGCCCCATCCCTGTCCCAGTCTTGAAACTGAGATGTATGTGAATGTGCCATTAACTGGGATTCAGAGAGCTGAATAGCCAAGTATATCCCAAAATAAGTGACGGGAGGAGGCAGGCAGGCATCTGAGCCACTTCAAGGTTAACAAAGGGAAAGGAACATGACAACAGCATCCCTAGAAAGCCCTGAGTTGAGCTGGGTTTCTATCTTTTTTACAGCCTCCCTCTAGTCCTAACAACAATTACAAGAGTGCTGGTGCCCAGAACAGATTGTTAACCTTTGCCTAGACATTTGGTGGATACACAGCTTGTGAGACTTTAATTAAATATAGGGCTGATAGCCTGGATCAGTGGTCAGAAACTCATTAAAGTAATGAGAATGCCTTTGCAGCTACCTTCCAGGCTACCTTTGTAAACTCTTAAGGCAATATTAGAGATTGCAGAGTTGAGAACAGGTCCAAAAATCTACTGGAGGAATAAATGATGATGGAGACTCATTATCAGATGAGAGAAATTAATCCAGATGGCTGGGAACAGGGATAGAGCAAGTTCAACCTAGTTCTGTGCATTTCAACTAAAATTATTCCATCCCCAGAATATCAGTGAATGGAGAAAATGCTTGCAGAAAAATCCTATCTGTAGTATAGTTGTGAAGATTAAATTAAATTTAAAATTCAGTTAAAAAGATGGACAAGTTTGAAAGATTAAATATGAATATAGATCTGAACTTTTCCCAAGTCTCTTTCCCTAAAGTGCCTGTAACCAGAGGATCCCCCAGGATTATCCTCTTGAATATCCCTGTCCTCTCTGTCAAACCTCTGTTCAAAACCTCCAAAAGCAAAGCAAAACCACAGAACCACAGCCATTAAAATCAAAGATGTCCCTACAGTATTGCTACCTAACACACAGTACAAGCACTTGCTAAACTCACAATAGAACTGGATTTATTAAAGTAGATTGCGAGCAATCTCACAAAAGCCTTCGAATTATCATTTAAAACTGCATTGGCAAAAAGTCTTTTGAGCTTGTAGTGCTTTAAATTTTCCAAACAAGGGTGTACAGCTCATCAGTCCAAATGTAAGAATTTTGCCTGGTTGATTTTATTTCCCTTGGCATTTTTCCCTTTCTTGATAGAAGACAGCTCCATTGCTATGCTGATAAAAGAGCAGGAAAGCTATATGATATTGCCACCTCCATCAAAAATCACTTCCTTGTCAAGAATCTATATATTACTGTTGTGGCTGAAAGAGGCTTTGGTGTAGATTCAAGGAAATGCTACTGCGACGTAGTGCCTGCGTTTGCATTAGGGCTTTTCTCTGGTCTGGCTAGTTATTGTTTCAGTCAGAGAACCTTTTTTTGTTTGTGCTGTACTTGTCAGCTGCTTAGTGAGCAGGCTGTGGGGAAAACTGATGCTTTGAGAAGCCTGTTTTCAAGGTGATTAAAAGCAAAGATTTTTCCTCCTGTTTTTTTGCTGCCCCTGGATTTTTACTGTGGAGCAGAAACTCCCTATTGAAGAGAACAGAGCTTTCAAGAATGACATCTCTGGTCAGTACAACTGCACTTGTGCAACAGTGATTTTATTATGCAGTGCTGCGTTTAGCCAACTGAGAACGAGACGACAATTAAAAAAAAGCTCTTGTACAGTACCTGCACTCAGGCAGACATATTATGCTCTCATAAGAGATAATATGCCTCAGAGAGTAAGATGGCAAAATTCAGCGAAGATATAAGCTCTTCTGAAAAATACCCATCGCCAGTTAAACTATGCCTGTGTATACCATAGCTGTGGTCATCTGAATTATTTCCACAGTGAGTGATGACAATAAAGCAGAATTCCTGTGGCAGAAGAACAGATAAGGGAGAGAATTTCATGATTCTTTCTTTATAAAGAACATCCTAGATAGGCCTATTTTCTCTGATGCTACCATTCCTACCTGGATCTGCAAGTTATTAACAAGATACACGTTGTTGAGATATTGGGACCTCAATTTAAAATGTAAGTAAACGAGGAAAATAAGTTCTTATCTTTACCCTGCACAGCTCTTCCCAGGTTTCCTTTGGATCTGGTCTTTCCCAGCCTTTCCACTTCATTGTATCCTGTGAAAAAGTGAAAAAAAATAAAAGCAGGTGTTAGAAGAAAAAAAAAAATAGCTAGCTGAAGCAGTATTTTTCTGTCCCTGTGCTCTCTCCAGAAATCGGAAGACATGGTGATAATCACTGATATCAGACAACTACAATAAAGGTTCTAGCAAAGACCTTAATAGGACGTAATAGCTGTCAGTATGATGTGCCACTGTTCAGGGCCTAACTTCACACTGGCTAAAAAAAACTCCAGTGCAAATAGCTGCACCAGCTTAAGAAGACAATTCAGCTCCATGAAGTATGACTGAAGAACCCTATCCTTCCACCCTTAGCAAACACATGGAGGTAAGGGTGACAGTCCAATGGTTAGGACAACTAACAGTTACAGAATTTCTCCACCTGAAACTCCAGGAAATGAGGTCAAGAACAAATTTTTCAAATTCAGAAATTATTTGTCGAACATTACTCTCAAAATTGCACTGATCTCCAACTCTGACACTCAGAGGTCAGTTGACAGGCTTAATGATCACTGAAAGCCATCTTTGTTGGCTCCATTTGTATGGAATTTAGAATTTATGGATTATGGGAAACACTGACCTATTATTTGCTTTGAAAATCAAGGAAAAGTAGGTTTAGTATTTTCAGCTTTACTTCAATCATATAAAATGGCCACAGAAAATCGTATTTCTAAATTTTGTGTCTTAAAAAAAAAGCAAGCTGAAATTAAGTATGAAGTTATTTCATATCAACACAAATAGGAACACTCTGAATTAAAGGTCAAGCTATTTCATTACAGCTACCCATTCAGAACAGCAGGAAGGGAATATCTTTCAAACATCACTCAAGCCGTTCTGTACTACAGGTGCCCTTTGTTGAACTTGCTCAGGTTCTGCTGGGCTTATAGAAGTAGCAGGCAATTTTGGGAGTTGGACTAACTCCAACAAATGAAGTTTGTTACTGGTATGTAGATCTACAGAAATTTGTCACTGAGAAAATCTAGAGTTATATTATTTAGTGGAAAACAACAAACCAACATTATTTGTTAAATTCTACCATTTGCCTGTTGAACTTCGCTTTGGTGAATAAGCCATCTGTGAATCAAATTTGTAAAATATATACAATATAAAGGTCCAATGTAAATTTGATGTATACAGATTATGTATATGGATTATATGCACTTGCAATTAGACATATTAATGTATTAAAGATGGTAACAAACACAAATTGTAAATGCTTAAAGGATGAATACATAAAGTAAATAACGTACAAAAGCCTACCTGGAGGTGATTTCTAGAACTACTTTCCTTAGGAATCATACTGACAGGAGGCCTTCTCGCAAAGCCAGGCTGACGAAAAGCAGTGGATTAGCTTACTTACGGATGTAGATGAGAAATTATGTATTTATATGAGTAAAAATGAAACTTGCGTTGGAGTTCTTCCTGAAATAAAGCTGTTATTTCTGGTATATTATGAGTGACTGGGTGGAAATAAACCCTATCAAAATAAAAGCATTAACAGAACAGATTTAATTCAAAGTGTTTTGATGAAGTGTTGTAATGACTTCTGAAATAAAAGTTAATATAGAGTTAAATACTACAATGTGTATACTATTATGCTATGGCATATTATATGGGTATTTCATATGATGCGTATATACATAAGAACCCAGGAAACAGCTTTACAAAATTTTAAAGTATCTTTTTAATGCATATATAATTCAATATAAAAAAACTAAAAAAAACATAGTAGGAAAATGATGACATCCAGAAAGTGAAGTTTTGAAACATTTCAAAAGTTCCAGATACTGCCTGCAAGAATTGTTACGGAACTTCAAATGTTTTGAAACATTTTAAACGTTTTCATTTAAACAATTTTTATTCATTAAAAAACGGACATACCTTTGTAACCAATTCAGATGCTAAATCTGTCCAAAATGTTAGCTTTCATCACTTAATCATTCCACTGCCACAAAGCTTCTGATGCACAGGAATATATAATATATGCTTTGAAAACATTCGGACACTGGAGTGATGATGTCAAAGCAAGAAGAGAGCCCGATAAATGGCATTCACTGTTTCAGCACCACTGTAGAAGAAAATGTGTACTTTCAGCAAGAGACTCATTTAACAGTTGAGTTGATCTTAGTTAATGCTTTAAGATCAAAAGTGCATAACTTCATTACTGACAAAAATTGTAATAAGGGATTTAATGCTCAAAGCATCTTATAGTTATTTCAGTATTAGCAATTTTGGTTGCATATTGTATCTGCAGCAATTTAGACTACATTCTCAGGCACTCCAAAATCTTGTAGCTTCACTAAAATATCCTCACACCAGCCTGTCCTTACAAGTGAGCCTAAAATTTCACCATGTACCCCTGTATTAATAATCAGTAGGTCGATTTTCTAAGACAGTGAATACTGAGTACTGAAGCAACTCATACTGCAGTATACCTGTCTATATCAGGTATACAAGCATTAATACTCCATTGTAAGATACCACATGCTATCTCTACCTCCATGTTAAAGTTGACCAGAATATGACACTGACTGACACTGTAATATAGTATTTAAGAGTTCAAGCTGTCTCATTGAGGGCCTTGCACAGCAACATCATTTCAGCTGTTCTGCCCCTTCTTTACCAAACAAACTGTTAATATTTGTCTAGGGACCAGATGTGAACCTCGCAGTTAACTCTCTAATTAATAACACTTTTTCCATGAAGACTACTCTGTGTTTCCATATGGTTCCAGTCTTACTTGGTATGACTAAGAAACAGTAAGGAAATATGCAATTAAGGGCTCTACTGGAGGAGGGAAAAACCTGAATATTCTCAAATCCACATCTTTACTTTAGTCCAAATTGGAATAAGAATTCTGAGTTATGCTAACATTTTTCATCAAGGAAAATTCCTGTATTATCTTTTCATGGAATCTAGGAAAAAATGTATTTTTAGTCCTAAGCTTTAGTCATAAGCTTCAATATTCTTCCCAGCTTCCAAATCCAATCCTCCAACACAGGACCATTTTAACTTAACTCATCCCAACCCATGACACATTTTGTGAGATGCTTCTAGTCCTTTAAACTTCATTTCAATTCAAGAAGCTACTGTCCAAAGATGAGATTATTTCATTTCAATTCCCATGCAATGTAGTATGAATGCAGCATGGTTTAACCCCTTACGGGAACTAAATAGCAGGCAGCCACTTGCTCACTGTCCCCCCTTCCCTGGTGGATGGGGAGGAGAATTGGAAAAGGTAAAACCTGTGGGTTAAAATTAAGAATAGTTTAATAACTGAAATAAAGTAAAATATCACAATAACAATAATAAAGGAAAATTACAAAGAGAGAGAGAGGAATTAAACCCAATAAACAGCACTGATGCACAATACAGTTGCTCACTACTCACTGCTGATGCCCAGCCTGTACCCAAGCAGTGATCAGCACCTCCCAGCCAACTCTCCCGAGTTTATATATGGAGCATGACGCTCTGTGGTGAGGAACATCCCTTTGGTTAGTTTGGGCCAGGTGTCCTGTCTGCTCCCTCCCAGGTTTCTGTGTCCCTCCTCACTAGCAGAGCATGAGAGACTGAAAAGTCCTTGATCAGGCTAAGCACTACTGAGTAACAACTAAATCATTGGTGTGTTATCAGCACTGTTCTCAGACTAAAGCCAAAACACAGCACTGTACAGCTGCTAAGAAGAATATTAGCTCTATGCCAGCTGAAACCAGGACAGAATTACAAGGTGTCTAAAGAGCTCATGCAGATCTAGAGTGTGGGCAGCTTCACTGATCTGTCTTTGAGAATGATACAACAGCCCAGATATTGTACAAATGCACAAATGCAAGTATGATTCGAGGGTTTTGGAACAGGCTGAGGCTGGAGGGCATAATTCAGGATTTAGTGGCCACGAACTATGAAGTATACAAAGAACATCTAATAAATGAACATTTTCAAAACTCTAAAAATGTCAAGAGTTTGAGGAAACAGAGACAAACGGCTGTCACAGCCAAATACCTACTCCCTGTTGCATAAACTAGCAGTGCAAAGCCTTCTCTAAGATAACTACCCCATGGGATCTTTCTATTTTCACTGCTGCTAAGAATACTTTACTTTCTTCCCCTGTACACACAGAGAGCAGTTTAGATTATATTCTTAAAATAAAGGTGTAGTGGTTTAAGCTTCTCAGCCACACACAGTTTTGCTCATTCACTCACTTCCCCCTCTTTCTTCCCTCCGCTCCTGGAGGGATGGGAAGGAGAATCGAAAGAATGCAACTCCCACAGGTTGAGATAAGAACAGTCCAGCAACTAAGGTGTAACACAAACCACCAGTGCTACCACCAATAATAATAATGACAAGAGAAAAATACAAGGGAAGAGTTTTTCTTCCCCCCCCACTTCGGGGGTGGGGGTGGGGGGGAAGAAGAATCGAAAGAACGCAACTCCCACGGGTCGAGACAAGAATAGCCCAGCAACCAAGGTACAACACAAACCACTGCCGCCACCACCAATAATAATAATAACATGAGAAATACAAGGGAAGAGGACAGAACTGCTCACCACTCGACGACCGAGCTGTGAACTAAAAACTAAAAACTATTCCGGGTTCTGGCCCCCAGTTTTGTTTTTTTTTTACATCCTGGGCATGACGTGCTGTGGTATGGAATAACCTCTTTGGTCAGTTTGGATAAGGTGTCCTGTTTCTGCTTCCCCCCGGCTTCCCCTCCTTCCTGGCAGAGCATGAGACTCAGCAAGTCCTTGGCCAGCCTAAACATCACCAAGCAGTAACTGAAAACACTGGTGTTATCAGCACTGTTCCCAGGCCCAAAATCAAAAACACAGCGTTGCACCAGCTACCAAGAAGGAGAAAAATGACTGCTACTGCTGAACCCAGGACATTCCACCCCTTATTCCATACCATTCACGTCATCCTCAGATCCATCATTTTTAGTGTACCATCATATATATATATATATATGTATACATCCACACACACACACAGAGGGAGAGAGATCATCCCTCAGTGCATGGATCAATCCCTACAAAGCTTCCGAGTCCATTCAGTCCACGACGTCAAGCTCCATCTCTTGTAAGAGTCATTCAGAGCAGGGGAGGCCATGTGCAGCGTTGGATCGTTGCCTGCTGATGCTGAGCGTTCCTTTACTGCAGAACTCATCCGGTTTCATTAAAGTTCATTCTTTGTTGGGACGACGGTCAGAGCCGGTCACTGGTGACCTGAGGACATCTAGTTGGTGGTCTATAAAAGTATTACATAGCAGGCAACAGCATACAATTGAGTTCATTGGCTATTTTCCCCTAAAATCAAATCCCCTTGAGGTACACATCGGACCTCCCCATCTTCCCGCATTACCCACCAAGTATATCCAGGTCCCTGAGCAAAAGCAATCCCACGAGTGGGTTTGCCTTTACCTGAAGTGGGAATAACCCAGACTGTCTTCCCCAGCAAATTCTTTATGTGCACCACAGGAACTTTGTCCCCCTCCACAGTATGTAGAAGTTCTAATTGGGCTGGACCAGCCCTGTTGACAGATCCTCTGGTGTCGACCAACCAGGTGGCCTTAGGTAAATATGTATCCCAATGTTTGAAAGTCCCACCACCCATTGCTCTTAGTGTAGTTTTTAACAGCACATTGTACCGTTCGATTTTCCCAGAGGCTGGTGTATGGTAGGGGATGTGATATACCCACTCAATGCCACGTTCTTTGGCTCAAGTGTCTATCAGGTTGCTCCGGAAATGAGTCCCATTGTCTGACTCAATTCTCTCTGGGGTGCCGTGTCGCCACAAAATCTGTTTCTCAAGGCCCAGGATCGTGTTTCGGGCAGTGGCGTGGGGCACAGCGTATGTTTCCAGCCATCCAGTGGTTGCTTCCACCATGGTAAGCACATGGCGCTTGCCTTGGCGGGTTGGTGGGAGTGTGATATAATCAATCTGCCAGGCCTCCCCATATTTGTACTTCAGCCATCGTCCTCCATACCAAAGAGGCTTTAGCTGCTTAGCTTGCTTAATTGCAGCACATGTTTCACAGTCATGAATAACCTGGGCAATAGTGTCCATTGCTAAGTCCACCCCTCGATCACGAGCCCATCTGTATGTTGCATCTCTGCCCTGATGGCCTGAAGTGTCGTGGGCCCACCGGGCCAAAAATAATTCACCCTTATGTTGCCAATCTAAGTCCATCTGAGCCACTTCAATCTGAGCAGCTTTATCCACTTGCTGGTTGTTCTGGTGCTCCTCAGTGGCCCGACTCTTGGGTACATGAGCATCTACGTGGCGTACCTTGACCACCAGGTTTTGCACCCGGGCAGCAATATCTTGCCACAGTGCAGCAGCCCAGATGGGTTTCCCTCTGCGTTGCCAGTTGCTCTGCTTCCATTGCTGCAACCACCCCCACAGGGCATTCGCCACCATCCATGAGTCAGTATAAAGATAAAGTACTGGCCATTTCCCTCGTTCAGCAATGTCCAAGGCCAGCTGGATGGCTTTCACCTCGGCAAACTGACTCGATTCACCCCCTCCTTCAGCAGTTTCTGCAGCTTGTCGTTGAGGATTCCATACAGCTGCCTTCCACCTACGATGCTTTCCCACAATGCGACAGGACCCATCAGTAAACAGGGCATATTGCTTTTCACTTTCTGACAGTTCATTGAATGGTGGGGCCTCTTCAGCACGCATAACCTCCTCCTCCTCTGGTGACATTCCAAAATCTTTTCCCTCTGGCCAGTCCATGATGACTTCGAGAATTCCTGGACGACTGGGATTTCCTATTCGAGCTCGTTGTGTAATTAGTGCAGCCCACTTACTCCATGTAGCGTCAGTTGCATGATGTGTAGAGGAGACTCTGCCTTTGAACATCCATCCCAGCACGGGCAACCGGGGTGCTAGGAGGAGCTGTGCTTCAGTGCCAATCACTTCTGAAGCAGCTCGAACCCCTTCATAGGCTGCCAGTATCTCTTTTTCAGTTGGGGTGTAGCTGGCCTTGGAGACGGAGTAGCTGCACTGTCCATTACTCCACCCTGAGATCCAGGGGCATTTTTTTCCTTTTGAAGGTGCTGGATGGTGTTGAACAGGGCTCTGTAAGCATAGGCCAAACCCCAGCATGTAGCCATGATTTGTCCATCTCTGGTGTGACCAGAATGACAACACACCTCCTTTAAGTGTTCTACTAATTTTTCTGGATTTTGCACTTGTTCAGTGGTGAAGTTCCAAAGCACTGGAGGGGCCCACTGGCCTAGATACTTGCCCATGCTATCCCACACACCCTGCCACTCATGACTATCCAGCCTTGGGGAAAATCTCTTGGACCTCCTATATCGTTGTTTAACCCTAGACAAGGCCCAAACTCGACTCTGCATTAACTCTCGGGACCAGACGAAATGGTCGTGAATAAAGCACACTCTATATGCGCGCCATCATGGCGATCCCCATCACAACCAGCAGGCAGGTCTCAAGGGTATCTAAGGGCCATTCAAAACCTTCAGAATTCTCGAAAGATGCTGTAAACGGTCTGGTGGGGGGCTGGGAGCATAAAAGAATGTCTCCTTCACAGGTTGACCACCCAAGGAGGTGGAAAAAGATGTATAATTCCTAAACACTTATATACCTCCCGAAGTATAGAGTTGGTGACCACACTGAGAACAAAAACCGGGTCAGTTTCAGGATCACTGAGTCTATTGTATTAAAAATCAGTGCAATAAAGTACAATGCAATAACAGCCTTAACCCAAAACCCTTCCCTGAAAAATGTTAAGATAAAAATTACCGTCTCTAAGTGAAGTAACACACGCTGAACCTGTGAGAACCAGAGCAACAACTTTGAGAGCCAATAAATCAGCATTGTGATGAGTGGCTATTAATCCTGTCGTTATCTCAACCCTTCAAGCACCACGTTGGGCGCCAAAAAGAACTGTAGTGGTTTAAGCTTCTCAGCCACACACAGTTTTGCTCATTCACTCACTTCCCCCTCTTTCTTCCCTCCGCTCCTGGAGGGATGGGAAGGAGAATCGAAAGAATGCAACTCCCACAGGTTGAGATAAGAACAGTCCAGCAACTAAGGTGTAACACAAACCACCAGTGCTACCACCAATAATAATGACAAGAGAAAAATACAAGGGAAGAGTTTTTCTTCCCCCCCCACTTCGGGGGTGGGGGTGGGGGGGAAGAAGAATCAAAAGAACGCAACTCCCACGGGTCGAGACAAGAATAGCCCAGCAACCAAGGTACAACACAAACCACTGCCGCCACCAATAATAATAACAACGAGAGAAATACAAGGGAAGAGGATAGAACTGCTCACCACTCGACGACCAAGCTGTGAACTAAAAACTAAAAACTATTCCGGGTTCTGGCCCCCAGTTTTGTTTTTTTTTTACATCCTGGGCATGACGTGCCGTGGTATGGAATAACCAATTTGGTCAGTTTGGATCAGGTGTCCTGTTTCTGCTTCCCCCCGGCTTCCCCCTTCCCTGGCAGAGCATGAGACTCAGCAAGTCCTTGGCCAGCCTAAACATCACCAAGCAGTAACTGAAAACACTGGTGTTATCAGCACTGTTCCCAGGCCCAAAATCAAAAACACAGAGCTGCACCAGCTACCAAGAAGGAGAAAAATGACTGCTGCTGCTGAACCCAGGACAAAAGGGAAATATTTTTTTGACCTTGATATGTGGTACAGAGAATTATAATTCAAATGGTCAGGTTTTTGCAAAGCTTGGATACATGTAAATTAATATTAATAACAAACTGTCAATTGCCAGGTTCTCCTGAGAACAACATGGTTAATACAGTTCAATGTAAATATTTCATACTGTAATAACTGGTAAGTAAGACCACATTTTGATACTTAAATCATTATTCATTTTGGTTTTCACTTCATTTTTTCTTTTGCAAGTGCCTAAATATAACTGAGATCTGCAGACAAAAGCAGTTGCACATCAAGAGGCATGCGCTGCAACCGAGGTAGAAATACATGTGGAGTTCTGAGCCTCATTTTAAACTCCCTGTTCAAGCAGTATTTCTAATGCCATCTGTTGTTGCATTTGAATGTTGCTAGTCTTCTAACATTAGCTGATTAGTCTTTCCTTGTGTATCTGAAATAATGAAAATGTCTTAAAATACATTTTCACAGTAGAGACTGTAATAAATAGAAAAAAAAATGGCACAGGATCAGTTCATTCTAAGAAATGGCAAATGAGAGAAAATAGCTATTTTGGATTTATTAATTATAAAAATATTACTAAATATTTGTACTTCAAATATTTAATACATCTCATTTAAATCTTTACAGGGTAAACTTAAGTACATATCCATCATACTTTACCGTGTATGTTTTACAGATTACATACACACACACACTTCTGGGGACAAATCGGGTATTTCTAGTTACAGACAAAGATAAAATGACTCAGGATCTAGAAATACACTAACAAAAGAGAACGTGGTAGTAACTTGCTCCAAGGCAGCTACATTTAGCTTTGCCTGATGCCACGGGTCGGACTCCCCTGGCAGGGAAGCATGCCCTTCTCCAGCCACAGAACCTAGTGTATAAATCTCTGTGGGCATATTCCATGGCGTGATGCTCTGGCTGGGCTTGCTGCAATTATCCCTCCTGAGGAACAGCATATATCAGCCTGAGAAAAGTACCGCATTAACGTTTTGTTGCTGTACTACTACTACTCTCCTTTGAGAAAGGCTAAAGGGTTTCGAAGCTGAGGGTGGGGAACTCATGTTCCTGTTCTGCTATGACAGTCACGTTGTCTGTCAGGGAAATGTGCCAGATTAATCCCTTCCAGGAGCCGGGCTATGCCTGAAGCTCCCACGCTGGAAGTGACAGAAGTACTGTGAAGCTAGTTATGTGCCCAGGAGCTACAAGTGGGCCCAGAGGAAAGAAGTATATATATGTACATATATTGTAAGAGAAGAGGTAAAAAAAACAGACATAATATTGGCCCAAGTGTCCTTAAAAAGGAAGACAACAACGCTTGGGAGGTTCCTTTGGCACAAAGGAAATTGAAATGGAGCAGGAAAAGCCTCATTAATAAACAAACTAAAGAGTAAAAAAAGAAAAAAAAGAAAAAGAAGATTCCTACAGGACAACTAAACTGGTTCAGACAGAAGTTACTAATTCTAGCAGAGCCAGTATCTTGGCAGTTTTTACCCAGATGTACCCTGACAAGCACTTGGATGATATGGTCTAGTGTTTACTCTACATCAGTGGAAATAACCCAGCAAATAAAAAATTTATGCATTTCTGCTGGGTATAGCAAACAGAATTGGTTAAAAAATGGTTCAACAAGCCACAGAGCCAGCATAAAGGAAAGGGTGGGAGGCGATGGATTTCCCCTTTCAGCACGCTCAGCTGTAATGCACAGCTTTACTCACATAGTACTGATTTTTTTTACTAAAAATTAGTTCAGAGACAGCTTAGTGACATCCAGGCACCAGAGCAGCATATTCAGCAGCACTAGGCAGAAATTGATAATGAGAATACCTACTCACAGACTGAAACTGAAAGGAAAGATCATGTTTGCAATTTTGGCAAGACCACCAAGCTTAAAATACTGATTTTACAAAAACAGTATGGGTAACATGGAATCAGCCCAAGTGCTGTTCTGTCTCATCTGAAACATAGAAAGCAGAGGCAGTGTCCTCTAATACCATTCTATTCACAGCAACAAAAGGAAAAGAGCTGCTGTGGTAGCATCCTCATCAAAGCCCTGATGCTATTCCAGTACTGCCACTAAGGGCCTCTAAATTTTTCTAGCAATGGTTACCCACAACTTCATACACTCCTGAACTTCCATTTGCCTCTGTAGACTAAAGCAGCAGCTCTTCCTCTGAAATTCCTGGTTCTTGGAAGTCTTTGGCATTGCTGATAACAAGTAAATAGGAAGCTCTGGAAGATTTTTCTTTCCCCACAATCTTTTTAAAGTCTGAGTTCAATGTTATCATCTCTGCTGGAGAAATCTCAGCTTTTGTCTCTAATTATGGATGATTCATGTTGTAACAGCACTGAATACCTTGGTAAGAGTTGGAGTACTACCAATCTCAGCACATGCCTCCAGTGTCAGGCACTGCCACCTGTGTTAGCAGTTCTAAGAAACATAAATATCCAACCTTATCATCTGAAGGTGAATTAGGTAGGAAAAGATAGACAAACTTGGAGGACCAAACACTGCATTTTTGCCAACTATACGTAACCTACATGTACTATATGGGATAATTTGAAATACAGGTTTTTAAAATTTCTGTCCAAGATTTAAAAAAAAGTATATTTAAACTTATTATTCATAAGCATTATGATTTTTTAAAAATATACAATCACATTATCTGCAAGACTATCATTTTCTAGCAACATAAGTCAGCTGTGAGTTCCTTTAAATATAACTGTCATGTATTTGTATTTCTGCTTTAAAAGAACCTAAAATGTTTCCACTTGGTAAAGCTTATTGAGGAATAATGCAAAATAATGCAGTTTCCTAAAAGATTCATTTTCAGTGTACTGCATACTGGTGTACTGAAGACAGGCTATGCGTATTAAACCTCCATGTAAAAAACATCTGAAAATATACGCTGCTAACCAAGCACTTTCTCCTGTTTCCCAAACGAACCGAATTCGCAGATGCACATGATACTTAACTAGGAGAAGGGATAATGTATGCATTATTCCTTTACTCGCTACTTCCTGTCATAGCTCTCAGCATACAGGTCTGACAGTACACATAAGAATGAGAAAGAACTTTACAAATTATGCCAAATAACATTAATCCATCAAAAAGGACATAAATTAATCCTCTCTTTTCTGAGACTCAAAGCTAGATATCTGTGAGCAAGTATTCTAGAAGCTCTTATTTCATTCCTGAATTGAGAAACTTTCATTAATTTGGGTCACTAATTGTGGAGATCTATTACTGGCATATTTTCATCACTTTAGTTTCCTTTTAATGCAGCCTTAATGAAATGCTTCTATTTTCATACAGGCCTTCTATATCAGAACTAACTTCAGCAGCATTGCAAAAGCTGCCTATAAAAAAGCCAGATGAATGAGCCACATGCTTATCATAAAATACTATGATTTACTAATAATGCTAAGAGCACTTTGATGTTAGGCACTCCATAATAAAGGCTCTGCATGTTTATTGTTTTCAATTCAGTGACAATTCTGCCCTTTAAAATACGTACATCTGTGAAATCCTGCCTTAGAAGCAGGCCAATTTGTCTATTTGTTGGTAAGTATTAATTTCAGGTGTTCCTTCCTTAGCTCTATTTTCCTTCCAAACACACATAACTCTCAATGACACTAATGGGGCACAAAATGTGTGCAATACACATGTGTGGTAACAGTACTGCAGCAGTATTAAGGTAAGATACCTCGGAAAACCTGAGCAATCTACATGTTACTTATCTACCAGGTATCACCATAAAACATGAAATAAAAACCAGGAAAACAAAGCTGGCAAGCATACCCACTTGGATATAACACACACACACACACGAAGTCCACAGCTTCTTCAGTATTCTGAGACATGAATGTAATGTAGTTAGACTGAAAACCCTGTGGTCAAATGATCTACAATAACTTCTTTCCTATTCTCTGGACCTTCCCCTGTATGCCTTCGTTAGGATGATAAGCAAAAAAGCATTCAGATCCTTTTGACAAACACTTCATATAAAATTAATGACTGCAGGCATACAGTGTTATTATTCACCTTCAGTGATATCTGTGGGTTTCCCTTTCACAATTTTAATGATAAATCCAGTTTTGAGCTAACAGAAAATACTTCTAAAATTAACTTTCATTTATGTAGCATACACCAACTTATTTGCAAATCTAATTAAAAATTCTTAGTTGCATATTTAAATTAGAGAAAGAAATATATAGATTCTAACTGAAAATACCTTTGACACTTCACTGTGATATATTTTACAGGCATCTTTTTCCTTTTGTAGGTACATTTTTAGCCATCAGTTTATTAATTGGATCATATCAAAATATGACCTTCAAACCAAATTCTCTGCAGGCTGTCGTGGTTTAAGCCCAGCTGTAACTCAGAACCATGCAGCCGTCTCACTCCTCCCCACACACACCTTCCTCCTCCCTGCTCCTGGAGGGATGGGGAGGAGAATCGAAAGATTGTAACTTCCACGGGTTGAGATAAGAACAGCCCAGTAACTAAGGTATAACACAAACCACTGCTGCTACCACCAATAATAATAATGACTAGGGAAATAACAGGGGAAGAGAATACAACCGTTCACCACCCGCCGTCCGATGTCCAGCCCAACCCAGCAGTGATCTAACCCTTCCGGGTAACTGCCCCCAGCTTATATACTGGGCATGATGTGCTGTGGTATGGAATACCTCTTTGGTTAGTTTGGGTCAGGTGTCCTGTCTCTGCTTTTCCCCAGCTTCCCCTCCTCCCTGGCAGAGCACGAGACTCAGAAAGTCCTTGGTCAGAGTAAATATTACTGAGCAGCAACTAAAAACATTGGTGTCATCAGTGCTGTTCCCAGGCCGAAAGTCAAAACTACAACACTGCACCAGCTACTAAGAAGGAGATAAATGACTGCTACTGCTGAACCCAGGACACAGACTTACTCTCAATATACATTGATGAAAGTCCATTAAAACTAGCTGCAGCCATGCAAGTGCCCCCCCCAAGTGGTCTGTATTTGGAGCTGCATTCAGCAGTCCGTTTCTACTCAGTACAGGTTTTAAACATATTACTAAAGTTTCACTTGTATCAATAACTTAATCACAATCTTAACAGCAATTACACCTTAACTAGCTGAGTAGCCTGCACTTTAGTTTTGATCAGGTATTTTCCCAGAATGACAGGACAGAGCAAAGTGGGAGACTGCTTGTATTCACCCAACTTTTAATTCCAAATCACAGCCAGAAATACACAGTTTGCTCTTAATATAACCTAGACTGCATGCAACAATTTGTCTTGCAACAAACAAGACTGGCAGAAAAATGACAGTGTCAAATATAGTATTTGTCATTAAAGATTAGAATTGCATCAGTTTTGCTGTGTTTCACCTCTGTGACAAAGTTTCATAATGCTGTATTCCTTTTACCCCAAACATCCTTTGTCACTGGTTCCTTAATGAAAGTATACTTACTTGTGCTTATAATTACAGAGTCATAGAATGGTCTGGGTTGGAAGAGACCTTGAAGCTTGTCTACTTCCAACCCTCTGCCATAGCATGGACACCTTCCACTAGAGCAGGCTGCTCTACCAATCAGAACCAATCTGAATTGATAGAATTCCCTACAGCTAATGAAACTATTGGCAGCTTCCCAGACCATTGGGCTAGACCTGCAACATTTTAATTCCAATAGCACATTCCTTCCTCTCACAATATGATTTCAGTGATCTGTATTTTTCTCTGTATTGAACAGAGTTGTTTATGGCACTCCTCAGGTATAGGCCTTGGGTCCCATTCTACATTTACCTGCTCCCATTAAGTGGTGTCATTAAAGACATTTTGACAGCTCTCTCAGCACTCTATGAATGTTTGTGACATTAAAGCTTGAATGTCTTCAAATTTCCTACAGCTAAATGTTGAATAGCTTGAATTCTTATTTATTGGTTCCCTGCAGTAACAAACTGCATGTTCATCTTTGACAGTTCCTTTCATGATGAGCTCTGTCCACAAAAGGCTGATGTTTTGAAAGTGCATTTGAACAAACACACACATTTTAAGGGCGAAATTTACTGCAGCACTAAAGAAAACCTGAAGATACATCAATATAAAAGGATATAATGAGCTATTCAGGTGCTATACTGAATCACATGTACTTACTTCAAGCAAGCAAGTTCCATCAGATAATAACTCCAGCATTTGTTTCACAGAATCACAGAATCACAGAATAGTAAGGGCTGGAAAGGACCTCAAGATCATCGAGTTCCAACCCCCCCGCCATGGGCAGGGACACCTCCCACTAAACCATGCCATCCAAGGCTATGTCCAACCCCACCTTGAACGCCGCCAGGGATGAAGCATTCACAACGTCCCTGGGCAACCCATTCCAGGGCCCCACCACCCTCACAGTAAAGAATTTCTTCCTCAGATCCAATCTAAACCTCCCCTGTTTAAGTTTAAACCCATTACCCCTTGTCCTCTCACCACAGTCCCTAATGAAGAGTCCCTCCCCAGCATCCCTATAGGCCCCCTTCAGGTATTGGAAGGCTGCTATGAGGTCTCCACACAGCCTTCTCTTCTCCAGGCTCAACAGCCCCAACTTTCTCAGCCTATCTTCATACGAGAGGTGCTCCAGTCCCCTGATCATTTTCGTGGCCCTCCTCTGGACTTGTTCTAACACTTCCATGTCCTTTTTATGTTGAGGACACCAGAACTGCACGCAATACTCCAAGTGAGGTCTCACGAGAGCAGAGGAGAGGGGCAGGATCACCTCCCTTGACCTGCTGGTCACATTCCTTTTGATGCAGCCCAGAATACGGTTGGTCTTCTGGGCTGCAAACGCACACTGCCGGCTCATGTTCATTTTTTCATCAACCCACACCCCCAAGTCCTTCTCTGCAGGGCTGCTCTCAATCTCCTCCCCGCCCAACCTGTAGCTGTGCCTGGCATTGCTCCGACCCAGGTGGAGGACTTTGCATTTAGCATGGTTGAACTTCATCAGGTTTCAATACGGAATGATGAGAGAAGCATTCTCATTCCCAGATGCACTAAAAGATAAGGTTCCCACAATCATTAAGCAGCAAATGCAGATCAGGATTTTGTATCACTGCCCAAATTCTATGTACAAGACCTATAGGAAGCTCAGAAATTTCAAATTAATTTGTTTATTCTTTCCTTTTAGATACATTTCACTAAACATTAGCTAAACCAGTTTAGCCAAGAAGCCTAGCTCATGTAGGTGTTTTCCCCATTTTCTATTAAGCTTAACATCTTAATCAATACAGAAGGGAGCGGCATAGTAATTTATTTTGTTCAGCTGAAGGACAGAAAAAGGTTTATCTAAAGCATCAGTCTTAACTAATAATTATATTTAAAAAACCCCAAACAAACAAGAAAAGCCAAGTGATCACAAATTCAGAATCTCAGAGTCAAGCCAATATATGAAGTCAGCATATACCAAAATATAAATGTTCCCTAAGCAAGTCTTCAAGAAATATCATAGAGATTTTTAATATAGACGGTGTATTGGGAATATTTGTTTACACAGAGCCTACAAATTCCATATATACAAGAAGATAAAAATGTAATGATACTGTAGTCTCTACTGTGTACTAGAAATGTCCAAACACAGACTAAAAGAGAAAGATAATCAAATGATACTGCAAAAACTTTGTTCTGTACTTCTTCACCCTTTGAACATAGTTAACATGAAGATGTTCATTTCCTGTGCTTACCCAGTTCCTTATGCCTTGTGCTGTTGTACTCAATATTCAATCCTGTGTAACATTCTGCAGTGGAAATATAAATCACTAAATCTACAGATGGCAGGGGCAAGAAACAAGCCACCCAGAACCCAGAATAAATAATTCACAAAAGTCATAAGGCCAAGATAGGAATGTGTTCTTATTTTCTGTGTTGAAATACTTTTCCAAAGGTTTAGAAGTAGGTATTTACAAACAAGAGTCACGTGACTTGAATCTAGAAATCATTTTTTCCTGTGGTATCAGCAGGATAACATTGATTTATTTGGGGACAAGTTCAAGCCCAGCATTTGTTCTTTGTAGACTGCCTCTCTAAAGGTGAAACTCATAGTTCAAATCTTATATACGAAATAAATTCCACTTAAATCTACTTTGATGGCTTAATTGGGGTGTACGACTTGTGTTGGCCTCCTGCAGAGTGCAGGATTTCACTCTATATTACTTGACCTTATTGCAAGAACAGTGTTGCATCTTTTACTGTTTGTTTTATTCACAATCCTGAGATGAATACGGTAAACAAAAGTTTGAAAAAGCATTCCCGAAGCAATTCCAGTGTTAGGGGAAAACACTCTTTACCTTACTCCTGAGTAAGCAATGGGACTACAAGCACCAGTACTGCTCAGGCTAACTGTTCCTTCTAGATACATGGTTTGACTGCATTTATGATTTATAATCCTCCCAAAATCCCAGTCTCAGTTGCCAAAGTGGCATCAGGTACATAGAATACAGAATACACAGAATACTCACAAAAGGGATTTTCCTATTTATTAAACTATTCTGCCTACATTATGGGAAATGGTCACATCTAAATGAAGCATGGGGAACAATTTCCTTGCTGATGACTGAGTAGGATTTTTCAGGTACGTACACAAGGTGCATATTTGCATTACTCTCGTTCCATCAGCATATAAACTACCTTTTGCTTGCTTTAACTGATGCTCCAATAAACTGCCAAGCAGACCAGTGTGCACCTAGATGCTACACTGCTTCATTAGAACACTGCTATGCTCAGATAAATTAAGACCAGCATTACTAACAGAGGCTTATTTTCTGGAACCAGTGTCAAATTAATAGCTCTACCTGTCCTTCAGATATGGCTCACCCAGCTGCATCTTGGAGTGTTTTTAACTTGTCTCTCCTACTATACCCCACCAATATCCCCAACTCAGATCAGGGATTCAGGTTCCTTCAACACCAAATCAAGTACAGCAAAGAAACAAGGATGCTTTTGGAAAAGAAATGAGACATACCCTTTTCTGTAAGTAATGCAGCAAACAGCTGCTAAAACTACAGGTGAAACTACTTCCCTTGGTACTACCTATCACCTGCAGACCCTGTAGGGAAAACATAACCTTGAAGGAGGAGTAAGAAGGGCTGTTAAGTCTCCTGATAAAAACTATCCTCATAAAACAAACACACTGCTGCCCTTTAAAAGAAATGACAGCCCATGACCTCATGTTCCAGAAGCTTTTTGTGTCTGTAACATTTCTAATTATACAGATACTAAGTCTAGAGCAAAATGTCAGCCATACATACACTTTAACAGTTTAAGGAGAAGAATTAGTCCAAGAAGAATAATCCCCTAACTGTGCAATTTTTCTCCATCTCTAGATATTGACTGTACTGAAGCTCATAATATCCACTTTACCGAGAGGAGAGGGGCAATAGCAGCAGTTATCTGTTCACAAAGAGAAATATAAAAGCTCTACAAGGAACAATGCATAAAATTAATTTAGGAATAGACTAGGTGAATTTTTTAGTCTGAAATTTTTAAGGGACTCAGAAGTTAACTATCAGTTTCAGTGATTATTCAATATTTCACAATACACAGCAAGCTCCATAAAGAACTGTTACAACAAAAAAACTCGAAACATTTCATTTTGATGACACTGACAAATTTCCTTCAACTACTCTATAATACAAATACTCAGAAGTGAGCCCTCAAACAAGATTTCAAGTATTAAGGTAATTTTCAGAGATCCCCCCCAGGTTTCCTTCCTGAGCACTTTTTTGGTTTTTTCTATTTTTTTTTTTTTTTGGTGCTATGAACAGAATTGGATCCAGAAAGTACGAATTATTTGTGCACTATAATATGGGGGGGAGGAGGGGAACCAACAGAAAAAGCTTTCTTACCGGTAACTGGAGTTCTTCATATGAATGTTTTTTTATGACCTATCAGTCCTGTCCGGAAAAGACCTCCTCTTTGCAAAAATCATAGACTATATGCACGTCCTGGCTCCATGATGCTTGTCCCAAAGGCACATAAGGAAGAAAATATCCAGTTTTTCCTTCAGCCATAGATACTGAATTTCAAATCCTGAAAAACTCTGTAGGAAAAAGAAGGAAAGAAACAGACTTTCATATCACACATTTTGAAGAATTCCAGTTTAATTCAATCTTCCACTCTTTGAGAGCTAATCCCATTTACATTCACATTGGTGATAGCTCCAAAGAGCTTCCTTCCATCTGGAACTGATGTGACAAACTGTTTTGGTGTTGGGACATCAGATAGCACCAAGTGAGTAGCTCTATCACATGCCAAACCATTGCCAAGGCCTTTCAGATGATACAGTGCACACTGAAGGTAAGAATGTAACCCCCGTTGCTGCATAACAGATGTCAGATGCAAAGATGTTTCTCAACTGAGCAGTAAAGCCCATTTCATTTTAGGTACAAAAATTCATGAGTTTAAAGATCCTAATATATCATGGTTAACAGCCAGCCATCACCTACTCCCTGGAAAGTCTACTTCTAAGTATGAGTAAGTCATATACAAACACATTAAATTCTAACAAGTAGATGCAGAACCACTGAAATCACTGTACCTCAAAATCATTTATTAGTCATACTAATTCAAGGTAACACTCTAAAAACAAACCTCATAAGGCTAAGCTATGAATCACCATAATCACAGAATCACAGAATCACAGAATAGTAAGGGCTGGAAAGGACCTCAAGATCATCGAGTTCCAACCCCCCTGCCATGGGCAGGGACACCTCCCACTAAACCATGCC
The DNA here is from genome assembly GCA_039720435.1 of Amazona ochrocephala. Classification (NCBI taxonomy): domain Eukaryota; kingdom Metazoa; phylum Chordata; class Aves; order Psittaciformes; family Psittacidae; genus Amazona; species Amazona ochrocephala. The sequence goes on from CM077883.1 coordinate 17,506,168, forward strand.
ATCCAAGGCTATGTCCAACCCCACCTTGAACGCCGCCAGGGATGAAGCATTCACAACTTCCCTGGGCAACCCATTCCAGGGCCCCACCACCCTCACAGTATAGAACTTCTTCCTCAGATCCAATATAAACCTCCCCTGTTTAAGTTTAAACCCATTACCCCTTGTCCTCTCACCACAGTCCCTAATGAAGAGTCCCTCCCCAGCATCCCTATAGGCCCCCTTCAGGTATTGGAAGGCTGCTATGAGGTCTCCACACAGCCTTCTCTTCTCCAGGCTGAACAGCCCCAATTTTCTCAGCCTATCTTCATACGAGAGGTGCTCCAGTCCCCTGATCATCTTCGTGGCCCTCCTCTGGACTTGTTCTAATACTTCCATGTCCTTTTTATGTTGAGGACACCAGAACTGCACACAATACTCCAAGTGAGGTCTCACGAGAGCAGAGTAGAGGGGCAGGATCACCTCCCTCGACCTGCTGGTCACACTCCTTTTGATGCAGCCCAGAATACGGTTGGCCTTCTGGGCTGCAAGCGCACACTGCCGGCTCATGTTCATTTTTTCATCAACCCACACCCCCAAGTCCTTCTCCGCAGGGCTGCTCTCAATCTCCTCCCCGCCAACCTGTAGCTGTGCCTGGCATTGCTCCGACCCAGGTGGAGGACTTTGCACTTAGCATGGTTGAACTTCATCAGGTTGGCATCAGCCCAACTCACAAGCGTGTCAAGGTCCCTCTGGATGGCATTCCTTCCCTCCAATGTATCAACCGAACCACACAGCTTGGTGTCATCGGCAAACTTGCTGAGGGTGCACTCAATCCCACTGTCCATGTCACCCACAAAGATGTTGAACAAGACCGGTCCCAACACCGATCCCTGGGGGACACCACTCGTTACTGGTCTCCAGCTGGACACTGAGCCACTGAGCACTACTCTTTGCGTGCGGCCATCCAGCCAGTTCTTTATCCACCGAGTGGTCCACCTATCAAATTGATGTCTCTCCAACTTAGAGAGAAGGATGTCATGGGAGACAGTGTCAAAGGCTTTACACAAGTCCAGGTAGATGACATCAACTGCTCTGCCCCTGTCCATCAGTTCCGTAGCCCCTTCATAAAAGGTCACCAGATTGGTTAGGCAGGATTTCCCCTTAGTGAAGCCATGCTGGCTGTCACCAACAACCTTGTTGGTTTTCATGTGCCTTAGCATGGCTTCCAGGATAATCCGCTCCAAGATTTTGCCAGGCACAGAGGTGAGACTGACTGGTCTGTAATTCCCCGGCTCATCCATTTTTCCCTTCTTAAAAATGGGGGTTATATTTCCCGTTTTCCACTCATCGGCAACTTCACCTGACTGCCATGATTTTTCAAATATGATGGACAGTGGCTTAGCAACTTCATATATGAATAATAACTTCAAATGCAGTAATGAAAAGACATGGGAAAATAATATGGTTTGTTCTGGAGAGTGCCGATTATTTCATTTCACAGAAGACTGAAAAAATGCAAGTTTCATTATTTTTATATAATCATTCTAAATTACAAAGCCCTCCACACATCCAGCCTATTTAAATACCATTTTAACAATGTAATTGGTAGAGATACTTCTCTCAGTCTTCTTTTAAAAAACCGACACCAGTAACAACGCCTTAATTTTTTTCCTTATTCATTATTCTAAGGGGCTGACACCTGGCGGAAGCTATTTTGTTTATATTCATTCATATCAGGGTACTTAGCTGGAGAAGGCCCAAGTGAATAATTAGCTAATCAATGGAGGAACAGTGCATTTCCCAGCACAGTGGAGATCCTGGAATTCCCACTCTGTGACAAAGATAAATTCACATGCACGCATGAAACTCTTAAAATCTGAAATCTTTTAAGATGAAACGATGAAATAATTGTTCAAAACTGTAGCTGTCAATCTTTCATCCCTTTAATAGCTGTGAACATGTTTTGAAGCAGAGGCACATTGGCAAAGGGAATTTAATTACAAATTCTATCTAATATGGATAACACTTCCAACCCTATGCCAGTGCAAGCTCTTGAACATGCATTATCCACTTCACAGAGATTTAGTGGAATAAACCTTACACAAGGGAGGTTACATAAAACATGTAATATTATCACAGAATCACAGAATAGTTAGGGTTGGAAAGGACCTCAAGATCATCGAGTTCCAACCCCCCTGCCATGGGCAGGGACACCTCCCACTATACCATGTCACCCAAGGCTATGTCCAACCTGGCCTTGAACACCGCCAGGGGTAGAACATTCACAGCTTCCTTGGGCAACCCATTCCATGGCCCCACCACCCTCACAGTAAAGAACTTCTTCCTCATACCCAATCTAAACTTCCCCTGTTGAAGTTTGAACCCGTTACCCCTTGTCCTCTCACCACAGTCCCTCATGAAGAGTCCATCCCCAGCATCCCTATAGGCCCCAGTCAGATACTGGAAGGCTGCTATGAGGTCTCCACACAGCCTTCTCTTCTGCAGGCTCAACGGCCCCAACTTTTTCATCCTATCTTCATACGGGAGGTGCTCCAGTCCCCTGATCATCCTCGTGGCCTGCTCTGGATTTGGTCCAACAGTTCCATGTCCTTTTTATGTTGAGGACACCAGAACTGCACACAATACTCCAAGTGAGGTCTCACGAGAGCAGAGGAGAGGGGCAGGAGCATCTCCCTCGACCTGCTGGTCACGCTCCTTTTGATGCAGCCCAGGATGCGGTTGACTTTCTGGGCTGCAAGCGCACACTGCCGGCTCATGTTCATTTTTTCATTGACCAATATCCCCAAGTCCTTCTTCGCAGGGCTGCTCTGAATCTCTTCTCTGCCCAACCTGTAGTTGTGTCTAAGATTGCTCCAGGTGTAGGACCTTGCACTTGTCATGGTTATCCATGTTATCATCATGTTCCTTTGAAGGCTGATAAGTTTTGGGTACATTCTTGATTCCAACTCCAATTCTTACACAGGGACAAAGTGTCCAGCGACTGGAATCAGGAGTATTGAACTTAATTTGCTTAGACATAATCTGACCCTCCCCATCTGATACACAGATATCTTAGGTGTCAATATACAGAATATTAGGCTTTCATTCCAGGCCCAAGAGTTCAGAAGTTAAGCGCCGAACGAAATTTTCAGGTTTCCAAACCTTTAACTGATCCAAGAATCATTTTCATAAAGAGGCCTTATGCTTATATGCATATTTCAGTAACAGTAGGGTAAGAAAGTACAGCCCAATGCTGTGTATTTGCAGCTGCTCTTGAGTGATGAATCCCTCCAACATAAAGAATTTCTTTGCACATGTTGCATTTGTACCCCCGTGACATTTTGATTAAAAATGTAACTAATCGTACAAGAACTCTTGCCCAAATGCAATCAATTATACTTTGTCCAAAATGAAGCTGTAGCACCTCTGTGGAAGAAAAATGAGAGGAGATGCGGGTTTGTGGAGGTTCTCTATTGATGAATGGACAAAGAACTGCGAACGTATCAACTCCATTACCACTACAGACAAATTAAAACTAAGGCACTTATTTGTGTTTCACCAGTTATACTTTTTTACAACAGTAACTGAGTAAATTGGACTTTAAGTCTTCGGTATCATGCCAAAGATTGACTAATGAGCCAGAAATAGTCCATCATGTGTTTTCTTACCTTTTAAAACTAAGAATAAAAACCTAAATACTTCGAATAACATGTAAATATTAAACTTGGTCAACATTTACTACATTCTAATAACCAAGGCTTTGAGCCTTTCATAGTTTCATAACATATTATGAGAAGTGGAAGCTGATGAAACTACTTCAAGCTAAATAAAAATAATTGATTCACAAATGAAAGTTGTAAAAGACAGGCTTTTTACCTCTCCAAAATCATGTAACAGATACTAACAGGCTGCATCTGAAATCTGTGCTCATTTCTTCAAAAGATATATAGAAACTCCACATCCCCCAAAGCTATACTCTGCAATAGCTAGAGCACAGAATAAAAAATAACACAGCAGACTAGAGGTAGTGGCCTACTTTTCTGGTCTAGTAATGTGTAAATGTAATGTTATTTTTTAAAGGTACAACGATATATAAAGAGGCAGATTGCAAACCAGTGTGGTCCTATTGACGCTGCTGGAGTCCCAGTTACTTAGAGTAATTAAATTAACAGTCCTGTAAAATTGTAATAGCAGAAAATTACAAACTTACTTTGATATTCATAAACACAGTGAGGAAAAAAACTATTCTAGACTATACAATGAGAAAACACAGAAAGTTTGATGATCTGGAGATCTCTTAGATTGTAACAGTGCTGTGAGAATCATTGTCTAGTCTGAAATCATCAAAAATGTGTGGGATTTTTAGAATAGTTTTGAATTACATGAATTACACTCTTCTTTCTTATATTAGCTTCTGGGACACAACACTGCATTAACTAGATACTCTATTATTGCATACTATGCTACACAGACTGAAGGTTTAATACATTTACCTTAACAGTGAACCTTTTAGGTTTGTGTGTCTGATAGAATGTTGAAAACCAGATTACTGGGAGATTTAACTGTTTTGACAGAGTATTTTATTAGCTAGATTTGCTTCGGAATAGAAGTATAGAAATTAATTAGCTTCAGGTGAAAGTACCACAGATCAAGTATGTATTTTATATATTAGTATATATATTAGGTTTTTATAATACTCAAGGTGATGCACACAGTGAGTGCTTGAAGCATGACTCACTTTATTGGCAGTGGGTATCCTTTGCCTAGCACATTTGGTATTTTCTTTTTAATGAAAGCCAGTGTAGTAATGCAAAATAAGATATGAGCACTATATATTTAACCATATATTCTAGTGACAACAAATACAGTACTAGTTATAGCTTTTTGGATCTTACTTTTTTGGCAAGTACATATAAAATCAATACATTAAAAATTAAAGGCTTAAAATCACTTCTCCAATTTGCTGGTTGCTCCTTATGCCCTTCTACAAATGCTGCTCTTTTTTAAGATCAGCAAACCATCACTTTTTGTCTTTGCTAAATTTTCCCAAGTGGAAAGTAGCAGAGAAATTGTATGGGGAGGGGGGGAGAGGCACGTTAGGAACACTTTTGAACTACAGCTAATATCAGAATGGCCTATGCAATATGTAGATGTCCTTTGTAGTGGTCTCTAGTTAATATTTAATACAAACATAAGAGATACAGTATAATTAAGATGCGCTACCCTGCAAAGTTCTTCCACGGGTTTATAAAACTACTTGTAAGTCCCTGCCCCACCTAAAAGCTACAAGTCTCCAGATTTGCAAAGTTACATGAGCCAGTGAGCAAACTGTTCAGTACCTATTTGTCAAGCACATCAGGCTCATTCTTTCTGATGTCTGTTGAAAGCTCTCCCCAACAAAGCTAGTGAGAGAACATGGGGGAACACGTCAGAATAGAGGAAAAAAGGACATATAAAGAATGACCTACCAAAGCAGCTGAACTGCACACTTACAGCAAAATTCACTGGGTGTCTCCCTCTTTTACTTTCATAAAAAGAGGAGTGATAAAGGGAAATAAAAACTTAAGGAAAAAATCACCAACTTAAGGAAAGAAAATATATTTTTACCAAAATTCTAACTCTAATTCTTGTCTTGAAAAGAAAAGGAGGAAGCAATGGGTACACGGAGAGCTGCTTCAGAACTTTTCCAATTTTCTAGAACTTTTGTATTTTTTCCCTTTTAATTCTAATCAGCAACATCCCTTGTGAAGTTATTTACAGTTCCTCACTGGTTATGAATAAAAAGTAAAAATAAAAAAATGTATGCTCTGAAATATCTATTTCCATCAGTATCTCTGCAGACAACACTGCTATTCTTTACTCGAGCTATTTCCAATTCAGATTAAAGTGAAAGTATATCCAGTCCTCACTAGTGATTTAAAAATCCTCCACTCATGTGTGCCAGGTTTTATATATTTTAGAACATATGCCAAGAAGTGTCTGCTTAAGACAGGGTGTTTTAGGAGAGGGAATTGTGTGAGAAAGAAAATGAATAAAACAATCACAAAAATATCTTATTCTTCTGATTGAATTTTTATCTCATCTTATTTTTATGCATTTGCTTATTTTTTTCCTAACGCCAGTGATACTGAATGCTGATAAAATCATGCTGGTGCAGCTCCAGCCTATCACAGAATTGAAGAAACTTGCACACATACATTTTAAATAAATAAATTTGTCTTGAGAATATTACAGAACTGAGCTAAAGAACTAATCTGAATATTATAAAATACAGGAAATACGACAGGAAAAGGTGATGGGTGGCAAACGAGAAATTACCTAAGTGATTCACTGTTGCTCTTGCAAAGCTCTCCCTTAATCTGATGCCACGCCTGGATTATTTGTGGGCCATGCTCCTATGGCAATGACCAGCAAAACAAAACTCTCACCTTAAAGGTGATCACTGAAAATAAATTTACTGTAACAGTGGAGAGTGACATGAGAACTAGTGCAGGAAAAGGTTTTCTTATCATTCGATGACAAAACCTCTCACAATATAGTTAAAGTTACTGACCATGTTCTGTGCTTCTAGAAAGCTAAACTCACTGTCACTCAAGCATCTGAAAAACAAGGAGTACTTCAGACTGATGTGTCTGAAAAGCCAGATGTATTGTCAGGATAAAAACGGAAGCAACCTCAGCTCTGCCCCTTCAAGTGGCCACTTGAAAGAGTCACTGTATTTAATTACTGCAGCTCTTGGTCATGGAGGGACCTGCGGGAGCAGTTTCCCAGGGTCACATTGAGAAATGACATCCAAGGACCAATGTGAGGACTGTGTGAAAGGGAAAATTCATCTGAACAGTCTGGTCACTATTTTTCCTCACTAAAGCATTCTGTGGCAAACGAAACATGCATATTTAAATTAAATAAATGTAGCTGGTTTTTAACATGGATATGCCAGATTCACTGCTTTTGTAAATAGTATGAAAGTGTAAATACTTAATAACTATTTTTGGATCTGTGACTATATTGAGAAACATGTTAATCCATATATAAACACAAAATGACATTACTAAAACTCCAGAGAAATACCTACTAGAGACACCATATGATCTTCCATACTGTGTATAGCCACAACTGACAGTGACATTCAATGAACTGTATTCTTTCTGTTGGTGAACTGTAGTATCCAACACAGTACTTAGTTTTCAAAAACCTGTCTAATGTAAATCACCAATTTAACCAGAATTACAGCTATTATATGTAACACTCTTGAGAATCTCTTGATTTAATACTCATGAGAATAAATAAATACAGGGAGACACTAGTTTGAATAAACATGCTAACACTAAAACATTGCACACAATTGCTCAAAATGGCTGAAAACACAGAAAATTCATGTATTCTTTTTGTTTAAGAAGAATAGAAAAGAGTTTACTTCTCCAGTTAAAACACTGTCCTGCAATTAAAGCAAATCACTAAATGATATGGAAGCTACTTGATTTTTCACTTGCTCCATATTTTCTGTGTTATTTTTCATAAGCCCCACAAAGCTCCTTCAAAATTGTACAGTTTCTGTGTTTGGAAGGGTTATATATTTCATGGGTGAAAAATTCCTAACAAACATGATGGGATGTGTTATTGTCATGTCACTTCTCCTTATATTGACAAGCCAGTGATGAAAGCTGGATGTACGTTCCCCAATTCTGTTCTACTGCAATTTCTAAATCAGATACATGAAAGACAGCTCAAGAGGAGATATAAGTCAAGGTGCCAAGACCTCTGAGAATTCAATGAACAAAGGCATCCTCTGATTCTTTGTCACTAGTATTTTTGGGACATTTCTGCTTTATGTCGAAACACATACTGTATCACTTTATAGCTATATTGCACAAAGCTAAATCCTGAAGCTTTTCTGAATAAAATTCATGAGAACTTTGTTTAGAATAATTTGAGGGGATACCGTATGCTTAAGTTGAATTATGCTTGTCACAAAAATCTAGAGCTGCTAGAAAAACTAGATCCACCTCTATTGTAAGATGGAACAATGTTCATTACAAATAAAAGTGGTCCAAAGGCTTCTCTATTTACAGCTGTCTGCTCTTGGCTCAGGGCTATTCCATGAGACTGAGACTGCAGGGATGTTGAAATACAATCTCTTTTCACTGGTCACAAGTTCCTGACCTGAGAAGCGCAGGAAATCACAATTGCTTTCACCTCAGGATCACTGGGATTGGCAAGGATTAGTAGAGGGACATAACAATGATTAAAGAACTATGACTGGTGTGTTGGAATGGAAGGTTACCAGCTCTTTAGGAAAGACAGGCCCGGCAGACGGGGAGGGGGAGTTGCTATTCATGTTAGGGATAGGCTAGAGAGTATGGAACTCTGTCTGGGGACAGGCGAGCAGTCGACAAAGAGTTTGTGGGTCAGGGTTAAAGGGAGAACAGCGATGGGTGACATTATTATGGGGATCTGTTACAGACCGCCTGACCAAGGGGACTTGCTGGATGAAGCGCTCCATAGGCAGATAGGAGCAGCCTCACGCTAGCAGGCCCTTGTTCTCATGGGAGACTTCAACCACCCTGATATCTGTTGGAGGGATGGTACGGCCCGGCACAAGCAATCCAGAAGGTTCCTCGATTGTGTGGAAGACAACTTCCTTCTGCAAGTAATAGAGGAGCCGACAAGGAGAGGTGCCATGCTTGACCTCGTCCTCTCCAACAGGGAAGGGCTGGTTGGGAATGTGACACTCCAGGGCAGCCTTGATTGCAGCGATCATGAGATGGTCGAGTTTGAGATCCTCAGGACAGTGAGAAGAGCGTGCAGCAAGCTCACTGCCCTGGACTTCAAGAGAGCAGACTTTGGCCTCTTCAGGAACCTGCTCAGTAAGGTTCCATGGGATACAGCCCTAGAGGGCAGGGGGGTCCAAGACTGTTGGTTGATATTCAAGGCTCACCTGCTGCAAGCTCAGGAGCGATGCATCCCAACTAGAAGGAAGTTTAGCAGGAGGGCCAGGAGACCTCCTTGGATGGATAAGGAGCTGCTGAGCAAAATTCGAAGGAAACAAGAGGCTTATAAAAGGTGGAAGCAAGGTCAGGCAGCCTGGGAAGAATACAGGGATGTTGTGCTGGAAGCTAGGGACTAGGTTAAGAAAGCTAAAGCCCACTTAGAATTAAACTTGGCTAGGGATGTTAAGGATAACAGGAAGGGATTTTATAGGTACACTGCCAATAAAAGACAGGTTAGGGACACCGTGGGCCCTCTCCAGAAGCTATCGGGAGAACTGGCTACCCTGGATTTGGAGAAGGCTGAGGTTCTTAATGACTTCTTTGCCTCAGTCTTTACGGGCAAATGCCCTGACCACACCACCCAAGTCTTGGAAGGCAGATGCGGGGACGGTGAGGGTGGGGACCCTGGGCCCACTGTGGGGGTGGATCTTGTTCGGGACCACCTTAGGAACCTGAATGTATACAAGTCCATGGGACCAGATGAAATCCATCCACGGGTCCTGAAGGAGCTGGCAAATGAAGTTGCTAAGCCACTGTCCATCATATTTGAAAAATCATGGCAGTCAGGTGAAGTTCCCGATGACTGGAAAAAGGGAAATATAACCCCCATTTTTAAGAAGGGGAAAATGGATGAGCCAGGGAATTACAGACCAGTCAGTCTCACCTCTGGGCCTGGCAAAATCTTGGAGCGGATTCTCCTGGAAGGCATGCTAAGGCACATGAAAACCAACAAGGTGCTTGGTGACAGCCAGCATGGCTTCGCTAAGGGGAAATCCTGCCTGACCAATCTGGTGGCCTTCTATGAAGGGGCTATGGAACTGATGGACAGGGGCAGAGCAGTTGATGTCATCTACCTGGACTTGTGTAAAGCCTTTGACACTGTCTCCCATGACATCCTTCTCTCTAAGTTGGAGAGACATCAATTTGATAGGTGGACCACTCGGTGGATTAAGAACTGGCTGGATGGCCGCACGCAAAGAGTGGTGCTCAGTGGCTCAATGTCCAGCTGGAGACCAGTAATGAGTGGTGTCCCCCAGGGATCAGTGTTGGGACCGGTCTTGTTCAACATCTTTGTGAGTGACATGGACAGTGGGATTGAGTGCACCCTCAGCAAGTTTGCCGATGACACCAAGCTGTGTGGTTCGGTTGATACATTGGAGGGAAGGAATGCCATCCAGAGGGACCTTGACACGCTTGTGAGTTGGGCTGATGTCAACCTGATGAAGTTTAACCATGCCAAGTGCAAGGTCCTCCACCTGGGTCGGAGCAATGCCAGGCACAGCTACAGGTTGGGCGGGGAGGAGATTCAGAGCAGCCCTGAGGAGAAGGACTTGAGGGTGTGGGTTGATGAAAAAATGAACATGAGCCGGCAGTGTGCGCTTGCAGCCCAGAAAGCCAACCGTATCCTGGGCTGCATCAAAAGGAGCGTGACCAGCAGGTCGAGGGAGGTGCTCCTGCCCCTCTCCTCTGCTCTCGTGAGACCTCACTTGGAGTACTGTGTGCAGTTCTGGTGTCCTCAACATAAAAAAGGACATGGAAGTGTTAGAACAAGTGCAGAGGAGGGCCACGAGGATGATCAGGGGACTGGAGCACCTCTCGTATGAAGATAGGCTGAGAAAATTGGGGTTGTTCAGCCTGGAGAAGAGAAGGCTGAGTGGAGACCTCATAGCAGCCTTCCAATACCTGAAGGGGGCCTATAGGGATGCTGGGGAGGGACTCTTCATTAGGGACTGTGGTGAGAGGACAAGGGGTAATGGGTTTAAACTTAAACAGGGGAAGTTTAGATTGGATCTGAGGAAGAAATTCTTTACTGTAAGGGTGGTGAGGCCCTGGAATGGGCTGCCCAGGGAAGCTGTGAATGCTTCATCCCTGGCGGCGTTCAAGGTGGGGTTGGACATAGCCTTGGATGGCATGGTTTAGTGGGAGTTGTCCCTGCCCATGGCAGGGGGGTTGGAACTCGATGATCTTGAGGTCCTTTCCAGCCCTAACTATTCTATGGTTCTATGATAACTGGGAAACATGCCTGAATGTTAAGATTTAAACTCAGGCTGTTTATCTCAACAAGCAAAATTAAAAAGAGACTCAACTAGAATAAAAGTATCTAAAATAGATCTGAGACCAAAGAGGACAACTGCAGAGCTTTATGTGTATGCAGGAATACCTGCATATTATATGAAAAAATATAGCTTACAGGAGGAAGCACAGTTCTTCAGAGACAAGACTGGATTTTATATGATGTACAACTGGTTCAAAAAGTCAAATGGGGCATAAATAACAAGATGTCTATGCATAATGTGGAGCATTCCTCCTCTTTTTCTACGAGGTGATAAATCTCACATAGAACACACTACAAGAAAAATAATGGGATTCCTAAAGAGGCTAATGCAAGAATGAAGAGCAGGAACACGACTTCTCAATAGGTATGATATTGGAAAACATTTTCAAGCCTAATCCATTAAGCTTTTAACTGATTTAAATGCATACTTAATACAAACACTATACTCATTTGCAAGACTACTCCCACAAACAAACAAGAACTAAAAGATATCTGTGTCCAATTGCATTGCTCAGTGAACAGCGGTCCACCACACTTCTCCCTTTCCCTATCCCACCTGCAGCCTACACGACTGTGGGATACATTCAGTATTTCTAGTAGGATGGGAATCAACAGAGCTGGAAAATTATATTCACATGATATTAATGAATCCTTAATTGGAATTCCTCTCAGAGCAACTCAGAAGAAATGCCACCAAATGATAGCTTCTGTAGCAGGACTATCTATGTTTCTGGGTGACTTCCATTAGTAGGGTCTCAGCACTTAGGATCATTACAGGTTTCATTTTTCATAAATTCATTTTTAGTTTGGCAGGAGATAATAACATCCAGTGAGCTGACCCAACCTCAGATAATTACTACCAAAATTGGTCCTGCAGCTTCAATTGGGAAAACTTTTCTTCTTCAGTTCCCACCTAAAACTACTGTGCTGCATGGGTGCATTTCAGCAGCAACTGAAATGATTGCAAAAAAATTTCAAAGACTGAAGTATTAATTCTTTGCCTAGATAACATTTTTTTTTCTGGCAGTGAAATACTTGGTAAATATGCTTTGTATTTTCACTTGCACTCACTTTCCTGCCTAATCAGTTACAATCCTCATTATTTAGAATGTAAATTACAGTGCTTAGTTACAAGTGCACTTGTGCGTGAGAGGGTACAGTCTACTTCCACAGCCAGAGTATTTGGTCTATAGGTCAGAAAAAAGCCCAAACCCTACAGACATTTTCTTATTCAGGCACAAAGTGTGAACACATACTAAAAATGTGTTTCCCATGTTCCCAACAGCCCAAAGAATCTTTTGCATGTCATAGTTTTTTCTGAACAGAATACTGCCAATACACTCCAGAAGAAATTGCTGACTATCACTGAAGTTCCTGATGAAACTGCAGATTACTCAACAGATTTGAAATACTGCTAAGAAAACAGGATTGGAAACACAAGCAATGAATCAGTCTGAAACATAAGTGTAAACTGGATAACTTATAAAGAAGGATGGGAAACATCTTGACTAACACAAAAAATAGGTGTAAGATAAAAAACAGTCAGTGACCAAGGAAAAACTGGGAAAGCTTGCCACCAAAGTGCTCATGCATATTCTTATTCAAGCAGACTCAAGGTTTTCTGTCATACCATCTGAAGAGACACCACATTACTAGAATCTTCTCTGGAACTCACTGGAGTCTGCTTTGAAGTGAATATTAAAACTGTTTGCAGATAGTGTGTAACTGCTATTGAATTTCAATTGTTTTCCTACCCAAGCATGCAAAGTCCAACAGTACTAAGAAGCTGTTTGAAAATCCAGTACAGAAAAGCAGATTTGCATAGCTCATCCTCACTGTTATCCCGTAATGATTTCTCTATTATACTAAAAAGCTTGTAGAGAGTGATTAAAACATCAGATAATGATTTTAGTTGTGCCAGAGCTTTTGAACAAACTTTGGGAAGAGATTTCAATCAGAGGTGGCTAAAGAGCTGTTGAAGAAATTGGAAGGGACCTATAACATTATTTCCATATGTCTAACTCTTTCACTTATACAGCTGTGAAAAATTTGACATCGTAGCACCAGGACACAAATGACCTTCAGGATTCAAACGACCTGCTTCTTAGAAGGAACTCAGCTATACCGAAGCTACATAATATTATCAACAATATTAACAGAAATAGCTTTTTTTAATGAGTTCTCCTGCTTGAGTGTATTAATCAAAAAATGCTAATAAATTTATGGACAAAAGAGGGTCAAAGTTTGGATTTTAAATCCAAAAGGAAGATCACACAGGAGCTTGGAGTGCATTCAGCAGACAGCAACAATGTAGCTTAAAGATGTTTTCCACTGAGGAATTTGTTTCTGGACAACAAAAAGTCATAACTGGAAAAACAGAAGCATGGCAAACCAGGCTCACGCTGAAGAAGAAGTTCTTAACAAACTCTGAAAATCTCAAAGACAGCCAGAGAACTGCGTTTTTCTTTATAAACAGTATGGTTAAATTCTTCACTTTAAAAATTAGTAGCATTTCATTGTGTTCCCCCAAGAAATGGAAAAACTACCAGGAAACCAGAGTGACTTTCAAAATGCAGCCACTGCAAGCTCCATGAACTGCCTCTCCCCTTTATTTCAGAGCTTGCAGGTCTTCTAAAAGCCATTTTTGCTGTGCTGCCAATTTAACTGTGTGTAATGTCTTGGGTATATTGATAATCCGTATTTTCTTTTTGTTCTTTTATAGAAATAAAATATATAGTGATTTCAAAATCCTTTTCCACATCAGTCCCAGCAAATCATATCCTTATAAGGTGATGGCTCTCCTTTCGCATAGCAGGACAGAACTGATGAGGTGCATGATCAGCTCCCAACACCCCAAGAAAGCTATAACCATTTTTGGCAGCAGAATCCATTAAAAAGGTTCTATCTTGAATGAAGAATGGGCCAAGAAAGCTTGAACAGTCCCGCTGAAAAGTAAGTCTATCCCACTATACAGACTCATTTTTTGGCTCTCAAGAAGATAAAGAACTGTTCTCTGGGACTTTTTTGGCAATCTGTATTGGAATAGTATTTTGGCAGGGATACAAAATCTACTTGAATGCTCTTTCACTCCGAATATATCTGGAGATGAGAAGTCTTTATTTATTACTATTAAAACATATTTGGCAAAAGTACTTTAAAGGTAAGGAATGCTAGGACATATTTGACTCTAGGAATAAATTAGCTCAGACACAGCATTTTTTTCTCAATGACAAGCACTTCATTTATGAAGATATATTTATCAACTGTAATTCTGGCTTTGTCATTTAGACAAGCAGAATGAAGACAGGAGACAGGAAACGTCTGCTTGCCCTAATAAGGACTCCAGAAGACTTCCATGTCACAACTCATGAGACAGATATTAAAAGTAAATAAAGAAAAAAGTCCTCAATAACAGAGGTTATTCTAGAAACGAAAGCTCATTCCAAAGCCTCTCCAGCTGGTGGGAATATTAAGTATGGCCATCTTTTGAGTGGATCTAGTGCAGAAACAATGTACATCATTTCAAACGAAACAGCCCAGTTGAATCTAAAGGACAACAGTTTAGTTTTAGCTTTTGTTTTTAACCAATTTGAAACCCTTTAGTTGCAGCATGTGCGGTGCTGTATTTTCAGTCTATTTATCTAAGCCAAAGAGTAACATATTTATAATTTTATATCTAGATATTGATTTATCCTCCTTGAGTTTTGCAGTTTTCAATTTAGCTGACACTGGAGCTGCCTTATCCAATGCATTCATCTACCCAGAAGGGACGGATCCTTTCCAACTCTCTCTAGTGCTGCTGGTTAGGCAGAAAGGGGAAAGAGAGAGAAAAGAATCAAATTAACACACTTGGAGAAAACAGCCGAATCCATCTTCAAGATTGTCTATGCAGTCCAATGCACTTCTATACGGGGCTCTTCCTTCTTGGAATCAGTCTGCTTGTCCACACTAATGTGCTTCACTGACAACGTGTTTCAAATGAAATGCTTAGAATTGGCAGTACCTCCAATTTTAAAAAGTCTACACCTTCTTTTCCATTCTAAACTCTGGCCCCAACAATGAGAGGCATGATGGGTATTTCTCTCACTAGCTGAAAAATAACTCCATTTAGAAGTGACATGAAGCAAGTAGAAGACAAATTTCTGTATCAGGCCAGATATACACCAGTCCTACCTCACTGGTGGTGTTTTGGGTTCCTGTGACTCCTGGACATTTCAGCACACATTCCATGAATCAAAAATTAGGACTTCACTGTGCTTCGCACTTCTGAAACATCATCCTTTTAAAAAAGGGTGGACGAATCTGTCCATTTGCTGGAACTAGAGTTAGCACCCTTATTTCATTTTCTCAATTTTAGTCAAAATACATCATCACCTTCCTTGAAAATACAGGTTTGTTTTTAAGGCTTTTTTGTAAAGAGATTCTTACAGAGCCTGTAAAAAAACTAAATCTCTTATCTTGTTTTAAAACACACCTTTGATGCTTCAGTAATAAGTTTTTAAAGAGTATTTAATTAGAACTATTTCAGGGAAACCTGATGAAAATGAAATATAAAAGATAAGGGCTTTTGCATTTTAGGAAGAAAACATCCCGCTAAGATGAAGAACAGTACTTTGCTTTGTACATTTGATAATAAAATAACCTTTCCTGCTTTCATTAGCAAACCATGGCAGTGGACTTTTCCTTAACAGTTTTTAACCTTAAATTTTTTATTAAAAGAATTTTATAAATGTCATGGACAGATAGGACCAGCTGACAGCAGGTGTAACAAGAGACGGGTGCTACTATAGAAGCTCTTGCATGTAACACTGCTAGTGTATCTTTAGTATGACCTATGGCACCTCTGCTACAGAGTTCTGGGTCTCCGAAATACAAGCCAACAAAAGGAAGTGTTATTTTCAATTTAAAATCTTCTTCACAGCATTGACCACTACAGATACAAAAAGGGTGGTTGGTGACCTATGGATGTGCTGCAAAGCTAATCTGTCATGAGCAGAGATGAACAAAGCAATCAGCAGACCTCAAGCAAAAAATTATATCCTATGCTTTGTACAGTGCTGCAGACAAAATAACAGCTATCTTTAATAGAATAAGACTGCCGGGAGAGATCGCCATTTGTTTCTTGATGTTAGTGTCTCCTTCAAAAGAAATAAACAGTAATAACACAGGCAGAAGCTTTGTTGCTGAAAAGTGCAAGGCTCTCAAGGGGATTTGGGAATGAAGGTGTCTTTAGGAAGTCTTCCTAAAAAGTGGCTCTTGAAACCTCAACAGTTTTTCAATATATAGGATCTCCAAAGACAGGGAGAGAAATTCTTTCCAGACATCCTGTAAAAGCCCCTTTCACAAATACAAACAGTGACGCTCAGCATTAAAAAGTAGCTGTCCCTGTTGATTTTTTTTTTGCAACATTAGTTTGATTACTGTCATGTGTCAACAGTGATCAAGTGAAACAGTCAAATAGTCAATAACCACTACTACAATTAAAGAACCAAATAACACAGATACAGAAGGAATATGAAGTAATACATTTTCATTTAGAATTTTCGAAAGCTGTAGATTTCAATTTGTTAAGTTGTTTTTTTAAACAGAATATATTAACTCTGTACCCCCTTCTGGAAAGCATCCTAAAAATTACCAATAGACAAAAAATAAGAATTATGTCTTTCAGACATATATTTGAGGACTGTGGTGTGAGCGGTGGAGAAGCTTACCGACTGTGCTGGGTCTCCCTCTTGCAGCATGGAATAGCTCTATTGTTCAGAGATGGCAGTAAAAAGAAAGGACTCTCACATGACTGCCAGTCTGGATGAGTGCTCTCCCTAAGGAAAAGAAGAAAAGTCATATACATTCATGTGCAGCACCTGATTCACTTCTGATAAATTAGATTTCAGCCTGAATAGCAAAGGAAGAAGCCAAATGCATAGACCATAAAGCCTCATCTTCTGGAAAATGCCTCCGTGATGTCCAGAGGACAGCAAAACAAACTCGGCATATAGTCATAGCAGTGAGGAAGGGAAAGTGGTTTGTTTTTTTCGTTGACTTTTGATAAAGACAGCAACTTAAACTAAAACTATGCTAAATTTACTACCTTTTCTATCATGCCTAATATATACAATGGGATCTCAGTATTGTCAGAGTATTCTTCACAAAATGATTGGTAAACATGTTCAAAAAGGGTCTGGAGTGATGCAAATGCATTTGATGTGGGCATCTGTGTTATGTTGCCATCACTGGAAAACTAACAGTACTACAGCTCCTGACTGATCACTCCACCGGATACCATGAAGCGTAATTGATAAACGTCAGATCTGCTTTGTACATGAAGAGTTTTTACTGCGAAGCATTGCTCTTTGAGCTCTGGACAAAAGTTAATTAAAAAGTTGGTATCAAAGATAACATCCTCAGCAGGAAACATCTATTGATCTCTTCAGCAGCATAAGAGAGAGATTGATATAAGATTATAAAATGTTCACATAGAACAAGGCTGATTGCCACAACTTACATGCTCAAGATTGGATACTACAGAATATTAAAAGCACAGAGTAGCAAATCATCAAGAAACAATACCAGCCAGTATTGCTGATTCTCCATGTTTTATAAGCCCTTTTCAAATTCTATAGAAAAATCTCCATTTCTTTCATGCTTCCTCCTATGGTTATTAATTTAATTTAGAGATTGGAAATTTATTCAAGGCTTTCACTGAACTGCACAAGCCTTATACTTCTTCCAAGAGTTAATACTCAAAGTCCTGACAGATTATTGCACACTGTGGCTTTTCTTTACTTCCTTATCCTATTTTACCTTTTAGTATCAATCTGAAAAAGCTAAGTAGACATAACAGCAAATTCTTCTGTGGACTGTGCTATTTTCTTTTCAGGAGCAATTTCTTGGCATTCTTCTGCTCATGAATACTTTTTTGTAAAATTCAGAGTATAGCGGTTGCTCACCCAACACCTATGTTATTTAATTTGGGAATATCTTACACATACAAGAAAGCACTTGGATAAAAAGCTTTTCTTGGGCTTTTTAACAACACAAATCAGACTGTATCACTGTTTCTGTGAATAGAAGTTTGAAAGAGCTGCAGAACTACTCCAATGAAAATTTCAAACAAATGGATCATAGGAGTAAGATTGATCTCTCCACTTTTTAATGGTTTCTAAAATCTTGCATGTTGTTCTGAGCAAGAAGGCTTCTCTTGTCTGGTGGTCTCTTGCTGAACTTCCTGCTTTTTCATTATACTTAAGGATATCCAGGATTCCTGGCTAGTACATCGCAGGCACCCTCACCATGCGCTGCCAATTCCAGCTCTCTTCTCCCTCAGTTCAGACAAAGGCTCTGTTCACTCTTGTTGAGATGCAAGGTCTGCCCTCCCTGAACAACCCGAGGGTCTAAGATAACACTTTTTTACCCCCAAATACCTAACCACACTGGACCTTTTTGGCATGACCAGTGTGGCACTCTGTTCTCTCATCTAGTCAAAAATGCTGCTAAAGACTATCTTTTTATAGCAAATTGCAATTATTTTACATGGCAGGATCTTGGAGTGGCACCATCACATCTTAGTACTTGTATTAATCTAAATTAAATTAGCTATTGAGCCTTCCAGATGGAAATCCCTCATTATCAGTGACTTCCTGTTGAAATTATGGTGTAACTCAAGAATAAAAGCCAACCAAAAGCCCAAAGCATTAAGCTTGTCGGGTATCTCAAGGCCACATCAGAATGGAGAAGAAGTGATCAGCCATGAACAACATGACTAGAGGATAAAACGCAGGCAACTTGACTTATAACTCAGTCGTTGCATATTCATGTAATCAGGAGACAAAGGATCAGCACTTTTTAGGATCAAGACTGTTATACAAGCTGACTTAACCCTTTTTCATGAGTTACTTCAAACTGAATAAATCCCTAAAGATATGAAACTTCATACATACAAAGAAAAGGAAATGGCCTGATTGCTACATCAAAACAAGTAGACAAACCAATATTTAGAACATTCAAAATATTGAGGGGTCTTTTGTGGTTTTCACAGAGCAGTGGATATCTTGCAAAGCATGTGTGAAGAGACAAGCTGGTAAGGCAGATAAGAGGGATGTTTGGATAGCAGCAGAGAATGACCAAAACTTGGTTGGGGGCAGTGTTTGTCTACTTACGGCCTGAAAAATCTTTTCCTACATAGCATTCCAATATATTCTTCAAAAAGAAAACCTGTATCAGAATTTGTCTCATAGTTTTCTGTAATCTCTTGCTATTACTAAAAATGCTGGTTAAGTGATTTCAAAGGACTTTCACACTGATTGTGGGTTAGATGTCAGCAGAAGTGGTTATTGCCTCATGTTTTCTATGTCCTCTAAGGCAATAATTTTTTTTCAGTCCTGAATCTCTTGGAAGAATTCCCACAAAATGGGATTTTTATTGAGTGTGCTAGGATTTTTCTAGTCCCCCTGTCAATGCTCTCAATTAGTGACCATAAATAATTTCATTTTTATCTTCCTTGTGCATTTTTTAATTCCCTGAGGCTGTGTTTCAAGTTCTAAGCTTTTGTGTATTTACATGCATCCCAGGGGGATTATTTTCTAACAACTTTGCTTCAGTTTTCTTTGTTATGCGTATGAGGGGAAAAAAAAGTTAGCATTTTCTCTGATCACTCAAAAGCTATCTGTGCTCATAATTTTGCTTTAAAGCTCTGCCGTCCAGTACATCTTTTTTCCCCCTAAACACTGATAAGACTAAAACCCTTTTAACCAGCTTTCTTTAGCTCATAAAGTCTGTTTCCTTTTTTCCTATTTATACTTTTTATGATTTTATATCAGCTTAAAGAGCACGTCTGCCTGTGAATGTTGGATTTTCTGGTCCCAGTTCACCTTTTAAGTGATAAAATAAAATATACTGCATCACAGCATCTCAGCAGCATCTTTAAATAACTGGCTGACACACATTTGAAGATGTTGTTGCCCTCCTGTTTTTGCAAGATGGAAAATTAAAGTGATTACTTTTACTTCTAGGTAGCAGAAAAGATCAACAGGATTATCACAGCTCAGCTGTGCATATTACGTATACTGAAATCCATTCATATGAATTCAGTATATGTTATCAAAAATTTCATCAGCCCATGCCTTTGCTTTTAGTAATATTTGGTTAGACACAAGAAGAGGTCATAAGAGATAGGTAATTTCTATTTGTCAAAGAAATTCTAGTTAATCATTTTTCCCTCCCTCATTAAAGGTGTAATCCATTTTGCCTACCAGAGATAAGGAAAACGTTATCATTGATAATACGCACAGTTTTATTCTTCATCTATCCACACACCCAAGTCTGTCCACATAAATTCTATGTTGAAACTTAGCCCTAATAATGGTACTTTTCGTAAACAAAATACGTAGACATTCTTATGCATAAATTTCTAATAAAGGCTAAACAATCAAAGAAAAAGCTAGCATAGCATTACTGATCTAAAATTCTACAGAGCAAACTGAGAAATCAAGTATTACTGCATGTATGCAGCTCTGTTCTAAAGGAGGATACAAGAAAACACAAGCCCAGGTACAAGCGTATTAAAGTTGAAGGTTAATTACTTAGCTTCAGTGGCTAGCTGAGGTAGCATATATATTGACTGCTAATATCATGGTGATGCTACCAATTAATTTATAACACAAAATAGCACCTTCAGCTCTGTAAAACAAATAATACAAAGAAAAATGGGAAGACAACATGCAAAGCCATCTTCAGTTTCCTTTTATTGCACTGCTAGATTGGACACTCTTTTGATTTTACTTCTGCACCATGGCTACAGTGAAATTGGGCTAAACAATGAGGTTTACTATAAAAATAGGTCTGATGGCATATATCACTTCCTTCTACACATGAAAAGAAATATTTGCAACTTTTGGTACAGACTGCTCACTTCATAAAGCACAAAAATCCTGGATGCTGAACTGCAGAATCCATCTTTGGTCCTTCAATCAGTGAATGTGCTGTAATCAGTTTGATACCTGACATACACATCCTACTCAAGGCGTTGCATAAAAAATAATCACTGTTTTTAATTCCAACACTGGAAATGTTTAATTGCATTTCGTATTTCCATAAATGGCAATTTTTTGCCAATGAAATCTGCCAAGTTAAGAACAGTAGGATATGAACGGCACTTCCAAAAGTAAAGTGACATCCTCTCACATATGCTTACCTTATTGTTTTTACTGCATTTCATTCCTGTTTGTTTTGCAAAGCCAACATAATTGTGGGAAAAAGGGGCTGGATTCCAGCTAAGACATTTAGAGAACTGCTAATTACACTCTAAAAGCAAATTTTTTATCATTTATGAACTGTGAGGCAGAGAGAACCTATTTGACTTTGAGTTTGCAAAATGCCAATTAGAAACAATTATTTTGTTTCCTTTTCAGATGAGGAAATATGATCTAGAAATTACTGAGTTACCATAAATGCAGAATACAATGGCAGAGTTTTTCAGAGTGATTTCTTCGTAGTACCAGGGATTTTTTTACCTCAGAGACAAGCCAGGCATTGCACGTCTCAGCCTGCATGCCCCCTCTGCCATGAAATTTTGACCTGAGACAGGAATGTCATTCTCACGCTTGCCAAGATGACCAAAATGCAGTTAGCTATCCCAGCTCTCTACAGATACGAAACCAAGATATTTTAATTCACAAATCAAATTGTTTAGATAACCACCTTGACAGATAATATGCCCACAAGCTTACACAAGCTGGTCATCGTTAGAGGTGTAAAACAGCAACTCCCACACATGCTGTGAAGTTAAGTACTGGGTTTTTACCTGCTGAAACATCACTTCAGCTTGTAGAATCATCCACATGGATTAAAAGTTTTTAAAACTGTGTTTGCTTTAAAACCTCCAAGTCATAGTTTGGATGCAGACATATCTGTTACTGCTAAGTCATGGATATATTTTCCTTACCTTACAAAGGAATTGCAATTGTCATTCTGAGAATGACATGGAATATATAGCACTTTCCTTATTTCCTCTATCTGTTGCACAATATATTTATTTACCTACCACTGATGAAGCACTAATGATAAAAGAAAAAGCTTTAAACAATAAAAAAGTAGAAGTGCCCATTGTCAGCTGAGCAGGGATTTGAAAAGAGCACAAAAGAATAATATGTAAATGTATCTGTTATGGCAAATCCATTTCCTAGCATAAAATTCTATACCAGAAACCATTACACAGGGTATTCAGAGATGCAGTAATGTTTTAAACACCAGGATACACCATAAAGTATTTAATAGAAATTTCATCCAGCCATAATACGTAACTGGATAAGAAAAGCTAACTGTGCATATATAATCAACAATGTGGTGTGTGCCAGTTTTAATAGTACATATAAAAGCTTTATATTCTCTAAGTCTCACTTTTAAAAAACACAGTAACTCTTTTGCTAAGCTTACCAAAGTAAGCATTCTAAACTTGGAAAGACATTGTATTTTGCCTAATGTAAAATAATTACTGAATTACTCTATTTTTCAGAACTTTCCCTCCACATAATTTGATTAAGCATTATTGTAAAACAGATTTTGCAATTAAACCTACTGCAGCAAAGAAAACATTTGTAAAGGCTGACTAAAATAGGAAGGCATTTTTCTTTTGCCCCTAAACTGTTTTCGTTACACAGTTCGAGTTAGCACCTGGGAAAACCTCAAAGCTGTTCACCTCTTAGTACATACAAACTATTATGCTGCAAAATTAAGTATTTAAAACATTGTCTTGCAGGACCCCTGGCCCAAAGAGGCACACCTACAGACTTCTACAGGAGCAGAAGTAAAGGAGGACAGACTGCAAAGCTCCCCTGGGCCTGGCAGCGCTATATCCCCAATGTTACCCATTGAGATGAAGAACTCCACTGGGAAATTGTCAGGCTCTACCTCTACAGGTCTGGCATGCAGGTTAACAACTTCAAAGTCCATGAGATTCAGAAGCCCCATTCCTAAGAGGAATACTGGCTAACAGCTTTTTTCTCTTGAGGACTCTGTTCCTGCCTGGTAACTTCCCCGGAAATATGATGTTTCTACAAGCATGTGGCTCAGAAAAGGAAGATAAAAGAATACGTGTGTGTGTGTGTGTGTGTGTGTCCCCGTTCCCTTTGATAAAAAAATATGAGATCTAGTGGGTCCCTTCAAACCCAAACCATTCTGTGGTGCTATCATCCTCGCATTGAATGGTGAAAGGACAGGATGAAAAGAGAGCTCAGCTTCACCTTAAATCGGATGTAACCAGTTCACTATAGAGAACTGAAGGAAAAAGAGACTCTAGTCAGACACTGTGGTTTTGGTGGTAAAGACAGCTAAACATGGGAACAGATGGGCCCTGAAATCCCTGAGATCTCCATCTCAGGTTTCAGAATTAACAGGCAATCATTCAGCCTGTTAATTGTCAGCACATCCCAACACAGTTTGGCCAAGGCCTACCAGGATGCTCCCACAAAATGTCTGTGCATTGTTTAGGTTGTTACAAGGACTAAGACTCATTCACAGCTGGCAATACCAGTTAGACAATCCAGTTTCAAGACAAAGAGAGTTCAGCCATCTGGATGCAAGCCATGCAGTACCATTTTATCTCAGGACCACACAGCAGAGCCTAATATATTTTACATATTAACACAAACACATTTTCTAAAGACATCTTTAGACTGATTTTCCAACAGTTCTATAACATGTTCTATACTGTTCACTAAGATGCAATCATAAAGCAACACTGAAAAGAAGCCCATTACATGAATTTTGAGAAGAAATTATTCAGCGGCTCAAACAAGCAGAATTTTTTAAAGACAATTAGGCAGAACAAGTAGTAGAGGAATTTCACCTTCAGGTCACCAATTTACACTGATTCATCTCAGTGGTGACTGGAACTCACTACCTTTTGAAAGCTTTGCAAGATATATCGCGTGTCTTTGTCAATAGCTTCTCATGGAGAAATGTCAGTATCGCCAGATTTGGTATTCCCTGGTGTTATTAACATTAGTGGAGAAGATTCAGAGCAGCCCTGCGGAGAAGGACTTGGGGGCGTTGGTCGATGAGAAAATGAGCATGAGCCGGCAGT
The DNA here is from genome assembly GCA_039720435.1 of Amazona ochrocephala. Classification (NCBI taxonomy): domain Eukaryota; kingdom Metazoa; phylum Chordata; class Aves; order Psittaciformes; family Psittacidae; genus Amazona; species Amazona ochrocephala. Next base: position 17,530,271 of record CM077883.1, read on the forward strand.
GTGCGCTTGCAGCCCAGAAAGCCAACTGTATCCTGGGCTGCATCAAAAGGAGCGTGACCAGCAGGTCGAGGGAGGTGATCCTGCCCCTTTACTCTGCTCTCGTGAGACCTCACTTGGAGTATTGTGTGCAGTTCTGGTGTCCTCAACACAAAAAGGACATGGAACTGCTGGAACAAGTGCAGAGGAGGCCACGAGGACGGTCAGGCGACTGGAGCACCTCCCGTATGAAGATAGAATGAGAAAGTTGGGGCTGCTCAGCCTGCAGAAGAGAAGGCTGCATGGAGACCTCATAGCAGCCTTCCAGTACCTGAAGGGGACCTATAGGAATGCTTTCGAAAGACTCTTCATTAGGGACTGTAGTGACAGGACAAGGGGTAATGGGTTCAAACTTCAACAGGGGAAGTTTAGATTGGATATAAGGAAGAAGTTCTTCACTGTGAGGGTGGTGAGGCACTGGAATGGGTTGCCCAGGGAAATTGTGAATGCTCCATTGCTGGCGGTGTTCAAGGCCAGGCTGGACAGAGCCTTGGATGGCATGGTTTAGTGGGAGGTGTCCCTGCCCATGGCAGGGGGGTTGGAACTAGATGACCTTAAGGTCCTTTACAACCATAACTATTCTATAATTCTATGATTAGTGTAATCAGGCAGTGAAGAAAGACTTAGTTTTACACTCGGGACTAAACTTCTGTTTGCACCTGCAGTTAGAATCCCAACATCTCCTGATGGTAAACTAACTTGGGGTCATCCCTAATGAGGTGAAATCACACCACACCATACTTATAATAACAGTTTATGCATACAGAGAGGAAGTTCCCAGGCTTTATTCTGAGACTGAACTACTGTGCTCATTTAGTGCTAGTCCCTCCAGGTATCTTGAACTACGACATGACGATAGCATTGCTATTTTTCTGCTACTATTTGTTTTGATCAAATTCACTTTAAAATTAACCTATCTTAAGGAGCTATTTGAAGCTGAAGGAGATTGATTAAATTAAGAAGGCAGTATGGTGAATGTTAGGAATTAACAGTGGTAGTAAAGACTTCAGGAACTAGAAGACAGCTTAAGAGTGGTGAAATTAAGCGTGAGTTATCAGGAAAAATAGTGAGATTTCAATTCCTAAATAGGGAGAACAGTCTGGCTATTTGAATACTCTTAAATCCTTCAGCACAGTTTCAAGAACATAAAAAAGAGAACAGCAGTAGCTTGATGGTAAGCGGTTCAGCCAAGAAGGCAGATGTGAACAGAGAAAGAGTCAACGGAAATACAATGCAAACTTGTTAGGGCTTGAAAGGAGATAATACTATGAAGTAGGATTTATTCATAAAAATACCTTGATTTCTCCTGAATCTCTTCCTTTATCCCCCTATAGCTCAACCAAAGTTCCTGCTGCTGCTCTCTCTTCAGCACCAAAGTACATTACACAATTTCCTCTGCCTATGTTGAGGTTTTGTAGATACATGAGCTAGTACACCATTAAATGGAGAATATTAACAAAGAATGAAATCTACATCTAGCATTGACTGTACCATGTGTGTCAAATATCATTATAAAAGAAATATTGGGAACAGCAAATCACAGAATCTTCAAAATGGGGGGGCTTAAAATCTGGATTTTTATTCTCTTAATGGTCTGTAACTTTTTCTGTTTATCATGCCAGCAGTTACAGGCAAAATTTGCCATCAAAACTAATAATGAAATAAACTCATTAGTCTGATAAGTTTAATTTAAAACAGAAGCAACAAAATAAAGAAAACTCAAGATTTATGCTTTCATTTGAGGAGGCCCTGTGAGCTGTATAATATTGTTGAAGCTATGTCAGAGTCACTTCTAACATCCTAAGTGACTTACTGAAAGATGGGCAGCTGGAATTAAACCTCCTTGCTTTTGTTGAGTTGGGCCAGGCTGTCATGCCATTGCAGAGTAACTCTGAGTGATCCACGAGCATATTTTCTCATGTTATGAATAGCAACACAGCAGAAATGAATTCTTCTCACTCTGTTTATTCCAAATTGCACACTTCAAAAGCTTATAGAAGAATAAGCTGCATGCATCTGAATGTCCTGGGACAGTCTGTCCTCCTGAGACTCCTATGCTGAGATACAAAGTACACTAGATTTCAGTAGAGTATGAGGATAAGGTGGCATTAAGAACAAAGGGCATAAGTGACACAGTAGAAAAAGCAGCCTCAGGGACAAGTCCTGCAGTGAAAAAGATGTATCTGCCAGCAGTCCAAAGTACCCCTAAAATATTATAGAAAAATGCAAGATTTCCTATTAAATCAGAGCTAGAAACACAGCCTTTGTTAATAGCTTTTCCCTGAAAGGGAGTTGCACAATTTGTATCGCTTGTTTGGGACATTAATCCTGTGTAAGTGTTCTCAGCAGGAAGCACATTATAATTTAAGTTCCTGAGCATTCTGACAAGTTAACCCCCAGTGTTGGCACTGACTGTGGGGTTGAACTTGTCAAGAGGACTATGAAACACTGGACTCCTGCTCAGCTATCTCTCCACAGACAAACAATCCAACAAGAACACATGATACTACCTTTGAATAAAGATTGGTGGTGCACATAATTTCCACCTAAGGGGGACCAACACTGGGAGGGGAACAGAACCTGGGCAATTGCATGGTGATGGAGTTTATATGGGAGCTGCAAGCCAGCAACAAAGGCTGTGACAAACTGGGCAGATTGAGGCACATAAGGAGCCAGGCACAAGGTGAGCTTCTTCACAGCTCCTTGCTCCTACAAACCCTCCTACACACGCTCCTGACTGACCCACACCTACTCTTTCAGACCAGTATCCCTTCCCAGAAAACTGCTGCTTGAACCAAGCCAAATAAAACAATGTGGCAATTCAGCAAATTAAAACCAAACTATAATAGGGCTAAATTAATTTTCAGTTACATCTCTGTTTTGAGCAAAGATTTGATAATAGGTTTTCAGAAATAAAAAGCCAGAACACAACCTACCCATTTTTACAGCCTGTGATGAAACAAACCAGAATAAAATAAGTAGAAAATATCCCAGCCAAAGCCAGCATAATGAAAAGCAAGAAAAGCTATGTTATATCCTAATGTTCTGAAATCAGAAGTTGCCTGCACAGGAAATTTGATGCGCTATTCTTGATATCACTCACATAATTTGTGAGATTTAATTACTACCTTATATAGCAAATACAGCACTTTTACAGTGGATACAGCAAAACTGTATCCACTACCCATTCAAGCAGACAGCATCAAGCCTTAGTCTAAGCTAAAAGAGAAATTACACTAATGTAGCTCTGTCTGCATCCTATCACATGGTTTTTTCCAATACAGCCACAAAAGTCAGACAGGTAATTCAAAACACCCTTATAAGCAAACTACACTTACACAGAGACTTACATATATTTAGACAGCCAATCAAGCTTACATGGGCTGTGTAACATATAGCAGGATTATATATAACTTGCTGTGAACCGCTAATACACTTTTTTCTTAATAACATGGACAAACTATCTTTAAGGAGTCAAATACCCACTGGAAGGCAATCATGTAAGATGCCTGCCTGCTTACGTTTATGCTGGTGAACCTGCTGTTATGGTGTGATATGATTATCTACACGTTTCTGAGTTAGGTATCTGCAGCTGAAAAGGGCCTAGTATGCACATCCAGACACCCACATCGTCCTGGCTTCCACAAAGAGGCTGGCTTGCAGATGGGAGGCATGTTATACCCTCAAATCACATCACTACAGGACTGTGATAAAAGTACTTATTTCCATGCACACAAAGTCACACAGGTATTTCTTGTTCTGTCCTCTCCTAGACTTTGTACTTCTTACGCCTACTTTCTTTGCTTCCCTCATATCTTCCATCGCATTTTTCCTTTGTGATCTTTCTCATACATCAACTACGGTCTTCCAGGCAGAAGAATGCACTCAGTAAGGTTGTTTTCTAAGTTGAGACATTTAAAAGACAAAAAGAAATAATTAAGGGTGAAATCCTGATTGCACAGGAGTCAATGTCAAAATCTCAATCCTTTCAATAGTTCTCCATCCAAGGTCGCTTTCATACTCTTTTTCATTAATTAATGCAATGTCACATTGCAATGTTTCATCTCAAAAGACTGTACTTTCATTCAAATGATAATGTGAAAAACTTGCAGATTATTATAGAAAAAAAGTGGGCTTTTTGGCACATACAATCTCTTCTATATTGCAGTGAGGTAACACTGATATCAGGTAAAAGGTTATACCGCAGTGAACAACACAGGATTATTCTAGCTGCAGTTATAAAAAGATTTGTAGCTTTATTTTTTTATTTATAAATCTTAAAATAGGGTACATACAGCTTGTGACTTTTAACAGCCTATAAGCTTTAGACATGATATCATATCATAGTATAGCAAAATCCAACCCTCACTATCATTTTTTCGTACTAAATGAATCTTTTGGATCAACCATATACTGGAAAAGAGCCCTATGAAAGTTCAGTTTGCTAAATATGAATTGAATGTTATTCTTTCAATGTTCACCTACAACTCTGCACCGAGAAATACTGCAAATTTAAATAGTGCATTTTTTTAAAAAAATATTCCTTTTAAACTTAAGTGAGTGTTCATTCTAGAGTTTCCTCATCATGTTTTCTGATGGGATTATGCACCTTTCATTCCAACCTTATAAATCCTGTTTACTATAGTCACTATTTATATCCAGTTTTTCATAGCACATAACTTTGTCCTGATCACAAGAGAATTTAAAAGCAGTAAATATTTACTTGCTTAGTATAGTGTTCATTAAAGATTTAAATAAGCACTCTTAAATTACAGGTCTAATATACAGAAATCTCAGAAACAATTATAAACTTCAGTTAAAAATACCAATAAATAAGTAGGGGGTTTATATAAAGCAATTATTGTGCTTTATAAAGCACACATCATTAACATACTGCCTATATCATGTATTAATAAAAGCTAACTTAAACTAATATATTAAAGAAAGTCACTTAGACACCTCTGATAATTTGAATTCTTTTCTCAATACAGCTAAGCTTACACCTATTTTTTATTGAAGTATATGCTCCTCACTCAAAATAACATGTGAAAACAGGATTCTCAGAGCCATGGAATGTTTTCCATAATAGCTTCACAGTTGCAGCAGAAAAGATACTTCTACCTAGTCCTAGTAAACCCAGTCCCAAAGTTGATTTTGCAACCCCCAAATAAAAAGGGAATATATACCATATTGAACATACTGAAATCTTTTCCCTCTGAACACTACAAGTCCCTTTATAACTTCAGCACTTAGTCTTCTAGTCTTCTAAATATCTTTATTTGGGTTTTATACTAAAAGAAATACTATTACAGTGAAGTGTCTGAAACAATTATTATTAAAGTAAGCTTCCTGTGTCCTTCACATGGCTCAGGGCTATTGGCTAAGCTGCTGCACCCTATGCAGACTTTAGTATGCTATAATAATGGTATTAATCAATGAGGGACAATGAAAATGCATATATATGTATTACCATACAATAAGTGACAGATTGCTGCATTCATTTTGGAAATACTCCTAACAAGACAAACAGAATAGTGCTATGTCTAGAGACCAGATACAGAAATAATTAGAAGTAGGCTGCCAGTAACCATCTTTGGGGTGGTGAGAACTACACACCACTCATTCAGCTTCTTTCATTAATGAGTCTACTGCTTCATTTTCTCTGGAACTTTACTTACAAACCCCACAGGCTACACCCTGACCCTGATTTATAAGTAGAACTCTCCAGTGAAAGCAAAGAGGAACTTGGTTTACAAATGTATAGTGCACTATCTTCGAAACTGCAGGAAAAGCTTTTGAATTTCGTAAAAACAATGGACCTTCGTATACAGACAGGATTCACTGCTGAAGCAGGAAATGCAGCCAGAACATCAAAGGACACTGCAGAGTCTCTTAAAACTTTTTCTCACACATTTCTGATACCTCCAGTAAAACAGATTTTTTAAGTGCTTTGATTAAGTCTACTTCTTATCAATTTCACACAAAGCTGCACATGGACGAGCTACTCTTGTAGCCAAAGGGCTGGGGAAACTCACAGTCAAATGAGACATTCCCACTTCTTTTTGCTTCCAGTTCCAAAACTCTTAATGGAAGGGTAATGGGGAACACAGGAAGCATGAGACTTAGTAGAGAAAATACACAGCTATGTGCTGTGTTGCATCTTACACACACATACAAAAGTACAAGCGGATTAATCAAAAACAAAACAAAGAGATGGGGCTACAATCAACTGAAGTGCAAAATCCTGCTGTAATCAAAATGCAGGTGAAATCATCTTGATTGTGCTATAATGTCATATAGGAAGAAATAACTAATACATTCATTCCTCCAAAAATCAAATACACTATGTAATAAATATTCTTTATTTAATAATATTTACATTATGTATTAGCTGCTAATCCAACCAGGCAATAAAGACAAAAATTTTGAGATTGATATTAAAAAAAAAAAATTAAAAAAACCCCAAGTTTTAACTGGAATTGAATAGGGTTTTGAGCAGCAATAAATCTTTGAGACTTTGTTATTCCCTAAAGCTCCAGAAAAAAGGTTAATTTCCAGAAGAACGGTGAACTGAAAAGAGAAAATAACAGACTTGGCACTCACTGAATGCACACTGTACCATTTGAATCTGCTGAATTTCGTATAGTATAGCATGTTGCTGTCATTAATAGGGAAGAAAACTCCCCTTCAAGTCTCATCTGGGATCACTACTACCCAGCGCTTCACTACGAACTCCAGGGAAGAAAGGGCAAACTGGCATTCATCACATTTGCTCCTTACCTGAAATTTATAGTTTGAAACTTTGTCCTGACACTGAAAATGGTAATAAATCTAGAAAGAGGAGGAGGCAGGAAAGGGAAGAAAAACAGCCTTCAATATTCTATACTGAAGAAAAAACAGCTATATAAATCAAAAGGCTCAGTTATCAGTATAGAGATTTTTAATAGAAAAAATATCAAGGGGAGCATACCATATGGATCTAAGTGCTCTCCACATATGTTGGGTTTTTTTCATTTGAAGACTAACATATGTGAGGAGATGCATAAGAAGTGATTTCTTAAGATCTCATCTGGCTTATTTTTAATTGGAATTCTATTAGATTTCCTATGTAACTGAGTAACACATGACTGCTGTTGCTTCACTAAATATTACTGTCAGTTATAGATTGACAGATTTGGATTTTATTTACTTTGAATATGGAAAATGGGCTCATTAATAGCTAAAATAACTGCAAAAAAGGCGAATGAAGACTATGCCATATGAAATACGTATAAGTCACAGAATGTTATACACATCATATTTGTATTATTATATTTTTACTGCATGTTTAGACTCAAAGAATTTCACAACTTCAGCAAGGCCAAAAAATGTATTATCCAAGATGCCCATTTAGAAAGTCACAAATGTATATCTCAAAACACAGCTGCCTTAAGTAATTTTTTAATACCACTTTATTTCTCCACTACAGATTCTGTTACCATGTGTCAGAACTCTGGTAAGTTCTTGGAAAACTAGAGCTTGGGTTTGAGATTTTAATTGAGTTAACTTACTCAGTGGAATAAATATCTCCAGGACTAAATTTCTGACACTCCAGTTGGCAAAAATGTTTATTTTCGCTTTAAGCTGATAGTTCTCATTTACAGGTGCATAATCCAGTAACTTCTGCCAAAGGAAGGGTAGTCTTTTCAGGTTGAATTGCACCTAAGATTTTATTACTGCTGCTGCTAATCAAGTTGAATGAGTCATGTATGTACCAGTATGGTCTGTCTACCTCAAGATGTCATGGGCCTCTATAAAAAGATTTGGATTGTTAGGAGGAATTCTCAGAGATATGACTCAGGTAGCTGTAAAAACCTATCATAAGCCACAAATTATTTTGTTTTCTGAAGGAAAAGTGAGATTCATTTTTAAACAAAACAATACACATCAACATTATGACATGGAACTTCTGAAAGATCGTAAGTCAGGTACTCAGCTGAAACCTTAACTAGGACTGACATAGTGCTAAGAATAATGTCAAGCCACTGCATAACAAGTGGCTGATTTCTATGAGCCAATGTCTGGGCCAGCTCAGTTCCATTAACGTTTTACTCCATTATCTGAGAGCTGACATCTTTTCAGTAATTACTGCGGATGATACCACCTCTGGTGTAATTAAAGAACGATTATTTAGAGTGAAGTGAGCCAAGATCATCCCCATTCTCTGTTTAGGCCAAAGCCAAAGAAGGGCTTGTCAAATAAAATGGATGTTTTGCAGTAGAGAGCAAAAAAGGGTGATGTAAAGAGTCAAGTAATTTGATGGGCAACGCTGCAGTGGAATTAATTCAATATGTTCAATACGGTCAGTTCCATGTGTAGTAATATTGGACAGATGGGTATGATAGCTATGTACTTTCACTGCTTTTGCATTAGTGATTCAGTACTTACAAAGCAAACCTCAGACAGTTCCTGGCTTGTTGCCCAGTGAGAGGAAGACTGGAAGCAAAGCATATTAAATGCTCCTGCAAATCTACATCCTCTGCAACCCTTCTGCAATAAGCCTCATTCAAAATGACCCTCTGGACACCAACCAAAAAAATAATCATCATTGTAACATGAGCCTATAAACTTTTTGGATTAACGGTTAAATAATAATGAACAAGAACTGAAAGGAGTAATTCACTTTGTATGAATACTAATGAGAGAGGGCTTGATGCATTCTTCGGTTTTGACAGTAACTAGGTAAAAGGACTAATTAACTCTCTTACTTAAAACATAAATTGCATGTTTTAAGGAATTACTTAACAGAAGAATGGAGTTAATGAATGCATTCTATTTGACACAGGAAGGTAAAAGATCACAACTGACCAGAACATACATTTCCTAATGCATCAGAGCTCAGTTCTTCTACAGCAAAGGTCAGGTTTGGTCAGCTGGAGGTAACAAATTTTCCCTTCAGGAACTGATGAAAAGACAGAGATTCCCAGCCATGCAGGGAATGACTGAGAAACAGTTGCAGTGGGTTTAGCTCCTTGAACAACATATAGTCATCTTTTCAGGCAAAGGCACATGGCTCTTAAGTGTCATCCACAAAAGACAGGTGGGTTCCCTTGCCCTGAAAGCAAACATGTCACCATTAACATTCAAAAAGCAGACATAGGAAGAAATGCAGGGCCTTGCTAGAATAGTAAGCCATCCACTGAATGGCAGGGTTCAAATACTTTGTATTTACAGGCTGTTTAACTCAGATATCCATAACTTTGAGAGAAGCTCAGAAACATTGTTCACGTCTGACCTTCATTTTCGAGTTTCCTACATTCCAGACTCAATTCCATAAAAGTTGATTATTTTTTAGTGAATTAATTTTTGTCTTCTAACCTCCTGTGAGAAAAGACACTGTGATAAGGAGTGTGACATTAAGCTATAAAAGTCATCTCTTTTCTGTAACAGAATATTGAAAAAGTGAGGTTTCATTTGCAACTAAGACTCCTGAATTGAAGGCTGTACTTCTGCTTTAGCTATGGGACAAAGTATTTTAGAAGTTGAGGGAAAGATTAAAAACTATGAAGAACTGGCAGATATCAAAGACAGAAGGTGGTGCAGTCAAATGAAAAACTATTGACACTGAATAGTAGTTCTGAATATGAAAGAGCATATGGCTGATCATTAGCAGGTTTTTTTTACTTCCTGAGAGACATTCTCCTTTCACCAACATGACAAGCTGCAATTCCAAATCAGAGAAAGTCCTGAGAGTTGAGGCTGACAAACCACGGAAACTTCTTTCTGAATGAAAATTGAGCAACCACGTCTGTCCATTTATCTGACTGAGATAAAAGCACTCCTAACAATTTCTTTTCATCTGAAACACCAAGATGTCCTCTGTGAACACAGAACACAGAATTCTCAGAGCTGAGACCTGAACACATCCTCTACTCGCTCTCCTCAAACCACAGTGTGACCACTCCCACCAGTTTTTTCTGTTGTTCAAACTGCATAAGACAAAGATTGGGCCATATAATCTAACAGAAATCTAAGCTAAGCAAGGACAACTCTGAGAGGGCCACAACTTGTGGGCTTGTAGAGTATTCTTATTCTTAAATAACATTTATCTATTGCTGCTGCTTTCAGTGAGTAAACAAGAGAGCATAAAAGGCAAATTACAATCTCTGGATGAAGAAGAGGCAACAGAGACAAAGTAAGCAGTTCAGCCTGTACATGCATTTTGTCTTACAGCCAAGGTAGACAAGGGATATATTTTGTATGAGAATGTCTCAGAGCAACATTAGCAACCATTCAGCATCCTACATATATGCTCCACTTAGCGTAGATCAAAGTCTAGTGTCAAAGTTCTCTGCATAATACCTATAAACAGAATGCAGCAACTCCAGAAAGAACACCCAATGCATGTTTCTTGTGCACTCAATATGACTAGAGTGCATGATTTACATTTGTTTATTTAAAGAAACATATATATGATTTGTAGCAGTACTCAGCAGCTCTCAGTAGACAAAAAAAAAAAAGTATAACCTCAGACAAGAAATAAAGAATACCTTTAGCAAATAAAGCCTTAGGTGCACAAGGAATCTCCAGTAACCTGCACAGAATAATACATAATTTGGAAAACATTACTAGTTAGGTGTCAGTAAGATATGACATTCGTGACATGCATGCACTCGTTCTTATAAAGGTGTCACAGTGTTTCAAATACAGAACCAAAATATATACCTTAGGGCATCTAGGAACCTGATCTTTTTTGCCAATTCCATTTCTCCAAATTACCATGATAAATAAATTACAGCCTATAGTACAAATATATGTTTACAATGAAATGTCCAATCTGAATATTGATAAAATCAAGAAAGTTCAAATGTTAAACTGGAATTATACGAATTAAGCAAAACGTCACATATGTCTTTTAAAGCTCTCAAGATATGCATTTTCTCTGGCCTTTATATATGGCAACTGTAAAAGAATTGTGCAGCTTCACTTGGAGGGATTCATTTTCATTTTTTTTTTTTTTCCTAGATGAAAGACAAAGATATTCCTAATGTCCCCCTGGATTGTCATGGAAATGACTGACACGAGAAATTATTCGCTGGGAATACTGCTGGAATAGGATTTATAGGAGAATTACCATCCTCATTTTAACATTGAGAACTCGTGTCTAAGGATTAAGCAATGCAAGTCACAGTTTCCAATGCAGTTAAAAACACGGTATTCACAGACGTGGTATTCCACTTAATGCAAAGGCTCTTCAGTCTGCCTTCCACTTCCCATTTCCAGGGTCTCTGCTTGGGTTTGTATCCCTGTTAATGCCATCACTTGCTATTGCAATACAAACACTTTTAGCATCCTTAGTAAGCTGCGACTCAATATTTTAAATTTTTGGTTCATGACATTTTAAATTGCTGATTTGTTTAACTGTTGATTTTATGCTTATAGTATTTTAAAACCATATTGTAATTGCTTATTTTTAGAAGTGTCTGGTTTTAAATCAGGAAACCATTATGTAAAACCAGGCACAGCTACAGGTTGGGCAGAGAAGAGATTGAGAGCAGCCCTGCGGAGAAGGACTTGGGGGCGTTGGTCGATGAGAAAATGAGCATGAGCCGGCAGTGTGCGCTTGCAGCCCAGAAAGCCAACCGTATCCTGGGCTGCATCAAAAGGAGCGTGACCAGCAGGTCGAGGGAGGTGATCCTGCCCCTTTACTCTGCTCTCGTGAGACCTCACTTGGAGTATTGTGTGCAGTTCTGGTGTCCTCAACATAAAAAGGACATGGAACTGCTGGAACAAGTGCAGAGGAGGCCACGAGGACGGTCAGGCGACTGGAGCACCTCCCGTATGAAGATAGAATGAGAAAGTTGGGGCTGCTCAGCCTGCAGAAGAGAAGGCTGCTTGGAGACCTCATAGCAGCCTTCCAATACCTGAAGGGGACCTATACGGATGCTGGTGAGGGACTCTTCATTAGGGACTGTGGTGAGAGGACAAGGGGTAACGGGTTCAAACTTCAACAGGGGAAGTTTAGATTGGATATGAGGAAGAAATTCCTTACTGTAAGGGTGGTGAGGCCCTGGAATGGGTTGCCCAGGGAAATTGTGAATGCTCCATCGCTGGCGGTGCTCAAGGCCAGGCTGGACAGAGCCTTGGGTGACACTGTTTAATGGTAGATGTCCCTGCCCATGGCAGGGGCATTGGAACTTGATCTTAAGGTCCTTTCCAACGCTAACAATCCTATGATTCTATCTGCAGAGAAGTTCCTGCATTCTGATGGAAGGCTGCTTGCTACAGCTCTATGATAAAATAATTCCTCTCTCTGAGGTCACTCAGAGACCAAGTACTACCAATATCACAACCATATATCCATCACTAGCAGGCTATCTATGATGACAGTAGATGACATAGTAGAAAACTTATTGCAGTGAATGCATAGGATATCGAATGAACCACTGGTTATTTTTCTGTCTAGGAGTGTACAATGTATTTTTCCCCTTTGTTTCCTTACTGAAAGAATAGTTTTCCCAATTTTTCATTTTTCTAACTCTCCTCAACACATTTTGAAGCTTCTACTTTTCAACCTTCCATTCTACTGTTATCTATGACAGTTATTTATGACAGTTATTTACCTGTTTACCTGCCATCCTTTAGTACTCTAAAGAAATCAGGTAATATGGAGAAAGCTGTATCAATTAAAAGCCTGTCATGAAAGATCTGCGTGGACATTTGGAACAGAACAAGATGGACAATACTTTTGAAAGTGGCGGACTTACCAGGATCTGCCTTTCTCCCTGCACTACCTACAATAGGTGGCAAAAACCTCCACAGGGCATTAAGTATATCCAGGCATCTCTCTGGGGACCTACTTTGCAATTTTGTAGTCAGTTAACTGTCTGGCATTATAAACTTTGAGACATTTTTATTAGTAGTTATGAAGTTCTGATTTTCAGATGTTTTAATCTGATCCAATCTAAAAGTTAAAAGTCTCATCCAAACTTGATTAAATCCTGACCTAAAGTTTTCTAGGGATAGGGACTGGAAAGCTTATTTACAGCCTTCTTTTAAGGTTACGAAACATTTAAAACACTAGCATTTCAAATAGGAACCATCAACAGCAATATCATCTTCCACAAGCAAATTTCTATTTTATGTAATGTGAAAAGCAGATGTTACCTTAGGCTCTGCTTCTTATTTAAGTCCATACAGTGCTACACCCTAGAAGGAATTTCCTTTTCCAAAATGTCAGAATAAGAATAGCATAAGGGGATGACTTATTTTCTGCCTGATGCCAGATGACTCTGAATTTAAATGAGCAAAACCTCAGGAGACTGGTATTTCTCAGAGAATCATACATCGCTTCCACCTGGAAAATATTTACAAGTGAAATGCAGTTGGAAAAGGCTGATGTCAAATGCTAGTGTCATTGGAACTGCTTAGATTTGTTCAAACAGTTGTGCAAGTCTAAATCATCATTCTTCTTTGCTTATCTTTCTCACATACTATATGAGGAAGTTTACACAGTAAGTGACCAAAATCAATGCTTTAATATATAGTAACAGAAGCATAACTCTGGCTTATAACAATCATTTCAGTATTTTAAAACCTTTAGCAGAAATTAATGCGGTCACTAGAAGGTACAACTGACAGACATCTCACACCATTTTAGCAGTCTGGAACTGCCCTCTGTGGTCTCCTGAAGCCAGATTGGAGGAATGTTGCCTCTTGGGACTGGATTTGTCACTGTCAGTGTTAAGAGCTTAGAAACTAGGACATCCCTGTCTGTCCAGCACATTCTCTAACGCATATTCTGATGAAAGGTGAATAAGTTTAGGGTTGGTAGCACAGGTGTCAGCGGACAGGTCTTCCTGTGATGACTGGTGATGATCAGCAAGGCTCTCTAGCTTGTAGCCAGGTACAGGAGAGCCTGCCTGAATGCCCTGTCTCAATACAGAGACCTTGCTGTAAATGACAAGACATATCAGCTGTCACTAACTCCTTCTCATACAACTCTGTATTATACCCACAATCCATTTGGGTAAAGTGGTGGAAGAATTAATTGAAAACGGTATTAGAAAAAGAAATTATTCTCGGCTTTAGAAAACAGTGAAAACAAAATATTCTGATCAGTATACTCACAAAATCATTAGCTCCCCCAGAACAACACATTTGCACATTGATATTATTGCTTGCCGAGTATTAAAAAGAAATGAAGAAATATTTCCAATATTTTGTGTGTAATGCAACATCACTTAATAAATGCAAAATATTTATAATGAGCTGAACTGCAGCGGTGGTCAGATAATTTTCAGGAGAGAACGATATTTTTTTTCCCATTTTTTCAGCTGTGTTTATACGAAGAACACAAGTATAAAACTCTTCTCTTTTGCAACCACTTGGCACCATAAAGGAGCTTTCACAGAGGAGAGAAATTGTGCGCTGTCTCATACATTAGCAGTATAATTATCAGGTCAACCTTACTTCCAGTAAGATATTTTTGTATAAGGGGGAAAGAGCTGCTAGCTTTTCATGATTCAGAATGTGGTTGAGCTGCTGTCCCTCTTGGCTGGAAGAGGTTTATCTCCCCAAGGCTGCAGCTTGCCTGTAGAACAAGAGGTGTCAAGAGAGGCCAAAGCTGCTGCCTCCCATTGCTATGGCACATTTGCTCTAAAGCCTAACAGTGATAATTTAGTAAGTGCTTCCCTGATTACCAACTAACAGAAATACCAACCGTTCTGGGGAACCATTTGTGATTGTGGAATGCTGCAGCACTCCATTCTCAGTCTGATAATCATCTTCACATCATGCATATTTGTTAAATGCTAGCTGAAGAATGCAACAGATTCCCATTTCAATGCAAAGTAAAATCTTTAACATCAAACTTTCTCACTTGCTGCTGCTGGCCTGCTGCAGCAAGTGAGAAAACCATGCAAAGCTTTTTCTTTCCCATTGGAAACTATCTACTACCCAGAACAGCAGGTTGAATTCCTAGTATATTTAAAATTCTATTACAGCAACCAACCATAAATACACATCTCAAGAAGCTTTAGAGCAGTTTCTATGATCAAATACATATTTTATTTTTTCCCAGTAGTGCAACTCTTCAAACTATTAAATATTAAAACATTACTTTTCCACTCGGGTCAGTTCAAGAGATCAAGTAAACTCCATAGAAACTATCCTTCTGGCTTTTCTGGTAAAGCAAAAGTGTAATATGAGGACTGAATAGAAGCCAAGGGGTCAGGATCATAAAGATTTTACTTGAATAGAGTTCCAGTTTGCTTGCTAACGTAGTATATACATGGATCTACTGCATTCTGTATGCACTTCATATAACTAAAGAAATTGACAAAGTAAAATCACAGCAAATAGGTTGTACGTAGAGGCACCATGATGACAAAAAATAGTGATACTAATGATAGACTTATTCTGAATACCAACATCAGATATAAAATGGCCATAGGAGTGATATGGTTGTTTTACATCTCTCATTAGGGCACATAAACTCAAGCACAAAGTCATATTTATACTGCTATACAGTTTCTGAACTGGATTAACTCAGAGCATGAGGTGAGCAGAATGTGGATCTGTCTGCAGCTCTTTGCGCAATATAACCTGCCTGGGTATAGAAGGTGGATCTGGACTCTCTGCTACAAAAATTTACATTTGAAAGTTTTGAAATGTGCCAAGTTGCACAGCAGAAGTTTTTAAAGACAATGCCGTAGCACTTAAAAAACTAGCTTTTCAATTCTCAGTGCAAAATTCTACTGGGTTTGTGTACAATTAGATGCAGAGAAAAGTCACAGAACAGGGACTAGTTTTCACTGTTTTTCAACATGTCTAAAGTTCTTTACAACTTCTTTTATTCATTGACATGCTTTTTATAAATATTCTAAGCTACGTGACCAGAGTAGTGAAATGAAAGCTATTAACTGTGTCCATAAATCGCTTTTAAGAAAAAAAAGTTACTTATTTTTATATATAAAAACAGCCTACCTCTTTCAATTTTCTTTCCATCCATGTGTTGATAGAATATTCCTACTTTGTAGCTATAAGAAAAATACATAAAAATACCAGTGCACATGAACAGTGAAGTAGCAGTACAACTATGTGGTTCTGATCTTATTAACAAAATCCTTAGCTCCTCTGTGGTACTCCCCAGGCATGGCTCAATTATAGTCCAATATCCAAATGTCTGTTCATTCCATGTAAGTTAATTTTTATTTTGTCATCATCATCATCTTCAAGGTTGCATTAATACTGCTTTAAACAGTGCTTTGGTGTCCTCTCTGAACTCAAATGCACAGATAAGCAGCATTGCTTTCTTCTGGAATACATTTGCAGTGTATAATCTGGATTGATATCAACTTCAAAAAGTAAATCAATGGAAAAGCATCAAAGGGGCCCTGTGTCAGATATAATTAAAATGATGATTTCAGAGCTAGAACCGCCATCTATATTTCACTAATGTATACAAATGTATTATTCCACATATCATACTGCATGAATAAGCTAATCGAGTAAGAACCTAATCAGTAAAAAGAGTCTCTCAATTTAATTATTTTTTTAAACTGGAAGTCATTTTCAAGTGAAATAGGATGATCAAGATGTTATATTGAGGTATTTTCAATATGGCTATTTAAAAGCAAATTGCAAAATACAATGCCCTGAATAGATGCGGAAAGGACTATTCATAACTTCTGTCATGCTACTTTGACTTTTTAAATCAAAATGAAAAGTTTAACCATTCCCAAATCCAACCACTTCATTACAATTCAATTTAGCATTAACCTCTCTTGACAAGCAGTCACAGTGCCTTATAAGACCTATAATTTATTTCTCTTATTCTCCTGCATGAAATGGGTTCTTTGGCCTTTGATAATGAACTGTGGTGAGCCTTTGACTCTCAGGGTATCGTTTGGTTCAACAACAACAGCAACAAAATCAGCAGCACATCATGCGAATTCAGCTCAGAAGGAAGTTCAATACAGAAAAGAAATCAAAGACTGAGTAAAGAATATGTCTAAATCCAAGAGTTAGGGACCCATTAGAAAAGATATCAACTCCCATAAGCCTTAGGCATGATACATAAGGCAGAACACTGAAAGACATATTGAGATTATTAAAACCCAGACTGCTGAGTGATTGTGATCAAAGGAAACATCTTAGTGATGTACACAAATTGAACCACAAATAAGTCTAGCAGTTGTTTAGTTAAAATACAAGATATCTTCTGAATATGTTCTAAGCAACTCTTGAGAAAATAAATGGTCAGAAATGTACAAATCATCTAAAAGACCATTAAAAATTACTAAGAACTGAATCTTAAGAGTCGTTCTAATTTTACTTTAAGTCACAAACCTGAAAAGGTCTGGTAGAAGTAAGATAGCAAGGCATAATGCTAAAAAGTTAGTAGATGGTACCTGCTTATAGCAAAACCAAAATAGGACCCAAAAAACGACTAGTCAGATTGAATGAATGAAAGAGCACCAGTTAAAAGCAAACTGAAGATAGTTCAGTCTGTACAATTTGTGGCATAAAGAAAATACAAGCTAGTTCTTTCCCGAACAAAGGTGTTTCTCCATGACTGTGTCTCACCTGTGATGACTATCTGCCATTTCCAATTAATTTAAACACAGAAAAATGCTAAACTAAGCTTGTCAAAATTCATGGCTACAGGAACATATAACCCTATCCTCGGATAACAGTTTACATTCACTCACATTATGTGAAATCACAATAGATATCTTGGTACAAGACAGATTTTAGGGAGACATCATGCATGACAGATCCAGGTCTAGTAAAATCTAATCCCAAACAAAATTATGGAATAGCTGATATGTGACCCAATGGAGTATTACATTCAGGTAAATGCAATTAATCCTGCATACTTCAAGATACTAGAAATAATAATACAAAATTAAAAAAGCATAAACTAAACTGAATAAAAGTAACTAAATGAGGGATCTTTAACTACCGCCATGGAATTCTCATCAATATGCCTTTCTAGCCAGTGCCCAAAAGGATGTACTCTTGGCTTTACATTGTTTCACTTTTATTTGATTATCAGGAAAAAACACCACCTAATCTGGTCTCTGGTAAATGTCACCAATCCACAAGGATCAAAAAGCATGTAAGTATAAGATGGAGAGACAGTCTCTGAAACCAGAGCAATCTGGGTAGTTTGGTAAGGTGCACACAATTACTTAATTTTTACTTTGGTACAGCCAAATACAGTCACATCTTTAGCATCAAAAGAATGATGATTATGCCACAATAGATCTTGTCCTGAAAAGCAATGGTTCTTGAAAAACCTATTGACATTCCAGTGGATAATCAGCCAGGATGTAAAATTTAAACAGAATTCAAAAGTTCTAATACAAATAAAAAGAAAAAATCTAAAGTGAGCAAAGATAATCAGAATGTGATATCTAAGTTTTGACCGACCATTAAAAAACACCCAAAACCTTAAACACAAGAGGATTCAGATATATTCCATGCAAATGGTTAAATGCTGGGAAAATATGCATAGGAGAATGTAGTAGCTCACTATCTTTTATTTATCAAAAAGCTTAAGGTCAAGCCTTTGATATCAACTGTTGATCTGTAGATGAAAAATTTGGCAATTGGCGCGGTCTACCAGACAGAAATATGAGATTAAATGGCTGGAAGATAAATTAGAATCAGTCAGAAATAAGGTTCATTTCTGTAACGGTGCCAGCACAGGGGCAAATAGAAGATTTTTCAACACTAATCATCTTATAGATGAGGCAGGTTTGGTGGTTGGTTTTTTTTTTTCTATAAGACCTGCACCAGTACAAACAGAAATTAATTCATGAAGTCAGAGCAGATGAATATGATACTCCCTTCTGGCTGCATAATCTATTACCTAGATGCTCACAGCCATCAGTCTTGGCATCTTACATAAACAAATACTTCATTGAATAATATTTTTAAACCTGAGAGTTAACTTTGGAAAAGCAACTTCAAATAATTGGTTTTCTTTTAATAAAAAAGTTTTGTCTGTGTTGTAACCTACTTCAAATTTTTTTCTTATATATTTATTTTGTTTAGGCTTACAAAACTAAATGTAAGCTACTCTTACAAATTTAATACTTTCTGAATTTATATTTACTACTAAAGTCATCTTTTCATGCTTACATATTTCATCAAAATATCCCCAATCACTTTTGATAGGACATATCAGCAATACAAGCACACATTCACAAACACAATTGCTTTTTGTGATCCAATTTTGATTTTATTGAAATGAAAAATAAATCATTAAAAATTAAATAAAAATGATATAGCAAGAATATTCCAGGCAGCATTATCATTCTTATCACAACATTCTTAGACTTAATTACACGCTGTTCTTCTATGTCACTTTCACATATTATACTGCCTTATCCTCTCCATTTTTATATGCTGCTATTAATATTTAACTATCAAACGTCTTTTACTAGAAGATGTTTAAAGATTAGATGACTAGGAAATAACTATTCAGGTAGCTACTAAAGACTGAATTATATCCCAAATTGGAAATCCCTTCTATCTAAATAGTAAATCTACATACACCTTCACTGGATATAATATTTATTAACACTTATGTTTAGCTATTCTCTGAAACAGCTCAATTCAATACCTTGTAATAATATTTAAAATGTTAGATGTAAGTAGTCCTATTCATTTCACAAGTGTGACATCAAACGTGCTTGAATACTGTGCTGAAATGTAAACTTCAGCCTACTGTCGTCTTACATACCACAAGATTTTGGTCAGATACGAAATTACACTTATAGATTTTTAAAGAATAGTAATATCTTTTAAAAAGACTGTGATTCAACACAGGATTAGCTTCTTTGTAAGTGTAAGATGAACTGACATAGCTACATGATCTCCATTGAAGAGTGAAGTATACATATGCACATACAGTACCCTCAGTGTGGAGGATCGTACCATTGTTTTCAGCTATGTAAATGTTACATCCTAGCTATCCCATCTATTTTAAAAGCAATGCAGTTTCTGCATGACTAAAAACATATTTCAGTTTTTCTGACTAAATGCCATGCAGTGACATTCTTCCACTTTTGCAGAGCTGCATTGCTTGTTTGTGAGATGAGGGAGATACTACTGTCAGCCAGATTTACTGTTTGGTGTCTTTCCAATTCATACCAAACAAATAAATGCTAATGAAGCCATTAACCTCACCCTAAACACCCCTTCTGCTTTAAATGATGAAAGCATTTTCATTTGTTTCATTTTCCTACCAAAATAAATGTTTTAGCTCCACTGTGAAGTTATGGCTTTGTATGCCAGTCCTGCAGGGCTAATGCTGCAATGGTGTTAAGAAGTTAAACGGAAGCCAGACAGGGAGCTTGTAATTCTGTTAAGTACATTGGAAGCTTCCAGAAGTGTCAAATCAATCAATAAAACCAACAGGATTAAAATCTAATTGCAGCAAGATATCATTCATTGGTTGTTTATTTCCTTCAGAAATTCTGTATTTGAAACTACCATACTGTCAAAAGTTGCTTTTAAAAATGCTAGTGACTCATGAACACGTTGTTACTTGGCAGTTAGACTTGCCGGCTTTTCTGAAGTGTCTGCACAATCATCCCTTTAGCTCTTCTAATCATTCCAAGCTACAACATTGGCAATCAAAAATTAAGCCAATTTTCTCATGGTAGTATTTACAGCACAAGTAATTGCTGATCATACATAAAATCACATTTTTAACCAACCGTACAGCAGCAGGTGACACAAAATTCCTTGGGGAAAAAAAAGAAAACTAAGGATTCAACAGATACAAAGTTCAAAGGGAATCTATCCTAATTGTGAGGATAGGGCTTTAGACCCAAACCCCTAAATGTTAAGCTAGCTAAAAAGACAAAGGAAAACCTTTCACCAAAACTAACACTGAAATAGTCACCGGATAAAAAGTGGACATGTTGCTATTTCTTCTTTAACTGAGTTATTCTTACAATAACAGGATTAAATACTTGCCTTTGGCCTAAAATTGGTGGAAAAGTATATTGCCTAAAGGTTTTGAGAACCATCTGCTCCCCAGAATTTAAAGCCACTTATGTTTCCTATCTATGCAATATTGCAAGAGATTCATACCGTAGAAGTATAGTACTAATAAGGTTTTTCTTTCTTCTCCCAAATAAACATTTAAACCAATCAGTATGACAGAAGGTGCACATTAGACAATGTTTCCACCACTGAGGAAAAGCTACCAAAATAAAAGAATCCAGATGTTAGACCAAAAATAAGTTTATCACCCTCAGAAACCCCCAAATCGTGTCTGATGTTTCATACAAGGATGGTCTAATTTGCTAACGTTGGTTTTTTTTTGCTATGTGAGAGAAAAAGCACACCTGTTAAGAAACCTGCTTTGCATATGCATTGGAATGACATCTGTAGCAGCTAAACATCAGGGAAATCCAGATACCACAAAATTATTTTGAACATGTCTCACTTTGTACAACTTCCTCTGGAAATCATCAAGCTGCACAGAATAAATAGGCTTAGTTTATTTATGTTTTTACGGCATTTATAGTTAGGTTGAGTGGAGAAAATTGCTGAGGAAGCTTTTCGAATAATAAATTCATAGATTGTTTTACGTACTTTGAATTTTCATCTTTTGGAGTTCAGAAGAAGTTAAACTAAGTAGCCACAGGGCTGGATAGTCTGCTTCAATAATTAAGTTCAGTATCACTTATGGTCACCTACAACATATGTGGACTGGCCCCTTCAGAATTGTGTTATCATTGTATAACGTCCTGCAATAGAAATCTAGTTCTCTATTAAATCTCACAGTGCAGTTCTGAGAATCTACTGATGAGTCCTATTTTCTCTATGAAAAAATGCCTTCAGGTGAATTTTTCCAGTAATGTTTTGCAATTTTCAATCTTCAGTTTTTCTTCCCGGTGAGGGTGCTGAGACGCTGGCACAGGTTACCCAGAGAGGCTGTGGCTGCCCATTCCCTGGCAGTGTTCAAGGCCAGGTTGGACACGGCTTGGAGCAACCTGCTCTAGTGGAAGGTGTCCCTGCCCATGGCAGGGGGGTTGACCTAGATGAGCTTTAAGGTCCCTTCACACCTGAACCATTCTATGATCCTATGATTAAGGCTTAAGGAGGAGAAGGAGGAGAAGGAGCAGAAGGAGGAAGAAAGAGAAAATATCAGGCTCAGTAATGATTGGTCAAAACCATACCTAGCAGTCAACTGAACTGCCATGTACAGAACGTACAGCAAAATCTGGCTCTAATAAATCTTTCCATGATTGTATTATGCTTTTAATCAATTTTTTTTATTACATCTTCTACACATTGCAATTAAGACCATGACCACTGCAGACAGTAACAAACATGAGTGCAGCTGCAAAGAGCTTATGCTCCAAGTAAATGGACAACAGAAGAAACGAAATGGCCCAGACACAGACTGATGAAGGCCCTGATTAAAAAAAAATAAAAATAAATAAGAATCATGATTGCTACAAACAGATGCTAAAGTAAAAAAGTGGGGGAAAAAAAAGGTATAAGCAGAGTCCTGCTTTTACCAAGTGACACTTCAAATGTGAGTGATGGAGCTCTGAAACTTTCAGAAATTCTTTTGCACAGTGGCTGCATTATAGGCTTATTTTTCACTGTAACATAAGAGGGACTGTTTCCATGAAGACTGTATTTGATGACTGCCTTCTGCTTTTGTGAAGATCTTCCCAGCAAGATTCATAGGATCCTTCTGTCACTGACATCTAAACAGACCTTAACTTTCTTCCACCCAATACGAAAATCTGGAGTAGGAGGCTTCTGAAGAAGAAAGCGGATATAATGCTGGAGTTAAGCACATCTTGTAATTATCATAGGCCATATGATCTATCATATTAATACATATAAAAAACCTGCTGAGAGGTTAAACTTGAAAATGCGATGCAGGTATTAAACAAGTGAATTATTTTACTTATTTTCCATATATTACAGCTGAATAGCAGTTCACTACAGTTATGGTGGAAAACTGCTTACTATTTAATACAGGGCTAGTCTAAACTCTCCATCTGCTGACTCAAATGCTTTAAAATTATTATGCTTGAAGTTGGTGGCCAAAATATTGGGTAATTTGTAAAACAGGTTCTTAGAGACACAGGTCTACTTCCCTCTCAAATGAGTCTGAATCGCCTTTTTCAAATGTGTTTTCACGAATTCAGAATTGAAATGATGGTAAATGACATACATTTTCCTTATATTGGAAGAAATAGTATAAAATAGTTGAATATTTAGAATCAATGCATGAGAAAATGATGCATAAAGTGAAACATACCTTTAAATTAACCTAGGAACTGTTCAACTGATGTTTGCAACTTTTTAAAGATGCAGAGTAGTTCCTGACGTATGATCCATCTTCTGAGAGTACATACCTAGCTCTTAGCCTGAATCTAGAAATGCTCCGTCTAAAACTAACGTTTATGACTTCTGTGTAATACTATAAACGTGATTTACCACAAAACTATTTTAATGAACATTAATCAGTTATGGAGAAGATAAGGAAATACAGCCACGCCTTTTGCATGATTGAACGGAGTCTAGCTAGGAGACAGAAAACACTGAGTCCCTTGGTTAAGTTATCTGTAACAGTCAAGCTCCCTTGATTACATGAACTGATTGGCTTTTGTTAGCTCTTGAACAGCTTCATGATGGAGCTCAAACAGAGAGAGCGAGGGTTAGAGTAAAGGAATTCAAGAATAGTATGTGATGAAGCAATAGGAGGACTGAAGTGCTATAGCTCCTTTTGCAAAGGATACATGTAGGGTCTACAGTACGATGGCTCAGGCAACTTCAGGTAACAATTTCTTCTTGTTGTGAATATTCACTGTATTTTTGCAAATTCAACAGTTGAAAAGTTGGCAAAAACAGAGAATAACCTGTAGCTTCTCTTCATAATTTTTTGATGAATCAACAATTACTCTTAAAAAGACATCAAGTCTAAAGGAATTTGCTGGTGTGAACAGTCAGCCGCAGTGTGCACCAGGAGTCAAGCACTGAGCTACCTATGACCTTGTGTCTTGCTTTAACATCTTTTTAAACTCCAAAACAATTACTGACAACCAACTAGAAAACAAAACATCAACAGAAACAATTCTTACACATTTACACCTAATTACAGCAGCACAACAAGGAAGACAGCAGTTACACAAAACATGACACCCCACAGCTAACTATGAGGAGAGTGAAGACCCCACTGCAAGGTCAAGAAAAAGTGGCATCATACTAATATACCACTCTGAATTGCTGTGGATTGGTAGAAGGATGCAATCCACAGATCATTTTCTTGTTCTACTAGTCTTAAATATTTACAACAATTTTAATGTATTCTTCTGATGTGCAAAGTGTCTTAATGTGTGGCTTATCAAATTGTCTGAGCCAATACCTTATTTGATCAGGTTTACCTTGATTCTAATATCTCACACAGAATGTAGCAAAAATACAGAACAAAAAACGCCTTTAAGTTAAAGAAAGGGATAGACAACTGCTCTATATCTCTGTTAAGGATGCTATAGCCAATTACAGTTGCTGAATTATTTGTTTTTTTAATACCGCAAACCAATTCTGCTTTGTTGGCTTCTGGCTCTGCGCTCAGAATATATTCACAAATCTCAGAGGACACACAACCTGTATTATTCCCAAAAAACCCATATATAAGAGACTAGATATATGATTTGTTTCTGTATAAAGACCTTCACTTTTCAAGATGCAACAGGATCACTGAAATAAAAACAAAAACCACTGAAACAAAATAAAACCTATGCAAGAAAATGCTACACATTTTTCAGGGACATTTTCATCCAAAATATAACGGAGAAATAGCAAAAAAAAAAAAAAAAAAAAAAAAAAACATTAGCAGAAGAATAATGAGGATTTTACAGAAGAAATTCCTTTAAAAAATAAAAATCTATTTTTAACATGCAATGGATTTTTTCTGACAGCATAGTCAAAACATTGTATCAAAGACCATACTAGTAAACTGTACTGGGCTTTTCAAAACCTTTTTCAAAATCATCGTGGCATATAATAAACATTAGGAGTTTTTAAATGGATACTCCTGCAGCCAACAGTGACAAGAAAATTATTTTGCTACAACTATAGGGCTATTTTAATCTTGGATTTTTTCCTTTGTTCTTAAATCACTGAAAACCATTTGAGATACAGCAGATGAGACAACAGGGGGATGAAAACAGAGGCAGATTTGCTATTAAAAACTAAAACTCCATAATAATTCTACCGAATATATTTTTTAATAAATCAATGTCCATCCATTAAATCCCTAAGTACGACAGAGCACTCTTTCAGAATGTCTTCTGTATGAGAATTTATAGTTATCTGTTCAGTTAGAGCCTCACAGTGTTTACTGTATTATTGTTTGCTTGATTAGCCAATGAAGTTACATTCACAACTGTTGCCTGATAAGTGCCTTACAAATGATATCTGTACAGACAGTGAAACCATAGGTTAATTAATTTTCTTTCCTTAATCTTCAGGATATTATGATGATATATGATATGATTCATACATTATGATGTTCAAAAACATGTAACATGAAATCTTAATAACTGCACTGAAGAATGTAAGAAAAGAACATAGCTGCACTGTATCAGAGCAGTGGTCCTATCCAGTCTGAGGTCCTGTCCTTGTCAACAGCCAAAACAGGACATATTTGTGGAACACTGCTACTTACATGAATACTCCCTGTGTCTTCCCAAACATCTACTGAATTATCTCAGTTAAGCCTAGGTTATCATCTGGCTACTTCTGAAACTCAGAAGATTAGTTTAGCATAAGGAACTCCACACATAGTGCTTTGCCCTTTCTGTCAATACAGGCAGTGCCTCAGGAGAGTGCTCGTTTCTAGACATTATGCCTTCGGTCTTTCTACAAAGTAAACTTCAAACACAGCAAAGCACTTTACCACATTCTTTATCCCCAGTGACCACGGTGAAAACATACCTACTTTATTTGCGCTCCTTACACTTCCATCTCTAACTAGGAGATTTCTACAACAGAGGCAGGTACCAGGCTGTTAGGCTGGGGAGACACGACTTTCAAGTTGTCAGTAAAACTTAAAGGTGCTCTGCTCTCCCCTTACAGGGGACCCATTGATAATTATTTAGCTAAAAGGTGTTGTCATGGTTTTAGCCCAGTCAACCATGCAGTTCGCTCACTCCCCCCCGTTTCCTCCCCCCGCTCCTGGAGGGATGGGGAGGAGAATCGAAAGATGGCAACTCCCACAGGCTGAGATAAGAACAATCCAGTAACTAAGGTACAACACAAACCACTGCTGCTACCACCAATAATAATTATGATAATGGAAATAACAAGGGAAGAAAATACAACCACTCACCACCCGCTGATCGATATCCAGCCCGACCAAGCTGTGACCTAACCCTTCTGGGTAACTGCCCCCAGTTTATATACTGGGCATGATGTGCTGTGGTATGGAATACCTCTTTGGTCAGTTTGGGTCAGGTGCCCTGTCTCCGTCTCCGTCTGGCTTCCCCTCCCCCCTGGCAGAGCACAAGGCTCAGAAAGTCCTTGGTCAGAGTAAACATTACTGAGCAGCAACTGAAAACATCGGCGTTATCAGTGCTGTTCCCAGGCTGAAAGTCAGAACCACAGCACTGCACCAGCTACCAAGAAGGAGAAAAATGACTGCTCCTGCTGAACTCAGGACAGGTGTTTTGAAAGCTAGACATGGAACATTCCAAGTTAGCAATTTTATGAGTAAAGTTTTGAAAGAGTTTAGATTTAAACACTCAGATTTTGCTCATCAAGTTCTACATCTCTTTCCCTTTTTAGTTACTGTACTTGTAGGTGCATATTTTAAAGCTACGGTACTGAGAACTAACTGCTTGGTGTCTCCAAAGAAAGATATGCAAAATTTGCTTGCTGCTTTTTCTGTCACTACATGAAAAAAAAAAAAAAAATTACTATAATTTCAGTGTGATCAAAAACAATTCACAAAATATGAATTATTTAAGCAGTCTTACTTGTATGACAGTAAATACATTACTGAGTACTTCTGCATTGCCAATATGCTAATTTGAAAATTCCAGACCAGATTCTTAGCTACTAGGTACTGAGCTCCATAAGGATGCATCATTTTGTATCATCTAAGAATTTGGAGAAAGAATCCTTCTTCAAGACAGCATAAGACCTCACAGGATTTTATATCTTTTTAATTTCTACAGGAATATCCATTATTGATATGATCATCTGTTGCCTTTAGAGCAATTGTATGAGTAAATGACAATTATCTGTCACTGACTGCATATTATTTAGCTAATGAAAATTGCAGTGCTCCAGTCAAGGGGCAGCATTCCAACTGTATTATATACTTCCTCGTTTAACAATTCTACCTGTTTTTGGAAAACAACTAGTAGAAGCATTCACTCGCACGTTGAAGAGCAGAAGGTTAAGTATTACAGAACAAAGGGATGACTTTCTTTACCTCAGCACTTACAAGCAATAAGTTTAGAGGAGGTAAAAAAATATCCTTCATCCTGCTTTACTGAAACAAACACTTGATAGTGCTGCTTGTTTCCAACAGTTGCTTAAAATAATAAAGCAGCATGGTTTTGTGACTGACTTAAACCTGAATAATTATTAATTTTTAATAATTATTCATATTGTTTAGTTTCCTATATTGCAAAAAATGTAATTAAAATAGCACTGCCACTAAATCTCATAATGCAAGAGCAAATAAGCAGTAACAATTTGGTATCTGGGGTGAATGCACTGTATCCCATAGAACGGTCACTCAATTAAAAAAAACAAACAACAAAAAACCCCAAAACAAACAAAACAAACAAACAAACAAAACACGGAACACCACAATAGTTGGAATTTCTGAGTAGCTACTCTTAGCTGAGCATCCTCTGGCAGGAGGTTGGACTGGAGAGCACTTGGAGATCTCTTTCAATCCAGTGCTTTTATGACTTAGTTGCTATTAAGAAAAAAACACCTCCTAAGAAGCAATAGAATATCAAATTTATTTACAAGACTGAGCACAAAATAGAATAAAATACTAATTCCTGCTCCTGAAGAATGAAGTGACAGAAATAAATGGAATGAATGCAGCATAATGCATTAGGACTACAGCAACTTTATAACCATTATGCTGAGAAAAGTTCATTTACAGGTTGCAAAGCACTAGAACAGAACCACAACTCTACGTTAGTGACCTTGTGAAAGATGATAGTTTCAAAAGGTGTTTAAAATAATGGAAATTGACAACATTTATAAAACATTATCTTGAATTATAATGGTATTTTAGAATGATGTATTATGAAACCCTATGATTATTTAAGCGTGTTCACATTTATCTTGAGTTCAGGTACCAAAAAGTTGCCTTGGTTTCTCTGTAGATTCACAAACAGCCAAATGAACTTAACAGCAACTATTTTAAATCATTTATTTGGCTTTAATCTTTCATTACTCTGGAGAACAAACCAGAAATAGAAGATTCAACTTATGATGATCCTCTAAATGATACACAACATGAATTAACGCCACTGGCAATAAAGCCATTTTCTCTACCATGAACATCTTGCAAGGACAAAGAATCAGCAGCTCATCTCATCAGAGAAACATGAAGAAATCAAAGCTAAAAAGTGTTGAGTTAAAAGGAACATAGTAACTGAAAATTCAGATCAGATATGAACTTTGAGAATGGCACAATTGAAAAACAGATGCCAAAGTACAAATGTATCAAAACCTTGTTGGTACTAGAAAACTCCAGATGAAGTTTGTCTCACCAGAAAATACAGTATATTCAACACTTCCACCATGGAAACGTCTTGCATCTACTGGCTGATTGCAACAAAGCTTATCTGAGATTGAAAATCCATAACTGTGAGTCAGCAGCAGTCTTGACCCTGGTTTTGGTAAAATCTCATCCCACTTCTCTTTCCTAACAAATAGCAAAACAGTGACATTAGCAAAATGAGGACTTTCAAAAATAAAACTCCACCTGGCCCTGCCAGTACTTTAGATATTGTTTTGCTTAGGCCCACTATCTTCTGTTAAAAATGTACAGTTTGACCTGTTGATTTCTGGTGCAATAGTCATGCTCGCATGAATCAAATCTGGGCTCTCCCACTGAGAGGCCAGGCAGCTCTCGCCACATAAACACTACACATCTGCAGCAGCACGAGGGGCCAAGCAGCCATCCCCAAATCCACCCACAACATGCACAGCAGAAGAAGTCCACAGAAAGGTCAAAGAAGTGAAAAGGTGTAATACTTGTTGAGTTCTATAAACATACATTCTTCCAACTTTGTGTCTGTTGTTGAGAACATCAGAGATACAGGAACTTCATGATATTGTGGATACTCTGCTGAACATATTCAAGTGTGAAACTAGTACTGTGATGTGAGGTGAAGCTAATAAAAAGGCTGCCTGCCTGGAAGGAGAAGTCAGGACTGTTCTACTTTTGCTCAGTCTTTCAATATGATTTACATCAAAAGAGTACCTATTAAAAACCCTGTTGCTTTTCTCCTTGATCTAAAGGTGTCAAAGAAGCATCCGTTATAACACACTGCGTATTATTTTCAAAATCTGAATTTCCTTTGAGTGGAAAATCAGATAGAATGACTTTTTTTCATTGTATGACAAAAATGCTGAATATTAGGACTTAAAGAGACCAAGACAATCAACAGCAAGTCTATGAATGACCGTTAAATCAACAGAATGAATTAAATGTATGAAAAGGAAAAAAAAATACCCACCATTATGCTTAAACAAATGTAACAGACAATACAGTAGTGAAGAACAGAATACAATAGCTAAAACACAATAAAAAGCGATTTCACCATTACCGCGGTTTAAGCCTCGCAAGCAGTTCACTCACTCACTCCCCTCTTTTCCTTCCCCCCAGCTCCCGGGGGATGAGGAGGAGAATCGAAAGAATGCAACTCCCACAGGTTTAGATAAGAACAGTCCAGTAACTAAGGTCTAATGCAAACCACTGCTGCTACCACCAATAATAATAATGATAAGTGAAATACAAGGGAAGAGAATACGATCGCTCATCAGCTATACTCAGCCTGACCAAGCAGTGAACTAACTCTTTCGGGTAACTGCCCCCAGTTTTTTACATCCTGGGCATGATGTGTTGTGGTATGGAATACCTCTTTGGTTAGTTTGGGTCAGGTGTCCTGTCTCTGCTTCCTCCTGGGTTCACCTCCTCCCTGGCAGAGCATGAGGCTCAGAAAGTCCTTGGTCAGACCAAATATTCTAAGCAGTAACTGGAAATATCGGTGTTATCAGCGTTGTTCCCAGGCTGAAAGTCAGAACCACAGTGCTGCACCAGCTACCGAAGAGGATTAAAATGACTGCTACTGTTGAACCCATGACAACCATTAAAGAACAAAAAACTTGGTGGATGGGGAAGATATGCAAAAATAGCCAAGTGTAAACATTTTTTTATCATGCTCATATTCTATTTCTTTATGCAACTCTTAAGATGAATCCACTTGAAAATGTGCCTTCATTACATTGCCATGATCACTTGACACAAGTGACAGCTCTGTCTGTTTTCTGCTCAGCCTTCCCCCACTCACTTGATACACATGCTGCTTGTCCTTCACTGCTGATCAGTCATTTGGAATGTGACCTAAAATTGGACAACCTTCTTTGAAAAAAGCCTCCCCTAAAGCACACTCACCTAAGTATAAGGAAGATAATGTTTTTCTTTCATTACATCAAGACCTGGTTAGCTCACCTACAAACTAATAACCATTCTTTCCCATGGCAAAATAAACCTGGAGATAGCAGGCAGAACATTCCTAGAATAATTGAAGATTTTTTTCCCTTCTGAACATTTGTCGACAAGCAGGATTATTGAACAAAATAAGTTTCCTTGACAGAATGATTTCAGCTTTTGAGAAAATATATTCTGTCAACAAGACAGAGTAAGGACTTGACAAAATAACATGTCTGAACCACTGAAGTGTTTTGAGTTTTCTTTTCAAGCATAACAATGAGAGGTTGTATGTGTGTGTGTGCACAACGTCAAAAATAACTCTTTTGATATTATATGCATGTTTTCTCCTCAGGTGTCGAAGTCAAAGACAACGTCTGGCAATTTCTCTAATGTCTTCATATAATGAGCTATGGCTAGAAACTAATGCCATTTAGAGATACTGACCTCAAGACCCTTAGAGAAAGTCCTTTCTAAGCCAAGCAATTAGTCAAGAATTAAACAGCAAAAACAAAGGACAGCAACAAATAGAGTAAATATATTAAAAAAAATAAATAAATCTGAAACAAAGCAGAAAAAATTATCCTAAGAAATTGTCTGGAGTTAGTAGCACTCTCGCCTTTTCCATAATTCCATGTTCTGTATCACAAGTCCTGCTCCTGCAAGCAGCCGGTAAGCTCTCACATCAGTCATAACATTTCTGCTAAAGCTGAATTGCCTTTTATGAAAACACATGGAAAAGATATGGGAGAAGAGGAAGAAAGGGGTAGACTCCAAGCATAGGGTTTCTAGTCTTACTGTATTCTATTGAATTCAGCTTCTCAGTCCAGAAATTCTGGCAGTAAAAGCATACAACACAAACTTCTAAATCAAAGTGGAGATTTAAGTACTTAATTCTTGTCCCACCATTGGATCAATAGTGGATGCTGGTAATTTACAGATACCTATATAAAAGTACATTGATAGAGCCAACACTGGAAAGAAGCTAACAAAGAGGTGGTGTCGTGGTTTAAGCCCAGTCGGCAAATCAGCCACATGGTTGTTAGCTCACTCTCCCCCCCTTTCCTCTCCCTGCTCCAGGAGGGATGGGGAGGATATTGGAAAGAATGTAACTCCCACGTGTTGAGATAAGAACAGTCTAGTAACTAAGGTCTAATGCAAACCACTGCTGCTACCACCAATAACAATAAGTGAAATAACAGGGGAAGAGAATACAATCGCTCACCACCTCTACCCAGCCCGATCAAGCAGTGAACTAACTCTTCCGGGTAACTGCCCCTAGTTTTTTATATCCTGGGCATGACATGCTGTATTATGGAATACCTCTTTGGTTAGTTTGAGTCAGGTGTCCTGTCTCTGCTTCCTCCCGGCTTCCCCTCCTCCCTGGCAAAGCATGAGGCTCAGAAAGTCCTTGGTCAGAATAAACATT
The DNA here is from genome assembly GCA_039720435.1 of Amazona ochrocephala. Lineage (NCBI taxonomy): Eukaryota > Metazoa > Chordata > Aves > Psittaciformes > Psittacidae > Amazona > Amazona ochrocephala. The sequence goes on from CM077883.1 coordinate 17,562,460, forward strand.
ACTGAGCAGCAACTGAAAACATCGGTGTTATCAGTGCTGTTCCCAGGCTGAAAGTCAGAACCACAGCACTGCACCAGCTACCAAGAAGGAGAAAAATGACTGCTCCTGCTGAACCCAGGACAGGTGGGATAAAAAGGAAGAACATTATTTACAGTATGCTTTGCCTGCACTGGAATGCAGCTAACACCAACATTTTTCTCTGGGATTTCTGCTGCTGGAGATACTGTATTTCCCCATGAGTTCCAGTGAGGGGAGGAAAAGAATATATAAATAAAATCAAAAGCAGGCATTACAACTGTCAGCTGGAAGCAGGAAATTCTGTTTTCCTACAATCTTTATGAACAACTTTGCAGGAAATTACCTTTCATGGTTGAATTACCCATATAATTTTGATGCTTAATGCAGTAGTTCTTCATGTTTATTTGTGGTGCTACAATGACCAACAACATATTTAAGTGCTCCTCTCTCCACTACTAGCTACTTGAAAAAGGTTATTGATTTCTCCACTTCTGCCTTTGGTTTGATGTTAACTGCATTTTCTATTGGCCACGTGTAAACCTGGCTTTAGATTTTGTTTAAGGTTGACTTTTTTTGGCAAGTTCTGTACTTACTAATAAAACAGTCAAAACCAAAATGAACTACGCCTTTCCAGAGATAATCTGGCTATGGTGCAAGGCCCATTTACGGAGTTGTCAGTGTATTTTTCATGTCTTTTGTTCTTCTGAAATAACTGGATCAAATAATAAAATGATGACAGAAACATGCGGCATCAAAATCAAGGTACAGCATGTTTTACCACTGGGGACAAAGTCTTGATATTAACTTTTGCTTTCAGCAATCTTAGCTTGATAAAGTAAGTACTGGGACACCATTTCCAAGTCAGGCACTGGAATAAGTGTCTCAAGTGTGACAGCTGACCACAATGAGCTTAGAAGTCTCTCTTTTTCCAGCAAATCCACAGTAGACTTAAGAATTCTCCAATGCAGCAGAAAAAATGTTCATAGCAGTAAAAGAAGGCCCAACAATATTGTAATACTGTGAAACTAATGTAAGATGTGTCAAGCTGTATTTTTATAATTGCATATATGATACACTGGAGTAAATTCAATATGTGCAACTTGAATGCATGTCTAGATGAAGCACTAGGGACTGTGCAATAACTAATGCTGTGGAGGAATTAAACAACGAATGTACTCTACATACTAAAATCAATTAGCTTTTTTTTTGGTTTTCCTTTCTCTTACAGGGTGACACAGAGGTGGCACGTGTGTGCACATGTGAGTTTCATTGTTTTCAGGGTTACTTGTGAGAATCTCTACGTAAGAGGTTCTTTTTTGTTCTGCTTTGTGTTTTCTTTCATCGTGCTGGAATAATTTGACAAAACCCAATACTTAAAAAAGAATGTTACATCAGTGCTCATAGAGGTAAAAAGTCACAGTCATCATATCATATAAATTAAAATGTGAATGACTTCCTGGCATTACTTCTTCCATACTGGACTTTGTTGAAACAAAATGTTGTAGTTAGCATGCTTTTATGACAAAGTGTTCAATAATAACTTGCATTTTCTGTTGAAAGGCTAATAAAACTTTATGTCTCATGTGTCTGTGTTCCCATATGGCACACTGAAAATTCTGCTCTTACATCTGGAAGAACGTAAGTCAAGCATCTCTAACACCCACATTTCAACACAAGTGGAATGTGAACAAAGGTACACTGACAGCACTGAATTACTGAAATAGTCAAAATGCAAGAAAAACACAGCTAAAATAATATAGCCAAAGAAATCAGTAAGGGAAAATTTCAACAGTTCACCAAGCTATTTTTTTGAGAAACTTGACAGCCTCATGGAGCTAAACATAAGAAAAAGACTGGAGGGTTATGGGGGTGGTGTGAAGCCACCAACAAATTAGAAACCAGGAAACTGCTCTTTTCTGAAGACAACGCTTTTGATCCGATTTCTGCTCTGTAGATCGAAAAAGGTCCTTTAGTCTCCACTGTTCAAAAGAAATCCAATTCAGCTTTTCAGTGTAAGACAAATTATTGCTCCCAGTTAAACAGAAATCTGAATTGAAAATGTATGCAAATATAAACATATACACTCACCAACCTACATACAAAATAAGTGTATGTATGGAATATTTGTTTCAGTGTATGGATATATGTATATATATACACTCACACAGAGAGAGCTCCCTAAAGCAAGCAGATATTTGTCTCTCTGAAAGAATATGTATAGATAACTGTATATCCAGAAAGGTCCTTTTTCGTAACTTTATAATTCTTCCTGAAGTTTAGCATTATGCATCCACTTACTTAAAGGAAAAAGACCTGATGAGCTGCAAATTCAGTAAAAGCATGATACATACTATTCCTACATACACAATATTACATCTGAACATAAATTAAAAGATTTCTAAGAATGTTTGCAACTTTTTATAGAAATATTTTGAAGCTTGTTAAAATATTAAAGAAATAAATGCCATAGTGGAGCACCAGACTTCTGTGCCACTTTTCCGTGTTTGTATATTTCCCTTGAGGTACAGTAAGTGGCACTTCAGCAGCCTATGTTCTTAAAACCCTCAGGATCCTAGAATTTACGATCAAAAGAACTTTTAAAGAACAGTAGGTGCTGGAAGCTTTTAAAATATAAGATGTTGGAGACATTATAAAAAAATAAGAAAACATCAAAAATCTAGCTGCTTCTCACCCTATCCAGCTATGTATCTCGTGAATCCTGTGAGCAGGTTAATCTTTGACACAGCCTCGAGCTACTTTTATTGTAAGAAATTAAGCAAAGAACAATGTGCATCCTGCTACCTACCAGTCTGGGATGTAGAGTGGTTTGAACTACAGCAAGCTACAGCGCACATTAGGATTTCTATTAAAAATAAATAAAGGCTTCTCAACATTTTTCTCCTTAAGAAGGAACAACAAAGGATATAGACACAAAAGTGAATATTAATCTTGCAGTTTAGCTTTGTAGTAGGGCATGCCACAGAGCAAAGGGAAATAGCAAGAGCTAGTGTAATCAAGTAAGTTTATACAGGCACATGGCTGGCTTCTTATCACTCAGATCAAAGGATGTGTCTCACCGGATCGGCCCATCAGTGTGCATGTGACCCTCCCTAGGAGGCTGACATGGCCATATCATACACATCTAGCCAACTGTGGGCTTTCACACAGAAGCCCTTTGAAAAGTCCATTGTGACCGACTGAACGCTTCTAGGTATACATTCCACAAGCTGAATATAGAGCGTGGCACTTCTGTGTCTCCTCCTAGTTGTTTTCAATTTATTTCCTTTTGTAGTCTTAGCACGTCCCTTTGTTTTCAAACTACAGGATGAAAATTCTTCCCTGGCACAGTACCCATTAAAAACCCCAAACAAACAACAAAAACAGAACAAAAAAATCTCTCTCAGTATTACCAATTAAAAAAAACCAAGGCAAACCCCAGAGTAATTTGCAATCTGATGTCATAATACCAAATAGCTGAACAGACACACTCCAGATGGACTGAATTATTTTACATAAAGCATTCTCTTCATACCATTGCCCTGAGGGCAGGCAAAAGTACATATTAATAAATAAGGTATAATTTCTCCAATATGTACACCACTCCCTGTGCTAGCAGTAACTTTAATGTACTTTTCACTTTCGTCCAACATCTTGTAGTACCTGTTACATGCCCGTGCTGCACAGAGGTAATACCTGGAGAGGATGAGTAGATCCAAAAGAGTATTTTTCATTACTTGTAAGGAATAAAATAACTGACAGAACAGTAAATAATTGCGACCGTGGGGGAAGCAAGCGGACGAACCAATATGGTTGATAAAGCAAGCTTCTTTTTTATTAGCAAAAATCATCGCTTTATATATGTTTTACTCTGATTAAAATACACGTCGTATACATTGATTGGATACATGTTGCAACATGCTATAACATGATTGGTTACCATACAACACAATCTTGCCAAGTCCTTCCCAGTGGTGGTCTGCTTATCAGTCTTCTCTTCATTCTTCTACCTGATACCATCTTCCTAGGTACTTTCCCCAAGGCTCAGGGAGAAACTGTCCTTGTCCATTATTGGTTCTCTAGATCATTATTACCATGGTTACATCTTCTGATAATGGTTTCTTGATGTACCACAGCAACAAGCTAGAACAGATGTTATCACACTCACACAGGCAATTGTTCGCAGAGCTCCACCAGTGATCCGTTACCTTGTGCTGTTAACCATTCTCCAACAAATAATAAACATGGTTTCCAATAAAAGAGTGTTTCTCTGAGGTGCTAACAACAGACAACTCAAAGCAGAGGAAAATAGGCCATTCATTCAAAAAAGAATAACAGTGACCTACCCTGGATTATGCAAAACCTCCAACTTTACATTTCCCAAAACTCTATATATAGTAGACATAAATTCAACTCTTTTATTTTAAGGAGATGAACGCTTGCATACAAAGATCCTCTCCACAGTCTCAACATGACATCCAAAGATACCTGTCACTATTTTGGTCATACCTCTTCCTCTAGAAGAGAAATTTTATTTTCCAGCAGCTGGGAAATAGCTTCTGGGCTAAGATAGAGCACTAAAATCCTTTGAACGGACTTTAAAAAATACTTTAGAAAGTGTACAGAATATGAAGAAAATGTATTTTATTTCATTTTTTCTGTTTGACAGCTTTTCTGAGCTGGCCATCTGCATTACTTCTGTATGCTTGCCAGCTGACAAGCTCTATTTGTTGAGCAGATAATTGTAGCTGTTTTATTTTCCCAGTAACACACTATCAGAAAACACAAAAGCGTTCAGCTTAGTTTAGATATGTTCTTCAATATACAGAGGGCAGTGAATAATAGTGAAAACTGTTTTGCCTGACAAGGAAAGCATTAATGTGTCACATCAAATACTTTGTCTTGCTCAGTGCTCCTTCAAAAGAGATAGCATTTAGCTTTCACATTTTACAAGAAAGACTTGCAAAGATAGCTGTGAATAGGTTGTATTTTAGGTATAATTTTTTAAGTTTACTTCAGGTTTTTAAAACCTTCTTTCATAAGTCTATATATATAGATATATTTCATATAATGAAATAGATAAGCACTATAAACAGCCACTTTAAATGAAAAAAAATAATCTGAAAATTCAAGGCATTATATTACATCACAAGCAGGTTATGGTTTTCTGGTCATAAATACTAACCCTTTACAAATACAGCTGTGTTTTAAATGAGCTGTTTCAGTAACAATATCCCTGGGGATGAATTTTAATTACATCCTGTATATATTACATTGCTTTCCAGAAGATTTGCTTGTTTTGGTATGCAACTCAATAGGAGCAACAAATTCATAGTCCTGATTTTATTCAGAGAAACAGCTGGCTAGAGAGTTATTCAGTCATCAGTTTTCAGAACTAAGGTCTAGAAATCTTCAGTGCCATTCCGCCTCCACCTGAGGCAATGGAGGACATACCTTAGAAGAAGCAGTGCAAGCCCAGTGCTGACCTGACCTGGCTTTGGTGCCAAATAACCCCACACCACCCAGTCTTGTCCTGAGTGACCACCATCACATAGGGAGCCCAAAATCATGGACTAAACAAACTCATTAGGCATTTTGTGGATATTTCCGGACATTTTACACGGGCAACACAAGCCTGTAAGTCTTTCGAGTGCTGTTTCACAGTCACTAAGACAAGCTTACTACTGACAAGTCCCTTGCCTTTTCTTGGGCATTTTCAAGCTTCTGCTTGTGCCTTAATAGTACAAGTCCAGATAAAGCATTTTATGAAGTTAAATTAGTGCCAAAATAGTATCTTTTCCCATAGGGTGAGTTTTTAAATAATCAGTTCCCTGAGCCATCTTACCATACAATGTCATAAATGCCAGCACAGCATGCAGCACAAGGCTGGAACACCCAGCTGGCAGTAGATGGAAAGACTGGACACTGTAGACAGATTTAGATCAGTTTACATTTCCATTTATAACAAAAGTATTTCAGTTGAAACAGAAAACAATCTATACATTTGCAGAATACTGAATAAAATCAGTCTTCTATTTGCTTCTGGTATTGCCTGAGGACCATGACAGAAAAATGCCAGTTTCAGGGCAGGGAGGGTGCAGATTCTATTGTTTCAAGGTAGTTCAACTGCGCAATTTAAGACAGTGTGGGAAGAAAAAAAAAAAAAACAACAAAATTTACAAACCAGCACAGACATAGACTATGTTCATCAGAGCAGGAGTACAATCAATACCGCATATGAAAAAGTTATGCTACTTCAAAGAATGAATTTAAAGATCACCTTCAATTTGGGCAGCTCATTATGATCATCACTTCTAATTCTGCATAAAGCAATTATCTTCTTCAGTTTTGGTTAAACATGCTATATAATCAACATTGGCAGGGATGCCAAGGGGGCATATTCTACATATTCAAATCACAGAACTAAAAAAGAATCTTTAAAAGATGGAGCTGCAAATGTGCAAGAGCATTAAGAATTACAATGGCCTGTCAGTTGAAAATGGAAATCAATAATTATTCAATAACAATTCCATATTCATGGGAACGCAAGTCCTGTCAAAAATATTGTAGCTCACAATTTCTTAAAAAAAGGGAAACAGGATCTGAGCTGTGCAAACTTACTGTGGAGAGAAAAGTAGAGGAACTACAAGAATCAGAATAAACTGCTGTACATAAATGGTTTAGGGCAAGGAAACCAAAGAATACCTAGCTCTGGCTAAACAACATCTCACTAACCTGAACTACTAAGTTTACCACAACACTCAAGACACTGCCTAAAGCAGCTAACTGCAGTTATAAGACTTGATCTACTAGCGTACTCACATACTTTATACCAGTTCTATTCCAGTATAACCCAAAGAATTGATAGGTATGACTGAGTGGTGCCTGACTTCCATTTTGCACTGGGGTAATTCTATTTGCTAAAATGATGCAACAGCACCATTAAAACAGAAACAAGATTCATTATGTTTAAAAATATACGCTTATAATTCCCCTCACTTTCTAAAATCAATGGCAAAACTCATCCACACCTGTTAAATACCATTCCGCTAAAACTCAGTACTCAATTTTTATAAATATCTTTAAAGTCCGTATTTCCTTTCTTTTTGTTAATTAATCATTTACACATCAGTGCTATGCCTTTATTATCCTATAATTTCATCTCCACTGATTAGCACAGAAAAGTTCCACTTAGATGCAAAGAATAATTGCTGGCACCTATTATGCGAAACTTTTAATATATAGGGTTTTTTTACTAAAATCTAACCTATCATGAGTTAGCACATCAAATTCCACATATTAGCAGTTCAAAACTTAAAGGCTGAATCTTGAGGTGACTAAAATACATTAACATGCAGCACTAGATATGCATGTTTATCACTTGAATATCGGATAGGTCATGAGCCTTCTAAAAAGTGTAAATAGTTATATTCAGTAATATAACTTTAGAAAAAAACAAATAAACAAGCCTTTTGAGTAAACAGTACCATACTATGCATTTATACATGGTAACAGAAACCTTTTTATTATCTTTTTTACCGTTTAATTACTTTTTCTATTTTTTTTGTCTACTAAGGCACAAATGAAATAATTACATCTGCTATTATGATATCTAGAGGGAGAAATCACAAGGAATAAAAAGCTTCCTTTAAGGGCAACAAATACAGGTTTAGGATCATGTTAATTCTCCCTGTTTCTGTGTCTCTCCTTCCTTTCTTTGCAAAGTGTGCTACCTCTAGTGCAGGTTGAAGCTAATAAATTAAGCCAGGGAATTTCATAAAAGTGCCTTCTTTCCAGGAAAAGAACAGATATATTCTAGAGAGTAACAGGTGAAAGAGCTGAAGGCACAATATATTGGGGAAAATCCCCAGGCAGTTATTCAGTCTTTCAAGATCCTTTTTGACTGCTTGAGTTTCCCCCTCCAATTTGCTTCTTTTGTCTCTGAAGATGGATATCATGGCATTTCTAAACAAGATGATTTCTTTCTCCTTACTCAGACTTTTTGTCAGGTCAATATAATCTTCTGTGTTTAGATTAAGCCATGTTTTAATATGTGAACAGCATTTATTGGAGGCAAATGGACCAAGATTCTGCAATATCAGTGAGATTTTTAAAAAACTTTAGATTTAGCAGGGTAAATGGTATTTTTTATGAGCTAACACCTTGCATAAGACCACTATGAGGCAGAAACAGAACAGAAATGGAGATGATGAAAGTTTACAGGGAACCGACAGTTACCTAGAACTTCTGTGGAACAAAATTCATTTCCCTGAGGAAGGTAAACAAGCAAAATGACTTAATTTTTAATCTTATTTTTAATATTTAAAATCAGACTGTCTCAGCCACTTCTAACAAGAAGAGGCCTAATACAACATAACTATAATATTAGCTTAAGACAACAAACTTTGCCAGTCAAATGCTTGGCTCCAAACTAGTCTGTATTTATTCTCTTCACATACAAGAAGTATAAAGGAGGAAGGTGACCTTTCCAGGTAACTAAGATAGTACACTTTAATTGCAGATAGGTGCAAAATTACAACCATTTTTTGGTAAATTACTGTGTGTAATTTAATTGATAAAGACTAGCATTTACTGCTTTAAAAAATACAGTCATATACATAAGCAATAAGATGTACTTATACAAACAGAATTACCTTAATACTGCAGCAAAATGAAATTACAAACTAGACCACCACACAACTGGAGAGGGACTCTGCCCAACTCTGATGGTGGTAGAGACAGAAAAGTACTTTTGTCTCCCTCTTCTACAGTTCTGTAAAAGGTCAGTGTTGTTCCAAGCACTAGACTACCCAAGGCAGACGTGCTGAAAAGGAACTGTAATCACAGTTTTGGTAATACCCATTTTCTGAGACCTCAGGAAAGTCTGTGAAGCTATTTTCAGAACTATTACTATGAATACCACTGTATTAGATGTTCCTCATCTTTTAACAGCACAAAAGAAAGGAGGCAGAGATACAACAACACAGAGATGGGCACCAGTCTGTGCAACATATTTCACCCATTTCAGCAAACACAAGAAAGTCATCTCCCATTCAAAGTACAAGACTGTACTAGAATAACTGTAATACTTTTAAAACTGATTTATTAAGAACATTCAGGCAGACACAGATGAAATAAATCTACTAGTATACATTGAAAAACTGACACAACCAACATTATTAAGTATCAATAATTATTATTCAGAAGCAGCTTTTCTAAAATTAAAATTCCAATCAAAGTTCTCTTTCTTCTTTGGCTGTCAGCTTGGAAATGTATTTAAAATTTCTTTGCATTTATCTGGTGCTTGAAGGGCTGAAAACACCAACACTTGTTTTAAAGATGATGCATATTAATGCATATTAACTTAAACCAACAAACACTTGAATGTTAGGCCTGCTTTAATTTAAAGCAATACCATTAATAATCGGCAGAACAAAGAATGAGGGCCATGTATTTTCCTAGTTTATCCTAGTAGTAACACTTAAAGAGAAAAATATTGTGCCACAATTTCAGGGCACTCCAGAGTATAGTCACAGTCACATTTAGATTCACATGTTCAAACCCCAATTTATCCAGAAAAAAGTCTCTTGCAGACCAAATGTCAAACAAAACACAAAAGAAAGACCATAATTTCCTATTTTCACCATATGAAGTGAGAATGGAGTCTGCAAGTCAAGGATGTCTTGCTTGCATGATGCTTTCACAGGTTAATATGAAATCTGCGGTCCTTACGATACTCGTGCCTCCTGTATACAAAAGTACCACATTAATACTATACACATAGCTTTGCCTTATTTTTTCTATTCTTTTAGCATCTATAGAGTGTGCTGTTGTACAGAAACTCCAATTTACTTCTGTTTTGTACACTCTCACAAGTTTTCAGAAATATAGTCAGCAGGTATAAACAGGGTCACTTGGTCTTCACGTACCTATCACACATTTCAGTAGAAAGCTGACAAAGATTTTCTTTCAGACCTTTCTCAGGCACTTGAACACATGGCAGGGTGCAGTGTTTCAAGCACCCTGCAAGATTTTGCTTACGACGTGAGTTAATTTAGTATGTTGGACACATCAAATACAGAAGTAAAGCATCGACTGTATGAAGTGTGGAAGACAGCAGCACAGTCAATGAAAAACAGTATTTTTGAAAATCTAATTAATTTTAGTTTAATTTGTAAATTATAAATCTATCTAATTCTAATTTACTCTGCAAGTTATACGAAGAACCAATATGCACTAATTTTGCACCTTCTGTCTTTGGTGGCTAAATACGAACACTTGAGTAGAGACACTCCCGGCAGGAAAAAAATACTTCCAGTGACATAGTCAAGATAGGAAGCTGAAGCATTTCATATATGTAGATTTTATTGACATTTAAATATATATCTATTTTAAAATTGTTTTCCTCTTCTATACTTTGAGATATTTTCCCCAACACTTTCTAGAAATTTGTGATAAATAATTTCAGCTAATGATTTCAGAACAGAAATAAAAAATGTTTCATAACAAGTTTACACATTGGAAACTCTTCATTTCTTTTTCAAATGAAACATTTTCCTTACAATTTCCTGTAATTCTCATATGTTCTTCCCCTGAAACAAATTCTAGGGTTTTAGTAAATTATCACTGCTTTAAAAAAACAACAGAACAGAACTGGCTTTGTCTAGTTCTGCTTTGGAAATCAAACAATTTGGTGCACTGCTGACGGTAATAAATAGTCACTGGCTTAATCTAAACATATGGTGAATTCAGTACAACAGAAAAAGCAGAACTGTAAAAACAAGTGATTATTCTGACAACAGTGAAAAAAAGTCTTATTCTTTTGGTTCTTTTTCATTCAAGCAAGATCTTTGCATTTCTTTCCATGTATATAAAAACTTCATAATAATTGTTTGCTACGGGATTCAAAGGAATTCCAAAAATTCAGAACACAAATATACAACTCAAGCACAGCCTTGTGAGATACCAAGCATTCTCAAGATCTACTATGAGGAATCCTACCACTGAAAACAACAGCAGCAGCAAATACTTCTTGACTGCCAGAAGCTCTTCACATTTCACAGTAACTGAACCCAAGAACATACTACTTGGGTGAGATGGGAGTTTCAAGCAAAGTGAATACCCAAACCAGAAGCACGATACTGCGCAGTAAATTCTCTATTACATCTCAAAACCCAAACCAATATTGCTGAAATGCTATCCACCTAACTTAGTTCACGAATGGAAATTACAGCCTTTAGAAAATTGTATTTTTAAAAAATAGAATGGAAATAATTTTTTGGAAAATGATTTCTGTATATTCATAAAATTTGGGCAGCATAAATTTTAAGCAGCTTTTTAAGCTTTAGACAATGTTTTATCTCTTCTTACTGATAAATCCTTGTAAAGGAGACAGTAAAAAAGTCATCACTAATCATTATCGAAGCGTAAAAGTGACTCTTTAGTTTTGAGTATTACTAGATTAGATTGGGCAGGATTTCCAACAAAAAAAAAAAAAAAAAAAAAAAAAAAAAAAAAAAGTTTTCTCTGCTGGCAGATTATTATATGGTCATGTGCATGAAATCTCTCAAGAGCCAAGGAAAAAAAAAAAAAAGGAAGTTTCAAGCAGCAGTAGAAAAATGGCCCCAAATGTCTGAGTGTTCCCTCCCTCCCACTCCTCCCCCCAAAAATAATTAAAAATCTAGCTGAATTATATTATATAAAAATAACATGGGAGAAAGTGGCTTTCCCACCCTTGGGACCGTGTATTTGCACAGCAAATTATTCATAGCAACATGTAAAATATCCATTGATAATATATTTCTACTAAAGCCTTTCTGTAATTATAGCAAAATGGAGATAAGCTGTAGCAAAGAACATGGGGCCTGTGCTTTGTTTTCTTTCTTTTAGGCAGCACTTAGACACTGACTTCAGGAATCAAAGGAAAAATCAGTAACATGTAGTAGGGCATGTACAAAGTAAACCAGTCTGAGAGCCAAGAACTGGGTCATCTCCTGTCAGCTGTGAAAACTGCTACATGCTACAGAAAGGAAGGGGAAACAAATACCGGGAAGATATTTCCCTGGGTTTAGAGCAGCTGCCAAATTTGCCACATGGAAAAAAGCTGTTACCGGATTCTCAACAAAAGCCAAAATATAATCTAATTCAACTCTGCACACAGGATGCGTAATTAGGACTTCATTTAAAATTAAGATCAATATTTGCAAAAGAGTTTCTTTTTGTCTTTTTTGCTAACTCTTAACTGCTGTTTCTTCTGTATGATTCTATCAGCAAGGTTTGTGAGAGACAAGAAAAGTTTTGCAGTAAAATGCCCCAAATGACATACATTAAGGGCTGGGCTGAAAAGAATTTTCAGTCTTTCAGTGTTCTCCACTTCACATACTGCCTCCTACTAGGGATGGACTTAAACCATGTTGAAACTTATCTTGAAGTAAGACACAAGCAATAGACAGTAAAGCAGAGATTAAAACCTTCGGATGCTTCCAAATGCTTGGTCTCAAACAGATAGAATATAGAGCTTTAAACAAGAGCTGGTCAGCACTATTCTGACAAATTGTTTTCTTGAAAAATGCTGTCTCAATGAAAAGTCAAAACTGCTCCTGCAAAATCTTCATTCTTTAAATGGTCAATATTATTAAAAGCAGGTTTTCCAAAGAAAACCTTTTCTAATTCAAAGCAACTAGATTTTATGCCAGGCTATAAATACCCAGTAGAGGCAGAACAAAAGTATACTGGCTAAGGCTGAGAATACCAGGAGTTTGTAGTTCCCTGCAACAAAGGACTGTGAATTTCCCCACAGTGGTATGCTTTATTAATAAGAAAAAACAAACAAACAAACAAGTGATACATTAGTATGTCAGTAAGCCAACTGGAAATATAAATCTTGCATTTTTTTCAAGCATCATTGGGGGGGGGAGGGGGGAGGAAGCCAAATCAGGGAGTTGTGCACTAACCCATTATGGTTTTTACATAACCAAATATGTAGTTAGCAACACCCTGAACAATCCACAAGCCTTACAGAAAATCAACAGACCCCGGATATGAACGACCCAAGTCTTCCTGTTTGTTTTGTGTCCTGGACTAGAATGAGGAAAGGAACTTTAAATCTTTCTTTCACATTTTTTTGTGGGATAATCATGTGCCACAAAAGAGAATGGCTGCAGTAGCTTGGATGTCCTAACACATTCAGGCCATTTTGCTTACTTTACTGATGAAATAAAAATGACCATGTTTTGTTAGCTGTATCAGTTTAAAGCATCTGTTAAGCAATTTCAAATTAATTACACTGTACATTGATTTTTTTTCAGGCATAATTATTAACCCTTGAAAAGCCTTTTAATAATCAATTTGCATTTAATTAAACTCTCTCTGGCACGTCCTCTAGGAGTTCAGTAGACACACTTTTTAAAAGTACTTCCAAGATGTACAGAAGTGACTTGTTACTAGAAATCCATACTATTTTTTCTGTCCAGACTGCACCACCCACATTGATATGTCCCCTTCACTAACTGATTGGGTCATTTGAGAGAGGGTCTACAGGTTCCAGGCACATTATGAGTATTTTACTGCCTAGCAATGTGCTAGGAAACAAATAGTCTTCAGATCCAGTACAACAGCCCTGGGATTAGCAGGTTTAGCCATGACAGCCAGTGCCCTTGCAGAGCCCCTGGCACAGGAACAGCTACTGCCCAGGTGCTGTTTTAAAACAGACACCATGAGAGTATGTGACTTTGCGTGCACTTGCTTTTATTCTGAAACAAAATTTCTTTTTACTGTAATGACAATATCCAGGGATTACAGTAAATACAAGTCTGCTATCCCTAATCTTTTAAGACAACTATTATGTTATTCAGAAAACACTTTCAATGTAATTCAACCTTTAAAAACAGTAAGCTGTAGTTGTAAACAGATCAGTTAGCTTCTTTGTTTGAGTCTGCCTTTTGTTAAAATCAAACAGAAAAAGCAATTTTCCACTACAGAAGACAAGGCATGGACTCTCATGAGAAAATGTGGGAGAAGACAATGGCACCTTTTCTCAGTAAGCTCGACATAGCTTGGCTTTTTTACTTTTACATAAAGTGGTATTGTTTTATCATTAAATATTACCTACAGCTAAACTGACTCCCAATTTTTTGGAGAATCAAAATGGCTTTTAATGTGATTTATCATTACTGATTCTTAAACTCTCATAACACATTTCACTGCAACACAGATCAAGATTCCTCCAAGGCTAGCAGGGTGTTACTTTACTAAGCTTTATGGTCCAGACTGAGAAATGTTAACGCAACAGCCTGTGTACAAGTATATCTTTGGCTAACTACTGTCCACCACATACTCTGTCCTGCAGCAGAATAGCAAAGACCAGAATAATGAATAAAACCACAATAGTAACACACGACATCGTAGGCAAGTTCTTAATATGCTATGTAACACAGCTCTCAATTCTTATGATTTGTTACTTTTTGTGGCCTAGACAGATGTTTAACAAGATGACCATGGTCACCTTAATCAAAGAGATTGTACTTTATCCAAGTATTACAACGTATAATATATAGCGTATATAAATTATGTACAACTATAATAGCATATATTGGTGTAACTGTCCATTGATAAACAACAAATTAGCTTGAAATTACATGCATGAAGTGTTTCCTCATGACAAACACCAAGAAACCATTCATGTGAAGATGAATTGTGGCAATGATGTGAGGAAGTCAAATTTTATCTGTCATCAGGTAGCCACCTCTCCATGCTGAACAAAAAGAATCATCAAAGAGGCTACATTTTCTTGCATGATACCCTTGGCTTTACTGCATGCCTCACCTCAGAAGACTGCAAGGCAGCAGAAAGCACTGGGTGCAGCTACAGCCCCATCTCTGTACCAGTAAAACAAAAGGCTGCGGCAAAAGCAGGAGTAGAAATGCTGTTGACTGAATGCTGCCAATGACCGTATGCCCTCAATACCCTGCACAGGAGCTGCTGTCGATTACTAGAGCCTGAAGGCTGGAACAGCTTTGTGACCTGACTATTAATTTCCTGGACTTCATGCATGCCACTCGCATAAAACCATTCTGTAGGAGGGAATTCTAATTGCGCTCTCACCCAACAACACTGCATATTTCAGAAACACAATGACTTCCACAGGTATACCAGGAAACATTGCAAGCTTCTGTTACTCTCACGCTTAGGCTACAGTTAATGCAAATTCTGCACACAGATCCCTCAGAGAGAGGGAAACAAAAAAACAATTTGGCCAAATTAACATGTTTGCAAATAATAGTGGCAAACAGAGCATCCAACTTCATCTCCACAGAGCTTGATCACTGATTTTAAAATTGTAATATCAATGTCACCATCCAATTCTAAGGATACCATTTTAAGAGCTGAAGTAGCCACAGCATCTAAGTCATTTGTATAAAACAACAAATTATACCCTTCTATACCCATATAGTGTTTCATATTTTCAAGAGTCAAACTCCACATTCATTGTAGAGTCCTGCATGTTCAGGTATTGGTGTAATTTTGTTCAGAGGAATAAAACAACCAAAATAGATGCCACACATTTAATTTCATGTGTCAGACTGGGATCACAGTTCAAAAACTAAAATTATAATGGCTTTCCAACTATATGTTTTACTTCATACTTCTAATTCACAAACTTCACACTGAAATATTGTGGCAAGCATCTACTGATTAGTGTTGCCCTGAAAAACTGTACATGCTACAAACCTTTCACAAAAGTGGTAAATCAAAAGTGATTCACAATAATTTACTCAACAGTTCCCTCTTCATAGAGAGCTCTTCTTCATATTGATCTCTAGAAAGAGCTTGTTTGCAGATTAATATTTATGTGACAAATAACAGACTCCCCTGAACCTGTGACAAGTCAGATCTATGGATGTTCTTATCAAAATTTATCTTAGAATTATTTCCTTGGAAATATTATTCATTAAATTCTACACCAAGATCCAACCTCCCTGTACTGGTGTATCTATTTTAAAAACAACAAAACCCTCACAACACACTGTGGAAAAATGCAAGAGAAGTGGTTTTTATTTCACTTTAATCTGAAATCTATTCTTATTGAAGATGCCTATAAAACTTAATTTGCAAACTATAACTTATATCTAGAAATTTTAAAGCAGCCTAAAGAATTTTATAACAGATATAGAATTTTCTGTTAAGGTACACGGGTTTTTAAAGTTTTACAGGTTCCTATTCAAATGCTAGAGAAGACTATTACAAAAACGTTAAAGGGTTTTTACATAAAAAGTGAGATTGTAGAAATTAAATTTCAGTATGTTTTTCATTCTTCAAAGACATTCTCTTACAATATCATTTGAACATGTGCTGGTCTCTTCTAACAGAAATACTGATCCCATGATAAAAAAGAAAAATCTAAGGCACCAATTTTATTTTATGATTATTTTTTCTTTAGCTACAATCTCAGTGAAGGTCAGTTGGGGTAAATGCTGGCTGTATGGTTATACAAGTTGCTGAATTTCTGTTACAGTGGAAGAGAGTTTTTTACTACAAAACCATAGTCAATGGAACTAAGCTTATAACTGAGATGACTTATACTGCTATAATAGCTGAAATAAAGAAAATTACTGTAGCACATTTGCAACACAAAAGCACACTTTTAAGTGAACAAAACATCGATGATGACATTTTTCAGACAGAAATTTAGTGGGCTCTTCCGCAGCAGTTATGTTACTGACAATCATTGCTTAAAATAAGGTAGTATTTGGGGAATAAACACACAGTTATGCTTTCCACACAGAGCAGAAGGAAGAAAAACAAATACAGTGCATCCTCCAGAAAATCTGCACCAGGGTCATGTAAGCACATGCCACTACTATTATACCTTTTTTTTTTTCCCCTTTTTGACTGGAGCAGCATTAATCCTTGCTAAGGCACTAAAGATTATCAGACGATTTTGCTGTCCATTGCTATTGCTTCTAATGTGCACGTATCTACTTTTAAAATATTTAATCAGTGTAAGTTCTTTTTCTGCAAACTAATTCTATTGAGAAAATGAGAAGGTTGCACTATATCTATTCTAATCCTAGTCATTTTAACAAACATCTGCCCTGAATGATTTTTGCAGTGTAACAGCTGGCCACATCCAGTTATTTTTTTGAATGTTCAGTACAAACAAAAGCATTTACTCTCCAAAATACATGTTTGAGTACTGTAAAATCCTGTGATGAACAAATATTCCTGAAGTAAATCATGGTATAAATTCTAAAGGAGGAAGATTAATGCCTTTCTACTTAAAAACACAAACAAAGAGTAACCTTACCCACCCCCCCAAAACTCAGTGGTAGGCTAGTACAGCTGGAGAGAATATGCATGGTTACCTGCTCTTTTTAATTTAAAAGAAAAGCCCATTGAAAGACACACTATTGAAGTAAATAAGAAATGCAGTCTCGTGTTTTATTTTAAGCTAACATTTCTGTCAGACATGAGACAAACCCATAGTGCGTATGCATCATACACCAACATGCACAAACTGAGATATAACATGTTTAAACATCTATATGTATGTGTGCATCTCAATATATGTAGGTAGGTAGGCATGTGTGTTAGAGTAAGTTCTAAGGACAACTCCAGAGCATTGCAGCTACAGTTATTTAAACATATTTTGTCAAGCCTGATGAGCCTCTCAATTTACTATTTCCTGTATTGTAGAAAATAGCTGCTGGATAACAGTGCCACAGAATTTTAAAAGGAAAAAAGAAATACATAAAAAAACATGCTATATTTAAAATATTGCCAAAATATTATTTTGCAGCTCATAACAAGCATTTGTTTCAGTCTTTTTCTCTGCTGCACTCGTGGCCCCCATCTTTATCTAATTTATTTTCCTCTTTCCATCCAACGAGTTCAGTGCTCCTTTATTTCTTTTCAAGCTCTAGCAAATTTTCCATTACACTTACTTATTAGTTAGGATACTCAGTGCTGCACTACACAAGTTGACTGGACCAACAGAACTAATAGTAATGCCTCTGAGAATAGAACAGACAGTTTTTCTAAAATTCAGTTTTTGGTAGATTGCAGATTAAAGCCAATTGTTGAGCTGTTGGCTTCCTCGGAAAAGAGGACCGAAGTAATAGGACAGCATCTTTTGAGGATTCAAAGGAAGCAGAGGTTTTGTAAGTGAAAACACAGAGAAAAGAAAACCTAGACCTCATTAAGACCACCTATCATCATTAAAGCAGCTAAAAATAAAGATCACAAGTATCCTAATACTCTTGAATTTAGTGTGAGTGGTAGTTACAGTTCAAACTCTTAGAAGCTAGTAGAAGAGACTAGAAAGTCTGTCTGCTTAAAAACCTAATCTTGCATCAGCTGACTACAGGAACTTCAACCATGAGAGGTACATAAAATGTAGCCACACATGAACGAAGTGTGGAATGTGGTGGTTCTCCAATGCAGCTCTGCTATGCTGAGAGAAAACAACTTCCGCTATTCCCCGAAGATCAATTCATCTTCAAACATGCTATCAAGATTTCATACCCAAAACCCAACAAAACAAATAAAAAAATCAGGGCTTAGGAGGGGGTCTCTCCTGGTCACTAATGTTACAGATGTATTTAGTAGGAAACAGCAAGATCCAAAGAAGATACGACTTAGTGGTTTGGTCTTTCTGGAATGAAACAGGTACTTCTGATCAAACCATTCAAGGGAACAAGAAATAAAGGATAAGGAAGAAGATATATTACATGGGATACCTTGTACAACTTTCAGAAAAAGCAACTAGTAAAGCTCAGGTACATTTTGATTTGCAACGTGAGATAAAAGGGTTCAAAATGCAATTTTGCACTTTTTTAGCACTAAACAGATTATTTGGAAGGAACAGCAACTTCTAAGCCTATGAACCTGAATATGCCTGATGATACAAAGACCCTGCATACCTGCATGATACAGAAGATTTTAATCTTGGCTATTTCAAAATTAGCTACAGGTCAATTAATGGGTCCACTGACCTTCAACATACACTGTGGAGCCAATACTTAATAAAATAATAATGCTGCAAAGAATGGTATGTGGGAGGTACAGTTTCAATATCATTGATCAGTTAATTTTTCAGTAGAGGTCTAAGTTCATTCCATCTTTCTTTTTCCTTTTATTCTTCTTTTCCCGTTACCTAGCTAAGGCCCTCCCTGTGACTCAAACCTCAGTAATTCATTTACAGTTCATAGGCTACTTTCCCTATTTTACTGAGATGATGTAAAATATGAGGTCAAGTTTGCAAAAGGATTTGGATGGGAAGTCTGAGAGCTTGGCATTCCTTCAAGAAACAAAGACCGAAAGACAGTCAGTGTATGCTACCTAAAATTACCATAAATTACAAATCCAATAATAAGTTACCATGTAGCAGCACATTAATTTTTGTTTAGAAGATGATCTTTTTGTAAGGAGACAAAATTACACTGAGGTGCATTCAACCATATCACTGAAGAATAACAGATCTCCCCCTCACAAGGTACAAGGGCATTTGTCACATAATTACCATGTTATCCTCAGATAATTGGCACTGCAGAAGCAGCATACAACCCAATAGGTGTTCATTTGGGTTTGCCTGCATTGTCAACAGTAGGAAAAACACATCACAAACTGTCTAAATGCCCTGAGAGAGAGCAATGACAGGCCAGATGTTTAGAAGGGGTTTAAAAGACAGGATCTCTTTCAAAAGAGAAATAGCAAAGCTCAGGTTTTAATTATTTTGTGTAGCAAGATGTTAACATTGTTACAGGGGGAGCAGAGAGTAAATAAAATCTTCAGTTTTGAGGCCAACATAGTGTTGGCTATGTATCTATAGAAAATAATCTGGCATTTCATTTGATGGCATTTCATTTGAGACTAATGCTAACTGAAAAATGTTAACAGAAGAAACAAAGAAAATAACAGGAACAAAAATCTACCTACCTTTGGGCTAGGGGCTTATATATTGCAATAATTAAGAGTATCCAAACATCCATGTCTGCCATCATACATCTGCTCTGCTTAACACATGAAATGCATCAGCAATTTTAACCTAACATGTACTCAGCTAGTAACCCCATCACAACTGGCACTAATTAACCTTGCAAAGAAGTGCAAGATACTAATTCAAGTGGAGTGCCATGCTAGAACAGCTCTGCTGCCTCCTCGTTAGTATAGTTACAGCCTTAATTGCCTCTGGAAGCCCTAATTGGGTGTACACACTGAACATTTCATAGAGAAACACCAACTTCCCTTTCCGTTCAGAAACACTAGTCTCAGCAAGACTTTGAAGCAGATTAGTACATGTGTTTGTTCTACTCACGATGAACATGCTTTCTCAATATTGAAAAGCTTTTTATCTCCACAAACACTATCTAACAACATTTAAAGGCACTACATCAACTCTGTGCTTTCTCATGTCTTCCGAATGAGGCCATTGGTTGAGATGTATCTTTATTCTATTGTATTAATTCAGGGGGGAAGAGGATGTCACTTTCTAATACAACTTTATCTTCTGTCCTGGGGGCAGTAGCTGACAAGTAAACTCCACTCCCATTACCATTATCACTCTTTCCTTCTGAGGCACAAGTTTTGTTGCATCTGCAACATCTTCCACTGATAAATATTCTCATCTTTCAAGAACTACCACACAACATGAGCACACGCTCACCTCCACACCCTGAACAGGTAACAGTCCCAGTGGCAGTGAAGCTCCCTACTCGACACCTGCCATACTGGAACTACCATGAAATTAAAACTTTTAACATCGGTTTTAAGAATGTTGAACTCAGAGCTGTTTTCTGCAAGCCCAATTAATGCTTATCGTTAAATACAGCAGTATAAATTAACGGAAAAGCTTTTACCGTCCTGGGCGTACATGCCGAGGCTCTGCTGGCAGCAGGTGCTGCAGTTGCAGCTCTGTGAGGAGAAGGCAGTTACAGCCGGATACAGCCGGTTCCCTAACGGACGCACCAGAGGGCACCACTGAGCGGGGCAGTGAGGCTGGTGGCCTGAGGGAAAGACGGCGTAGTCTTTGTTTCTCACCATCCATTTTAATTGGCAATAAATTACACGTTTCATCTATTTTGCCCATGAAAGTCACTAATCTCCCTGTCTTTAAGCTTCTGAATCTCACCTTCTCCCCTTTCTTTTGAGGAGGGGCTCTGAGAGTGGCTTGATGGGCATCTGGCAGCCAGCCGCAGACAACCCACCACAGAAAACCAGAAAACTATCATAAATAAACAAACAAACATCTTTGCTGTCTCATGGCATCTTCTGCAACAGAAATTCACATCTCATCTGCTATTTTTCAGTCGAAACTGCCTGCAGTTACACATCACTCTTCTCAGCAGCCATCACTTCACTGCCTGATGAAGATGCCGCTGCCAGAAAAGTCTTAACACTGAATTATGGGAGAGAGATTTTTCTCATTCCTACTTTGCTGATTTTTCTCTTTTCTCCCTTCTTTTTATTTTTCCTTCCAATTTTTGGAAAAACAACCTCCCTCAGACTCCTCCACCTTTTTACATATTTTTTTTATTTTTTTACCATCATTCCTTTTGTTCAACCCATTTCATTCACACCTTCTAAACCTGACTTTTACAGTAATAAAAGCCTCAAAACAACATTCATCAGTCTGAACTCACTTAGAAGTTAGTCTTGCTTTTAGCAGGGTATTAGACTGGGTAATCTCCAGAGGTCCCTTCTCAACCCAAATTATTCTCTGATTCTATGATATACATATACAGAGCTTCTTTTTGACTACAGCAGGTATTCCACCTCACGCTGCAAAATAAATGTAGGCTCATGGCATCCCAATTTCTGCTGGCCCGGAGAATGACCTTGAATTGTTAACATCACTCTCTGTTGCCCATTCCCAAGCAAGGTGCTCTTATTCAGAAGGATTATCAGAATCAGTAATGGCCTTTGCTCCTGCATGGATTTACAGTATTTGCAAGTATAACTTGTGCAGCATTGAGATAGACAGGGTAAAGAAGGCTGTAACAAAGGAGTAATACCAATGAGTTCTGGTTACCAATGTCAAGCTTCAAAAGAAATTTCAGTGCTGAAAAAAATGAAAATCTGAACAACTGGGACTAGAGTTTCTCATTAGAATAGGGAAAAGTTCAAAGATGCAAAAAAGTTATAATGGAAATACTCTGCTATTTGTTTTCATATAGTAAGTTTCCTAACAGTGCAAAACTAATTGCTTCCTAAGATAAATAAGCACTGTGTGGCATGTCTGAGTATTCACTAAGATATACACAAAAGCTAGAGAGAAAAAATATTGTGCCTTCAGGACAAAGCCTGACAGTTAGTCTGTCTTAATGATAAAAGCTTCTAACCTTGCTGTCAGTTGATGTCTTGCTTCAAGTCGCTTTGGAGCCAAAATCTGTGGTAACCAGTAAGATTAATTCTACTATGCACAGTTCTTTACCTCTCACAGAAAACACCATCAACAGAGTTTAATAACTTGCTTCTGTTTAATTGCAATGTCTCCAATAATAATTATTGATTAGGTCAAAAAATCACATTGTATATAAGACTACTACACAACACATACAGTAGCGAAGTGCCAGCTGATACTTTGCCAATCTGATTTATTAAGAGCTCTATATACACAAGTGGCAGCTAATGTGCTGGCTGCGCTCCTGCTCTGCCTATTCTATCTTAGTACCTCCCCTTCAATGCTAATCAGTGAACAGAGCGTAACAAGGAGATAATTAGACACCGCTGTTATTTGTGCCAAGAGACTTTATGTTAATATAGTTAATATATTTAGTTTTCTCTTGCTGCAGGTTGCATTTTAAAGCAGAAGTTGGAGATACACCCTCTCATGCGTTGTTGTTCAATATTAACTTGTCCAGACCATGCTTAAAATGATATTAAAAAATGTATGATATGCATTTTTATATCTTATCTTTTGGTCATCTTAACCACATAGGAAAATTTCCTTTTTAGGCAGCAAATTAGTGAGGATGCAACACCAATAACTTCTAATACTGTCTGAAAGTGAACTAAGATACTACATTTTCAGAGGCCAAAATCTGCTCAACTAGTCTGTTATTTAGTACAAGGTACACATGAACTACTACTCTCTTTCTTTCGTAAATATCCGTATCAAAATCACCTGAGTTTTCCATTCTGCATTCAAAAAAGCTCACAATCTCTGAAAATAACACGAATTTCTCTCAAAACTGATGCTACAAAAAACTGTCAGCAAATTACCATTTAAACTACAGCTAAATATGACAATGAGCTTAGCTAGCAAAATGTTCATTTGGAGAAGAAGCAATTAACTTAAAAAAGCATAAACAAGACACTAAAGAGTCAGACTAACTAACAAAATTTGCTTCCTTTCTTCCTCATTTAAATGTTAAGAATAAGTTAGGAAGCAAATTAGATTCCAACTTATAGCTTTGGAAATTATGGTAAAATGTAGTACCTGAAAAAAAATCTCAGGTAATTCCTTCTAATTTGTGTCTAACTTAAACAACAAAGTCCCTTGGAAGTAGACCTTTATATAAAGTCATTAGACTGTTGCTATTTCGATAGGCAAGGTTTTTAATGAGCCAATGGCAGCTCGCTGATAACAATTAGATGAGATGAAATTAAAACCATGCACACTCTTTAAAAGAGCAGTGGTGCTCCTGATAACAGAGACTTAATCATTGTGTTATCTAATAGGCTGCCTGTCTGGAATTTACTTCACTGCAGGTTGAAATTTAGTATTACATGTCCATCAATAACAGTGTGCAAATACAAATCATGTAAGCAAACTGATGTAATGTCAACCTAATGAGATTAGAAACTCTGCTTAAGGACTTATATTTTAGCCTTTATCAAATAAAGGGCTTACAGGGGAGGCAGCTTTCCTGAATTTACTGGAGTAGGAGATTTCAATCATTAATGAGAGGATCAACACTAAATGTCAAACTAAATAATATAATAAAATTTTGATTTCTGATGCGTGCCAATTCAGAGTCACTGTTTTCATTTACCCTGTTGTAACAGGTTCACTGGCCATATCTGGACTTCCAGCAATACTAAAAGCTCATTTATCAATGTTCACACACTAATCTGAAATCCCAGCATACCAAAAAAGCTTAGTGAAATACTTAATTACAAAACAATTAGAAAGTGGTCTGAGGAAAACCAAATTCCTTAATTCATGATTAGTACCAGGTTCAAATGGAACTTACAAGGAATATTTTGAAAAGCTTGAAATATAAAAACATACAAATACATTAATGACTGCAGAAATCCATCAACCTTCTTTCTGTAGTGTGGCATAAACTGAATCACTTAAATGATGACTAGCATGAGTTATCCTGTCTGCCTGGTTGTAACTGTGACTTTTTCCTAAACTTTTCCCTCAGTGGAAATCTGCACCTGGAACAATGTTCATACAAAATATGGAAACTTACAACCATTTTAGGAAGTGGACATATCTAGCTTGAGTACTCAGTTTTCTTTATTTGTAAAGCAGCAAAGCTCATTCATCTTTTTGGCCATTTGTTAACTTCAAAAAATCAGTGATTTTTGGAGATTTGACCATCCTTCCAAACACTCAGGATGGGATTTTTATAATAGGGACCTGCTTGCCCCATTTTGATTTTCCATTTAAAAACAACCCAAAAGAAAACAGAGGAATCTGATAAAACCAGAAACAGCGTGCAGTGACCTAGGTAAGACAGCACAGCACTCTAGTAATAACACGGAGCTAGCCAAACTAAAAATTTCACTTGTTCTGTGTCCATTGTGCTACAGACATTGCCATAACATGCGTGTCTATGTATATATTGCTATCTTTAACCAAACTAACCTGTTGTGAAGACACGAGGCTTTAATTTTATGGGCTTCAAGAGACCTACAATTGTGGATTTAATGCTGAAATCTATGCCACAACGTCTTCATGCTTGTATGTTACACAAGCTACCTAGATAAAAGCCAGGTCAGGCATGCTGACGTGTTATGCTGTCCAAAAGCCAGACAAGTGCCCTCTACATGTATTCACAAGTCTTTGGATCAAATGTATAAAAACTCTATAGTTAACCATTAGAAATAAGTCTACAGTAGCAAGACATATTTTTGCTGATGAGGTGAAGGGCTGACTCCCATCTGGAAGACCAGTACTGGTCCTCTCCATCAGTTAAATCTCATGGGAATTCCAGGACTTAAGTGGTGCTTGGCTCAGCTTCACCATTAATGAGTGATTCCATAGAAGTTACTGCTGGCTAACACCTCAACTGCAAAAATGGGCAAACACTGAATATAAACATCCTCATAACTTAACACTAGTGCACGCTTACACTTAGAACTCTCAATTTTTTTTAGACCTTCTCATTTACACTTCAGATTTCTTCCAACCAAAGGTACTATGCAGGACATTTTTAAGGATTAAACCTGGATAAGATGGCCTTTAGAAATAAACATCTTCAAGATGATCGGTATGGGGGGAGATAATGAAGAAGAAAAATGCAACTTTCAGATTACCTTTAAAAATGCACTGGAAGTCCAAAAGGATAAAAAAAAGATATATTAAAAAATGCTTGGGTTTTGCCCTCTCATGTTTCATCAAGGGATTCTAAATATCATCATGGGAATAATCAATTTGCAGCAGCTGTGGACAGCCTCAAGGGCTTGAATAGCTTAATTGGAGAAATGTTTTAGAAGTTAAAAGGCCAGAATCACATCAAGTACGTGAAGCAAAAACTCAGAGATGCTTCTAAATGTTCAAAAAGGATCATTAGAAGCAGTTTTACTGATGAATTCTAATCCAATACGAAAATATTAATATAAGCATGTATATTATATTTTATTCTAAAAAGCTGAACTAGTAATTTTTAAGCATTACCCTTTAATACGTATTTAATATATAGAAGCTTAATTTTCAGGTACTTAGAAACATAATTGTCAGTTAATTAAAGTCAGATTGAAATTTAACTGTTCACTTAAACCATTCATCTCCTAATTTAGTTTTCTTCTTTATGTTGAATTAAGTGTTCATGCAGGGAGACAACCTAACTTCTATGAAAGTTGAAGCCCAAATGCATAGAATATGAATGGGCACAAAACCTCTGGCTTTTAACTTCAGAGCTAGAGCGTGTAGCTAGAAGTAATCCTTTGGCTTAATTGCACATAGAAATAACAATGCCTACCTGTTTGCTGAGTAACTCAGACCTTCAGGATGAAAATAGCACAGGAGGAAAATAATGTCCAGATAAGGAGCAGCAATTCTACTGCAGTATTACCTCCCTTCATTAAAAAGGAGCACTCTGCCTTTCCCACCATCATCCCTCAGCGGTGCTGCTTAGGAAGGAGACTACAAAGTTTATTACAAGCCAATCATTCCCACGAAGGAGAGGTTCTTCAGAGAACTATGATCTGAAATATGCATAAATTAATAATTCAAAGAAAATGCTACTATTCTGGAAGTACTGTAAGCATTCTAGAGATAAAGGAGGTCACGAAAATCTTGATCTTTGGCCTCATTCTCACAGTGTAGCCTCAAATCACTTCAATGTAGTATTCCAGATTTGTAACAGAGGTAAGTGGCGAGTGGGGTAAGGGGGGGGTGTGTGCGTGTGTGTATGATATAAATTCTTGTTTACTCTTTGGTAGTGTAAATTCACAGCACCATAGAAAAACAACACTTACGCCACAACAACACAGGTCAGTATATGTGCATCTGTATTAGTATCATACTAAAACTGGTAATACTCAAGATCGTTTTTTTCAGTAATGATTCTAATACTGGTGTCTGTGCTATGCTTCTGTGTACTGAGCCATCCTGGATGCACACTTCTGCTGGAGTCAGTCTGGAAGCCTGAACCCCTGAGGCTTCTTCCCCTCTCCAAACTGCAACTCGGGAAGGCCACCTACATCCTGGCACCTTCTGGAATTCTCCACAGCTCCAAGAACAACGGCCCTGTGTTTTTTTTATAAAAAACAGCGTATGATGATGACATCAGCCTAACACAAAAGAACCAATCTCAGTCATTGTAATACAGAATCTGCGTCTTTTCAACTAGTAAGGTCAATAGTTCTACCACAAAATCTTCAATACAGCCCATTTCTACTCCAGATATAAACACTTACTTAGAATGTATTTGCCAAAGTTTTGTCTTCCCATTGAAGCAAGCCATATTTAAGGTTGATCTCCTTTATCATCTCTCAATCCATCTGCTTGACAACTTATCTAGTCTTTATCAAAGGCTAGTAATCAAAAGCCATTGTTGTTCTTTTGTGTTGTACAATAAATAGCTCTGAAGCTATCTGTTATAAAAATTATGAACAGCACTGAAGCTTTGCCATACAAGTCCTCTAACATAATAAACTAGAGTTAAAAGGTAAATCTGTGTTCTAGTTGAACTAATTATTTGGAAAGGAGATTGCAGGAAGCCCAAAACATTGAACTAATTTTCTGTGGACTGCCTTCTGGTAAAGACAACATTAAAAGATTCCCCACATCGTGTCAGTAATTATTTTGGAGAATACAAAGCTGAATGTTAAGTGAATGTCCAAGTGTCTTCCTCTTGAAAGAAATATTTAATCAGCAATTTTCAAAAGTCCTGTTGTGCAGAGCTTCCTGAAGTCCCAGCCTTGTCAGAGAGACAATCTCAGTGGTAACTGTGTGGCATGTTTTCTGTTCTAGGACTTCACAGTTAAACTCATCATGGTCACTGGCTACAACTTTATACCTTCAGTTAGTAACAGGCTGAAAAATTTCAGGGTGGGAATCAGGTGGTGCAGAGCAGCAGCACTCCATTAGAACAGCTGAGAATATCACTTCAAATCCTTATTATTAAATAGGCTACATACAATGGAACTGAGCCTTTACTCTGCTACTCCAAGTTTCTGTCCTTGAAGTTTCTTCTAAGTAATTATATTAATAGCATGATATGACTCAAGTATCTCAATTATAGTGATGAAACCAATCAGTATTTCCATGCTGTATGCGTACAGTACATACTGTTACAGTCCCTCCATAGCTAATTTCCGTACAAGTCCAAAAGCTGTTCAGAAATAGCCCTGAAAGCTTTTTCTCCTCAAACAATACTTCTTTTCACATCTTACTCTGAGGAACCTTCGGCATCTCTAACTTTAGGGTTTTTTCTGCATCTAACTTTCTCCTAACTGAAAGATGCTACAAAATATAATACATGCAACCTCAGAGCTACAAAATGCATTTGCTTTTCCGTATTCTTTTCATAAAATTGGAAAAAAACCAGCCCCTGCCTTTTGCCTAAAAAGAAATAACTGGAAACAAATGGTTATGTTTGCAATAACCATCTTTTTGTATTCGGACTATTAATTGGAGTGCACAATCCTAACATTCTCATTTAGCCTTGACTAAGTTTACTCTTCACCACTTCCTTAGGCAGTAAGCCCTCTGTATAATTTGCTGGGGACAGTCCCAAATTGTTTCTGTTGCAGTCATTTGCGAGTGCGGCCTGATTTACACTGAAGGGAGTAGCTGTGCTGCACAAACCCCAGGCACTGCCTTCCCACTCCCAGCAAGGACAACTTTCTTCTGTGGACTGGGGCACCAGCAGCTAGCAAGAAATGCATCTACAGCAGCAGCACTTCCAGAACAGATCGATTTCATATACTGGTTGCTGTTTTATTCACGCACCTTCAAATTTGTTTTATTGTTTTCATTTTCTACTCATAATATACACAGGAGGAAAATGAGTCAAAAAAACCCTCATATCAAAATAACCTTTCAGGTTTTTCATAGGTAGATGGGATATTCTGATATGGGAATCCATTATTTTTCCATTTAGGCACTACGATATCCTTTAACTTACTCCCATTTTCCCTTCCTAATTTGCCATCTCTTAGATGCTGAGAACATGTAGAAATCTCTGAGGGGCATTTGTCTCATCAGCAGAAAAGGAACATTGGAATAATGACTTTCAGGCATTGGTGGCAAGCATTGTATTCTCAGAAGCACAAAATCAGAAACAGAAAAACTCCTAATAGGTCACCTAATCTATCTTTCTGCATAAACTGAGTTCTGCCTAGCTGAAATATCCTCTATTTTGTTAAGAAGTTGCCTGCTTGGGATTCCATAGACAGATTTCTTTCCAGTAATACAACCATGCGTACCCTCTTCCCCATGTCCTCTTTTAAACTCAATAAGAAATCAAAAATCAGAATATATATGGAATAAAAGGCAAGAAGCTCACAGAGCTGTTGCCTTAATACCACCAACTTAGCCTGACATAATCCAGAGTTTTGGGCTCTGTATTAACTGGAAAAAATATTAGACTGACATAATGTTTCTGTGGCAATAATTACTTTCTAAATGTGCTGCAATAAATTTAATCTTGATGAATTCCATCTGACGCCAATGCAGTGAACACTGCCTTCTTAATACACCTCGCTAACTCTCATACCAAGAGGATAAGATTGTGAAATTCCTGAATAATGAACTTTCTTACACAGTTAGACGACTACCCACGTCTAACGATACACTTTAGCAGCTCCTCTCAGAAAATATAATGATCTGCTTGCGAAAGCTAATAGGTCTGTATTTGCTCTGTGCTTAATTCTGCAACTATTCACTTATACTACAACCTTATTTGTGCTACTGTCATAAGCAGGAACTTAAAACATTAAATAGCTTCTGAACTGGGCATCTGTTTAACCAAGTTACGTTATTCAACCAATTTCACCAGCAGAAGTTGTGACAATATCTGCCCACATCCATATGGTGTTAGCAAACATCCCTAGACCACAGATCACCTGAAAGCATTAATACTGTCAATAGTTTTAGGCCACAGCCTCATGCTATCAGTGGACTAGCTCTCATGTTTTAATGTGCCTTGAGGAGGAAGGAATGAACTGAGGGTGAAGGAACTAAAAGGCTTGTCTTTCATTCAGCAGCGGTTCGGAGGATCTGGAGAAAACAGACACTTCGTGTTCCGCTGAACAGCAGTCACAGATGGATGAGAAGCTGACCTTCCAAAGCAGCATTCAGCAGAGCTGAATTAGCACAAAGGTATAAATAACCAGCTATTAGTGCTGCACCAGAAGCAGCAATTCTGTCATACTGCAAGGCAAGACAATCAGATTTTATTATTTGCATGTAATCACAGTTGCTATGGGGTAGACAGGAGTGACGAAAGACAAAAAAATTATAACCTTTATGCACAAGTAAAATCAAAGTAGTTTTGCAGAAGCATTTAAAGCAGTAAGAGTTCTTCCCAAATGGGGCTTCTTGCCTTCATTGTGACAGGAAGGGAATTCTTTTCCAGATCGCATAAAAGCAAAAAAGGAGAAGTTTCTGTCATAGGTTAAGCCAGTAGTTTCCTCCTAGAAACGTGTTTACAGTTTTAGTCTCAACAGGGAGGCATGTTATGCATGTAAATAGCAGGTGGTTATGGAGAGTTACTTTGACAGCTAATGTCTTCAACTGCCTTGATATCGGTGGTCTAATAGAGTGGCTCTGTAGTAAGTGAAGTTCCTGATGAAAGGCAACCAAATTAAGTGGAGCCTTTAATCTCAGTTTCTAGCCAGCTATACTGTGACCATTCAAGGGGGAATGAAGAAATGATTAAAAAGAGATTGCACTCTGGCTCTGGTGGCAACTGACATAAATGAACTTGAAAAGACAAATAAGACGACACTAATTTTAAAACCATGGTGGCTCTTCTCAGTCAGCATCACTGGGAATTGCACTGCTGAAAGCAGAGGTGGTCTGACTCTTGCCCAGAAAACAAGCAACATCATGCTGTGGCAGAGAGGTAATGTCACATGCACCCCAAAGAGAGGTAATTAAAGTCTTTGTCTTATTTATTCTTCTGTGTAGAAAATTAATAGCTACAGTGCTCATAATGTCTCCTGGGTCCTGTGCTTAGGCTTAAGTCACATTTTCTTTCTACTTCCTAAATTATAATCTGGAAATTACATTGCTGATCTCAGGAAGGTACATGATTTTCAATAGCAATGTCCCTGTGCCAAAGAAGAGACAACTGAACAGGTCATAACTTTTCCAGGCCGCAGTGAGCGACTTTTCCTTTCCAAATGATGGCCTTTGCTGTGCATCTTCTCTTACAAAAACCTGTGATTTATGTATCCCATAAGATGCTTGGGCAGAAGTATAGTATTCTCATCAGTCAAGTGTATTCAAGAAGTGTTAGAAAACACCCTAGACTATAAAGGCTCTATAAAACAATATAGAATTTACAACTAACTCATCCATAAGGGCATTTACTTATGTTTGTCTTGCAAGCAGATTAGGACAAAGGGTTTTCAGGCATCTAAGTGATTCACAGTTTGGTTACCAACCCATTCTAATCCTGACTGAATCTTCACATTTAACTGTGTGGCTATGTACTGAAAACAAATCTCATTCTTCAACAGCACTCGGGGTAGGTTTGCTGCTAGAGCTGCCCAAGACACAGTTTAAACACAAAATATTTCTGAAAGAAACATAGCTTTTTGGCAAACATGGGTTTTCTTTCCCTCAAGAAAGGATATTACCAAGATACTACTGCTATCTCATTTTATGATGACGTTTCAAAACAGAAACACAGACATTTAAGCATTAGATTTTTTTTCCTCAGAACTTCAGGAATCTTGGATGTTACAACCCATACAACTATGAAATGAAAGGGAGTGCATGGAGCAGCGGCTGTGTTGTAGCACTCTGCTCACATTTCCAGGGAACCCTCTTTCGCATTGCCTGTAAAAGCCCAAAGTGTGAATGTGACCATCTCCTCATAGATTTGCACATTTCCATGCCACCAGAGCCTGCAGTGGTGTGAAATCTTCTTTGCAAGAGAAAGAACAGCGTCACTGCTAATCTTTTTTCTCTGATAAATAACCCCACTGAACAGGTCCAAAGGTGAAAGCTGCATTGGGGACATGCAAGATACAACATCAGTCTGCCAAGCTACAAACAGAATGTCAGTCCTAAATATTCCTTAATTATTCTGATTCTACTTTGCCCTCATATTTGTTGTTAGCAAGTGCACGAGAGTTGCACAAATAGAGTCTATTTTGCCCTAGAGTTCTGCTTCAGAGAAAAACTGCGTGTATCCTGCTTTGCATTCTGTCAGAAGGATGCCACCAGAAACATGGTGGTCTTACAGGGATCTGTCTTGACAGGTCATCTATTACATGATGCACACTGAGGCAATGTCTGCCTCCTGCCCCAAAACACAGGTAGAACTGGAAATCAAAAAAAACACCAAGCTGGCTCCTTTCTAACACTGTATGAGTTTGTCTCCATCAGCAGTGTTATGTCCAGGAACATTAAGAAGCTATGTACCTGTACACTCTCTGTGGGGAAAAGAAAAGAAACTGTGATCAGATTAGACCCTGCAGAAAATTAAAGTACTGAAGCTCCATAACCAAACCCTGAAAATCAAATATTGACAGGAAGATAGTCCATAATAATCTCTTAAGTGTTTCTGCTCTGACAATTATGTGCTAAAAATACTAACAGCCCACATTTCACTTGAAGTAAAATTACCATGCAAGTGACATTTCCTCCTTTTGCATTTAATGACAAGACTTTGACTTAGAAGTCACAAACAATCATCTGAGTTTGTTAAATCTTTCCCATTTTCTTTTCACTCTGCAGCCTTGACATAACATCATTAGAAATGCTACAACTATAAATCTGTTCCTCCACAAAACTTGGTAACTGCCTAACTTTCAAAAAGCAAGAACTCATAATGGAATATTCAAATAGTCAAACATTTGTTACCCTGCATCTCATAGCATTCTAGGATTCCATAAAATTCAGGGTAACAAACATGCTTGAAAAAACACTCTAACAGGTTTCTGTTCTATTACGAAATATAGAAGTGGCAGGAAAGCTGCATTTGGGAACCCCTCATGGTTACACAGAAACCATTTCTGAGGCCTGATTTCAGTACTGCAATGCCCTTCCTCCAAAGATAGCTCTAGCAGTGATTCAGATACTACTATGCACTAACACTACTGCCTTAAAGAGTCTCTACCGCCCCTTTCACAAAACTGGTAATTGTACACATCCTATTCAAATTCCTTCTCAAGAAAATTGTACAAACTAGGCTGTAATGACAGATTCCGGATCCCCTCCTTCCGGAACTGAAATAAACTTGAACTCTCCCAAGATAACAGCTCTCTATTCATTTTGTAGGAGCAGATGGCCTTCACCTCGGTTTGTTTTTCTTCTCATCAGATCTAAAAGTTCTAATCCTTAACAGATCATTGTGATAACACTTTCATATGCTTTGGTCAAAAATTCAGCTATAATCTTACATAATTCTTCATGTAATCAATAGTACAGGATGAAAAGACAATCATGTCTTTCCAAGTCATAGTGCAACTTATGTTTTTACAGTCAAACTAGTATTTCAGTAACATCAAAGCTAAAATATCATTTATTGTAAATATTATTACTCAGAAATACACACCATATAGATCACTTTTCTGCTAAAAGCCTAGCATAGTCAGCCGAAGTCATTTTAATATTGAAAAACACTTACTACTGTAGGATACAATCATCAAATCATAGAGTAGTCAGGGTTGGAAAGGACCTTAAGATCATAGAATCATAGAATAGTTAGGGTTGGAAAGGACCTCAAGATCATCCAGTTCCAACCCCCCTGCCATGGGCAGGGACACCTCCCACTAAACCATGCCATCCAAGGCTCTGTCCAACTTGGACTTGTTCAATGAGAATTTACAATTTATTTTATTCTTCCCATTTCTCAATGGCAAAACAAAAAATATAACAGCAGAGCCACCAAAAGAACTCCCTGAGATTATAACAGCGTATGGAAAAACATATATACGTTAGGTCTGTAATATACATCTGCATGCACAGGTGTGATTTAGTTATTGCAGGATAGCCATCTCATACTGCAAGTTATCTGTCTAATGAAGGAACAAAGAACAGGATCAGCAGGAAATAACATAGAACATACTGTGTAAGAAATGAACAGCTGTTGGCAACAACTTAGTGTCTAACCCAGAGAAATTCCTTTGTTAAACTATACTTCAACTTCATTAGCCAATATTTGTCTTTGTTTGTGCCAAACATACCCAACAAAACCAAATAAAAACCAAAGAAAAGTGAATGTTGTAAAAAATGACATAAAATACTGAATGAACATGTCAATACAAGCAAATCATTTCTGCAGGGCAAACCAAGACCCAGGTGGTACCAACTCTTCTTTGACACAGACAACGTTCCAACAAAGCAATGATGTGCCTATGTTAAAATCATTTAATATTTCTGCTTATTTTTTTTATATGCTGTGGAGTAGACAGGATATTAGAGAGGTATAAGGATTTCTTCCTCTAGACTACAACTGCAAACACTTCTCGATATAACACTCATTTGAAATTGCAGCCATCTAGCAGCAAATCACTTAGCTGGGAAAGTAAGTACACTGAATTCGGTCAAGTTCTGAAGGAACAAAGGCCTGTATCAGAAAATATGAGTTCAAAACCAGGCTGGACATCTCCTTTGGTTGCCTGAGGATTAAAGAGGCTAGAAACTAACTGCACTTTTGTTACTAGAAAGGTCTTTGTCTGATTACAGGTCAGACACATTGACAAAACAGTAGATAAGAATTATATAGGTATTGTCCTTGATGTTTCTGTTTCCTGCAGAGAGGACTTTGTGCTCGAGTGTAGCAGTCAGTAATATTCACATGCAGTTAAAATTAATCCTGGAGAGGTGTGACAGATTTTATCCTTCATCACTTTTATGTTTAAGATTAATGAAGCACATTTCTGAACCTGATTATGTATTTACTCTTTACACGTTACTAATGCAGACTATGTATTTATTGCTGTTACTGTGCACTCTTGTTATAAAACCAAAAAATAACCCATGACTGAAATAGTTAAGATATTACCAACTCTTGAAGGTTTCTTTTTGACCTCTGGGGGGTTTTGTTTATTTTTTTTAATAAAGAGTCATCAGAATATCGTGTAGTTTGAATCACCTCAATCTCATCACTTAATACTGAATTAAAATGTAGCAACTGTTGCCTATCACCAATGTGATAGGCATGTGCCCATCATACAGAGTGTACAAAAGGAAGAATTTAGTATATGCAATTTTTTTCTGCAATGCATCCAAGGTATTGTCACTTTCTTACCAACAGCCAAAATGAAACACTGAACAGAAGACAGGAATGAGCAACTGAACTCCATTAATTTAACCTTGATACGCACCCTGTCAAGTATTCCAGAGTTTTCAGACTGGAAACTTTTTAGATTTTTAGATAATTACTGGTCCCCAATTTTTCCATTATTTATTCACACTTTTGTATCAGTTACCCAATATTTTCATAATTACTCCTCTATTCTGAAGGAAAAAGAAAAACAATTTAAGCATTTAACCCTGCTGATGCGGCTACCAGTATCATCTCAGATTCCCCCAGATTCAGCCTCAGGAAGCTTTCTTTCACATCCCGAGCATTAGGATGTACACTGCTGTCTGTTTAGGATAAGATGAATGAAAACAAGAGAGACTACCACCAAGATATTTTAACTATCTCAATCAATGTCTCCTTCCAGCCACCTTCAGCTGTTCCATGTGTAAACTGTGCAACCTAGTGGAGTCCCACAGATGAAAACTTCATCAGACAGAAAGCAATTACTGAACTTCCCTTTTGGATCTCCTCAGATACTATCCAATAAATTAAGCTCTCCTGGGTTATAACACCATCAAGAATTAACACGAGAGCCACCTATAAAGCATGCTGAAAACTGCCAGGCATTCTCCCACTTTATTTAATTACTTTTTAACAAAATACATTGCCATTTAGTTATTGTGATTTATTTGGATGCAGCAATTGCTTCACATGGGCTTTGTGACAGTGAAACAATGTTGTTAACGAAATCTGAATGAAGACGCTGCTCCACAAGGCCTGCAGAAAGCAAGCATTTAGCTGCGCTGGCAGCAACCTTCTGTACAGACTGAAGCAGGATATCTTTCATTCTTTTATTACTACTGCATGTGTGTGGAGCAACCACACAGTAGGACTCCCTGTCCCAACTGGGGCTTCAACTACTCCTAGATAAATAAAATATGTGATTAATAATACACACTAGAGCACATCAGTACTTCATAAGAAAATGGAAAATACACTCCTGGAGAATAAGCACATACTTTACAATAATTCTATTTAGCATTCAGTTTTTCTTCTCACTTATAAACAACAGCAAAAGAAGGCAATTGTATTTGCAAAGCAGCTTAATAATTTTATAAAGGGAGATGTACTCCTTGCTGTACACCACAGCATAATGAATTCCTTTTGAAATAAGAGAAGGAAAGAATAATTCCAGAAGCTCTAACAGATAAGATGAAATGCCATCCTAATGCAATCTGCATCTTGTTCCCACCATAATAAGCAGCTATTTTTGTTTAGCAAATTGAACACTACATTGGTCCAAATAACCGGAATGAGTGTAGACAGGGCAGAATCTGCTTACATGGGAATAATTTTTTATGTAATTATTAATGAAGTTGTTTATTGTTCACATTGTCTGTGCAGCCTATAAATGCCTATATTGAACATTCAGCAGAACTTAAGACAAACCATTAGTCTAATTTGAATAGCGGGAAGGGATCAAAGAGACCAGAGTATAGTTTCAGCAGCTTTTTGAATTTGACTTTTAATTCCGCAGAGTCCAACCTGCAAATCTCAGGTGGTTTGACAGACTGCAAGTCTCTTATGTACTTCTATCTGACTTCATAAATCCTTAACATGCTTGTGTCCAAAAGTTTAAGACTGACATCTTAGTGACCACCTTTGGATGAGAGTTATTTATGACAGCCAGCATTTGGAAAACAGGTTTAGTATGAAAAAAGAGGCTCTCTGGCAAGACAACTGAACTGTGAATGAGTCTTCTGGGTTCCCCCAAACTCTGATTATAATTTTTAAATGCAATATGGCTTTATGTGATATTTGAGCTCTTCGGATTCAAAACAAGCTCTACAGTGCTATGAAAACAGAAACATAACTTCAAGAGGGGTGCATTTTTTCTTTTATATATATATATGCACACCCATTACTTCTTCCACATAGTGTTTAATGGTCAGAAATGTAATATATATTAACTACCAAACTCTCCATTGACCATATGACTACAGTAACATTCTTAACAGTAGAACCAGTTAATCATTTCAGCAGTAGTGGGATACAGAATACAACAGTGGGACGTTTATGTGGGGGAGAGAAGCTGCACTATGCAGCTGCTAAAGAAAACACAGGCGTGCATGCCTGGGACACCAGATGAAGACACAGGTAAAGATCAGGAATCTTGCAAGGGTCCTAAGATTTCAACAATATGTTGTCAGAAAAATTGATGATGAAAGCTATTCCAGAGCTCAACCAACTAGTAAGCCCAAGCTAAACATGAAAGACACAAAACTTCAAAGCAACACAAATTATAAGTGCTCCCCTTCCACCTTTTTGCATGGGTTTTATCTGCTTTGGTTTAACCTAGATGATTTTGCTGATCCAATTCACAATGTGACTCCAGAAAGAGTTGCATAACTGAGGGAGCACTCTGTTGCAGCATGGCACAGAAATGGATGGCTCTGGGGTGATGGGAACTCATGTTGAACTCGTGAGATCATCAAATGAGGGCTTCTCTTCCACCTCAAGGAAAGCACTGCATTGTTCTGATTGCCTGTGACAAATATTTGATCCAGAATAATGGGAAGCTGCAGCTTCACCTATAGCTGAAAGGTAATGTGAATTTAAACTCCACCATGGGGACAGAAACCAAAGTTAGGAAAGAATATTGTCAAGCTATAAAGCATCTTCAAGAGAAGTAAACCGATTTGGATTATGACAATAAAGCTTTAACCTGTTATAAAACTTAAATTATGTTACTCTGATAGTGAAAACACAAATGATTCTCTAACAAGTTGAACATGAAGAGCCCCCGGCTTTGACCATCAAAGAAACTGTATGCAGCACTCAGGAGGCTGTGAGTAGGATCATTCCCTGCTGGTCCTCAAAAAGGAAACTCAGTGCAAGACCAAACAGGCTTCCAGCCTATCTCAGGTAGCTTACATACAGCTCCCATAGATTTTGGTGGAAAGGGTATAAGCTGAATTTAAGAGACAACAGCATCTGCAGAACTGTACAAGTTTTTCTAATGTATATGAAAAGGCCAATTCAGCTGTACTAACATTCTCGGCTCAGTTACACAGTGACCTACTGAAGTTATAAACCTGCTTGAAATATCAAGAATGTTCAAGTCCCTAACTATAAACGGCAGCATAATTTACAGCATGATCTACAAAAAGGTAACAGAAGCATGGGCTGTAACATACACTTTAACTGTGAAAACATCTGCAGTGAGGCACATAAGAAATGACACAAAAAAAGCACAATCCATTTCTCTCTCATGTTCTGCTTTTAAAATCCAGTACCTTCAGTCCCCAGTAGAAACTTACTTCTCCCTCCTCAAATTAGCTGCCCAGTTCAGGCAAATTTCCCAGACCCAGTCTCAAAGTTTTCACCACTTCTGTTGCGGATGACTTTTATAAAAGACATACTTTACTTGCAAACCCTAAGCAAGTGTTTGCCCATCCTGCACTTCTACTATTCCAGGATAAGTTTCCATGATTTGGGTAGCCTTCTTTCCTAGCAAGGCTTTCCCTGTGAGTCTAAATGAGCCTAGACATCTGATAAGGACTTTATCTCTATTGGACCCATACAAAAGCAGGTGCTTGCATAGACAAGAACAGCCTTTTCCGAGGGAGTTGGCACTGGAGCACACTATTTTAGTCAATTGGAATACACTACTTTAGATTTAAACAAGGTTAGAACAGCAAAGCATTGAAAACCTACAATACCGGATTTTGTTACCTCTCTGTTACCTCTCTTTGTTACCTCACCGCAATTTCCCAAATCTTGCTTTTAGCACCCAGCTACAAGTTCAGTTCTGGAGCTAACAGTGCCAGTTCAGTGGCCCTGTACTGTGTGCCACTTACCCAGCACCTTGCCAGGATACCAGGAGCTTAGAGGAAGCTGCAAAATCCACCTAGATGCAAGCTAAATTACCTGTGCTTAGTTTTATGCTCCCATGGCCAGTATTCCTCTTGGCACCAAATGGAAAGTGTTCCTAGTCCATGTTAAGCTGCATTTACTGTTGCAGCTAGCAAAGTCTAACATCATTGAAAGAGAGGAACCACAGAGCGCAATTAAGTAGCAAAAGACAGGTTAAAAGTCTGGAATTCGGACAGTAAGATTTCATGTTTATGATGCTCAGGTGCATCTTAGTATGCTGCTCATTTATTCATTCATTCTTTCATTTTCATCTCATATACAATATGTTAATAACCAATATGAAAGAGAGTAACAGTTTGAATTAGGTTAAGAGTATAAGAAATAATATGCATCTCTGGTTTCAATGTTTCATTCCCATTATTTCAAAAGCATAAACTTTGCTAAAATCAGCTAAGACTTCATTGGATATTTTAACCATCTCAAGTAACTGCAATTAGTTATTAAGCGGTCAAATTACCTCCATATTTCCCTGTCTATGCAAAAATAATCCATATATTAGTGAATAAAGCTAAACCATTTCAATTTGCAACTCAAGCAACACATAATGTTTTACATTATTTCAAGGGAAACAACCCCCCAAAATCACATCTTTTTCACCTTTAAATTGATTTTCGATATTGTTCTGCTTTATGTGCTCTCTCCACATGGTTTCTTCTGTTTCCTCTTTCAATTGCGCTTCTTTTTCTGACACGTAATTTCCTGCTTGCTTTTCTTTCACTTACTCCTTTGTTTTTTCATTATTTTTGTATTACTTCATCTCCCTTTCTCTTTGTCAATTTTAAGCAGGTTTTTTCAGTGTGCCTTAGTGTTTTGACATGCCTTTATTGCTGCAGTTATTTTTATTTACTGTTTTGCTCTCACTGTTCCATAGATGAGACACAATGCCAAGTGAAATCCCTCTTCAAATTTTCTTTGAATAAAAGATGAGCTGCTCTGGAATCATTCCAGATGTAGCTGCCAAAACAAACTGGTCCAGCACAGTGTTCTTTGTATGATAGTTTCACTACCACTCAAGCCGTAAGAGAAATACAAGAACTCTTACAATGAATCTCTTCTTTTGTCTTTTTTTGGTACCTTTGATTATCTCTGTCTATAGTGTTTCTGAGTCTAAACTAAGTGGTAAAAAAAAAAAAGCTTTCTTGTGCTGACTTTTGACAAATGCCTATTTGATAGAGACCTTCAAAAACGAGTACTTTTGTGAGCAGTAAAACTGAGGAAACTGAATTCTTGCAGCTCTTGCTGTTAGGATCCTCCCATGTCTACTGCTTTGGGTGTTTTGGGGTGTTGGCTTTCTGGTTGGTTATTGCTTTTTGTTTGTTTTCTTTGTAACATTTTTACTTGCAATTTGCACAACCAAAGTATTTTCATATTTCTGCCATTGTGTCAAACCTATTTATAATGTGCCATCAGATCCTGAAGTTTTGATTCAATACCTCCCTTGCCTTATCCAGTGCCTAATATAATGGCTGGTTATTTGAACATTCCCAACATTCATACACTTATGATTATTTTCAGTCCTGCCTTAAAATTCAGTTATTCCATTTCAGATGGGCAGGACGGATTTATTACAGAGTCATCCTTCGAGAAGTCTTAAAAAAACACAGTTGGATTAAAAAACCTCTGAACTTTATTTCTTACGGAAAAGGTCTGACCTGCATCTAAGCATTTTGGGTAATAGTGGTGAATTACCTGTAAAATCTTACAGCACGCCTGCATGAAAATACACTACTTAAATGCTTACTACTGCAATTTGAATTACTAGGCTAAATAAAGCTACCACAAGTACACGATTTCCACTGTTCCCACAGGTTTCTGAATATCTGACATGTTGATGGATCCTTCTGCACATATCCAAGCTATTATTATCTACACAAAACCTGGATGTATTTACTGCCAGTGTACAGATAAATTGTAGAATTCCTTAATGCAACCTATTTTGTCACTGTGCCTAACTGATGGGCACAGAAACCTCTAACAAGGTGCTGCTGTACCAGGAAGCAGAGCCTGGTGAATATGGCTGAACTGGCATGAACCCAAATTCTTAGCACTGACCGAAGCAGCAGGTGTTGAACACATCTACCAAGCATACTTTACACTGCTTATTTGTGCATATGGATGGATTTTAACATTTCTTAGAAGCTATTCAAGTGACTTTCACTCCTGCAGGAAGTACAACACATGCACAAGTGCCAGAAAAATGCCATGTGGGTGCTACAGGCCATTTATACAAGTTTTTGTCCTAGGAATTCCAAATAAAGTGTCTTAGTTGTACAAACACGAGTCTGATTTGTTCTCACAACCATAACACCTTCTGATACAAAACAGGTATATGGACATGTATTGCTGAAAGATTTTGTGGATGCTTGAACATCAAATCCTACATAGCCTCAGAAGCATAGCTCAGAAAAGAAGTATCTGAGCTATTTCTGAGCTGTTAAACACCTCACAATGCCACAGCAACATTCCGCTCTGATTCTTAAGCATGTATTGCTGCAGGTACAGGCACTGCCTTGCTCAGAGCTAGCTCACTTATTTCTGCTTGGCACCACACTGACATAGCTTTACATCCTTGCATTGTGGAACATTCAAAAACTGCTTTCCAAACGGTGTAATACAAGTTAATTACGTTTTCTCTGGCTGCACTGTCAGTAGAAAGACAATAATTTCCTTCTCTCTTGAGTTACTATTTCCACTGTGGAGGTATCAATTTACATCAGCTCTATCATGTGCTGTGTCATGTTGTGTGAATTTCTAATGCCATCAGCAAACTCTACACCAATCAGTTGATTTATCAACAGGACAAGTGCTCTTGGATGAATTGTACATTTAAGGATCAAACCAGTGGTTGCTCTAAACCTGAAGTGACGCTTGGTTTTTGAGGAAGAGAACAGAAAAAAGAAGTAAAGCATGTGAATCCCACACTAATCCATCTGCACCTCTGCTATGCTGCGCTTTAATACCACAGAAAGCCACAATCAAATTAATTAGCAACACCCCATCACGAATGCCTCCTGGTGTGACAAACAGGATCATGTAATTCCCAAGGTACTTCAGGAGAGTAATATCACAGCTAGTAGTCAGGAGAGCCAAAGCTCCACAGTACTTAAAAATATTTCCTACTTCAACCTGGTGAACAGCTTCCTGAAAAGAAACACAAACTGTACCAGCAGCTTGTACCTGAATGCTTCCGAATCTATTCAGCCCACCCATAAAGAATAAAAAAGTCTATCAATATATTCCTGTTAGTTTTTGAAAAGCAAAACTAAGGAGAAACTGCATGCAAGACGGTATTATGTTTTGAATCCAATTAAGAAATAACATCCATAAGCAGAAGACACACTATGCATCAACACATAGCACTGACAGATATGAATCTGCATATGTGGTACAGTGTGACATAGAAATGAGTAGACACATTCAAATCAGTAAGCAGAAAGTAAAACAAACGGAGAAAAACGGAAACAAAAAGTCACTGCATTTGACTTTCAATACTAAACCAAAACATATCTCCATGGCTTGAAGCAAAACACCTCTTAGCTGCTTTTAGTCTGTTCTCCATTCTACCTTCTACTCCAGTGAAATGTACAGTCTCACAGGTCACCAGATCCTGTTCCATCCTGCTCTGACCCTGCAAAATTACTTTTTGACATTATTTTTTAAGAGTCGAGAAATGAGTTCTTCCTCTGCAGGAAACACGAATGAAAACCAGTGTGTAGAGGCAAGTCACGGAACAGCAATCTGACTGCTGCTGCAATTAACAGCTGCATTTAAAACTGAAAATTATAAATTACGTATATATTATATGATATATATTATATTCTCCATTAAATTTTTGTGTAGAGGAACTCTGAAATTTTCTCATTATTTTTTAAAATTTCACTAAAGCTTTACAACTAGAAATGTGCATTCCACTGCTCCTACAATCACGGATGTATTTTAAATGCCATATTCCACCAATAAACATGACAGATGCTGCCACGCTACAGTCAAGATGGTTGCAGCAGGAGGAGCAGGGGCAACAAAACCCATTTGTCTCCTTCATTTTTTTGTACCTGGAAGACACGCGTGTCAGAACTCAAGTAGATCCTGTCTCCCGGGCTTCCACGTCCCAGATGCTTCAGCTTTCTTTGGATGCAAGACAACTGTTACATCTTTCCACCACATGCAAGGAAGAAACCCTCATTCTTTCACATCCTTCAATGAACTCTCATTCTTTTACATCCTTGACTTTTTCATTCTCCCCATCATATCTGTCTACTCAATGAGTATAGACAATGCAGATTAGAAGACAAAGTTCATATGTATCAAAATACATATTGTTCACTTGTATTGTTCCCCTGATCACAAATAAGTGGATCGTGATAGTTTTTTGGTAGCCACCTGACTCCACCCATTACAAATACTGATTAAAAAGAAATAAGCTACAGGACAAATGTAGAAATTTATCACGTTTCTTTCAACAAGGCCAGTATTTGAAGGATAGGTCAAGCACTTTCCTACTTACAGAATGTGACTTATGGGACTATCGCCTCCTGTGATATTACTGAAGAAAGAACATATAAAATGGTCTAACAGATTTATATGAATTTTTGTAGTGGCTCTGGCCATTACTGACATTCTTCAATTAGTATTGACCTTTATGTTCTAGGACAAATACTATTCCCTGGAGCAGCCACTTAAAAGAAAATCTAATGTGCTGTGCCTTAACATGTCATTTTTATGCTACTTCAAAAAAGAAATGCTGCTTAACCAGCTAATTGCAAAAACTGTATGTCATCTAATGATAGCTCTTCTCTCTAGGAAACTACAGTAAATTAGCACTGCAAATGGGACGGGGCAATTCCACTGTTTTCTGGTAGCCTGTAAATGATAAATGTTCCTGGCTCGCAGAACCATTTTTCCTTTGTTTGCCGAGAGCTATAAACTCATTAGCAACTCCTCATATTCTTGAATGCAAAACCCCACAGCATGTACTGGACATCTGGGAAAAGCAGTAAAAAGCAGATTAATCACTGCCTCTTTGTGATATGGTGGAAATACGGGAAGAGTCTCTTTACTAGGCAACTACATT
The DNA here is from genome assembly GCA_039720435.1 of Amazona ochrocephala. Taxonomy (NCBI): domain Eukaryota; kingdom Metazoa; phylum Chordata; class Aves; order Psittaciformes; family Psittacidae; genus Amazona; species Amazona ochrocephala. The sequence goes on from CM077883.1 coordinate 17,606,587, forward strand.
TTTGTCCTAATCTTCTTTAATCCCTTTCTCTGTTCAAATTAATGTTAACAAGATGCCTAACTTCTTATGCAGGACACTTTTCCAGGAAGAAGTGAATTCACCAATAGCTGCTGCAAAACTGAGGTGGTGACTTTTCCCTTTGAAACCACTGTAACCACAGTGATTTTTTGCTAGTCAGATAAGGACCTCCTTTTGGCATAAGTAGGATGGGTATGTATAAGCTTTCTTCATGGAACACCCTGTGTTTACCATTGAGCACACAGAACCAAACCAGAATCAAGTTCCTCGACAGACATTTATCTGCCACTTTCCATAGCAAATGACACAAGTATCAGAGGGTTTGATTAATGAAGAGTATGAGGCAGAACCAATGCAGAGGTGCTAAAACAGAATAGCAGCTAATAAAGCTGTCTTTACATATGCTTTCTATTCTGATAAATGATATACCTGCTAGTAGTAACAGATTTTTAAGTGACTTTAAATGACACCATGAATGACCAATGAAAAAATGTTAGAAATGGCAGGCAGGAAGAAACTATCTACTAGATCTGTCCACTGGACTTTTGACTTCTTACTGTACCATGTGCAGAGTTTCTTATCAGAGGACTGTATCTTCTATTCCATTTCTGAGACCATATACCGAAAGTTTATATCATAGAATCATAGAATCATGTAAATGTCCTTCACCTAAATACAGAATTTTCATTGTCAAATTAAGCTCTAGATGATCTTAAGAAATCACGAACTGATTTCTGCTATGAAAAGCCACAATATTTTAAACTGCTACTGATGGCAACTGCACATAAGAAGCAAAACCTGGGTTGCAAGTTCTTTCAAAGCCTACACTATAGTTTATAATGTCAGACAATACTTGCAAATAGATCTTTAAAGTGTATTTGTCTAATTGTGGACTTAACACATTGAAATATACACTAAAGCTCAGGCCTATGCCAGGTCAGGATTCTAATTAAGGATTTAGAAGTCAGAAATAGGCATCAGCCTGCACATATAACTGGGACCACGGTGAATTCACATAGAATCATAGAATAGTTAGGGCTGGAAAAGACCTCAAGATCATTCAGTTCCAACCCCCCTGCCATGGGCAGGGACACCTCCCACTAAACCATGCCATCCAAGGCTACGTCCAACCCCACCTTGAATGCCGCCAGGAATGAAGCATTCACAACTTCCCTGGGCAACCCATTCCAGGGCCTCACCACCCTCACAGTAAAGAATTTCTTCCTCAGATCCAATCTAAACTTCCCCTGTTTAAGTTTAAACCCATTACCCCTTGTCCTCTCACCACAATCCCTAATGAAGAGTCCCTCCCCAGCATCCCTATAGGCCCCCTTCAGGTATTGGAAGGCTGCTATGAGGTCTCCACGCAGCCTTCTCTTCTGCAGGCTGAACAGCCCCAACTTTCTCAGCCTATCTTCATACGAGAGGTGCTCCAGTCCCCTGATCATCCTCGTGGCCCTCCTCTGCACTTGTTCTAACAGTTCCATGTCCTTTTTATGTTGAGGACACCAGAACTGCACACAATACTCCAAGTGAGGTCTCACAAGAGCAGAGTAAAGGGGCAGGAGCACCTCCCTCGACCTGCTGGTCACACTCCTTTTGATGCAGCCCAGGATACGGTTGGCCTTCTGGGCTGCAAGCGCACACTGCCGGCTCATGCTCATTTTCTCATCGACCAACGCCCCCAAGTCCTTCTCCGCAGGGCTGCTCTCAATCTCTTCTCTGCCCAACCTGTAGCTGTGCCTGGCATTGCTCCGACCCAGGTGGAGGACCTTGCACTTGGCATGGTTAAACTTCATCAGGTTGGCATCAGCCCACCTCACAAGCGTGTCAAGGTCCCTCTGGATGGCATTCCTTCCCTCCAATGTATCAACCGAACCACACAGCTTGGTGTCATTGGCAAATGTGCTGAGGGCGCACTCAATCCCACTGTCCATGTCACCCACAAAGATGTTGAACAAGACCGGTCCCAACACCGATCCCTGGGGGAAACCACTAGTTACTGGTCTCCAGCTGGACATTGAGGCATTGAGCACTACTCTTTGCTTGCGGCCATCCAGCCAGTTCTTTATCCACCGAGTGGTCCACCTATCAAATTGATGTCTCTCCAACTTAGAGAGAAGGATGTCATGGGAGACAGTGTCAAAGGCTTTACACAAGTCCAGGTAGATGACATCAACTGCTCTGCCCCTGTCCGTCAGTTCTGTAGCCCCTTCATAGAAGGTCACCAGACTGGTCAGGCAGGATTTCCCCTTAGTGAAGCCATGCTGGCTGTCACCAAGCACCTTGTTGGTTTTCATGTGCCTTAGCATGCCTTCCAGGAGAATCCGCTCCAAGATTTTACCAGGCACAGAGGTGAGACTGACTGGTCTGTAATTGCCCGGCTCATCCATTTTCCCCTTCTTAAAAATGGGGGTTATATTTCCCTTTTTCCAGTCATCAGGAACTTCACCTGACTGCCATGATTTTTCAAATATGATGGACAGTGGCTTAGCAACTTCATTTGCCAGCTCCTTCAGGACCCGCGGATGGATTTCATCCGGTCCCATTGACTTGTATACATTCAGGTTCCTAAGGTGGTCTTGAACAAGATCCTCTCCTACTGTGGGCCCAGGGTCTTCGTTCTCACTGTCCCTGCTTCTGCCTTCCAAGACTTGGGTGGTGTGGTCAGAGCATTTGCCGGTGAAGACTGAGGCAAAGAAGTCATTAAGAACCTCAGCCTTCTCCAAATCCAGGGTAGCCAGATCTCCCGATAGCTTCTGGAGAGGGCCCACGGTGTCCCTAACCTGTCTTTTATTGACATCTGATGGAATCACACAGATACATACTTTGAGCAGTAAAGGCCTAAAATCTTGAAACTTTATTAAAGTTTCCTAATAAACATCAAACAAGACAGAGTACCAAATACCATTTATCTAGGTCCTGATTCCAAATGGTAATCACACAATTACCAAAAAATGCAAGGAAAGCCTGGTCAATCCGTAAGCATATGAAATGATCTGTGGTTCTGAGGAAACAACAGCAGCCAACAGCCCTATCCAGTTCATGCTAAATAAAATTTTACCAAATCGTTGTTTCTTTACAGTCAAAACAGTTCACAAAAGTACCTCTTTGAGAAAGAAAGGACCCTCTCATTTTTTGACATGTTTATCTTTAAGACTTCAGCTTAAAGACTTTAATTAAGTATCTAAAATTAGACTAAACAGAACCCCGTTGAGATGGAGCCCAGTTCCCCCCACAGACTCCTCCTCCACACTAATCACCAGGTTGTTTTAGCATACACTGATCTTACCCTAAAGCAAACCTCCTGAAGGCTCCTGTTGTTACAACTTACTTAAGCTGTACAGCCAGAGCAAACGAGAAGCAAATCTCTAAACCTCAGAAGCTGACATTGTTGCAGATCATCCTGTGATCACCTGCTTTAGTTTGAAGAATTATCACATTATCTGCAGTAGCTTTCGACTCTAAAATATGCAACAGAAAAACCCATGAAGAATCTTTGATGCTGGGACTTCTCTGCACATAATATAAAAACTTCCTTTTGTTTTAAAAAGGAATCTAAGACAACATCCCAGATGTGCTAAGGCTTCTTTTCCACCGTGGATACAAAAATTAGAAGGGATCGTCCCTTTCCTGAAAACCTGCCCATCAGTTAACACTGGAGAGCTGTTCATTTACTTACCTAACTGGTGACCTGTTCTCAACTTCCACTGATCAAATAGTAGCAGTGCTCGTATGCTGGGTTTCTTAAATGCAGTGGAAGGTTCTTGGCCTCTTCTACAGTAAAACAAACTCTACACTTCCAATACATTGCTGAACCCCCCTGCTATCAGCTCTCCAATTTCTGCTCCAATTATTTTAATCAATCTTGCACTTTGAGGTGATACAAGACTCTTCTATGCAAATACCTATTACAAAGAGAGTGAGCCAGATTTATACCAGATGAGTGCAAATTGTATCTGACCTCAAAGCACAGTAGATCCCAAACCCCTGTTTATGTGTAATAGAAAAATTACACAAATCCCTGTCCGGTCCATTTGGCTGTGTTTAGCAAATACTTTAAAAATAAAAATGACCACTTTTTCATTATGTAACTGCAAAGAAAAAAGGCCAATGATCAAAGACATTTTCACCCAGTTTTACCTGGGCCTCTCCTTCCATACACACAAATGAAAATACAATAATCAACAAATAAACAAAACAGGGTCTACCTTTTAAATTACAGAAGAGCAATTTTATATCATCAAATAATTTTAGAGGTATCTTTATTAATAATTGCTATCATATTTCTACAGTGCAATTCATATCAATAATATTACTGGAATCTGAAGGCAACATACTGCCCTCTGGTCATGCCAAGTGCCAGTTATCTTCCAAACTGCTGAAGTCAGAAGAACAAAGTTATTCCTTGATTAACAGAGCCTAATTTTACTGAATAGTGAATATAACAGCACCTGATTCTCATGTGTCTCCTTTTAAAGCAGAGAACTCTGATCCTCTAACAAAGCTAGGGAAGCAGACACTATAATCATCAATTACATCGTCAGAGAGAACAAATTACATATTAGCGACCAAACCCAAACAAACCGAGGAAAACTGACACAAGAAAGGGAACTGCTCCCTTCACTTGCTTCCCCTGCTGCAGAGATGAAACAGGAATTGATCTATTATAATTTAAAAGTAGGAAGAAGGGAAAAATCATGACATTCTGGGAACATTCTTCTTTGACTTGGATTATACACAGGATTTTACTTCCATATAAAATAGAGGTCACCCCTTATACCCTGGTAATATTTACAATGTGTTCAGTGCTTCAGAGAAAGAGATGGCTTAGGCAAGAAGATTCAAGCAAAATATAAACTTAAACTAAAAAAAACAGATAAAAGATATATACACACTTGCAGAGGGAAGTATTCTGTTGCCTTCACAGTACGTATTTTTTCAGTTCATAGGCAGCCCTATTTAACTGCAAAATATTAGGTACTGCTTAGACTGAATAAATGATCTCAAACGATCAGTGCCATCATTAGCACATGTTTTACCCTCTTATTGTTAAAATAGAGGTCTGCAGTGGCTGATCCTGGCTGGAAGCCAGGTGCCTCCCAAAGCAGCTCTATCACTACCTATCCCCAGTGGGACAGGGCAGAGAAAACAGAATTAAAGGCCCTTGGGTCAAGACAAGGGCAGGGAGAGATCACTCACCAATTACTGCCATGGGCAAAACAGACCCAACCTGGAGAAATTAGTTTAACTTGTTACCAATCAAAGCAGAGTAGGATAACTGGAATTAAAAACTATATCTTCAAACACCTTCTCCTCACCCCTTCCTTCTTTCCAGACTTAACTTTACTCCTAAATTCCCTAACTCCTCCCCCCAGCAGCATAGGACGGGGAACAGAGGTTGTGGTTAGTTCAGCAGACTGCTCCAGTGTGGGTCCCCCACAGGGTCACAAGTCCTGACAGCAGATCTGCTCTTAATGTGGGCTCCTCTCTCTGTGGAGCCATAGGTCCTGCCAGGAGCCTGCTCCAGCAAGGCTTCCCACAGGGTCACAGTCTCATTCAGGCATCCCCGTTCTCTGGTGTGGGATCCTCCATGGACTGCACATGGGTATCTGCTCAACCACGGACCTCCATGGACTGCCGGGGCACAGTCTGCCTCACCATGGGCTGTGCCATGGGCTGCAGAGCAATCTCTGCTCTGGCACCTGGAGCACCTCCTTTCCTCCTCCCTCACTGACCTTGATGTCTGCAGGGCTCTTTCTCACATATCTCCACTTCTCTCTCTGGCAAAGATGCCTCCTCCACATCAATCCCCTAAAATATATTGTCCCAGAGGCACTACCACTGTCACTGATGGACTCAGCATTGGCTACCGGCAGGCCCACCTGGAAGCCATCTGGCATTACCACTATTGGACACAAGAGAAGCTTTTCACAGAAGCCACCCCTGTAGCCCTCCCACTACCAAATTCTTGCCACGAGAACCCAATAGAAGCTCTTAGAAACAAAGGCATTTAAAATGATGAAAGCAGTGTGAATTTCTAGGTACTTCATATCAAGGCAGTTACACAGAAGGAGGGTGCTGGACTCTGGATGCACCAGAACATGGCTTTTGCTGTAAAATTTCTGTTATTATTGAAGCCTGAAATATAAAAATTGACCTTTCCCCAGCCCAAATCATCCCAGCTTTTTTCCTTATAGAGGATAATGCAAGTATAAGATTATAGGTAATGGCCATTATTTATGTTACATCTTTAATTAATTATTCTTGAACTCTTGGCAGAAGCACCAGAACTTACATTTTATCATGCACTAAGCCTGTCCAAATGGCAAGTAACACTTGAGTGTTGCAATGTGCTTCTCCTCTCTGTATCTCTGTAAATCACTAAAAGCTGACAGATCTGGCCGATGGCATTTCCAAAATATACAAACATCTACAAGGTAGTCTGAAATAACAAGCTCACAGAAAGGAAAAAGAGATAATCCTACACTTTAGTATAACATGGATTCGTTTGGTGACCAACTGTGCTATCTGTAAGCAGCCTGACACATTGCATGGGAAAAATGGAGTGGCACTTGCTATCTGCATGAATTTAGCTTCCCATGATATGTACGGGAGATGTTCCTGTCACTGGCTGAGCTCTATCTACCTTTTGGGGTTTTCTAAAACCTGGAAGAAGGTGGAAAATAAAGACTTGGACTTGAATGTTGAGTCTCACAGGCCCAGAAAGCTCGTGTTCTGTCCAAACTGAAGTTTCAGGACATATCAAGATGAGAGGCTGGACAGAGTAAGGCCTTTAGAAGAGTGGAAGCAGTCTAAGCTGCCATATGCTGACGGCTACTAACCATCTCTGTTACGCAGATCAGACTACATCACAGTCATGTTAACGATACCAGTTTGCAACCCTGCCAATATCAAACTCAGAGGAAGAAAACCCAATTCCTTTTGCCAGACAAATGCTAAATGCATAAAACACAAGTATCCACAATACTCATCCCTGGTACAGTGTCAGCTTCCCCGGTGTTATTTATCATTCTGCTTGGAGAAGCTTATGAAGTTCACTCCTTAGGGTAAGATATTTTCTTAATGGGCAGCAATTTTGGCCAGAGTTGTGCTGTTACCTAGTATTTTCCCTGGCATTATGTCAAAGAAAGGTTTTTAAGGCTTATGTAAGAAATGATGTTTAGAATGATGATAGGCCAGATCCTGAGCGGATCTTAATCCTTCATATGTCTGTCGACTCCCACAGAGCTCTGTTAATGCATAGCAGCTGAGCAGCTGTCCTACTGAATAATGTTTTATCCCTTAATCTGGTAAAGGAGTTCTTCACCTAAAGCCATGCAGAGTCAGGCATGCACTCATAAGAAAAGGGAAGTCAAATCCAAGACCAGAAACTGAACCATTTTTCTCTGTTCCATCATCAGACTTGTACCCCAACTGACACAGTCAACCATTACTGAACTCCCTGTGACTGTTTCAGTTTGACAACACAAATGAAAACCGCACTTATCAGTATCAGAATAACACATTTAACAGATAACTGACAGGTAATATCAAATAGTTGCTATGTCAAGCATAACATTGAGAACTCCAGCTCCCATGGAGCCCCAAAGCCTGTGTCCCAAGGGAAGTCTCATGGTCATCCAGATGAGCTTGTCAGGTCAGAGATACACACATATGTACAAGCGGGCAGAACACATACCATAATCACTGATAATTCTGCAGCCTAGCTGAGACATGCTCGTACAGCAAAGGCCCTATTCTAGATACCTGTGATAAATAAGGTCCAAAAACTGAAAAAAGAAGGAACTGAATTTACATTTCAAAGATCTCAAGCAGTTACTGGAAGCTATGGGATTGAAAAACCTTTAATCCCTCCTTTCTAGTCTACATTTCAGAAATTCTTGCTCTAAACGCTATCATGTTATGGGGTGAAGTCAGTGGAAGGTTCTAATTGACTTCAGCTGTAGAATACAGAAAGGATGACGAAGGCACTCAAATGCCACAAAGAAAACTGATGAAATCTCTTTTACAGATTGCATAACAAAAGGGCTTTGTGAAAAAATCATCTCCCATCACTCTTCAAAAAGAGAATAAGAGCTCAGAAAATATTCCTTCTTTTGGTAGCAGCTGAATACTTGCAGCAGTAAGGAAATGGAGCAGAAGCCGTCTTCTTTCTGATACATTAAAATCTGCTTGACCTTGGAAACATACCATTTCACTGGTACCGGGAACGCCAAACTTACTCCTGTGGTGTGGCTCCAAATGGAGAGGTTTAAGAACCTGGTGATTTCTGCAGGAAAGCAACTATACATGACATTCAACACTCGAAACATTTTATTAATTAGCTATTGATCAAAAGGTTGCAGGCTTTGTGCAGCAGAAACTCACCGGCCCATGCTCAGCTTCACACTGAGGGGAATAACCAAACACACACATCTACCTGCTGGACTTTCTCCTTGGTACAGAGAACTGATTTAGGAATTTAAAACTACATTATAGGCCTTGTCTTCCCACCTGCAAAGCCAAATCATTTCATTGAGATAAAGAAGTAATGAAGATAACACTTACGTCTTGTCTTTTTGTGACTGAGCTTGCAAGGACAGGACTTAAAATGTAGGTGCATAGTTCCATATACAGAAGTAATGGAAAGAAGTCTATACCTCAAGAACTGTGATAGCTAGGCCAGGGAATACCCCGTCTTGCCATATACCCAACACTGAATATACTCATGAAAGTTTTGCTGTAGCTTATGATGTATGATAATGTTTACTACTCAAATGATATCGCCCTTGGACAATCTCTCCATAAAATGAATATTTATACATTTTCTATTAATTGAAGACTTTTTTCTTGGCCATTTTGGTTTCCCTCTCATAAACTTAAGGTGTCTCATATCAATAACATCTATCTAGAAAATTTTTGACACATTAATTGTGATCCAATGTAAGAAAGTTTATCAGCAAAAAAATATTTCAGAGTTTAATAAAAAAAGCAGAATATGAATGTTTCTCACATGGTAATGCTTTCTGCCTATAGAAAAAAAGGAAATATCACCTCCCAAAAGGCAAGTCTTCACTTTTGGTAACTGCAATAATTTAGACTCAAAATGGCTGACCAGAGATTTTCTTTGTGTGTGTACATTGCTGCCGTTGTTTTTAAGCACTCAAACCCACAGATGATTTGAGCTTATATTGACCTTTAAATATCAGTTACACCACTTTGAGATAAATGAGTGTTGCTACTTGAGAGCTGTGTGAGGCACGCACTAACCTGGGGAATGAGTGGCTGAGCTGGTAGCACAATCAGTGGTAGCTCTGACTAATGAATAAATACAGCTGGGACAAATTAGAAATACTGGAGCTTTAATTTGGGTTTTTTTTTAGTGTCTCAGTCTACAAAAAACAGAGGGGACAAGCAGTGACATTTTTAGCCTCTTTTCCATTATCAGGAACTGCTGAGCAGCGGCCTCAGCTGGTCTAGTATTCAGTGCAGCAACAGAGCCACAATGAAGGAAATGAAGATTTTCACTGCGGTTATTTTCTCTATTTCATTCTATCACGAATGTTTTTGGCTTGGACATTGGGCAGGCTTGGTTGCTGCCCTCCTCCTAACCCTTGTGGGGCTGGACCCTCACTCGTGTGGGTAGTGTGGAAAATAACTGGAGCTCCTGGGAGAACTAGGAATCAAACGCAGTTGCCATTCAGTGCTAGCGGCAGCCTTCATGCCTGAGACCTACAGGCTGCATTCCTTCAGCATGTGTGTCAGGAGTCTTCAAATTAAATAAACGATAGAGCATTTTGAACTTACTCAAATTATATAAGGTCTTGGATTTTCAACATGACTCTCTCCTGTACTTTACTGCCACACACACATGTCACCCCAGCCTCATTACTCCCTACATCTGAATTATCTTTATGGACAAACTGCTGAGGCAATTCCTAAGAAAGACTCTGTGAGTAGAAAGCATTACATGTAAAGTACTTCTGCTGCCAGTCACACATTTGCTTTAATATAGTTTAAGGTCAAATCATCTTTTAATGTGATGTGGCATGTGGATAACATGCAAACTCCCTAATGTAATTTTACAAGAATACACATAAATATTTCAAAACTAAGTGGAAAGACAAACACAATTCATCTTGTCTAAACACACATTCTCTCTTCCCTGCATCATCTTCACTAGTTAAAGACTATAATCTACTGTAGGAATTCCAAGAATACAAATCTTGCAGCAGTTGCTAATGATTCTCTGGTAGTGACAGAAAAAAAGAGAAATCTAGCTAAAAGAAATAATATAATCTATAAACGAAATGCAAATTCTGCTTACTTAAGAATCAAGAAAGTGATTCACAGATATGCCTGGAGGAAGCAATTAATAGCCCCATAGGGAAGAAATAGTGGAAAGATTTTATTACTTTTACATCACTAATTACTACTATTGAAAGAGATACCTGCAACAGGTCACGTAACTTGGTTCATCTATCAAAACTATTCAAATAAATCCTTCCTCTACTACTTGTATCTGTCGTGGTTTAAGCTTATAAACCCATACAGTCGCTCTCTCACTCACTCCCCACTCTTTCTTCCCTCTGCTCCCGGAGGGATGGGAAGGAGAATTGAAAGAATGCAACTCCCACAGGTTGAGATAAGAACAGTTTAGTAACTAAGGTATAACACAAACCACTGCTGCTACCACCAATAATAATAATGACAAGAGAAAATACAAGGGAAAAGAATACAATTTCTCACCATCCAATATCAAGCCCGACTACGCAGTGCATCCCCACCAGTGCCCCCCACCATGCACCCTCACCACCCTTCCGGGTCTCTGCCCTCCGTTTCTACATCCTGGACATGACGTGCTGTGGTATGGAATAATCTCTTTGATTAGTCTGGGTCAGGTGCCCTGTCTCTCCTTCCTCTCTGCTTCCCCTCCTCCCTGGCAGAGCATGAGACTCACAAAGTCCTTGGCCAGCCTAAACATCACCAAGCAGTAACTGAAAACACTGGTGTTATCAGCACTGTTCCCAGGCCCAAAATCAAAACCACAGAGCTGCACCAGCTACCAAGAAGGAGAAAAATGACTGCTACTGCTGAACCCAGGACAGTATCCTACTCTCAGGACCATGAATAAGAGAAGGGTTTATGCTGACATCTCTGATAAGAGGGGTTTCTCAGAGTTTTCGTGATCATCAAAAAACAAATATGTACACACTGAAGTAATTCAAATTCTATGGAAATCTAAAAGACAGATGCATATTTCCTAGTAGTTGCACTGGAGACAAAACAGAAGCTACAGACAAGTACTGGGTTTCATATTGCAGGCACTACAAAATGCTCTAGGCCCTCAATATGCAGTAGGACAGAAGAATGTCTCTTTTGGATACGTGTGTACCATTGACAGATTTCGTATTTCTGTTTTCCTTCACAGTCTTCAGGCAGATGAGGATAATGCATAGAACTGAGTAGGCACAAATACATTATTTAACACCACAGACTACTTGAACATGTTTCCCAGGCAATCTCATTAGCTGTAAAAACACAATAAATAGCAGATTTCCATTTGCTTTAGAGTTTTTAGTTGCCTATATCGTTTCGAAGATACGGGGAGAAAAAAGTTGAAAAGTAAAATCATGTGCAAAAACTAAGCAGGGCACTGATGTCTAAAGAACGCTTACCGAAGATGCCATGCTGCACACAAGGTGTATGTTCTACCCAAATCAGAGATTTGGCACGCCCAACAAAACTGAGCATCTTCATTACCTAACCCATCACTGCTGCTTGAACAAAATGAAGAATACTCCATTGACATTGTTTGATTTGTATTTGGAAGTATTATCTTAAAGATACATTTCTCTCACATACAATACATTTTTATATATATTAGCAAGTACATGGTACTGTTATAAATTCAGTGTCTTCCATATCTCTTTATACAAGTCTCAATCTAAGCAGGAGGGAACTCCATAATTATCTGCCAGTAACTAATGCTAATGTAGGGCAGAGGAGGACAAAACCTCTTATATCTCTTCCCAACTTTTCTATTTCTACAAGAACTAATGTGACTGTCACCTTCACGACTCAGAAGAAAAGGAACCATTAGCTGCAGCTGATTAGCACGCCAAAGATGGTTTTACCTTGTGTTTCAAAAAGAGATTCACTTTTTATCTATATATGATAGAAGAGCGATGGGTTATCAAAACCCTCTACTTAAGATGAAGAAGAAGCTGCTGAACGGATGATAATAGGAAAGAGAGAAGTACTTACATTTGGGGGCTCAAGTCAGATATGTAGATAATTCAGCTATTTCAATTGTAACTAACAGGCATTACAGATTACTTTTCAGCAAACCTCTATTATTTGCCTTTTATGAATACAGCTACCTGAATGCTGATATCCATGTCATCTAATTCGCTACCACTGACTGACTGGCAAAAGTAAGTTCTTATAAAAAATGTATCTTCAAACAATTTCAAGTAGAGGAGTAACTGACATCATGTCACAGGTATAGGAACACGCTAGAGACCAGAGAAAGACTCCCAACATAAAAGGTAGTAAATATCTTTTCTGGAATGGATTTCCAAGATGGATGGCGTGAGGAAGACCTAAAAGAAAGATGTCCAGAGTTTAAGAACGAAATCACACAGTGAAGGTGTCTGCAATACCTAAGACTGAACTTGATGGCCAGAAGATTCCAGGAAACCCTAGTATGTTAATCTTGGCATTCAAAACGTAGGAAACCTAAGGAAGATCAAACACAAATGACAAAGTTCTCCCAAAATCTTCAATTTGTGCTATCCCACCTCCCAAAAATATATTTGTTATAAATTATGCACCAGGTATTTGCCAGCAGACAGCTGCATAGAAGGCCCTTCAAAATTTCAAGTTATTCTGAAATGGAAGCAATCTGTTTCCTTCATTAGTTACAATCCAAGCAGGTCTCACAACTCCGTGATCGTTCTATTTCCACCAATACTCTGAAAAGCTAACAACCAAAATAGAAGAGCCTTATACAAACAGGGAAAGGCTCCACCTAGACCCAAAGAGTCATGAGTACTTGAAAATTCTACAGATGTGTCTATCAGCAAAATAAAGGCATTAGCTAGAAACCTGTACTGAAGAGAAGAAATAGCTTCATATGGCTAAAAATGACTGGTCTTAATTAATCTAAGTATTTGTGCTGATTTGGGGTTATTTTCATATAGCGAGATCTCAGTTGCTCCAACATATTCTATAACCACTATCTGTCAGATAGTTGAGCAGACCACCAGACACGTCATCATTCTGTTCTTTAATGGTTTCTTTCCCTTTCCTGCTTGCACTTTTTTTAGCTGTTGCTTTTGCTGCGCTTCTGTTTTCTGGTTTTATGATGTTCATCATTGCTATAAATAAATAAACAAAGCACAACACTCACTGATTGCTATTTTGTACGCTAAAATTCTAAGACACAGTATTTCAGAAACAGAAAAAAAAAGCCCAGTCCCCAGGATGGTACTTATTCTATTTCTGGAGTAACCACCAATAGTAAAAATCACATTCCAGTAAGAAAAGCTACATTTTTTTCCAACAACGGTGAAAAAAGAAATATTCCAACTCTTTCTAACAAAAAGTTTTCTTCAACTTCTTTAGCTTTCTATTCCGTTGCTGAAGAGATTTTGTACAAATTTGCCGAGGAGTACTTATATTTCTAGAGAAAGTACACACAGACCAGAAAAAAGAATCACTCTGGTTCACCTTCATCTTTGAACACAAAAGATTCCAAAAGTTTCTTGACATTTTCACCTCTTCTTTTCTCTAACTATGCATGAAAATTATTGCTGCTCTCTGGCCTCCCAGCCTTTTGGTCAACAGTGGCACCTCCTGCAAGGTGGCTGCAGCTTTAACATATTCATCAGATTTAACAGGCCTGGCTATTTTTAACTGAATTGGTCACTGCTGCTCAGTTTCTCAAGCTTGACATCCAAGGCTTGCCCAGCTATTAACTATAACCTGTCAGGTTTGGATCCTCTCCCAGGGGAGAACACATTTGCAGAGCACTCCAGTGTGGCAATGCACATGCCGCTTGATGCTGTTTCTCTACATGTATCTAAAATAACAGGGTCAGAAAACTATTCTGTGACTATCCAACCAAGGAAAAAGGAAACCATACAAAACCATGTAAAACCTACTTCAAAAGAGATCGATGGACATTGCAAACTTCAGAGTTCAAGGAAAGTTTAAAGTGGATGAGTTCTAATTTGGACCTGAGCTGGCCCTCTGTGTAACTGCAATCCTTCCTTCAAGCCTTCCCTTTTTCAAGGGGCAGTCATTCTTGGATACACTGCTGGAAAGCTTAAGAAACTCTGGAGCAACCAGAACAGTGTGGTGGTGATATTATTTTCAAGTCCAATACGGATGACATTTGGAAGCCAAGCAATAAAAGGCTGTACACAGTGAAATTCTAACTCTGAAGAATGAAGAGCTAGTAAGTGAAAAATAACATTTGAAGATTAAAATGTCTTCATACGTTTGTAATGAGCAAAAGCCCTGAAAGCAGACTCAGATTTAAAGTTTGTGGTTAAGCAGACCTCTAACCTATGCAAATGCAAAACAAAGACATTTTGGAAAAGCCCATAATTTAAATACTGGCGGGTTTTGCATTTTGCTCTGTCCATTATACATGGATGCTCAGATTCTGAGTTATTTTCAGGGCCTTTTCTCTGGACTGTCTGACTTTTAAAACAAAGACTCCGCTCACAATATCTCAGAAGTTCACCTGGATTCAGGTCAAAAAGTAACAAAACTTTAGCAAGCCTCAAAGTGAAACCAAACTCCCTAAAAATGAATAGCCTCTTTGCAGCAGGATTAACAATGGAATTTCTTGGCCTCTGATACTGTTGTTTTGATGTGTCACACCCTGTTACATCAGTCATGTTCTGTTATGTTGATATGCTGAGATGAATCACAGTAATGCCACAGCAGCCAAGAAATGTCAAACACCACCACCTTGACACCAAGTGAGAAATAGCCCTTATGTGTGCTTAAGCCTTTGACTCTCCATCTTACGTTCCACAAAACACATAATCCAAGTTCCATGCACTTACGGGAAGTAGAGAATGAAGTGTTCTTCCCTTCAGATGAATTCTGCTTTAAGTAAAAGCACCACAGAAGTTGAAATACTGTAACGTTGCATCTTCCCAAACCATACCCTTCCCACTTTAAAGCCAGGTATACCATTCACCTTAACTGAGGTAGAAAAACTGTAACAGTCTGAAATTCTCTCTTCTGTTTTTCCTAATCAATTATCAGCAACAGCTAAACCAGAAGTCATGGGAAATAACATACTCAAAATTAGGCGATAAACACATCTGTAGTTTTAACACTGAGCCAGGTCACTGGTCAGGCTTTAACTTCAAGTATCTGCCAAAAAAAACCCACAAAGCTGTGGGTTTTTTTGTATGTGACTGCCAAAGCAGGCAGAGCTGTGATTAAATTCAGTGACTGTCACCTTTCAATACCTAGCAACTCTGCTAAACACAACAGTTCCTGATATTACAGCAGCTCTATGGACTATACTGACCTCCTTCTAATTTAAGTAATGTCTAACAGAAAGTCCTCATTTGGTCAGTTTATCAGATGATTTACAACTGTAGTCAAAAAAAAAAAAGCCTCTTAATTTTCTGTTAGAGGATGAATACATTCATCTGTATATTTATTGCTTTTTCTGGCAGACCTGAAGCACAACTTTCCTGTACCCAACTTAAGTATGCAGCCATGTAGATGTTATCCTCCTTTTGTAGCATGTCTTCCAGGAAATGGAGCAGCAAACAGTCAATGGCAAAGACTGCGCGATAGCAACTTCATGGATTCTTTAAATTATTCCACTGCAAGTGGAAACCTCCCATTGCATTTAGATTTGGCAAGTCAGTCCTCTTGAACTCACTCCAGGCATTATACAGACTCAGAAGGCTAGATTTAATAAGAACAACTTGGTCAGAGTAGCTCAAATTTATACAAGTACAAAGGGAAGTCATTAAAGATGCAGTTCACATAAAAGCCATGCATTTATGCATTTCGATTCTGCCCCTTTTTCTACTTTGGCAGAAGAACATGAGGAAAAGAAAAAAAGAAGATCAAAAGCTATGGAAGTTTTGCAAGAAGCCAAGTTAGTTCATAAGACCACAGAACAAAGTAATGCTATTTCCTAAGCTGATGTGGCCTTAAGTGTCTTAAATATGCCTTCAGCTTGCCGGAGGCGAACAGCTACTGCAGACCATCCTACTTCTCAGCGACTTTTTGTTCTTTCATTAGGAGAAGGTTTTTGTGTTGCGTCTGACCTACCTCAGTCCTCCACCTGCTTTGGAAATACTGAAGTTATTTTGAGAGTATGTCTGCAAACTTTGCTCTCACTGACTCACCTCATTCATGTGGACACACACATACACATGGACATGCACCCTTTTTTCAGTCTATACAAATGGGGTTTGTTTAATCTTTCCTTAAAAACAGGGTTGTGATATTCTTCTCCTGTAGGTTTTCTATGCTTAACAGAATTACCAGCTGTCACTAAATTCATGTGCTGCTCATAAATCTAACTGAATGTTTTGGACAGCTGTTCATCTGGGCATAAACACATTCATTTTAATAGCGACATTAGCTCTACAAGTTTATTTGGTTGTGGTTTTTTAACATTCACTCAGTATAATTACTTCTGACACTCTCCCATCAAATAAGTTCTTGTGTGTTGAGAGTTTTCTTACTTTCACTTGTTCTAAGCCAATCAACTCCAGGTTTTTTTCATAGCAGATGCTGTAACATGATGGACAGTCTGTCATAAACAGATGGACTTGGTCTCAATCCATCTTCAAAAAAACATCCCATCAAGAACGAAGAGCTGCTCCCCTGGGAGTATGAGTCAATACTCGGCACACCTTCTCCGACATTAGTCAGCACAACTGGACACATTCTGAACAACTGACTGTGGGTGAGCCAATAATAAAGTGAAACAGCAGCAGTATTTTACCCGAACTACAGCAGTCTGCCTATCTTCATGCATAAGTTACCCATATTATGGAATATTGATACAGTAACAGACACAGCATGGAGACAGAGTTAGGATAACATGGGAGGGAGACAGCAGGGAGGGATTCGGTTTGAATCACAGCTGCTAGTCAGAGAATAATTCAGTAAATGATCATGTAGCCAGCAAGACTTGTCTCTCTGTCTTACATACCTATAAAATCCAAAGCCAGCAAGAAATGGTAATCTATAGTCAGCACAGAAGACATTCTTCTCACTTCTAAGGGGAACAGGGCAAATTTCAATTCTATTGATACACAAGGTTTGAGCAATCTTCTGAAGCAGACTGCCTTTCAGTTCTTCCTGAGCATTGCTATCTTTCATTGTTCACCAGACCAAGAATGACTACCTGGTATCATCATTGGCAGACAGCATAATTAACTACTGGCCACAGTATAGTTAAACAACTTGTTTTGTCTGAAAATTCACTATTTTTTGATTCCTTGAGATTCTAGAAACTTGACCATAAAGCACCCATGTATTTCTTCATTTCTTTGGATTTATGCATGCCTTGAGCATCTACAAAGCAGATCTGACATGCTTCAAAAGATGTCAAAATACATCATTACAAATAATACATTAGAACAAAAACACATTATTACGAACAATGGATTATTACAAAATACTGTGTATTAAAGTGTGTTTAACTTCTCTATGACAATTTATCCACATCTATAAAACACAGTACAAGTTCATAAAGAAGAACATTTATCATTACTAATGATGGTCTAGTGGAAGGTGTTTTGCCTGTGACAGCGGGGTTGGAACAAGATGATCTTTAAGGTCCCTTCCAACTCAACCCATTCTGTGATTCTGTGCTATAACCAGTCAGACCACAGTAGAATGGCTAGGAACCTCTGGGTTGGTACATCTTCCACTTCAACTAGACTGAACAAAAGGATGCAGGAAAAGATCCAGAACACACACGAAATTTCAGAAGGATGAAGGCTGGGTCACTTTTCTGTGTAGTTGCTTCAGTTTCATTATAGAAGCATACATAGGCTGAAGAAAAATGAAAGCAGGGAAGTAGAAAAAGGAAGAGGGCAGTGAAACGGATAAAAGAAAGGGAGAAGTGAATAATACAGAAGGATGCAAGAGTGGAAGAAGAAAGTTTTGTGACAAAGGTGGCAGAAGAAAACCAAGAAGTAACAAGTATTATTCATTACTTGTATTGCCTTCAGGTGATACGGGCCAAGTACAGACAAGTGCAGACAGAATCTGCAGATCAAATTGTATCTGCAGGTCCACAGTATACAGCCTTCCTAACAAAAAGTAGCATATGAAGTTTTACACTATCACCAACAATTTTGACAATCTAACAGAACTGATTCACTAAATGAGATTCTGAAAATGCCAATAACCTGCAGAAAAACTCAGAACATGACATTTTCTTCAGATGCTTTTACTAAAACTAATAATGTTCCACTAGATCATTCGAACTAACTGCAGCTCCACAAAAAGGTCCAACTGTTTAGTATGTATCAGTGACTGGATCCAGATAAGAACACTAGTTGCACCAGGGGGAGAGATTATGCTGCAGTAATAGTCACTTCTGCATAATTGACTTCTTTGGCCCTTAAAAACAAAGGGAGATGAATGAGTACTGTAAACTGAAACAATACAGACCACATTCTCTTTATAACTCAATATACAAGAAAAAAACATTATGAACTGTTTAAGCACCAAAATTCAGACACGTGATCAGTCAACCTGCCTCTGGATGTCACTGTTCTCTGAGAGCTGAAAACATTTTAGGGGCAAAACAAGAGGGAAAAAATAAAGAAGAAATACACTTATTTTCTGCAGACTTAAGATGTAGAACATTCAAAACTCGTAGATCAAAAAGGGTTTTTTTACTTTTTTCCTTTTAGCTTCACTTCCAGAAAGTATTCTGTTTAGTAGGTGGACATCTGAAACGGACTCTGCAAATTGCTTGCCTAAAGCCAGCTAAACAACTGTACTGTAAAAGCACTCCTCAGGTATTTCACAGACATTAGCTGAAAGAGATGGCACAGAAAAGGGCAAGTGGATTTTCCATTATTCCAATGCATTTACTATATTCAGATGGACTGCTGTGATAAGGAAGCACAAATCAATTTGGATTGTGCATTCCATTTAATTGCATATACGTCAGAGTACTCTGAGACTTCCCGTGCAATCCCTAAGCTGCCATCAGCACAATAAAGTCGCTTTTATCAGCTGCATCACCATAACCACTTTCTCCTAGGAAAGATGCATCTTTGTGCCTGGGAATCAGAATAGAATTTTTGGTTTCAGATAGCTAGGGCTCGAGTCAAGATCCACTAACCCTTTTTTTCTAACTTGCCAGAAGGAAATGGCTTAAAGCGGGCAGAAATTTGCCCATCTCTGTTAAAAGAGCAGTAGGAATTTCACAGTACTTGAGGATTGCCTTGTCACTGTAGCTATGCTTTGTTTTACTCTCAAGGAAGCAAAGCGATACAGACTCTCCTGTTTTACCAGTGAGGGATCTGGCAGCCATCTGCACAGTTCCAGAACACAGTATGACTCACGCATGAGAGAGATACATTATTCATGAGATGTTCCAGGGTTGCTTCCATTCTCTTGAGTAAGAGGTGAAAAGCTCTGACAGCTAGGGGGGCTGCTCAGGAGATTGAGTTCTGTGTAAAAAGGCGTTTTAGCAGAGATGTGGGGCTTTAGCTGTGTATTCTAACAAGACACTCAATGCTCAGCTCCATGGAAAAGCAGGTTGTTTAAATAACCATCATCTTTTGCTGCAAGATATTCCTAGAGTGCTCCTTATCATCTGTGTGTTTGAGGTGTAAGTATCCTGAGAGCCTTGATGGTATTTTATGGTATTTGTGGAGTCAGGAAGATTCATCACTGACACTGCAGATCACGGAAAATTTGCAATGAAATTTAAGAGGCAGGCAGAGGTGAGAATCACGCTGTCTGTTTCCAGTCACTTTTTTAAGTCTCTCAACAGGATAAAATGCAAAACAGAATGACTATGTTCAAAAAATATGTGTTATTCATGCATGGCAAAAGATGTACTGATTTTAAAAAGCCACAGAAGGAAGTTCTGGAAAAGGCTCCTTGCCTCTTCACTCAGGGAACAGGAAAGGTGGGGATAGGGAATACCGTCACTATGATAACTACCGTATCTTCTAGAAGTAGCTGTAGCTTTTGTAGAGACCTGTCTCTCCCTTAACGCCACTGGCTGCCCACTACACTTTCCAGAACTGCAGCAGAGGTGAAGTAGCAGTAATTATTTTGCTGTTGTCAGGCCACAGTCTCATAATTCTTTGTGGAAACTGGCATTTCATGTTCCAACTACCAAGAACATAATTTTCTATCATCTGCTCACAAATCTTCTTCAGTAGAAGAACCTTTCCCAAACTTACACCGAGGCAATACTCTAAAACATCCCTGGGTGACTGATCAGGTCAAGTCTAATCATCCTGGATAAGACAGCAGAGATTTCAATTTGCTTATATCTGGAATACAGTTCGCTCAGAAGTGAGCTTTCAGCTTGAGGAAAGATTGTGTATAAGGGCACTGTGTTGACTGCAAAGGCTTGGTGATTAAATCACCTCTTTCAGGACAACTTTCCACTCTGCCAGGGAGACTCTCTAATCAGTGATCCATATAATTACTTTCCCATGTAGACTGAACTCAAGAACTGTTTGCTAATGCTCTAAATATGCAGATATCAGTGTTTAAATATCCACAGTCATAAATACTGCCAGATGCAAAATTTTCCAATGAGATTTGTTTGCATATAGTGGTTGTCCTGGTTTAAGCCCAGCCATAACTCAGAAAACCACGCAGTCTCTCACTCCCCCCCTGTTTCTCCCTCTCGCTCCTGGAGAGATGGGGAAGAGAATCAAAAGAATGCAACTCCCATGAGCTGAGATAAGAACAGTCCAATAACTAAGGTATAACACAAACCATTGCTGCTACCAATAATAATAATAATGACAAGAGAAATAACAAGGGAAGAGAATACAACCGCTCACCACCCGCTGACCGATACCCAGCCCGACCCGAGCAGTGATCTAACCCTTCCGGGTAACTGCTTCCACTTTATATAGTGGGCACGACGTGTTGTGGTATGGAATACCTCTTTTGCTAGTTTGGGTCAGGTGTCCTGTCTCTGCTTCCTCCCGGCTTCCCCTCCTCCCTGGTAGAGCATGAGACTCAGAAAATCCTTGGTCAGAGTAAACATTACTGAGCAGCAACTAAAAACATCACTGTTATCAGTGCTGTTCCCAGGCTGAAAGTCAAAACCACAGCACTGCACCAGCTCCTAAGAAGGAGAAAAATGACTGCTACTGCTGAACCCAGGACAGTGGTGTAAACTATGCAGGCAAATAAAGACACTAGAAGTCAGAAGACTCCTCTGAAATGGAGAAGAAATACTGGTGGGAGTTGCTACAGTGCTTGATTTCTACCGGGGACTTAAAAGTTGATGATACCTACACCCACCCACAAGTGAGACTTCTCCTCACTGGAATACTGGTTGGTCTTGCTTCAGTGTTTTCCAATTAAAGGAAAATTGTGTCCCAAGCATAACCTATAGAAATTAAAACACTAAAATAATTCTGGGAGAAATTTGTGTAGATCTAGCAAAATCAGAAAGAAAACCCAACAAAACCTAAAACCTTCAAGTCAGTTTTTCCCTCCCTAGACAGACAATTTCCAAATGTCAGGGGCTCCTTTTGCTGAGACCTGGAGGCAGAATGGTCAATCTGAGAGGCCAAAGTGGTAGGCCAACAACACTCTGCGTCTTTCATTTTAGGTAACTGCTTCTGAAAAGCCACACACATTTTTATGCGGATATGAAAAAACATAAAAATGATAAAAGCTTTATGAGAAATACCTCTTTTTTATATATGTTTTTTTCTTAGTTAGCATCTAAGTAAAAGAGCGAATACATGAAAAAACAGTAGGCTTTTCAGTACTGCTAATACACCCAATGATTATATTTGTCCATTTTTATCACCCAAATAATTCATTCACCACTGTGGCCAGGATTCATTTTTATACGCACCTAAACAAGACTTTAATTTTGTGAAAGAAAAGCCTCTCTACCCTGGATTGCTTGGATGTTGTGCAACATTAATCAGTTTTTTCACAGGTGTTAGCAACCTTACACCATATACTAGCCCCCTAGGGCTCAGTCAGAGACCATTTGCATGTGTGATGTGGTGTACAGATTAAATGATGGTGCTTCTAATACTTGAAATCTTCTGATATTCCCCTGTTCACAGGTACTGAAACAAAGCACACAAAAAGTGTGTCCTCCTCTGGAGAGAGAAAACCACATTACCTCCTGTCACAAAAACAGCAGAGGAAGCAGTGTATCGCTGTACCCAAGGTGACAGAATATACCTACCAAGGCTTCAAGCTCTCTATGCAAGCTCAGGGGTATCAATATCTCATGCTAAAAATACCAAAAGCAACTTGCCTAAATGTTCTGTACCCAAAGATCCCAACTCTACTCAAATCTGCTGAGTCCAAGCCTAACAAGTACAATTAGACAGTTCTGCATGAATCCTGTTTTTGCACTCGTGAACTAATCAGTATGGGTATCCCACACAACCATTATTTCTTCTGCAAATTGAAAACTTTGATGACACAGGTTGAAGATTCAGCTGAATCATTATTTACACTTATTGGCTTGGTCTTTTAGCTTTTATGTGTACAAAGTAATAATACGATGCCATCAAGTGCAGTTCTAATGTGCCTTGCAATTATGACACCAAGCTCTAATTACACTGTGATTGTTATTTTTTATTAGGAGCATTTCACCTCTTTTTTTTTTTGGTAGTTCAAGAGAACAGGAAGCCACACAGAAAAGGATGGTTGCGAATTTTAATTGCTGAGCCTTAATCACAGAACACAGTGAGAAAGTGAATTAGCCAAATACAGTGCAGCAGAAAAAAATGACTCGTATCTCTGCAGTTTGCCATAATGACATCTGGTCCTGTCAAAACTGGCAGTTCAGACTCTAGAGAATGAAATGTTGAAAGAATATGTAAGTTCTGAACTTGAGTTACGTTTAAGAGATTTTCTGCACTTCCAATTCTCAATATGAAATACTTGGCAACAGGATTTTGCAAGACAAAATAACCCCCCCAAACCACGTTAGAACTTCAGCTAACAGTCCCCACTCCACTTACTTCAGTGAATAATCAAAGCAAGTAAAGATTCAGTCCCAGTTATTAAACCTGGGTTTTACCAGAGCACGTTGGCCTAAATTTAAGATTCAAAATGAGAAGTAACTCAGAGACTATGGCATTCTTAGAAGAAAACACGTTTACACAAGAAATGGTTCCAGTTGCAAGAGTTTCAATTAATTTCATAACGCTTTTAAAAAGCATGTTGATTTTTCGAAGCTGCTTTCTGTGAACACCACAACTTGAATTTAATTGTAGCTATTGAAATATTAGTCTGCTCCCACTGCTTCTATGCAGCATGTCACGTTATAGTTTCCCCTGTTATATACTGAACTATACCAAAATCAGCTTTAGGACTATGCACATTTTTTAAACAACATTTTAAAACCTTAACAGCTGACAACAGTAATTTAATTTCATTTTTTCACATCTTCTGAAAGTGCTGGAGAAAATTCAATCCAAAGCCCATTTCCTGTGAACAGTATCATTTACTTTTCTCACAAGGATGTTTTTAAGAGCAATCTCCTTGGTACTGTTGAGCATTTCCTGTTTCCAGAGAATTCTCTGTAATTCAGAGCAGATCACAAACTACGAGGAAAAAAAAGAAAACAGAACAGAAAGAAAAAACACCACAGTAAAGACAAGAAGGAAACAATAAAAATGGAGCCCGAAAGTTATAAAGTCAAGCATTACAGAAATGACTATAGTTCCTATGAGAGAGATGTTCTCCAGATGGGTTAGTACTGAAGGCAATACACTACCATTTAGATGTATTTTATGCTTCTTCAATAAAAGAAATCCCATGTTTCCCCCTGTTTCTGCAACGCCTGTTTCCCAAGAGCATCGCTCCACAAGCAGCGCTCCCAGCTTAGGAGACATCCCTAATTAGTCCTCCTTCCCTCACGCTTGCTTGCATTCTCCTTCCATGCAGCACATTACCCTCATAACTTCCAACCATTTACTGACTCATCAAACATGTTGTCAAGCCTCATAAGTCTCACTAGAAATAAACTATTTAGTTAGTACTCATTCAACCTTTATTGCGTGAACTGGGTTTTTTTCTTTTCTTTAATGACCAGAATTTGGAGACATGAATATCCTTCCTATTGCAGTATACTTTATTTCTCTAATACATTTTATAGGTAAGAGGTGATTAACTGCCTAAACATCGTGACATAAACCTCCTGAGAATTTGCAAACAAGCATTAGCATTATAACCACAAGGTCCAGGACAAAAATTGCTCAGGGAATTCTTTCAGTTAATTGTTTCACAAAAGGCCTACATTGTCCCTGCCCATGGCATGGGTTGGACTACATGTGTGAAGGACACTCTCAACCCAAACTATTCTATGATTCTATGATTTTTTTTTTCTAATTTTATACTATTAAATAAAAAAATATGCCTTGTGCTTCCAAATATTCTTCATTATTAGGACAAAAAGGTATGTTGGGATTTTTACTTGATTTATCCCTCTGAAAAATTACAGAAAATGCTGAATTTTTCACAGAATGTCTTTTTCTCATCTTAAAATACGGTAACAGAGGAATTATTGATTACTTTCTTATCCTGCCAAGCATTCTATACATGGAAAAACCACACAGGTAAAAGAGACTACCTGAGAGGTTGGAGATGAGAAAACAGTACTTGCTGGTGAAGCCTGTGTGGCAAATCTTGATCTGGGCTGCTGCTCACTGGAGTTTATTGCATATATCTTGAATACTTTAGTCTTCCTTACTGCATTTTCCATACATATATTCATTGCAACTATTTCACTGTGAAAAAGTCACTGATGCAGAAGCTTTCTGTCTCCAACAGACAGCGCAATCTATCGTATAAAAATCTTTCCTAATGCTTAAAGTTTACTCATGAGACAGACCTGCAGTCTTGATGTAAGCTGGTACACAACCCTAAAATGGAATCTATTTTCAGCTGATTATATGAGGCATGAATTGAAATTCAGGTGTCCTAAAGCACAGCTAAAGAAGGTATCCTGGACAAAATGATCAAATGGCTTCTTTTTATTCTTCCCTTAGATAACTTTCCTGACAGACTATTTCTAACCCAACTAGGTCCTCTGTAGGTTTTTTTTTTTTTTTACTTTTGGGTCTTAGGAATAATGTATGATAATGAAAAACATATTATTTTACCATTTGGATCTACTTCGAGCTTTTATTTCATCTTCTGCATTTCCTTTGCTTCTTCATTGTACAAATTTAAGCATAAGCCAAATGCTTAAATGTTCCAAAGATGTTAAACTAGTTTTTACAAATAATGAAAGACACCCCAAACACAGCTCTTTCTTCCACTACGTGGGAAATTCAGAAGTGAAAGGATGAGATATTTCTTATGGCTAACCAGGATATTCTGAAAATACAAAGTTGTACCAAATATTTCACCTTCTCTTTTCTCATAGCTAATATATTAACAACCGAATAAAGGCTTTTGTATCTAAATATGTATCTCCTTTGACTACAAGTGATCAGGAAAAATAGAATCTGATCTTTGCTGCATCTTTCAAAGAACCCAGAGAAGATCTGAAAACATTCTGAAATGTGATTATTGTCAAACAGGCAGAAAAAGGGCACCCTCCAGATACAGGAACTGACTTCAGTACAACGTGGGGGTAGGCTTTCTTTCCCGTGTGATGATACTTTCACTGACAAAGACAAGGCTTTGAAGAACTGGACTTCTGTGATCCTTGTATAGTCTCAGTGCTCTTCAACGGCCAGTTCTTCTGCAACTGTGGGTAAGGCAAGCACAGGAGACCAGACACCTTGCCTCCTGTCCAAGCCCTGACGCACAACCACCACCTGAAAACTCCTTTTCCTAGGCTACAGCCCTCCCGCCTGGAGAATGGAAATAAGGCTAATTTACTATATAAAATGTCACATTACCAAATGATTACATCAAAATCTCAAAAGCAAATAAAAGTAATCTCATAGCTAGCTTCTGCATTACTGCTTTTAGCATGGTGATTAAAGCCTGCAGGGTTAGAATGAGAATTGTTCTAGCTCACTTCTCTAGAGACAACAGTGAGCCTTAGCCATGCTCTGACTAATTTCAATATATTTACTAAATATAATTTCTTTAAAAAAAAATGCACGTAATAAGCACTTGGGCTTCAATGGCCACAGTCTAATTTCAAGCTCTGTGAATCTCAGCACAATTTCTACCCACTTTAATTCAAAACGATTTTATTAGGTCACTGGAATTCCAGTCATTTACATCAAGTATGAAACGCTGAGAGACAGAACTGGTAAGGAGCTGCAAGGGCCCTCAGTAAGTACACAGACGCAGCAAGGCACACTGTTACATGGCCTCACTGCACGTTGACAAGAAAAACACTCAGTTCAGTCATTTTAACATACTTACCAGGTCTCAACTAAGCAGCTAACATAGTAGGAACACAATGTGAAGGATCATGTTAGAAACTGTTGGATAAGAAAAAGCAAATTGAAAGAGTGCCTTTCCATTCGCTCTATTCCAAGATGGTGCTTGGAAGATGAACACAGCATAAAATGCTAGATAGAAGAAGTGGGGCATATGTAAAATAGATCTTCAATCAAAATAAGACAGCTATACTGTTTTGCTGAAAGTACTCCAACAGTCATAGTGGGTATTCCTGTTATCTGATTCCATAGCAACAATAATCCATTTTAAAAATTGTAGTAAGAAGGTAATATATTATCATGACAGCTGCAGTAAATGAGTGCCTCTCCTGTGTTATGCTCTTGACTTTATGCAACAATGTTAAGATGTTTTTTAACCAAGTTTTCAAGATGAAAATAACATGGTGTCAAAATATTTTTCTAACCAATCAGCACTATTGAAAAACATCACTGAGCTTTGCGTTTCCATGGCAACTAGTCTCAAATGTTACAAAACTACACCAAATTTACTTACAAAGAAAGGTTTTAAAGGAAAAACTGGATCATGTAACACCAAACACCACACAAACTTCGGTACGTAAAGTACATTTACAGAAAAAACATGTTAAAGTTTTCTAGACTTAAATTTCTTGTAGGAACTTTTCATATTTGTTAGGGACAGGAAATATTTTGTTTCCTTCTCTATTTTAATAAACTGAAGATTAAGCTACTGTACATTACCAAGTAGTTGCAAAACCTCTAAACCCAGGAATTTAAACCATTACTTATTTCCGTCAAGCAGAGCAGGGGTTGTTTTGGCCTGGTTGGACAGCTACGCAATTAAAAGAAAAAAAGTATTATTCTATAGTTCCCCTGTGCTTTTCCCCTGGGTATTTGCCTCACCATTAACAGCTGAGAAACTCAACTTGATTGCTTCTCCTGAAGACAGCTCATCCTGTGGCTAAGGAAAATAATCGCATTACTATACTGGCAGAGACGCCTTATCAAACACAGTCTGCTATGGGATTAACAATTTATTATCAAACCTAAAATCACTCCGATTAGTGGCACAGTGCGATTAGTAGAATAAATATCATCAGAGTATTAGAAACCAAAACCTAAATTTCATTTATAGCGGATTTGCAAATAACCAATTACAGTCTATAACCATAGAATCATAGAATCATAGAATAGTTAGGGTTGGAAAGGACCTCAAGATCATCCAGTTCCAACCCCCCTGCCATGGGCAGGGACACCTCCCACTAAACCATGCCATCCAAGGCTATGTCCAACCCCACCTTGAACGCCGCCAGGGATGAAGCATCCACAACCTCCCTGGGCAACCCATTCCAGGGCCTCACCACCCTCACAGTAAAGAATTTCTTCCTCACATCCAATCTAAACTTCCCCTGTTTAAGTTTGAACCCGTTACCCCTTGTCCTCTCACCACAGTCCCTCATGAAGAGTCCCTCCCCAGCATCCTTATAGGCCCCCTTCAGGTATTGGAAGGCTGCTATGAGGTCTCCACGCAGCCGTCTCTTCTCCAGGCTGAACAGCCCCAATTTTCTCAGCCTGTCTTCATACGAGAGGTGCTCCAGTCCCCTGATCATCCTCGTGGCCCTCCTCTGCACTTGTTCTAACAGTTCCATGTCCTTTTTATGTTGAGGACACCAGAACTGCACACAATACTCCAAGTGAGGTCTCACGAGAGCAGAGGAGAGGGGCAGGAGCACCTCCCTCGACCTGCTGGTCACACTCCTTTTGATTACTCTCTACTCTAAGAGGGCTTTTTTATTAACAGGTGGATGGAAATAAAAAAAGAAAGAAAATTTATTTCCAGTACTATTGCACTTACCCTGTTAGTAAGAAACTCTTGAAGCCCACAGTAAAATTATAATGACAGTACTTCGATATCCTTTTACAATTAACTTGAACTTCTAATAAAGTAGTACTTCCCTTTTTCAGCAACACTGCTATATGCACGTTCATTGGCTGAGAGAACTACAGTAGGAATCAGAAAAAGGGAAGTTGTAAACTGTATGAAGTGAAGCTGAAAGTCAAGCATCTAGAATAATGTTTAACGGTTATATGGTTAAAGAGTATTCTTCTACCTCACCTTTCCATGGATGTGACTTTCTTTTGATTAAAAAAGAAAAGGAATTTTGATGTCACTAACAAATGGGTTCAAAGTCAGTCAGAATCTCAGTTTTAACTGGTTGCCATAACCCAAGCTGGTACTTTATCACAATATGGACATGAAATAAAAAATAGAAGAGATGCCGGAGAGTTGCTACCTACTTGATTCTTTATTAATAGACTTCATCACATCTGTTATTCTTGTGACCTCCACTACAAATGTTAAAGAATGGCATTTCTCATGACTAAAATAGAACAGGAAAACTCTGAATTGGCGAGCTTTATCCAGAGGTTCAAATCAGGACCACTACTGCTTTGAGTCCAGGGATCAGTCTTTCAGAACGTGACTCTAGGAAGTGACAGCTGTATTCTACCCTGCCTAGGACACTCTGGGAAAGACTGCTGAAAACCTCACCCACTTTGCAAAGCAACAGCTCAGTAGAGTCACTCCCAATGATTTCTATGCACAACTTTAAATGAGAAAATATTCCCAAATCCTCGCATTTCCAAATGATTTGTCTGCCTAGTTGGCAAGTTACGGTGAAAGAGAACTCTATGGCAAAGAACAGGATTCTGTGAAGCACACTGTGAGCCCTCCAAATGAAACATATAATGTTTCTCTGCTCTGATTTCACTAAATCTTGTACTAATCACTCCATCCTCCTTGATTGACTCTTAAAATTACAGCACACATTTTTCAGAGCAACACATCTATACCATCAAATGAGTTCTGGCACAAAGTACTTGTTATTAAGTATCCTTTAAAACATGACATTAAAACCTCATAAAAAAAAGACCAGATTAAACATATTCGAGTTCTGTTCGGATGACAGAAAATAGTAACAAATAAACAAACAAACCATCCCCCACACAGAATGAGGAATTCTGAGGAAATTACACTGGTTTTAAGGATAAAAGGAAGACTCTGCTATCGTACTCCTTGGCTTGATGTTGACTTGACTGAATTGGCCTGTCAGATGCACACAGGGCCCTGGTAATCACTCTTGGCAGTGTCTTTATAAACTCACCAAGAAATAGCATTAATTTCTTTCTTTGAAGACTTACAGTCCACCAACAGTTCATTACTTATCAAGTAATTAACTACCAAAACAGTCACTGTAAACTAATTATAACCATATGCGCTCCACAGATGGAAGAAACAGGTAAAGAGACCTAAGCATGCTTTTTCACATGATGGCAGCAGCAGTAGAGAATGGTGAGCTTTGTTTCAACATACCCAAAACTGAAAGAATTTTAGGCAAACAGTTTAAAAGTTTTGCCTTTTTTCCTAACTGCTTTAAGTGTTCTGGATGCCAAAACTACATGCGTATGGCTTGTCACTGGATGCAAAAGCAACCTCAATCACTCCTACACACAAGAAATCAGCCAAGTCAAGTGTCAATAACAATCTTTCAGTAGGAGTTCCTGAATCACACGATTTGAGGCACTTTCCATTTGGGGGTTTGAAAGGATAGCCAGTAACTTCTAAAGAAGCTTTCTGAGAAAGCAAAATTGGAATTTAAACAACCACAGAAAAGAAATCCCTGATACTGCAGCAAGCTTTTAATCCTAGAAATCCATCTCTATTTAAACAAAAAAACAACCGTAAGACCAGGCAAAATACATATTCAACCACTGAAAACAACACAAAAGTAACAAACATATCTGCTGGTCAATTCAACCCTTCACTGCCTTCCTAGTGTATGCGTTGATCTCACTAAAGCATACCAATATAAGTACATAAGCACTGAGCCAGACTTGGGTTCCCCTGCTGTGTTCTCAGCAGTGGCAAACTGTGGATACACACCATTAGCTGACACCGTGGCTGCAGAACAAGGCGAGCATGCAATAATATTTCTCTGAAACAAGCCTCCCAACTTCCAGGGAACTGCGGGATAAGGAAGCTTTGAGCCAGAAGCTAATTCTCACACATTTGTCTATACCTATTTTGACACATATGAACTTTCCTTTGGCAGTTACCCCTTTGGAGCATATTCTTTTCCTCTCGAGCCTTGCACCTCTAAATTTCAGCTCATGTGCCCTACTTCTTGTCTAACGTCATTCCCAGAAGCTCTTGTCTATGCAAGGCATGATCTAGAGCCCTCCTTTCTCCTGGCTTAAGTTCCTTCTGTGTATCATTAGTCCTCGTATGGAAGCCTTTCACCACAGTTGAACATCAATTTCAGCTTTCTCTGCAACCTCCATTATACTGTGTTCCTTTATTATCAGCAAGAAACATCAGCATTTGGAGTATTCAAAATGCAAGTAGACCCCAGATTTACAAAAGGGCTTAATAATGTTTATTCTTTTATTCCTTCTCTGATAAATCCTAACATTTGGGATTCTTTGAGGTCATTTTTTAAGAACTGAGCTAAGGTTTTCCCAACACGCTCCAATCAGTTAATTCATTTTACAGGTTAATGATTTCAACACCACAAATGTCATCCTCCTGAACCTCCTATGGCAACATGGCACCTATTCTCTGCCTGCACTGCCAAGAACAAATGTGTTGTTGCGTTAATTAATGTTACCTGAAACAATCTGCTGGCTTTACTGCTTCCAGCAAATGGGCATGCCAAATTCACAAGAGTAGTAATTGTTTTAATGTCTCTGTCTTGTTTGGATCTTCATTTCAGTAACCACTGCCCTCTCAAAATCTGAGAATTTAATTTAACTTGCTCACTACCTAATCACGTGCTGAATACTATTTCAAAAAGGCAACAAAAAGATGATAAATTCATGCTGTTCTTTCTCAGCCTTTCAGTACGATGTTCTCTACCTTCACAAATACATGAGCAAAAGAAAAACTTTATGAAAACTGTTTTATTTGCAGGCCATTTAACTTTCTTCTACACCCTTCAAATGACACAACCCCCAACCAGCACACTTGCCAGATCATAGAATCATAGAATAGTTAGGGTTGGAAAGGACCTTAAGATCATTGAGTTCCAACCCCCCCGCCATGGGCAGGGACACCTCCCACTAAACCATGCCATCCAAGGCTATGTCCAACCCCACCTTGAACGCCGCCAGGGATGAAGCATCCACAACTTCCCTAGGCAACCCATTCCAGGGCCTCACCACCCTCACAGTAAAGAATTTCTTCCTCACATCCAATCTAAACTTCCCCTGTTTAAGTTTAAACCCATTACCCCTTGTCCTCTCACTACAGTCCCTAATGAAGAGTCCCTCCCCAGCATCCCTATAGGCCCCCTTCAGGTACTGGAAGGCTGCTAAGAGGTCTCCATGCAGCCTTCTCTTCTCCAGGCTCAACAGCCCCAACTTTCTCAGCTTATCTTCATATGGGAGGTGCTCCAGTCCCCTGATCATCCTCGTGGCCCTCCTCTGCACTTGTTCTAACAGTTCCATGTCCTTTTTATGTTGAGGACACCAGAACTGCACACAATACTCCAAGTGAGGTCTCACAAGAGCAGAGTAGAGGGGCAGGAGCACCTCCCTCGACCTGCTGGTCACACTCCTTTTGATGCAGCCCAGGATATGGTTGGCTTTCTGGGCTGCAAGCACACACTGCCGGCTCATGTTCATTTTTTCATCAACCCACGCCCCCAAGTCCTTTTCCGCAGGGCTGCTCTCAATCTCCTCCCCGCCCAACCTGTAGCTGTGCCTGGGACTGCTCCGACCCAGGTGGAGGACCTTACACTTGGCATGGTTAAACTTCATCAGGTTAGCATCAGCCCACCTCACAAGCGTGTCAAGGTCCCTCTGGATGGCATTCCTTCCCTCCAATGTATCAACCGAACCACACAGCTTGGTGTCATCGGCAAACTTGCTGAGAGCGCACTCAATCCCACTGTCCATGTCACCCACAAAGATGTTGAACAACACCGGTCCCAACACTGATCCCTGGGGGACACCACTCATTACTGGTCTCCAACTGGACACTGAGCCACTGAGCACTACTCTTTGCGTGCGGCCATCCAGCCAGTTCTTTATCCACCGAGTGGTCCACCTATCAAATTGATGTCTCTCCAACTTAGAGAGAAGGATGTCATGGGAGACAGTGTCAAAGGCTTTACACAAGTCCAGGTAGATGACATCAACTGCTCTGCCCCTGTCCATCAGTTCCGTAGCCCCTGCATAGAAGGTCACCAGATTGGTCAGGCAGGATTTCCCCTTAGTGAAGCCATGCTGGCTGTCACCAAGCACCTTGTTGGTTTTTATGTGCCTCAGCATGCCTTCCAGGATAATCCGCTCCAAGATTTTGCCAGGCACAGAGGTGGGACTGACTGGTCTGTAATTCCCTGGGTCATCCATTTTTCCCTTCTTAAAAATGGGGGTTATATTTCCCGTTTTCCACTCATCGGCAACTTCACCTGACTGCCATGATTTTTCAAATATGATGGACAGTGGCTTAGC
This sequence comes from Amazona ochrocephala, assembly GCA_039720435.1. Taxonomy (NCBI): domain Eukaryota; kingdom Metazoa; phylum Chordata; class Aves; order Psittaciformes; family Psittacidae; genus Amazona; species Amazona ochrocephala. The sequence continues at coordinate 17,639,709 of CM077883.1, forward strand.
AACTTCATTTGCCAGCTCCTTCAGGACCCGGGGATGGATTTCATCCGGTCCCATGGACTTGTATACATTCAGGTTCCTAAGGTGGTCCTGAACAAGATCCTCCCCCACAGTGGGCCCAGGGTCCCCACCCTCACCGTCCCCGCGTCTGCCTTCCAAGACTTGGGTGGTGTGGTCAGAGCATTTGCCTGTAAAGACTGAGGCAAAGAAGTCATTAAGAACCTCAGCCTTCTCCAAATCCAGGGTAGCCAGCTCTCCCGATAGCTTCTGGAGAGGGCCCACGGTGTCCCTAACCTGTCTTTTATTGGCAATGTACCTATAAAATCCCTTCCTGTTATCCTTAACATCCCTAGCCAAATTTAATTCTAAGTGGGCCTTAGCTTTCCTAACCTTGTCACTGATGTAAACTAAAGGAGGAACACATTTTCTAGGAGACAATTTAATATATCCTCATCTTTGCTCTGCTCACAATTACTCCTGGAGATAAGACAGGAGCCAAAGGCAGGGCTGGGATTTTGTCTCTACAAAGAGCACTGCAAACTTTCTTTCACCAGTTCAGCCAGACAGTCTGGTCTCTACTCACCAGTATCTAGGATCACATTTCAAGTATGATAATTAATTTCCAGAATTACAACCACACTGACATAAAAAGTAAAGCCAGATGTTCCCTTGAAAACTATATACAGGATCATATTAACTGCTGCGTCCAGATTTTTGCAAAGGGCTTTTTTGGGAGGACTACCCATTCCAGTGCCTGTCCCGTGCCACCACCTCAGAGCTGCCTCACAAAACTTCTGGAGCACTGACTGAATTCTGCAGAGACATGGAAGCACACATGGAACCGCTTAATGCAGAAGCCAGTGTTTGGCAGTTGAAGACAAAGTTTGCAAAGCTTTTCGTGCAAATGAAGCACTTGCAAGGGTGTATTTGTAGAGAATTCTGAAAGACACTCATGAATAAAAATCACTTGCTTGGGTAATCACTGGGTTTCTGGGGAGACAGCTACAGTAGAAGAATAAAATCTTCTGGAATATCGTGTATTAAGTACCTTTAAAACTCAAACTATTCTTAATTCCATATATAGAATCCCCACAGTGAAGTCACTCTTCTGCCTTTCTTAGGCCTTCAAATATGGCCAGACAATTGAGAGAAAACAGTTTCAACCAAAGCAACTTTTATAAGCAAGTTGTAAATCTCAGGAGTTTATAATGGCAACAGTGACATAACACAGCTTCACTATGATAAATCAGTTGCATGTCCTGGAAGTCACGTTCTATAAATCAGAAATTTGGAATGTAAATCCCAGCACTTGTTCATAAATCAGCAATACTGATCAACATTAGAAGTAATGTTTTGGCAGTAAATCACATTTGGCAAAGATATTCCCTTGTGTCAGCTCACTTAAAAAATGTTTGAAGTTGTATTTAAGGGATTCTCTCTGTGAGTCCCCTGCATGCGCCTGGTGCAGCTGCTGTAGAGGAGACCCAGAAACGTAGCTGCCTCTCCGCAGAATGAGACAGCTCTGACTGCTCAGCAAACTCTCTGTTAGTCCAGGGGGATGCTTTGGAAAGATGTTTCTGTTACTAATATTAGTGTCACAATAGCAGTTATTACCCAAACAGACATCTGAAACTTGTTTAACACCCCAGGTTCCTGCACAAGCTGCATGCCTACTTCCAAATCCAGGGCTCCTGCTAAACAGCTGAAAGCCATGCAACCATATTCCCACCGCAACTACTGTCTGAGCAGGAACAGGGGATACATACGCAGTGTCAGTAATTGGCGTTTCAAAAAATAGTAAGGTAGACAGGTACAACAACAGGCACAGGATGTATAGGGAAATGCAGGTAATGGAGTAATGAGCCTGAAAGACAGAAAAATGCTGTTACTGGTTTTGGCTCATTACTTACTATACAGCTATCCAGCTTAATGCTGCAGCTTGTGTGACCCTAACTTTTCATTAACAACTTCCATTTTCAAGCACCTATTGGAAGTTTTGCCTTAAAAGGAAGAAAACAGCATGAATACAAGAAGTACTCTTCATTTTCTGGTCTGCCTGGGCAAATTTGCCGGTGGTTTCCTTTAAAACAAACTTTAAAAATGAGAAATAAAAAAACCTCATAGAAAAACCCCTGTGAAATTGAATTTCCAACTTGCAACGCCTTTTCTACTACAGTGAGAATGGCACTTTCTAGAAAACACTTCTTTCTAGCACACGTTTAATGTGATGTATATTTCTAAGTGAAAGCTGTACACCTCGTCAGTGCAATCAGTGGATCCACACATGCACACGTTCATTTAGAACATCTTACTAATGTTCTATGTTTATTGAACTCGGGAAGGGTCATCAGGGTTCAAGCTTAACTTTTCTTCCCTCCAGCCTCTGGTACACATGGAAAATGAGGGAAAAGTTACTTGTTTTCTATAACTGAATCTTGAAGAAATTGTTGCTGAAAATATCACTTTGCTTTGCCAAATAACAGTACAGAATTAAGTAAGTTTCTCTCTTTACTAGAATAATATATTGTCCCAAATATAAACCAGTGCAATCAACTGAGACTAACTTTGCTTGCCTTCCTAAACTACACATAATTCTATAGCTTATGTGGATGCGAGATGGAGATTTCTCCTGTAGAAATGTGGACCTTCTAAAAACCACACCTGTTACCACTATAGAAAATAATGCACCAGGAGAATATAGTTTCTATTCTTAACACTGTCTTTCCTTCAGTTTAAAGCATTGACTTGAGAGTGGAGCTAAGTTACAAGCACAACTCACCTTTTCTCCACCTACTTGTAATTCTGGTGGCTAAAATGAGAAAACAAATTAATGCTATTAAAAACACACCTCCAGAGCTCCCAGGACCTCCACACATGCAGAGTGGGATTCCAGGAATGACAAAACATGTGCCCTTGAAAAGCATACTCCAAACAGGCCCATCACTGCCTGTCCCAGGGTACTGAAGATGTAACTAAATGAGCAAATAAAGGGCACGGGGATTCTGTGGAGACATTAATCTCAATAACGTGGTCCTGTGCAGTCAACAAACAACTGCAAAGGCCTGATAAATTCCCTTTGCTCTAATATCTTTTTTGCAGGCCTCGTGTACAAGCACATACTGGGCATAATACTTCACAGCAGTTACCAGAAATGAGGAATTCAGACAGTATATTGCAGCTCCCTCCCCAGATCAGCATAGGTTCATGCTCTGGAGACAGGAAAAGAAAAATGCTGTGGGATTATGGACTATGAATTGCAAAACCACCTTATCCAGAAAATTAATACACAAAATAGATAAAGATAAATTAACTAGAATACCATGTAGAATGCTTGTGTAATTACAAGTTCAGATTGCAAGACTGACAGGAAGTCCCTAGTTAAACAGTAATTTCATATTGGATTTTTCAGTAGCAAACTAGTCTAATCTGTTCCATTAAAAATAAAGCCTTTCTTTTTTCTCTAGCAACTTACAGAGATGCGGTTGAGTTTCTAATATTTCTGATGCACTGGTAAGAACATTCTTACCATAATACAGGTTGACTATGTTTGAATGATTCTATCATAGAATCATAGTATAGTCAGGGTTGTAAAGGACCTTAAGATCATCTAGTTCCAACCCCCCTGCCATGGGCAGGGACACCTCTCACTAAACCATGCCACCAAAGGCTCTGTCCAACCCCGCCTTGAACACTGCTATCCTCAGAAACAATTGCAAAAAGGGAGCTATAATGGGTAATGGGAGATATTAAGCACATTTAGGTTAAAGATTGCCGTGCTATAACGAAGTACTTAGGGAGTTCTATAGCTTGCCTTCACAATAAAAAAGTTCAACCACAAAGTCTGTGACCTAACAGGCGCTGCTGCCTATTAATTGCTGAGAAACAATCTCTCATTTTCCTGGAACTCCTTCCTGGTGCATGTTGGTTTATGGAACATGTAGATGAGAGATGTGGAAGAAGAGCAAGCCCTATAGCAAACACATACATAGCTTAGGTTCACATAAAATTCTATGATACATTATCAGTTGTGTTTCTATCTTCAAATCATTTCAAGGTATTTTGAAATGCTATTAAAATCTCTGCCAAGCAATGCATTTTAAAGATTCACACAGTCTGACAAACTGTAAAAAAAACATTCTGAAGAATAACCTTTGATTCCAAAGGGAATTTGTAACTGTGCAAAGGAAATTGAAAGTATGTGATAGTTATTTGTAAAGAATTATGTCCAGACTTGTGAAGGATTCTAATAGCACGGTATAATGTAGATGAAATATTTCTGCCATAAAGGTATTTCCAAAGAATCTTTTCAGGATTCTTGACCAATCTCTAGTAATTTAAAAGATTATCAAACTGATTTTGAAGTACAACTGAAAACTGTTAAATGCATGTATCTGTGAACAGGCAAGACAGTTCCTTTCACGACTTTATTTCTCTAACAAAGGTTAGATTGCTCCAGGGTATACTTCCTTTTGACAATCCAGAGGTGTCTTTTTGAATATAGCTGCTAAAAGAACCAAAGTTTTCATATCTCCAAAGGAGATGGTAACAAGGATAACAAAGGGAAAATAAGCTCACTGCCACCAAGGTGTTAAACTCATCTTTTTCCTCACACAGCTGATTATTTTTGCTGAGTTATTCCTCCAGTAGATTAAAGGAATTAAATACAACCTACAGAGGAAAGCAAAACAAAAGATGGAGAGACTGCCGTTTTCCAGAAATCAGATATTCACTTCCCGCCCCTCCCCCCCCATCTCTCCACAGCTTTATTGGTAGGATACATTAGGCTTTTGAAACACAATCCATAAAAAAAGATATGGAAGTCCAATATTAAATTACAAATAAAACTCTGAGGCAGATACAACTCACCTCCTTCTGTGAATGTAACGGGGGATAGGTAAACATTGAGAAATGTTATGTATTTCAAAACACACAAAGTTTAATCGAATTAAAGCTCTGTTTCACATTCTTTGGCTCTACTTCCAAGAAAATACTCCCATTCTAACTAGCTGTATATTTATTTTAATATACAATGCTGCAAAATATCATCTTACTTCTGTTATTTGCCTGAAGGAAATTCATTTCAAATATGAAACTTTTACATAATATTTACTGTTCGAGTATTTCAGCTTTTATTAAATGGGGCCAGAGAGGATGCCAAGGGATTTAAAGAGAGAATTAATAACAACCATTACTAATTTGGACTTCTGCAGTACTTTATTGCAAAAGCAAGGATGAAGATAGGGAACTAGGGATAATCCAATTGACACTAAACATTTTGAGCCTATTATGTGTATTTGAACAAAACATTTTTAAAAAGAAGGCTATGTAGCTAAAATAAGACACATAATCCCTCAGAGACAGCATACAAAATCAGGCCTTTCCTTTTTAATTTGTTTGTGGTAACAGCATGCATATCTGTCTTCCTCACCATATGACCTACAGTGATTTCAGTGAGATCTCAAATATATTAAAATAAAGACAAATGAAAACCAACTTCATTTACAGAAGATCAGAAAACCACCAGATTTCAATTAACCATTTGTTTGAAAAAAGAACCCTGGAACAAAACCAGGACCATGGGATAATTCCGGATGGAAGGGACCTCAGGAAATCATCTAGTCTAACCTCCCGCTCAAAGCAGGGCCAACTCATGGTCAGGCCAAGTTGCTTTGTCTAATCTGGTTTTGAAAACTCAGAGAAATCTTGGAAATGGCACAAACTCTCTTCCGCAAACTTCCAAAGTTTGACTGCTCTCATCATAAGGAGCTTTTTCCTTAAATCCAGTCAGAGGAACAAGGACTGTAATACAGATAATAAGGATGACATATTTCCAAAATGAGACAGACTTAATGTATACAATCACCCAGGGTGAGAAATGAGTCTCCGGTTTCATTTCACAATTTAATGAACTACTCCACTATTATAATACCTTTGTACAGAAAACAGACAAGGTGAAGAGAAATCCTGAGTTATTGGAAATCCATATCATTAAGGTCAGTCTCTGTTTTTCAGTAGACAGGATGGACACACTCTCTTTAATTCAACACGTACATGCTGAATTCAATCCAAACTCTATTGACTTCATACTACAATTATTTGGACTTAACTTATCCTTTCCCTTGAGTTACCATCAATTTGTTAAGTGAAAAAACTATTTTGTTTCAGTGACCAACACAGAAGATTTCATTCAAAACCAGAAGAGTCAACAGATTAATCAAAGTATCTCATAAAAGGAACATGTGACTCTATCAATGTCAACAGGAGAAAAGAAACATTTCATCTGTATGAGTTTCAGCAATGCTCCCTACCAGATAGATGATGCAGTAATAAAATCTCTATATGTACACAAGCAGAAGAATGTTATATAAAATAGATTTAATGGACTTCAACCATTTGTTTCATACTGTATCATCATCTTTGTTCTTCAGTCCGTCTGTAAAATCCAAATTTCAGAACAGAAAGCCAAAGCGAAAACAGATGATGAGGAGACCAAGGAGTCTAACTGAAGCATTCAAAAGGCATTCAGGCATTTGCAACATATATGGATCTAAAATGTTCTCTTTTATGAAAATACTGACATCAAGAGAAAACACTCCTCACACAGTTGCCACTACAAAAATTCTCCATGAGTTTTCCTGATTTAAAAAGTTGTCATTTAATTCAAAACAGTCAAAGCAATCTGTAATGGGTATCTTCAGTGAATGCTAACTGCTAGTTCACTGCCACTTCTCTGCACCACTTTCCACTTCGTTCACATTATGCAGCTAATCTACCAGGCTCAGTTCTACTGCCATAACTTCTGAAAGCATATTCCACATATAGAATTCTGTATATAAATATTTCATATACACCTTACAAACACCTTCCAAAATCTGTTAACTAATTAAATTTGTTAAAGCACTCAAAATCAGTGTGCAGATTTACATTGTTACTGTAAACTTAAAAGCAGAAATTATAATAAAGTCCAATCGCATGATCACACATCCTTTTTCCCCACAGGATCCCTGCCTCACTGAATATGGAGTTATTTAACACTTACTTTTTAGCTCACCACACAATTCATGCTCTCGTTTCTAATGAACTGCTTGCTATCCAACAACTCCACTTAAACACAAGAAACAGTTTCCCTCACAAGGTTATCTGAAATACTCATCAATGTACTTATCTGAATGGTTTACAAATAGTTAGTTAATTCATTTCCATAGCACTCATAGTTCTTTTTAGAAATAAGAAACTGAAGAATAAAGGTAATACAGTTACAAATCTTCACTCATTTTCTGTGCTGCGGTTCTGGTATTTAACTGCATAGTACTGCCACGTGTTATCTTCAAACCTTAGTTCCCACTGCCTTGCACTGCCAAAGAGCCGATCTCCACACAAATGACTGGAGAAGCCTTGCAATGAAGGTCATCATCACCTTTAAACGCCCCTTCTTTAGAGTGAAGACTATCAGTGATGGGAATAGACTGTTCACACAAAATATGTTTTATATGTAGCCCCAGAGAGCAGTACTGCTTCAGACCTTCATCACCTTCCACCTCCTATCACTTCCCAAGTTTCTATCCCTGCACTACTTCTTTACCATTCTATGTTAAAGTCAAACCATTCCCTCCAGCAGAAAGAGAATAAATTCCTTCTTTTTAGTTCTCACACTTGAAACCGTACTAGTCTTTCATGCTTAATGACCTCAGAATACAACAGGCAGGCTAGCAAGCGGTGGCTTTGCAGGGCTAGAAGATGCCTAACACACACTGATTTTTCACTTTTTACTCACCCTCACAGAACATGTGTGATATGAAAGGTTCAATGACATGCTAGTGCATCTGCATGACTTCCTACAGGACCAGCGAAGGGCATATCCCTACACTCAAATACACTTATGATCAAGTTTCAAGGTCGCTCTGCAAACCCTGAAATTTTCTATCCAGGGATCATGGTATCATAGCAACATAATACCACAAAATACCTGAAAATGGTGGAGTATCCAAGTTCTCAGAATCACATATCCTACCATCCTTAAAAATGTCAGTCTAAACAAAAAGAAGACTCAAAAGGTGGTGCTTCTTAAACTTCTATGGAACCTGAACAGAATACAGCAATTCAGTTTTCCCCCCTCATATTTTGAAAGAGGTTTTTCTTACAATGGAAAACTAAAAAACTTTCTGCAAGAGAACTTAGAAACACCCCTCTATGGCAGACTCCTTGCCACTAAAAACCTGCAGTGTGAATTTTAAAGCCAGCACCAAAGATGAAAACCTGTCACAGAGGGTGTTAGGAAATCTTCCCAGCAAATGGAGTTAGAGCTCCTTTACAAGCAGCTTGTGAATACAGCAGCACATGTATTTGAGTCCTGTGGCTATTTTACAGATGATTTCACTCAAAGACATATGAAAACTGATATTAATGGCAGGTAACAAGATAATAAAGACACAATACCTGCCTTCAATTGTGTATTTCAACAAGGAACTTCCATTCTCAACCAAACACAAAGGTGGGAAAGCAAACTTAATCCACCAGTGACAGCATCCTGAGCTTCAATGAATCCAAACCCCTCTTTTTTTAATAATTTTATTAACTAAAGGAGAATAAGTGGCTATGGATTTTTGTTTCTACTACCAAATTCAGTAAGCAGTTATTAAAAGGTATTAGTAATACTGGTTACATATGTGTTCTTTGTTATTTATAATGGAAAAAAAGTATGTAACATAATGCAAAAATACACAGAAGAAATACAAATATCTTGGCATTAAACAATTTTAAGATTACCATCACTGCAAGTCTATACAATGCTGAAGAGAGTATCAAGTTAACCTCGTAGTAAAAAATCTTTATGGAACAGATAAATCTTATGTATTGAAAACTAGAACTGAGTTTTATAACAAAGCTGTATAAAACTAAGTACAGTAGATGACAGTGAACTAAATTGTTAACAGCTCTAATGACCATTAGCTGCAATTCTGTTTGAGTCATTAATGAAGGCATAAAAGATACATCAGGCAAAATGAAAAGCAGAAGCTAAGACACCTGTGCTTAGGAAGAGTGGTGTGAACTTCTCTGAGCTTATTGAGCAAAAGAAAAGCAGCACAGCATTGCAACCTATCATAGTCTTGACACAAAATCTGTTATTTGAGGCCTCTGATCTGTAAAATCTGAATTCCTGCACTGGTTCAAGGAATCACAGGTTTTATTATTAACAAGTCAGGTTTTATTTGTTCTCATCTTATATCAAACGCACTCTTGGGTAATTTGTCTTTCCCACTCTTCTGTCCAAACACCATCCTGGTTTTCTTCTCTTTCCGTCCCCTGCACTCATTGAATGAACTATTTACAGTTGTTCTCTGGAAAACAAACTCCCTGACTCCATTCCAGACAACCTCCAACTCTGCACTGCTCCCTGCACTGCACTGACACAGCTTTAAACCAAGCCTCTAATCGCAACTCACTCGTCGCACTTCAGAATCGATGCTTGTTTTATCCTACCTGACCTGTCAGTCACTTCTGACACACAGCAGCCCCTTCCTTTTTCATAATATCTTATCATCATTAACTTCTGTGCTTCTATTCTATTCTTCAAGCATTCCCACACCAGTTTCCGGAAGGCAATGAATACAGCTCTGGATTCACCCCAACTTTTAGTATGTACCCTGCCTCAGGGTAATTTCTAAAATGAATTCTGTCCTTCATATGACTACCGTAGCCCCCAAATCTCACTCCTGTGTAGTAACATCCACTCAAATCCCATCATAGAATCATAGAATCATAGAATAGTAAGGGTTGGAAAGGACCTCAAGATCATCAAGTTCCAACCCCCCTGCCATGGGCAGGGACACCTCCCACTAAACCATGCCATCCAAGGCTATGTCCAACCCCACCTTGAACGCCGCCAGGGATGAAGCATTCACAACTTCCCTGGGCAACCCATTCCAGGGCCCCACCACCCTCACAGTAAAGAATTTCTTCCTCATACCCAATCTAAACCTCCCCTGTTTAAGTTTAAACCCATTACCCCTTGTCCTCTCACCACAGTCCCTAATGAAGAGTCCCTCCCCAGCATCCCTATAGGCCCCCTTCAGGTATTGGAAGGCTGTTATGAGGTCTCCACGCAGCCGTCTCTTCTCCAGGCTGAACAGCCCCAACTTTCTCAGCCTATCTTCATACGAGAGGTGCTCCAGTCCCCTGATCATCTTCGTGGCCCTCCTCTGGACTGGTTCTAACAGTTCCATGACCTTTTTATGTTGAGGACACCAGAACTGCACGCAATACTCCAAGTGAGGTCTCACAAGAGCAGAGTAAAGGGGCAGGAGCACCTCCCTCGACCTGCTGGTCACACTCCTTTTGATGCAGCCCAGGATACGGTTGGCCTTCTGGGCTGCAAGCACACACTGCCGGCTCATGTTCATTTTTTCATCAACCCACACCCCCAAGTCCTTCTCCTCAGGGCTGCTCTCAATCTCCTCCCCGCCCAATCTGTAGCTGTGCCTGGCATTGCTCCGACCCAGGTGGAGGACTTTGCATTTAGCATGGTTAAACTTCATCAGGTTGGCTTCAGCCCACCTCACAAGCGTGTCAAGGTCCCTCTGGATGGCATTCCTTCCCTCCAATGTATCAACCGAACCACACAGCTTGGTGTCATCGGCAAACTTGCTGAGGGCGCACTCAATCCCACTGTCCATGTCACCCACAAAGATGTTGAACAACACCGGTCCCAACACTGATCCCTGGGGGACACCACTCGTTACTGGTCTCCAGCTGGACACTGAGCCACTGAGCACTACTCTTTGCGTGCGGCCATCCAGCCAGTTCTTTATCCACCGAGTGGTCCACCTATCAAATTGATGTCTCTCCAACTTAGAGAGAAGGATGTCATGGGAGACAGTGTCAAAGGCTTTACACAAGTCCAGGTAGATGACATCAACTGCTCTGCCCCTGTCCATCAGTTCCGTAGCCCCTGCATAGAAGGTCACCAGATTGGTCAGGCAGGATTTCCCCTTAGTGAAGCCATGCTGGCTGTCACCAAGCACCTTGTTGGTTTTTATGTGCCTCAGCATGCCTTCCAGGAGAATCCGCTCCAAGATTTTGCCAGGCACAGAGGTGGGACTGACTGGTCTGTAATTCCTTGGGTCATCCATTTTTCCCTTCTTAAAAATGGGGGTTATATTTCCCGTTTTCCACTCATCGGCAACTTCACCTGACTGCCACGATTTTTCAAATATGATGGACAGTGGCTTAGCAACTTCATTTGCCAGCTCCTTCAGGACCCGCGGATGGATTTCATCCGGTCCCATGGACTTGTATACATTCAGGTTCCTAAGGTGGTCCTGAACAAGATCCTCCCCCACAGTGGCCCCAGGGTCCCCACCCTCACCATCCCCGCGTCTGCCTTCCAAGACTTGGGTGGTGTGGTCAGAGCATTTGCCGGTAAAGACTGAGGCAAAGAAGTCATTAAGAACCTCAGCGTTCTCCAAATCCAGGGTAGCCAGTTCTCCCGATAGCTTCTGGAGAGGGCCTACAGTGTCCCTAACCTGTCTCTTATCGGCAATGTACCTATAAAATCCCTTCCTGTTATCCTTAACATCCCTAGCCAAGTGTAATTCTAAGTATCATCTCTGCATCACCTTTGGTTACACGCAATATTGTCTTTACTTCAAAAAAATCAAGCTCTCTAATGAAAACTTGAGAATGCCCAGTCAAAAAAACAACTTCAGCCTTGTGCCTTCCAACGCCTGAGTGTCCGCTGCTCCCCAAAGCTTCTCCAAATACTTAACCATTGGTGGCCGCTGTGGTTTCTATCACAGGTCCTCTATGACAGACCCACAGCATGAACACGTTATTTTCACAACTCCATTCTCTCACCACTTGCAGGGCCCTGTTGATTTCGTTTACATGGCACTAAAGACAAATCCACCTTCACTGAAAGTCTTCCAGGGTAGAAATCATTCTCTAACAGTAAGAACCCCACCCAAAATAGGACTACTGAGAAGGACTGCATTATCCTTACCCCACTGCTCCATGGATAAGCTAAGGTATAGCAGAAACAGAGCTTTTACACAGAGGAATCACTGACCTTTCCAAAGATCTGCACATTCTCTCATTTTTCCTTCCTCTTGATTCAATAGCAGGAAGGGGCAATTTTTATGATGCTATTTTTTCTTTGGGAATACAAGAAAACAAAGTAATGGTAAGAAATCATGAAAGCACACAAAAATGCAGTACAGGCAGGTACTCCTCCCTCAGGTAGAGTCCTCCCCTACTATGTAGCAAAAAACCCCCAAAAACCTACAACCAAGTGGACCTGATTCTCCCCAGCTAGTTCCAAACACTGCAGAAGAACTACAAAGTAAAATTAAAACCTGTTAAGAAACACTGTAATCACCATCAGAGGTGGGGGGCTGTGGAGCCCAGCCCTCTTTAGGAAAGAGGCTGCAGCATACACTTGGATAGTGTCATTTTGTGATCCTTAGGCCAAGAATTTTCTTGTCTGTGCATGCAGCTCCCAATGCAAAGACATTCTCTAGACAGTACCATAATCAAATGATAATGTAATTGAAATGACCAGAGCAATTATTAAACTCTACTTTTACATTACCACTGCCAGTCCACAGCCTCACTTCAGTTTTGTAGGGAATTTTTAATTAGACTGAAAATAATTCAGTTCAAACTGATCTACTCTTCCTGCACCCACATCCCAAAATGTCAGCTTTCAGTTTCCCAAAAGAAACAAATCTTCAGGATGATCAGACGTTTTCCACTAAAAATGCAGTTTTGCTCACTGGTTTCCTGCAAAACACTTCAGGGACACATTTTAAGCTAGTTCTATCTGTAACTAAGTCAGAACACAAATGGAGCAACTTTGGTGCTTCCTTTCAAACCTTCAAGAAATAACCTTTGCCAGTTGTCACATGTTAACACGAACAACAATGCAAGAAACATCCCACGCTGCTGCTGATTAAAATGCTCTCAAGAAATAGTCTTTACAAGTTTAAACTTCCCTTCTTTGATGATCTTCTAGTCTGCCACTTTGTACAGATGGCAAGTTTTAATGGGTGTGATCACATGCTAGTTTGAGACATTTATACCTCAGATCATAAATCACAGCGCTGGCACTCTGTAATCAAATTTCGACAGTGTTTTTCTAGAAAGACCCCATCGAATTTTATAAATAATGAGCATTTAGTGGAATGTGCAGGCAGCAGAGAACAAACTGCATTTTCTCCAGAGGGTTTTTTAAAACCACACCTCAAATGTGATAAATGTAGTGTGATGAAAAAGACTACAAATGTTAATATGCTGTGCAGAGTAATGTGTTTGACAATTGGAAGCCAGTGCATTTACTCACTCCTGTTTAATGGTTAAGCAATCATTTCATCGGGACATTTTCTCTTGTTAGAGTAGCAGTGGGTCATAGCTAGCATTTCTCAAGATTTTACAGATGGCAACAAAGCATAATAATTTCTCTCCTCCCAGTGTGTTGATCAGGATATTTTCACATACTTCTAGTTCAGCGAAATGCACTGCTTTTGAAACATGTAAATATCTTCACAAATTTGTTACACTTAAGTAATGAAACAACACAATCTCCAATAAAGGCACCATCTGAGAGTAACAGAAATACCTTTTATTGCTGAGCTTAACATCCTAGTCTTGGGTGGGAGGGCTCTCATCTGTCGAGTACACAGGGCAGCACCTCGTACTTCTAATAGCTGAGGATATAGGTTGAACATCCTCCCTTACTCCTAAATCCATACTTCCCTGCTGTTGCCACTAATGCCACTGTGAGGCATTTGGTATAGCCATACACCCAAAGTGCAAAAAGGTCACCCTTTCTCCCTTTCTTCTATCTGGCAGGCCTCATGTCCTTCCTCTCGCTTTCTTTGGTAAAAAAGAATTAAGCCTTGACCCTATTCTGGTCCCTTTTCACTCCTCTCACTAATGATGCAGTATCCAAGCAAAGGAGAAGGGGGCAGAAAGAAGAACAGAGCTCAGCAGAAACAGGGAGAGCAACAACAGCTCAATTACTTCTTCACAGGCATCAAGTTCAAGTAGCAGTTGCTCGTTACTCTTGAAATGATCCCTAGAATCATGAACACTGTCAAGAAGCCTTGACAAAATTCCCAGGTGTTGTATGCAACCCAGGGCTAAAAACAAAGTCTGCGCCTCCAACCTGAGCAGTAATGTCTGGCTTCAGGACCTTTTCTTCAGTGTTTCCCATACAGCCACCCTAACATTTCCTAAAACTCGGTCTTAGCAAACAGTTAAGTACTCAAGAGGGAAGGAAGCACTTGGGAAATAAAAAGGCTCTTGTACCATTTCAATCTTTGTCAAATACTGTCAGTTCTTAGTCTAGAAATATGAGTGCTTCCCAACATTCTCTTCTACACTCTCTTACTCACTCTAGAAACATAAGATCACATTAAAGGGACAGGGCACTTGGTTATTACTGCACAAGGCTGCTATTTGTCACTTTCCAAGCTGATGTGGGGCTTTGTCTCCCTTGGGCCTACAGTGCCTCTCCCCCATGCTACAGTAGGGAAACCTGGACCCCAGGAATCAGAGCCAGGCTTGGCTGAGCACACAAGTTAGCAAGTTTTCAAACAGCATTTGGAAAGAACTAGATGTTCTCTTTGAAGAACATTTTTTTATTGGCAAAAGCCATAGTGGGTTATGTGAGGCATGCAGTCTTACCAGAATTTCTTCTCAGAGGTATGCTGTCAATCCAGTTTGGAGTGCCTTGCTATTTTAAATACTGTCAAGGAGGTTCAGAGTGAATAATGGGTGTCTTCCTGGGCCACTATAAATCAAGGCAAATAACAAATAAAAATCATGTTCCACTTCACACAGTTAAAGTTCTTTATACTCTTCTACTCAACTGCAGCTTGGAAAAATAGGAATGCAAAGGCTAACTCCATGCCTAACACATCCACAAGATTTAAGTGCGTGTGTGTGGAAAGTGGTAACCAATAAGCAAGATTTACCCAATTGCTGCGTGGTAATGTTATTCAATACACATCTGTGTTTAGAAGCTTAGAAGCACCAAGGAAGACAGCATTCTTTTCTTGGTTCTGTCAAGGTCATGATAGCCTTTCTACTCCAGATAGTAGCCCAAAGTCAGGCAGTTAGCTTTAAGTTATTGCAAAACATTGATGTTAATTCATCTAAGAGAACCCTGTTCATTTTGATTTATCTCTGGAAGGGACTTCGCCTACTTTGAGGCTGCAGTAAGTCAATAAATTTCATCAGCGGTTACAATCTCTTGGCATGGACTGAAAAGAAAAGATGAACCGACAAAACAGAGGCAGTCAGTAAAATTAAAGTGCTAAACCAGTCTTACAAATCTGCGTATCTACCTGCCTCAAATAACAAGAGACACAGTGCTCATTTTAGCAGTTATGAATTTTGGTAACTTCACTCTACTAGTCAGCGTAACTCATGGGACCTTCTACTCACCTTATAGTTCAGAAAACATAGCAAGCCAGAGGTAAAATTCACTAAGTCCATGAATTTGAAAATCAACTAACCCTAGCATGACTGTTTATATCTATGTAGATTTACATAGAAAGATACATATGCAATAAAGCACACTTAGCAATGAAAATACATAAGTTAATAGTTTTAGTTTGCTCATATGAAGCCCAAGGTCTTCTTATAGAAATTTTACAATGAACAGTATCAATTTATTTGGGAGTTCCTGGCCTCATGGGCAAATACCACTTCTTGCTTTATCCTTTGTCAACCTTCTATTTTAACTATAGTTGTCTGCCAGTCCCAGGACTTCCAATCTAAGGACAAACAGTCTCTTATTACATGTGCCAATGAGCTGAACACTCTGGTTACTTATCAAAATATTTTGCTTAATCACATCTCACAACCTGCTCAGTCTGTTTTGTTCAGGATCTCTTTGAGTTGACTCGTTGTATGATCACCCACTAAATACGCAGTCAAAATTAATCAAGCTGGCAACAGTGCTCAGTGCTATTCTGTGATACTCATGAGAACATCTGTTACAGAAAATGGAAAGCTATCTACAGTAGCTAAATAGCAAACAAGCATAGATGTAACAGCACCAAGTTTAATTAAGATGTTCAGGTTTGAAAGAACTACAGATTCAAGGTCCCAAACCCCTCAAATGCTGACTTGACCATTGAATCAGCTCCTGCGATTCTTCTCTTTCTACGCAAACTGCACACAGTTCTGCAACACTGCAGGTGAAACTGCAACAGAGAAATCCATAGAAGATACTCATTAGAGCTAGATATCGACAGAGGCTTTCAACTGCTGCAGCATTATAATGTTTATCCATGTCCTGTGACAGAAAATTGATTTTACCATGCATTAAGTACTGACCGTCTATTAATGGCCCTGATTCTTAAAACACTGGTACTTAAGCAGGTACCACATGTACATGTTAGACAGCTTAGTGGAAGTTAAGGCAAGTCTTCCAGGAGATCATGTCATAGAATCATAGAATAGTAAGGGTTGGAAAGGACCTCAAGATCATCGAGTTCCAACCCCCCTGCCATGGGCAGGGACACCTCCCACTAAACCATGCCATCCAAGGCTATGTCCAACCCCACCTTGAACGCCGCCAGGGATGAAGCATTCACAACTTCCCTGGGCAACCCATTCCAGGGCCCCACCACCCTCACAGTAAAGAATTTCTTCCTCAGATCCAATCTAAACCTCCCCTGTTTAAGTTTAAACCCATTACCCCTTGTCCTCTCACCACAGTCCCTAATGAAGAGTCCCTCCCCAGCATCCCTATAGGCCCCCTTCAGGTATTGGAAGGCTGCTAGGAGGTCTCCACGCAGCCGTCTCTTCTCCAGGCTCAACAGCCCCAATTTTCTCAGCCTATCTTCATACGAGAGGTGCTCCAGTCCCCTGATCATCTTCGTGGCCCTCCTCTGGACTGGTTCTAACAGTTCCATGACCTTTTTATGTTGAGGACACCAGAACTACACACAATACTCCAAGTGAGGTCTCACGAGAGCAGAGTAAAGGGGCAGGAGCACCTCCCTCGACCTGCTGGTCACACTCCTTTTGATGCAGCCCAGGATACAGTTGGCTTTCTGGGCTGCAAGCACACACTGCCGGCTCATGTTCATTTTTTCATCAACCCACACCCCCAAGTCCTTCTCCTCAGGGCTGCTCTCAATCTCCTCCCCGCCCAATCTGTAGCTGTGCCTGGCATTGCTCCGACTCAGGTGGAGGACTTTGCATTTAGCATGGTTAAACTTCATTAGGTTGGCTTCAGCCCACCTCACAAGCGTGTCAAGGTCCCTCTGGATGGCATTCCTTCCCTCCAATGTATCAACCGAACCACACAGCTTGGTGTCATCGGCAAACTTGCTGAGGCCGCACTCAATCCCACTGTCCATGTCACCCACAAAGATGTTGAACAAGACCGGTCCCAACACCGATCCCTGGGGGACACCACTCGTTACTGGTCTCCAGCTGGACATTGAGGCATTGAGCACTACTCTTTGCTTGCGGCCATCCAGCCAGTCCCCTATACTCCTGCTTTACAAATTATGGTCTGTAAGAATGGCGTCTTCAGCAAAACAGGAAATCACATTTATTTAATGGAAAACAAGTAGTAAAGGTACTAAGAAAGCAGTAGGGGATGGTCTTTATTAATGCTGTTGTTACCAGAACAGTAGTCAAAGAATTTGGGGAATTTATTTCATTATGTCCTGAACCATTTAGTTTAGAAGAATGTGCTCTTAAACACACACACAAACATTTCGTATTTTTAATGCAGAAACAACATGAACAAAATAATGCACAGGAAATTCTTGTCATTGTTATTACATTGGTTTTGATATACATTGTTTATTTTATTATTCCCAAGAGCCTGCAGGACAGAATAACATAAGAAAGGGTAGAACGGAAATTAAACAGTTATGCTGATGAGCAATAAAATTCTATGTGGGAGACTAAAATTCCATTATTCCACAGGACAGAAATGTTGTTTAACCTAAAAAACAACAGCCCTTGCATATCTTGTCTCTTTCATATAAGCCAAGTCTAAAGGACCTTCACATTCCCACTATCTCACTATAAGGGCCAGATCCTTTGCCAACTTAGAGCACTTTACATCCATTTTAATCATTTTATACTACTAAAAGCTATTTGTCTTTCTAACAAACATGAACCAAATAAAAAATTCTTACTGACATTAACTTACTGTGGCTGTTCCAAGTTAATAAGGTCAAGACACTTGCAAATTCTTTGTTAAGATTAGAAGCTGCTGTACTCAGCACACAAAGGTGGAAATATACCCCTACTAGCCAGACTGATTTATCAGTGGAAACAAGCTCTTGCAAATAAAGACAATAAAATAGTGCTTCGCTACCTCTGACTCATTTTCTTTCTTTTCCTTTCTTGTTCCAAGCAATCCACTAACAAGTGGACCCTAGGAAAACAGTATCTGGAAAATCATCTGTAATTCTGTGGTAATGTTGTGGCTCTGCTAACTGAAAAAGTACACTTTCTGTTATTTCCACAGCAACTGCTCCAATGTTTTAGAAAGCACTACATGTAGACAGGGCAAGTTTCATCTCTCAGGCAGAAATACAGCTCACATTTCAAAGCTGTATCTCTCCCTTAAGTGTTGAGTGTATCCATCACTCCTGAGAGTGCAGTGAAATTCAACAGAATCTATGTGGCTACATATTAATAGTGGAAAACCAATAAATAGTCGCCAATTAAGTATCTTACATCTAAGAAATACATTCTTTCAGAAGATACTTTATCACTTAAGGGCTATGAGAAAAAAATTTACAGACATTTCGATATGTGGAACTGACACAACATGCATGTGGCATGCAGAAGAACCAATACATAGTTGCTGTTATATTTAGACATTAAAAAATTTATCTGCTGAGCACAGGTAACTAACCCAGTAATTACACATACTTATTTAGGTTGGACACTTCAGCTTTCAAGTTAATTACCACAAAAAAAATTAACCTGGGGTGTCAGCAGGAAATTAAAGAAAAATCTGGTGTGTTGGAAGCACAAAGCAGAGGAGTCTGCTTCAAGGCTCAGATCAATTTCATTTTTTAATCACTCTCTCAGACATTCATTCTATTATTCACACTCATAATCTATTCATCCCAAGATACACCTGTGAAATTGCTCAATACTGAAGTTTTGGTGGGGTATATTTTTCCTTTTGAAAGGGCATGAAAAATAAATCATTAAGAAATTTAGCTGTTCTGATTTGAGTGGTATGTAGCTCTCTGTGACCACATAGTTCAGCTTGAGAGACATACTCTGGTATCAGATGTTACACATTCTATTAAAGTCCTTAATCATTGGAGCCATTTCTGAAAACACACATTCAAATTTACCTATAGCAAATATACAGTATATAGCTCCTATAGGTAAGTATATATATACATGGTGTGTATATATACATACATATAAGTATATAGCTCCTAAAATTAAACTTTTCAGCTGTCTTTTGGTAAGATAATAAAAAGTTATTTTACAAATAAATTATCAATGAAAGGAGAGTCAAGGAGAACCTCCATCCTCTATTGGATACCAGGGGAAAGCTAGTAACTGAGAATGAGGAAATTTTCTTTGCTTCAGTCTTCAATAGCCACACCTGCTTCACCATCCTGATCTGCTTCTATAACTCGACCCCCTTGGTTGATGTGGGAAAGGCTCAGCACATTGTCTATTTGGACTTAAGCATCTGACGCTGTCTCCCACAGCATTTCTCCTGCAGGAACTGTTTGCTCATGGCCTGGTGTCGTGGTTTAAGCCCAGCCGGCAATCCAGAAACCAAGCAGCCATTCGCTCGCTCCCCCCCGTTTCCTCCCCCCACTCCAGGAGGGATGGGGAGGAGAATCAAAAGAATGTAACTCCCATGAGCTGAGATAAGAACAGTCCAGTAACTGAGGTATAACACAAACCACTGCTGCTACCACCAATAATAATAATGATAACGGAAACAACAAGGGAAGAGAATACAACTGCTCACCACCTGCCAATCGATACCCAGCCTGACCCGAGCAGTGATCAAGCCCTTCCAGGTAACTGCCCCCAGTTTATATAGTGGGCATGACGTGCTGTGGTATGGAATACCCCTTTGGTTAGTTTGGGTCAGGTGTCCTGTCTCTGTTTCCTCTCAGCTTCCCCTCCTCCCTGGCAGAGCATGAGGCTCAGAAAGACCTTGGTCAGAGTAAATATTACTGAGCAGCAACTAAAAACATCGGTGTTATCAGCGCTGTTCCCAGACTGAAAGTCAAAACCACAGCACTGCACCAGCTACTAAGAAGGAGAAAAATGACTGATACTGCTGAACCCAGGACATCTGTATAGGTGGATTCTTCACTGTGTTTGAAACTGGCCGGATGGCTGGGTCCAAAGAGTGGTAGTAAATGCTATCACATCTAGTTGGTAATAATAGGCTGTCCAAGTGTCGTGGTTTAAGCCACTATAACTCACCCAGTTAGCTCACTCACTCCCACCTCTTTCTTCCCCCCAGTTCCCAGATGGATGGGGAGGAGAACTGAAAGAATGCAACTCCCACAGTTTGAGATAAGAACAGTCCAGTAACTAAGGTATAACACAAACCACTGCTGCTACCACCAACAATAATAATGACAAGAGAAATACAAGGGAAAAGAATACAATTGCTCACCACCGATACCAAGCCAGACCAAGCAGCGAACCCCCCTGTTCCAGGTAACTGCCCTTGTTTTTACATCCTGGGCATGACATGCTGTGGTATGGAATACCTCTTTGGTCAGTTTGGGTCAGGTGTCCTGTCTCTGCTTCCTCCGGGGTTCCCCTCCTCCCTGGCAGAGCATGAGGCTCAGAAAGACCTTGGTCAGAGAAAACATTACTGAGCAGCAACTAAAAACATCGGTGTTATCAGCGCAGTTCCCAGGCTGAAAGTCAAAACCACTGCACTGCACCAGCTACTAAGAAGGAGAAAAATGACTGCTACTGCTGAACCCAGGACACCAGGGAAGTGATGGAGTCACCATCCCTTTAAGTGTTCAAAAATCATGTAGATGAGGCCCTCAGTGATATGGTTTAGCAGTGGTCTTGGAAGTCCTGGGGTAATGGTTGGACTTGATGATCTTAGAGGTCATTTCTAACCCAGCTGATTCTATGATTCTTCACTGTAATACGTGCATTAAACAACTATTCCATCATGGCATTAATCCACTACCATGTAATGACTCAATTAAAAGCAAATTGAGGGTTACACAGTTACTATTTCCCAGAAATGTATAGTAAAGGAAAAGCGTAAATATGATCATAACAGATGTTTAACTTGCACCTTGATCACCCACACAACCAGGTTCAAGAATGTTTCAAGAGATACAGGTAGTGTTTGTTCCACCTGCTTAACTGATTTGACTTTTGAGTGCTTTTTAAAAACAGCAGTTTTATTATTCTCTGGATGCTTTTTACCTCATAAAAGCAAACCTCTTCAGGAATCAAGGGGCTGAGTCATTGACTACACAACAAAACCTGACATACAGCGAATTCTTCTGCCCATATAGCAATGGATAGAAATAGGTCACATCAAGGTGAAGGCCCAATATTCCATTATAATAAAATAATACCAATACTCAGTATGGCTTTCCATTTCAAAGAATTTTAAGAGCAATTATTAATCTTCATACTTTGCTATGAACCTGGATGGACTAAGTGAATAAATTCAGTGGTTTTTTCCTTTTCGCATTTCCTATATCTTAGGATAAACTTAAAAATGGTATTTGTCTGATCGAGAAGCAGAGACTGAAACTAATAAGAGGTACTACTTTTACAGGTATTTTGGATCTTGCAGCTTTTAAAGCAACACTGCTGCAAGACCAGAGAAACCCTAAGGTAGCAGCAGTATTCTGTATCTTGCTCAAGTGACTGCCATGTAATTTTTATATTAAATATTGAAGGATAAGAAAACTAATTATCAGAGCCTTGGGTGGCATGGCTTAGTGGGAGGTGTCCCTGCCCATGGCATGGGGGTTGGAACTAGATGATCTTAAGGTCCTTTCCAACCCTAACTATTCTATGATTCTATGACTTTATAATGCCAGCATAGAAGACACTTGTATAACCCAGTATTGAAAGGAAATAAAAATCCTGCAAAATTACATTCTTGTTGGTGAACTTTAAAATGTATATATAATAATAGTTATTATTCAATAACTAGGAGACTGTTCGGAATAATAAATAACCAGGCATTTTTGTATGAGTTTCCATAGATTCTGCCTACATCTTGAAAATAATTAACTCAATTTTATCCAAATGACAGAACAAGCAGCAGTAGTTTAATTTCCTTGAAACAGACACACACTCAACACCCACGAATTCTATTGCAAAGAATTTTAATTAAATCTATATAACGAGAAAGGAATGTTTCACATCTTAATTGAAAAATCACCAGCTAGAGAACTGAGACAGCGAAACAGTCTGGAAAGCACTGAGATATAATTGAAGAAAAGAATAGATGAGAATATTTCAAACGGTCTCACAAGTCAGCAACTAGAGTAAATATTGCAAGTCAAATAACAGCATCTTACTGATTAAGAGAAAAAATAATTTGTATTCTATTTCTCCTTTGCTTTGAGAATTATACCCCATCTTTGAGAATCCCTGACTGAACACAAAGCTTCATCACATACTCCACCAAACCAGAAGGCTTACTGCTAATATACCTTACATGACGGAGTAAGACACCAGCCTGAAAGCAAAACAGATAAGCTGGTATTTGTGATCACTTTGGCAGCTTATATCTGTAGTACAAAAAAACCCCACCTTCTCAAGGATCCTTTTTAAAGCATTCAGAAAGACAGGGAAAAGACTGCTGTCTGTGGGCACTTAGACCAAGTGAATGCTGCAAGAACAAGGTAATGTTTAGCTTTACTCCACATTTACTCCTTGTGAAATGAAGCAGTTAAGTTTTAAGATTTTGACATGGGAAATCTGCCAAGGCCAGATGGAAATCTCAGCTGTCACGAGCAGGGGTCATCCTGCCCTTCTCAGCACAAGGTGTTGCTAAAATCCTGTGTACGGTTATACCTATCCTTTCTAATTAGGAGCTAAAATGATTTTTGTTGCATATGACTGCCTTGTTATTCATTGTCTTCTCTTTGTTTAATTCTAATTTCAATTCTGGAAGTCCACGACAGATGCCCCTGAGGTACTGCTGATAATCTAGGTTTATATTCCTGAAGAATTTGTTTAAGGGAGGCTTGGGTAAGTCTTAAAGGGAATCTTTGATAAGCCCTTGTTCTTTTAAATTATTTTATCATAATGCAGCATTTTCAGAAAGGGTAATTCTTGCTGAATAAAGGAAAGGTTTACTGATGCCAATTTTACAGTGGAGTTTTAATGGAACTGCTTCTGAAACGCTCTTACAAGCTCTATTTAACCCTCTGAAAATATCTATAAATAACTCTAATTGGCAGACGTGCTTAAAGTTGATAATGTTGTCCACTAGAGAAGCACACCGAAACACCTCTTGTGTAACTAGCCATTCAATGGTGGTGTCTGTACTTTTTTTTTTTAATAAGATGCAAAATTCAAGGTTTTTATTAGAATGAACTGAGATTCAAAGCAAAGTGCAGTGAGAGCTCCACAAGCGCTGATCAAGCCATATGCAGGTAAAATAACAAATTTTACACAATATCACAAACAGTGGAGCAGTTGAGGAAACAGAGGATGCAAAGGACAGCAAAGAAATGTTCGCAAAAAACTAGGAAAGTTACTTCTAATAGAAAGAAGTAATAACTGAACCTGACTTAGACCTCCTGAACAGATTAAACATACCACTGAAGTACCTTTAAGTCCTACTATCTACATTAAGCTACACATGAAATTATAAGATCATTCCTAGATTTGAGATTTTTCCTGTACACTTATTTTCCTCTTGACTCCTCTGGAGGTATTACTGTAAAAATAAACTACAGCATGACAATTGTGATGTGCTGCCAGATATCAGAGCTCAGAGTGAAACTGATGTAATAAATGAACCAAATAAAGTCCGTACAAGATTAAAATTCCAAACCCAGACTGAAAGAATGTAACATGTTGCTTGCCAAGGGGAAGCACTCTGTAGAGTTTTGCCTTACAGAGATACTGATGTTGTCTGCAGGGGCCAGCACTGACACTGCCTACCTTTAAGCCATATCCCTTAGATGAAGTCCTTCACTAAAGGCTGTCAAGGCAATTATGCAGATAGAGGAAGAATGGCCCCTAAATGGAAAGCAACTGGTAAAGGCAGGAAAGGGAGACTAGGAGCTTTCAGAAAGAAGGGAGGACATGTGGAGTTGGCGGTACGTGAGCTGGGGTCTAATAATCATTTGAAGCGTGGAAGAGGTGGATAGGAACTGGCTGTTCTCTTTTCCCCAGAATCAAATAAGCTTCAAGAGGTAGCAGCACCCACTTGGTTCAAAACATAGTTTTAAAGAAGGGAGGGAATAGGGGGGTGGAAAAAAGAAAAAGGGGAACAAAAAAAA
This sequence comes from Amazona ochrocephala, assembly GCA_039720435.1. NCBI lineage: Eukaryota > Metazoa > Chordata > Aves > Psittaciformes > Psittacidae > Amazona > Amazona ochrocephala. Next base: position 17,664,191 of record CM077883.1, read on the forward strand.
AAAAAAAAAAAAAAGGACTTCTTCACACAGGTGTATATTTGACCTCTGGTACCTCTGCTGCAGGATGCTGCAGATGCTACAGTTTACACATGTTCAAAAAGCTTCTCTCTTGGTAAGTAAATAAATACGCAGAAATGAACTGAAAAGCAAAGCTGATGAGGTGAGATCAGATGTAAGCTGGTTGGTACCAAGTGGAAATACAGTGTGTGCTTGCCCTGTCTTCCCTTGCCCCTAGACTTTCATTTATAGCCATTTTCAGAGACTGGATACTGAACTAGATGGCCTATGGTGACATTCCTATCTCCAGGTTTACTTCAAATATATTTGCATAAATTCTCTAACTTGAGTATAATTTTTCCACTTCATTTTCAGAACATGCAATTTGCAATTATACTCCAACTACTACATAGAGCTTAAGCAGTGTAAATACCATACATGGACTATTTCTACACTAGCTCCAGCACTACGATGGCACAGACCTGAAACAAAGAGCAACCCATCCAAATCCATAAAACGTCATCTATGTCAGTGGCCAGGCTGTTTTTCTCAGTTTTCATTAAAACTGGTTTAAAAAGCACTAAAACTCCTGTGTACCTTAACATATATTTACTTAACACGACAGAAATCACTGGACACACAGTGAATGCTTTGAAAAGCTCCTAAGTCACATTCTTGGGTTCTATCAAAAATCTGAGGCCAAGCAAAGTTGTTCTCCAATTTCATTACATGAGACCCAAAAAGTTCTAGTAGTTCATTGCAAATAACGGGGGGAAATTCTGTTAAGAAATTAGTTATTTACTGGTCACTGACGGTGCCATATTTACCCAATGCCTGAACATCTGCGTATGAAATCACAGTGTCTCCCCTTCCAGATGTAAAGAAACACAAATCAAAGTTGTCTCCCTGTCCTGCTGTCTCAGAGATGGAAGTGGAGGGAATGATTTTGAAATCCACTGGGTCAAAGGAAAAAAGACAATTTATGTACATTAACCAATCCTGTCTCTCTTACCACATACTTAGTAACATAACAGCATGTTACTAATTACAGTATCAAGTAACTCTTTGTATTGTTATAAGAGAGGAAGAAGGAAAAGCACTTTGTACAAATTTAGAAGCACTCACCACATGTACTTCTGGTTTTAAGCATTTTTTCACTTTCCTTCTCTCCCCAGTCCTGTATCTGTACCTCACATACATAGGAAGCTGCATAGTTAAGTACATGACCTGAACACACCGATTAATGTTTGCACTAACAGAAGGAATAGCATTTTTCCAAGGAATCACGAATTTTGGAACTTGCTATACTCCATCTTCTGAAAAGAGGAAAGGCAGACAACCTGTGTGCAAAACCTTGTTAGTACCAAATTTACTGCCGGTTTGTACCGATTTGAATGTGCCTGATGGACATTAGGTAAGAAAAGATAAGAAATTATGTCCATAATCATCATTATTTATTGCATAGGCATAAGTAAAGTGTCGTATCAGAATAGGTTATCTTTAGTGTAAGCTTAATATTTTACCCATTATTAGGTTCATGATTTCCTCTTTCTCCTTTCTTTCCAATATAAACACTTAGCTTTAAAACAATGTAATGATATGTTATTTTGTAGTATTTCTGCTAAAAAAAGAGTCAGCATTCTTGGAAACAAACACAATGTAACACTCTGCAGAGGGCACTCTCGGTACAGTTAGAAGAGATCACCTTCCTCCACTCCATCTCTCCTCTGTAACTTTAACAGCATAATATCACATTTACAATAGTCAGAAACATGCAATAGGAGAAAGGCTTTCTCTGATGGCAGCACTACAATGTAGGATGTAGACCTGTGAATGAGAACAAAGTAAACCTAGCCAGAGAACAGTCACTTTTCAAATACCACCAATGCTTTCTGGCTTAATAACATACCATGATTTAATTTGCTGCTGAGAACTAAATACTAAGACTAAAAACACTGTCTATCTGCAATTATTATTTTCATTCCATTTCTTTATTGTTCCTTTGAAGGCTTCTATCTATTCAGATACAGGAAAAATTTCTGCATTAAGTGAAAGGAGGATTGTAAATATGGTTATAGCAGCACATATCCTATATGGCATAATAATAACACTTTTCACTATTTTAACAGTATGTTCTCATAACCAAGACAGGACTTATTGTCTACACTGGAGGTGCAAGGAAAGGCTCATTTCAATGTTATCAAAAAGCATATTCTTACTGAATTGTCTTACTGCTCAAACCATTCATACCCAATGCATTGCTCTTTCTGCTGACACAGCTGCTTCTTTTCCAATGCTGCTGCTCATATGACCTTCCCCCCCACCCCTTAGAATCATTTCTGGGCAGTTTCACAAGAATTTTGATTGCTGTTGTAAAGTTTCTATCATTACCATCTCATAGCTGTTTGCTGACAACTTCAAAACAAAACCTCACCTCACTCCACAAAGACCTGTAGCCAGCAATGAATGTAAGCATATGCCCACCAGTGAGTAAAATACATACTCTGAGTGAAACATTTTTAAGTGCTGTTGGGGGGTGGTTGAAATTTGCAGGCACACTAAATATTATCAGAAAGTGATGTCTGGTAGATAATCCTATTACGGAAGATCAGAATGATCTGGTGGATGACTGATCCTTGCTATTGTGATGTCAGAATTTCAGCACAAGTGTACGTGGTGACAAAACTGTGCTGACGCAGACAGATAACACAGTGAGACTGCTTGTGAGCTGGGGAGAGGGACATATGCAGCAGAAACCAAGCTTGAATACTCAGTGTAGTGATCCCTTACCTTGCTAGCTACTCCAGAAGTAAAAACACTTCACTGTGAATTAGAACATGCCCTATAAAAGCAATCCATAAGGCTGTCACATTTTCCTCCTATGCATTTTCTTCACTGATTTAAAGATCAGACCCTTGGGGAAAACAGGAAAATGTTCGTTAAATTACTCAAATTCACTGTGATAAAGCACTTTATGGATGGGCACATTATAATCATGTGCCATTAGGAAACTTACTATCCAACAAACAACCTGCAGCAAATATTAAGACACTGCAATCTGAATCTTTGAATCCAATTAAAATCTGACCTTTCTTTCTGGAAATGGTGAGGACAGAGTTTAATACCCCTATAAAGCTGCTAGGATATGTGAATTCAGATGAGTAGCACAATTTCCTCATGAGATACCACCACTTCCTATCATATCCCTGACTCCATTTTATTTGAAAATGAAAGCAACTTCACGCTAACTGCAGAGGATTCTTCTGAGAGTAGCTGTTGCTACGTCATTTTACTTCCAGTGGATTTTTCTCAGATTCACGTAAAATGACTTGCTGTTACGTTTTGTTGATTAAATCATGTCAGCAAGTGTTCTAATTTATGTGCTTTAGCTAGCAAAGCAGAACACAATTTTCATTTTTGGGCAAGTATAATCATAATTAAGAACACATTAGCTGATTATACCAAACATCCATTCTAAAAAACATATTCTGCATCCTGATTTATGAGTCATGATTTGTTAGCTAACACATTTTGAAATATTACAACTTTATAAGCTGATGAATGGTTTTGATCACACCCAACTACTACAGTACAAAAATTAAACCTAAAAACTTCACAAGAATTAATGACTAACCTAACCTGAGATTTCCGATTTCTATTAATACATAACTATTACCTCTATTTTCTACAGTTACTGTTACAAAGGTTTCAGAAGAGGAAAATACTTTGGGTAAAGAAAACTTTCACTTTTCAGTTTGGAGTTGAAATATTTCAAATACATTGGGACTTCTCATCTTTAGTTCTAATTCAAGTCAGCAGCATTAAAAGAGACACGAATCTTCATTTTCAGACATTCCTGCTTATCTTTATTTACTGCATTCTTACTGTATTCTGGTGTCTGTGCTCGCTGCAACCAACAGTGTTAACACTGTGAGAGAAGGAACTAAATCTGTAACAGTACTGTTCAGCATGGCAGCATCAGATCTCTAAATATCCCAAGCACCAGAGAACATAGAGATAATACAAAGTTTTTCAGCCTTTACATAAAACAAAAAGCTTGAGAAGCATATTTCAAATGACAAGTTCTAAAATAAAGACTGAAATACTTTGAAGTTTGGGTGATGCTTTGTCATCCAAGGATGAAGAAATATCCTCTAAAGCAAACTCAGTATTTTCTATTTCTGTATGGTAAAAATATCTTACTGCTATTATAAGAAGCTTAATACTTCTTCACACATCTACTCATTTGATCTCATGTTCAAGTTTTTGACATCCTCCAGAAGCAAACATATCACGTATAGAATGTATTGCTTTAACAGGTATTCATTTTACTGAGCTCCACTATAATTTGTTAGTCTTACATGATGTCTCAGGATATTTCACACATTCTGAAAAGGAAGCTAAAAGGGAATAATTTGCATATATTACTTAAGTTGTACATGCTGTAAATATTGATCTAATGATAGCGAAGGAAGAGGAAAAGGTTGTTCAAAAATTAGCACTTGCACTGCTATAGCTTTTAAGAATAATTTTTCAGGATCAATTCTTAAACTTGGTCACGAGATGACAGCTGCTCTGCTTCCAGTCTGTGGCATTCAATGTATACTATGGCAGTTTACAGATGATGAAAACTTTTATTCTTGCAGAGTTATTATCAATTCAGCAGAAAGAGTTCAAACCTCAGCTTCTGCTGTCTGTGCCATGCAGAGTGAACAATTATTTCACAGGTTTGACCTGGTATTTTACACAGCTCCACTGACTCTCAAGGATGATGCACAGGTGCTTTTATGCAATGTTCTGAGTAACTCTGAAGTATTTTCTGTCCTCGGAACTGAGAGGCTGTAATTTATCTAATGCTTGAGAAAACAAAAACAACAACAAGAGCGCTTTCATCACCTTCATGCCAACCTCCACAATCACTGTCCATTTTAGAAAGTTTCTGGTAGAAGACTGGAAATCTCAGGAAATATGAATAAGCATAAACAGGATTCAGCTAGAGAAGTGATCACAGTATCTTTGGGGTAAACGTGTCTCCCAAATGGTAAGTGGCTCCTGATCATCAGCCCATGCTTTCCCCTGCCCAAGTGCCACAAACAGTTTCCTTTTTGTCCTTCTTTCCTTCCATTCTTCCCATAGAATTTCCTGTCTGTCCTCATGTTTTTCGACATATTATTTCTCTCTCCTTAAATGACTGCATCTACTGAACTTCCTAACACCTTCACAGCTCCCCACAAACCAAGTTTTGTTTCCTCTTTCTTCTCTCCATAACTCTCTCTCCTGGAATAGGCAGCTATACAGCACAGGAGAAATGCCTCCCAGCTGCCAGCAGAATAAAGTTACTTCATTTGGAATTCTAATTTCAAAAATAAAATTCCAATCAGGATAACCCTGAACTCTGGCAGGGGCACACAAACAAACAACTATGAATAAAACACAAAATCTCTATGAAAGACAGAATGTCATTTCAGAAGACAGAAAAAAGCCCAATTGTCATGAATCCAATGGTTTCACCACCTCCACTAACACTAGGTAAGTCACTGTGGTTCCCAGAGAGAAAGCATACAGCTTTTCACTACACAGATGGTCTTGGAGAGGACTCTGGTCTTACTGGCATCCGTGGCGCCTGAAATCAGATGTGATTCGGTATTCCTCATCTCTTTTAGGCACACAGAGAGCCCCTCACCTGAAATCCCTGATATTTTCACTTCCCAAGAAGTGTCTATACACCAGGAAATATGAAACATATGTTATACTTTCCTCTGAAAATATTTATTTGCCCAGTGTGGTGGAAGTTTTAACATTATGTCACATATTACCAATAATGAAACACCCCTAGGAATAACCAGAAGTTACGAGTGACTCGAGTACAGGGCTGGGGAGCAGCTGTATACAACTTTACCTTTTGTTTTCAGGCTTTGCTCAAAACACAGTGCCTCTTTGCTGAAAATGCAATGTGAAATAGCACATTGGCCAGCAGAACAAAACGCTTTCCTACCAGACAACACTGCTGGGTCCAATTTTTCATTGCTTGGATTTTTAAGTTTTTTTTCCATCCAAGCAAATGCTTTTCCTCTGACAACATTTAATAACAAGTTTGACCTTGGAGTGTCTAAGTTTAAATGATTTCAGGGTACACTGCAGCAGAAAATCAGGGGCCAGGGATTCTTTTCCTTATTTGAATTTTATTATTTGGGGAAAAGGGGGAATCCCTTGTTTCACAGAAGAAATTACTTTTGAGCCATAGTGTGAAGACTTTTTGCATGACTGCATGAAGAGCCACAACTTTTTACACTTAGTGCAGCTGACAGATGATTGTCACCAGTGCCAAAAGGAACTTAACTACTTCCTACTGGGAATATCTTTGAAAATACAGTAAAGAAAGCTGAGAACTGGTTTATATTTCCATGTGTTGGAGAAGGAACGAAGTTCGAGCACAGTCCCATTCTGACAGTCCTGAGGGCTAGTACAGCTCACAGAAGCTTCATGATTCTACAACCCAGGCCTCTGTTTTTCTAGTGGGTTCACGTCCAGCATTCCCTCTGTGGAACCCATCCTCATTATCAAGCATCAATCCCAAGAAAGGTACAGGTTTGTAATGAATAAATGTCACTGACTACGGTTTTCTGCATTTTATCTGTGGACCAAAACATATACAATTCTTCATATCTGAAGAGCCAAATTTGCAAGTATTTAATACAGATTAATAAACCTCCAAAATTATTCCCATTCTCATATTTTTGGCCCTTTTTAATTTCTCAATTACCTATAAAGACCAAACTTTGGGAAATATTTAAGACACACAAAGGGTAATTATTATATCTTCATACTGAGTAAGAACGAATATTAACTATTGTTGCAGCATAGAAAAAAAGCTACTGCGGTGCAAAAATACCGTCTGATACATTTGTTAGAGTTATTACAGAAGTCAAAGATTAAATTATCTTTGGTTAGAGCTACATTCATCTTCCCCCCCCAAAAATAATACCATCACAACAACAGTGTAGAAACAACAGTCGGACATGGCTGCTGACAGCATAATCATGGTTCATCTAACAACATTCACAGGGAGTCAAAATGTTGCTGTTAAATCCCTGCCCTTCCCTGTTCTAAAAAGCCACCAGGTGAGCTGTTTCAGGGGCGATAACAATGGAAAACATCACAAAAGGATTTATTGTCAACAGATCTGCAGAGAAAAGCAACACTGCACACACAATATTGATTGCTGTAGGGGAAAAAACACATTTCAGATGTACTCTGCATTATTCTTACATAAGCCCTCTTACATAACATGGAATAACATTACATTTTATGGACATTCTATTTTCATTACAAAATGCTCTTGAAAGTTAGAGGTTATTAATGCTCTGTACCGCTCTAACACAACTTGAATGTGCATGATGTGCTCACTATGGTAACTATTACACAAAAGAAAAGGCACTGATCTTCATACAAGACCCTCTTTTCTCACAAGTAAGTACAGAAGTACATACAAATTCTGCAAAAATTTGCTTTTTTGGTGCATCAAACACATATAGAGGAGAGGAGAGAAGGAAGAAAGAAGAAAAACAGAAACAGAATCAAAGACAAGTAATTTGACCTTTTTGCTATCTGTTTTGGAAAATAAAGAAAATAAAGGAAATTATACTCCTTCAGTTGCTCATACATCATCTTCTATTTGATAATGAGATATCCCATTCAAATTCAATAATTATGACTTACAGTTTACCAGTGACACTTCTAAATGGCAGTTAGAAACATCAAATTTACAGTAAACTGTCACTAGAGATTTGTTTCTACAGAAAATATTGCTTAAAATTCACATGCCTGTGCATTTAAAATTATCAACATAGTTACAAAGAAAAAGCCATAAATGAAACAAAAGGCATCAAAACTATTCAATTTCATGTGTATTTTTAAAACTGTGTATTCAACTCACAATCCTTGCAAAAACCACTCGAATTCACAAATGACAGTACTAGTTCTTTTCTAAGGCCTCACAGAGACAAGTGCGTAAGGGCAGGCATCCTCCATATATCACTATCCTCAACCAAAAGCAGATAGATTCTCTTCATTTGTTGTTCATGGTCTCCCAACATGTTAGGGCTAAGAATCCTAAATACACAATCTACTGTTAGGTTCTGCCAAAGACAAGGAGACCATAAACTCTCTGGGCAACTGCTCCATGCTTGACCATTCTCGCCCTAAAAACGTTCTGTCTTATGTTCATACGGAATTTCTTGTATTTTGTTTCAGTCTCAATGCCTCTTGCCACCCCCGCCTTTATCCAATCTGGTATTTACACACACTGACAAGATCACCCCAAAGCCTTGTTGTTTAAAGGCTGAACAGTCCCAGCTTTCTCAGCCTCTCTTCATATGACCAAACTAGGCACAGCACACCAGACATGTCTCACCACTGCCTAGCAGAGGGGAAGAATCACTTCTCTTGACCCACCAGCAATGGTCTTCCTAATACAGCCAAGGAAGCCTCAGCTGCAAGGGCAGATTGCTGGCTCATGGACCACTGGTCCACCAAGATACCCCCAGGTATTTTTCAGCAAAGCTGCTTGCTGGCTGGTCACCCCCAGCCTGTATTGGTGCATGATTCTTCCTCCCCAGCTACAGGACCTCACGATCCCTTTTGGTAAACTTTGTAACATTCTTGTTCGCCCATTTCTCCTGCCTCTGAGATCACTTTGAACAGCGCCACAACTCTCTTCTGTATCTTCGTTTCCATTACATACAGACAACATACAAGTCTATGACAGCAACGACACTCCACTTTATGAACAACCTTTTCATCTAACAACTACTACAGTAGAGATAATTCATACTTTGTGTGTAATTGATGTGTGTCTGCACTTAAAAATGTCTTTTGAAATCCATATTATAACAAATACTGTCACATATAAAAAGCAACATTTTAAATTAAAAGTTAATTATTTTCTATTATTCAACATTAGTAGACAAGGCAGGAACTCTAGCTTAGTGCTAGAACATGAAAGAAGTTATTCTGAACTTATAATACATGGGTTTAACAGCTTAATGTCAAGAAGCAATACAGTAAATTAAAAACTAAGTAAAGGGATTATAGCATTTCATATTTAGAAATTTCACAACTACAGATAATTAAGGCAAGTGAAATATTTTTGCAGCATTGTCCTGAAATCTACAATTATAAAGTATTTTTACAACAACAGCACAGTACTCTGTAATAACACTCTAGACATAACATCACCATGGCATTTGAGACTTTTACCACAATATACTGCTGCATTTCTCAAGGTTTTGTAGGACTTTTTTCTATTTCTTTCTTCCTTTCATCATTACTACAAGACAGCTCACTTCACGTAGCTTATCTAAATCACAGCTGGAATCAGTAAATCACAGGTATGACAGAGCAAGGGAACGTCATTCACTGCAGGTATGTAAAGGTGCTACTTTTGAGGCCCCTTTTAAGTGACTGTTTCAGAAATAGAAACCACATGTGGCCCACACATGATTCTTTTTACCTACTTAAATCTGAAGAATAAAAACTCCTCATAAGCCATGTGAAATAGTTTGAGTGTTGACTTTCTGTAACTGTAAAAAGTTTTCAAATTGAACAAAATGCCTGGAAATGAGCACCATCTCATTTTGAACACATATCCTCCAAAGAAAAATCATCCTCACAGTAGGCTACAAGACAACTAATACTGGACTTTAGAGATGCAGAACTGTGATCCCTTATGGAGATTATGGAAGAAATTTAAAGACAGTTTCAGTCTTGTTGTATTCCTTATGCCTCAAATTACGCTTATTCATAAAACTGCCAAGAAAGTCAACCCACAGAAAACAGCTCCTGCTCGAAAAGTCCCACCAGGGAATACAATTAGAAGCGCTCTATGATCTCCATTCTCATGTAGATTTGGATACGTACTTACCCCTTTTCCCTTGCCAGCTTGGACAGCATTGAATTTTACAACTAGTCCTCTCTTTGAAGTCTCTGGAGATATCCAAACAGCTTTAACATCCCCCGTTCCTCCAAGGAGTATTCCATCCTCTCCATCAACAGATTACCAGACACTCTCCTGGTGAAAAGGAAAAAACAGATACTTTCACTGACTTAATTACTTAGGTATGTCCTTGTTAGACTAAGACTCATCTACAACAATTAACCCCTTATCTCAATAATATGTATGACATTGCTCCTCTCTTTCTCCCCGTAACCCACTTGCTACTGTTTGGCATACTCCACTGGACCTCAGCATTCTCTTACCTATTTGAGCATTAAAGGCACACACGACACATGTGCTTAATTATATACAGACGCACCTCATTACTAACTCTCAACTGAGGAAAGACACAATGCAGTTAACTGCTTTAGGCTGCCTGACTGTATAGCTCCCGTAGCATTAAGGGATATTTAAAGAAACCGACTCCCATTTACTTCTGCCAAAGTACAAGCCCACAAGCCCACAAATCCCACAACATAAATTACTACATTCATGGCATATGGTTACTTTTTTTTCACAGTATGTGTCCACATCTACTCAGTCACTCCATCAACTCCCCCTTCATGGTGCACAGATTGTGATCATCCAGTAGTCTCATATTCTACATCTAATATTCCATAACTGCTGACTAAAACAACCAGCTCTGAAAGATTTTGATCTTATTTTAAGAACACACTACATATACAGTGTAACAGACCATTAGCAATATGCTTGAAGTGCTTTCAATCATATTAATTAATAATAAACAGTAAAGTGATATGCCCACAGAAGATGTAACATCCCCGCGTACGGATAGGCCAAGCATAGCATTGAAGTCCTTTCAGCAGGCACAGGAAGTTTCCAAAGTAATTGCCCTTCAGTCATTACAAGATTACTTTTATTTTAATAAATGCTGGTGTGTGAAGGAGAATATAGAACCAAATTTTATTTCTGAAATGTCTACATCAGTAAAGATGCCTAATTAAGGTGTTCATTAAAGTATACAAAGTTAACAGGAAAAATCTAGAGAGTACTATTACGTTTCCCCATTAAGCTAATTTAATTTGGTTATAACGCAAATTCTAATAAGATATTATTAACTAGTTCAATTTCAAAATGTCTTACCATGTTTATTTTTATTATGTCACTAAGCAGAGTAGCAATTGACCTAATTTATTTTATTAAATAACATTTCTCAGTCCTTTTAAAAAGGGACAATGGCCTATTTCTTTCCTTAAGCTGTCAGTTTGCTGCCATTTTAAACTCTACATATAGTTAAGGTCCTCACCAATTTCACAGACTAGCATTCAAAACTATGTGTTATTCTTTTACTCAGATCAGTCATTTGGTCTGCGGTTACAACATTTGTGAGTGTTAGTAGCTATTGCCACAAACAGGAGAAAGATCTGCATTTCAGTTGGTCACTTGTTCAGTTGGATACTTCTTCTTTCAGCTTTTACAAATAGACAATATTTCCATTATGATTCAAAGTTATAACTGAAGCAAAACTACATGGCTAGTTTTAATACTGTTTCAAAATTGAAAGAGAAGAAATTTTCTTCATAAACAATTATGATACTTCAAATTTCTTCCATGACATTATATAGCAGATTTTCCATGTTCTGAGAGTAACATTTCAGTGACAAATTCATAACATCCTTGTCTAAAATCTGGACACAGCTGTCTAGCATAAAACATTATGTAAGGTTCTGCACCGTTTGTTAATTCTGCAGCTTCAGAGCTGCTGCATTTAACCCCAGGGATCCTCACATGTCCTGTTTACCACCAACAGTGTACAAAGCAGCATTCTAAAGTGACCCATGTAGACATCCCATTTTCAGGAACTAGGCATCACCACAACCAACTGCATTACCTAGTAAAGGGGCTTTCAGCCTTGTCTGAACACTCTTGAGCAGAAGCCTAATACTGAGATCAGAAGAAAGAACTTGTAGAGAGTCGGATTCACTGCAAGCTATATGAAATGAATCCTGAACAGGCCTCTGTACCTTGGCAGCGTTAATTATCACCTTTGATTCCTCCCAGTTTTCCTCCTGTTGGTATTAGCATACTCTCATTACTTCATCAGCACTTTTTACCTCATCTGACCTGCTAAATACTGATCTATTTAACGTAGTCTGTATATTAGAAAAATCAATATTGACAAAATTTTGAAGTCAGACCTACTGGTATGATTTAAAACCCAGGAGGTTAGCAATAAGGTTATTCAGAGTCAAACCAGGATGTAACAAGCTACTTCTGTCAGTAACAGACATGTCATTTCTCTGCCAAAACTTCAATCAAACAAAATAAAGACTTTCCCAGTAGCTAATACAACACAGAGGTAGATTTCTTGTTGAAAAGTAATATTAAAGTATATAAATAAATACATAAAAATAAGTATTTGCAAAAAGCCAGCTTGTCCACTATTCTTCCATTGCTCTTTGCTGCAGTACGGAAGATCTCAAAACTAAACATTTTGGTCACAGAGGTCATATCAGCTTAAAAGCTTCCACCTACTCTGCCACATTGATTTTTCTAATGCACATAACATGTTAAAACGAATACAGTCAATAGTTCAGCAGACCAGACAAATCAGGGACCAGAAATGCTGCAAAGATTATCTTGACGCTTCACCAATCACAAGTATGGCCTAATGTCAGGAGATTAAAGGGATTTAATTTAGTGTCAAAGGATTAAGTTTTATACCTTATTAAAAGTTAAACACCTCAAAAGCAATTATAAGCAGTGCAATATGCCAGAAAACACATAAAACTAAGAATAACACTTTGAGTAAAAGGGTATTTTAAGTTGGAAAATGTGAATCAACAATTAAAATCTTGGGCAATCTACCCCAGCGTTTGGTAGGCAAATGGGGAAAGAGCTAACAACGTGAATGGTGAAGAGAACAGCACAAGACCTCACCAGACCTGAAACAAAACTCCTCAGTACAATACACCTATTATTTTTGTCACAGTTTCATTTCAAAAATTAAGTTGTAAACCAAATGGAAATGTTATTCAGAACTGACATTGCTTTGCCTTTTTATTTTAAGGAAAAAGGCTGCCAAGGCTAGCGTTCATGACAACTAACCCAATGTCTGCCTGGCATTCAGGCAGGAAGCGCTAGCACACACTCCTCTGAGAAGGAACTTTGACTTTAACAGGCTCTATCAGCCCAAATGCATAAACAATTGTCACAGCTGATTTGCACATGAAAGCCAGAATAGTTCAGTTTAGTTTTGCAGCTGTGGGAAACAGTTGATGTTTTTCCCCCAGTGGAAGTTACCACTTACATCTCTTTCCCCTGCCCAGCTCAGAAAAATACTGTAACAGAAACCACTCTTCTCTGAAATAGTGGTGATCTGATTACACAAACTTCTCACACTCCTCTCTGAGCAAGACTTCAAAATAGCAATATAATAACCTGTAAAACAAACACTGAATTAAAGTATGGGCGATTATGAAGTTCGGCAGTTTTGGAAACTGACTCCACTCAGAAACGCAATTCTTTGAGCATATGGTCCACTGTCCTAATTTCAGAAGGAGAAATCTGGGTTTCTTTCAGCTGAAAGATGTTTTAAACTTTAGAAAATCTGAATCTGGTTTTGCTATTAAGCCTCACAGCATATGATGACTCTTACAGTACCCTCCTGTGTTGCTTCTCATGCACCAATGTATGAAAGAGTAATGAGAGAAATTTGCTTGTTGATGCATTCATCTAACAGTTCATTATCATCATCAGGGGTCAAAACACTAATCACCATAATGTATTAGGAAAAGAAAAAACACTACTAACACAAAGTAAATGCTAGTAATTAGTGGCACAAAGACAAAGCATATGGATATACAGTGCACAACCTCTTGTTCCACTGAGATACATGTAAGTATCAGAAAGAAGTGCCTAGTTACTGAATTTAGAATAAAGAGCATCAATGATAGCAAGTTTAAAATTAGAAGTGTAATCAACTGAGAGTGGCTTATGTTATGCATTGGGTGGCTGCACATAGCTCTAAGTTTGTCTTCCTACTTCAAGGCAATATTTCTAAACTCTCTCCTGCTGTTTTGGCTTGTCACATATACTGATGCTGTGGCCACTGCAGTTCCAACTCATCCGATTCAGCTTTTTTTCTCCAGTAGACAAGCGGATCCAGAATTTGAATTTATTTCAGAACTTGGCATTATATACGTGAATGTACAAGGTGAATAAATTACTATTTTACTCTGTCACCGTTGAACAAATACAGGAACTGTTCACCACTGCGTACTGCATGAGGAGAACTTCTTTGTAATGATCTCTGCTAAGAAAATTAAGACTGATTTTGATACCGCACAGGATCAACACTTCAATTAGTTTCACTGATGTAATCTACATGCTCATTTCCAGGGGTGGTGGAGCGAAAAAAATTGCTCGCAGAAATTCACTTCTGTGAGCCAGTCATGGACAACATCCATCCATCACAATACAAAGTATTTAAAGCCTTAGAAACAAACAGCAGAATCTATAGAATACTACAAAAATGTACTGGTAAACTTCAATGCTGCAATGCTGCAAATGCTGATTTATTTCCACAGCGAGCAAATTCAACATGAACTGGAATTCATTAAGTAAATGCAAGGCTATATAAATGTCAACTTTCCAAAATACACAGGATACAGCTGGCACAAAAAGAAAACAAAAGAAAAATGTTACTAAATCAGAAAGTTACAGACATATCAGTTCTAGCTCCATCTCTACACTCCAAACTCCCAGTCACATCGGCAGGGCTGGCAAAATTGCTCATTTACATCCCACACACTCAATCCCACAGAAGCAATCTATGTGATTTCGCAAAGAGGAGGGAGGATAGCTAGAAAGAGATCGGCTATTACATAATGAAATAGAAGCACTAATAACAATAATAGCACTCATCTAAGCTTCCTTAGAGATTTTGCTTAATTGAATGGTGTAGATCCAATTCTGATTCTGCTGCTACTGCTATAACTCCAACATTTTTAGTTGGCATAATATAAATTCAGTTTACCAAAAAACAGACTTGGTGTGTTTGCAAAGGTTGTTTAATGAATATAACAGAGAACACTGAAGACGAGTGCTTCATTCTGCAAGGCCACCAAACGACGTGGTAGACCGTAGAATCATAGAATAGACAGGGTTGGAAAGGACCTCAAGATCATCTAGGTACAACCACCCTGCCACAGGCAGGGACACCTCCCACTAAACCATGCCATCCAAGGCTATGTCCAACCCCGCCTTGAACGCTGCCAGGGATGAAGCATTCACAGCTTCCCCGGGCAACCCATTCCAGGGCCTCACCACCCTCACAGTAAAGAACTTCCTCTTTATATCCAATCTAAACTTCCCCTGTTTAAGTTTGAACCCGTTACTCCTTGTCCTCTCACTACAGTCCCTCATGAAGAGTCCCTCCCCAGCATCCCTATAGGCCCCCTTCAGGTATTGGAAGGCTGCTATGAGGTCTCCACGCAGCCGTCTCTTCTCCAGGCTGAACAGCCCCAACTTTCTCAGCCTATCTTCATATGGCAGGTGCTCCAGTCCCCTGACCGTCCTCGTGGCCCTCCTCTGCACTTGTTCTAACAGTTCCATGTCCTTTTTTGTGTTGAGGACACCAGAACTGCACACAATACTCCAAGTGAGGTCTCACGAGAGCAGAGTAAAGGGGCAGGAGCACCTCCCTCGACCTGCTGGTCACACTCCTTTTGATGCAGCCCAGGATACGGTTGGCCTTCTGGGCTGCAAGCACACACTGCCGGCTCATGTTCATTTTTTCATCAACCCACACGCCCAAGTCCTTCTCCGCAGGGCTGCTCTCAATCTCTTCTCTGTCCAACCTGTAGCTGTGCCTGGCATTGCTCCGACCCAGGTGGAGAACCTTGCACTTGGCATGGTTAAACTTCATTAGGTTGGAATCAGCCCACCTCACAAGCGTGTCAAGGTCCCTCTGGATGGCATTCTTTCCCACCAACGTATCAACTGAACAACACAGCTTGGTGTCATCGGCAAACTTGCTGAGGGCGCACTCAATCCCACTGTCCATGTCACCCACAAAGATGTTGAACAAGACCGGTCCCAACACTGATCCCTGGGGGACACCACTTGTTACTGGTCTCCAGCTGGACATTGAGCCACTGAGCACAAGTCTTTGCGTGCGGACAGCCAGCCAGTTCTTCATCCACCGAGTGGTCCACCTATCAAATTGATGTCTCTCCAACTTAGAGAGAAGGATGCCATGTGAGACAGTGTCAAACGCTTCGCACAAGTCCAGGTAGATGACATCAACTGCTCTACCCCTCTCCCTCAGTTCCGTAGCCCCTTCATAGAAGGCCACCATATTGGTCAGGCAGGATTTCCCCTTAGTGAAGCCATGCTGGCTGTCACCAAGCACCTCGTTGTTTCTCATGCGCCTTAGCATGCCTTCCAGGAGAATCCACTCCAAGATTTTGCCAGGCACAGAGGTGAGACTGACTGGTCTGTAATTCCCTGGCTCATCCATTTTCGCCTTCTTAAAAATGGGGGTTATATGTCCCTTTTTCCAGTCATAGGGAACTTCACCTGACTGCCATGATTTTTCAAGTATGATGGACAGTGGCTTAGCAGCTTCATTTGCCAGCTCCTTCAGGACCCGGGGATGGATTTCATCCGGTCCCATGGACTTGTGCACGTTCAGATTCCTAAGATGGTCTCAAACCAGATCCTCTCCTACAGTGGACCCAGGGTCTTCATTCTCACTGTCCCCGTGTCTGCCTTCCAAGACTTGGGTGGTGTGGTCAGAGTGTTTGCCAGTGAAAACCGGGGCAAAGAAGTCATTAAGAACCTCAGCCTTCTCCAAATCCAGGGTAGCCAGTTCTCCCGATTACTTCCGGAGGGGGCCCACACTGTCCCTAGCCTGTCTTTTATTTGCTACATACCTATACAATCCCTTCCTGTTATCTTTAACATTCCTAGCCAAGTTTAATTCTAAGTGGGCCTTGGCTTTCCTAACCTGGTCCCTAGCTTCCCTGACAACATCCCTGTATTCTTCCCAGGTCGCCTGACCTTGCTTCCACCTTTTATAAGCCTCTTGTTTCCTTCGAATTTTGCTCAGCAGCTCCTTATCCATCCAAGGAGGTTTCCTGGTCCTCCTGCTAAACTTCCTTCTAGTTGGGACGCAACACTCCTGAGCTTGCAGCAGGTGATCCTCGAATATCAACCAATAGTCCTGGTCCCCCCTGCCCTCTAGGGCTGTATCCCATGGAATCTTACTAAGCAGATTCCTGAAGAGGCCAAAGTCTGCTCTCTTGAAGTCCAGGGCACTGAGCTTGCTGCACACTCTTCTCACTGTCCTGAGATCTCAAATTTGACCACGCTAGGTCACGTTAGTATAGGTTGCTCGGCAATTCCAGTTTCTTCCTGAAATACTTAAACCAGCTAGATAAAATACTTTATAACATTCAGCTGTTCTTTTTGCCTACAAAGTAACTACCATCTATAGAATTGTGGTATTTTTAACTCGGTATTTAATTTTAACGTTAAAAGAAGCTAAAAAAGAAATGGCTCTGCTTGCAACGGAAGAGGAATAACAAAACATTGAATCTTTCACTCAGCGTTTGCCCCAGAATTCTGCCCTGCCTTTGTACATATTGGGAAAAACTACCTGAAACTACTAACAGCACAAGAAAGAATTTTTTGATTTGGACATAACTGTCAAGGTTTCTCAATTAAAACTACGAAAGGAATTAATTATCTTTAATGAAGCTATCTACACTGGAAATTCACTTCTCACCCTTTTGTGAACAATGGAGACTTCATGCTCCTGCCTTCTAATTGACACATTTTTTCATACCCAGAATATTCTTCTCTTTCTTTGAATATATCCTGTCAGGCGGGACGTTCATACAAAACAAAACTAATTTGGTCGAATCTCTAATTTGATTCTGTTGATAAAAAACAAGTTCTGTCAAATGATTCGAACCATTCTGTCAACAGAACATCCCTGGCTACTTCCAGATCTTTACTGCAAATGCAATTTGCAAAAGAGTACCTTCTCTTGAAAACTAATTCCTAATTTTAAGGTGCATATAGCTCAAGAGCCTTATCTCCTGAAGTGCTGAATGTCTTTGTAAACACCTTCAACTCCCTCTGAAGGCACAAATGTGAGGGGAGTTGTGTGTTTTGCAGATTTATATTCCAAGCCATCAGATGCATTACAATTTGTTTTGTCATGCACTGTCTCTTAGTCTGTCTCCAGCATTTCTAACTTTTTTTACTATAGATCCTAGAAAATGTTTTATCAGACAAAATAGACGCTGGTTATTTATCCACGGCATTAAAACATAAAGCCAGATTTACAAATGAGATAATTTTATCTATCCCAAATTTTGTAAGAACTCATCATTCTTGTAATGTCTCATAGGCACCCTTTAACTTCCCTAGCAAATCGCTGTTCAAGAGAATTAGCTTTGGGCAAAGCAGCAATTCTTTGGCATTTTACTATGATAACATAATTTCACAGAAATGCACTTGCAATATACTTGGTGGAAACAGTTTTTTCAATTTGGCTTTCCTTTCTGAATCAGGAATTCATATTTAAGATTGAAATGATAGACGAGATCAATGTTACAGTCATTTCACAAAGCCTGATTGTATTATTGGAACTGGTGAATTTCCTACAGAGGAAGAGTCTGAAAAATGAAATAAATTCACACCTGCTTATGCACAGCTATAGTGCTTGTCCAAGACCCTCTCATTCAGCGCCTCTTCTCAATTCCTTTTTTTTAATGGTAAAGAGGCAAGCTTGAAGGAAATACAGATATGAATACTGATTGCACTGTGCATTGAAAACCGCTGCATTTGCAAGGGCTCCAAGGTGCTTTTTTAACTTTATTTATGCCAACAGCACTTTTTTTTTGGCACAAATATAAGTATATATGATATGCATGTACCTTACATAGCTCCTAAAATTATTGTTCAGTGAGTTATAGCTGAATGCTGTGCTGGTTTTCTTACTCTTCCTTCTTTAGCTTCAAGTATAGCAGATACAGCTTAATGCTGACCCTGAAAGGAGATACATTACCCATCAACAGCAATTAAACTGTTGAATTAAAGATAAGTGGTCAACTCTCATTGCCAGGTATTATTTTTCTTGTTTAAGAACAAAAGGCCCTTCTACACTGTATGATAAAGTCACATACAGCTGTGTGCATATACACAATAGCAAAGCACCATGTGCTTACCACCACAGAGCCTAGATCATCAAGTAATCTCAAATTCCAAAGCCATGTACAAGGAACGGAAAATTAATTTCAAAGGCATCTTTTCTCTATACCTGTGTATAATATGGACTCTATACATCCTATTAACAACCAAAAAAACCTCGTGGTGTTTTGTTTTGGCTTTTTTCTAAATGCTCAGCTTTTATTTTTAAAGGCATTTTTTGTAGTTTCTTACACATCATAATAATGTCATTTTAAGATCAGCTGATCTGTGCACTTAATTTAGCTACATCTCAGCATAGCACAGAACATGTTTTCACTGGGAAAAAAAGGACAACTCTATTGATCATGAGATATTGCTAGTTTGACACTTCAGGCAGAATTCAGAAGGACAATCTATATTCTCCTAGTTTCACAAAATAAAGATATCTCACACAACTCAGACGTTTTCTTCAGAGCTTTATCAAATCCCTCCATCCCCAATGTGGCTCTACACACATATCCTCAGCAGATGATGTTAAGGCTTAGAAGAGAAATACACACACCCCTTCACAAAATGCCCATTCACTTTTACGTTCTGCCTGCAAGGCGAAATAGATGAAAGTAAATGCTCCACAGAAGACAGTTGTGCTGTCCTCTTTATCCTCATCAAGCCTTAGAAAGAGAAGAAAATAATACATAGGAAACCTGTCAGGAATTCTCTAAGGTGCGATTGTGGCCAAAGATAAAAGTCTTATACCACTTAAACCATCCACGGCTTCTGGCCTACTTCTGGGAGGCTCAATGACTGTTGTAATAGTGTCTATAATATTAGAGGTTCAAGGTAACAAAACCAGAAACAGTAAAGTTTCTTCCACCTTTATCTTTTTATTTCAAGGTTACTTAGGAAATTGTTTTGCCTCTTTAAATGTGCCAAATGTTGAATTCTTTGGTCAGCAGTAACTTACAGTTTTCACCTCTTCAGCCAATTCATTAAAATGTTCTCCAAAAGATATTAAAAATAACTTTTATTTTATTCAGGCTTAGAATTCTTTGCTCTGTCCCTTCTCCCCCTATTTCAGCTATTAACTATGTTAATAATGTATTGTCAGACATAACATAATTTGCAATATTCAGTAATTCAGTGCCATGGCTGTGCCTCAAGTCCCTTCTTGCACAGCCACATTTATAACTGTGACACCTCCTTCACAGACCAAGGACTACACTCATGAGAATTTACGCTCACACCTACAAATGGCTTCAATTTAAAGATAAGGGATCAAAAATCACAAGAATTTCAGTAACAGATTCACAAAATACCATTCAAGATTTCTCTTATTTCTTTAATTGCTTGAAGCTTATTTTCCCCTCAGTTCTGGGATGCAGAGAAGAGCAAGAAAAAGTAACCTCTCTGTTCCTGTGGAGAGCTCACACTAACAGAAACAGCTTCAAGGGTTCTGTCAGACTTCAAAAGCCGTTAGCGTATCTCAAAGAAATATCACTGGGTTGACAATTTCAGACTTCAAGACCAGAAAATGTTAACCCAGCATACAGGAGGTGATCCCACGGGTCAGAGACTGAAGCCATTTATAAGCCAAAAACCACTGTCAGAGGGTTGCAAGTCTCATTTACCATACAACCAAAATGACTTCAATTCACTGAGTTGTGGGAATAGAGCTACTTAATTATAGTGATGGAAAAAAAGTTTTGATTCTCCAAGAGACACTGAAACTTTGGCCATCATTTATTTTTGTTCAAGTTGGGTTTGAAACACGCATCATTATCATCACTGGATCACAGAAGTAACTAGGGCTTTCCACATATTTGCAACAGTTTACATGCTGAGGTGTTAAAAAAGCACCTATCAATGTAAACTAAAGGGAAAGCAGTGAAGTAGTACAAAAACTCAAAAGAAACATTAAGTTCATTTTACAACATATCAAATCTTTACTTACTATAATGATCAGCTGTATCTAACTTTAAGTCATTTTTTAATCCAGAATACCAGAACCATAAAATTTAATATAATTTCTAATCATAGAGTGGCTTCACATCACATATAGCAACATATTTCATGCTCTGTAGAGTAAAAAATGTAGGTCAGGACCCACAGGCAATAGTCTAGCTATGCTGCTGTGAGTTTAACATATTATTCTTTGGGGAAAATAATAAAACAATTTCATTTCACACACAAGCCAATGATCTTCAAACATTCTGATTTCTTAAGACTAAAAGGAGACTGATACTTAACGCCTCACTGGTGTGAAAGTCACCCTACTAGACACAAAAAGTTCTCAGTATGAAAGCAAACTGAAAGTTTTGCCTTGCTTATAAGTGAAAGCCATTAGAATGGATCAGGAGAACCGTAATTACTGTTGAAAACTGTCAGTCAGTTCATCCACCTGTACGTTTTACATATACACATCTCCTTTCTGCTCTAACAGGTCTGCGCTCAACTAGTTTAACTGAATGGCTCCTGAAGAATAACAAGGCTTATCATTATCTCTCTAGCTAAATCATCTTTTCTTCTTTTAGGGATCTCCCACTCCAGCACTCATGTTCTGTATTCATTTACCAAGTCAAATAATTAAAGTTAAGAAAGTGACTTAAATAAAGGGGGAAGCAGCAAGATTAGAAGGCCCTGTACTACGTAACCAGCTCTAACAGGAAGGATGATGCTCTATCTTACAGCACATAGTTGTAGCCTGATTTCTCCAGGGATGAAAGCTCAAGGGAGAAAACATCAAGAGGAGGAAGGCTTACACAGGAATTAACACTGGTACCTGCCTGTAAGGTTCTATGTTCTTCCCTCTCTACGATTTGTGTACAGATACACAGAATACGTCCTGCAGCTGTGCAGATCTCAGCAAGTCAAGGTGTACATATCACAGAGCTGCAGGACAAATCATGCTACCTTAGGGAAAATTATTTTAAAGGTTTATTTTACATTGTTTACACACAGCCTGGTTAGACGCAATACCTAATAATAAGCAATGTATCCTTATTTAATCAGCATTAACCCTCTACACAGCAAGAACAGTATATACAGTATCTATTCTAGTGCACCAATAGAGAAAGGTGGCAAATGACATTTGGGGGTGTATTAGTATGTAACATCCCCAATGCTGTTTGTGCAAAATTACTTTAATCATGAGTCACAGTCATATATGCAATTCACAGTTTTCTGCAACCCTCCTGGCCATCCCATAAATTAGATCTGTGGAAGAGTCAAGATCTCTGTATTTTCAGCTAGCACAGCAAGGAAGATTCTTACTTAAGTAAGATTCTAACTTCCCAAAACACTGCCATACAAGGAGCAATAAATGGACCCATCATGGCAAAGCCTCTCTGAACACAACCTGATAGTTCACTGACTATAGTTAAACTCAGGAATAAGTTTCATTCATTATGAAGCTGAAACATGCTCTCTGAAATGACAACCTGCTGTGCCACAACAGAGCAGTTTGAGACTTGCTAAGAAGTTGTGGACACATGCATCGCAGACAATTTTAGGCTACCTAAATCAGTAAAACCAACACAAAAAAACATCACACAAACTTGCAGCTACATCATTTACTAGGCAAGTTTCCTTATGGCCTTGAAAAGTCTGTCAATCTTTCCTTCTTCCTAACAACCAAAGATACTTAGACACTAGTGACAGATGATGGCAGCACTATGCCTGTCTTCACATAGGTCACACAAGCTAAGCTGCACAATAGCAATCAGCTCAGAAAGACAGGGGTTTAAGAACATTTTTATTATTGAAGACGTATTCAGACCCTGATTCATATTCCTCACCTGAATCAAGCAGCAGACACCGCAATCTAGCTAACCCACCTCGATGAATGTTCAATTTAATCATCAGGCTACATATTGCTGAGAAAAACCTCTTCAAAGACCTTACACCAGCTTTAATTTCTAACACGAAAATTAGCAAAGAAATTTGAGAAATACATAGTATAATTAAAAAGGTCAACTTGACTACACAGATTAAAAATTAGGTAGTTGTTCTGTAATGGCAACATTTGAGGTCAATGTTTTCCCAACAATAATGAGAAATTATCCATTAGATTTTCTCACTAGAGATGTGTATAAAAACACCTGGCTACCAATGAGCAACTCGCAATTTGATAAATCATGATTTTACATATAGAATAGGAGGTTGTTTGAGTTATGATTTTGTATATGCTTCCTCCATTTGTAACTCCACATGTAAACTCTTGTGCTAGAATTTCATTTAAACCTCAAAATGTTAGGACTGATTTTGATCTTAAACTAACAGCAGTAGAGATCACAACTGAAAAACATAAGCAAGAGCATGGTAAGTGAAAGTAATAAATGCACTGAACACATCCACGGTAGCAAAAATGCCCCCTCTACTTGACTTCACATTAGGGCTCATGATCCAACTAAATTCTCATGTTTCTAAGAGATCCCCAAGGCAGGAGAGAGAAAGAGAAAGGAACATGGTCAAAAAAAACAGACAGTCATAACTCCTCTTTTTCTTCAGTTAAATTCAGATATCTTGTCTGTGATTCTAAACTTAGGTGTTGCAAGTGCCAGGCGGTATGGGCTGGCTACTTATGGGACCATGTAACATGAAATACAAAAGGTTTTCCTTTGCACCGTTCAGTCAAAGACTGCAGTACATTCTGGAAAGCTGAAGAAACAGCACACTGCTATTTGGCCATTAAAACAAACAAGCTCCCCAATCTATCCAACTCCGTAATTTAAAGGCACTTCATTACAGTAGTGCCTTTTAAAAAGTAATAATTTTATGAGTGCTTCTAGTTAAACTATTAGGTTTGTCTTTTCTTCCAATTAAATTTACTCACTTATAAGGAAGAGATGAGCCTGTGTGAAACTGAAATTGTCCTCATACTAAGAACATTATCGCAGTTCTTTACGAAGAGTGCATTTTAACACTTCAACAAGAAAAATCTGCTCATGTGAAGATAAAATGCAACACCAGGGCAACATGAACATGTGCAAGGTCACTGTTCTTGTAGGATTCAGTCAGAGCACTGCAAATTATTTGTTTAATGTGCAAGCCGCTGAGTTGCTAACGGTGAGATTCTTAGCACTTTTAAGTACTGCAGAAGTAGATGTCCAGCTTCCCGAGTCCACAAGCTGCAGTCAGATCCTCATACCCTTAAAAATTTTAGTTGCATACACTTGAGTACTCAAAACACACCAATATTTCAGCCATTTTCAGAACGAACAAATTTTAAGAAAGGTTAAAGCCTCAATTCAAGAAAGAATGAATGTCTGAGGTGCTGCTTTCATTTGGAAAGCCTAAAGAATGAGACCCTTACAATTACAGGCTGAGTGACCGTGCTTTTACAAATAACAGGTTGTACAGATATCAAGCCCATTTTAAACCTTCAAGCCTTTTCCCTGCTGTTTGCAGTAACAGAAGTGCCTTAAAAATACATTACATTTATCTGAAGAAAAACCCAAACCCTGTACTTCCCCTACTTTTATTAGTCTTGCTTTCCGTCTTATTGAATTACACCAACTCCAATTTAAATGCTTTTTTTACTTTTAAAAAATGATACTTAATCGTATTTGTTTCCTAACACAGGTGCACTTTTCACGATCTACACTGCACGCAGTACTTGGACACAAACAGGTTTGCTCAAAATAGCATCAATTATGTATATGTATTTATTTAATATGCTGAACACAGTTAAATTCACAGAATAATTCGCTAAAAGGATAATCACACCAGAGCTCAAAAAATTAATGGTTATTATCGTAAGATTTGACAGCATAAATAGCAAGTATTGCTTTTAGGAGCAAAAGTATTCTTTTAATGACTACTTCCAATGTTAGTAGAACTCCAGATATATCCTGTAAAGGACACAACTTTTCCAGTATTTTTCAAAATAGGATTAGCTTCATTTTACAACAAAGGATGCTGATATGAAGGACATTATCTGACCCAGAAAATTTCACATCACTAGTCAGTAACAAAGACAGTAACGTAATCCAGTTCTGCTGAACTTTAAGCTCCAATTCAAAATAGCTGTTCACACCTCATGAACATTAAGGGGAGGGGAAAAAAACAACCCAAAAAAAACCCAAATCAAGCATTAGGAATGCAGGCAATAGCAAACAGGAGAATTCTACTTCTCTAAGAGGCAAAAAAAAAAAAAATATAAATCTTCTTTCTTGACTGAAGATAGGATTTCATTCACTGTATTTTATTTCTAACACACACAAGTTTGCCTGCATCCATCAAATAAATACTGTATGTAACTGTAGGAAAGGTTCAAGATTTGGATTTGCATTAAGATACGGAATTGCAAACAGCCAAATGGACAAATCATGTGGCC
Organism: Amazona ochrocephala; assembly: GCA_039720435.1. NCBI lineage: Eukaryota > Metazoa > Chordata > Aves > Psittaciformes > Psittacidae > Amazona > Amazona ochrocephala. The sequence continues at coordinate 17,689,681 of CM077883.1, forward strand.
CCTAGCCTTGTAAAAAAACAGAAGAATATAAGGTAGACAACCTTATATTTTATGTAGTCTACATAATGACGATTAGACAGATGTCAGTAATTCAAGTCTTAAGGCAGTACTAGCAAACGAATTGATAAGTCGACATATATCAAATTTGTTCTTTCTGAACATGTTAGAATTAAAATACTAGGGTGGTGGAGATGAGTCATAGACAGAAAACTTTACTTTGGTGCTGCCTGAAAGCTAACAGCAGTTTTAGCTGTTGATATAAACAGGAAAGATCTGCTGACTGTAGCAATTTCGTCTGTATTCATTACATGATATGTCTATGTAATCACTGTCTAATATTATCCAAATACCTATTTTTATAAGCAGACACTGCAATTCATAGTCTCAACTCCTTTACTCTCTTATTTGCAGGATCTAGTTATTCTAGCTAGCAAAGAAAAAGCAGACTGACAATCAGTTTATTCCAAGCTGTTCCAATTATGCAGTTGCTTGATTTCAAGCGTGAATAGCTTGAATATGATATAAGAAAAGCGCTGGAATGGAAATAGCTGTTGACAGGCTCTCACCTATGGGAAACAGGAAACATATCTACTGGTTTAGGATATTGTTATGAAACAGCCACTCAGGTCTCCAGACTCTCTTTCAGAATTCCAGGGAAATACTAGAAGGCTCAAACTTTCTTTTCTCCAGGGTTTTTAATAGAAGAGATTCATTCAAATTCAAACACTCCAATAAACAAGCCGACAAGCACTGTTAGGTACTAGTCCTCAAGGTACTACAAACCAGGCAAATGTTCAGTATATCTCAAAACTGTTAGATTAAGCTCAGCATAGATGCATTCTTCATTGTAATGTCATGCTTAATTTTTTTCTTGCAGTGCTATTAATACCTTTAAAGAATACATGCCCTTGAAAACTGCTATACAATAATCATTAGAAAATATTTGTCATTAAAGCCTGGTGTAGCTCTCATATAATAGCTGAACTTTAGCTGTATTACTTTATACCATGTAATACACCAGAGGCTTGCGAGCAATATTCACTTAAGCAGCTATGTACTGACCAAGTATGAGGAAAGAGATTTCCTTTAACAGAAACTGGGTAACTGTTAGGTATGTTCTGAGACCAAGGCATCCCTTCAGTTGCAAGACAAACATACTAAAAAGTGTCCACCAAATAAGTAACTACTTGTCAGCGGGTGTTTGGCTGTACTGAAATATGTCAAAACCTCTCATACATCTAACTGAAATTGTACTAAGCAAAATTTCAATTAATTCGCTCGTTGGCTGGAACTTTAATTTTTGTTTATACATTTGAAGTGTAAAACATTCAATTTAATATTTTTTCTTCATCTCCATATTAGAAATGAAGAGCAAGATGATGTTTCAGTTTCCTTAAAACTGAGACATCTGAAACAGTTAAAAGCACTCAAAGCAGTAGTCAAAGAAACCATCCTGTAGAAATAACTTTGAAGTACCTTCAGTGTTTTTTCATAATAGACTCCAGCTGTGGACTGCTTGAGAACTGCACACAACACTTTTTAACCTTGCAATAGAAACATTTAAGGGTAATGATACTTTCTGCCCATCAGATAACTGTACTTGTGAAGGAAGTAGACTCAAAAGCATTTACTGTTGCCACCACCTTTTTTACTTCTTTAATCCCAATGATGCCAGCAACACAATAGAGGAACCCCTTGAAAGGAGCTGTGATTACAGGTCCCCTCTCCAGGGTGCATGTGAGGCAGACACAGCAAGGGCAAAGCCAGCTGGGCAAAGATGGATCTGCAACACAGCAGAGACACTGAAGAGACACCGTGGAAAGGAACTTGGAGCAGACACACAGGCAGACCTGAAAAGTGACGGAAAGAAATTCTCTTGAGGCCGAAGAGCGCACACAGTTCACATGGGCACTGAACATTGCAAGCCTGGACACTATGAAATTTATGGTTCAAGTTGTATCTTCATAAACCTCAGGCCTTGAAAGCAAAAACCTTTAGGCATCTTCAGGGAGCTGGAAACAAGGAAACTCTCTATTTCAACACCCTCTACTTTCTAACTTCCCCACTTGTAACAGCTATGACAACAGCTATAAGCAACTACTAAGTTTTGAGCGCAACTATGCCTTTACCTTCTCATTTAAACTTGTTCACTCTAAAGGACAGAAGTTTACCTACAGCCATCACTTCTGCACTACCCAGAGTGAAACAACAAAACCGAAACAAAACCAAGTTAAAAAAAACAAACAAAACCCCCCAAAACAAACAAAAAACCAAAACACAGCAACAGATCTCAACAACGCATTCACAGGTACTAAAAAGAGGCGCTTTAAACCTTATGACAGAAGTGGACCATCAACACTGTAGCTCATTCTTTGTACAATTTTGTTGCAGCCACTGACACATCTCAAACATCTGAACTCCAGCTCAAGCAAACAGCGCAGCAGAGCCACTGTTCACAGCACCAGTGCTCTCACACTGCCCGGTCAGCTGAAATGATCAGGAAAGCTGTATCTGAAAATTGCCAGCCCCTCTCAACTTCACAGCACATCCTGAAAATGAACACACTAACCTTAGCTGTGGCCATTCTCTATATTCAGACCTCCAGAGCCTGTGGAGTAGCAACTTCTGCTTTCCTAAACCAGATGTGAAGCACAAAAACACAGCAAAACGCAGAACTCTAGAAATACACAGCTGCTTGTTTACTCATGTGCAAGTGGCCTAACTGGAAGCTGGTATAGAACAGGCTAAATGAGCAACTAAATCTCTTCTGAGAATATAAAACAATGGGGGTAGGGAGACAGACAGGAATTGAGAATTTCTCCACACATAAATATCATTTAAGATACGTATTTTTAATTTCTCTTGACAGTTGTTCAAAGATCTTACTTCTCTGAAGGGGAAAAAAAATAAAGTAGTATTATCCTGCTTTTTGCCACACCAGAGGCGCACTCCACTGCCTGCATGACCTTAGAATCATAGAATCAATTGGGTTGGAAATGACCTTTAAGATCATCAAGTCCAACCATCACCCCAGCACTGCCAAGACCACCACTACACCATATCATTAAGGGCCTCATCTACACATTTTTTAAACACTTCCAGAGACCCTGATTCCACCATCTCCCTGTGCACCCTTTTCCAATGCCTGACCACACTCTTGCGTGAAGAAATTGTTCCTAATATCCAGTCCAAACCTCCCCAGTGCAGCTTGAGGCTGTTTCCTGTTACCAGAGAGAAGAGACCCACTCTCACCTCACTACAAGCTCCTTTCAGGTAGTTGTAGAGAGTGATAAGGTTCCCACTGAGCCTTCTCTTCTCCAGGCTAAACACCCCACAGCCACTCCTCATCACACTTGTGCTCCAGACCCTTCACCAGCTCCACTGCCCTTCTCTGGCCCCACTCTAGCACCTCAATACCTCTCTTGTAGTGAGGGGCCCAGAATTGAACACAGAATTGCAGGTGCAGCCTCACCAGTGCTCAGTACAGGGGGATGATCACTGCCCTGGCCCTGCTGCCACACTATTTCTGATACGGACCAGGATGAAGGAGCAGGAGTTCCCCACTGCAGGTCCAGGGAAGGCCATCACAGCACTGACACACCATCTGGGCTGGCAGTTTGACTCTATCACACTCTTTTTATTTCTTTTGCAAGGACTTTGTAAGGAACTTTCCATCTTTCCTGCCAGTGAGAGTAATAGGAGCTAAAACCTCACCCAACTGCAATAAGAACAAAAGGAATTTAAAGGAATGGGGATACAAATTAATGTACATAGACATAAACCACTGAAACAGGCATTAAGAAAATGACTTTATAACCAGTAGGATATTTGGCTAATAATAAATATTTTTATTGCGCTACCAATTACAGAACACCTCTGCTGATGTTTCTTCTCAGTTGCTCATTTTTTACTCTCCAGCTGTACAATATCTGACACAATGGGGCTCTGATCTCAGCTGGAACCTTTCTGTAATCTCATCACAGTAATCTAAAAATTGGTGACAGTAACCCTCTCAATATCACTAAAGAATTTGTGTGTGTGTATATATGTATATATATATATTACATTTTCCTGAACCTGGGTGACCTCCTCACCTTGACTTCCTGGACAAAAAGAGTTTTAAATGTGGTTCTTTATGAACAAACCCCCAATTGTTATTTACACTCAAAAGGTTGAATCCAAAGCTCTCAAGGTATCAGTGAAAATCACTGTTACAATACATCAAGGAAGTGTACCAAGAACAAAGCATTTTGGCAGGTGAATGAACTTACACAGAATGCTTTGCCAAATATTATCAGTAGAACAGATGGAATCATTAAACTTTCTATTTTCAAGGAAAAAAAAAACACATACATGGAAGTTTTGCTTTTAACTATCTCTCGTGCTCTGCCTTATTAAAAAAATATATTCAATAAATGAAAAAATCTTTCCACATAAAATAGCGAATTATTACAAATGAAATATTAAATATTACACTGATTAATATTTATGATGCAGTGGTTTTGATTTACAGGTTTCATAAAAGATTGTTTTAAAAATTCCAGCTGATACACATTGTTATATCAGTGAGTTTTTTCACTAAACAGTTGCATTGAGATAATGAATTCATAAGTGTAAAGGTGAGTTAAACTTCTTTGGGTTTTGGCCTGAAGTCATAAAGCCAAACACCCACCTAAAGCCAGAGAAAGTGTTTGTAAATAATACAAAAACGCAAAAACATTCTTTACATCAACCTTCTGCCTTTATTAGGTGAATGTTTATGCACTTGCATAAGGAGGAAAATCTATACATAAATAACAGGTGGGGTTTTTTTGCAAAATATAGTGTGGTATCATACTCTGGGATGTGCTGCCCATTGCCCACATCTTATAGATTAAGCAAGAATTGGAGCTAATCCAGTACAGCTCTGAGCTGTGGTGTTCTGCGTCCATGTCATTCATGGATCTCAACAGTCCATCTGTTTAGATGACAAAAACTCAGAACACAAAAGTGCTGCCCAATAAGGAGCTCACTGACACCAGCTGGGAACCAGATCTGTACTCAGAAGAGAAAACTAGAAATTAAACAGGTAAACACCAATCAAATACATTCAAAATCCCAACAGTGGGAGCTTGCCACAGCTGAGCCTAATGAAGCACCAAATGAGCTTGAAGACCAGCAAAGCTACATACCTGACAGACCATACTGAGAGGGGATTTTTCCTACAGCTCCATGTTTACTTTTACACCCAGTGCGTAGCCCATGTACTCAGAAACTACCATGACATATGCAATTACTACAATCAGTCCCAAACAAACAAAACTTCCTAGCAGCACTGCTCTGACACTGAAGATCAGCTGATGGTGCTGGCTTTTAGACTACCTCAGAACTAAAACTAGAAGTAGATTAGAGAAAGGATGAATGACAGAGCCTCAGAACAATATGCTTATAAATACTGCCATAACAAAATAGTAACGTGTGTTGACTCGTTGGTCACAGCTGAACCAAACACACAGCACCCTATTTCTCCTTCCTCAAATGATTCTTTCACTTGTTGCTTTCCAAAACCCTAATTCTATGATTTTGCTGGTTATCAAAGCTTTTATCTTTTTAAAACTTCAGGCACAGCCCAAATCCAACTGCAGTAATTTGTTATCCACAAAGACTTTCTCATGTCTTGAATAACCCCCTTTGTGGACAGTTAATTCATTTTACATGACACTGTTCTGAAGCAACACCAAGTGAATGATATTGCATCCTAATATATGCTGGACTGAAGAAAACTGGCTGCTTGAGTCAAAGAGGAGATAATAACAAAGAAGAGAAACCTATGCCTCAGGAATAAAAGTCAAAAACTCAGGACCTAACATTGTCTGAATTCCAACACTGGAGTTAAGAAGCCGAAGTGCAAAATACCTTACGTGCAGTTTCCTCCTGCCACTCCACAGAAGTGTTTCTTATTTTGCAGAGAATCATATTTCTCTTGTTCCATCTAAAGCAAAGAATGAACAGCTTAGCATGTCTTTTCGTAGATTTAGGTGTCATACAGCCCTGGAATGGACAGACCCTAAAAGAAAACATCTTTTTCAATGTATTTTAGTTGAAACATTGAGAGAAGCATAAATCTGTACTTTGAACCAAACTTCTACGTCAATACTCAGGAATCGAGCCGAGATAGGGAAAATGTAGCACCTATAACCTGGCCACAACTGGAGGCCCAAAGCAGATCTGATTTTTGGATTATGTCAGAGTAACCGGGTAATAAAATCCAGAAGAAGAATCTTTAATATGGTAACTGAAATCTCTGCATTTAATGTATTAAGACAATAGCCACACATATATCACTGCTTCCTCATGCGATTAAAGGTATGTGGGTTAGTTGATCACTTTGCAAAAATATCACCAATGTAACTGTGAAAAGATAAATACACTCCAAATACAAATATTCAGACACTGATCTCCTGTTACAAAGGTATAGATACAAATTCAATAGTCCAAAATAACATACTCCAAAATATTTGTCAAGCCCTTTTTTATTAAGTGGATACTGGATCAGAGCACCTAAAAGCCTCACTTCCTGCTTTTCTATTGGTAAGGTCTGAACATTAATTCCACAGGACAGACAACCCTGCCATGGAATGAGCTGGTAGGTACTCTCTGAGAGCCTGTCCATTTTGCACAACCAAATCGATAAAATTTAGCCTCTTAAAACAAAAAAACAAACAAAAAAACCCACCAAAACCCAACCAATTTTGTAACATCCTCTAAATGCAAAGCATGCAAATTCAAACTGCTGCATAGATGCAGAGTAAATACACATATAAAAATAGTATTTGAAAACAAAAGATTAATACAAATAAATCTATACTTACTCAATTCAGTGACCCTTTTACTGTACTTGAAATCAGAAATTAAACTCCTAAGTTTTGAATATGAGGATCTGATTAGGCTTTAAATTGCTCAAAACCCTTATAGAAACAGAACAGTTAAGAGTTGGAAAGGACTTTAAGATCATCGAGTTTCAACCCCTCCACCATGGTCAGGGACACTTTCCACTAGACCAAGCTACTTAAAGCCCCACCCAACCTAGCCCTGAATACTTCCACGGATGGGGCAGCCAAAGCTTCTCTGGTCAACCTGCGTCAACAACTCTCCACCCTTACGGTAAAGAACTTCTTTCTTACATCTGACCTGAATCTCACCTGTTTGGGTTTAAACCCATTACCCCTGGTCCTATCACTACAGTCCCTCATGAAGAGTCCATCCCCAGCATCCCTATAGGCCCCTTTCAGATACTGGAAGGCTGCTATGAGGTCTCCATGCAGCCTTCTCTTCTCCAGGCTCAACAGCCCCAACTTTCTCAGCCTATCTTCATACGGCAGGTGTTCCAGTCCCCTGATCATCCTTGTGGCCCTCCTCTGGACTTGTTCCAACAGTCCCATGTCCTTTTTATGTTGAGGACACCAGAACTGTACACAGTACACCAAGTGAGGCTCATGAGGCAAGAGTAGAATGGCAGGATCATCTCCTTCGACCTGCTGGTCACATTCTTTTTGATACAGCCCAGGATATGGCTGGTTTCTAGGCTATGAATGTACACTGCCAACTCACATTGTGTCAAACATTAATATCAATGTTTACATCAAAACATACTTGTTAACAATTCAGATAAGCCTTTTAATTTTGTGGATGGTAGCTTTAACATCTGCATTCTAGGTATCTCACAACAGTAGAAGGAGTAATATTACCACCAGGGGAAATTCTTATATGAATTTGTTTTCTATTGGAAGAGAAAATGCTTTCTGTCTTCCACAAATGTCCTTTAACAAACAATGTTAAGCATATGTTAAAATAATTTTTCCTCTACTGTTTGAAGCTGCTGTGTTGATCATGTAAATCACACCTTCACCACTTCCTTCACACTGTTTAATTTTGGTTCCATTTTCCAATAGCAGATATTTTCTTTGATGTGTTATTGAAGTGTAGCAAAGAAAAATAAAATCCATGTATCAACATGAGGAACATTCTGTAATATCTTTTTCCATTCTGTTTTCTGTATTAAGTATTTAATGATTTATTTATTATTTCAACAAAGGCCTTACTGATAAATTGTCTGTGCACATGTGAAGATCAAGTCAAGAAATTCATTTCTCTTGTTTTAACACTGAGTTTGAGATCCTTTTTTTCTTTACATAAATACCTAAGAATCATTATTAGATAGACAGTAAGATAAATTCTATATAAATGCTATATAAATTAGGAACACACAAACCTAATAAGCATGTGGATCTTATCTGTGATAATCCTCAGAATTTATTCTAAGTTGCTGGTGCTCAAGTATCTTGCTTTCTTTCACAAAGGAAAGCAAATTTGTTTTATACTTCTGTCTAGATACACTGCTCAGCCTCGACTGTCACGTGCTTTCCCATACAATGCATTAGCACCATACTTTCTGCCAAGAGAATTGCTAAAATCTGACTGAAAGACTAATATGCATACAAGTTAGCAGACAATACAGGCATATGGTAGTAACAGCTAATAGCATATGGGTGAAGGAAACATGTAAATGAGAAATATAAAAATACGAATATTAAAAGATTGGAAAAGAATAGTTTGAGAATATATCTTAAGTAACTTTAACTTAATTAGAAACACAGAGCACTATATAAAAACAAAGAGTTATAAATAAAAGTGCTTCTTCCCTCCTGCCCTGAATTCATACTTCATTTTTTTAGGTCACAGATGAAATATATTAATTGCATCACATACCACTACCAAAATGCTTTTAACCTAAAATAGGTTTCTGGCCATAAATCAGTAATTTTACAAAATAGAGTAACTTTCATAATAATTACAGATAACAGAAAAAATATATAATAGAAGAATTGTATTTGCTATTATTTCTGCAGATTTATGTAAACAGGACTATCAGTTCTAGATATTTAACAGGGCATACACAGTAGTCATCAATTTTTAGCCATTTTCAAATCCCTGCATTACTCCCCAGTGTGAAATTCATTAAGAGATGCCTAAGACAGTAATTTTTGGCAGTGCCGAACCACAAAAAAAAGTGAGTGAATACCAGGATTTCAGTGCAACATTTTACTTAGCTGACTATCAATGGTTCTTAGCATCCGTTTTTACAGGCCTGTTAATAACCACCTATAAATCTTAAGCTTACAAAGTATTACCATTTAAAATGGACGAATTTTTATACTGCACAATCAACAGTTACTACATTGCAATGTAAATGTAGCTTCAGAATTTTTTTAACCAAGTTTTATTTCTCCTGATCAGTAACTCACACTAATAACAGGATTTAAGTGAAAGTTTACTAAACAACTTAATCCAGCCCATTGTTTCACCTCAGGGCTCTGCCGTTATTCCACTGAGGTCAATAGAGACATTCCCAGCCAAAAGAAGGGGCAGGGAAGGGGAACCGCAAACAAAACACTGTCAAAAACTTAGTTTGGAAAAAAAGCTGAATTACATAATACTGTGTTTGGAGAGAACACTAAAGTCTTCTCAACCTGACTTTAAAACCAAATATTCATTAACTCCAGCAATTGAAACATACAATAAGATCCACCTAGAATCCTATACCATATTCCCTTTGCTCAAACATTTAAATTCAATTGATCTCATCCAGTTCTGGTCCACCTTGTCCTGTATGAGCTATGAAGCAAACACAGCCTATGCCTGACAGAACAGGCTGGTGCAGCACAGAGCTTTGTGCAGCACAAAGTTTGAGCAGCCATAACCTTCACCCGCATTTAGTGCCCACTGCTAGTGGAAACCAGAAAAATCAATCTTGTATGAATGTCACATAAACAATCAACATTTTTTTTCCTGAAATTATATGCACTGCTTTGATATTTTAAGCTTAGTGCACCTACATAAGCTTTTCACCTTAACTATGTAAATATGACATGGCCTTAAATGTGTTAAAATCAAACATTGTGCATTACTTTATAGTGAACTGCATTGTAAGAAATGGTATTAACCTCAGAATTTGAGAGAAACTTGGAAAAAGACATGCCAGACTTTCAAGAAGTCCTTCCAGTCACTCTGTAAGGCAGAGAGGCAAGCCTACTTCTACTCAAAGCCGAAATCAAAACTGTAAGGCTTTGTTAGAAGTCACTTCTACAGAACTCTTGCACAGAGACATTTTTCTTCAGATTTCTTGCCCCATGGCCATATACCTGCTCAGACTGCAACCAGCTGTCTGACATCCTCCTTTCTGATTGCTCCTTGTTAGGCACCCCTGTAAGTCTAACTCTCCTACAGTTACAAGTAATCTTTATACCCCTGCCTTTGGTTAGGCACTTGCGCATTATAGAATTCAGCCAAGGAACAGCAAGAGCCTCCTGCAATGAAGCAGAACTCCTCAGGGCATATTTATATACAAATACTGAATTGGAATAACACAATACACAAATCCTGTTACAGCAAAACTAGCAGAATAAGATATTTTCAGATTTCATTGGGAGCAGCCTACAAAAAAAAGATTTACCTGCACAAAAATTACTAACTTTAATTACAAAAACCAGCGTGCCCACCTACATGTATTTGTTCAAACCACTCACTGCAATATGTCGATCCACAACTGGCGGGTGGTACCTAGTTGGGGAAAGTGGTAACTGGAGGGAGCAGCTTATTCCAATTGATTGGAACAGGCTGGAGATCAGGCTACTGTGAAGCTCATGACCTTCAACATGGGTGAGAACAAAGCCTCACATCTGGGATGGAACAGCTCCATGCAGAAGCACAGGCTGGACAGTGACCAGGAAGCTGGTGAATGACAAGTTATTCATTCTCTCTTCATTGGTCTGCAGTTCCATCTAGCATCTGATTTTTCCCTGTTGGATACTCCTCCTGTTCACTTTGTTACCTCGAAATCTGGTTATACCCTGCTCTCCAGGTTGCTTTCACTAAACAACCAGTCATTGACTATAAGCATGAATCGTTTATAGCCCTGGGGCCTCTGGTATCATCCTGGGCTTGATAATGGTCAGCCCAGTACGCACCATGTTAAATGTCATGGTACATGCAGCACCCATGCCCTCAGATAACCACTCAGCAGAAACAAATCTACTAACCTACAATTTGAGGTAATTTCACCAATTTGAAATAAAGCTGCCTTTTTTTTTTTTTTTTTTTTTTTGAGCATTTCCGAATTCAGCCTTTAGCTACAAAGGTACATTCGGCCACTGAAGAAAGCTTTCCAGACCAAGAAATTAACTTATCATGGCATCATATCTGAGGCAATGCTATAATCATTCTCTTCGTTGTTTAATGTGTGGCTGATTACAAAGTTCTAATTATAAAGGAAAGGAAGAACTGAGAGCAACACCTATCCTCATGTACCACAGTGAAACATGAGAAGCTGTTGACACTACTGATGTACAAAGAATGGATGAATTAGATTGCGAGAAGGACAAAACGTACCTGAACCTATTTTATCAAAGATATTTACAAGAACAAAACACTGCTCTTAGAAGTAATAGAAAGGGAATGTAGGAATGTTGCAAAGCTGGAATTTCAAAACCTAATTATTAGCGTCAAAGAAAGCAAGGGGTTTTTTTGTTTCTTTTCTCCAGTTTTATGTAGAAGTGAGAATACAACAGGTATAAACCACTCCCATAGGAAACCTGAAACAAACACAGTATTTTGTTGCGGGTGATGCCATCCATAAGACTTTCTCTGATCTACCTTGGAATTTAAATTTCTGTCAAGAAGAGATTTGTGTAGTGACTTGGGATCTTAATTTCATACAGTGTATTCTAGAGGCATTAAAGACTGGGCTGGGTTCTCCACAAGCCGGAATAAGTTTCACTGGCTTTAAAAACTGCAAAAATATAATGCCTTTCTCAAGAATCAAAGTAATTTTTTAGTCCTTTTCTAGCATAATGATAGGTCAGTGTTACGACTAGAAAAATACATACATGGGCATACATGCACATCTGGTTATGCACATCTGAATATGCCAAGTACATGTGAACTCAGCCACAACTTCAGAATCAAAACTTCCTAACGTGCAGTTGTTAACTGATGGTTTTCTTGATATGAGGGACAACCAGCTACCACTGGCCTGGCGCTTCTTGTTCAGGAGCTGCTTGTCACGATGAAAAATCGTATTTAAAAGAGTAAAGTGAATCAAAACCTTGCAAGGCTTCAAACCACTGTAAACAAGAACTTCAACAGGCAATAAAATCCCACTTCTTACTCCTGAAACAGTCAACTAGAATATTACATTCAAGAATGTTTTCCTCAGATCTTTTAAAAACACACAAGAACATTCCTTTTTTTTATGTCTCTTGCATGGCGATGAAACAGAGGGACCTAACACACACTTTGTGAAGAGACAGAAAAAACACTCCCATTGAAGCAGTTGCTATTTCTTTTAAAAATACGAGAGGTTTTTCCTCAATAGAAAGAATCCAGAGCAAAGATACCGTAAAGCTTTTGTCAGTGCTTGTTTCAAATGACCTGAATAGCTCACCACAGCACTAAGCAGCATACCTATTCCCACAGTTTGTTAAAACCCTTTATATCATACAGCATTATCACGCATTTTGTATAGACTACCTCTTCAATAAGTCCAGTTAGTAGATAATAACTACAGCTTAGTAAAGGTAACAATGCCTTTTTCCCCATTACATGTCTATGAGGATAACAATCACACTGGGCCAAATTCCACAGGAACTATGCCATGAATAGTCTACAAATCTCACAATTTAGTGTACTCAGTTTCTTTATTAAATTCAGACGTTTCCCACTATTTGTGTCAAATGCAGTATTTCAAAGCAGCCCTGCACTGGAGAGCAAACCTCCAAAAGGACAGTATACTTCCCTGTGCAGAGAGGAAACCAAGACTGCCTAGTACAGACTGAGCTGTACTTTGATGCTGTTTTATGCACCCCTCTCTCTCTCATTTACCCGAAGTTAACCAACAGATAAACAGGAAAAAAATGTATCCAGGAAACCAAAGATTATTCACTGGGGAGAACAAATTACAAAACTGCTCTTCATGCTCAGTAATCACTTAAATCACAAACCATTAGCAGCAATCACATTGATCACATAAAACAACTTGCAGCCCCAAGAAGCAGCTAATCATAACCCTTCAGAATATAGACTATTAGCAACTACATGATTTAGTATTGCTAATAGATAATGATTTACAAGGGCTACTAAAAGATACTATTAACAGCCACTTTACTATGAAGCTTTGGCCTTTGGCTACTGAACAAAGGAGTATTATAACCAAACCATTTCAGTGAAGCTCTTTTCTTGGATAACCATGGTTTGTTAAGACTTCAGTGTATACATACTGGAGGGACTGGGGAGAAAACTCTGTTGAGTGATGAAACCATTCAACTACAATTTCTAAACTAAACGTTCCACCTGAACATCACAAAATACTGCTGATCAAATCACTATTTAACTGCCAAAAGGCATATATATATACACATGAAATAGCACATGAAATTTCAGCATCTTCAAAAGCCAGAGAAAACATCCACTGCCATTCATTTCAATATTAGCAAAATCCTAAGAAACCTCTTCATAAGCATCCAGTGAGATCTTCCCCCGACTTCCTTGAGAAATTCTGTTCCATTGTGTTACTGACCTTTCTGTGTTCTTTAAATTGCTGGAATAAGGCGTATGTAACAAGTGTCCATACGGATTACTAGAATTTTTTACATAACAGAGAAGAGCATTTGTCCATTCTCTACCTCAATCCCCCTCATCTTGGTGCTGACAGCATCTATCTCTGCAGTCGGTGTCTGTGCAAGTGCTCCAGGTTAACAGCAATACACTCGATCAAAAATGAAAGCAAGAAAACGGGCCACAAGATAAGACAACATAAATAAATGCAACTATAAGTGAAAAACAGGGTAAAGAGAAAAGGTCAGAACAGAAAAATAGCACAGCGGTGAGCAACATCAGCATCTGAAATCAGCTGATATAACTACACAGAACATAGCAATTCCCTTTATATTTCTGTCAATACTTAGAAGTACTTTAAATTACGACCTGGCTTTTCTGCAACACACCAGATACAACAGATATGGATGATTTGAGATCAGTTATTAATACGGTACATTCAGACACACATGGATATGAAAAAAATCTAAAAGGTATGACACACAAAGTTAGAAAAACATAAAAAAGTCTTTAACAGTAAACAAGTGGAAATGAGGTAGGAAATCCTCCAAGTCTATAAATATTAATCATAAGAATCAAAGTTTAATTTATTATCTTCTACTTTTCTGTTATCCGATTTTGGCCCTAGACTGCTTTATACAAAACCAGTATTGAATATTAAAGGTAAAACCAATAGCCTCCTATAACCACATTAAGTTAAATTAAATTGATATTTTTGTACTTGCTGGTATATAGCCATTTGTTACAGTGAGCAATTATCAGCACATGTGGCTGAATACATTGCATTCTCGGACCTTTGTAATGCTAGAAGAACAAGCTGGTAACAGAAACAGATACCCTGCTGCACCATCTGGAATCTCCCCAGCATGTATGAACTGGACTGCAGGACCGGGAGAGAACCCTGCCACACAAATACCCCAAAACCAGAAATGCCCTTAATTCACCTAATCCAACAGAGCTCCACTGAGGCATTTTGGGAAAGGACAGGCAAGCTACCTGTAGTTTGTTTCTCTCATACACTCCCCAAGGATCATCAGTCATTGCATAAGGGTCATCCATGTCCATTGTTTCCCTTCAGTATCTGTTCAGGGGCTACCTGTCCAGGAATTTCTGCAATCCCTTTGTGAGCCCACTGAAACTATCTGTCTCCAAAACCTCCCATACAGCCAGATTTCTGAAGTTCTCTGTGTAAAAGCACTTAACTGCACCTATTGTAAATTGACCTCTTTTCAGTTTTAATCAGTGACTACCAGTTCCAGTAGCAAGATTTGTTGTGTAACAATTTACTCGCTGTATTTAGATAACTCACTTCCTTTATGATTCCATAGAATAGAATCATAGAATCATAGAGTAGTTAGGGTTGGAAAGGACCTCAAGATCATCGAGTTCCAACCCCCCTGCCATGGGCAGGGACACCTCCCACTAAACCATGCCATCCAAGGCTATGTCCAACCCCGCCTTGAACGCCATCAGGGATGAAGCATTCACAACTTCCCTGGGCAACCCATTCCAGGGCCTCACCACCCTCACAGTAAAGAATTTCTTCCTCATACCCAATCTAAACTTCCCCTGTTTAAGTTTAAACCCATTACCCCTTGTCCTCTCACCACAGTCCCTCATGAAGAGTCCCTCCCCAGCATCCCTATAGGCCCCCTTCAGGTATTGGAAGGCTGCTATGAGGTCTCCACGCAGCCGTCTCTTCTCCAGGCTCAACAGCCCCAATTTTCTCAGCCTATCTTCATACGAGAGGTGCTCCAGTCCCCTGATCATCCTCGTGGCTCTCCTCTGCACTTGTTCTAACAGTTCCATGTCCTTTTTATGTTGAGGACACCAGAACTGCACACAATACTCCAAGTGAGGTCTCACGAGAGCAGAGTAAAGGGGCAGGAGCACCTCCCTCAACCTGCTGGTCACACTCCTTTTGATGCAGCCCAGGTTACGGTTGGCTTTCTGGGCTGCAAGCACACACTGCCAGCTCATGTTCATTTTTTCATCAATCCACACCCCCAAGTCCTTCTCCGCAGGGCTGCTCTGAATCTCCTCCGCGCCCAACCTGTAGCTGTGCCTGGCATTGCTCCGACCCAGGTGGAGGACCTTGCACTTGGCATGGTTAAACTTCATCAGGTTGGCATCAGCCCACCTCACAAGCATGTCAAGGTCCCTCTGGATGGCATTCCTTCCCTCCAACTTATCAACCGAACCACACAGCTTGGTGTCATCGGCAAACTTGCTGAGGGCACACTCAATCCCACTGTCCATGTCACCCACAAAGATGTTGAACAAGACTGGTCCCAACACTGATCCCTGGGGGATACCACTCATTACTGGTCTCCAGCTGGACACTGAGCCACTGAGCACTACTCTTTGCGTGCGGCCATCCAGCCAGTTCTTAATCCACCGAGTGGTCCACCTATCAAATTGATGTCTCTCCAACTTAGAGAGAAGGATGTCATGGGAGACAGTGTCAAAGGCTTTACACAAGTCCAGGTAGATGACATCAACTGCTCTACCCCTCTCCCTCAGTTCCGTAGCCCCTTCACAGAAGGTCACCAGATTGGTCAGGCAGGATTTCCCCTTAGTGAAGCCATGCTGGCTGTCACCAAGCACCTTGTTGGTTTTCATGTGCCTTAGCATGCCTTCCAGGAGAATCCGCTCCAAGATTTTGCCAGGCACAGAGGTGAGACTGACTGGTCTGTAATTCCCTGGCTCATCCATTTTCCCCTTCTTAAAAATGGGGGTTATATTTCCCTTTTTCCAGTCATCAGGAACTTCACCTGACTGCCATGATTTTTCAAATATGATGGACAGTGGCTTAGCAACTTCATTTGCCAGCTCCTTCAGGACCCGCGGATGGATTTCATCCGGTCCCATGGACTTGTATACATTCAGGTTCCTAAGGAGGTCTCGAACCAGATCCTCTCCTACAGCGGGCCCAGGGTCTTCATTCTCATTGTCCCTGCGTCTGCCTTCCAAGACTTGGGTGGTGTGGTCAGAGCATTTGCCGGCAAAGACTGAGGCAAAGAAGTCATTAAGAACCCCAGCCTTCTCCAAATCCAGGGTAGCCAGACCTCCTGATAGCTTCTGGAGAGGGCCCACGGTGTCCCTAATCTGTCTTTTATTGGCATGTACCTATAAAATCCCTTCCTGTTATCCTTAACATCCCTAGCCAAGTTTAATTCTAAGTGGGCCTTAGCTTTCCTAACCTGGTCCCTAGCTTCCCGGACAACATCCCTGTATTCTTCCCAGGCCGCCTGACCTTGCTTCCACCTTTTATAAGACTCTTGTTTCCTTCAAATTTTGCTCAGCAGCTCCTTATCCATCCAAGGAGGTCTCCTGGCCCTCCTGCTGAACTTCCTTCTAGTTGGGATGCATCGCTCCTGAGCTTGCAGCAGGTGAGCCTTGAATATTAACCAACAGTCTTGGGTCCCCCTGCCCTCTAGGGCTGTATCCCATGGAACCTTACTGAGCAGGCTCCTGAAGAGGCCAAAGTCTGCTCTCTTGAAGTCCAGGGCAGTGAGCTTGCTGCACACTCTTCTCACTGTCCTGAGGATCTCAAACTCGACCATCTCATGATCACTGCAATCAAGGCTGCCCTGGAGCGTTACATTCCCAACCAGCCCTTCCCTGTTGGTGAGGACGAGGTCAAGCATGGTACCTCTCCTTGTCGGCTCCTCTATTACTTGCAGAAGGAAGTTGTCTTCCACACAATCGAGGAACCTTCTGGATTGCTTGTGCCAGCCGTACCATCCCTCCAACAGATATCAGGGTGGTTGAAGTCTCCCATGAGAACAAGGGCCTGCGAGCGTGAGGCTGCTCCTATCTGCCTATGGAGCGCTTTGTCCAGCAAGTCCCCTTGGTCAGGCGGTAACAGATCCCCATAATAATGTCACCCATTGCTGTTCTCCCTTTAACCCTGACCCACAAACTCTCTGTCAACTGCTCACCTGTCCCCAGACAGAGTATACCCGTCATATTTCACCTTTCATTTCAGCCTTCTACACTCCAAACTGAATAATTTCAGCCTTTTTAGCCTCCGCTTACAAGGTACCTCTCTTCATCCTCTTAATTATTTTATCTGTGATCTTCTATACCCTCACTCTACTGTGTCTTTCTAAGAGTATCCAACGTATGGGGCATGAGGTTCTAAATGGCATTTATGTCCTCAATACCTTTCCTGATACTGCCAAAGATATTGAGGGTTTTTTTGGAGGAAAAGGTATTCACTGAGACAGCAATTTCAAAAACCTGTTAGCAATGACTCTAAATTCTGCTTTCTGAAATCTGTCAGCATCTTACAGATATAGATAAGATTCTCCAGATTCATTAAGTTTATATATGCAGAAACTCATGTGCCACTTCTTCTGCTCATTCATTACATTTTGTGCAGCCTGCCTGCCACAGCTTTAGACTGCCCAAAGAGCTGTTTATCTGCAGCCTTGGAGACTTCCCGCACACAAAAATCACTAATAGTTAATTTTCAGCCTTGCAATTCACAGCCTATTTTCCTACTAATTTTTTTCAAAGGTGTCCACTGAAGACGCTTCAACATTTTTCACAATTATGCCTATGGATGAGAATGTATTTGGATTGGAAATAACATTTGAGCTACTTGCCCTGTATTTAGGCTACTAAAACTGACTTGCCATTAGCTAACATTAAGTGCTGTAGACAACCAGAATATTTTAGAAAACACCTCCTACCTCTTAGTTTGAACCTCAGACTATGAAGAGTAAAGAAGTGACCAGGTGTATGATTCTTCCCAGAGGCATTCTGTGCCTGAATTCCAGTGATAGCGAGGCCTCAAAAACACCTTAACTTGGGTCAAGGCAGAATCTAATTATTTTGCTGAGTATCTAAAGCACATGCAGCTATTCAGACCACTCCAATGAGGTATCAGTCAAGGTATGTCAGCACACAATTTTTAAGGTACAATTTTGGTTGCTGTTTTCTGGATATTTATAAACCTTTGTAATAGCCGGATTTAAGACTGGAAAAGGTAAATACACACATACATGCATGTGAACTGGGTAACTAAATCCTAACAATTTCACTCCCCTGTTCTTCTCCTCTCTATGCTCTGATTGTTAAAGAGCTTCTGATTGTATTTTTTGTTTGTAGTCCTTTGAGGAGAAGGAGAGTTTATCAATCACATTGAGTCATTCTAATACTTCAAAATTTTTCACTAACTTTTTTCAGCCAACAAAGAGGAGCATTACAGTGAAGATTGTAGCTCCCCAGACATCAACTGCCATCAGTGGTTGATGTTGCAATCCAGCTCGAAGAAGCAACTACTTAAAACCTAATTAAGCAGTCCCCTTCACAGAAGGGACTCAACTCCCTGGATCCACAAGTCCCTTTACTCTTATGATCACTGCAGAATTGGGAACACAGTCATGTTGTTACCTTGGACTCCAAGTAAACAAGTGCACAGTGAATAACAGAACAGACACGCAGATAAAACTAACTAGATGCTGTGTGAAAAGCAGCAAAACCTAATTAAATAATGTTCCTGGCAATCAAGGTTCAATAATAATACTAGTTGACTTTCAACTCATGTTCATTAAAAACTTGATGAATAAGTGTAGCACAGTATGTGCATCTCAAAAGAACACATGCACATCCCCTTTCTTCATTCTGCAAATTCCCAACAAAGCTTCACCTAATCACAAGAAGATAGCAAGAATCCTTGTGCACGTGGAACAACTCTTTGAGATATAAAGCAGCAACAAACCTCTTCACCATTACAGCATACCACAGCTCCTCAGGTTATTTTTCATCTTTTGGATGCTGTAAACCTATCCTGTGTAAAGCAAAATGCCCTAAAGCCCTCAGACTTTAGCAGTGATACATTCACATAGTACAACTTTGTTGTCTGTGACTGCAGAATCAACCAGCGATCATTACTGCAGACAGGATGACATCTTGCTATTGTTTTCTACAAGAAATGAAGCTTATCTGCTTTTAAAAAAGGCACACCTCTCAAGCTACCTATGTGAAAGATGACATCTGATGTCAGCATTCTGTGCTGTTTTTTAATAGAAGGTAATCATCCTTCAATTCAATAATACAGCTGGGTTACTACTAATGAAGGAAAATAAATAGAAACATTCATGCCTACATTAAAATAAAGGTAACAGCTCTACATCACTATAATGCAGACACAATGCTATATACACATCTGCGTCTTAAGACTCACAGAAATAAATATTTGCAATTTACAGTGGACAGCTGCTTCCAGAAAGCAAACCAGCAGACAGTAAGTTATGTTTCTACACAGCTGATTAGTTGCATACAATTATACATTTCCACCCTACATGAAATGCATAAGGCAGTACTGCTACAGCAAACAATCAGCGCTGGCAGAATGGCACTCAGCTGCAAGACAAGGAGAGAGTTCCTCCCAAGTTTCACTACAAAACAGGGATCAAAGTCATACGAAATCTTACCAAAGTCTTTATGATTACCTGTGTACCAGGCCAATGTGCTGCCTAAATCATGGAAATCACTACCAATTCTGAAGTTGTTACAGGAACCATAGAATGGTCTGGGTTGGAAAGGACCTTAAGATCACCTAGTTCCAACCCCCCTACCATGAGCAGGGACACCTCACACTAAACCAGGTTGCCCAAGGCTCGGCCCAAGCGGGCCTTAAACACTGCCAGTGACAGCATTTACCACCTCTTTGCACAACCTGTCCTAGCCCCTTACCACCCTCACAGCAAAGAACTTCTTCCTTATATCTAACTTGAACTTCCCCTGTTTAAGTCTAAACCCATTACCCCTTGTCCTATCACTACAGTCCCTGATAAATAGTCCCTCCCCAGCATCCCTATAGGCCCCCTTCAAATACTGGAAGGCTGCTATGAGGTCTCCACGCAGCCTTCTCTTCTCCAGGCTCTACAGCCCCAGCTTTCTCAGCCTGTCTTCACGCAGGAGGTGCTTCAGCCCCCTTATCATCCTCATGGCCTCCTCTGGACTTGTTCCAACAGCTTCATGTCCTTCTTCTGTTGAGGACACCAGAACTGCACACAGTGCTCCAAGTGGAGTCTCAGGAGAACAGAGTAGAGAGGCAGAATCACTTCCTTCAACCTCCTGGCAGCACATTTAATGTAAACTTCAATAATGAAATGAAGTTGACTACAAAACGCTTCCCTCTATGAACTCTATCTTCTGGAATGCCTACAGAACACCACAAAGTACAAGTAGCTGAATTAGTATATTTCAAGCAATGGTTAAAACCACTGAAAAATGCAAGTGAAGCACTAGCTGAAAAAAACCCTAGTAAAACATAATGTATATTCATCATCTATTCTTCTCTGCAAATGACAGCAGAACCATATGCAGAAGCACTAATGCTATGCAAAAAAACTCACACCAGAATGCAGAAAGAAAAAGATTCTAAGATTTAAAAACTGGTCTTTGCAGCGAAACTCAGTGGGGAATAATCCTTTTTCAGATCAATTAGAATATTTTTCTTTTAGAATCCCACACACTTTTTTCAAACTACAAAGAAAAGGTTGTTTCGGAAGTAGAAATGCAAAAAAGCAATACCTCCTTTCCCACTCCACAAAACAGTAAAGTAGATAGTTTCCACAGAAGCGCACCTTCTGTCAAAGTGGTTGCCTCTACCTCCCCCAGACCCACAAGGAATCAAACATTAGTCAAGAGACTTAAAACTATAAAATCGACAGGAGAAAGCTAATACTTTTTACAAATGTTTAGTAATCACATCAGGTGGGTAAGAAGAACTATTCTCATCAGACAAAAATATTTTAGAAGGCTGAAATTCAATTTCTTTCCCTAGAATCCAATGTGTCAAATCAGTGAATTACATTTTGGCTCAGGGCTGAACTGCAGTGTAGGTGGACACCGCAATACTAATTCTATCTTGAACGGCTTCGAAAATTTTCTATGGAAAAACTTCATTTTTAAGCAAAGTTCTAGAATTGAAGAGAATTTATTTAAATCTCACCTTACAAACTAAGCTTTAAGACTCCCTATTGACAGGAAAAGATAATCTGTTGCAAAGATTTCATTGTTTATTCACCAGAATTTTTCTAACTACAGTTTAGACAACTGGTAGAGAATTATAGTCAAGATAACTGCAGACAACTTGGAAGTCAGTTTGGTACTTATAGCCATCCCTCAACTATTGCTTATGGCATGACACTTGAACCAACTATATAAAGTTGCCACTGCTATAAACAGCCACCTGAAGCTATGTATCCAGTCAGCTCCACTGATACACTGCTGGGAAAAAGGAAGGGAGGAACCCACCTTCGCCACAGCCAATTCAAATTAATACTAACTTAACTGCACGGCTGATACTTGCTACATCAGATCTTTCTGTAACCTCTGCTTCCAATTTTATGTTCTGTTTAATGTTGAAGCCCTTACTCACATCTAACATCATAAGCACTCTGTGGAAGAGAACACTGCCCTTGGAGGTTCTTGCAAAGGACATGGCACAATGATCCCTGTGGTCCTGCACACTACTACAAACACAACTTCAAATCAGAAATGAGCGAAAAAGGTAGGATCAGTCATCGCCTAATTTTGTTCTAGTGCTTATATTACAAAAGGAACTTATTGAACCCTTTTTTGCCACCACTACAAACTAGCAGTTATACAATCACAGAATCATCTTGGCTGTGAAAGATCTTTAAGATCACTGAGTCCAACTGTCTGCACAGCACTGCCACGTCCACCACCAAACTATGTCCCTAAGCACCACATCTACATGTCTTTTAAATCCCTCCATGGATAGCAACTCCACCACTTCCTTGGGCAGCCTGTGCCAATACTTGACAACACTTTCAGTGAAGAAATTTTTCCTAATATCCAATGTACAGCTCTCCTTGAGCAAACTGAGAGCCATTTCCTCTGGTCCTATCACTTGCTACTTGGGAGAAAAGACTGACCCCACCACCACATTACAACCTCCTTTCACGTAGTTGCAGAGAGCAGTAAAGTCCCTCTGGGGAACACCACTTGTGACCAGTTGTCAACTAGATTTAACTCCATTCACCACCACTCTCTGGGCATGGCCGTCCAGCCAGGTTTTTACCCAGCCTGTCCAAGTCATGAGTAGCCAGTTGCTCTAAAATATTTTCTATCAATCACTTCTCAAGTAACATAACACAGTTGATAGTCCAAAAGCATTTTAAGACTGAAGCAAGCTACAGTTCAAATATAAGGGGTTCCCACTGACTTCAATGTGAACTGTTTAGTATTTTTCCAAATTGCTTTTATGCACACCTTCATCTCATTGTCAACATGAAATGCCATAGGCAAAGCATATGAAAAATACTCTGCTGCAGAACCAGAAAAAAAAGCTCTCCATGCTGCTTTAGAAAAATGGCCCTTCAGGCACTGAAAAAAATTGGCCTTTTTTTTGGCTGGACTGCAATGAGTTTTCTTGAACCTTAAGACTTGACTATCACCAAAAGGAAGTGCTAAGCCGATAAAACAGAACTTGCAGGGCTATGCCACCAACTGTGGTGAAACGCTTTTCCCTTTTCTCTTATAATTACACTTTGAACTAGACAAGGATCTTTTTTGCTTTTGTTTCTAACTTTACATTAATGGCAGAAGTACATGATACAAATTAAAGTTAACAATGATAAAAATAAAGAAAGAAAATATCATTTATAAAGCTATAAAGTTCTATATAAACCCTTCTAATCTTACTATGGAAGGTGATATTTCACCTTTAAGAAATGTTAACTGTATCCAACATTGATTGCTTCACGGATAGGATTTTATGGTCAGCTTTATTAGAAGTGTAAATGAGTTGCAGTGATGGGCTGACTGACTTTGAAGGAAAAGAAATTCCTGGAAATCCATGCAAATAAAATAACTCATACAAAGAGTAGCTATTCATTTGGTGATCTGTAAAAAGCTAAGTACATCAAAGTGGTTTATTTCTATTAAGATGAAAATTATATGTTCAACAGCAGACGCTTTTAATATAGACAGAGAAAACCATCCTTAGGCAGACAAGGAGACCAATGTCAAGCTTGGCAGGCTACGAAGTGAAATGCAGCACCCAGAAGTATCAGCAGTTGCAGTGTGAAGGCAGTAGAGCCATGTGCCATTATTTCTTTTGGCTCGATGCTTGCATTTTACCCTCCAAAATGAACTCAGCAGCACCTTGCTTTGTACTGTGCCTAAGCAGAGCAGAATTCGTTTACACTCCAATAAGTTAAAATCCAGAAGCAAACATTTCCCTTTGGAAGACACATTCAAAGTTCAATACACATATCACATCTGATGTTGCGTATTTGTGTTTTTCAAATAGACATTTCTTGTGAAACATAGTTCATATATATACCTTGGGAGTGTTTAATAGTGTTTGCAGTTATTTTTCAGTAACAGTGTTGGCTGAGTGCAGCTTATGGGTCATGGATCAGGGATGTCACAAGCAGAGTCCACGCCCTAGGGTCAAAGCTGGTCTAATAGCATAATACTAGTGTGCAGAAGTCAAAGAGTACCAACAGCATCATGGACCAGATAGCCACAAGATAATTAATTAGGTCTAGATAGCTATCCAGACCTAATTTAGAGGCTATTTGAAGACAGAAGAGGTATGATTAATGTCCATCTTAGTTACCACAGATTTTGCATCCTTATTAAATCTCATTATTAAAGTCAGACAGGGGACAGGAAAAGGACGACTGCAGAAAACCCAATCAGAGGAAGAAAATGCACATTTCCTTTGTAAAGCACATATTCTCTCCAGCTGTCTTCCCTTCTGTGGTGCTATGGTGCGACAACACAAGACTCCCCATGATTGGAGAAAAAAAGACAGAGCGAAAGGTTTGCTTCAACGGAATATAACTGTACTTGGGAGAAAAACACGCAAGGAGGAAGGTACGAAGATGACTTCATAATATCATCCAGAGGCTAATTTAATCCCTTCAGAATCGGCACACAGAATCTTTTGGTCGGGAAGACAGAGATAGAAGGGCAATTTCTCTCCAAATGAAGTTAATTTTAATGAATACCCTCCCTCCCCAAGAGGAAAACACAATCTTACCTGAAATTAAGAATTAGATTATTAACAAGAATAAAAAAAAAAAGGGGGAGTAAAAAAAAAAACCTAAAACCAATCTACTGCTAAAATAATACCACAAATAGTGTTGCAAAGCAGAGGCTAAGCAAAGATTCGTCTAACCTTGAACTTAAAAGTTAATGATATCATAATAGTGAAGTGATCCTCAAAATGTAAAAAAGGTACAGCCTGTGCATGTATCACTTGTGTCACTCTTGCTTCCCATGCTGGGACCAAATGCTATACAGAATTAGTTTTACAACACTAATTCATAAGCCAGGCAGTCCAACTGTGATCTCTCTCTTGTGCAGTGATTATTCCAAAAGTCAAAGCAACTCTGCTGTAACATAAGCTGATTTCCACCAAATCCATTCTAAAACTGAAGAAGAAAAACTCTAGTACTGTTGTTTGGCAATTAATCTGCTTTGTGAATAAGGCATGGAATAGTAGGAGTTTGTACTGACTCCTACAGGACACTCCTAGTGACCAAGCGATGAACATGAAAAATGAACAGCTTCAGAGGACTTTACAAGTGCACACTCCCCTTCCCCCCCTGAGCACTGTTTAATATGCAACTGCACTATTGTGTTTCTTGTTAGGCAGACAGCTTAAAATTGGAATTGTGGGAGATGTGATTGATGACCAGAGTTCCCACAGCCCTTTCAATGAAACATATTCCATTTCCATTTCAAAATATGTTTATTATGAATTATTGGTTTGTCATTGAACTTGATGAAAGTAAATTTACAAGAGCAACTCAGACATCTGCAAGGGAACACACTTTAATCAGGCAACCTTTCCCTTAGTCTTTTCCATACTTTACAGAAACAGACAACCTAGCTTGAATTTTACTCTTTGCATGCAGAATCAGTTTATTGATTGAGCAATGTTTCTTAGTATGGAAGCCATTTACTCGAAGCCAAAAACCGTTATGACCTCAACCCCTTACTCTCAGACTAAATCATTAAAATCAGTGTCTCGGGTAAAGCTTTATTTGTGCAAAATGGTTAAAAATATCTGAATACTGGATAAGAGAAGAAACATCTTTTCGATATGCCCTAACAGGAAAAAAATTTTCAAGCAGAATAATCCTTCAAGGGTAAGCTGATGGAAGAATTTTGTCTAAACATGCTTCAACTTCCAGAATCTCTGTTGTCTAAACAGCTCTAGCCTGAAGTTTACTAATCAAAACCAACACAAGAAAAGAGAATTTGCCCTGGCAAACTACACAATCATCCCACAGCTTGCCACTGCTTAACCAGCTGGCATTCCCTGGAGTGCAAGGACTGCCATCACTCACAATACAGCTGTTACACTGCATGCGTTCAGGAAATTGAGATATACTCTAACATGGCTACTGTCGCTACCTCTCAGTCACAAAAAGTGGCATTTTATCAACAAAAAGAAAGGTTATGGAAATGTTTTCCCCTGTCTTCTGCAGCACTGGTTATGCAGACAGGATCTCTTTTTAAGGCACAACAGTTATCACTGGCCTTCTGCAGAAGCAGCTGACCCTGAGGAACATTTAATGACAAGGTGCTAACATTCAACACTCCAAAGCCCCTGGAGTTATCATCTTAAAACCCCTCAAACTCCCTGGCATCAGTTGTTAAGTCAGCAGTTCAGCTAACCATAGATCTCATTTGAAGTAGAAAACATTCCTTGCCAGAGTGTGATGAAATGATTGCAAGGCCTTTAGCACAGGATAAATTAGATTGCAATTAAAAGCATACAGGAATCAGTAAAATGTTCCCTATGGAGGCATTAAAGAAGCTTGTAAAGTCTAAGGTCATTACGTAGTACTGAAGGTCCATGTCAGCACAGTGATACATTCTCATTTTTTTATATTTAATAAAGGCTTCTGGAACTTCCTCATCAACTTTGGACCATTAACAGAAAGAAAAATAAAGAGGACAATGTTGACATGTTCCTCATTTCAATAAAGAATAACTGTAGAGCCTCAACTGCAATTAAAACAACTTACATTTGGAAGATCAATGCTGGGGTTGCCGCTAGTTACCACTGAGAAACAGCAGAAACTGATACATTTCACAGAATCTTGCACATACGGAGATATTTTCATTAGTGTCTCAATGCTTTCCTTGCACACTGTGGGTTAGAATTTAAATCCCAATGGCAGAGGACAACACAGCAGGCCAGGGTTACAGTTGTTATTAACTTGACAAGTGAAAAAATTTCTCAGTGCCACAATTAGTACATCTCATTGGTAACTGCTAAGTTTCTCAATCCAGTCTACATACTTTAATCCAGTGTTGCTAGCACAGTAATACCCAACAGCTAGTTCAAACTGTCTCATTTTTTTCCCTTAAGATAGGTCTTCAAGAGTCACTCGTTTTCAAAACCAGACTCTTCTCTCACCCTACCAATGAATTCATCCTAAGTTAAGGCAAGCTTTCATTTATTTTTCTCCTTTTAGTATTGGTGCATTTCTATATTATTCATTAAGTTACGAAAACTCAAGTTACATGCCTCAAATAGGATCTTATAACATGCTCAACTTCCAACCAGTAAAAGCAAAAGTGACCTCAACCAATTTGACTGTCCTTTTGATTAACATAAAATTCCTAATATCAGAAATAACAGCACCAGGGAGAAAAAAAGAATATTCACCGGGTATGAAACTAACTTAGCAGAGAACTTTGAGACCCAACCCATTCTTCTCTTGCGGTGATGCCTACACTCAGGGCAATATAAAACCTAAAACCAGCGTTTCTTCCACCTGAAGAATTCTAGTTTGCCTGCATTTGGCTTTTCCTTACGCATGATGAGGAAGCCTTCCTGGTTTTGTGAGGTATCCTTGCAATTCAGGACAGAAATCAATTCTACTTTCCTCAGTTGTCTTCAAAGTCATTCTATCTACTACTTAATTCCTGGATAGGTGGTATCTAAAGAAATATATTACTAAATATAATAAGTTAAATGCAACTAAAGTAGAAACATTAAAGTAGAAAGTATTCATTATCTTTGATAGGAAATATTCTAGTATACCACTGCTGGAAAGAACACACCTAGCATACAGGAACAGCAGCAACATCTAAGCTCCCAGTAATAGAGATTTTTCCTGAAGAGTTAATTTGGACTTTCGTCTCATTAGGATTGCACGTTACAGTTCCTACTTAGAGTTAATTTGCTTAAGCATACACCAGAGGATAGCCAAGCCAAAGAACAGTTTTGAGAGAGCTACTAAACGGCTCAGTAATAGTTTGAATACTAGCAAAGTGGACATGATGTATAGCAAATAGGAAAACACTTATTCCACAAACAGCATGGCTTCAACTTTAAAAATCTTTTCAATTTGAAAAGAACGTATGTCTTCATTCACTGGCAAACAGCTGCTCTCAGTTAGCTTAAAAACTATGGACCATGTCCTCTCCTCCACTAGTATAAAAATATAATCAGACTGATATTTCATACTGTTACAATCCTAAAGGCATTGAACATGGCTTCCATTTCCCTGCTTTAAAATGGGCTTCATGGTACAAAGCTTTTTCCAGGTGAAGCCACATTCATGCTCAGGAAGTCACAAGGGAAAAAGAGATGAGAAAGAAATGGAAATGATAATCAGAAAGGTACCAGAATTTTCTTATTCATCCAATTAAAAGCATATATAAATACATAAAAGCATACATATATATATATATACACATGTTACTATATTTTGAAGAAGTTCTCTCTCCACACTACAGGCAAAGTATGAGAACTAAGATTCTGTTTGACTCTGCATTATGATGTGCCACTGACATGTTTGGTTTCAGCAGTCTTTTCTCCTGGGTTTTTGGCCAGACAGTGCTAGTAATCTGATTTACTCTAGAGAGTAATTTGCAGACATCTAATCTTATTTATCTCAAAGTTGCATGGTGTGTAATTCTATCTTCTATATTGTATGCCAGTAAATGTACAACTAACGTGATATTTCGTGCCTGTATAAGAGCTTAATCTGTTAATACATTACATGTAAAGCTACCTATTCTTAGAGAATAGAGTTCAAATGACCTTGGTTCCAAGGTCTGTCTTATCACCATTCATCCATTAGAGGACCATAAAAAGTAAACCCAAATCTAAACAGCTAAGAAATAATAACAAAAACATGAAGTAAAATGCAACGTTCCAGAGAAACCCATCATCTCTTAGATAACTACATACATGAGAGATACACACACTGTTTAGTCCTATGACAGTATTTTGCATTAAATAGCTTCAATTTACTTTCAGAATGCAATACATCTTGGAACACTCACACCCGATTAGATAAGCACTGTCTCCTGTTTTACAGTCTCTAGATGTGAAGCAGGCTGAGCTGATCAGTTTGAAGGCCGAGCTGATCAGTTTGAAGGCCAAGCAACAACACTGTGCATGTTACAGAATGCCCACTGAACTTTAGTGCTCGACTTGACAAGATCTCATTCAAGTTACATGGAACAGTCCAAATATGTCAAAAGTGAGATTACAGGTCTCCTAGATAACCCAAGATCAAAGACAAAACTATGTTTGCTGTGTTTTTGTTCTGTCTCTAATCAAGGGTAGTGAAGGGTAGAAGCCAACTGGAAATAGGTTCATGAGTTGGGAAAAGAAATACTGTATTTCACCCCTTCCTCTATGATTCTGAATTTCTCATATCTATAAGTATATACCTACATGGTTTCCAACACTAAAGGATTTTTAAGATGGGCTTGATTTCAGTTTCAGGTGTCAGTTTTATCAAACGTGTTTTTCCTCCAGATACATAAGCTACAGTGTGGTGCAGAACATAACAAGGATTTGATATTCCCGAGAATACTATTAATAGAACAAAGAAAACACACTTTGCCCTGCTGTTTTTTTTCCTCCTCAGCATAGTAGAATAACTATTAAGCAGATTTATTGATGGTACGTATGATTATTTCAGCAGAAATGTGAGGGAGCAATGGATCAGCATTCACACCTCATTTCCCACCACATCCCACCAGAACTGATGACCTCCCACAGTACACTCAGCTAAGGGACAGTACCAGCCAAGGTGAGAGAATACATACTCAATACCAAGGCATTCTTTACTCTAGTTTTGTCATATGTAAGAGCATAAATTTGTTTCCCATATGTATAGATGCGTGTGTTTGCTTTGAAGGTACAAAGCAGCATTGCCACATAATTACCATCTGCCACTTCAGAGTGATACAGCTGCTGGGTTTTTTCCTTTTTGTTTTTTTTCGCAACCTTTCTTCATGGATTTCATGGAACAAAGTAAATTACATGATGTTAACTATTACAAAGCAGTTTTCCAAGCAACAATGAGCAACACTCAACCATTCTCAGTAAAATTCAAGTCTTCAAATACGCATTGCATCTTTACTGCCAGCATGTAAAAGGCACTGATAGTGGGTCAGCAGTACCAGAAGACCAAGTAAAGAAATTACACTGCCTGGCAGAGTACACATCCAGAAGCCCATGTTCCACCCAGTCCTGACAAAATCCCAAGCACACCGATGGGCAACATGCATCATGTTCAGTACCACGCTGAACAGCACTGACATTTTCTACCACTGATAAACATCCTCCAGTGATGAAATTGAAAGCACCATGTAGCGGAAGCCTTGGAGCTTAATACATATAAACAGTTGTTTGACATTGGTATTTCTGCTCTGTAACCTGTAGAGTTAATTAGAAGAGTTATGAAATGTACTGCCCGCATTGAGAGTATACTCCAGCTGCAGAGAAGGGCTTTTAGATTATAAACCAGGTACTGGTCAATGCTTGACAAGCAAGTTCTATTTGATTTTAATTTAATCATCTCTTTTCAGTCATCACCAGTGGTTGCTATGTTCTAGCTGTCAAAGCATGCTTGCAATATGTTTTTAGTATGTCATAGCTATGTATTCACATCCTGCTTTATACTACTTACGCAGCATCACAATTTAGCAACTACTTTGAAGGTTGTCTACATCATTCTTTTCCTGTTCCTTTCCCTCTGACAATGTTCTTTTCAGACATGGCACAGGCTCAGAAGCAGCATCAACCCATACTATGAGGTGTTACCAGATAGACCACCACACAAGTGTACTAACAAATACTAGCATAAATGAATTGTGATCCTTCAATGACATGACCTTTCTTTGTGCCTTTATGTTAAGCACTGGTTAATTCTCAGCAGCTATCTCTAGCCTCAGACCAGCACTTTGGTGGTCCTTTTTAAAAATCAGTGGAGGGGGAATGTTTCAACCCGTCAAGGCTCTTTGAACAATGGACATTCAGAACAGCAATGCTATCAGCACAGTCTGATTAAGACAGTATCTAAATATCATACTGAACCCAAGGCTCCCTCAATCTTCTAGACTTCCTCTCTTTAGGGAAAGTTTGAACTCAAGGTCTTTGAACAAATTAACTTTTCTAACAAGAACCACAACCAGGGAGATAACAAATGTAAACTATGTTCGTAGAGACAGATCAAAAGTAACTTTATCACTGGGACATCAGCCCAGGCACTCAAAACATAAGAAATCAAAGAACTGGTGTCATGGGTTCAGCAGTAGCAGTCATTTTTCTCCTTCTTGGTAGCTGGTGCAGCACTGTGTTTTTGATTTTGGGCCTGGGAACAGTGCTGATAACACCAGTGTTTTCAGTTACTGCTTGGTAATGTTTTGGTCTGACCAAGGACTTGCTGAGTCTCATATTCTGCCAGGGAGGAGCGGAAGCCGGGAGGAAGGAGAGACAAGACACCTGACCCAAACTGACCAAAGAGGTTATTCCATACCACAGCACGGCATGTCCAGGATGCAGAAACGGAGGAGAGACCTGGAAGGGTGGTGGGGGTGCACGGTGGGGGGGTACATAGCTTGGTCGGGCTGGATGGTGAGCTATTGTATTCTTTCCTTGTATTTCTCTTGTCATTATTATTATTGGTGGTAGCAGTAGTGATTTGTGTTATACCTTAGTTACTAAACTGTTCTTATCTCAACCTGTGGGAGTTGCATTCTTTTGATTCTCCTTCCCATCCCTCCAGGAGCGGAGGGAAGAAAGAGTGGGGAGTGAGTGAGAAAGCGGCTGTGTGAGTTTATAGAAGCTTAAACCACGACAACTGGTAATTCCTGCTTCTTTAATATGTAACGGGCATCAGTGAATTGAATTATTTCATTTAAGTAAGCTTTCAGAAAAGCTATCCCAAATCCAAATAGCAGCTGTCTGGAAAAGGTCCCCAAAGAAACAGATGAGTTTAGGAAACAAAGCAGCACTGCTGTGAAAGTTCTATCAGTTACAGCATGGAACTGTGCTCTATCTGTAACAAACATACACACCCACAAGTGAAAAAAATAACTGCGATACTTCAGAATGTTTTCCATCTTCTGCAGAGACAGTTATTCCAAACAGAGAATAACCATCTCTGCAGAAGACAGTTTTTCCTTACATCTTCTGCAGAGACATGAAGAATAAAATACACACCCTGCCTGGACAAACTGGCCTCACACACACGTATCCACCCTAATCATCAGAACGGTGAGAACAACAAAGCAATTCGTTTGTTGAGTGGTTCCTACTCCTAATAGATTTCATTTAACAAAAATTTTCCTTAGAAAGAATGCAAAATTTCTCCCGAAGGAAAAAATTTAAGCATCTACCACAGTACCAGCTTCATTCTCACCCTCGCTCTACACCCTTCAGGTACCCCAATCCATTCATTTCTCTCCTATATAAACATTTATGTCGTGCATCTCTCAGAAGAAATCCCGGAGCAATGATGAGCTTGTTATAAGAATAACTTGACACAGGTTATTATTCAGCAAGTACACCGCCAGCAAAATAAAAGTGCCTTAAAACCAGCATTTGGCAGTGGCTATCAAATCCAGCTTGTTACACAGTGGTACCATCCTTCATGAAAGCGCACTCTAATTCAGGTAAATGAGATAGCAAGAACACAGTGACACTGTTAACTTAATGACCCATAGCCAAATTATTTAAAACTTCAAAGAAGTTCAACTTAATTGTAATGGATATACTACTGAAGAACTTAAAGCAGCTCCGAATGCTTGTAGAATAACCTTAATGATCTTTGTCTGCCTTTAATTCTGGTGTTTGTGTGCTTTTAGAATATTGCTTATAAACAGTGTTTCCACTATGGAAGTGAATTCCAGTTTATAGCTGGTGCCATCCTCACAGTAAAATGACATCCATGTTCTCCCAACCAATCACCACACCATATTTTATACTAATAAGGTACAAGAACTTGGCAGCTACTATGAGGAAACTGAGTTCTGATCAGACCTCAATTCTGTTAAGTAAGATTTTTGTCTTTGTAAAAAATGATACTTCTACAGATTCCAACAATACTTCTTAAACAATTTAAATATAAAGCACACAAAATTTGCTTTAAATTAATTACCAACATAACTGTATTTTGCCTTGTTCTAGAAAGCAATTTCAGAAGCAACAGTGTATTGTGGGCTTCCAACCAAAAGAAAACCCATTAAAAAACCTCAGCTTTATTGCAAATGGCATGTTTAAGTTACTTTTGAAATTGGCAGTCAAATCCTACATACTTATTTTTCTTACCTGAATTATGAGTGCATTGCGTTCATCTCCAGAGCGAGACTTCATATCCAATATGAATGTTATGAAACAGAAATAGGAAGAGGGTTTTGTTTTTTTCCAAATTATTTTATTACAAGATCCAGAAGGAAAGTTACTTCCCACAAAATGCAGAACAACAAGATCTGTTTAAGACTATTGGCACAAATCACAGTAAAGATTTGGAGCATTCAGCAAAGTCATGTAAATTATACAGCATTTCCATACTGGTTATTATAGTGTAAGGAAACAATCAAAAGCACATTTTCAGGCAGTACAAAACACATAGGGAAAAAAAACCCAACCTGTAATCAGCTTAGGCTTCAGACTTTTGGTGCTGGACCACAAGAGAGCTCTTGCACACAGCAAGTTCATTCACTAATGAAAGGCACCATTAATTAGCACATATGACTGTTAGAGATGGGTTTTGGATGTCCTTAATACCTTTAGAATGACCTTTGTTTCACACAAGACAATAAGAAGATGCACTACCACTCACAAAATCCCTCTGTTAACATTACTCTCCTTCTTCAACTATAAATGTGAAAGAAATTAGTCTAAATGCTTTGTAATTTACCCACCCGCTACATGATGTGGGTGATGATTTCATAAGTCATGCTTGCTGCATTACCTAATCACCCCGTGCTTGGAATCTCAGTGTAGTGTGCCAGGCACGAGGAGTGGGGGAGTTGCAGCTTTAGTTCTCAGCACAGACTTATTATTCAAAGCCAAGTTCTACAGAACTGGATTCAGTAAGATCAATGATAGTCCATACTTACAATTTCATGAGTTACCACTTTCAGTCCTGTGTCATTGGGTAATTTGTTCATGATAGGTCCTGTTAATAAAAATACTTCTTCGCCATTCCTATTTGAAAGCTTCTTGAAATGTGTATGTAACTTCCAGTCAGGTCTTATTCCTGACTAATCCCAGCCCAGCGCAAAAACACAGTACTGCATAGCAATTTTTCCCCTCAGCAACATTCCTGCATAGCAGACCAGTGGATTATAGGCCAAAAATATTAGTAGTCAAAGGGACCCCCTGGACCAGCAGTCCAGGACTGTCAGTAAAAGCTGTCATATTATTTAGAATTCCCATAAACTGATCAAACCACACCTTAAAACTAGTTAGATGTTTTCCCCTCTTACATCTCTATAAATTATTATTCCACAATTGTCTTTAACAACCCTTTTTTTCCTGCACAAGAGTTTATTTTTATTTCCTCTGAAATAGTCATGTTCCAAAACTATAATTTTAGCACAAGCAACATGCGCAGTGAGAACACAGCAGTCCAAGTTTTACCATAGCCTGTACAACACATCAAAGACTCTGGAGTTGTGTATGGGTCACTCAAGTTCCCGTTGCATAGTTATGCCATTTTTAGTAATGCTAGCTAAAGTGGAATTAGTTCGGATTTGCTTATTTCTGCTGTTGTCTTTTCTTCAGCAACACAGATAATTAAAAGGAGACTTTTAAAGTGTATGTTTTTATTACAAACACATAACAAGTGCTAGGGCAACCAGCATTGCCAGACAACCATTTGAAGACTTCAGCCTCTTGACTGTCACATCCTATCTGGGGAAACACTTCAATTGCAAGTTTATTCTATTCAGCAAAATAGGGCTCTGATCTCTGGGGGCTGTCAAGCCTGCATTTAGTATACACACACACATATGCACACAAAAGGATCAACATTTCCATGGACCTGATGCAAATTTTCTGCTACAACTACTCAAGTTACATACACGAAATCAAAATATGTAAAAAAAACAAAAAAAAAAAATCACATTGGCTGAAGTAACAATTAATATGAGCCCAGGTATCTTGGTAAACTCATTATTTTCCTTTGCAGAACACATGGCCACATATAGCCATAATTCCGATATTAGTTACACTACTTGCACAGCCCTGAGGAGTACGACCTGGGGGTGTTGACTGACAAGCAGACCAACGTGAGCCGGCAGTGTATGCTCACAGCCCAGAAACCAACTGTGTCCTGGGCTACACCTAAAGCAGCGTGATCAGCAGGTTGACAGAGGGAATTCTTGCCCACTACTCAGCTCTCATGAGACCCTACCTGGAATACTGTGTCCAGCTCTGGGGTCTCCAGCATAAGTAGGATATCGACCTGTTGCAGGGAGTCCAGATGAGGCCATGAAGATGGTTGGAGGGCTGGAGCATCCTTCGTATGAAGACAGACTGAGGAAGTTGGCTTGTTCAGCCTAGACAGAGAAAAGCTCTGGGGAGATCTCACAAGTCTCCCAGTACCTGAAGAGGGCCGACAAGAAATCTGGAGAGAGACTTTTTACAGGGGCACATAGTGACAAGACAAGAGGGAATGGCTTCAACCTGACAGACAGGAGATTTTGATTAGTTATAAGGAAGAATTACTTCCCTGTGAGGGTGGTGAGACCAAAACTTTGGATGCAACAAATGGAATCTTCCTTTTGCCATGCTACTGCCTCGGTTTATCAGTCTACACTGGTTTCAGCTCCAAGCTTGACACTGGTATTTTTCATGCTGTTTGCAGATTAATATAAACAAATTGGTGCTTCACTAAAAAAAAAAAACATTCAAGAAACCACATACCAAACCACAGCCACACAACCAAATAACTCTATTGGGTTTGTGCTTAGGGTTTCCAGGTTTTAACCCCACCATCTTCAATCTTTTCACAGTCAATTCAGCAACATAATAGATATTCACTGGTATTTTCACCAGTATCTTTTCTTTTTCTTAGACCAAATGAATTTTCTAACACACCTGTGTTGCAGTGAAGATACTTTTCCCAGACTTGCTTCTGAAATTTTAGAGAGACCAAGTGCTTTCTGTACTGAGAGCCTTACTGTTGGAGGTGGACAACATGACAACCTAATAATAGGTTGGGACTTCAGAGACAAAAGCAAGCTCAAAAAAACCATGGGAAGCAACTTTGGGATTATTTTCCTTTTACTTTTTCAACACTGATGGGAAGGTGCTGTCTTGCTAGATGGCCTTGTTCTCTTTTTAGCTGTTTTAATGTTGTTTAAGGAACAAATATAGAAAGAGGGATTTGCCTCTGCAGTGCTGTCACCTTCCCTCTTACTGCCTTTTAATAGTATTTGTTACTTAGCAAGAAAAAGTCCTACCACATCTAACTCAGTTTTATATTATTGTAATGCGTTAACTATAAGACTGGTTTTGTTCATGTAACTGCATGGCAATAGATGGACTGGAATCACAAATTCTCCTCTCCATAAAAACTTTAGAATAAACTTGAAAGTACTTCTCCCCAAGTGAAAGCCATTCAATTCTCCCATCCTACAACTACATATCTCAACACTGCTACTCTGAAGTAGAACAGAAAGCACACAAAGATATAATTTCATTCTTAAAAGCCCCTCTCCAAATCCCATCCATCTACACATAGGTGCAGATGTGTACGTAGTACAACAGCTCAACAGGATGTCAAGAAAAGATGTCAAGAGATTACAAGGAAAAAAAACAGTTCCCATCAAGCCTGCTCCTGGTCTCTTTTCTACAAAGCAGAAGCACACAGAGACCTGCAGAACAGCTTTTACGCTACAAGCATCAGTGTGGAATGCCAGAAAGCCCACAGTCTGAGTGCAAACCAGCCATGAGATCTGACAGTGCTATCCATAAAAAGTGGTCAAAACTGTGTCAATGACAGCATACAAATTCACTATGGGAAATGTGATCTTCCACTACCTACTTGCACTCAAGTATAAACTTTTTATATTGTTTATGCACTCTGAGATGTTCAGACACAAAGCACTAATTTTTTGTAACCTCTCAATCTTCTATCCCTTCAACAAACCAATCATAGAATCATAGAATCATAGAATAGTTAGGGTTGGAAAGGACCTCAAGATCATCGAGTTCCAACCCCCCTGCCATGGACAGGGACACCTCCCACTAAAACATGCCATCCAAGGCTATGTCCAACCCCACCTTGAATGCCGCCAGGGATGAAGTATTCACAACTTCCCTGGGCAACCCATTCCAGGGCCTCACCACCCTCACAGTAAAGAATTTCTTCCTCATACCCAATCTAAACCTCCCCTGTTTAAGTTTAAACCCATTACCCCTTGTCCTCTCACCACAGTCCCTAATGAAGAGTCCCTCCCCAGCATCCCTATAGGCCCCCTTCAGGTATTGGAAGGCTGCTAGGAGGTCTCCACGCAGCCTTCTCTTCTCCAGGCTGAACAGCCCCAATTTTCTCAGCCTATCATCTTCATACGAGAGGTGCTCCAGTCCCCTGATCATCCTCGTGGCCCTCCTCTGCACTTGTTCTAACAGTTCCATGTCCTTTTTATGTTGAGGACAGCAGAACTGCACCCAATACTCCAAGTGAGGTCTCACAAGAGCAGAGTAGAGGGGCAGGAGCACCTCCCTCGACCTGCTGGTCACACTCCTTTTGATGCAGCCCAGGTTACGGTTGGTTTTCTGGGCTGCAAGCACACACTGCCAGCTCATGTTCATTTTTTCATCAACCCACACCCCCAAGTCCTTCTCTGCAGGGCTGCTCTGAATCTCCTCCCCGCCCAACCTGTAGCTGTGCCTGGCATTGCTCCGACCCAGGTAGAGGACTTTGCACTTAGCATGGTTAAACTTCATTAGACCAATCTGGTGACCTTCTATGAAGGGGATACAAAATTCTGCCTTCCTGTTCAAACAGATTTGACTTTCACAAGGCTTCTATACCAACCTATTGTGCATTTGCAGTTTATTCGCTGTTATGCATGGGAAGAAAGTTAAGACTTATAAATCAAGGAAGTGAGTAACTGGTCTGAAGAGCTGGGTCTGCTAAGCAGCTTCAGTCACGCTTCTGTAGATATTTTAATTCAAGCTACGTTGTTTCTATAAGAAGAACACTGCACACATTCTTTAACAGGCAGTTGGACTGAGATTTATAATTTATTTGGGAGAGTACCTGTGCTGCACTGTCATTTTTAATAATTAAAAAAGGAAGAAAATTAATCAAGTTTCTTTGCCTGTGATATCTCTGAATATTTCAGTATGATGAGATTCCAGTCCCTACATCCAATACTAAATACTGAAATTCTCCCAAACCATTAGGTTGATGTCCAATTTCAAGAATCATTCAAAACAATTACTTGAGATAGTGACAGAACCAGAGAATACTGCATTAAGGAATTAATAACAAACACAAGTTAATTGCTTCAGAATTATTAGCATTTATGGTCCAGGCACCTTGCAGTGAATAACTCCTTTTTTTCTGTAGATTGTCCTCCCGAAGTCTTTAGATAAGTATATCAGACTCCAGCAATATTAATTTACAGGAAGTGCTGGCAAAGGAAGAATTCTTAAAGACAGGAATGTTAGGACAAAAAAAGAAAATGCATTGGTATTGAAGTATTCAGCACCAGAACTGAGGATTTGGGGTATTTCACAGGAAATTAAACATTATTTGTCAGTAACTGTAAGTCTCAGCTTTCTACAGCTACTCTACAGTAAAAACCACTGCACTTCAGCTTTTGCTATTCTAGATACGGAGAATGTAACAGCGCATCAGATATACACTGTGGCAACATTTTAGCAACTATGGAAATGTTGACAGTTATCATTGTGGAATTGCTGCTATAAGCCTTATGGACTTTTTGGAAACATATATTTCCATTTCAGTTAACTGGCATTAAGTAAGGCACATGAAAGGCGGTTACAAAAGCATCTCCAAAAATAAACAGGCAGGGTTTTTGAAAGCAGCATTTACACCACAGCTGCTTCTTCAATCTATCAGTTCTGTTTTAAGCCCCTCAGTGACCAAGCAAAACAAAAGCAGAACTGTTAGGAACTTCAGTACTGACTTGACCATCTAATTCTTTTCCACTGCATCTGGCACTTCAGTATCCGCACAGCAGAAGGGAGCAAAGGGCACCTTATGACTGAGTAAAACGGAGCACTAGTGGCAACACATATACATTTGCACTGATTTCTAACATCACACTTAATCTATTCCAGCTTCAAAACTCTCACTTTGACATACTCCAGGGATTTGTTCTCTTCTTTCCCTGTGCTAGTATGAATTAGCGCTGTTTCTTAGGTCTAAAATGCTCTCTGTTGTAAAACCTTTTGAAACTTCATGCTGTATAACCAAACTTACTTCATATCCACCTACTTATTCTGCCTCATAACTCAGCTGTTAAACAAGCCAGTTCCCACTCCTATGGAGTATTTTTTTATTATTTCCTTTTAAAATTTCTTTTCAAAATTCTAATATTCCTTTATATGATGTGTCTCTTAAACCAACATGTTCTGTTCATTTAGACAGAAGATACCTTTGGGACAATGGTGCTTTTTAACTGAATGCCGAAGCAATCTTTGGGCTGCTTCCATAGTAGGAAAACAAACGAAAACATAAAATATCAGAGTTCAGAGACAGAAATGCATAAGGACAACTAAACCAGAAAAGGTAAAATGTAATCAATGCTTATTAAGTCTCATATAGGATCTAGAGACTTTTACTTTAAAATTGTTTTACACTGACATTATAATTGGCTTCATTAGTCTTGAAAATTGTCGCTGCAAGTCAGACAGGCTGACTGCCTGGCTCCTGCAGTTAGGAAATAACATTAGAAAATGCTAATTGTTAAATGAAATTTCAAGCTAAAATATCCTATATGGAAACACATTGCACTTTAAACACAGAGTTTTAGAGCAGACAAGAAGAAAAGGGATTCAAAAATGCAAACTCAAATCATCACCAAAATGGGAAGTGGGGTGCAGTATAACTTTGAAGCTTATTTGAAAAAGCACACACAATATACTCAGGAAACACTAAAGCTTCTAATGAAGCAATCTGGTGAAGAAACAACCCCTCCATGCTCTGCTAAACAGTTTATTCTGCACTTCTCAGTTCTTCTAATATTTTTAAGCAACACCACTTAATAGGAATTTCAGGGAAAACTTTCTGATTTCAGTTAAAGACAGAGATTGTTAAACAGCAGAAAGATTTAAAAAACTTCTTTCCATAAGTTTCAACATATTTGCATTCTTGAAGTACTTCATTGAGTGGATTGAGGGAAGAACCGATTATGAAACCTGACTTTAATAAAATTGTTTTAATGAGGTCCTGCATAAGCAGAGATTTAGATCTTCGCAGGTTTCAGCTATTAAATACTTGGGTATTCAGGTTTGCATCTATTTTTCATCTCTTTCCCAATATTTCTTCATTAAAATATTAGCCAAAATTGGAAATGTATGCGAAAGAAGTCATACTCTCTTCTATATGAGAGTCTCCAAAATAGGCTTTCACCCAATTACTCCACTGAGACTTCTTTAGTGTTGACACAGAATTCTTGTAAAGCAGCACACTAACATAGGCACTGCAAAGTTTAAAGAGAGCTATCTCCACATGAAACCCAAAATGGCTGTATCTCAAGAAATAAGCTATTTAAAAATCACTTTGAAATCTCTCATTTACTCAATTCTTCAGTGGCATATGATGTAAGAAGAAAAAGAAGAGCAGACAGTCTCCTGATCTCTCACAAGGGAGAAAACACATGTTAGCCAAGAGAAACTTCACAGGTCTGCAAAGGCAGTTCATAAATCTGAACAGACTTTGAGAGCTCTGCTTCAAGTTCCAGATGTAAACTCCATGACAATCTTGGCTAGAAACTGATACTCTGTCACACTGCCACCCTTCAGCTGCCACCACGTCTAAGATGGCAGGGAAAGAGCGCACCAGTACCTGCACCTGGTATGGATGAATTATACATACATACACAGATGCACAGAGCTATTAGTTACTACTTAGGCTTAAATAGAATCAGAATGCATTTATCTGCTGGCAAAAGCTATCAAGCAGCAGCACCTTTGACACTTCTGTGAAATTCAGTGTTCAAAAGATCACAAATTCACATTTATATGTTATGCAGCACACTAATCCAGCAAGATGCATTTTCTATTTCCCCATGTGCTTTGTAAAAGATAACAATTACAAATGCTATTTCCTCTTGTAAGGCTAATGTAGTTTTTAATATAATGTTTATGTATTACTACAAGATATGTTTTCCTGCAACTGCTCAAATAGCTACTGGAGACAAAAAAAAAATAGCTTTGCTTATTATAAGATGCCCATCAAAATTAAAAGAAAATAAATAATAAAATAAAATCGGCAGCAGACAGTTATGCTGTGCAAAGGAACATTTCCCTTTTTTTTCTGCCTAGCCATAATGAAGTAGTAATAGCTGTACTTTGTTGAATCAAAGTTCATCGTAGCACCAGTTTGTAGCACCGTAGTCTGTCTTTACTTCCCACTGTGGCATAAAACAGATGCCCATAGAAAAGTCTTAGGACAAGGCAAAAAATATCACAGTTTTTCTCAGACTGTTTATATTCATAGAGTCCGAGCCACAAACGGGCAGTCTTAGCTCTCGCTTCATTAACATTTTTAGTCTCTTACTGAACCCATGTAGACCTTTCATATTCACAGTGTCTGCAGTGAAGAGTTTCATTACCTGGAGTTCTCATGTTTATGTGGATTCAGATGATGAACAAACAAAATATCATTGAGTAATACTCAGTAACAGACCCTTGAAAACACCCGCTATAGACTTTTTGGAGTTTACTCTCTTTAACAGTACTAATCGCATAAACCACAAGCCTTGAAAGAAGCATCTCAGATCAAAGAAGACTGTGTACTAAGACACAAATACAGTGGTTTAACATTTCCATTTGCATGCAAGGAGGACTTTAGCAGTTTGGTAATTTTATTCAAGGGAAGCTTGTTTATCTGCTGCTACTCTTCAGATTTCCTTTGAAGTTAAGTTAGTTATCAAAAGAGTTGCTGGATTAGAATAGGCATTCCTTTACATAAATGATCAGAATACAAAAATACAAATGAAGGTAAGGTCTGTTCTAACTGCTCATGGCAATTTAAGTCTATGAAGTCTAAAACACTTACTGAAAGTTTAGCAGTACATCTTCTCACCACATAAGTGTTCTGTGACAAAATGCCTTATCCTTACGGTACCACTTTTGATAGATATAACTGGTACATCTAATGTCAGCTGACTCAGTGCATGTAACACCTGACATTTCCTTCATTAATTAGTTGCGAAATGACTTCCTAACTTCTGTATGAATCATGATTAATGAAATTTCAAGCATCAGGGACCTTTTTTGTCAGCACTTGAAGGAAGTACACTTTTGATCTCAAGCATACTCTGACCAACTCTGAAAACCATAACCGGACAGTGATCCATACGGTACCCTACAAATTCAAAAGTACTTCCAAACACAAAAGTACCTCAGGCACAGCTAAATTAAGAAAAGGGTTACCCCAGCTGTTACCTGCACTTCTTGCAAGAGATTTGTGTGAGGTATTTATAATAGCAAATGCCATTTTTTTTTGCAAGTCTTTTTCTAACTGATAGCACACTGTTGAATGCATACAGACAAGAATAAATGAAATGCATATCCTTACAAGATTTTGTAAAATTCAGTGAAAGCATCTTGGTTTTTTTCAGGTATTTCATAAAAATTGCTGAAAGAATTGTTGGGGAAAAGAAGAGGATGAATCCTCATGGGATTAATGTCAGCACACAGGAAGATCTTGCAAGGACTATAAAGATTTCAGAGCCTGGTGAGTAAAGTGGTCTTAAGTTTTAAAGTGTTGGACTAGAATAATGTGATAATTCTAAAACTGGTAAGTTCAACATACTAAAGATTATTAACAAACATGACAACCTCTCCTGAAGTACTAATCCACAATCTTCTTCACTTTATTTATTGAAGTCCAGCACTCAAATCCAAGGCAACTGCTATGACAGTACTTAATTATTGCTGATATAACTCAAACAGTACATATGAAGATGAAGAAAGCATTGACAGTAAGAGGAAATTAGTTTGAGCTTTCAAGCAGGTAACAGCTGACTACACCCTTCTTGTGCAGAACACCATAAATCTAATAGCCTATCTTACAGATAGTAATAAAGTTTGATGAAACTGCTGCTTAACTTGAAGTATAGCAACAAGTAACGAGAGGGCAGCAAATGTGACTGCGCTGTGCAACAGCTCATTGTTACCATGGGATACTTGTGGGATTCTTTAGGAAAGGCAGTTTTAAAGGAATTACAGTCTGTAGTAAAAAAAAAACAGACCCAAAACTATTCCTTTGACATAGGGAAGCAGTTCAGTCCCTATTGTTGGTTTACGTTCCTGACTCCATCCTCAAAAGAAGATATTGAGGTTATCACCATGTAGTCTGATGCTTGCAACTTCAATGCAAGTGGCCGCTTCTCTTAGTAGTTCAAGGCATCCAGCTTACAACTCAAAGTAGTGAGGAAATTAGAAGCTTTTCAGAAGGAAACTATAAATATGGTATGATTTAGTAAAAATTTGGTCCTGAATTAAAAAAGAAAAAAATCAATTCAAAGATTTGAAATGTTCATTCAAGAGACGAAGTTAGAACGCAAAACATTTAAAAGCCTTTATAAACGTAGCTGCATTGTTTCCCCTCATGAGAACATTCAGTGCCCCTCCTGCAGCAACACTCACAGAACTGCAGTGGTTACCTTGCTGACTGTGGTTTATATGCAACTTCAACATTCACCTCAAATGAGAGATCAGAGAAGTAACCATTAATATTTTTTACATTTTAAATGAAACTGATCAAAAGTGGATAGTTGAAGATTTAAAGGTGTGAAGATACACAGTCTTATAATTAGATGATATATCATTTAATATGATCTTAATAGGTACAAAGTAATAAAGTCAAATGAGTTGTGCAACTTAAAACTACCTGTACAGCCTAAAATACTTGCACAAACAGTTACCCAAGGCTCCTTACAGTTATTGGTGAACCACAGGAAGATGGACACATGCCACATCAAAACTGATACAACAGCTCTCAGCAACAAAACCCGCTTCAACCTTAAATATGCACTGTCAATTAGTTTATTAGCTTTAAAAATACGTAACTTTTTTCCAACCACCACCATTATAATAGCTACAGTCCTTGACTCAAACATTCTGAGGGAGAGTGCTGTGAATTCCTATAATGTCATCAATAAATGGACCTTGCATTGCCTGAAACAAGAGGCATTGTTCTTCCTAAGAAACACATTTGTGTTTATCAGTTGTTTGTCATGCCCTCTTTGAAGAACACCAAAAAAATGAAGTGATACTTCACTTCTAAATAGGACTTATCAAATCTACTTGCTAAAAACAAACACACCACACAAAAGCTGCAGTAACCAAAAAAAAAAAAAAAAAAAATAGCCAAACAAATCCTCAACTACAGAAGTTGGACAGGTAAGTGAAAACTGCCCTTCGTGCCTGCAAGAATGCCCACTTAGAGAACATGTGGCTTTACATCATCTGCACATAAACAGGAAATTTATAACCCTGAGCCCAGCTGACAGTTCAACCTGGCAAAATATTACATTCTACTATTCGTATTCATGTCAAATAGGACACTTTTTAAAGAGATCAAAGCTCTATCAGGTGGAGAGTTCTGATTAAGAGTACTTGGTTCTGGAATCACAACAAACAAGTTTATTTTGCACCTTAAAACGTCAAACGATAGACAGAAGCAAATGTATTCAACTTAAAATCATTTTTTACAGTA
Source organism: Amazona ochrocephala (assembly GCA_039720435.1). Taxonomy (NCBI): domain Eukaryota; kingdom Metazoa; phylum Chordata; class Aves; order Psittaciformes; family Psittacidae; genus Amazona; species Amazona ochrocephala. The sequence continues at coordinate 17,734,533 of CM077883.1, forward strand.
GGCAAGCAGCTGGAACCATACAGTCTGCATTGCATTTTTGAACTTTTCTCCATAACATAGACATTTCAATGGAACAGAACAAGTAAAGAATCAGGGAATACATTAAGAATAAAATTGGGTTGGTAGATACAGTCCGCACAGTTCAGCCAATAGCTACAATCTCAGTATGCTTTCAGGGGCTATTATCCTCACTTCAGCATTCTGTTTATTGTTTTAGCCCATCTGCAAAGCATGAACACTTGGATGTATACTAGTCTCTTCCATCACAGATTTTGTTTGCACTTAAACATTGCCACAGTTCAAAAGATATGCCCCCCCCCCATCTACTGTAGATCAAAAAGGTTGTCTTACAGACGGCTCTTCCCTGTAAAGGAAACACAGTAATTATAATTCACTTTTTCTGTCCTGATTACACAGTCTCCTTCCATTTACTAGCTGTGGGTTTTCAACACAGACACTGCCCATTCCCATGGTTATCAGTAGGATTCTTTGTGCTCCTTCAGCTTTGAAAGGCAAACTAGACAATATTGGAACATTTACCAGGATACAGAGAAATAAATTTTCCACTATTGCAAGCACAGTGCAGTCCTCCTTTGTTTGAAAGCAACCACTGATACTCAGCCTGTTTGGTTCCTAGTTCTTACATCTCTCACATGAGCACTGGAGCTCACAGTGTGGTACTTACAACAGATAACGTCACCCAGTGCTACTAGTCATATCACTTAAGAGCACATCTGAGGTTTTTTGATAGAGCAGCAATGAACCATATATACGTGCACACATTTGATACAAAATTACTTGATCCTCAAAACTCCAAAGATTCAGAGGAGTCTGTATTTGTGCCCGGCTCATCATTCTGTCACAAATCTTCCCAGTCAATCAGACTGCTTATGACAAAAGGAAAATGCTGAGGGGAAATCTGTTTCCTTTCAGTGTAAAAGACCAAATACCAAAGCATTTCCAGCAAATACTTAAATGTGACACCCAGCCCCTACCCTATTTTGAGACCATAAATAGAAGATACCAGACTTGACTAATTTCCCATCTCAAATTCAGATGTGGCATATTGATGTGCTGCTTGACTACCAAGATAATGGGAGATACAGATTTCAGTCTACAACATAAACAACATTGAAACCTTCAGTAGGCAGATATAGTCTCTTAATTTTTAAGAACAGCAATTTGGGAAAGCATCTTCATTTACAAGTGTCAGATACTTATCAAAATCTGACAAGAAAGTGAACAGAGAAATGCTTACAGTTTAGTTCAGGACAACCTGTACTAGCACCAACACAGAAGGCGGCTCAGGAGAATTAGATCTCTCACCTAGCAAGTATTCTTTTAAGTCTAAATCTGTTACCACCCAACTTTCAGAACTGTTTCTCTGAGGTTCTGTTTGAGGATGTTACAGTAAGGTTCAGACATAATAAACCAAGTAGCCCATTTACTACAGTTATCTGCCCAGTTTTATAATTTCTTGCCTGTATTAAAACCAGAAAGATATTCTATTTCCTGAATTTACATTGTCCAGAGAGGAAAGAGTGAAGGGAGAAAACAAACAGGGAGAAAAGGAAGACATCCACACCCTTCCCGGTTCAGTAGAACACATGGGAGCAAAAAACCCTACCATTGCACCAACCTTTCCTCAGGCCTTCGACATCTTCATGGAGATCAGTCCCACAAGTAAGGATGAAATACAAATGGTATCTATTGTGCTAAAAAGGCTGTTGGTTAGCAAACAGGCATCCAAACTCTGCCACACCTCGACAACTGATTAATGTTAATTGTCAGCAGCAAGGGTGCCCTCCCACAGGAGGGGCTGGGGATTTCTCTTGTTCACTGTGTTTTCTTCATAAAGCAGTGTAGGTTTTTCACCTCCTGCTTCTCACCTTGAATCTACTCCTCATTAAGAAAATTACTGAGGCCTGATAGCAGGTGGTTTTTCAAAAGACCAAGGAGACTCGGTATTTCAGAAAGCGCACATTTGGATTGGGGGTGGCTGAGGGTTTGGGGTGTAGTTGTGGTGATGGTGGGGCTTGAAAAAAAAAGAAAAAACGAAACTCCTCCAGAGGTATTCCAGGAACTGATTCTTCTTATTGCAAGCATAATTTGGAGGTAAAAATGAAAATAAAAGTCAATGATACAATCTGAACTACAGCTGACAGTCTTCTCCGCAGTGTCAGACTACATAATCGCCTCAGTATTTTTGTTCCTTAAACTGAAGATAATCAAGACATAGCACAAGTCCTATTCAGCAATTCCTCTTGCTCTGGCAACCAGAATAGTGCTGTCATTATTAATGGCATAATCATAATCTGCTTTCCCAGCAACAACTGTGATGACACAGATCAAAGATGAACATTAACTGACAAGGAACTAGAAATAAAAAAAGCTTGCTTTAGATAGAACACAGTAAGCACCGAACAAAACGTAGTACAGAGGGGAAAATAATGTATAAAGAGGCAGATCAAATCTGTTTTCTGAGGATTCTTCGCACATTAATCCTGAAGCTATAAGGGTAAATTACAACCTGCTGGTTTGAATCATCTGCTCAAAATACATTATTAATTTTATTCTTTTCTTTCTCCTCACTGAGAAGGAGCTGTGCTCTGCACTTTGCTCATGTAAGCAAAGAATTAGCTGATACGATCTGAATCCTCAGCTCCTTTGAGAAGACGATATCTACATACACACAGAGTAGCTACTGCTCCATGCTTCTCTAACCAACGATGCAAGATAAGTAATAAAGCTATCCAGGGCACTAAGGAACAGCCCAACAGAGATTCTAATCTATGCTAGCATCCCATGACCCCTCAGCCCCTCTGTATTGGATAACACTTGTGCATGGCATCTGCTTCAGCGTAAAAGCATACACAGCACACTTCATTGCAGGCAGTTCAGATTATTTTTCCATAGCTACAACAAGCACACAGTTAACATTCCTCTGCTCCCTGAGCAGCTTCTACCAGGGACAAAATTTCACCTGCACATTCACCAGCAAGTTTATAGACATGACACAACAAGTAGGATTTTAACCTTAAGCATATAAGCAATATTTCAGTTTTGTTTCAGCTCCTGTTCTCCAAATATGCATCAAGTTCAACACCACTACGTTTTGGGATTTTATGGTTTAATCTTTGTAAGCCAGATAAAAAAAGAGTTTCAAAAAAGATGCCTGTTGATGATAACAGAAGGCCGAGAATTAAAGAAATGGCCTGTTTTTTCTTGATATAATAGTCCAGATTCAAATTAATGATTAGTTCTGCAGACTGTGTGTAGTTTCAAGTATTTATCAATATAGTCATTAAATACTTTACATTGATTTTACACCTTTCATCTTTGTAAGACAGGTTTGTAACTGTGATGAAGCAGCACAATAAATTCAAAACTTTGAACATTAAACACCATAAGCATTACTTTATGGCTTTCCAGTCATTAACATATGAATACCAGTAAGGCAGAGAACAAGACTTCTCACTTACCATACCTGGAGACATAGCTGCCTCTACACTGGAGTAGGCAAAGAGGCCAAGTACAATATGGTTTTCTGTTTTACCTGACCTTGTACTCATTTAGCACAGGAGCAGAGCACAGCTGTCACCTCTTCTTTCCACAAAAAAGCAAGCAAGCTAAGCCTGTTCTCCACCTGAAGTAGTTTTTGAAAGTAGGTTAAAAACTTCCTGAAGGGTTCATGGACTAAGGAAAAACTACTTCTCACCATGAAATAGGTTAGTTAAGCACAGAGATGAAAGCCCTTGCACTGACTGCTTTATTCTACAATGCAAAACCTTGCATGAGCTATTTTGCCACAGCATCACAGTACTATCCATTCTGTGGTTTTGACTGACACAAGAGAAAAGTATGAAAAGAGGCAGCATTTCTGTAACATTCAGTCTTTAGGGTACCATAATTGGGCAGATTCAAGAAGAGAAAGAACACCAAAACAAGGAATTAAAAACACGCACATTTGTTTTACATCTAATGTACTATACTACATATGTAAAGCACAATACCAGTCAAAACACTGCATGTGGAACTTGTAACAGCTGGATAACATATACCTGGAGACAGAGGGAGAGGGGCACATTTTCAAATGGACCATTTTCACTTTTGCAAAACTCCACACATTTGTGTAGGTAATGGTATTAGGGCCCTTACACATTTACAACACTGAGCACTTCTAACTTACCTGTGTTTTACCTATTTTTTCCTTTCAAAGTGCGTTATCAAATTCATAGAGATGGTTTTTACTTGTCCTTCCTTCCAGACACTCTACACAATCTATTACTTAATACCACTCCAGAGTTCATTGAAAAAAAAATTATCAGCACCTGCAAGTTCAAGTACATTCTCAAATCTCTTTTATTGCAACCAAAATTACCATGTTGTTTCCCTCTTCCGAAAACTTCCATTATGTACAGAATTGGAGCTACTCACTAAAGTAACAGAAATCAGAGACCGTTGCTCTCCAAGACTTCAGACACAGGATTGCTGCTGTGGAGCAAGGTATTAGCACCATCGAATTCTACGATTCCATGTTTAGTCCAGGTAGGTTGTATCATTCAGTAGCAGTCTTCTAAGATGAGACAACATAAGTGACTAATATCTCATTTATCAGAAGGAGGCAGACAGTCATGAATGCTGTGGTACTCTGGCTGTGGCTTCACCTCCTGCTGAGGCTAAACCTTTCCAATTTCAGTGTCACAGACAATCCTGACCCATATTAATGCCAAAATTACTTCTAAAAGCATAAGCTGTAGATCACCCTTGCTCAGTCTTCCCTATGTGTGGTTTAACCTGAACAGTTAATCAGCCCCCACTGTATTCACCAATGTCTACTTACTACCTGATTGGTAAAGTAATGGGGCAATTGGTCTAAGCAGAATACAAGAAATTCTGGTAGCACAAGTAACTTAATACTGCAAGAGAACAGCATAACCTGATTAGCAATTCCAGATGCCCTTAGAAGCTGAAGAAAGCCATACAACAGAACACAAAGCTGGAACAGAAAGTTGTGCCTGCTACAAACGATAGCCTGAAATCTAATTTCTGGCACTGCTAACAAGTTTAGGAATTGCCTATTACTTACTGCATCTTTCCCCATTTTGTGTGCAAAACTGCAGAATGCAGCTCACAAGACATCCTAAAGAAGGAATGGCTGTTACTGGATTACTGGTTGGTGATGGGAGAGGTTTCTACCAGCAGTAGTCTGCAGTCACAATTCAGCCTGCCAAAAACCTAGCGATTTCTTTGGGCAGATAGTTCCCAGAAGCAATAGAGAAGTCCTTCGCGTTCAAAGGAAATCAATTTTGAGGCTAAAGGAAGTATGCACCTAGCAAGGAAAAGACTAGCGAATTCTCCATATTACTAGGAATAAGGTTTGGAATCACCTGCCAATTAGGGATGAAATTATTTAACAGAGCAATGAATTTCCAAAATGCAGATTTCCTACACCCTGCTTTAAGCTTTTCAGAGAGTTTTAGACTGTTTTGCCTTTTTTTGCTTTCACATCATTAGCGCTGGTAAAAAGAACAACTTACAGGGGTGTACATTATAATAAAGTCTGAAATGTTCATTATAAACCTAAATGAAATAGTACATAAAAAAAATATTTATACCAAAAAAAAAAAGAAACCAACCCCCAAGCAAGCAGTAAATGGGATAAGCGAAGGAAAATTTAAGGCTGTATTATTTAAAAATGTGTCTAAATAAAAAATAATAAATGGTGCAAAGAATAATGTCTTGGACTTAAACTATGCAAGAACTTTGTTCTGAGAAATCATGATGCCCTAAATCAACAATTTACAAATTTTAGGCTATGCAACCTGCTGAAGGTTAAGAAAGGATATTTGTTAGGAAGCCCTTGCCAGCTACCAGAATGCATTTGTGGTAAACAGAACTTCCTTCTTGTTCTGTGACAGTCAGACATACGCTATTCGCTATTTTTATTCTTATCATTTGCCACCTGAATTTAAAATATATGTATTAAACCACATAATACTTCATGTTCTAAGAGTATAGCAGAACTGCATTAGATATACCTGAAATATCATTAATATATTTCCAACTTAAAATATGTTTATAAATAGAAGACTAATTTTCTTGCGGAAAGTACCAGAAGTAAAACATGCCTATTACATTTGATTTTAACTAAGCACAAAATGCCATAAATCAAATTCCAGTGCTTCAAAACCTGTAAACCAACTAAAAATTTCTTTGAAGAAGTAATCACATGAAAAAACTCAATCCAAGTAACTGCAGTCAAATGATTCCTCTAGTTCAGCCTTTGAACTACAATCATGTGGTTATCCTTGGGTTCCAAGCCTCTTTTTGTTTGTGGGTTTGTCTTCGGTAGTGGTGGGGTTTTGTCTGGAGTTTTCAGAGAGGAGATTTTATGTTATTATGTCTCCAGTCTTAATTAAGCAGAACACAAACCATGAAGAATATGAAACTCACAAGATACAAACATCAATGATACACTAATTTAAGATGAGGACCTGCCCTGGGTTCAGCAGCAGCAGTCATTTTTCACCTTCTTAGTAGCTGGTACACTGCTGTGTTTTTTCACTTTCAGCCTGGGAACAGCGCTGATAACACCGACGGTTTTAGTTGCTGCTCAGCAATGTTTACTCTGACCAAGAACTTCCTGAGTCTCATGCTCTGCCAGGGAGAAGGGGAAGCCAGGAGGAAGCAGAGACAGGACACCTGACCCAAACTAACCAAAGAGGTATTCCATACCACAGCACGTCATGCCCACTATATAAACTGGGGGCAGTTACCCAGAAGGGTTAGATCACTGCTCGATCAGTCTGGGTTTCGGTCGGCAGGTGGTGAGAGGTTGTATTCTCTTCCCTTGTTATTTTTCTTATCATTATTATTATAGGTGGTAGCAGCAGTGGTTTGTGTTATACCTCAGTTACTGGACTGCTCTTATGTCAACCTGTGGGAGTTACACTCTTTTGATTCTCCTCCCCATCCCTCCAGGAGCGGGGGGAGGAAGAGGGGGAGTGAGCTAACGACTGCATGGCTGATTTACAGCTGCGCTTAAACCATGACAGGACCTAACTCTAAACGCATGAACCATTGCTACTAAGCTCAAATAGAATTTCCTCCTGAGAACAACAAAAATAAAACGCAAGTTCGAGTCCTTTCATCCTCAAAGTCAAATAATGAATTTTGCACATACATCTTACATGGTAAACATGAGTAAAATGTGTGTGAACTTGAGTACATTCCAGTTATCTCTCTGTGTTTCTAATTAAAAAGTCTGTGCCTTATATTTGTTTTGGATCTTGGGATTTTTCTTCAGGTTAGAGTGAAGGAGGGGAAGAGGAAGGCTTTTTCTTAGTTCTGTATTAAGCTATGAGGAATTTTCTAAGAAAGGGATGAGACTTGATCCAGCATGTCATGGCTCTCCCACTCACTGTAACTTGCTTCTTTGTTTTAGAAGAAATTAACCATCAGATGCATCTTACACCCACAGCAAGTGTGTAGACGAAATAAGCCTCTACTTAACAGAAAAAAAATCACTTGATAGTTTGAAAATCACTTGAAAGGATAAAACATGTTTCTAAACTGCATTTTTGCTTCCATTCTTACAAAACATAAAGCTGATTCTGAACTATTTTACCTGAACAATTACATACAATTTTATTTGGCTTAAATCTCAGCTTAATGTCTCTGGACAAACTTATGTTCAGCACAGAAAACACCTCAGAAGAACTGAAAGCTTTGTGTTCATTACGCTTCAGAAAACCAACTACATCATTCAATGGTTTTTGGTTTGGTCTGTCCCCTCCCTCCCTGATCAGATCTGAGAATGGAGCTCCTGCACATCTCAGTTCTCCAGATCTTCACCAGTATATTCGCTTCTCTGTGCTGCTTTGATACACAACTCATTGCAATCTCTGCTGACTGTTTACCCAGGTACTGCTGGAACACTGCAGCACTAGTCTTGCCATGCTTCTCTTGCTCATCACAGACAAAATTCAGAGCACAGACTGGGAAGTTTACTGGAGTCTCCTGACACAACAGTTAGGATTCAACATCTACATTCTAGAATTACCTAGTGCCACCGGTAGGTAGGTGACAAGGATGCCCAAAATACTATAGGCCAGCAACATGCAATACAGAAAAGGGTTTGTAGCCACCTCCCATTGTATTTCTTTCTGCTATTCACATACACAAATCTCACAATAAAAATTCTTTTGTCTCTTTAATATGGGGAGTGCTTCAATGGTAAAGGCAACATCTTTTCCTCTCTTTTAGATGTAAAATAGCACACAACTGATAAGCCATGCAAGGCCCTTTAACACCCTGCCAATGGCCAGCTTAGTACACTGATCACTCCTCAGTGGTGATCAGAAGTTACTGGCAGATGCAGTCAGATTTAGTAATCAATATTAGAGATGAGAAGCAAACAGATTCCCTTTTCTTTTACTAGTTTTGTTTCCTAGATGAAGGCTTACATAGGAGATCTTCCTTTGAACCTTGCATTAAGCAGCTAATTGTACTGATAATGAGAGGATTTACACAGTCAATGAGTTAGAAGGAACCAGAATTCAAGAATGTAATCACTTTCTATCCCACTCAAAAGTAAGTATCAAACCCTGTAAAACAGTATAAAACATATTTTTGGGTTCCAAAAATCAATGGAAATGTTATAAATACCCAAGGCCAAAGTAAGTTTTCTACTGATTTTTATTAAAATAAGAATTGTGTACACATGGTAGACCAGCAAAGCAAACCATGCATTACACCAGTTTGGAATTCACAGATCAGTACCTCCTTATGACCCACAAAATGATTAGGTACTTATCAACAGCACACTGGGTAGCCTTTCCACAGAGACTTCTGCAGTTATCAGCAGAAATATCTGATAGCCTTACACAACAGTAGGGATTTTCATATGAATATAGGGGAAAAAATCACCAAACAAAAAACAACCTATAAGTTTACTTTAAACTTAAAAATGAAACTCAAATGCTTTTGGTGTTTTTACCACCAGCCATAACAGCATACTGGACTGGTTCCAACTGCAGTGGAATTCATTTTTCCCACAGTAGCTGATTTAGGGCTGTGGTAGGATTGGCACTGGAAACAGTGTTGGTGAGGCAGAGATACTTTCATTACTGCTGAGCAGTGCTCACTTGGAGTCAAGGCCCCTTCTGCTCCTCAGTAGGCTGGAGGTGCCTAAGAACCCAGGACAGCTGACCCCAGCTGACCCAAGGGACATTCCATACCATGTGGTATCGTGCTCAGCACAAAGTTGGGGGAAGAAGGAGGAAGTTCAGGACATTCAGAGTGCTGTCATTTGTTTTGCCATGTAACTTATATGGGATGGAGTGCTGCTTCCCTGGAGATGTCTGAACACCTGCCTGTCCATGGTGAGTAGTGAATGAATTCCTGATCTCACTTTGCTTGCTCACACAGCTTTTACTCTACCTAGTAACTTGCATTTATCTCAACCCATGAATTCTCACTTTTACTCTTGTGATTCTCTCCCCATTCCACTGCAGGGAGGAGTGAGTGACTAACAGTGTGGGGCTTTGTTGTGGGCTGCAGTTAAGCCATGATGCGTTCTTCGCATTGTAGTTGACAACAAACACACTGTATAATCGGACTCCGATCTTGTGTTAACTCATTAAGATGTAGGCAGTGGGAGAGTCAGTCACAGTGCTTTTAACTCCTAGCCCTGTTTTAAACGATGAAAAGCTTCTTCTCAACTACCAACAAAAAATTTAGGTCATATTGGAGAGAACAGGCAAAATCCTGGAAGTACTGGAAAGGGGCATCTGTAAGTAATGAGAATTTAAAGAGGACCAAGAAAATAATCAAGTGTCATGAAGAACAAGTTAATCACTTTCAGGAGAATCACAGAGAAGAGATCCTTGTCCGCCTGTGCAACAAGTGAGGCACAAGATGTTGCTACTGGTTTTTTGTTGGTTTTTTTTTTTTTCCACATGGTATCCTAGCTAGGAAAAATAAAAATGTTTGGACAATTTAAAGGTGCACTTCCACCACACATAACTGACAAGTGAGACCTCATGGAAGCTTGAATAACAAACTCAGGTAGGGCGGGGTGCACATGTGCAAAGTTAAAAGCAGAAGAACAGACCTACATGAAGCCCTTCAAAATACCATTGTCTCTCCCAGAGTTAGAACACACTCACTTATGAGACTCCGTGAAAGCAAATACAGGGTAAAGGAAAGATCCATTAAGCTTAAGTTGTGATACAGGTACAGACTGACAGACCCCAGGACAGGGACCTTGAAGACACAATGGCCCACCACAGTGAGAAAATGAAATAAATTGAAAAGAAGAAGCAACATGGCCAGTTTATTTCATCAGAAGAAACCATTGAAAGTTCTTCGGCTAAAAGCAAGACCAGAAGACAAGGCTGCTAGAACATGAAAGAACCCGTGTTGATTGCTTTCCAATTTTTCTCTCAGTTTTCCCCAGAACATCCCTAAAATACCTACATTCTCACTATTTATGCAGATCCTATTACTGGGGAAAAAAGAATACTATGCCTAAGACACTGAAAGACTTTGCTATCACCTGGCAAATTAATACCCATCAAATAAAGGTTACAGACTCCAACTGAAGTCTGACAAGGTCCTTGTTAACACTTCCAATGTGCTCTGATAAGCTTTCACACTTTGAGTCAGCTCAACATGTGAATTTGCACTGGTTTTCTAAGTATATTTAGAATTGGCTATACAATATGTTCTTTTCTGACTGATAGGCCTTGATTCCCAGGAATGCAAAGATTCTGCTGTCCTCAGAATATCAAGGCAAGTTCCAAAATATAAGCTACTGGAATTCAGGCAGTAAAAGGTCTTGCTAACGGGCTTTGCCTCCTTTCCTTTGGATCTAGCTATAAACCACACTAACAGACATATGTCAAAATCCACTTAAATTTTCCTGCTTCCACCATTAGATTTACTGTAAAGTGAATTTTTACACACTTTTCCAACTAGCAACTGTCTGTGCTACTTGTCCACCGCCAGCCCCTGCCATTTGGGAGCTATGTGAACTACACTGCAAATTCTTGTTCTTGAAACAACAGCTAGGCTACAAGCTTTATTTTAGACTGATGCTGTAAGAATTAAAAGTTAATTCATAGTTGTTTTGTAATTTTATAATCTCTTTTTGGGTTTCTTGGAGGGGGGTCAGGGGGTTTTGTGTGTTTTGCATTGTTGGATTTTGTGCTGAGTTGGGAGCTTTGGTTTTGGGTTTTTTTTTTGTTTGTTTTTAAAGAGAATTTGAAAGCTTTATCCCTACTTTGAGATGTGATTCAGCAGCATTGTGTGAGCTTTTCACCAAGTGAGTTAGAATTCTTCCATCTGTTTTTAAGCAATGGAAAGAGGCTGTGTGGGAAGGCATGTGGATAGTGGAGGAGTTCAGATAACTTCATTATGCAATTCAGCAGGGAACAGGAATCCAAGAAGGCGGGGAGGAGCCAGCAGAGTGAGCAGTCAAGTCAGCAGTATGCAAGAGTACAGCATTTTCAGAGGCTTTAAGTGTCCTCCCTCTTCCGAACAAAGGTGTCACTTGCTCAGATTCAGAGTCAAAAGGGATCCTTTAAACTCCTTAAACCACCACTGAAAACTGGCCAAACAAGTAGTACAAAATCATATTTAATATCTCACATTAATCTTTGAATGCTTCCCCATGCTGTCTGCTCATCTTGAACTCGTTTTAGCTGGATATGCATTTGCTTTAATCCTAGGAAATCCAAAAATCTGGAGACTGTTTCAATACAGATACAAGTTTTAGAATGGGAACTGCCCTAATTACAGCAAAGCACAGTAAAACTGGAATGCATCCGCAATCCTCATTAACTCAGAAGCTGTGCCAAGTGAAAATTGAAATGTTACCTAATTTCATATACAGTGGAAGGAAGTTCATTTCTCCAGGAACATTTAATAGTGAACCCAGCACTATTCCTGGATTAACAGGCTGAAAAGCATTAGCAACTGCTCTGGGTGAACACAGCACTCTATGGCTGTTCAGCTATCAAGTATTCTACGCTTGTGCACATTAAACACTATTGTGATTAAAAGAATGAACCAAATGCAACATCATTTTCTCTTGAACCACAGTGCGCACTGAAAACAAAGCACATTTTACAGCTGGAGTCATATACTTTCTCAAAATTAAATATTCTTGATCGCCTCCAGAAGAAATTAACTTCCAGAAAAACTGGCACAATAGATCACAGAAAAAGTACAGATTTTCCTCGGTAATTATGGCTTGTAATGCTCAAGGTCTTCCATGCCCTCAAATATTGCAGTTATCATCGACATGTTTGCAGGTCACTTCTGGGACTGGGGAATTGGGGGGGTGTGTGTGGTATGATTACACACTCCCCCCAAAAAATAATGAAACCACAAAATAGTTTCTTCTCTATACTGAAAATGAAAAATGCATTTACAAAGAAGCAGGCTCAAATGTAAAAGTAAAATACCAGTGCCTGTTTTGCAGAGCATCTGGTGCTGGAAATGCCCCTTGACACAATTTTATTCCTTGCTAACATTTAGCTCACACCTAACAAATCCCCACTGAAACACTGCAAAGCTATCTCTAGCCAGCTTTCCAAGTAATGATTTTCTGCTACCTTCAGTACATTCCTGCAGAAAAGCATCTTTTGCATACACAGAAAATTCCTGAAGTCCTGCTTTTTCTGTATTTGAGCTGCTAGAACCGGACACACAAAATAAGATGCATTTCAAGGTACTGCTAATATGTAATCACCAAAATTGCACAAAAGGGAAATTTAAAGACTGGCAGCACAAGCTCAAGTGTGGCATTTCACATTCAGCAGGAACACAAGAAGTTTGGGGTTGGAAGTTTCCTTCCTGTGTTCTTTTCTGGTTTAGAAAAAATGTCAAACCATCCTATCTGTGCATTTAGACTTAAAACAGCAAAAATGGACTTTCAGTCAGTAAATACTATTTCTTGGGAGTGTTTATCCCAGCGTGTCTCTCATTTTCTTATGCTTCCATTTCTTCACTTCTTGGATTAGTTCTGACCTGCTGTCTGTTCATTGACAATCCAGCCTCAACTGCACTCCAACTTAGTAAATCCCTTCAGTTCTTCCTCCTGAGTTTCTTCTCTCTTTCTCTGGGTCCTCCTCCCTCTTAAACATTTATAGAAATGTTCTCACTTCTCTTTCACACACACATGGCTGCACACAAGAAAAAGGAGAGCTGCCTTTTCCTACTTTTTTCAAAAGAAGATGAACATGCAGCATCATGCATGTTTTCCTGACAGCTTCCTAAGAGTCACAAAACACATTACAGGAATAATCATTCACAGTTTCAGTCAGTTTTACAGTCACTACTGCTCTTACAGCTCCTAACAGATGCACATTAGCACTAGGACTATTTATTTGCCCTCTGGCAAATGGTAAAGACTCAGCTGTAGCAGACCATGGTAGATTCTGTTGTGACACAGTGCTGTATGGTTGAAGACACTCAAGGGTTAGCTAAGTTCTTCCCAACAGGGTTTCTTTCTTCTGGAGATCTTTACATAGAAAACCGTTCTACTAGCGGTGCAAATGCAATCTCAATGGACAACGATTATAGCAGAGAGCACCACTGCACAAGAAAGCAATGATCCAACTAATAACTGCTAAGAAGTTGCACAGTTATTTCATAACTGTAGAAAAAGTTACTGATGAAAACTTCTGTTCATGTTCTGTTAACTCTAAAGAAAAGTTTTACTCAAGTCTGTAAACTACTTTGTACAATAGCTTTTCAGTGTTTCCTAAAGAACTCACTGTTTTGAACAACGAGACAAGGAAACCAACAAGAAACCCAACCCAGCACACCCCAAAAATCATTACAACTGATGCTTAATAGCATGAAAAAGGAAAATTTTCCAATAACCGTTAATTTGGCACTTTCTAGCTCTCCCCCTCCCAGCACCACACAAAGCCAGACCTTAAAGACATTACTTTTTGGTTGATAGCAAATTACGTCCAATAACTGATTTTCTGTTTGAGTTGCCAACAGCATATAAAAATGATAACATTTAATAGAAACCTTATTCTGGCTCATTTTGCCAAAGCAAACAAAAGTCACAAGAATCAAAATACTCCATCTGAAATGGAATAATTCACTTTCAGCACTTATAATCAGTGAAAATGGGGAAGTAAATACAGATGAATGCTGCAGCAGAGAATGGGTTTCCTTTCAGGAGATCAACCCCCGAGTTAGAACCCTGTTAGCAGCTGTGAGCTAAATCTGGCTTTTCTTCCTTTGCCTGCTTAATTGCAAAGACTTCAATCAACATTTCTCATACAGGCAATCAGGCTCCAAATTATGCTGAACTGACCTCAGTGTCAGGTACTGCGTGTGCTGATGGGGGACTCCTGTCCATAACAGAAAACCACTGCTCGACTTCGTATTAAAATAGGTACAAACCCATGGAATAATAAAAACCACTATGATGTTCTGATGATTTGGACATGCATCTGGGTAGTAGTGGATTGTGGCTGTCAATAAGTGTCTATGCCAATCAGAAAAGAATCAACAGGAATGAATAGGAGAACAGCATCTAGCATGGAGGTCATACAGAAGCGTCATTAACAGAAGAGATTAACAGCTCAAAATCGTTCAGGTAGAAAAAGAAATGACCTATGGTTCTTCTCATATTTTAAAGGACTGCCCTAACCCATCAGTGACAACAGAAATAATCCCCATAGACCAATACCACTAAGTCTAGTCATTTCTCTAGGGAACAAATGCACATATTGCTTATTGAGAAAAACAAGGGGAAAGCAGTAACAGTCTCACGTGCTGTGATTCAGAGTACCTGCTCTTGCAGGTCTACTGACTTCTCAGATACATCTACAAAGTTCAGAGGCACTTGACAAACAGGTAGAGAGAAGCTCAACTTCGCTAGTAATTCCAAAAACCTGTAGAAGCTGCTGTTCTTGAAGTAGTAATCACATCTTCTGTTTTCATTTCCAGGTGAGGGTCATAACTTGCAAGTTTTTATTCATCATTAGGGAAGCTGAGGCTTTCTGAGTAATTAAAACTCTTTTCAGAAGACATCAGTCAGAAAACAGTATGGTAATGTATAGGGCATGCTGCACAACAGTGCTCTCACTTGTATTTTAAATGTATGAATGGCTTTTCTAGTAAAAATCATCAACTTATATATGTCCATATGAATCCAATGACTCAAAAATATTCTGTGGAGAAAAACTCCTCAAGCATGTACTTGACATAAATTACCACTTTGTGTTTATGGAGTCTATGTCTGTCTATTCTTACATACTGAATAAGTAAGTTTTCCCCACTTTTTATATACAAACACATAGAGACTCTGCTTGTATTTATACACAAACACAGTTTGACTACATGCATATAGAACTTACACATGATTACAGAGCCATGATGCACTACACTGCCAGATCACTTTTTATATTCACCTTTGCAGAGTGGGCTCATCTTTAAAGTTCTGGAAATGCAAATGAGCATGCAAGTGTTACCACTTCAGCTTGTATTTAAAAGTAGTATGCACCACCTGTAACACCTTACTCAGAAAAGGAGTCTAGGATCTGGCCTACAAATCTAGTAGAAGTCAAAGGAATAACTTTTCCTAGAGCCTAGGTTTAACCTCTGTATCATAGGAAACAGAAATCAGTCCATAAATACAAACAAGAATAGTCCTTAGGGAGTCTCAAAAGCATTAATAGGGTATTTCACAAAACCCAATTTTAAGTCAACTAGGTGTGGTGCCTGAAGATGATTTTCATCAGTAAACAGTCAAAGTTATGTTTATCCTCTTGCACACACTCACAAGCAATCCCTTCTTATTAGTATTTATACCACTTAACATGTATTCCTTGCTGGGCAAAGTAATCCTCCTTCTTGACCTGCAAAACATACACCTATCATAACACACTCAGCAGTAACATAGCAGTGACCGCTCCTATAGAAAACGAGAGGTTATCCTTTTCCAGGTAACCTAGCCAAAGTATCAAAACCTCTGACTAAACCTTCAGATTAAGCCAGTTCGTACTCATACGCCTGAGCCAACTAAAAACAAAAACACCCCCCAAAAAAACCAACAAAAAAACAGAACACAGAACCAAACAAAAAGTCCAAATCACAACATGATTGTGATCAAAAGCTGATCAAGTGAACAACTCCTGATGACAGCCAGAAACACAGTTCCTGCTTTCCATATTTTGTATAAATAAAAAAACCAATACATTACGTTTGCATCCCTATATATAAGAAAACTATCCTGCAGCCTTAAAACAAACTGAACACTCCATGAACTGAAAATACACTGCAATTCAATAAGAAATCTGCTGCTGCTGTAGATTTCTTACAAACTGTTGTATGCAACATAGGCAGCAGAAAAATTCTTAAGTCATACTTTAACTATCACTGGGGAATAAAAGAAAAATAAAATACTACAGGATTTGCTTATCTATTTTTTTACAGCAAAATACTGTATTAATTTCAGTGACATTTTCCTTATTAAGCATTAATTTAACAGAAGCTCTGCCAGTGAGAAAAATAACTTAGAACAGTCCTACGTAAGACAATCATTGCAACCAGAAAAAAATCACAACGTCCCTTCTTGAGCATTTAATAAATATATTATATGTGTGAACTGCTGAAAACAGCAGCTTGAATCCAGCAGCTCTTTGTTACGTACTTACAAGCTTCATTAGCACCATCAGACACCAGACTTGCAGTGACAGAAAGAGACCTGTCAAGAACTGATAAAACTCTCATACCTCTGTTAAGATTAAAACCCAGGACAAGCACAACCCCTGTTTCCTCAGGAATTGGCCAAAAAAGCATCTTTAATGAGTAGATCAGCTGTTTAACATTAACCAGCAGTTTATTATTTTCACAGAACAGTTGTGTTAACAGCAGCCTCCCACGAAATGCAAAATAGCTTCTCTATTACCTTCCATTCCTCTGGTGATAAAGCTGGAAAACAAATAATTCAAGCCATTCACATATGACCCAGAATTAAAAGAAACATCACTGCTTGACAGCAGGGGAAAAAAACCCAAACAAAACAAAACCCACAAAAGCACACAACAAGAAACCCCACCACAACACACACACCTCCCAAAACCTAAAAGTGCGGTACATAATGCATGAAGGATAAAGAAAGCATATAAATACACAGCAGGAAAATTTAGCCAGTCTAAGGTCCTCCTGGACAGAGGACGTCTGAAAGGACATCCACATACGGAATACAGTCAAGTAGCAGGCAGTAAATGAAAGTACAATTTGTGAATAAACCACTCACAGAAATAGGTCAGTTTCTTTCGCTAAAATAATGTTATGAAATATGTTTGTTCTTATATATTTGCCATTACAGCACAAATGTTTGTCTAACCAAAGATAAACCAGGATTCTTTGATTCAACTGCAAAAAAAACTTACTCCAAAAGTCAGTCTGCAGGCGCACCCAGTGACTTTTCAACTACAGCTAGTATTTATCTCTGAGCAGTTTCAGGAGATCACTAGCAAATAGGGGGTTTTCAGATTTCTGCACAAATATTACACATAGGCACATTTGTTTTGAAGAAGCCTTTTCTGTGTTGAATTCTTGTCTAGCCACTATTCCCCAACAGTTGGCACCAAACAGTTACAGTAAAATGTCAGCACCTCTAATTTCTTGCAATGTGTATCATGGCTTTAATTACACTGCTGATTCTTCTCACCTTTGAGAAGATAAAGGGGAAAAAACAAGCAAACAAAGAAAACAAATGGCAAGGAATTTATCTGAGACCAGGATTTTACAGTCAGCACAGATGACACAACTAAAGCCATGATATCCACAAGTTAGTTTATTAAGCTGCTGCACAATTTCTTCTGTTTTACCTTCCACAAGTAACAAATCATCTGTATCCTTCTAGGTGTTAATATATCCCATATCAACATATCTACTCATAAATCACAAAGTTAACAGCTCTTATCAAAGACAATAATTAGAAGTGCAGACTGATGAGCAGAGAAAAGTGAACAGAAAAAAAATACATAATGCAATGACAGTGATATGCCTCAAACAGCAATTTTTCATCAATATCTACTTTTCATGCAGTAATTATAATGTTAATCTGTTCTTCTGTGACAAAAATGCACCTCCAAGTTATTAATGACACCTAATATCTGTAATATTAATTTTAAATAATTCATGCAATAATTTATATACTAATAATGTAATTAGACCAAGGTTATGACCTCTGAATAGTAGATCAGTACTGAGTTCATGTTGGTATCTACTTTCTTCTGACACAATGTTTCTAGAGGCTTAATTAAAGCCTGCAGCATATAAATATTCTTCTCCCACTCTAGGCCATTCTTCCTCCCTGCCCAAAAGGACTATATTAAACTTTATGGCTGTACAATTCAGAAGCACAAGAAGAGGGCAGGTGCATGTCTGAGTTACGCAGGGAAAAAAATACCTGCTGTGTCCTATGAACAGCTAACACTTTTAAAGAAGTCTTCATCTTGCATAGTATGCCTGTTCTGGAAGAGTTATCCTCCCTGACTACATCAAGCCCACTGCAAAGTCACACAAGGCATAGATAGCCTGATGAAAAATCAGATAAGTACCAAAAGATGCTGTAGAAACAATGGCAAGTACGCCAACAGTAGCCACTCTTCCTCAATGAGCTCACACAGCACAGAGAGATCACCTGCACCAAGATGCCAGTTTACCTTTTGTGAGTTGGTAGGACAGTAACTGCAGTTTACAACACAGCAGAGTGCTGCTTTTCTGCACTCTAAAGTCATGATGGTTCCCAGCAGTCACACATCTCTGTATGAAGGCATCTACATAGCTCCCAACTGCCCAAATGACTTCTCCTTGTAAAGCAAGTTCAGGGAAGCAAGTTTGTACTTTTTCTCCTTTTCAAATACCTTTTGGTTTCCAGAATGCAAGGGTGGGGAGGAAAGGACATGAGTAAAAACATGTAAGTGAACTGCTTAATTACCTTTTCTTAGAAAAACACTTTAGCTCTTCCTCTAGTCAATGTCATTAATAAATATTTGTCCTATGGTCACTATTCCAATGCTTAATCAATTCAGATTAAATTTAGACACAAGCACCATTGTACCAAAAATGTTTTCTCAATGGGCTTTAATGGTTGAACGGCTATTTCATCCCCAGACTAGCTACTACCCTCAGACTACACTACTATGACTTGCATATCATGTACCACTGCCATTCATCAGGACTCATATATGCAACTCAGATGGCAATGAGTATAAGCGAGGGTAAAACACTGCAGTGTTTGCCTTCCTTATCTGTGTATCATCCATACACTTACTGGATAACTCTTGGCTGATCACTCTCCTCCTGCTTCCCATCAACTGGAACCTGATAAAATGTCTGCTTTTCACCAATGGACTGATTGGGGAAAAAAAAGTCGCCTTTATTGGCTGAGAGTACCCCATAGCATTAACAATGCAGTCATTCTGATTAATCTGAAACATGCTTTCTATTACAGAGCTCAAATTTCCTAGGAGAAATGTCTTAAGTGTATTAGTAGTAAGATGTTTGAGGCTGCTTGGCACAGATTTTGTCTTCTTTCTACAATTATAAGAATTTATGACGGACATTTGGAAGATATTTCACCTTTGCAAACACCGCAATCTAAATAGCAAAGACAGGGTGATATTCCAGTTTACTGCACCTCATTGAGTATTACAGAGCAATTTCAGAGTAGTGGCTAACCAAATCTTACAGGAAATCATTTCATTTGGGACCCCAATAGTAAGGGAACTACTGAGTTTCTTCAAGCTGTTGTTCTTGCAAACTTCACTCATCTTCAAGACATGCTATGTCTTCTTGCAAATATAACTCTTCTGGACTAGCAGCTTCTTGTGACCATTTTTGGCAAAGATAGTTGTTTCTCTGACCATCTTCTCAACACTACCACTGCCTCTGACCTAAAACCACTTACCAAAACAAGTGGCAATGACAGCTGCAACTACACCTAGAAAATCGGAAGACTCTCACAACTGCACAGTTACCACTGTGTTGCATTTTCTTAGATTTGCAAATCAAAGATAGCATTCAACAACTTAAGAGAAACAGTATAGAGAATACCTTCCACTGAGTTAGTACAATAAAATGTTTGGAGAGTGCAGTTCATTCAGAAGCATTGTATAACAACAAACTCCTGGTGTTAGCAATGATTTAAAAAAACCCCACACAGACATTACAGTACCTCAGTGCTTCTGAAAAGTGCATCATATTTTGTCATTGGTGATTAAGTTGTCTGTTTTTCCTCCAGACAGGTAGTTCACAGAACAGATAGAGGAAGCAAACTTTGAGAACAGTTCTGGCACACCAAGAAAGGGAAAACGATGGATCTGGTCAATCCATCAATGACAATTACTGACATTGCACCCTGCCAGATCACTGCAAGATATTAACCCCCTGCCTGTGATCTGAGACAAACTCTGTGCCACTGAGAAATAGAGTATGAAAACTGCAGTCACCTAGAGACGAGACATAATTACCATGTATTCAACTATAAAGATTTATTGAGTTACTGGGCAATACTGAGTGTACAGCAAAAACTGGAGACCTCAGAAATACTCCTTTCTGAATAGACTTTGATGAAAGGCATTTGAGGAGCCATGACAAAACATCCCAATCAGCACATCACACTTGTGTGTCAGATATGAAGCCACCTTAAGAAGTGCCCTGAACAGTCCACACTTCATGTCTTAGAGATGGAATTTCCTCATGGTGATGATGTAATCCCCATATCAGCAAGGGAAAGTTTTGTGCTAAGTAGGATTACAGTCAAGCATACTCACCTCACATTGCCAGGTACCTTAAAATACCTCAATTCATTTAATAAACTCAAATCTACCACTATCACTTCTGCTGTCTATATAAAAAAAAAAAAATTAAAAAAAAAATCAAAGCTATTTTGTGTGCTTTTGCATAAAGCTATATTAATGTTTGGGAACTAGATTATGTCCTATTGTGCTACAATTCCAGACTAGAGTTGTATTCTGGAGTTTAAGGCCCTCCCTGTAAGACAAATCATCTTTACGGGAATAAGAGTATGAATGAGAAAATAGACCAAAACAACTCATGCAGAACTCATCCAAGACAATTGTCCTGATGCCTTAAACATCCATATTTATATTGTGAGCAGAGAAATTAAATGCCAAAAGCCTTACACCACCTTCATTGATTTCATTTCTACCGAACCGCTTTCAGCTCCACAGAATTTAACTTCCACAAGTAGCTCTGAACTTGTATGTCTTAGAAATAAGACAAAACTGAGTCCTGAATCTTACACAGATAACTACTGCTGTAGACTACAGTACTTGTCACTCTGAGCCCTTTGAGAACACAGACCATTTTCAGGTAATACTAAACAATGCCTTTTAAAATATTTAGTTTATCATGTCCTCATCTCATCCCAACACTTTTTTGGACTCCAGGTGCTGACTACACAAATCTGTAAAAAGCTTAAGTTTTCCATTACTTTCATTTTCTGAAAGCTAGAACAAGTAAAACCAAAGAAACCAAATTTACCACTTTATAATTTCCCAATGAAAACAGCATGCCACGGTCTGTCTATGTGGCAGTCTATTTCCTGCAACATACTGAAACCACAGATAAAGGTGCTGCTGGAAAGTGTAAATGCCATTGTTCAAATAAGGTACTTTAAACAGAGATGGGATCTCACCAGCTTAGCGCAAGAGAAATCTACTGCTCTACTCAACAAAACTAAGGCAACTCATGTTAATCTTCAAGTTTTCAAAGGCAAGGGAATGAAGACAACACAGTCTCATTCTCAAGACTTCTCTTGCTGTCAAGACTTTCCTTTCATGGTAAAGAAATATTCTCCTGAACAGATGACTTCAGCTTAACACAACTCTCAGCCATCACAGAATGATCTTAGAATTCAAGTCTGCTCGAACTAAAAGTCATGGTAAGACAGGAAAAATAGCAAGACATTCACTCACTGAAGAAAACCAGACTTCTAGTCAGTGTTTTTGAGCACACTCACTTCTATTTGAAGAAGCAATAGCAGTCTTTCACATTAAGATTTGATTTAATGAGTTGTTAATATTTTACATTCTTTGTGCTTGGCTTCCCCTGAACGAAAGGTCCATTCTACAGTCATGGCTTTAGGTTTATGTCTCCACCGCACCTGGGAAAAAAAAAAAACAGCATGCAAACCAACCCACTTTTTAGGGGGCACAAGGTAGTTGAAGGGACCTGGCACACATTCCACCAGCTTCCCTAAGCCTTCATGACTCAGGCAACACAACTGCAGGACATATCGGAGACCGCATCTGCCCAACAACATAAACAATGATTTCAGGATTCCATAAATACGCAGAAACCTCTAATACTACACTGCCTGAAGGTAGCTCTTAGTCAAAACTGCTAAATGTGCTTACCATCCATCATATTCATGTTAACTCAAAAATGCTTTTCCATCTTCCTTAGCCTGAGCCAGCAAGCCAGGTCCATCACAAAGTAAAAAGACTCCATCTGGGAGCTACTTTTCTTTCCTATTTCAGAATAATTTCATTTTTAATGTCAGAGTATATTTGTCTTTTATTGTTTAAGCAACATGTTACTCTTTATCTCCCTTCAGAATCACATCTCCAGTTTTCTCAAGGCAAATAAAAGTGACTTACACTTTGTGACCCTGGTGTGGTGCTTTTATTCTTGTTTTCCACTGTTGCTAACAAATGCGTCAGCATTTTGCCAGTAAAGAATTCTGCTCTGTCAAGGAATAACTCAAATTCCTTAAATTTTAAAGGGCTGGTGAGAGGGAGGTTTGAAATCTAAATACTAACTTTAGAATACTAAGAACTTATAAGCAGAAAATGCATGTGGCCTTAGTGGCAGGGCCTATTGCCAGTTCTGCTGTGCAAGGATGATACAGGCAGCAAGTAGCTCAGGGAGTGGGGGAACATACATCTTCTACAGTAGGCAGTGGAAATTAGAAATTCCTGATAGACTCCCACACCACTGAAGTTCTACAAATGTTGATGAAAGGAGTACAGCATGAAGCACTACATAGAAAAATGGATTACTTTATCATGACAAATGAAAGTGCTTGTGAATACAGTAATCTTACATCAAATTCCTGCAGCATGGAACTGCAATTAGGCACTTCAGAATTCATCTTTTGTTGGGGGTTTTTGTTTGTTGGGTTTTTTGGGTGTTTTTTTTGGGTTGGTTTTTTTTTTTTTCCCCACTGCAAGATCAAAGAGGAATACTGTGTTTATAAACTGAGTGACTGAAAAATACAGTACTTGATCCATTTAACAGCACATCAAGTAAAGGAGTTGTTCTATTACAGCATTTTCGTATACAAAGCATTAACATTGATAGTCTTCATCTCCATCTCCTGCTTTGAAAGCAGAGACTCTAAAGCTGAACCCACAACACTGGTACATAGCTCAAATATCTAAAGAACACCCTAACAAGACATCCTAACCTTCACCTGCTTTACTACTTTAATCTACTTTAATAGCCACGCTATTGTTATGCACCGAAAGGAGCATACAGGAAGATTTTTAAGAGTCTATTAACACATAAGTATTACTTCCACAAAAACCATGAGATGCTTAAAACTAAAACTCTCCCAGTCATAGATACAGAGAATACAGCTGGTTACTTTGCATAACTGATCCTTTCTTACCATGAAATTATTCAGTGGGTTCTTATCTGGGAAAGCTGAACTATCATAATTAGAGAAAACTATTATAATAAGGATAGTCACAATCTGAGTCATGCTTTAGGACTGACTCTTTCTAAATATGTTTCAACTCTATTTTTACTACACAGTCCAAAAATGCGTTCCTTTTTATTCCACAGGACAATTTAAATCTCTAGATGATAATTATTCTTTCATGGGTGATGCTGTATTTTACTCTTCAGATTCTCAACTTCTGAAAGAAGATTAGAAGCAAGCAATTCTCAAACATGATAAAAACAAGACTTATGAGATGCTCAAGACTATTACACAACCAGTCTCCATATATTTTTAATAGCATAGGCACATCCCTAGCTGACTCAATTCGTATAGTTTTAGTTAATAAGATATCTCTCACCTTATCCAGGTACATTGACAGGAAATATATTCCTGGATGTTGCTGAGAGGAAAAAAATAGTTTCCGTATTGGATAAACTGAATAGAAAGGGAAATAACTCCCACTGCATCATGAAACTATTCAGCTAAACTTGTTAGTTGAAACAATTCTTTCTTTCCTCAAAACAGTCTTACATATTTTATGTAAGCACAAGTTCCAAGGAGGCATCTTCTAATTTATCAAGTCATTTCAAATTCACTTTGCATTCATATACTTAGGAGAAAACCCTAATTCAAAGTCTATTATGAAGCTTTAATAGGGGAAAATTGTGAACAAAACTGTCACATAAAGCATGACAAAAATCACACAGGGCAAAGTGAAAAAGTCCCTATTATAAAATTACTGTTAAACTACTCTTAGTTTGGGAACATCTACCATGTTAATTCAATTGCATATCACTTGCTTTTACACAGTATAGAGTAGCTAAAGATCTAGAACAGTGAGTCATGCTGCCTGATAATTACAGATCAAACATGCTTTCAGAGAGGTTGTCGAAGTCACTGTTTAGGAGGTTTCCAAATAGGGGTACATACTATTCCCCCATGTAAGAAAGCTTTCACTTAAGAAAATACCAAGAAAAAAAAAAAATGAAAGGACAAGTTAGGCAGCACAGCATTCTATATGAAGTTACATCTTTACTTACTGACAGTGACAAGTGCAACAGTAAGGGTAAAATATTACATATTCAAACAAAATGGGTAATTGCTGTACACATCTGTTTAACACACATTTGAGAACAAGGTGAACAAGAGGTCTCTTCTTCCAGCTAAAAAGTCTATTAGCCTCATTTACAATTACCCACACACTAGAAACAAAGCTGTCAGGGCATAAAGATGTCACTGGTGACAGTTTACGTTACACCAGTACTCAGATCACAATGGAACTGTTGGCTCCAAATTACAATCAACTCAAAGAAACATAGAAGTACTATAGCTGGAATAATAGAAATCAATCTTCCAGCAATTCCAATTTTTCCAGATACTTTAACAGCAGTATGAAAGGTCAAGAAAGCCACACAATGCTGACCTATTATGTTTCTAAAAAGGATTCTGAGAAAATGTGAACATTCTATTTGTTTTAGTGCACATTTCTAGGGCAGTCTTGCACAGGAAATTACTTACAAAAGTAATTTTGTAATTGAAATTTCCGAGGAGATTTTGCAAAATAATTTTATTGGCTTAACCTGCAAAATCTGTTGTAATTCTACCTTGATAGAAATGCCTAAATCCATCTAAATTAAATACCTATTTAGATAAATGTAGTGTAATCACAATTTCCTGTTCCCCACCTTTCATCATTTACTGTTGTATTAGAAAGTATTAGTAGGGATGCTTTCCAACTGCCTGTGGTAAGACAAGGTTTTTCCTTTTTTATTTTATACTACTGTGAAGTAACATCAGGAATAATTATATTTCATATTACATTTTCAAGAGTTGAAAAAACCCCAACCCTCTCAGCCTGCTCCAACTCCTATCAAAACTATAATGGCATCACATCTCCTTGGAAAGCTCAAAGTACATGATAGCCAAACCAGTCAGTCAATGAACAATATCTTCTATTACCACTTTGAGAAGATGGCTGTGTAGTTTATGCCATACTTATCCTGTAAGGGGATATTAACAAAGTAAAGATTAGGTAAAAGTCCACCACCGAAGTCATTTTTCTAGTGGAAAATAGTCCCTAAAAAATATTTTTCCAAGTAATTTAGGCAACTTTTTCTGTGGTTTAGTTAGAAATAGTAGAGTAAACCATAGCTAGTAAAGTCAATTAAGACCTTCTGAACCACAGAAGTCATAGTTCAAGAAATGCTGCTATGTCAGTGAATATGTAGAAAATATCTACATTGACAAAGATTTGGGTTTGTCATGTGGGGTTCTTATAGTTACTGTGTTTTATTCTCTATAGGTGTGCACAATCAAAGCTACAGAAGAGAAGTAAAACTTAAAATATTTTGATAATAATTAACTACAGTAAAAGAATGAAAGAACTTTCCATGCAGGGAGTGGAAAGAGGGTAAGGACCTGAGGTTTTATGAATTATCACCAGTGGAACGAGACTGTCATAGCCATGGTACCCATTTTAAGCCACAAAAACCACCCAACTTAAACACACACCACACACCATTTCTTATTGCCCAATATACATTCTCCACTCGCCTTTTTTGGTATCTTTCCCTTAATTCAGTAGAATAAACTGTCCTTTCATCACTGCGAAATCAAATAAATGGTTAAAATAGCTGTTCAGATCTTTGGTAGCACTGAATAAAGTCTCAGCTCTGCGGCAACCTGCCACTCATAACCTTTAACAGCTTCACTGATCTTGAGCAATTTCTCATTTTGGGAAGTCATTAGCATAAAAAGATATTTATAAAACACCTGCTACTAACTAATTAACATCTAACTGTTGACTCAGCATTGCAGGAAGCTGCACTGTCTCAGTAACTCTCTTTGCAGTGACCCAACCCAAACCATTGCAAAGTTTGAGTGTCCTTTAATATGGACTCTGCTTTGGAAGCCACTGCTGTAAATATGGGAATTGCTTAATAAGAGGAACAGTCTTTTAGATATCATCAAAGGATGAACTCTATACCAAATCTAGACATGTGAGGAACACACTACATCAAGCATTAAAGCACCTCTGACCATCTTAATATACTCAAATAACATTTGAGTATTGTTGTGACATTGCTTCACTTGGATTAGATTGCAACGCAGAAAATGTCCTCAAGTATCCTACTCCATCCTGTACTCCTCAGTAATAGATGCTTTGTGATATCTACAGAGACAGAAAAGCTACTCAAACCTGCCTCTATGCATGTCATCAATTTATACTGTGCCAGTAGCTGTAGCCAGAGTGCTTACAGCAGATTTGCCCCACCAGCAGGCAAGGGACGGTAGTTGACGCTATCTCAGCGTCAGAAGGTCTGGAAAAATATTGTTCACTGGGGCATTCAGCAGTTCCAGGTTTACTTGGAGTGCAGTGGCAATACTTCTCTGCTGGTCCTCTGTAAAGCCTAGTCATTTTTCACGGGACTAGAAAATGAAGTGCAAGTTCTTTCCCCCAGAAAGGCAGGCATCCTTAAACTTATTAAGCATATTACTAGTAATCATATTATATTTAGAAAAAGTGAATCCGTATTTCTTTCATGTGAAGATGCACTTATGCTTAGAACACTTCACTCTGGTTTCTGATCATTATCAAAATCGGTGACCCTAAATCTCATCTGCAGAAAGCACAGTATGAACATATCTGCAGCCAAAGCGTGTGACCCACACAGCACCAGAACATAACTCCAGGAACAAGTATAAAAAAGGGATTTAGAAAACCCGTTTTTTAAAATAGAAAACTGCAATGAAAGCAAAAGGATCTAACATCTAAGTGTGGGATGAGAATTAAGTATTACAGCCTTGGGCATAAAGATCAAGACCATAACAGCCCACTAAGCTTCTTCATCTAGAAACCATCACTGCAGCAGCTTATCTACAATGAGATATTTGTAAGTCAGGCTATTCACAAGTCCTCTACAGTACTACCTTTTCCTTTCAGGCTGTTCTTACCTAACTACTGCTGACAAAGTATGCACAGCTATTTTCCCTTCAGCTACTTCCACTTATTTCCTTTACATTCCTGGTGCATAGCTCCATTAAAAAATTTGCAATTTTCACCAGCTTCATACTATCTACAAAACACTGCTACTCCATGTCTGCCCACAGGTGAGCAATCCAATATTTTGTAACAATTCCTCTACAGTGACATGTACATTAATCATATTTTAAAAACAACTGCTGAAAAATTTAGGGACAAGAAGTGTTTTCCAGGGTTGGTTTGGGCTTTGGTTTAGTTTGTTTTTCAGTTAGTGGGTTTGTTGGGTTTATTGTTTGCTTTAGGTTGGTTGTTTGGTTTGGTTTTAATTAGCTTTTGCTTACTGCTTTTTCAACCTTGACAATGGACTTGAGCACTAACTGCTGAGTCAGCTGCCCAGAAGCTTGCATGCCACTGGAATACAACTTATTTTGTTCCAGACAGATTCCTCCTCTCTTATTCAAGACAATCACTTAAAGATGGAAAGATGTTTGATAATTCAAATGGAAGGGCTTGCATTTACTGTGGTTGCAGGATTATTTAGTCAAAGGGGAAAGATGCACGCTGTTCTTTTATTAACGATGCAAACACTGGCATCTCTGCTCGGTCAGCTACTCAAAGTTCACCTTCACTTGGACCACAATTCCCCCTGTCCTGGGTTCAGCAGCAGCAGCAGTCATTTTTCACCTTCTTGGTAGCTGGTGCAGCGCTGTGTGATTTTCAGCCTGGGAACAGCACTGATAACGCCAATGTTTTCAGTCACTGCTTGGTAATGTTTAGGCTGGCCAAGGACTTTGTGAGTCTTATGCTCTGCTAGGCAGGAGGGGAAGCCGAGAGGAAGGAGAGACAGGACACCTGACCCAGACTGACCAAAGAGGTATTCCATACCATAGCACATCATGTCCAGGACGGAAAAATGGAAGGCAGAGACCCGGAAGGGTGGGGGTTGTAGTGCTGGGTCGGGCTGGGGATTGATGGTGAGCGATTGCATGCTTTGTCATTATTATTATTGGTGGTAGCAGTAGTGGTTTGTGTTACACCTCAGTTACTGAACTGTTCTTATCTCAACCTGTGGGAGTTGCATTCTTTCGATTCTCCTCCCCATCCCTCCAGGAGCAGGGGGAAGGAGGAGGTGGAGTGAGTGAGAGAGTGGCTGCGTGAGTTATAGAGGCTTAAACCACGACACCCCCCAGTTGAGGCAGATGACAGTGGAGTTTGGTCCACTATTGCCAAAAAAAAAAAAAAAAAAAAAAAAAGCAGTGCAGACTTTGGAACTGAACTCTAAATTATCTCTTGCAAAGGCCAGGAATGAATTTACAGGTTTTATTTGCCATCTTTTAATAACCTTCAGATGGACAAGATGAATTAACATGCATTTTGGCAGTCTGGAGAACTTGCAACTTTTATACAATTAACCAAATAAGCAGCAAAACAACTCTGCCAAAAGGGGGGGCGGAGGGTAGCGAGTTATTCTGAATACTCATTTCAACAGGCAGTTCCTACGACATTTAAGGCTGCAGAAATATTCGCAGTCAGATTTCACTACTTTCAGTTTATCTTATTAAGCATTCTCTACCTTTTGTACCACAATCATCTTAACTCTGTTTTTCAATTAAAGACACATTCCTGAATATTTTGAACAAACTAATCTACTCGCTTGGAAATCAAAACATGGAAAGATGTTTCGTTGTCTGTAGATTTAAAAGCATTTGACTTTAAGATTATTTCAAATGACATTTTCAAACTAATACATCTATTTCAAAGCATAATGCAATTATCACTTAAGATGGGCAGAATTCTACATTCACTGAACAGGCTTGCTGAGAAGTGACTGTTCACCGGTTTACTCTGTGACACTTTACTGCAAATACATTACTTGATTTCCCCTACATCTATGACAGAGGTCTCCATCAGATAATAGCATAGTTATCTCCAAGAGATTTTGCATTAGATTTAAAAACTGCACATGCAAAAACATATTGCTTTTCCCATTAATTAGAAGTTAAATTGCTTCTACATATATCAACAGTGACTTCACTGAGATACTGGGTGAAGGATACAAATAAAAAAGGTATTCCTTCTCATCTCTTCAAGAGATACCACATTTCACTGAAAGAAGTTACTTCAAAATGTCATCACTGAGTATGAAAGCATCCAGAAATGAGGACACAACTAGACTGAAGCTGATATACAGTCATAGCTAGACTATTCACAGTTATGTCTGACGGAAGAGCCCAAGTAGTTGAACTTAGTGCTTTTCCCATTTGATTTCTTCTGAAAATATGATTAAAATCCAACAGGCATTCTAATACATGAAAACTTGACAAAAATCACCAGCACAATATACAGTGAATCATTCTTTCTCAAGACCTTACCAGTCTTGAGGTCCAGAACACCAGCACATATGTAATGCTCCAGGACACCTAACATATAATTGCAGCTTCTGTAGCTTGCACTGTTTGCTTCATTCTATGACCTGCACCGTCAGAAAACTCTGCTGCTGACTGACAAGAACATTTCTAGCATGCAGCTGCTGAGGGAAGTACTGAAATGCGTAACTTAGAAAAACTTGTAATATAAAAAGCCTGAAGTCAATAGGGATGTACTGAACTATCATGACCACAAAAGCCGCGCAAGCACACAAGCTTCAGAAAAATACACCACATTACAGAATTAGTAACATGAGTAGAGAACAAGAAATAGCTGCTGATAGAAGATGCACTGTCACAGAATGCTTATTTTTGTCAAAATGATTACAATTTACACGCAGAAGGGCAGAAGCAAGGCCAGACCTTCACTTTGTTATTTTAGTCCCCTTGTGCTCCACAGTTAAGCTCTAATATCCATGTGGTATTTTTAACAGTTTTGCATGGACTGCTGTTGCTATTTTTTACAAGTGCCACCATTAGCCTGCTGAAAGTGTTGGTACATAAAATGCGTTTTTACTTTAGTACTTAGGGCTGCATCTTTAAATTACTTGAGGAATACAAAGCAATTAACATTAGAGACCAACTCCTACTGGTGTTTGGGGATTTCTTTCATTACATTTGATCACTTATGGCTATAAAGCTAAATATAAACAAAAGGAACATAATAGCTACCAGTGTTGAACTCTTCTGGGAGGAAAGGGGCAACACAGCAGCCATTATTACATCAGGGAAAAATTTGTTCTTTTGCCTAAAGAACCAGCTCCGGAGCAAAGATGATAAAATAGCAAAGATGCAACACTTGTGACTGGCTTTAGTCCGGTTGGGGGTTTAATGCTGGTTTTGGAATGTTTACTGTGAGATTTTTTCCTCATACTGAGAAGCTGAAGAGTGCTTTTTGCCCTACAGTCTGTTCAATTGTTTCAGTTTACTGGCATACATGGTCCCACTCCCCCTACTCCGCTATACCTCTCCATCCTCCTGCTTTATTGCCAGCATTTGATGCTATGTATCATGCATACGTAGTCCCCTCCTACTGAGACTAGTAACTCTGTACATTCCATTTGGTTATTATTTCTCTTTTTTGTTCTACTTTTCCTTCACATCTGCTTAAGATTCCTGGACTTTCTGATGAGGAAGGGCTTTATGCTTCTGTCATAGTGACAAGCAAAGGATCTTTGCACTGACAAATAAAAATAATGATAACTCAGCCCCTAAATGAATAGTCACAGCACTCGGTAAAGTTACAATGTTCTGTCATGTACCTTTATTGGTTATGGGGACCAGTTAGAAGGGTCTATCAGTGGCAGCAGGCCTTCCAGACCATTCCCTCAAGCCACTCACCATTAGATTGTACCTAACACTCTTGTCTCAGCAGCAGCTAAGAGGTACATCACATTGAAATATTTACAAAGTTTTAAGACATCAGGTTACCAAAACTACAAGGTGAAGTGAGACACACACATTTCAAGAGATGATTCAACAAATCCAAGCTATATTATGCCCAACAGTATGCCTTTTACTAGGTCCTACGTACCTGGGTTTGCTTATTAACATATTCCAGAAGTGTCCAACAAACTCAAGGAAAAACAAATAATCACCAGCCACCAACTAAGATGTATGAATCTATAAGTCCCCATGTTCTACAAGCTACTGCATCAGCAATACAGCTAGTGTACCAGCTGCACTGGGGTCTTCCCCCAACATTTAGGCATTTATGAACAGGAATAATATTTTAAAAGTTGAAAACGAAACCTCTGACCAGCTTTCATATACACACTTAAGTTTCCCTTAAGCATCTTCCTTTCCTTCTTCCCCTGTAAGTAGGAATGCTATTTTTGCGAATCCTAGTTTTGCCCTTTGTGATCTAATCAATATTGACTACTTCCTGTTATTAAATAAATTAATATTTACTACTTCCTTTGCTTTTTTTGTAGCTTTGCATCTCAATAAATCTGGATCTCACTGGTCTTATCCTGTCCTTGGGGAAATAATTTCAATGCTTAGGAATGTAGCACAGATTTCCTCTGTCCAAGTACCAGCCTTGACAAGTTTGACAAGTTTTGTTTCAAGCTACCATGACAGTTCCAACTCATGATTTCGCATCACAGCAGGGACTTGAACAGTTCAGTCCACCAGCCAGAGGCCTGGATGCCCGTTAAAGTGTTCCTTCTACAAAGATTTCAGTTTGGAGTCTGGCCAGAACAAAAAGCTGCTCTTGTTTATAGTCATGGTGCTAACAACTGTGGTATTGCCTCTCTCAGTGGAGTCTTTTGCAAGCTACAGCATACTATTAGACCAAAATACTACTTATTCCCTAGAACCTGCCTCTACATTGTATTTCCTTTTACTTACTATGGTTATTAGAAAATTTTTACCTACTGTATATAAAATCATATATCATAGCACAGGGTTATGCCCTTAATTCATTGCTTCATCTAGCCTACTTAAGGATGTTATTCACAGCCTACAGCAATTATTTTCTCCTTTTCATGCACACTGACAGTGTTTGTAACTTTCCACAACCCATTCTGAATTCAAAATTATACCAGGATTCCTTCCTTGTATTTTTACAGATAGCACTTGAAGACGTGGAAGCTTATTACTGACAAAATGCATGCAAGAAGCTACTGGATTCCACACACTAAATAAAGCAAAGCTTTGTCTTCTACTAGACACACAGCATTTAAATGAACAAAGAAACATACCTTCCTTTCTGACTGACTCAAAACAACACTTCAAGTGCTCATCCTTGTGTAGCTAAAAATACATTCTCTTCAAAATAACACTCAGTAACATAACCCTAAAAGTAGAAATCTGTTCCTGGGGAGACACTACCCAGAATTTTGAGTTGATCACATAAGTAGTGACTCTATTAGTCAGAGAGTAACAAGTCAGTGCGTTTCATAAGCAGTGTACAGAAATACCTAAGAACACTTATGCTTTTCGGACAAATGCTTTAACATTTTATGCTTGAGTGCCATGATCATGTTTACCGTTCTGAAATACAGCCTGTGCTCCATACAGCTCAGCCTTTACTTCTGAAAAGCAGCTAATATTAGGACAAAGTGATACAGAACCAATAGACTACTGCAGAGTTTTTTACAATTATTTTCTTCAGGTGCAAGATGTCAGGAACCCTCCTGAGGAAAGATGAGAGTTCGGTCTGAAATGATACATCTCACATCTACTTCAGTTAAAAGAAAAATTTAAAAACTATCCCATTAATCAAACTATTAACAAATCAAAGCAAGCCTTCAGGGTTTGTTTTGTTTAAAGGCTGTTCTGTTACCAAGTTTCTCTGCTTCACAGACAGCAAGTGCCTCCAGTGTTATGTAAGGGAAACTGTTCTGCAAAAAGGCACCAGGTTGTCATCAATGCAATTGGCAGTCAAGTTTGACAGACTGAATTCTTTCCTTGAAGTTATATTAATCACGCATACTATATCACGCAACTGGGGTTTTCAGGACTCCAGTGTGTTCACAGCATTACATACGCTTTGCTGAGGTTCTAACACTTCACTTATTGGCAAGAACATACAATGAAGTCTTGAATTACTAGCACATGTTCCTAAAAAGAAAATTTGTAATTTGCATCTCCACCAGAATCCTGATGATAGGAATTATGCTCATGCTGGGAAGGAACGTCAGTGTACCAGCCTGTTACCAGGACCTCTGATCATAGAATCATAGAATCATAGAATAGTAAGGGTTGGAAAGGACCTCAAGATCATCAAGTTCCAACCCCCCTGCCATGGGCAGGGACACCTCCCACTAAACCATGCCATCCAAGGCTATGTCCAACCCCACCTTGAACGCCGCCAGGGATGAAGCATCCACATCATAAGAAGCTATTGTTAACTCATGACAAGTGTAACAAGCTATCACCTAGAAAGGCAGAAGGAAAGACCATTTAACGCCTTACAGTTGTTACTGTGTTCTCACTGACAGCTTACAAACTAATAAAAGCAAGCTAGACATAAGTTACCTGCACAACTTAGATTGAAACAATCACCTATTCGAGTACCACCAAGTTTAAGACTTCGTTAATGAACAATGATACATTCAATATATGCCATAGTTGTCACCTCTCAAGTGCTCTTACTGCTAAGAAAGCAACTCTATGTTAAATCTGTACAAAAAGCTTGTATTTTAGGTGTGCAATAATTACAGAAACAGAGATTCTAAACAGCTGCAATTATTCCCATACTGGCACACAACACAGTTATTTTATGAACATCTTCCTCCAATAGAACAGCAGCCACTATATATAATTATTTGTGCTTATCAAAAGAACACAGGAAGGATATTTCTTGTAAAATGGGAGCATTAATCCATTATTATAGTTTTATTGTTGTTTGTGTTTAAGCCTAGCTTGGATATGTCAACATGAGCTCCAGATCCTTCCTTTCCAGAAGTTCTTTTAACTAAAACTCCCCATTATCAGTTCCGTGGACACTCTGATCTCCCAGAATAACTTCAAAACCAGATTCACTGTGCTTTAACTAAAGCTGGACATGAAAGGTTACAGAAGAATATAAATCACAATTTCAATTTCCAGAACCTACTGTAACACTCTCCCCCTCCACTCCCAAAAGCAGCATCACAGCTGTACAAGTAAAACATCTTCTGCTGGACTGCACAAGATCCTGGAACAATGAGTGCACATGACAGAACAGAAAGACTGCTCTTCATACTAATCTCATGTACATCTCTCTGAAAAAGAAAGGTATAAACTCATTTACTTCTGCACAGCTATGAAAGGATTGAGTCAGCTGTACCTGTCAAAGGAAACAATGGGTTTTCTCCCCGATCTCCAAGAGTTTATTAGCTCCAGGGATTTGTTTTGCACACTGCAGATGGATGCTATTGTAATTAGTTATGACAGGCAGAGCTGAAAGGTCAGACAGACCACTCAGGGGAAGGCAGGCTTCTGGAGAGAAAGACAGAGATTAAAAAAAAAGGCCTAAGAAACAGCCCACCCAGTGAGATCTTCTAAAGCGCCCAACTGATCCCGAAATGTGAACCCATTTTATTTCCCACTAAAATTGATGGAAATAACCTCTCTATTTCTTAACATCCACAACAATAAAGCCAGCTTTTGCAAATATAAGCTCAAAGAGCTTTTATATCTTTTAAAAAAAGTCCATTTTAGATTACTTTCCCTCTTTAAATTTCAATCTAGAAAGCCAAAAAAGGTAGTCCAAATGGACACAGCATGAGAAAATTTCTTTTACTAAAACACATCTACATTCATGGAAGCTGTTGAGATGGTGCTATGACCAAACACTCTGCCAGTGCTTTGCTTTATGCTTTGCTTCTGCTTTTTTATGTGTTTAAAAATAGATGCGTTATTTAAGCAGAACCCCCCACACCACCTACTTTCATATTCCTGTGCAATAAAAATTACAAAATCAACACTACAGAGTAAGGTAGAGAATGAACAGATTGATGTAATTAAGGTGTAAGATGAAAAAATTAAGCATTTAAAACAAAAGTTATAATTTAAATTGGCAGTGTTTTATAATAAACTGTACTAGTTACACATAGAAACCCCTTAATCCAATCAATACATTTTTTTACCACTGAGTCTTAGAGTAAGTAGAGTCACAACATACAGTCATAAAGTATGCATAGGTTACAGCTATATGCATATATTACTATCACTACACCCCACTGATGTCTGCAAGTAAGTGAGATCTAAAAGGAAACCTGCTCATTTTCATTTGAATTAATCTCTATTGCATTTTCTAGCCACTATAGGCAGCACTGTCTCTAACAGGACTGGACTAAGGATTTCTGACCTGGTTCTACGCGGTTCCTCTAAACAAAGGAATTCTAGAGGAGAAACAGATACCTTGTCCTTCCACCTGATGTAAAAGGGGATTTAGTTGTTAGCATAAGATGTACTGTTGTTTCCTAAGTGACCAGGACATTTTCAAACTGCAACAATATTACCAGATTGAGGAATATTGGTTAGAGCATCTAAAACTAAGAGATTTGGGAATACTACCCTGGGAGATTACAAAGGAGGGAACCCAATAGTTTATGATGGTCTAAAACACAGGAGAAATATTCAACCCTTGAACCACAGCCACTACATCAGGATTACTTATTTTGTGAATCTAATTCTTTCCTTTTGATTTGTGCTCAGGAACTAAGTTTTTTAACTTACTTGCAAGTGGTTTTCTGTTCAAGGATACATTTATTACACTGCTTTTATCATACTAAGATATTTAACATGGTAGCTCAAAGTAACTACTTTACTTACAGAATCTGTACTTCGAAGCACAGACAGAGCAGGTGCTTCTCAGACTTACAGACTCCGAGGCCTGGCAGGAGTCAGTACATTTAAAGCAGAAGTCCCACTTTTATTTTTGTAGGGGAGATGCCAAAAGATAAAAGCTGTACTGGAAAATCTTGCATCATTGTTACTGCACAAGTTAGAAGTACTCTTAGTAGATTACATTTTGCAGGCTATTACCTTATAATCACTTCTGCATTCATAAACACAAAGAAAATAATTTCCTGTAATTTCATTTTAAATTACAACATATGTCCTATGTTTTTCATATTCTTGTGCTCAAAGTCAAGGGTAAACCTACCCTGTCACTTCATGGGCAACGGATCATCCTCTTAAATTCCACTAATTATCCTTAACGAATTTGTGATTCTCTCTTTTTTTTTTTAGTCTATGCATTTCTAATCATTCACTTTCAAGTCCAGAAGTCTCAGTACTACCATTAAATAATTTCAGGGGACCTAGGTAACACTTAGGACTATTAAAAAAAATATATAAAAATGAGGGGGAAGGGGGGGTGATGGAAATGGGGAGCAAGTCAATACATAATACACAAGGAAACAACACTGTTAGCTGCACGGAATTGTAATTTTGGTTGCCTGTGGAAAGGGGTATCAACACATTAAGCAACCACCCTTTTAACTGAATTTTGTATTGAATGATTTCTTTAGTCTCTATTGGATAATTAACTGATCAGCTGCTATTATTACTTTATATGCCTCGCTGTTATAGATGACTAAACTGATTCCAAGGACCCTACAGAGCCATTCTTTGAGTGGCGTCTCATTGAGAAAAAAACAGAGGTGAAGGGCATCAGAGAATATCAGCTCTAACACATACATAACTAATATTAAATCTTTAAATATTAATTCCCCTTCTGCTCTCAAATTCTGATTCTAAGATGGCTTCGCTCTCATAACTTCAAATATTCACTGTTTATTTTCTTATTTCAAAGACAAGGAGAAATGCAGTTTTAAAGCAATGGCTGGGTCTCCTGAAATGGAGGTTTCACTTTTCTTCACAACCCCAATTCCATCAGGAATAGCTTAGTATTTCTTTTGAGGGGAGGAGGGGAAAGTAATAAAAACCTCTAAATACTGATTCATTTGTAGAAATAGCCTCATATGGCACTCTCAGGATCACGAGGAGACAGTTCAGCTTAAGTAAACAATATCAACACAGCTGAACTGTTTGCTTTCCACCTTCTTTATACCACGTATCTACAGATTTAGTCAGTTTGTGTCAAGATGACATGAGAGCTAGCTATCTATATTACTATTTCCAGCCTTTTCTTCCTCCATCCTTACCTCCCAGTCTTCTACCTTCCATGTATTAACCATCTTACATTCTTTTGTTGCTATGACAGCATGAAAATATCACCGCTGCCACGAATTAACATCTGAAGTCACCAAAACCAGTGTTTGTCACTTCTTAACAACTGTGTTCTCTCAGTTACTATTCCTAAGGAAGGTGCAAACATCCTACTTCGATCTTTGATTTTTTTTTTTTTTTTTTTTTTTTTTGCTGAAACACGTGCCTTTTAGCTGCTAATAGTCTGACCCTCCAGATGAGTGTATTTGTGTAATTGCAATTATCTCAGCTTTTAATAGGAACAGTGAGCTCCTCATGAGTACTCAAAGGAATATGTGACTCTGTGGCAGACTGTGCCCCACAAAAAGTACTCCACTTTAGAGGCAAGTGAGAGGAAAGTTAACACTGACCCAGACTAGCTTTCTTCTCTACCTACTAAACTACAGTCTCCATATTTAACATCAACATGACTTTCCTTAAAAAGCAAGTTTCAAAATTACCTATAAGAGACACAGGATGAGTAAGAGAATTGCAAGAACAAAATTTCACCACCATTGGAACTACGAGCGGGAAATTCACACAGCAAATTTTGTCCCTGATAACTGAGAAGTTTAGAATACTTTGAAATTCAGACTCTCCTGCTCAATAGGCTTGCCTTCTCTCATGCGTTCGCATACAGATTTCCTAACACAAATACGTTTGTTTCTCAGTAAGCACACCCAGCATCAACACTTAGCGTGTCTTTTTTTTTTCCCCAATAAACTAACTACAGATACAAAACATCACCAAATAAATAAAAACCTGGAAATAAACTGTACTATTCCAGTGATCTGAAAATTTCACAAGAAATAGGATGAAGAAGGAGCTGGATAAAATGAAATTAATGACACTATCAGCAGGGTAGACCCTGCACTGCCTTTGCACATCTTCCTAAGGCTGAAGTCTCAGTGAATGAAAAAAGATAAATTTGTGATGTCAGAAACAGTGAATGGTGTTACATTCTTCATAGAAGATATTCTTGCTATTATGCCCTGCAATGCTGTGGCACCTGCAGTTAATTCTTTCATGCAGGTACAAATCCATTGGCAACTGGAAAGGAAAAACAGAAAATAGTGTTTGACTTCAGTTATATAAGTAGTTTCCAGTGGGTAGATACACAGAAAGCAGATCAGAATTACAGCCCTTACTCAGACTGCTTTCCTATGTTGATCATATACAGCAGCTTTTGTTACCAAAGAGAACTTGACATCAAGTGTTCATGAAGAGAATTACCACAAGTTCTTTAAGAGATACCAGAAGATGTAACTGCTCTTAGAATTAGTTTCATTTTTTAGGTTAGCAGTGTTTAAGTCTCACAAGTTTTTCTGTCATCTTGAGGTTTGGGGTTTTTGGGGGGTTTTTTGTTTGTTTGGTTTTTGTGTGGGTTGCCTTTTTTTTTTTTTCCCCCAAGAACCATCACAATGTAAATCATTGCTAATTTTTCAGAAGTAACATGATCTTTTTTTATAACATTTATTTTTTCAGCTAGGTAAGATGCTCCAGCACTTAGGCAAACAATAAACCAAAGTAACGGATATAACAAAGATGATCGTGAAACAATAATGGGGTGCCTGTACTGACATAACCTAAACCCTATTTTCAAAGGTTTCAAAAAAGCAGTCTGAGCACTACTGAAAGCCACTAAGATGATAGCTCCTCAGACTAAATCTATTCCAAGAACACCCTGTCAATATGACATCCTCTGTTGCCCAAACTGTCATGTTCTGGTGTAGGGAGTCAGCAAATTTCCTACTCAGACATGAAGTAACACACTGAAACTGCATTTAACAGAGCATCAAAAGTCAGGTTTTTTGATGACAGTTCTTTAATAAGCCTACTGAGAAAAACAGGTACAGTAACTATACATAGCATAGACCTGATCTAAACCATTTTTCGCACTGCAGAAACAACCAGTTGAACAACGCTGGCAATGTAATGACAGCAACCAAAACGCTAAGGCTGCAGCAGGAGAGGAGGGGCTCATGAAGACATCATGCTGCCTGAAGCTTGGTTATAACTGAGGCTAAACTGCTTCCAGATCTCATGCTATTTGGATTGGAAGCTATTGCACATTATCATACAAATTTATCAGCTACTAAAAAGTAGTTGCAGAGTCTGGATTTGAGAAAAGCTTGTAAATACACTTTAGAGCTCGCTTACATATCCTTGCCTTTACCTGGTCCTGTTTGTTTCCTCCTAGGTAACTGCATGATTTCTAACAAAAACTCAAAGAATTTGAAAGTTACTTGTCTTGACCGTGGGACCGCTACTCCTGCCAACCATCAGTCAATAGTTCTGCTTTAACTTCTCAGAGATGTTCACAGAGGTCTTTTCACGTTAAAACAAATAGGGCTGTACCTATTCCAAGAGTGTGGACTATATTTGAACAAATCCCAAATACAAATGTGTTTCCATAAGACTTATAATAAACCAAGCAAGGTCTGACACAGCTTGAGCACCAGATCTACAGATGTACAAACATGCAACATTTGGGAACTAGCTATAACCACGTATTTCTATACTAAAAATATGTGAGTGCCTGTTACAGTCACACAATTTAAGCTTTAAAATTACGTTTTGTTTAATTTTGTCAGATAATGGTTCTGTCCTACTGTCAGATAATGGTTCTATCTCATATGGTCATTACTTGGGGAAAGCCAGGACTCAGCTGCGGTAGAAGGGAACAGTAAATAGATACAGACTCCTTAACGGCTCAGCTTGTCATTTTCTCCTTGCCTCAGACATAGAGTTACAGCTGTGCCACATTATCAAAAAATTAAATCAAAAATTACAACTTCAGGGAGCCTAAATGTCTGGTCCTAGTGACACAACACCTACCCAGTCAATAGCTATCTTTTCCATTTGCTAGCAGAGCTTTACCTCAGCATTTAATAGTTTCAGTTTTGAATTACACCTGGAGTATTATCAAAGACCAAAGCAATAAGGCTGCTTTGTAAAGAAGAATCTTCCTCTCTACACCTTGATCCACGCTGATCAATTAGACCATGAATAAATCAAATTAATAATCTATTAATAGTTATTTCTTCAATCAAATACTTTGTTGGGGGGTGGGAGGGAGGGAATTTCAGACTGAACTAGGAGAAGCTTATGGTACTGCAAAAAGGTCAGTGCAGATGCACATATAAAAATAATACTTGATTGCCTCAAGTAAATTTAATCACAGTAACAGAAATATTAGAAGTTAGATGACCATTTCAGTTATGCATTACTGGTTTTGTGAAGCACTAAAAGCCAAGACACCCAGCTCACAGCCTCTTCTCTTCCTGGACAGGCTGCAGTTCCACTGGCTGCTGGAATGACTGCCTCACAACTTCACACTTCCAACACAAGGCAATAGGGCAGGGAAACACACAGCTTTGGCCTTCGCACACATGCACAGTTTGAGAATTCTCCACACACAAGTAAACATAAACCAAAAAGACTTTGCAAGTAATATAAAAAATAAACTCACAAAGTTAAGCTAATAGTAGTAAGAGGTTCTAAGCAAACTTCGCCAGAAAAGGGACTGATTTTCTAAGCCTCCTGTTTGTATTATGTACATGGCAAAGATAAAAAAAAAAAAAAAAAAAAAAAAAAAAAAGGAAAAAGGAAGGCTCTAAGAGACCACCCTCTTCTTACCATCTAACCTCTAGTTTTAATTCAGTAAAGCTTTCTGGGATGTGTAATTACCTAATACAGTATTTTGCCACAAAACCAAAAAACTACAAATTCAGTTACACCTCACAGCTCTCCTCACTAGCAACAAGCCTTGTGTGACTCAGGGGCCTAACGATTCTGGAATTACGATTTAATGGAATGAGTACATACATGGATTTTACTGTACCTCAACTGTCAAAATGGTCTATCATCAATGTTCAAAAACTACAGCCATACCGACTATGGGGAACTACTTCCTACATGAGCTTGGACAAGTCAGCTTTTATTGTCCTTCAGTCTGCCATTTGTGACATGCAGCATAATGACACATATCTGACTGACACACTAATACCTACAGGTGAAAACACGACCGAAGTGCAAGGTCTTCCTATCCTTTTAACTTAGCTCTTTCCCTGCCATCTTATGATGCTGTTATGGAAACAGGAAGATGAGGGTCATCAGTGGAAAGCAAAAGTGCTTCACTCAGCTTAGCCTGATTCAGAGATAACAAATAACTGAAATCACACTGAAACACCCC
Source organism: Amazona ochrocephala (assembly GCA_039720435.1). NCBI lineage: Eukaryota > Metazoa > Chordata > Aves > Psittaciformes > Psittacidae > Amazona > Amazona ochrocephala. The sequence goes on from CM077883.1 coordinate 17,776,526, forward strand.
AAACTAACAATAACACCACAAAAACCAAACCACCACAGAAAGCCAAACAAAGGGGGAAAAAAACAACCAATCCCAACAACAATAATAACAAATCAACAGCAACAAAAAAAAAAACAACAAAACATCCAAACAATCAATCCTCTGCCAAGTAAATACTACACTTCTCCTTTTTTGCAGCTACTTAAGAGCAGGAGGTTTTTCTTTCCAAAATTCAGAAGTTTGGTAAAGAACAGTATTTCAGCTTAAATTTCTACATCAACATTTAAGAAGAAAACACTTCAACTTTCAAATGCACTAAACACATTGAAGGATACATTGTTTTCTATAGGTATATCACATAACTTACAAATTAGCTCTGTGAAGTGAAACAGTGTTTCCAAACATAATGAAAACACTGTTAAATTCAACTACCCAGTGTCTAAGTTCTAAAGGTGTACCTAAGCATCAAGTGAAAAACACACTCTAATTCAGCTCACACAAATAAAAGGGGCATTTACAACAATTATGTGAAATTAAGAACATCACTTGGCATTTCTAGAGCATTAGACCTCAATGGACTTCACAGGTTTTTTGTTTGTTTTACACAGGGAATGGCTCTGACCTTCTGCAACAGACAGACACTTTCTGACAGGATCGGCTCATTAGCTCTCCCCTTTGGGAGTGGTAGGATTTTAAGCCTACACCAAATGTGCTACTTCCCATAAGAATCACTGAAAAAGGTTGTTTCAAGAGTATGTTTTCTGCAAAACTTTTCCTCTGGTGTCCACACACACCCATTGAACTTAAAGCTACTCATGAATATGGACGTGATGGCTGTGAATTATTTCTTTCGAAAACTACCACACTTAGAGCCATGAAGAGATTCAAAACAAATGCTAATTAAATCTCTGAGCTTTCAGCACAGTATCAGTAAGTAAAATCAAGACAATTGGAGAACAGGCGCTAAAGGAATATTGTTTTTTCCTTTTATTAGTATAACAAAAAAAAATATTCTTAACAGCTATTATCAAAACATAGTATTTTTTATTCATGGCAGATGTTCTGCCTAACCTCAGCTAAATGCATTCAAACTTTCTTACTTCATTTCCAGACTAGAGAATCAGGAGGAACCTTTTAAAGAGAGTAACTTCAGTGGTATTAAATAATAATAAATAAATAAATCTTTTGGACTTTAGAGATTTTTAGGGTCTATTTAGCCTTTATGGCTCATTTCTTCCTACTTTTAATTAGCTGTTTGTAGGAATATAAATAACAGTTCCTTCTCTCTTTCACCATTACTTTTTGCATACTGTCTGTGGGTATTCAGGGAAAGATTTTTCACTTTCCTCTAAACTAATGCACACAAATTTGTCTATAATATAATGCAAGAAAAATCATATCACTACACATTCATTATGTTTACACATTAAAATTAGCTTTTATTCAACACTGAAAATATGCTAATACATATTTCTATGGCATCTTTGTACCAGGACCTTACTCAGTGTCTGACTGCAGAAAGAACTCCACGCAGTTCAAAAGCACAAGAGGAAATTCAGACAATCTTTCATAATGCTGTATCACTTATGCTCCCTGAACTAACCATTTACTTGGGAAATAACAGAATTACCATAATGGAACCCCGTGTTTTCTGTAACTGTATATTGTGCAAGCACTTTGCACATCAGTAAGTACAGACTTTTACTTTTCCATTCTGCTACCACACCTTTGTGGAAGAACATCATTAGGCAACTGCACTCTGCTGCTTTGTCATCATCACTTTGGAAAATGCAGCACAAGTTCTGATGCCATCTGAGACAGGAAGACATCCTTTCACTTAAGTTTCCCCAAATCAGCTCATGTTTGCCCCTGAAAAACACTCATGACAACTTTTGCTGCCTGGATCACTTACCAGGAGCTGAAAACCCCAGGCTGGCTAACTCACCAGCAAGAACACAGGACTAACTCAGACACTGGTTTAGAGAAAACCCAAAGAAACGAGTCCTACAAGACACATCAGGTTTACTTTGCAGACTAACTCACATTGCATCTGCTGAACTGCCACATTAGGATATTTCATGTGCATTACAAACCATAGTGCATCAGGGCCTTGAGGGGTCTTTTCTTGCTTGAAAAATGTAAGCCTACCTGGGTAGCATGGAACGTCACTCGGTCTGCCACAAAGCTGCAGAAATACGAGAAATATGGTAACAAAAATTATGCACTTACTGCTGTAAAGCCACAGCTAAAAGCACTTATTCAATGCACTTGTTATGAGTAAAACAGTATCATGGCTTGTGAGTGTAAGCATTAAACATATGGAACAGAATGAGATAGATTGGGGCCTGGCACTTGCAAGAAAAGAAGAAAAAAACCCAAACCTGCTTCCCTACTCAAATTCCCCAAATTATCTTTTTTCTCCCTCTCTTATTAATGGTACCATAAAACGGTCACCTCTCACTTACTGTAGTGAGGTGGCTTTCATTTCTTATTTAAAACTGCCTTTCTGCACAAGAAATTATTCTATACTTGTAATACTCAGCAATTCCTTAACCTTGACATTTTTGACTCTGAAACCAACTCAGCAATGAAATTATCAGAAGAAATATTGATCCTACACCTGCATTAGGTGCTTTTTAAACTTTTTGGTAACTGCTTCTTGGAAGTTTAATTTTGACTGAATGATTATTAATATTCAAATGCATCTAAGAACATCTCCTTAGCTGTCACTAGGTTAAAGGACTGGGAGACAGCATGTGATATTTCAGGAAACTAGATCTCAACAATCCTACAGTATGGGTTAAAAATTCATATAAAACTTGATTTAACATGTAATCGTGTATCATTCATTTGGTTTTTCAGTGGAATTGATTTGTTATAATGTGAAAAGAGGTTCCTCAGAGACTTCCAAAGCAAAAGTCTGAGCATTTAGGGTTTCCAGAAGCTACAGCAGTAGTACTTGTATACAATACCAGTTAATAAGACAAACCCATTGCTACACATTTGTTAGAAAATACATTTTGGGAAAATTGGACTGACATTAAAAATAAGGGAAAAAAATCACAGACAAATGCTATTAGAAACCTAATCCAAAATGACAGAATTAAAATCCAGTTTAACATAAAAATAAATAAATAAATAATAATGAAAAAGGTAAAAGCTACAACAGGAATACATCGATTTTTAAACATTCAATACAAAAGCATGTGGGTTTGTTTTCCTGTCACAAGGAAGTTTTTACATCAGTCTATCCACACAAACTATTCAACCGTCATCAGCTTGTCTCAAGGCTGGAAAGTCAGGTGAAAAAATTAAATCTGGCTGGATGTGCCCCTTCTGCGCACACAAAGATGCTGCAGACTCATTGTCAGGGATCTCTGTGGAATGGCCAGGGCAGACCTTTGCCTTTGCATAGTATTCCTGATTGAAATAATCAGGCACTATCACACTTTTTATCTGCAAAGGATGTGAGTGCAGGAGGGAGGGAAGAGGACTCTGACTCATCATCAGCTGTCTCCAGAGCCCCAGCATAGTTGTCTGCATTCATGCCTGAATTAAGATGTTACCCTTTGTAAAAGGAAAGTCAATGTCAAACACAGGCAGACACATAATTTTCCCCCCATAACAAATTAACAAACACTTGTTATTTGGATTACAAAAGAACCAAGACTAAGAACAAATCCACCAACATTTTTCATTAGTGAATAGACCAACTAATTTTTCAATCGGTGCAAAGTCTTTCTTGCTCTTCATCTTGAATCTGCATTTCTTTAGGTGTCTTGGTACTGTGCAAAAACAAACCCCAGTTTTACCAGGTATACATGATGCAGGGGGAGATGAAAAAAAGACAGTGGAATTTGAGCTAGGAGTGATGTGGAAGTATCCAGGCCAAAGTTTGGAAAAAGGCTTGTGGGCCTATCAGGATTAGGAACAATGAAGTTTCCTAATGTAGTACTCAGACCAGAGAGTTAGACACCATCTAAGAACAGTTTCAGCTCCTGAAAAAAAAGCCAAACTGCTACCTGCATGTTATTGTACTTGAAATAATGCTGGGAGTTTACTTGGCAGGCAGGTTGGAACTAGACAATCTTAAGGTCCTTTCCAACCCTAACTATTTTATGATTTTAAATGTGGGTACACAGGTGAAATTTTTCATGTACAGACAGTCTCTGATCTATACCAAGGTTTTGATTAATTCAAAGAAGATTCCACTTTGGATAAAGCCCTTTTTAAATGCAATAAAATAAATAAGTGTTGACTATACTGCAATTTTATCTTTTCATTTTTCCTCTGCATATCAAAGTAAACCAGTTGAATCTGATGGAAAGTTTGGTTGTATTTAGTTTATGAAATAATTTGCAAAGCCTATGAGTAAGTCACACTTATTTAAAGAAGTAACAGTACACAACGGAAAAAAATAACATAAAAGATTTTCTCTTCCTTAGCTGTAAGTAACAGGCAAGTTATTTCTAAGGACTTTTGCACTGCACTGCAGACCTTGGAAGGCATGAGGCAAATGCTGCAATTCAGTATAACTTCATCCTCTTTATGTAATACAGACAGGAGGCTGAGGAGGAAAAAAAAAAATTCCATACACAAAAAAACCACAACAAACACACAGCAAAAGCTCAGTGGACAACTCTGGAACTGCAGTTTCAGGAGGTCTTAATCACCCCCAGGATGAGAGGACTCATCAACGTGGCCACTTCTTTCTTTCACAGGTCCTACACTGTATGAACTTCAGTCTTAAGAATCTGTCCCTATGATTACCTAAATCAAAACAAGAGTATGATGAGAATCTATCTGAACTGTTACGAGTATATTCTGTTTATTGTTCTACATATAATTGAGGCCAAGTTTCAACCGCTTTAATGCGAGATGCCTCAGAAAAAAATATATGACACTACCACTAGGTGCTAGCAAACAGGCCATAAACGCCACTTCGGAGTCCCATTTTCGAAGGCTTGGCAAATGCAGCCAGAGCTGCCTGGAATCAGCTCAGCAGTGTTACTCTGTAGCTGTAGTTTCTAAACTTACTCCTTGCTACATGGTAGCTTGGCAAACCGGAGACATTTATTTTTTCTCTAATGGCAAGACTAATAGATCATTATATTTGGCAACAGCTTCCTCAACAAGAACTGTCACTGTTCAACAGGATGACATTCCTGGCGAGGTACTGCTCAGCAGCTCACAGCACCAGAGTCAGGTTGCAAGGGAGGGCTGAAGAGGAGTTTCAGGAAATCCGTCACTGAGGTACAGCCTTTTTTGTCTGCTGCCCCCACCCCACCTGCACCCCCTTCAACACATGCCTGCCTTTTATTAGTGACTAAGAGTTATGAGCACCCACACTGAGATTAGAATATGCCCCTAAGACCATAAATTCTCCAAGTAATGAACTGTAACGTGAAAGAGGATAACAAAAGGAAAAAGAAGTTAGCAGCAACTGGACGACAGTTTCCTGTAACAACTCCTACTTAGCAAATTCTCTGCCAAGCAATTTATATCCACAAGAGATACATTCCATTCCCTTAGCCTCCAGTGTCTTTTAATGTTAAAACTTCTTTCTTGCTGCAGTTTACGGCACATTTTTACTATGTGTACTTAGGAAGCAAGCAAGGCTGACTAAAGAGATTTCCTCCATGACCTTTACTACTGTCGGCTGAAAACATTTTAGTCCATTTTAAGTCATTTGAGAGCACTGTAAACATTATCCAAGGGGCTTAGGAATGTCTGCCTAAACCATGACCTTTCACGCTGACAGATGACAAGAAATACTCCACTTTAAACCATTTTAAAAGACATGATAAAGGTCTCTTATCTTGCTGAAAAGGAAAGGAATTTTCCTTTTACCACTACAGAAAAAAGGATGCTTTTTTTTCCGTTTAAGAAATTAAATCCTTTTTTGAGAGGGACCTGAAAACAAACGAAATAACTTAAAGTACTCAGGTCCTTTTTCTCTTGATTCAAAGCTCAATACATCCAAATAACATAAATTAAGAACAGAAACAAAAGGAGTAAGCAAGTAACCAAGAGAGTTAGTTAGGCCATGCATTAAGAAACCATCTTACACTGGAAATAACTTTGGCTGGAATGAAGAGCAAAACTTTACCCAAGTCAATTTCATTAAAACTTAGCATCATACCTGTTTAACTCTGTCATACTCAACGGAAGCTAGATGTGCCTTTCTATCTTGACACTATTACACTGGAAGTCAAGGCAGCAATCAGTAAATCCAGAGATACAGTCCAGAAGTTACTATGTTATGCTATATTTTAAAGGTAAAAGCCAGACAGTGGCTCTGTCTCCGAGTGCACTAACAGTACCTTTAGCTCTAACAGAATACTTGTTCCAGGACTGCTGCACTCTCTCACACCAATAAACCAAGCACATTCTTGACACATTTTGGCAACAACTACATTTTAAACTCCAAGATCTCAGGTGTAGCACTTGTTAGGCTTCAGGACTGCTTAAACCTATTTTCTTCTAGAATTTCAATCACACAGATGCTCTGAATCTAGTTTTTCATCCCATGGAAACATAAAAGGTAAGGTACACAATATACTTCAAATCTTTAGTGCACTACAAGCACCTAGATCTTGTCCTAATCTCTTACAGGATTAGGATAACAGGACTTGGAAGGAGTCACTAAAGCACCCAGGATCCTCACTCAGAAGTTTACTATACTCCCTGACTTCCCTAGAATTGACCTTCCCAGCTCCTACATAGATGAAGCAGAGCACAACCACATGCTCTCTGTTGTCTCAGATCTGGCCAACTGGTACTGCAAATCATTTTCAGAGCTATGCAAATGACTCCCCAAGGAATCAATTTACAATAGCAGAGTTTACATTAAGTCCTAATCAAAAAGCATGCTACGCTGCCAAATGAAAGCATCATGTTACTTCTGTGAACTAACACTGCAGTACACAGTATTTTGAAACATTCTGCAAACTGTTAGATACTTGAGTTTACTACCAAACACTAGATACACTAGTGTTAAACACTGATACACTAGAATCCTTCTGCCTCAAGAAGAGAACTAGAGAGCCTAAGACAGACTTAACTACTATTCAAGTAGAACAGAGAACACAAAACTGCAGTGACTGTGCACAAACCCTGCTCCAGTAAGATCTTAAGGGGAAGGCAAAACAATAGGTGGCAAAATCAAAATAAATAAAAGATTATTCTTGACATACAATTTTTATCTATAAGGAGGCCAGTAAGGCAATCTTAATAAACAGACATGGTATTACGTGCAATATCAGAAACCTAACAGATCATATAAGAATACTCTGCACATCTTTGTACAGAAGGAAGGGAAAATAAAGCCAAGAAACACATCCAGAAAAGTAAAATACTGCTCTTCACCACAAACATGAGACTCTTTAAATGCACAATCATCACATGGAATATGCAACGTATGCAACTAATACAGCTTCTGTCTGCTGTTTTCCAATAGGACCCAGTCATGCTCTTGACAATCAGAGTTAGTGTTTGCCACTAGCACAGTCTCCACTAAAAGTTTGTCAATTTAAAAATTAGGGTCAATAAATAGCTACGTCAAAACAAAAACAACACTGAACACCTCAGTCCTCCTTCAAGTATGCTGGAAATCAGTCTGCAAAGCTAAATGCTTGCTTTCTTGACTTAATCAGAAATTTAATAGTGCTTTCCCTTCTCCCCCTTTCATTTTTTCTCATGTTACCGATTCACAAAGTCTAACTGGTTGCCCTTCACATCCAGCTAAGGGATGCTCCTCTCCAGATAAGATCTTTAAACTAACCAAATCAATGTTGCAGAAAACATTACATTGTAATATTTTGGCTACTTCAGAGCACACCTGCCCATGAACCCAATTCTACAGAGAAGGCAGCCTGACTTAACATATGAATCAGGAAGTAACTAGAAAAACAAACATACAGCATACAATTCCATTGAAATGAAATAGATTTCAGGCTACATAAAACAAAAACTATTTAGCATTTATTTGGTCTTATCTCACAGGAATAACACTGAAAAATTCTCATGAGGACCATATCCTACCACCAGTTTTTAAAAAGTGTATAAACGTAATTACTCCCAGCTTATAAATACCCTGCCTTTTAGTTTGTGTTACCACTATAAACAAGCTGGAAATATACAATATCTACAATAACATAGTACTCTGTGTCTAACTGAAAAATGAGTTGGAAAATAAAACAGCCAAAAATATCGCAAGAGTCACTAGGGATTCTGTTATACTACACATAACAAAAACCCCTACGAGAGCTAAAAAAAGAAAATTAAAAAAATCCCCATTTAAATCAGCTTGTTCCTCTTAATGTTACTTACTTTGATACTGTAACAGTCTTTGTAGTAGCACCCTGTTGTGTGCGCTGTCTAAAATATTCTCCTGTGGCCTAATCAGCTAAACACTATTTAAGTCTTAATCTTTTCCAACTTTTTCCTAACGGCTGAACACCTGCAGAGAGCTCCCATAGTTACCTTAGTGAAATAGAAACATAAAAGATGAAACATGGTGTGTGCTATAGAAGCTACACATACATGACAAAAACCTCAAAGGACTGCCAGAATGCCCCTTTACCACCGGATTCTTCCTGTGGCTCATCTTCTGTGCAAGTAAACTCACAATACAGCAGTGAATTGTTGTTTTATTAAATGATGAGTGAATAAAATCATGTCTCCACTACTGAAATACTGATAATTTATTTAGCTGTTAAAATGAAAGCAAGAAAGAAATACAAATCTACACCTGTCCTTCACTCATCACATGCTTAATATCCACCGTATCACATTTTTTTTGGGTTTTAATTTCATTACCTTTCTCACAGTGGACAGTGTTGTTTCCTATGCAGATATGAGACCACTTGAATAAAAGTATTCTACCATAAAAGCAGAATGAAAACTCAGACTTCCAAAGAAAGGCTTTATCATTGTGCCCATCCTCCGCATCACAGCAGACTTTTAAAAAAAACAAACTTACTGTTACAAAACATTCAGTCACTTCAGGGCTTTCGAAAGCACCTTCCCTCCTCATGTCATATCGTTTTGAGCTATTTTGTATCTCCTCGGAGAGAGTATAAGTAACATCCCTTTCCCCCCACACACTTCTTTTTAGACACCAGACTGATACATCTGCCTCCCTCACACTCGAGGATGAGCAAGCTGCCCTGAACTGCTGCCCTCCACACCAATGCAGGGAGCAGAAGGAAACAACAGGAGTGCACTGGACACAAATACAAGAGCACTAACAGACAAAAATACTGCAATACACCCAAGATACCAAATAGTTCTGTGCGTCCTGTTCTACAAGGCGTCTCCTGCTTCTCACACACCCTAAGACTGACTTAATTCCACATTAAGGAATCAAAAAAAACTGGAATTATTATAGTTCCTTCACTAAAAATTATTCAGATTTTACAGTATAATTCTTATGTGTTGTTTTTATTGAATTTAAGGAGAAATATTCTCATTCATCACCCTAATTTCTTCAAAAGCAAGTTCTGGAAATGTATGCAAACACAGCTCAAGAGGGGTAGACAAAAGATTCTGTCCCCATTCTAGAGGTTTTTTTACCAGGTCTTAGTGGTCTTGCATGCAGAAATATCATTACGATTGATTTTTTTCCACCCCCTTCGCCGTTCCTGCTTTTTGTCCAGCCATTTCACGTCTCTAAACATATTATGAGAACCACAGAGATTTTTCTCCTCATACTAAATTCACAGGTTTTGAGAAATCAAATGAAATGTACAGAAGTCCAAGATTACAGATGGCAACTGTCAATTTTGCTTATACTTCTAGGATTACCTTTAAGGGAAAAATTCCTTAATCAGATTCCATCTGCTTTGCCCATAAAGTCTTTGGAATACTGCTGATCTGGGTGCTACCTGCGAACTCCACTAGCAGCAAAAGTTACTCCTTCAAATAAAGAGTGGACTTCTTTTTACACAAGATCCTTTGTGCAAAGTACGCAATATGAACTTTTGCTTGATAACAGAACCTTTGCAATGGTTTTGAACAACTTTCCAAAAGATTACAAGCATGACGTTACAAATAAATCGTCAGCAAGAAGATGGGCTGCTTCAAGGACATAAATAAGCCAGGCAACGACAGCCTCAGTGAAGAGGGGACAGTCTGACAGGTCCAAACAGAGAAAGGGACAACTCCACAGGGTCAAGACAAGGCAAGGCCCAGGGTGTCTCCAGGGAGGCCAGTGAGAAACAGCAGGCGGCCAGGCCAGAGACAGAACTGGAGTGCAGTCTCTGACACAAACCTTCTTCCTGGAGACATAACCAGATATGTGACTGAAGCCAAGCTGCCCACAGTACAGCTCCAAGGTTCATCCAGGAAAAACTGTCAGTAAGCCAAAACAGCAGGAGTCAGAGCTGGGTACAGGTATACCTGTGACAGGCAAAGGGCTTGCATCAACCAGCAGACTGTGCAGGACATGGGGAGAGGAGGCCCCACTTAAGTCCCATCGGGACAATTAAGGCCCATTAGTGCAAATATGGCCCTGACAAACAGTCTATGCTCTAGCCTCTAGGGCACTATTAGGTGTAACAGGGACTGTTGCCTATTTCACTGGTTCTCACACTAATGTCTGTTTCAGTTTAAGTCTGTATCAGTTTCCATTTAAAAAAAAAAAAAAAAATTAACTTGGAGCCCTTTGGTAGGGCTCAAAAAGAACATAAGGAAACTCTTACCATACTTCTAAGTACAGACACTTGATCGATCAGACAATTAAAATTAATTACAGAATTAGTAAGGAAAACAAATTCCAAACATTATCATTTAACCTGAAAAGGATCTTGGACAAACACACTCTTCATCATGTCCTAAGTGGACGATGAAAGCATGATTCACTCTCCACTGATAACATCTAAAGCAAGCATTTTCCAAAGAACCTCTGAGGATGCAGAGTCAGTCTGAAATTTCAAGCAGACATGCTATTTCAAAATGATAAAGTATCAATTGCAGTTGACTAGCCATTATATCGCTTGCACACATGCAGTATCGGCTTTTGTACAGTATTTTGGTTAACTAACTACCTGCAATAAGGGAAGAGAATGAGACAGAGTAGCATAGATGTGTATCTTGTTACAATATTCCATGAGATATGCAAATTACTTCTCTCCTCAAGCAGAAAAGGTGCATGAACCTATGATGACCATTTAAAAACACAATTATTGTACTAAGACGAAAATAGCGTGGCTGTAAAAGAAAGACTGTCAAGAAGACTTCCGGATACAGAAAACCAAGAGTATATATAAAGGAAAGCACATTATATTCATTCACAGCCGTGGCTGACTGGTATGTCTTCTCAGCAGAGAAGGTGGTGACTAACAGAACCTGAAGTCACAGCACAAATGTCAAAACAAGAAACAGAAGAGCACCTAAATACAGCGATTCCCCACCAGATTCCTTTGCTGCAGACACTTGCTGTTCTGTTTACACTGTAATCTCCATCTTCATGCAAACTAAGCTCTGAGCTTGCTGAAGCAGAAGCTTCCTAACTGAAGTCGAACTCGCCAACCAAAGCTCTTCCTACACCTCCCTTTTGTTTACCTACCAGTTTACAACAGCCTTCCCTCAGAAATCATTCAATTGCTTCAGTTATTATCAAATGATATTGACAAATATTTTGGAGACACAAGAGAAAAAGACACTTTATAAGAAAGATGCAAGAGAAGCAATACAGTTTATCTACACTTTTGCAAGCTTTAGAGGCTGTCCTACATAAAGAACAAATTGAAGTATTTAAGTTACTAAAGTAGATTAATCTAAGCAGATTTCAAATCAAAGGAGACTTGCAAGGGGGAATGGTTTTGAATGAGTGTGGCAAGTACAGGAGTGTCAGAAGAACTGATATTAAGATGAATACTATTCTTTTCACTATCTCTGATGACTTTTACAATGCCACACAGACTGTGGTGACAATATCCAGTTAAATTACAAAGCAGGGGCAGTCAGCATTAAGCAAGGTTATTCAATTCACATAAATAGAGAGTTCATGTTACTATGAAGGGGACAGCGATCATAAACAAAAAGGAACATAAGATTTTAATGAATTATATCCTACAGATATGTGCAGGAGAAAGATCAACTCTCAAAAACAACTGTACTCTTCTTCTTTCACTTGTATAAGTGGTACAATTATTACCAAAGGGAAGGAACATTCTGTGATACATTTGTGAAGTTAACTTTATAAAAATAGTTTCTTTGCTCTAAAATGAGCAGGTAAGAAGTCAGAAGAGCAAAATACAAGAATAACAATCAGTAGATCAATTTCGCAGGACAGTACCAAAGATCCCTAACGAAAAGTATTAAGAATGAGTATTCTTAACAAGGATGTAACTTATTTATGAATCATGCTGAGAAAACAAAACATATAAACAACACCACATGTCCTGTCTGAACATTATACCTTCGGTTTAATAAATGTTGATTATCATTGTCATCTTGGACAGGATTTTGCTTCATGTTTACAGCTTCTGTAAGCCATGAATTCATGCTGTCCTGTAAACTGAGGGATCCATACAAAGAAAGACTCCTTAACTACATATTTAACATACAATATATGACACAGAGCAAATAAACTAAATCCTTATCTTCTAGAGCAAAAACTGTTACAGTTATCTGAGCTCTCCCACCAGTACATACACCTCATCTTCCATCATCACATTTTTCCACCCTCAATACTTCTCACTCTTAATGTTAACTAATCTCACCTGTTCAGCATGAAACAACACTAACAATCAGCTCCATCAAAAAGTATCTAAGAGTTCAGATTTCTGAAGTTCACCATTAATACAAAAAAAATCTCAACTTTTAAGCCCTATTTACTAGTCAGGAAGCCCTTTGTGGCTTCTCTCCCTTCCAGCAAGAACTTCAGTGGCCAAGATCTTCAACTTTACCATCAAGTTTCACTGAGCCACTAGTCCTCACTGAGACAAGCCCAGCATACACATTTACCTTTAGGCACCTGTTTAAAGCCTACCAAATTCACAGTACTAAAACATTTAGTAAAACCAAAACAAATAAAAAACACACACACAAAAACAAACAAACAAAAAAAAAACACAAAAAAAACAACTAACAACAAACCCACAAGTATACAGTTAAAAGCCTAAAAGCATTTTCGGCGAGTTAACAACTTACAAACTATCAACTAAAAAATCATTTATACACCTGACACAGCACAAATGCAAAAATAATTTTGACATTTTGATTGTGGGGAACGTGAAAAAAAAAAAAAGGGAAAAAGAACCCCCCACCCAATCATTTCCTAAACAATGTTTCAGAAAAGAAGACTAAATTCTAATTAAAAATTACTAACACCCATTTCAACCAATCTAATGCCTTTATTTGTCAACCTTTCAAACACTGCTATCAGTCACAAATGACACCTATGCTTGAGAAAGCTGTAATTACTGCAGTGATTTTGTAAAGGAGTTGCAAATTGCAAGTATTTCCATTTCCAATTAACATCCATGGAAAACGGCAATAATTCCACAGCACCGTGATCACAAAACCGCATGTTTCGTTTGTTTTTCTTTTTCCTCTTACGAAGTGCCACGTTTTCAGTTAGTGCCCTTCGAACAATGAATTAAACAGAGGCCCCTTCACCTCTCCTCTAAATTAGCTCCTGTTTGAGCAAACACGAAATTTAACTATGAAACCATTGAGTACACTGTCTTTCTGCACAGAGCCTTGCTCAAGTAGGTGAGAACTGCCTCCTAAAGCGAAGGTAAAAGCTGACTGCCTGGGCCTCGGGGCTCTCCATTGCTTCATTTGAGAGAAAGACAACATGAGGCACTTGCGAGCCTACCCGCGGGCAGACGCCGCCGGCAGCGCGGCCCCGGCCAGGTTTACAGACCCGACTTCATGCAACCAGACACTGCTCTGTCCCGACGGACCAAGGCGAACAAGGCCCACGGGAGGGCTGGACCGCGGCCTCCACCGTGCCCCTACCTTTCTGTGAGAAGAGAAGCCGCGGCCTGCAGCCCCAGTCTCCAGCTCTGGCGGTCCTTTGGCGCGTTAAGACCCCCCCTCAAAGGCCAACAACAAGAACCAATCCACCTCAGCCCCAGCGCAGAGCCGCGTTTACAAAGCGCTTCCCGGCAACGGCGGAGGGAAACCTGGAGCACGTGCAGACGGCAGAAGGTTCTGGAACGCCAGCGGGGGTGTGGCCTTGCCTCAGCAGCCTCCTGAGTCCGAAGCGGTAGCGGAGGTTTTTGGGGCGGTTAGTACATATGGGTGATGTGGTAGGCTGGGGCACCAGCGTACTGAGCTCCTGCTGCCGCCCCACAGAGCTGAGCTGCTCCTAGTGATAGCCCCTTGAAGTCCTCCTCCCTTCATGGGATGAGAGAAAATGATCAAATGTGCATATTTAGATTCAGTCAGATTCCAATTGTATGTGGGCATTGTAGGCTTTTTCTAGTGGTAGGCTTTATATCTTTCAATTATTGATCAAGTAGAGATGAGCTAACTAACCCAGCTGTAACGAGCTTCAGGGCTCTGAGCTGTGGTTCCTGCCAGGTTGTGAATACACAACATGTTTCGGTGCATCCACAGAGCAGTGAAAGCAATGAGCACATCTGGGTTTGATCTGTGCTGACCCTGACCTTGCCTTGCAGACCTTATTTCCTGGCTTCCCTCAGACCAGCCCCTTCAACACCTTCACCATCCTGTGGCTGATGTGTCCCCTGTCCCAGGCCTGCTCTGTTTGCCTTGCCCAGCTCCTCTGAGGCGGCAGCCTGTGGTGAGAGCCCTCAGGCTCCCAGTGCCCCCTGCTCTGCTGCTGCTCCTCCCATCATGGCTTGGTGCATCAGTGACAGTCAAGCTGCAGCGCAAAGCTCAGGTTCACCCACCATGATTCCAACAACCTCATGTTTTTTTTATCCTGTAAGTACTACCTTCATTTGGAGGGCCTAGATGTATGGTGGGGTTTTGATTTGGTTTTGTGGTTTTTGTTTTTTGTTTTTTTTTTTTTTTAACCTGGCTGAATTATAATGCATAGTATTTGTTTGAATTCACCTCTGGGATCAGGATCAGTGACCTGGCCTCTTCATTATCTATCTTTGTGTAATCCACAGTAATTATCTTGGATGATTTAATGTTTTCTTCTAGCACATTGATAAAATGTCAAGCAGTGAAGGACAAAGAACCGATTACATTAGGATCCTACCAGAAAGACTTCAGTTGGATGACAATTTCCCTCTGACTTCTCAGTTATTAATCCCTTAAATGTGTTGTTTCAATTTCTTACTGCATCACCACCCGTAATACCAGGAATCCCTGTTAGAATATTTTTCTCCTAATTAAAGAATCTTAAATTTTATTCATGAAATGTTATAAAAAAAATTTGCATTTAAGAATTTACTAAAAGCATTCTGATTTTTAAACCAATGCCATAATACTAGGAGGTGGAAAACTCAGTTACTGTTTCTTATATTTTTTTATAGCTTGTTTCAAATTGATAATGAATTTCTTACTAATTATGAGAATTGTGGTTTCTGATGCACAGTTTAATGTTGCTGTCTTCTACTGAATTATAATAGAAAATGAGTATTACACTCTGTAGAGTTTCCATCAGTTACTAACAGAAGCCCAGCTATGCAAGGGAAGAAATTTCTAAGACTTTGTACGAAGAAAAAGTAAATTAAAAAGATTATTTCCCATAAGTAGATAATAATTTTAATTTGTACTTAAATAGTTGTATTTTCTCTGAGGTTAGCATAATACAATACACTTTCCAAAGAATGAGGGAATATTCAGCTAATAGCTAGTTCTGTGTTATAGACTAAGGGCATTATTTTAAATAAAATTGGGCAACAACGTGGACCACAGTGCTGACCTAAGCAGTATACTTGCCCTGATGTCGGACTTGAGTAAAAATGCCATCAAATTCATTGTTTAAGGGTTATTTCCAAGTTAACAGTTTTACCTTCCCTGGAAGAGTCTAACAGTGTCTTCTATAACAAAGGCAATGATCAACCCAAGATCTTCTAAAAAGAGAGAGATGTAGAAAAGAGCATATAGGAAATACCAGACAGGAAAAAGGGATGATCACGAGCCTACCGAATAGCTTCACATTAAATAGAGGGGAAATAAATAAGGTTTACACCTGTCCTTATAGTTTCTCATGGATTTTGTAAAAATTTATTGTGTTTTCTTACTGACATCAATGCAGATTTTCAAATGAATCCTGAAGGGTTTGTGCCAGGCTAAGTATAAGATGCTTGGAGGCTGGGACACTTATGTCACATTTCACACGGTCGTCCTGACCAGTAGCTATCTGATACCTTCAAGCAAAAGTTACATAGCCAATTCTGTACATACACATACAAATTTTACATATGGTTTCATGCTGTAAATCATTTATCAATGGGTATTAGGGACTGTTCCATAAACAAACAGTATACCAGTTAGTCTTTGCCTTTCAAAATTGCCTTAAAACCTGAGAATGCTAGGTTACAGTGCTATGCCTTTACTAACTATCCTAATCTTTAGCATAAAAATCCTTCAGGTTGAGAATTTTTCTCACTGCACTTAAGGAATAGGTTCTTGATTATTCAGCTATACTTGTTCTTAGCATGAGCTTTTTTTTTTTTACCTATTTTTGAATTTAACTTTAGTTGATTTAATGGTGTTTTCTTGACAATGCTGCTCTACATCAACATTGAAATGCCTTTATTTATACTCTTCTTTTATGGAGAGCTGTAAAAACTACTGTTTTTTTCTTTTTCTGATCCAGACACACCATAAAAATCATTTCAAATACAGTTTTCTGTTCAGTATGCTAAAAATTTGGCCTTTACAGATCAGTAATGATAACCAGGTATTTAAAACAGTAAAATTGCTTTCTAGATAAAGTGCATGGAAGTCTAATCCTAATTTCTGTCGCGTGTGTAATTCATTTTAACAAAAAAAAAAGTACTATGCAGAACACCCAGGTGGACTGACACAATCTGTGTCTTCCACAATGGTGGTATGTGGATACTGTGCAATTGTTTGAACAGCAAGAGCAGGAACTAAAACAGTACAGGTTAATCTCAGAAGCTGGTAAGGTGCATCCACACACTTACAGTCCTTTGATTATGTTTTTGTTCCTTCAGTAAGACAGGCGATGTGCAAGTGGGTGAACAGACTGTGTCCATAACACAACGTCAGTTAAATGCAGTAATACATGCATTGTTGTTTTTGTTTTGTTTTGTTTTGGGTTGAGCCACTTTTGAATGGTTCTGGGTTTTGGTTTGGTTTTTTTTGTTTGGTTGGTTGTTTTTTTTGGTACTCAGTAATTAAAGCAATGTGAACTAACTGAAGTTAATGGCAAAAAACCCCACAACAAATATAGCAACTTTCAGTTGTTAAGTAACTGCTAATTTCATTCTGCCTTGTATACAAGTGCAGAGCCTAGCATCTGCAAGTGCCTCACAGGCAGTTTTTTCAACCACTTCCCCACAGAAACAACCTTGCAGATTTTCACTGTCAGGAGCAGACTTTTCTTCAGGCCCAGAAAGCCTGAAGGATCAGACCTGTTACCTACTCAAAACTATTTGGTTTTTCATTTACAGGGACAAACTGTGACTTGAAGATACCAGGAGACAAAAACATATCTCTGTGTAGTCCCTTCAGTTATTCACTGCAGGCACAAAGACTGGAGCAAAGGTTGGGCAACTAATGTCTTTTCACATTTCTCAGGCACAGAGTAGAAAGATGTGAAGATTTTGTTTCTTATCCATATGTGTCAGCCAACAGACAAGGGAATGAATACAAATTTAATGTGCTTCTGGTCAAAGTTCAGCACAGAACCTTGTTCTCTTCTGCTGACTAATACACACTGACCTTAGGGTGCTCAGCTGTGTAAAACAGAAAGAAGAAGTTAGAAGTACAATGTCTTACAGCTTGTTCTTCTTTGTCGTGGTACCTGCATTGATTTGTAAATTGATTTCAGTTGTCTTTCTTACAGCATCATCTTTCAGTTTGTTTCTGCACTTGCCTTGAAATTAAGTGTTAACCAAATTGCTTGTGAAGAAACAGTGAATTTTAATACAATATTCCCTTAGAAATACATTGTAATTGATAGTTTGTTCTTCACTGAAGGCCATTCATTAGTATTTACTTCATTTTTGTAAAGGAGCAATGTTTTTAATAATCAGCATGCTTTTCTTTACATTTTGAAGTGCAAAATTACGCACAGTAATGGCCACAAAGTAACCTCATTTGGAGAGTGGTTGTGAGCCAACTTAGGTTTGTTTCTCACTGTTCCAAGCAATACAAGTTGCAGGTGTTCGTACTGACATTTCCTTAATATGAATATGCACTTCCAAGAAAATACGCACTATCAGGCATCTTTAGCAGCCATTCTCATTGTTTTCTTTCAGACTGTAAACACGTGGGTACAGGTAAAGAAAACATAATTGAGGTCGTATTAGTAATCATTTACAAACAGGTTTAAATGATGAAGGTTTTTCACATTTTCTGGAGTAGCTTGCTCAGTCGAAAAAATGAACAGTGCTGTTCATAGGTGGCTTCTCTCTCGGTTTCTGTTTTCTTTATTCTTCCACTCCCTGCACACCTTTTACACAGCCCCAATATGATGCGCCAACATTCTCCCTTTGTTTTACAACACATAACCTGTTGTTCTGCTGCACAGCCTACTGCAGCCTTCTCATTTCCCACACAAGCAGAGATTCAGGTCTCAAACGATATCAAAAAGAAAAGCATTCCTGTTCCCATTTCATACAAAGCACTATATTTCAAATGCACTTTTTTGCAAAAAGATGAAGTTAGTGATTTACCACGAGATTTTTTTGTAATTTCAAAGTGGTAATAAGTTGTTATTTTTACATAACATATCATTAATAAAATACAGTAGTATTTAGTGAAGTTTTTTTTAAGTGTTAGCCCCTGCAGCCTTACAGTACAAACAAGGCTATCTGTGCAATCAGAATTGAAGTACAATTCTTCTTAAAACCTGTAACTTGGCATTGTACTCTAGATATTTCTTTACTGCAAGATACTATGATCAAATTATTACTTTTTTCTCTGGCTCTATTTATTTGCCTTGAAATCTGTAGGAGCATCTTCACAGAAATTCTACTTCTGTCACGTATCCTAGTTCCTAATCAATTGCACTTGCTATCTATCTTGCTAGTCCCATTTGCCCTTACCTCTGTCTTTTCATTCTCTTCATGCTGTTTTTGCATGCATTTGCTTAGGGCCTACCACTACCTCCTTGTCTTAGCAAGACAGCAAGACCCCAAGCATGTCTAAATCACTCTTGAGCATCAATCTTTTTTCTCTGAAGTGAGGCGGTTTTACTTAGAAAAGTCTTTGCTGGCCTGCCATTTACATTTTTTTCGTAATTATATTTAATAAATACCGCAGTATAAAGAATCAAATAGAAATACAGCTTTGGATGCAATGACAACTCATCCACTGTTGATTTTAGTTTGTACTTACAGAGATACACACCAGTAAACCTTTTCCTTCACAAAAGCAACTGGTAAAACCAAACAGTTCTCCTTAGTGCTGTTTAACTTTTAAGATTCTTCTCCATAATGGACTTGTAGCAGGATTTTTTTATCAGAAAAAGACAGAGATATAAAAGCTTTTTTTGCTATAAAGAGACCTGTATTAGATTGGGGGAAAGAGAAAATTTGGCTGATACACATGATTTGGAGATCTCAGTGCTCCTTTCACAAGAATGGAAAATGATAACTGATGAAAGGACCTTTGAGGGACTTCAGAACCATGTACACCTCTTATTTTATGTTAGTCTAATAAAAGTGTAGCTACTTCTACATTCAGCTGTCTAGTTCAGTTGGCAAGAACTACATTTTTCAATAAATCATTTTCAAGCCTCTTTTGGTATCTATTCCCTTGTGTCAGTGATATGTTTCTGGAAAAGCAAAAGCAGAAAATAGAGTTTTCCCCCTAACTTTGGAAGGAGAAGGTTATAGTGAGAGGTTCTTTAACTTATAATAGGATTTGCTTGGTTACAACACTTTGTCATGTGTGGTATCATATGTGGAAGTATCATATTCCAAGTATATGGATCATACATAGACCCTTTGATAAGGTTGCTTCAACTTTCTTTATCTACCTGTATATGAAACACCTATCATGTTATGCCTCAGCATATCACAAAATATAGATTAAAAGTATCTGTAATTGTAATTATTGCTCAATTAATTTACTTATGCTTGTAATGCTCCTCATGTAGTCTACACTGGAACTTCTGTTTAGTTGACCCAATCTCACGCCTTAGTAAATTACATGGCTTGCTAAGGAAGAGTATATAAACAAAAGTGTACAGTATTTTATATTTAAAATAACATAAATGTCCTTTCTTCTCACTAGTCAAATAAGTGTAAATACGTTTTTCACACACAAGCTTTTGTATGTTAGGTATTTTGCTACCTCCCATGCTGCCCATGCATTTACATGGCACATTCATTGCAAGCTAATGCATTATACAAAAATAATTAAAAAAAAATAAATATTTACATTTCTTTGAAGGTTTAATACCAGATATCCCTGATGGCTGCATTTTCTCATTGCTGCATTTTTCAGTAATTGCTTTCCTCTCCATGTAGTCTTTGGTGATTTTCCAATCGTCAACCCGTCTGACCACCTTTGCTCTGGGTTTTATTTCTGGCTTATAAAAAAAAATTAGTAGATGTAAAAAACATCACGGTAATGGTTTTGACTGCTTATGAATCTAACAATGTTCTGCAGACATTAATTAAGTCACATAATGGCATTTATCACACACTACTTTGAGTGATGCAAGTACTTTGTAGACTGTATATGTGTAGGCAATTCAAAGCACAATCTCATAGAAATTCCCAAGCTTGAGTTTCCTTGGTGAAATCCACTTAGTAATTAGTGGGAAATGTAACTTACAACATCAACAATATGACATGTTACCCAGAAAATTGCGGCAGGAAGTAAATGACAGTCTGAAAAATGCTAAATGGTCCTGAAGGCTACTCATCCCATTGACTCTTCATATACTTTGTACGTACAGACAGTACTGTATAGAGGGTTTAAAACTAGTTTTCTCTCCAGAAAACAGGAATTAGGATGAGGAAGGATATCACACTGAAACACTTTGCTGAAGCAAATAATAACAAAACCCACTGAAAAAAAGTTACAAACTTAGCTGTACTGGCTCTGTTTGTTAGGGTTTCATTTTAGGCCCTAATCGCAGGAATGAGATTTGTTTTAAGTTGTTTGCATTTGCTTCCAAATATCTGGAAATTTGCTAGTTAAGTGTTCAGGTGGAGAAAAAAAGTCTTCTCAGGTGCAGAAAGAAGTAATGCTGTGCAATCAGTGGAAAGAAACATTCAGACAATTACACACCCTACTGCTTCAAGTCATATTAAAACAATCTATAAGCTAATTCAATGATAACACAATGTCTTATAAATGGTACACAGGCTGGATGAACATCCTGGCTGAACAGGCTGGATGAGCAGCCTTCCAAGTTAAGAAATACAGTATCATTTCATTGTTCAACAAGATTTTAACTGCCGGTCATGCTTTTATACCTGATATATGTAATCAGTGTTTCCAGCACAGATTTGTTTCTAGGATGTGTGTCAGTTCAGAAAACATTATATTCTCCAGCATTTCCTGTCATTTTCACAGTGGTCCTTTAATTTTTCCACAAAAATGTGCATTTGGATCACTTGTCCCTAGTTCTAAACGTAAGTGCTTAGGAGAAACAAATCATTAAAGAAGGAAAGCTAGCAACTAAGAGTCTGAATTTTGGCAATCTTTTGCCTATCTTATCTGACCCCCACATTTTCTGGTAGAAACCAGTTAGTGGAAGATAATCAATTAAATTGGAGATTCAAGACAGCTCCAGTACAAGCCTAACCCCTGCTCCCTCCTCCCCACCTCCACCAGATCTAGCCACAATTTATAGCCAGTCCTGTGGGTTTGGTGTCAAACATACAGAACTTGTGCACAAACACTGAATTTTGATATTATGGGTTGTTTTAAAACTCCCCCTGGTCTTGTTTAAAATCATGTTTCTAGCTAGTTCTGGGTAACTAAGTAATTTAGCCTAGAAACACAAGCAGCACCAATATCATTACATAACAGCACCAGTTACATTACACTTGTAAAAGACATTGAAAAAAATATCATCACTGAAGTGACAGGTCACAGCTTATAAAACATGGAATCTGCACACTAACCTCTTTCACTTTCCACAGCCAGCCAGGTTAGGCACAAATTTTGATGCAAACCGGAGGTAAACAAAGAGCACCAAATAAATGGTAGGGCCAAATTATCAAGCAAGACTCGCAGCCTTGGGACCAGCAGTGCAAGGTGAACTCAACTGAAATTGAGGTGTAATGTGCTTAGTTTTATAAGGAAGCTATTCATGATTTCTCTTTTCCTTCTTACTTCACAAGCAGATAGTTATGGAAATGTTTCAAAGCTTGTTTTTCAGTAAGTGCATCTAAGTTTGGAGAAAAAAGATTGAAAAACTGAATGCTGAGATCTCAAAGCAGAACAATCCAAGTTGTGTTCTCTTCATTTTGTAACACTTAGCGCCTTAAGATAGATATGATTCTTGATTGACTGACAGTGGGTATGGGGTGTTGCAGAATTGCCTGTCATAGAAAAGCTGCCTCAGAGTTTAGCAAGGGGCTAATACAAAGATCTATTAAACCCATCAACTTGTAAATCAGATTACTATTTTTCATTTTTTGGACTTAGTCCAAAAATAGTCTCCTATTTTCATTTTATGGACTTCTGATTGACTAATTTCCTCGTCTCCAAGTGTCTGCTTACAATTTGAATCTACCTTTTATAAAGTTCCCATGCTACTATGTGGACAATTGTTAGGTATCATCCAGGCAGAAAGATTGTTTTATTAGAACTTTTTAAACTGGTTTTTGAATGTGAAAATTCCAATGAGCTTTTTTTTGGGGGGTTGCCTGTGTTGTCTCTAATACCAGCACAGCCAAGATGTCTCATGAAGCTTAGTTAAAAATGTCTCTGTGGTTACTATTTCTACATACCTCAAACTAAATATTCTACTACTGCAACTGTTCTGCTAACATATGGGTTAAATACAATGTCTTCTCCTGACTATCTTGATTCTGCAGGGTAAATGAGGGCAAATAGATATTATCAATTTTCTAACTTTTTTGCTGTTTTTCCCTGTGAGGCAAAATTTCCCTTTTCCTGTGAGGCAAAATTGTTGGATGTAACCTTCTTCAGAACATTTTCCACTTTAAGAATAAACACAAGAATCTTATTGCAGTTCTTTTAAAGTGCTGATGGGAAACTCTACAATTTGAAGATGATGGTTATTGCTGCCTTGCAGGCTTAGTAATGAACACTTACAGGTCTCAACTGAAAATTCAGTTGGCTGCCTAGACCCTGAGATAGCTTTAAATTAATAAAACTTCCAAATACTTCTTTTTTGTAATTTTTCATTATGTTTATATATGACAAAGTAAAGCCAAGCAAACTGTGGAGATAAAGATGAGAATCACAAATGCTGTAAACACAGGGAACATCAGTAAGGGATCTTCAGTTTGCAGATGATATGACAGCATCATCTTTCATATCCTGGAGTATCAGTAGGATCAGCTGTAAGATTCATTAGCTGGGAAATTTTTTTGAAGAGAAGTACTTGGAATAATGCTTCTGCTCCTATTTGCATTAAATTGATAGCCTAATCTTTGTAAAAATTGAATGGTATTCTACATCTGGAAACCTACAGATCTAACAAATATTTTAATTATATTTAAATATAAATAAATGTCTAAAAATAAAATTGGAAGAATGTTTAAACATTAGAAGAAACTTTCAGCTTTTTCACATTGCTGTCTGCAAGGCAAAGTAAGTTCATTTATCTCTCCCTTCTTTTTTCCCTAAAAAGTTATTTTAGGTCTGGTATATATCTGGAAAAGCCAAGACAAGAGAAGACTGCCCCAAAAGACAAGGTGGTACATACCATCTGTCATGCAGCCCCAAATGTTAATTACTTATGAGTAAGATGTAAGATCAAAATGGAAATGGAAATGATCTTCAAAGTGTAACTCAAGAGCCATGGTTGTAATTCAGCTCTCTGGATGTCTTGATCCTCTTTTTCTAGCACAGAGTATGATACTTTGACTTTTTACAGATTCTGTAATTCAGCATACACTCCTCATCTGGTAAAAAATTTCTGCAGCACTACAGGGCAATATCTATTTAGAATGAATGTTATAGGGAGCTTTGTATTTGTATAGAATTTGGATTGGAATTAGCAATCTTTAAACAGGCATTTTTTTCCCTTTTGGTACTATGTAAAAAGAAAAAGCAGTTGATTCCTTCACATTTCATTGGTATTATGAAAACTACAGAATGGTTGGGTTAGAAGAAAGGAAGACAAAGCTATTAATCTAATTTTGAACCTATAGGTGTGAATCGTTGGATCCAAAGCAGCTCAGTAATTCTGGTTCAAGTTACACCCAAAACTGAACAAAGTATATTCTTTTACCCTTAAGATATAGAATCATTTTTTGTAATAACTTCTGTTCACTTAAGATTTTGCCCCGAGAGGAACAAAGACTGCACAAAAATATCTAATCTTCAGGGGTTTCTATACTTTACAAGGAAAAACTCCTGCTCAGAGAATAATCACTTGAGAAGAACTTATTTACTTAGCCCTCAGGTAGAAGAGTTTATGCACACACAGAAAATCCAGATAGTGTCTTAAACAGTCTGGTATATCTCACATGCAACCTCCATTCTCTGCTCTAAAAATGAGTAACAGCTTCAAAAAAGCTGTATGCAAGCATCTCTGTGGAAGGAGTTGAAGCTAAGCAGATCTATAAAATGTTTCCCAAAAAGCCTAATAACATTTTATAACAGAAGAACAAATATCCTAATGTTCAGATTCTCTTCCAAGAACTGTTTCTTTGTGGCCTTTGCTCAGAAAAGGCAAACTGGCTGTTCAAAGGCCCTTGTTTTGCTTTGGAATGTTTTTGTTGTTACTGCCCCACAGTGGCTCATTGGCATATGTATGCAGAGAGGTTGTTTTTTTTCTGCTTGAGCAGGCATTGGAAGAGGGGGAGGGTTGCCAGGGAATCTTTTCTTTTCACTCAGTCTGCCTTGCTAATGATCTACAGTTATAGGCAAATACAGCTATAATCCAAGATCACATTTTCTTTCACGTTCTTATTAAAGAGCTAATGTATACCTCTTCTCAATTTATAGATTATATGTTATTATATTATATATTTATATTATATAAAGAAATAGTTCTGTAGATTGGATGAAATGGAAAGATTTAGTAGATAAATGGGAGACTGATTCGGAGAACAGGCATTTCATTGAGTCCTACTAGTGACTGTGAATCCTGCAGTATGCCATGAATGGTAAAACCCTCAATGAGTGTAAATACACATCCGTGTGTATACATACTCTTTTTTGCACACACTGTTCCTCTGTACATACTTTCCTTTACTATGACTTATTCTGAGAAAAAAACAAAACCACCTCACAATCTCAGTAACAGTTGGTCTGTATTGTGTATTTAAGATTGTATTTTACAAACAGGAACTGTTTTTTAGGTTAGTAGTCTAACAGTTTCACTGACATTATGATTTGGCACAGCTAACACATTGCATAATGACCCAGATTCTCCTGTGCACTGTGACTTTGGAGTGCTCTGCCAGCATCATCCATCTCACAAAGCAAAGAGGAGGCTCCAGTCGCACACATTCTCATACCGATGCAACTCTTTCCTGTGACTGTAGTCAGCAAAAGGAAGGGTTAGCCTAGGATACTGCAGTGCCAGCTTAACCTCCTGGCCCTCTTCGCAGTGAGCATGGTACCTTAATTCCACACAGAGACACCAGTCTTTGTGTACAGCAGCATCAGCATCGTGGTAGTATAAGAACAAGTATAAATTTACTTTTTTTCAATTATTTTTCCTACCACTTCTTGCAGATTTGAGTCCAGATGCACTTAATTCTATAGTCAAATATATCTGCAAATTCCTGTCGGATTAGCATAGGGAAAGTACTCTGTAATTCACAACTGATTTCAGTCGGTGAAGCAGGGAGAATGTCACAAAACAGAAAGTCACCCTTCATTCTGACCTTGATTTGCAATGTACGATTTAGTGAATCTCGCATCGTAACCAATGTTCATTGGGTTAAAAAGATCAGTGAGCTTACCTGCCAGTACATTCGTAGCTTACCTCTGTTTTGAGTTCAGCTTGCCAGCATACTAGTGATCTATGCTCCATCTGTGCTCCATGGAAGCAGAAATGCTCCGTTCTCATAATACATAGGCTAGCACTGCACTGTAGTTCCCATTTCAGCTGAAGAATGTTTATACTTGTGTGTAATCCTAATTTTTCTACATTGTTTTTGTACAAGCACAAAGTTCTTGCAATGTGTTGTTTAAAATGCTGGCTGCTCAGCAAATGATCTAGTGCACACAGCATTGTAATAATACAGAAATCTGCATGTTGAATCCCAATTACGCTTTAAAGCTTTCTAAACAGAGTGCTTGCACTTTCTTTTCAACATGCAATGAAATGTTACTTGAGTGGGTTTTTTTCCCCCTTTTTCTAGAATCATCAGCATGGCAGGGCACTAGAGAGCTTCCTCCTAAGAGATTGTTTACTTCAGCTCCTGTGCTATGTGGAAAGCCTGCCTAGTGAGTGACCACGTTATAAAAGAAACTTGCTCTGGTTTCAGATCCGTTAATGTGCAATATCTCATGAAAGAGAGGAAATTAATTCTGTGAAATGCTTTTTACTTTCCAGTGTTTAAATAGCTAGTGCAATAATGCGTTCTGGGGTTGGTACAGAGTAAAAGGTGCCCTATTGTGAGATTTATTTGCAAAAGTTTATCATTGGTGCATGCAGTCAGCATATGACAGGGATTAACTGCTTAGGACATGGAATAACAATATTTATTACTTAAAACTGAGATTTGCAACTCACTAGCAATTATCCTTTTTGTTCTGGGGAACATTTGTATGCAGCACTATGGCAGGCTTGATTTCATTGTCATT
Source organism: Amazona ochrocephala (assembly GCA_039720435.1). Taxonomy (NCBI): domain Eukaryota; kingdom Metazoa; phylum Chordata; class Aves; order Psittaciformes; family Psittacidae; genus Amazona; species Amazona ochrocephala. The sequence continues at coordinate 17,803,553 of CM077883.1, forward strand.
CTCACAGTGCAAAAAGAACATCTTTAATAACTTTAAGAAAATGTGAACAGAAGATATGGCAGAGAGGAGGGAACAGGAAGGGATTTGTACTGTAGCAGGGCATTTTCACTGCCACAAAACATGATCACTACAAATTTAACATTGGAATGCAGTAAAGGGATTCTTACACGTCAGAAAACTAGGACAATGCAGTGGTCACCAAGTGAGTAGGTAGGTCTGTATGCCACAATGGCAGCAGTGTGCAGAAGTACAGGAATAAAGCCTAGAAGCAATATAATCATGTCAGTGTGGCTGAATATAATCGTATTAGCCCAGTTTGAAGGGCAAAGCTAATCTGCCCAGCTGCAAATTGTTTTGATGAAGCCATACTGCTTCAGGGATCTCTGCACTCTACTGCACCGGTCTATGCAGATAAGTGTATGATCTGCCAGATGAAGGTGAAGTAAGCTGGGTACGGTACTGGCATTATCCTCAGCAGCAGCAAAATTATAGGCTGAGACAGGAAAGCATTTTTTAAGTTAGAGGTTATTAAAGGATAAGCCAGAACAATTTGAGTTTTGAAAAAAGTATAAAATAAGAAAAACAAGAAGCTCATTTCAGGTCTGTAAGAGCTTTAACTACTCCCACCACATAGTTCTTCAAGGTAATGGACAAAGGTGCAATGAGAACCAAAGTTTTCATTAACAACACTCAGAAGAAAGAAGCCATGAACTCTGAATAATGACTTCAGTAACCTCACATATAGACAGGTGCAGTTTTTGTGAACTACAGGTTCACAAAAAACATAGGTTCAAAATGATAAAGCATATCTAAATCTTCTTGCAAACAGTTTTAAGAAAATAGAAATACCAAGGGTGGCTGGTCTTGAAGATGACAAAGAATGAAAAGGTGGAAGAAAAAGTAAAGGAAGTAAAATTTTAACATTTTTCTTGTGCAATATAAATTAAAACTATATAGTATAGTGAATACTGTACTATGTAAAAGGTTTTAGGTACCTTTCAGGGGCCCTGGTGACAGAACAAACCGCTTTGGCTCATTTTTTCCAGTTTAGTACAATGTCACTGATGTCCCTTGAGGTCAATAATTTTATGATCCACAGAAAGCTCCAACACTAATTCTTGGTTTACACATGCATGTCTCTTCTGCTTTTAGAAAGCAAGAAAACCAAGAGTAAAATTTTGGGGTTTTCATAGCTAATGAATCCAACAGTAGTCTTGAAACACTACAATAGATTAAGATCTGTATTTGTTATGCTCCAGTGATTAATCCATTGACATGACTATGATGATGATAAGGGGAAAGGAATTGCTTTCCATTGTCACAAGACAAAATTAACACTCAACTGTGATAAAACATCATGTTACAGCCAGGAAGCTAACCACAATGCAGAGATCATAGCACAGTCATTAGAATTATGATTATCCCTTATTTTCAAGCAGAACTTGGCTTCCCCAACAAATGTGGGTATTAAAACAAATGAGACAGAAGGAACTTTTTTGGTAGCAGCCAGATTTTAAGTTGAAGTGACAATGGAATAAGACTCCATACAAAGAGGAACTAGTCTACCCGGCAGCAGGCGGGGAGGAACAGAATCCGGTCTCCTGTGAATACCCTGCAACAGCAGAGCTGCCTACAGCAAAAGGGCAAGAGGACATCATTCCTACTTTCTTGTATATGCCTTTTTGCTTCTTAAGCTGTCTATTTGCAGAGAGGTTTCTGTGCTATAAATGCCAAAACAAGAGAATAACTCATGGCAACATTAAGCCTCAAAGAGGGGCAGAAATTCAAGATGCAGCATTATGTTCTGTGTTTCTTCACTTAACATGCTAATTTTTGTTGATCCCATTCTGCAAGTATAACTTCCAGCAAAAGATTGTGTAAGAAGCTGAGGCTTAACTTTACCCTTTACCATTTTTTTTCCTTTATCAGAGATGAAATTACATTCAGTAGCACTTTTTGGTGTCCTGTGCTATTCTAACAATACAAAGCTGCTTGAAATTTGCTCACTGTTAAGCCAGGCATAGATCTGTTTGTATCAGTTGAACAACATAATGCAGCTAGAGCCAGGGAGTTTAATCTGAAGACTGTTTTCTTCTGAGGCACAGCTCTGGTTTTGCATATGTCTGTGTAATATGTACAAACATCTTCAAATTCCTCCTGAGATTGCATTTTTTTAAGGTAATTAAGGCTAAGAAAAATATCTATAAGCACACGGTATTTGTATGACTGGCTCTTACATGTTTCACCACTGGTTAAAATGGGCGGGAGCACCTGAAGCAGAGTAATTCTGGGTAATTTTTTTTTGTCATTACTAGGTGTATATGTGTCAGTGGTTAGTGATTTATTTTTGAGTCCAAATTGCTGCAGGAAGTAGTGGATATACAGGAGGATAGCAATTTCTCATGTATTATGGAGTTATAAAAGCAAGTTAATATTAGGTTTCTTTGAGTGCTGGAACATACAGCGTCACAAATGGGGCAATACTTGTTGTTGTCTTACTAATAGGGAAATACTGAAAACATTTCAGAAATCTACTGAATAACTCTAGAGGAAACTTAACACTAGTCTGAAAAACATTCAGCTTTGCTTTCATTTCATATTAGTCATTGTGAGAACTGTCTTCCTAGATACTGAAGGTATTATCATGGTTGACTACATTACACTTCAAACCCTCAGGGTAGCACTACACTTACCTGTGCATAACCTACAATCAAGTATGAAAAATAAATATTAAGGCACATTTTGGAATCCCTGAGGCCTTGTTTGAGTGGCTTATGCTGTCAACTTTAGTTTATCATGTTTTAAATTTGGCAGATATATCAACTGCAGCAGATACTTTATTTTCAGTTCAGATAAACCATTTTGTTTAACTATGGCTAGAATATGCCCTGCATTACGTGGCAGTAGCGATTACAGGTTGAGCTTTTTTACCTTCGTAAAGCAACATGAGACATTTTTAGTTCAGGTCTAACACAGATCACAGCCCCTGCTCTTAATTTACAACATCTTGCAAGCAAATGAATAGAAGCAGAAGTGGAGGAAGAACACAATCCTTCTCCTTTGCCTTTTTATATGCTGACCCATGGCTGTGGTCAGAAGAAAGCAGTATTCTCTAAAGACATCTACAGTCTCTGTTTCACCTACATTCACCTGTACATTTCTCTGTTTCACCTACTGAAACAGTGCAAGCACATTGTGAATTGTAAAATATGGTGATATGTAGTTAAAGTATAGTTAGACAATGCCATAATGTATATGCTCAAATGGTAATCATCAATCTGGCATTTACTGCTGCCATTGGTTTGTGTTTTTTGATTAGGACGCAGCTGCCCACAGCAAGCTAGAAACCTGGGTAGCTTTAACCTGTGTCAAAGGGTAGCCCACAAGAACTTGAGGGAGGTTTTATTGAGATCAGCTTCTGGTCTTACTCCTCCCATGTCCAGTAAGCCTGACACATAACTGACATTCCTATTATCAGTGTAGGATAAGATTTAGGCGTGATCTCATTTAAGTTTTATCAGCATAGTTGTTGATCAGCTGTTGTTATTTACACATCTATCCCAACTCTAGAGTTATCTGTTTAACTGCTGTTGTACTGATGCCAGTGTATGCCAGTAGAAACATTTTATACCTGTGTAATTGGATCTACACTAAAGCGATTGAAATAATGATAAAAGCAAAAGCTGGTCTTGTCCATGCAGGGAATTTTATGAGCTGAAATATATTGCTATAAGCAGGGGTTCAGGCACACAGGTGACTACAGCAGTAATGCATTAAAGCATAGTATCAGCTTATCCATGGCAACTACTACATGTGTGGTCTAAACTGTTGTAAATGCAGGATGGGAGCATGTTACAAAGTTCAAGTTAATGTAGTTTACCAGGCCCTTGCCATGGGCAGAGAGCACTGACTTGGTCATCTACTTTGGTCAGATGATGGATTATCTTGTTAATCTTCAATAACTTGTGAGCGAGTCTGAGTTCCCTCTTTATGTTGTTACAGCATTTTCAGTCACTCTGTGGTAATGTTATGAAGAAAGAGCATCTTTTTTTCCAGTTTGTCTTAGCCTGCCTTAGCGTTTATTCAGGACACACAAACAAAACTATCTCAGCCATGACACTGATTTGGATTTTTTTCAGTAGCTGTTTTCTCTACAGTGTTAATTTAAAGAATACAAACATCAACATGTACCCCTGCCAAAAAGATTTGAAGTATATATTCATGATAACAAAAGTTCAGTAACTGAAATATGGGTGCTCTGAATAATTACAGTAATACGACTCTCAGCTACTTGGATTAGACAGAGGTTTTCCTGTTGAGTTCTGTAGTTGAAGTTATTAATAGTGATGATAACAATAAAGATGATGATAAATGTTTATCAATTATTTAAGAATTTTATTAATAAAGATAAGATTTGGAACTGAAGCAGCAGCATTTTTTTCAAGGTTGTGCCCAAGATCCACTGTTGGGCTGGAAACAGAGCCCTGCTGATGCCTTTTCAGCCAACTAAATTATTCTTTTCCTCAAATTGTGATCCATTGTAGTATATATGTATCACTGGATATGTTTTATTAGATATTATTGGATCAAATTACATGACAGGGAAGTTGTGAACGCTTCATCCCTGGCGGCGTTCAAGGTGGGGTTGGACATAGCCTTGGATGGCATGGTTTAGTGGGAGGTGTCCCTGCCCATGGCAGGGGGGTTGGAACTAGATGATCTTAAGGTCCTTTCCAACCCTAACTATTCTATGATTCTATGATTCTATGACATTTTGTTCCATTATGAATACATAGCCAATATAAACATAAGTAAAATTATAAACGTTCTGGGGCGCTTAGATTAATCAAACCTCACAGTGTAGCACTAATGAGTATTTTGGTTCATGATTTACTTTGCAAAAGAAAAATCAAAATCTTGACAAATATTAAGAAGATCATATGTGATAATAACCTCAAAGATGTGGTCTTGAAAACTCATTCATTCCTACATCATTTTCATCAAGAATACTTAAAGACATCAACATGTTTCCAAGGAGCACAGCTAAGAATATTAGCAAAAACTTACCAGCATGTAATGCAAGTTACAAGCACAATGTTTGCAGAAGTATGCTCTCTAGGAATGTATCCTTTACATGCACAAAGATTTATTGCACTTGTACCATGTATATTTTTCATAGGGAGGTTTTTTTTAATCTCTTAATGTCTAATTTCTTTGTCAAACCATTTTGAACATCAGTGATGATTGATCCTGGCACCCTGAGGTCCTGGTTTTATTTTTCAGTTGCTTTTCAGAGAGACCTCATGAAACTTAGGGTGCTTCCATGCTCTAGGTTTGCAATTTAAACTGATAAAGTGACAAAACCTCAAATTTGTTGATTAAAATCAGCTTAAAAAGTAGTTATAAGAGTTCAGCAGGGTAAAATCTTACATAAATATTTTCTGCACCAGATCAACTGCTAGAGCTTTTATTACCATGATTATGTCTGTATAAAAGAAAACAGAGCCATAACTGCCATAGTTGTACAGCTAATTGCATGTATTTTATTCATGTACATGAAAGCCACCTAAGTGGCACCTGTGTATTCTTGACTCATGTGCTTTTCAAACCTTAGACAAAAGTAGCCAGCTTTTGAGAGCAAGCTGGGCTTCGCTATTACATACAGTAAGTACAAAGTTGCTTGTTTCTTTAAGTTACATTTATTATGACACTCTGAAATGGAGTACACACTCATTTCACTGGATAAATGGGAATCTAAGACCTTTAGGCTATATTGGCAGCTACTAGTTATGAAAAAGAATAGCCATGTGTTAACAAAAACAATCATTTGTTGTCAGTTGTCTTACTATAAATCAAATGCATTATCTGCAATCCGTCACTGTAGAGTTCTGCATATTATTTTTATTTCAAGATTACTAGGAGTAAGGGTAATAACCATTTTCAATCTCTTTTGCTTCTCCCCTCAAATTCTTCAATTTTGAGAAATTATAGAGCTAACAACTTGGTTTCAACATAGAAATGGTCTAGGACAGCAAACACTCCATTTTATTTTTCCCATTAAGCATTTTCTTCCTTTGGCAACAACAACAATGCTACATAAAACTTGAATAAAACTGATTTTCTTCCACTGCACTGAAATCTACATTATAAATCGAAGAGCAAAAAAGTCCTGGGCTAGGCTGAACTAGAGAAAGGTGTCTAAGTGTTATTAAACCTGACAGATCAATGTATTTTTAACTGATATTTACTTTTATCTTCTTTTTCTTTAGCTGTTCGCTCTAAAATTCCTGTGAGTATGTTATCAACATCGCATCTGTGATTCATAATACTAATTGAGAAATATGTTAATGTAAAGCCTTGTGTGGGATGTTTATCTTGCTGGTTTGTTGTGGCTGTTAAGCAAGATCATGATTTGTGATAGGTGAGGTTAAACCAGTTTCATAAATAATCAGTAACTAGGCAGTGAAATGAAATTATAGTGATGAAAATTATCGTGTATTTTCTTGCTAAATATTATCAGAAACCTTTCCTAATTTTGCAGTTGCAGAGCTATTGGAGATAGTGAAGGAGCAACGTTGCCTAGAACTCCCTCTAGTGATTCTGGTGTGGGAAATGCAGCCGACATACAGATGCGTGCCGTACGACATCACCCGAATCCTCCACTACATAAATTCTTCATTCCGAAAAAAAGGCTTTTCAAATAGCAGTCGAATTCTTAATAAATTAAGCAGGTTTTATAAGCAGTGGGATAAAGTACTGCAGAACATACACTGGTCTGGGAAACTGATGTTCTGCAGCAATGAATATTTTCTGATGCAAGGAGCCTTTCTTCCTTCAATCTAACGAAAAGCCCTGATAAGGCAGTCGAAATACAGTTATATGGTAAAAGCGAGTAGTCCTAGCGCATTGCTAGCTTGGTGTTGTTGAAGGCATGGCATTTGCAAAACATGCTGAACACTCTTCTTGGGATAATTGTGAAACTCCAACACAAAAATAACTCTAATGCCCTTAATGCATCACTCTCTATATCACTTTTCATCTGTTCATGATGCAGTGAGACAGAATGTCACAAGGTGATCAAGGTACCGGCACTTCATTGTGTGTAACTGTAATTTTCATTTTCACTAACAGCAACATCTCAGAGTCTTCTCTCCAGTTCAAATATCCATAATACAAACCATTACCATCAGTGGCTGATAGCATCACACTAGTTCAAGAAACTGTCATAAGCATATGTTCAATTTTCACAAGCATTTCAAAAACATGAGTTTTATTAATGGCAAACATTGTATTTGGTCCACATATGGATAACTTCTGCCACCAGGAAAAGCATTTCTGCTTACCATCATTGTGTACCATATTTGTGGCCAGGTTTTGAAGTATCATTAGCCAGCTTTTTATAAAAAGGGCTTACATCCAGTTTGGCACAAGTTTTCAAAGACAGCTCAGAACATCTATACATAGCAAATGATATCCTGGTTTGCTCTGTATTAAAAAAATGGAAGAATGTGTTTGTTCATTAATCAAAAAAATATCTTAGAAATCAGTGCTATAATGTAGTAATGATTTTGGGGTTGGGTCAGTATTTTGCATAGCATAGCATAGAGTAGAATGGACTAGAATAGGATGGACTAGAAAAGATTAAAATAGTTAGGGCTGGAAAGGACCTTACGGTCATCTAGTTCCAACCCCCCTGCCATGGGCAGGGACACCTCCCACTAAACCATGCCATCCAAGGCTCTGTCTAATCTGGCCTTGGACACCACCAGGGATGGAGCATTCACAACTTCCCTGGGCAACCCATTCCACTGCCTCACCACCCTTACAGTAAAGAACTTCTTCCTTATATCCAATCTAAACTTCCCCTCTTTAAGTTTGAACCCGTTACCCCTTGTCCTCTCACTACAGTCCCTAATGAAGACTCCCCCCACAGCATCCCTATAGGCCCCCTTCAGATATTGGAAGGCTGCTATGAGGTCTCCACACAGCCTTCTCTTCTCCAGGCTGAACAGCCCCAGCTTTCTCAGCCTATCTTCATACGGGAGGTGCTCCAGTCCCCTGATCATCCTCGTGGCCCTCTCTGGACTTGTTCGAACAGTTCCCTGTCCTTTTTATGTTGAGGACACCAGAACTGCACACAATACTCCAAGTGAGGTCTCACGATAACATTTTTGGCAGGGAGGTATCTCATGGTTTAATGTTTATGGGTAGTTCATTGAAGCATTAACAACAGATGCAGTTTTGATGAAAAAAAAAACAACAAACAACAAACCCCACACCTAAATGCAGTTCCAGATTTTGATCGGCAAAAATACCTTTTCACCAAGTAGATTCAGAGTCCACACCGAATCACCAGCATTGAAATGAGTGAACATCATGTCCTAGGATTCCAACCCAAAACCCAGGTAAGACTGACACCAGAGGCTGTACGGATCCTTAGTTTTCTTGCCAATAAGTCACTTCATGTTCCTGTTGTGAAAGGGAAGTCTAGTACGTTACATAATCCTTTGAAATACTTAATAATAAGTATTGTGTTGTATCAATTGAAGGGAAGGCATCCAAATCGCAGTGGAATGCTTTAGGTCTTCCAAAACAATCCCAAGCATTTTTTAAATGAGCGGCTTTACTCGCCACTGAAATACAGCAATCTTTGGAATGGGAATTACTGAGCACTGGGTAGCTTTGCACAGCTAGAAGCATTTGTACTCGTTCCCTATTATTATTTTGACCCTGCAGCAGGTGTTTACTCAGAAAGTCCTATCTATCTCAGAATTACTTTCTCTGAATGAATAAAGTTTTTGTCCAGGTTAGTGGTCTTACCGGGAAACTCTGCTTTGCAAAGCAATTCCTCCATTCTCTAGCGCATGAGGTAAGTAAATGCTTCACAGTTAGATTCAAAGGATTTTGAGAGTATGGACACAAGCTCATCTGTCTTTTCTCCAAGTTCTGTTATGAAAGCTGATATTGATGAGCACTTTGGGTTCTCAGATTACAAAGCTTAAAAGCCACAAAGCCTCATTCCCTGCAAATCATGCGTCAGAGAGGAAAGTAACCTGGTTTGCACACCTCTCCTCTGTGTATAGAAATCAGAACTTCAGGAATCTTTTTTCCAGTGATGCTTCATCAAACCACTCTCTCCCTGACTTCCCCACGCTACTGAAACATTCTAGCACATCTGTGTATTGGAAGAACTCCTGTTTTAAAATTCCTCTGGATATTAATTTGAAAGTAGGCTGATTCTGTTATGCTGATGTTCTATTGCTGGTGCTACTGGCCTTCTTTTGCGATGGTTGCCAAATAATTTCACTTAGGTATGGTCTGGACGTGCCTTACTGAATCTGCTGGGAACTAGTCACCTAATACAGAATGTATCTTTTGACAAATGATACAGCTGCAGCTGATCTCTGATTCCGGAAGTGCTGTGTACTTTGTTTCCCACTGTCAACCTTACTGTGAAACAGAACTAGTGAGTCCAACCTATAGAAACATTATAGCTTGTTTTGGTTCCTTGGAAGTTCTTGGCACCATCGCTGTCGTGTGTAGAAGGAAATGCGTGGTAAAGTCTGCAGATACACCACAGTGCTGTACACGTCCTATGACTCTGCTCCCTGATGAGTTTACTCTCAGAGTATTTCTCATAATATTGGTATTCCACACATGCTAATTTCAGTCAGCAAAATAAGGAAAACCAAACTAGCAACCACACAGGCCACTGCACTCTGAGCTTAATGGGGATTCCAGCTTGATTTAGATGAGGTCCTGAGTCTCCTCAATACATACACTTCAAGGAAACCTTAAAAATCTAATTTTTTGAAAGGAGCTCTCTTCAGTATTATACGGCCACCATATGCCATTAGTATTAAAGTGATGCCAAAATGGATGCCTAAAAAAAATCCCATTACTAAAGAGCAGTGTTTTTCCCTTTTGCAAAGTACAATATACTTAATAGCTTAGGTAATCCAGGTCTGATGAAGATTTAAAAGCGCTTTATTTTAATTTATTTTAACTTTATTCTGCCAGCGAGTCCACACAAATAAATCTCAGCATGTAAAATACTATTAAATCAATTATGGTTTTGAATGTGAAAAATTTCAGCTATAGGAAACAATATATCAAACAATGTGTGTATATCTCTTTATTCAAGCGTAATCTGAGCAAAATTTAAGATAATCATATTATTGAAGTATTACTTTTCATGTTTAATAAGGATATGACTGGCATAGGAATTAAATGAATTGTCACAAGCCAGACTGAAGACAGTACCCTGCTGAGAAAGAAAGATGGATCTTCCAAGATCCAGATCAGCATCAGATTTACTCCCCTTCTGCTGCTCTCCAGCTACAGGTGGTATAAAATGCATCCTAAGCTCTAGGAGGAGCAAGGAACTGCACTGACAGACAAGAATGGACAGTTTTACATTTGAAATACTCTTAAAAACTATTTATTTACAGTCTTACGAAGCACCTGTGATGAGGTGGGGCTTTTCTTCAACATCTTTGTTACCAACCAAGGATAATTAACTGATGCTTTATATGTATATGATACATAGCTGAATCAAGGATAGTTTTTTAGAAGTTGAATTCAAATCTTCCATTTTTATGCAAAGTTTGTCTCAGTAAGACTGTGTCTCTTGACATATAGTTGCTGTGTCATGGAATTGTTTCTCTATCCACAAACCACAGGACTAGTTGTCAGGCTGATTCTATGATAGGTATCTACATGCTTTATTAGTACCCTACATGGACACAGGGAGAAAAACTGCTTACCTCAGCATGACCACTTCCGTCATTGTTCTCCAGAATAAACAGCTCATTTCTGCATTCAAAATCTCAATCCTGACTCCAGCTGATTCTTCTTTAACTGCACACACAATGCAGCTGAAAGGGGAATAAAGAGAAATATTTATCAAAGACGAACCAATATTTGAAGCTCCATAATGAATATTAAATAATATTTAATAATGTTTATGTTAAAATGGGTTAAACAAGTCACAAAAATAAGGGGGGATGTGACTTTTCATACTACTAAGTAGAATATCCCGTAAAATATCCTGAAGGTTTATGTGTATTTTTGCTTTCATAGGGGATCGCTTGTAATTGCATTAACTTGGAAGGAAATTCATATTTATAATGGCAGGTAAGTCTTTTAGTCTCTTTTGGTTTGAATATTTGACTAGATATGCAATGCCGCTAGTGTGCATCAGTCTGAAATTTATAGTTTTCCAGTACAAGCGAATTTAAAATAATGAAAAAAATATTGTTTATTCTAGCATTTTTGCATGTCTAGACCGATTCTTAAACACAAGCTGTGCTGTAAAGTACAGCACAAGACACAATATATTTCAGCTTTCTTAGTTTGTTTCTATTTTGTAAGACATAAATTCCCAAACATTCATAAGAGATGCAGAGAACAGCACAGTGTAACACTTGTTAAGTTTGCAAAATTAACCCAAGTCAATGGTTTCTGGGGATTTTTGTGAAGTAATTTCCTGTTATCAAAGACAGTTGACAAAAGGTATTTCATTAATTCCTAGGTTAAAGACTTAGCCTGATGTTTATCTTATTTAAGTCATCTTACAATATCACCTGCATTGTCACTGATATCATAGCTCCTGACATATGTAATCAAGCAGGGAATGGGGTCCACAATCTCCTGCCTGTGCTCTAAGTTCCATTTTGAGTCTTTCTGATACCTTGTCTTGTGCACCCGAGCCGAAGTCATGCCCTTTTGGTACTTGTGTATGAACTCACCAAATGTGCAATAGAAAAATGAACGTATCTTATACATAAGTCATGACATTTAAAAAACATTGTCACTTGACAGCTGAGATGATAATAAATTAGTATGCTCTACCCCCTGCTGTTAGGTACTGGACCTCTACAGCTCCATATAATTGTTCTCACAATAGATCTGCAAGACCATAAACACCTCTGGTGCCTGGCTCTCCATTCAAAATGTATTTAGAAACTATGTATTTAGAAACCATGACCCTTCTAAATTAACAGTCTGAACTTCCTACATATTATCAGTAGTAGATATGTAGACCACTGCAAAAGGGGAGACTCTGAACCCCACTGCTTGTGGTCATTACCAAGCCCAGATGCAGTGTCAATTGGTGTTTATGAAGCGTGGTGCAACACAGATAAACATTACTCCTAGAAAAGGTGAAACTTGGGAATTTCCATTATTGAGAAGCAGGAGTAAAAACAGTGCTAGTGCTCAAAGGTCCCAAATGGGATTTATTCTACATTTCCAGTAAATGGGGATGAGGGAAAAGGAAGAGAAAGAAACTACTTTTCACATAAGTATAGAGAGAATAAAAGTCTCAGGATTGAGGCAAAATCCTGGTAAAAGATATAGTATAATGCAGTTGCAATTTGTTTTCTGAGTTTTTCTATTGCTCTGACAGGAAAAACCGAAACAAAGCAGCACTATGTGAGGCCTTCAGGAGGGACAGACCTCCAACCTTATCTGTCAGGCTGGTGAAAGTAGCTCTTTTTTGTTCCCTGCACTGGCCTCCACATGTGCCCCATTCCCAGTAGGGAAGGGAAAGCTTGTGTCTCTTATTTTCTTGCATAGAGACATAAAAGTGAATTATGATCTCTCTTGGAGACTGTCATCTACAGTGGCCTCTCCATGACTTATCTGGGTGACCAAAGGAAGGCCACTCTTGCAATATATTTCATGTGACCTTTGCAAAAATGCTGAGAATTTGTCCTACAGGCAGTGAATTTTTATTAACAGGTTATTTCACAGCGACTGCAAAGCCAGTACTTGTATAGCATCTATGAGACTTTTCTCCTTCCATCTGGAGACATTTATAAAAACCTCAGTGTCTTGGGAAGGGGAACCACGGGAATTGCAATCAGGCAAAGGCAGGGTCACCTCCTGTTCTGCAAGCAAGCCTGCCTGCACAGCACCCAGCAACAGTCGCAGGGACCTGCTAGTGCACAAACTGCATCCAGCATCCTGAACAATCAGCTGAAGGTGCTCTATGGAAACCATATTTCTGAGAGTTTTCCTGTTAAGTGCAAGTTTTAGAAAGGAAGCAGACTTGACCTTCACAGGACGCAACACTTTGGCTCTGGGCCTAGCTCTTTTCACATGTGAATGGTTCCTGTGGGGCCTCTTCATGTGCTTAGAGTAACAAACAAGGACTTAGACCTTGATCTGAATCAAGGGTAGCAGCAATTCTTTCCGAGATCCAGAAATAAGTTTCTTCGTGGCAAAGCGATGTGTTTGCTGCATGGACAGAGTTAATCTTCTCTGTCTTTTGACTCTTCCAACCCTTACTATTCTATGATTCTATGATTCTATGATGTAACTGCTTTGGTTTGTAAAGGGGTTTTGCCCTTTTCAAGGGTACCACTTTGTCTCCAATATCGATTAAATAAGCCATCTACTCCTTCCACCTTGGGAGGGGTTCCTTATAATGAAACAACAGTTTTCCCCAGCTTTGACTTCTGGCTATGTATTTCAAATAGTTGAGACTGAACTGCTGGATCCATTGTAGCTTATCCTCAGACGCCACTTTGAAAAGCAGGATGGGTCATCCCCCTCAGACATGCCGCTTGCTTTCCTTTCGAATGGCTGATGCTATGGCAGTTGATTGCTCTTGCACAGGACAAACCATCCTGTAGGTCATTTCCTCTCCCAGTAATATTCCAACTCCTTTCTGTATTTTTTTTCTCAATCTTTATTATCATTTCCCTGGAAGCAGGGGGTACAAGAATTATGACAGTGCCCACACCACACACACAAATTCCTCCATCAACTGCCCCTCCCTAGGTGTAAAATACAGTCATCTGTTAGGAGACGCCTTCTATCTGTTGTAATAAGAGCTGAATAAAATGGGTATTAACAGGACTGAGAGCTGGTCCTAATTGTGATGTACACCAAACACACATAGCTGTGCACTGCTTTCATTATGTGTCCTTTTGGTCTTTATATATGCTTTATTTCATGTTTCATTACAAAATCTGCAGAAATATTAATAAATGGGTATAACTGATAGGCAGGCATTACTCTCAGCACTGTGCTGCATGGCAGCTGGGACATGAACTGTGTGTGATGGGGTCTGTACATATGAGATGCCACTGCTGTCTGAACATATATAGGACAAAAATAATGTCAGAACTTCACTAAACTTATAGAATTCATCCACCAGTGTAGTAATTTACAATAAGCATTTGGTCAAAGTCAGGTGACTGAAATACAAGAAGGAAATATACCTGGAAAACCAGGAATTACATCTGTGTGGAGTGTTTCAGCATAGTTAATGGCCATGCAACTGTTCACTCCATGTCCATATTCAAAGAATCTCACTGAATGTATGAATTAACAGGTAACATGGAGACAAGCCACGGAATGACTGGGGATTTTTAGAAGCTGTTTTTAGAATTCTTTGATCCTCTCTTTTCTATACCTTTATTTCAGAGAAATTCTGGCGTTTCAACTATATTTAGCAAGGAAAGTGAGACACCACCTACACCTTGCTGCAGTGAAGAAGGTGAAACAAGGCTTTCACATACATTTTCATACTATTTTTAAAGAAAGACATGTGCAAAATGTGCTGTTAGAGGAAGTGCAGTGTCTTTTCTTGATCATCAGAATGGAGTTTGAAACCTCCTCCTCACCCAACAGCAAAGTACAGAAAAAAAAGCTAAATTATTTACGAATAATTATTGTGCTCACCGAGAAGCGCTTACTGCAGGCATCTGGCAAAATACTGCAAATAATTCAAGATACCCAAATTATTAAAACCAACATCACAGAGTAACCATTAACTGAACTGTTTCATGCAAGCACCCATGGACAGCCTAGCTCACCAACACAACCCTGCTCTGCAGCCCCTGATCCTGCACTCAGAACGCACGGGCTGGCGCAAGCTCTCCCCCCTGCCCGCCGCTGCCGCTGAGCGGGGCCCGGCCCGGAGGGACACCCCTGACTCCCGGGGCCGGCGAGGCTCCCTCAGCAGCTGTCCCCGCCTGAGGCTGCGGCTGACCCCCCGCCTCGGTTGTCCCGGCTCCCCGAGACCCCGGCCCCCAGCAGCTCCCGGCGAACCGTGCGGGACGCCCTCCCGCAGCGGCCCCGCGCTACCTTCCCGCTCCCCCGGAGCCCGACTCCCGCCGCCGGGGCGGGTGCCGCTTGGCCGCTGGCCCTGGCTCGCTCTCTCTCCTGCCACGGGTGCCAAGCGCGAAGAGCGGGTCCCAACTCTGCGCCGCCGCAGGGCGCCCCCCGCCCGGCCCCGCGGAGCCTTCGCGCGTTAGCGGCTCCGCAGCGGAGCAGGACTGCGCCATCGGCCGGCAGCTTCTCCGGCCCCATCTCGAGCTCCGCCGGGGGATCTCGGAGGCACCCCCGCGCTGTCGAGGTCGGCGGCCGCCTCCGTGGGCACTGATGCTCTGCCCGCCGGGGCCGAGGAGCCCAAGAGGGTTCTTCTTCCCCCACACAGGCACCGCCGCAGGGCTGGAGCAGGCGGAGCCGGGCGGAGGGAGGCAGGGGAGAGCCGCAGGCTGCCCAGCAGCCCCCAGCTGTGTGCGCTGCGCCCTGCTCCGGGTCTGAGGGCCGGTCCTCCCCGCCCCGGGTGGAGGAGCGCCCGGAGCCGCCCGCCGCAGCTCCGCCGGCCCCTCTGAGCCTCTGCTGCGGGGTTGGGGGTGCCGGCGGAAACCGGGGCTGCCCCTCCCGGCGGAATGGCGGAGCGGCCACACCGCCGCTTTCGGGGGATTCTCCGAGAGGAAAAGGCAGGGCGGCTCCGGGAGGGGGAACCCCCCTCGGCTCGGCTGCTCGCGTCCCCGGCGTCGCTCCGCCTCCTGGTGCTGATGTCAGCCGCGGGGAGGGCCGGTTGGAGGCGGCAGAGCGGGGCGCGGGCGGCCGCGGCAGAGCCGAGCCGGAGACGGAGGAGCTGCCGCCGCTGGGACAGCGCGGGCTGCGGGGCGCCGCAGGCAGCGAGCCCGCGCCCCCAGGGCCCCGCAGCGGCCGCGCCGGGAGGCGAAGAGCGCCCGGCGGCTTCCCCGCAGGGGACCTGGCGTCCCGCAGCAGCCGGTTAGAGAAGCGCTGCCCGCGGAGCCGCGCAGGGCTCAGAGACCCCCGCGCAACTCGGGTTCCGCGGCTGGACCTCTGAGGACTGGCGTGGGGCTTCCCGGGCGCGACGCCGTTTCCATCCTTTTGCGGCTGCAAAGGCAAACGATTAACTAAACCCAAAAGAAATAAAACAAACTCGGGCTCACCTAAAAGTTAGGAGACCTCTCCCCTCCCGCCCCATTTCTTTTACAATCTTGTTCCCTCTGTGGAAGTCGCTTGTGAATCGTGCTCGGCACGCTGCATGGGAAGAAGCAGCTCGTATTTTGGATCGAGGATTTGCTGTTGCAAAGCGGTCTAACTTCCATGCAGCGGGGCAGCCTTCACTACTCTAACCGCCTTGATGGTGTGCTAAGGAGCCCGCGCAGATTGGCATCTTGTGCAGAGAAGGCGCTGAAGGTAAGAAGGGGCTTGGGGAAAAGAGGGATTTTAATGTTATTTTATATGGTATTTTTTTGTCCAGCATCCCCCTTCAGCAGACCATCAGCAGTATCGATAAGCAAATAAAATGCACGTCTGCTCCTGTGAAAAGTACTCGGAGCTCGCAAGTGACCGCAGGAGATAGATGTGCTTTAGTCCGGTACGGCAGCGCGGCCGCGGTCCATGCTCCCAGAGCGGCCAAGCATTGCCTCCGGCTCGGGAGCGGGGGACCAGCGGTCGCGGTCTCTGCCGGGCAGTTTGCACTGGCTGCTGTGTCTGGTTGAACGTGTGTGTACCCCCACTGCCGCCCCAGAGCGTCCAGCGCTCTGCTCGAGTCGCTGGGGGTTGCAGATACAGTGCCTAGTATTAATGAGCGAGGGAGAGGGATGGGAAAAACCCATATGGAACATTTTATTGATGTGATCGTAATCCTGTAATGGAGATTGCGTTAAATGAGGATTGCATCCTAACCCCTAGCTGCTGTAGAGAGACCGGGAAGCAGAAACTGCTGGATTGTAAATGAAGTTCTTTGATTGACGGATTTTCTTGAACCATGAAGGGATGTCTGTAAGCTTAAAGTTGCTGTGTATGTGGAGTACCAGCATGGGATAGAAACCAGATCAAGCTGAAATAGATTTTCATGTACTCGGGCTCTGGATACAGTTAGAATTGGTTAGAGGCATTGCAGTGATGGCCAATGAATTCTTGGTTTCATCTACGGAGACCACAGCAAGGCAAGGAGGGAGGAGAACACGGCAAGGCAAGGAGAGAATGTTACCATTTGGGAAGAGAAGGATGGCTCCTTTGTGACTTGTGCCATAATGGTACAAAGCTCACAGCCTGCAGAAGCTTTGTAGGCGGTCTGGGAAGCAGACGATTTATCTCACTTGCCTTATGCAACCTTGGTGTAGCTGCCTGCAAGAAGTAGCTGCCAGGTGTGCATCAAGAGGCAAATGGGAACTCACCTGCCCCTCTCGGACAGCGAAAGGAGCTGTGAGCTTGAAGGAGATGGACTTGACTCCCCTGATCCCGTCTGTTGGAGCCTGAGTTGATAATTACAAAATACATTTTGAGTCATTGTTGCTGCTTGTCTCAGTTGGCAAAGGAGGGGAGAAGATGTTGAACTTGACTGAAGCACAGCAGAGCTGAGGTAGATATTATGAATTCACCCTTGCCTTCTTTTTGTGCTAATTTTTATTCTGGCATGGAGAACTGAGCCACAAAGAGCACCTTCCTCAAGCTTTGCTGAAAGGAAACCTGATGAGAACAGAAAGATTAAGCCAAAGCCACATTTTAACTTTTTGCTTGTCATCAGTGGAAGTGGCATTGACCTGTCAGATCACACAGGTCAAAGGATGTAAGGTAGGAATGAAGTTACTTGTTTATTTACTAACATTACTCCCTCCCCAAGTTGGCATGCAAAGAAACATCACAGAGTGGGAAAGCACCATTTCTTACTCCTTAAGTCCTAACTAGTGTGAGCAGCAGAGTAATTCCTGTGGGAACACTCAGCAGCATTTATCCCTAACTGCAAAAGAGCTGGTTAAATCCCAAATAACAGAGAGGAAACCAAACCCAAAGATCTGACGTTACCAAAGTGATTTGCTCTCCCATTTGAGTTGTGCGCAAAATGTGAGGCGAGAGCTCCACAGTTCAGCCTCTCTCTTGCCGCATGTTTGGCATGAAGTTGAGATGGAAGCATTTTACATAAAATGAACAAGAGCAGCGTAAGCGCACTGAGTTCCTCCGAAGCATTTTATTTTGGCAAAAGACGACTTCTAGTGAATCGTGAGGGAGGGGTTTAGAATATTCATGGCTAAACTCCAGGGAGCTTAGTGTTAGCTCAGTAGGCAGAAGGTTCTTCCTCTACAGAGATAGCTGGAAAAGATGTGTTTAAATTTCAAGCCATATTCAGTTGAGACTGTTGATTTCCACGTTTTAATATAATTTGTTATGCTTCTTAGGGGAATGATGCTCAATCTGGAAAATAAAGCGAGTATTCCTAGCTCACTTTTTATAGCAGGAGCAAGCAGTGTGCTTTAATTGTACTTCTGCAAGTGCAAATGTTCCAGATTTGACTGCATTTTTTATCAAATAGCAGCTGAGGAAAATTTGTCTTTTGAAACCATGGTTATCCGTGCAGATCTTGGTCTGTATTTTGCTACAGGAGAATTCTGCTTCATGACTGCATTGTTCACCCTTGCAGCATTTCTTTAAATGTGAGCCTTGCTACTGTTAAAGGATAATTTATATTCAATGTAGTAGGGTCTGCTCAGTGGAATAGGCTTTATACATCACAGCCTCTGCAAAAAAGGAGATCAAAGATCTGAACCTGTGGTCCTGTATTGCATTTGTATTCTACATGGACTTGAGTAATCTTATACTGGAGCCATTCACACTCCCATAGTTAAGGATATGTCAGTCATTCCATTAAAACACCCATTTGCTTAGTGATTTAACAGCTAGTTTTAAAAATAGGCGCTAAGCTTAAGTTAAGTACATTCATATAGTGAGGAAAAAAGCTATCCTAAGCAATGGAGTTAAAATAACATTTAGCATTTGCTAATAGAGCACTGTTAAGTGGAATTTACAGAAAGCTCAGTAGAAAATAATGCCTGTCTGAAAAATTTAGAGATGAAAAGGGGGGAAGGAATTCCTTTCAGATTTAGGAAGCCCCTTGTGGATCCAGGTGAGTGCTTACACCTGGATTGGAAAAGGGCCTGAGATTGTTGAGCAGGCAGTGGGGCTTTTCTTAAAGGAGAACAGCACTGGCTCAAAGTAGGGATTAGTGAGACCTCAGTTCAACGGTTCAGTTTCAGACTGTATTAGATCCAATGCCGTTGGCACTATTCCAGTTAGTTCCTTTGGGCATTAAGTCACAAGAACAAGAAAAGCCCCAAGCCTATATCTTAACCAGTGAAGTTCTCCTTCCACTAAGTGAAGTAGAACTACACATTTTTGAATCATGTCGATGGGGTGAGTGGCGTGTTCAAAGCATCTGGGAGCTGCTCCAGCTGAAGAGAGCCAGAGAGCCCACCTGAGAGCAGCCATTGTGGTAATCAGGCTTGCCACTTTACATAACCTAAACCTAAGTTTACACTTAAACCCCACCTTCTCTTCTCCAGCACCCCCACATCTTTGACAAGTGCCTATCTCAGTTGGACAGCCATCTCCTGACAGTGAGGAAGTTGCTTCATGTGTGCAGGCAAAGTATGCAAATGCTTACAGTGGCTTTTTGCATATTTCAGGTTAGAATTTAAAAGACCAGAATTAAAAATACACGTGGATTTAATGTTCCAGCTGCACGTGTTATCTGGTACCTATGTTCATGAAGTGGGTTCAAGATACAGCTTGCTGTATTTCAAGTATTTTGGATGGGATGAAATAAATGAGTGTTGTCTGAATGAAAGTTTTGTCATTGGAATAAAAATTCATAAGAGAGATAATAGGCTTCTGTCCCAATTCCCTCTTTCTGCAATGAGGTCATTGGGAGGACATTTGTAACACTTGTCTGTCTTTAGCACAATAAAATAGTGGTGACTGTATCTTTCTTGGGTCTTCGGAACATTCATGCTCCCTGCAAATATACAGGCAAGTAATATGAAGCAGGAAATTTTGGGTGGAAATGGGAATTTGATTGTCCCTTAAGATCTGTGGGGAGAGTCCCATTCTCATTATCCAACGGTAAAGTAAAGAAAATAGGTTTAAAACAGGCTTTTTCAATTACAGTCTCTGAATTAGTAGTGACTTGCAGGAAGCATAAAAGCTTCTACAGCTTTTGCACATGTAAAAGCTCCACTGAAAGGAGTTTAAACTGCCCTTAAATTTGTCTTTAAGGTGTTATATAGTGAATAAGAGTGGGATTAGTGGAAAATATGTTTGGAGTGATAATAACAGTATTTCCTACCTCTGGCGCAGATGAATTAAGATAGATATAACTTTTATTTTTAAAGAAAAATTCACCATCCCATTGGAATGAAACCTCACCAAAGGTACCTCACTTGCATGGGGGACATCATGAAGGCCAGGGAGAGTTGGTGTAAAAATTAGAATACAGATAAAAATGCCTGTGGAACTTAGGCTGCAGATACAATCACTTCATAGAATCATAGAATAGTTAGGGTTGGAAAGGATCTTTTGACACTAAATAAGGAACTACAAAAGTTTTTCTGTACCTGGCTCATAATGAAGCATTCTTTTCATTTGAAGTCTTTTGTCACTGCCTTTAACAAATACCCTGTTGAAAACTATTTCAGATACACTTAGAAAACCCGTGTTTTGTGACAGATTATGTAAGATTCAGCATTCTTCATCCAACACAGCCCAAGCTGAAGCTTCCTGCAGTCTGTAGGAAAATTCCTATCGGAACAAGGCCTTCCATAATCGCATCTTTCATTACATGCAATTCTGCCACTTGTTCAGGAGCTTGGCACGTCGATGTGGGATAGAAGGTGTTGCTGTAGAGAAGGTTTGCTTGCAAGGATGGCAGAACTTTGCCCGTTTAACAGCACTAACTTTGCAGGGAAGTTCTTTTGAAATGACTGTTGTTTTCCTTCAGTTAAGCTGCGATAGACTCCATGAGGATTACAGAATTTCAGGGGAATCTACATCAACAGATCAGCAGTGAGCCAAATATGATCTCAGAGGGACAGGTGAACGTTGAAGTTATTGAAGTCTTCCAAATTCAACAGTGAAATTACAAAGGTGGTATTTAAAACCCATCACTGTGGGATTTAATATGGCAGCGCACTGTGCTGAGAGACTTTGCCTGCCTCATCCTCCTGCCGGGGGAACATCCTGTGCTGTGTACTACTTTGATTTGATCTGGTTATTTGGGGGATGTTTTCCTTACTCCATGGTGGTCTAGAAATAAGATGTCACTGGTGATGTGCTCTGTATATCAGTGTTTACCTCTTACAGCCTTATGGACATGGTTGTATTATTTTTGCAGGAATTTAATTAGTAATGATGTGTGTTTTATGCTGTCTACTGAAGTAGCAGGAAATCCATGCTAAACGGGAAAAAATGAAGTAAAAGTTTGGAGTGTTTTGGCACAGCATGTTTCATTTAACCAGCTACTTACACCATCATTGTTACGGCTCTGTGCTATCTTGCTAAAGAAATAAATGTTTATGTATGGAAATCTGTGTTCTACTGGATCTGTGATCACATACATGGGCACACTAAAGCCATGTACAGTCGTGTCTCCAGCTTTAGTTCCTGGCACATACAATGCACACGTCCACCAAAGGAAAAGTAATAAGTATTTAGGGGGTAACAGAACTGAAGGTGCCATTACAATGTAGTGTAGGGAACAGTTATAAACCAGTCATGAACTGCCTGCCTTGAGCTGTAAGGCTGATTTCATTAGAAGGTCACATTTTCTGATAAGCCTCCTGAGAAAGGAAGTTTCATGCCTTTGGGGTGGAACTGGGCTTTATCTCTGCTATTAGAAATCACAGTTTATAGTCATTTAAGAAGGTTTTGTGATTGCTTTTGTAATTATAAAAATATGGATCTCCCTGGCTTTTGACAAATGGGTATGAAACTGTGTCCTGTCAGGCACATGGTTACCTGGATCGTTGGTTTTCCTTAGGTACACTGGCAGCTTTCTTCCTGAAATGGAGCATAGCTTCCACAGGAGGCATTATGTCAAGGTGCAGGCTGGTTTCATGAACTGGGAAGAGATTTGCTTGGCCCTTGTCTAATGTTTATAATGAAAGACCTAGACTTGACTTGTCGATATTAGGTAGCCAAAGAGTGTGCCATAGCATTCTCTAAAGAAAAGTCCAGAGCAACTCCAGTGTTTTGAAACCTCATTAATTGGTGATTTAATAGGAACTGTACTGTGAATATGTAACTCCTGACTCAGATAATTTGGGACCTCACTGTGGCAGTTTGTCCAGATTACAGTTGCTGCCACTAATTTATAAATATATGCAAGATAGAAGGCATGAAACTAAGGCTATCATTAAATGGAGTAACAGCGTTGCTTTGTCAGTCATTTAATTGACCCTTGGAAAATGTACGTGGCAATGTGTTGTAAATTAAGATCTAGCATACAAAGCAGCACAGGAATAATTTTGGGGATGAAACTTGGGAATGAAATGCATAAAATGAATTTTCTCTTCATCTCCCTGCCTTGTCCACATGTGAGACTTCACCAGAATGAATGGATTCTGCGCAGGGTTTCCTAATGGTTTCCTGTGATCGGGCTCTACTACAGAAGATCGTTGAGTTGATGTCAGACAAGTGTGCATCATGTCCAGTTATCAGAGGGTTCTTTTTAAAATTCATGTTCAGGAGATCTGTCAGGTTTTGACTTACCAAAGAAAACTGGATACCAAGTAAATCAAGGGGCTTGCTGTCCTAGTTCATTCATTACACTTTTATAAGACAACTAAGAATGGCCTTTTCCTCTGGCCAAGCAGCAGCTGAAGTAGCAGGTATTACTGCTTCACCTTCCATGGTTCTGCCGTAAGCTTGAGGAAAACAGTCGCACATGTGTACACATGTAATAGTTTCTGGCATTAGTTAAACCTCAGGAATGAAAATTATAGAGAAGTCTTTCGATACTAGAAACTAAGTGTATTTTAATTGTATATAATCAGTCTGGAATAACGATGACTACAAAATAGAACATTTTGGTATCCACATATTCTTCTCCTGCCCTCTTGTTTTTCATATATAAGCTCTTTCATATACAATACCTGTAGGAGAACCCTGTAAACTGTGCTTTGTTAACCAAAAAAAATATTATAAATACCTCTTCAAAAGCCTTCAGACTTGTGGGCCATCACTTCTATTTATTTATTTTTTTCTGTGTTCAGTCCAATATTGGTTAGTTTTTATCTTTCACAGTTTAGCTTTAGCTACATATAAAGAAAGCTGCTTTCAAGGCCTACTCTGAAGGTACCATAAAGCATAGCACAAGGCATGTCTGGGAGGAGTTCACAGAACATTAGCTCACAGTGTTTCAAGGTATGGGGGGGGGAGGCAAAAGACATTTGGCATATCAGCAGAGCTGACCACTTGAAAAACAGTGAAGGTGAGTCAGAAAGCAAAGACATCAATAGTCTGAGAGATGTGTTGTGTGTGCATGTGTTCAGAAGCTGATCTCTGAGCTGAGGAATAAGGTCAGTGTGTGTCGAATGTTGGCAGCATTATGATGAGGAGCGAACCAGTAAATGTGGCTGTGGTACTGTGCCAGTGCTGGGCTCTGAGCATCACTGAATGACACAAAACTTGGGTGCTAAAGGAAGAAGCGTCCCTGATGACCAAACGCCAGTGGCTCTCTAAAGAGTTTTGGTGTTGCCTGTGTCACTTGTGAATGTTTTAATGAAAGTGCCTGCAAATTCCTGCTTTCCTCTCCTGTCCCCTGACAACAAAGAAAATTTTGCCCACTCTTTCTCACCTTTTAAATTTGATTGAATCGTTTATTAGAGCATAACATTACAGAGTAGAAGGATATGTTCTATTAGAAGAAGTGTCATTTTAACAGGTACATTAAAACTTGTTAATAGCCCCTGCCTTCTTTTTCCAGCAAGGAGGAAACAAGTAATAAAGATTTCAGGTTCCCCTTCAATGATACAGAAACGGAGTTTCTTTTGGTTCTTTGAAAACAATGTGTCTTTGAATTAACTTTGTTACCTGAAGTTGAAAAGCAGGAAATGAATGATTTTTACCACGGAACTGAAGCAGGACTAACATTTTCAAAAGGACCTCTGTAGTTTGGATGTACAAGTCCCATTTTCAAAGTGAGCTGGACTCCAAAAGAGCCTAAAGCTTGTCTGCTTTCAGGAATCTTCTGAGTAATTCTGAAAACAGTACTATGTTTGTTAAAGACTATAGTAACAGTTTGTACCCTGTCCATGTTTTCTTACGCTTATTTGAGTATTAGGGACATTACACCAAGTCACATCCAACATTCAAAATATGGTGGAAATCAAGGATGGTTATTCCATCAAAAACCTAAAAGCAAACTCTGAACTTAAACTAGAAACTTGCAGTCTCTACCAGCGTTGTACAGAATATACTTCTTTTTTAAGGAAAGGAATTATGTCCTTTTATGAACTTTATTTTATGCAAGCAGATTTAAAATACTTAGGAGGAGCAGAAGAATTAGAAAAGCTGTCACAGAGATGACTCTATTATAGTAAGGCTGTACAGTATCATGGTGTGGGTTGAGTTTGAGGCCTGTTACTTCTTATTTAACGTTCTGTATTTTGTGGCTCATCATGAGGACATGGTTAAGCATCAATCACCATGTACAGTTAACTGTTACGTTCAGCACTGGAAAAAGACGGGGTTATATTTTAAGACAATCACACTAAGCATGAATTCCAGTCAGAAAGAGATCCTTTTAACTTTTTCTGTTCATCTAAACTTTCAAATTCAGCCAGAAAAGCTGAGACAATAAACAGAAGAGAAAAGGCTGAAGGAAGAGTTTATAGAAAGGGAAAGAACTGGCTGAAATTTGCCTGAATTTATGATTAAAGTAGGTTATTTTCATTCATTATGGAATGGTAGGCTAAACCTGAAACCCAGTGTATTATCCATTAAGTTGTAGAAAAAGGTGAACGTGCTGGTATATTTGTTGTGATAGGACAGTTGTTTTTATGATTGTATTGCATTACACAGCTTAAAATTGGTAAGAACTTTCCAGCAATATGAATGGAATTTGGTCTGATTCTGTGTCTGAGTGGTGCTCTTTGCAATCACTGCGTAAGGTATTTCTAAATCACCAAGAATCTTCATTATTTGGGAATGCTTAGCTTCATGCACTGTTATACACTTTGTTCAGTAGCTGCTTTCTTTGGACATCTTTTCGTCTTGGTAACTTAAAGCAGATTTCAGAGGGTTTTTTTATTGTTTAACATCAACAGGAAAATAGAAAAACTTGGAATCATTTCCTGTTAAGTTTGATGAAAGCTTAATCTGGCTTCATGTAAATGCCATTTGCTATGAGTCCCCTTAATATCAATGTTTGTGTATTTGTTGTACTGCACTTAACAAAAATGAGTATTTAAAAAATAATGTCTGAATCAAAAATAGTGCAGCATCAGTCTGCAAAGAGTGGATGGTCTCAGTTCCTCATGTGTAATTCATTTTGGCAGGTACAGTACTTTTAGGTTTGATTGTATTATAAACAGTAAAAAAGCTTGAAAGAAATCATTGGAAAATGGTTTAGAGTAAGTGATTTGGATGAGGATGGCAAGTGGTACAGTGTGGCTATTGCAGGATTAACTACATTTCCAAAATTCAGTCACTTCAGAGTATTGGATCTATGTCTTGATTTAGTCATTGCTGAAGGAAAAGTCAACACTTCGCTGATCTGCTGAACTGCGAGACGGTGGCTGATGGAGATAGTGGTGAACCAACAGAAACTGCTTGCTGAAAAATTTGGGATGCTTCAGTGATCAAAGTGCCAACTTGGTCAGGACATCTCTTTAACTGCTGTGTACATGGTTATATGTATATACGAGTACGTAATGCTGTGACATTGCAGATGTCTGATGGGGAAGACACCAAAGCATAGGGAAACTCTTAGGGACAGTGAAGTTAGCGCGATGAAATTCCAAAATCCTCAATACTTGGAAGCCACTGCAGTAAGTTAAATACCTGTTGATGAGCTTCACAAAAGTTAGACATGCTCAGATCGCCAAGGGAATAATCATTTTTAATAGACTATTTTGTGATCCATAAGAACAAATGAGGGATGCCATCCATCATTTTGTGAAGCACGGTTTCGGCAGATTTTCGTCTTTCCTTTTCCTACATACAGCTCTGACTGATGTGGTTCTTATAACCTCAGCCGTGACTGTTTTGGAGGGAGAAACATGTAAAATCCCCTGTGGGCTGGCAACAGCTCATTTCTCTCTCAGATTTTAGAGATCCTCAGTTTTCTGAAGGATCCTGTAAATGGGAGCCAGAAGTGTAGTTACGAATCTCAACACTGGTTGCTATTCCTGTCTCAGTGAGCTAGCTGGGGTAATTTTGAACTGGGATAACCTTGAACTAAGGTTATATAGACAGGCTGCCACTTCAACAAGTCACCTATTCACAGCCTTTCTGCAGTGCTGCTCTGAATACAGTTTAAAGGACTGCTTTTGATCTATGAAATGCTGTTTAGTGTTCTTTCTCTTTCTGAGGAAGACCTGCTGTATGGTTTTGTTCTTCTGTAAAAAACAATGGGAAAGCAGAAGCCTCAGCTTTATAAACCAAGCTGAGGGCAGGGAAACCTGAGACCAATTCTTTTCCCTTAGTCCCGCAAGACCTAAGTTGACATTCAGAACTGTAAGACAAACACATTAATTCAGCTTTTTCCTGAGGGTTTTCTGGAGTGGACACATTAGGTGGAGTGTAATTTTGTTTGTATTTGTGAAGAGTGTTCTGCTGATGCTTCATGTTGATGGTTTAGTGCTCTTTACTACAAGAGTGTCTGGTTGACTGACAGGTTCCCTACAAAAACACTAGAAATGCAGTTTCTAGAGAGAGTCTTACCCATGTATGGACTGTGTGGATAAGAGAATAAGATAAGGCTGAGAATAGACAATACTGTTATGGGCAGAAATTTAAGTACTTTTGCTAGACAGAAGAGAAGAGTAAATGAAACCAAGGTTATTAAAAATCCTCTAACAAAAAAAAAAAAGAAAGATCTTCACAGAAGCTGTAATTTATACTTTGTTTCGTAGTGGATTTATATTGTCAAAACTTGTGGACTGGAAAGAAGTGATGAAAGTGCCTGAGTCTGAGCTAGGGTACATGATTTGCTGCTGTTAGACTGTTTCTTTGTTTCAGGTACTTTCACTTATTTTCCATGCTGCCCGTATAATATGATGTCATTGGTACGTTTTTTAAGCATCTAAAAGGATCATAATGACTGCATATGCTAAATTTAACTGAAATTTATGTTTAAAATTACTTTCATAGTTTTGCATTGATTTATGTGGGCCAATTTTAACTGAAAGCTCAGCAGAATACTGAGTGTACTCATTCACTGTTTTCCACCCTTGCCTCTTGCTGTACCATTTCACTACCCATTCTGCTGCTGCTCTTCGAACAAGAACACTTTCCCTTGAAAACTACTCTGGTGTTATTAAAATATTACACTAAGTCTGCTGTTTGCAGTTGATTTGTAGTTGCCTGGCCATTAAACAAAGTTGTTCCGCAATGATGGACTGTTTCCTTCAGATGACATCAAGGAAAGCTTCATATCCTAATGATTTGTTTATCTTCATGACTATGTGTAAAAGGCTGTATTGCACTTGTACCATTAGACACTCTCAGTCTGGTATTTTCAGAACCCTGTAGAAGTGGATTTTAAATAAATGAACAGAGCAGATGGTATACAGGGGATCCTTTGGTAGGCCAAGTAATTAAACCAAAGTTTCCCGAGTTCCAGGATGAACCCTACACATGGACTGATTTTCCATCACAAGGAAATTTAATAACAAATTGCTGATCTGCAGCATGTTGTAGAATGTCCTAAATATGCAGAATATTCATAGAAAAAGTGTATGCTGTAGAGCGAGATCTGCAACGTGCACTCTATGCTTGTAAGCACGTATTTTAGACAAGGGGCTTAGGCTTGCTTTGAGATGATCAACCCTGATGGTGCTGAATATAAAAATGTCAGTATAATTAGTCATCTCCAGCAGAAATGATTTTTGCCATTTTATTTGCACTGTATGGAGGAGGGGCTGAACTGGTTTTCAGTTGCTCTCTGTCATTTAGGTTTTCTAATTTTGCCTGTGACTGGGAACACTTAGCAGTGACTATTTTCCATTTTGTAGTCAGGGATGGGCTATTTTATAAGACAAATGTTAACTAAGGAAATGCCCTGATGAGCCAGTGTGAACCAGTGGTAGTTCAGAAAAAGCTGTTCCTTGACTAATGCTCAGGAACACGACACAGAGCCGTAGACGGTTAGGATATAAAGTGAGCTATCTAGGCTATTCTAGTGCTAATCCAGACTGTCTCTATTAAGCTATACAAGTGTTCACAGTAGAAACTTCACATTAAATATTCTAAGAAGGCCCATACATATGAACAGGTTCTGTTTCTGCATAAGTGCAACTCCAAGAAAATAATGTTATGCAAATTTAAGGTGGTGTCCACAAACAGACAGTTGTTCTGGTCCTTTCCTTATTTGAATCACCATAAAAATGCTCAAAAGATACTTGTATGCAATCATAGCTAGGCAAGATAGCGTTATTTAAATGTACAGTTGCCATCATGAGTAATGTGTATGGGTTGTATAACCATTGGGAAACCTCAGATTTTCAATTTCCCTTGGAATGTGTTCATTATTAGAAGGTATTACCAGAGTATTGTTTGTTGCAAGAGAAGAAAATCCTGTTCGAGTTTTTAATGAATCTCTTGAGAGATTCATCAGATTTACAGGTTAAAAAAGCTGTAAACATTCTGCTGGGAGTAGTCATTAAAGAGAAGATGAATGTGAGTTATCTGTACATTTCTTTTGAAACAGAAACCCTGAAGATGATTTACAAACCCAAAAGCTGTTTCTCTTTAAATGGTCTGTACAGCTGCATTATGCAACGAAATGCAAAGTACGATTAAAAGTAAGTTTGCTTGCAAGATGAGAAGCAGTTTCACTGTTTTGTCTGAAGATTTTTACAGGTAAGACAGCATTGATCTGAATTTGAAGGGAAGAAGCCCGAGACTAGCATTTCCTTAATTTCTAGATTAGAAAAAGCATTGCAGCAGAAGGAAAAAAACCCTTACTGCAGTTAAATAACTGAGAGACCTTATGAAAATGAAACAAAAATTAATTTATAAAAGGTCTTAGATTAAAAGAATAAATTCCTAAAAACTCAACTCAGTCCTCTGGTGAGTTCTTTTTTAGTAAATCAAGAAGTGCCAGCACAGGACTGCTAAAAGGCTTGCCCTTCACCAAGCACTTCATACCCTCGATTGCTCACTCAAGCTTGACTGCACCAGCAGCATGCTAGTAAAACCTCATCATTTGTGATGAAACAGTTTGTTTAATCCTTATATTTTTTTCATCTGAAGTATTACAGATGCAGTGAAGGGAACAGTTTTGAATATACTGATAAAAGAGAAAATGTAGATACCTATTTCTAAACTAATGAATCAAAAATGGTTGCTTCAAACTTTTAGATCAGTCATCTAAGATTCCTCTCAACACCTTTTTGTGGGTAGTATCTCCTGCTGCTTCAGAAAGCTCTAGATCTGCCATGAAGAAGACAGTTCGTTTGTTGTTAGGAGGAATTTTGGCATTAGTTTTGTTTTATTGGTGTAGCTCTTCAATGAAGCAGAAATGCACTGAAAACTTGGATAGCAACGGAACGTGAACTGTGTCCTAACTGCATCTGTTGAACATAATAACAGTAGTTTCACGTTCATTCAGCTTTCCAAGAGGTCACACCCTTTGCAAATAATATGCATAGCAAACTGCTGTATTCACAAAGCCTCATTGTTATGAATAGCATGAATTTCAGCTGACACTGCCATTCATAACAGGATTCTACCAGGTCAGTACATAACTGTGAATCTGGTCTTACTGTCACACTGGAAATATTCAGGATGCCAACATAAAATCACAGTGATACCAAGAGTATTGTTACTTCTACTGAGTTTTCTTAATTTTCTTAGTATTTTCTAAAGAATACACAGACTATGTCTTTCAATGTATGTGTATGGATGGGTTTCTTACATATACGCATGAACCTGCTGGGGTCATGAAAGTCATAACTTATGTCCTTGGTCTGAATAAGAATTGAGTTAACAGATTTTGAACAAGCTTCTTCAGGAAGCAGTCCCAGTAAAATTAATATCTGATTGGAAATACCCACATGCAGAATCTTCGTTAGCAGAGTCAGTCATGGCATTTGTAACAGTGCAAATGACAATGAAGGTGAAAAGACAAGAATAAGGCCATTGAGTCCGCTCTAGCTTATTACTTAAATATCACAAAACATAAAGCAATGTACTCATTCATGCAGAATCATTTTTTGCAATGTAGCCTACTGGTGATTAATAGAGGGTCTTGTGACATGTTTTCTAGCATTTGGGTATGTCTTAAATATTAGTGTTGCAGCATGTTAGATCTTACATTCTTTACATTTCCTTTTTACATGAATGTACGCTTGGCCTGTAGTTTCTCTAGATGACCGGAGAGCATTTTGCCAGTTTTCGTGTACCCACTGTCCGCTGCTACCTTCCTGTGCCTGTTTGTCTCCCACAACTTCTACTTTTCCCACAAATGCAGACCCAAAAGCAACATGTCTCGTTATTAAAGCAATGGGTTCCAAATGATGATTTGACATCCTGTGACTATTTCCTTCACAAAGGCTTGCAAGGTTTTAGGAAAAATGCCAGCTAGTGCACAGACAGTTTGTCTCTCAGAGCCCAGTGTTAAGGTTAACAAGTTGCAAATAGCTTCATGTTGCCATTATCTCAAACCCCTGCTGCTTTCAGGACATGATGAGGACTCTAATAAGAATGCTGTTCATGGCTCATTTGTTTTTGTTCTCCCCTTCTCTTGCACAGCACTTCCTGAAGAGGAAGTTTTAAAAGTTGGATGGCTTGTGATGGGGTCTTGATACAATTCATTCATCTTAGTGACCAATATGTTACTGATAGAACTCTAACAAACAGATCACTTAGATGATGGGGAAAAAAAACAACTGAACTACTTATAGGAAGGAATCTGTAACTTTGGATTTTTTCCCTACAAAACTAAAGACAGTGTTAAGAGAGATGAATATATTTATAGTATCTAGTGTAAACATTCATATATGTATAAGAGTTTTTTATAGCTATATAAATCTTGATTGATGTCTGTTGAGCTGTGCTGACTTACAAAAATACATGGATTGTATCTATCATGTCACTCTAAGTTACAGTATCTCTGTTTTTCAGACATATATAAAAATTCAGCATGGTGTATTTAATGAAACAAAATATTTTCAGTGTTAAAGACCTGTTTGCTTTGCTTTGAGAATTTCTAGTGTATTAACTTAGGCATGCATGCTCAGTCAAGCAGCCACCTTTGGAAAAAGGTTGGTAAATGAGTCCTTATTAGTATATTTTTGTAATGAAACATCAGTGTGAATTTGATACTGATCCAGGAATACTCAGTATATTGAAATTTGGAATGCTACATGAGAATTTCTTTCCAAAAGCAAGCACCAACATGTGATCACTAAAGAAATGTTAGACTTGGATATACTGGGAAAGAACTGAAGCTTGATGTCATTTACCTATTAGTATTTTCTGGCTGAAAAATGCAGGAAAACCTCATATGATTTGATTTGAAGAAGAGTGAAAAGTATTTCAAGTAGACATAAAGTGATACTAGTACTAACAGCAGTACTGCACCAGGAGCATTGGTGGCAGTATCACTCAAACAGCCTACCCAGGCAGGAGCAACAAAATTCTCATTAGATGGTTTTTGCAGGAGTTTCTAACGTATCAGAACAAGAAAAAGAAAATACAGGAGGCAAACCTCAGTGCATTGATTTTCTGTGTCAGGAGCTGATGATCATTTATCAATTAGTTTTTGCTAATTTTATTTTGGGTGGGAAGGAGGGATGGAGGAGAGTACCTTGTGTTACCTAGAAGCACTGTCATGCTGCTGCCTAAGATATGTCAGACCCTGCCTTGAGCCCACTAAATTTACAATGGAGCTGAAAAGAACCACCTATGTAAGAAAGAATTAGACAGAGTCCTAGAGGAAAATTTTGTAGCCGTGAAGACATGGTTGTAGAAGTACATGGTCGAAACACCTAAGTACTGAAGATGAATATGCTGCGACACCAAGGCAAAGTGCCAGGGTGAAGGGAAAGTGTTCAAAGATACTATGGCATTGGAGCCTTGCAATAAAGAGAAGCTTTGAGGCAAGACATTGAAGTACTGAGCAAAATATCAAAAAGCCTAAGACATTTTGCCAAGTTAGCAGAGAACAAGAACCAGGGCATACATTAAATTCTCATGGAGAAGCACCCAAGTGTTGAAGGAAATGCTAAAATGTTCAGATAAAATTGGCAGTTCTAATGCAGAATGCTTAACAGGGAAAAGCAAAAGTGAGAGTTGTATGGCTTCAAACTGAATGGCTGAACAGAGGAACCATGGCAGTAGTCAAATCAGTTCATTTCTTTTAAACTCAGTTTTTTGGGAAGCTGATGTTGTGATTCAGGCTGGTTTGATTGGTAGTCTGCTTACGGCAACACCAAATGATTTAATGGTGTTTGGGGACAAAGGGGAGACCTTTTGCAAAGCAATAGTTATTCTAACACTGAAGACTATTGGGTTTTTACTATAGAGAAAAGTGATGTGAGGGATGCAGAAGTGCACCCTTCACAGTATTGCTGTGTATAAAATGCAAAGGGGGAAATTACTTTGGTAAAAATGCTCCTTTGGAGGCTTGAAATCTACAAAATACTACCCAATGACAACAACGTGCCTTAAGAGCAAAGGCCTGTTTAATAGCTCTATGACATGTTGGCACCTTTATAGGATATGAATCCTACTGCTGAAGATCTTCAGGAAAAGTTACTCTAACTCACACCCATCCAATTTAATTTCTGCAAAGGGAGTGCAATAAAAGGGACTTGGTTTTAATATAGAGGAAGTGTACAGTTTCTTCAATATTCATCTCAATTGCTAGTCATGTCTTTTTTGTCAGTATGTGTTTATTTTAGAAGTAGGAAGGGGACTGTAAGGTAGATGGTGTCCTGTAACTGGTGTGGAGATTTGCTGAAGGAAATGAGTTGTGAGTTTTAGCAGAGCAGAAGACACTGCCCTACTAGCTTATTT
The DNA here is from genome assembly GCA_039720435.1 of Amazona ochrocephala. NCBI lineage: Eukaryota > Metazoa > Chordata > Aves > Psittaciformes > Psittacidae > Amazona > Amazona ochrocephala. The sequence goes on from CM077883.1 coordinate 17,836,853, forward strand.
TCAGGCAAAACATGATGAAACTGTAGAAAGGGGGAAATGGGTATAAAATTGCAGGCTCAACTCAACCCGAAGTAAACTTGTCTCACTCTAATAATGGCTGAAGAACCAGAGTGATGACAATTTGTGTGTGAAATTGTATCTATGTAAAGTAATGCATGTTTGTCGTGGTTCAGTGCATCTTGAAAGGGAATATGGTGTATACTATATGCATGTTGTTGTCCATGGAGTTGGTAAGATGCCATTTAACTCTGCATTTCTGTTCATTAGAGATTGCTCTGCTCTCAACTGTATAAGCTATTGCTTTAGGTAGGGACTGCCAGCGATACTTTCTTGATTGTTGCAGAGCTTTTCTATAAATCTAAGATTTTTAGTATGATGCTAAGAGACAGGTTTTTCTTTTTTAGCGTAAGGGGTTTTACAGTTCTGATTAGTGTGTCCATTATCATATCACATAAATACGACCTCACCTGATAAGACCAATGTTGTTTCACTTTTCTTCACCTGTTTGTTCAGATAGCAAATGACATCTGCTTCCAGAGTATACAGCATCTTGTGTTCTCTGCAGGTTCTGGCAGATTGATTGCAACAGAACATAGATGAATGCATTTTCCTTGCACATTCAATATGAAACATGGAAAATATATTTTGATTACCATCTTCCATAATGGTCTCTTCCTGGAATAACAGGAGTGATGACTAGTGCAAGGTTTAAAAATGTTCAGAGGCTAAATCACACAGATGTGAACAGAAGGATCCATCAGCTTGGAAAAGGATGATCCTGGAGCAGCCAAAATTTCCCCTTTACCCTTTAAGCGTCTGCAACATTGGTCTGTAGCACTGAACACATTGTAACTCCATAGGCACTGGAAATTTGTGGGAGAATTACTGGAGATTCAGAACAAAATTTGTCCATGATCCAAGTTCTCTTGGGCAAATACAGCATGCTGGAAACTTGGGAAGAGTGTGCATTATGTAACCAGGCTCAGCTTCACAGTCAATTTAGGAAAAATGACATTTTGCTTCCCAGAATGAGATCTGGGTAAAGAAATTTTGTCTTGAACAAATGCGGCAGCTGTTGCAGTTTATATTCAAGCGTGATGCAAATCAAGCCCCCATTTCTGCTCTGCTCCATTCTGCCCAATGAGGGAATGGTTGTTGTTTCTTTATTTTCCAGAGAACTGGCCTGTGGTTTGACCCCAGAAATTATGAATGACAAAAAAACCCCCAAAATTATACAAGTTCTGGAAAACTGTAATGACACATATAAACAATTTAAAAATACTTAAGTGATGAATCTGTGTTGTAGCAGCCAGCTGCAGAGTACTTATAACTGGAGTATGTTAAACCATTTAAATATTGCAAACATTATGTACAACAGATCTTGTACTAATTCATTACGAAAACAGCAATTTCATTTAATCATTTATTAGCTATTTATAAGGTGTCTGCATGTTAAGTATGCATACAGATTGTTGTTCAACCTGTCGACCAGTATAATGACTGCTTAAGTGTCACCCGTGTGTAATCACTAGTGATTGTTTTGGGTGATCATTGTTCTCAACTACTAGTTACTGTCATGATTGTGTGGTTCTGAAACAGCATCTGCAATAGAGTAAATGAGGTTTTTGACCCCTAAAAGGAGAACACCCCAAAAAAAATTCCTCAAAACAATACTCACATTTTAATGTAAGCAATTCATTCCTTGTTTCTGTTCACTTCTGGAACTTATATTTACCACTGTCATAATACAGACAGTGAAGCAGGTTGCCCAGAAACCCTGTAAAATCTCTGCCTGTAGAGGTTTTTAAGATCCAACTGGCCAAAGCCTGAAGCAATCTGGTCTGAATTTAGCACTGACATATATTTGGGAGGGAGATTGGACTGCAGCCCTTTGAAGGACCCTTCCAACATCAACAATTCAGAGACTTCCTGTGAAGTGGGGGACTAAGCCGAATTCTATCAGTTATCTGTTATGTTTGCATCATCCTACTCATCTGATGATTAAACCTCATCATGAGTAAATCATCATCATCTGATGATGATTTGAGAACCTAAGTCAAGAATTTGCCACCAAAGTTAAAAATATCTAAGGATTTAGGCTACGAAATCCTTAGTAGCCTAGAGCACGACTCTGACCTATGTCCCATTAATATTTACTACTTTGGAAAAAGTAGTGTGTATCTTTCACAAATTGCAAAGATCTTAGCTTGAGCTCTAAATAGCTTTAGAGCACAATGTCAAATGTTAATTCCAGAATGTGCACTAAAGTATGTCTGGATTGAATATGACTTAGTAATAATTCTCAGAGAATGTTAGAATTCTTATTAACAGGATTATTTATCACATCTAGTCTTACTCCTAAAATGAGTATGTGAAGATTGGAAGAGACTTTGTAGGGTTTAACAGTCTTGAACCATGCTACTGCAAAATTGCTACAAACCATACCTCACTATATAGTCCTGTTTGTATATGTACTTACAGACAGTTCAAACCTTATGAAGTGTGGGAAAGGGATAAGATTTTCTTGCAATAATAATGTTCACACAAACCTCAAAAATTCCATGGTTTATTTTTCCTTTCCCAAGCAGATAAATATAAAAATTCCTCTTTCCAGCAAGGATTTGATAAGCTACTGAAGATTTGAAAACTTCAGCAGATTCCCATACTGATACATCACTTTGTTCTTTCAACTTGAATCTCTTAGATGCAAATATTTAGAACTGAGGTATTTAAGGTTAGCTACACTAGGCATTTCTTGTGAGATGAACAGACTCTCACAGACAGTGACAATGTGAATTACTCACTGAGGGATTTGGTATTGTTTGTGATGCTATGTGAAAAGGCACCTGCATTAGCTTCATTATTTTAAATATCTATATTGTTGCCATTTTAGTTAAAACTGAGGCTACAGCTTGTTGTTAATGTCTGTGTTCATGTCTTTGATCTATAGCTGCATACATACAGATTTATGAGAGAGGCTTCTTTTTGAAACCAATTTTATTTTCAGTTGAGAAAGTGAAATTTCCCTCTCTAGGCACTTCAAACTGAAAAGAAAAAAAGAAGCTTGTTTAAAAGAAAGAGAGTGACAAAAGTCAGCAATTGATAAAGTTAAATTGGAGATAAGGAGAACTGTGAAAAGCCAGAATCTTAAGTCACGCATCCGTACATGTGGACTCAGTACAGCATTCAATCAAAATGAATATTGTTTGAGTGCCAGTGATTGAGTGTAAGGTATTTCAGGAATTAATGACAGACTGAAACTGCTAGCTTGCAGTCATCAGGGGAACTCATCTGGCTATTAATTGCTAGGAATACCTGCAATGAAGTCTTCATTGCTACTAGAACTTGCAACTGATGGAGAAAATGATATAGATTCTTTCTGCATAACAAACATTCATTTGTTGTTTATCCATTTCTCAGTGTTTATTCTTATCACCTCAAAGTGTTTCCAGAAATAGAAGAGAGGAAGGAAATTATCCAAAATTATCTACAAGAGCTTGTATAAAGTACTGCTTTTGCTGCTGCCTAAGAGAAACATGCCAGTTACAGGCATCAGTAACTGAACTATCAAAACCAACATAAGCACAAGAAGAATTCAGCAATGGAAATTGCCAAATAAAGGACAGCGCATTAAAAAAAAAGGAAAGCTTCATAAAACTATTTGTATATCAACTTGCCTGGCACCCCAAGGAGAGCTTTTGTGGAGAAGTAACATCATTTTACATACATACAGGTATTCTGAAAATGGAGAGTGATATGAACATGCACATAGCCTGCTTGTCTTGCCATTTATGCCCTTTTTATACTAGTGCACTGGTATAACTTAAATGAAATTACATCCTGATGAAATATGAAATTAAACTGTCTTTAATGTTACTTTGTCTGATACTAACTTCCAGAAACCCATTACTAGGGGTTTAGAATGAACTGTTCCGTGAATGTGTGACTTCAGTGAGTTGCAACACTTTGCTCTGAAAAGTATGTATGGAAAACCCCAGAATACTGAGTACTCAGGACCGGGTACTGAGATCCTGAAAGTGCAGTACGTGACAGACCGTTTCTGAGTAGCAGAATTGGCAGCCAGCGTCCAATCCAGTTTCAGTGAGCATGGAAGCCAATACGCTAAGTTATGAACTTGTATTCTTCACAAAGCAAATCAAAGAGAGGAGAAATCACATTTGTTAGTTTAACAGACCTTGGAAAGCTCTTGCTTCCATAGTGCAGCCTGATTCTGTGTTATCATGTGAATATCCCTTTATATGCTACTAACAAAGTAATCTCTCTAAATTCCTTTTCAATTTATGCTTAACCATGCTGATTTGCATGCACATAGAAAAGGAAATGAGAAACTTTTAAACCAAAATCTATATTCTTAGAACTTGATATTTAGGCTCATTTTTATGCATGGAATTCCCGTTAAGATTACTGGAAGATTTACCTACAAATCTTCCATCCTGGAAGAGTGCTTAAATTCCCAAAGTTTTATGAGAAATAAGAAAACTGTATCTTGCTTTTCACTTTCAGTTAATGCTAATGGGAAGCATGTGTAACTACACTCTCATATGTTTAAATTGACCAAAAGGTCTGTATGAAGCCGATTTGAAAGCTAGAGTTGGAGAAGAATCCATGAGTTATTCATGTCTCAGAGGAAATGCTTTTTGGTTGGACTTCTGCTTCAGCTGCTGAATAATTTTTACATTTTATCTTCCTGCAGGAAAACCACCTTTAATAAGAATGTGAATCCATGTGAATGTGTGTGAAGTAGATTAATTGCATGTGTATCAACTAAAATAAGTCTTATGTTTCCTAAAACCATTTAGATAACAAGACTTTGTCTTTTAAGCCTGCTCTTCAATATAAGGAGTTATACCTTCTGTTGGAACTACTGGTTAATCTGAATATGGAGCCAGTCGCATGTGATGTAGCAAAAATTCCTATTCCTATTTAAATTAAAATACACTGCAAGCAATGCACCCAACCGCAGAACGCCCCAGAATATTGCTTCATTTTCTGTTTCTAGTGTAGCAGCGCAGAATGATTTATTTCCAAGTTTTGCCACCACTCTAACTTGTGGCAAACATTTGTTGCATCATTTTGCAAGATACATTATACTGGAGGTCTTGAATTAATAGAGGCATCTTAGTGTGGTGGTGATGAAAAGCCCAAAGAAAGATCTGCTTATTTAGTCTGAGCTGCTATACAGTAATATACTGTGCACTGTACACTGTGCAGCTGTTTGAATCTATATGGCGAATCCAAGCAAGTGTAGAAGGAATAAAACTGTAAGAATACTGAGAAACAGCTATTGAGATTGCAGTACTGGAGCATGAATGGCTGTATTTTTTTATCTGGGAGACTTAGAAGAATCTTTGTTGTTCACTGCATGTTCTTTTCTTTATATTATTTCTAAATTTTGAATCCTGTGGAGTCACTCTAAACGTTTATTTAGGAATGACCAAAAACAATAAATGAGGAGGAAATAAATATTTCTTAAATTGTCTTTTTTTCAGATAAATTCAATAACCTGTATTTTGGTTTAAATGATTTAAATTAGTTTATTTTCTGATAGTTATGACTCAGCACAGCAAATATTCACTCTGATTTAAATAATCCTGGAGTAAAATCACAAGTTTGGAAATCAAAGCTATTTGATGGTTAGAATTTATAGATAATTAAAAAGTTCTCATCAAGATTGATTGCTAAAGGTTGTGTTCAAAAATAAATATGTGGCTCTGGCTTGAAGAGTCTAGGAAGTGAGTGCAGTGAATAACTTTATTCCTGGATAACAGGTATGAAGTGAAAGCAGATGCATGCCTCCTGTGCTTTTTCTGGTCCTGACATTAATGAATTACTGTAGGTTTCATAATTCTGTATTATTACATCTTGACAATTTGGAAAGGAAAAAGCTAACAAAAGAAAAAATAAATCTAGAAGATGATATTACATTAAAATGCAAAATCTGCCTTTTCTATAGGTATCTCCAAAGAAAATACTGGCAAAGCAGGATTTTATCTTATTGACTACTTGCGCATTAGCAATACACAACTCAGAAAGTGCCAGAAAGCTACCACAGAAATCCTTAGAAAATGTGTGAATGCAGTAGCAGTGTTTCAGAATAGTATTTTTGTTGATAAGGGATGAGGCACTCGCAGTACGTTCATTTTTATGAAGTCATCCTATTTTTTGACGTACTGATAATTTGAACTAATGCCCTGTGAAAGGGCATTTTCTTTGATGAACTTGTTAAATGCATTTGCTACTTTGATGTCAAAGGGGTTGCTCTGATCTGTAAGTGCCAAGCACACAAACCAAACATAAGGCAGGCTGAGGGTACCTGTGGGAATACTGACATGTTTATGGTAAAGAGATCATGAACGAATGTGCCATACAGTTGCCATCTGGCTGATAAACTACCTTTTTGTGATTATTTTTATAAATCGAAGCTAGTTTTCATTAAATATCATGCTTCTGTTATCACGTATTTTTCATATAAAGGTATGGAGATTCAAATGTTTTACTACTTTTGCATTATTTGTGCTATATTCAGCTTTGATGTATTTTTGAAATTCTCCGATAAAACATTTTACCTACAGTTGTTTTGACTGTTTTCCATTCAGACAAACTGCACGCTCTGCACAGAAGAGAACTTTCTGACATATAAAAAGCTATGTAGTTTTTTCCCAGAATTCAGATTCCTAGTGTAGCTTCTATTGTATGATTGTTCAGATGCAGCTGGATATTGCAGATAACAGTAACATTGAGGGGCACTTTTGCCTGTTGCTCCTCTGTAGGACATTAGTATATCCGGTTACATTAATTCTGTATTGCTCTGGCAACCGGACAGCTGGGAATGTCATCAAGAATTGCAGGTACTTGTTGGCAGAGTAGAAGAGTTTGATCATTATAAACATCTTCATTTTTACCTTTTCAATTAATGCCTAATGCTTCCTGCTTGCATTTTTCTTGACTTCCTCATTATCTGTAGTTTTGTTTCACCTAGAAATGAGGGATTGAGCCATTAAATTTACAGCAAAAAGAACCCTCCAGATTAAAAAGAAGAAAAAATGTAATTGGTATAAAAGTTGTATAAATTAAGTTTCTTATTATTTTTCTTTAAATAATGAATTATTCAGTATTTTGGTGTTAATAATTTAACAGAACCCAAAGTAAGATAACAGCAGGACATATGTGGGGTGGGTGGTAGTTCAAGTTTGATCTAAAAGGCTTGCCTTTGTACTGAAGTTGGGTTGAAGCTTTGATCTATTTATAATGAGTATTCTAAGGGATTACTAATTATTTTAAACCTGAAGAGAATCTCATAGTCCATTTTTCAGTTGGAAAGGAACCAAAAATAAACCTTGCTGGAAGGTAAAGGCACAAAGTCACAAAGTTCAGGCATGTTTTTTGAAGTTAAAGCCCCACTGCCTACTGGCTATAATTTCTGAGAAGTTTGGGAGAAACGTGTGTTTTCTGCTTCTTTTTTCATTCTGTAGCATAAGGACATTTTCTGAGGTACTTCTAACTTCTGACTAGAGATATGGCACCTTTTATATATTCCCTCAATTTTAAAAGTTAGTAGCCATAAATGTGAAATGCAGAAGAAATCCTTTTGTTTGGTTTGGAATTACATTTAGACCAAATAAGTATCAATTCAATTTCCCTACCACATTGAATCTATTACCAAACTAAATAAACATACTTGTTTATGAGAAATCGTGGGATAGCAATCCATTTATCAGGGGAAACTATATAAAATGTTCATGATTCTACACAAATACAACTTTAAAAATAAATAGGAATTTATCACTGCTTAGAACATTGCTCATGATTTGAGAGGTTTCTTTGGAATCCAGATACTTGTGCTTGATCCATATTTAATTCCTTCTTCAAAGGCAATATTCTTATTCCACTGTGCTACAGTTTTTGTGCAATGATTTTGTCATTCCTCAGTGGAAAAGCTTTCTTTGAGTTTTTCAGATACACAGAACACAAATATCATTTCCTAAGGTGCTCATTCTGGAACAGCAGTGACAGCGATCAGGTGGACATAACAGAGTCCTTTATGTCTACAAGCACTGCAGCATGCAAGCTACACAGCTGTAACAGCTGGAAATTTTCATTGTGTTTGAGGGTTCCTATAAATATTCCTCAAAGCACTAGTAACAAGGCTAGGGAATTGATATGTTTGCATCGCAGAAAGCAGAAATTCATATAAAACAGTTCTGTGGATTCTGGCTTTGCATCAGTCATTTTTAAATCTGGAAGATGTGGAAGGTATTTGTTTTATGCAGACATTAACTTACTTGATGGTGAAGATTAATACTTTCTCTGACTGAAAACACATACTCTAGTAACAAATACTGCGGCATTGCTCCTGAACATAAAATGGTGTGCCTCATGATGCTATTAAGTGCTATTTATATCATGTGAGAAATACTTTTCCCCCCATTTACTAGGAAATTTTCCAGTTTTCAAGCGGTACTGACTAGTTTAATGAATCTATAATACATACAAAATACTTTCTTCCTCCCTTGAATCGGTATTTGGGATTAAAGGTGAACCTCTCTCCATGGTTCAAATCATTTTCATTAGCAGAAAGGAAAAAACATGCCCAATAAGCCTGGTACTGCAAAGAATTATTTAAAATCGTTCTGAGGAGCAATTTTTGCCTTTTCAATTATGCAAATGCTCATCAAGTTTTTGTCTTTGGTAATCTTTGGCTGATATTAAAAAACTGACACAGACTTCTTGACCTGACACAAATGTAATAGCTGTGAAGGTTTTTTTGTACCTTTCTTCTGGCACAAGATTAAAGAAATGAAAGTACTGCATTCCACAAATCAAGCTCACACTTACACCTGTATCTTATCCTTGAGATTAAATTTTTATAGACTCATAGAATAATTCACATAGGAGGGAACCTTGGGAGTTTCTAGTCCAACCTCCTGCTCAGACCAATGTCAGCACTGAATTCAGCTCTGGTTGCTTTAGGCTTTGTTCAGTCAGATCTTAACCTGCACAGGGAGATTCCACAGCCTCTCTGGGCAACCTGCTCCAATGCTTAATTATTCCCAGAGATGTTTTTTTGCCATAATATCTGGGCAGAACCTTCCCCGTTTCAGCTTATGAGCCTGCCTCTTGTTCTCTCACTGTGCACCTCACTAAAGGGCCTGGCTTCGTCCTCCTGGGATTTTTCGCATGCTGGAAGTTCCTTTCTTCTTTGAACTTTGTATCTTTAGGCAAAGACCTTTTCCCTAAATACAGAGATGCAAAGTTTCTGGTATCTATCTTCACTTTCATGTCCTGTCTGCATCTTTTTGTACTGGAGCTCAGTCAGGAGCTTCCTGTGAAACTAAGCAGGTCTGCTGGTATGTCTGCTAGTTTTCCTGGGTTATTGGAATGGAGTGATGTGCCTGCAGAGGGTTTACTAGCTTTCCTGAGCTCCTTTTCCTTTTAGAGCTGCCTCACACAGGATCTCACCCACCCAAAAGAAATCCCTGTCTAAGCTGAAGTGTGTCCTCTGGAAGTCCAGTGTCTGTACTCTGCTACTTGCCTTCCTTTGTCTCAGGATCTTGACTGACTATCCCTAGTCTGACCAGCAGATCCAGTAGTGTGTTTGGTACTCCTATATGACAGTTGTTGTTTGGTCTGTTGCCTTGGGAGCCAGAAGGATACTTTTCTTTAACTATTTCTTTAATGGCTAATCTCAGAGCTTCATTATCCATCCAGCTGCTCAAACAGCAACCTATATATCTAATGAATCTAGTTGTAAGAAGATCACCCTTCCACATTGTAGGAACATCTGGAAATGGACTTTCTGCAATGACTTTGTTTAATCACCAATTTAAAGTAGTTCTGAAAATGTTATATTTAAAATTTATAAACTTAACAAAAAGAGTGTTTTTCAAAGAAATCAAGAATATCATAGCTGATTAACCATGTTTATCATTATATTTTTACTATAACTAGACTTCTAGACTGCTCTAACTCATCAAATAGGACATGGGAATCTCTTAATTAACACACTTGTATAACTAGACGCATTTTACTACATTCAGTGAGGTGTAGCTATTTCATGGTAATTAATTAGAGATTGATCATTTAGGAATTTGTCACTGGGACCAAGATGCAATGGCTAATGAGACTGCTTGTTACAAATTCAAACGAATCCAGATCTAAGTGGAAAGTGTACAGCAAAACATATCAGACTTAGACCTAACCGATCACTTAATTAGCTGTGCCAAGTAAAAAGCTGATAATGAAAAAGATCTTTAACTGTTCACTCACAGTATATCACTTCCAAGGTACTGTATTTTAAAGCCATTTAGCACATGAGTGTTATATGAGTCCATGACTAGGCATTACAGGAAATAGAGTTACTCATTGTCATCAAATTTAGCTTTTGGGGGACAAAATTTGTAATGCATAATATTAGAGATACTTTAATGCCTCTTAGACCACAGAATTTTTGCTATGCAAATATTTTAGACTGTATATTTTGGTACAAGATCAGAAATACTGTAACAATGAAACTCTCACAATGTCAAAATTAGCATCGACTCCAATTGAACGAGGGCAATGGAAGTCTTGTCCAAGTTAATGGAATGTCAATATAAATCAAAATATAGAATGTGGCTCTTTAAAATTAATTATATTTCAACGCCATTGGCTTTATTTGGATTATACTGAGGTAGGCTCTTCTTTGCTTGTTTAAAATATTTTTGTATAAAAACCAGGACCAAGATTGGAAGAAGGGGGCTTCTATTTTTTACTAAGGGAAAAATGTTTTTCTTTCATTCATTTTTTCAATCCTTTGTTTTACTGAAGTCACTGGAAGAGAAGAGCTTTAAAGCTCATGAAATCCTGTCTGAATGACATGCAACCAGAAACCATATATGCTAAACCACACTGCCGAGGAATCACAGTTAACTGTGTAAAAAGCACACTGAATTCCAATTTCTTGTGGCTAATCCTAGAACTGATGAGTCCAGACACACTATAGGAATCTACGTGCTGAATACTATACTGTGAAACCCAGTTTTTTCTTCTCCGCTCTTTATTTTTCCCAACATCACTGACATGTAGAAGTGGACATATGGCTTGCATCTTGTACATAATTTCCTTTGGCTTGTGTTAATTTGAGTCTGAACAACAAAAAAATACATAGTATACAGAAGATACCAGTAGCTAGGACATATGCGAAAGCCTTAATTCAAACACATTTAGCTGTTCTGAATGTTTTAATTTGATCTTTTAAGCCACATCTGTATGTTATCATGTGGTGTATTCTAGTACAAGAGCAATTTTACATAGTAATATATTAAAAATATTTCTCTGTTTATAAAATCTTTAAATCCTTTTAAAACTGGGAAATTCAGAAAGAACTGAGTTTATTTCTCATTATTTGACATAATAAAAATGCTTATGTCTGACAACAACATGGGGGGAGGAGGGAAGGAAGAGTAGGAGGAAGAAGAGGAGAGGTGGGGAAAAGAGAGACACATGTACCAGCAGTGACTGCAAGTGTAAGCAAACGTATACAAATAGCTTTCGAAAGCCCAGCTGCTTTCTCTCAGTGTTTACCATGGTTAAGCTCCCTGAAGGCTGCCATAATTAGTTTTCTCCCTTACAAGTAATTATAAGCACCTGCAATTTAAAAAAATATTTGTGTCTCAGATCTGATCCCTCAGGTATTTTCTTTTAGAACCTTCCTCATTTGCTCTTAGAAGTTCTTTTCCACTTTTACTCTAGGGATACTTTAAAGGGAATGAAATGTTCCCCTTTACTTTTAAAACCTGGTGAGATCTAAAACAATGCTGACAATGTTTTTCCTTCCCATGATCATTTTGGAGTGAATGTCATAGGTTCAGGATAGGTGATTACTACCAGAGAAGACAGGGAGGTGAGATCTACATAGGGTATGCTCAGACCAAGGGCAGCCTTGAAAGGGCTTCACATGGTTCACATTCAAGTCCTCTGAAAATTTCATAGCAGATGTCAACAATGTAAGGGTCCTTATTAATTGCTTTCCCTAGTTCACTCCCTGATGGCCACGTGTTTTAAAGTAATTATAAGGTAACCAGAAATGTAGTGGGATGGCTGCATACAAACTGTCCTGTTCCAGACCCTTGAATCAGACCCTTGTGATGCAGGGTATCTAACTGATGTTTCCTTTCAGAACTCTGTCCTGGGGCAGCTCTTAGGAGCTCTTCAGTGACAGATGAATTTTGCAAGTAGCTGGATCTTAAGTTTAAGATTTTTTATTAAGGGATGCTCAACACTTCATATTTTCGCACTGTTCTGTTCTGCTCCTTCTCAAAATAGACTGTGTAACACTCTTTGGGGAATTATGCAGTACCACAGACTAGAAGATACGTTAGACACTGAAACCCCAGCATTATGTTCCTCTACTTGTCCTTTTGCTTGGATGTGTTGCAGGTCAAACTCTACAGAAATTAATCTTCCATACCTGAATGTTGGCATTAACTTTAAGCTGAAAGATTTCCTCAGAAATAATTATTTAATAGTAATTTTGCTTAATGTGAGAAACTGACAGGATAAGCCATGAAGTCTACAAAGAATTGCCCATTAATTTGACAAACCTAAACAACTGACAATCTGATAAATGAATTTGATTCAGTTGTTATTCAAACACTGTATTGATCTTACAATGATTGTAGCATCATTTTGGTGCAGTAGACCAGTGATTAAATTTTGTGTGCTTTCCTTTTCATAAGATATTTAGTAATTTCTCTGTGCACTGCATCACCAATACATTCTGATGGAACAACTTCTTCATACAAGCAAATTCTCAGCGAAGGACATATATTATTGAAAGTGATTTGGTTTAAAAAGTACTATGGTTATCTGTTGTCAGATACAGTACCTACCCCTGAATTCACATGAGGGTTAGCAAGTGTCCTTAGAGGATAGAGATGTGTACCTTTAAGACTTTAAACCTGTAGTACAAAACAAAGGACCTATAAAGTCTTCCCAAGCTCTGGACAAAACGTCCATGGGAATTTTCTTAGTTTATGCTGATAAGGAATTCAGAGCTTTCCACTTCTGTATCCTCCTCTAGTAAACAGGAAAGCCAACTGCACAAACTTAAAGGAGACATGGACTCCATCTTCAGTCAGGCTGACTAGCAGACAGGAGTGAACGGCTCCTGTTGTACAGCTGAGAAAAAGCCTAACTGGCTCTAATTTTCATTTAAAGCCCTCCTTTAATCCCTGTTTAAGACAATGGAGACTCTGTATTCTTGGAGGGCAAACACATCCACAGTTTTTAAGCTATAGCAGTTTCAGAATTTCTCTGCCTTCTCTCACACATTAATACCTAACTAAGAAAAGGTTAATTAATACCAAGCCAAGAAGCACAGTATGCTTCACGATGCCCTTCCTCTAATCTTTTCATGCAAATACTTAACAAGAACAGGAATGATATAGTGCTATTTATATCAGCCCAATGCTTGGTTCAGAAATTACCCATAAAAGAAGGTCTATTCAAGGGGCAGTGCCCATTCCCTTTAAGGCCCTTTAATATTTTCAGTCAGCTCCACCTTGTTACATTTGACCTTGTTAAAAAGACTCCATTCAAACAAAGGGGAGCTAATCTATATTTCTCAACCGGAATAAAACTGAAAGCAATCACTGGCTTTTCAAAACATGCAATGGTCTTGGCTGGATATGCTCACCTTGTAATTGCATTTTCCCAAAAGCCTTTCTCCCAAACAGGGGGTTGGGATGCTATTGTAATGTCAAATGTGACTCAGTGTTACAGTTGCTATTAAAAGTTAGCAGCTGTAATTAGGGGAGAATTTTGAAGCTGCAGTGTTGTATTGTCAGTTGTAACAGCTTTTAATTATCTTATATTTTTCTTTAAAGTGATCAGCTTTGCAGAAGTTGAATGCGCTTTTATCATTTTTACTCTGGAAATGAGCTGACATGTTTAATATAATTTGGATAGAAATACTGTTCCTGCAGAAAACAATTGGAATCTGTGAACTTTTTAAAGGATTTTGAACACAGGAGACAGCCATAGTGCTTAGAGGGATTTTGCCATCATCCAATTAAAATTGTCCTCCATTCTCTCTAATACCATTCTATCTGGTCTTAAAATGCGTAAGACTAATTACATTAGCCCACAGAGGCTTGCATGGCTAATACTATTGGCCATTTCCTCAAATAGAAGAATTATACATGACTAACCACTTTGCAAATAATACCAGTGTTTCTACTGCAGGGCTAGATTTGGTACATAGATATACTGTCATTTTTACACTGTGCTTGCAGCAATCTATGGTACTTGAGCTTAGAATAGATGCCAGTGCTGAAATTGCAATGGCCAATTCCATTGTCCCCTCAGCCTGCTATAGCTCATCAGGAAACCAAAATCTTTTGTTGCTATTTCTAATCTGGTCTTATGCTGAGGATAGAAAGAATAAAGACAGAGCTGTATAGATTAGCTTTATAATAGCCTTGTTATGCATGACTTCACTCCCTTGAAGTCCCTTCATTTCTATCGGACAGGGGAAATCAGCTTTCCAGGGAAGGATCCTGGTTCTTAAGGACCAGAAAGAATGCAGTTGGTGTAGGATCTACTTGTGAAAAAGAGCCCAGGTTAGCAAATTATCCCGTGGCATGCAGCAGTCTAGAAGGCAAGATACAACTAAAGAAATACTGTACAGTATTGTCATTTTTGGCAGGCAGCATCCTTGTCAATATGCATGAGCACCCAGATGAATGAGAGAAGCTGTCACCCAAGGGATGTTACACATTGATGACAACAGTCAGTCACAGGTCCTCTGCTATAACATGTAGTTAGACTATGTTCTTTTACAGCTGTCACTCCGAAAGAAGGAAAACTGCTACGCAGTGAAGGACAAGCAGCATTGGTGGTGCAGCTATCCTTGCAGCCAATATTGATGTTTTCACTTTTGGACCCTGCTTCATAATTAATTCCTCAAGACTGGAAGAAATGAAAATTCCTTCAGCTTCAGGAGCCCCAACAAACTTGAAAATTAATCCGCATATTATGATATTGGCCACTGCATCCCTACTAGAGACTAATTGAGCCCACGATTTTTAGTTCTGGGAACGTCATCTCACCCCAGCATGTTGGCATTAGATTGTAATGTTCATATCCAACTGAAAATCCATCATGGGAGAGATTCATGGTCATGTCATGATCTGGTTCATGTACTCTGTTTTTAATTATCCCAGACATTACTGTCTCTATCATACAGTCCCCAGATTCTCTGGAGCAGGCTTAAATAATGGTTCAGTTTGGTGGGCATTTTTTTTCCTGTCATTAATGTTTAAGCAGGGATGATGCCTTTCAAATCACAAAAGCAGATGTAACCAATCAAGCAGGTATGGATGGGCATCCTTTATCCTTCTAATACATGACCAGTATATATCAAGAGATGGGTAATAAGACTATAAAGTTTCAGAAAGAATAGTTCCTTCTCCCTGTGAAACTCCAAAAAGGGGAATTTCATTGCTGTGAATTTAGACTTTAGATCTGAAATTTGGGAAAAAATAGGTTTTCGTTTACCTCGGAAGAAAGATTCTTTTTTTTCCCCAAAAAATATCCAGAATTTACTTCCTGTTCTAGGCAGATCTAACACCCAGGAGTATTCTGCTTCTTGTTATTTTACTTTATTTGATTTTAAATTTTTAAATATAAATGCCCATCAGTATATAAATCAGTAGTAAATGCAGTGTATCTAAATGGTGTTGGACAGTATTGGACAGTGATATGGTCACAGTCACCTACAGAATGTTCAGTATCGTGGGGGAAGAAAATCTCTTGACTATTCCTTTGAGGTAGGTTTGTAAGTAGCGGGCATTTCTCTTTAATTTTGCTTTAATGCTCAAAAGAAGGTTATTTCACTGAAATAAATGCTTTTCATTATTTCTTTTTCCTATAAGCAGTGTATATATACACACATAAGTCCTACACAAGTTTAGAAATTGAACCAGAAGATTCAGGGTATTATATTTTCCAGACTAAATTGGTTTTAGAAAGAAATATTTAGCTTGGACTATAAGAAGTGGATGAGATATCCAGCACTGGACATACATTTCCTGGTGCTCTGGGAACCTAAGTTACACTGAACTTCAGGAAGACTAAAGCACTGGTTCTAACTAAGCCATTTGTGATATGACTCACTTTGATGGGCCATGTCAAATTAGGATATTTAAAAATTAGTCTATAGAATGTGAATAAGAAAATACATTCAGTATCTTCTGATACCTTTGAACATAGCTGTTCCATCTCACTATTCCAAGGAAATCATTAATGGTAATTTAAAATTGAGTAAAGAAAGAAGTAGTCTTTTTACTTTGAGGGATTATTGGCTGTTTCTGGGGATTCTTCAATTTTCATTTCAGTGTACAGGAAAGCAGTATATTGCCAAGATAAAATAGAAAGCTTAATAGCCACTGTATCTCCTGATGTTTAGGGAAACTTTGCCAACAGTCTTTAAAGAAGCTGAATTGGACTCTGAAATACTGACGCAAGTGAAATTAGGAGGAAATACCCCTTGCAATGGTACAATCATGTCATTCACACTATTAAAATACTGCACTATTCTTCTTATTAGATTAAATTAGAAATCACATGTGTCCAAGAATAACGGGAAATCTTACTTGTAGAAAAGGGTGGGTATTTTTTCAGCAGCAGACAGAAATAATGGAAGTCTTCAGGCAGCTTGATTACTTATAAAATTAGCCTTTAAAAAAAATGATTTTCTCTTTCTTCACAAGAAAAAGGTGCAGATCTAATCCATTTTTAAAAATTTCACAGGAAACTGTCACAATCCTACTCTAGGGTAGGTGAGGGAAACCGAATCCTCTGGTATTTTTGCAGAGTTGTAACATGGCAACATGATTTTGATAGCCAGTTGGCCAAGTGTACTCTTGCTTCTTGCGGAGCACTTCAGGTCACCGTAGAGTACTTCCTATTGTTAGGCACTAGGTGGCCTGCTTGCTAAGACATAGTAATGAACACACAAAGACAACTTGCAAAAGCAGTGAAGGAAGAGCAAGTAAATGAAAATACATCTTTAATTTCTAATAGAGAACTATGCATTTAAACTATCTGATGCAGAGTAACATTGTGCACGGAAATCTGCAGACCATATAACCTACCTAAAACCAATTTAGCACATGTTTTTTCCTTGTCTGGCAGACAATATTTAATTCCTCTATCTTTGCTTAAGGAAGACCAGTAACTCATTCATACTTACAGCAAAAACATTCTTCTCTCACCCAACAATGTCTTAACAGACAAAACGTATAGCTATATGTGCATCTTTTTTCCTTCTCAGTAGCATAAAAGATCAAAGCGTCCCACTGAAAGATGGGATACCCATATGTTCTCTAAATTGTAAACTCTTACTTTGCCTGGCGGAAGTTAAAGACTAGCAAGTGCAATGTGGTAGTAGCATTTGGCTTAGAAACCTAATGGATTATTGTATTATGCTCACAAACATGAAAGGGGTCAGTGTTATTTATTTTTTCTAAAGGGCAAATTTGACCGCTAGGAATTGTACAGATATAATGTAACAGCCAGGAGTTGCACACCTACTCTCAGTCTGCTCTCAGTTAGCAAACTATAGAAACAGTAATTAAGAATGGTAGGTGAGGCAACACCTGGCTAGGTTTTTTGTTTTGATTTCTAGTAACTGAAGGCTGGATGCAACCTGAGTCCTGTGCTCGTAACAAATCACAATAAACTATTTTTCAGCAATTTTGATGTTTTCTTTTATTGGTGACTCTTGTTCGTGTCAGTAGAAGGAGATAATGGTGACTTGAGGCAGTGGTCAGTTTGAGCTCTTGAACACGGAATTTTTTATTTTTTTTAAGTATTGATTTGATTTATTAAAAATGTAATAAAAGGATAATTTCAATTACAAGCCTTCATTAAAAATAGTTTCACTGTTCAGTTGAATGGCTAAATAATTAACCATAGCTTTATTGAATACAATTATTCCCCTTCTTAATCTAGAGGTCAAAGGCAAGACCAGTGAGATGGATGAAAATCTAATGATTATTTTATCTGTCATTGATAGAATTCTAAGGTATTAGCGGTCAAGGAGAGTGCAAAGCTTTTACTGTTCTGCAGAGGCCATGCGAGAAACATTTATCTGAACCAAGGAATGGAGCGTAATCTTCATTCCAGGCAACACTATTTTGGTCATCAGCTTGGAAATTCATCTTGCAGATATTTTTCAGCTGATTTCCCCAAATGTCTCTGTTATCAAACAAATAAATGAACAAAGAACAGAAAGCCCCACTGACTTCTAGCTGTATAAGAAAGGGCATTGTGTGGCTAGTGTCATTAGTTGTTTCATTTTGTCCTCAAATCATATAAGTTTAAACAATGGATTCAGATGATTGATGATATCTTTCTAGGAAAGGAAAGACATTTCAACCTGATATTTGTGTGCTTTAATCTGAGTATGAGTAGAAGACACCAACAAATATATGACAGAATATATTGCATTCCATTAAAATACCTAATTATTTATTTTTTCCTATAAGAAAATCTTGCATCCCCATAGAAAAGGAACTACTGGAACTTGTATTTTTGTGATTTGATCAAAAAGTGTATGCCTCTGTATTCCAGCCAAGTCTGAGCATGAATCTCGTGAATCGATTTTAAAGAAATCAGACTTGGCAGTATCCCTCAGGTTACAGAGAATGATTCTCCATTTAAAACAATGCAGCATCCATCCACAGTGTGTACTGAGGAATAATGTGCCTCCTCAAAATCTGTCAGACACAGAAAAAAAGCCTCTGATATGTGGCACACACACACACAAAAAATCCCATCGTAAGAACTCTGGTGGTAGCAGTAGGGAATGAACTACTGATCATCTACATGCTTCTACTGGTGCATAAAGAAACATCACTGTGAGACATTAGGCTGCCTCTAGGAATTCATCATCTCTCGGTATCAGAAAATAGGTGTAATGTACTGCATCACATAAAATATAGTGGATTTTTGTTAGGCAAATAGACCTGCAAACTTAAGGTACCATATCACACTGGTTTTACATACTGGCATGTTTGAAAAAATTCCAAATATCTCATAGTAATTTAAAGTATACATAGACTAACATCATTAAGTTCTAGCAAAGTGTTCTAGTAACCCTGTTAAACCTTCTGATTTTTTTTTGTTCCTCATGATTACATTGTGGCTACTTTTCAACACCATGGTACTTTAATACTTCCAGCTCCTATACCAGAAAAGACATTTTCTTTGGGAAATTTGCTCTAGTACATTTAATACCTGTTGCATACAATGCAACACTGGAATTCTGACAGATGTTAGTAAGAGAACACCAAGTTTTCTTTACTGAACACTCAGGGTTTGAATTTTATAAGTTCTGAGCATCTACTTTACTGGAAATCATCAGGAGTTCTGACTGACAGTTACATTGTCAGAGGTTAAAGATTTGAAATGTTATTATTTTTCTCTATTTATTTACTCATAAATCAATATTTCTACTTCTTATACCAGTTACTGATTGAATAGTTAATCTTATCACTGTTGTTCTATCTCATGAAGCAACATATAATTATGTCCTTGTGTCACTTCAGTTGATCTTGCTTAAATAATTCAAAACAACTTCTGCATATAAAGAAAAACATACATTTTCTTGTTAGGTCTTAGATTTGGAGGCATAATTAGCTGATGGAAAGAAACAGTCTATCTGATGTGCTTTCATGACATTTCTATTACAACCTTAATACAAACATCTGATTTCCAGAAATAACCAAAAGGCCTTTGGTTATTTCTAGTTAACTGAAACAAGCAAAGTCACCAAAATGTAGACCATGACAAAACTTACAAATGATAAAATATTTAATACAATCCTGTATTATTCAATGATTCTCTGTGTTGTAATTACTTCAGCTAATAGGCTGGTATGTGTTTTGTGGTATTTTTTGTGCTCTTTTCCATCTTTCTTACATTTAAATAATAACCTGTTATCAAGAGGTGAAGTCACCCCATTTATAGGCAAAATTAGCTTTTTCACTTGAGTTTGTGGGGTAGGGACATGACTTCTATACAAAGCAAAGAAAGCATGCACATCTGTTTGAAACTTCAACCATTGCTCACATTGTTCCTCTAAGATTTTTTGTCATTTAATTCCTACCTTCAAGAACTAATATTCCATCTTGTTCAAAAATGCTTTGTGCAGAGTACCAGCAATGATGGGCCCATGATGTTATGTGAGAAAATACACTTCAATATGACCCTTGAAAGCTTTTTATGAACATCAGTGACCTACAAGACTCTGATATACACATGTACACTGTTCTCATTAATGTAGTTATGCCCAGCCCCCTTTAAAAACCTTTTGAAGCTGTTCATCCTCTTGCAGTCTGTCAGAAAAAGAATGGATGGGAAATAAGATCCCACGCTTTTCTGTTCTACATTGGAAGCATGAGTCTATGCCACATCGTTTGTGTCTGTACACCACTGACAGTAGGCTGGCCGCACTGAGTCAATAGGCATACAGATTTATAGCTAGGAATGTTTTTTCCACATTACAAAAACCTTTTTATTTCATCCCAATTGTTGACAGGTTTCAATGAGGTCACAGTGAAGAAATGCAACAACACATTTTCCAGTATTTGAGTACATTCTAGGAAGGAGTTGTAGTATCTTCATAAAGTTCATGGATCTAGGCAAAACTTCAAAAATCAAGTTTTCTGAGATTCTCTTAAGATCAGCTTTACCATGGCAGGCTTCAGTCAAGAGCACAGCTTCTTTGATCTGGCCTGAACATTTGTAATAGAATCTATAATTAAGTATTCAGGACTGACATATAGCAGTCTATGCCAATATTTAATAACAAGTTCTGTTGTTGAGATATGTAGGCTCTCTCACTTCATGCTTAAGTTTTGGTTTCCAGAGCTTTATCTCTGGAAAACTTTATAAACCCTAAAGAAGATGCCACTGATTTCAGTGAGCTTTGACTCAATTTAATAGAAAAGATCCATTTGCCATACAGGTAAAACAAAATGTACAGAATCAGGCCCGGCACATCAAAATGCTGTAACACATTTTAAAGTATCCTTATAACTTTGTTTCATCCAATTCTGTAGCTTTTTTTTTACTGAGGATTTTTTGTACAAGTAGTCCAGCTGACTTTTGGTAGCTGCTTTCTCCCACGACTGAACAGCTATGCTCCATCATTTCCACTGGACAATTTAGTTTTCAATCCCCTTTCCAGAATCACTTCAGTGTAGTGCTCCTGGCACCGAATTTCAGTGTCTCTGAGAAGCAATCCGTGCGTTTACAATCTCTACAGCAGTTTGGGGATCTGTCAGGATGGGAGGTGCTATGCGCTAGAAAATGGTTTACCAAAACAGATGGCTCCAGCATCATTTTGTGTTGTTTTTTAAAATAACACAGAAGAATACTTATCATTTTTGCCTATATAAATATAGAATTATAGAAATATTTTTCTTATATATCAGCAAGGCATGATACTTTTTACCATTAAGAGCAATTTCTTACAAGTTTACATGACTTTACCTTTCAGAAGATGGTATATCTTCAAGTCACACATACACTAATATAGGGTTATTAAAAGTTCAGTCCTACTCCATTAGCATATAAAGGATTAAGTAAAATTTTGTTGCAATTAATGCGTAATTTGCTACATGCTTTTTGTTTGAAAGTCACATAAAATAATTTGGAAAAAAATTGCAGAAAGCCCAGTATGAAAAAATTTTAATGTTATTACTTTCCTTCATTACTGGCCCTGTATCAGTATATAGAAGCAAAGGTCATTTCAAGCTATAAATACGGTATTTCTCCTTAGGAGGACTGGAAGAAGAACAGGTAATGAAAGACAGAGTTGTGTCACAAGGAAATAATCAAATGATATTGCTGAACTTGATTGAATTTAAAATATATATTTACTCTAGATTTTAATATCAGAAGAGAAATTTATGCCCTTAATAATGTAAGATATGAATTAGTAAGGCTTGATCTTAATCCTTTTAACTACAACCAGCTGGGACCCAACTCAGATGCTTTGGTCTCCCACTTAATAAATCACAAGAAATATTTCATCAAACTGCTTTTCGTTTTCTTTTGCACACATTTATCTCCTATAGTGAGCAGGGGAAAAGTGAGGTTCAGTTCTTCCTCACAGAAAACTCTTGTAAATCCATGCCATTCTGCTAACTCTTTTTATGTATAAAGCATCTTTCACTTGGACCAATCCCCAGGGGTTCATAGTCTCTAAATACAGCGACTTTTTTCCTCATAGTGTGTGTAGTGTTGCACTGATGCAGCTTTGGGAAAGGGAGCATGGAACAACCTCTCCACCAGAACCCATGAAGCACCTCCATTTTTGTAGACCAGAACTAGCGCTGCTTATTCATGTAAAAGTTTACAACAGGTTACAGCCTCTCTTTGCCCTAGTTTTCTTCACGTGGATACTCACACAGAATGAAACACGCACATCGTTTCTACCAGGCAGGCTCACTGTCACCCGTT
The DNA here is from genome assembly GCA_039720435.1 of Amazona ochrocephala. Taxonomy (NCBI): domain Eukaryota; kingdom Metazoa; phylum Chordata; class Aves; order Psittaciformes; family Psittacidae; genus Amazona; species Amazona ochrocephala. Next base: position 17,859,386 of record CM077883.1, read on the forward strand.
CACGATTACGAGGCAATGATACCGGGCTGGCTGTCTCCTTGTCGCCGAGCTGCGGGGGGAGCCCTCGGACGTAAGATGGCGGTGGGAAGCCCCTGAGGGAAATGGAAGCATCCTCCTCGCCGGCTCTCGGGAGCCTTCCAGAAGGAGGGGGCGCTGCACGCAGACGGGAGCAGGGCAGCCGTCGGGCTCGCGTGGGGGAGCATGGCCGAGAGAGCGCGGGGATAGGGCCCCACATAAAGTGGTGTTTGCTCAGGCTTCGCGTGGTTTGTACCACAGGGCACCCCAGAGCTAATGGCGGCAGCTTTGTTCTGTGTGCAGGTAAGGCACAAAGGTGCTGCTAGAGGCTGATGGAGGGTGTGGGGAAGGAGTGCTGGGCCCTCAAGCTGGCTGGGGTTAGGGTGAGCGTTTCCGGGAGGAGCTGCAGAGGCATTTATTTACATTCCTATTTTTCTGTTTTGTCTTGATCTGTGGGGTTTGTTTTGTGTATTTGTTTTGTGGTTGGTTGTTTTATGTTTTCATTTATTTGGTTTTGTTGTTTTTTTTTTTTTCTCCTTGCTGTGCAAGGATGGCGGTTTTGGTTCATATATTGGCATGTTATCTTTAGGTGGTTTTGTTCTGCCCTTGGGAAGGCCTTGCTCTCAAATCATCATCTCTTGGAAAGATCTAATAGTGCATACTGTGATGTTTTATTCATACAGTGTGTTTAGATAGGGTCAGTTAGCTAAAAAATGTGTTGATTGCTTCCCTGCCATTTGGACCCATACATAAATGAGGAGAAAGTGCCTTTCAATGTGTGCAGTTAGTTCTCATGTTCATGTTATTCTTGGAGATTCCAGAGTCAAGTTTATGGTTTATAAATACATATTCTTATCTATTACATCCATATGTTACATGTGACAACTTTGGACTAACATGGTGATGGGGCTGTTAATTAGTGAGACACATGCTAAACTATAGAAAGCCTTGTTTGTGATGTGCTTGTATTTTAAGCTCTTGACCAGTAGCTTCTAGTTTGAATCTCATTTACATTTAAGCTAACTTTAGGAAGAGCAAGAAATTCTATGTGAAAACGAGTAGCTATGCTGCTACTGGATGAAAAGCATACTGTTACTTATCTGAAGACATGGAGACTATGCTGTTAAGATTTCATTTTTGCTGTACTATATAAACATTTGAAAGAAATAAATTGAATAGGAAACATTTTGCTTCTGTGAAGTGATCTCAAGGATGAACGTAAAATTGCCTGAACTTTATTTTTCCCATTTTACCAAGGAAGAAGGAAATAACCAGCTAATCATCAAATAACTAATCTACTCCATTACTTGTTATTGTAATTAAGGACCATGTAAGTGTATGAATTCTGTATGGTTTAACATAATCATTCATGAGTTTTAGAACATCAGAAATGGAACACAGTGTCTATTTCCAGACAGCCTGATGAGAGGTCGGAATAAACAAATACAAAACTATATATTATACATTGGTGCTATAATCTCCTGGTCCTGTTTTATGTAGGCATGCTGATGATTCACTAAGCAAGAATTATCCTTAAGTTTAGCTACTGTTTTCCTTTTAGACTTGAAACACTGTAAAAGCTTGTTATAAAAACCTGTGCAAGACATTTCACAGGACACTTGGCCTTCTCTTGGTTTGTTATGCTGAGGCAGAGAGAAATTGATGGAAATATAAAGGTTTACATGATTGAAAGAGAAATGTATGGAAAAAAAAATAAGGTTCTGGTATCACTTAAACTGTGTGAATCCTGATATATAAGATCCATGAATTCTGATATCTTGGGTTTAACATGAATTACAAAATATATATTTTTTTTTTTAAACTCAAGACTTCTTAAGAAGAAAAAATAGCAATATATATGGGTTTTCTTGTTTGTTTTCTTTAAGTTTTGGGAACAACATTCTCAGAAATGGAAGTTTTGATTAAGTGAGAAGTGGAAGTGTAGTTACCTCTGCTTTGAAGGGTTGGATAGAAGGCAGCTGATTTCTGCTATTGTAGAATGTTATGTGTATGACTGGACTCTAGTCAGAACTGTATTTAGCAATAGACAGCATCATTCAGCTGTGGACAGTGTTCGTGTCCTAGTTCACAAATACTTGAATTGTTTACTGAACACTGTGAAATGTTTTTTAGTATTATTCAATAATGAAAGCTATTAACCAGCAGAGAGGCAGTAAAGCAAAATGCAATATGCATGGAACAGGTAATCCTGACAATTGTCATTTCAAAGGATTTGACCCAGCTGACTCAAATCAGATTTACATCAGCTTTACTTTTAAAATAAATAAATAAATAAATATGTTTTAAGTTGAAATACATCCAAAGATCACATATATGATTTCACCTAATTTCTTACTATGATAATGTGTTCTCCTGCCAGGCTCATGGCTGACTTTTCTTTTGTTTGCTTTAGCAGAGATTTAATTTTCAGATTTGAGGCATGAAGAGATTTTCAGGGACCAAAACTAGAGCAGTTCTCACTTGATTTGTAAAATGTATTCACATGTGCAAACACACAATTGAAATGGTGAGAGAATGACATTATGAATCATACCATTAATAACTTGACTTTTTCACAGTGCTTTTGAAAGTCAGTTATTGAATTGTAGTAAATATATATTTGAATTTGTAGAGCACTGTTGCATTAGCTTTGGACTTGTAAATTTAAGCAGCTTTATGGAGGGTTTGTTGTTTGTTTTGTTTGCTTGTTCATTTTGTTTCGGAGGTATCCCAGTGTTTCTTTGTAAGAAAATGGAAATAGCCATGCTTTTCAGGCAGAGATCTTCACCTCTTTTTCCAAGATTTCTGTTCTCAGCCTTTAGCTTTCTATACATCTCTAGTGCAGATCTGTTTTGCTGCAATAGCAGGGCTGTTTTGTGGTGTTACTGCTATGTTAATAAATTTGTTCCTGTGTATTCTCTCAGTTTTCTGGAATAAGTTACTAGATATTTTTAAAGTATTTGCTGAGTGGTTGCTAGATGCATTTTTCCAAACTGGGCTCTACTTACTATTTTAGTAAAAATGAGACTTCAGCTTCATAGGGATTCATTTAAAACAATTAAAAGAAATTACTCTTTATGCCATATATCAATGTGATTGAGTTCAATTTGTCCATTCAGCATGCTCGTTGCCTGTTGTGTATTTATAGTTCTGTTCACTGTTTCCAGCATCTTGATACAAGTTTTAATGAACGTTCTGCCTGGTAGTTGGGGATTAATATCAGGAGCAGGGCATTGTGCTTCAGTAAGAGTGTATCAGTTGCTTGTTTCTCACACCTTGGCTGCTGCTCCCTGTGGCTGCAAGAATCTGCCTTTTGGTCATTAACTTTTTATTTCCTCAAGTGATAAAAAATAAAATAAAAAAAAACCAAAAACATAAAAATATTTCTAAAGAAGCACAGACTCTGAATTGGGAGAGCATGCAACTGTAAGCAAGTTGTGACTCACGCTTTATTTTTTTATTGACTTAAATGGATGTTTTGTCCTCGTGATAAAGAGTTTCCAGTTTCATTTTGTTCATCACTGAAAAAAAAATCAAATTAAAGAAACCTCATTGAAGTCGGTACTATCATGCTAATAAAAAATAGATCAAAGAATAAATCAGTCCCTTAGTAGATTTAGAGTAAAATCATATGAGGGAGCAAATTTGAAAGCCTTGATAATGTAGCAAATTGTCTGTTTCTCTTTGAAGTAGGTCTTTCTCTTTGGATACGATCATAAAATATACCATGTTGACAGTGGATAATGTGGATAAATACTGATGGCTGCAAAATAACTTCTGCTTGAAACATTATGGAGTGTGAAAATGCGTTCAGGTTTGTTGTTATCATTTGTGCCTGGCCTCAAGAAGGAGGGTGGTGTGGGGAGAGGAAGGGAAACCTTGTCAGGCAGCAGCTCTGTATGTTTCTAAGTCTCTGCCTTTTTGATCAAAACTTAACCACCATCAAAATGAGCCACTTCCTTAAATGAAACAAGGTATGTGTTAATTTATTCTTACTGTCGATGAAATCTGAACCCTGGTATCAAGAAATGACGTTTTTTCATCTGGAGTGAGTACCTGAACTCTTTACCACATGTACTGCTTTTCTGTGATCCTTTTAACTAAGAAATAGCAGTTGAGTCCTGTAATAAGCTACAGGAATTCTGACTCAGGTGGGACCAAATAGAGCCTTGTGTGTAAAGAACAGATTTAGATTCTTCGCATCATACTCTATTAGGTAGTTAAAATTTTAATATTCTGTCTACTGTTCAAGGTATGATTTGACAGGTGCTAAATGAAGATAATAATGAACAATGATAATATTTAAATCATGCCATTAATATTTAGTATCTTTTATAGAAAAGCAGGTGTATTTAAGTGCATTGATAGACAAATGGGAGCAAATGTCAAGTTTTTTCTTTCCCCTCCTACCCTCCATCCTGTCCATCTGGACCATTTGCCTGACTGGTTACCTAAGTCAGCAGTACAGGTATCAAGTCATTCTTTTGAAAGCTGGGAAAATGGCTTGGCAAGCTTCATGTTACCTTCTGTTAAACAATTTTGTTTAGTCTTATTAGTTTTTTACTGCCTTCAAAGCGTTAGTGAGTGCTGGAGCTGATGAGAGGCCCTTTAGAGTTAGATTACTCTCTTTAGCCTCCTATACTTTTTTAACTCTACCCCAGTCATCAGGCAAGCCTGTTTCCACACTGTGCTGTGGGTGCCTTTCTGCCAGTTTCATTCTGTTTTCCTTCTTGTATTTTTATTTTGCCTGAGTTAATCTCTAACTTGTACCACCATCTGTTACCATTCACATGCTTTCCTGACAATTTCTCTTAATGTCCACTTTTGTCTGACTGCCATTTCCATTTTCCGTTTGCCTTGCCTTTTGGGTTGGAACTTGTGTTTATATTGCTTTCCTGTTTTGTTATGTGTATCTATGACATAAGACATATATAACACACAAAAATAGTGTATGTCATTAGAAATACTCTGATTGTTGTAGGTGTCTTTAATGATAATGCTTGGTTGAGAAAAGTACCTCGTGCTTTTTTTCTTTATATTGCTGTTGCCGTAGTATTCCTGTGCTACGGCCACAAGTGACAGGCAACATACAGTGATGACTATATGAATAGGTTGCTTTAAGAACAACACTTTCCCCATGGGGCAATGTATTCCACTGTGTATGTAAGCAGAAAACATGAGTTCTGTTGGATGGTTTTTGGTTTTGTTTTTTTTTTTCCCTCCTTAAGTGTCTACAGCTCTAGAACAGGATTTAGAGGTTCAGAACTGTTCCTAGGATGGCTGAGAAAGACAAGTAAAGATCATTTTAAAACAGTGGATTCTACACAGGTTTGAGAGTTGTAAGTCATTGTAGTTTCTTTTTTTACCTTGAGACCAGTTTTCTGGTAAAACTTGTAACACTACCTATTTTGTGTCTATACACTTTTGTAGTTCAGGAAAATCTATGGCAATAAAAGACACTATAAAAAGTCATCATGTTAGTATTTGTGTAACGTGGTGTTCTATTATTTCTATATTTTAATGTATGTAGTATTACTCAAAAAGTTTTAATAGATTGGTTCAAACATTTTTCATGTAAAAAAGAAATAAAAATATGCATAGTAATGTAAGGCTAAGAAGTTCCACCCTGCACTTTCCCTGAGAAACCTCCTAAGAGTCCTGCTGTTGTTATTTCATAATCCTTAGAAACTCCACTGCAGTTAAAATGGGGTATAGGAATTCTTCTAAGTTATTTGTAATATAAATAATCTACAGGTACTACCACAACTTTCAGAAGTGATCAGAAAAGTTTGTCATGAACTCTTTTGACTGTTTAATTTCTATACTAATCCTCAAATTGCTTTGTAAAACTTGATAGGTATAATAAATATTTGTGTGACTGAAATTCCCTGTATCTTAAAGACTAAAGAGAAGCAGTATAGCACTAATAACCTGATTAGTAATCAAAAGGCTTTTTTAATAATGTAAGAGTATTTATTTGCAAGGTGTATATATAGGACGATACAATATTTTTTATATCATACTTTATAGGAAATACTTTTGTTAATATTGTCACAGAAGAGTTTGGGATAGGGACTGGAATTTGGTTTATCTTTATGTATATTTTTTTTAATTTATCTCCCCTCAAATGAACTATAAGTTTAAAATACTACTCTGTAAACATTAGGTTGTGAAGAGGTTTTTGTGTGTTTGCTTCTTGGTTGGTTGGTTAGTTTTTCCCTGTTTAGTTGTTTCTCAGTTTTAACTTCTGGTAGAGAAGAAAAAGTGACACAATAGTGCGTTCCAGTATACATGGAACATGCTAGCACTCTGAAACTCTTATTTTGAGGGGAACATAAAAATATGAACACTTCGTTATTATTGGTGTTTTGCATGGAAACAGTGTAAACATTTATTCTAATAATAGTGGATACAAAGAGGTACTTTGCTGAAAGAAGAGCTTTCTGCAGGTTCAGTGTACAGGGGCACTTTGGTGGAGTGACAATTGCTGGAGATGTATTTACGGAAATATGACATTTAGTAAAGAATTATAAAATAGATAAGGCTGGAATGGACCTTAACATCATCTAGTTCCAACCCCCCTGCCATGGGCAGGGACACCACACACTAAGCCATGTCACCCAAGACTCCATGCAGCCTGGCCTTGAACACTGCCAGGGATGGATTGTTTACAGTTTCCTTGGGCAACTTGTTCCAGTACCTCACCACCCTCACAGTAAAGAACCTCTTCCTTAAATCTAACCTGAACTTTCCTGATTTAAGCTTAAAACTCATTATCCCTGGTCCTGTCACTGTGATCCCTAATGAACAGTCCCTCCTCAGCATCCTTGCAGGCATAGTCAATCTATTTGTACAATATCACCAGAGTTTTTTCTATTCAATTCATGCTATCATTGTGTCACCATTAATGATAATCAGTATCTGCTTGTGACTTCCTTATTTGTTAAGAGGTTAACATAATGTATTTATAAAATGAGTTTATAGTACACTCTTTCTTCACTTCTTAGTGTCTGTATAGGGTTCTATTGTGCCTTATACTGAATTACTAAAGTACTGCAAATAAGTCAATGAATTACTGAAATACTGCATGTAATGCAGTAACTTTGCCACATAAACTGCATATTCCTTTCTCACCCATGTCAGCAATCTCATTCAGGTTAATTGAATTACTCCAGTGAGCAATACCTTTTTTCATAAGTGAAGACTTGCAGATTGGATTTTTATTTCATGTTGGTTCTTCTGTATAATCATAAAACCAGAAGATGCTTTACAGTTAAATCATGCTGACGTGGAAAGATACACCTTTGCAGATCTAGTTGGAATGTTCTTTATCTGTTACTTATTCCCAATCAAAAGCAGGTTGCAGAGTTTAAATGGAATAGCAACATTAATTGTTCCTAATGTGTTTCACTGAAAAGTCAAATGATTTAACTTCAATTGCCCTGAAAATAGTAGTGCTGAAAGGCAGTAACTAACAGGTGAGGATAATTACTGGCTTCAGTGATTTCTTCAACCGCTGCAACTTGATCTGCAGGAGTAAATCAATCTGTGCTATGACAGGGAGAATAAAATCAGAAAAGACAGGCGAAGGATTACATTTTTACCTGCACAATGAAGAGAATGTGGATGAGTTAGTACAAGTGGATTTGAAACAGATGCTAAACTGGTAGGCGCTACAATTTCATTAACTAAAAAATGAATTTGTGGCGCAACTCTTGAACATCTACTTTGCAGAAATGCTATCCTGGATTAATCTGAAATCCTGGAAGGGCAGAATTATGCAAAGATAAGGCAAGGCAGCATGTTCAGTAGTGTGTTTTTTCTCTGAAAGTTCTCACCTGAAGGTTATAGGTACATAGATGTATGTACCTCTCGGTCATTTCAATCTACTTATTTTTCTTTCTACTTCTTTCTTGGCTGGTCTCTTCTCCCAGGTAACAAGTTAACAAATGACAGAACAAGAGGTAGCAGCCACAAGCTGTGCGAGGGAAGGATTAGGCTGGATATTGGCAAAATTTTCTTTGCTGAAAGCAAAGACAGGCACTGCAACAGGCTGCCCAAGGCAGTGGTGGAATCATTGTTCCTGGATGTGCTCAAACCCCATGTAGATGAGGCCTTTGGTGACGTTGTTTGGTAGTGGACTTGGCAGTGCTGGTGGGCGGTTGGTCTTGATCTTAAAATTCTATTCCATCCTAGCTGATTCTATGATTCTTGAAGTTGTTAACTCTCTTGGAAGGAGAATATGCTGTGGTTCAGAAATTAGGTTGAAAAGTACAAAATTTTCTTCAGGCCAGAACAAATGTGTATCTCACTTCAGAGGTATCTCTGTATCTCAGAGTACTCTGGGAAATTACTGCTGCATAGTCTGTTTCCTCTTCCCCTTCCCCCACCTGACACACACACACACAGAATTGGAAGGAAGGAAATCTTCTGTTTTGGAAATTAATGACAAGTTTCCAAATAGAGATTGTCAATATGGTGGGCAGTGAGGGAACAAGAGTTACAAGTTTACACTTCCTGGTGGGAAAAAAAATCTTTCAGTTCTGCATCAAAGACTTTAATGTTTTATTGTTCTCCTTTTGTTCTGGAATTTGTGTGCTTCAGACACATAACCCAAATTTCAGTGAATTGAGCACTAGTATTTATGTTTACTTCTAAAGATCAAATGGTATCTTGTCATCTGAAAGAAAGGGACTGCTGAGTTAGTGTCCCTGTGTTAGGTTTTCCACTCATTGTTGGCTAAAGTTCACCAGGCTCCATCTAGATAACCTTTTTCTTGCCATTTTAAGTTTCTGTATTAAAAATAGCCAGGTTTCTTTGCTGTTAACAAACTTTACATGATTATGTCAGTGCAATACTTGGGTGAAGGTGTTTTTTTTAGTGTTCTGTGTATGGTCAAGTGGTATAAAGAGTTGGGTTTTCAGCAGATGGTTGTTTGCAAACTTCTTACCTCCTGTTTTCTTTGGAAACAAAAAATTGAAGACCATGTGGCAGATGTCGCAAAGGAAGAGGTTTTCTTAAGGTGCAAAGCAAAGTGTCATGCTAGAACTGGGGATTTTTTTATTTGTTTGTTCATTCACTGTGATCCAGTTCTGAGATTCTTGGTAACCAGTTTGAAATAACAAAAAAATGTGCAAGAAATTTTATACATTTTAAGAATGGCTGTTAAATCAAATATTACTTTACTAATAGGTTTTCAAATAGATCAGGTTATTTGCCATTGGGGAAGTACCGCTTTCATGCCTCCATCACTTGAACACTGTATTCCATAAATTTTAAACTATTTTTCTTTCTATTCCTTTTTCCAGCTGCTCTTGGTGTTCTACACAAATACTCATTAGTCATTCTGGAGATGGACTTGCTGTCTGGAACCTACCTCTTGGCAGTCTTATTAGCCTGTATTGTATTGCAATCTGGCGCACAGGAGAAGAATTATACCGTGCGGGAAGAACTGCCTGAAAATGTCCTCATTGGCAATTTGCTCAAGGATCTTAACCTAACGCTGGACCCAGATGTGCCCCTGTCCTCACCACTGCAGTTCAAGCTTGTGTATAAGACTGGGGATGTGCCATTGGTACGAGTGGAGGAGAACACGGGTGAGATTTTCACAGCTGCGAACCGCATAGACCGAGAGAAGCTGTGCTCTGGCATCTTTAGTGAGAATCGCTGCTTTTACGAGGTGGAGGTTGCTGTTTTGCCTGATGAAGTCTTCAGACTGGTCAAGATCAGATTCCTAATAGAGGATATAAATGACAATGCCCCTCTCTTTCCCTCAACAGTCATTAACATCTCTATCCCTGAGAACACAGCAATTAATTCTCGCTATTCTGTCCCATCTGCCATCGATCCTGACATTGGTGTGAATGGTATTCAGCATTATGAATTACTTAAGGTGGGTTTCTTCCATTCTTGTATGTTACTTTTTGCATTGCTGTCTTCCCACAAATGTTGCAAATCTCATGAACCACTGGAAACACAAAGCTGTCTACCACATTAGTGGTACAGTGCAGGTACATGTCTCCAAGTGTTAATCTATACCCTCAGTCCATTCTAGGATGTCATATCTTCATTAGTGGGAAGGTGTTTATATGTGTGTTTGTCTGTGTAACAGTACCATGAAACATGCATGTCTTCCTGAACTCTCCACCAGCATTCAGAGTGTTTGTGAGCTTGGGCTAACAGTTGTCTTTGACCATTAAAAATGTGTTCTTACTGCTACAACATGGCAGTGGCAAGTGTGGCAACATTTTGCATTGTGTTTGTGTTTCCTTATTCCGTGACTTCTAAATTTGAGCAGTAGAAATTAGTGCACAAGCATATGGGATGTGATGCTCATCTGTGTACTGATGAGCCATTCCAGAATGAAATAGAGTCCATGTGTCTAAACAGCTTTGTAATGTTTGGGCAGGCAAAATATCTGGTCTGGAGAAAGTCCAAGATACACATGAATGCAAGGATAGCAGTGCCAATGGCCTTCCAAGAGCAGGTCTTTCTTATTCTTGTTTCTTTTACTCTTCCTAGCAAATAACAGGAGAACTGTAATTACGGAACAAAAGAGTAACGTGTGAACCTGAGGTGTTTAAGATTGTGTGACTGCAAAATAAAGATTGCTTTCTTTTGAGTTTACTTAAGCAGAGAGTTTAGAACAGGAAAGAAACTTACCCTGAAAGCGCTGGGTTACTATGTGGGAAGCTGAAATCTTCACTTCCCTTGGTTTGAAATGGGGAACTATTGGGTAGTTTAGCTGCTCAGCTACCAATTTGACACCCTTGTTACTGACTGGAAGAATGTAGACTCTATAGGACAATATATTGCTTGATTGACTTGGCAGCTACTGTTCACCGATACCACTACTTACTAGCAATTTAATAAAAACAAGGCACTGCCTTATTTTAGCTCTTTTAAACTGCTTACAACCTGAAGTAGTTGTGACATTGTGGGTTCTAACTAGCGAGAAAGACATAAAAGTCTCTTTCAGTAAACTCCATCCCATGGGGCAGTTCTGGTTAGCTATCAAAAAAAATAATCCCCATATACATCTGTCTGCTCACAGGGTACTTGAGGAATTCAGAACTTTGCAAGAACTTACTATAAATTTTGAGGACTTTGTAGTAAGATCTTTAATGCTTTTGAATTTCTAGGGTGTACTTAGTGCAGACAGATCTGTGCGTGTGTTGTGGTGTTTTGGTTTTGGTTTTTGTTGGTAGCTAACCAGAAGCTTCCAGTAGGAGGCAGTCTCCCTTATTTGGCATTTAATTGAGAATGTGGGCATGAATAACACCTTATTAAATAACAGTAGGAGTAGAAAATAATAAAGCTAGGGCTGTAGACAAAATATGTCAAAATGATACATGGTCTGAATAGAGATATGTTAGTTAATACATGAGAGAAATGGGCTGTTATTCTAGGAAAAGATCAAAAATAAACCAGCAAAATCAGGAGTCCCTGGGATTGGGTACGCAACAGTTGTCAGATCACTGCACTAGAAGTGGGTTTATTTTTGGACTGTGTGTTCAGGAACAGAATGTAACAGATCAGCAGAATGATAGCATATTTGTATTGCACAAGTGGGAGCACATGTAAAATGCAAGCTACAGCTGTGTACCAGAAGTGGTGTATGGTGTAAGGCCTTGTCTAAGGATCTCATGTGAGATGAGGTGGTGTGCCAGAGCACCAGCTTTCACCGAGAGATGCGCAAATAACTTTAAAAAATAAAGTTGGTATTTGAATTAGGGGAAAAGAGATAAATAAAAAACACAGTTACATGTGTATTCAAGTGTCTTTGAAAAACTGCTTTTGCCATGTAAGGGAAGGAAAGGTGATGAGGATGAACACGCTCTAGTATGACTGAAACTTCTGAGTTCTTGTGCTGGATGTGCTGCAATGAAAATAACATGTGAAGTCACAGCCTTACAGACAGTTCTTCTAAGTGGATTAATCACATTCTTCTCTTGCATGCCTGTTGGTCAGGTACTTTTTGAGTTATGGATCTACTGCCTTTAAGTAAGCCAACAATTTCGCATGCCTTGGAAAATATCTGTAAAACCAAGAAACAGTTTATGACAGCTAGACACTGTTTGGAATTGTAATGTCCAGTTGTTATTCCATTGGTAGTTTTTACGGTGTTAACACCAAAAGTGATCATACAAGGAGAGGGAGAGAGAAGTTGTAAACTTTGGTGAGCAAGCAGGGAATGTAGCGTACATAAAGGCCTATCCATCACTGGGGAAGGTTAGGGAGATCAAAAAGCAAGGGAAGAGTAGTAATGCGTGAGAATTCTTTCCTGGGTAATACTGAAACAACTACGAGGAAGGGTGACAGGCACATGAGAATTGCATTGCTTGTCTTTTCTCCCAAAATGCTGCTCTTGTGCATTATCCTGTGCTATTCTTTAGGGTATGCTCTGAAAATACTGTCTTCTGGCTTCTGATATGTGTTGACCTTTTCCTTCCTTTTATAACCAGCAGAGAGAAAAGTGGGGAAACTGCAGCACATGAAACTGTTATTCCTCCTGAACAGGACGAGTCTAGCAGGGCTGATATGACAGTGTTGTGGTGAATTTTGGGAAGCACCAGATAAGAAGATGATGGGCCGGGCAGCATCCTTGAAGGATGGCAGAGGAGTGGGAGATGAGATATGCAAGTCACTCTGTAGAAGCACAAAGGCTGATGCTTCAGCATGCATGCAGCAACAGAGGAAAATGTGTTGCTCTATGTTTTAGAGACAGTAACAGCAAATTGAGAAGCTGTGCAATGAAGAGAGAGTTCTTCAGTTAGCCAAACTTTTTTCATAAATTGGAATATAAAATGTGCTTGTTGTCTGTGTGGGGCCAGACCTGTTTGGTCAGAAGATGAAGAGGTGGTTTTGCTATAACTATTTCTAAAAAAGAATAAGCTCACTACAGACTCTGCTGAATACTTTATAGGTTTTTAAAGCATTTTCAGCAACTCTGTATCTCATTGGGAAGGTAACATTCATGTGTTCGCGGTATTTTCCCACTTTGTTACCTTACTGCCCCTCTCAAAGTATTGGAAAACGTTGCGTGCAATTGTGTTTGCTTTCACTTGTGAAGTAGACAATAATAATGACTTTCAACTACATGACAGACTTCCATATTATTCTAATCCCCTGCTTCTTTCTGCAAATCTTTTTTAAATAGAAAAAACAAAGCTAAATGTTGTAGAAGAAGATATTATTGTGTTTTGGTTCAGTATTATTTGGAAGTTTCCAAATATGGGATTTGATTTTTTTACTAAAAGAGAGAGCTTTTAATTACCACACAAATCAGCATCCAGATATTTTTTTGTTTGCCTTCATTTTCTGAAAATGTACCTCAGTGGAAATTAACTTATTTATCTGTAACTGGTTCATGGTGCTGCAACTTCAGAACGTTCCAGTTGTCGGTGATTCAACCGTACAGTGTTTGCAATGCATGAACGCTAAAAAGACTACAGTTTTATCTAATATCTGCATTTCTTATAAGACTCAGTTAAAAGTTATATGGAGGACAAATTCTAAGAGGTGTTATAAAGAAAGCAGTGTTATCATATATGTATCTACAAATACAAATGTGCTGCTTTAACACTGGTAGGTAGCTAAGCCTGCAGGTCTTTGCTCACCTCTTCAAGGTGTTCATATTGCTTACATATTGATGTAAAATGGACATTTATGTCTGGCAATAGAATCATAGAATCATAGAATAGTTAGGGTTGGAAAGGACCTTAAGATCATCAAGTTCCACCACAGTGTCAAAAATACTGTTGTTAATCACACTCAGTGCACTTACATTTGACGTCAAGGCAGCCTAATAATTGGTATAACTTCATTCATGCATTTAGAGGCCTGTGAGACTTGTAAATTCTGGTTTGACTATGAAGATTTTGGCATGAAACATCTCTTTGGTCTCAGACATGAAAAGGAGTAGCTGTCTCAGAGCAGGTTTTGAATAGAATTCCAGGTCTGAGCACTGTAATGGGGAGTTACATGCATATTTCCAAAAGATTTAATGTAAATTCTTTTTATTGGTTACTTAGAGTTGCTTGTCAACTAGGTATAGCATATACGCAAGATGTTGCATAGGTGCAACAGTACCTAATTAGCAGTCAACCTGAGTGAGAGCACAACTCTACACTTACAGGAGCAGAGCAGTTTCTTCAGTGAGCTTATCCTGTGTACTACTAGGTTATTGCTTGAATCTGTTGCAGTTTGGAGGGAAATTAGATTGGTTTTACTGTTATAGTTCTATTACCTATTACAGTAATTTTCTGTATTTACTTATCAGAAGCAGTTGGTGCATTTCTTCTAGAATAATATAATAATCTTTTTGTAGCTGTCAGTTCATACCTCTGTAATCTGACAAAATAGATTCTTACTCAGTCTCATAACACGTCAGTCTTGCCTCTGAGGAGGAGAGTTATGTCTTGCTAGCCTAGATCATCACTTGTGATGTCTTTCAGTAGAAGCTTTCGCCTTCTTTCTAGTACAGTCTATCAATTCCATGACCCATGGAAGATGGAGGTCACAAGTCATCATATTTCAAGCCTGCTTCTGGAAATAGTTTCTTTCTGATCCTCACAGTAATTCTGGATCAAGTAACTTATAGAACTGTTTGTGAAAATCAAGACTGAAAGGAAATTTGTTTTATGTAAAATGAAAGCTAGGAAGGTAGTTAAATCAAAATTATAGAGTGAGACTAGATTTGTAGCTAAATCTGAACGAGAAAGAGTAGTGAAATCGTTGTTGATAATAAGATTTTGAAATGTCATTAATATTATAGTCAGAACCACCAAGAGTGGAGGAGGACAAACAAGGTTTTCTATGGCCTGTTTGTGTTTTAATGTTGCATCAGTACTATCTGAGTGGTTCAGGACATAGAAAGGAAGAAACCATGGTTAATGTCTGTGTAGACTCAGTGCACAGAGTCACAGACATGTTTTCTTAACACAGGTGATCCCCAGATCATTTTCACTGTCCCAAGCATCAGCTGCTTGAACTTCATATTTTCTGTCATCTTTTTATGCTTTTATGCCTTTAAATGGAAGATGAAGCATCCACCCTCACTTTTACTCTCATTCCATGTTTGAATGGGGGAGCATCCCACAGTCAGTCATACTGAAATTACTGTGGGTGATTTGTCTGTCTAGGCTTCAGCAGCATGGGAGGACAATGAAGTGGTATATTGGCCCTTTAAGTAGGTCACAAGAAGCCTGGGGTTGTTGTTATCAACATCTGCCTTCTGTGAAAAGAACTGCCAAGACAGAGCTTTTTCTACATCTAAACAGACATTTATTAATACTGTCAGGTCTTACTGAATGTTGCAATTAGAAACTAATAAGATGAGGTAAATTCCAACTTCATCACTATCCTGTTATCGAAAATAACTTTGTAAATTTATGGGAGCCCACTAGTAGCAAAATATTTTTACACTTTCTAATTTTTATTAGCAACTCTTTATGTTAACTGTGTAAGGGACATATGGCTGAATTAGAAAAGGTGGGTGTACCAGATCCCAGGAATTTTAATTTTACGGGCTTGTGTATACTCAGGAAAATATGTGGTTCAGGTAGGAAATTTCTTGACTTTGCGATAAGACAATAACAATAGCATATATACAAGGTGAAAAGAAGATGCATGGTAAAAAAGCATTTGAGTATTGGGTTTTTGGTTTGTTTTTGCTTTTCCTCCCATGGACACGCAGCTTAGAATGAGATTTTGAGTGTTTGCTTGGATAGGGGGAATGGCTTGTTTCTCTTACATCACAGTCCTTTAATTGAATTAGCAGTGGGATTTCATTCAGTGTAACTTTGTGGGACAGGTTAACTTCCATCTTCATTATAATGGCTTATATGGATTATACTTCACGTATTTGTGGAACAGTACTGTGTCTTCTTTCCCATTTCATGTGCCAGCTTAGATGGGCAAGATAATAGATTTAGGGAGTTCAAAAATAGATTTAGGGTATTTTTTTGCTCTGGAGTTGTACTCCAGTCAAGCTCTAAGGTCACCCTCTAGTGCTTGTAATTTAATGAATATGGAGAGTTGGACATGTTGCCTTTCGAAGGTAACTTCTAGCTGCCCTTTAGAAGAGAGAGGTTTTCTAGGACAGACAGGCAGTCTTTTGAATGATGCTGAGCACTTCCCCCAGCGCTCCCCCGAAGCCTACAGTGGCAGTGGGGATTAGGTCAGAACTGAAACATCTTTTCCTTTCTCTGTTACTACTGCAAG
The DNA here is from genome assembly GCA_039720435.1 of Amazona ochrocephala. Classification (NCBI taxonomy): domain Eukaryota; kingdom Metazoa; phylum Chordata; class Aves; order Psittaciformes; family Psittacidae; genus Amazona; species Amazona ochrocephala. Next base: position 17,875,625 of record CM077883.1, read on the forward strand.
ATCAGTGTATTTTTTAATGTTTTAACGTAGCTTGATTTTTTTTCACGAGTGGTTCCCTCTTGTGTTTTCCACCAACATGTGATAATTACGATCTGGAGTGTCAAGAATTTCAGCAGCCCGGTGAAGATGTACAAAATACCACTTGCTGAGATGGCCAACTTCACGAGCAGATGTTGTTCGTAAAACTTATTTACCTGAATGTAGGATTGTAGAAGTTGAAGTTCCATTGCAGAGTTCTGTTAAATCTTCATGCACCTACCTTTCTGGTAATTTGAGGACTTCTTTTATTCTCTCATGAGGTAGTAATGTGCTACACAAGAGGGCATGTAAAACTTAGTCTTCAGCTATAGGGAGGTTCAGGTATTAGTAAAAGGTCTCAAATATTTGAAAGATTGAGCCTCACAGAGTCTAGAATTATTTACAAATACATAACACTTCCCACTGATTATGTGACTTAGTTAATGTTGTCCTTAGTACTGTTATGTAGCGCTTCAGATGCTGACACTGTGAAGCTCTGACTGGTGGAAGAATCTTTTTGTTCCAGAAACCTGAGATCAGTTGGTTTCAGGTCAAGTAATAGCTTGGATGCAACAGTGTTAGAGTTAAATTCATAAGTAGGTGTCATTTACTCTGAAAATATGTTTACTTTTACAGAGTTGATTTTGAGAAGTGAGTACTTTAATGAACAGATATAATGACTCGGGACAGGATATATTTAGGTAACCCCTTATGTACTCCTTGAGAGAAGGGAGGGGAAAAGCTGCTAGTATTGCAAATTGTGAAAGTTCTTAATGTTACATAAATTCTAATATCAAAGAGGTGCAGAATTTTTCTCATTATCAATTTCCTTATGACATGAAAGATACATTGAAGTGATGAGGAATAGTTCAAATAGAATGGAATAGAGAGTTAAACCAGCTTTCAATTTAGGTGAAAAGTAATTGTCTCTCTACTACCATTTCTCTTGTGTAGGTCAGGTAGTTTTGGGGTTATGGAAACTGTGGTATGACCTGAAATAAGCCAAAAATGAGATACAGAAAATTGAGGAATGGTTATGAATGCTAAGTGACATCCTAAAATCTTGAAAAGCCCCCCTGCAGGTATATTAAAGGGACAGAGAACTTTCGTGTTGATCTTATTTTCTATTAATAATTACAGGAAAACTTGAAAGGTGGACTGAGGGAGAAACTATAAATATTTGTAGGTAGAATTGTTATCCCTTACATTTGCCATTATCCTTGGACATCTAGTGACATATATTTGCTTCTCAGTGTTTAACAATTTTTAACTTCAGGAACATAAGGAATTAAAAATACCCAACCCGAATCCTGTTTCCTTTATATAGCTCTCTTACCTCAAAAATCTTCACATCATCTTTGCATAAGACTATTTCCATTATTTGATGATGTAGTTTAGCATGCACCTTCTTAAAAAGCCACTCCCATTCACCTTTATTTTTTTCCTACTCTACAAAATAGCAAAGTATGTGCTTCTCATGTGAATATTTTGTAGTAGAATTAAAATACTGCTCGGTAGTAATTTGTTTAGAGAGACCTGTACAGATAAGTGGGCATCTGTGAGCAGCGTCTTGAAAAAGCCACTGGGGCTGCTTTTTAAAGAGGAAATATCTGATTTGCATTCTTACAGCTGAGAGTTAGTGTCTCTAAGTAGATAAAACTCTTCTACTGACGGGTGGTGGTGAGTCAAGAGCCAAGGTAATTGCTTCTTGCTGGTTGATACAAGGCTCCTTTAGCATGGTTTATGGCATTATTACTGTAAAAACTGTCAGGTCCCGCTATCCTGACATTGCTTTGGGGGATTGACTGAAGACCAGAGCAGAGTCTTGCTTCTAGGCATGGTAAGTTCAGTGAGTTAGGGTGAGGGACAAGTCGGTGTATCTTTTTGCATTCAAGGCTCTGCTTTTCACACTAGCTGTCATGAAACAATAATATATAACTTAGCATGTCTCTGTGTGGGAAGGATGATAGACTCAAGCTGGAAGGCACAAATATGTCAAATGGAGATCTTCACTTTGTCCATTTTATATGAAGATTATCTTTTGCTTATGTCCAGACAGATCAGTATGCTAGTTAACACAGATGTGGTGATGCTTTCTGAACATAGTAGACTAAGGATTTGTTTACTAGTCCTCTGGAAACCAAGTGTGTAGACAACACTTAGAAATCAATCTTTTCTCAAAATACAGAGTTAAAACTTTGGTTTAATTTATATGGAAAGAAATGGTCATTTCCACAATTGATAGCAGGAAACCACAATAAAAGCAGTAACAAACAGCCCGTATAACTCAATAAAGGAATTATAGTTTGTTTAGCATGTATGTATGATACTGAGACTGCAAATATGCAGTGTCAAGAAAAGTTGCAATTCTTAAGCAGTGTCACTGAAGCATCCTCATGTGAATGGTGGTGTTTTGTGTTTACTGTACCATAGCAGTCTAATGCCCCTCTGAGGCAAATGTATAGAAAAGTATTAAATGTCACATTTAAAAGCAGTTAACTCATATGAATGCTTTTAAAAACTCCACAGGTTGCCAACTTTTCTAATGTCAGCAATATGAGTTGTGTACAGGTGAAAAATAAATGGCAGAAGTAGTGTTTTCCTTTTGTCATTTGTGTGTTACTAGTTTTAAAGTAAGCTCACTCATTAACTGAACTTTCTGAAGGTCTTTGCAGCTTTCACGTAAGCCAAGTATACTTAAAGATTCTTTTTGTCCTTTTCTGTAGGTTTAGATGCTAGTCATGGTTACCTGGAGCCCGGGGTTTTTTTCAGTGTGCTTATTTGGTTTCAGATAGCTGTGTGAACTGCTTGAAGCAAAGAAACAAATCAGTGTTACAAGCTGAAGTCTGGCTTAAGAGAATTAGAGACTGATGAGGGTTTATGAAGCGTGTGAATGTAGACAGCTAAAAATACTTCAAAAAAATGCTGAAGAATCATTGAAGATGAGATTTTATCTTTTTTTTTTTTCCCACCAGTTAATTGCAGAAATTATTGGCTAAACATTTTGAGTGCAGACAGTGAAAGTCTCTAGGAAGATCTCTCTGCATGTTAAAACTGAAGCTGTGATTGAGTTTTACTGGTCACTTTGTCAAGGCTTCATTTGATTTCTGTAGTAGCTGCCTTGAGTCTTGAACTTTTCCTTGTGTTATACTTGCCATGAAATCTTCCTTACTTTCAGAGGGTAAGAAACTATTATTTATATTTGACTTCTTCTACTTTCTACTTTCTACAAGGTGCAATTAGAAAGACAACAGTTTTAATAGGGTATCACTGCAGCGTATGCTGCTGTTACAGTTGCATTGAGATTTCTTGTGTTATGTCTCTACTCTGAAAACTAATTTGTGTTAGGAAAGCAGAATGTGCACTGTCTCCACATATTTCACACTCTTTCTGGGGGCTGTATCTAAAAATATATGTAAGTAAAGGAATGCTAAATGGACATCTTAATTTTTGCAGTTATCATTAGCTTTCCTCAGGACAATCTAACTTTGAAATTCAGTCTTTGGAAAATCAGTGCCTTCGCAGTACTGAAACTAAATAAATTTATTAGCATTTTTGAGGAGTAAATGCTTTTATCAATATAAAGCAGCTCCTGATAAGTGTTTAACCCAGAGATAAAGTTTTTAAAGTAAGAACAATTTTGAAATCTGTACATGGAAATGAGCTGCAAATTTGCCACCGAAGTACTCGGGTGAAGAGGAAGACATCACTGCGCTTTCCTAATGTATCGAGACACCCTTAATGCCTTACAGTGTAATGAAAAGTGTAAAGATGAAGAGCAAGGGATTCAGCTTTCATCACTTGATGATGATTTGCAGACAAGTTGCAAGAATTTTGTGGGCCTCAGATTTCATTGCACGTTCCTGTTTGCCATTGTTATTACACTTCCCTCACCTGTGTCATTCCAACCAGGTAGCCATTGTTTGCTCCTTAATGTAGCAGGACTCACACTGAACTTGCAGCTGTCCAACGACTGGTGTAAAAGCCTGTTCGTGATTCTAATAAGTCATCATATTGCTCTGTCTCTCCTGTGGCATTGAGAATTCATCTCTCCTGACTGCTTTGCATGGATCAGGTCCTGGCCCTCCCCTTAGGCACCAAATATGGCATTCAGGTTTCTGGCTGTTAATTTTTCCCCAGATCTGATAGGTGAGAGCAGTGCTAACAAATCTGCAACTTTTTCTCAGCTGCAATAAAAGTATCAACTGTGGCTTAGAGCGCGTATTTACATATATTTAGCAGGTTTACATTTGGAGCATCTTTTATTCTGGCAGGCTGCTTAGTGCACTTACTGCCGTGCACTTAGGTGAAATTATACTGCACCCATAATTTTCAGTGTCTCAAAATATACAATATTTTAAAGACTTGGTATTTTGTATATCAGAGAGGAAAGAGATGGGAACCTTTTCAAAATACCCTGAGAGTTTGCTGCCACTCTGCTGATACATTATTTTTATATATTCACTGTCAGGATCTATGAGTAAAGATGCTTCTCTTTGGCCCCTATTTTATTTTTATTTGTTTATTCTTTAAAGAATGACCTGTCATAGGTTTCTGACATTCAGACCATTTGTTTATGAACTATGTTAGTGAAACTGCCTTTGGTTTCCTGCTTTATCATTGGCAATGTATCCAACAGGCTTTTATTGTTTTGATAATTTTCTCAGAAAGTTTGTGACTAAACTCATTTATAGCTAAATAAGAACATTATTACTAAAGGTAGCAAGAGCTATCACCAGCCATACATAAAACATATTACATTTCAAGACCATTATTTTTTGTCCAAATTATTGCTGCATAGAATGTAAAAATTTTTTTGGCTCCATAGTAATTCTAGTTTCAGAATCATTTTGTGAGAATATTTTTTCTTCTTCTTTTAGTTAGGTAATGGATGAAGGAATACATATTTTTCTTGTAATTTGGATGACTTATCATGAAAAACCTTAAATTAGGTTTCCTGCAGACTGCCTGCAAATCCTAAAGTTATTGTGATCATTATTATTTTAAATTCCAAGTTATTCATGAATAATGCTTTTTCGCATATGTATGGGACAAAAAAAAAACCCCAAACCAAACATATTTAAAAATGTTCAGTGAAGAAAAGGAAAATGTCAGTGATAATACTCATAAAACTCTCAGATTTTTCTTTTGTCCAGGTCACTTTTCTATGACCTCTATTTTTGGAAGGGATGAAGATTTCCAGTTTTGAAGCTATGTTTTACATATAGGAGATGCAGTTTGGTTTTATTTCTCATAACACAATATTAAAGAAGCTTTTATAATGATACTGTGTTCTGAATTTAATTTTATTTTTAACTTTCAAATAGTGGATTTTAGTGAGAGAGATGTAAGTAATTGTAGTTGTTTTTACTATGAATACACTGTATGTAGTGTTTTGCTTCCTTTCAAGAGGAGAAAAAGGCAGGTCCAAAATTATATTCTTTCAGCTATCAAGGAATAAATGTAAATCGAGTGTCAGTCATGGGTTGTGGCACTTGACTGCATTAGTATGGTTATTTTTATTCCAAAGTTTGTTACAATGTAATTTATATTCTCTAGCCCAGAAATATAATTGCTCTGAACACTGAAGTCCTGTAGAGCTTTTGAAGCTGGGAGATGCAGCAAAGAGCATTTCAGACAATTTAAAAGAAACAAAAAGAAACATTGGTAAAAGGAATGAATTCTGAGTCATCAGCTGTCAGTATTGAAATACATTTTTCTCACATTGTGCAATAATTGCTGGCTCTATTAATGTGATGTGTGTTACTGCTTTCGTTATTGCTGGTGTTCCAAAGTCAAATAATTGTAGTGTTTTTTCTTTGCTTTATCAAGCAAATTGACTTTTTTTCCTTTTTTGTTCCTTTTCTTTCTCTTTTGAGTCAGGATCTTCCTCAGTGTTCTACAGAATGGGATATCGTGTGTCTTTTTCACTTTGAGATTATTTTTCCCTCTTTGTTTTAACCCCTGCCGTGTAATTTTCACTCTCATTTCCACCAGAGACTTTTCAAACCTATTTGTTGTAGTACATTTAAACGTATAAACAAAGTAACAACTTCTGTTTTGGTCCCCATCCCTGTTTCCCATGTAACCTCAAAACCAGTATTCTGGCAGTTATGTATTAGTATTTTCCATTGGTGAACTGACCTTTGGTAATGGAAATCCAACAGAAAGTGTGAATACCGTTAGCTGGAAAGTCAGTCTTACAAATAGACCGTAAACGATTTAAATTTACTGCTTCCCATCTGTGTTGCACTGAACTGCATTGTGTTAAGACTTTGACCTTTGCTACACCTTTACATGTGATGCTTAGCCGGACTTCTGTCTTTCCAGTTTTAACCTGTTTCTGATTTCAGAGTCTCAAGTAGTTACTTCTGCCAAGACTGGTTGTTTCTGTGAAGTACTAAACAATGGCATCAATGGGCAGCAATAGAATCTATTTTGTTTCTGTTGTGGTTTTTGCTTTCAAGGTTGCTTGTGAGGGTGGGCTCCTAGAGGCAGAAGTGTGCATTATGATCATAGTGAAGGGAAAAAAAGTTGTCCAAAGAGTGTAAATAAAAAAATGGAAAGGACACAAACCATTCCAACGGTCTGTCTTCTACTACTGCAGTATATGGATGGCAGGATGACTATTTACAATGTTCATGACTTCTATAAAAGATGAGTTGTATCATCATTCTTTCTATTAACTTTTGGAGGAAATAAATGAACAACCTGAATAATAAAAGTTTTTTGTTATTTAGAGCAATGCTGTATGAGAAACAGTGATGTCTTCTTTCAAACTGCCTAGGCAATTTTCTAAAGGGTATGTTGACTTGAAATCCTGTTTTCACTTTGTAATGCTATCTAAACCGGTATTATTAGTGCTTTAGTGTTTTCTGTAATGCGTATATTCTGTACTCTTGGTAATGTGCTCTTAGAGGGCCATTGAACTGTGAGATTTGGCTTGTGGTTTGGTTTCTGGTCTGTAGAGCAGTTGTCAATGACTTGTGCTTTCTGTGCCTCAATTTCCTTTCAGCTAAGTGATGTGAATGATACTGACTTGGCCTGAGAATGGCCAAGAAATAATATTAATTTGCTTTGTATTTGAAATACCTAAGTTCTTGAGCAAAGATAAGAAGTAAAGGTCAGAGACAGAAGCAGAATTTATTCTGCTACCCAGTGGCAGAAAGGTTTGTACTAAAAGAATAAGGTTTTCTCCAAAGCTTTCCTATGTTAAGGAACCTGAAGAATAGTCAAGACTCTGTAAGAAGTGAATTTACCTTTGTGGAATTAAAACCTAGGGGATTTAGATGCTTCCATATTAATGATAAGCTTTGATATTAAGTTTTAAAATATTTGATGTATGAGACTATAATTCACTATTTGTTTGAAAATTTTACTTCCTGACTTGAAACCTTTCACAGTATTTAGTGTGTGTTGTGTGTGTGTGGGGGGGTTGTGTGTGTGTCAAAGTCATATCTAACATAGGGCTAGACAAAATGGTAAAACCACCCTTCTTATTGCTTTTCTAATGTCAGATAATATCAGAAGAGTTCTTATAAACCATTGTGAAGTCTTTCAGAAGCTGTTTTGATCAGCTTCTGAAGTTTGAAGTTCAGCACAGCGCAGCATAGTATACGCTACCAGCTATTGAGTTTCCTGAGCTGGGTAACAAAGAAAATTGCTTTTTGTTATTCACTGCCTCTAAGAAAACCCCATCTAATTTAAGTTATGCACAGTGAATTTTTGCCCCTCCTAGTTTTTGTGTTTTTCTTGCATACTAGTGGGTGGAACAAATTTATCCATCAGAAAAGTTTTTAAGCCAGTAACTTCCTTTGTGATGATCAGAAATTTCTGACGTGGTTTGTGTCTGAAATACTCGATATCATGTAAATCAAAATATACAAACTCATGCTATAGTGCTGTGTGCTACCTGGCTCTGAAATCACTGAAAACAGAAGAGATATATTAATACGCATATTACCGTGGAATGAATGGTTGCCTTTTCCTGCTGGGCAGCTGTTGAAACTAATCAGATTGTGCCTAAGAGCATAATAAGGAAAAACTTAATAATGCTCAGCCCTCTTGGAAGCTCTGTCATTTCAGCTTCCGTACTCGTGTTCACTAATTTAGTCTAGGTTTGCTGTTTTGTTAAAAGCCATAATGCTGAATCTCAAACCAGATTTAATTTCATTTTACGATGGATTATTCCACATACATTCACAGTAGGCCACCTCTTGCAGTAACAGTAAAGTTAATTGAGGGTGGAAGTAGAGTTTTGACTCTGTAGGTAGAATGCTTCAGAAGTTTAGCAACTTGCTTTGTACTGTCACCTCAGGTTTTTAAGATAGTGTGAATTGGTGTAGCAAATGGAAGATACTTTGGTGTAGTGCTCAGTACTGCAGATTTCTATGAGCAAAATGACTCAGTCCTTTCTTGGAGAGTACTTGTTTTGTATCTGTGAATTTGATGTCTAATCACAGATGTAGTTGTTGGTAGAATGTCCTGGGCATGTTTTAAGAATAGTAATGTGCTTAAAAAAAATCTTCAATTCAGAATCAGCTGTTCATTTAACTCACTGCTTCATCAACGTAACAAATCGAATTATTGTTCATAGCTTAATCCCTTAACTAATATGCAAGATCCGAGCAATACATTAAACACATTAAAAATGAACATTAAACCCATGAAAGTAAAGAAATAGAAATTAAATGTGAAATTTAAGATTTTAGGCTAAGTCTTGTGTCTATGTTAAAAATTGTTTAGGGAATGTTTAAGTTAAATTGTTTGAGGTGTGTGTATTTTCCTTGCTGATGGTCAGCTTCCTGGCTGGTGGACAGGAGTTAACATGTTTATGCTGGATTTTTAGATTGATTTCTTTGAGTAGATTTGGTTTGGTAGATTCAGTTGTTTGTATCGTGCCTTTAGAATATGAAGGCTAAGCATCTCATTGTATTATTGAGAACATGTTATCTCCAGAGGGTGCTTTCTTACAGCCGTTTTCCTGGTTCAAACCTGTGTGTAGCTGAGAGATCTTGTCTTTGTTAGAAAGTGTCTCAAACCAAGATTAATTCTGTGGGCCTTGTGATGGTTCTTTAACCTGAGGTTGTTGTCATAGTGGAGTAGTTATGAAGAATCTAGGAAAAATTCTCATTTCTTGTTTGCCACGCTGACACCTTCGTGGTTGAAACCATGTTGGTTGCCCAAAATTTGTTGATAGTTTAAGTACAAGGCCATAGGTCCAATATCTGTGTGTGTATTATAAAGTCTTACTGTAGCACAAACAGCATGCGTACTATTATTTGGAAACATCTGGTTTAGGACAGTGGTTGAATTAATCTTGGAAGACCTTTGAGTGGATGCAGAGCTGGGAAAGCTTGCTTTTGCCTCTAATTTGGATTACACAAATGGTTGAAGTAATTTCTGCCCAGAAACCACCTTTGCCTAACTTGCTTTTTCTGGAATGGTACAGTTTTGTGAGGTCAGTCATATTGCTAAGTAACACTTCAGCTATTCTGTTTATTCTGGTGTTAGCTTTCCTGTGAGCATACACCGTAGCATTCACTTAGCTGTTGAGATTAACTGTTCTATGCAGTTTTTGTGAGAGACATTCTTTCAGCCTCAGAGGATAGACAGTTCATAATTTATTGGAGGATATATGTTTCTTGGTGGGACTTACCTAGATTGTTACAACAGGAGATGGATATTATGTTTACCTCATGAAGTTGGTGTTAGTCTTGCTTAAGTATTGGCGTCTTTTGTTCAATGGTTCTCTGTTTTCTTTTACATTTTTATTGAGAAATAGCACAGGTGTATTCAACTAGAGTGAAATAGGAATTTTGTTCTTGTTTTTAGAAAGGAATATATTCTTGAGTATAACTACTTATAAACCTATGTATCAATTACGCTTCCAAGATTTTTGTTCCCAAACAGCTCATAGGGAGCCTGGTTTTGAAATCATAGAATCATAGACTAGTTAGGGTGGGAAAGGACCTTAAGATCATTGAGTTCCAACCCCCCTGCCATGGGCAGGGACACCTCCCACTAAACCATGCCATCCAAGGTGATGTCCAGCCCTGCCTTGAATGCCGCCAGGGATGAACCATTCACAACTTCCCTGGGCAACCCATTCCAGGGCCTCACCACCCTTACAGTAAATAAAATGTGTCAAGTAGAAATTCATGGCAGTTTATGTACTAGAACTTTGAATACACACAGGTAGCATGAGGGTTTTTTCCAAATTGACTTTTTGTTGAGGTACTGCCTTAGAGTACCTTTTTTTATCTTGCTTTTGTTCTGCTGATTCAGATAAATAGGAATCAGTAACACTGGAGGAGGAAGACAAGTTGTCTTCCTGATAAATCCAGCACCAGAAAATACATTTTTGGTTTATCCACTATGTTCTGTGATCAGCGTGGTGAAAAGACTTTTATTCAATGAGTTTTAGAATTTGGTCTCCCTGGAACTGTTTTTAGTACTTACTGTCATGCTGTATGTCTTCTCAGCAACCGTCCCTGATTTATTACTTTGGAATTGCAGTATTATTTATTATCTTCCAGTGTGTAGTGAAGTGGCATCTTGCACTTACATACATCACATACTTCTACAGTTTAATATGGTAGTTCTGCCTTTTTTTCCCTCTCGCAATAATATAAAAAGGATCAGGTTTTATTATTTGGAAAAGCATAGCTTCATTTCTTTCAGAAGCAAAAACGATGCTGTGGTAGTTAAATGCCCCACACTTTCTCTTTGTGTCTTACAAAACCTAGCAAAGAGTGGAGGCCTTTAGCAAGGCTTACTGTCAGTGCTCATTTCAGCACTATTGGCAAGGGGCCTGTGGTTCCTAAAGCTGGTTTGTGAAAGCTGGGGATGTCTACCCAAAATGAAAGAAGTGAACTCTTACAGTACGTTTTTTCTCATTCTGTTTTATTTTTTTTCCCACATGAATTGTGAATTTTCTGCATGAAAGCTGTGTATTTTTTAATGTCAAAATTCATAAAGCAGTGATACACGCGCATTAAAGTATGGTCTCTGCATGTGAAAATGTGCTTGTGATGTAAATCCGGGGAACATGCTGTCTTACTCATTTATTGTCTCTTGTGTTTCTGGATGCTAGGATCCCTGAAGAGAAGCATGCGTGTGTGTGTGTGAGGTACTCTTGCCATTCAGATGAAAGTTTTGTCAACGTTTTTTTCCTGAAAGTGTAAACATAAAGGGAAGATACAGTTGTTTTGCTCACAGCTGAACTTTAAAAGGGCCTCAGATCAAATAAGATGATATTACAAAGTAACTTATTGGACAGACTACAGCGCTGGAAGTTAGCATATGGATTTGTCTTAATGAAGGTGCCATGTATTTGAAGAAATCGGGCACCTTAGGGGTGTTTGTGTGTGTAAGAGGGAATAAGGTAATAATATCTTAATTTAATGAGCAATGGTTTGCATATATTTGTACTCCTCTTTAACAAAGGACAGAGGTTTTCAGTTTGGGTTTTTTTGTTTGTTTGTTTCTCCATTTTTCACAAGACAAATCAGTGTGTATCCATCACCCTCATTTTTCACAGAAATTACTTGAAGCTGATGTTACTGGATGATCTCTCATTTAGGGTAGAGGAATTTTCAGAAACATATATATCCTTGTATACGTATTCTGTTCTTGTTATGCAGGTCACTGTCAGTTTTAATCTCCTTCTGCCTGAAAGTATGGATCAGGTTATAGAGTAGGTAGTGAATAGGAGGGCATTAGAGGTTCACACTCCTCCAACACCCAGTCAGCATTCATCCGAGGGCTTGAAAATGTTCATTTTGGAGCCCAAGATACTTTGTCTGGCAGTTGAAGCAAAATGAGGTTGTGATTTAGGAGCAGTCCTGAACAGCAATACAGAACTGTTAGCTGTTGCCTCTGAAAGCATAGTGATGCATTAGAGAATTACGTTACTAAAGCAGGGACTCATTTATTTCTCTCTTTTTAGAGATACTTGGTTCTGTTATGTTGATGTTCTCAACTAAGAGATGAGCAAATATGTAATTGTCACACATATATAATGCAAATATAAAAAATCATTGTTTGGATATATTGTTGCATAATATAAATCTTTTTCTTAATGATATGTCTATAGTCTGACTACAAAGGGAAGGTACTGAAGGACAAGTCAGGTATCTGGAGCTTTATCTAGCTGTGGAAAGATGGGAGTTCATGTTTCAGCAAAGTTATGTATTATAATACATAACAAAAATGTATTTAATACAAGACAAAATGTATTTAATATCTTAATCTGAACACCTTCAGGTGTGGTAAAGATATAGTTTCCTGTTCAAAAGGTTGAGTATTTCTGAACAGGTATAATGGAGGAGATTATAATGGAGGGGAAGTTCTTCTGTCATTGCTTTACCTGCAGCTATTGACTTCTTGTTTTGGAGAGGGTGTCTCCAAAAGAAAGAGTACTTGTTTAAAGTGTAAAATTCTGAAGTTTACTTTCTCAAGTTTACTTTAAAACATGATTAGTGATTCAGAAGTGTCTGGCTTTTTCCAACAAGCTACAAGCCTTGGACAGCTGATAACATGTCTCTGTACTTCAGTTCCCCATCTTTAGATAGTGACACCACTATTTATATAGCAGGAGCGTTGTCAAGATAAATTCCTTAAAGTTTTGTGGTGCAGCTGCATATTTTGCTCAAATATATAATTGCATGTCTGTGATACATGGCAGGAGATTATTCAAGTGACAGCCCAGTTCCTGTTGCTGCTTTTTAGCAAGCAATTATCTTGGTAATTTTTATATTGTATTAATGCAGTACTGTGGGTACACCATTACTCCTATCATCATACATGTGAAAGGAATTTTTATTAGAAGAAAAGTTTTGGGTGGTGGAGTTTTTGTTTTGAATCATAAGCCATCATTCAAGAGAGAAGTTAGATTCTGTAAAAAACCCCAAAGTTGAAAAAGCACTTCACAGACCAAAGGTGTGATATGGGAAGAGAGTTACTCTTCAAACCTGGTGCAGTTTTGAAAATGTTAAGTGTATGTATTGCTGCCTTCCAGCTCTTCATGTTCTCTTCCTTGTAAAGCTTGTAGATTACTAATATTAATACCATTTAGATAGGGAGTTTCAGGCTTGCTCTAAGTGTAGCTTGGACAAATTAGGGCAGCAAAACAGTAGATATATTACAAATGTAATATCCGCTGTCTCCAATTGTTTTCCTTAATGGAGATGAACGTTATCTAAAAAATAACTCTGAGAGTTGGCTACCAAGATTTAATGCAAAAATAGTCTGTCTTAGAAAATGAAGTTGACAAGGTTCAAAATATGACAAGTTTGGGAAGAACTCTTTCCAGAAAGGAACAAATCGTCCAGAAAGATTAAGGAGGGTTAAGTGAAGAAATTGTTAAACTGTTTCAGTCTTTTTAGAGTAACTTTAAATTTATATTTCCAAGGAGGTGATTTTGTGTTTAGGTATAACTCCTAGGCCTTTTTACCTTTTCCAGAAAATCAGTATTAAATGCATTGATTGTCTGCTGCTTCATTCCGTGTTATACTTTTTAGTGATTCTTGCCAGCATGAAATGGTTCATTATTCATGAAATGGTTTATTATCATCCTTAAGTTCTATTGATCCCTTCTACTGCATTTTGCTTTCTATCTGCTTCATAGGATGAATAAGGTTTTGTATGTGGTTGTATATATGGAGAGGAAGTCTTTGGCAGTGCTTTACATGTAGAGAAGCTCTAAATGTAGCTCTATTAGGAGCTGAAATCATGCTACTTTATGCTTTGGTGATAGAACAGTGCAGATATGGCATGGTTCCATATATATTCACAAAAACAGTCAAGGAAACAATGGCTGGAACCTGTTGTGTAATTTTGCAGGAGACCTGCAACGATTTTCTGTGTTGCTACATCAGAAATACATACCTGTTAGCAAACAGGCATTATTTTCTGGATTTTCTGAAAACATTTTAGGGCTCTTTGGACACAAGATTGAATTTCAGCCAAATTTTTCATTATTAATTACTTTAATGAATTACTGAATTACTTTCTGATGGGAAGATGATATTTAATTTTTTCCTGCTTTTTTTCCTTTTATCTCTTTTTAACATTTCATCTATTTTTATTACCCAATGTTCTTTTTTGGTTAGCTGGAATTTAGTTACTGTAAATCTGTTTATTCTAGATTTCAGGCAGAGTAAGCTTTTAGAAATCATGAAACTGGTTTTAAGGAGGTTGTTGACATGCACACTTAGCTTGTTGTGATGCTCATTGGAATGAGTTAAAGTCAGTTACTATAGAACATTTGTAAACTGTTTTTTAGATGTATGTTGTCTAGCCCTTGACTTTTGTTTTGAGATTCAGTTGAACTGAAGACATATATCCTATAATGTGTTTGGCATGAAGTTGTAGGTACGAAGCAATGAGCTGTCTTTGCTCCTGTGTCTGTCTAGAAAGGTTCATAATGCTCTTCTTGAATGAAGATTGAGCACAGTGTGGATCTACTTTGTCAGTCAACAATGTGTAGTTATCATATACAATCACAAAATTTATAATGTAGAAAGTAATAATCACTGATAGACTGTCTAATTTCAGAGTGCTTTGTATCACAAGTATTTTTATATGGTTATTTGGCCCAATATTTTTCCTTTCCCTATTTCTTGGAGAAATTACTACTTTCTATCAAGTTGCTGGTGGACAAGTGCACTGTTATGAGCATTAACTAGAAGCTGTGTTTTTTTTCAGCATTCTTCTTGACGATCTCCAGGCAGTCAATACCCCATGGATTTTATGAAATACTGTAATACTGCAATATGTATACCTAGAGAAGAGTTATGTATAGACTTTAGGCGCATTTTGTCACTTGCAGTCGTGTCCATAGTACTAGAAGCTCTTTTAGCTTATCGCACTAAGTGTCCGTGTGTCATTGATTATGTATTTATTAATCTACCCAAATGTTTCATTTTTTAAAAAACTCTTTATTTTTTTATTTACATGACAGCCCAAAACAGCTCCGAAAAGGACTTTTGGATCCATTACAAATGACCAGGTAAATAAACAGTAGGGGTGTTCAACATGAAAACCAGTTTTATTAATTCAGAAACTACTTTGGGCGTGAGTCCCCTGAAAAGTATGTTATGAAAATTGAATAAGGTAATGCAGTTGCATATTGCCCTGATGAAGAATCTTGTCATCAGGGACAGAGCCTCATAAAGCAAATCCTGGCTCTGAGATGGGCATAATCTTGTTTTGCCTCAAATAGGTAGGTTACATTGCCTAAGCTGTCTTTTTTAGATTAAAAACACTCAGCCTTTTTTATTTCTCACTCCCATCCTCCTATAGTTGTGGAGATAATATAGCAGATTATTTTTACTAGTCGGTCATTTTAATGGCAAAAGGTACTATATAAATGTTATTTATTTATTAACGCTTTCCCTGTGTACTCATATCCTTTCTAGTGTGAACTGAACCTTCAGCTCACTATGATAATGTAGTGAATGAGGTACAGTTCAGTCCAAATAACTATGTTACCCTATTGGAAATTTCACTTCACTGAGGTTTTAACGATGATAAAACCGTTTACTTCAACATCAGGAATTTAATCGTGAAGGTTTTTCTTCATGTTTTTCTCAGAAATTGTGCTTCTCAATTTATTTGCTCATAAGGGAGAGTATTAGATATTTATAATCTTAAAAATATGTTTCTAGAAGGTTTCGTCATTATTTTTTGGAGTGTCTAGAATGGGGGATCTCTTCATTCTTAGGAAATGTCTGTTAAAATGCAGCATAATGTCACACCAACCTTATCCCTTAAGCAACATGAAATAGGCTTGCTTTAACTTGGCAAAAGTATACTTTTGTGTAATTTGTTTCTTCTTTTGTGCTTTATAAAGATGTATAAACCTGTAATGAATAGCAAGAAATACTCTTGGATAATATTTTACCATAGAAAATTACTCAACTGTTAATTATTAACTTGGAAGAGATCTTTGCTGCCTTTTCTGTTTCCGTAGGAGTTTACTGCTAGTGATGGGGAACTAAAGCTCTGTTATTTTCTATCAGAATTGTATGCCATAACGAAAAATATCTTTCTCATAGCTGATAGAGAAAAGCAGAAAGGGTATGCATATGTATAGCTACATGTATTCAAAGTCTATAAGAAATGTTTGTTGTAGTTGTGGAATCTAATGACTGAATAATCAGTGCCCATCTGTCAGCTTGTGTACAAATAAAGAAATAAAAGATAGGTGACAGGTTTTTTTTTTTCCCCTCTAGCTTCTGTTGCTTATTTTCTGGAAATCTGTGTTAAAGGATAGACTATAGAATTTGTCATTTCTCAGTAATTCTGAGATGTATTGCAGTTAACTGCTAGCCAGATTGAAGATGAAGAGGGAACTCTGCCTTTATGAAGAGATCAGCAGAGAATTACTATTCTAAAATTTAACCTAATTGCTGCAAAATATACATCTTGATTTAGAAACAATTTGCAAGGCTTATATTTTCATATGCCTTCTGGTAAAGAAGCCAAAGCTGTTATTTGGTTTATTGTTTCAAAGTGTGCTCCGGTTTGCTTTAGAGTGTCCCTAGCTGCAACTTAACGTCACAAATACTGTGCAAGTGGCACCGTAATTTTTGAGATGCGGATGAATAGTCCTGTTCCATGAAATAAATGATTACTTAGGTAGGGTCAAATTCTGGCTTTGAGAAAACAAATCAATGAAAGAGTGCAGCCTTACGCCAAAGGAGACCTATAAATGCATTCTCCTTAATGATGGCTAGAAAAGTACAGTGAATACAAATCTTTTTTGCAAATTATGAGAAATAAAGAGCCTTGCACACTGGGAACACTTTCTTTCCCTTTGGTCTGAAGTATCTTAAACCACTTTTGAGCATGCATAATTGCATAAGTAAAGGTGAAAGACAAACACAGTAAACAGAACCAGGCTGGATGCTATTGTTCATTATTACAGGTATGGCAGATAAAATGAAAATCCTAATTAGTCAGCATCTTTATTGGTGCCTTCTTTTTCTGTTCATCCTATACATTCAGCTTTAGTGATCTGCATTCTAGCTCTGTCCTTGTAGAAGGGAAGATATGGCTGGAAAACTGCCTTTAAATCCCTTCCTCCTCTGAAGGGTGAGAGATATGAGAAGAGACAATAATTGTGATTTTCTCAAGCCCTGCTTGTCTGAAGAGACAGCAGAAGAGGGAATCTACTTGTAGATCCCAATCTTTATTTTAGCAGACTACTTCTGTTAATGCTATATTTTAAAAGAAGCTGTTTGTGCAATATATGTAGCATTTCTTCCAGGGGTCTTAGGTGTTCAGCAAACCCCATGAAAAAGATTAATCTCGTAGTTCTGTGATATTTTTTGAAATGAAAACAGATCATATTTTCTTCCTGGGATTGTATTTTTCACTACAAATGCAAAATGCATAATGATGAAGAAAGGAATGGCTTTGATGGTGTTTTAGAGTGTATTTGTAATCAACTTATGACTTGGTTTTATGTTTACCATCTAACACCTGGATTAGGTAGTATACTTCTTTTCAGTGATGGTGGTGGTTTCTTATGCTACTGGTTTCAAATGATGTTCAGAGTTGCTCCACAAACAGAAACTCTTTTTCTTGTTTTCCTTGAAATTGAATGTTGGTTTAAGTCCTCCACTGTGTGCATGCTATCTTGCTTTGCATGTGGCTGAACTCTGGCTTCATTCCTCCTTTCCATACTCACTCATACAATGGAGGAACCATCTGTCCAGGTATTTAATAGCTTTTCTATAGAAATAGAAAATTTGATTAAAAAAACCAAAACCAAACACACCACCACGTCCTCCATCTCCGTCCCTCCCTCTCCCCACCTTCCCCACCTTTTTCTAAAGTGTCTGTTTCTTCCCATGTTTGCTCTGAAGCTTTCTTGAGGCCCTGAAGCTTGAAATCAGATATTGCAAAATAAGCGTAAATATAAATGTATATTCCTGTATACAATATATATAAAAAGATAAATTCAATGAAAATTTCAGAACACTGAGATATTTCTCTATTTACATATGCTGTCATGCTAAAGTGTGTTCTTTCTGCGTCTTGTAGGGTCAAAACGTGTTTGGTCTTGATATAACTGAGACACCTGAAGGAGATAAGTGGCCGCAACTGATTGTCCAACAGGTCCTGGATAGGGAACAGAAGGATACCTATGTGATGAAAATTAAAGTTGAAGACGGTGGAAGCCCTCCACGATCTAGCACTGCCATCCTCCAAGTCACAGTGACTGATGTGAATGATAATCGCCCAGTCTTCAAAGAGAATGACATTGAAGTCAGTGTTCCAGAAAACGCTCCAGTAGGCACCTCTGTTTCTCAGCTCCATGCCACTGATGCAGACCTGGGCTCAAATGCACAAATCCACTTCTATTTCAGCAATCAGATCTCCAGTTTGGCCAAAAGGCTCTTTGCCATAGATAACACCACTGGTCTCATCACTATAAGGGAACCACTAGACAGGGAGGAATCTCCTGTACACAAATTAACTGTTCTGGCAAGTGATGGCAGTTCAACTCCATCAAGAGCAACAGTGACTGTTAATGTTACAGATATTAATGACAATGTCCCATCAATAGACACGAGATACATAATCAATCCAGTGAATGGGACAGTACTTTTGTCTGAGAAGGCTCCCCTTAATACAAAAATTGCATTGATAAC
The DNA here is from genome assembly GCA_039720435.1 of Amazona ochrocephala. Taxonomy (NCBI): domain Eukaryota; kingdom Metazoa; phylum Chordata; class Aves; order Psittaciformes; family Psittacidae; genus Amazona; species Amazona ochrocephala. The sequence goes on from CM077883.1 coordinate 17,894,308, forward strand.
GGTAATGGACAAGGATGCTGATCTGAACGGAAAAGTTACTTGTTTTACAGATCATGATGTCCCTTTTAGGCTAAAGCCCGTGTTTGATAATCAGTTTCTTCTGGAGACAGCTACGTTTCTAGATTATGAAGCCACACGGGAATATGCCATTAAAATAGTGGCTTCAGATTCAGGGAAACCTCCCTTAAACCAGTCTGCAATGCTCCTCATCAAAATAAAAGATGAGAATGACAATGCCCCAGTTTTTACACAGCCTATCATAGGTCTTTCCATACCTGAAAACAATGCTCCTGGTACTCAGCTAACCAAGATAAGTGCTACAGATGCTGACAGTGGGCGCAATGCTGAGATCAGCTATATCCTGGGTTCTGATGCACCCCCTATTTTCAACCTTGACCGCCGTACAGGTATTCTGACAGCAGTGAGAAAGCTGGATAGAGAAAAGCAAGACAGGTACTCCTTCACTGTTCTGGCTAAGGATAATGGGATACCACCCTTGCAGACCAATGCTACTGTGACAGTGTCTGTCCTGGACCAGAATGATAACAGCCCTGCTTTCACACACAGTGAATACAATTTCTATGTGCCAGAAAATTTACCCATGTATGGCACAGTGGGGCTTATCACAGTTACAGATGCTGACTCAGGAGAGAATGCTGCGGTTACTCTCTCTATATTAAATGGTAGAGATAATTTCATTATAGATCCACTTACTGGTGTAATAAGACCTAATATTACCTTTGATAGGGAACAGCAGGGGTCATATACTTTCCAGGTGAAAGCTGTGGATGGAGGAAGAGCGCAGCGTTCCTCAACTGCTAAAGTGACCATCAATGTTGTTGATGTAAATGACAACAGGCCTGTTTTTGTTATTCCTTCATCTAATTATTCGTATGAGTTGGTTCCAACATCAGCCAGTCCAGGGTCTGTAGTTACTAAAGTCTTTGCAGTTGATAATGACACAGGAATGAATGCAGAGCTCCGATATAGCATTATAGGTGGGAACTCACGGGGCTTGTTCACAATTGACCAATTAACAGGCAATATAACTTTGAAAGAGAAGGTCATTACATCAGATCACGGCTTGCACAGACTGGTGATAAAAGTCAATGACCTAGGACAGCCCGAGTCTCTTTACACTATAGCTCTTGTGCATTTATTTGTCAACGAGACTGTCACCAACAGTTCCTACGTACAGGAGCTAGTGCGCAGGAATATGGAAACTCCAGTTGGCCAGAATGTTGGGGGTGGGGAGATAACCCCACAAACCAATGATTATGTCAAGATCATCATTGCTATTATTGCAGGCACTATGACAGTTATTCTGGTCATTTTTGTTACTGCTTTAGTACGGTGCCGCCAGACACCTCGGCACAAGGTTGTCCAAAAAAACAAGCAGAGTGGTGAATGGGTTTCCCCAAACCAAGAGAATAGGCAGATCAAGAAAAAGAAGAAGAAGAAGAAGCGCTCTCCAAAAAGTCTCCTCCTCAACTTTGTGACTATTGAAGAATCTAAGCCTGACGATCCTGGCCATGAGCACATAAATGGTACTTTAGACATTCCTGTAGAGCTAGAAGAACAGACTATGGGAAAGTATAACTGGGCCACCACTCCAACCACATTTAAGCCTGATAGCCCAGATTTAGCAAAGCACTACAAGTCTGCTTCTCCGCAGCCTACCTTTCAAATTAAACCTGAGACTCCTGTACCCCCCAAGAAGCACCATGTCATTCAGGAACTGCCTCTAGATAACACCTTTGTGGTGGGCTGCGACTCACTTTCCAAGTGCTCATCAAGCAGCTCGGACCCTTACAGTGTTTCTGAATGCAGCTGCCAAGGAGGCTTCAAGACCCCAGGACCCATACACACTAGACAGGTAATGGAAGTTTTAAGGTGCTTTCTTTCTTCTTCCCTTCTTGCTTTACCATTCCTGTAACTCTAGATCTAAGCACTGCAAAATAACCTTTTTGCATAGATTAGAAGTCTGACAGTGCGTGTTAGATCGAGGCACTGAAAAGTAAACAATTTAAGATTCATCAGTGTTAAAGAGAGAAAATGCAATATCTGTTGGCTATAGGGATGCTGAGCAGAGAATTCTGCCATCGGTGGGTATTACTAACTGCAGATGGCAGCATGGCACTGCCTGCGTCACTGCAGTACCTCGTGCAGCCCTGCAAGGCACAGAGGGGTTATGGTACTGTCCTCTGTAGTATTTTGTGCTCAAGAATTGAGGTAATCTAGGCCAGGTGGAAAGCAATAAAGCCTTACAGGATCTGATAAGTGGTTCTTAATATTAATGGAGTCTGGAATTGCAGCCTTCATTTGGGCATAGCTTTACTTCAAGGTCTCTCAAAAGCAGGCAGGGATTTTCCTCTGAGAGTTTCGGTGCCATTTTCAGAGTAGAAGCATACTGGACTATTTAAATCTGGTGGAGTAACACTGTCGGCAGGCAAAGTTAGGGGAAAATGAGAAGCATCAGTATAATCGCTCTGACTTCTATGCTGCTCTGCCTGATAAACCAGATAGTAGCTTCTCAGAAATCCAGTACATCCAGCAAAGGAAATGTCTAAAGAATCCTCATCTTAAAATGAAAAATAAAGTAAGAACCAAAGTACATTTTATTCTTCTAGACACTACAGAAAGGCTTTAAGTCATTGGAAATGGAATTTAGTGATTGTCCTTTTTCTGGACAATATTATTTGCTGTTTGTGTTTCCTTCTTTCTTCACATATCACAAAGTTTTCAGTGAAATAGTTTTCCAGTTAAGCTATGATTGGTCAAGGAATTAATCACGAAAGAAAAAATGTCGGGAGATTTAATATACTATTGATAATATATTTTAATACTAGTGCTTGGGAGCAAATCCTCAGCATGACTGAGCCGGTTAGACTTTTGCTCTAGCTAGGTTTTGATTTCTTTTTCTGTGGGCTTTGTTTTATTACCGTGACAATAAAATGTGATAATGGTGTAGTAAGTGGTAACAACATGGGCCTCAAAAAAGCTGCTCATTCAAAGTAGCCATTATGTCTTTGAATATTGCAGGTTGGGTTGTTTTGTCTGTTTCCCTTACCAACCCAGATCTGTGCTATAATCTATATCGCTATGCTTTAGAATACTTCCATCTTTTTCTGAGGTGCATTAACAGAAAAATTGAAGGGGGGAGGTGGTGAGAGAATTTCTTACTTCTATGAAATGACAGCACTGAAAAATGAAGCTTTTTGAGATTTGAGTCTTTTCTATTAAAGGTATTTGAATGTGTTAATTTAAATTACACATTACAAAAGCTTCTTGCCAATTTGTTCATGTTTGAACTCCCATAACTCTGAGGAGGCTATGCTCCTCAGCATTTCTGTAGGTCTCATCTAAGTGGTTTTTTTTCAATTGAGTTCTGGTATAGTTCGTCTGAGCCAAAAACGTTCTTCCATTGTCTGCTCAAATACGCTGTCAAGCAGTAATGCTGCAAACAAAGCAAGCTCCTGAGTCTCTAGGTTTTCACTAACAGTTCTTCCATCCAAAGGGGCTTTTAAAGTAGAATGGAAGCAGTTCTGTTCTGCAGAAGTTGGTTGGGGAAAAGAGCATTTTCTTTTATTTGTACCTTAAAGGTCAATGACAGGGGCTTCCTATCTGGAAGAGCAGAATAGGGTTGTGTTTTGGGTTTTTTGGGTTTTTTTTCTTTAAATACTCATTGCCAGATGCTAGCTTATCTTCATATAGCTGTACCTGAATTATATTAATATGATGCACTGAATATATCAAAAAGATATTAATGTTGCTATGATTCTATGATCCTATTGGTTTTGTTAAATCTACAGCCTATCCTTTTACATGCGTTTTTCTGTATGACAGTGATCACGTTGTGGGGGAAAGTATAACTGCTCACTGTCAAGGGCTTTTTACACAAATCTGAAAACAACATTAACCTGTAAACACGTGAATTCACCTTCTTATTCCTTATTTAAATAAAAGTAGTTTCATTAATGAATTTATTTACATAAATTGGGAAAGAAAAGCTATTAGATTGAAATCCTTTGTATTGGACCATGATCACAAAGGCAGAATTATATTTCATAAGCAAAACCAAGCACAGTGTTTCTTAAACCTGGATGGATCTTGTAAGTCAGTCTTCCTTCTAACCTGGTTTTATATGTGGTAGTCTGTACAGTTTTCTCAGGTGGGGCTGTAGAAGGTGACTCAGGGTGAGTTGTCACTGTTAGCCTGTAAAAAGACAAAGCAAACAAAAATGAACTTCTGCCACAATGGTTCAGCTGTTGTGCTGTCCCACTGCCCTCCAGCCTCAGAGACTAACAGAGTGTTTGTGCTTACTGATGCATTTGTGTCGTGCGGGCTCTGAATTATCAGAAAACTGAAGGCCAGGCTGGTGAATTGGAAGATAGGGAGGGTAGCTGACAAGGGAGATGTGTTAGTTTAAACAATGAAAGTAACATGTCTAATGTGAGTAAAAATATTTTACTTTACCACTAAGAATTACTGTAATGCCTCCCTTTTATAAAACAAAAGCTTTCTGAAGGAGGCTAAAAAGGATTACATTCCCTGTGAAGATAACTCTTGTGTTTCTACTGCATGCTGCCATTAAGAGGTAGCACATCTTAACTGTTCTTAGTTTTGTCCATGCAAGGCTTTCTACTCAGATATTTGAAGTAATATTGAGTTAGAGCTAAAAATATATGTTTTCTTTTGAAGGTCTAAATTTTGTGTATGTCCGAATGGTATCGATTCAGGTCTTTAAAGAAAGGAAATTATGTCTTTGCTTTACTGCTAAATTTGTCTAAGTGATCTATAAAATGACAGAAAGTCGTTACAACAGTTGTACTCAAAAAGCATGCAAGACAAGACGGAAAGGTTTTTCTACCAAAATCCCCAAAATATCTCTTTAATGGTCATGTGGCAAAATAAATACAGCAGCACAACAGCTGAAATTTTTATGAAGAAGGAATCGGAGACTTCTGAAGCAGCTGGGGACACATTGAATCATGAACTGCAGGAAGCTGAAGGGGAAAAGTGTGGTCCTAATGTAATGTCCCCTATGTATGTGAGAAGGGGGAAAAGGAGAGAGATATTAATAATATCCTGAAGTTACACAGTAGGAATTAATAAATACTAGTGATAGCAGAGCTGCAGAATAGCGTGCTTTCTTTTGGGATGTAGGAGAGATAATTCTTTTAAAGATGTTTTACCAAGTGCTAAATTGCGAAGGGGCTTCTTATTCACTATAAAATTTTTCTAACTTGTGTATTTGAGGCTTGTACATGAAATTCACTTTCAGTGCCATCAGGTTTTCATTGTTTTGGTAGTCGTGGGCCTCATAGAAAGATGCATTTCTTTGGTAGAAAGGCATACAGCACCTTTAAAGTTTATCTGTCTGCAAGCTTTGGAAAAGCTCAATTGCTTTTGACATTTACCTCAATGGGAACAGACTATATGAAGTATTCCACACTGACACAAATCGTCTAATTCTTTCTGCATTTGCATTGGAATGGTGAACAGAAAGGGAGAGGCTTTTCCAGTCTAGTTTTCATGTAATTTATAACACAATTTTAAAATATAAATTCTTTGCTCAAGTACTTGAAACAGTGTTCAGACAATTGAAATACCTGTCTAGGGGTCAGCCTGTCAATTCAAACCATGTATAGCATGATCTCTGGCAGTTAGGTTCAAAGAAGCTCCTGCCACAGATGTTCATTAGAACTTCCCATGCATTTGCTGCTTTCTTGTCCCTTTCTTTTCATTAATGCTATTTCAGACATTCTTTTCATTTCAGAGTAGTATAATGCATACAGTAGGAACGGTTGAAATCTGAAAATAAACACCCAGTCACTCAGGGAGAGACTTGTGACCTTTTGTGTTGTCATTTGCAACTTTAACTTCAGAGCAAGTTTTATTCTGACTTTGTGTTATTGAAGTGTGAGTGTTCCTGAAGGCAGCACCTCTTCTGCTGATAGAGCGGGGAAGTAAAATCATGATCTGAATGTACTGTTACATACTTCTTGGTGGTTCTCAATGGTTCACAAGGAGCTCTGGTCTGTATGTTAGTTTAGCTTCACTGCTAGCACGCTATACTATGTTTGGGAAGTTGCTGAGGGAGTAAACAAGCGTGCACCCTGGCTTTATTTACTAATGCAAGTCTTCATTAGTTAATTTTAGTTGCCAGGATTCTATCATTTGAGAACATATCCATACTTATGAACAGAAATTTCAGGTGACACAGTGATCCCTGCTGCACTTGTTAGAAACTGTTTGGAGAGGGACATTATATTCTGTAGAAATCTGAATGGGAAGTAGACTTCATTTAAAATACATTATATTTTGGGCCCCTACAGTCACAATTCTGTTTCTGTTAGTAACTGCTTAGACCTGCTTACAGTCATGGTATATTTCGTTTTCTGATTTGAAATGTAGTGAGGAGTCAGTATAACTTCCCACTCACTATGAGAACAGTGTGCTTAGGATGTGAATTGGGAGAATATTACACTGTTCCTGAAACTAATAGCTCTAAAAAGTCACCTGTTATGTAAATCTATAGCTGCAGGATTTCTTCTTTCATTTAATAACATGAGACTAGTGAGTTTAATCTAGTATAGCGTTCATCAGTAGTCAGTGCTGATGCTTCTGGTATGTAAAAGGGCTTAGAAATAACACTGGTACTTTGCATTGGCAGATACAATTATACTTAATACTATCTTCTAAATATCAGTTAAATAGCTGTTGGTATAAGCCATTTTAAAATTGATTGCTATGATTCTAAATAGTTCTGTTATTTTCTCTTAATATTCTGGTTGCTCTGATGCACTGCCATGTGTACACATTTCAGGAAAAAAACTGACATTCCCATCTGGAGAATTTCTGACTCAAGGATAAGTGAGAGTCTGCGACATGGAGGTTACTGAGCAGCTACTGAATTGTGCAGTACTACTGAAATAAAGCTGGTCAAAAAATGCTTTTCCTCTGTGGAATACTTTGAAGAAAAACTTTAGAATTGTTCTTTTGACATGTGTCTCTCAGTGGAAAAGTATGGACACATCTAGAATGGGCCCCCCTTGCCTCATAGTAGGAGGCAAAACCGGCACAAATGGGATGTAAAGAAAAATGTTTTGTATGAGGAAAAAAGTGTTTTGAATATGACACTCAAGTAAAAACTAATTCAGGGAAATCAAAGGCTCCCCCTTTGCCCCTGGCCCCCAGTCAGAGCTTGCTGACTGAGTTTACACCGAAGTTGGGAGATGAAGTTCCAGCATTAATAACTGGGTGATTTTTATGCAGGCTAGAATGATACACAGCTCTCTCTTCAATAGTAGCTTGCTTTAGACTAGTAGCAACATAAATTTTCTTAAACATTAAGTGCATTTTGCCTTCATTTTTCAGTGGGATAACTGAAAAGTTTACTCTTGTCCTCATGATCCAACTTTGTAGGTTTTTTTTAAATGACCTAGAGCTATAAACCATTGCCAGCAATGAAGGCTGATTTAGATGCAGCCTAATTTTCACAATCCTTTCTTTTCCTGTTTTCTGCCAGCATATATTGCACTCAATAATCTGCAGTTGATAGCAATTTCCTGACCAGGGAGTGGCTAGCATCTTGGTGATGGTGATATTGATGGTGCTTTGTTTCCTGTGAAATAATTGATTGGAATGGATTAATTTATGTGATTTTTTTTTTTTAATGACTCTAACTCTGTTGATGATAAATAGAAATCAAGGATGCAAAATATCTGTTCAAATCAAGATATTTTATGCTCTTAGGATCAATGCTCTTGAATGAAGTCTGCTAAACCTCTGTAGAACATGTTCTAGGTGGTATGGTAGTCTTTGAATAGCTGTAATCTTGCAACAGCACTTGGGGTTTCAAGCTGACAAAGCCAAAAAAAAACACCCATACCTAGAAGCAGTTTCTTTTTCAGCATTTTTGCTATGGGTATATAGATGTGTGCAGATCTTTGCTTGGGTATAGAAGCCTAAAACCACAACACACATCAAAGAAAGGTCGGGTAGAACCGCAGTAGCTCAGTACTTCTCACATGCAGTGATTGACCGGGTAGAAATTTGGAGACAAACTTTACAATATGTGGGGAAAAGTATGCAGGAAAGGGCTTTTCTCATGCTGTTTCTCTGTTTGCCAGCTCTGAACGTCATCGCATCTGATGTTATATACTGAAGTCGTACGTGTACACAATGATGTTAAGCCAGCAAACATGAAAACAAGGAAATAGCACGAGAAAGCCCTTTGTCCTGTCTCTGATTGCCGAAGAAATTTATCGTCTGATCTCCAGAGGGGTTTGGAAGTGACGATGAACTGTTCAAGCTGCCCTACTGAAAGGTATCAAGGGCAAGAATTTTTTAAAAAGCAAAGACAGAGATTTTAGTACGTTGTGCTATAGTGTTCTATAATGTAGTTTTACTGAGAAAAAAGTTATGTGACCCATCCTTCTGCACAATTGGTGATTATGGTAAATCTATTTTGCTTGTAATCATCTTCTTGTCCCAGTTTTCTTTTTTCTTTCTTTATTTTAGTTGAACCAATTAGGAACTTTGTTTCTATAAATATATTAAAGGGAGCAATAAATTTTATTCATACATTAAAAAGAGAATGTAAAGTTCTTTATACTCCCTGCATTTAAAATAAAACCAAACAAATTGTTGTCACTTATAGCACCATTATCCATGTTAAGAATTAAGTGTTATTTATATCTATACCATAATATTTTTAATGATGATATTGCTGCTATGGATCATAAATAGAATTGATCAAATCACTGCTTTCTCATTTTATAGGCACAGTAGTAGTAGTAAAAAATGAGTACTTCCTGCTTTCTTATCCACAACATTTTGTAATAAATAAATGGTCACCTTTGAAATAACTGGAAAGTATTCACTTAACTCTTAAAAATAAAATCTGATTTGCTTGCTGAAGTCTAGCTAATGTCTGTGTAAAACTGCCATACATTTAACCTTTTGAAGTACTTTTATCTAAACCAAGACAGTCCTGAGTCCAGTGACTTGGTTTTCAGTGTGATAAAATAGGAAATAGCATATGTCATTTTTTTCACTGTTAGCCAGCACATGGGGGAAAAAATGGCCTAACGTTGGTTCCCTCCCCCCCCCCCCCGCCAATTATTTCTCTATGTAGTTAACTTTTTAAAGATTCAAGTTTTCTACACGATAATTTGTTATTTAGCATGGCTCATCTGAAAAATAAAATCTGAGTCTCGTTGCTTCGTTTGCAGGTTGGTTGCAGGTTCTTGTATATTGCCTCACATTTTAGGGAGTAATGCTTAATATGTATCATCTATTATATTAGAATTTCATATGCAGTGTGAAATCTCTTAGGAAGCAAAGGAGTATAAAGAACCCTGTTTTCTGCACTTATATGAAGACATGTAATATTAGTTTGCTAGAATAAAATGAAATACAGACACTGCTTTTAACTGGGATGTATACAGTATATATAACTTTCTTTTAAAGAAAAAGTTATTAATGATTCATGAATTAGACTACAACATGGAATTCTTACACTTTACTATATGTTTGATGTAAAGATATTTATGGGCTTGTACTTAATAATCACATTGCCTCAGTTCTTGGACTGCAGAATGTCTGCCATGACTGTTGCCTATAGTTTGCTCCACATTTGCTATCTGGCTCTTTTAAAAATGTGTATTTGGCTATTTGATCTGTAAAATAAATCCTATTAATAATGAAGTACATATTGTAATTCAGCATATTGTATTGCATAATTATAGCTGTGACTGTTACAGAATATGTTTCATTTCTGATAATGAAATAGTTTTCTTTGGAGGAAGTTTGTGTATCTGTAAGACAGTTTTGCTATTCCTATTTATCATACCCTTGCAGCATTTATGTTTCAAACTAAAAACCCAACACTTTCAGTGGTTAGACATACAGTAATGATATTTATTGACTCAATGCCACAATTCAGCCAGTTGCTTTGGCTTGAAAGTTCATTCCTAACCTAGCAAGAACTCATCCAACAAGTTTTTAGTGTAACAAAGATTGGTCCTACCTATTGCTGTTGAAGTTGTTAGCTTAAGTGGCGATGGGAAGCATTCAAAGGTATTGGTTAAGTATAATAACCCCTTAGCCTAGAAGAGTTGTTTGTCAGGTAGATAGCAGGATTTCACAGACCTTCAGTTTCTCTTTTTTTCTATGGTATTTGAATCTTTGGATTTCTGTATTTATGATAATTTGGTTGGATTTACTATGTGAGAAGACTCATATACATAAAATTAATGTTTGAATAAGAAAAGCACCAAATAATTTCAATGCTTATATTGTATTTTACTCTTTTTTTCCTTTTTTTTTTTTTTTTGGATCAAAGGATACTGAGTTGAGATACTGAACTAGGTTAATCTAACCTAACCTTAAGCATGTAACTTAGTCATCTCAAGTGGACATCCATTTGCCCTCAGTTTTTACTCTGGTAGTGAAAAGGCATAATTATCCTATAGCAGGTTATTCTGGTGTTAGGACAGCATGCCCTCTAGAAGTGCCTACATTCTTACACTGAGTATGAAGAGAACCTTTTATAAATATCTTTTAATTTAAATGTGCCAGTTATGTGCTTGCAGAGCAAAATACTTTTGTGAGATTCCTTCTTGTTTTGTTTTCAGCCTAGCTGCAGGTCTACATTTTTCCTAGTATTTCACCGGTCCCATCATTCTAGTCTATCAGTCAATAATTCTAAAAGAATTTGGAAGTTTGAAAAACAGCTACATGTATGAAATAAAAGGTGCATTAAGCAGTTTATTAGTCCAAATTGATAATCTCTTTTAGTTCTTTCCTGAGTCAGCACAGCCAAATACAATAACCCTCCAAATGCACTACGGGAAAAGCCAGTGACCTCTTAAGTAGTTCAGTTTCATGTATTTCCTCTGTTTGTGTTGTTTGGGTTTTTTTCTTTACATGTAAGTATCACTTTTAAAAAAGTAATTGTTTCATAGCCTGGCATAAGTCTTGTTCAGAGAGCTCTTTTCTTTCTGATGGTTAAATGCGTTCATGAAAGTTTCATGAAAGCCTAATGCATAGTGACCAAATGCGTATGTGTGCTGAATGTAAATTTCTACGCTTTTCAGTGGTGTGAGGAAGAAATGGAGATCAGTCAAAAACATTCCATGTTCAGTTTTGGGTTTTTTAAATGAATATTAACATCCTGAGTCAAAGCCATAGGTGTACGTGTGTCAAAACCAACTCTGTTTCTCAAATGCTTTCACCTGCAGAAATCCTGTTCTCTGCATACAAGTCAAGTAAATTAAGAGCAGCAATCACTGAGTTGACCAAATGGTGCTTTTGAAATTGACAAGTCATGATATTTTCTTTAGAATATCAGTCGTACTTTCTAAGGGTTTTTTTATTGTACTTTAGACTACAATTATTATTGCTCACTCTCATCTCAGTAAACTTCTGAAGAGATTCTTCATTATATCCAATGCACGTTGCCAGCCATGTCTAGACAGGTCTGTGCCTGTCAGTCAAGTCCTAGTGCCTGGTTTTGGTTAGTTACAGTGCTATGTGTGCCTCAGCAAAAAGAATAGTTCTTTATTTGTTGCCACTTCTACAGAGTAAATTAATCACATCGCTGCTTTTAGCCCTACAGTGCCAGCAGCCAAAGATGACTCTCAGGTTTGCTCTACTGCTTCCTGTGTCATAGTGTCAATGCCTGGATTTCATATGGATGTGAGTCTACCAAAGCTCAATGCCACTTGATCTCAGATGTGCCCTGATATCAAGTGAGTCACTCCAAGGAAAAGCAATGGCACACAATCTGCAGTTTGTATGAAAGCTGCCTATCATATCAGAAAATATATTGGACTCTGGAAGCTTTAAATCCTTCTGAATTGGAGTGGAGGACAGCTGAAGGGCAGTAGGTGCTGTCAGGAACAGAGCTGGTTTGTGATGTAAATAGAATTATTTTTTTAACATAAACTGTAATGCTGCGGGGTTTTTTGTTATACATTATCAGTGATTTCCCATTTTACCATAAAACATAGATTTATGGTAATTCCTGGTCTTAAGTATTATTTATAAAATCTTTTTAACAACTATTTTTTAATATATATATTTTCCTTTCATATTGAATTATGGAGCACTGTTCCTTTTATGTCTTATTTCTAAAATAAATTTTGTTTGAAGATTATATTTGTATACCTTCTGGAGGAGCACTGTTTTTAAACACATCTCTAATCTGTTTGCTTAATGCATGAACAATATCAAAGCTATACATATACTGATATTTTTTACATTAATTAGGAGCTACGATTATTAACATAATTTCACCACACAAAATACTGTAAAGCTTACCAATAATCTATCTATAGAAGTATGCTGCTTTTGAAACCTCATGCTGCTTACCAGTACATTTCTTTTGTCTAGGTTTTCTTCAAAGAAATCTGGTCTAAGCAGGAATTTCAGGAGTTGCACTTCTAGCAATGTTTACATGCGTGTGTGACTGTTTCTACAGCGTTTAGAGCTAAAAAAGAGAGCAAGACAGTGCTGATAAATTTGTGTCTTGTGTATGTATGTATTTTGTATGCATGTGTATATAAAGAAAAAGCATGAGGGTGTATATAGGCATCACATTCAGTTAGCAAAGTTTATAGGCAATATATATTACATAGGCACATACCTACAGTTATATTAGAATCATAGAATCATAGAATAGTTAGGGTTAGAAAGGACCTTAAGATCATCAAGTTCCAATTCCCCTGCCATGGGCAGGGACACCTCCCACTAAACCATGCCACCTAAGGCTCTGTCCAACCTGGCCTTGAACACCGCCAGCGATGAAGCATTCACAACTTCCCTGGGTAACCCATTCCAGTACCTCACCACCCTTACAGTAGAGAACTTCTGCCTTGTGTCCAATCTAAACTTCCCCTGTTGAAGTTTGAACCCATTACCCCTTGTCTTAACACTACAGTCCCTCATGAAGAGACCATCCCCAGCATCCCTATAGGCCCCCTTCAGGTATTGGAAGGCTGCTATGAGGTCTCCACGTAGCCTTCTCTTCTCCAGGCTGAACAGCCCCAACTTTCTCATCCTATCTCCATACAGGAGGTGCTCCAGTCCCCTGATCATCCTCGTGGCCCTCCTCTGCACTTGTTCCAACAGTTCCATGTCCTTTTTATGTTGAGGACACCAGAACTGCACACAATACTCCAAGTGAGGTCTCACGAGAGCAGAGTAGAGGGACAGGATCACCTCCCTCGACCTGCTGGTCACACTCCTTTTGATGCAGCCCAGGATACGGTTGGCTTTCTGGGCTGCGAGCACACACTGCTGGCTCATGTTCCCAGTATATGTGCTAAGATAGCCAAGCACTAAGTTTTTCACTTAGCCACATTAATTAGAGATTTGGAAAGGTCTTTCTTCCCTTCTGAGAATGTATTTTGTTCCCACTGTACTAGAAAGTGACGCTTGATAACTTGGAGGTTAGAATGCAGTATGGTAAGTACAGTTTTGAACTGCAGTTCATTTTCTTTCATTGTTTCAGTTTTACTGATTCCTACATTGTTTTCAACTATTCTAAAGTACTCTTTCTTTTCTGTTACATGGAGTTGTTCTCTTAAATCTTGCCACTGAAAACGTCATGAGAATGACATTTCTCTGTTTCTTCCAAATTGTGGGCCTCTGCTTATTTCATAAATGCACATGTAAATAAAGTTCAGTTACTTATATTCATACAGATGGATATTAAGTAACTGTTGTCAGATATACTGCTGACTTTCTGCAGCCTTTTAAGTAGGTTTTATTCATTTGTATTTTGCATGTTTTTTGCTTCCATAGATGGTGTTCATTGAAGCCAAATAACTTCCAGTAAAAACTGAACCATGATACCAAAGATAGGTTTGATTTCCTATCACTGAATGGCAACTAAGAATTATGTGAGGAATTTCAGTCTGTTTTCTTAGTGCAGTTTTCATCCTTTCCCTGCCAAGAGAAGATGTCCATGATTGTCAGGTGGATGAACTGCCCTCTGCTTATGCCCTCTGTTTCTTTCTGCGCTGTGATGTTGTTTGACTTTATTCTTGATATGATCACCAGGCTCTGACATGAAATTTGAATCTAAGACCTTTCCTCAAAAGAATCTCCTCCTTTGTATTGTCTAGGCTGTACAAAAACCTCTCTTCTATCTGTCTGCATCAGTAGCAAACAAGTTGCAGGCATGCAGGCACACTGACACGAATATGGATCTGAAAGACTTCAATCATAAACTGTCCCCCACAAAAATACCTTTCCTGCATTTGTATCAAACCATTGATGGGTGGATTCTTCCTTTCTCTCTTCCTCTTCTATTAAAAAGCAACAACTGGGGACAAAATCTGGTCCTACCCAGGCACTAGTGCATGTGTTTTTCAGATAAACAATTAACCCAAAGACAAAGTGTTTCAAACAGGTGAATGGAATTTGGAGACTTCTTTGGTTTGACCTTTTAGAGTATTGGAGTAATTGGAAATACTGATGAAAATATATGTTCCATGACTTAGACATATTTTATGGGGAGAAGCAATTCATGGGGAGAAAAAAATCCTCTTATTCTAACCAGATACTATAACGAGCTCTTTAACTGCTATTTTGTATTAAATAACACTTTAAAAAATTAAAATATAAACTGATTACAATTAAATACAAAATAACAGCTCATTTTCTGGTAGAACTGGAATGGCTTCTTATAAGAATAAATCTGAATATTTTGTTTGATTTTATGGTATACCAAAGTTTCTGCCTTATTTGGGAGTGTGCCATTGTTGGAGCTGTACTGGAAGATCTGACTTGAAGTTAAGAGGACATTTTGGCTTACATGTGGTATAGTAGTTTATTTTTTTGGGTGTTGGACACTCAAATTGCTCTGTATTTTCAGGTTTATCTTTTGATAAGGTGATGTCTAAGATCTTAATTGCTGAGGTAAAAGAAAGCATCCTAAAATATTTGAAAGAAACTAATGGACGAGTGGTGTCCCCCAGGGATCGGTGTTGGGACCGGTCTTGTTCAACATCTTTGTGGGTGACATGGACAGTGGGATTGAGTGCGCCCTCAGCAAGTTTGCCGATGACACCAAGCTGTGTGGTTCGGTTGGTACATTGGAGGGAAGGAATGCCATCCAGAGGGACCTTGACACGCTTGTGAGGTGGGCTGATGCCAACCTGATGAAGTTTAATCATGCTAAATGCAAAGTCCTCCATCTGGGTCGGAGCAATGCCAGGCACAGCTACAGATTGGGCGGGGAGGAGATTGAGAGCAGCCCTGCGGAGAAGGACTTGGGGGTGTGGGTTGATGAAAAAATGAACGTGAGCCGGCAGTGTGCGCTTGCAGCCCAGAAGGCCAACCGTATTCTGGGCTGCATCAAAAGGAGTGTGACCAGCAGGTCGAGGGAGGTGCTCCTGCCCCTTTACTCTGCTCTCATGAGACCTCACTTGGAGTATTGTGTGCAGTTCTGGTGTCCTCAACATAAAAAGGACATGGAAGTGTTAGAACAAGTGCAGAGGAGGGCCACGAGGATGATCAGGGGACTGGAGCACCTCTCGTATGAAGATAGGCTGAGAAAATTGGGGCTGTTCAGCCTGCAGAAGAGAAGGCTGCGTGGAGACCTCCTAGCAGCCTTCCAATACCTGAAGGGGGCCTATAGGGATGCTGGGGAGGGACTCTTCATTAGGAACTGTGGTGAGAGGACAAGGGGTAATGGGTTTAAACTTAAACAGGGGAGGTTTAGATTGGATGTGAGGAAGAAATTCTTTACTGTGAGGGTGGTGGGGCCCTGGAATGGGTTGCCCGGGGAAGTTGTGAATGCTTCATCCCTGGCAGCGTTCAAGGTGGGGTTGGACATAGCCTTGGATGGCATGGTTTAGTGGGAGGTGTCCCTGGCCATGGCGGGGGGGTTGGAACTCGATGATCTTGAGGTCCTTTCCAACCCTTACTATTCTATGATTCTATGATTCTATGAGTGCAACAATAGTATTCATTCTTGCTCCCCAGGTAAATGAAAAATACCTATACCTTGGCTATTCAGTGCTGTATATCTTATGTGATTATCTATCCAAAGGTGCCAGGGTCTGCATGAGTAAGGTCACAATTATATGCAGGACCTAGGTTCTATTGGGATAGAAACAGGATGAAAGATAAGTAAGATCTTGTTGGTGTATAAATTTTCATGTTATGAGGTAGCTCTGTCAAAGTCTCAAGTGCCACGTCAGAGGCCTTTGCAGATGCAGTTTTCAGTCACATTCCGGCATAATTTCCTGATTGGATTAGCGTGGATTTATTATTATGGCTAAAAGTAGCAGAATGTTGACTACTAACTTGGAATGTACGTCAATGCATGGGTCTGTGTTCATATCTGCATTGAAAAGTCTGATTCATGTCAGGTTTATTATGTCTGTAAGGTAAGATGTCTTGGTTGTATTGTTGACTGATTTTTATTGTTTGTTAGAAATTCCGTTTCTTTCCCTTTGAAAAATAATGCATTTTGAAGTGGAAGTGAAAAAAATGCAATTTAGGATTGAAAATCATGTGGTACAATTTTCTTTGCTATATTAACTGGGTGAAAACTATTTCAGTTCTAAAGGGTGGTACAAAAAGTTATGGGTATGATTTACCTTTTTTCCATTCTTAAACTTACCTGAGGTAAAATTATAGTTCTTGTATAACAATAAATTGTCTTGTAGCTTTGTTACGTTTTTATTTCTTGAAATATATGAGACATAAAAGCAAGTACTTTTTTTTTTTTTTGCAAGTATTCAGTTATTATAAAATCCATGTGTAGACTTTGAGAATTATACACCATGAAAGCATAAGCATTTTTTACCTTATATCCTCTGTTTTGTAAAGTATCTGGTGTTGGGAGTGTTCACATGAAACTCCCTGTAGCAAACATACCAATAAATCAAACTAAAGCTGGGAAAGTGCATTTCTATTTTGAATAAGTATATTTGTAAACAAAACCTGACGAGGGGAGGGAAACATTGGATTATGGTCTCAAGCTTAACAGGAAGGAGCAGTAACTTCTGCAGCCTGCTGAGATTTTGATTGCTATTGATTTCAAAGTTAGAAGCCAAACCCACTACAATTTATAGAAGAAATGTTTCTCCCATCTCGTGTTAAACTCAGAACTCGGTGAGAGCTGCTGCCACTTGTAAAGGTATATCTGATATACTGTTATTAGCAGCAGTGATCAGCGTTGTTGTTATTTGCTGCTGTATTAGTCCATGCAGAGTCAGCTTGATCTAGAATATTTTTTGAAATAGAGTGGGAACAATGGATTTACCAAAAATCCTACAAGAAAATCCTTTTTTTCCCCTGCCTCAAAATAGCAGTAAGCTGCTGTTTCAAATAAGGTTATCTAATACCTTTCAGAAGTATGTCTCATTAGAGACACTGAAGAAAGATCATAGCTTCTATGTAGTTCTTTGTTCTTCATACTAAATATTTACATTTTAAACTTTATATATCATAGGACTCTATCACGCGTAGATGCTCACACAAAAAGAAGGTAATTTTCTAATACATTAAAAATTCTTACTTTCTCTACAAGGGAGTATTTGAAGATATTTATTGCTGTTTAGTAACATGGCTGAATGCCTTTTTTTGAATGGCCCAAAGTAGATTTTTGTTTTAATCTAGCAAAATGGCATTGTGTGTAATTAAAAACACGGATAAATAGATTGGTGTTTACTCAGACGTGGGACAATCATCAAACCCACTAATTTGGAAAACATGAGGCTTGAGGCTTCCTTCAAAGTTACTGCCTCAAAAGGTAATAATTTCTGAGTTCTTTGGCCATTATATGGTTTGCTCTGGACATCCTTCAGTTGATTTCAGAGCATCTCAGGGTGGAGATTCCAAAATCTTTCTGAAAACTAGTTCCAATTTGGCTACCCCCATGATGAAAAGTTTTTCCTTGTCTTTATTGGAATTTCCCCTGTTGTGTTCAATTTCTGTTGAAAGAGCATGTACATACTTTACAGACTGATATGAAGTCCTTGAATACTAGTCAAAGCTTTTCTGGTGCCTTAGAGAAAATCTAACAAAGTCTGTTTTGAACAGAAGTCATTAAGGTAGTTAAGTCATTCATTTTCTTTCAGGCATCTCTCTGTTTCTCTGACAAAAGTGTGCATTGTATCCCAGACAGCGTATGTGCCTGATTGTACTTCTAGTGATTGTATTGTGAGCTTTCAAAGAAGAAGGTTGTTTCCTGGCATCCCAGTTGAAAAAGTTAAGATGGGACAAGGTGAAAATTTCTAGTCAGCTCTAGTGAGACCCTCCCATGTTCAGGTGGTCGATCATCTGTCCTGCCTTCTTATCTCGAAAATTGCTTTGTTTTGTATGAGAAAACTGAACTGCTTCACATAAGGAAGCTGCAGCATAATTTCTTTTAGTCTTATTTCTGTCTGTATCTCCATCTTCCTCTTAATTTCTAGATATTGAACCATCTTCAGCTGTCTCATCATGCTTCACTAGACTTGTCTTCATCTTGTTCAGCCTTCATGTCTTTTGCAGTCTTTCTGTTTGAATGCAGTAGTATATTGCATCCTCATGCTATTTCTTTTGTGTGACTCCATATTGCTGCTAATTGTAAATGAATTTTAAACTAATGCTGAAAACCAAGCATATTTTGGAGAATTTGACTCTGCCATGTCAATACTTTCAGTAAAATACTTTTTCCTATTTAGCCTACTTCTGGAATCCTCTCGGAATTCTGAGATTAATACATTCCTATGCCCACGGCAGGGGGTCAGAACTAGATGATCTTAATGTCCTTTCCAACCCTAACTGTTTTATGATTCTGCGTCAGGACAGATATTTAATAATTCTGGATTCTCAAGTATAGAAGTGTCTCAGTGGAAATCAGAATATTAATTGCTATTATGGATCCACTTCTTAAGCGTAAATATCCAGATGAATTAAATTTACATATAGGTGTAAATATTTTAAATATACCTATTCATATCGATTTTTAGGGGAGAGCCCAAAAGAACCCTGTTTTTTGCTCATTTGTATGGCTCATCAACTTTTGTGTTTGTCTTTATTTTATAAATATCTTGTGAGTTTTCAACTGGATTCCATCTGCTTCTACTAGTGAAAACACTGATTTACTGTAAGGGTGGTGAGGCACTCGAATGGGTTGCCCAGGGAAGTTGTGAATGCTCCATCCCTGGTGGTGTTCAAGGTGGGGCTGGACATAGCCTTGGATGGCATGGTTAAGTGGGAGGTGTCCCTGCCCATGGCAGGGGGGTTGGAACTGGATGATCTTAAGGTCCTTTCCAACCCTAACTATTCTATGATTCTATGATTCTAAGTTGACAATAGTAATGATTGTTTCACTCAAAGTAATGGGTGAATCAAACCTTTTCAGAAACTTATCATGAAGGTTAGATGTTAAAAGCAGATAGAAATGACAGAATAATTCTGTCAATAGCAAATAAAATAAGAAAACACAGTTGGAGGGAGAAAATATTCTTCTGATGTTTTCTGTATGCAAGATATACAATGGTGCAATTATCTGTTGGCTTTCAGCTACCAAGCATGATTTAGTAGTTACAGTATTCTGGCTTTGAAACACTGAACATGGGTAAGACGGCACGTGCTCAGTTGTGTAAGGGTTCCAACATCTGTCCTGACAATCCTCTTAACAGAAAGTGTTTTTGGAATTAGGAAATGGCAACATGAGTTCTGAAATGGATATGAAACAAACAGGGTAAAGGGGGGGAGGGGTCTGGAAGAAAATATTTCATTATTTTATTGCCCCTTTTTAACACATTAACTGCTTGAACTGTTTGTTTTTGTGATTCCAGATGGTAGCAAGATGCACATAAATGAATAAAATGAAATAGAACAAATCAAATGCTTGGCTGCTGTTCAAGAGCAACTAAGGCTAAGCTTTATTAAATTCACATGAGGATATGATAACTGTGGAGTTTCACAGAATGAACTGCAATAATATTACTCATGAAGAACATAATTCTTGAGATAGATGGGAGAATCTAAAATTTTATCATGGAAAAAACAAAGTCCCTTTGGAGTTTTCAGAGGGCATTCAGTACTTGAGTGCAGTCTGTACTTGTACCACAACAGAATCAGCATGTGTAATCCATTTGTACATACCAAAGTTCTAAGGGTTTGTTCTTTCTCCCTGACCATATAGAGAATACTACAAAGAAAGTTGCTTTGTTCAAAGTTAAAACTGTTTCCTGTGTCATGTAAAGTCCCTTTAGGAATAGGCATATTTGCATTTAAAAAGGGGGGGGGAGGGGAAGAATTAGTTTTGAAAAGCACAGAATGGTTTGGATTGGAAGGGACCTTAAAGCCCATCTAGTTCCAACCTCCCTGCCACAGACAGGGACACCTTCCACTAGACCAGGTTGCTCAAAGCATACAATTTATCAAGTCCTGCAAATCTTAGTATGTACACTGATGGATCATGTAAGTAATTCATTCTCTCTCCGTGAAATTACTACATGGATCACAAGAAGAGGTGAAAAGAAATTCCCTTTAAGGAGAAATTCACAAACATGGGACAGGACATAATTCTTGCTTGCAAATAGGTTTCTGTTAAAGTGTCTGTTCAAAAGGTCAAGAAGATTTTGAAGCTTTGAGATAGCCTAAAAGGCAGCTCTGATATGACAACTTGGGTAGTTGGGTTGGGTTTTGGTTTGGGTTTTTTGTGTGTTGTTTTTGGTTGTTTTTTTTGAGAAGTAGGTTTTTTGGTCTTTTTTTACAGCTATTTGTCCATTTAATGGAAGGTGTGAAGTAGGCTGGATCCTCACATTCAGTGCTGGGTTCAGAACCAGTGCAAATGCATGTTATATGCATTGGAATTTTTGGTAGCAAAAAGTATTTTATATAACAAGTACTTGTATCCTGTTCTGTGACTCGTAAGTCAATTGAAAAAGATTAGACTGGTGACATCTTTTGATCTTGTCTTTAAGACTTAGCTTCCTGGGTTTCAGTTCTGCACTGAAATGAATGAAAATGAACGTTTTGGAACAAAGAAAGGGAAAACTGGATTGAGAGAGCCTTAAGCTGTTTGAAGTCCAAAATGTAGCTGTAACAGAAATTTTATCTGATTTGTTCCTTGTTTATTACTTATGAGTGATACTTGCCTTTACATTATATGTATTTATACTAAAGTTATTTTTGAGTAATATAAAACCCAGAGTGTAGTTTGTAATAATACAGGGCTGTACTGTATGCAGTACAGTGGTTACAAATTTTTCAGTAGGTGCAACTGACATTTATCTGTTCTCTAATAGGAAAAAGAATGGTGAAAGAGCATGGGGAATTCTTATAGGAAAGGATGAATCATTACCTTCCAAAAGTTAGGTACAATTAGAGTGGACATCAGATGGAAATGAAATCAGAAACAGTAAAAAACAACCGCTGTTTTGCACGTTTTGATGAAATCCCTTGTAGTTGGTTTGGGAAATGTCAAATATGTCAGTTTGAGGGGGGGGCTGAATGACTTGTTCACTGTTGTTCCCTTTGAAAAAAAAGTGGAAGACAGAAACTGGCTGCTTGATAAACTGAAGGTATTCATGAAAACCGGAAATGCGCAACTTATTTGAAGGCACCTAAGCCGTTTCCTGAAAATAACAGTCTATATAAAAATAGTGGCCAGAAATGTCTGACATTTCTCAGAATAGGTAGATAACCTTTTCTCCTTGTGAAACTAGACCAAATGAAACCTCTCAGATTTAATCTGAATTGGTTTCCCGTTCCCTGTGTCAGTCAAACCTTTCCTATTGATAATCTGGACAGAATAAGGTTGAGAGCACAAAGTCTACTTTTATATTATTAAGATGAAAAGATTCTGCCAGGGTTTGATAACATTTGAGATGCAGAAGTTGTTACAGGAACATAATGAATAACAAATATATCTGCAAAAAGTACTTTTTATCAAGATAAAATCCTGATGAAAAATGCCGCTTATTCTTTATTTTCCATCAGGCAAGTTTAAAGACTGCAAGTCAAGAATGTAGATCTGTATTTAATGGAGGTATTTAGTTTAGTACTCTGTGTGCTGAAATGTGAACCTTGAATTCAGTCATTTCTCATCTGATCCAAAATATAATTTAAAACTTAGGTGCAGTTCTTTCATATTCAAATGCAGAATATTCTCTTAATGAATCAGAATTTACCAATAGACGTCACAACCTTATGGGTAAATCTGTATAACAAAGGAGTTCTGTAGTACTGGGGCTGGTTTCAATGTAACTATTTTGTGGATTATTTCCAGAGGAAAAAGTTTCTGCTAATCACTGTCAGTTTATTCACCTCTGAACTACTAGGTTCCATGAGTGAAGGAATCAAGTTGAATACAATGAACCAAAAGTTGCCATAAGCTAATTTCATATAGTAGTTCATGATTTGTCATTTTTTTTAGGATAAAAGAGTGTTATTAGTCTGTTCACTGTTTAATTGTGTTCTGTTTATTTCTGGTTTTATCCGGCACCAAAACATATCTGATCCTGACCTTGGTAGGGCAGGGAGTGAGGAGCTTGAGCAGGATGTTCCACTACTGGTCAAAACAATCTTATGTGATGGGAATTCAGAACTGAATGTACTGTAACATTCTACAGGGATTCTGTTTCTGTTCCATGACTTGTGTGTGGTTGTAGGCTTTATATGGATTTTCTTTTTTGCAATTGTTTTTGCCTTAGCCATGCTGTGGCTGGAAATTGGAAGAAAAAGAAAAAGGTCAGAAAAGCTTAATAGCAATTTTAGTTTTGAAATGGAGACTAGTTGATCCAGCTTAAATCGTTACAGTTGGATCAACCTGGAACCACTGAGTTACTGGGAGAAATGTAAACTGCAAAGCCTTACAGGTCAGCACTACACCAGATGTAACCTCCAGAAGAGGATAGTGAGAAGGAATAAAATTTTGAGAGGATATACAAAACCAGATGGGTGAAAATGGGACACCACTTTGTTAAGTAAATGACAGAAAACTGAGAAAAATTGGATTTCTTAGCCCTTCATTGTGGAGTCTTGTTGAGGATGAATGGGTTTTTCGTAGTGAAAGGCGGAGCTCTAATTCGGGACTGCCTTGGTTGTACACCATGGTGTGCTTGTGAAGTGCATGGAACATCTTCAGGTGTAGGTGTGGTCTCACCAAGGCAGGGATTGTACCAAATCCCTCACACTGATACAAGCCAACATTTTGTACATATTTTAGTAGCAAAAATGCTGGAAAGGGATGAGGTACTGTTTTCCTTTTCTTTTTACTATCTTTGGGTTACTTAATTCATTTTTGCAAAATCAGAACAGATTGGCTGACATACTGGATCAGTAAATATGTTGTATCAGACCTCAACTGTCAGTGAGCTGAAGCACAAGCTTGGTGAGCGAGAGTAACCCCAGCACATACAGCGTTATTACTCACTTCAGGTTGTGTAATGCTTGATGTTGAAGACAGACGTTAGAATCTCACAGTGATTTCTTCCAAGTGACTATAGCTTCCATTTTGAATGCCTATAAAGGCAGCAGAAGTACGATCTTTTTATGAAGGCTTTAGGTAAGAATCCGTTTCTTCTGTAGCAGGTGAAGGAAGAGGCACACCTAGAGAATCATAGAATCATAGAATAGTTAGGGTTGGAAAGGACCTCAAGATCATCGAGTTCCAACCCCCCTGCCATGGGCAGGGACACCTCCCACTAAACCATGCCATCCAAGGCTACGTCCAACCTGGCCTTGAATGCCACCAGGGATGAAGCATTCGCAACTTCCCTGGGCAACCCATTCCAGGGCCTCACCACCCTTACAGTAAAGAATTTCTTCCTCAGATCCAATCTAAACTTCCCCTGTTTAAGTTTAAACCCATTACCCCTTGTCCTCTCACCACAGTTCCTAATGAAGAGTCCGTCCCCAGCATCCCTATAGGCCCCCTTCAGGTATTGGAAGGCTGCTATGAGGTCTCCACGCAGCCTTCTCTTCTCCAGGCTGAACAGCCCCAATTTTCTCAGCCTATCTTCATACGGGAGCTGCTCCAGTCCCCTGATCATCCTCGTGGCCCTCCTCTGCACTTGTTCTAACAGTTCCATGTCCTTTTGATGTTGAGGACACCAGAACTGCACACAATACTCCAAGTGAGGTCTCACGAGAGCAGAGTAGAGGGGCAGGAGCACCTCCCTTGACCTGCTGGTCACACTCCTTTTGGTGCAGCCCAGGATACGGTTGGCTTTCTGGGCTGCGAGCGCACACTGCCGGCTCAATACCTAGCGTAATCTGGAATGAGTCACTGACAGTCTTTCCTCTA
Organism: Amazona ochrocephala; assembly: GCA_039720435.1. NCBI lineage: Eukaryota > Metazoa > Chordata > Aves > Psittaciformes > Psittacidae > Amazona > Amazona ochrocephala. Next base: position 17,918,585 of record CM077883.1, read on the forward strand.
TGTACTGCAAGGGGAAACTATATGAACGCTAAGCTTTTAGATAGCTAAAGCTGAGTAAGATGGTTTTGGATATCTAATACAAAAAATGACTTTAAATACTAGGGCTCATGCAGCTGAGAAGATTTTGAAGCTATGACCTTCAGCACTATAGGCATATGTACTCTGTCAGAAATAGCTGAGGTAATTAGATGATAGATCACATAGAGAGGAGTTTTCAGAGTGAGTAGAAGTATTGTACTAGGATATTTTCACCTCCATTGACTCTCATTTTTAGGTGCTTATTCCATGTGTGTTGTTACAAGTTGTTTGAAATTTTAGTAAACTTTACGGTGTAAAGAAAATTTAAATTCTCTGATCTTTTCCCTTATTTTTGAGAATAAACATTTTATATGCTATGTTGTAATGAACATATTTCTTACCTTTGAGGTGCTTTTCATCATTTTTATATATGTATTTTTACACATTTTTAAATGTGTATTTCCATCAGTCTGATTAATCTCCTTTACTCATTGCTGTAAGCTGATAAAGATTCAGGTGCATTCATTCTGCTTGCTTATTTGAGCATGTAATTTGTTACCAATATATTTACAAAGAAGAAAAGAACGAAGATTTTAGGGAGCATGTATTTACTATGTCAGCAGATGCCTCCATACTGCCAGCAGACAACATGCGGTGGATGCTGATACATTCCAGGAATCCAAAAACCGTGCCTGAGGAGAAAGTGTGAAATGTCTTCAGGCAGTGTGGATAGTATTGCTTTCTTGTTTGCCGAGTTCACAGGTAGCAACATGCATGTTTTTATTTCCTTTGATAGCATCTAACCTAATACCATTCGCTCTCCATTCTGACCTCACTATTCAGCTCAGCCAGTTAAACCTTAATCAGTTTAGGGAGTCTCTTTGGCCCTCCTCCATTATAGGACAAAGTTCATACAATGCTGTAAGAGAAGTCAGAGTCAATGTAGTCTTGAGCTGTATTCCTATATTGCTACTTGTAACTTGCAGCAAAACATTTTGGGAGAAGCAGTCCAATAGTGACTTAGCTAGATAGAAGTACTACTATCAAAGCTTAAATTGAGTTAATGGTTTCAAAGAGCTCACGTTCCTTTTGGATTATGCCACCAGGACTGCTTTTGGAAAAACTGGACTAAGAATGCTAATTTGTCAGTGTCCTGGGTTCAACAGCAGCAGTCATTTTTTCTCCCTCTCGGTAGCTGGTGCAGCTCTGTGTTTTTGATTTTGTGCCTGGGAACAGCACTGATAACACCAGTGTTTTCAGTTACTGCTTGGTGATGTTTAGGCTGGCCAAGGACTTTGTGAGCCTCATGCTCTGCCAGGGAGGAGTGGAAGCTGGGAGGAAGGAGAGACAGGACACCTGACCCAGACTAACCAAAGAGATTATTCCATACCACAGCACGTCATGTCCAGGATGTAGAAACGGAGAGCAGAGACCCGGAAGGGTGGTGAGGGTGCACGGTGGGGGATGCACTGGGGGGATGCACTGTGGGGGGTGCACTGCTTGATACTGGGTGGTGAGCAATTGTATCCTTCCCTTGTATTTGCCTTGTCATTATTGTTACTGGTGGTGGTGCACTGGGTGGTCGGGCTTGATATTTGATGGTGAGCTATTGTATTCTCCTTTTCCTTGTATCTGCCTTGTCATTATTATTATTGGTGGTAGCAGTAGTGATTTGTGTTATACCTTAGTTACTAAACTGTTCTTATCTCAACCTGTGGGAGTTGCATTCTTTCGATTCTCCTTCCCATCCCTCCAGGAGCAGAGGGAAGAAAGAGGGGGAAGTGAGTGAGAGAGCGACTGTATGGGTTTATAAGCTTAAACCACGACAGTCAGTACACTAATTTCGAGATGGGGTGTAAATGGAGAATATTGTATTTGATTGCCTATTTCCATTCCTGGAAACCTTTGGAAGACTGAGCAGCACGGTTGCATCCTTATGCAAAATGTGGGATAGAATTTGGAAGCGTGGTGATAGGAAGATGGGAAATGGACAATTTGAGGGGGAGGGTTTTATCCAAATCAAATCTAGGAACTCCTAAAATGTCAGAGAAAAGCAGAAGAAACTTGTTGGCTTGCACAACTTTAGGTAAAGTCTAGGTATTTGGATGCGTGCTAAGTAATTTTTACTTTATCCTTCCTGTGTAGGGCGAGAATGATGCAGGAAAACATTAAATTCCACTGTAATGCAATTCTGCCTTTTATCAAAATAGTCTATTGCTCTTTTACTGTTACTGGATTTAGACATCCCAAATCTAATAAACTGCCATCCCATGAGATAATAATTAACACATTTATTGTGATGTCCAGAAGGACTTCACATTCTAATTAGCATCTGGCAGCTGAACTTTATTTTCAGCATAAGAGCAGCTTCTCTCATGTCAGGGTTTACCTGTGTTCGAGTGATATGGTAAAGCTGCTCTTACACACTGATGCGAGAGAGGTATCACGTGCGAACCTTCCAGAGTAGTCCTGATACATGTGAGATTTAAGGAGTAGAAAAAAACAAACCCCAAACTATATTATGATCTAGTTTCTATTAGGATAATTTGACAGAAAATTACTTCTGATTGTTTTGTGTTCTGGCAAACCTTAAAGAAGAACTCATATATTACTGTTAATTATTTGGCTAATTTTTATTTCTGAAGAAAAGGCCACATCTTGAATTTATTCTAAGGTACAGTTATTTTTTGATGCTTCATCTCATTTGTTTTCTTCTTGTTTAAAGAAATAACATGCTTTTATTGTCTGAATAAAAGGCCAAGGAAAAGGCACAATAACAAAGAAGTAGAATGATACTCTATAAAGACATCTTTGCGATACTATACATTGTATTGCATTATATTTGTTCACAGCTTTGCACTGTAGGAAAACGACGAGGGAAAAAGAAGAAGCCCTAGGAAATGAAAGCAGACATTATCAGAGCATAAAGGGTCTTGCTAACCTTTACAAATGCAATGCAGTCCTGCACAGTTTTCTTCATTCAGAAGCAATCTGCAGCTCTTTAGCAGCAAACCAAGCAGTTAATTTCTCACTTTGATATATGGGTTGTAATTTAATATAACAAGAAAAGATATTTTGGAAAATTGTATTAATGAAGGTTCATTTTCATTATGTCCAGTTTTCTTTCATTGTTGGTTAGTTCTAAGGATATATCTTTTTTTCCTCCCCCAGTGCCCTTCTCTAGGTTACTTTCTTGCTTGTAGGTGTTTGTGCACATGCCTTGAAATCAGTGTGGTAGTCTCTGCTACTGTTTTTTTCCATCTTATCTTCCTGTATTAATTTCAGCTACAAAATCTTATAGGTTAGAATTTTAGAATCATCTGTCCTTCGCTGTGCTTGGACATCGCATATTTTATTTCTTTGTTCAGTGGCAAAAGTTTAATATTGCTTTATAGGAGATGATTTGTTTGGAGTTTTATCTGAAACCAAGTCTTTGCGTGATCGCAAGTACTGAATAACAAGCAGAAAGTGAAGACAGTAATGGAAGTATTTTAGTAAATTATTGAAGTTCCAGATGAAGTCTCATTATCTGCTTTTAACTTGCTCTATTACCTACTTTTAGTGACTACAGCAAGGGACCTCAATTATCGTAGTGAATGAGTACTCATATTTTACAGGGAAATCAGAGGAGACTGGATTTGCTCAGGAGTTGAAGCTGCTGAGTGTCACTGCTGGAGCATGAGGTCATGCCTGTTCTTTAGAGATTCTTTCTTCTGTATGCGCTTAAGACAGGCTTTTCAAAACTATGCGTACTAACTCCACTTTCACTTTCACAACTATTGACTTCTGGGGAAGCAGAGTAAGGTCAATGCGTAAAGCTTTGCAAAACTCCATTTATCTGACTTCCATTCCAGGTTATCATTAAGAAGGTAGGCAATATGAGACAGGGAGGTTAACTGTAAATGCAAGTGTCATGGAAATGGCTGCCATTACAGATGACTCCATTACTGTCACTCTTTTATGTAATAACATATTGATTTATTTTAAAGTACTTAATTTTTCAGGGTTCTGTACAGTTCTGAGATACATCTTTTTTAGCCACATGCCAAACTCATATGGAGTACACTGAGAATTATACCATTTATGATATTGCATCAAATCAGATAGTTCTGTGTGTTTCTGTAAAGAAGCATTACATTCGGCTAAACTTAATATTACTGTAGATTGCAGTTGCTTTCTCAAATTTGAAGCAGAAATGACTTTGTTTTTGACTAATCAGAGGTGTGTGTGTGCACGTACATTTATTTCACTGGTTGTTTATAGATGTCTACAGGAAAAAAAAGCTTAATTAGAAGAATTTAAGCATTCAAGAGTCAAGAAGAGCCTATTCTTAGAGCCATTAAAGGCTAGGCTTCTCTTTGTTAATCACCTGTTACGTCTGTTTACTGGGGTTTCTTTCTTACTGACGGGTTAAATTAGGACCGGATAAATCTAAGTTTAAAGAAGACCTCTCCGGTTTGATGGGACTAGGGCAGTGGATTGATCCAAGGGAGTTGTAATGGATCAATTACCTTTGCTACTTGGAGAGGGAGGGAATTACCAGCGTAGGAATGACAATCTGAACCCTCTTTTCATGATAGGGAGATTACCAGGAGGCAGAAGAAGAAAAGGAAAAAAAAAATAAGGTTGCCTTCTATTTTAGCAGTGGAAATTGAATGTATATACAATTGAAGGATCAAAATAGCTGATTAGTGTGTTGCTAAATTCTGCTGGTCATCCTCACCAGTCATTCCAACAAAGGACAAATAGGATCTAATGAGCAGTTTGTGGAAATCTTGAATTTAGCTAAAACAAAGTGTTGCTCCAGCAAACAAAAAGAGCAAGGATTCACTCAAGACATTGCCCATGTATACTTGGAAAATGTGAGAGCAAGGTTTAGATACTGTGGATGATGATAGAGTTTTAAATATGAGATTTCTTGATCTGGTTTTGAAGAGAACTTGTGTGGTATTCCTGAAAGAGCATGTTGCTCTACATTGGTCCATGTCCCTTTTCACTTTGGAGACCTAAATATGGGGACATGCTTAAATCTGACAGAGGGAAAAGAAGAAACTTGCAGTGGCCTGATAATGTATTTATATGCAGTGTGGTAGGTAAACATAGAGCAGCATTCGCTTGTAGCATGATCTGTTAAATCTCATCCCAAAATTTGTTGCAAGAATGTTAACCAAGCTATTCACTGTAGAACCTAACAACAGTTTATTTGGAAGAGTGTGAATCCCTGCAGTCTGTTAAATGCATTCATAGATTTTTTTAGTTTGGATGGCATAAGAACTCACAGTTTGGAAACCATTGGTGTTAGTTTGGCTATATTTAGAACAGATATTGTCACTTAGTGGTCTTCAGTCTCCATTAGCTATGTTTCCATAGCAAGGGCACAGTTTAAAATTGTACTATTCTTACACGCCATACAAATGAATCCTGATAAGAGATAAACTAGAGAATGCACAAGTGTTTCTGAGTACAAGCCCTTTGACACAATCATCTAGAAGCCAAATCAAAGGTTTCTCTTTGTTGCGAAATATTTCTTGCTTGAATTAGCTTACATACAGAAGCTGTCCTGAGGTAAAAGCAATGTAAAAGGGCATATTAGTTTCACCACAGTGAAAGCTAGGTGAGGTCAGCCATATGCTGAGGCATGGTGCTGACTATGCCTAATTTATATCACAATAATATGAAAGAGTCTCATCATCTCATCTGTGTCTCTTTTTTGTTATGCCATGTTGTTTTTTCCTTAGAGCTTGAATTTCTCATGATTACCTACTCAGCAGTATTAACTTTTTTCTTAAGCAATGGCATTACTTTAAAAATGTACCTTCTTTTCATGATTACTCCAATTTATCATCAGGAAGCGGCTTTTGCTAAATACTTTACTTGGCTTCATTGGTCGATGGAAGATTCCAGTCAAACAGCTGTTTTCTGAAATTTTTTAGTTCAGTAAAGCTTAATTATATGCATTTCTCTCACCTTCCTAACAGGGACGAATGTACCAGCTTCTTACAATCTGGCAAGAAGCTCCTTAACTCTTCTAATTCTCTAAACTCTCATTCGTGCTTATAAGGAATTGGTGGTATAGTTTTCCTTTTACATCCGTCAAAGTAGAAAACCATCAGCAATAAATCTAATTCAGTATTTTACAGGTTATGGAGTAGCCTCAGCTTAGTAAAATGCAAAAGCAATTTCTGCAAATATTTCTGATACTTGTGTAAAATACTTCAGTGCTGATTTGACAACTTATGGACATTAAAGACCATTTCCTATCTTTAAACTGTAGACAATGGTGTGCACATACGAATGTGGCAAGTTTAGTATGTGAAATATAACTGAAGTATTAAAGAACCTGTATATGATACTTATTACTAATTTGAGAACAACGAGCAAGGAACTGTGAGAGGTGTTTGCTATCCAAGAACAGTCTGCACTTGGGAGAGGCAGCTGGGGCTTCTTTGGAGGGCAATGTGGGGAAACAAATCATCTAACAGGGAAAGTAAGGATGAGTTTTAATCTTAGAGCTTGAAGAATCTATGATAAAATCCATTCCAAAGCAAGAGGACAGATTTTTGAGTTGTGATAATCGTAGATCATGCTAAATCTCTGGTTAATATATGAAATAAAATTTACCTATTCCCCACAAATTTTAGGCTTGATGTTTATTAAAGTCTGCCATTCTTTAGAATGAAATAGCAATGAAAAAGGACAGAATATGAATTTGCCTTCCCATTCTCTAAATATTTCACATTCCTACAGATAATAGAAGTGCGTGTGAAGCAGTAATGCAAAATTTGGCCATTTGAATCTGAAAGATGCCAGATAGAAGTCTGAATCTTCAGTCAGAAAAGTGCATCACTCCCATTTCCAGTCTGGCTTGCACTTACTGTCAGATAGTGTCTGTCAAATTTTCATGATTAGAATAAATCTAAGGGTTCAGTCTCAGCTGAGCGATGTTCTCTAAGGTCTGTTTTTCTCTACCTGCTTAGAAAATAAAGATGATGAATAGACACCATTCACATACTTATGAGATGTACACCGTGGCAGCTGGGTAGAATTATCTTTGTCTTTATTTCATGAAGTTCATCACCTCCTTTTCAGGTAGCATGAGTAATATCTATGCAGTTCAATTTGAGGTTTTATAATCAAGGAAAACTGCAGTTATAGACAGAATTAGAAACCTCAATTAGAAGTACAGAAAAAAACCCACAACCTTTACTTTGTGCATTTGTGTGCAAATAGTCACACAAAATCATGCATGTCAGAGAGATCTTTCAAGATTGCGTCTCAGCTCTGTCAGGTACACTGATTGCTGTGAGCACACTCTGTGAATGTTACAGTGTGACAGATGGCTGTCTGTGGCACTTGAGTCATGAGCTCCAGAGACATACTCTATCCCAGAAAACACAGTTTCACCAGAAGATCTACTGTGCTTCCATCACCTTTCATGATGCTAGACTTCTGCCTAGACCTGAAGTGGAGGCCTACTGTTATGCTTTGGGTGGTTTCCCATTCTAGCAGGTATGTTAAGATGCTTCAGGGTCCTGGCTTATCTATTTTCTGCACTTATAGGTAAGGAGTTTTATTCTGTATCTTAAAACATGGTTGAGGTAGAGAAAATGTAAATGCACAACCTTTTGTTCAGAGCAGTCGGAACAGGCAACAAAATTACAGCTGTTCCTAAAGACAGATGGAAAAGATCACATTATGTCTGATCTACTCATACAATGTTACTGCAAGTTTCTTCCTCTGCATTCAGCAGAACGCAGAGAATGCATGCTTGGAATGATGGACTGAAAAGACCCAGCAGCACAAATTAACATAGCTGAACAGTTATTTTAATTCCAAGTAAGTAGCAGTGTAGTGACATTATACGGTGATTACAAAAGTGGGAACATCTCTTAACTGGCCTTGTATTTTGCCAGCCCAGGTACACATGTATCAGCCACTCAAGCGAAAAATCTTTAGTTCAGTTTTTAAGAGCAGTTCAGCTGTACGCCATGAGCAAATTCCCCTCTCCGTCCTCCAGGACTCACATTCAGATGATGCAGACATACACTGGAGTTGTTCAAAGGTACCAATGTCTGTCTCTTGGTGGACAGTGTAGCTCAGGCCTTACAGTACTTGCGGAGTGTTGCTGAGTTAGGAAACCTGATAAATTCTTTACCACCATCTGTCCTTTAAAACAGGAGCTACACTCAGTATCTGAGTACATCAGATGTAAGGATGCTTTCTAGGGATATGTGACCCAAGTCTGTGACTGGACCAATGATCCTTGCCCAGATTCCTATGAAGTTTCGAGGCTTTGTTAGTTTACATATGACATCTTAAAGATGAAGCATAGTAGCTAACATCATCGAATATTGTCATTTATATACAGAAATATATTCTGTTATATATATTTACTTCCACAGAGACCATCTGATAGGTTTCAAAATGCTAACGTACATATAGCTTACATAAACAGCGACTAAGTTGGCAAGAGATACCAATGTAACAGTGTGATTTAACTACATTCAGAAATGCATAGCATACTTGGTCATGCTATCTATAGTCTAGAAAATATACTTGGGAATTAGCCTCTGATGGCAAGAAAATAATAAATGAAGTGACTGTATTCTATACCAAGGTTAAAAATAACCTAATGGAGTTTTAATGATCTTGCTAAAACTGGAAAGCAACTGTTAGTTTTTCTGTCAATGTGGGTCATTTAACCGAAACTTGATTGGGCAAAGGAATTAGTCATGTCTTTTCTGACTTTGAAACTAGTTTATGTATCCATTTTATCTTGCATTTTGTTTAGCTGAGTTTTGTGAACATATTTTCCCTTAATGCTTTTCAAGGCATAATTAAGCACAGAAGGGTAACGTGCATGTCATACAACAGTCAAGGAAGGAAGGGAGGAAAGCTTTTTGGCACTTTAAATCAATATGCTCAGATACTGACATTGTGTATTCTCCTGTAAATTGCTTCTCTGCTTTCTTGTTACCACTGACTATTGCCGCTGCTTAGACAATGAATGGAGCTCAATTCACAACATGAAGAATATTCAAAATGCTTGTCTGGTGCTGTTTGTTCCAGAAGCAGGAATCAGATTTTCCCCTGCATGTTGTCTTCATGGCCAGAAATGAAACTTGTGTGCGGTGTGGTTTCATATTTTAGGTATGGCAAACACATATGACAGTGACCTAATTCAAACAAGAAGCATCAAAAAATGGAAGTGACATGACCAAGTGCAGGAGTGATAGAGAAGGTGAATTGCAGAGTGATGCTTTTGTTTATAGAAATAAAGTGCATTTTCAGTCAAGCATGTAGCGTATTATGTTGCTTATAAAAATAAGGTTTTTTTATCTGTGAGCATTGACTGCAACAGCACTGAGTTATAAACTGCAGTATGGCATAATGATATGTATTTCTAGCACTCTTTAGAACAGTGGATTGCGCTCTAAATTTAGCTGAAAAATGTCTCTCTCAGTACAACTGCAGTGCTGTGCTTCAGTTAAAAATCTGGCTCAGACTTTTTGAATGTGTTGTCCCTAACGTGTCAGAAGACTCTTCTTAAGAATATAATGCCTCAGCATCATCTACATTTAAAACTTTGACTGTGAAGACAAAAAAAATGTTAGGTTTGCTCGTCTTTCAGAGGAACAAATTGCAGTAATCACCTTGGCTTACCCTGCATTCCTTCCTCAGGCTGAGTTCCCATGGAGGTGTGACTTTGATGGAAGTCACGAGTAAAGAGTGCTGAACAGGACCTATTGTGATTAGACACGTATTTTGAGAAAGTTTTAGGAATGATGAACTGCACAGTTGCAGTATTGCTATTTTATTTGATATTTAAGAAAGACCAATGAGATTTGAGGTCTTCTAAAAGAGCAAAATGGATAATAGGAAGTCTGTTCTCTTGGAATTTTCCTGAAGGCACTTTCTTGTCTACTTCTGTCATGCTCCAGAAAGTGTAAAATACATTGTTCGAAACTAAATGAAAACTTCTACAAGAAGCCTTTTTGTCAGTTTAATGTAGGATGAAGTCTTCTGAGAATTCACAGGAAATATAATGCATTAAAGATTAAAAAGCTAGCAATGTTACAAACAAGTAAAAGGTCAAATGGGGCCATCTTGAACACAGACATTGAATAATTGAGGGGTTTGCTGTGCCTGTCACCTGCAGAGCTCAAGTAGTTGAAAAAGTGCAGAATTATGGCTTGCTGAAGCATGGTAATAGAACAGATTATAAAAGACCAATATTGCCATTGCATTAATTACCTGGCTCCAAGTAAGCTAGCTCAGTGCTTATGGCTTTTGTAAAGAGTTAAGCTTGTAGGAGGAAGGCTGAAGTATGTGGTACACCACTCAGCAGTCGAGCCTTAGCTATGCATCCTACGCTGGAGTACATGGTCGAGTTTATAAACCTAAATCAGACACCTAGTACTTTTCTTTTCCTTTGTTTGTATGATAATTGGTTTTCTCTGTGGCGCATGAGATGGAGGACATTAAATAGCAGTTAGGAGTGGAACTTAGCACGAGGCAGCCACTGGCTAAGTAGTTAGGAGTGACAATGATTCTCTCTAGGGAATCATGTACAGGGTGTCACCTGCTGGCTGCAGCACAAAGGAAGCCACACAAGGAGACTGATAGGAAGTAAAAAGCATACAATTAGGAAATACAAAAGTGAAAATTACTTTGAAGCGCAGCAGGGGTGCACAGCAATCCACTGCTCAGAAGCAGATGAAAACTACGTAGGTCAGAATCAAGGCGTCTATGTTCCACATAGCACTACAGATAATGAGTCCATTGCCAGTGAACCAGTCAGTGCAAAACCAACTATTTAAAGTGTCAGAACTGTCAAGGACAGTTTGACTCATCTGAAGACACTTTTGAACCTGTGTCACTTAGAGGCAATCAAGAAATTAGGTTTGAAATCTCAAAAAGATTATCTCAATTTAAGAGATGGTGTTTGAATCAATATGCTTTTGGATCTGCTAGTAAAAGAGGGATGTATGTTGATTCAAGTTTACAAGCTGTAGACAATGGTCTGTTAAAGCAATTAGAGTCGCACATCAGGCTAGGTTGGAAATCAATGTCTGCAAATGTGAGTTATTTGCATTTTTTTTTCCTGCACAAACCTATTTAAAATAAACTAATCATTTTCCCTCTCTGGGCTCTTTAAAATGCACTTTATATTCTACTTTCAGGATTTTTAGAATCAGGTAATATTATTAAAAATAGCCCGGGAAAGAAATGAATGCCAGACCTTGATTAAAATTGCTGTCATGTGTGCCATGTAAAAGAACTTCTGTGAAATGAATTTGATTTACCGTCACTTGTCTTTACTTAGCTTTCAGGTAGATTTCAAGCACATCAGTACAGTGATGCTAGCATATCGTAGATTTACTTAGCCACACTTTCAATATTCTTGATGGACTACTTTGATTCTTTTAGTCCTTTCTCAGAGTAATTTTAAAGAAACACTAATTAAGCTTTTCTATTGAATTATACATGTGCTTCACCCTCCGAAGTTTAGCTTAAGGGACTCAACATTGATGAAAATACATCATATTCCTTTCCCTTAATTTCATTAGTGGGACTTCTCTGACTTTGTGGGTACATACAGATTTTCCTCCAGAGCACATTAGAGCACAGAACGATTAACAGAGCATTAGAAGTAACCACAGCCCAGGAATAATGTCAGTTAGCCCTATGGCAGTATGTGAGTTCCAGGGCAATTTGTAGATGTTCTGTTCAATGGTGTATAAAATAGAGATGCACTGCATTGTACTTGAGGCACTTTCTCCAGAACTCCAGCCAAGTGTGATACATTAAATAATACAGACTTATATTTTCCCTTTTACTAAGTAGTATAGTTTATGTACTGTAGTTGTAACATGAGAATGTCAATTTAAAATGTGATTTTTATTTTATTTTTTTGTATGCAAACCTAGAAAATATGGTTTGATTCTTGTGTTTGTGCTACTGAAAACCAAAACAGCTTCTAGTGGAATCAAGAGGATTTTACTGGTGTAAAATTAGCTTAAGGAAGAGGAGAATTGTCCCCTCATGAAACACTAAGAAACAAGGGGTGACAGTCGAAAAGCATTGGTATTCTATTGTGAAGTGAAGCTTCCTGCAATAATGAGCGCATAGCAGAGGCCAAACAGAAAGCAATACATTTGGGTTCAACACCACATTCACCTTTTGAGGTCTGAGAGCACATAGGAACAAAAGGAAATACGAGCAGTGATTTCAAATATTTCTTGTTATCCTTTTATTTCTTTACTGCTTTCTGTTCCTTTCTCTCAGTTATCAAGTGATCATCATTTTAAAACCACTTGTAGTTCTGGGAACAGTTCATACTCCTTTGTTGAAGCATTTATGATTGTCAGTAAAACTTTTCAGGCTATCATTTTATTTAATATAAGCCAGTCTTATTCTCTTTCAGGCTACTAGAAGCATTTTCCCTTTTCATCAGCCAGTGAAGTTGCATGGCTGTGCTGGATGGGTAAAGTTTTGCATTAATGTTCTGAATTACATTGTGCTTATTCTTATTTTAGGGCAGGTTTTGCACAACCATGGTGTTGCATATTATCTACTCGCTATTTGGAGGAAATTTGCTAATGTTAATAGGAATTTATAGCTATGTGCTGTTCTTAATGCATTTTTTAAGTGCCAGGTCTAATAATGGAAACAAATTAAAAATAACAAACATTCAAGACTACTGATTTTGGTGGTTGCTCTATCTAGTGCAAATCTTAAAACTAACATTACACAGATATGAACTAACAATGATGCAGATTGTTTTCAAACAGGAAAGAACTATCCTGCCAAATAAGTTTTCAGGTTAAAATGTTAATAAAAATTTGTTAATTAAAAATGCAAAATTGACTGAAATTCTGCCACTACTGAATTACTTCACTGAATATCTGCAGTTACAGCCACTATTTTACAGATTTGAAAATACAGCTTCAAAACCTTTGCAGTAGTGTCATGACTTTCCTTACTGGGTTACCCACTCAACCTCCTCCTGGTTCTCTGATCATTTCTTTATTATTTTATCCAACAGAATATCATCTCTTCTATCCTCTGCTACTCTTTCAGTCCATTTTTGTCATTATCCTGTCGTTATTTCCTTTTCTGTCTCCCTCTAGATAATATGTGTGAATGTGGTGAGTTTAAAGACCATCATGGCCCTGACGTTTCGCAATTTTACATCTTTACTCTTCATCACCTATCCCCTGTAGACGCTGAACTGAAATGTATTGGAATCATGCTGCTGGTGTTTTTTTTTTTTCTAGCATTGACTGCTGGCTTTCAGACGGTGGGGTACAAACCCAAAAGGAAGCTAATGCTTTCCCTTCAAAGTAAACAAGATTCTTGCATACGTGGCATTACAGGCTACTAGAGACATCAGTTCTGATATCTTAATGTGAAATAAGGCAGCAGAACTAGTAGGGCTTTTTTTTCAGGCTTGCATGCAAACTTCTAAGACAAGATTACCCTTGTTCTCTGGTAGTTACATGAGGAGTCAAGTGTATGACCCTTACACTACACCTTCACAACAGACCAGTTTTTCCTTGCCATTCTTCAAGATGAGAAATTCCTCCATCAGGAGGATTTTGTTTTTACCAATACTCTTTAAGATACAGATTTCTGAGAGTATAACTAATGGCTTCATTAACACAATTAAGCCGTGCGTGCAACCTTGGTTTTGTCATTGCTTTTGTTATGCCCTGAAGCAAGTTACTTTCCAGGTTGTTTTCTGTGTTTATCCACAAGTGGTCATCTATATTTATATTTCTGTGGCTTCTGGTTTCATCCTGTGGCTGGATATTTGAGGCTTCTGCTCTCAGCCTGGGATTCACTTGATATGCAATAGTATTTATGTCATTGACAGCTCGCTTTTCAAAATAATGCTTTCTTAAAGGCATATATCCTTGTATGTATGTAATACTTTTCCAGTAATTTTATTATATGTGGCAATGTTACTGATAGTCTTCAAATGTGTTTTCTTGATTTTTTTTTTAAATTCTCTTCAGGCTTAAGTATCTATAACCAAATTGTTTACCATCTGAGACTCCATTCAGAAGCATTTTGTACTTGACTCTTCCTAGTATACTTTAACGCCCACATATTTACTGGATATTACTAGATGGCTATTTTATATTAGATTTTGCTCCATCTTGGATATTATGCTTGTCCATTTGGTTCAAACTGGAGAATGTGTTGAAAGGGAGAAATGATCTTTCACTATTGAAATGGGGAATTATTAGAATTTACTGTGTAGCAGATATGGGATTTTAAAGGCACATTTCTCTAAATAATAAGTGATACCATTTTGAGAGAATTTGGTTCTTTTTGTGCATGTCAACTTGGACATAGAGGATACTATAGACAACAGAACTTTCCCATCTCTCATAAAGTTGTTTCCACTTTTTCCTCAAATTATTGAAATTGGAAAAAGAAAAGAATTAGGAGGTAACTACATATAAAATACAAGAAACATTTTGCATTATCTTACTTTCAGGCAAGTTCTCATGTCAAACGTGAGGTTGATAAGAAAACATGAAGTCCAGAAGTAATGCTAACTTCCTCTTTATTTTGCTTCCGTGTTAAACAGTGAAAGCTTTTTAGTTTGTTACTGAACCACAAACCTCTCTGGTTTTTATTCTGCATTGTCACATTTAGACAATGGATTTACTCACCATTGCTTGGCTTGAAGTGGTTGCTTTTTTCTGTGCATTTCTTCCATGTGCAGTACTATAATCTACTATGTATGTATAGCCAAGGAAACTTCCATTTCTTTCCTCACTGTGAAGGTGGGATAGTACATAGACATTTTGTCAGTTTATTTTATTCCCAGAAGTTTTTTTGTGGTGTACAACGCCATATCTCTTCAGATTCTTGCTTCCTTTGCAGCCAGGTGGTTGGTTCATTTATCTGTTTAAGGTTTTTTGGGTTTTGTTTTGTTGGTTTTTTTAGGCTACCTTCTTGTTAAGTATTCATTGAATCTATAGAATCATGTTCTGACTTTATAAAGGCAGAGGCTCAAAGTAAAAGCATGCAGCATAGACACTGTCCAAATGTCCATGACAGCAGCATGAGCATATAGATAGTATTAACTTTGTAAGAAAACGAAGGTACAGTATTTGTAAAAAGACATTATTAATATACAAGCATATCTTATATTTTGACTTATAAAGTTTGTAGAGCTTTTTGAAGTTCATATTTTATTTCTAGCCGTAGAAATAAGACTGGCCTCTATGCGTTTGAACCAGAAATGCCACTCATTGACTGATAATATAATTTAGTACACCTGGCCTGTCTACCCTCAGTGATCCTTCCCTGTGGTTTGTCATAGTTCTTGTCCCAAGTCCTGTCTGTGTGATTTGACAGGGCAATGTTCCTGACAATGGGAAAAAACTATTCAGGTAGATTCAGAGGCAATGCAGTGAGAAGACTGTGGATTTTAGTGGCTCTGCTGGTTGATAGAATATTGAAGAGAGCTGTGTGAACCCACTTGAGTCATGATTCTAGCCAAAATTTGCAATTTGACAAAGCAGCAGTTACTGAAATGAAATTTGAGAACCAACAGTGTTGTTGAAACTGTCAATAAGGGTGTATAGATGAATTGTAAGATGATTAAGTATCCAAGCTTGCAACTACTCTATTATTGTTCCTTTATGATCTTTCTTCTGATGGTTGTAGGCTAGTCAGAAGACTTATTCTGAGCTTGGTCACCTGGATAAATAACTAAAAATGAGATGTTCTTTCCTGTCCAATCTCTCTAGTAGGTCTCTTTCCCTCCCTTACTCTGAAGTCTACCCATTTAAACTGCAAAATCTCTTTAATCACTATCTTAAACATAGTATACTTGACTGAAATGTCTTTATTTACTTGCCACGAAAGAAAGTTTGACTTAAAATACTCACCATTGTAAACCTATCACCTAAAAAGGGCTATTGTATTGGATTTCTGCCTGCCCTTTTCATCTTCACCCAAATCCATTCTCCTGTTGAATTAAAAGAAACCCCAACCCCAAACCAGATGTCTCAGGATTAGAACGCTGAAGACTTTTTTGCTTTATTTCTTGATTTTAAAAAAAGAACAGTAGATTATAATCAACGTTGTTTATTTCACTGCTTGACTTCCTAAATACTGGTGGCTGGATTATGAGCTTTTCTGTGGATAATCAGAAAAGGCCAAGAATTGCTTATTTTGAAAATCCTTTCTAACCAGGGGTAGAAATCTGTATCTAGCAAAGCTGATGGCAGCTTTTAATTCCTGATTAGTGCCAGTTGAAAAGATGTAGAAATTAACTGACCAGACAGCAATCAGAAAGCAGAGACAGACAGGCTGGGAATGCTTACTAGACTATGATTATTAGCGTGACAGTGGAGACCTTGTTGCAATACTCAAAACAAAAAGTTTGACTTTAAAGTGGAGTAATACTTACAACTAGAAAATATTTTAAGTAACTTGTATATTATGACAAGAGGTTTTTGTATTTTTACTATGCGTATGTCTGCTTAAACCATGACATATGTCTAGCAGAATGAGCTGTCACAGTACTGCAGTTGTCAGGTCTCTTTTCTAGAACCCTTATGATGCTTAACCTTTAGCATATGTTTAACTGCTTGACTTGGTTACTTTTGTGTCTCAGGTTAATGCCTAAAAGCTTCAAAATGTGAATGCCCTCTACTGGCACTGCATATCCACCAAGGACAAAATACTTGCACAAGCCAAGCGGTTCCCGCCAGGCTGAATTTCATAGCCATACATGTTACAGATGAGCTGTTAATGCTAAGGTCCTTGGTATAGCAGTCATGTCAGGAAAAAAAAGTAATTCATGACATCCTTAGAGATGTTAGAAAATACTCTTTTTTTTTCACAAAAACGTCTTGCAACTTATCTAGGAATGCACAGAAGCTTCATTCACATCTCAAATGTACGCTATGTGTGGCCTGGGTAGTTCTGTTTGTTCATTTGGTCGAATGTTCAATCCAATTACACCTGCTCACTATGTGCAGGAATGAAGGAATTCCTAGGTAGGAAGCCTAGAGGTTTTAGAAGAATTACTTTGCTGTGTGTCACACAGTTCATGGTTGTCTGTATTAAGTCTGAGTCAGTACTGCCAGTTAATCTGAAATGCCACGACCCACCATTGCTCCAGCACGTAGGCATAGTTAAGCTGACTTAATGTGTAATCTTTGTATTTTAATGTCCAGTGACTTCATGACATGCAAACCTAATGGGTATCATGTATCCAGATATGAAGTAAGAAAATCAAATTGTGATTCTAAATTGTTAAGAACTTAGGTATCTTTGAATATCCTAAGCAGTGGTTTTTCAGCTTATAGAATTTCAAATGTTTGATGACTTTCACCCACGCTTTTCCCAGTACTTCATTTCTTGATCTGGTTTTGAGAAGACTCTATTTTATTCCTCTTTTTTGAATCATAGCGAGCCAGTAGCCAAGTGCTAGTTACACGCTTATCTTCTTCTTGTGATGTGGAAAGAATTATGATCAGTGTGACCTTTCTCTTTTGAATAATGTTGAGCATTAATAGAAAATAATGCAGATTGAGCGCTCTAAAATTCTTCATCATAAGTGTCATGTCCTCAATACTGCAACTCCATAGTGTGCTTTCACAGTGAGACTAAGTCTTTCTTATGGGACTGTGGACATACTTAGCTTGCAGTAATGTGACGCTCTTTCCTGTCCTTAAAGTTGCATCGGTTTCTGGAACTAAATATAATGCAGTTTAAGTCTTCCCTATAATGCCAATATGACTCACTCATTGTACCATTAGTCTATCACATTATTATTATATCTTCAGTATAATGTTGCTGGAAGTGGTTGGAAATTTTAGTGCATTACTTGACCAGCTACATTATTTCTCCAGAAAGTGAATTCACATCCTATATGTCATTTCTGGTGTTTGGGATTCCAGGAGCAAGAAGAAGTGACCACAATACCAGTCAGTCTAACCTGTCTCCTTTTTGAACCTCTCAATCTGTAGGTCATAAAAGTATTGCATAACTGTATTTCTTAGTAAAAATGATTCAGCAACCAAGGTATCATAGAGACAACACGTGTCTGTTGTATTAGTAAAATGCTTTAAGTTGTTGCAACTAGAACAATGCATGTTGTCCCTGTATTTGGAAAGAATCCTACTATTTGAAGCATTGCTATCAGATACAGCAAAGCAAGTCATAGATTAATGGAGTGCAAGAGACTTAAAAGAGAGGGAAATGGTGTTTTGGAGTATGAATGCTCCATCCCTGGCAGTGTTCAAGGCCAGGTTGGGTGACATGGTTTAGTGGGAGGTGTCCCTGCCCATGGCAGGGGGGTTGGAACTTGATGATCTTCAGGTCCTTTCCAACCCTAACTATTCTATGATTCTATGTATCAATTG
Source organism: Amazona ochrocephala (assembly GCA_039720435.1). Lineage (NCBI taxonomy): Eukaryota > Metazoa > Chordata > Aves > Psittaciformes > Psittacidae > Amazona > Amazona ochrocephala. The sequence continues at coordinate 17,937,004 of CM077883.1, forward strand.
CAGGAGAAAGCACTTTTTTTTTTGGTGATGCATAATTGAAAATTCATAGTATGTCCAAAACTCCAAATGTGAAGGAAACAGTCAAATAAAAGTAATTTAAAATTCTTGGGTCTTGACTGTTTTCATTTCACCTCTGGGACAGAGATGAAAAAATTTGCAAGAGTCAAAACCAAATTGGAATTTGTTGTGTCATCCAAAAGGAAAATGTGATTCTTAACATCAGAAGCACTCAGAACTGATGGCATTAAAGTGTGTGTGGAAATAGAGTGTATGGTGCATGGAGGGAAGAAATATTGAACAAGTTTGAGTCTTGATAAGAGTGAAAGACAAAAGCAGAAGACAAACATTGTGTAGAATCTAATGAGCTGAATCAACAGGAGAGCCTACAGAGGAGAGGATGTGAGAAACCGTAGTTACTGTTGAGTTAGAAGATAAGTTAAGGTGCAGAAGCAGTGGGCAGATTAGATGGTGCAGCTACAGACAGAACATGAAGAATTAGTTAAGGGAATTAGGTGACCGCTACCCATTGTGAATTAATTTCAGCAAATGAAAATTTCACTTCATGCAAAGAGTTGTTGCTGATTTGAAAAACAGTGAGGAGACAAATAGTTAAAACCTAAGAAGGTGCCAGAAACATCATCAGAAATATCTCCATGGAACTTGGGACTTGGGTATTGTACTGTATAAAACAATTTAAATTCTGTGTCTTGCTTTGTCCTCTCCTAATAGTGGGAATCTGGTCAGCATTCGGCACTCTGAAAAATATCCCAATGACAAGAGATCCAAATCAGATGGTCGTCTCTAATTTTTGTCATGCATAAGTACAAGCTTTTGGGAATGCAGGAAAGGAGAAATAGCCAGTGTGCTGTCTTTGTGAGCTTGTGCTGGTGCTCAACGCTGGTGTTCCTAAGAATTACAAAATGATGAATAGCACAGTATCCTTCAGTACTACAGCTATGAATTATGCTAATATTGCCATGATTTTATGAATGTTAACTAGTGACTAAATTTTGACAAATTAATTAATGAAGAAATGCATTTAAGAAATGGAAAGCCTGTTTTGATGAAATTGAGGTGTTTTGTAAGGCTGCAGTTGAAAACAGTGCATGAGATGATCAGAGTACTTCAGAGGTATTTCAGCTCTTGCTAACTTGGTCATTCTTTGTGGCTTTAATATGAGGGAGGACATTGTTTTTGATTAAATGGTCCACCCATCTGCAGGGTAAGAGATAGGAGGATCACAGAAATAACTCTAATATCTATCAAACTCTATGGGGTTTACACCCTCCTCTCTCCCTTTCTTCTTCTCTTGAATGGGGTGGCCTGGCTTCAGCTGTAACTTCTCCTTCTTAGTAGCTGGTGCAGTGTTGTGTTTTTGACTTTAGTCTGAGAACGGAGCTGGTAACACACTGATGTCTTAGCTGTTGCTCAATAGTGTTTACCCTGATCAAGGACTTTTCCGTCTCATGCTCTTCCAGTGAGGAGGGACACAAGAAGCTGGGAGGAAGCAGAGACAGGACACCTGACCCAAACTAGCCAAAGCAGTATTCCATACCACAGCATGTCATGCCCAGTATATAAATTGCGGGGAGTCACCTGGAAGGCTGAATGCTGCTTGGGTCAGGCTGGGTATCGGTCAGTGGGTAGTGAGCAATTGTATTGGGCATCACTTCTGTTTATTGGGTTTTATTACTCTCTTTTCCTTACTGTCATTATTATAATGCTTACTTTATTTCAGTCATGAAATTGTTCTTATCTCAGTCCAGGGGTTTCACTCTCCCAGATCTCCCCATCCCACCAGGGGGGAGCAAGCAGCTCTGTGGTGCTCAGTTTCCAGCCAGGTCTAAACCACAACATGGGGAGAGGTATATTTCTAGTTAAGAATTTTTCACATTAGTATGAGAGGATTTCTCTCATTTTTAATGAGTAAATTAAAAAAATAATTGGCAGGACTTTATCATGTGCAGCCTAATTTTCCTGTGCAATCTGGGACATGAGTGTGTCCAGGGTAAAGTGTAATTTGTCCGTTGGATCAGTGCATAGGTACTAATGGTAATGGAGTCATGGAGGGATTTGTTAAATGTGCAAAGTGAATTCGTTATAAGCTAGATGTGAAATCATTTACTTCTGATTAATGTAGTTCAGTTTGAGAGGTTGGCAAACAGGCTGCTTATGGAATTTTTACTGATTTTGTTTTGCGTGTGTATTCCAAGGACTTCTAAAAGGGAAATGGAAAAATAAAACAAATCTTGTTTAGAAACAACGATGTGTGTAGGAGAACACAACCTTGTTTCTAATGTGAACTGTGACAGACATTTGACACAGTTATTCTGTAAGAGTACACTTCAAAAACAGTAATTGTATTTGAAGTATCTTTTGCTGCTGTTTGTGGCAGTTTTTTGAAGAGAAAACTCCACTTACCGTCCTACCTGTAGCTTTTGGGTGCAAATGTAGTAGCTTATTTCTTCTGAGGACTCATCTCACCTGTCTCTATTTTCTCATGCAAATATGAACTTTCATTTCATGGAATTAAATTAAATTATGATCTTGTCTGGCTTTGCAAATACTTCAGGAGAGGTGAAAAGTTTATCTGAAGAGAAGTGGAGCTGTGGAGTCTTCCACTGTTGTTAACTTGACTTCTGGGGGAAAACAAACAGCATTTGTTTTCTTATTAATTTCTCATCCTTCCGTTTTTAGGATGGTAGATCTCTGATGGCAAAATGTAGGTTGTAAATGTTCCTTTAACCTGTCCAAGGCTTGCAGTCAATTTTCATTGTCTTGTGTTTCTAAGAGACTAGCCTTGTTTCCTAGATTTTTTGGTTCTAATTCAGTACATTTTCAAGAAGGACTAATAAACACTCTGGGAGTAAGGCACTGCAGACTATTAATAAAAGAGCGACAATGATACTGCTTTTCCCCATCAACACTCTCTCACTGGCAACATGTTTTGTCATGTAGCATGATCACTGTTGACAGTACACTAAATAAATAGAAATAAAGGTGAAAATAATGACAAAGCATGCAATTGAAGCAGAAAGAAGCAGAAATAAGAAAAAGAGAACATGCAGAAGTTTACTGTGTTTTACATAATAAATGATACTTTACATGATTTTTTTATTTCTCAGTTATCATAGAAGACAAACAGAATAAGTCATTAATAATAACATTGATGCTAATGAGTGTTATTATTAAAGGAAGAGCTGTTGAATACGTCTTTGTAATTGTAGTGCCCAAAGGTTTTTTGTTTTCCTTTATTTTTTCTCTTGATGCAAAGTTGTATTTTTATCTGTGAGATGATGCCTGATACGATGAAACCTGATATGATTTCTCTTTTATTTGGTGCCATCATTTTGGATTATATTACTATGATTTTTTTTTTAAGCTCCTTACTTTTAAAATAAGGATCAAAGCTGCTGGCTTTATCCATCACTTCTTTTTTTTTGCTCCAATGCTAGATAAATCACAGAAGTTCAAGTCACTCAAAACAACTTAATACAAGTCTATTCACGGTTGGATTGAAAACTAAGAATAGCCTTTGTAATTTCTAAAAAAGAAGAACTGAAAAGTTTAAATATTGGATTCTTTAATAGATTGTAGAGGATCTGGAAGTAGAGAGGTTTTCATGGCCTGTGTTCATTGTTGCCACTAAATACGTGTGATCCCAGAAACTCTGGTTCACAGTGAAACTCTCTCATGTTCACACTCACAGGTGGAGAGGTGGAGACAAATTTCTGCTTTTATCCTTGAAGTTGCTGTGTGCCGGGATCGAGCTCGAAGTCACTGATGTCCAATATTTATCGTATATAGCTGAAACTGTGACTGTGTCATACTTTACAAGATGGTTTATCAATTCCCCTAATGAGGAGAGGTGGAGAGAAAGGGAGCTCTGTTTCTACCGGGCATTGGTTTCCATGCTCGATTCACTTTAGTGACTATGTGTTCATGCTGATACACACTTTAGAAAGATTTAAAAAGCACCTCTAATAATGTGTTACAGTTTCATCATTTATCTTAATTTAATATTAATGTTTTACTAATCTGATTTAATGTGTGGAGGCACAAAGCTTTGGCTGATGGTTTCTAGTGTAGATGTTCCTCTGTTTTTTTGTTCTCCTTATTTTAGAAGTAGACAGTTTAGATTAGTGCATGCATAATTCACAAAATTCAGTGCATTCAGTGCACTCTGCAAGCATCCCAATTGCTTATGTGTTTTGACTTTGCAGTCTGGAATTTGGCACTGATACTTCTAGCGGGTCTTTCTGCTTCTTGCAGTGGCTAAGATTGTCCAGTTCTATATTACCTATACAGACGTATTTAAAGCAGCTGTGCAACATCCTTTGTGAAATAACAAGTAGTGATTTTTTTATCCTTTTAATTGTAGGTGTTGTGTTAATTTGCTTCGTAAACCTGTCACTATCCTCTGTCAAGAAACAAGCCTAAAAAGGACCTTCACTTATGTCTCTGTGACTTTTGTGTAGGAAGACATAAATAGAAGTATCTCTGTGGAAATATGTTCAGAGCATATGTCTCTGAGAAAACATGCTAAGTTATTTTTTTCTCTGTGTATGTGTGTGTGTGTGTGTGTGTGTGTGTGTGTTCAGAAGAGGTTAAACTTAAGCACATAAGGTATTCTGAAAATATTAACACAAGTATTTCTGACTAGACTGTTTTATTCATTTCAGCATAGTTAGGTGGCTCTGTCTCTGAAGTCCACAAGAGGTATTTCCTCCTGTTTTTGTGGCTTATACAGCATCCAGCCTGCATGGCTGAGCAGCAGTTCACACCTAGACACTAGAGTGCTTAAAACTGAGAGGAGGAAGGCAATGTTGGGTGCTGTTCCTTTGTTTGTTCAGTTCAGGTTCATTTTATTTACGATCAGGCTATTAGTAAAAACAACAAGTAGCAATAAATGAATGAAGTAAAAATTTAGAAATTACATTCTTAATTAAAAATTAGGAAATTAGAGTCCTAATTTCCAACATATAACATGTGGAATCTATTAAAATATGATTCTTTGCTAAGTTTCTTAAAACTGTTCATGTTTTCCCAATACTGGTGAAAAGGAAGTGCAAGTTCATCTTCCTTTTCTAAAGCCTATTTATTTTTCTGTGTACAGAATATTGCTAAAAGCTGTTCTGAAGCCCTTGCTCAAACAGAGCCATAGTTAAAAAAACCCACAACGAGAACTCCACCTCTTTTAGTGTGTCTTTGCTGCAGTCACTTTGAAGGCAGTAAAAACAGCTATCTAGACTTGCTTTAATAAAATCAAGTTATCGCAATCCAATCTCTCTTTTCTCATCCACACTGTGTGTAAGAGGATGCACTCTCTTTTATTTTGACTGTATGTACTGTCATTTCATGTGGCAGATTTTCAGTAGCTCATCTTTATTACACAAGTAATCCTCCAGTTTTTTTGCGTTGACACCTTTTAAAATGTCTGTGGAAGAAAAAACTGGCTCACTAATTTGAGCATCAGTATTTAGAAATTGTAAGAAATTCAGTTTAGAAATGAGAGAAGCAACAGTGGAGTCTAAAATGTCTGCAGTTTAATGTGCTGAAAGCTGCACCTCTCTTTTGCCAAGCTTTCCTACCACTCTTGCTATTAAAGCTGTTGAAATGCTATTTGTTAGAGAAGTGGTTTTCACTTTCAATTCCTTACATCGCAAGTGCACCATATATCACTGTTCTGACATAGGGCTGGAGTGTGCGCATTGTGTATTTCTGCAGTGTACTGCTCTGCTGTTGCAGTAGCTGTTTTCAAGGTATGTTGCCCCAAAGAAAATTAGCTTTGGCAGGTGGTTGAAGAAAAAAAGCCTGTGCAGGTGGTAAAGGAAAATAATATTCCCTGTTTTATTTTACAAATTGTGATTAATTTCAATTTCATTTCATAATCCTCAAGGAGTGAAGCTTTTAAAGTTCCAAACCTGATCTGAATAAGTATCCTGAAGTATAGCATCAGCTGATTTACTCTGCCATGTGCATGCATTTAGAATTAATTTGTAAGGCTGTAATTAGCTCAGAGGACATAAAATAATATGAAAGAAGAGCTTTATTGTTTAGTGGAAATTAGACTATTGTTTTCCAACTTTCAGTCTGGATTTAGATCTTGGGGACGCAGCTGGAAGCCAGCATTAGTTAATAGTTTTGAGACAGTGGTTTCATTTCTCCTGCAAATGGTAATTCTAGCAAATGTTGACTAGCTCCCAAGTTCTTTCTCCTGGTTCTTTGATCTTCCACAACTACAAAAAGTCATCACAGCAGGAGACTAGAGATACTGCAAAAACCAGAGGTTTACCAGTTCGGAACCTCTGCCTAGTCTGGGTTGTTTGATTTATAAATAGGTACACAAAATCTCTGTTACCCAGGTTTCCCTAGGAAGGGCACCTCTAGCAGAATCACATGCTCCAAAATTTACACTTACAGTTGTTCTGCAGACTGGGAAGGTACAGGGTTTTTATTTGTCCTTTCAAACTGAGGGACTCTCTTATTATGGATTCTTAGATATAACCATTACTACTCACGGTTTGAAGTAATTTTTACATTTCCCCCCCTTGCAAATGAGAAATAAAATGTAAAGATTAGATTGGTAGGGTATGATAATAGGTACAAGAAATGACATATGAAGTGTGCCATTTGGCCGAACAATAATATGTACTTGATGAAAATAATGCATGCTAAAGCGTCTGCTCTAAAAAGAATCCAAAGAACTGAGCTGTAAGTGAAATGAACACATTTTTCTGGGAGACAGTCTGGCAGGAAGCTACTTTACCAGCTCTTTTAAGGCACAACTTTGTTGCTGGGTATTGGTGGCTGTGGTGAACGCTGGATTTAGAAAAAACCCTAGAATTTTCTTAAGTTGCTCTTGTAGTTTGCCTGCTTCTCTCACAAATTGCCCTGATGGCTGCGCTAGCTTGGTCTTAGCCCTTCTTAATTTTTCACCTTCCATGAAATTCCCACTACCTAGTCAGAAGAAAATCAAATTTTCTTGGATCACAAAACTCAAGAACTCTGATAAATGGTTTCTTTCATTGTGCTTTCCTGTAAGTCGTGGTTTTCCTTTTGTGTAGAACATTTTATACGTCTTCCATAAATAGCTCACTTGGATTATTACTTGCTAAGAAGGCTTTTATTTTGACCTTGAAGATTTCATTCCATTTCTGAGCTATTAGCAGATCTCTCTGCTCATCTGGCCTCCTTTTGGAATGAAACCTGAAAGCAAGCACACATTTGCAGAGAAATCTTATTTTTACAGAAATAAAAAAGGTGCTTGTATCAGTCAGGGTTAGGTTTAAATTAAAAAGTTTAACTATGACTTTCATTTGGAAATCTTCAAAAACCCAGGCAACTTTGCAAACTTGTAAGGCTCCTTTGCTATGATGGTTTGTATTGTTTTTTGCACTGGCATCTCCCATGGATCATAGCTTGAGCTACTGTGACTCTCAGGAGTGAGCTTCATAGAGCAGCACCACATCAGTAGGAAAACATAGGTTCTTCCTTTTGAGGAGTGCATTTATAAACTTACAGTAGACAAGCAGATACTTAAGACTTGAAACTTTAGACTATATTGAAGTTTTAGATATCGTACAAAATGTGAAGGTATACCTTTCAACTGCTGTTTATCCTGTTTCACGTACACCCAATAAAGTATCAGCTGTTCCCCCCCCCCCCCATTAGCTAACTTTTTTATAGTAATATTATATTTGTAGTCTGCTGTTTTCAGTTAGGATAAAATACTGGCGCTTTTTTAGTGTTTAGTCATCTACTGCTAATTCTACTATATTTTTTCTTACCTGGTTTATGTAGAAATACAGGAAGGTATTAAAGGATGCCAGGGTTAGAGAGAGACAGAGAGAATGAATGGATAAATGTTACAGTGAATACTGTGTAGTGATCCAAAAGATTTATGTTATAGTTTAGATCATACAGTATCTCCTTATATTGCAAATGCAATTAAGAATGTAGATTTTGCGTCTTTGCGTCTTCTTATTCAGGCTGATTGATATCTCCATATTGAAATCCAAAGGCCTATTCATAATTGTCATTTATTATGTCAGAATCAGGCGCAGGGAGTTGATATCAACACTAAATGAATTTTCTGTTTAGTTTAGAGGTGGCCACAGAAACTGTCCTTGCTATACAATTTGTTTTAACTCAACAATGCTGTCAAAGTGTATATTAAGTTTACTATTAAAGCAGTCTCCTAAAATTATCTTTTTCTTTGAGGGGGAAATGCACTGCAATGAAAAAATAGGCACAAAAATGAATATTTGTCCAAATTCTTCTTTCTGTCACACTGAGCCCACACAACTGGTTCTAGCGGGGGTCTGCTGCTGCAGTCTTGGGGAAGAAGTGAACCCAAAAAGAAATGGTAATTATATCTTACCAGTGTCTTCCAACTTCTTGGCCAATACCTCCCTTGAATCACTTCAAGGCACTTTGCCACACTGGAACAGCTCATGGTACTGTTCATGCCCAGTGAAGGACACCACCCACTGACACTGCTAAGTAATGTGTTAACCAAATGCCACTTAAAATTTATCAGAGGCAAAGGTCTAGTTTCTTTGCAAGAGTGGTACCAGTGTATTGTTCTGGGCTAGTTGATATTACCATAGATAATTTCTGGGAGTGAGAAAACAGGAATTCTTTCCCTGGCCACAGCCATCACCTGTATCCTGGAGACTTGAATCTGATGTGGTCAAATGAAGGGCTTGAGCAGACTGGGATGACTATTCTTTTGAATTCAGCTTCAGCCTTTAAGGATCCATGTTATTTAACTGAGATTTGTTTGTGGTTTGTTGTTCTTTTTAACTTTTTCTGACTGAGAATGAGCTTTGAGGCAGAGCCTCTTGTACCCCAGTGTATCACAGGAGATAGAGACCTAATCCTGAAGACAGTTATATCTTAGAAATGAAGCCAGCCAACCAAAAAAATAATCCCGCCAAAGTCTGCAACAACATCAAGTGATGATAAACCCTAAAATGTTTAAATGTTACTATATATTTGGCACTGTATTCACTTATGTGGTACATTAGTTAACGATTGCTGAGTATTTCTCATTGAATGTTCAACTGTGAATACGAACAGAAGTGCGTGCGTACATTGTAGATACATGAGTGAATAAAATTAGATGTTTGGAAATCTGAAATGGGTTTGAGTGAGGTTTGAATCTCCTTAGATGATTTATTTCTTCTGGTAAAAAATAAGAAATATTCAGTGGTTTAATGAAAAGATTTAAGATACTTTGTGACTCTTCAGTGAAAAGTTGAGGAAATACTAAATCATGTGGTGAAGCTAAATGTTAAAAGTTGTGTGAACAGGAACTGCTGATTTTCATAAGCATTTAGTAAATACGTTGTTATGCTTGTGGAAGTCGGTGTCACCTACATGTACTAAATTAGGCAGCTTTCAGAGAAGAGGCCGTGTTCCTTCTCTGTGTTGTTGGTTTTCCACAAAACTTCCTACGAATTCAGCAGTTCTTTCCCAAAGCTGTGATGCAAACACTGAAAGCTTTTTGAGAGCAAAAAACCATTTCCTTTCCTTACTCTTGTGTTGCAATACTGTAGGAAAAAAGTAATCTTAAGCTTCATAATGATGAAAGGTTTAACAAAGGGCATACATCAGTTGTCATGCCTGCTACTTAAGTATAGGGTATTAAGCTTTTCTTCAAACACATAATTTCTCTGTAGTATTTGAATGTGTTTCCTTGCCCAGAGTCTCTATAAAGGTTGTGTTTTCCCCTTAGATTAGTAACAGAAATATTGGCGATTGTTTTAGAATTATGCAATATACACTTCTGCATAATTCTTTGAAATTCATAATTCAGCAGTAGATAGGAATCATATGGCTTCTCAAAGCAAAGAAAAAGAAAAAGGCAGTACCTCCATTCATCAAATAACTTACTAGTATTTATGGGTGTTGAATGTCAGGACAGCATAATCAATTACAAAAGAATTTGGGAGCACTTTCGCAATTGTTTTTACATCAATATCCACTGGGTCTCTGTAGTGTTATAAATTCTGCATCTTTCTTAAATGACAAGTTGTGGGGAGTCCTGGTAAAGTTTATTAAACAGAAGTCATTTACATGAAATGGTTAATGCTGAAAAAACTGTCATGAGGGTACTTAGTTTTATTAGGAGATGTCTTCAAAGTTAACTTTACTGTGTTAATCACATAAATCTCTTAAATAATTATCAGCCTTCTTCACTGGGGCTAAGCATTTATCAGGCTTTAACCGCAATTAAGTACTTAGCAAAGTTAGCAGAGCTTTTAAATAATATTTGTTGAGAGAGTCTCATAGAATATTCATATGACATCTGAAAACAGTTTTTAAAGTATGTTTGAAAGAATAGCATGCGGGTACACGTTTAACTCATCTGTCTGAATTACAGTGATACAGCGTGGGTTACTCTCAACACTTGCTATTTTGACAAGCTGAACTGCACAGATTTAAGAAGCCTGTTATTTGTCAGCATTTGTGCTATATAAAAGCTTACATGTATGCAAATGCTTATCTTTGTTAGTATTATTGAGTAAAAGTTAATGTTGGTATATGCAGTAATCAAGATATAGGCATAGAAGTGTGATTATAAAACCTGCTTCTCATGTTGACAATGCATAAAGAGAGCTAATGTGGTGTGTGTGTTGGCATACTGTGCTTCAATGTCTGGATTAATAGGTACACTGATAGTAATACAGGATAAGGGTTGTCACTCAAGGAAATAAAACTTTTTTCAAGGGTGTTGGGAATTTTGTTCCCACTTTGCTGCCATGTACAGTGTAACCTGAATTATGAATGCATGTGACCATACAGCTGTGAGATTTTCCTTTTCTGAGATTACCGCTCTAGGACAGACCTACTGAATATCTAGGGCAGTATTGTTGGTGCTAAAAATGATCAACCGTGAGTTTAATTAATTTGCTTAGGTATTGTCCATTTGGAATCAAATAGGCACAATAAAGGGAGCAGGTATACTCAGGAAGTGTCATGAAAGTACTCTGAAGATCATAGAATCATAGAATAGTAAGGGTTGGAAAGGACCTCAAGATCATCGAGTTCCAACCCCCCTGCCATGGGCAGGGACACCTCCCACTAAACCATGCCATCCAAGGCTATGTCCAACCCCACCTTGAACGCCACCAGGGATGAAGCATTCACAACCTCCCTGGGCAACCCATTCCAGGGCCCCACCACCCTCACAGTAAAGAATTTCTTCCTCAGATCCAATCTAAACCTCCCCTGTTTAAGTTTAAACCCATTACCCCTTGTCCTCTCACCACAGTCCCTAATGAAGAGTCCCTCCCCAGCATCCCTATAGGCCCCCTTCAGGTATTGGAAGGCTGCTATGAGGTCTCCACGCAGCCTTCTGTTCTCCAGGCTCAACAGCCCCGATTTTCTCAGCCTATCTTCATACGAGAGGTGCTCCAGTCCCCTCATCATCCTCGTGGCCCTCCTCTGCACTTGTTCCAACAGTTCCATGTCCTTTTTATGTTGAGGACACCAGAACTGCACACAATACTCCAAGTGAGGTCTCACGAGAGCAGAGTAAAGGGGCAGGATCACCTCCCTCGACCTGCTGGTCACACTCCTTTTGATGCAGCCCAGGATACGGTTGGCCTTCTGGGCTGCAAGCGCACACTGCTGTGTCATGTTCATTTTTTCATCAACCCACACTCCCAAGTCCTTCTCCGCAGGGCTGCTCTGAATCTCCTCCCCGCCCAATCTGTAGCTGTGCCTGGCATTGCTCCGACCCAGGTGGAGGACTTTGCATTTAGCATGGTTAAACTTCATTAGGTTGGCATCAGCCCACCTCACAAGCGTGTCCATATAATAGTATAGGTATCTCATGGTGTACCTTCATGCAGGGATGGCTTTCATTTGCGAGTATGCATTGTGTATGTTTCTGTCTCTGAATAAATGTGTCTGAGATATGACTTGATTTAAAATTTGAGGAAGTTGAAAAAGAGTAAATGGCTGATAAATTCATGATTCATGTTATGAGGTGCTTCCTGCTAAATCAAACACATTATGCTGCTTCTGTCTTGATAGCTGAATTTAAATTCATTATAGAAATAGTCTTTATATGCACACACACACAGAGTAGTTTCTGTATTATTTTGTGTAGATGTCCAAGCCTCAAACACAAATTTTGTTGTAAATGGAGAAGTGCTGAAAATGTCAAAAATCAGTGCAATCATCTATTGTACAGAAGTTAGCCATGTTACCAAGAATTAGTATCAATACAGTAGAGTTTTATTTGACTGGTCAGAAAATCAGAATGGAAACAAAGATACTTCAGTTTGAAGATGCTATCCTCTACTCTGATTCATTTTATTCTTCCCTTGAGATAGATAAGTTGCTAGAGAGCTAAATGCCAAATGTCTAGCACTACAGTCCTGTATAACTGATGCCTCTCCCACTCTTTAATACACAGCACTTAATTGCTTATTTAGTTTCAGTGTATGTTGGTCCCTTTTATCACCTAATTAGATTGTGTTTGAAACACCATTTGGTAGTGACAATACAGTCTGCTTTGCCATTTGGTTCTCCATTAATTTACTTCCAAGGGTTTGTTCTTACTGGAGAAAAGGGGGGGAGAAAAGGGAAAAAAAAAGTTGGTTTTGTTTTTGTTTTTTTTCTGCAAGGTAACTAAGACTTTCGTAATCTAGTATTAAAAAACCACACTGAGGAAAGCACAAAAGTTGTTGGTAGGTCAGCCCTGAACTCCACTTGTATTTCAGTTTAACTGCAGTTTTAGCTTCAGAGAACTGACACATACATATTAAAAGCTGCAGGGGAAGATTGGCAGGCAGCGAAGACAAACCCCAAATACATTTTGCTTGTGTGTTGTAATTTGGGACTATTATATGCTTTTACCCATCCAAACCTCCTTGCCCATTTCAGCTCTGTGTGTGAGTGTGCTGCTGGTCTCTCAAGGAATAGCTTTGTTCTTTTAACTGTCTGAAAGACATGTCATTCCAGGCTTTCAGAACAGGAGATATTTTCACTATGTGATCATCCCTGAAATACTGTTTGAGAACTGAAGATGCTTGTTGATGAAAGGAGCTGCCTCCTTCAACCATTTGTTTTCCAAAGCTGATTGCCTGTGGCACGATTGTTTTACTTGTGTCTGAACAAGAGAATATACAATTTGCTCAGTGCTCTAAATCAGAGAAACATTCTTGAATGAAGAATAAAAGGTTGTCCTTACTCACAAAGTGGTGTTTTGTACTATACATTAATGTAAATTTAGCACCTATAAACTTCTTGTAGCTAGAAAATATGTCACAAGACTTCATTTTCTCTAGAGTGTAGCTAGATGAGGAATTGCTGTTGGAAGAAGACAAAGAACCCCCAATGCCCTTGTGGAGCTGTAGGCACTGGATAAGGAAAAAAAATTCTTGGAATTCTTTTACTGTACAATATTTTATTTTTTTAACTGTATGGTACCCTGATACATAATTAGGCAGAAAACCAGGACCTCGGTAATGAACTTTCTAGTCATTGAAGTGATTTTGTCAGCCACCATTATTTACGCTGTGGAAGATGTAATGCTCCTTTGGATAGCCGTATTTCTCACTCCCCGTCCCACCACACATTTGTCACTAACAATTTGGATCTGAAAACTAGACTAATGACTAATAGTAAAAGGAAAAAGTGAAAGAAAGCTATAGCTGATGCATTTCAGCTATTGCAAACTAGAAGTTAAGAACTTTTAGTCTGAACTAATATGGTTTTTCTCATGTTTATCTAGGCCAGCATCTTCCTTCTAGAAAAGACAAAGAAGGGGAAAAGGTAGAAATAATTCTACTCAGCTTATTATAGTATGTGTCTTAGTTATACCTTTGATTCTTACAGCATTTAGTGTATTTTACTTTCACAAATTAATCCAGCTTTTTATCAAGCCACAACATCCATAACATTCTTCATCAATGGATTCCTCACTTTAACTGCAGGATGGCTGAACAAGCAACACATTTTGGTTTTCAGTTCTTACTTGGTAGTTTCCTTTGGTGCCCTTTTATTCCAGTACAAAGAAAACATAGTAAACAGGCAATCTCTGCCTTCTCTATGTGTGAAAGGATTTATGTCACACCCTGAAGTCAACTCTTCTGACAGAAAAAGAGTTGTTTGTTAGCGGTCCCTGGTGTAGACAGCATCCTGTGTCTTTGATTATGCTGTCTCTGGGCTTTTTGAAGTATCTTATATATTTTTGATAAGTGGAACCAAGCTTACAGTATTGAAATACCTGTTACTTCTTTAGATGGTGTTCCACGCTTAACTGCCAGAAAATTATAGCTACAGACTATGGTTGAGGAGTAAAGGTATGTAATATTTAAATTGATGCTACCTGACAACTAGATGAATCTGAGGTGAATATTTGGTTGTCATTTGACATGTTTTTTACATATCTGACTTGAAGTGTGAAGGAACTGGATTCATTCTTGCTCTAAAATATTTACAGCTTAGATTTGAAGTCAGAATGCCAATAGGACAATTAAGGATGGTAATATCTCTTACATCGATTAAATAACTCTCTTTAGTGTAACATATGCTAGTCGGTATTATAGAGAAGTCCATGACATAAGAAGAAGACTTAATGTTGGCTGGAGAGAATTTAATGAGAGTGAATTACTTATGTGCTTCTTTTATGCAGTCATCGAATGACTTGTATAGGCATAACAGAAGATAAATGATGACACTCTTTTAGAGAGTTTCTATAACTTTTGGAGCTGTTTTTTTTCAATGTAGCCAATTTTGTACTCAGGATACATCTTACTTACTGTCCAGGCAGAGGGGCTAGTCATCTATGATTTATGTTCTTTATGTCTGCTGAATTTGCTGTAACTGACCCTCCAGCTTTAAAACAGAGGAACAGAAAACTAACAGCAAAAACACCTAAAGCAAAAAGCATTTGAAAGTCAGCAAACTGCAGCAGCTATTTTCCATGGACTACTGTGCAACAATCCTGTTGCAAACAGATTAAAACAGCAGGGCAGCAGTTGTACCGATAGCACCAATATCTGTCAGTATTATTTTTCCCCAGGCATGGGGAGGAATTCTGTGCAGTTTCATTTTTAGTATATACCCTTCTCCAAGATGAAAACATTTTTGGTATCTTAGACAAGGTGATTTTTAAGAAAATAAAAAATGCAAAATATCTGATTGCCAATATTCTTATTTTTATTAAAATATTTAGAAGGTTTCTATTGATATCATGGCCGTTAATCTGAAATTTTCCTGCATGGAATTGACACATCTCAAATTTAGCATGGTTTACCGATAGTGTTTCTTGTTTCACCACTAAATACAGTTGAAGTTGATCAATGGAGGATAATGAAAAACAGTAACTGCTCTGAGAAAATGACCTCAAATTTATGAACACCTTTCTCTTTAATTCATGGTTGGATATCTGTAACTTATTTGCCTTGAGCAAATCAATATTAACCTCTCCGTTCATGGATGGGTGGTCAAATGGATTTTCTATTTTTTCCAGCTCTTCATTCTTTTGGGACCAGAAAGGTGACCACTGGTGACAACCCATTACTTTAACAACTTCTGCGTTTCAGAGAAAAAAAAGATAGAGATTCATATGTGTGAGCTATCCACACCTGGAAACGTACCCATATCCGAAATGTACCAACATCCAGCTTTGTCCAGAAGGCAGCAAGACTAGCCAAGAAACAGATTAAGGCTAATTAAAGCAATATGGTTTGAACACTTGCAGATAGTGAGATTTGAGTTTGCAGTCTGTAATCTAGCCCTGCTGGTCTTACAGTTACTGAGCCAACAGTGACTGAGGTTGTGAGGGAGTTTTTATACTTTTGCAAGCCAACATCCAGTAAAGGAAAGTTTGTTTTTAGTTTGCTTGATGTGCTTTGCTTGTCCCATTCTGAACTTCTGTCTTCTTAATGATGCTTTCATGCAAATGTTTCTTTAATTATTTGTGTTGGAGGAGAAAATCCCAGGTACCTGTGATCTAATTTTCTACCTATATACTCTAAGTAGACGTACTGTATTGAGATCTGAACTTACAGATAGTGATCGATTGAAAGCACATCATGTCCGTCACCTGCAGGGGTCTTGAGCAATACTCAAAGGTAGGGGAAAAATCTTTCTGCTTTATTTATTTTTAATCACTTTTCCTTCCCACAACTGTTCAAACACACACTCTTTCTGAAGTTTGAAGGTTGTTGATTTTGCCAGAAGGCATGTTAGCTTTCATTCACCTTGAAGTGTTTTTACATCAACAGCAAGATAAGTGCAAGTTGTGTTTGTCTTCAGAACTATGCTTTTGGTCACGGCCCTGATAGAGGTCTGAAAAATTGAATGAACATAAAATCCAAATAAATTCTTTTCTCATAATTGACATAGAATGAAATCGCAGTATGCACTGATGAGATGGGATGGAGACTGACAGTACACAGACCTTTGTACTTCTGTCATTGTGTGTGTGTGTGGTTATGCTTAACACTGACTAATGAAAAAACCTGGAATATAAACTATAATTGCTTTCCGTCCTGGAGAGCACGACGCATGCGAGAATGCTGCTTTGTGTCAACACAGGACACCTTCCCAAATAAAACTATGTATGGATAATGGAAAAAAAAAGCTTTCTGCAACCATAGCAGCTGCAAAGCACGCTTGTCTGAAAGAGCAAGAAATCTGGGAACAAGCAACAGAAGATGGATTTTGGCATCTAGTTGTACCCCACAAGTTGCTTTTATCTGAATATTCAATTCCTAGGAATACTTGGGCACTGCTTCCTATAAAAAGCATATCTATCTTCTCCCTCCTTTCCCAGTATAAATAATTCTCTTGTTTAGTTCTCCAAAGGCTGGGAGCAGCTAACCACCACTACTTGCCTCCAATGCAACTTACTTCCTTCTGACTTGTTGCTAACAAGAGATGTGAAACAAGAGCCGGTGCTGGTTGAGCAGCCTGTACTGAGGAAAAGTGATGTTTGGGAAGAAGCACAAACAGGGAATTGTTGTATGTAAGACTTAACAGCTACTTTAAACTCTGCTTTATCTCCGGTAAGGAACCTCTCCAAAGAACTGTGTATCTGTACCAAACTTACTACTCAAGTTAAAAGATACTCTTTTTTTTCTAGCATAAAAGGCTAATCTAGGATTTTATGCTAGTTATTGTATTTATATACAAATATATTACAAACATACTTCCTATTGTTGCAGATTTGTTTTGAAGACAATAGGAAAATTGTCTCAAGGTGCTGAAAGCCTGAAAGCTGTCTTGAAACAAATACACGGGGGGCTAAAAGCCTGAAGGTTGACTCTTTTGCATTCTGAAGGCGTTTGTGAGTGTCCCATTAACTTGGCTGCTGGTAGAAGTGAGATCTTCCTGCTTACAGGTAGAGAAAGGAAGGGTTTTGACTGAAGATTGTTAATTAAAAACCCCAGCCAACTGTGAATAGCAATTTTACTACTGATTTAAATGTGAATATATTTATTACAGTGCAGACTGGTATAAGCTCTAAAATATGACAGTGCTCATAATGCACTGGTCTAAAGTGATAAACTCAATAAATATTTATAGATTACTGATACTTTCTGTCACTGTACAAAGCGGACATTCTTCCTAAGTGAACATGTACATTCTTTGATGTCCAGATATGTAACATCGAATAATTGTAATTGCAAGAAATAGATAACAGATTGGCTCTGTTATTTGTGGATTGGCATAAAGTCATCAAAGTTCCTGCAAACAGCCCATTTATTTATAGAAATGTCAAGATCTTACTAAAAGCTTTAGTCAAGCAAAATTAGTGTTGCAAATCATATTAATTAGGGTATATCAAGCTATATTAACCAGCATAATTTATTTTTCCTTATTAGAAAGCTTCAGGTGATTGCACCACCACCAATTAAAAGAATATATAGAAATCCTTTTTTATTACCAGTCCTGTTCTACAGGTGTCAAACCACACAAATAGCAAAGCCCCAGAATTTACACAAACTACTAAAATGAAGTTTAAATAGTGCTGAATGCTGCTGTATTTTATGGCTCATTAAATAGACTCTACAGCAAGCTTCATTGTTTCCTGCAGGTTTTTGAATATAATGTCAGATGCCGAGCTCCAAATAGAATGGGAATTTTCTGAGCTTTGCTTCAAAATATGCAAAAAAGAGCATTTAATTGATTTCTAGGTATTGTAACTCAAAGCTCTCACATCTGATTAAAAGCAATATAGTGAGATTCGGACTCTTGGAAGGACTGTAAAATCACAAGCTGTTCCTTGTGATAGATACAATTTTGATTTTAGCACTTAATGATTCAGAAGTAAAAGCCCTATTCACAATTTTTGCTGATAGCTGGAGTTTAAAACACAGCCTCCTGTCTCTCAAAGTCTGAGTTGCAAACCTCTGCGGTGGGTATCTTGACCATCTTGACCATTTTAAAAGGTAAGGAAACACCTCTGCATCCTTGCTCTGGTCTTCTGTTAGGTGGTCCCTAGCATCTGCAGCTGATGTTGGGGAATATGGCTGAGATACTGTAGACCAGTTTAACCCCATGTGAGTCTTTCTCATGTTATGCAAGGTCCCACTTGGATTTAGATAGGTGGAATTTTTAGTGTTTCTCTAATTAATGATCACTAACACATCACCTTTGTGTCATTCTGCTGGGAGCAGAAAACTTCATGGTTTAAAAAGTTAAAACATTTGTCAGGTGGTTGCCTGTTATCCACTCAGACTCATCCCACAAGAGCCCACAGCTCTTTCTCTTATTATACAGCTTATGCTACTATATAATTGTAAAGGCCTTTGTTAAGGCTTTAAATTGTTTTTAAATTGTTGTTTTTAAATTGTTCAGACTCATCCCACAAGAGCCCACAGCTCTTTCTCTTATTATACAGCTTATGCTACTATATAATTGTAAAGGCCTTTGTTAAGGCTTTAAACATTACATGTTTCCCCTTCTCTACCCCACCCAAACAATTGAAACATGAAAATCAGCATTAATGTTCAAGTTTAAATATTTACCATGGTCTATAGTGCAGAAGCTTTCCTTGCATTGCTCACTGTTCTCAGGCTAATCTGACAAGTTTACTGGGGGGTATAGGAGATCAGTATAGTATTCTGTAATTTTCTAGCCTCTTCTAGAGAGGTGGTGTTTTTGTTCCCAGCGTTTTCTGCACTGGGAACAAAAGGCTTTCTACAAGAAGCCTTTCATCTAAGAACTTCTGTCCTTACTGTGACGTGAAAGTACACTCTCAGTGAAGAGTGAAGCAGGACTGAGGAGAGGGGGAGGAAGGCGTGAGGATGGGGAGGGAGTTGTGTCTGTCATTAGAATCGTTATTTTGCTTAAATTTCTGGTAAATACTATATAGTGCTGGTTTTGCTGTCCAGAGATATTCAAAACATGAGCATGGAGATAACAGGTCTCACATGGGATCTAAGAAAGATGTGTAAACTTCTTGCTTGTTATTTGGTGTCCAGCCAAGAAAATTTAGGACTTCTATAATGGTGTTAGAGACTGATGTTCAGGCAACCATTTCCTACTTTGTGTACTGGTGAATTTTCTAACAGTGATGAAGTTGGACTTAGAAGCCCTGTGGTGCAGGTAACATTGCTGCCAACTTCAGGTGCATTGTATTCTTACACGTAATCTCCATTGTTGGCTTTCTGAAGAGAAGCATGAGAGGATTCTTCTTACTTAAAATCTGTTCTTAGGTTTTCAAGTATGTATTTCTTAATTAGTGAACTTCACCTCTTAGCTTGTAAATGATCAGATCTCTCATTATAACCTAAAGCAATAATGTTTTTATTTTTCCCAGATGGGCTGGGAGGGTTTTGGATATGTGTGTGTATTTAGAGTTGATTAGAAAGTGGCTACTATTAAAAAGAGCTGTTTCATTTCCTGAGATTTGATTTGATCTGGGGAGGAACTCTTTGGAGCCTGTGGGCATCTGCAAATGCTTCCACATGTCAAGAGAGTTTAAGTGGTGGAACTGTTTTGAGCTGAGAAATGAGTGACTAAGTGCAGAGATCTGGTTTGGTTTTAAGTGTTCGTCTATGATAATGACGCATTGGCTATTTAAAAATCATTCTTTGTTACTTTCAACTGAATGCCAGCCACACTACAGAGAGCTTAAAAAAAGGAAAGAATCCAGTATCAACAAACTAACCTCAGGAGGCTCTTGCTTCATAGTGATGCTCAAAAATGTATTAAAATATTAGTAGACTGTGGAAAACCAAAGAAGAAATCCTACCCTGGTCTGATCTGACACATAAATGAATGGATTGATCTGATGTAAACAAGTGGATTAAGCTGAGTTACAATGGTTTGCATTCATCAATATGTTTTTGTAATAAACTTGCACTTTAGGAGGGGGAGAAAAAACCCTCCACCTGCCCTTCACTGATTCTTATCATAAAAGAAAACATTAAAGGAATAGCACGACAAGATGTATATTTGAAGCAAACCAGAAGAGGCTTTCTTTTCTGTTTGATTTTGCACTTGGGGAATTTTACTTCATTTCTCCCTTCAAAGGTAGCAGAGAATTCATTTACTGTAGCCTGAGGTTATGATAACAAAACAAAGGCTTGCAACTTCACATACTTCAGAAAAAAACAAAAGAATTCAATTAGATATACTCACTTGGTTGTACTTAGACACTTGTGAAGTTGGGAAGGACACATAACTTCTGTTTTTAGAGAAGGTAGTCTGTAAACTGGAAGGAAAAGAAGGTCTGGGTTTTCCCAGATGTTTGGAAAGGAGGAAGATTGAAAGGGAGCACTTGGACTATAAGTCGTCGCTCAGCTTTCACTTCTTCCCCTGGTGAACAGGGTCAGACCAAGAGGACCTGTCAGTTCTAAGGATAATGATTTTAGTCGAGGAGATAAAATGTCCATAAAAGTTGTGGCAGCTGAATGTTTTATACTGGTGGCTGTATGATCATGAGAACTTTGTCCTAATGATAACAGAGCTGTTTCTTCTCTAGAGCAAAGTGCCTATCCTTAAGTGAGTAATTTGTCTTCAGGACTTGATACATTTTCCTTTTAGGTGACTTTTTCTGCTACTCTGAGATTTAAACAGATATCAGACAAGCCTTTATTATTTCTGGGATATTTTGGTGTGTTGTAGTGGAGATACTTCAGGCCTTAATATGGCTGAATGTGTTGATGTAAGTCATGTCATGTTGCTGAACTCAGTGGCTTAAGCTTTCTGACGTGCACCATGTTATGTATGAGCTTGTAAATTAATTTGGGAGATTTTTTTTCAATATATAGAAATTCGATAGACTTTTATTAAAACCAAAACTTGCTGGTGGATTTGGAGTAAACCAGGTTTGTACCCATCTGGATTAAATCCCATTGCTGTACCTTTAGCTTGTAAAGTAGCTTGTCTGCTGTTAGGAAATGTGTCAAACCAATTGCAATATGTAATCAAATGTAGTCTAAGTTGAGCTGCAAAAAGAATGTGATTTTAGTATCTCAAGTCAAGATACTTTGTGGCTACATAATTTATAGAGGCCTAATCGGGAGTCTTTTCCTAGGCTGGATGGATTTACATTGTACTAGTCAGTCCATGGAGTTTGTACAAGAGCTTGTCCTTTCAGAATGAGTTTGCCTGAGTGAAAGCTTGTCTTCTGCGCTCTCCCATATTTCTGTGACCTGTGCTACGCTTCCAAGGCTTCTCTAGTCAAAACAAGTGGAGTCATTTCTGCTGTTTGCTTCTAGTCAGAATCCCATTGTAAAATTGTTTAATGTACAAAATTTCATTTCTTGGCAGCCCAGGCTCATCAACCTGACCCAGGTTTCCTCATCTGCCATTGTCATTTTTTTTCCCTCTCTTACAGGGGAAAAGAAAATCAATAAATGGAAACCTGAACCCTACACAGGGGAATATACATCACCTGTCTGTGCAAACATAGTGCAGGTTACTTATATTCTTCTTCTTGGGTTTGCAGGCATAAAGAAAAGTGTATTGGCAGCCCTCTTCACCATCTACTATAACTCCTCCTGCGGTTGCTTCCCTGAAAAGGGAAGAAAGCTTGTGCAGGCCTGGGCTCAAGTGTGAACACTCAAACTAGGATTTATGTGTGTATAATACTCCTTAAGATGCTTGTACAAGTGGACAGATCCTTGTCTTCTTTGCTGAGCCCTCCTGACCTCACTGGAGATCTCCACTTCCACTCTACTTAAAAACATCACCTTTATAGGACAGCTTACATATCTTTTGAAAAGTGGAGTTTTAAGCTGTCATCCCCTTGAATGCTTTTCTCTGCTACTTTGACTTCAGCGGAGGAGGAATATCAGCTGAGCTTTGGTTCACCTTCCAGTCTTCCCTAATTTTCAAGCTAACAGTGTGAGTAAGCTTGAGACAAGTTGTCCCTCAACTTATACATAAAAATAAATGTCAATGAAAAAATTTCCCCTTCTTTCCATAGTTTTTCATTTGGTCTTTCAGACTCGGTGTTCCTGGTGTTAGAACTCAACCTTTTCACAGCAGAAACAGATAGAAGCGCTCCTGGTTTTCCTTCTTTTTTTTTTTTTTTTTTTGCATCCAGCAGTTCCCATGGTTCCAAAATTCAGTTTTTAATCTCCCCAGTTAAAAATAGATTCGAGTTCAATAAACAAGAAGATGAAATCAATTTTTATCTTTTGTTTCTGAGGCAGGTGAGTACATCTCTCCCTAAATTTCTATGTATTCAATTCCTTTCCAAATCCTCATAAGTAATCCTGCTTTTGCAAACATATTTAGCTTCCTTTTTGGAGATCAGAATTGCAGATGGTGAGATTTTTATAAAAATATTTAATCTGGAAATAAGCCAAAGAGGATTTAAAACTATGATGGGAAAAAACAGATGAAGAAAACAATCTTGAAGTGATCCAGGAAATTCAAAAGACAGCTCAAACCCATTATATTTAGTATGTTAATGCCTATTTGCATTGTATTTTCCTTCTGTATGGAGTTGCAAGCATAGATTTCAGAACTTCTTGTAATGACATAGTCTGTGCTAGTAGGGACCACATGTATTTATAACAAATTGTTTCTAACATGGTAATCTGTGAATAGCAAAACAAACATTTCTTAGTTCAGAAAATTTTAAGGTTTTTTGATCTTCTCTGCTTTACAGCATCTTTATGTCTGTGTGCATTTTTATTAGCATGTTAATATTCTTAATATGTTAGATTTCAATAAAAGAAAAAGATTGTAATAAAGTGAATTGAAGCATTTCAAACAGGTAGATGAAAGAAGAACATAGTGGAAAATGCCTCTGTGAGATTTCCTTCAGTTGAAGGGCTGTAACAAATAGCGCCTATCCCTTTGTTGGCAAATATAAGAACCAGAGGCATGACTGGACAGCTGCAAGTGCTAAAATAGGGAGCACACATAGTGCTGGGCTGATGACAGTAGAAAAAGGAATTGAGTTTTGTCCCACCTGTGGAAGAAATTTTGGCGTTTGGAAGAGAGAGAAATATCTTCTTGTCTGTGAAATGGCAACAATCACTGAATCAGCATAGCTTAGTGTATATTACTTTGGGAAGAAATATTTAGGAGACCTCCTTTGAAAAGGCTGTGAGATGTGAATGTGTTATATAAATAAATGGATAGCCTTAAGGAGATTGTTCTTTACTTCTGCAAAACCAACTTTTAGGCATGTGCAGAAAAAAATGCATCTTTTTCCTTTAAGAAATGATTTCTTTTCACATTTTATTTAAATACCCAACCAGGGGGAGGGATATGACCACAGTTAGAGGATTAAAGTGTTACGTGCGTCACTTCACATAACATTCAAACACTCCAAGGAAGTATTCTGCTTAAGGAGGAAACAGAAAAAATGGATTTGTGCTTGGGTTTGGTTTTTCTGTTAAATTTGGCTATCTAAAATATGTGAAGAACTACAAAACACTCAATGTGATTTTTTTTTTCCAGCTTTCCCTAAACAGTGATGCCATCTAGAAAATTGCTATTCATCTGTCTTCCCATGCTGCTGTTCCCTTAGAAGGCAGCAAGTCCTGAGAAAAGCTGGGTAGCCAGCTCTGCTTTTACTCCAGCACATGAGCTGCTGCCTCCAATTTTGTGTCACTTGCAGACTTACTGAAGGCGCACTCCATCCCTTCATTCAGGTTGTTGATGATGTCAAATGGTAAATGGTGTGGCCCATGTATTAACCACTGACTAACACAGTCTGAATCGTTGGCCAAGCTTTCAAGACCAGTAGCACAGGCATCTCTCTTTGTCCGCCTTGTACTCTGCTGGTTCAATCCATAGCATCTCAATTTACCAGTATGGTATGGTCAACTCTCAAAAGCCTTCCTAGAACCAACATAAATTATATGGACATTATCCATTATCCACAGAGACATCTATTTCTTGGTAAAAGGCTCGATGGGGTTGGTGAGGTATAGTTTGCTTACTGCTAGTTCCATTACGGCTCGCTCTTCCTGTGCTTTTTGTGTTTAGATGTAACTTCTGTGTAGACTTGCTCCATAATTGCCACTGAGGCTGAGGTGAGGCTGCCTATCCTGAACTTTCTGTGCAAGTATTATCTTGTCTCTGTCAAGATTTATCCTTTCTGTGGTTTATTAGATAAGTTTTTGAGTTGGATTGTAGTCAGGTACATGCTTTATATGCTTCTGCAAATAAAAACATTAC
The DNA here is from genome assembly GCA_039720435.1 of Amazona ochrocephala. Classification (NCBI taxonomy): domain Eukaryota; kingdom Metazoa; phylum Chordata; class Aves; order Psittaciformes; family Psittacidae; genus Amazona; species Amazona ochrocephala. The sequence continues at coordinate 17,961,628 of CM077883.1, forward strand.
AAAATGGAGCTAAGCTTAGAAATAGTTTTTCTTTGCATTATCTGGACATGTATTTGAAATTGCAGTGGCTGTTACTTCTACATTGTCTAGCTCATGAATGCAGATGAACATTGCCACTGGAAAGAGAAGGAATACCTTGCAGTATAGGTCATATAGTTCAGTGTTTGAGATCTATGCATTCATTAAAGGTAATGAGTATCCCAAACATGAAGCCCTGTCAATTCCAATAATAATGAATCAGGAGAGCTGAGTTTTCCTGAAGATCTGAATGTATTATTGTGAAAACAGCTTTAATGACTTCCTGACAAAATTTACAATGAAAACATAGTTCAGCTAATTAGTTTTGTTTATATTGCATTGACAGGAGGGCTGTGGCATGTGTTTGTAATTCCCCTTGGAGCACAATGTTAAGTTTTAATATTTACATTTTAGTTCCCAGTATTTAGTTTCTGAAATAAGAATGAGTTTTCTGCTTTAGTCCCTTCTTTCTCTGCTTCCAGTCTTAAGTGTATTAAAAAGACACACAGCAAATACAGTTACTTAGAAAACTGCTTTTTTTCCCCCCAGAAAACTCGCATTTAATATCTGGACATTTTTCTACTTTCTTTATTCTCTCCATATTTCCCTTTCTCCTTTAGGTTAATGACCTTCACATTAATATCAAACAGGTTTTCCTGTAAGATGACGTGTCTTGTCTTTTGTACAGAGGAATAGCTAAAAAAGAGGAGGAAATGTTTTTCCTTTATTGTATATTGATTTAAAAATGAACAACTATAATGGAAACAATAGAATCATAGAATCATAGAATCATAGAATAGTAAGGATTGGAAAGGACCTCAAGATCATCGAGTTCCAACCCCCCTGCCATGGGCAGGGACACCTCCCACTAAACCATACCATCCAAGGCTATGTCCAACCCCACCTTGAACGCCGCCAGGGATGAAGCATCCACAACCTCCCTGGGCAACCCATTCCAGGGCCCCACCACCCTCACAGTAAAGAATTTCTTCCTCAGATCCAATCTAAACCTCCCCTGTTTAAGTTTAAACCCATTACCCCTTGTCCTCTCACCACAGTCCCTAATGAAGAGTCCCTCCCCAGCATCCCTATAGGCCCCCTTCAGGTATTGGAAGGCTGCTATGAGGTCTCCATGCAGCCTTCTCTTCTGCAGGCTGAACAGCCCCAATTTTCTCAGCCTATCTTCATACGAGAGGTGCTCTAGTCCCCTGATCATCCTCGTGGCCCTCCTCTGCACTTGTTCCAACAGTTCCATGTCCTTTTTATGTTGAGGACACCAGAACTGCACACAATACTCCAAGTGAGGTCTCACGAGAGCAGAGTAGAGGGGCAGGATCACCTCCCTCGACCTGCTGGTCACACTCCTTTTGATGCAGCCCAGGATACGGTTGGCTTTCTGGGCTGCAAGCGCACACTGCTGTGTCATGTTCATTTTTTCGTCAACCCACACCCCCAAGTCCTTCTCCGCAGGGCTGCTCTGAATCTCCTCCCCGCCCAACCTGTAGCTGTGCCTGGCATTGCTCCGACCCAGGTGGAGGACTTTGCACTTGGCATGGTTAAACTTCATTAGGTTGGCATCAGCCCACCTCACAAGCGTGTCAAGGTCCCTCTGGATGGCATTCCTTCCCTCCAACTTATCAACCAAACCACACAGCTTGGTGTCATCGGCAAACTTGCTGAGGGCGCACTCAATCCCACTGTCCATGTCACCCATATACTATAACTTTGCCCAAAGCAGCAGTGAAGCTTCAGTGCTACGAGTGTGCGGAGTAACAATCATTCTTTGTTCAGAATTACCTCTGTATTCTTTAAAGAAATTGCAATGGAAATGAAGTTGCTGTGCTAAGGGTGAAACAAAGCACCTACACTTGGGTGGAAATCCACGCTTTTGAGGATACTTTTCTGCTAGATTCATTTTCATCTTTGTTCTGATTATGATAAATGGAGAGTAAGAGTAAAAAAAGGCGAAAAATGTGCAGATAGTAAATGCAAGTTTTCTGGGAAAAAACAGTTCTTTGGTTGAAGTCCTCTGTCCTCTAAATGTAGAACTTCTTGGGCTGTGAAGTCAAACTAAAAGTCTAAGCTCCTAGGAGATTGATGTCCTTGCTATATTATTCAGTCAATATCTTTAGTTATTTGGAAACATTTAGTGATTAATAATATGAGAAGCATGTTAATATTTCATTTTTTTTTTCCTAAGGCTTTCTGCTCATCATTTACAGAAACGACCATTAAAAATTCAGGGAATGGATCAGCACCAGTTGTTTTGGAAGTATGCTGTCGTATCATTGTTGCTGTACTTAAAAACATGGTTAATAGCACAATTGGAAAAAGACCATGAACATTTCACACCTCTTTGGATGTGATTTTGTTTCATTCATTATGATTTATTTATGATTGTATATCGTCAGTAGTACAGAAGCATTGAGAAGCTCTGAATAAGTGTTTAATTATATCAGACACTATAGACATGCAGGGCAAGCAAAAGAAAGGCTATTCTTCAGCTAGGTTATGATCTTACAGGATAAAGGTATGGAGGGAGAAAGGACGCTGCTTTGTCATCGCTTTACAGATCAGGCTCTAACACAGTTGCGTTTTGTCTCTTTTTTTTGGCCCTCTCCCCCTCATTGTCTCTCTCATTTAAAATATCTTGAACACATACACAACCAGCTTCATATAACAGTAGAATTTCTTCCTGGGTGCCAAAATTGGATTGCTTACTATAAACCTAGGGGATGTTGCAGAATACATACGAGTAATGACCGAATTTTTCAGCCCAGTGGAGCCATCTGTCATTTTCCCAAGTCAAGTTGTTAGTGATTGAGGACAGTTTTCAACACCCTGACTGTGGAGGTGTTCCTGCCTGAAGAATGACCAATGCAGAGTGTAATAAAATCTCTATTACTGTTGCCATTTTTCACAATTCTCTACTAAGCTTGTTGTTTGATAGATTTCATGGAATTATAAAATACTGTATATAAAATGCTTATGGGACACTGGTGTATCCTCTGGCCATATGTGGGAGTGTTCCAAGGAAATCTGTTTTATGGCCAGTTCTGTTCTTAGTGCAATGTGGTGTGCAAAACCTCAGAAATCAGATTCTTGGTGCTGATTCCTCAGTAATGACATCTAAAGAAAATAACAAATGGTTCTTTATAAAAAGCAAAGCGTAGCACAATTGGAGATGTTTGGGGTTTATCCAAGACACTAAAAGAGAGTACACAGGAGGAGTGATTTAAGGAATAGAATCTATTGGAAAAGGAGTTATGTCAGTGCTTTGGAAAAATATCTTATTCAATCTCATTTATAGGAAAGCTATACATAGAGAATTGTCTTCTGTTTCTTTGATACTTTATTCCTAACAATATGTTATTGAACATTATTTCTTTAGAGAACAATTTTTTAACTTTGTGCAGAGAATAGATTTCTTGACATATTTTAAGACAGGAGTGTATAATTACAACTACAGATTCTTAATTTTTGTCTTTTTTGTTGTTGTTTTTCCTTAAAACCTACAAGGCAATTTACTTTACTTTTCTTTTTTTATACAAACAAACACTTCCTAATTACAGTAATCAGTTCACATGCAGTAATCGCATTAGCTATGTAATTATTATATGCATCACCTGGACCTCTCTTTGTGTTGATAGACAAAATCAATAATTCTCCAGTAGGAAGAATCGTGAGGGTGATTATGTGTTCAAGTGCTTGGAGTTCAGGTTGCATTTGATTAAATTAATTGGTTAGAGATTTTAGTAATTAATGTTCTTCATTAAAATACAAAGAACTGAACAAGTGCATTTGCTCTACCCTTGCTGACAAATTGTCATGCACACTGAATGCCAGGATTTGCAATAGAAAAGCAGAGTAGCAGAATAAATCCAGGATCTTGAGGCTGCAAGCTTAACAAAAATGCTTGCCATCTTTCATTACTCACCTATTCTTTCCTGAGAGTATGAATCCACAGACACTTGTTAGATCTTGCTTTTGGTACTGTCTTGTCTATCAGATACTCAGTCTTGTATGATTTCCTGCTCCCCCACCTCTGAGTATTAGAAGAATAATGTGTTTGCAAAACTGCTGATTGCTCATCAAGCCAGCAGAGAGTAATACACAGCTGAAGTAAAAAATTACTGTGAATACACACCAAAATAATTAGCACTTGTATGCAAAGAAAACTTAAATTTTACTCAGAACAAAAGCCTTGAAGGGGGTTACAGAGCTCAGTGCACCAGTTTTCAGGCTTGTTTTACCTAACCACCTAAATTTTTCAACAGCAACAAGAGAAAATCCACAGATCATCTCATAGAGTATTCCCACAGTGGATGTTTTATATAATCTGCGTGATGGATAAAACCAAGCACCCTGAAAATATTCCTTATATCAGTTTGCCTCAAAATGAGTCCAGAAAACATTTAGAAAAGTTGTAAATGCTGTTAATAAAGACTCTCTCTTCATATCCAAATTACAAAATAAGGACGTTCTGTGTCAGTGGTATTCTTTTCCTTCTCTTTGACCGCACTGTATGGGAAAATAATTGCCTATGCAACATTCATGTCAGCTCTGTCTTGGAGGGAGGAAGGACGTAAATTAAAAAGGACTCGTCCTCATGACACAAGAACACAAGTCAGAAAAAAAACGAACACCAGTATTAATATGCCACACACTAAATAACATGTCTATGAAATGTCAGCTTTGTGTGTGCTGTATGGGTCAGAGAAATGTGAGCAAAAATCCAATGAAACAGCAAGTTCTGTTATCACTGTAGTAAAATCAGGAGTAGCTATTGCAGAGCATTGCTGAAGGGCTAGCTCTGCCTCCCCAAAAGAAAGTTTCTTTGCACAAAGGAGGCACCTTGTGCTGGTCTTGAAACCACTCAATTACATCTATGACCAAAGCGAATCAGATCCATCTGTAAAGAAACATCCCAAAATAGAGGGTAAGAATGAAAGACTGGGAAAATGACAGGCAGTGTTGTATACGTCAGGATATGGTATTTCTGCAGGAGTAACTTCCCAAAAGTTTACACTTACTCTTCTCAGCAAGGCTAGACTACATGAAAGTGCTGCTCTACACATTAGAAACCATTCTACAACAGCAGTAACTTAAGAAATGTTGCTGCCTGAGGTGCTTGTTTCTGCTTTTACTGTGGACTTGAAAAAGGTGGTAGAATGAGAAGTTGCAGGCAGGTAGAAAGAATGAGCAGGGGCGTGGAGCTGCTTCTCAGAGGTGACTGCATGGAACAGAACTCTTCAAACTGAAGGGTACCGGAGATGTGATGTGGCAGAAGTCTAAACCCATGCATACAATGGAAGAAGAGGCAAGGGAGCAACTAATCACTGTTTTCCAAAACAAGAATTGGAATGCATCAAACTAACTTAGCATCTGGAAAGGTCAGAATAATAAAAATTCCCAGTTATAGTTAAGTTCTGGAATTTCTTTGCTGAACAGCATTGTTCATAACTTATTTTACATGAGTTGAAGTGATAAGAAATTCCACTGCTAACTTGAATACAAAATGCTCTCTCATTCAGAGGTAATTGAGTCAGAAGCTGAAAGAAGAATCTTGGACAGTATGTGGGGTCCATCCCCTATTGGTCACTGCTAGGGACAGAGCTTGGTGAATCTTTTCTCTGTAATGGCTCTACTTTAATATGTAGGTTTTAAAAGCTGAAACTAAATATATTTTGAAACAGTAAAGAAAGCTGGATTTTAGATTGAAATAAATATTAGAGATTGATAAAGTACCTTTTCACAAGCGCAGCGTGCAGCCACAAGATCACTGAACCATAGCAGCTGTTGGGGATAGAACTCGGATACTAGTAAGATTCAAGAGCAGAAAGCAGAACCATAGGACAAGAACTTACTAAAATGTATTGAAGAGCAAAGAAAATGTTATGTAAATATATGTGTATTTTTTTTACCCACAAATAATGTTCCATTATGAATTTTGAAGGACATACCACATTACCTGTAATACTCTGGTAAGCTGGACTGTATTACAGAAATTACACTGCAGTATATAGCAGGAGAACTTCTTTACCCTTTTAGCAATACTGTAGGAACACTGAAGGGAAAAAAGAAAAGAAAGGAAAAAAAAAAAGGAAGACCTTTAAGTCCATTAATGGAATTAATTTCAGGATTGAACCCTTTTGGAGGTCTGAATTTTTAGAGATGAAGGTATTTTGGGGGGGTCACCAAGCAACTTTAGGAAAGGGTAGAGCAGGATATCTAAGTATAACCATGTAAGTTTAAATTTGCCCCAGATGAGCATGTAGGTATCTCATACAGTCATGGTGAAGCTCAGCTGTTTTTCGTGGTCACAAGGGTAGCGCTGGAGGCTGCTGGTTCCAGTGCTATAGCTATTGCACCAGCCTGCAAGGGCTGCTTCTGTAACGGATCAGAGATGTAATTGCTCCCATGTTGGCTGCCATCATCCTTGCTTTTCCGTTTGCAGTTCTACTTAATGTGTTTTTTCTTTCCTTATAATTTTTGCCCTCCTCCCCAGCCCCCAAAGTTGGAGAAGGCTACAAAAGCAAGCAAAGCGAAGGTTTACTTTGTGCATTCCTTAGCCTAAAAAATGCTCAAAATGTACAGTATTTAAAAATTTTCCATGGAAAATCATCTGCAGAGATTGTGAATTGTATGCAAGTTTGCAAGGGAGATTATGATTTGCCATAAAATGGAATAAGCAATCATAGAATCACCTAGTGGTTAGGGTAGGAAGGAACCTTAAAGCTCATCCAGTTCCAACCCTCTGCCGCAGGCAGGGACATCTTCCACTTGACCAGGTTGCTCCAAGCCCCTGTGTCCAGCCTGGCGTTGAACACTGCCAGGGATGGGGCAGCCACAGCTTCTCTGGGCAGCCTGTGCCAGGGCCTGTTCCAATGCAGTAAGGGCTTTTCCTTTCCTGCTACAAACACTTTTTCCCCCCTGGTATGTGTGTAACTAATACCAGTTTAACGCTGTGCTACATTCAGAGCTTCCAGCAGTATAGAAGTTTAATCCATATCAATATAAACAGATGAGTGATTACCTTACTTCAACACTACAATTTTCTAACATCTTTTTCATTCTGCTTACTATCTCTTAAATTATCATTAAGGATTACTTTAACAGCAAGTTCAGTACAGATCTTTTGTTTATCCAATTCTGTTTCTTATTCTGTGTTTCTTCTCATTTAAAAGAAAATGAGTTTTTCTATTTACCAGAAGCAGAGGAGTTCTTTAGATTCACTTAACAGGTATTCCCTTTTGTCATTTCCTATTGAAAAAGCTTTTGAGGACACTGTCTTTAGCCTATTAAAGTTGAAAAATAAAGTACTTTCAGAAAGCTACTTATTCTGAATTTTATAGGATAAATTGCTAAGAGTTGGCTTGTTTTTCTCCATTTTTCTTCTGTAAGTATCAGTTTTCTGAAATACATTTATGAATCTCAAAAATATTCTTTCTGTAAGTATTAGTGCTACACCTGGAAACTTCTCATTAGCTCTAGCCGTATCATTTGTGGAGCTCGCTACACTTCAAAGTACTTTTAAAGGTTGTAACAGTGGTCCCTCATGCTACACAAATGCTGCTCACAGGGAGTTTGGTTATGCTGAGAAACACTGAGTAAAGTATTAATTGTGATCTAGGAAATCAGGTCAAAGCACAGGTTTAGTGGCTGTGTATACTTGGTAGCTATTTCTGTAACTAGTGATTAAAACATGTCTCATTGACATAAGAACTTGCAAGTGAACAGGGAACAGAGAGATTATGCTGATACAGAGGGACTGATATATTAGTTTTGAGCAGGTAAGATTCAGCACCCTGGCTGTTGGAGACAAATGCAGGTAATTTTTAGGTAAAAACACATTATTTATATGTAATCTATGCATTTTGATATTTTCAATATCAATATCAATTTTTAACTATGAATCTGTTATCTAGTGTCACCAGAAGTATGTATTGCAACCTGAAACACCATTTATACAAGTCTGCCCATGTGCTGGATTATTTGTGTTTTCATGCAACAGAGGTTTGAGAGAACTTGAATCACTGACCTTAGCAACAATCCTGGTCTCTGCACCTCTTCTCGTGATGCAGCGCCTTGGTGCAGCCATCTTATGCTCATAGTTCTGTATCTTAGCATCTCAATGATGTTCTCTTGTAAATAAATGTGATCTCCTGTAAATATGTGATATCCTGTAAATAAATGTTTGGCTGATAGGTAGTTCAAGTTCATAAAAATCCCTTGTCGGCTGGGGCTGTTCTTAAGAGTACTTGTATATCTTTGTTAAAGATATCAGTAAAATGCAATAAAACAGGAGTTGCTTGTACAGTAAATAAGAGCTTCTGTCATCCCTAGATGGAATCTCAGCCACTCTGTGGAGGCAGCTTTGTCAGCATTTCAGTCATAGTATATCTGTTCTCCAATCTCTTCTTCAATAGCATAGTCTTTAGCATGCAATGATCAGCATCCCTGGCCCATGCTTGCTGGAAGAGTATATCTTCTCAAGTATCGTTCTTGATATCTTTTTGGTACATACCCTATGATCAAACTCTTTCCTGGGGTCCAGTGTGGTTCAGTGCTAGAGGCTTTGATACTTCGATGTGATCAACTTCCTTGCAATTAATTATGTAGAAAAAAATAGGAGCTGTATTTAGCAGACAGAATTAATGTTAATCCATGCAGCTATAAACTGCTGCATTCCTTAGAGGCCCTGCTGCAAAACATCTGATATATGTGGGTGGTCATGTTAAAAAACATAGTGCTTATTCCTTTTCTTATTTTGCTTGTTACGTCTGTAAATCCTTAACCTACACTTATTTTCTTTGCAAAAATGTTTAAATGCAGCCTGGAGAAGGCTCTGGGGAGACCTTAGAGCAGCCTTCTGGTACCTAAAGGGGCTGACAAGAAAGCTGGAAAGGGACTTTTTGGAAGGGCACGTAGTGACAGGACAAGAGGGAATGGCTTTAAACTGACAGATGGGAGATTGAGATTAGCTATTAGAAAGAAGTTCTTTCCTGTGAGGGTGGTGTGGCACTGGCACAGGGTGCCCAGAGAAGCTGTGGCTGCCCTGTCCCTGGCAGTGTTCAAGGCCAGGTTGGATGGGGCTTGGAGCAGCCTGGTCTAGTGGAAGGTGTCCCTGCCTGAGGCAGGGGGGTTGGAACTGGATGAGCTTTAAGGTCCCTTCCAACCCAAGCCACTCTGATTCTATGAAGAGTGAAAAAACGCATCTTGATTGTCTGCAGCCCTCCCACTTTGGGTTAGTTTTGTTTAGACAGCTTCTATAAAAAGACTCTAGAAGCAGAATATTCTCAACATGCAAGTACCTATTTATTGGTTAATGCACACACACCAGAGCTAGTAGTCTGCTAGGTTAAGTGTTAGTATGCTCACAAGGGCAAAGCCACACGCAGAGAGGCTTTACTGGCCAGGCAGTTGTCAGTCAGAAGGGGGAAGGCTGCGCACCTTTGCTCCTTGGGACAAGCTAAAGAGCTGCCATCTTTCAAGTTTGTTACCCCTTTGTTCCCCTTTCCCCACCCCCTGGCCCTTCAGACTTTATACTTTTTCATGTCAGTATTTTGCCCTTATACACTTGAGCCGGTAGCTATAACCAGCTCGCTCTGGTTTTGCTTTATTTCACTTGGCTCTAGCTTATTTTCTCACACTTTCTAACAACTGACCAATTTTCTCAGTAACCTGAGCCAAGGTCACCCAGCTATGCTGCATCAAAGCTAAATCTTGGATCACAGACAGCTGAACCCCTGGGTTGAGAGCTACATCTCCGGGATAACTGAAGTGCAATAGGTTTAGGAAATACATTTCCTGGACAGATCAGCCTGGATTCGTGATTGGCACTTAAGTGAATATTTCCGCGATTCCTTTGGCTTTACAAAATAGACGTAGAATTGACATAATCTTAAAGTTTTCCTGAATGGAGGTATTAGTTATAGAGTTTAAGGAAGGGTTTGAAATTCTAAATTATCTTGCCAACAGGCAGATCTTTAATGCCCAAAATAAGTCATCTTGCACCAAACAGCATGAAAGTTTAGTAGCACATTTCTTGTTGAAAACTTTCCAAACTGCATATTTTCCAGGGAGCTACATTACAGTAATATTGAATACTTCTAAAGCGTAGGTATATCACCACACAGAATAACAACCAAACATTCTGCTTTTGAATAATTCTCAATGGAGGTACATAAATAAAATTCATGTATACTGAAATCTTAGATCTTGTAAGATCTGTGGAGAGATTTCAATGATTTCAGGGCTAATGATGAAAATAAAAACTCCATTCTTGTGGTTTTTTTTTTTTTCATTCTTCCTAATGAGAAAAATATTATGTCTTGAATGTTTGGAGGTAAAATATAAAGAAATTGGGTCAGCCAGTGGGGATTGGCTTCTCTCTAAATTCCTGTGCATTGCACAGAGTTGTCAGAGTTCATTTTAAAAGTTGCTGGAAGATTTCTAAGGGACTAAGGTTTTCTCAGTCTGATTGAGTGAGTCCCTGCACCTACGAGTGATTTCACTGAAGTCAGCGACTGCAGAAAGCTGGCAGTAAGGACTGACTCACAGCAGGAGTAGCTTTACTTCACTGCTGTTTTTTCAGTCAAAAGTAGTCTACTTCTATCCTCTGTTGTTTGATTTAGCATTCACATCTTGGTGAATCCGCAGCTTAACCGCTATGATTTATCCCATATTATGTTAAGCAGTCATTGATTTTTTCTTTCATTAATACATTTCCTTGTAGCTTTCAGTGATTTGGTGAATATTATGTGAGCATTAGAGCCAGCAACATGGAGCTCCTATGAAAGTCACAGGTTTAGCCATTGCCATTTGTGAATGAGGGTCCAACTCATGCTGCAAACTGGGTGTGTTTGCCGTGCAATGATATCCAGGGCTCTTCCATAAACATTATGACTAGTCATGGGTGATATATAATGATGCAGTCCTTGACCAGAACGAAATGATAACCTAAGTTTCACATGAATGATGACAGGAGAGAGATGTAATCAAATCTGTACTGTTTTTATATGCAAGCATGTTCTTGCTTCTATTATTATAAATACCTAGAGTAAGTGTAAGTGCTAAAACACTAGGTGGTCGTTTTTGCTGTGGAATTCTACTTGGCCTTCTCTGGTTATCCAAAAGGAAAGTGATAGTTCTTTGTTTCCATTTGATCTATTTTTTTCCCTCCAGCATAATGAAGAATGATGATACTTTTAGATGTTGACATTTTAGAAAGCTGAAATTGTATGTAGTAGACTACAAATGATGAAAGCTTAATGAAAGTTATTTTCTCATAATAGCTCTAAATTGGCTATTTTCGCAGACTGGAGTGGGTCCAGTGGATTGAGCTTGAACTTTTTACCCCACTGTAATCCTGTAGTTACCAAAAGTAATACAGAATGACATTAGCTGTTTAGCTTTTTTAAAATCCAGATGTAAGAGAGCTGATTTGACTTGAATTTTCACAGTGTTCCTATATGTAGGAATTTGTTACTGTAAAGAGCGGCAGGATTGTTATTTCCCAATGTCCTCCACTGCAAGCCTGGCAGAGAAACCCAGAAACTGTTTTATGAGTAGTAAAGATCATAATGTAAAGCAGTAGGAAATGGGGATTTTAAACTTCTATACCAGGATAAAATTTTCATAGTATCCAAACTGTGAGCCAATATATGAAATCTTACAGTAAATCAGCCTGTAGTCATTTAATGCCTGTAGAGCTGGAAGGCTCCAAAATCTTGTTTCTCTCCAGAGAAGACCTCGTCCTCACCAACAGGGAAGGGCTGGTTGGGAATGTGACGCTCCAGGGCAGCCTTGATTGCAGCGATCATGAGATGGTCGAGTTTGAGATCCTCAGGACAGTGAGAAGAGCGTGCAGCAAGCTCACTGCCCTGGACTTCAAGAGAGCAGACTTTGGCCTCTTCAGGAACCTGCTCAGTAAGGTTCCATGGGATACAGCCCTAGAGGGCAGGGGGGCCCAAGACTGTTGGTTGATATTCAAGGCTCACCTGCTGCAAGCTCAGGAGCGATGCATCCCAACTAGAAGGAAGTTCAGCAGGAGGGCCAGGAGACTTCCTTGGATGGATAAGGAGCTGCTGAGCAAAATTCGAAGGAAAAAAGAGGCTTATAAAAGGTGGAAGCAAGGTCAGGCGGCCTGGGAAGAATACAGGGATGTTGTGCGGGAAGCTAGGGACCAGGTTAGGAAAGCTAAGGCCCACTTAGAATTAAACTTGGCTAGGGATGTTAAGGATAACAGGAAGGGATTTTATAGGTACATTGCCAATAAAAGACAGGTTAGGGACACCGTGGGCCCTCTCCAGAAGCTATCGGGAGAACTGGCTACCCTGGATTTGGAGAAGGCTGAGGTTCTTAATGACTTCTTTGCCTCAGTCTTTACCGGCAAATGCTCTGACCACACCACCCAAGTCTTGGAAGGCAGACGCAGGGACGGTGAGGGTGGGGACCCTGGGCCCACCGTGGGGGAGGATCTTGTTCGGGACCACCTTAGGAACCTGAATGTATACAAGTCCATGGGACCAGATGAAATCCATCCGCGGGTCCTGAAGGAGCTGGCAAATGAAGTTGCTAAGCCACTGTCCATCATATTTGAAAAATCATGGCAATCAGGTGAAGTTCCTGATGACTGGAAAAAGGGAAATATAACCCCCATTTTTAAGAAGGGAAAAATGGATGACCCAGGGAATTACAGACCAGTCAGTCTCACCTCTGTGCCTGGCAAAATAATAGAATCATAGAATCATAGAATAGTAAGGGTTGGAAAGGACCTCAAGATCATCGAGTTCCAACCCCCCTGCCATGGGCAGGGACACCTCCCACTAAACCATGCCATCCAAGGCTATGTCCAACCCCACCTTGAACGCCGCCAGGGATGAAGCATTCACAACCTCCCTGGGCAACCCATTCCAGGGCCCCACCACCCTCACAGTAAAGAATTTCTTCCTCAGATCCAATCTAAACCTCCCCTGTTTAAGTTTAAACCCATCACCCCTTGTCCTCTCACCACAGTCCCTAATGAAGAGTCCGTCCCCAGCATCCCTATAGGCCCCCTTCAGGTATTGGAAGGCTGCTATGAGGTCTCCATGCAGCCTTCTCTTCTGCAGGCTGAACAGCCCCAATTTTCTCAGACTATCTTCATACGAGATCTTGGAGCGGATTCTCCTGGAAGGCATGCTAAGGCACATGAAAACCAACAAGGTGCTTGGGGACAGCCAGCATGGCTTCACTAAGGAGAAATCGTGCCTGACCAGTCTGGTGACCTTCTATGAAGGGGCTACGGAACTGATGCACAGGGGCAGAGCAGTTGATGTCATCTACCTGGACTTGTGTAAAGCCTTTGACACTGTCTCCCATGACATCCTTCTCTCTAAGTTGGAGAGACATCAATTTGATAGGTGGACCACTCGGTGGATAAAGAACTGGCTGGATGGCTGCACGCAGGGAGTGGTGCTCGGTGGCTCAGTGTCCAGCTGGAGACCAGTAACGAGTGGTGTCCCCCAGGGATCGGTGTTGGGACCGGTCTTGTTCAACATCTTTGTGGGTGACATGGACAGTGGGATTGAGTGCGCCCTCAGCAAGTTTGCCGATGACACCAAGCTGTGTGGTTCGGTTGATACATTGGAGGGAAGGAATGCCATCCAGAGGGACCTTGACACGCTTGTGAGGTGGGCTGATGCCAACCTGATGAAGTTTAACCATGCCAAGTGCAAAGTCCTCCACCTGGGTCGGAGCAATGCCAGGCACAGCTACAGGTTGGGCGGGGAGGAGATTCAGAGCAGCCCTGCGGAGAAGGACTTGGGGGTGTGGGTTGACGAAAAAATGAACATGACACAGCAGTGTGTGCTTGCAGCCCAGAAAGCCAACCGTATCCTGGGCTGCATCAAAAGGAGTGTGACCAGCAGGTCGAGGGAGGTGCTCCTGCCCCTTTACTCTGCTCTCATGAGACTTCACTTGGAGTATTGTGTGCAGTTCTGGAGTCAACATAAAAAGGACATGGAAGTGTTAGAACAAGTGCAGAGGAGGGTCACGAGGATGATCAGGGGACTGGAGCACCTCTCGTATGAAGATAGGCTGAGAAAATTGGGGCTGTTCAGCTTGGAGAAGAGAAGGCTGCGTGGAGACCTCGTAGCAGCCTTCCAATACCTGAAGGGGGCCTATAGGGATGCTGGGGAGGGACTCTTCATTAGGGACTGTGGTGAGAGGACAAGGGGTAATGGGTTTAAACTTAAACAGGGGAGGTTTAGATTGGATCTGAGGAAGAAATTCTTTACTGTGAGGGTGGTGGGGCCCTGGAATGGGTTGCCCAGGGAGGTTGTGAATGCTTCATCCCTGGCGGCGTTCAAGGTGGGGTTGGACATAGCCTTGGATGGCATGGTTTAGTGGGAGGTGTCCCTGCCCATGGCAGGGGGGTTGGAACTCGATGATCTTGAGGTCCTTTCCAACCCTTACTATTCTATGATTTTATGATTCTAAATACCAAAGATTGTTGGAAATTTTGTTATCTTGATTTCACGCAGATATTCTCAGGGTGCAAACATTGCTCTCATTCGTGCTACAGTGGGTCAAAGGTCCAAAATAATGAACCAGAGACGTGCTAAGATATTTCTAAAAGTAAGATGTGACTTTTTTCAGTCCTCAGATGTAACTGGTTTTGTACAAGTCTCTGTTATCTATTTTGTTAACAGTTTTTCAGGATACATTTATAAGAAAGGTTGACTTTAATTCGTGTACTGATCTCAGGTGAAAGATAGGGTTGTAATATTTCACCAGTCTTAAAATGCCATCTGTATCTTGGGCAGATACAGTCTCAGAAATACAAATGTTTTCAGACCTAATGTGATTCTATCAATTTCTTAATCATAAGCTGCTATTTAAAGGTGATTGATAGAATTAATGAGGAAAACTCTGCTTTTGTAAGTCTTCATTTTGGAAGCCTAAAGTTCCCAGTAACCTGTTTGCTCACCCTATCGATTTAATAGAAGTATGCTGTTGAACTTCCTAAGTATATGTTCTAGTTACTTGGCAATGGATTGTGGAACAATTCATTTAAAGTTCAGTGAACACACAACTAGAGTAATTTATTCAAATCCACCACTTATTAAATCAGGATTTGACTTAATTTTTTTTTCTGACTAATAAAATGGACTTGAAAAGAATTAGCTAAACCTCTGTGGAATTGTGACAAAGTAATTCCGGTGCCTGTGTTGTCTATTAGTTTTTACTGCCAGTAAGTGAGGCAAATAGAGATGAATACATTCCCCATTGTTTTGTGGATTGTCAGAAAGGGATTTATTTTTAAACAGTTTATTGTCTCAACATCATCCTCCTTTCAAGATAAGTAACATGGAGATAATATACCTGCATTTGTATTAGGCATCTGCAGTATCTGAATATTTCACAAGAATGGGTATTTTCTCTCTCTGTCACTAATAAACTGAGTGTTAAGAAACAGAGACTGCAGGTGTTGAATTGAGATATTTTTCTAATGGCATGAATAATTTTATTGCTTGAATTTATCATGTTACAATGATAGATGTATTTTATTTTAAGTATCATTTTTTGGCCCAATTTTACTAGTGCATGTATTTCCGGTTAGAGAGTTGCTGCTTCTTTAATCTAAACACAGACAGACAAATATAACCTAACACAGTCTGGAAATGTCAACCTCACCTGCAGTCACTGGGTTTTACTGTGGAACTCTACGAGCTTTTGATCAGAGCCATAAAGCAGGTTTTATTATGCATTAGTACCAGAAAGAAGGAAACGTGAGATTCTGGGAGTTGTGGTGTTGTTATAACGTTATCCTCACTACCTGTAAATCATCTTTAGATTCAGGGCACCAGAGCCCTGTGTCCTCTAGGAGAAAACAAAGCAAGGCAGGCCCAGCAGCCTCCAGATTTAGTACAGAAGAAAATATGCCTGGTGAAAAAAATACATACATTTCCTTGTCTCCCGAGCGAGATAATACAGAGTATTTATCTAAACAACAATCAAGTCTATGGGATCTACAGCGGTATACTCCTGCAAGGCATCTCATCTTATTTTCCCATCCTGCTCTGAAGGGATCTCAGGGATGGGCAGAGTACAGGCTGCAGCTGAGATGAGATGATCTGGCAGTGTCTGCTTGTACCTACTTGCCAGTTCTCTCACTGGCAGCCTCTTGGACTCAGGGAGGCCCAGGCAAGTCCATGTACCCTGTAGTGCAGCTGCAGTGGGCTCTGCACTTCCTGGCCAGTTGGCTTCATCAAAGGATAAAGTGTGCACAGAAGATGGACGCTTATGATTTGCGGTTCTTATGGTTTAAGGATATAACCAAGGCAAAGCTCATGGCAGAGATTTTAGGGTCATAAGACCCTCTTCCTAAGGATTTTGACATGTTCAGTCAGGACTCTGAAAATGTCTTTGTGATAGCATCCTAAATAGGAATCATCAGTGTAGGACTGCATTTAGAGAAGATACATTTCTGAGACTCTTTTAAAAGACCAAAGGTGAAAACAATTACAGAGATTTACAAAATAAAATAGCAAGGTGATGAAATGCAAACATTAAATCTTTCCAAGGAGATTTTGCTTGACAAGCTTGACAAATACTCATGATCTGTGTCATAGATTGCCATGAAGAAAAGTGATGAGAATAAACTAAAGGAATAAAACCACAAGGAAAGGACTTCTTTCAGGAGAAGGCCATATGTAAAATTGCCTCTGGTGACTTTGCAAGTATCATGTTCCTAAGGAAATTGTAGTATTTTTCTGAGGAAGCAGAAAATACTTGTTTGTATTTGAAGATTTTTGACAGGCTTACATCTCTCAAGGCTGACTCATGTTTTCTTGAGGAAATCTGGGCCTGCGTGTGTCTGTGTATATGTATGTATTCACTTACATGATGCATAGGTGTCTGAAATAGAGTTGAAATAGTCTGAAAAAGACTTTCCTACTTTTCCCTCCCTATTAGACCTTTTGGCTCTTTCCAGCAGAATGTTTTCCATTTTTGTTTCCATTTACTACCTCTGCTGCATTATCACAGCCAACTCAGGAAGAATGTCTTCAGTTCTGAGTTATTTAGCATTCCGTGACCAATGCTTCACTCAGAGTAGAATTCACTCTGCCCAGTTACAGAGCTGCCCTTAGGACCCTCAGTATAACAAAAGTTTCCATGTACTTATGTTTTAGTAAAGAGCGCCTCAAGAAAAAAGCTAAGCATACAGCACAAAACACTAGGTACCATTTCTAGCGGAGAACTTGATACATTCTAAATACTTTGGGTCTTGTTTAATTGCATAAATAGACCCTTAATTATTAGCCACCATTTAATTCAGTGTTTGAATTCACCCCACTAAAGTGAAAACCCCCCACTCTTAGAAAATCATTTATATTTTATGTTTCTTCTTTCTTATTTTTCTCTTATTGCCCAATCTTAAAATCCATAGAAAATAACAATATTTGAGGAGAATGTGGCAAAGCAAACTATTAATAAATCTTCTCTTATATTTGTATACTTTTTCTTCCAATTTGTGTGTATACTCGTGGAGATAATAGACTCAAGGCATTAAGAACATAGATGCCTTAACAAGGGTATTCAGAAATGATGCATCATATAAAATGAAAAGGTAAGAGCAGCAGTGAACGTGACAGTGTCTTACCATGGTTATTAGGGGTGAGAAGAGACATCAAGAATATTAATGGATTTGGAAGTAGCCAGAAGTGTCTCTGAAAATGGAGGTGTGAGTGGGTGTGCAACAGCAATACTTACAGGAGATTAAACATATAAAAATAAACGTGACATACTGAATAATACGATTTTAGTAGACCCTTGTGTTTTGTAAAAAACGTGTTGTTTGCCAAGCTCTTAAAAATTAGTAAATTAATCCCACAATTTAATTAAAAAAGTGAACTATTGCAGGTGAAAAGGGAGAAAAAAGGCAAAGAAAAAAGATACACAGGGTGCTTAGAATTACAGAGGGGATTTTTGCTTTGTGTGGCTTTTTCCTGCCTTTATTTTTTTTAATGTGGAATAAATTCATGAGTTCTTTACTTTCATTTGCATTCATATAACTAGCTGTTAATCCTTCCTTCAGTCTATTCGCTTTGCTTCCATCATAGTTTGGCTCATTCATGGGCACTTACAAAGTAATTATGTAGTGAAAACTTCCTAGAAAGGAATAATAAGGGAGAATTTTATCCACTTGCTCTCCTACAAGGGAGTTAAGAATCGAAGTATATAAAACGTTAAAAATAGCCAAATCAATTTTGTCTCTTACACAGACCTACACTGAGATCTGGATCAGAAGAGCTGATGACGACTTTCACCACTTAACACCTTTTACTACCGGAGTTTTAGATGCCTCATTGTTTAGCAGTATTATTGCTTCCAGAAATGATTGATGCATGCACACCCCCTTTCTTTCCTACAAATTCTGCTATTTCTGTGGTTACCATATTTTGGAGGAATATTCATGTTATGAGACAGCAGATAAAAATATTTAAAAAATGAATACAAGAACTTGCTTATTATTTTGGCACTGTTTCACTCTCACTGATAAGCAGAGTATCTTTGTAATAAGGAAATAGTATCTCTAGTAGCTCAGTGTTGAAAGTCACATAAGTGCTCTCCTTTCCATGCGCTCTTTCAGATGTGACCAGATGCCAAAAATGAGTTAGATAATTATGATTAAATTCTGTATGCCAAAATATGAATACTGTTGCATTTTCTCTTCTCATAGTCATCTGTTATTTATTTATGTCTTCCTGCCTTATACTTCTAAGAAATCATTGATTAACCTGTGTTACACTCACTGAATTTTATTCCTAGAAAAGAAGTCAAAGTCTAAATTTCAGTAAGAGTGGGGTTGTAACAACCACATTTGGGAATCAAATGTAAAGTTATTTTAAATAAAGTCTATGCTAAATGGAGAGTGTGATGGCTGAAACCTAAATCTGGAGACAGTGTGCATGTCCTGTGGGGTTTTTTTGCATCTACCTGGACTAAAAGTACTTCTGAAAAGAGCTTCCTTAAAAAGAAACAAAAAAAACCCCTTTCTATATTCCCTGGTGAAGTTTTTAAAATTCATGTCAATAGCAAAATTTAATAGCATCTTGTAAAAAATCAATGAGATGAATCTGAGTAGACTGGAGGAACTCAGTATGTGTCAGAAAGAAGTGACTAAAACTGAATGTTGAGGTGGTGGCTGTTTCATAATTGCATCATGTCTCATCTCACACTCGTTTTGTGAACTGATGAATTACAGTACTTTGTAGTTTCTAGTGACATTGTAAAAATAGGAGCATCATTTTTTTGTATATATGGCTCTGACTTCTGCTTGTGAGAAAAGAATTGAGTTGACATGAATTTTAGGGGACTGGTCAAGCAGCAGTGCACTGCCTGTGTCTGTCTAGGAACAAGGAGGGTTCAGAGGAAATTCAAGTGCTGCTCTCTTTAATTACCTAATGACACCACCACACATTCTGGTAGTGATTTCAGAAGTATGCTGTTCTCTTTCCACATGCATTCTGTTATTCATTAGCACCTTCTGTTTCCAGAAACAAACAAAACCTCTGGGTAAACACACCTGAGGAGGGTAGATGCTTATCTTTGGGAAGATGGAGAGTAAAAATGAGACAGGAACTAAATAATCAGCATAAATGCTGCCACAGCACTGTTTCTAAGGGGGGAAATAATGAAGAAACCCCACATGAGCTTCAGGACTTTCAGTGAGAGAAAGTAAAAGACAAGAAAACCGAATTACCTGTAGTTATACAAGACAATGCTGAAGGGAAAATCTGTGTCCTGCCTGCAGGTCCTGAGCCTCTGTAAATGGTTCTGCTGTAGCTGTAGGGAATACCAATGAACACCCATCAAAATCAAGTGTGACAAAACATATCTCTGTTCTAGATTTATTGTGAGTTACTGCCCTGGGTTCTGTCTGCTGAACTGCACTGAATACTTGCTGCTTCCAGAGCTCAGACTTTCCAGCTTTTCTAGAAGCTGGTCAGAAAGTCTCAGGCAGCCTATCTCAAACAGGCCAAGTGCACATCCCCCAGTTTTTGCACAGCTGCTTGTTCCAGGCATGAGCAGCATATAGAGGTTTGTAATGTTCCTGGTGCCTGGTTTCATGGAAACCCCTGGTAGAAAGGGGTTGCAAAATATGGGAAGGAGCATTAGTGGGCTTGCTTGTCTGGCATACATCATTTGGAGTTTTCAAATATCCCTTCTAAAATACTTTATGTGACTCCTGTAAGCATTATCTCCAAAGTCTGAACTCAGATTGTTGCACTGCAGTTACACTGCCTTGTGCTGTCTATAATTTAGATACTTAAATAATGGAAAAGACATTTTCTGACTTTAAAAGAACATTTAATATATATGTGGTTATATTTATAGCATAATAGAAATAACTACCTTAAGCTTAATGACAGAGGTGTGCCAATTAAAAAGCATCTTAACTTCCCATAGCAATGACAATATGGATAGGTTTCCTTTAAAAGAATAGTATAGTGCATTTAAAGAGATTTAACTTTCCATATTAATGAGGATATGGATAAGTTTCCTTTAAAAGAATGGTGTAGAATATTTAACTAGCTTTAGAAGGAAGAATGATGGTTTGTGTTGTATTTCTGCAGATGGTTTTATTAGATCATTAAGAAGTTATGTACAAAGGGCAGCATTTCTTACCAAGAAAATGAGAATTTAAAATAACTCACATTAGTGGTCAATCCTTGTTATATGTGTTTGAGTTCTAACAGCTATAATGATTTGTTTTAAAGGATCCATATCAACCTGTGCTGATTTTAAGCCTTTGCTGATTGATTTGACTTGTTTGATGTATTATAAATCACACAGTTATAAAGTCACAGTAAAAATTCCATTAAACTTGTGAGGTGAAAAAAATAACCCATAAATAAACCAGGACAAAATGTAAGAGAGAAGCAAATGTGCTGTTTCTTCTTAAATTTAAGTCTGAATTTGCAACAAAGGCCCTTTTTATGTGGAGAAAAGCAATGGCAACAAATAAGAATCTACCAGGAGTCTCTTTATATAGGTGTATTTTATTTCCTATACTTGAACTGGAAATGCAACAACATTTCAGTTCCCTTCACTGTGCCTCTGTAAAGCTTATTTTATTTATTTCATTGATCAGAACTGGTATTATTGTTATTAGCTTTCAAATTAAGACTCCTGACAAGGAAGACTCTGTTAAAAATACCTAAAAATATCAAGAAGAGGTAAGGACTTCTGAATATGATCTCTCTTGTTTCTAATACTTTAATCCTTGCATTTCCACAGTCTGGTACCATTTAGACTGTCTAACCAGTAACTATTCTGAATCTCACACCATACTCTATTTCTCTATGATTTTTTGTGGCTGTATACTTCATCTTGTGAATTATCCTTTTTCATTTCCACATTTAGGCTGAATTGACTAATAGTGAAGTAATTCTTTAGAAGTGACAAAAATTCTGTGATTGAGATCTCAGAAAGGAAAAAGACTCAAAGTTCTTGATATAAATACCTGAAAAAGTCAAATGAGTTGTTCTAACTTACATAATTTTATCAAAATTCTTGCCATTTTCTACACAAAAAGTAATACTTGGCTTAAATATGAATTAAAATTGATTATTTTTATTAAGCAGACAAATATTTGAATTTTCTGGGGTTTCTTTCTTTTTTTTAATTTTAATATCCATAAATTCAGTATATACTCAGATCCTTATATTGTATCTTAGCATCTTCATAGACACAAGGTGTAATATTCAAGACATAAGATTCGAATTTGGGTTTCATCATAACAGCCAAATATGACAGGGCATGTGCTGCTAGTTAGTTAAGCTAGACTTTGCTTGTACTGGAGGGCTAAAGGTGACGTAGTGGTATATGAGTGAGATCCCTTTTAACTGGCTACTAAGACATCTCCTCAGATACCTTAAAGCTAATGAGCACCTCTTTCACCCGAGACTTCCTTTCTATAAATAATAGAGCTACTACTGCTGTGATCCACATGCCTATTCTTTATCAGTGAGATGCTCCTGAAGAGCTGCTGATTTTCTGAGGTGTTGAAGAACATGTAACACATTACAGTATGCTTTATCTACACTTCAGTACTGTCACATGGACGGTAATCCTTGACTGTTCCTTACGGATATCCTCACCCTGGTTCCTTCGACCCGCATTACTAGTGCTCCACTGTTGATGCGATGGGTTGTATTTGCCCGAGTCTCTGTCCTGGTCCATTTTGTTATCATCAGAGGAATGGGCTAATCTCTGCAAAATGCCAACCCAGCTTTTGTTAAACATCAAGTGCTGGAAAGTCTGCATTTGGCACTGCGATCAGTGAGGTTTATGAGGCAATTAATGCTGTGTTCTCTCCTGAGTTGTCAACAACGAAAATATTCCTAGAATTATTGCAGGGGAGGAATAGATGAAGTTTCCAAACTATTCAGGCAGATACAGAAATACCATATGCACACTATTTCATACAAATAAGTTTAGTGGAGAATAGGTTTTGTAGTGCATAGATCTTTAGAGGCAAATCTGTAGAATCTTGACACATATATGTACATATCAGGAGCTTCGAAATGAGACAAGATACAAGGATATCCCCTGGACCTGTTCATTGCTGTTCACCACAGTAAGGAGGTGTTCATTCCTCTGGAAAGGCCAGCATTCACTCTCTTCCCTTTCTGAGTAAACCTCATGCAGGGAATTGTATGCCAGCAGGTAAATGGGCAGTTTAAATGTACACTGGGCAAGTAAAGGTTGTCATTGGTCTTAAGTGCTGCTCAGTGCATTATAGCACACAGTGTGGAATGACATATGAATGGGCATTAATGAGAAACTGGAGGAGAATACCAAAATAAGGACACAGTCACAGAGTCATTATTGTTGTTCTGAGTCAGGATGGGCTTGTAGAAGATCAACAAATCTTGCTTACAGTTGTGTTACCTGCCAGACGGGGATTCCTCTTCAGCTGGCTGGCAGAGACAGGAAAATGCACAATTGATTGCATATTTGGACGGTTGCTTTCTGTAGAAGTGCACATCCTGATAGTTTTTAAAATGATGGATATCTAGCTGCCTTTAATTAGTGTCAGTCCAAGCAAATCCAGTGAGTGCCCCAAATACCACATAACAAGTGTCATAGCTCATGACTATGCAAAGGCAGATACACAAATTCAGCGTATTCCAGTTCACTCCATTGGCTTTTGATGCACATAGTTTCTGAAATTTCTCTATAAAATTCTGTATCACGAATTTTTCATGGGATGACAACAGAAGGCTCAGAAAGCAGCTCCTTTCCCTCCACTGTTTCTCTCGCCTCTTTTGACTTCCTTGTTTCTTATTTCAAGCACTTTCATGACTGCATGAGGCACATCTCATTAATCTGTTATCAGATTCCCTCTGCTGGTCTGTCATTTCATCCACACTTCAGAATCCTGACATCAAATGCTATTCTTGACAGATTGAATATATATTACAAGAAGAAAACTTAGTTTTATGTTTTTCTTGCATATTCAGACACTATTACAATTAAATAGTGAAGGAATTTTTAGTTTTGCTCAAAGAATGACATTCCTTTGTTTTACATATGCATACACATTGAGATTGTTACAGAAAAGGAATAATTGGATAATTCTACCTTTTAACCCTCTTTGCAGCCACTGCAACTTTACAAGATGTGGTATTTCAGACGCTGAAATGGAAGGAGGACCCGTTATTTCATGCATTGGGTCTGAGACCATCTGGTTTTACTAAAGCAATTTTTGTATGTCTTTTGACAGTTAAACTGGTAAATAACCAAATGGGATTTGTAAGTAGCAGTGTGGGGTTTGTCATGCCAAGAAATCTCAGAGACCACCTGGAATTGCTACTGAATGAAAAACTGAAATATGTTTCATTACCCCTGAGTACCCTTCCTTTAATCACTTTATCTTTCCTGTACACGGATGTCTACCCTCCTTATCTCATGTTCTTCCTGCAGCTTCGAAGAAACACTTTGGTTTGTTCAATGTTCTTATTTGTTAAAGTCATGGGTTTTGCTCATGTCAGCCACAAACTGCTGCAAGATTGTTGCTCCAAGATTACCATGAGTCCGTACAAACTTTTTGATGGGATTAGCAGAGGCCACTGCTGCTTCAGATGATGAAGATAGTCCAGAGAGGCAAAATTGCAAGCAGTCAGAGGTGTGAGTACTAAGACGTGTGTGTGACATCAAGATAGGCTATTTATTGTCTGAAAGTAGAGAATCGAAATGGAAAAGAGTGTACATGAAAATGTGCCCAGTATACATGTTGGAAGGTGGGAGGGATCTGTGATACCTGAATTTATTTCAGCTACCTTGTCTGTGTGTGTTCACCTCGATACACATTTGTAGTGCGAAGACAAGTTGAAAAGTCCCTGTTGTCCACAGAAGTGCTTACTTCTCTGTGTGTTGGATAATAACATGGGTAGATATTCATATGTGTGCCAAAGTAACACAGAAGAGAAAACACTGGGTAAAGAATCTCTGTGGTGCAATCATGGCCATTGCTGGAAGAGCTGCTGCATGTCTGGGGTACAGGTTGACTGCGGCACTGCTCCCTAGCAGCCCAGGAGCTGCTGGCTTTCTGAAGAGATGTGCAGAATGCAGGAAAACCTTCTGCATTTGCTTTTCTTGTCCTTTGCTAATGCTAGAATAGGCAGAGCTGTAGAAAAGCGAAGCCTGGGTGGGTGAGCACTTCTTGCTGAGCTGAGCAGAGGATGGCAGGCAGCGTTCTCTCTTTGATGTCTGTTGCATTTGACAGAGTTTCCCGGGTGGCCTGAAAGGCTTCTTTCAGGATGATCCTGTTAGAAATAGCTAATTTGGGAGGCATCAAATAGTTCCCAATTTAGCTTATTTTAAAGGAACTCAATATTGAAAGTGAAGCAGATACCAGTGAGATACTAGCGAAAGCTGCGGGTGGGTAAATGTATGTGGGGTGAGTGAGCAAAGGAGCCACTTCAGAGTACTAAAGAAATTCCATTTGGCTCCAGATACATGTCTTCTGAAAGTGTCACTGAAATAAGATTTCCTAACTGTTCTTACATGCAAATAAGAGTGTATTTATTTGTTACACACATGTAAGGAATAAAGCTGGGGAGGCTGAGATCCTGAAATCAGCTATTGTAAATATGGGTATGAAAATGTCAATCACAGGGCTTGACACATGGAGATGTGAAGGAATATGAAGTCCGGTTTTGAGCTGTTACATTATGTGCACCCCTCCTTGTTAAACAAGAGCCCAGAAGACAAGTCCAATCTCTGAAGAGTTTTTCCCACCTGATGATACTCAGGCTGTATCAGGGCCATGGATACAATCTTATCAGTAACTTTCTCCTTTCTCAACATCCTTGAATATTATTGGAACTAATTCAGTTCAATTATAAAATGCCAGCAGGTTACTCTTGGCTTTGTACCCCTTCCGTCCTGGTGTAGTGAGTTTTCTGTGGTCACAAGACCAGCGCTGACCTTGAAAAAACTGTGTTTCCAGATGTATTCATACCCTTCACAGTTGGTTCTGTGGGCAGCCAGGAGCGGGCTATAGATGACTTGGCCAGTTAGTGGTCTCTTCCCAGCTCCCACTGAATGCTCAGAGGGCAGATACCCATTGCACATGCAGAGTTCAATTCATGTGTAACTGATACCTCTGTAATAAGCCTAATCAGCTGTGGATCTATCTATTGCCTGGATTCGCTGTGAAAGTGAGTGGCTTGCTGCAGTAGAAAGATAGTCTATACACCCAGCATTTCCAAGACCATGAGATATTTATACTATCTATCCTCTATCTCCTTCACCAGTCTTGCAAATATGTTAAACATGCAGGGTCTTTAACACATGTTAGTATTGCAAAATCTGCTTGCTAGACAGATAGTATTTAATCCAAATTTACTGTGGCAGTTGGAGGAAGATCTTCTTACTTTAATTATTTTGCAGATACCTAAGGATAACTTTTAGTACAACATCAAGATTTGACTTTACTATTGAGTCAAGTTTGAATATACTGGCAACACAAAGACGCTGGAAGTCACTGCACTTAGCAAAGTAGCAGCACAGTGCAGTTTATGCAATGCAAGACATTTTTTTCATTCTGAATGTTTTTCAAGATACTTTCTATTTTCAACATTACAACTTTCACAAGTAGTTGAAAATTGTTTCTTTTCATAGTAGCCAAATATTCAATATGAGATTATAATATCACATCTCTCTGATTACTATTTTGCCTTTTTCCCTTCACTAGAGGATTGTCAAACGGGTGTAGTTGATGGTACTTCACAAGCTGACTGAAGAGAAAGAAAGCTAATTCATTCAGCATTATATATATTGTATAGAAATAAACTTGAAATACCACATAGGACTTTCACAATCTGGGGCACTGCAATTAAATAAAAACCTGAATCCAAATATAAGTTAGGAGAATCTGGTATAGGTATGTGTTTGTGCAATCAAAAGGAGGGATTTTACTTTTTTAGTGTTTGGATCACATGCTTGGGGAAGGAAAGAATATCTGAATGTTCTTTAGTGGTGGTAATACTGAGATTTTTACTATGATTCTTTCTGCTGCAATGCTCAGGCCAACTAATTTATTGGTTGCTTTAATCCTTGTTCACACTGGCATCTCTATGACATAAACCCTCCAACTGAATGCACTATACACAACGAAAAACCGCTTCTCGGTGCTCAAGAATACATTATTTTTATAGTTGCAGTACCTGTTGCCACACTCAAGAAATGAAACAGGAAAAATGAAACACATGGTTGGTATTTCCAAGAATACCTTAAGACACTGCTTTCAATACATGTTCTATATTTAAATTACTTTTGAAGAGGTGCTAGAAACACTGTCCTTCTCATGTATGATGTTCCAAAAGATATTTCTGGAGAAATACATGATTAACTATAAGGTGGGAAGTTGGAAGTTATTTGCTGGATATTCATTATCAAAATCTCAGTCCCGCAGACTCCTGTACTGCATTCAGCAGAATAGAATTTCCAGGTACAGTAGCAATGTGTGAAATAATCAAGGTGCTCTTCAGTTGTATATAGAATTCTTTCTTCATGGGGAATGACATTTTCATAGGCTGTTTCTGCACGCTCCCAGGTTTGTAAGGTTGAGACTTGCAAAAACCAAAATACTACTAGTAACTTATGACAGACTTTACACCCTCAAGAAGAAGTGAGCTGGAGCACACAGCTCAGATACAATTCTGTATATTGGGTTTTTATTAATACTTTCTGGATAAATGTAGTGGGTTTTTACAAACAACTTCACTGGCTCGGTGTTTAACAGGTTGCCAAACTGCTACTCTGTAAGCATGTATTTAATTCTAATTTGCTTTTTTTAGTGGTGCTGCAATAGAACTTTGTCCTCCTTTTGAAAGAATCACTTTATTGCAAAGAGATTGAACCAGATTTTTTAGCTTGTAGCTTTGGTAATTTTTCTTTAGGATCTTCCTCAGGCTTACTGAAGTCAACTGCTATTTTGTGATTGGTTTCAATAGTGGGTAATCTTGTTCTTCATTTGTTTTACAAGTTAGGAGTTCTGTTTGTCATGGAAGTCCCTCTTCAGAAAGGCAATTACTGTTATATACACTGGCTGACGGAATAGAGTCCAGCTCATTTGATTTATTAAGAGTGTTGTCAGTTGTAGCTCTGACATAAAAAAGGCACTTAAATGGGCTGGTGAAAGATGCATATACAGACTTGGAATGAAGTAAACTTGTTGATTTTAATTTGTGGCATTAAGTGTGGTTTACATATTTTCACAGTCCTTATTCTGTGAAAAGCTCTGCCATGATCAAGTGTTGGCTACAAGAGTAGCAGGTTTATATCATCATTTTATCCTGCCTCCAATTTGTGATCACTGTTTGACAGCACATGGGGATGACAACAATAACAAAATTAGCATTGACAAAATCACTTTAACATGTAAGTCCCTTTTCCTGATGCGACATTGTCTCCATAGTCCATGGAGCAACAAGCTTCCAGCTTGGGAAGTGCCTGAATGTCTCTGTCAGCTTTTGGTTCTCCCTGTGACTGTGTTAAAATTGGTAGTTGTTTTGGAGAGAGGCTGGACAATAGAATGAATGGACAAATATATAATTGCATTTTAATGGTTGCTTACCTTAAGGTTTGCTCATACTTGGTTAAATATAGGGACTTAAAAATATAAAGGTGAAGTTTTGCAGTCCAGTCAGTGTGTAAATTAAGACTTTCTGGTTGGAGCTATTTAATGTCAGTCTTGGCAATTTGTCTTTTTTTTTTTTGACATGATTGGCTTGGCTTTGGATAATTACAGATGTAATAAACTGATCAGGAAACCTTCATAGTTTTTAGCAATGTAGTATCTTTACAGAGACAGTGACGTATAGATTCTATTTTGCAAATGTGGGTTTAAGTTAGAGCTTTATTGAGTGGTACTATTGAAGTCAAACCTGTAAAATAGAGAAGCACAGGAAGACTTTATCCAAGCAATCTGTAATATTTAAGCAGAATGAAATTAGCTGAGTAAGAATGAGATCAAAGCCTTAAGTGAGGTTCCGAGGGTAAAGAAAAGGCTGCAGTGGTGAATAGTGATTACTTGTAGTTAATTTAAAATTACTGAAAGATTTTAAGGATCAAAGTTCGGTCTTTTGAGGAAGTAGACTCATCCAATTTCCTCTACTTACGTTTTCTCAACATAAATTAATCTTGATGTATTTTACTAGCTTCTGACTTTTTTGTAGGAGCAGGAGCACTGTGCCACCGTCTGCTGAAACTCCTCAGTATTTCCTTACTGAAAACACACAGGAGTTCTGCTGTTGCTGCCTCTGGGTTTCAAGCCCCGTGGGCTGGTTCTGGTCCTTCCCCTCAGCAGGACACAGCAGCACAGGTCAGTGCTTTGCTGGGGAGGAGAAATGATTCTTCTCCAAAGCTGTTAGTCCAGCCAGATGTGGGTGCTCATGGCTTCTATGTGCCCTTATAGGCATCCCTCTGGTACCCATATGAACTCAGCAAAAAGATTTCCTTTACTTAGTTTATGAAATTGAAATTCTTTCCAAGTAAAATTACAATCTCTAAATTATATTTTGAGGTACTTTTCCACCATGCATGGTTTCCCAAAATTCAGTCTGAAGAAAAGAAGTCATCCACTGCAGCAGTGTTTGTAGTTTAGGGTAGCAGAGAGGAGCTGCCTATATCTCAGCTCAGAATAGGCAGTGAAAACCATTTTTCATCATATTTCTTGTAGAAGCTTAAAGCCATTTGAACTTTTGAGCATGCAGCATAGCCCAAAATGTTCATATTGAAGTCTTAGGTAATTCCATTCAAGTGCTATTTAGTGAACATATGTTGAGTTTTGGGGTTTTTTTCTGTTTGGCTTCTAACACCTGAAAAAGTGATGGTGCCCATTGTGTTTATTATTATGTTTTTTAAAACTAGTTGTGTAATAGTAGTAACAGCAGGTCTTAAACAAGTTTTTTGCTACTAATTAATCTGTGTGAAGAAAGCACATTGTAATGAGTGAATGATAAATATAGTTTATTGTTCAAAACTTCATAATGCTAGTAATAATTACCTTATGGCTTCCTGTACTCCATGCAGTTACTATGCTCCAGTGTTAAATCTGTAATGAAACCTGAATGCAGTATTTGGCAAATAAAGCATTTTATCATGATGCTATCCTTTTAGGGTAAGCTTTCCAATTCTGTTTTCTTGCCGAACTTTGTCTGTGAAGGTATCCCAGCAGATAATATTGTGACTTCTTTGTCACTTCTGCAAGTGTTAAAAGCCTCCAAAATGTTTCCTTTTTTATTTTATGTTAGTGTTTGACAGCTGTGTTTGAGAGTATTATACTAGTGTATAATACTGGTATATAGCTAAATGACGTTTTGAATCCCATGTCTTGTTCTAACTAATGCAGTTAATAACTGTGTCACAAAATGATCAAGAAAAGATTAATCAGGTATTGCATGGGAATAAGAAGTATCTTGTAATTTGTCTATTTGCTTTCCTCAAAAATTTATTCTGATAATTAAATATAAATGTTACAATTTAAACAAAAAGTACTGTTTAGAAAAATGCTCACCCCAGATAGCTCTAGTAGGTTTTCTTGCTGGTAATCAAGTACCCCTCCACTTAGTAGAAGTTAAGAACTAGGGGGCATGTTACATTCTTTTATACACTTGTATGAATATGGAATCCAGAAAAAGAGCTTAAAGTAAAAACAAAAATAGATTTTGTTTAAGGTTATAATAATGTTATATACCTGGTGGATTGTTTTTAGGCTCAGACTCATGATTTCATGCGATTGATGACACAGTGAAGTGCTACTGTAAGCAGGGCTCCACTCTTCTCTGAATCTATCTGCACACTTGAGCTGGATGTAGTGATCTGTTAGTGATCAGGGTGATTCTGTTTAGGATCAAAAAGGGAATGTGAAACCAGCCAAGTAAGAAATGCACTTTCCTTCATCTCAGGTTGCCGAGCCAACTCTGCAATTTAACCATCATAGCTGTGATGCAAGGGAAAGATGCAGGATCACTCCTTCATCAGTAGTTGCTGGAGACAGTGATCATCCTCAGTGTTCACCCTATACCTGTCTTCCCCTGGGGAGTCTGTCCTAATGCTCAGGACCAAATGAATTTGGCCCACCACCTTGCACTGTTAGTAGTGCTGTGTTCAGCACCCTGACAAAGGTGTCCATACAGCAAGGCAATTGCTCTTGCTCTTCTGGCCAGACCTGTGGATAGCATGAAGCACTAACATTGCTGATCTCAATAAAACTATATCCAGTTGGAACCAGGTAAGAACTTAGCAGTCTGAGTTCAGAATTGTCATACTTAAAAGCCTTCCTGCAGCCTTCCCAGTACCTGGTGCTGTCACAGGTGCTTACAGACACACTTCATCTTGCTGTTCCTTGACAAGATAAGGAATAGCAGAGTTGCAATCGGTTCATCTCTTGAGAACAAAGATGGGCATGTTGGGGATTTTCTTCCCTTCAAATCATATTATGAGCTTGATTTATATCCCTCCGTTTTCAAATGGCAGTCTTTTTAAACTATTTTCCAAATCGTGCACCTCTTCTGATGACATCCTGTATACAAAAGCATATTTGCTAGCTCTACTGACTAAGATTGTGTGAGAAAATAGCTTTTCAACTTGGCTTTTCTTAACTCTTTAATTTTTAAATATTATAGCTCTTAAACTATGTTTTTTATCCCCTAAAGTGAATGGCAAAGCTTCAATGCGACATCGATATATAAGGAATATGAAGGTCTTCGCTCTGAAATTTTTTTATTCTAACCTTAATTTTCTTCTTCCTTTAAATCTGAACCATGTTTAAAATTTTATCCTTAATTGTGAAAATCACAATTGTTATATCTTCAATTCATGAGCTTCCTCCACTTACTAGTAATTACAGCCTGGGGGAATAAAAACTTGTTAGCTTCTTTAAGACTGAAATAGAAAGCTGGAAGTTTGTAAAATACTCTGTTCTTTCTCGATTAATACTTGACTTGCCTGCACCTTCCACTTGGTCCATGATGCTGCTAGTCATTGTCACAGACAAGTCATCATTTATAAGCTTATGCAACTGAAATGCTCTGTAAGAACTGTGCTGAAATGCGTCATCCGTTATACATTAGTCCAGGTATTCAGCTGCATACGGTGATCTTCACAAGGCATTTTGCAAACCTGCTTCTGATAAACATGTATAAAATGTGTAATTCTGCACTTACCTACTAATACTCAAAATGTCACATAATTAATCCCACTGTTTAATAAAAAGAATTTGTGCTACAAATTCATATGAAAGACTGGGATAATGTGAGTGTATGTAGTTAGCCTAAATCCATTGAATGCTACTTGTGCTATGTTGTGAAAGGTTTAGATTCTGGAAGGGATGCAGGGAGTTACATCTCTGTTTGATGTCTTTAGACATGAAAGTGTACATCTCCACAGAAGACTTTTTGATGATATTACAATATTCCTTGAAGAGATTTAAATTCCAAAACTACTGTCACTTAAAAGTGACTTATTATCTCTGTATCTCTTTTCAATGAAAAGACACATGGCATAACGTAATCTTATTTGGCGGTTATCTAAAGGACAATATGCACAGGTTGATGGAAAATAAAAGTTCAGTGGATAGAAACACTTTCACTTTCAATTTGCTGCAGAATGCGTCTACGTGCAGCTCTTTGATTACCAGATGAGTAACGGAGAAGAGCTTGAAAGCGTAACTTCTCACAGGGCCAGCAGATCACTAACTCACTGCTCAGTCAGAGGCAGAGAGCATGCCTGATTGGGGAAAACAGCATTTGCATCTCAAAGAAGGAATAAAATAATCAACATATTTCATTTATGTGGATACATTTTCTAACTGCTTCTTACAGCAATTAAAAATAAACGGTTGGGGTGTGAAAATAAGGCAGGGGGGAGGAAGGTGTTAAACCTGCTCAGCTCCTTGAAAAACTTAAACCGAAGATTAGCTCTAAGAGCTAGCAGGCTCCAGTTTTAAATGGGCTTCTCTGACTAAAGAAACCTGAGGAAGACAGAGTCCCTGAGGAGGTTTTGTCAGGAAAGTATCTAAATCAAGTCAGCTGGATACAGGAGGAGAAGGGCCTTTAAGATGTAATCCTAGTTTGATAGGTTAAGTGTGATTACTCTGTCATTTCTTCTTGTACCTGTATGAAACAGGAATGTCCGTTTTGGATTGTGCATAAAGTGCTTCTACTGTCAATTTACTTTTAAGCAAGTTTGTGTTAAGGTTTTCCTGGTCAGCATCATACTGTCCACCAAAGGGTGTCCTCTGTAAATTGGGATACTGAAATCTGAATAAATATTCAGCTCTCATTAATACTTCCCTCTATGATATTTGAAGAGTAACGATGTGTAGCCCAACAGAAATTTTACAGGCCATTTAGTGCTGTTGTTTTGAGGTGTGGAAGAAGTGTCGTCTAGTGAACAGTTTTAACTAAGATGAGTCTCTGGAAAGCAAAAAGCTACTAATAACTGCAGTCCACAAGTTATCATGATGTTCTTCCAAATCTAAGGGTATGGTTGGGTAGGAAATCTAATATCCATGAACATTAAAATATGATACAAAAGTCTGGAGACCCATGACAAGAAGTTCCCAAGTGTTTTTTTGGCTTGTGGACGGAGTACGTTTTAAATGGTGTTCTCTGCACACACTGGTGTTTGGAAAGATGTGTTCCATGAAAATTAATAAGATTCTTTCAATTTGAAAATGCCAGAGTATTTACTTGCTAAATAAAATATAAAGAAAGCTGTAAATATGGTTCATTACAACAGAGCCTGGTCTTTAGAGGATTTTGAATAGCTGTTGTGCACAGCGGAAGACAAATTAATCTCTCTGAATCTCTCTCAGCTGAAACATTCTAATGGTAACTAACAGTTTGTAGTGATCAAAGTGATTTAGTTAAATTATTTATTTGCATATGCATTTAAAAGTTTTTATCATTGTAGCTCAAGGGAAGAGAAGGGAAGGGAGAAGAAGAAGTTTTAAGATAATTACCTGAGATTTAAGAGCAGCTGGCCCTGCCTTGTCCTACTTTCAAAGCTAGATCAGGCATCTTTGGCTGCCTAAGATCTCCCCATTGCCACATGGTCTCTGTATGGCTTCTCACAATTAGAATTTCAGTCATATCTGCCTTTTCTCCTTCTAACTAGTAATCAAAATGATCAAGAACAGGTATTTTCATTCATTAAAAAATATGTTGTTTTGTATTCTCCTGTAGTCAAAATGTTTGCTTAAAGGGTGTCTCAGTTTTCCTGCAGTTGTCTGTGTTGAGTTTTTTTCCTGTTGTTCTCCATATTGATCTCCCTAATCGAAAAAGTGTCAAAAATCAGAACCAGGTTCTGTTTGGCACACAAGAAAAATCAGTGGAAGGCTAAGGTTA
This sequence comes from Amazona ochrocephala, assembly GCA_039720435.1. Lineage (NCBI taxonomy): Eukaryota > Metazoa > Chordata > Aves > Psittaciformes > Psittacidae > Amazona > Amazona ochrocephala. The sequence goes on from CM077883.1 coordinate 17,995,563, forward strand.
TAACATTGCTTCCACACCCCCATACCCCCCCTTTTTCAGCCCTTCAAGTTATTTGGTTACAATTACATATTGCTGCTTTCAGTTGATAGTTTAGCTGGTGTCTGCTATGTGGAAGTGTAGAGACCCAGCAGATAAATTGATTCATGAAAGCTAATTGGGGTGCAGATTTGTTTGTATTGGCATTTGAAGCCTGAAATCAATACTATATAACAAAAAAAAGCAGCTAAGCTATCAAATCTTGGATAGCTCACCTTCAAAATGAAAAAGGCAGCAATTTTTTGGTTTTTAAAAATATCTGTTAGCAAAAATGATGCAGGGAGAAAATTGCCAGTTCTTAGTATTTTGAGTATCATTCCTGTTCAATTTAGTTCTGATGCCTTTGAAACTTTAAAATAGCCCATGACAAAACAAAACCTCCAGTAAACCATTTAGAAAGGTCAAGGTAAATCACTTTTTGTCTTATCACGTTTGTATCTGTGGAGAAATTAATTCTTAGAACTCATAGGAGGAGGCATTTATCTGTATGTTTTGGCAGTCTTTTGTTGTGTTCAGGGCTGGATTTTAAATGATTGTCTTCTCATACCTGTGTAATAAAAAAACATATAAAAAAGGACCTGAAATAGTAGCTATTTGTGATATTTTTCTCCTGTAGAAGTTCTTTACTAAAAGGTTGGTGCATCTTCATATTTTGATTTTTTTTTAGCCATCCTTTATAAACAACAGTCCCACAGAGAATTCTAGCAAATATTGTTAGCCACATATGTGTCATGTTAGTGTCCAGACTTCAACATGTGTGTTAATATAGCCATATATAGCCATAGATATATATATTATGTGTATAAAGTTTCTGTAGTAGGAAGGTTGAGAACAGGGTGCCTTTGCATGATAATTTGTTTGGTTTGATATTTCTTTCTAACAAAACCACAAGAAACTCAGCACTGTGGTGAGTTTATAATAAATGAAATGTGGAGAAACTCAGCAATGTGGTGAAAACAGATACACTGTTATTTCAGATGGCAAGTTAAAACTATCAGTTATGACTGAAAAGAACTTTTATCTAATAAAAAGTATAACTGGTTAATTACGTTGCCTCAGATCTGCTTTATAGTCTCATCAGATACGAACAAGGCCTTTCTTCATTGTTCATGAATGGAAATGTATTAAATTGGTGATTGTTGCAGTTACTTTTTATGGAAGAATCAGTGAGTATCCTAAGATTAGTTTCAGGTCTATCCTGCGTTATCGTATTCTGCAGGCAGGGCATCAGTATATTAAAAATTGACCATTTCGTTTGAGTCTTGCCCATTGCTATGATGTTTAAAAAAGACGAGGTTTGACATACCTCTGCTCCCATTAGATCTGGCCATTTTCAGTGATTTTATGATTCCATGAGTTTATACTTTTATATCTGCAAATTAATCTCATTTCGGAGGTGACCGACACCTTTTTTTTTCCACTTCTGATTGTAGACTGCTTTTCTGATGTCATCAATTATTTGTATGGGCTGGATGCAGACTTTTCACTGCTAGTTAACTCCCAAAACAGAATTAGAGGCAAGGTCCCCTGAGTGTACAAGTTAGTGTCCCAGTTCAGGAAGTAATGTTGCTTCTCCCAATAAAATTTAATGCGGGATAAATCAGATTTCTGTAGTCATTAGCTATTTCAGTGGCATTTTTCTTCCAGTTTTTGTGGGTGCATCTATAAGCACTTGGAAATCAGATCCTCACACTTGGTACGGTTCAGTGCGTATATCTGATTGTACATACAGACGCACCTTCAGCACAGCAAAAAACTGCAGGAAAAAAAGGCAAAGAAAAAACCCTACCCTTTTTTTGCACCTCTAGATCTTCAATTTTGCATAGCATTACCTTTTTCCAGTGTGCCATTCAGGCTTCAGCTTCTTTGTGTGTGTAAATAATCCTACCACTATGCTTTTCTTCTCTGCCTTGGGTATATTAATTTTGTACCTTAAGGTTAGGCATACTTATCATTTTCAATTTTTCAAGCATTCTTCTGGTTGAGTATTTTTAGTGTTTTGATTTTTGCGTGTTCTCATTTTCCTGCCTGCCTCTGTGGACTCTGGGCAGTGTATGTGAGACACATTATTTTCCCCCTTTTTGCCAGGTTCTAAAAATTTTCTATTTGAATAGCTGCATAATGATAACTACAGCAGTTTTTTTATTCAAGCCATCTGCAGAAGGAATAGCTCCTTGGAAATATATTAACCTGGTCTGATGGAAGTAAAGGAAAGAAGAGAAAAGCCCGTGTCTGCCTATTTCAGCTTTGATTTAAATAGCAATCCTGTAAACTGTTAAAATAGAAAGATAAGGGGTTCTGATTCCTTTAACAACAGTTCCAAGGGATATGCAAGCAAGTCCTGAAGGGAGATCCAACTCATTTGATTACCCACATGTATGAGAAGATTTTAATTACTATGAAGATTATTGAGACTGCTATCCTACAAATCAATAATTTTTCCGTGGGTCTTGTCTGTGTGAGCACACATACCAACTTTATACAAACATTTGTAGTTGTGCTGAGTTTGTCAAGTTACCAACAGAGATCGCTATTGATAAACCAAATCAAGAATACAGTTACAGTAAATATACACTAATGCTTATTAGTAAAACTGTCTGATTACCTACCTAAAAGACATAAAAGCTATGGTAAGTTGCGCTCTTTGTAATGTTAAAGTGCATAGCAGATGATGCTGGTTTTCCTAAGGGCTCGCAGCCTTATCTTGAAAATTGACTGTTAAAAGGGCTCTCTTTTCGTTGTGTCAGATCTAACTTACCTTGAAAAATTACTCTGGGATGCTAACATCATAATGCCTTCTAATACTGCTTTTAATTAATGATCTCTAATAAAGATAATGAGTCAGCATGCATTCCAGCAGATTAGTTTAAAAATGAGCTTCAAGCTACGGTTCAAGGGACTAAGTCAGGCAGAGACTGGTGAAAAGGGTCTGACTGTATTAAAATGTTGATTGGAGACAGGGGGATCTTAAGTGACTTGCAGCACTGAGGATGTTCTCTGTCAGGACAAGACCATTCTCCTGCTGTTTGGACTTCTCATCAAGTTTTCCATTATTACAGACTTGGGAATAGAAGGATGATGTATTTTGTGATCATGCTGTTATTCTTTCTGACCCATTTCTTGCAGTGCTTTCTCCTTACCTCACAAAAAAGTGTCTATGTTCAGCATAACATGCACCCACTTTTCCTTTTCATCTGGCTCTCTTCCTTGTCTGTCCTTCTGTTTGCAATTAATTTCATATCTATATATTATATATTTGATCTTGATGTACATATTCGTTCCCCTGAATTGAAACTCTGAAGTACCCCTAGCATGTGATATCTATAAATTATTCAAAATTCCAGTCACAAATTTTAATTTGATTCTGAAGAACATACTAATCTAAGGAGATGTTAAGTAACCTTTGCAATATATGTTGATATATAAATAGTGGCGTTAATGCCTCTGAACCTTTCAATAAGGGTTTCATGCCATCGTACATTCTCCATCTCCCTCTGTTCCAAAAGCCCTTGTTAGACTATATAATTTTCTTAGTGAATTCTCAGAGTCTGATCCCATATAGAGCTGACCTACTGTCTGAGGAGTTTAGGATCCCACTTTTGCCAGTTATATTCAAGGAATCATGGAATGTCTAGGTCATGCAGGACCTCTGGATGTCTTCTTGTCCAAATCCCAATCAAAGCTTCAGTGTTGCATTAGGTTACCAGGGCCTTTTCCAGTTATTTACTAATATTTCCAGGAATGGTGATTCCACAAACTCTGGGAAAGTTACTCCAAACTGTATTTGTGAATGTTACAGCATCAAAACCAAATAAAAATGGCTTTGACGTGTTAGGATGAACACAACATATTTGCCCTGTAAATTCAAGAGGAGCTGTTAATTGATGAGATCCTCCATGCGTCATGATAGCCTTGATTAATGAGATCCTTCATGTAACATAACATTAAATAAATAAATCTTGTCTCTCTTTTTACTGATTCAATTTTATTATTATTAATTATTGTCACTTTGTGATCATCTTCGGGTTATTATTAAAGAGTAACAGCCCTCACAGGTACCCACCAGCAGAATGCTGCACAGGAATGCAGAAGTATTATGTCTTTTAGTTACAAATATTAAATGGTCTCAATGGATTTAAAAATCAAACAAAAACTTCTTGTGAATTGCTGTGAACTAAAAAAACAGTGTTTGGTACTTGTAGTACAATTTAGTGTAAAAGGATTAAATAAACCATAGAAAACAGTCAGTGGCAGGAAGAAGAGAGAGCTTGAAAGTTTTATATTTGAGATGTTTCCTAAGGTAATTGTTAACTATGATAAGTAGAGGCAGATTTTATGGCACTGCAGTATACCTGCCAGGAAGTATGTAACAAACTGTTTCCATTGCTAATGCAGTGATATTAACAGTGCAAGCCATGACAATTGTTCTATCAATAATTACTGAGACATGATAAAAAATAGTGTACTTTGCTTGACATAGCCAAATGGAGGCCTAATAATTGTCTGCTGCATCAAACTGTAAAATATAATGACTTTTGAAGGTTGAAGTTTATGAGAGCAGTTCATTATGTGTTCCAAACAATGCATTATTTTGCTGTTGTTTCTTCATTATGTGGATAGGAAGCACTGTAGCAGAAATTGGGCTCAAGGGAAACAGTGTCTACCAGTAGTTTAACCTTGTGACATTTCACTAAAAAGCACAGGTTCTTCTGAAATACATAATACATGAACTTCTCTGATTGTTTAGCATTGATCAGTACTCAAGTAAATTGAGTTACTATCTTATTAGCATAAACAGCAAGGCTTTAGTGATCCTCTTCACCCTCCCATGGTATACCAAGTGGCTTAGGGATATCTGCTGCTTTGAAACTGAAAGTCAATTTTAAAGAAAGCACACATAGCGAGAAAGCTCTTTAACAAAGGCAGAGCAGTGGTTTGAAGCGGCATCCTTCTGACTGCAATGCATCCATTTTAACTTCAATATTCAGGTTCCACTATAGATTAGTTCTTAGACCTCTTGTCTTCCGTTGTCAGGTCTCTATGTCATTACATTTCCCTCTCTCTCTATAAGTGTATGCATTATATATAATTGCATACATACAAGATATATTTTTGATTTCTTTTCCCCTTTAGCACCTGGCAAAGCAGAACTTCAAATACATTTACCTTCCTTTGAGAAGAAACAACGAAAGCATGTTTTAGAAGCAGGTTATCCTTTTCTTCATAAAAACATGTGCATGCACAGGTGATATTTTTAAAACACTAACAGTTTGTCCTTGAAGGTGTTTCCCGTTTGCCGTGTCAAGATTACATCTTCCCTTCCTTTCATCGTTCCAGTTGCAGAAAGTAAAATGGCCAAAATGGGTGGAATGTTTCTGATATAAAGTAGACTGATGGAGTCTACTTTTATCTGCAGTTGTACATAGTTATAATTGTCAGCATTTATTTTTAACTCTCAGCAAAAGGTCAGGATGAAATATTATGTTGAATCAGGGGAACATGCAAGATTAAGGCCAACCATGTATTAAGAGTATTTCAACTCTGAGGGAGGCATTTCTGTCTAAATTAAAGTTTGATGCTGTGAGAACTAACTTTGATTTTATAATGTTCTGAGCCACTCATCTGGATTATCAAAGGTAGTTTCCCTATAAGACAGGCAGAAAACATCAAAAAGAACCTTTTGCAAGACTGACTCCTAGAGCCTTAATTGTTCAGCATCTCTGACAGTTCTGAATCCCTTCCTACTTGTCAAACTCAGCTGTTTCAGGTTATGCTTGGATACCTACAATCACAGGAGCATAGGAATCATAGAGGTCCACCAGTCAGCAAACCGCCAGCTTTTGTGTCTTCTACTTGTCTGCACACTTATGATGCTGAAGTTAATTTCTGATAAAATTAGCAAGATGAATATCTCATAGATAAGTGGAACTGTGGCATAGGTTTATACTGTCATGTGCATGTAATTCAAACTTTTGCATGAAAAAAATGCTAGGATATTAAAGGCATTAAGTGTGTGAGCATATTTGACAGAAGATATGTTGTGGTAGTGTCAGATCAAGGAGTTTGGTGTCTTACTTGTTGTTTGCTTTATCATTGTGGTTCTTCTCTCAATCAGTTCCTAAGTATTTTTTGGTTGTTAAATATCTTTCATTCTTCTGTTCACACGCAGACACTCCAGAAGTAGAATAATGAGTACTGAGATACTGATTTCTGGATGCACAAAACCTTTCTCACGGCCCTGTGAGATGAGCTGGTATCTGTAGTTCTTTCCTGGGCTTTTTGAAGTTAATGTTCACTTACAGTATTCAAGACCTTGGCGAAGAGCAAAGCGGTCTGGAAGCTACTTCTTTTACTGTGTACTGCAGAGCTAATAGAGAAACAAATAATGGACCTTCAGGGCTTAAGATTTGTCCAAAGTCATGTAAACAGAGCCATTAGTCTTCTCTATCCTTAGTCTAGAGCTTCAGAAGCTTCAGTTTCAGCTTGGTTGTTTATCTATAATTATCTGCATACTAAAAAAGGGATCTTAAGGTCCATGAGCTTGTCATGGATCTTCCCTACTTCCCCTTTTAAAACATATTCTTAACTGTACTGCTGTTTCTGGATCAACCACAAGAGTCTATAACCATTTGAGAAGTTGTCACAGGTCGTTGACCCCCAACACTGCCAACACACTTTTGGGCTAAAAAAAACCCCTGAGGTACAGGTCAGGAGCTGATTGCTTGTGAGCTTCAGCTGGGCTTGCTGATTAGAAGTAATCTTACAAGCAGCAGCAGAAGGTTGCTAATTATAAGATGGCTCAGGAAAGAGTTCTTTTGGTTTTGGTGTTGTAAGAAAATGGTTGTCTGACATGGAAGGTAGTGGCAGGCACTGGTAAACTTGAGGGGATGCTGTGGTAGGGATGCTCGTAAATATAGATTTGTGTACAGTAGCTGCTAAGTACTGGAACTATACTATGGGTGAGCTTTGAGATCTGCTTAACAGTTGGACATGCTTACTGAAAGTTTTTCACACCCTTTGTATACGAAGGTTAATGTCTATGCAAATGGTGTGTGTAGCAGTGACTTCAATCTTAAGTCAGGAAGTGGCATTCCTAAGGAAGCAGTTGTGTGAATGTCTACTGTCAGGAGAATCATTTCTAGAGTGGTTGAGTTGACTAACTGTAGAAAGGAATTTAAATATGCATGTATGAATGCTTCCATAGTTAGTGCTTGCACAGATAATGATCCATGTTGGACCAGAGTTTCAGGCATTAAACTTCCATTCTAACATGAAACTTTGAATTTTCTGTTCTAAATAATGAAATAGCAGTTATATTTCTCTGCAATATCCTTTTCCTCTAAGGTGCAATCTCTTACTTATCTCTCTGGTATCAAAATATTCTATCTACAAGTTACATTTGTTTTTTTCAACCTAGAACCTCTATTTATCATGATCCAGCATTGTGTATTGTAATATCATGTGGTTCATACTTCTGCCTAATATTTACTGCTGTGAATATATTAAACTATATCATAACACAGGTTTATAACACCAGTTGAAGTAACTAATTTATTTTGATGTGGGATGAAAGGTTAAATTGTTGCTTCTGTTGTTTTCAGACCTGCTGAAACACTTCAACTACAAATACCATTCACTTCAGTATTTTTCTTGTTTGATCTTTAAAGGAGCTAAGTCAGAGCCATTTCACCGTAGCAGATGTTGTTTAGCTTCAGCCACCTATCTTTCCCCACTGCATTCTTGACGCATTTCTGAACTAAGAATGGGTAAATTTGTTGCTAACAAAATGGGAGATCTATAGGTAATTAAAAAAAAGTAATGGCCAAACCCATTTTTGTGCACTTTTTTTCCTCTACAAACCAAAGTGTGTTGTGCAGATCTCAGCCTTCCCAGTTAGTTTTGGTGTTTATATATGTGTTCATATCAGCATTTATTTAGATTTTGGTCAAATAACTGGTGTGTAACTAGATGTCTGCAACAGAAATACATTGCATTTTCTTTTAAATAAGTTAATTGGATGACTTTTGAATTCTATCTGGAAGTGCAATTACATAGAACGAAGAAGAGTGAAATGCAATGGATTTCACTTTGTAAAGTAAGCAGATTCCTCGAAACAGGTTAATTTCTACACACTTCATATGAATATACTTTAGACTGACAGACACTTAGCAAAAGTAAGTTACTGATTTCTTTATGTCTGTGTAAATCCTATGAGATTTATAGATGAGTTCTGTCAGATGAGTCAGAAAATAAAAACAGTTATTGGGAATGCGCTAATAACAGATTACTGCCTATATGTCAGTATTCTGCTCATCTGTAGAGAGGAAATAATCAACCTCATTAACATAACAAGATTTGTCAGAGCAAGAAACACTTTAGCAATCTGTGCGTGGCTTTTCACAGGAACAGCTAAGAAATGCTGCCAAATGTTGGAGGCTCAAAAGGACCTGCTGAAGAATCATCATTTTGTTACTTGTTTACTTGAGATCTCAGGTACCCCATTCTAGGGCACTTTTTTTAGGTAGGTTAATATCTTGTCAAAGATTTTTATTTTACCCAAGCACTTTAAAAGAGCAGATTATATGAATTGCCTGTCAAGGTCTATCAGATCCAAATTATTCTTAGCACCTACATTTGAAAAGAATTCTAAAACTAAAAGTGTTTCAGAATATGGTTTTTAACAACTGATCATTAACTAATTTCAGGTCCAATTCCATTTTCTGAAGGTGGATGGAAACTCTTCTGATGTTTTCGGGTTTTTTTTATCCATCAGTTTAGTACTTTTTAAAACATTAAACTAAATCAGGAACATACACTTCTAACAGACTGAAATCAAAAGGTGTAGAATTTGCACTGAGCACAAGCTCCTTCCTATTGGGGTTGCTACTTGATTATGTTTCTGTCCTCTCTTTAGTAGCTTACAAGGTCTGAGCATCATAATATCTTTAAAAGCGGCCATAAGAAGTATTTTGTATCTTCACTTTAGAAGAATTTGGTGGAAGTATTTGATCTTGGAATTCATCCTTTTTTTCAAATTCACATAATGTGTGTTAACTTTTTTGACTGCTGTAGGAAAGATCTTTAAAGAAACGATTGCTAGCTTGTGTGTGTGGGAGGAAGTTGTGTCTAAAAGTGAAGCTTTATAGGGCCTCGTGCTTGGAAACCATCAAGGCCTTTCCCAAAATCTAGTATCTGGGCAGAGCTCTGTAGGTAAATCCATCATGGGTTCTTGAACAACTTCTGTCACATTCAGATTAATTCTGCAGCAAGGCAGTAAGAGGGGACTAAAATCTAAACCAATGAGTTCCCATTCGTGCTTGACAGAAAGTTGCTCCTTAATCTGTGCTGAAGGGTAAGGTAATCAAAGTCCCTACATCAGGCAACTGCGTAGAGGCAGCCACTTGCCTTTTGGCATGTATAGAGACTAAGAGGCAAATTGCCTGACTTGCAGCATAACTACAGCCATTAATATTTATGACATAATAGCATATACTGCTTTACCATGAACCCAGAGTGCAGGAGAGCTGGGGTGTAAGAGCTGCCACTGGCTACATTTATATCTCTCTATAAAAAAAGAGATGGAAAGAATTAATAGATTACTGAATTCATCCTTGCAATACAGTCTACCAAAATCTAATAAGCTCAAACGTTCAGCTAATTTGATTGAAGACTTTAAATAATCAAACTAAATCAAAATCATGCATTTTAAAAAGGAATCCAATCAAAGTACTGTCATCACGACCATATGGATATACATCTGCATGCATCTCTGTATATTAACTGGATAAGTATAGGTATAAAATCACAACTGATAGGACCACTAGCTCTAATAACCCTCAAAGAGAAATATAGAAGTTTGGAGCTAAATCAGCAGTAACGTGAGCAGAAAATTCATTGGATGAAAGATGTTAGGATGGAGTTACTCATACTAAAGAGGCAAGTACATGCTAGAGAAATGCTTGCCTTCTAAGCCTTTGTTACAGGGGCAGTGAGTGATTCTCGCTGGCAAAAAGCTTGTCTCTATCTTTCCTCTAAGTCCTCTTTCAGTACTGAAAGACTGCAGTAAAGCCTTCCTGAAGCCTTCTCTTCTCCAGGCTGGACAGCCCCGCTCCCTCAGCCTTTCCTCAAAGGAGAGATGCTCTGGCCTTCTAATAGTTTCTGTGGCCTCCAATGGATTAGCTCAGACAGGTCCATGTCTTTCCTGCGCTGAGGGCTCCAGAGCTGAACACAGCACTCCAGGTGAGGGCCTCATGAGAGGCATTTCAGCTGGGCTATTGGTCATGTCACCTTCTTGCAGGAACACCCCCTAATTCCACTGAGGTGTTATTTCTCTTGTGTTTCCCTCTTGGCTCCTATTATCTCAGGAGCTCCTGACTTATCTCCATAAGGCTTCCAGTATGCTGCCCTGTAGCCAGCCATCTCTGAGCTACAGGCTGAGGGCTGTTACTAGCACTTCATCCCTCTAACCCTGTCCTTTGGAGTGTCATCCCACAGCTTGTTACAGCCAAGCCTGATATCATCCCCCTCCTTCAAGTCTAGTTTAGATGTAGATGACTCTCCACAGATTTAGACTGTGTAATACTTCAGTTCACAGTACAAACCTGCAAACAATCTGAGCTGGTTTTGAAAGATTAATTTTGTTAATAAATTAATTTTCTTTTAATTAGTTTTTCTCTCAAACTGCTGAAGTTAGCAGACTTTCCCCCGCACAGAAGGATGTCTTTCAGAGAGAAATACCAATGAAAAACAAACCATCAAAACCATATTCATAGCTGAAGTCCACCTTTATCTGGCAGCTTGCAAACAAATACCTTTACAGAGCAATAGAATTATTACCTTCTGTGCTGATGAATTTCTTATCAAAGCCACACAAATTACATCCAAGTGTCTCTTCCAATCATTTTACTCTTCATTACTTGGGCCATATTTATTTATAATTCTCACCTAACTTCTGTGAAAGAACATTTTAGGTATTTTTATATTCCCAGGCCTGATTAGCGCTGCATTTTCTATCTATGAGTTTTCATCAAAGTGTCTCCCATCTTTGTCTCTCTTCTTCCTTCTTCAGAAGATGCATTTTTTATTTTCTATCTCTGTGCCTACCGCATCATTATATCTCTTTTCAAAAGAATCTTCCTCATAATTGATTGATTCAACGATCACGTAATTTGAGTATTTTAGCCAGAATGAGAATTTGCTATGGCTTTGGTAAAAAATGAAACATTGCTTTTGAGATGCTTTTAACCAGAATTGTTAATTCTGGACTGGCACTTAAAAGAGCTGGCCTAAATTTTTTGGCACTGCCACAAACCCTTTTTTGGGAGCATAAGCAAATAACTGAATTTTCTCTTTGCCTTAAGTCTCTATTTTGTTGATGGGAATATTAATACTTTTTTTCTGACAGTTTTAATAGATCAAATACTCAGGACACATTTAGGTATCGTAGTTATACAAGGCATATATATACACCCAGAATTATTTGGAGTAAAAAAGCTCTGCTTCATGTGTTTCATAGGCATTAATTTGGTGCTCATTGCAAGGGAAGACTGAAAGAGAATTTGAATTGTGTGAAAGATGGAATGTGGTTCTAAACAAGTCTTTGGTATTTTGCTCTTTTAAAACCTTGCATGAGTTACTATTCTGAATTTGAAGGTTCTTTTCTAACTTCGAATTGGATAATTTTATTGATTTATTCAATACATTAAGAAGTGCATAGGTTAAATTTGTGGTATATGTAAAGAATTTAGTCCTCCAGCTTTTCTAGGTTAAACCCAAATGTTTTAAATGCTAGCCAAATTTTATTTAGTTATAATGACCACAAAGTGTTGGCAAAGTAAATCTGTGGCCAAAACTGTTAAAATTCTGCTCAGCACTCAGTCATTGAAATCCTTACAAAGAGCATTATTAAAAGATCTCCTAGTCCTCCTGATTAGTCTCCCATAAATTGCTTGCACATCAGGGAAATACTTTGTAAGAGTTCTATAATATTTGTTGGAGATGGATTCATTCAGTATGGAATGTGTTTATTAATTTAACCATAAAGCAGTTCAATTGAGAGCTTTCTGAATTTCACCGATGAGTAAGAAGAGTCCTTTTAAGCGAGTGATTTGTATTCTAGCAGAAAAGATCAAAACTGAGTACTGTAACATGGGTAATTATGTAAGTTTGCAATATAAATTCAGACTCATTCTAACAGTAACTTCACAGTTGTACCCCTCAGTTACTGGCTGAAGCAGTATGTTACTTTAGCTCCCAAGTAATTACCAAAGGTCATTCTTTGTCTGCAGGGAGACATATGTTCAAATGTAAACCACCAGACATCTGTTGGGTTTAGTAAACTCTGTGTATGGAAATGTTTCTGTACAAATGTGCGGGTATAAATGAGCCTATGATGTGTGTGTGTTCAGCCAGTGTGATTATCTGAAATAATTCCTGCTGGGTTTGTGTTTCTTAATAAATAAGTTTAACACTGATTCACATGGAGCCCAATAACTCACTGATAAAGATTATTTCAGGCTTGCATTGCAAATATGGAAGGTGTCTCACTGAAAAATAGCATTAATTGCTGATAACAAGTAAGCCTGAATTTTCCTTGTGCAGTTTGCTCCCTCTAGGCATTTTTTTTCTTTAAACTTCTTACTCTAAGCTTGCTGATAAGTTTCATTGTCAGAATTTCTGTACACCTGTTTTGTGTGTGCCATTTCTCTTTGTTTTGCGAGTTTAACCCAGGCATGCACCTGACACTGATACTTCATAATGAGCAGTGATACTCTCCCCAGACTCCTGCTAAAAAAACCTGACACCATCAAAAGACTGCCTTTAAATCAGAGCCCTCCTCTGGTTGATGAGGAGAGAGCTTTCTGACGCAGGGCAGTTGAGCTGCTCTTTTTTTCTTGTCAAAGAATATAATCGGTCAGTTCATACTGTTAACAAAGAAAATCCACTTAGCGTTTTACTTCTGAAAAAGTACATAGTGTAATGTGCCTCATCAGTTCAGCACTGCATTCAGTAGATCAAACGTTGTAACTTTTTGGACACAGCATTTTATGGCTTTAAAAAGCAAGTATTTCCTGCGGCTTATTGCTTGTATGGGCTGCCTGTAGTAAAGGCTACAAGTCAGAATGAATGTCAAGAAGGAATGCTTTTCCTGTAATATATGTCCAAGTCACTCCATTCTTGCAGATGACTTGATTAGCAGGCAGAAAACCTGCACAGCTCTTTAAATTATAAATTAATCAGAACAACATGATTTCTGTACTTTTAATACCTCTGCTTTCAAAGAAATACAGCGTAGGATTAACAGTGTTTGGTAGTGTGACAAGACAAAGCTTGTTGTGAAGCTAAGTTAAGGAGCAGTGATTCTTTAATTGATGGCACAAATTTAAATTATCATCTCAAAAGGAAAGTCTTGATGTTCAGGAATTGATACCAGAAAGCACATCAAAATGTTTGGATGTGTTTTAAGAACTTGCCCTGCCTGAAAGATTGCTCCTATGAAAGAGGCAATCAGAAAAGATTTTATTAATAATGGAAATAAAAGAAAATTAATATACATCAGCAAATCCTGCAAGAACAGAGCACTCTTCATCAGTGTCTGTTACTCACAGTAGTAATATTTCTGTCTGCCTCAGTCCAGAGGCTTAATGAGATACTTGAAGAAAAGATGTATTTGTCTACTGTTAAAAAGGTAAAATTTAGGTATCTGAGGCAACTAAGTTGTCTGTCTTCATCAGTTAGTTCCTTATTCCTCTGCTCCTACGGTGTGAATGTCACATAAGTCTTGGAACTGCTACAGTGAGATCACTGACCCATGATTTTTATCTTGCTTTAAACCCTAAGAGAAACAAAGGACATGACTTGTCTTGAAAAGCTAAATTGGCAGTTCTTCTTGACCTGAAGGCTGACCCTGCCTCATTTGTCTCATCATGAAGTAGCAATACTTAACTCCATTAGGATTTCACAGCACAGTAGGTAACTTAATCACATAATGGAGAAGCATGCCTTTTTATTTCTTTTTTTTTTGCCTCCAGGTATAAGATCAGCTGCTTTTACAGAGAGAACTTCTGTGTGGGTAGTAACTTATTTGTGGTGCAACCAAAGTCGGTTTAGCCAGTGATTACTGCAGCAGGGGCAATGCCGAGGAGAGAGGCTTAGGTAGGAGAAAGAAAGTCTTGCTTTTATTTTAAATTCAAGATTAAACTTTTTAAGAAGTGTGTATGTCCAGAAAAGTGTTAGCAAGTAGCTTTTTGTAGGCTTTTTTTAGTCCCTATGTCAGCATGTTCAAGTCTGCATCTGCTGGTAGACTTGTGTCAGACTGAATGAAGTTCATAAGTTCTCATTATTTTCCCAGTTAAAGGGAATGGTCCATGTTTTAAGGTTCTAATCTGCTGTACTGCCATTAGGAGTAAATTAAATTGCTAATTTAAATTGTGTTAGCAAGCTGTTCAGTTTATGTAACAGTACAGAGAATTAGTTGTATGAAGCAATCATATTTGGTGGGATTTGTTGTAATGCCTCCTGAAACTTAAATTATTTGAACTTGAAATGACTCAAAGAGCTAATATCCTGACTGGAAATTCATCTTATTAGTTGCTGGTGATTTCATAAACAGCATTAGCAAAGGCGGATGGGGGGGAGGGGAGTTAAATATACAGTAGCACAGGATATGCTAGTTTCAGAATTTATGCTGAATCCCAACGACTCCCTTCCATGGTACTGTCAAGTTCTTAAGTAGCTGAGAGTATTGTGGTTACTTGCTATGTTTCTATATCCTCAAAGTACTGTGGCTCTCTTACAAGCCACTGAAGTTCTGGAAGTAATTTTATAGTTCACACAAAGCACAGAACTTTTATAATGTCTTTCGGAATAGAGGAAGACTGGAAACTAACTGATAATTAGCTAGAAAGAATGAGTCCCCATTAGCAGCTGAAGAATTTGGTAGAGTTTCGCTTGGAAACCACACTGGCAGCTGTATGCCAGTTCTGATACACATTATGCTTCTGAAAAGGGAATCTCTGGCAAGTGATTTCCATAAATCAGCCAACTTCAGAGCCAGCTTGATCCAGCTGGGCCATATGGAATCATCAGCAGTGGCAGCCCTACCCCTCTCTCTCCATCCTTGTCAATCCATATGGAACAGGAAGAAGCCAACCTCGAGCAGAATTGGCGTGCTAATTTTGGTATCTAGCAAAGCTGTGCCTAGGCAGTAGAATGCTACCTGGGGCATCACTGTATCTTACGAGCTCTTCTGCAAGTTATTGTAATGGTTCTGTGGAGATCAGTGGTTTTCAAGGGGCTTGAGTTACATTCTCAGCTTGACAAGTTCCAGGTTAGGGTAACAGCCAAACAGTACAGTCATGTATTCCTCTACCTCTTAAACATAATACATCATCCCGTATGAAGATAGGCTGAGAAAATTGGGGCTGTTCAGCCTGCAGAAGAGAAGGCTGCGTGGAGACCTCATAGCAGCCTTCCAATACCTGAAGGGGGCCTATAGGGATGCTGGGGAGGTACTCTTCATTAGGGACTGTGGTGAGAGGACAAGGGGTAATGGGTTTAAACTTAAACAGGGGAGGTTTAGATTGGATCTGAGGAAGAAATTCTTTACTGTAAGGGTGGTGGGGCCCTGGAATGGGTTGCCCAGGGAAGTTGTGAATGCTTCATCCCTGGTGACGTTCAAGGTGGGGTTGGACATAGCCTTGGATGGCATGGTTTAGTGGGAGGTGTCCCTGCCCATGGCAGGGGGGTTGGAACTCGATGATCTTGAGGTCCTTTCCAACCCTTACTATTCTATGATTCTGTTCCTACCAGGATAACTGTGGTTTGTCATACAAGCTGTTATCATTCTTGCATCAATTAATGGGTGCCATGAGAAATCTTCTCCTGAAAATTGGAAGATACTGCTGTGCAACATGTAGCTCACTAAACTATTGTGTGTGCTGGGAGGGAAACATGAGGAAAAAGGTTCTTTTACATTATTTTCAGGATCAGAATTATGTGTTGATAAGGCATGAAATTGCTACTCTGAAGTTATGTGATAAGTTTGAGATTTTTATGGAGTGAGAAAGCGTTTGTTTCATCTCAGATGAATATAATTGCGCAATGTATGTCAGATAAAGGGACTGTGCGCAGTCTCAGGCGATACCGCAAGTCTTCTGTTAATGAACAAATACGCTATTTTTTGTTTCTGATGCATATATTTTACATTGTAGGAAGCAATATTGTATCTCTTTTCTTTAAACATAATGCTACCTGACTAAAGGAGCACGTTGTTGTAACAGACAAAAGATATGGTTTTCCCAAATTTCCAATTCATATCTTTTGCAGAACGTAGCTTAGCAGAAGAGACTTTTTTTTAAGAGTATTATTTCTTAGTAGCTGCATCTACACTGTTCTGTATCGAGGTCTTCTGAGCAAACAGGGATCTAAATTTATATGTATATATATATACACTCTGTATGAAGGCAGCTTTTGGAATTGGATCTAGAATGATCATGTGGATATTTAAAAAAACAAAGCCTCCTTTGAACCCCCTCAAGGGTGGGATACCTGTGAGTCCATCTGTCTTTGCAGGAATAATGCTAGAAAAGATGAACATGTGGGAGTGTTTCCTAGGTGGGCCCTGGCATTGGCGGCGTGTGCAATTTCCAAGTAGTAAAAGCTTGTGAAAGCATGAAGAGGGGAGGGACACTTGTTTCCTTCAGCTTAAGAGGAACATGGAAGAGCAGAGAGCTTGCTGAAACAGAAAAGAAATGAAAAAAGAGGGGGGGGGGGGGGGAAAGCAACAATGGGTTCCTAACAACTGAGGGAGCTGTTCGGAGTTAAATGGCCAATACACTCGATTGGCATCCAGAGGTGTTTTAAATAAAGCTTGCTGCTTTAGGCTAATCTGTTCTGCTGTGTGGTTATTAGCCATTTTATCAATATGAGCTTTTTCTGGTTCAGGAACCAGAATTTCTCTCTGAAGATGTGTATGGTCTCAACATTTCCATTAGTTCTAGAAAAGCAGAAGGATCAGAGAAACCTTAGGCTCCAAAAATTAGCCTAATTAGAATATCAGTAGCTGCTTTTCCAGTGTAAATGCAATAAGCATCATGGGAAATTAGCAAGATAATTATGGGAATTGTTGCTCCATGAACTTGACTGCTTATTTGGCAAATATTCCATTTGTAATGAAATGCTTTGCACTATGTTCTATTGTTCTCTTAAAAAAATCAAATCTCTTTTAGATTCTGTTGTGGGGCTTTTTTATGGCCAGTTCCCCAAATGCTTTAGCCCATTTAAACTCTTCTGTAAAGTGGGGTGGGGGGAAGTGTGAAGTTTGGTTTTAAGCAAGTAATTCTGCTTGGTGAGGTACTGCCAAACAATATGAAGAGTTTAGTTATTCTGTTTAATTTTTTTTGGTCAGTGCGTGATCTCTTTTGAACAGATTTTTTACAGAAGACACTAATAAAAAAATGGTGACAAATGCACATATTGCATAAAGAATTTTTTTAGTTGTCATCACTTTTATTTTCTGGTGAATGATGGATTAGTTTAGAAATAGACATAGCAAGTACACAAACTACAATTTCAAAAAAAGCACTTGGCAGAAATAACTCAAGACATAAGCTTTCTGTACGAGGAAATGAAAGCAAAGGATGAGATCTGGCCAAAACTTGTCCTCATAAGCATATTTCTCCCTGTGCCCTCCCTCTCCCTTTTTTTCCCTGTAGGGCAGGCATGAGACAGTGCGCAATACTGTGGACTCGAGTTTTAGTCATTATCAAGTAAATTGTGTATATGGTTTTCTTCTATGTGTGTGCTTTTAGCATGCTTTTGATTTTACAGTTACTGTCAATATAGTTCTTGCTGCTTTGTCATGCTAAGAGAGGGTTAATTGTGTATGTAAGAAAAAAAGTACTGTATGAAGTTTGAGTCTGAAAGTGACTCTTCTAAACTATGGGCTCTGACAGAAGCATACACTTACTGTTATTGTTTTGTATTTATTTAAAAGCTGCCAGTCTGCCAGTGAGGTTGGTACGATCCCTGGAGGAGAGAAGCTTTACGCCATTGCCAAGTAGCATCTCTTTGATTAAACACATCAATTAATTCTGCTGTAATCTAACAGAACGGGGTCCTTTTGACTTTAACCTTTCTTAATGTGGCATGTCTGTTGCAGGCAGGAATGTTTTTAATTGAGGGAATAATGCTGTGCACACCAAAGAATACTACTTTTTCTAGTAGAGAGAGCAAACGAATCCCCTAAAATATCTCTCAGTGTGTTCTGGCGTGGTTATAGGTAGCACTATGAGACAACTACTTTTGTTTATCCCTAATAGCCGGTTCTGTTGGAAGGGTTGTAGGACTAAAGTTGTGTGCTTTTGGGGCGTTTAAAGACCCACACTGTATCCACAAGAACAGTGTGAGCTCGTCCCATTAAGGTTTTGCTCTCTTAAGCTAAAGTTTTCCTAGACTTTAGTCCTCAGTTTCAGTTTGTGTGATCTGACCTTGCACTGCAGGAGCACACACCAGTTTACTCTGGATGCTGAGCCTGTTGTACAGCGTTTCCTTCTCTATGTTGTTTACAGTCCATGTGCATATGATGAACTGAATTCCTAAATTAGTGCACCAATCCAGGTGTACAATACCTCAAACAATCTTAATGAAATGACAGCATTGCTCGAAGTTCTGGGATCCTTCACAGTGTAAGATGGTGTCTATGTGCTGAAGTAACCATTGGAAATCTGTAAGTGCGGAATAGGAAAATACTGTGCTCCTTTTTCATCTGTTTCTAATAGAATCCAATAATTACTTCAAAACAGAGGGAATGACTGAAACAAATCAGCATGGAAGAAGGAAACCTACAATAAAGTTGCCTGATCTGGTGAGACATTAATCAGAATTTACAAGGGGAAGCAATTTTCATGTTTCTCTCTTGATACAAGTCTAAGTGGGGAGTTTTTGTTTGCTTGTTTTAACTAGGCTTCCCTGCAGGCCAACAGTGGCTCAAGCAAAGCTTAAATCATGTTTTAAATATGCAAGGTAACAAGTTAAATTAAAATAAATGAAGTTGATTAAAACACCAGACTCAAATTCTTCACTATTTCTGTTCATGAACTGGTACCATGATGAAGTGAAGTAACAGAGAAGTAATAGAGAAGAACGTACCTTCAAATTGCCTTTTCCACTGTAATCTAAAGAATGAATCAGTGAAGAAGAAAAACTGTTAAGATATGGCAAGGCTTTCAGTTTTAATTAAGTGAATATCAGCAATATTTAATTATTCCTTAAGTATTTCAGTAATCTGTAGTATTCTAACATGCGCTGACCATGAAAATGTTTGTGGAAGCCCAGAACTACACAGTGCTGTGACTTGTCTCTTAGATTATCACGGTGAGTTCACTGCTTCCATCTGAATTTGTACAATTGTGCAGGTCTCTGATGAGCTAATTCAAAGATCTGCACATTGCTTCTGGGTTTGCTGAGGTGATGCTCAGGAAAAACATTTATCTGGCTTCATTTTAATGTTGTTTTTTTTTTTTTTTGTCTCCTTGTAAAGCCACTCAAGATCCTACATTTACACATCAGTGAACAAGGTCATGTAATGAAAAGCATGTAATCCCATCAAGTAAAATTGACATGTTATAAATTGTGATGATTAGTTTATGAAGATGCCTACTGTTCTCCCATCCTCCTTCTGATCTGGGCTTGCTTGTGCATTCAAGCTCTGAGTTTTAACCAGGAATTCATGCTGATTATTTTCCTTAGCCCATTACCATAGGTTAAGCTTCTCACATGTGAGCCTTATTAAGATTTCTGCCCCTTCTAAGTAAATGCTACAGTGCCTCCAGTTTTATTACAAACCTTTTTTTAATGATGATGAAACACCGTGTGAAGAGTGTTTCTGTTGAAGCTGAGATGTACTTGTTATGGTACATGCAAGGAAGCTGTGCCAGCAAGAGGCACGGAGTTGCCTGTTCCTTTTTTGTGTTGTACCTATAGTGAAAGGCCTTACCCACATTTGGTGTGAAAAGTCTGAGTCTTTAAACTGCTGCAGAATGGGATCTGGTTTAGACTGAGTAAGAAAGGTTCTTTTTTTTTTCCTGGAACTAACAAACTAATGAGTTAAATGCTGATAGTGCACTGACTTGGCAGACAGATGTTACAAGTATAGTATGCTGAAGAATAATTCGCTTACAGCCTTGGCCATTGACTACAGACTAACCTGTTAAGAAAACACATGGTTGGCTGGTGGTATTCTTCTTTGTATCCTACCCCAGATGCCAAAATGTGATTTTTATTTAGTGTGTGTGTTGGGGAATGAGTGTACCACTTGGGCAGATTTGAGCCTTTGTTCACAGATTAGTCAGATTGGAAGCCAAGAACAAAATAGGAAAATGTTTTTTGTTTTGTTTTTTCTTCTTCTCTCATTCTTTACCTTTGCATTTTCTATTTTCTTTCAAATTGGCAATGTCTGTAATGTTGAAGGTCCTCAGCTGCTTTGTAGTAATAGGACTACAGGGCTCAATCCAGCAACATGCTGAGCGCTCCAAACCCAGTGCAATAAAGCATGCAAGTGCATACTTACAATTACGGATGTGGTTGGTTGCAGTGGGGATTTCCATTTAACTGTATGCTTGATTTCTTTCTGGGTTTGAGGGAAAACCAATGTAGTACCTTGTGGGGACAAGCTCCTATGAAGAATCTATTTATTTGTTACTGTTGATGTAGTTTTGGGCTTCTACCTGCAGAAGTCATTGCTGTTGGATGGTGAATGGTCATGGCTTATCTAATGAATACTTGAAATGCTTTTATGCCGGGTTAACCCATTTCTCATTAGCTTTTTAGTTTTTGTTTAAATTTCTGCAAGTAGGCACAGATTTGTCAGTAGCCTGATAGGATGAATGATGGTCTTATAATCCTTGCTTGTAATCCCTTGAAAAATTTGATGGTGTAGGTAGGTCAGGTTGCAGCTTCTCGTACTCTGTTGTTCATGCGATCATTGCACAAGCAGTATTCAAATATATAATGACTGCTTTTAAAAATGAATGACCAATTCTGGGAGATCAACTCTTCATCTTCTATTGTATTTAGATTCCCCGGTGTGTCCTTTCAGCAGAAGAAATATTTCTGTTTCCCCTTTGAGGGAACTCAGATAGCCTTATTATAACAAAGCACAGAATCATAAACTATCACCAATAAAACGTTGTAACTCAAGTGCTGTAAACACTAAGAAAGCAAGTTTGTTTAGTGTGTTGCAAATTGGATATCTAGAATTGGTGACTGAAATATCTGTAATAACACATCTAGGGATACTTTGCCCGAGGAACAGCAAAAATATAACAGAGGGAATAGCACTGAGATTAGCTGTAAAGATAACTCTATGAATTCTTCGTAAGAGTTGTCTCAGTGCTAATTCCAAAGTAGAAAAAATAGGCCTGAGAACTTATGTTTAACTACTGTTGGAAATGGCAAGGGATTTCTGATGGTATCAAAAATCCTGTGTAGTACAACTAACCTCAGTACCCAAAAAGTAACCTCTAACCAAACGTAAAGCAATTAAAGGTCCCCTCTTACTGTGAGGTCAGAACAGCAAAGTGCTGGGAAAGACAATCCAGTTCTAACTTTGTCACAGGAAGAGTTGGTCAATAAGCCTGGACTTTCCCATTATAACATCTTGATTTTCTGTTAGTTTGCTGAGCATCACATGCAGTTTTCACAAGCATGCAGTTGAATCCTTCTAGACTGCTGCAGAATGGCTGAAATTTCTCTGAATTGCAGCCTGATTCATGATTTAGGGTGAAGTACTGTCCTTTTTATAACATTGAGGAAAAATCAGACATTTGACCTTGTATTTACTGAAGGCAATAGCCAGCTAGCTGCTTCTACTTTTCAGGCCAACTTGGCGTCTGGGGGCTTTATTACACTTTTTCCTTGAGGCACTGGTGCTTTCATTTTCCTTGATTTAGAATAACAGAAATGTTTTTGATTAAAAGGACCAGCTGAACCTAACTTCAGTGTTTACCCTGAAGCATGATCCCTGTGAGCACATGGGGTTTATTCATCCAACCATTACAGAAAATGGTTTTAAAAAAATTATTCTTACATGCGCTGATTTCATTGTAAATGAAGGCTTGGAGCCTTCCCTGTGGGCCTGCCATTACAAAGAGAGGTACAGATTGAAGAAGAGGGGAAGACTTGTACGTCTAACTCAAACATGTCAAGCGTTCAATTCTTTGCTGAAGAAGAATAATGCATTTAATTAGACTGTCATGTGACAAATTGGTTGTGATGAGGCCATCTATCTCAGGAGAGTGATGCTAATCTTTCTTGTAGTTTAAAGGCTCTCCTGTGTTGGCATGAGATAGATTAAGCAGTTTTGGGCCATGGGAAAACAAGAAATTCTTTGTATTTGAAACAGTTGGATACTTCAATTACCTTAGATATGTATTTTTTTAAAATGTGGAATGGCTTTGAGGACGTAACAATTTTGAAGGACTAAATGCCATTAATGAAGAATGGCAGCACTGCATTCAGCGCTGCAGAACTCAACTTGTGAGTGTCTAACCTCTGCCCCTATCTTGGAATCCTAAGCCTGCAGTTTAACTCTCCCGTACAGTAAGGAGAGGGTTATGCACCTGGGAAAGCTGGTCCATAAAGTTCCTTGTTGAGTTAAGGATCATCTTGAAGGAGCTGAAAGGAGTCGCAGAGCAGTGTGCACATCTTTGCAACTGAAACACTTCTGCACCACTGGGTGCAGGTGTTCCTACTTCTGCTCTCCAAAACCAAGAGTTCTCCCCTAAGAAGAGGCACTGACATGTTTTTCTCTGTGTTCAGCGTGCCTGTTTTGTTTGTGTGGCTTGTGCTGCATCGCCTGCAAAAATTGAGCAGTTCAACAATTAGCAAACCTTCACAAATCTCTTATAATCATGTTTTCTACCACGGGGTTTGGCATAAAGACAAAGCAATGGCTTTGCAAAGTTTTCCACTGCAAGACTTGGCAAAAAGTATTATCCTGCAGTATTTGAAGCAGGTTTTGAATGCTTGCTTTAATCTGACAGGAGTGGTCCTCTAGGATCTTGTGAAGTTCAGTGAAAATAAACACTAATGCCAAGACTATTGTAGATAATGCTGAACTGATGCAGTTCATTGTAAAAGGCAGAAGACCAAACAGTTCATTGGCTTTTGGTTAAACACATACACACTGCTGACACATCACTTTTACCTAAAGACAAATATTTTACCATGCCAAATGCTTCATCTTAGCCTTTTCTGAAGGGTTGCTGCCCTTTCAACTCCTCTTCTCCAGCACCCTGTACCTTTCCTAAGCTTTAGACCATCTTGTTAGTCTCTGGTCTGTCTGTCTTAGGCTTCTCCAGAGTCCTCATTGGAGCGGAAAGTCATGGTCTGTTTTTCACATACAGCTCTGTTAGTCTTTCCAAAAGAGAATTGGTAGTTTTGAGCCTCTGTGTTGTAGATAATGATAACTTATTTTTTAGGCAGCTATATTAATCTTTTTCATTTAATTTATGTAGTTTTCAAGAATTTTAGTGTCAGTTCCTGACTGTCCTCTGTTATGCCTGCCTGTAACAAGGTTCTCTGGGCTTGCAGCTGTGTAACATCAGCTAGGAGACTGAAACAGTTAAAGCATGTGAAAGATGGCATGGACTAGTAATTGTTAACCTACTTTAGGCTGTTGATCCAAAATGTCCAAATTCATGACAAAGAAAGTGAGAGTGGGGAAGTAGCTTGTTGCTAGCTCCTTAGAAAGCATGGGCACTTCTCTCTGAAAGCAATGCCTGAACTTAGGCTTTGAGGTGGTCCAAATGGCATCCAGCCGGTGAGTACCTTTCCATATTTATTCCAGTATTAATAAATACGAGCACAAGATGCAAACATCTGCATGGTGCAGCTAGGGCATGTGAACATGAGTATATTTTGCTGGGATACTATTAGCTCTTGTAAGTAGCTAAACTCTGTTAAACTGATAACCACAGCTTAAAAAACATTAAAGGTCGTGGGGGACTGTTGGATGTGTGGTAATTATTTCCTATTGTTACAAATTGAAGTGTCAGCTGTATCTATAGAAATCAGTGAGATTAGGTTTCTAGAAAGTGCTGATCACTCTCTTCCTGCAGGTTTGCCCTCAATAGCATTGTAACAAGGAATCTGCAAGGATTGCGATATGTTTACAAGTTGAATATATACTAAATTAAGTTTCTTATCCCAGCCAGTTAAAAATCATTCTTATAAAACTGCTTGTATTGATGAACAGTTTATCAGATGTGTAGTCTTGTTGAATAAAAGCTTAAAGCTATAGATTGATTGGGAAATCCATTACTTATCTAGACAGCTGATATCAAAGAAGAAATATATTTATTTTTACTGTAATTGAAATAGAGCCCAGGACTCAATGAAGATAAGAATGCTTATGTGAACTGATCTTTATATAACCACTTCAATATCATGTCATTTGTTCCTTTATAAAGTTGCAAATGTGGAGGCTCAAGTGCATGCGTTCCACACTGTTGGCCTTTCCAGTGAGCTGCTGGGACAGATAAGCAATGGGAGCTGCCCATATGCTGGTGAGATCACTGTTTAACCTTGCCTGGGTTGTATCTAACAGAGGAATGGTGTCATCTCGTGTCAACCTATGTTTGTTAAATACAGCATCTGGTAAAATAAAAAGAGAGTGAGTATGTATGTGAAAATAATCAGCTTGGAACACCTTGGTATTCAGGCTGGCGGATATCTACTTTCTCCCGAAGATCAGATTCAGGGGCTTGAATAGCCCTGCCGGCTGCCTCACACAGTGCTCTTGTTACCTCTAGCAGTAGATGAGGCATATGTGCCTGTGAGATAACTTTAAGCTAAGAAAATGCCATTTTCCAATGGTAGCTTCCAAAATCAGTATGTGTTTAAATGTAATATGTTAAAAGGAATTTTGCTGTATCAATCAGTTCTTAGGATGTATTGTTTCCCCTAGTACACGTTGGGATTTTGTACACTCGCAAACTGATCTCATTTGCTGGAGGTAGAGTTTAGATGATATTCCAGAATATGTAAACATCTGCTTAATGAGATCTGATTAGTATGATCCTATTTAAATGAGTGAACTTTGGCAACAGTTTTTATGCTGTGGTGTATCTTGATATTAATCTAGTTATGTCTGAAGGCACACTTCAGTTGTTGTAGGAGGCAGAATCACTATATAAAAAGGCTGTCTCTTTTCCCTCTGTCCTTCCCCTTTCCCAGACTTTCCTGCTGCATCAAAGCTGGAGAAGCAAATGCAAATATTAACGGAAAGCTATGATGCGTGTTCGAAAGGAAACACTGGGAAAACAAATATTTATTCAGAGACTGATCTGTAATTTAAGATGTATTTTATTTAAAAATTACAATTGAGAGGGCACCTATCAAAAATCTCTTTGCAGGAGGAATATTACCATCAAAGAGTAAAGAAAGGAAACCCATACTAACAATCATGTGTTGTGCATAGCAACTGGGAGACATGGTGGAGTTTTGCAAATGCTAAAAAAACAAGAACAAAAAAATCACTCTAAAACCCTAAACAAAACATGCATTTGGAACTTACTTCAGGATATGAACTGAAATGGACTTTGGCAGTTGCAAACAGGAGTTCTTAGTTTCTTCTACTTACTGAAAACGTGAATTGTATTCACATAACTGCCCTTGTTCTTGTTCTTGTATTCTCTGATGAAGTGTCGGTGCTGTTTCTGGTTATGCTGGTTTATAGCTGAGCACATGGCGTCACCCACTTGACGCCATTCTGGTGAGATGACCACTTAGCCATCCTACCACAAAACACAGCAGATGACATGTCCTAGTTTCCACTACATATGAAGTGAACTGTAACACTTCTCAGGGAGTTACCCATATTTATAGCTAGACCCTGTGATGCTCCATAAATTCCTGGCCATAATGTCCTGCTGCAGATGTGAATGACAGAGGT
Source organism: Amazona ochrocephala (assembly GCA_039720435.1). Classification (NCBI taxonomy): domain Eukaryota; kingdom Metazoa; phylum Chordata; class Aves; order Psittaciformes; family Psittacidae; genus Amazona; species Amazona ochrocephala. Next base: position 18,021,553 of record CM077883.1, read on the forward strand.
CTGCTTCCTCTTCAGTTGCTGTATGGTTCTTTCTGTGACACAATCTGAGATTTCCTTTAAAGGGTTTCTTTTTCCAGTAAACTGCAATACTAGCCTGGAGAAATGACAATAAAGATGTGCAGAACTGTGATCCTAAATATTTAACGGAATTTCAGGATGTTCTATCTATTTTTTCTCAGTTGAAGCTGAGTAATTGAAATGATGCATGGAACTTGTCTTCTTGAGGAATTTTTGAGGACTTTTTTAAGCACGCCCCTGGAAATGAGCACACTGGGTGTCACAACAGCAGATTAGGTATAGATTGCTATGTTAAAGCATAAGCAGTCAAGCTTTTTTCTTCATTATTCTGCAGTTTTAGAAGCCCAGTCTTTCAGGCTGTTTGCTGGGTACACTGTAAATTACAGACATTTATTTCTGGTAGGACTGATTGTTGCACATTTACAACTAAATACTGCAGAAAATCCTCTTTGTCTAGAAAGGGGTTCTCATCAGTTTTTATATGAAGGGAGAAGTATCATCTCCTACTAATAAAACAATAGATGAGAAATGTATATTCCTGTGTGCAAAGAAGAAATTATTTCAATACATGAATGGAATTTGATTATATATGAACTGAAAGTGAAGTCTCTTCTTCTGCCAGAGTTAGAGCTGCTCCCAGAGGTGTTTCCTGAATCTTCCCCATATGACCAATGGTTTAGAATTTGGGTTTAATGCAAAATGACCCTATAGCTGAATTCAATAAGAATGTTTCAGATTGCAACGTTACTTGGGGCTTTTGGGGTCACTATAAAAAGAAATAAAAATGGTTTTTAAAATTGTGAGCGTTTCTCAAAAGAATTCCTCTAGCCATAGCCTGCAGCTCATCACTGGCAGGTCCTTTGGTTCTCTGTGTTTTACCTACCCCTGGTAGATAACGCAATCCTTTTTTGCCATATGGCAAGAGTAGGGAAACTGAACATATTTTCTCTGCAGTCCTGAATGATTTATATCAGGAATAGCACAGCAGCTCTAATGAAAAATACACTGTGTTGCAAACTTGAGTGTTTCATGTTAACTTCCATGGTTTTTCGTGCTACAGGCCTTACCCTTAGCATACAATTCAAGTGACAGGATTTAAGTGGTGGTGTTCTATAACATGGATGTTTACTACTGCAGACAGGTAGTTTCTCATGCATGGATGAAGTCCACACTGTAGATACTCTTCTACCAGGAGGAGCCTTTACAAATCAAATTGTTGCTGACGCAGAAGCTTACTGGTGAGCTCAGCTGCGCTTGGCTCAGGTAGAAATTTTAATCATTCGTTCTTGGTTTGCTGTTTTTAAACTCAGCCTTGGGACCACATAGAAATTCAGCAGTAAGCCACTTGCCTGCAGCCAGGAGAGACACTTCCGAAGAGCTTTTCTGATAGTTTATAAGCGCTGCCATGATACAACACCTGCAGAGCTGCTTTTTAAGAGCTCTTTGTATAAACCTAATGCACAAACAAGTATTGTATATGGCATTAGTTTGTTAGAATTGCTGCTTCTGTAGTGCTTCAGGGATGTTGCAAGATTGAGGTTTAAAGTACTTTGTTTAGTGTGTTTGTGGTTGATGGATTCTGCAGAAAAATGCGGCTATTGTTACAGGAGCATTAGCTGTGTTCAACTGTTTGAGTTACAACATGACAAAGCAGTACTCACAAAATTATACATTGGGATGTTTGAAGCAGAAAGTCAAAGGCTGACCTCTAAGTAGTATCTGTAGGAATTACCAGTAAAGCAAAGAGTTTGGTTTGGTTTTGTTTTAATCTATTGACTAGGCGTCTATTATATTACAGCCAAATTTGTGCTGTAAGAATACAACAGATGCATTTTTTCCCTTTTTTTTTTCCCCCGATCTCTGCTGGGTTTTTGCTATTGATCATGGGAAATATGTTTTAGTAATATTTCAGAACCTCTTTTTGTCAATATTTTATTTGATGGAGATTTCCGAACGAATTCTGGTAGTACATGAAATTTCTCAACACTGAAATGTTAAAGCAGGTGCAAGGTACCTATATTAAACACTTCTTAAATGGAGACGAACCTTGTCAGATCTGAGCTCTTTCTTCAGCTTTTTTCTTCTACTTCCTAATTAGTTGCCTGTAGGCAGGTATGGGCATCTTTTCTATTGAGGGTGTGATTTGCATTATCCAGGAAGAAAACCACAGTGCTGGTTGCATCCTGAATATGTACTGGGAGTAGAATGAGATAAGGAGAAAATGTCAAAACAAAGCTTTCTTATACTTTGCTGGATTCAAGGAAGACTATTGGTCTTACTCAGCTTTGTTGTGATCTTGTGCTTTAAGGGCCTTTCTTCCTCCTGTAAGGATGGATGAAACACCCAACTGGTGAGAGACCTTATGTTGTTGGTCTTTGAGAGTGAGTTCTGCTTTTTAGTTTTACCTCAACAGTCCTTTCTTTAATTTTTTCTTTTCTTCCTCCTCTGCTTATTACTGGGCAGTCCTTTTCCTGGGTCTTCCTTGCTGACCTTTCTGGCTGGCAAAGTGGACTTCTTGCCTTCCCTAACAAGTCTAGGAGGTTTGTCTGAGGAGGAGATACAGTGAACCAAGTTATTTGTTCTAAAGGCTCCAGCCAATTAAAGATTAATTGGTAAGAAATGGACCAAAGCTGCAGTGAGAAGATGAATGCACTCAGTATTGCTGGGTCTACAAGGGGTGATAAAGGCTCTTGGAAAGACTAGTGGTGCTCTTGATTTATATAAAACCAGTTTAAGATTATGCTGGGGTGTTTCAGAATCCAGGGCGTGGTAATTCTTGGCAGATGATGGATTTTGAGAAAGATAGCTGCTCATTTAGCTTCCCAATATCTGAAGGGGACTTATGAGGATGCTGGGGGTAATGGGTTCAAACTTAAACAGAGGACGTTCAGGTTAGATATAAGGAAGGAGCTCTTTAGTGTGAGGCGCTGGAACAGGCTGCCCAAAGGAGTGGTCTCCATCCCTGTCAGTGTTCAAGGCCAGGCTGGACAGAGCCTTGGGTGACATGGTCTAGGGTGAGGCGTCCCTGCTCATGGCAGGGGGTTGGAACTAGATGATCTTAAGGTGCTTTCCAACCCAAACTATTTTGTGATTCTATGATTAAGAAGTAGATCATGTAGAGAGAAGAAATACTGGAATTTTCAGGTCAGGATCTGGCAGAGAAGTCAAAAGTTTAGTTTGTTAGAAGATTCATTAGTTTGTTACAAGATTGGTTTGTTGCAGGGGGAAATGCAAAGGAAACATTTCAATAGAGCTGGTTTAAACGGTCATTGTGCTTCTGTGCTAATGGATAGCACAACTTTTACTCTTTTCCTTTCTTTGTCTTGTTTTCTCTTTTCTTTTTTTAATGAATGCTGATCACCTAGCTCACAAATAGGTGATCTTATCAAACAATGTGTTTTTCATCAGCTGCTTTCATCTGGTCTGGAACACTTAATTTAAATAGGTAGAAGTTATTTTTCCATTGATATGAAATTTTTAGAACAATTTCCTTTTCCCCAATTAACCTCAGTGTGATGTTGTTGCCTTGACAGTGTTTGGTATAAACACAATAGACATGTAAACCTCCCTTCTTTCTTTTCTTTTTTGTGCGTTGCTTTGCCAAGTGTATTATCACAAATGAATTTAGACTTAATTTTCAAAGTTAAATTTAGTTTCCTAAAGTTATCCATTGAGAAGAACTTGTCTTGGATGAAAGATGCTAAATAGCTCACCATTCCATAGGACAAAGAGCTCATCAATCACTTTTTCCACTGATAGGTCATCAGTGTGAGCTGAAGAAGCTAGAGATGGCTAGTCTGTTTTCCAGATTATCTACTGGAATAAGCATGTGTCTGTACATCATCAATAAGATAATCGGAGAATATGTTATTAAATAATTGGCACAAGGAAGCAGAAAAAAAGTAACTTTCTTTTGCTAGAAAATTCTCATAATTGCTTAAGAAAGCTACTGGAATGCAGTATTTGTGCAGACTCTTTTCCCGTGTCTTTCACAACAGATTGTATGGATTGCCAGTCAGGATACAGCCCCAAGAGAGGTTTTTGTTTGTGCTCAAGTAAGAGCTGCAAGCTGTAATTGTATAGCTGAAATCTAAACTAACTTAGAGCACCTTGGTATGTCTGTGTAGTGCAGACCTCAATTCCTATAAATGTCTGTCCTACTGGTGAACTTACCGGAAGGTCAGTGATCAAAATGCTAAGGTTGATTTTACTGTGGTAATTAATTCTCTTCATTAACCTGTACATTGACAAGATTAAGTTGTGTATATTTTTACGTACGTGTTTTCTTATTACTGGTGATGGTCATCTTACTTCTGTGTTGGTGGAATTAGTTGACTGAATGACTATTTCAGTGGGGTGGTTTTTCATTTTTCTGCTTTATCTATGTGCACTTTAAGCCTAAATAAATGAAGAAACCCTGCACAAAATGAAAAGCCACCATTACATTCAAATGAACAAAACACCAGTATTAATTTGAAGGGAGCGGTTTGCTGAATGGAGGCTGTTGGCTTAAGGCCAAATGGGTGGTTATACAAGCGTGAAACAACCAGGCAGATTGAATTCGCTGTCAGTCCTTATTGACCGGTAGAAAATGCAGTGGGTCTTGCTTGCACCTCTGGTCATGCAGTTGCTGGGGAATATATGGATGCGAGCCCTGGCATGTTCTCTGGTGTTATTCATGCCACTGTTGTATGCAACAGCAGCGTTTCCAAATAGTTTTTCATGTGAAATGTATTGCATTTAAAAGCAGTGACACTGGGGAAAAAAAGAAAGAGGATGTCTTCTTTTTTGTATGAGCTCTGGTTTGACAGAATGCAGGATCATTCTGTGTCCACAAAATTAGACAAGGTACTCTAGCTTTTCCTCCCCCTTCCTATAAAGTGAGATACTATCAAGACCTCATTTGAGCTGGAGGATGGTATTTTAATTGAGTAAAATGATTCTGTCAGCCATATTCAAAGGCAAATCTTTACTCTGAACTAATTAAATTGTCTAGATTTATATTAGTTTTGCACTATGACTTCGGCAGTGAAGTTGGCATTTACAGTCACATGCTCTAGAACAGTTTACATAGCTGCTGTGTCCAGCTGTCAGCAGGCTTGACAGCAGAATTTCCAGATTATTTATCTGCTTTGCTTTAATATTGCAGATTGAAAAGTGCTAATGTTTCAATGAAATCTTGTATCTTTTTCCTCTAGATATTGATTTTTATCTACTTTGTCCTTTTACATCTCATAAATGATAGTTTCTGGGTGTAGAAGTAGTATCTTCTTGCTTCTAATGTGTGCAGACAAGTGCTTGCAGCCTTTCTTCTTACTTGTGACCAGGTCCAGCAAGCCACCATTTAATGGGCATTCTCTGAGCAGCAGCACATCTGTGGGAAGTCCAAATTTCGCAGTCAAGCTTACCCAGTGACTGGGGACAGATTACATACGTTCAGAAAGAAGCATTTGCAGGCACTTGCCTTTGAGGTCTTACTGCAGAAGTGGGAACCAAATAACATGAAACAGACATTCAGAGCTAGATCAAAAATTTAGTGGCTTACACTCTCTTTAATTCTTTTGTTCCCCTTTGTAGGGAAGTGTTTAACTTTCTTCAAAGTTAATATTCTCTTTCTGTTGATAAAATGCTTTCCTACATAGCAAAGTGCTGTTAAGGTGTGTTTTTTAATCTCAAAGAACACATCCCAGCCTAACCACATCTGTAGCCTTTCCCATCAGCTCCATATAGGGTTCACCGCAGATACATTTACAGCACAAAAGAAGCTTCAGCAAAGACGCATGCTAACCAAATCACCCCTTAGTTATGGAATTACTTACACTGATATCTTCAGAAATCTGAAGGGGACATATTTTTGTCATGCTGGAAATAACCACTATTTTTAATGCCTCATATTGGTTTATTTCCTTATCATAGTAGAATTTTGTTTATACTTGGATAGAGATATATGGGAGAGAAAATTATTTTCTAATAAAATGTGTTATGGATAATATGTTGATTTTTTTTCTTGTTTTTTCAAAAGTCTAGGTTTTTTTGCTTCTGGTTTTACTTTCTCCTCCCCCAGTCTTTGTGATTTGGTAATTCAGTATGATTCGAACATCTGAATAAATCTTTCTTCATTTATATTTTTCTCTCTGCACTTTGTTCATATTGCAGTAGTTGACGTGTATATAAATCCCACACAAATCAAATAGAAATTAAACTTTGATCAGGCTATGCTATAGCTTAATAAACCTTAGTCCTGATATTTTAGGTAAATGGTGAGTAGAGCAAAACACAACGAAAGGCAATGAAGGATTTCTTTGGGAAAATGTGTTTAAACTTGGGGAGGATTTTTCTATGCTCATATTAAGCTTCTAGAATTACTTAGCAGATGCTCTTGAGCCTGATCCATCTACAACTCTATTTGTTTTGTTGTTTGGGATTTTAGCTCTCATCTGAGTTTTCGTGTTGTTTGAGCAAGGAGCTAAAAGTCAGAAAGCAGCACAGCCTGGGCGAGCCTGATACTACAGGAGACTGCTCTCAGGAGACCTCGCACGAAGTCCTGCCAGGTCTCCTGTGTCAAACAAGTAGAAAACAGGCTAAGTACTAGCCACACGCTGACTGAGACAGGAGATCTGGGGTCTTGTTAAATATCCTGTTAGGTTTGTGGAGCCAGTAAGCTGTTATACAAGGGCATGTCTTCACCTAAACTTCACGAAATCATGCTCAGCTATGTTTGGGTAGCGTGAAAGTGTAAAACATACATTACAGTTGTACTACAGAACAACAAACCCCAATATATAATCTTTAATGTTTCTACCCACTTGCACACTTTCTGAAAGACATAAAGCAAAATTTGATGATAGGGTATAATTAATTTTTTTACTGATTATTTCTTAGTTTGGCATTTTGAAACTGCTTTTTAGTTTGCTCTAGGGGAAAAGCCTTGCACATATACATTTAGTGCATTAACTTGCTGAAGTTTGGAGATTGGGCTGACTTTTCTTTTTGAAGTCAAACATCTGAGAGCTTTGCAGTATGAATTTTATTTGACAAGGGTTTTTTGTGTTTACACGTGTAGTATCATCAGAAGTGTTTCTAGCTTCACCTGTGTGTCCCTGAAGGTAAAGGCTAGATACTTTGCTTCTGCTGTTCTCATTACTGGGTACATTTGCATCGAAACAAGATAATTACAATACCTTCTGCTTACAGTAGATTCCCCATGTACTTTTAATTAGATACAGCCTCCTTGATTTCATTTTGTGAACAATTATGTAGCTTGCTGTGCAATGTTAAATAGTTTGTGTTTCGCCCCAGAAGTGTGTGAAGTGATTTATAACTATGATATGAACATAAAATTATTTTATCATAAAATTGCAGATGGTGAAAAGCATTCCAGAAACATCATGACCAGGGATATATGGTAGAGGAAATAGGTACTCCCAGGAGTGGGAGGGAGACTTGGAGCTGCATGGGGCAGAGGAAACCGGAGAGAGGATTCATCTATTGCAAATCTTTCCCCTACTCCCTGCCTCTGCTCCCCACCCATCATGGCAATGAGAGGAGCTTCCCTGGTAATTGCAGAATATCTTTTGCAGATTTCAAAGCAAGCAAATAATGCTGTTTGGAGCTAGCGGTTACTGGTGGGAAGAGAAAGAAATGTCTTTTTTTATGCTGGTAGTATCCTAAATATCTGATGGTCTGTTGATGTTTTGCAGAAGGACAAACCTAGAGCACTATGCCACTCTTCTCTTGTTTTGTCCTGGTATAGTTGCTGTGTCTCCGCTCTCATGCATTTCTTTACTACAGGGAGTTTAGAATAAGCTTGTTAAATGCTCTCTGTACCTTAAACAGGGCACTCAGCCGCCACTTTTGAAATGCTCACTGGGTTAGCAAAGCCTTTGGGCTTTTTTGCCCCCATTCTTTCTGAGCATTTTCTGTGCATCTCGCCTATCTCTAGTGTCACTCCACATTTTCCCCACTGGATTTGTGGCTACTTGATTGTGTGTTTCACTTTCGCAGTCACTGTGGGTTTGGTTTTTTTATCTTCTTTCTTTCAGCAGTCTGTTACCAGTGGTATGCGGTAGGAAAGAAGCTTGTCCAAAACCAATGATTTTAACACAACATTCAATTTCTGCACACATCTCAAGACTTACCTTGATGTGAAGCCTGGTCAAGCGCTGGCTCAAATGTGTCTGTTACTCTTTTGCCCATTCTTTTTTCTTTGCTGCGCCTTCCATCTCTCTTTAGATTATACCTGTTTTAAATAGACCAACCTGTCATGTAATGATCGTAACTTGAATTCATATATTTGCCAAAGAAAAAGAAGGTGAATGAAGGATTTGTTTCCCATACATGTGCACTGTACTTGACAGCATTCTGAACAGAGGTGTTGGCCTGAGGGGAGCTGAAAAAGTACTTCTGAGCTGCGCTCAACCTGCCTTATGTAAATCCCTTTCCAGGACAGGCGCACAAGTTTAAATGAGTTTCTGATAATATTCCATTTCAGGGCAAGCTTCATGATGCTATGTTTGCCTTGTCAGCATGAGACACAGCCCTTGCCGTTTTACCAGACACTCCACAGCAGCCCTTCTCCTTTCCCTGTGCCTTCGTGCAGTACAAGGCAGCCTACCCCTTGGGTTGCAGGCACTTGAAAGTATTTAGGAAACTATCAAAATCAAGGAGTTTTCCCATTAACTTGGCAACTAGCATAGTATAGTCTTCTTAAGGAAGCCTTAATTAGAACTAAAGGAGCTAAGCCTGCATTTGAACCCAGGCTTGTTTTCTTTGATAGTAGCCAGTTTTAGCTATATCAGCAGAAAGTTCATGGAGATTATTCTGCTTTCATTCCCAAACATGTCTGGATTTTATATCAGCTCCTAAAGAGCAGAAGAAGCCTTTGAATCCAGTGACTGCACTGTTGCCACACTGCATAGTTCTAACAGCTTTTTCATGCATTTTGATGTTTGGGATTTTAATTTTTAAACCAGGTTCTCTATTACTGATGAAAAGTCAACATCAAAGATGTTAATTTGGAGTCAGGTCTTCTCCTTGTCTGAAAAAGAAACAGAAACATTCTAGCTATCTGATTTCCAAGGGAATGCTTAATTTTATTATGCCAAGTGCAGGTGCTACACATGAAATGATGAAACTTAGCTCACAACAGTCACTCAGAGTTAGGAGGACACAGTATAACGTAATTTTAAAATGGGTACGTGTGGTTTATGCATATGAAAAAGGATAATAAAAATTCTTGAGTTTTTGTATTACCATTTGCATAGTTCAGAAACAGAATGTCCCTGTCTGTAGCTGACTGGAAGGTCAGAGGGTTTCTGCTTTAAAGGACTTGGAAATATCTTTGTTATGACAAATCGTACTTTCTCGAGCAAATGTATTTTTATTTTGTCCTTGTCATAGTCATTCACATTTAATACAGAATGATATGCACTCCTTCCACAGACATAATGCCACATGTGGTTGGGCTTCCTGTCCTTCTCTGTACTGTGCTGTGTTCCTAGGCATAGTATCCATACCCAGTCTATTGTAGGGACACCAATGTCAGTATGACACTAGCTCAGACAAAAGCAAGTTGCAGGTGTCTAAATCTGAATATTGCACCTGTTTTGCTGTGGTGATACTGTCTGCCAGGCCTTCACATCCAGATTAATTCTGGAAAGTGGTGCTGGTGACTATGCAGTCTGCATCTGGCAAATCTACCTTGGCAGGTGTGAAGAGCGGTGTCCCCTTCACAAGATGTTAAGTAGCACGTTGACCATTTCAGAGGGCTTGGGTGCCCTGAGAGGTTTCGCTGCACGGCTTTTGCGACAGAATGTCCAAGCATTATTTCTTGGGCTATATCTTGTGGTGCCCTTTTCCTGTGGTTTCTGTGCTTTTGCACCCAGCAGAAATAATCAAATCCTTAGTTTCATAGCACCTGTTATTGTTCCCAATGCTGTATGGTGAACATAAGCAGTGATCTTATCTCAGGCTCCAAGCACCGGATACTTCTCAGTCATAATACATGTTATTTTGAAAACTTCCTTTCTGTGTCAGAAATATAAATGCTCCAAAGCAGATTGCAGATGTTCTCTTAGTCCCCCTCTTAAAGAGATAGTGTCTTCTTCTACTTCATCTCATCTTCTGAACTCCCAGTTGACGCTGAGCTTGAGTGCTGAAGAAATCTGCTAAATTGCCAACTTAATCATCTCAGAAGACAGGGAGAACTCTAGAGCTTTTCTTAGTTTTTCATTTATCAGTTACCAGACAGGGTACCCTGTCTTACCTAGTTTGACAGGCTGCCAGAAGGTGTGCAATTGAGGGAAAGAGGCTGGTGAGAGAATGGAAAGATGAGTGTCATAAGTTACCTGCATTATTAAGGTTTAGTGAGTGTCCTCTGTGAAGAATAAATAGTGATACAGAAATCGTATTTTGTTGTGTGTTGGTACATTTTGTTCTTCTCATGATTTGGTGAGTAGGAGGGAGGCTGTTTAGACTAGAAAGGGTGCACCAAGTTTCTAAACCTAAAGGAAAAAGGTGTCGTCAGGAACAGCTTTCCAGGGAAGATGCTCTGTGGAAGGTGGGAGGTGGCTTTGTTTGTTTTTATACTGCAACAGCTATGGTCAGCATGGAGTCTGATTGTTAGAGGCTATTTAGACGTGTTTTATTTCACTTTGTTCTTCTTGGTTTGTTTCCAATTTTTATAATTACAATTTTAAAGTGTGAAAACAAACTCAGGTCTGGGAGGTGGTTTTTTCTTCAGACTTGCCTGCTGATAAGATTGATTTCTGAAAACTCCAATGAGCGCAGCACATGTTCCTTTTCAAGATAAAGTGCTTCAGTGGATATGCTTACACAGTGTTTGCAACCAGGAAAACTCAGGAATCTCCCAAGTCAGATGCAGCCAGCAATGAGGTTGTTGTTCAGGATACTGAGGAAGTTATGTATTGGCCATGATACTGGGTGAGAAAAGAGGGATAAACAGGCACCCACAGCCACAGCTAGTAAACATTGTCCCTCCGAAAACATATTTTAATAAACTGGATAGAAGGTTTGGTTTGGATTTGGGTTTCTTATTACTTTAGTAGGAGTATGATGGTAGGAACTAATACTACTTAGTTTTGCGTGAACTGCTCTTTGGTTTTTTCAAATATTGTACCTGAAGAGTTTGAAGCAGAACTGATTTTTCGGTTGTTAAATGATATAGCAGATTTATGTTTGCTTATGTAGCTTCTGTTACACTTCACAAACACTTCATGAATGCTCTGAATGCTGAAAATGTGTCTGTCAACTTAGGGAAAGCAAAAAGCCACAGTCTCTAGTGTTTTGGCTTTGTTGGTCTTTTCTGTCTTCTTCCTCACCTCCTTACGATTTTGTTTCGGATTGTTCACTTCCCTAAAATAAAACTGTCACAGTTCCAAACCTTGCAATTGTTATTTATCAGTCTCAACATGCGCTACCTAAATAGAAGACCAAAATGCTCTAGACATGTTTTGATAGTTTTGTTGTGTTTAGAAGTTGTTCTGATTCAAGCCTACGAAGTAGACTTCTAAGTCACGGTTGTCTTTTCAGCAGCAGTTGTCCTTGTGGTTTTTTTCAGCATCTGCTTTCAATTGTTTGGGTACATAAAAAATGTGTGCAGTGAGAACTATACATTTGTCAACAGCATGAGATGATGTTTCAGGATTGCTAGTGGGAGTCTTTTCTCTGGAGAATGAACCTGGGAGCTCTTGGGTCACCCAGGGAATCCATGGGTTGAGTGCTCTGGGTGTGCTTAGGTACACAGCCCTGATACCCACCACACTTGTAACTCAAGGACAAGCTGGACGTTGGCACATACAGTTCTCTCACACCTTTACTCCCACAGGTCTTGTCATAAGAGCTAAAGGCTTCCCAAGTAGAAGTGGCTAGTTTTCAGAGCTGATTAAGTATGCCTTCAGAGGTTTTGTATGAGTCAGATTTTATCTATTTCTTTGGAGAATTTGATCAATGTGATATTTATTATAGTATCCATATTATGTAAATAAGTACAGATTTTCCTCTTGTTATGGCTGTACAATGCAAATGTAATTATCTTTGAGGAGGTGCAAAGTATGGAATCTCATAAAGTGGAGTTCCTTACACCTTGAAGAACAGTAGCAAAGTTTAAGTGCTGACTTAAAAATGTTATTAATTAAATCTTGATTTAGATAGAGATAAAAATAGGTCTATTAAATGCATGCGTTTTAATTAGGTCTTCCTTTTAAAGCCGTGCAAAACTAATGCTTAAGTAGATTACTGTATTGAGTATTATATGCTTGTACTATAGAAATAGTGAAGCTTATATTCAACATTCCTTAACATTAATAAGTCAAGCTGTTTAACAGCACTAAACTCTAAGAATATTATACTTAACCACCACAGATTGTGAACAAAACTATTGGCAGATGCCTCCTTCTGTGAAATAGAGAAGTATCCTTTCTATCATCTGAGCTATTGAGTTCACAGCTGTTTGTAAACTGTATCAATCTTTAAGGACTTTCTCAAGGTTTTTAATATTTTATCCTATTGGTATTATTTTAGTATTGCGTTCATTTATAGACTTACATTCAGTTGTATACTTACGTATGATATTTATGCTATTCCAGTATTATGTCTTATACTAGACACAACACTTTCTTGCTGAGCTTTTACACTCCTTTCTGGCTTATATTTGTGTATCCTCATAATTATTATTTCTGGGAGCTTTAATATCAGTAACAAGTATTGATCAGAGTCAATAAATATTTGACTTCTGTAAATAATTTAGACCTTTTCAAGGTAGCTCTGTTAGTGAATTAGCGGTTTTTGTACCACCTAGTATATCTGCTGAGAAACTGTTTTTCACACTTTGTTTGATCATAATCAGTACTTATTCAGGAGCTTAATCAGTGCTCCTCTTATAAACTGCTTCAGTCATACCAGTTCCTGTATTTTCATCACAACCAATTTGTCTCTTTCCCCCTGTCTTAAAATACCAAATTTTTAATGATAAAAATGTGTCTCTGTCCTGGTGGGATAGTGATAATGATGATTAATTATGGTGAAGGAAGGAAAAGACTTTCAGTCACTTTGGTGACTGAAATGTCATAGACATTTATACATATTTTATTCATATTATCAGAATGCTAAAGTAGTCCCCTGTTGAAATATAATGTACTGAGAAGAATGTAGTGAAGTGTCAGATATGTGCTTCCCTTATGCAGGCTATTGCTTGATTTCAGGGGTGCAGAAATATATGAAGCCTTATGCATATGCAGCATAACTACACATCAGTAGGATAGCTCACTTAGACCAGTCACTCGGCATTGGTATGGTGCTAGGTTGTGATTCTAACATTAAATATACAGTCTGTCTGAAATCACAGGGATGTTAGGATGCTCAGTCCTTTAAGGTACATGAGCAGGGAGGCAAAACCTGTTTATATATTAGAACCATGAAAAACATGTTTTAGTAGGATCTGATATAATTAAAATTGCTATATTTGTTGTTCACCTGTTTGTGGTGTCCAGTTTTGCACTTAGGCTATGTGAGAGATACTTGTGCTTTTTTGGCCCAGTGATTGGTACTGCATACTCTACAGCCTTGTGTTCATGTGTGCTTCTGTAGTGTTATCACAGAATATTATTTGATAGGACCCATCTCCTATAGGTAGCTTCACTGCTTTTGAGACATGCATAGTGGCGCAGATCATGGTTCTGATCTTCCACTTAACTGTCATTACTGGTAATGGCGCATAGGCTTTGTGACTAGAAGGGATAACTGCTAATATGCTCAGCTGCTTTGCCTTTTGTCTCTTTTTCTCAGAAGATACATGACATGAAAATTGTGCTTAAAACTTTCTTTTGGTCTAGAGCCAGTATGTATGTGATGTTACACATGTTCAAATTAATAGAAAGGAGTTTTGTGCATAAGACAAATTTATGTTTTTTTTTTTCCAATAAAATGTATGCAATAGCTATGTAGAGTCCCGTATCTCTGCTGCTGTTTTGTGAGAATGACAAATTACTGATTTTAAAGCAAATGGGAGAAGGAAAATGGCTGTTTATTACTTGCAGACCTTAAGTACTTTCCTGAGGTAAGTGTTGAATTCTTGAGAAAAGGGGTTTTTTTTGTGGCAAATGGAAATTGCACTTAAATGTTAGGAGCTCTGTTTGGAATGAGTGCATTGGCTATTGCAAGTAAAAACTCTTCGGTCTGGTATGATTCTTGTTTACAGGCTGTTAATTTGGTGCATAGCCTGATAATGCAAAAGAAGTAAATCCTGATCAATAGGAATAATTTTATTGAGCTTAATCACTCAGAAAGTGCTTTAGTGTGTATCTGAGAAGAGGAAAAATTCAAGAAGATAGGAACAGGCTTCCCCAGAACTGCATGTATCTTCTAAAGGTGAGGCGTAGAGTTAAGAGGGTGACATGTTAATTATTTATCACTTGTTTTGAACTGAGTAATGCTGATCAGCAAAAAAATTATTCATAAAGTAGGCATTGCGAAGTTAGAGGAGTTTGCAGAATTTCGCATAGTAATAGGATGTGTTTGCTTGCTATCGTTTCCGCTCACTGCAATAGGAGCTTCATTTCTAGAAACATAAAACACTTTTTCTTTATGATTTATAGGAAGATGCTTAAAGTAATTCAGTTTGATAAGTGGGTCTTTCAGAAATGATTAAATGCTTCCTGTTCTCTAAAAAAGAAGTAGATACATGCTTTAGGTTATTATAAACAGGCTGGCAAATTGCTTCGTAATGCTTTCTGTCTTATTTCTACCCCTTGCTCTGAAAAGCAAGAACCCAATAACTCCTCAGACATCAGCATAAATGATAAACAAATATGAAAAGGAACTTTAGTAATCAGAAGAAGCCTTTAAGAATAAGACTTCTTGGCCAGGCACCATTGCCTTTTAACATCTCTGTTAAAAAGAACTCATACCTGACAAAAGAGGCAATTAGTTTGCTGAATGACAAGAAGAAATGTCACCACTGCTAGTAAACTGATTACTCTATTCCTTATTCTGTTGGCAGGTCTTATTATTATGAGCATTAAAGTAATCAGTTCCCTGTCACTTAAAATCCGTGCCTACTTCTTCCTTTCCTCCAATACCTTGATTTCAGTTGCACGCCATATTATTCATGTGCTGTTTTGACTAATCCTTGCTGGCCTAAAACATTACAGTAATCTTGCAATCTAGGTAAAAATATGACCTATAATAAGCATGAGGAAGAAATGACAATGCTGGCATATAATCATTGCTGTTTATAGCTTTGCAATGATGTAGGGGTACTTGAATGATTTAAGGAGGAAAACAAAGAGGATATAATTCAAAACCATAATTTTAGTAAAAAATTATTTTCTGCTGAAATGGAAATGAAGCAGATTTTCTTTCTTCTTTTTTTCAACTGTCTACAACAGTTCAGAGCCTCCTTTGTGTCCTGGCACAGTCTTTTCATAAATTGCATCCTGACAACATGCTATTTGCTGTATGTACCCAGCCTGGTTTTGCTCCTTGTTCTACTTTCCTCTCTGTGATTGCCTAACTGAAAACAGTAATTGAAAAATACCAATCATGTTTTTAAGCTGCTCTTAAATTCAAAACCTGTTGACTATAAATTAGGAGATATTAGGCAGGATAAAATAAATTGTCGCTAAAATTTTGTGTAGCCTTTTTGAACTCTTGGAGAATGATCCTGAATTTGCCAGTTGGGTGCAGAAGGTGCATCTGCATTTTAGTTCAGATAAAGTGATCTCTGCTTTGTGTGTATCACTTCGTTTTGTGAAATGGTTTGGGAGTATGCAATTTGGATTTGTTTTTATATAAAATAAAGTGGAAAGTAGACTTCAGGAGGGCACTTTCTGCACTTCAGTGAAGTGCTTGTGAATGATGGGGCAAAACTGGAGCTGGACTGAAACATATACAGAGCAAACACCCGTGTTAATCACCAGTCATTTCACTGTACTCCAATCACAGACCATTTCACAGACTCCAGTCTCTCCTGGGATTTGAGCTTTCTGCTGTGTGTTGATACTGTGGTTTAAACTTTGTCTCTTCCAATCGTTAATTTGAAATACTGCACTCAGTTGAAACTGTGAAGTGATAGGAATGAGCTGTGGATGTAGCATTATATCTGTCTTTGGCCAATGGGTTGGGTCAGAGCAGTGATCGCTTCCTCTAATGCTTATTGAAATCCAGGCAATTACTGCCCCTGTATAGTGTTAAAGCTATGCTGCAGTTGCTGGTTATTTGGGTTTTTTTGGTTTCTTTAAGTAGGTCATGGGAAGAGTCTAAAAATAAGCCAGCAAATAATATAGGAAAATCCTATGAATTAAAAAAAAGGATTGCTGTTTGCAAACTTGTTTGTCTAAACTGTGTATTTAAAGAAAGAGATACCTTAATTTCACTTCTTAAGTTCTGAGGAAAGTGCCTCTCTGAAATACTGTGCAGTTGCTCTGGCTCTTCTGCTGCAAGACATGTTAGTGCGAAGAGAGAATCTTAAGTTAATGACATGATTCATGGCAGTTTCAATTCTGAAATCCATCACTGGTACAGCATACTAATGACTTACCCTAACATCACCTATCCAGTAAGCATGGAGTTCTGTTGTTGGGTCTTATATATATGAATGGCTGCTGGCTATGCAGGCTTGAGAGACAAACTGGATCTGAAGTGCGATTAGCTAAATACTTCAATGATAACTTTCAGAAAACTGTCACAAGGTAAATGGTGTAACTTGTGTTGGCAGTTGGTGATTTACAGGAACATTAACTTTCAAGCTCAATTGACAGCCTCAGAGCTATGTTTCATATGAAGTACGTGCAGTTTGGGAAGAAAGTCACAGAGACAAAGAAGTCATCTATTCCATTAGAGGAAGTACACTTTCAAAAATGACTGCAGCATTTTGAAAGGAGGCATTAATGAAGTATTGTTCTTACACTTCTCTTGATTCTAAACACAAGAAACAGGTGTCTCACTATAGACACCTGCAACATTTTTTTTTGTGCTGTCTTGGCAAATTATTATGAGATTGGCAATTTAGAAGGTCTTGTGTAGAAGAATCAAAAAAACTTTGGCAACTTACTGTTAAAAACAGTCTACAAAATAGAAGATGCCTCTTCTGAAATAGAGTGCGCTATGCAAGAGATCTTTTCAACTGGAAAGTCATCGAATCATAAAGTGGTTAGGACTGGAAAAGAGCTTAAGATCATGTAGTTCCAACCCCCCTGCCATGGGGGTTACAATTCTTCTAAGTTTAATAATAATAATTATTGTCCTAAATTTGAAAGTGTCTTCTTTTGTCAGAGGCTTTCTAAACATGTCATTTAGAGTGAACTTTCTGCTTCAGAGATTTTAACAGTGTTTCTGATTGGATTGGGACTTCTAAGATGAATACCTCCTTACATGTCCTAGGCTCAATTCTATTTGTTTGTTCTCTCTAGTTTGGTCTGTGTTTTGTATTCTGAGTGGAAGAAAGTTGATTTTTTGTTTGTTTTGTTTTGTTTTGTTGGTTGGTTTGTTGGTTTGGTTTGGTTTCTTTTGGTCTGATTTCTTACTATTTTGGTGAAATAGGGTAATGTTTAATAGATTGAATAGCTGTCAAATTAATAGAGTTGCCATTGTTAAAACAGTGTGTTTGCTATCGAATGAGCTAATTTGCAAGATCTGTGGCACAAGTTAGAGATACGGAAACTGAGATATAACATACGTATTTAACTTTTGCTGTAGCCTGTGTTGTATCTAGAACTGGCATAAAAATTCACGTAACAGTTGTGACTAATTTTTATATAGTCTGAATTTGCCTTGTTACTCTATGTATTTTCAGATGTGTCTCCAAGAATTTAATCTAAGACCCAAATGGTAAAGCATCTGCTCTTGAAATAGATATTCCTGTCTCAATAAAGTAATTCATGGGAATGAACAGCATGGTTTCATCCTGCCGCTCCATTGTGCAATGTCTGGCTTTGTGCACTTAAGAGCAGTAATTAGCACTTGCAGCAGTGTTACCTGATGTCTGAAATAAAATGTGCATGAGATTGTGCAGGAAGGCCATCGTGTCTTTCATGTAGTCCTTTAGTAGTCTGCTAAACTTAAGTATTTTGGTGTTAGGAGATGCTACTTCCATTTCTTGAATTTCTCAACATACCACCTTGGACAATTCACTTAATCTTTCAATTTATCTTTGTTACTGAAAAAAACCACACAGGATAATAGTGCATCCGTAAGGTGAGAATTATTTCATTCATTGATATCTTTGTAGTCCTTGTGCTTTGAAGAATTAATTGCTTAGTTGCATTTGAAAGAACTATGTGGTATTGCCAAACATTTAATCTTAAAAATCATTCAATCCAGAAAGAGGTAGATAGACAAACAGAAGTTACCTGTTGCAGGACTGACTAGTTAATACTGTAGATGCCATGTTTTCACTCTAACCAAGCATACAGTTCAGGATAATGAACCTGTAAGTCAAGCTCAAATTTAATAATTTGAGTACATCATTAAATACTGTTCACAGCACTTATAAAAAGACTTGAGATGATGATTTTGTTTCAAGAAATAGCAAGACTCTTAAGTGGGGCTGGCTTCTGTAATGTGATGCGTCATGCATAAGGTAGGGCTTCCCATGGCAAGACTTGCATAAGGATGTTAACAGAAATATTTCTACTTCACCTTTAGAAAACCTGTTGACCTCTCTGGTTTAAAATACTTATGTCTTTCTTTTATTAGTGTCTGTTGGGAGAAATGAAGAGATTGCTGCCTTATTCTGTTTAACAGCCTATTTAAATTAAAATGGTAACATGGATGCACATATTTTGTCCTAATTTGATCTCTCTGCATCTTTTCTAAACAAAATATTTATTGTGTAAAAGAAAGGCAGGCATTATTTATCTATAAAGATGAATTAGGTCTCTGGCTAAAGTGTGTAAAGAGAAAGCAAAGGTGAAAAAAAAAGATTTCACATAAAAGCAGACCTGTAAGGAAACCAAGACAAATCTGTGACTTCCACAGGTCTGGGCTTTGAGTCTGTGCAGTCTTTGTATTTGGAGGCATCAGTTAGAGGGAGGGGGAAGAGGATGTAAGACAAAGCTTTCCAGACAGAAGAGGAATACAGATCTTTATCTTCCAGCTTCTAAAATGTATTTACTGGAGCTGTTCCTCCTTGCAGTCACTAAAAGCACTTCACTTTCTGAAGGTTTCCAGTTGCCTTGAATGTCTTCAGGGTAGAAATGTTGTATTAGTTTACTAATCGTGTTGTGTTTTTCTTACCAGCAGGGCTCCAAAAGTTTCTCACTGGTTACTTTATCTGAAAATCCAGGATCTTGTTGCTTTGTAATTCACTTGTGTGGCAAATACTCCCCTCCAGCATTTGATATGTGAGGCGGCTGAAGTACAGCCCTACCGCTCTGGGCATGAAACCTGGCATTGAATCTGCCACGCGGGCTGAAAATGACTGTGGAGAAGCAGCGATGGCAGGAGGAGCTCTGAGGTGCTCAGCAGAGGTGGCTGAGGGCCACCCAGGTGGCAGTGCTCACGTGAAGGGGTGGGGAGCTGTGCCTGTGCCTCCACTTTATCTTCCATGTGTTAGCCGCCAGCCGGTGGGCGCCATTTTGTGGGTTAGTGTTGGGTGTGGGGTGAGCATCTCCACAGAGGTTGCAGCCGTGATGGCGCATGTATCATGTGCTGCCCGTCTTGAATGAACAGAGGACGTGACAGCATTCACTGTGGTAATTATTTCAGTATAGGCTAGAAGTTATAGCTTTAACACGTGGATGTTAAGTGTTTTACACTGTTGTAATTGTTAATCTATATAATTAGTTGGAGAGTCTTTTCAAGATGCTGACCCCTGTCTAACAGCGCAAACCAGTTTTTATTGATGGTGGTAGTACAGATGGCTAGTAATGGATAACTAAAAGGATAGAAGAGCAAGTGAAATTAAATAAACATTTAAAGTTCACCCCTTGCTGCAAGAAGGGTTAGTTTAGTAATTTAAATACTGGCAGTTCAGTGGAAGCCCTACTTGCTCTATTGTACATGAAATGCTGAAGAAGTTCTTCAGCTTAGAAAAGAGGAGGAAAAGCTGTGAGGAAAGTAGTGGAACATGTTTTTAAGAAAGAAACCCACAACAATGCAATTTCTGACAAACAGCCAGGAAATAAAGTTTTCATCCTTCCTTAAAATACAGGTACACCCACAAGGACTATTAGTGCCATGTCAGCCATAATGGAGCTCTGAAGTTCGGCAATTATGTTGTACCTATGATGTTTAAAAATATTTTTGACAAACTGCAGAAGGTTACTTGACTGGAAGGAAAAAAAAAAGAGAGAGGAAAAAGCTGTCAAAGTTGCACACTTTGAGGTGTTAAAATTCACAAGAGTTGCATAATTGAAACAAATGAAATCAGTATTGCGAACAAGTACTTTCGTAAATTCTTTTAATTGGCTTATTTACCTTTAACAGGTGCTGCATTGTTTGTTACCTAAGTACTTACATATATAGCTAAAGAGTGCAAAATAGGAATAACTATTAATTATATGTAGCATATAACTAAAACTAACTATAAAAGGTGATAAAATATTTGTAAATTGATGCGCAGTCTCCAGTATGCCCTGTAGGAAAAAAGCATACTCTTTTAATTGTTGTTAATATTTTATGGTATGCTGAAACCCAGTAACCACTAACGTAATATAAATAAACAAGAGCACAGACATCTCTGGTTTTTTTTTTGTTCTTCATAAGGATACCGGGCACAAAAGATGAGCTTTGAATTCCTTGGGAAAGCAGATTTGAGCTGAGGGCTTTGGTTTTACTCCAACATAAACAAAACAATGGATTAGGGAATTGTGAAGAATTTCAGTTATGTTGAAAGTGCTCCTTATGATTGACCACCGTTGTTAACGGAGTATGGACAAAGCATGCCATTCCATACTGGTGTAGTGTTCCTGCACGCACCAGTTTGTGGTAAGCTAATTTACGCTTGCCAGAGCAAGTCTGTCGGTGACAACTCCTATAAAATGTGGTTGTCATGATGCCAGATACCACAGTGCAAGTTCCATATAAATAGAAATGTACATGTATTCCTGGTTTTCTGTCAAACCAGGATATTTATGGGTATGGGGTTTCATAGTATTGTTTTATACTGGTAGGAGTCTTCCAAAGAAACAAAAAGTCTTTATACAGCCTTAATAAAAAGGGTATAAAAATCAGATTCCAGAAGAATAATTTCCTCACACTTGACTATTTCTCATGGGCTAACTTTAAATGCCTAGTCATCTTTACATGAAGGAAACCTAAACAGATATGTCTGTATGCATGTAACCTACAAATGCCAACAGAACTCCAGACTGGGAAACCAGGACCAAAGAGAAAAAGGAAGGATTGATGCAGCCATAGACATGTGCTGGAGAAAACCTCTTCTGGAAATGAGCATTAATATGAACTACAGTTGAATGTGTTGTCTCACTTTCACGAAGTCCTATACGGTAGGAAAGAGAAAGCTTTCAGCTTTGTAAGAATCTTTGGAGACCTGTAATCAGTTTGCTTTCATCCCCTGTAGCAGGGATTGGCATGGTTATTCTTATAGTATAAATACATGAATTGTAGTTTTCCATTGGCTCTCTGTGGAGGCAGCTGTGGAGGACAGCTAGCAGGCAGTGCTCCATGCAAGCCTTTTCACTGCATTGCCTATGTAGCAGCTAATGAATCTGATGAACTTGTCTATAACTTTTAACATTGGGGTTGACAAGGCCAAGATGTTTGGGTTTTGTTTGTCAGTGCTGCATTCATAACAGCTTGTTTTTGTTGCATCTCTCTGCAAGATGATCTCCACATGTTTGGCACTGAAGGCAAATTCAGAAATACAAGTTTGAAGTTCAGTACAGTGTGCTGCACTAGGGATGGTTTGTTTGGTAGTTCTCTAGGTTTACTCACATGGCTGATCAGCACTGGCTGATGATGAAGTGGATGATTTATGAATGCTAAGGGCATGGTTAGGATGAACCTGTTGACATCTAAAAGCAGAGAAGAGCACATTGAGCCTCAGGAAACCATAAAAGCTTTTTATGCTGGTAAATATGTAGTGTGCATTAGGGAGCTGACCTTAATGACCCAACACATTTACATTTTCTTTTTTCCTTTAAATTCCCTGAAAAAAAAATTATTATATTTTTA
The DNA here is from genome assembly GCA_039720435.1 of Amazona ochrocephala. NCBI lineage: Eukaryota > Metazoa > Chordata > Aves > Psittaciformes > Psittacidae > Amazona > Amazona ochrocephala. Next base: position 18,043,723 of record CM077883.1, read on the forward strand.
CTTCTCCATGTTTAAACTGTAACAGCCTACAGCTCTCTCTCAACTTGTAATTCATCCATTTCTCTGACTCAGAAACTGGTTTTCTTATATTAACACATGGGTCTGGAAGCCAACTAGCACAATATGCTTTGGCAAATGCAGGGCAACAGATCTCCTGTTACCACCTCACGGTTTCTTCCATTTTTATTATTGCTGAAACACAGTTTCCCACATGGTGTAACTTACTGAAATGGTAACTGCTGAATGATTCAGTGATTCTGCAGGTTTTGCTGGTGCTGTGGTCATGCAATCTATAGTGGTTTGGATGTGGGTTGTGAGGAGAATCATGAAATACTGTGTTGTGCCCTGCCTACACAAGGAAAATCATGTCCTCAGAGATCTGACTTTCAGTTACTGAAATTAAGTCACTGGAGCACAAATGTAGTGGCATCTTGGCATAGCTTGCATGTCAGCAGGAGATCTTGTGTTGTTCAGGGGGTTGTTTCACTCTGGAGACAGCGATGGTTTGCCAGCTTACATCAAACGTGTGTGGACGAATGCAAATGTGCAGAAACAAGAAACGCTGTGTTGCTAAAACTGTAAAGTACACCAGAACTAACACGGACAAATGTGAGTTGTTTATGAAAAATGTGTTAGAAGTGCCATAGGGTGGAATTATCACTTATAAAGATCTCTCTCCCACAGCTTAGAATAGCTTAAAGGTGCTGGAAAATAAGGTTCTGCACAGCTCTCTGGAGATTGTGTCTATTTTGTCTTAATTGTTACAGCTCTGAATATTGTTACTCTTTAATGCCATGTTGAGAAATCCATGATGTGCTCAGCACTCCAACCATACAGCACACAGGGTATCTTTTTTTATCCCCTTGAAAACCAGCTTAGTAATTTAATTGATTCCCCCCACCTCTTGAACTAGAATTTTGTGAAGTCACCATTTAGTTTATATGACCTACAAATACACCCATGTGTCTCAGTGTGTATATCCTCTTATTTCATACTTTTCATTCTCTTTTAAGATGAACAATGCCATTCATCTTAATATTTCTGTAGGAGAAGTATGCTTACCTTATCCATATCCATTTTCTTCCTGTCTCTCTGATCTACCTAATGATGTGGTGGTCTTGCTGAGCTACAAAACTGTCTCATGCGAAGTTACTGAGTTGCTCCAGAATCTTTGAGCAGCTTGATCTTTAATTATGGTCCAGATTGCTGAGGTACAACAGTTATTCTCAGTAGAGCTTCCTAACTGTGCTTCTTAGTGTGGCTGATTCTAGTTATTAGTGCATTGAGACCAAGTCCTAGATCCTGATCTTAGGCTTTTTTCTTTTTTTTTTCCTAATACAGGGAAAAAATATTTTTTCTGGTACACTCTGTAACAATGAGGGAAATGGGAAGAAGTGGGAAAAGTATTCGCGAACTGTAAGATGAAAAGGCATAACCTGAGAGTTCTTGACTGTGGTGCATGTTGGTGTGTGTAAGTGGATGGAAGACCTCTGCTGGTTTAAGTAACTCCTTTGCGTGGGGCAGTGTTCCTGCCATCTCCATGGGCAGTCATGGCAGTGAGACTGAGCACTGACAGGTCCATTGGCTCTGTCTGAACCTAGCTGTGCTGCAAATGCTTAATATAAAATGACTCTTTCTCCACTGCCAGAGATAAATACAAAAAAAAGGAGGAGGATGATTACAACTTTCTTCTTGCAGGCAAGAGGTAATCCTTCAGAAAAGTTGAAGGAGTCATAGGATTGATTTGTTGGGAAGGATAGTTAGAGGAGACAGCAAATCAATTTACTGAAGTCAGAGTTTTGTGGGAGTGTCTGCTAGGACTTGTGGCTAGGGAGGAGGAAGTTAAATAATGCCCCAAAGTAAAATGATGTAGATAAAGGTGGATTTTTCAGAAATGAAAGGAAGGAATGCAGAAGTAAATGCAGATCGCAAAGCAGCAAGGACTTACTCTTGTGCTTGGGAATTTATGATAGAGGTAAATTAAAGAAGCCAGCTGTTGGCAGAAAATTGCTTGAAGAAGTTTTATGAACTAGAGATAGCTTCATAAGGACTGAGAAAGTGAAAGTTAAAAAAAAAAACAAATCCCAGTATGTTTCTGGGAGAGAAATGTACAAGTTTTTAGAGTGAATTTGATTTCTGGTTAATATTAAACTTTTGTAAGAGATAACTATTTAAGTCTTTACTTGGAGCTGTGTAATTTCCCTTATAGCCATTTTAGCTTTTTATGATATGATACTTCCATACTAATTTTTGCTGAAACAAACTGGTTTCCCTAAAGTGAATCCGTGGTGTCTTACTCTACAGTTGAGTATTTTTCTAAAGTAAGAGCTAACTGTAGGAAAAAAATTGTAAATAAACAGAAAAATTATATTCACAGTGGCTTCTTTTTCTATAAATCCTGTTATTTTTGTAATAGCTCATGCATTTAGATGTATAATCTGAAGGGAATTTTAAATATGAATTCTAGATGATTGACATTTCATCTAGTGAAGAGTGATTGTAGATTCTCTGGATGATGAATTGGGTAATAGGGGAAGAACATACGTTTTGTGTCTTTACTGTGATTCATTGATGTGTTAAGAATAGAAATATAATGTGTTGTAATACTTTGCTATTTTTCTATTTACTGCTTTTAACCTTTCTAAGATTAAAAAGAATCTAAAAATTCAGTACTGTAGCATAGTTCTTTAAAAATTTCCAGGAAACAGAGATGTGATTTTATATAAAATTCCTTACTCTCAGGATTCAGAAAAATGCTGGATTAGGTCTGTTGTATGGAAGTTTATAGTTTAAATATACATATTTAATGCAGAATATAGTTTTTCATTTTTTATTTGATCTTCAGCTTTCTGGAAGTCTTCCTCCATCCCTGTTGATGTATCTTTTGTCTAACATCAGTCATGTGCCACGTGCTCACTTTGCTATATATCAAAAGCATTTGGTTTTGAGGAAACTCTTTTATGTTGTTTTCTTTGTGTGTCATTTACCATTTTCATTAATTATTTTAGCTGTGATTTTTATATTTGCAGTGGTTAAATTTTCTTAGCATAAATGGTGTGTGTCTACAAAGGAGAACAAATGTATTTTCATTCCCTGTTTCAAAAGGTTTGTCTCTTTATGCTTTTCAGTTAATATCTTAATCAGCAGTGCCTCTTGGCACCCAGTGACTGAGCAGCAGTGACACTTTTATTCTTCTCTTTTTCATTTTTATTTCAATTCATTGTTTGCTGAAGAAACAGAATGGGATGATTGGTTTGGGATGTTGTCAGCACAGGTTCCTTGGGCTGGCTGATAGAAATCTTGGTGAGTGTACTTGTGCCAGGTATGCTGCTGCATCGGAATTGAACATAGAAATTTTGAAGGGCATGAAAAGTTTGATGTTTGCTTTTAGAGTTCCACTTCACTAATATTGAACAGCAGTGTACGTGCTCAACCACAAAGGAGGATAGGGAAGAGGAGCTGGTGCATTTGTATAGCCAGCCTATCTGCACTGCTTGTGATTGCCTCGAAAATTCCATTTGGTTCAGTCAACAACTTTCATGCAGCCTCTTCATTCTTTGCAATGGTTCCCTTTGAGATAAGTCTGGAGTAGTAAAGAAAGGAAAAATGTTATTTTTACTTTTCAGTGCTGAGGCTTTATACATATAGAGATAGATCATAACAGTTTTGCATTCTCATAATAATGGGGTTTTATCTTTATTTATTTGTGTTAGTGGGACTGACAAGAATATTTAAAGGATTGGAGGACAAAGCATTTTCCATTTCCCTACTTCAGAAAGAGATCATTTAAATAAATTCTGATTTCTCTCCTTGATAGTGTTTCAATTCACACATAATATTAAGCTATGCTTGCATATTTAAAAAAAGAATAATCTATAAAAATAAATAATACTGATCCAGAATTTTTTTTTGTTAATGTGGGGGTGGGAGTGGGAGGGGGGTTTGTTGTGAGCCCTGGGCCAGTATTGCCCCTAAAAAAATCATTTGGAATAAATTCAGATCTTCTATTTCACTAGTACCTCATCAGGTGTAGAAACTGGAATAGCAGAAAACTTAGAGAACATAAATGTCTAAGGGCCACTGTCCTGCAAATCGTGAGTGTTTCATATTCCTTAAGATTTTGAATTTACACCAGGAGGTTTAGTGCAATAATCCTGGCATAACAGAATGTTTTGGGTTTTTGGGGCAATACATACAGGTATTAGAGAAGATCATACGAGACTTGCATAACCCTTTAGAAAATTATGGCTATCTTTTTAAGTGAAATTATTCCCATTCTACTGCATATGGATGTAATAATGCATTTACTAATAAATTAATAAAAGTGGCTATGTATGATTTCACTGCCGTATATTATTTCACTGAAAGTGTGCTTCATCCAAGACAAGTACCAATTCAGTGTAAATAGTTTAAAAATCCAATATAACTATTTTCTGTGGTTTTGCCATTGGTTTTCACATGTTCCAAATGTTTATTTGCACATCTCTTATATTAAGTCAGATATGCAAACCCATCAACTTTAATCAGAATGATGCTTCAAAGGATTTTATCTGGTTAACTATTTGTAAAAGCTGAAATTATTCCAGAAGTGCATCATGTGGAAGAATTAAAGCAATTCCCCTTAATAAACAAACTGCTGTTTTCCTTAACACATATAAAAGCTCTGTGTACAAAACAGTAGATCTTTTGATATTGTTTTTCTTAATCTACTGGGATGTATTTTGTTCTACAAAATAAACTAAAGAGGGTGATTTAAAGTGACCTTTGTTTCTAGAAGTTTCGTATCTATGTTCTTCTCTACACAGAATTCCAGGTTTTGCACTTCTTTCTAACAATGTGTAGAGTTTTGGTGGAAAAAAATGATTATCTAAACCTTGCAGAGCTTCCCGTATTTCTTTGTAAGCTCGCTTAAATGGAAGCCTCTGCTATCATGTCCTCACTACTTTTGGTGTTCAAACTAGCTAGAATTAAACCAGACCAGGTAAGTGTACGTGTTGATCAAGTTTTGGATTCAGCATTAATAATCTTTTGCTAATGTTTTTGCTGGAATTCCAAAAGTTCCATATTCACCTGCTTAGGACCAGAGCCTGTAACTGGGATATCCCTTATTCCCTCAGGTTTCATGTGCCTTGTGTCTGTTGCATTCTGCAGTCTGATGCAGAAAAAGAATTACTTGCAGTAACTGAGAAAAAAGATTGACTTATGCAGTGCACTGCTTAATCAGAGTGACCTCTACAATGTCATAGAGTTTATGATGTAAATATTTTATAAAAGTCTTCACAGCAAACCTTATTAGCGCAGCTAAATATGTGATATCAAGGTAGACTTTTTTCCTGTCACTTTACAAGGAATTCCTGACATGGAGTGAAGATGGAGTTGATATAACATATGAGTACTAGGGGAATGTGTTGGGACTTCGTGGACACTTGTGGGAAGCAGATCCACATTGTAACAAGTAAATAAGTATTTTCATATTGTTTTTCTTGATGGAAAGTTTATGTGCTTGGTTCTCCAAGGGAAGAAGTTGCAGAGAGGCAGATGACACCAGTTTCTTTTGCATAACAAGAATGCAATACAGTTTGAAATTGATTTTAATATGATAATAAGATTTCAGATTCTATCCTGACCACATGTAAAGTAACAAATTACAGGAGTATATGATTACACATGTCTGTGTTTTATAAAAAGAGTCCCATACTGGTTTTACGAGTTCTGCTGATCTAGCCCAGAGAAATTCTTGGCTTAAGCAGGATGATGGATCTCCCTTGTACTGACCTGTCTTAGAGTAGATAGAGGTAATCGTACTTACACTTACCCTTGGTGACTCCTACATGCGTTTCCCTGTTCTTCTCTCTTTTACAAGTTGTGCTGTGTTGTCTGAATTCTGTACCATAGGCTAGGATACATGGTGAATAATTTACTCCAAGACTTGATAAGAAAAAAAGTTATTTTCAAGCATACTTCTTTATCTCTTGAGGGATTATTTATGGTACAAGTGTCTGTTCTGAACATACTCTTGCCACCTAAAGAACAATCTTTTTATTTTACTTTATATACTATAAGTATACAATATGCACTAGAAAAATCAAACATACTTCCTAAGACAAATAGTCACAGCTGGGGATAAGGATTATAAATAGGATGACATCAAATGAAAAGAGCTGATGATCCAACAAGGTTTCTATAGATCATGTTGTCTCTAATGTCAGGAGAATTGCAGATTAGTCTTGCTGTTCTTTATAAGTAAGCCTATTTATCAACTTTCTGGAAAAATCTAATTTAAGGTGGCACATTTTCCTTAGTTCTTCACACTTCAAAGCTTCAAGTATAAAGGTTTGGCAGCCATTCTCTCCTGGTTATAATCAGAGAGATTCTTGTTCGGACCTTTCTCTACCAGCCAGGTCCAGGCTACTCCTGGCCGACACTGATAATGTAATTTTAGTTTCTTAATTAGTAAAGCCAAAAAACTATCAAGCTTTAGCTTTTAACAAGTTTATCCAATATAGATTTAATGTTCAGAGAGAAAGAGCAATTAAAATTGCAAATGTTCATTGTGAGAAGCTGGATTTCTATAAAGTATAACTTAGTCACACCATTGAGAAAGATGATGACAAGCCCCAGAAAAAAAAAAACATTTGGACAAGGTGGATAGTGGCAGAGGCTATTGCTATTTTTTCTGAACAACATACAGAGAGACTATTTTTATGAAGGGATATAACAAGAGATGTGAATTTTAAGAACACTGAAGAAAGTATGCAGGAACATAAAAATTCATGGTTTTACTACCATGTTCTACATTTTTAACATGATGCTTTATATCCAAGTCACAAAACGGATTTGTGTACATTTATATTCATTCTTTAAAAGCTAAGTAGAGCTCAGGCAACTAAAAGAGGCTGTTTGATATAATGTTTCCCCTCCTTCACTTGATGTAAGAATACCTTAGCATATAATGTCACATTAGTTTTATATATGTAAATACTTTCAAGTCAGAACATGCAGTGTGAGCATATTTTATCAGCTATTACCACTAGGATTTTTATATATGCGAACAGAAAAAAAGTTCTGTGTTTATCAAAATGTCAAGTAATTTTGTTCCTTTACAATTGTCTGGATTTGGGGGAGTGCCTCAGTACTTATATCAGTAAGAATTCAACTATGCGTGGATTAAGAAATTTTTGTCACTTCTGAAATTTGGGAAACTTGTTTAACTATGTTAGCAGTGATTTGCAAAATACACCAGAAGTGTAGCACAGTATCTGTTTATTACTTAAATATAATCAGTTGAACAGCGAAGTCTTCAATAGCATATTCTCGAAGATAGGCATTTTCTGAGGCATTCTAAAATGCTGATACTCTTACCAAGTGCTCTAGGATAATATTGTGTGATTCCTGTGGATGACATTCTGAAAAGACCGGAGCTGTGAATATCACACCTGGTTGCTTTTAAGTCAAAATCTTTCATGTGCGGGAAAGAATGTTTCAATTAAAAAAGTGAGGGAAGGGGGAGGTCATTTGACAGTACTACATTGCACTCAAAATCATGTGCAGGAAAAGAAAATTAGAGCATATGCAAAGAGCTGCTGACTCAGAGCTGAACAGACTTAAATGTCTGTATCACCTGTTCAGCATATGGGTGGACCACAATATTAATATCAAACTGATGTGTCAAGTCTCAGAACTTGGTGGTCTCAGTGTTTTGATTTTCTGAAATTTGCTACTGTTGGTTTTACTCTCCATTATTGCCAGCCACTTGGTTTTACTCTCCTTTGTTCCCACTTCAACTTTCTCATCATTTAATGTCTGAAAACTATGATTTCCCTCTACCGTAATTTCAGCTGTGAAGCCACTGTGTAAGATTACAAATAGTAGCAGCAGGTAGAAAGAATTTCCACACCTTGTATGCTGACTTTGCTTTGTGCTTTTCCATGTGAACTGTATTTGATTTACAATTGAAAGTATATATATGCACTTGGAAGATTAGTGAGCATTTAATTTTTAATACTACACACAGTATTTGACATTTCACTGGGGATTCAGAGGAAATCCTTTCTCCTTGCATAAAACCAGTAGGATACATTTACCCTAAAATTTCCCTTAAAGTAGATAACTTTCTAGTAATACTTGGAATAATTTTTACCAAATGACATCTTGTCTCCTGTAAGATGCCTGATCATTGAATTCCAAAATACAGATTTGAGTTTTGCTTGTGGTTGGGTTTCTTTACAGAGTCACTAAGAAAAGGAATTTGCCACATGAAGATTCACCATGTATGTATGGATTTGCTAGCTGTATGAGAAGCATTGTTCTTCGTGGATGACCTCCTTGCACAGAGTGATAGTTTTATCCTTCTCTACATCATTATGTTTGCTGTACAAAAATCCTGCTGTGCTACATCATAATAACATGTAATCTTCTTGCTCAGTTTAGCTGAGATTTAAGGAGCCGCTGTTCATGGAAGCAGTTTTCTGAAGTCTGATCTATAATTTACCAGAATCAGCCAGGCAAAAGAGCAAGAGGCTTTATAAGAGGGATACAACCCTTAAAACTCTTAAATGAAGATTAGTTTAAAGTTTTACAATCCGGTACAGAACCATCTGGCAAATCTCATGGCAGGCTTTGCTAAACCTCTGAGCTTTCCTGGTATGCCGCAGTTATTCAGCCCCCACCCCACACCCTGCCTTTATCTCCCACTTGTCTGTCTCCTGCCTGGCAACTGCTTTACTCATAGATATGTTGGAAAAAAAGAAGGAAATAAGTCAGTGAAGGGGTGGTTGTCCTACAGGAGTAGTACAACAGTTGTTAATGCTAGAGGTTGTGGGTCTGCTGTACCTCTGGAAATCATGCATTAGGTGATTTATTGCATCTTTGAAGAGGTATTTGCAAGATAAAAGCTACCTGTTGGCAGAACCATTACAGACTTGCTGTTGGGTGTGGATTTTGAGGCCAGAGAATCACTGGGAGGATGTTTCACAAGGCATTTTGATACTTTTGGAAATGGGGCTGCAGTTGTTACAACCAGAACAGAGTAGAAGTTCTCTCAGTGGCGAGTTCAGGTTGCTATTTGCGGTGGAAAGCCAGTTGTTCCCATTGTTCTTAAATCACATTTCAGGATTCTGGGCTGTGAGTTCCTCACAGATACCTCCACAAAGGGATTTTTATGTGAGCTTCAAATTGTGGGTTTTTTTCTTTGGCTGAAGACAGATCTAAAGCATTTTTTGACCACTAAGTGAAAGCCTTCCCATTTGAATCCATACTAACATCTCAATTCAGCTGTCCTATGGTTTCCCCATTTATTTGTCATAAAGATTTACTTTCACTTTTATATAAAGCCTAGAAATGTGGAACAAAATAATTTGTTCTAGCAATATGTTACATAAAATTAGACTTTCTTCACTTTAATTAATTCTTCTGTTCACCTTCCACGTGAAGGATCTTAGGAGGCTGAAGGAGAGGACTGCAGGAATCCAATTACCCCAAATCAACTTAAAGGCAAGAAGGAGGCATTGTTGATGGAGATAATCTCCTCCTCAGGCTTATAGTGTTTCCCTGTCTCAGTGTGATAATAAAGATGTTCTGCCTGGACAGTGAAATTAGTATATGTGATTTCCTGATTACAATGTGGGACAAGAAATAAATAGTAAAGTCTACAGTTCCTGTCTAAAAATTTACCTTTTGGCTGCATTCTTTAAGCATAACTAGAAGAAACAAAAGCTGCCCCAGATAAACATGTGTAATCCCAACTAGACTTTGATAATGTAACATAGCTAATATGCTACTTAGAAATGTATTTTGCTCTTGCTACCTGAATTTTACTTCAAGCCATACAGGATTTCAGCTTGCAAGACAATTTCATAAAGCACATTTTTCCCTCTCCTGTAAAGTGAAAGAGTTGAACACTTTGAGTCAGACAATCTTTATGCTGCCATAGCAATTTTGTAAGGCACCAGAGAAAAATGCATCATATTATCTTTGAATTCCAGTCTGCTTTTGCTTCCCACAGCAATCAATAAGTACTAGAATTATTGGTGGTAGTATCTGTCTGGATAATTTTAGGGCTTTTCCAGAAATCAAAATATATAAAATAAAATTGTCATGTTGTAACTTTTCCTTCTTTTTTAACTCTAGCAAAGAATTACTTTGAAGAAAAGGAAAAACCTGTCAGTAGGGAAGCAGGATGACAAGCAGTTGACACCTAGAGCAACAGATCAAGTAGTTAATATTGGAATAAAAAGTTTGAGGGCCAGAACAAATTCCCTTTGCAGCCTGGAAAAGTGATAGTAATTGAAAAATTGGTTCTATCCATGGCTAGAAATTTGATGATTATGTTAAAACCCCAGGTCACGAAGCTGAGGCCAGCCATTGAATATAATTTATCTTCTCTCTGGCAAAAAGGGAAGGACTTTCCCGCAATTTCACAGTATGTATTTTGCATTAGAGGCGGCTGCCTGGCAGGTCAGGAGCCCTGGCTGCAGGAAGCAAAGGAATACAGCAGGCCCTGTGGCCAGGAGTGCAGCTTGAGCACAGTTTGGCAGGGAGCAGGCAGCTGCCTGCCTCTGTTGGCTCCTGAGGACCAGGGTGCTGTTAGCACGTGTGGCTTGACCTGGTGTCTTCCTCTGGTTGCTGCTGGCGTGATGCACAGGGGAGAGGCAAAAGGGAGTACTCAGTGGGTGGCTGTCAGACAGGATTGCCAGGAATGGGCGTCCCTCTTCCTCAGCCACCTGCATCCCACCTTCCTGACCTACATTGGGGATTGACAGGGCAGAATCCCAGACAGAGCGAGCTGAACTAGGACCTTCAGGCAGAGAGACAATGGGGTTGAGTCTGATGGAGAAATCAGGTGGAGCAAATTAGCAGTGTCTTATTATGGATCAGCCTAACCTGTACAGACACCAGGAGCCAAGTAGTTTAGGGGGAGGATGCCATCAGGAGGGAGATCTGTGGACAAGCAGCTCTTGTAAGATTAGTTTAAATAGCTCAGGTGCACAAGAAATTTCCCCCTCATATTTCAGAGTGGGGACCACCAGTGTGTCATCTTAAAGACAAAAATGAAGTCTGATTTAGAGTGCTGACTGTCATAACCTTTAAAATCTCTACTGCAATTTATTTTCTGGTAGATTTCGGAAGCCTGTATATTACCTGTCAAGCTGTCATAAGTAATTATATGTTTGTTAACTTCTTCCTAATAAACAACAGGAAATATTCATGATGAATTTCATTTTTTCCCTAAAAAATATTTAATAAGTACTTTGATTAAATATTAAAGCTTTCTTTTGCTGTTACAACTAGAGAGAAAATCCTGAATATCAGCAAAATACCTTTGCACAATGTTTTTACTACCTGGTCATTATGCTGGACTTCATTGATTGCTAACATAATTGATCAGGGTAATTTCTATGTGGTCAGGTGGAAGTGATGTGAGTGGCTGTTTGCTGACTCAGCAAACTAAAACCTCTTTCATACTGAAAATTGGACTTTCTGTGGATAGACAGGATTGCCTGGCCTTGGGGAACAGTTGACAGTATTGCATTTCCCATTGGGCAAAAGGGATTACTAAGATAAAGGAAACTTACAGCCAGAAAGACCTTATGTGTTTTCCTGTCTCTTTTTGCTTTCCCCAGTGCCTGTGCCCAGGGCAGTGATACGGGGTGTCAGATAATGATTGAGAGCAAAATGAGTCTCCCTCAATTCTGGTGGAGGGGGGAGAACTCAAAAGGTGTTGGATGAATGGCAGGAACTGAATCAGTTGTCCGGATACGCCTTGCGCTCATGGAACGGTAGTTGGCTGTAACAGAACTGACAGGTGGTTCATCAAACATGAAAAGAACCTAATTTATTCCAGAAGTCAAGCTTGCCTGCTAGAGAAATTCTAATCAGAGTGTGTACAAGAGCTAAGGGAGCTTTAATGGCACTGCTGAAACCATAATGTAATATCCAGGTTGAAATCATTCCTTCTTTATCTCATTATGAGTACAATTTTCTTCTATGTGTGAAACTTAAACATCAAATTGAGGAAGTGGAGGGAACATAAACAAAAGACCGTGGGCATATTGTATTGTTCCTTTAGAGGGATTGTAGGAGCTACAGAAGGCTGTGGAAAGATGCTCCAAGCAAAATTGGGGAATAAAGAGTTCCAAAAACTTCCCACTTTTAGTAAGAGCTTCTTTATCTGTGCTGGAAGAAAGAAGTTCCCGGGAGGATTGTCTATCATCACCACATTCTGCTTCTTTAGGAAAGAGAACTTGCAAGTGCTGCTTATGTGATCCATTAAGAATGTATGTATCTCTCAGTGAGCAGTGAGTAGCGAGCTTGTACACTAGAAGCACAGTTGCTGTAGTAGCAGGTAGTTAAGAGAAGGTATTTGAGTTCTGCAGCATGCTGAGTTAGTTGGAAGCTGCAGGAGATGTGCCGCTTGTTAGCGGTACAAGCGCTGGGTCAGTGTATGCTGCCTTGTGTGCAGTCACAGTGCACATTATGTTTTTTACACTGACAAGGGGCAATGCAAATACACTTCCAGGTTCTCCATGGCAAACCATATCAGTGCTGTGTGTTCGGCCTTTAATTTCTAGAGCTCAATACCGTTAGTTCTGAAACAAGATTGTAAACACAGAGACCTAGAAGGATGATGTGGACTGTGTGTGGAAAGCCTGTAGGGGCTGAAAGCAGTTCTTGGGTTTTTTTCTTTCTTCCTAATGCTCCAGGATGCAGGCAGCTGATAGACTGGCAGTTGCCCCAGGATCTGCTCTATTTTCACCCTCACTGTGTTTTGTCACTGCTTTCTGACACTTGTCTTTTGGGGAGTGAAAGGTTTTCTTTGGGTGCTGGGTAGTGGAAACAGTAGGAAGCAAATTAAGAGCACAGAGTGCTAGTCAGCAACAAACTCAGCACAAAGAGGGGTTTGAGTCTTCATTGAGTCACACGTGAGATTTAGAGCATGGCTTTCAAGTGTAGCTCAAACATTAAGTATTGTCTCACCTAAATGTTCTTTTGCATCCCATTTTGTCGTGTACTCATACACTTTCTTTTTACTTTTTCTCTGCTCTGAACTAACTGGACAAACGCTGTCTAAAAAATGATGTGAAATTTCAAGGAAAACTATTTCTCAAGAAATAGTATGGTTTTTACTGTCAGTTCCTGGCAAGTTATCCCATATGCAATTATTATGGTATCTCGGCACCACAGTTGATACATTTAATAATTTTCATTATGTGTTTGGGTCCTTTTGATGTTTGATTATTACATTTAAAGAAAGATTATAAGGTAGAGTATATTTGCTTTTGAACATATGAAAAACACAACCTTTGCTTCCCAGATGCATTAATTTTAAGTCTGTTTACCATTCACTAAATCTGTGGTTATTCCTTTTTTCTTTTGAAATGCACTTATTGTTCTATTTCAAGAATGAAGCGTTTTTCATTGCTATCCCAAAATCTAACATAACAAAAATGGTACAAACGATTGCCTGTAATTTATTATTACAGGCAATCCAACCTGCCAAAACAAAATTGCCATTTAATAAGGTGTTTTTTGAAATGAGCCGTGTGAATGCTCAATGCTAAATGAAATTGCCCACAAATTCTGTATTTAAAAAAAAGTGTTTCCTTTTAACTGTCCATATTTTACTATATGTGACAGAAAATCCAATGGCATATCTTCCCCTCTCTATGTCAGTCCTTGCAGCCTCCATGGGCATTTAGATCACTCTGGTGTGGGACTTGGATAACATGTTATTTATAATACATATTTGGGTATGTCCAAGGTCATATCCAAAAGACAGTACATTAGAGATGTCTTTCAGGAGGAGGAAAATTCTGTCATTACTTACATTATTTTAGCAGAGGACTTTTTATGTGAATGTCATTGTTTCCGTTTTATCATAGAAAGAATTTAAGGAGAAAGAAAGCATGAGATAGAATCATAGAATAGTTAGGGTTGGAAAGGACCTCAAGATCATCGAGTTCCAACCCCCCTGCCATGGGCAGGGACACCTCCCACTAAACCATGCCATCCAAGGCTATGTCCAACCAGGCCTTAACCACCACCAGCAATGGAACATTCACAACTTCCCTGGGCAACCCATTCCAGGGCCTCACCACCCTCACAGTAAAGAATTTCTTCCTCAAATCAGATCTAAACTTCCCCTGTTTAAGTTTGAACCCGTTACCCTTGTCCTATCACCATAGCCCCTTCATGAAGAGTCCCTCCCCAGCATCCTTATAGGCCCCCATCAGATATTGGAAGGCTGCTATGAGGTCTTCATGCAGCCTTCTCTTCTCCAGGCTGAACAGCCCCAATTTTCTCAGCCTATCTTCATATGGGAGGTGCTCCAGCCTCCTGCTCATCCTTGTGGCCCTCCTCTGGACTTGTTTCAACAGTTCCATGTCCTTTTTATGTTGAGGACACCAGAACTGCACACAATACTCCAAGTGAGGTCTCACGAGAGCAGAGTAAAGGGGCAGGAGCACCTCCCTCGACCTGCTGGTCACACTCCTTTTGATGCAGCCCAGGATACGGTTGGCTTTCTGGGCTGCAAGCGCACACTGCCGGCTCATGTTCATTTTTTCATCAACCCACACCCTCAAATCCGTCTCCGCAGGGCTGCTCTGAATCTCCTCCCCGCCCAACCTGTAGCTGTGCCAGGCATTGCTCTGACCCAAGTGCAGGACCTTGCACTTGGCATGGTTAAACTTCCTTAGGTTGGCATCAGCCCACCTCACAAGTGTGTCAAGGTCCCTCTGGATGGCATTCCTTCCCTCCAACGTAGTGACCGAACCACACAGCTTGGTGTCATCGGCAAACTTGCTGAGGGCGCACTCAATCCCACTGTCCATGTCACCCACAAAGATGTTGAACAAGACCGGTCCCAACACCGATCCCTGGGGGACACCACTCGTTACTGGTCTCCAGCTGGACACTGAGCCACTGAGCACTACTCTTTGCGTGCGGCCATCCAGCCAGTTCTTTATCCACCGAGTGGTCCACCTATCAAATTGATGTCTCTCCAACTTAGAGAGAAGGATGTCATGGGAGACAGTGTCAAAGGCTTTACACAAGTCCAGGTAGATGACATCAACTGCTCTGCCCCTGTGCATCAGTTCCGTAGCCCCTTCATAGAAGGCCACCAGATTGGTCAGGCAGGATTTCCCCTTAGTGAAGCCATGCTGGCTGTCACCAAGCACCTTGTTGGTTTTCATGTGCCTTAGCATGCCTTCCAGGAGAATCCGCTCCAAGATTTTGCCAGGCACAGAGGTGAGCCTGATATTTTTGGGTATTTTTGCAGCAATATGTGAAGTCCGTTCTCTGCGAAATTCATATGGAGAAAATTAAAAGGAGCCAACAACCTATTCAGTGCCCAGTCCCAATGCCTAAAAATCTGACAGATTTATTATTGAGGCAGAGCAATTACAGACAATAATAAATAATTGTGGGATATTTTGGTAATATTAAAAAAAAAGAAGTGTAAAGGGTCAGCAAGTCTGCTTCTTTGAAGACTACTTTAATCTATTTGATTAGAGAGACTTTTGGTATGGGGGGGTCGATCTTGAAATACTGCAAGGTAGTGGAAAGTTGAGGAGACAAGAAGCTGTGAACTGCTGGAACTTCTGGCTCCAGCTCCAAAGAGCATTGACAAAGGGCAAGGGCTCTCATCTGGAAACATAGCTCTCTTGCCCCACTAATGCAGACTTGGAAAAAGTTCTCCATAACACTTCTTTTAATTTACCTCTTTAAGTCTGATCCACTGCAGTCTATGTCCATTGATCACAGGGAACTATGCCCATTTCCTGTGAAGGAAAGGGCAGAGAAACGAGGGTTGAGTTGTCTCTGAAATTCTGCTGTTGAACCTTATTCTGTTGGCAGGTAATTTCATGTTTTTGTTGGGTTTTTTCAGCTGCACACACAGCTGAAGGTGTGTACCCCCACCCCTTGGAAGTTAAAAAAATCTCTATAAAAATCAGGTTACTTAGGTGCAAAAACATCAGATTTAGCGTCTACTCCAAGTGTGTGCAGTTGTGATACTTTATCATTATTTTGTATGAATTTCGTACCTAACTTTTATTCCCTCAAGCCTGAGGGACTACTGACAGCAGTTGAACATGTAACTGATACATGCTTTTCTTTCTTAAAAGCACACTAAAGAAATTGGAAGGCCACAAACTCCTTTGAAAGAAGCAACCTTGGAGCCATGGACTCAGCCGCAGGTAGGCTTGGAACAACTTTCCTGCTAATGTGTTTTCTGTAACGGTGGTTTCTGTAAGCCTGAATAGAATTAAACTGGGGCTCTAAAGAAATGCTGTATCAGGTAGTTCTGTGGTTCTTGGCATTGGATGTCAAAATGATTTGGTCTGCTGCCCAGATTATTGGTAATGTCCTATTAGTGGAAGTCCCAGGTTTTTTTCTAAGGGAGAAATGCCAGGATTATTTTGCCTTCAGTTTATGTTCGTTCCGTGCTTAAAAAACTTGCCGAACTTCACAAAACAAAACATCCTTTCTGAAGGATGTGTCAATAAATTGGGAGCCTCTCCTGGTGTAAAAATGATGTTTGTGCAAGTTTTGTATTTTGAGAGGAAGGTTTGAAATGTTGACCTGTTGAGTCATAACAGTTTAATTGAAAACAAAGCAATAGTTAATAATGCAAAAAGAGATAAAGAAATGGGGATATTAATATATAATCTTCTTAAAGTGAGTTTCGATGTTTTTGCCTTGCAGGTGTGAACTTACTTGAGCAAATTGTTTGTTATGAATTTCTTACAGGCAGGAGTTCAGAGACATTTTTGCTATTAGTTTCCTGTGTGTCAGTGTACTGTACTGCACACTGAAATATGTGGCTTTGGAGGTGATGGGAGAGAAGAAAGAGGCAGTTTGTAGTGTAGGTGAAAACTTGATGTTGCTGTTCCAAGGATAAAGGTTGGGGTTGTACAAAAAAGGTGCTGGAGTGGGGTGGAGATGAAGTAGGGTGCTGGAGACTCAGGCTGCTTCTGCAAATTCCCAGGGGAAGATTGCTGTTTACTATGGATGTGGGGTCCTTTTTCCTTCAACAACTGCCGTATGTAATTCATGTGGCATGGTGCCTCTTCCTGACAGAACCACCTACTTCTGCTTTGCAGAGTTCACCTGTTGCTAGAGGCAGCAGTGAATCTAAAGCTGTAACACCTGGCAAAGATGGAGAGAACCAGGCAGAGGCAGCAACCCCCAATCCATAATTTCAGTGTGACTGCGCTCTAAGCAAGCTCTGCTTTGTATTTTCAGGATGTAAGCATTCTGCCAAAGAAATAGTCACCTGTTTGGTCTCTAGCTTTTACAAACTACATATATGGAATTCCAAGACTTGGGCTTGTTCTAGAGGCATGTTTACTCCAAAGGCATGCAGGAAGCACAGCATAGAAATGAAATAAACACCAACATCTCTGTGACTGCTACCTTTGTTCATGCTTGAGTGCGTTTTTATTAGTTGCAGTGCTAACTGTGTAGGCTTTCATGGTACAGTCTATACAGCTGATTAAATTGTAGTAGCTCTTAAAATTTCAAATTCTTCACTGTTGTCACAGATACACAGTATTTGTGTTTATGCACCTCTACATACGCAAAGAAAATAGTTGTCTTTAAACATGCAAACCTTCTATTGTAGGGAAATCCCTCAACTGTTACTCTTAAAAGCACAGGATCTTTCCTAAGTAAAAGGTGCAGCATGTGCCCTGACTGCTTCCAGTTACTGCACGCACAAACCTCCAAATGCCTCTATCCAGGCAGCTGCTAATCACAATAATTAAGTGTGCATTGATCTGTGTCTGCAATCGATAATGTTTATGTGAGGGCCACAGGCTCTTGCTATGGTCCATAGTTACTAAAAGACAGTAACTCTTTATGTGCAGGAAGGAAAGTGTTGAGGAAAATGTTTTGTTCCAGCAGTAACTGCTAAACAGCTGATGAATTGCTAAGGGAGAGTGAACAGGCTCCTCCTATTCCCTTGCCTACAGCATATGCTGCAGAGCAGGCAGGTAGAGTTTAGAGTTAGGGCTGGGCTTTGATTTGTTGGCACAGAAGAGAAAATTTTGGCTTCTGAGTTGAGAGAGGAGGAGCCTCATCGTTCAGGGGTTCTCTGGTGTGTGAATAAGGATGACAGAGGTGAGCTTTTGCAACCACGTCTCTCTGATGGCTTCTGTGACTGTTGCCAGCAGCATTGTAAAAGCAATAGTCTGTTGCACTGTCTCAGTGCTGAGAATCATTGCTCTTCCTGAGCATATAGGCCATCACCATGTTACCTGATCACTTCTGAAAGCTGCATTTGCCAGTGCTTTACGTAGTAACTACGCAGATTAAAACGTGTGAAATGTTTTTTGTCATTCCTGTTCATTTATGGAAAAAAAAATTCCTTTTTTAAGGAAAACATGTCCAAAGAACCTATCACCAATATGTTGCTTGATTTTGTGGAGAGAAGAAATGCGATCAACAAAATAAAGAACTGCTGGAATCATTACTGTAGCTGAAAATTAAATTAGTTGCTAATTCTTTCATGGATGTAATCCTGGACCCTGAAAATCCCTCCTTAGATATTTTGTCTAAAGTGAGTAAAAATTCATGGCATGGATAAAAGCTTTGTCTATTTTATGAGCAACAGGCAAATGATCCAAATGGTGCTCATAAAGCAAATGATTCCCAACCCTAGGAGGAGGAGAAATATATTTAAAAGCTGCTAGAACGAACCATGAATAAAATCACCTCCTATTTACTAAAAGGTGGTGTTTAAAAGAAAGTATTTTGATCCCCCTACTCCAAAGGGAGAGACTCACTACTTTTCTGTCTTTAATGATAACAATGATAAAAAATCATTCCTTTTTTCTGGGCTGTTTACTGCTGATCAGTGTTGAGAGCTGCTGTGGGATGTGTTTTATCAACAGAGAGTGAACAAAATAGCTGAGAGCAGTTTCAGTGTGCAGGGCCAAGCAGGCAGCGAAGCAGAAGTACCGCATCTGTCCCCTAATAGCATGAGGTGAGAAGCTGGTACCTATTAGTGGTTGAGCAATTTCACACAGAGGTTGTAGTCTGGGGGGAACAAGAAGCAGTGCTTTCTGTGCAAGGGGAGGGAAGGCTTTACGTTGCCTGTACTGCCATGGCTCTCATTTGACACCGTTGTTCATCTCAGAAGCAGCCAAGTGGCTAAAAATTTGGCAACTGAACTGGTTTAATTAGGCAAAAAATGAAGAATTTGATTTTGTAATGGTTTGTCATTCTCATTCCTTATTCTGTGTTGGGGATTTTGGTCTTGGCTATATGGTTTGTTGTAGGGTGTTTTTTTTTTTTTTTGGCTGTGATATAATAAGTTCCAAGAGCACTATGACATTGAGAACATGTGAATTCTTTTTCATGGCCATGCCTTTTAACTTGCAGTTTCCTGTATCTTTCTCTGTGAAATCAATGGAAACTGATGTTACTGCCTTGGAAAATGAGAGACTCGTTCCAATAAATTTGGGACAAGACCTTTGCAGATAAGGAACATGTGTGGTAGTAGTTGCCCAAATAGGCTTGTCATTGGCTTGCAAGCTTCATTTAAATGCTAAAAACATAACCACAAGAATACATGGTATTTATGCTGCTTTGCCTGATTAAACATTTAGCTGATAAACCCTGTCAAGACTGTTCAGAGCTACTGCAGTTAAGATTACATATTTACAGCCTCTACATCTGTGGTCAGTTAGAAACAGGACAATTTAAAATCAAAGTAATCTATGATGGTTTAAATTTTTGAAGTTGCTGACATTATGTTAGCAACCTAAAGTTTTGTGTGTGACAGCATGAAATAACATCGGTTATGATGATTCAGATTCAGAAACAAATTGCTTTATTCTTCCAAATTACTAGGAGTGTAAATGTAGAAAGAAAGAATAAGGATTTATCAAAATAAGGAGAAAGAACAGTCATTAAGATTATATTGCAACTAGTGAGGGAAATGGTGAGTTTTGCCAGCATGGCAGGTAGAGCATAACTCCCCCTTCTCAGCTGCAGAGTATTTCTGGTTTAAGCCTTTTTTTTGTAACTCTTACATCACTATTATATGTGTATCTGAAATACTGCTTAAAAGCGATTCCTCTCCTAGAGGTGCTCAACAGGATAAAACGTGAGAAGTTGCTGTTATTAGTGCTGTAGCTTTTTATTTGTTTATTAATTGTAAGAACTCCAAGTGCTCTCACTCACTAAAGATAATGACTAAAAAGCCAGGGTACAGTTGCATTAATTTTCCTGTCTCAAATGTAGCATAATTACTTTAATGAACACATTAATTTATCCTCTTTTCTCATGCTCTTCCTGCTTCACAGTCGTTGCTGTCACTGGAAACCCAGACAGTGATGACCCTCAAGATTTATAGCTCTCTTCAAAGTTCTTTGTGAGGGTTAAATATCCAAAGACTGTGATTTGTCAGGCTCAGGTAGTGCACACTCATGTGTGTCTAGCAAATAAGCAACACCTTGCACCAACATGGCTTTATTACCACCTGGTGTAACGTTGGTGCATTGCCACGGCAATGAGCATGACAAACAGGAGCAATAAGATATGGACCAAGTGCAACCGTTTGTCTCTCAAAAGCAGATGAGGAAAAAAATGTTTCCTCTTTTGCATCTGTAGTTTGATTTTCTCTGTCTGTGTGCAGAGCACAGTCCTTTTATCTCTCTTTCTTATTTTTTTTAAAGCAGAATTAGTTTTTGTGGAAAGGCAGAAATGCTCAGACTGAAATCTAATAACAAATGATAGAGTGTAGTATTTTTCTGCTCAATTTTAAAGAATCACTTTATAATCTCGGAACAGTGGATAACAACATCACTAATCCAATATGTTAACAGTAAATACATTTGATGACAGGAATTGCTACACTAATCTTATATCCCTCCACAGTATAGTTAAGAAATCCACAGGGGGTTTTACTAATCAGTTTTTATAAAGTAAATCAAGTCATATAATTCTCATTCCCTCTAAATGCCCGGCAACTGCAGACAGAACCATGTACGGTGGTTTTTGTTCATCAGATTGTACCCTAATCCTCAGCCACACTTTCCACTTCAATATGCAAGAAAGAGACTTTCGGAGAGAAAAGTCTCCAAATATTCTCAGACAGAGATGTCTGTTAGGTGAGCTGGCAGTTCATCTTGTTTCCCTCCCCTGTTGTGTTGGGAAGGGATGGAGCAAGTCCATGTCCTGCACACACATGAAGAGCTGCCAATAAGAAATATAATCCAATCCCATTTGCTGCTATGTATTTGACACATGGTTTAAGCCAGTTAGTTTAGACCACAGTTTGACTGACCAGTGACATGTTGCAATATGGCTTGTTTTAAAAAAGTGTCATAAGTAAAACAGCTTTCTTGTTTTAAATTATAAACAGTATTTTACATTAGGAAGAATTATTAACAACCATGGTTAAATATTTGCAGAGAAGCAACTAATAAGAATTCTGTGCATGTTTTGTTCCCAAAGTTCATGGGAAGTGAATTATTTTTCATGAAGCCCTGTTGTGTTCTGTTTACTTAGCCCACAGCTTCAGCCTTTAGGATTCAAAATCAGTGAAAGTCAGAATGAAAGTGAAGCTTTATTTCTGAGTCTGTGTTTTCAGCTTAGATACAAACAAGTCCCCTAAATAGATTTATACACTGTAGCTATATTTAGTATTTAGAATCTGTGTGGTAAAAAGATTCTCATTTTATTTGGTGCCTTAATAAATTTACGGAGGACTTGAGTATATTTCTTATTTAATAGAATTTCAATTGTAATTCTGAGTTCTAACACAAAAGACTTGATAAATTAAAGAAAAAGAAAAAAGAAAACTAATTCCAGATGAGAGTACAAGGTGTGGGGATTCTAAATGCAATTAGAATTGCCTACAGAAATATCATAGAATCATAGAATAGTAAGGGTTGGAAAGGACCTCAAGATCATCGAGTTCCAACCCCCCTGCCATGGGCAGGGACACCTCCCACTAAACCATGCCATCCAAGGCTATGTCCAACCCCACCTTGAATGCCGCCAGGGATGAAGCATCCACAACCTCCCTGGGCAACCCATTCCAGGGCCTCACCACCCTCACAGTAAAGAATTTCTTCCTCAGATCCAATCTAAACCTCCCCTGTTTAAGTTTAAACCCATTACCCCTTGTCCTCTCACCACAGTCCCTAATGAAGAGTCCCTCCCCAGCATCCCTATAGGCCCCCTTCAGGTATTGGAAGGCTGCTATGAGGTCTCCACGCAGCCTTCTCTTCTCCAGGCTCAACAGCCCCAATTTTCTCAGCCTATCTTCATACGAGAGGTGCTCCAGTCCCCTGATCATCCTCATGGCTCTCCTCTGCACTTGTTCTAACAGTTCCATGTCCTTTTTATGTTGAGGACACCAGAACTGCACACAATACTCCAAGTGAGGTCTCACGAGAGCAGAGTAAAGGGGCAGGAGCACCTCGCTTGACCTGCTGGTCACACTCCCCTTGATGCAGCCCAGGATAAGGTTGGCTTTCTGGGCTGCAAGCGCACACTGCCGGCTCATGTTCATTTTTTCATCAACCCACACCCCCAAGTCCTTCTCTGCAGGGCTGCTCTGAATCTCCTCCCCGCCCAACCTGTAGCTGTGCCTGGCATTGCTCCGACCCAGGTGTAGGACTTTGCACTTAGCATGGTTAAACTTCATTAGGTTGGCATCAGCCCACCTCACAAGTGTGTCAAGGTCCCTCTGGATGGCATTCCTTCCCTCCAATGTATCAACCGAACCACACAGCTTGGTGTCATCGGCAAACTTGCTGAGGGCGCACTCAATCCCACTGTCCATGTCACCCGCAAAGATGTTGAGCAAGACTGGTCCCAACACTGATCCCTGGGGGACACCACTCGTTACTGGTCTCCAGCTGGACACTGAGCCACTGAGCACTGCTCTTTGCGTGCGGCCATCCAGCCAGTTCTTTATCCACCGAGTGGTCCACCTATCAAATTGATATCTGAGCTGTTTTTATGACAGTTCAATCATGAAACCTGATTTATTCTCTTTTAAAATGGAGGCCTTGCAAGCTGGAAGGCAGCTGGAAGCAGACTCTTGTTCTGGTCTGATTTGGGTATCGGCTGGACTGAAATAGTGTTTTATAGAGAAATAAGAGGAAAACACACTAATTGTTGCCCTTTGAAAATAATTGTAGTGGATATACTCATAAACATGTAGTCTTTCCAGCAGCAGCTAGTGCAGTACCTGCCTGCCAAGAGGTACGCACCTGGCTTCTCACAGATAGCAACGCAGTATCATTTTAGCTGTGCTTCCAGGTTATAATCTCTATGGTATTCCTGACATGCTAAGCAAATAACATATCCAAAACTGAGGGTACAGTTCTGGAAGATAACTTAATGGAAAGGCCAATTATTAAGTGGAAATGGGCATTAGCAGTTTCCTGTCTAGCAGTCATTTCCCCTCATTGTTCCAGTTAATAGAAGAATACCAACATGCCATATATAAAACAGGATATCAGCTTGGTTTAGGCCACTGGGAATATTCAACTGCAAATTAAAAAAGTGAAGTTTAGTTACAAGATGTTTGCAAATATAATGAAATAAAGACTTGATTTGCAGTGGAGCAGAGCTGCTAAGGTGAAACCTGGCCAGCAGCAAGAATCTGTTTTTTTTTTAATGAAGTAATATTTTGGGTCATTTGGCAGGTTTTTTATACTGGTTTTTTTTGCTAGGTCTAGTTTTGCCATAGCATGGGAGCACTGGGCTTTTGTAGCTGATGTAGCTGAAAAGTCACTCAGAGAAAATGAAAAAACCAAGTCAGGATATCAGAGTTGTGAGCACTGAATTTACTATTGATTTCAGCAGGGAGGCCATTACAAAGGCAGAAAAAATTCCCATTTTAAATTTATCTGTCTGTTTTCCAGACCAGCTCATGATTCTATGATTAAAAACTCTCAATTTGAGCTAAGCTGCAGTTCTCTTATGAGTTAGTTAAAATAAATGAGAAGTCTACAGACAGCTTCTCTGCAGTTTACTCAGTATATTTTCTGGCATTTATCTGTACAGAAGCAGAAAGCCAGTTGCTTTGGGGGTTGTATCTCTGAGGACCGGCACTTGTGTGCTCTTCTTTGTCAGATTGTTCCATGTATTTTCAGAACCCAACTGTCAAAGCTGCTGGGTGAAAAACTGGGGAATAGTAAAGGTTTGAGGTACCTTAAAATATTTAAACATTTTCTAAGTCATTCATTGAGACTTTGAAGAGTATCTTTTCCTTTTTTGTGCAACATGACAGCAGTATTGTCTGCCTAATTTCTTTGACTCACACAGTTAAATCTTTTCCTACCTCTTGCTTGCAAAATATCAGAGTTGTTATTACAGACTTGCACAGCGGTGTGAGGAAGGAATTGGTAACAGGAGCAGGGAGCTCAGCTGTAGAGCATCACCTGGTCATTCAGGCCAGTGTGCATGAAAACAGGTAACCCCAGAAAGCTTCCTGTCAGTGTGCATCGTACTGGAGCTACAGGAGGCAGCTGTACTGCTCAAAGCAGGCAATTGATTTATTCTTCATTACCATACGCTGCGTTGGAGGAGATGGGGTACTCAGCAGTGAGATATCCAATGACATTGTTTAAAAAAGGCAGGTAGACAGCTACTCTTTTATCTTGAAATGTGGAAAGCCCTGTCAGTGTTTGAGTAAATCACCATGGACCTGCTATCAGAAAATAGAGATGAGATCTTTGAGGTGGTTAGCTACCTACGGGCAGGCTCAGAACGGCTTTTCTCTCCATGGTGTTTCTGCTGCCATCACCCCTATTTGGCAAGAAAGCAGAGACATTCCCATTATTTAGGAGAAACCACCAAGTAGCAGAATCATTAAGTTGCATTGGGCTGTAACTTATTTGCTCAGAGCTGTGCTCAGCATGCATAAATCTTAAACCAGAAAACGTAAATGAGGTGTGATTCACTGAAGTGTCCACTTCTCCAGCGTCCAGTTGGCTGTCACTCGCGGAGCAGCTGGCTGTGATGTAGGGCAGGATCTGGGCACAGGAACAGATCCCTTCCTCACTGCAGTCAGCAGATGTATTTATGAATCTTAGAGTAAGAGGAGTGGTCTGGAAAGCTTTTGGAAAACAGGAACATAATAAAAGCTTTCTGGTCTTGTGTTTTAAACCTTAAAAATTGTGTTGGCTTCAGTTTGAACCTTTGCCTGAAGAGCGAGTGTCTGAGGGAAAGCTTTAGGAAGCGTTGGGCTTTCAGCTGTCTTTCTCCTGAGGTTTTTCTTAACCCCCTTTTTTGTTTTGGGGAGGGAAGGCAGGGGAGGCAGTTACTTTAAACTTTCACAGTGCTTCAGTAAGAACATTGTGTTTTCCCTCCTGATGAATTAGCAATGCAAATTTTATCTTCCTGGATAGCAAACACAGACACTGCCATAAAGTCTTGTCACAGGGAATAACAGAAGTAGACACTAGACACATCGTATGAGTTGTTCATCTGGAGGTGTCCGTCATGGTCATGGTTCTGTAACACTGAATGTGTTACTATTGATCATGATGGAAGAAGGCTGAAATCCAGTGTTAGCTTTCATGTGAGAGGGACCAATTAGTCACAAATGCTGTTAAGGCCCCAGTGCACACTGACCAAACCGTAGTTCATATCTTCAATGTTGAAAATAGTTTTTGTCTGAGTTTAGCTAATGAAATTAGGTATTTCACCAGTCCGTTAAGTTATATGATTATTGTTGTGTGGCCTTAGTGGAGATGGTTGCTCTGGGTTGCTCTTGACAGGTCACCCACCCTCTCCATCAGTTTCTCAGCTATGAAATCACTTGTTTTTCTTTAAGGACATTTTATGGTCTGATTAAGTTTTTTGTCTGCAAATTATTGCTATAAAGCAGATATATTCCAACTTGGTGCCCCAGTGGCTAGACAGTAATGGCTATTATGCATACTTTCAAAGCTCAAATGAGATTAACACCATTGTTCTCTCCATCTGCCTTTGAGAAAGAATCCAATAAATAACGAGAAATATTTGGGAAGATTATCACATTATATTCCACATTTACATTGTGTGTATTAATAATTGTAAGGAGACAGGCACCCACTCAGGGCCGGCACGGTTCCTGCCTGTGTTGAGCTCTTTTAACGCAGAACAGCACTGGCCTTGAAGGCAGTACTTTCTCACTCCTTGGGCTGTGCCTCATGAACTCTCTGACAAGCAAAGCTGCATGGTGTTTCTTGTTAAGATTTGTATTGCTTAGCTTCATCTAAAGGGAATGCAAAATAGGGAGGCAAAGGGGGAAGGCCTTGTGGAGGTTTTGATTGCAGATTCTGATGCTGAGTTGGGAGTGACAGAGTCCAGCCTGGGCACATGGCTTCCTTGCATGTGCCCCCTGATCTACAGCCAAGTGTCTGTGCAATGTGTAGGGAAGCAAGTGTGTCTTCTCATAATTAGTTCAACAAATAAGACCTTCTTCCTGATCTCTCCCCTCTGTCGCATGTTCTCCCATCTCATATTCCTGCAAAGCAGGTACAGTTAATGATTTTCAAACCGTATCTGCCATTTGACTCAGCCTGCCTCTGTTGTCTTCCAGCAGCACGAGTGTTTTTTTACAGTTGGAGACAAATTACAGGGGGTCTCAAAAAGATGGTGGCATGGAATCATTTCACAATGAGATGATGTCTCCAGCCTGCTGTCTGTCTGCTTGTAATTGAAGGACGCAGACGGACAACCCAGTGAATGTGCTAACTCTGAAGATGCTTCAGAGAGATTTGTATAATAAAGTATTTGTCTTCTCTTAGAAATTAAAATATTTTTGTTTAGCCACTAACTCTGCTTTGATGATGGTAGCTTTTTCATATGTATCATTTTTTCTATGTATAAACATTTTATTTGGAAGGCTCCTGCAGCATTCTTCGTGCTGTCATGAGCACAAATAAACAACCGTTATTACCAGTTTGCAAAATTTAGGAAGTTATATTAGGGAAAATGCTTCTAGAAAAGAATTCCAGGTTTTAGATAGATGTTGATGCTGCAGACCAATTGGAGAATGATGCCCAAAACTTTACATTTTGACTCTGTTTTGAAATGCCTCTATGCTTCCCCAAATACCACACAAGTGTAGTAAAAATATTTGGTGTGCATTATGCTGTTTTTCTGACTCTGATAGATACTAGAAGTAGCTCAGGCCCAGAGAGGAATTAATGTTGGAAACGCTGTGACAGTGGTTAGTGTTTGTAGGAGAATTTATCATTCCTGGAAAGATGTGTATCCTATTGCTTTGTTTTTAAATCCCTGATTTTTCACCAGTAGCACAGTACTTTGTAATGTGATAAATTTCACTGTATGGATGGAGTAAACTGTGATCTGAAGAAGAAATTGCACTTTGTTTTATTTGTCACACCCTCTCCTTTGCTACTGTTCTCCCTCAGGCTTTTATTCTAAATTCCTTTCCACTTTTGGGCAAAGACTCGGGTTAAATAGTCAAGTTGCTGCCGCTTGTGGAAACTTCCTCTGCCGAGGTGCCCACAGTCAGTTATTGCAATGGCCAAGATAAGTTCTCAGTTTTACTGAGGTGCTCATTTTTACAGTTGACGGTGTACACAGCAGTATCATCCTCATCTGAAGTACTAACAACTCCTGAAGTATTTACAGTATGGGGACATTTTTAATACTGGGTCATTCATCTGGTAGTACTGTATACTTACATTTTTACTCTCCAAATTGCTGTAGTTCTTGAGTCTGTGGTTCACATCATATGATAAAATGCTATCTTCTTTATTCTGTGTGTTTAATACAGAACATGTGTTTGCTAGAAGATCTTGAACACCATTCCAGGTATATCTGTGCAACACACCTGCGGAGTCTGAGCATCCGGTTTCTCATTTTAGTGGGAAAGAACCCTGGGCTGAACCTTTAGAAACACTGGCCAGGTAGACAGTGAGAAGAGTGAGGAGCATATTGTCTGCCCTGCAGCTGAGATGTGCATCTTACACTTCCATTGGTTTGTGGTGCCTTTTCATCAGGGTAATAGCTAGTCCTGATGGATCAACATGATAGTACAGAATGCTTTTAATACGGATTCAGCCTTTTTAAGTATTTTGCTGTCTCACATTTCACACACGTCATTGCCTAGCTAGCCTTCCACAAACCAACAGGTTGTGTTAGCAAGTATGCCAGTGACGGGCCATGCCCCTAATCAGCATAAGCATACTGACAGAAATGTGCAGATTAAACCTAGGAGTTCTTCTGTTTATTGTTATTTATTGTTATTTATTGTTATTTATTGTTATTTATTGTTGTTTATTATTTTCTGTTTTTTTTTTTTTTTTTTTTTTTTTGTGAATGCTGTTACTTAAGGCCTTTAGAAAAATTTGTAGTGTGTTCTTCTTTCTCTTTTCTGAGAAGTTCACTTTCTATAATCAAAGATGGATGATACAGGGTTGTGGTATTTTTGTACATTCTCATTTACTTTATTGTCTTTTTCTTGCTCTTTCACTTTTCCCTAGAAGAAAACTGGTCTTTACAGTGATTCTTTGTCACGTGCTTGTTATGATTTTGTCCTTCCAGATTTTGATTTTGAACATTAAACATCATTTCTCAAAATCAGTAAAACCTTTGCTATGTGAAGTGGATCCTTATTATTTGTATCTGCTGATTTTATTTTCCTGTGCATCAGCCTGCCTGTGGGATGATGGGACAAGGCAGGCAGATCTCAATGAGAACAAGGCTTTTGTTGCTATTGAGTTCTGAAAAGCAGTCTTTAACTACTTTCGTCTATATGTCTAACATACAGATCTTTGTCTGTTTAAGTAAAAGTAATGATGCTTTATGATCTGTTTCATTCCCTCTATTTGAGGATTTACAAGTGATGTGACTCAGAAATAGCTGAACTTTTTTCAAGAAGGAGCAGTGAAAGGAACTAGCTTGCTTTATTTCCTTTTCAGAACACAGCTAAAATGGCAGGCTTCTGGGCTTGGCAGTTTTACAGCAACCTGAGAAAATAAAAATAATCGTGCCATCACTATTTTATCTTCCTTCTTTCAGATGTGTTTCCTTCAGAATTGCTTCTTTCTTTCATATTTGTGGAACCGTGCTCCGCAGAGTGGCAGCCTGTTCACAAGCTCTGCCAAGTTGAGGATTTGAAAGAAAGTAAACAACTCGGTTGGGAACATGGATAGCAAGTGTTGCATAGGCTGTAAGAAGCGGAGATATGCTGCTGTATTATACAAGAGTTCACTTAATGGAAAAATGCTGTTTTCCCCTTAGAAGGAATGAATCTCTGTTGCTAGCTACTGTAAAGTAAGCCAGTCGTGCCTGACAACTCCCCTCTCCTCAGGCAACTTCTCCATCAAGTTTGTTATAATATTTTTCCTGAATGAGAAAAACTGATTTTTAGCCCTCGGAATGTAAGCTGATATTTTAAAGGAATAAATCTGCATGCTAGAGTTACCAAGGAAGAGCTGATAGGAGGAGCTGGGAAATACCTGGGAGAGCTGCAGATGGGCAGTTATTTAAGTCTTTTCATATGTATGTAATAGTTATCTCTCATGTGTTCCTCAAAGGTTAGTTTATTTGTTAGTGGTATTTATTCTGTGGGCTACAAATCCATTAATTATACTTTACAAAAGAGTACTCAGACTCTGACAGATTCCATTTTTTGCAAACAGGCATGATTTAACTTAGCTGGTTATCAAGTCATTTGTGTATTGCTCCTATCCAACTTACCAAACAACAGTGAGATAAAAGGCAGTTCCTCATTATCTTCCTAAAGAAGAGGTGGGGCTTCACTTTCAAATACCGTCTTAAGAACATTGTCTAGTACAGTTTTCCTGAAGCAAAAAGATTGGTGCTAGAAGATTTCCCCCTGCTTCTGTGCTATTCCTTTGTGGGCTTTAATATCCTCTTTTGTATCTCCCCAGTCAAGAAATAGCTGAATCTCAGAATAGACCCCTGAATTAAAACTGTATTTTTTAAGCCAGTCCCATGGCTTTCTGAAGCCCTGTGACATACGTGTTAGTTTAAGGAATTGCAGGTAACTCATACAGTATATTCTGCTAAATTACTTCACACCTCATGGCAGCATATTTTAGGTCTTCAGGGATAAGTTTTACCTATAGCTGTGCTTCACTGAAAGAGCATGGAAGATGTTGCTCTCAATAACTCTTTTTCCTTGCTATCACTTTGTTTTATAAGCCCAGGAATGTGACTGTTGCTGTACATTTAAAATTGTGTACATCAGACTCAGCAGAATTGTTGGAGGCATCATTTAAATTGTCGGAATAATGGCTACCTTTTTGGATAGGAAAATTCCTATTCCAATTAATCAGTGTCTTGAGAGATGATATTTTTAAATGAGATGAGCAACAGAATATTTTAAATGTTTTTTTTGTAGCTACCAGAACACTTATACTGGTCCTTATTCAGTGATTTTCATTGTCCAAATAAACTAAGTCCCTTTAGAAGGCATGGGTGGCAGTCATGGTAATGAGAGATGCAGAATGAAGAGGAGGTACAAAACAGCTGGTGAGGTGTTATAAGCAGACACAAAGGGAACCTGTGTTGGTATGTGAGAACATATGAAACAATATATGTAGCAGAAGATGAAACAAATACAGCTGCAGAAAAGAAATGCTTCTGAATAAGATTGTTTAGCTATGATAGATGTGTTGTCAGCCTGCTGCAACTAAAAGCTAAATACATGAGTTGGAGAGGAAAAAAAAAGTCCAATTGAATGAAATCAATCATTGGGGTGTAGGCTATTAAATGTTGACAAGTGGTAAAGGCTGGTCATACTGCTCTAAAACTTTAGGGGATAGCAAAGCACCTTTGAGTAAACTTGCACTCTTTAAATCAAAAATGAAAGTTCGTTGTTTTCTTTCATGGCATTATATGTCAGGGGCCAGTATTCTCAGAGACTGTTACACAGTGTGAAATTACTGGTTTACTTGGTTCTTTATATTTCTGACCTTGAGATCTTGATCAGTACAGTCTATCCACCTGCCAAAACTGCAGAGTTCAGGAGGAGTTTGTATTCTGTAACACTAAAAATCTCAATCTTTTTACTTAAATAATGAGCAATGCTGTTTATGCAAAGTGGAAGTCAGGTAATGGATTCATTTCATTCTATAGGAAACACTGCACAGAAAGTCCACATGGCTCCTTCATTTGTTTTCCTTCTGCAGCCAAGGAATTCACTACACAATTGCATCAAAATGCAAACTGAAATCTTAAAGAGACAATATTTCAGGCTCTTTGGAATGGCTTTCTTAGAGTAATAAAGTTCCATTGATTTCTACTTCCCCAATATGTTTTAGACTACAAGGTTTAAATTGTTTAAATTTATAGGGAAAATAAGGAGAAAAGGCAGGGTGTGACTGTAGTGTGGAAGCACAGGGCTTCTGCTGCGTATTTCTTTATGCATTGATCTGATTGTTATTTTGTGGTTCTGCCACCTTGAGGGCTGAGGACTAATGATCAGTACTCACTCAAAGAATGAAAGGGAGCTGGTAACCAAATTTAACTGTGACAGCCTGCTGTCCTCTTCACTTATCAGTGCCTAAAAAATGCTTTTCTTTTTATGCCAGTCAATAATAGACTAAACTGAGGGGTAGTAAGTGATGAGCAGTTGTCATAACTTTAATGTTTCACTTTCTAGATCTACAAGGAAGAAACAGTAAAACAAAGAGCAAAAGAAGAGACATGTCTACTGAGATTGTCGGTGAATTTTTCAGAAAGATATCTTCTTCCTTGTAATCTGTGTCCTCTTGCTGTTTTTCCTCTGAGATACATTGTTGGGGTATTATGATGCAGTCAATAGCTACGCTTTTGACCCGCACTCTTGGGGCTGGATTGTACTGAACAAAATAGCAGGTCTAGGACCCTGAAGGGACACCACGTTTGGTCACTTCTAAGCCTGTTCTGATCTTTTGGTCAGCGTTTATGAGGTTAGGGCAGGTGGGTGCAAAAAATATTTGCTTAAATCATTGTTTTAGTATTCTTCTAAATGTTCCTCTGTGGGGGCGCTTGCCTTAGGGTTAGTGACAGGTTCCTAACAAAAAGAAGAAATTGCCCCTAAATAAAAGCATACTGGAAACGATCAGTCTTCCATGGCTGCAGTCAGCTACTGGAACAGGCAGCAAAAAGTAATATTGTGTGTTATATGGCCTGTTGCTGACCTCTAGGCATTACTACAGAGCAGTCAAGGCTTCTCTGTGCAGTGGGAGAAACTAAGTGTATAACCGCTAATTAAGCCCAGACAAAATCAGTGGTATGGTGTGTCTCCTATAAGTAGCATCATATGTCTGTGGCAGATTTAAAGGGTAAACTAAGGCCAAATGAACTACACTGCTGCTGTGAATGTGGTAATTTTCCATAGAAACAAATAACAGGAAATACTATGTTGTGACCTTAGCTGCTGCAGTGGGGTGTCAGGTAGCAGGAATTTCAAATCCTAGTTGTGATTTCTGAGGATTTTCCAGTTTAATTTTGGATGCTTGTAAAGTTAGCAAGGAGGCACAGAAATGTGGATATCTTTTGCCTTTGTCACCTGTGAGAGTGGCAGCAGCCCATTTAATGTCACATTATCCCCATAGAAGACATACGAGAATGGAATAATGTGAATAGATATAAAATGGTTTTCTCTGAAGAGAGCTCTAAGTGCTTCCACAGCAAATATGCTGATCCCTATCTGTTTTGGAGGTGGGTGGCGAATTCCTCAGTGGCATAAGAAGAATCTAGTCAAGGCAATGACAAGTTGATTTTTTGACATGAAAAGATAACAGCATTGAGAATCATACACTGTAAAAGCCTTATCTTCAGTATCTTAGTAAGACTGTAGTTAAAAAGGCAGCTTCAAGGCACTGAGTGGGAAGAGTGGCCAGCTGGGAGATAGCCCAAGAGAGCATCTTATGGCAGGAGTATATCTGTGGGGTAACCAGATAGCCTTTCCTGAAGATGTTGGTGTGTGTTGCCCAGAAATATTTGCAATCCCTGTGTCAAATGAAACATAAGATAATTTACGCAATTACTTAGAAATTCTTTGGTTTAGAACTTTCTTCTTTTTTTTCTTGTATTTGTTATAATTCTTTTTATGTTAGTTGCTTTTTTGATGAAATTTTGTTTTCTTGTGCTAATCTTTGTTGAAGAAACACAGATGAACTTTTCGTTTTATAATGAGTTCAGATATGCAAGAGCCTAAAAAGACTCAAACATTCCTAAAAGGCAAAGACAACTGGAAGTCTGAAAATTCCTGAAGTTCCTCCAAAATCACTAGCCAATGTTCTTTGTTTAAAGGGAAGTGTGAAAATTTAAGGGCTTGTTTTAATGGTCAGATCTTTACTTTAAAATAGATCCTTGATGTCACACTTGAGATAAATCATAGCAGTGATTGTTTTGACACTCTGGAGTGTAGTTATGTTATGCACTGGTTTCCCCAGAGATCTTAAAATTTAACAAGCAGAGGCCAGTGTGAGTAATGAAATGAAGCAGCAGTATAGTCATTTCAATTATACTTTTATTACACAGCCATTCTTCCTAGAGCACTTCATACTTTTTGCAATGCTTACTAGAGTATGAAGTGCTTTGTGTGAAGGAAGGGTAGCTCTGATTTTATGACTAAGTGGACTGCATGATTTCAACTTGCTTTGACTGCAGTGCTGGGCTGTAGCAGCATGAGTATCACTGGAGGGCACGGGGAAGAATGAATGCGCTGCTTATCTCTAATGGCTGAAACCCTCCTCAGAGAATGATAGGATTTGATAATTCAGAAATATTGTTAGGAATTGAGGTACTTGCAAATGCTTTATGCTTTTCTTGTTTGTTTTAAAGATGATTTACTGTTTCAAATCTATGGTTAACAGTGGTTACCTCCCTCTTCCAGCCCCAACAGGCTAGTACCGCAGCTTTAATATTAACAGTGTTCCTTATTGTCTTTTTTCATTGCTTATCTCAGTTATTTGCTTGTACTATATGAATTATTCCTGAATGTTTATTTCTTATATAGGCTATCATCGAGAAAGGCTATTCAATATTTTAAAGTCTTAATAATGTAACTTATACTTGAGATTTCCTTTTCATGCGAGATGGCACTCTAAGCATGTTATACATATTGCATGTATAAGTACACAGTTAAAGATCAGAAAGCTCAAACCATCTTTCTCATTTATTACATTTTGAGGAGCAATTTGAAGTTATTATAAGAGATTATATTAAAATAACTTTACATTTAAGACTGCAATAATAATACAAGGTGCTGGAACTCCTCTGGGGTTACGCAGGACAGTGAACAGCTTTTGTTTCTGTGGTATATTTATCATGTGGTCTCTCCTTGTTTTAGGGTATGTATCTTTCTCTGTTATTTCATGTGCCCCTTAAACCTTCAGCACAGTCAAATGGCCTCAACTAGATGCACATCTAATGCATGTGGCACCCAAAGAGACAGGGGTCACTGGGCACCTTGAGGACAGTGTTTTAGGGGAGAGAAGGAATCACAGCTGCTTCTCTGCTAATCGAACTGCTGCACATATTCTGGTCAGCCTGTGGCTGATGATAGTTATTAAATTCCCATCAGAATATACCAACTTTTGTTCTCATAGAGTGTTATTAGAAATCTCCCTCAATGTCTAAGGTAATTGTTAATTTAGACCACTTGTGTCTTTCTGAGATTAGCGAGAAGGGAATCTATTTTTTCTCCCTTTACAAGCAGACCTGTTAAATCCTTAGCTGAATGGATAATGATTACAAGTCTCAACTGACAAGCTACAATTTTTTCAATTCCTAAAATGTCATTTATAATAACAGAAATGACTAGCACAGCACACCTACAATATCTGTGTTTTGAGGGAACTGATTAGAATTTCAGCTGGTACCAGGAGGTATGCTTTTTGTATGCAGAGGGAGGCTGTTAGATGCTATTCATGTCCACAGCTACTCTGGCCAGCAACGAATATTCACACTCCTTTCTTATAAAAAAAAATGAATGTGATGGTATAAATGCAAACTGCCTCCATTGATGGAATATTATTAAATTCTTCTGATTAGAAACAGATGTGCAACAATTCCAGTCACAGAAAGTATTGTCAGACTGTACTGCTGCAGTGCAATGTGAGCATATGAGGAAAAGAAGGAAAATTCAATTTTAGGAAATGCAAAGGAAAAGGGTTATTTTCTACTATTTGCTATTTGTGCTCTGAAAAAAAGTGACCAAGGTTGTTACATGTAGTGTTTGAAACAGAGCTGTATCTCTTTACCAGTCTTGGAGCAGGGTTGTTTGGCTTCTTTTTTTGTTCTTTTTAATTAGCACTTGTTAACAAAACCCTTAAATACGTTGGAATGAATGTGGAGTTCATGGTGTCGGTTGAACAGTTCTGGTATAGGAGTGGCACTAAAATTCAGGAAGCTTGTGAACACTATTACTAGATATAAGGAAGATATGTTCAGATCTCAGTGGAGATCATATGGTGTGTCTGCTGTTTCACCTTTGGACCCCAAATGCAGGAGCCTGCTGGAGGAGCCCTGCAAGCCTAAGTGCTGATTAGGGAGTGGCAGCTCATGTTTTGTTCTTTGTATCTGCATAGACTTTAATGTCTATTGGGAAATCTTTTCCCTTATAATATCTGTAATCTGAAGTTAGCTGCTCATTATGCACCCTTCTTTTTTTTTTTTTTTTTTTTTTTTTTAACTTTGCTTCTGAGCTTAAGAAAGAGCATTTTTTTGGATAAAATGAGGTGAATGCCTTGATGCAAAGAAGTTCAACGGAAATTGCTCCTCAGCAATTTACCCAGCCATTCTGTTCAACTGTGGACGCATGACATACTTCTCTGCTTCCTTTCACTTATTTTATCCTTCCCATGCAATAGACCACCCGAGTACAAAGGATGTTCTGTCTGACAATATGAATACATATTTTCCAGGAATAAATTAGGACATTTCCCAATGCTCCAGCACATCTGTGTTTAATATAGGCCAATAGATCAAAGACAACTACTGTAGCTTCCCTCCTGGGTCTGCTAAAGCCGGTATAAATGTGACCCTTTCTAAATAATACAGTACATATTATAAAGCCTCTGTTTCCCCAGAGTTAATATATTCCATAAGTTACTGAATTTGGGTTTCTTTTCAAGTACGTTTTTCTACGATATGTCCAAATACATGCCTAGTTAGCTGCTACCTTATTTTATGAAAGCATCTATTTACCTACATGTGCCTACCATGCTGTGTTAGATCTGGACTATGAACCAGCAGCCACAAATAATTTATCCAACTAGGAACTTCTCATGTCGTGTGTACTGTCTCGCGAGGGGAGGACTGCAGCGCCTGATCGGGGGGGGGGGGGAGGCTCGGCGACTACGAGCTTCACCTCAGAGCAGCAACTTGCCCCGAGGGAGCTTCAAGTCCTCGACAAGGCCTGCCCGGGAGCCTGCAGCTCCGCGGAGGCGAGCGGCTGACTCAGAGGGGGCGGCGCCAGGAGGAGCGGCGGCAGAGCTGACTGGTTAAAAAGCTGCCCCAGGGAGCACGAGCGACCCAGAGCGCGGCGAACAGGGCGGGCAAACAGGGCGGGCCCGAAGCAGTTTGCGCAGCAGTTCGTGCGGGCAGGCGAGCGGGGTGGTGAGCGGGATGGTGAACACTCGTCGTACGGGCAAGGCTCGGTCTGGGAGCTCTGCTCTGGCTGCGCCGGTGGTGGCCAGGGTAGGCACCCAGACGGAGCCGATGGGAAGGGAGGCTGTAGTGCAGAGCTCGGGGTATCCTAAGGGAAGGGTGAGCAATGGGCAGGGCTGCACTCTGCGCTCCCTGGTGGAGGTCCTCCTGCAGCAGGTGGCTGAACTGCAGGAAGCTGTTACCAGGATGAAAGGTGTCAGGGAAGCTGAGGGGGAGCAGCACTGCTTGCTCCGGGACCAAACTGTTCCGGGGCCTCGAGTGTCTACTGTTGCCCCTGCAGGAAAGGAGGCTGCTAACCCAGGAAGCTGGGAAAAGG
Source organism: Amazona ochrocephala (assembly GCA_039720435.1). Classification (NCBI taxonomy): domain Eukaryota; kingdom Metazoa; phylum Chordata; class Aves; order Psittaciformes; family Psittacidae; genus Amazona; species Amazona ochrocephala. Next base: position 18,080,660 of record CM077883.1, read on the forward strand.
TAACAGAAAAAAAACAACAAAAAAAGGAAGAAGAGGGTAATTAAAAGCAAGGGGCTTCCTCCTACGTCTGTTGTCCCCACCCAGAACAGCTCTGCTATCCTGCAGGGGACTGATGAGCAGCAGCGCTCCCACCAGGCGCAACCAGCTAGTGCACTGGTAAAGAAGGTCACTGCTGGTGCTGCCAGGAAAAAGCGGCGGACCGTAGTAGTTGGGGACTCTAATCTGAAAGGCACAGAGGCACCCATCTGCCGGCCTGACCCAGCCTCAAGGGAGGTGTGTTGCCTACCAGGGGCTCGGATCAGGGATGTGGCCGAGAAGCTGCCTGCTCTAGTCGGTCCCACTGACTATTACCCACTCCTGGTAATACATGTGGGTGCTACTGATATAGATAGCAGTAGCCTGGAGACCATAAAGAAGGACTACAGGGCTCTGGGAGAGGTGGTTAGGGGCTCTGGAGCTCAGATTGTCTTTTCGTCAATTCTCCAGGATACGGGGCAGGACCTTGAAAAGGCTAGGAGGATTGGGCAGGTTAATAAATGGTTAGAAGGGTGGTGCTATAGTCAGGGGTTTGGGTACCTTGACCATGGGACTCAATATAGTAGGCCAGGTCTACTGGGGGCTGGTGGAGCTGGTCTGACAAAGAAGGGGAAGAGTGGATTTGGTAGGAGGCTTGCCAGACTGGTCAAGGATGCTTTAAACTAGATGTGTTGGGGGAGGGGGGCAGCATTCCATCCCAACACACCCAGTCGGTTGGTAGCACCTATAGTAAACATTCGGAGCAATGTAGAGATATTCCAGCTGCTCCAGCCAATGAGCCGGCTTCAATTGGATCTCGGCTCAAATGCCTCTACACAAATGCCCATAGTATGGGGAACAAACAAGAGGAATTAGAGATGTGTGCACATCTACGGGGGTATGATATCATAGGCATCACAGAAACATGGTGGGATGGCTCCTATGACTGGTGTGTTGGAATGGAAGGTTACCGGCTCTTTAGGAAAGACAGGCCCGGCAGACGGGGAGGGGGAGTTGCTATTTATGTTAGGGATAGGCTAGAGAGTATGGAACTCTGTCTGGGGACAGGTGAGCAGTCGACAGAGAGTTTGTGGGTCAGGGTTAAAGGGAGAACAGCGATGGGTGACATTATTGTGGGGATCTGTTACAGACCACCTGACCAAGGGGACTTGCTGGACAAAGCGCTCCATAGGCAGATAGGAGCAGCCTCACGCTCGCAGGCCCTTGTTCTCATGGGAGACTTCAACCACCCTGATATCTGTTGGAGGGATGGTACGGCCCGGCACAAGCAATCCAGAAGGTTCCTCGATTGCGTGGAAGACAACTTCCTTCTGCAAGTAATAGAGGAGCCGACAAGGAGAGGTGCCATGCTTGACCTCGTCCTCACCAACAGGGAAGGGCTGGTTGGGAATCTGACACTCCAGGGCAGCCTTGATTGCAGCAGTCATGAGATGATCGAGTTTGAGATCCTCAGGACAGTGAGAAGAGCGTGCAGCAAGCTCACTGCCCTGGACTTCAAGAGAGCAGACTTTGGCCTCTTCAGGAACCTGCTCAGTAAGGTTCCATGGGATACAGCCCTAGAGGGCAGGGGGGCCCAAGACTGTTGGTTGATATTCAAGGCTCACCTGCTGCAAGCTCAGGAGTGATGCATCCCAACTAGAAGGAAGTTCAGCAGGAGGGCCAGGAGACCTCCTTGGATGGATAAGGAGCTGCTGAGCAAAATTTGAAGGAAAAAAGAGGCTTATAAAAGGTGGAAGCAAGGTCAGGCGGCCTGGGGAGAATACAGGGATGTTGTCTGGGAAGCTAGGGACCAGGTTAGGAAAGCTAAGGCCCAGTTAGAATTAAACTTGGCTAGGGATGTTAAGGATAACAGGAAGGGATTTTATAGGTACATTGCCGATAAGAGACAGGTTAGGGACACCGTGGGCCCCCTCCAGAAGCTATCGGGAGAACTGGCTACCCTGGATTTGGAGAAGGCTGAGGTTCTTAATGACTTCTTTGCCTCAGTCTTTACGGGCAAATGCTCTGACCACACCACCCAAGTCTTGGAAGGCAGACGCGGGGACGGTGAGGGTGGGGACCCTGGGCCCACTGTGGGGGAGGATCTTGTTCGGGATCACCTTAGGAACCTGAATGCATACAAGTCCATGGGACCTGATGAAATCCATCCGTGGGTCCTGAAGGAGCTGGCAAATGAAGTTGCTAAGCCACTGTCCATCATATTTGAAAAATCATGGCAGGCAGGTGAAGTTCCCGATGACTGGAAAAAGGGAAATAGAACCCCCATTTTTAAGAAGGGAAAAATGGATGACCCAGGGAATTACAGACCGGTCAGTCTCACCTCTGTGCCTGGCAAAATCTTGGAGCGGATTCTCCTGGAAGGCATGCTAAAGCACATGAAAACCAACAAGGTGGTTGGTGACAGCCAGCATGGCTTCACTAAGGGGAAATCCTACCTGACCAATCTGGTGGCCTTCTATGAAGGGGCCACGGAACTGATGGACAGGGGTAGAGCAGTTGATGTCGTCTACCTGGACTTGTGTAAAGCCTTTGACACTGTCTCCCATGACATCCTTCTCTCTAAGTTGGAGAGACATCAATTTGATAGGTGGACCACTCGGTGGATGAAGAACTGGCTGGATGGCCGCACGCAAAGAGTAGTGCTCAGTGGCTCAGTGTCCAGCTGGAGACCAGTAACGAGTGGTGTTCCCCAGGGATCGGTGTTGGGACCGGTCTTGTTCAACATCTTTGTGGGTGACATGGACAGTGGAATTGAGTGCGCCCTCAGCAAGTTTGCCGATGACACCAAGCTGTGTGGTTCGGTTGATACATTGGAGGGAAGGAATGCCATCCAGAGGGACCTTGACACGCTTGTGAGGTGGGCTGATGCCAACCTAATGAAGTTCAACCATGCTAAGTGCAAAGTCCTCCACCTGGGTCAGAGGAATGCCAGACACAGCTACAGGTTGGGCGGGGAGGAGATTGAGAGCAGCCCTGCAGAGAAGGACTTGGGGGTGTGGGTTGATGAAAAAATGAACATGAGCCGGCAGTGTGCGCTTGCAGCCCAGAAAGCCAACCGTATTCTGGGCTGCATCAAAAGGAGTGTGACCAGCAGGTCAAGCGAGGTGCTCCTGCCCCTTTACTCTGCTCTCGTGAGACCTCACTTGGAGTATTGTGTGCAGTTCTGGTGTCCTCAACATAAAAACGACATGGAACTGTTAGAACAAGTGCAGAGGAGGGCCACGAGGATGATCAGGGGACTGGAGCACCTCCCGTATGAAGATAGGCTGAGAAAATTGGGGCTGTTGAGCCTGGAGAAGAGAAGGCTGCGTGGAGACCTCATAGCAGCCTTCCAATACCTGAAGGGGGCCTATAGGGATGCTGGGGAGGGACTCTTCATTAGGAACTGGTGAGAGGACAAGGGGTAATGGGTTTAAACTTAAACAGGGGAGGTTTAGATTGGATCTGAGGAAGAAATTCTTTACTGTGAGGGTGGTGGGGCCCTGGAATGGGTTGACCAGGGAAGTTGTGAATGCTTCATCCCTGGCGGCGTTCAAGGTGGGGTTGGACATAGCCTTGGATGGCATGGTTTAGTGGGAGGTGTCCCTGCCCATGGCAGGGGGGTTGGAACTCGATGATCTTGAGGTCCTTTCCAACCCTTACTATTCTATGATTCTATGATTCTATGATAGAGCCTTCAAATGGTTAATGATTCAGACACATCAATTTGCTAAGCAATCCAGTGAGTAGTATATGGAGAATCATATTTTTACATCTGTGATTAACCTGTGATGTAATTTCCACTTCTGAAGAGTAAAGTATATATTAGCTACTCCTGTGAACAGAATCAGTGTGATTTCTCTCCATAAAAAATAAGTAAAATTGCTGTGTGTGTGTAGGAGAAATAAGGAGTGCTGTGTATGTTTGTGAGACTGGAGTACATACACAGCCTTTGAGAGAGCCTTGTGCGATATGTTTGCTAGCACATGAGACATGATATATTTCCCAAAGTATGAAAATTTGTGAGCTTTAACAGCAAAGCAATTCTTTAAAATGCCGCATCCTTAAGCTAAATAGCAGCAGAAAGAATGTCATCTCACCGCTAGAAATGAATTATCAGAACCTTAATGTAACTTTAAAATCTTTCCTAGCATTAGCAATGCTTCATTACTTCATTGTGAAATTATTATTAAACCACAACTGAGGGGAAAAAAAGAGCAGTGTATTTTATTCTCCCATGGAAATCAGAATGAAATAAATAAAACTGTACTTGGTTTTTAGCAGTATTCCAGGTTTAGAAAGTCAAAACCTTTCTAGTATCCAGTATGTAGTTCTTAGGTTAAGAAATGATGGAATGACAACTTTGTTGTAATTTGCAGTAGGAGAAATCTGGCATTGCCCTAGTCTTCTGCCATATTTGTTTCTGTTAGCTTCCAGATAGAAACTAGAGGTACTAGTATCCAGTTTCATGATGAGATTTCATAATAATGTTTATTGATTTATAGGAAATGGATAAGGTAAAGTGATTGATAATATTACTTATTTCTGTAATGTTTTTGTTTTCATGCCCACCTAGCTGAGGAGCCGTGAGTTGTCTGCTGTCCACATTGCTTGCTGGGAGTCACACCAGCTGCCAAGATTGATGTTCAGCCTTGAGCTCATGCATTAACTGACCCAACCATCTGATTGAATAGTGCACTAGAATTCCACTGTGCTTTATTCTTCTCTGTCACGCACTGTAGTTATTTATTATCCTGGCTTACACAATTTAGTACACTTTGGCATATGCTCATATAAATTACATCAAAGATTAGTGAGGTCTTTCATTTTCCCCAGAAGACTGAAATTCAGCATTATGAAAATTAACCAGCATCACTGTCCCCTCCTACCTCCTGGTTTAAAACTCACAGGATGCAAGTTGAGCAATGTTTGCTTAAATTTGAACTGAAAAAAAGCAACTACAATCAGAGCTTCAGACATAGTCAAAAATGGGTCATCACAAAAATCATTCTTTGTGCTGGTAAACACAGTAAAGTGGTTGTGCGCTTTGGATGTTAATACCAAGAGGGCATGTGTATCAGACCTGTTGTTTCTGACTTACCTAGGCATGTTTTTACAAGTGATTTGTTATTTTATGAATTCTCAGGGAGCTGAGGTAAAGCATCAAGTTCAGTATAAACAAATCATTTATTATATAAACAAATGAGATCTAAATTGCAGTGATTTTTCACCTGATACAAATCAGTGCAGAGTAAATAGTCATTTACATTACACCATGTAGCTGCAAGCGTTTGCAAATGGCTTGCAGTGTTGAAGAGCAGAGGCTGCATGGTGGGAAAGGACAAAATCCTGTCCATTTCTCTTCCCGTTGTCTGCTTGAGGGTGCAGAGAAATCTGTGGCAGCAGAGGAAACCTGCCTTTCTCCTCATGTGGTCTCTCTTGGGAGGTAATGGCTCTTGGGCCTTTAAATCTTGAAAGAGCATTTCATACCCAAGGAGCTAAAGAGGCCTTAGTCTTTTCAGTTGCATTCCATTTCCTTCCCCTGCACAGTTTTTTGATCTATGGAAAACTAATTATTCTTTCTGTAAAATCTGATCAGTTGAGAAGTGAAGAGAAAAACTTGGATCTGACCTTTCCTGACATTAGTGCTACAGGGCTGAAGCAGTTCTAAATGTTTCTTTCAGATGTATATTTTATAGACAAAATAATTATTCGCTTAATTCCTAACTGTTGCAACAGCGCTGGCCACTTTGAGTTGTCTTTGGGAAATAATCAAGCTTGGAAAATGCGTCCAGTAAGATTGCAGAGACACTAGTAACAGAGTTACTAGTTACAGAGCATTAACAGAGGGAAGCATTAGCAGCAACCCGACTGCTCTGCCAACTGATTGACAGTACGGTGTGGGTACATGATGTCTGGAGGATGCCCACTGGTGCAAGACTGCCTATGCAGAGACAGGCACACTCAATGTATACGTGATCTCTGTATTGCATTATTTTAAAAGGAACATTCTTAAAACTCCTGAGAGAACCCTTAACTGACGGGGGTGCTAAAAGCTGGTTTTTCTACCTTGGTGGCCAGCTGGTCTGTGTTTGTCTCTCAAGTGCTGGGTAAGGTGGTAGTTGGTATCTGGCAGAAGATGATTTCTACCAGCAAGATTGACCTTCACTTGGACCAGCAGTGCAGTTAAGTTATTGGTAATGATACACATTTGCTCCAGCCTAGTGCATTGGAGAATATTTTTCTGACCCATTTATGCTTCTCCCTTGTATCTGTAGCATATTTTCTTTTTCCTGTGCTTTACCGCTAATGATTAATAGTAAACCTAGTGATGAATGTGAACCAAAGGCTGGCAATTATAATTTCATTAATCACCTAATAATTGGGGTCCAGGGCTCAACTGTGACTTTAGGCTTCTACATCCTAAAGAATTAAAGAGAAATTTCTATTAATCACCATGTCCCAGCTGCTGACAAGGGCTGTTCTAACAATAGATCTAATAATTTCAAGATGTGCTACAATTAGCATGAGGATGATAAAGGAGCCCATCGTCTGAGCCAGCCTTCTTGTCCCGGGAGGTTGCAGGAAGGAGCCTCTCTATTACACCAGCGATTTACCTCTAAATGCGGTGCATTAAGTCCTGCGTCCCTGGAGATTGATTAATGTTTAAAGCTTTTAATAAACTTAACCTGACTTGGGGAATCTATTCAAAGCTGGATGGTTTGTTGCAGTCAGATCTCTCTGTGGTGGCTTGGCTTTCCCGTTGCTGGGTGGTGCAATTCCCGAGCCAGAGAAGAAAGATGTTGAGATTAAGGAGATTGTCTGTTTATTAATTTGCATGAGAAAACATCTGGTTGCAATTCGCTCATTGTACCTCAGCTTCTTGATAAGGTTTGAGCAGATGTGTGCTTAAATGGTAAATTAGGCACAACCCCCATGCTGGTTTTGTGTAACCGAAGGGCAGCTTTGAAACAGCATTAACAGCCCCTTTGCCTGGCTATGCCAAAACCAGGGAAATGTGTCTTAAGCTGCTGTTTCAGACCTCCAGCTGGTAGGAGCAGTTTTGTATACATCTTCTAGAGAAATTATCTGAGTTCACTTTCTCTTATCTGCCATAAGTAACAGAAATAAATGAAGCCACCACCAATGTGTGAGCAACGTTCTGAAAATAAATACTCCATGCATAGAGGAATAATGAATTTTCTAAAATCTACATGTGGAGATAAGGCACAGGTATCCATGTTTGAGATACTGACATGATGTAGCTAAGGCAACTGGAATTATAATTTGACATCAGAAGAAAGCTGGTATAAATGGAATTCCAGGCAGTTGTATACATTTTCCAGAGGTTTATTTAAACTCTTCTCAGCAGAAGTGAAGCTTGTCAGAAACATGAAAACTTGCTGATGTTATCAATGCTTAATGTTTACAGTAAATCTCTGCAAAGGTTTTTGGTTTTGAATAGAAGATTGTAAGTAATCTTCTAAAAACAAATAGAGAATTTTAAAGGTTCCCATATTAAACCTTCAAAGCCAAGAATTGTGCATGATTTTAGAAATGATGCTGTGTTGTATTCACAGGATATTGCTTAGCCCTTTTGGGTGTCAGGGTATAAAGCACATGTAGAAAAACTCAGCTAAGACCTGTTCTGAAACAAGATTATTGAACTAAATGTGCTAAAGCTATGGAGACAATTAAAATCAAATGAATTTTGAATGCTGATCTGAATGTTTGAAGCAGGCTGATCATACATGGGATAAATAATCTTGTAGAACAATGTCATTATTTTATATATACACAGAAAGTACTACCTGGACCATTATTTCGTAATTGTTAATTTGAAGGAATAGTACTAGAGCTTTGCCCCTTCTGTATCACACCATTCAGAAGAGTGGACAGCTTGCTGTTGCCACATAGCCATCCTAAACAAAGGCATTGAGGCCTGTCTCATGGTGTTAGGCGATTCCTAATGAATAGTAGAAGCAGATGGGAAAACTGCTTTGCAGTGCATCTCTGAGCTGAATACACACTACTGAGAAGTTGAATTAAAATCTTCACCCAGTGATGAGGTGAATCGCATCTGATTGAGGTGAGTCTGAGTAGTTTCAAGTAATGATCTGAGGTGAAGCCAGCATGATCAAATACGTAGTTATAGAAATTCAGCTTTGTGAGTAATTTAATTGTAAATAATTCAGGCAGTGAATTTAGCTTCCTTTTCAATTCAGAGGCTGTTTGAAAGCTAGTTTTTGTTTCCTCTGTGGTGTTTGCTATTCTTACTGTTTTTTGTTTAACTCTGAGGCACTGGATTGTTTGCTTTGGTAGTTTGCTTCACTGCAATCAAATCTGAGCCATTCAGCTCAGTCGGTGTTGCTGTTTGTGCTGCTTGGCGAAGCGTGCATCTTAAAGAGGGGACTTGATACAGCTTCTGAAGCTTTAGGTGCTTAGGCTAAAGAAACAAACTGTATCTTTAGTAACTAGGTTCAGTGGAGCTGTAAGCAGCTATGCCTCTTTGTGAGGCTCAGTTAAATCCTGGTTCTCTTGGGTGGGTTTTAAGACTTTTGCCTTTTGCCTACATGTAAGCAGGTGCCTCTTCTGTGAATTATGCTTGTGCTGATGGAAGAATTTGGAGGCTCTTGCCTGTGAGAATTTGTGCACACAAATGTTGCTGCTTGCCAGCATGGAGGGGAACCGATGTGAAGGATGGAGTAGTGATCTTCTGAATTCACGTGAATTGTATTTTATGGCACATTCAGTCAAGTTTTATGTTGTTTTTAATGTTTCTGAGCAACACTTATTTTTCCATACAAACTGTTGAAATTAGAGGGGAAAATAGTACTTGGGTATTTTAACAGCAAATGGACTGAGCTTCCAAGGTTTAACATTCATGGGTGAAGTTATACAACTTTATTATTACAGGAAGAACAGGTGACTGCCGTGCTATTTAATGCAGGCATGTTATGATATGTAAGAATAGAAATAATTCGAAGACCATGAATTCAAAACTCAGTTGTTCTTACTCCACCCCCTTTCCTCCTTTAAGAGGAGGCATTTTAGATGTTTCCACTATGTTACGCTGTGCTGTACAGGCAGTAATGCAAGGGTATTCTTATTTTCTTTCATACTCACACAGACTATTGTGTACGCTGTATAAAAAAAAAAAAAAAGCAGTATGGTATTACAGCTTCAAATCAGGGGACTGCAGACCAACGTACTTAAGAATTACTCAGGAGTGGAGCTTCTCTATGAGCAATGCTGTATTTTGTGGTGAACATGTGTAAGTTTTTTATTGCTGTGCATTTGAGATTGGCCTTCTCAGCCAGTTTCTAGTACTCTTTGGGTCGTGAAAGGCTTCTTATTCTTTCTTCCATGCGTGCTACAAATAATAAAATTCCCTTATTTGTCCTTTTCTTGTAAGGACTGAGAATAGCAGCAGCCGCATTATGGCAAATATTGCCATTTGGGATCCTGCTGGCAAATAAATATAGTGTAGCAAAAAGGTGTCATTACAGTGACTCATTTCACCTGGTTTGTGAAAAGCTGTGATTCATTAGTATCAAATATATGCCACAGAACATAACTACTGCAGCCTGAAGTTTTACAATATAGGAAAGACAAGAATAAAATGGATTTTAAGAAGGAGGAAAAGGAAAAAGGAAGATCATGTACCCGCAGTTGAAGATACTGGATTTTACTTGCCGTTGATAAAATGAATACGCAATAAAGAGAAGTTATGTAAAATATTAGGAACAGCCAGTGTTTATAAACCTTTCGCATAGGATCCTTTTTTTATCCTATGAGTGTTTTTTCCACTGTATCTTCCAGTCATAGGAACCTCAGCTTAGAAAAAAAGACATGCTGTACAATTTTTGTGATAGATTTATGGTAATCGAGAGCCTTACAGGTTGTTCTCTATTTTATTTTTTAAGACCTGCAAAAATATTTTACTTCAAAACCAGTGCCCTGAAAAGAGTTTTGGATGCCTTAGGTTGATTCAATAAAGGCAATCCCAAGAGTTGTGTGGCACAGTTTTTCTTCTAAATGATGTGAGGAAGCTTTCTTCTCATTTACATAAACCCTTCAGATCCCAAAACCTTAGCAAAGAGCAGGAGGATAACAATTACTAGCTACATGGTGATTTTGTTCAGACAAACAGGAGAATCCAGTTTTCTATCCTGCATCTTACACTTAGATTAACTGTTTAGATTCTAGAACTTTTGCACTGTTTCAGCATATTTAATTTGCTCTCTCAGTAAATTTTGGTGATACTTTTTGCTTCCTGTAATTTAGGATTACAAGATCACCTTGAACTAGAGCTGCATATCAACTGAGTAAAGCTTTCTCTTTGTTTTCATTTTTGGCAGAAGGAGTATTTGTAGGTAGGTGTAGTGTCCTTGTATGTAATATCAGCTCTGCAGCATTGTGCATACAGTGTTTTTGTATTAAAGTTTTTAACAAGAAATGTTTACTTGTTCATTTTTTCCTGCTGGTGCTCTGCTCTAATGTGGAAGTTGTCTTATATTTGCTAGAGTTTGTTTTCATTGTAGATGCCATCTGTGAAACAACTTGGCTTCAAACTATGTTGGAGAATATACAACATTTTCAATAAAAGCGATTCTTAAGACAGGGTCATGTTATGGATTGTAAATTTTGATTTTAATACCAACCTTTGCCGATTTTACTTCCTTGTGCAACCCTCTGTAGAGCAAAATACTGCCAGTGTTATTCATGAAAAGTTAAGGACATCATTTCAGTATTAGAAGAGAAAAAACCATTCTCATCTTTTCCTTCATATTTTTTTCACTCTGCAGTGTTTTTACTCACTGTGTAACAAAGGTGTCATTGCCTTGTGAATGGAGTATCTTTTTAATAATCTGATTAGCATTCTCTTTTAATGTGAACTACAATTCAGGTATCAGAGGGGAGCTCCCTTGCCCAGCTACTGTCATTGCTTACCTGAAGACTTCTATTTTATAGAGTGGTTTTATTTGGTCATGAATGCAGTGGCAGCCAGAGGCCCCTGCTCTGTACTATGTGTGAGAACATCTCCAGTACTGAGGTTTTCATAACAAGTTTTGTTGATCTCCACATTCTCCAATTCCAGTGAAGAAGCTCTCTTAAGATAAAGGTGATGGAGCTGTAACACTGGGTCACAGCTTTGCTGTTGAAGCTCATTTTGCTGTTTGGGTCTGGCAAAGAAACATCTTGGGGCACAAGGGAGGCTGTGTAGCATGGCTCTGATCTCACTAGTGGGGCACATCCTGTGGAAGAGATGGTTTCTCTGTTTCCTGCCTTGTGCATGAAATTCGACAGGTCTGCCACAGGACCTCTAACTGTTGTTGTGAAATGGAAGGTCCTTACATATAAGCACAATCATATATCTGAATCTGAGCATCTCATACCAAAATGTTCCCATGGGCAAAAGTGTTTGTCCTGGACTTATGAAGCTGAGGGTGAAGAGGGGTAATTAATTCATGGAGAGGAGTTTTGACTGCCTCTCCTCTCACAGAGGTGGACTTGGGCTGGATTTTCATCTCCATCCAGCAGTCACCCAGCAACGGCAGGCTCTTTCACTCATATTTTCCAGCTTTTGTATGCAGATTTTGATTGCAGCAGCGCAATCCAAGCACAGTGCAGGGCTACAGCATGGGAGCCGCACTTGAAGCACCTGAGGTTCAAGGGTGTATGGTCCGCCTTTAGCATTTTATTTCCTTAGATGCTCTTGCATTGTCTGTCATGTCATAGAGGCTGGGGAAAGACGTGGCCAGATGGTAATGCTTTATTGGTGTAGTGTGGCACTTCATCTGCATCAGGCTGTGAAATGATGGTTAGGTGACCTCCACAGCACAGGGAACACTTCAAGTGCCTGAAGTCAGCTCAGACTTACCCAGGTGATAGAAATCTGTTTTCTAACTTCTGTCACTAAGTTCAAGTAGCTTTATACAGACAACAGCACAAAGAGGGTTCTGCCAGATTTGCCCCTTTAATCTTTTGCTGACTGACAGTAAATGTGAATGACAAACTTGATGCCTTGAGTTGCTTGCATCAGTGTAGCAATGTCACTTGCAGTGCTTCTCTGTTGATGGTCAAGTATTTTCATCTTCTGGTTGTTGATCAGCATTGTAAATCTTGTAAGAGCAAAGGTTTTAGAAATATACTTTCAGTTACAGTGCTCAGATGATGTTTTATGTGAATTGTGTGTATCTGTTCTATTGAACAATGCTATCAGAAATCGAATTATTTAATCTCTGAATTGTTAACACATTGCCTCTCAGTTTTTGGAAATTACTTGCTTGTGTCTTGATTTGTCAAATTAGCTTAGTGAATGGATTCACAGGGCTCATGTAGTAGATTATATATTAAATATGAAGTCTATAAAACTGTTATTGTCACCTAATCTTTGTAATGATTATGATTCAAATGAGCTCATACTGTAGCTGTACCTAATAATGTGATAGTTGGGATTGAGTAGCAGGACTTTCAGATTTTTCTGCTGGTCACCCTTCCTGTTGTAACTGAGGTCAAACTGCTCAATGAGCAAACCTTTCCAATGGTGCCCCTGCAAGATACTCCCAAACTCAGTTTTGATGAATCACACTAACCATAACACAACATTTTTGTGTTAGAGTTTGTCTCTTAAATCGCTAGCTGTCATGACTAAGCTCATTGTGGTACCCAAAGAAGCTGTCCTGGCAATATGTCAGGTTTGGTTCCTTTATTCCATCAGAAAATGGTAATTTGTTGAGTTAAAAAGTATTGTCCATGCTTCAATCTTCATTTTCCTTCCTTTTGGGAATGGCTGCAGTTCAGTGAAGGAGGGAGTGATCTTACAGGTGTTATATGCACATAATATTATGTATATAAAGTATATATTAAAAATCAGTTGATAATTAGTTGCTGTATGGGTGTTTTCTTGTGAGGCTTAGCCATCTGTTGTTTTTAAATCCTATGCCATACTTAGGTGAAGAGTTAAATGCAAAGTGTTATGGTGAGAACAATAAGTAGCATAAGTCAGGAACATAAGTGCACAATAGGCAGTGCAGAAGATCCCAAAGTGTGGCCCAAAACAGTTTAAAATCCTATATGCCATGAGCAGAGAACTGTGTGACTCAGCTCTCTACAAACAAAGGCAAATGGTTGGCAAACATTTTTGGTATGAATGGGTGGGAATTTGGGAAAGTCCTAAAGATTGTGTTTTTCCTCTCACAGCATAAAACCTGTCTGGGATGTAGATCTTCTCCTTCAGGTTTCGGTTCTATCCTCTTACAAAATATTAAACCCCATAGTTCTGTGGTTTTAAAATGACTTATTATTGACGTGATAGTTTAGTTCTTTATTGTAGAAACTGTGTGAAGAATATCAAGCCATGAACTCAATTTGATAAAATTGTTAGCTTAACGTAATCAGTCACAGATGAAGCAGCGCTTACCTTTTCCATTCACTGGAGACTCTCCTAGGCAAAGTGCAAAGGATTATGGGAGGATGAGGATGAGCTTTCCTCTTACCCACTAGCCCTGTGAACAATGTTGTAAATATGCCTTATGTGTGAAGTAGTTACTGAAGCCAAGAAAGTAGACTAATTCTGACTAGATGTTCAAACCAGAATGTCAGTCAGCATGATCAGTGCAACTCATCATGCTTCGCTCCCAGCAGATGGTCTGATAGCACACTTGTAATTTATTAGCTGATGTGAGAGACCATATTGATTTAATACTCTGTCTGTTATACTGGCTTACTGCTATGTGGTGCAATTTTCCCTTGGAGCATGACCTCAATGAAATCAGCTTTAGGTCTGTAACAGCACTAATATAAATCATGTGTCTCACCAAATCACTCCTAAATGTTGACTAGTAATTAAAATTTGCATGGAGATGGGTATATCTAACCATCCACATGAGCTGTTTTATAGTCTTATGTTTAGTATATTTGCATTAGTGAAACTTTAAGCTTTTTGTCTAGTTTTGTAAGGGTATGTGCAGTCCTCATTTCAATTGGAAAGAATCCACATTTCAGAGGTGTTTTCAGAATTGTGTGACTTCTAATTTTACAATGTCTAAAGAAATTTGGCAGTGTAAGATTATTTTTTTGCAAAAAATCCTTTATTGCTTGTATGAAAACCCAAAGCTTGAAGGAATTTTTCTCTTGAGCTAAGAAAGTCTCGAGTTTTTTAAAATTGAAGGAAGAGTTAGAGAGATACTTTTCCCCTTACCTTAGAATTAATATTTTATTTATATTACTTGCCTGAAGTCTATCTCCATCATCAGTCTGAGATCTATGGTCAAGTGTATTCTTTCCATTTTACTGCAAGTTTTCAAGACTCTTTGGAGATGTGGTATCCAATATTTCTATTTAAAGAGAGTGCATGCTATAGAGTTTGACTTCCCGAAGGAAAACAGAAGGCAGTTTGTACAGGTTGCTCTATAGGTTCATACCCAAAAGGGGCAGGAGAGGGAGATGTGAGATTTATGTTCAGTTAGCAGAAAAACTTGATCGCATTGGTGACCTTCAACACGGTGTCACTAGTTTTAGGGAGTTCATCTGTAGAGGTGAACGATTTCACAGTTTGTAACAATAAAGAGTCATGCCAGTTCTTGGATTTCCAGCCTGCAGAGACTGGGAACTTTATGACTATACTTTGACTGGTGCGCTTCTTCGTACTCTTGTGAAGCGTCTGGTTTCTCTTACCACTGAATTTTTGTATGTGTAGTTAGGACACTGTTCTTTGTCCTTGAGGGAGTTGTTTGGTAGATAAATGCCTCTGAGTCATGCTCCATACTGGTACAGCTGTTAAATTTAACACTATGTAGAATCTGAGAAACATAAATACAAACTGCATGATTAAAAGCCAATAATAAATATAAAATTATAAGCTACTTAATGCAATCTTCATATTGCATCAGAATTTATCTCATATGTGAGGAAGTAAGATTTGATAGTTGAAGCTTCCAGACAGTATCTCCATTAAGTTTCCAGTTTTCAGATGGGAATAAGCAATGTGTATTTATATGAAAATTGCACACCAGATCCCTTCTTCACTAGCGGAAGAGAAAGAGAATTATTTTTAGCAATCTAAACCGGCTTTACTATTGCTAATTATTTTCTAGTAGTTAATGAAATGGATGAGATTATGGAATTTAACCAATGCAGCTAGCAGTGTTTTGCCAGACAGTTAGAATTAAGTAATATGCTGAAAGAAGTTAGCAAACAGCAATGGACAAATAAAAGCATGGATGAATTTCAGAGTGGAATGCTTGTTCTTGGAGGTATGATGGTTTCTGAATATTAAGTGATACATTTCCTAGACTCTGAGTTCTGAAGAGCTAGTTAAATTAGACTGTAGGGATATTTAAAAGGGAAAATTATATATATTTTCAACAACAATTTCCCTCCCCCCCCATATTATCATTATCATCTTGGTGGTTTGATCTCTGGTGGGTAATGGAACCCACGTGACACTGGAAAATGTACTATGTTTAACACGGGGTAAAAATTGTGCAAAAATGAGAAGCAAGAAAGCAATGCAAATGTGGCTTGTGCTAAGGAGATATATGTGGTAAGACAAGTATAGAATGATGTCTCGTGTGCTAATGAAGTCACTGTATCTGTGAGCAGACAAGTGTAAACTTGGGCAAAATCTAAATGTTACCGTCTTCATGTACCAGTAGTAACTGAGAGTGTTGTGGACTGGGTTTGATTTGTGTTCTCAACCAAGACATGATCATACCCATGAAAATCTTAATTATGATTAAACAGCTCATAGCAAGTTTCCTTGTGAAATTATAGAGAATATTTACCAGTTTAAGAATATTCATCCCTAGTACTTAACATGTATTTTTTTGTAAGCTTTGAGGCATATGCAATGCTTTTTAATCAGGTCTGAATTAGGTAATGGCTAGCCATAATAATCAAGATGGCCATTTGGGGAATATTTCTGGTTTTTGCTGTATCATGGAGACCATTGGGTCTTTGTGTCCTCTAGAAAGAAAAAGCCACAGACATTCACCTCTGAGTATCCATGTCTAGTCCTACCAGAGCAAGAAAAACATGATGATGCTAATTTAAAGATATTTATAAACTAATTATAAAAAGAAACATGCAAAACATCCTAATGTAACAGCATTGGTTGCTTACCTGTCTACCTATCAACAGCTAAAAAGCTAATGCCGTTAACTGTTAGTTATTTCTTGTGCTGATCAGACATTTACAATTATCGTTTGAGTTAGTGTTTCTTCTGAAGATGCGGTCTTGCTGAAGTTCATAGAATCTCTTCAGAATGAATCTAATTTGAAAAGGAAATTAAATGTTAGTTACATGTGGTTCAAGATGAGAGTTTTTTCCTGAGATACATTTGTTTGATATCAATGTGCTGATTTCTGTGAAACAAGTATTTCAAGCTGCCAACTCTCTGATACTCATCTTGTGAATGGTTTTCGATCTGACTTTATTTTCTCACTGATAACATATTTCCTGTTGTTTGGAAACTACATGCAGCTGGCAACATCACTTTGAAATATTCTGATATTAAAATGTGACATGCAGTGATAAAGGGAACTACACTGATGTTAATTTTTAGTTTAACTGCCAAAAATTAGTGACTAGGAGTTGTAAAGTAATGAGATGGGCTCTGAAGCGAATGTGGTGATAAAATGATGATGTGTTTGGCCTTTGCTGCAAGGGCACCTGGCATATCTGTGTTGATGCTGTCGCTGAAGGACTTGATCGATCCTAAATTAGGCTTGTCTTGCCTAGGTCTATTGCCCTTATTTTTTATGAAGAACAAAGGTTTTGCAGTATAGTCAGCCCTTCACATGCATGACAAATTACAGATTGTTGGCACAAGCTCTGTGTCCTTAACTATGGAACTGGGAGAAAATTTCAAGTAAAATATCACTATAAGATTTGAATACAGTCAAAATAATCTACTTTTCACTTTTTTTTGAGTAATGTACTAGATTGAAATGGCCATAAGAAAAGGTCAGGTGGAGCTATTAACATCTGCTGGAGTTTTTATAAGCAAATGTAAATAAGATACTTGAGGGATTTTGTGAGCAATCTCAGGAATCACCAGCCTGACCATCTTGACACACTGTAGCTGTGTTGGAGGTATCTACAGCTAAAACGATCTGGACCAAAATGTCCTTTACATTGTCACAGCTTCAGGTGTGCTTGTCCAAGTAAAATGAAGTTGTTTGATGAAGACCCGATAGGTAAAAACTGAGCTTAAAATAAATGAACTAATTTGGCTGAAAGTGATTAAGAATCACATGGATCTGGAGGGGGTTTTTCAGTGGGAATTGGTCTAATTTGGTGGAAAGACAGCTTCTTCAGTGGGCACTGCTGGAGTCAGAGGAGGGCACAGCCTAATACTTCTAAATTAATAATGTCTGAAAGCAGACTGGAAATCCCAGGTGGTTTCTTAAATTGGTTGTTTGTTTAAATAAGGTAAGAACTGTATTTTGATGTGCGAGCTGTCGCTTTGGGAATTACAGTAGGAAATAAGTATTCCCAAAATGATGTATTCTGGGTTTATGGACATCTATATTGCAAGATGTATTTTAAAAATAATATACTGGGAGATGAATTGTGACTCGATTTCGGGATGCTGATTAATTTGGTGCTCAGTGTACATTTCCCAAAAAAGGTTAATGAATCTGTTGAACTAATGAACTTTTCTTAATTAATACAAGTTTCAATTTTCTCAGAGCAAGGGCATTTGAGAGCAGTGAATATCACACAAATAAATGCATATTCACCACATAAAAATACAGAGAGGACTGAGTTAATTTGCTGCATTTATACAAGATACTTAAGGAGTGAATCTGTGCATGTGTATGTAAGTATGCATAGATATTCCAGGACTCTCTCCAGAGTATTTTTATAGGTAGAGTTGAGTTTTTGTCCCTCTGAGACTCTTTTTCTTTCTGTAGCTATTTGACAGAGAGGTAATTCCTATGAGATTTCCATCATTCTTTTAGTTAAATTGGCCTATAGATCCTAAGGTGGAAAGGTTCCCTCCCAGTGAGGAGGCTTTTTTCCTTCACTAATGTCTAAAACTCAACCGCCCTGAGGCCTTGAGCAAATGGCTAGCCTTGTAAAAGTGTTTGCTCACCTAAGTGCTAAATGAGAGGTGGCAGGAGCGGAATGGAGGGGGATTCTCAGAGGACTGCTGTATGTACCACTCCGTATTTGCCTGAGGTGAAGTTACAAAGTGGTTCCTATCCGTGGAGGTGAGCAGGTAACTGAAACAGGAGCTCAGGAGCCGGGATGTAAAAGTCGCTGCATGCCCCTGGCTGCCCATCGTCAGAGCAGCTGTCAGCGGGGCGACCAGCATGCTCGTGCTGACGTGAAGGTGTGCAGAATTCCTCTGAAGGTGTGGGGAAACAGATGTTGGCATGAAACTTCCCTGTTTGCCTGCCAGAGTCAGAAATCACCTTTTCATCCCCAGGTATCCCACTAACCATTTTATGGCTTTACAATGTGCTAGGAAAATGCTTCCTTCCATTTTCTTCCAATTTTGACCCTGTCTCACCTTGAATTTGTTCTTTGGACAATGCTTCATGGATTTTATTTTTGGAGTCCAAACTTTCTTGTGAAATTGTAAGGCTCAGCTTGGCTTGAGTCAAGTGGCTGAAGCATGGCTTGTGGGTGTCAGGGAGCAGATCCTTCAGGTCTCTTCTGTATTTCACAGTCTAAGTGAAGAAAACTTTTAAAGAGTGCAAGCTCAATGTGCAGCTTCAGACTAGGGAAATTTTATTTCCTCTATAATTATATTAAATGCCTTAATAAAGAAAAAGGTATTAAATAGATCATTCCTATTTATAAAAGTAATATTTATGCTGTTATTCTGCTAAGTAGCTATTAAGGACTGTCAAAGATGATTTGTAAAATAGGAAGCTAAAGTTTAATTATGTAGGCTTCTGTGGTTAGGAGGGCTCCCTGTTACATCCTTTTTCTGAAGCAGGAAATTTATTAAGCTCATAGACTGAAGTGAAGTACCTGGCTGTGAGGGAGAGCAGGAGGAAATACAGCCGTGGTGAAGGGTCATTCAGATGGATGTTCTGCTCTATAGAGTTTCTTTTGAAATGTAGTCTAAACTACCCTGTGTTTGGGTAGCACTGGCTGCCTTTCGAGAACCTTATATACAGCTTACAGAGTCCCTTTTTATTTTAGTTTGTGGCTGTGATAGGTGTGAGATCCCTCTCATTTTTTCTGTCCTTAAATTGTCTTCCAGTTTCTCAGAATGAGCTTTGAAGTAAGCCTGTGATGCTTTATGGCACTCCTGTATCAGTATGCAGCCCTGCAATGGAGTTACCCTTACTGATGTCTGGGATTACAATGAATAGGGAAAGAAATTGTTGTCTATTTGTACTTGTTGCTTTTCTGGTCAGAGCTGATGGTCTGTAGGAGAGGAAGTAAACTTCTGTCAACATAGGGCACAGAAAGGGCTTGCAGGGAGTAACAGAGAGCCATGAAACTATTCCAAGGGTGGGCAGATTCCTGTGACTTGGTTGATATTGAAATAATGTTACATAATCTTTTATATTACTTCAATTTCTTTTCATAGAGAAAGTCCCTTCTTGCTTCTAATATAACTTTTGCTGATGTCACCAAGCTGTGTGGTTTGGTTGGTACACTGGAGGGAAGGAATGCCATCCAGAGGGACCTTGACACGCTTGTGAGGTGGGCAGATGCCAATGTTATGAAGTTTAACCATGCCAAGTGCAAGGTCCTACACCTGGGTTGGAGCAACCCCAGGCACAGCTACAGGTTGGGCAGAGAAGAGATGCAGAGCAGCCCTGCAGAGAAAGACTTGAGGGTGCTGGTCTATGAGAAAACGAACATGAGCCGGCAGTGTGTGCTCACAGCCCAGAAAGCCAACCATATCCTGGGCTGCATCAAAAGGAGCATGACCAGCAGGTCGAGGGAGGTGATCCTGCCCCTCTACTCTGCTCTCGTGAGACCTCACTTGGAGTATTGTGTGCAGTTCTGGTGTCCTCGACATAAAAAGGGCATGGAACTGCTGGAACAAGTGCAGAGGAGGGCCACGAGGATGATCAGGGGACTGGAGCACCTCCCATAAGAAGATAGGCTGAGAAGGTTGGGGCTGTTGAGCCTGGAGAAGAGAAGGCTGCGTGGAGACCACCTAGCAGCCTTCCAATGTCTGAAGGGGGGCTATAGGGATGCTGGGGAGAGACTCTTCATTAGGGACTGTAGTGAGAGGACAAGGGGTGATGGGTTAAAACTTACACAGGGGAAGTTTAGATTGCATATAAGGAAGAAGTTCTTTACTGTGAGGGTGATGAGGCACTGGAATGGATTGCCTGAGGAAGTCGTGAATGCTTCATCTCTGGCAGTGGCCAAGGCCAGGTTGGACAGAGCCTTGGGCGATGTGGTTTAGTGTGAGGTGTCCCTGCCCATAGCAGGTGGGTTGGAACTTTCTGATCTCAAGGTCCTTTCCAACCCTATTCTATTCAACCCTATATTCTATGATTCTGTGAATTCTGTGAATTCTGTCTGTGCTCTTTTATCTTCTCTTTTATACCAGTTTTATTATTTACTGTTTAAAGTATTGATGGACCTACTTTATGCATTAAACTTGTATTAAGTAACAACTTAAAGCTTCTATATTCAGGTACCCCTCTCGCTGTTACATAGGACTTTCAAAGCCATTTTTGAAGAGTTTATACAAGTTAAAATAACTTGGGAGAAAAATTCAGATTGTAAGTATGGTCTAAAGAGCAATGAATAAGACTGGCCTCTTCTTACTGGAAATACCTTACACTCAATCTTTATATATGTATTTTAAAAAAAATATTTTAATAAGATAGTATTGTATTAGTTAGCCATGTGCTAGCAACAAGGTATAGAAAAAGGAACTGACTTTGCTTTGCATTTATCGGCATTGTTGTGCTTCTCTTTCCAATTTCAGGAATTGTATTATTGATGAAGGTACATATCTTAGATTAACCTTACAAAGGTACCTGGAATGAGGAGGGGGGAACCATTCTATTTGTGTATTTTTAATAATTCACACTTCAGACAGATAAAGATCTTAGTGTACGTTGCTTTAATATACAGCTGTTCGTGTAATCACAATTCCTTCTGAAGCACTAACAGCACAGATCCATCTCCGTTGCCGTTCCGCGAGTGGTATGGATTGAGCAGCTGCTACAGCAGCAGAGACATGCATGCAGTAATCAAATGCCTCCTTTGAGCGGGAAGCTGTAAAATAAAGCATCTTTAGAATAAGAGTGCTTTGAAAAGAGGAGTATGTGTTTATAATGTGCACAATGAACGTAAGTAAAATCATTGCCAGGAAGCAGGTTAATGCCCCAGCTCCTTTCATACTGCTTCTAGGATACTTAGGTTCATGCCAACCAGTAAAAAGACAAAATGTTTTCTACTGTATTGAAGGCCTGAGTATCTTAAGAGGCTGAAAAAAAGCCCAGCTCCTGTGAGGGCTGACAGGGGTCTTCTTGCAAGCTCTTGTTTTTCTCCCCAGCGTTTATGGGAAATCAGGCATCTGATGATTAATCCTTGTGTTACATTGATTGAGCTGTTTGTACAAACCCAACACTGTTAATATACAGCTCCATCTGTAGAGAATACAGAATATGCAGGCACTATAATGGAACAATCAAGAAAAGCAGTTCACATTCTTCCTGGGAGAGTACTGTGAGAACACAGTACAAAAGCAGCAAATGAAAATGTTACCTAAATATTAAGTGACAATATTCCTTTAGTGCTTTTGGAAGAGTTTGTTCAAAACTCTGTTTTCTGTAATATTCAGGAAGCTTATTTGTGTTTGGAAAATAAAATTTGGTTTGCTAGGTTCCTTTTTAACTTGGGTAAATATTTGCTTGTATTTTCATATTTAACTACATTATATGCCTTTTTTCCACTGTCACAGATGTAGACAATTTTCTATCCCTTCCCCCCAGCATTTTTTTGGCAGCTAATGAATGCAGTCCTTTGGATCTCATCTGATCTTTGGCAGGATATCTGGAATTGATGTCCTAGGATGTATGTAGCTAGCTCAGTAATGGTGTTACAGGAAAACTAAACACTCCAAGCTACAAAGCTCTATTCAGAAATTTTATCTCTGATCCAGAGGCAAACTAAAAACCGCTGTAGTCCCATGAATCACAAAATGAATATTCAGTAGTGTCAAGGATTCAGAATGCCAAGGGAAATGAGAGGGTGATCCTCCAAGGAAAGCATAATACCAGCAAGTCAGAATGCTTGGACTCCTTGTACAGGGATTGTTATATATTCTTGAACAAATTGCTTAATTGTTTCTCCATTGTCCGGAGAAAGAACTGTACTGATGTAACAAAGTATTGTTAGTATATGGGTTTATATTCATATTCATTATCAAGATCCCACCATGAAGGAATGTAAAGTGAGTTTGCATTTCATCTACTTAAAACTAATTCCTGCTTCTGTGGGAGCAATACAGCAATTCCATTCAGGATTTATTCAGGATGCTACCAGGTGCCAAGAGCTATCAAACGGTGCCTGAGCTGATGTGAGACAGGTGGAGGACTCTGTCACTCTCCTCATCTCTTTGGAATAAGTCATTAAATACTTCTACCTGTGTCAGTTACAGGTAAAACCTACAGTGGGATCACTTGTCTCTATTCTTGTTAATCCCTTGCCTGTCAACTCTCATCAGGCATTACATTCTGCCTGCCTGAGCAATTTCGAACATGCAAATTCTTTTGCTGATGAAGTGCTGCTAGACTGTCTCATCGCGGTGTATATTATGGATTTGGGTGTCATATATTAATCTTACAGTAATATTTCTCTTTGTAGTTTGGACACTTTCTAGCACATTTTTTAACAGCAAATAATTGAAATCCTTTACATTTTTTTTCATGGAACTAGACATTTATGAATTGTTTTTTACTGAAACATCAAATAGCCAAAATTCCAGTTTCAATGCATGAAAGCATGCTCCAGCATAACTTGTTAGGTGCATAATGCTGTAATACATTTTATATGATGGTGACTGCATTGACAGGAGCAGCCTTAATGCTTTACTGAAAGCTAGCTACCTGAGGCTGGGCACCAGCTGGCATTTAAATGTTGAAATCTTGTGTAAAATAGTAAGTCAAAAAGATGAAGTATTGTCTGTCTCCGTCTACCTACTGAAAGAAGGACTGTAATTATGGCCTTAAATTCCAGTTAGGATGCATCAACTTTTAAGAAGCATCTTGTTCAAGATCCTGTTAAAACACTTCATTTACACATGTATTTAGGTTACTGCAGTGGTTTAATTCTGACTTGGTATATTGTGCTGTCTTAGGAAAAAGTCCAAATCATTGGCTTAATTTTGTGATGTCGTATAAATAACAAAGTACTGATAAAACAGTGAGCTGTGGATATTATTTTTTTTAAAGATAGGGTGATAGACATCCCTGTATTTTAATGCAGTTAAAGTAACTTCTCCATCTTGAGCAGTGAAATGAAGGTGTTGTCGGAACTATTACTTTTACTCATGATGAGCACCACTCTCCTTACAAGCAGTCCTGTTGAACTTGAGGCAAAGTTCAACTCAAAAGACTTGACTTCAAAACCATAGGTTCCTGTGGGGCTTACATGTTCTGCAGCAACTGGAATCTATACTTTTAAATGGATTAAATGACCGTGTTCCCTATCTGGAAATAGTCTAAATATTTACAATTGAGGGAGGTTTATCCAACACCATTTGTTTCCAGTTTCTGGCTGTTAATGTTTAAATGTTTTCTGCTGTATTTGGAAAACTATAGATCTTGACTAGGCTCTAAAATTTTGCTCTTCCATGTGGCTTGTATCTGCACAACTTATTTAGGGTTTGATGGTTCACTCTGCTTCTAGCTCAGAATACCCTGCACGTAAGTTCCATTGAATTCACGAATCTTTCAACAGCTGAAGATTAAGAAACTGTTAATATCAGGAAGTATGGATTTCACCCCTGCTGACAACCAGTGTTGCACCTATATTGATGAACCAATAGTGCACATAAATATGTCTTCTCCTGAGTAACAAGGGGGAGACAGGACAAGAGGTAACAGCCTCAAGCTGCTCCAGGGGAGGTTGAGATAGGGTCTTAGGAACAATTTCTTCACTGAAAGGGTGATCAGACATTGGAACAGGCTACCCAGGGAAGTGGTGTAATCACTGTCCCTGGCAGTGTTCAAAAGTTGTGTTGATGAGGCCCTCAGTGCATTGTTTTTGTGGTGGTCTTGTCAGTCCTCCGGAAATGGTTGGACTTCATGATCTTCAAGGTCTTTTCCAACTGAGTTGATTCTATGATTCTGTGAAGAGTTCCTGTCTCTGTGAGATAATTCAGGTTGAATTCCTATATAGAATCATAGAATAGTAAGGGTTGGAAAGGACCTCAAGATCATAGCTGCATGGCTACATGTAAATACATTCACACACATCTATACAGTAAAGGGAGCAATTCACCATGAAGTAGTTTACCACAGGGCTTCAGAGGACTAGGGGTGGCTTTTGGTTTAGTAACACATTTGTTAGGAAGATGGTAGTGGAGAGGAGCCAATGATTAGCATCCTCTCACCTTACCTGTAGGCAGTCATTGATTTAATAGTAGAAAAATTGGAAGTGTGACATTCTATCACTAAGTTTAGTTTGGAGAGGGGAACAGAAAAATGTAATATGAAGCAGGTGTCCACCCTGGGCAATGAACAGGATACTTTGAGAAATAATGCAGAAAAAATCCTTTCCCCCAGAAGACATATAAGCCCAAGACCTATTCCACCCTCAACAACCAAACCCAATTTATTGCTGAAGAAGGTTGTAATATATCTCTGAGTGGAATAGTGAATTCTGAAGCTGTCAGTTTGTTCCAGCACTTTAAGTGCTGGAAGCCCAGAGGACTTGCCAAAAGTAGTTCTGTCCACATAATTAGGCTTTTAATGTAAAATCAGATCTTTGTGGATTTCTTTCTTTTGCAGGACCACAACTGGGTAAAGAAAGTGTTTTGATAAGCATGAGTGAACAGCAGCATATGTTTTCAGTGCTGTTAATAGGCTGGAACCAGTGTCAAAGAGAACATATGTATCTCTTCCTTCAGCCACCTCTTTTGGCTGCTCTTTGGGCATTGATGCCAAAGAAATAAATAAATCTTGTCAGTCCTTTCAGGCCATTCATGAACTTCATTTCTTTTTGTTAAATAATTTCTTGTAACTCTAGGGTTGCCAATTTTTTTTTTTTTTTTTTTTTTTTTTGGGGGGGGGGAGTTTGATTTTCAGATTTGTACACATTTCCTGTGTGCGAAGCAAAGCCCCTTTCCTTTTCACTTGGGTTCTGAGTGTGTGTGTACTTATAAGTAAAATACTCAATTTTTGTTATTTTTTGGAGTGTAGGATTCTCCATAGTACTGAGAGCTTCTAGGAACATATACCTGGTTTGGAACCTGCCTAAGCTGCTTCTTAAAGAGTAAAACTTCTTTAGTTTCACTTCTCTAGTTCCAGTATCTAAATGGTGGCTCAAGAGGTTGTTGCTGCATTACACTTTTTTCCAGTGAGAGAAGAACATGGGTAATGGGGTTCATTACAGTGCTGTCCTACGTACTGGTGTAATGACTGAGTTAAAGCTAGTGGGCCTTTCTACCAGCCCAGTGTGTTGAAGAGGCTTAGGAAAGGGTTGGATGATCAGAACTAGCACAGGAGATGGGCAGCAATATGTAGCTTGAGATGCGTGAGATAAAGGTAGATCTGCAGTAGCCAGCAGTAAGGTGGACAAGGCTTCTCCAGGTCTGCAAACTCAACTTGCTATTTGACCCTGTATTTCTCTGATGAACATTATTGCTCTTAGATATAATATTGGAATATCTATTGAGTAATTGAAGTACCAGCTGGAAAATATCCCTCTTCCTCATATCCTCTCATAGCTTACTCATTTCATAGCAGTAAAAATACGACAGGATTGAAATACAGATGTGTTTTGGAAACATTAAAATTACAAATTATGTAAGTTTATTACTTTTATTCATGCTTTTAATAAGAGCTGTTTGAAATTATGAAGCTCAATCTTTTCATGCAATTGTGTGTCTGTCAGTATTCTGGAGGGAAGGCTGTCTCTGGGAGAAGGTATCAGGGTATGAATAGTGCTGAAGGATTCATTTATAAGTTGCTTTATTTGTCAGGAGTTTTTCTGTTGTACTTTCCTCTGTAATACCTATTTTTTTCCATGCTGTAATAGGCTCATATTCTTAGAACCTTTGAGAAGGTGTGATATTACTTTGATCTCATAGGTGGGGCAGTGTGGCAAATGAAGCATAGCAGACTTCCTTAGGGTTCATCTGGAAATGGGGCATGTATATTCCTATTTATTAGGTGTTGTTACCAAAATATAGCCTTTTCTGAGTGCTTACATTTGGACAGAGCACAGAGAAAGAAAACTCCTTGTTAAGGCAATTGAGTTATCAGTGAATCTGGATTTTTATTTTTGCGGATGTGCTTGTAGGTATCTGGTGTGCATCAGAATGTGTGTGTTGAACACTAAGACGACCACTTAAATTCTTTAGAGAGGTTGAGGAACAGTAAGCAATAAATAGTGTTATTGACCCACTTTAATAAATAGTCTGTTGAAAGAAATCATTTACGTGCATATAGTATTTCTTCTGTGCGACATAAAAATCTCTGATGTGGGCTTGACAGATTTGTTCGAAGAAAGTACTTATTGTAACCTGAACTATGTAACATGTCTTGATTATTGATGTTTCTTGTTTTTGCTGGCAGAGAATGATATTATTGCCTTTTTCTAGGAGTTGTGCACCTTCACTGCAGCACTTCACACAGTACTAGGTGTGTTAGATGTGTCTGTGCTGGGAGCTACCGAATATTGATATTCTCTTTACTCCTAAAATTTTATATCCTTTTTTCCCTTCCACTTCTTTAGAGGGAAGAAAAGTGTGCTTAAACTTGTGTTTTAAATGCAGTTCAGCTTAGTCTTTTATTGTTATAATTTACATGGAGCTTAGACGGCTTAACAAACAACTTTTTTTTTGGGTCAGCTAGATGATGCTGAGGCAGCAGAACACACTTCTCTGCATTAGTTACCTTAATTAATAGGGCTTTTGCATGCTTTCTGTGAGGACCTCCATACTAGCTTTAAAAAAGCCCCAGATTCTTTAACCTCTCTGATCATAAGGGTGTTAATGGAGGAAAACAACCGCTTAAAATGAAAGGCAGGCAAAATGGGTTTGAAAAATCTTTATATTCTAAAATACACGCATTATGATATAGCTGGAGATACAGGGAGAAAAGGTATCTCAGTATGTGGTCTGTTCTAAGGGCCTGAACTTGAAGATGAACAAGACAGTGCATTGAGATTTCCTTGTATTTTCCAAAGAAACAAATATATCTCTCGTGTGTGTTATTGTCTGTTAAGAAAATGCCAGTGTGAGTAATATTTAATGCAGTATATTCTTATTTGTTTGTGTCTGTATGACATTTTGTTAAACATAAAAGCAAATGAGAAAATAAGGTGCATCAGGGGGATGTTATGGCTGAGAGGGAAATTTATCACTGAACTGTCACTGGCAACTGAAAGAATTCATAGACTCGAGTGTCACACGATAACACATTTCTAACAACAAATCATTTAAGTATATAGTTCTGAATTTAATCTGTGTGCTGCCTTCAAGGTTAGTAGCTAGAGGATACTTGGGATCAAAGAAGGCAGAGTATGAAAGAATCTATTAGAGTCTGAACCAAGTGCTTAACTTAGATGGTGAAATTGGTTTATCACCTGAATCCAGATCAATGAATTTTGTGTTTAGCACAGAGTCTGTTGCAGTGTTTTGGTCATCCAGACAATCCAAAGTTGTCCTATTCTTGAGGACAAGGCATCATGTGTACCCTCATTGTCAAGAAAATTCTGCAGGGAATCAGCTGAGTTTTGTCTTCAAGAGCAATTGAATCCCAGGTGCCTTTTTCTGTGGTAACTTGCTCTGTCAGGTATTTAAGGGAGAAATTAATTTCTAGTAAGTTGAAGCAGAGCTTTAGTATTGAAAATTTAAGGAAAAGGACAAAATGATGGCAAACTGCTCTATTGCAAAGTACTTTTAGCTGAATATTTTACTTTAAACATGGAGCCGCTTTTTGCTATCTTTATTTTTTTTTCTCCAGAAGGAATCGAGTAGTCCATAGGGATAATATTGGCTTCATTTCTTTCTCCTTAGCTGATTGCTGATTGTAAGGTTAACTTAGGAACAAACTTATTTTTTAATGGTGTGTGTCTATGAACAAGTTCCTGTGGATGCAAGGTTTCAGTAGTATTTTCCAGGATCACTTTAGCTTTGCCTGTCCATATTAATTGAATAGATTTCAAGGAGATCCATGGAGGTACTCTTGAACATATATGGCTGCTGAATATTCCTTTATAAAGTCTCCTGTGAAATAATGACCTCAGATACAGTTTTGAATCAATCCTCACGTTAATTAAAAGTCGTAAGACATCTATTTAAGCAAAAAACAATAGAACTGATCCAACTGTGGGAAAAAAAATATTACCCTGCCCATCATCATCTTGGAAAAATATTTTCATACTCTGCCATAAAAACCTTGCTGACAAAGATGAAACATGCTTAGTGATTCCAGGTGAGGGCTGAAACGTGCTATGCAGTCAAAGGAGGTTTATGAATAGCAGCTTCCTTTAGAAGAGTCTTGTGAAGCTTCTGTAAAGGAACAAGTGGGAACGTGAAAGAACCAGAGAGAAAGTTTGTGTTTGTACATTGAGATGTGATCTGGAGTAAGAAGTGAAATTTCCATAATTGCATTAGTAGCTTAAAATGATTGGGATAATTGAACTAGTTAGTTGATTCTGGCTTGAATGTCAGTGGTGGTGTGTGAAGGGAATTCTCCGAAGGAGGGAGAAGTTGCTAGTGGCATATCTGATCCACAGCAAGCAGGTGGTGTTGTCCTGTGACTTCAAGTAACCACAGCTTTCTTCAGTCTTTATGTTGAGATGATTTTTATCTGCCTCTCCTCAAATAGAGATGTCTAAGTTGAAACACTGGTGTCAAAACCGTGGAGTCACTCAGTTAACCCACTTGCCTCTTGCCTAAAATACTATGTCCTTAATATGGGACTTGTTTCATATTACTGCCCAGCAAGATGGAATCCGTGCTTCCAAATACATTTTTCACCATTTGCAGCTTTTGATGCAGTACCTAAAGCTTGATTTGTCGCCTCAGGATGATTCCATATCAAGCGCCATGAATCAAATTATTTTCTAACACAATGGGTTTAGCACCTCTCCTGCTGTGACAAATGGTTCTGTGGAGGTACCAAAATAAATGCTTCACAGCAGCAAGGTTTATCCCGTATTTCAAATAAAATCTGCCCACTTGTCCACTCTTCAGTTAGCTAGAGAGCAGTACAGGGAATCGTTTTCCTTTGAGGTGAATCCACATCAGTATACATCATAGGCTTTTTGGAATTCATTGCTCCTGGGAGACAAATTTCACTGAGTATGTGGGGCCAGTAGCAATGGGAAAGTACTTGTGAGCTGGTACTCTATTCCAGTGGCCTTGGCAGAGTGAAGGAAACCAGCTACAAAACCTGCAAGTCTGCTAGTATGTCTTCAGGGGTTTTTAAGCCTATGTGCATATCACTCTTCACATATTTTTGTAATTCTTTCAGTGGGAAACAGTATATCTGGGGGTTTTAAGCCTTGCAAAAGGTTTCTGTGTTTTGAGCGAGAGTGCAAGATAACTTCTGGCAACTCTGCTGATGTGAATATTCTGGCTCTCCAGTGAAAGAAGGATTAACCTAGCCATAATTTTCTTTACCTATTTAAAGATTAGAGAAATAATAACACCTCAACTGAAGGCCTCTCAGTTTAGTGCCGTCAAGTACATCATAAAATATGAATTATCTTTTCTTTTTATCCATTATAATTCTAAAAGAACATTATAATTTCCAGTTGTTGATGGAGTTATTGAGTCCCATTGCAGTTTTGTGAAGAATTTAGATCATAGAATCATAGAATCATAGAATAGTTAGGGTTGGAAAGGACCTTAAGATCATCTAGTTCCAGCCCCCCTGCCATGGGCGGGGACACTTCCTACTAAACCATACCACCCAAGGCTCTGTTCAACCCAGCCTTGAACACCACCAGTGATGGAGCATTCACAACTTCCCTGGGCAGCCCATCATGATGGAGAGAAAAACCTGAGACATGAGTGGGACATTTTAGGGGCAGAGACATTCTACATTTTGGGAATGAGGAGATAAATGCATACACACGAACACACTGACATGCATAAGCAACTGTGAAAATAATTGTACTCACATCTGTTTCCAGCGCCTTTGATCGTCTTTCCCCAAATCAAAAGCTTTGACATTCAGATGGTGTTTTCATCCTCATAAAATGTTAGGATAAAAAACCCAGGGCTATATTGGCAGTAAACTCGGGTTGCTTTCTAAGTGCTTGTTTGACTGCAGCAAACACTAGCATATTATTGACAGAACAGTTTTTCTTCGGGTGAAGGTTCACCTTCATCTAGAAGTTTATAGGACATTGTTTTATACGGAAACTTTTCTT
Organism: Amazona ochrocephala; assembly: GCA_039720435.1. NCBI lineage: Eukaryota > Metazoa > Chordata > Aves > Psittaciformes > Psittacidae > Amazona > Amazona ochrocephala. Next base: position 18,111,233 of record CM077883.1, read on the forward strand.
TTTTTACAAATATCGTTTGATGTTTTACATGGGATATTTTCTAGACTATCAATTTTATACTTTTCTTTTGGGTTGCCTGTTACTAACACATTTTAATTTCTCCAAAATGCTCTGCAAGAAGAGAAATATTACTCGGTGGTTTTGTGTATAAAATACTAGCCTTCCACATCAGGTACTCTATTTCATATTTAATTTGAAATCCCTGTAGATATACTGAACTGCTGAAAACAATTTGGGTAGGTGGTGAAGCACAATAGCAAGACCATAGATAGTGTAAGAGATGGGTTTTTTAGCTTTTCACCTTCCATCTGTCAAAAATACAGTGTCAGGTCTAAAGAGCCTTCTATTTAGCTGGATCAGAAATGTTTCAGTTCTCTAAATCTCAAACTTCAATGAAATTGCAGTATAGGAAAAGGTGGTACTTACTTCTAATTAACTTCAGGTTTTTCATACACCCACATTATGAAGTCATGTAACATAAACCTGAGATTTTAGTCTACATGTCTATAAACATCTATAACTTAATATTTGTATAGATGAGAAGAATAATTACATTAATGCTAACTGATTGGTTTCTGAGATAAAGGTGTTTGCTCCATTTGTGGACTAGTTCTCCTCAGTGCATTTGATTGTATCTGTTTAGCTGAGGAAGGCTCAAAGATGAAAGTACTAGATGATTTCTGAACAATTGCAGATCTTCACAGCGAGAGGGAAAGGATATTGCTTTTGGTCCACAACACAAACTATTTTTTTGGATATCGAAATCCCATAGCTAGATCTGTTTTCAGGTAACCCTTTGGAATCCTCCTGCATCTGATGCCATTTTTCTTTTGTACCAGGCTTTGTATTTAGTTAAACTTTTCTACCAGGCTTTGTATTTAGTTAAGGATCTTTTTCCCAAGTATGTATTTAAAATGCTTAAACTACAGCTAATCTCAGTCTTATGTAAATTTAAACTTTCTGATTTTGGTAGTTTAGACCTTCCTTCTTTTATCTCATTCAACACTAAATAGGAACACACACCATCAGCGTTATGTTCAGATAATGGAAACAAGCGCTGTAAGACATAGGAATTAAATATAATATTGTATCATTTATCATAGAAGTTCTGATACCAATGACTAGAATGTGGCAACCTAATTGCAACCAGCTTTGAAGGTGTCTAAGGCTAAACACGGGCCAACCAGCCAGCCCAATGAGTTAGCCAATTTTAAGTGTATTGACCAGGTAAATTTGCAATTGAAATAAAAGCTAGTGTTTCAAGGCAAATCCTATGCCTATTCTTGCTTCAGTGTTGCTATTCTATATAGGAGAGAATGAGCACTTGCTGACAAAATACTACAACAGAAATGTCAAAATTAATAAATGTCTCTGAGAAAAATCACTCACTTCATCAAGAAGCATTTATATCAGCACTGCTGCTTTACTGGAGACAAATTAAGGGGATGACTTATTAGAGAAAAATTACTTGAATACACTGTAATAGCAATAGGTTAAAAACCAATAAGTGCTACTCCAAATAATGGAAAGAATATGTAATCCTTTAACCTCATGAACTTTTGTCCGTGTTCGGATATCTGATGGAATTATCAATTCCACCCTTATTTTTATATTATTTTAGTACGCTTTTTGGTAGACTCTTCTCAAAATGGCAGCAAAGTCCATCTAAGATGTATGGGAACCTTGTAAGAATAGTGAAGCAGGAATCTCAATAAGCAATTTTGTAGTATCAACATTTGGCAATTCACTCATGCATACTATCTGCAACCCATTTTAAAAGACACATTAGGAAAAAGTACAATTTGAGGTGCTCAGCAAGCTGCATGGCTTCCCTGTTCAGGGATGAATTTCATACTGAAGTATTGTAACTATTCTGTAATTGTGAAATATAAATACAGGTGAAATCTCCATCTTGTCTGATGCAAAATGCTGTTGAGTATATCCAAGAACATCTGTTTAGTGAGGAACTTGGAATTAAAATCTAGAAATCCTTATGTGCCTCAATCACAAAACTAAACCTAGGTTTTTGGGGTTTGATTTTATTCAGAGTAAAATCATGCTAATGTTAATTGCACATTAATGTAGGATCTGGAGCCTTCCAGATCCTGGAGTTCCATGCACAGACCAGTAGCATGATACTTTGTTCTCATGTTCCGTGGAGGTGTCTTCTGAAGTGTATTTTTAACGATGATACTACTTCCAAAATATTAATTCTGCCTGCTGCAGCAATGTTAACAGCAACTGCTCGATTGTGAACTCCTAGGAAAGCAGTAGGATGTAGCAATGTTAATGAACTCCTTAAAATAATGACAATGAGTATAGTGATAATGAGAAAACCACTTTTATGTTCATTAGTCGAAGAAGAGTATATTTTTATCATGGAACTGATTCCTGTAGCAGCAGCTCATAGTGTGATTGAAGTCTAAATGTTCATTTGTGTTAAATATGACAAAATAATGTATAAAGCAGGTATATGAATCACCATTCAAGGTATTATAGCTTTTTGACTTCCAATCAAAACTGTATTGTTACTGGTAAATGATTGCGACTGACTTTTTCTGTTGTAGCACCCTTAGCAATGCGGTATTGTATTTTGTGCTTGTTGTTGAGTGAGAACATAAGTGTATTTCAAATCAGGAAATAAAACCAACATGGTTGCTCTTGTTGAAAATGAAGTAGGAACATATTAATGATGAAGAGCAAAGGCACTGCTTATGTGAGCTGAGTTCTGTGGGACTGAAAGCATAAATAGTTTAAAAAATTGGTATGTAAAAACCCATACTCTGAATAAGAAAAGTCAGACTGAATAGGTGTAAAATCTCAGGTTTACTCCCTATTTGATAAGGAAAACTTAGTACTTTTAGCAAAGATTTTTCTGTATTTGTGTCTGTTTTTATTTCCGTTTCATTTTCTTCTTGTAACAAGAGACTGTGCAGCCCCATATTCTTATTCTTTAAATCTTTGAGGTGGATGGAAAGTTCTTACCTGATCAGAAAAGATTTAAAAACACAAACACAACCCCTCCCCAACCTTAATTGCTTTGATCTCATTATTGTCTGTCAAGGAAGACTCTGCTATAAGAGCTGCCACACGCAGAACATTTATTTTGCAGCTCCCTTTTGAAAACAGGTCAGTGCAATAACTTACAAAGCATGAGGGCTGTTTGCCATTTGAAGTGCTCATCCTTTGCTGCTGCTGCATGGAAGGGGACTGCTTCCCACCAGGAAACACATCTCTGTGCTACCCACACAAGTGAGGACCAGAAGCCAGGAGGTACAGAATGATAAGTAAGGAGAGCTTTAACACTGTCATGTATGCAGGTAGCTTGCAGAGCAGTCTGCATGAACTGAGACTTCCTAGACATGCTGAAATCCTCTGGAAAGAGCTGAAGTGGCAAATCAGCCGATTTCCCTCATATCCAGCTAACCTAAATTTGTTTCTGCTTATGAATGAGAGCTTTTGACTTAAATGTAATCACTTCTGATAAGAAAAACAAGATTAGGAGACAATGACATCTGCTGGCTTTGGAAAGAGAAGACATCAAACCAGCATATCCTGATCAGGCAAGGACTTTGCTTCTAAGCAGTCCTTCATTTTGAGTTTTTCATGAAGCTGTGAAACTATAAGACAGTGGAAAAAGGGTGCATGGACAGACCCCTGCTGTCAGGGACACCAGGCATCTTGGGAAGGAGAGTGTCTGCTGGCTTCTGCTGGATCAGAACTGTGCTGGAGGGTGCTCCGGGGAGAAGGAAGGATCTGACCAGCAGCAAAATGGCAGGAGCTGCTTCCCTGCAGGGACCCTCAGAAAACTGCCTGACACACTTCTTGGTTTGCTTACTTCTTGATTTAGATAATAACAATCATGGCTAACTGTCCTTCAAGGAAGATACTGTTCTAGAAACCCAGCATGTGAGAAAAAGAAAAGACAGATTATTTTGATTTATTCCTTCTTTGGGGTGATGGGATAGATCCCTTCCCAAACATTTCTGTTAGAACTCTTAAATAGCTGCTGTGCTCTGTGGAGTACTTAGCATCTTCCATCTGGCAATGTCAGAAATCTTTAAAAACCAAATTAATCAATTGTACCTATCCTTTTTTTCCAGTTAGGAACTTCTTATCCAGTGTTACCAGTCTCATTTGTTTGGAGATTGTAAGACTGGATTGAAAATCACATTTGCATTAGGTGTTTTAGGAAGATTTTTCTGCATTTGCTTTACAGCTTTGATTAAGATTCCTACACTAAATCCTTCTGCAATCTCTTAAATCTCTGAGTGTCATGTTATCACTTCTTGAAGCAGGCTTCTAAGGAAAATATTAAATAGTGGGGGTTTTGAATTAAAACTTGAGATTTTTGGCATTTGGAAGCCTTCGTAGCACAGTAGGCACCTGGAGGAAACAGAGGCACTATTTGTTTCAAAGATTACCTCAGGGGCCTAAAAGCCAAATGAAAATACCAGAAATAAAGCATAGGCTTCCAGCTGGTCTGTGACTGCAGTGAGTCTCAGTGCTTCTCTTGAATAGGGAGTTTGAGAGAGAGAGAGATGTTAAAACGGTTTAGCTGCAGTAAAATAATGTCAAAATGTATGTGTGGCTTTTGATTTGATCACTCAGACTCGGTAAAAAGGGAAAAGTTGATTACAATACAGGCAGGAGACTCGAAGTACTTGTTATTTAGTCTGTGTTGTCCATTTTCTGTTCATCTTTATTATAGCCTGTTTCTTGCCTTCTACCACTTACCCTCAAGCTCCAGAGTTTGAGTTGCTAGCTGATAACTGCTAAAAGTCGGCCTGCTGGTTTTTTGTTTGCTTTTTCTGTTCCTTTTTTCTAACCATACTTCAAATGTTTTTGTCAACCTACTTTTCCTGTATGAAACTGTGTACTAAAAGGAAAAATGTTCTCAACGGGATATAATAGCATAGATTTGAAGTAAAATGGATATATTAGGATTACAGTTTCACTTCGCAAGCAATTGCACTATGTCATCGTGGTGCTTTTGTATGTGAAATATAATTTACTTGTTTCTGAGTGGGGGAGCGTAAAAGTATTTCTGTGATTCTCTGTCAGTTGTCTGTCATTCAGCTTCCTCTGCAGTAGGTTTTGCTGTTGGTTTTGTTCCTTCCGAGGCTTCTGTTGTAGTTGTTCTTGTTTGGTTCTTTGCTTTAAATCAAGCCTGGTATTCTAGTTGGCACACTCTAACTGGATTTGTACAGGAAATCTGTTGAAGTATCACAAAAAGGAATTAAAAAAAGAAAGTTCTCTGGGCCCAAATAGTTTAAAACCTCCTCCATATACAAGTAAAAAAGAATCTTAGCATTCATATCACTCCTCATAGATTTGCATTATATATTGTTACCACGTCAGCTTGTAATATTGGTACATGGCTTCAGTGCCTTGCTTGTATTTGTAATTACATTTAAATAATTTAACTCCATTATCCTACAATGTCTAGTGGAAACGCATGGTTCTTTAGGAAGACATTTCCCTTCAGATTGATCTAAGGAATACAGAAATGCTGCTATTATTAATGCTTGTGAACTATTGATAGGCAAAAATAAAACTGCTCTGAGTGTGATGGAAGACATTAATAAATAAGCTCATTTTTGAGAATATTTTTGCAATGAGCTTATCTGATAACTCATGATAAGATTTGAGTTCTGTGTCAGATACCTTAGGATCCTGACTAGTTGTGTTTTGCAGATCGTAGGTATCTTTTACCAAAATGAAGCAAAAAGGGTTCCAACTGATGAGTGACTGAAGTCATACAGTGAAATACAGTCATTATTCTCAAATATGCAGCTAAATACTTGGATGGCAGCAAGATTTCTTGGACTTCAGTAAGACTGTATTCACATGTAGCTGGAAAAGACAGTAGAGTACACACAGTAGACTTTTTTTGTGCATGTTTACTGATGGACTTATGTTGGATGTGTAAAGGGTAGCTTTGTAACTGCTGAAATTCATCTGGTTTTGCTTTGAATTTGTACAAGCACTTTAAAGCTGATTTTCAGTCTTCTCTTGGGTTTCTTTTGGGGTTTGCTCTTTTTTTCAGCGTGAAATATCTGCAAGTTTTGAGTATAAAATGCTGTATCTCTGTCACAGAACATGACACCAGAGAAGCTTCTAACATTGTCTTAGATCATCATAGCTCACACTAGACGCCTGTTTGCTGGCTCACAGTAGGAGCTAAATAGCAAATACTAGGATGAGCACATTGTTTTTTCTCTGTAACATCAGTGAGTCCTTCCTCAGCAGCGCCATGGAACATGGAGAGTTGCAGTTATTTATCACAGATACTCAGTAAATCTGTTGTACCTTTTTGTCTTTGGGTTGCTGGTTCACTTCTTTGCTGCCAGTCCCCAGAATGGGCACAGGACTCTGCTGTCACTCCTCCTGGGTGTATCTCCAAGGTTGAACTGCTGAGTTTCTTTGGCATTTTGCATTCTCTTTTTCCGACCTGTTTATTTCCATCAAGTCTGCCTGTCTTGTCCCAAGATCCTTTCTCATCTTTTGATCATTCATTTCCTTTTCATAACCTCTAAGGCTTCTGCTTTTTTTGTTCATTTTCCATCAGGCAGTTCCTGTGGTGGATCCAAAGGTTTGTCTCAGGTTTGCAATACTCAATGCATATGATGTGCTCTGGCACCACCATAGCAGCTTTCCATACCCCACCTTAGCCCTCCCACGAGTAGTGACAGGCTCAGATTTGTGTAACTATGGAAGAAAACCCTGGAAGTGTCTGGATAAGGTTTTCTGGTTCATTAATTGTAAAATAATTTCCCTTTTATTAAGAGGCTTCTATGGAGCAAGGAGAAAAATCAGACTTACATGAAGCAAAGTGGAAAAGATCAGAGTGAAATATGAGGACTCCCTTTTACTCTCCAGTTGTGTTTTTTCTCCTTTTTTTTCTAGTTTTGCCACTACTGGTGAAATGAATAGCTCAGTGTAAGTTTTCCTGCGTGCTAATGGACAGGGCTGAAAAATCCTGAAGGTTTCTTTCAAGCATATGCCTTGAAATATTTCTATAAGGGCTACTTTCAGTTTTGGTTTTTTCTAAGTCACCATCAAAATTACTGACTTTGTATTTTCCTATGCAACTGAGTGTTTTGATCTGCTTTAATATAATCAATAACAGAAATACACTCTGATTGCTCTAGTCGGTCCCACTGGCTATTACCCACTCCTGGTAATACATGTGGGTGCTACTGATATAGATAGCAGTAGCCTGGAGACTATAAAGAAGGACTACAGGGCTCTGGGAGAGGTGGTTAGGGGCTCTGGAGCTCAGATTGTCTTCTCGTCAATTCTCCAGGATACAGGGCAGGACCTTGAAAAGGCTAGGAGGATTGGGCAGGTTAATAAATGGTTAGAAGGGTGGTGCTATAGTCAGGGGTTTGGGTACCTTGACCATGGGACTCAATATAGTAGGCCAGGTCTCCTGGGGGCTGGTGGAGCTGGTCTGACAAACAAGGGGAAGAGTGGATTTGGTAGGAGGCTTGCCAGGCTGGTCAAGGATGCTTTAAACTAGATGTGTTGGGGGAGGGGGGCATCATTCCATCCCAACACACCCAGTCGGTTGGTAGCACATATAGTAAACATTCGGAGCAATGTAGGGATATTCCAGCTGCTCCAGCCAATGACCCAACTTCAATGGGATCTCGGCTCAAATGCCTCTACACAAATGCCCGTAGTATGGGGAACAAACAAGAGGAATTAGAGATGTGTGCACATCTACGGGGGTATGATATCATAGGCATCACAGAAACATGGTGGGATGGCACCTATGACTGGTGTGTTGGAATGGAAGGTTACCGGCTCTTTAGGAAAGACAGGCCTGGCAGACGGGGAGGGGGAGTTGCTATTTATATTAGGGATAGGCTAGAGAGTATGGAACTCTGTCTGGGGACAGGTGAACAGTCGACAGAGAGTTTGTGGGTCAGGGTTAAAGGGAGAACAGCGATGGGTGACATTATTGTGGGGATCTGTTACAGACCACCTGACCAAGGGGACTTGCTGGATGAAGCGCTCCATAGGCAGATAGGAGCAGCCTCACGCTTGCAGGCCCTTGTTCTCATGGGAGACTTCAACCACCCTGATATCTGTTGGAGGGATGGTACGGCCCGGTACAAGCAATCCAGAAGGTTCCTCGATTGTGTGGAAGACAACTTCCTTCTGCAAGTAATAGAGGAGCCGACAAGGAGAGGTGCCATGCTTGACCTCATCCTCACCAACAGGGAAGGGCTGGTTGGGAATGTAACGCTCCAGGGCAGCCTTGATTGCAGCGATCATGAGATGGTTGAGTTTGAGATCCTCAGGACAGTGAGAAGAGCGTGCAGCAAGCTCACTGCCCTGGACTTCAAAAGAGCAGACTTTGGCCTCTTCAGGAACCTGCTCAGTAAGGTTCCATGGGATACAGCCCTAGAGGGCAGGGGGGCCCAAGACTGTTGGTTGATATTCAAGGATCACCTGCTGCAAGCTCAGGAGCGATGCATCCCAACTAGAAGGAAGTTCAGCAGGAGGGCCAGGAGACCTCCTTGGATGGATAAGGAGCTGCTGAGCAAAATTCGAAAGAAAAAAGAGTCTTATAAAAGGTGGAAGCAAGGTCAGGCGGCCTGGGGAGAATACAGGGATGTTGTCCGGGAAGCTAGGGACCAGGTTAGGAAAGCTAAGGCCCATTTAGAATTAAACTTGGCTAGGGATGTTAAGGATAACAGGAAGGGATTTTATAGGTACATTGCCGATAAGAGACAGGTTAGGGACACCGTGGGCCCTCTCCAGAAGCTATCGGGAGAACTGGCTACCCTGGATTTGGAGAAGGCTGAGGTTCTTAATGACTTCTTTGCCTCAGTCTTTACGGGCAAATGCTCTGACCACACCACCCAAGTCTTGGAAGGCAGACGCGGGGACGGTGAGGGTGGGGACCCTGGGCCCACTGTGGGGGAGGATCTTGTTCGGGACCACCTTAGGAACCTGAATGTATACAAGTCCATGGGACCGGATGAAATCCATCCAAGGGTCCTGAAGGAGCTGGCAAATGAAGTTGCTAAGCCACTGTCCATCATATTTGAAAAATCATGGCAGTCAGGTGAAGTTCCCGATGACTGGAAAAAGGGAAATATAACCCCCATTTTTAAGAAGGGAAAAATGGATGAGCCGGGGAATTACAGACCAGTCAGTCTCACCTCTGTGCCTGGCAAGATCTTGGAGCGGATTATCCTGGAAGCCATGCTAAGGCACATGAAAACCAACAAGGTTGTTGGTGACAGCCAGCATGGCTTCACTAAGGGGAAATCCTGCCTAACCAATCTGGTGACCTTTTATGAAGGGGCTACGGAACTGATGGACAGGGGCAGAGCAGTTGATGTCATCTACCTGGACTTGTGTAAAGCCTTTGACACTGTCTCCCATGACATCCTTCTCTCTAAGTTGGAGAGACATCAATTTGATAGGTGGACCACTCGGTGGATAAAGAACTGGCTGGATGGCCGCACGCAAAGAGTAGTGCTCAGTGGCTCAGTGTCCAGCTGGAGACCAGTAACGAGTGGTGTCCCCCAGGGATCGGTGTTGGGACCGGTCTTGTTCAACATCTTTGTAGGTGACATGGACAGTGGGATTGAGTGCGCCCTCAGCAAGTTTGCCGATGACACCAAGCTGTGTGGTTCGGTTGATACATTGGAGGGAAGGAATGCCATCCAGAGGGACCTTGACACGCTTGTGAGGTGGGCTGATGCCAACCTGATGAAGTTCAACCATGCTAAGTGCAAAGTCCTCCACCTGGGTCGGAGCAATGCCAGGCACAGCTACAGGTTGGGCGGGGAGGAGATTGAGAGCAGCCCTGCGGAGAAGGACTTGGGGGTGTGGGTTGATGAAAAAATGAACATGAGCCGGCAGTGTGCGCTTGCAGCCCAGAAGGCCAACCGTATCCTGGGCTGCATCAAAAGGAGTGTGACCAGCAGGTCGAGGGAGGTGATCCTGCCCCTCTACTCTGCTCTCGTGAGACCTCACTTGGAGTATTGTGTGCAGTTCTGGTGTCCTCAACATAAAAAGGACATGGAAGTGTTAGAACAAGTGCAGAGGAGGGCCACGAAGATGATCAGGGGACTGGAGCACCTCTCGTATGAAGATAGGCTGAGAAAATTGGGGCTGTTCAGCCTGGAGAAGAGAAGGCTGCGTGGAGACCTCCTAGCAGCCTTCCAATACCTGAAGGGGGCCTATAGGGATGCTGGGGAGGGACTCTTCATTAGGGACTGTGGTGAGAGGACAAGGGTAATGGGTTTAAACTTAAACAGGGGAGGTTTAGATTGGATCTGAGGAAGAAGTTCTATACTGTGAGGGTGGTGGGGCCCTGGAATGGGTTGCCCAGGGAAGTTGTGAATGCTTCATCCCTGGCGGCGTTCAAGGTGGGGTTGGACATAGCCTTAGATGGCATGGTTTAGTGGGAGGTGTCCCTGCCCATGGCGGGGGGGTTGGAACTCGATGATCTTGAGGTCCTTTCCAGCCCTTACTATTCTGTGATTCTGTGATTCTGTGATTTGGAGAATACCAGTGTTTTTGCAAAATGAGGACAAATAGCCATCTCTCCCTGTTGTCAAACACATTATTTTTGTTTGATTGAAAGTGGAGACATTTTCATTGTATGGTGGCTGTGCTGCTTAATGAAATGGACCTATCGTTACAGCCCAAAACTATATATAAATTGCATATTGTTATAGTTGCCATGGCAAATAATTACCATTATTTAATGATAACTTATGAAACCATTGAGTATCAAGGCAAATGTAATTGCTAAAATGCAAAATGCTATTTCTCTGTGTATTATATTTAATACCTGATCTAGATTGCTTTTTCTTAATTGTCTGGCTTCAGAGCTTTTTGAATTGTGTGTCTCTGAAACTTTAACAGGTATGAGGGAAGACAGCTTAATTGTGGATACAGAATATACCTGTATGTACTTTGTACTCCTGGTTCTTGTGCTTCTAGTTTCAAGAATGTTCCTCGTTTGTACTCCAACCTTCTCTTCTTCCCATTTGTTGGTGTTAACAAACCTCGTAAATTAGTCCTATGCTGCTTCAGACTCCAGGTTTGTCTAACTTTGGTTCACCTCAGCAGGGTATTACATTTTAATATCAAAGGGATTTGAGTATCTGTTTAAATGATATTCTGAATTACAGCCAAGATATTACTGATGTAACTGGTTGATGCCAGCCTCTTGAAAAAGGTGAATTTTCTGCCATGCATGCATCTTTCAGTACTGTTCATGGAAATCAGCAAACATGCCTCTTTGCAGACAGTTTCTAGCTTAGCTAAAAGGGAATCGTAGTTTACTTGGCAGAGGAGCAAATGCCACCACATGGGTAAGTGTAAGTAGAAGTTTTGCAAGCTCAATATATTCCAGAGGAAAAGGTGGAAATAAATCTTATGTGTATATTCTACTGTCAAATCCAGTAGTAATTTTAATTTGCCTCCCCATTATTGGTCTGTGTCACATTTCCCCTGAGTTGAGTCAAACCCTGTTTATTTTTTGCCTTTTCTCTCCCTCCATCAAAATTTGAAAGGTGTTGAGTATGTAGAAAAGTCTGGAGCTGAGTGTTCTTTGAAAAATGGATTGATCTAGGGCTTCATATACAAATAAATGATACAGGGAATAATTCTAGATTTTGCACAGATCTGACAGATATATGGCAATTAAAATAAAACTTCAGCATGTATTTGTGTGTTGTGCAGTGTTGTTCCTCCTTGACAATAGATTTACTTGCAGGATCTTCCTGTGGTAAAGCTTGGTCTCTGGTTATATCAGGTACTGTTTGGTACATGACTTAATATTTTCGTAAGAGGCTGCTCTTTCCAGTGAATAAACTTGTTCTAGTTAATAAAGATGACCCAGCTTTACAATAGAGACTATTCTAATACTGGCTAGCTTGAAATCCATACTCTGTGGCCTGCAGTATTGTCAGTAGGACTTGTCCAGGTTGACTTCTGTTTTCAAAGAGTGTACATAGTTTTTCTCTTGCAAAAGTTGTTAAGACTCATTTCTCGTTAGTGCTCTTAGTTCATATTGCAAGTATTAGAAGAGAAGAAGAAGGAAAACTGTGCTAAGAAATGTGAATTTAACACAACATAACCTTACCAATTAAATAGCTTAGATTTGGCAAGGATTAGATATTTACAGCATGTAAATAAGATTATTAATTACATAAGATATTGTTTACTAAGATTCTTAATGCTCCTGCTTCAGGGTGTAAACTAATTAGTAGGCAGTGTTGAAAAATTGCATCATGTTATTATAAGAGTTCATGGAAAAAATGGGTGAACAAAGTGAAAGCTGCCATGTGATATTAATAGACCAGCATAGACATCCTTGGCTCTTGATGGGAGGTTGTACATGCAGAATGCTGGGAGAAATAATCCTAAGCAACTGGAGAACTGAAGTGGGGATGGATGGCAGCAGCCCTTCGAGGGGGAGGAAAACTTGAAATACTAATTCAACTTTTCTCTAAAAATAGTGTCTGTAAGAATGGGTGATAATTAGATGTGTACCTTAAACAGACCTTTCTCAGCAGAGACCACACCGTGAGTGTTTTAAGCACAGGTGGTGCATTCATCTGTCTGAAATGTGAATATCTTTCTTCATTTTTCAGTCAGTAGAATAATGGCTCACAAGAACCTTCTTCAACAGCGTGGTTAAATCAGGGCTGTCTCTGTCTGTGGCAGGGTTGTTATCCTGGGCTCAGGAGTGCTTTGGCAGGCTCTGTGCTCCAGTGGATAATGAGGGTTAGGAATGGGCAGCAGCTACCAGAGGTCAGATCCCTGTAACAATTCACCTTCCTACAACCCTGTAAAAGGAAAAATAAACCACCATTTTATTTAGCAGCACGGTGCTACCACTTTGAGCAGGATGTATTTCTCACAGGCTTTCCCACACAGAACCTTGTGCTTCATTTAGACGCTGTTGATCCCTCCCCTTGCTCATCTGAAGCCTGAAGAAATCACCACCAGTTTCAGGAGGAGCCCAGGCTCATGACCTCAGTGCATTTATCTTCTCTGTCTTGTTCACAGACACTTGTAATGGTGCAAAGCTCTGTTCCTTCACCAAGCTGCACTGGGAGCCCTTTGGAGAGCCTCTGTAGTTATCTGCATTCCCAGAGCTTCACTAGGGGCTCACAGATGCAATGGGAGCAAAGGGAAAGATATGCCAGTGTTAAAGTAGTTAAAAATCTGATATTCATAATTTCTTTTTGTTGTTGAATTCGCAATGCCAGCAGGCTTCTGTGTGTGTGGGGGTGTGTGTGTGTGTGTGTGTGTGTGTGTGTGTGTGTGTGTGTGTGTGTTCAGAGAGAGCTTGTGCATGTATTGATGCTGAGGAGGAAAACAGACACTGCAGAAACAGAAAACTACAAAGCTGCTTGTGTCTGCAGACTAAATAGTATTATGGTTAAAGGTAATAAAGACAAGGTAAGAATCAGCTTCTCCTTTGTTTACAGACAAAGCCAGTGTAACGAAGGACCTGTAGAGTTACAGGTTGTTCACATCAAGTATGTTCTTAAAATGGGACAGGATGAGAAACCTTTGGAGAATCTAAACATTTTTTTTCTGCCCACATGACTCAAATATTACTTCTCTGCTTCTGTTTTTCTCATCCTGTGCTATGGGGAAACATCATAGTTCATGAAGGTTAATGACTGCTACCTCTTTCTTGCTACAGAACTGGTTGGGATTGATGCTCTAAACAGAAGCAATTTCAGGACTTAGCACCAACTGGAGACTCAACAGCAGGAGAATAATCTCATTTCTGCCTTAGTCAAGTATTCTGAGACATCAAATAGTGTGGTGGTGTAGTGTGCAGTATGATGATCTGTTACATACTTTGTTGATGATTTCTTACCTAACTAGAGTAGTGATGAGTATAAAGGTTGCAACTACACTATGAGGTAGCATAAAATTAGAGTAGCTTCCTGTGATACAGTATGCAAAATGAGAGTTAGGCTTCAAGAGATCACAGGAGTGATATTGAAACAAGTAGAAGGATGGCAGGTTGCATCTCCATTTTACAGCACTGTTATTCTAGCCCTTTTTCTTTCTAGTTCATCTCATTAATTTTTTTCTGAAGTATAAGCGCATTAAAAATCACTCTAAGGGAATAATTTTTCTAATTCTTCGTGTTGAAGTCATGGATTTATGATATTCTCGCTCATGTCTGAAACTTGCTCACCATTATTCTAATTTATTTTTCTAATTGTCTTGTTGTTTGTTAAATAATTGGTATAATAAGGCTTTGCAAGGCTTTCATAATAAAGGAGCAGCATAGAATGGCATATTTGATGTATGATTTTTGAGAGTCCCTGACCCAGGCTTTCAACACATCTTAATTTTGTAAGTAGGCAGTGGATGAACACGGTCTTGAATTCAGAACTGCACATTCATCTGTTTATATAATTTGCTGTTAATTGGCATTGCCTGCTTTTGTCAATAGGCTGTTAGACCTTCAGCTTGGGAAATGCTGGCTTGCATTCATTCTGTTGCTCTTCTTTCTGCCGTTGGTTCTGATGGAGCCTTCCTTTGCAAATTGCTGGTAGTCAGTCAGTGGATTTTTCTTTTGGTAAGAGTTTTCTGGCTGGTTAAAAATTGTTGGCATGGTTGAGACAAGTGCAAGAAGTAGTGAAAGAAAGTGGAAGAAAACTGTTATAATTGCAATGTATCCTGATTCCTGAGCCCTTCCTGCAGTTAACAGGCTGCAGTTAAACCCCACCACTGTTGCAGTTAGCAAATAAAACCTTAATGAGAAATTAAAAGTGTTTGCAGTGATTCCAAACTTGGTATTCCCATGAAACTGTAAACAGATGCTTCTCCAGTACGCTGAAGAAGATACCAAGATGAAAATTTGTAAAATTATGTTAAACTAAGTTAGCACTTAAATGCCCACTTAATTTTGGTTAACTAGACGCTCAAATTTCAGCTACTTATGTGATTTCAGTTAAGTCCTTTGGAAGTGCTTCATTGAGATGTGGATGATGTTTTTCCCATCTAGCATTACATAGCTGTCAAGAAGAATATGGAATATAATTTCTACAGTTCAGCAGATTTTACCATTTGTACTTCCTGTTGAAGGGAACTGGAGAAGAATAGAGTTATTTCCTTATGTGTTACCAGCATGAATTATCTTATGCTTGCTAATTACTACACAGCAATTCATTCTTTTTCTGCATTTTTTTTCATTCTTCAAGTGGTTTTTACCGGTACAGGATCTTTGTAGTTTTGTGTGATTTTCCAAGTGCAATGAAGACTTCAAACTCAAAGGGGTGGCAGGAAGGGGGAAGCAAGACTAACATGTAAAAGAGGAATTAAAACCATGGTGCAGTAATGCTAAATATGGTCTTCCCAGGACAGGGATGAGATCTCACTCATAGAGGAATCCAGATAAAAAGCATTTTAATATTCGTCAGGGCTTGGCTAGTGCTTTGTATTTGCAGAAGGCTGTTCTAATGTTACTTAATGGTTGCCTGTGGTCCACTGACTGCCTGTGTCCCCTTTGATTTATCCTATACACTGAAGTTCAGTAAAGGTAACACAGCAGTTGGAAAAAAATGTTATAAAGTATGACAAACCCGGTTTCCTCTGAAGTGTTCAGCTGCCATGATGCCTATTTTACATCTTTCCCTGATGTAATGAGAGGTGTGAGTTCCTTTCTGATGTTACGTTTTTGAGCTGGGTATACAGATTTAGACTTGCCTGGAGCCAGAAGATGTCCATCACTATGAAATGTTTTATTTTGGGTGAAGGGGCAACAAATCTTTTGCAAATGGAAAGAAGGGATGGGTTTCCTGATACACTCAACCCCAATTTGTGAAGACAGGAAGGGCTTAAGGAATGCCCTGCTAATACTGCACCATACTGTGTAGGCTGATAAATATTCTGACTTAACAAGATGTTGTAATGGAGTCAATCAAAAGTTCCACAAAATATTTCAGGAATTCAGAATAAAATAGAAAACGATCTGAAAGTGTCTGCAGAAGTGAAATCAAATCCAATAAAAGCATGCCTCTGTGGAAAGTTTAGCTGAACTGAGAAATACTTTGGAAAGGAAATGATATAAAATGAAAAACTTTTGAAGGATGAAACAGAAATGCTTCGGGAGGGGAAAAAAGGAGAAGAAAAACAAATCTTTCAGTTTAGAGAGGCAATTTGGTGTAAAGAGAGACAAAATCATTTGAATTTTTTTTCCCATTTAATCCTGCTGTATATTAAAGCAGGAGTCAAAGCTTTAGGACTGACACTATCTTTTCAGTTACAAATCTTATCTGATGCCAGTGTCAGCAAGTTCTTCTTTGCCAACCTGTGGGCTATTACTTCATTCAACAATGTCACTTATTAACTTAAAAAAGGAAATAAAAACCTATCCATGGACCTCTGCCTATGAAGAGAAAATTTAGATTTCATACTTTAACAGAGAGAAGCCATAAAATGCATCACTTTGAGTAAATTAGCCAAGAAAGTGATATTGTTGATGTTGCTTGGGTATATCTACCTTGTTCTGTATGTTGAAGCATACACAAGTTCATTATTTCTGGAAAGCTGTTACAGTCTGAGCGACAACTGTACTATACAATGTAGCTTATAGAATGTAAGTTATAGAATGTGTAAAAACAGAACCGCGAGATTGCCTTTTTAGGAGTCATATTTTTCTTTTGTCTTTTCAAGAGGTAAATAAATACAGGTTTTTTAATGATCCCACAAGGACATCATTTGGAGAGAAGAAACTAAGGAAAATATTATTCCTTCTCACAATGGGACATAACTACCTGAAATTTCTTCAGTAGTGAAATTTGATTGTTGTAATAGAGGAAGGCTGCTTTGAAAAGCTCCTGTGATATAAGGTTATGGGGATCTGGCAATGCTAAACTATGTACCTGGAAGACATTTATGTACATTAAGCCTGAAGGGAAATTATTATAATCAATTGTATTGTTTTTCTTTGCATTTCAGAATGGAATGCAGCATCCATAATGCAGCAAAAATCAAATGAGGAGAAAGGGATGTCATGTTAATTCATCTAACTAAATTCTAATTTTCAGGCCTTTTGTTTGGCTGGGGAATAGCACTGGCAGGATGGTGGCTGCTGGCAGAGAAGTTCATTTCTTTCCCAGAAGAAAAGAAATCAAAACAGCTTTGCACTGATCAACTGGCACAGGCTGCTGGATCAATGGTTGGCAATTTGCAGGGCTGTGCTGTAGATAAGGCTGTCTCATCACTACCAGTCAGCCACATAATAGCTGATAGGTCCCTTTCAGATAAAGAGGAGTAGAAAGCAGAAAACTGAAGAGAAAGGGGAGTGAAAGGGGGATAGAGGAGGAAGGGAAGATGACAAATCAGTATTTTCAACCACATTTTGTAGTTGGGCTCCTTTGGTCTCTGGTTCATTTCAGTGTTTGTTAATATTGCTGTTAATTCTTGCAGCCTTCAAATGATTGTGGTGTTCATTAATTCCTGTGTTTGTGCTGTAACCTTCTGAAAATGAACAAATTATTTTTATTTTTTTGAATAGTAGCCCCCCATCCCCCAAAAGTAGAAGTTCAAAATAGTCACACAAACCATCAGAAATCTATCTGGCTTACATCTTGCTTTTATTGTCTTTCACTTTTATTGTAAATATTACATGGAGTGTGCTTATCTTGAAAAAAGAAAGTGGACTTTTGCCCATATCCCCTTCTGGTCCATTATTTATTGCAGCTTAGCTTTAGATGGTCTTGGGCTTGCTTTCAGTAAAGGTTGTGTCTTGGGGAGGGCAGGCTGGTAAAGAAGTGACAAGAACAGGAAAAAAGGTATTTAAGCAGCAGCTGAATTATTTTCAGATGTTTCTGGTTTTAGGAAAATTCTAAACCTGAGCACCTTTGAATTCTGCTGCTTTCTGTTTTTCTCGCAGTTCACTGCAGGTCGTAAGGACATCTGTTCATGACTGGATAACAGTGAAATGGAAAGAGGTGTGGGAATCATTACATTATTCCTAGTAAAGCTACTAAATATGCTTGGGGAGATTTAGATGCTTCCCAAAGTCTGAGAACACACAGCGTAAAAGACTCATTAGTAAAAAGTGCCCTGGCTATTCTTAATCATCTTGAGCTTGTATTAGGTATTCCTGACTATAGGGAATATTCTCTAATTCCAGTGTCTAGTGTTCTGCAGCCTTCCTGAAGCAGCTATACCCAGTGTTGGGAATAAGTAAATAATTTGCTATTTCCTTTTATTCGGGTTTCCAGATTTTACCCCACAGGAGGAAAAATGCTTATTTATTTGTAAAGGAAATTTGAAAGTAATTTTCTTTCTATTTTTCTGCAGAACCAATTTTCAAATGTTGTTATCAGAGCAATTTAATACCACTCATTTTGGAAATCTCCATACAAATTGTTCTTGCTGTTTAGTCCCTCACTCTTTTCCTTGTGAATTGAGAAAAACAACTCCTTTTGATCCATTGCAGAGAAGTTGATGAAACTGCATGTGTCTGCAGCGAGGTAGAAGAACTCTCCCTAAAGTCCAAAAGGATTTGGAATGTAGTCAGCCAAGTCTTTCAGACTATTTTCCAACCTGATTTAGTCAATACTTATGGTGCACTGCACCGCTTTGTTGTGACTCGATGTCAGAAATACTGAGGAAAAAGAAAGGGGAAAATACCCAACCTTTCCTTACTGGCATTCTGGGAATTAAAGACCAGGAATGAGAACACCACAGTGGCAGCTGACATGGATTGTTTATTTAATTCTTCCAATTTGTTCACCTTAATGAAACACCAAAAGATTTGAGTGAGTGATAATTAACGAGAGAGCCTGTCTAATGAAACCAGTGCAGGATGATATTTGTTTCAAGGATCAATAACAGACTGAGTGAGGATCATATCAGCATCATTCAGGAAAACAAATCACTTTGTGCCAATCAGCTGTCATGCTGCACATGCATGAATCTGTGTGAAACATTTTAAATATTGCATCAGTAGAAAAACAGGAAAGGAAAAGCTTGGTAAATTCGTAGGTATCTGGTACTTAATGTGTTGGTTTGTCAGGTACTATAATTATAGTTGTAGCATTCTTCTTCTTTGCCTTCAACAGTCATTACTAAGCAAATCTAGTGATATAATCTAATTAAAGTATGCTTCTCCTAGGGCATATTGAGGCCATTGTGGAGGGTCTCTGTATTCTACCACCACTTGCATGTTTTCAGGAAAGCAGCATAGGCTGCATTCCCAGGAAGAAAGAAAACAGAGCAGCTGATAAAAAACCTACTTCTCTGACAATCCTTTTGGCCCTCCAGAGACAGCAGTTGGATTCCCTGTTGCCACTAATTGACTTAGCAATTAATAATGCATCAGTTAGCGGTGAGTTTCCAGATATCATTGCACAAGGCATGATTTCATTTATACAGTGAAGTTACTGACAATAACAGAGTAAAAAGGGAACAGCGGTGGAAAAGTTGTATCTCAAAATACAGAACCAATTTGATTACGGAAAGAATGGGGTTAGTGCTAAAGGATGGTAAATATGTGCTACATGAGATTATTGAAAGCAATGTTGAAGCTAACGTGAAATTGGTTTGCTTCTAAAGAACAGAGATTTGAAATTACGTTCCTGAAGAAACAGAACCCGAAATTTTCTTAAATGCATGGAAAGATGCAGATTATAGATCAATGTTTAGGAACAGGATTATACTTGTGCCTGTAATTTAGAATGGGATTGATGAAGGAATGATGCAGGTGGCCTCGTTTGTGCAATTACTGGAGGTAAACCACAGAGACACAGTAAGGTTAGAGGTGATTTAAAAAAGGAAAAAAAAAACAAAGCAAAACAAAAAAACAACAAAAAAAGGAGGTTTAGATGTAATTCTTTGAAAAACAAAATACTGAAGCTCAGTCTTTGGGTTGAATGTGAGGGCAGTTCCAGAGCTAAAGCACTGCTGAAACAAAAATAACCAACTTAATGTAAATGTGTAGACTTGAGGCACAGGGAAGAGTGTGGAGGACGCAGGAGAATTGCCAACAGGATTCATTTGAGTGGCTGGACGAGGTTCAGAAGCATTACGTTGTTGATCCTTGGAGATGCAAAGACGAATGACAGCTTCACTGGAGCAATTGGTGTGTATCCAGGAATTTTGTTCTGGAGCACTTTTTTCTTCTTATTGTTGTCAGTAAGACAATTAGAAAATTCATGTCACACCCCTGCCCAATGCACACTTTGTGAGGTCTGCAGAGAAACTCATTTGGATAATGGGAACACATCTTTAACACAAATTTAGAATTTGAAACTCTAATGTAAATCTCATGGGCCTCGTTGAGTCCAGCCACAGAATCACATTCAGCAATTGTATTTGTAACACACTGGCAGCCAGAGCTGAGTTGTAGTTCTGAAATGTCTCAAACCTTATGAAGTGGTGCATAGCCCTGACTGGTTTTAATCCTGGATAGCATGGAGTCCCAATGGAGCAGCTGCTTTTAGAATGTGGAATTTGCATGGAATATTCAACCAGCAGCAGCTACAAACAGGAGGAGATGCAGCAGGGAGAGAGTAATTATGTTTTTTATCAAAGTATCAAAGACAAGATGATCCACAAGTGGTACAAGGTGACAGTATTTATAGGCTAAAAACTGCAACAGGTTAATGAGAGGAAATTATCTTTAGCCATTACAAATCATGGTTTTATGATTCAGGATATTGCCCCAACAAATTATTACATGAGCAACTGGAGATCAGTGATTATTTAGAAACATTATCTTTATTATTTCATTGATGTGTATATATATAGTTAGTGTGTGTCTAAAAATATATATGCACATGTATATGACATCATGGACAATTTCTGTCCTCGCAGCAAGCAAATGAGATGTTGGAAGGTAAGAGACAAGAGCACGTGTTCAGTTTTCAGCTCTTTGTGTGGCAGGGGAAGTAAAGCAGGAAAGAAACCAATTTACCATTCATTAAAGTCCTTGAACAGATTTCAGCTGTAACAACAAAACAGTGTCTTTCTACAATCACTGATTTGGAAGCAACAAAATATTATAAAGAATAAGTACTGTGAATATGTCAAAAATCTAGGTTTCAGTAGTCAAAATGAGATGCAAGACATCACAGTCATTGAACTGTAGACACAGTAAAATAATACAGATATTTAGGACCCAATCTAAGCTCTTCTGCACTATTTAGCAGCTGGTGCTGCTTGTCAGTAAATGCATTAATTGCCATGAGTTCTTAATATTCTCAATTAAAACAGTTTTAAAACTTGAATTGTACAAGGTATGACTGGTGAAAAATGCCTTTTATATTGCACTAACCAGAATGTGGATCATGAGAATGAAGTGCTGCTGACAGACAGCAAATTGAAATCTTGAGGCGCAGGGCTGGCAAAATTTCAGGGAAGTAGACAAAGGCTTAAGTTAGAAAAATTAACTGCAGGGACTTTTGTCCAAAATAGGTTACAGCAAATTTATCTGTTTGATCATGACAGCTGTCACAATGATCGTACTATTATAGATATTATTATATGAGGGCAATGCTGGAAAGTCGTAATAGAGGGCAGCCATGGTCATATGGATAGAAGATAAGCTGGGAGGTTGGATCCTGGTGCTCAAAGCCTTCAGTTGCTTGAGAACTTCTAAATACTTTGTTGAATGTAGGCTAGAAATGAGTTACATTTTGTTAGCTGTTTTACTTTCATCCATGTTTATTTTAACACTATAAATCTGATAATGTCATTATGCTGCTTCTGGAAGAGGAACTGATCCTCCTCCCTGTTTTACGAATGAAACGGTTGTAAGATTAATGAATGCTAAACTGCACAGATATTACAGGAGTCTGCTTTTAAAACTATGATTTTGATTTGAAACAACTTCTGATGAATATATCTTACCATAAAGCTTTGCAAACTACATTAATTTTCTATAAAGATGGCCCTGCATGACTGATAGTAACTGTTCCATTACGGTCAAGGCCGTCTTCTTTCTCAGTGATTTATACATGCTGATCTACCATGACATGCCTCCCATTTGGGTACAAACTCACTCTGTGTGGCAGAACTCCAAACTGAAGAGAGCCATACAGTGTTTGAGAAAATTTCCTGTATAGCTTTTCTGTTTCCATTAGGGGATCTTGTAAATGTTGCTCTATTAAATTACCTTTTTTTTTAATTACTAAATTAAAGTACTTTTTTTGCTTGTCACTGTTGAGGATGTGTAAATAAGTTGCTAAGTGAACATCTTCTTTATCTGATGCTTTTCCCTATTCTTGTTTTGATATTTTTCTGATGACTTAATTAATTTGTCTGTGAAACAATCAGCACCTGTCCAGAGTACAACCAAGTACATTTTCAATGCAGAGAAAACTAAACCAGATGGAATAGAACACATATAATTTGCAAAGAGATAGTAAAGCAACTCAGTGTTCAGGCTCTTGTTTTCTGGTTTCATGTCCAGTCACAATAAATAAAAGCCCATGTATGACTTATTATTAGCAATGAGAAGGTTGAACTAAAGTACATTGTGTTTTAAATTGTATTTCACTTGTAAAATGGTCTGGAAACTTCTGCATTTTGTAAATATTCTATCTGAAAGCATGCATCAAATTTTGACATTCTACTGGGGATGTCAAATTATTGGTCGACAGAAGCTGAAATCCCGAATATACTCAGTTTTTTGTAAATATGAAGGTTTGTGTCTCCTTCATGTTCATGAAATTCACCCCAATTTCACTGTATTTTTTAATATTCCTTTCTTTCTTAATTTCATAGTGTGTACCTGCTAGGCTATATTCATTACCCTGAAACAACATGCATAAATCAAGTCTCCCAACTGATTTCATCCCTAATGTATCTCAGAACGCTAATTATTAGCTTAAATTATGAAAAACTACACACTTGTTGGATGTATTATCTTACTATGTAGAAAAGCAAAGGAAGCACACTCACAGTCCTTGCAGTTTCAGTTCTCCTTGCGAGTTTCAGATGAGAACTGCATTCAGAGCTAGTGTGTGGTGCATATTGCGGTGTTCCCATATCTGAAAATGACCTCATGTAAAGAAATCAGTACACAGGTAGATACGAAGTTGTTTATTTTCAGATGCTGAGAGAACAATTTTCCCTGTAATCTCTTTCTTTCATGTGTCTTTTTTTTTATCCTAAGAATCTGTCCTTATTGTTTGGGACTTGTTATGCTTGACATTTCTGTCACCTCTTGTCCACAGTCACTTGTGTTTGTGAATTGCGCTATTCACAAAACTAGTAATGTCTAAATATCTATTGCATATTTAAAAGCAGTGTGAGGAAAAAAATGGCTTGTTTTTATGTCATATCAATATTCATTGCACTTGTAATTGCTGTCGCAGTTGCAAAGAGGGAAGAAATTGGGAACCTATTAAACAGATAAAATATCAAGTATCTGAATTGTGAAAATGATTTAGCATCTAATCTAGTTCAATCTGTGCAGATGCTGCTGGAAAGGCTTAGGGCTATTTCATTCTAAAATTTTTGCAAGTAGTTACTGTTACTTTTATCTATTTATTTAGAACCAGTTGGGTTCCTTCCATTTGAAACATACAGGCAATTACAAATGTGTTCTTTCTTTTCTTCTTGGTAAATGCTAAAGAACAAATGACAGCACAAATTATTGTATCACACAAATGGGAGAATATGACAGTGTGACTGTTTCCTTTTCTCCCTAATACTTTGAAACTGTTACTCAGTGTTGTATAGATTGGGTATGTGACAAGTAGAGCGACATCTACTCATTTGGGATAGGAAAACACAACTGGAAAGTCTCAGGCGTTTGGTTTGATTTAGACACATTTGTAGTTGTGTCAGAGAGAGAATAAACCCTAAGGAAAGCTATAGACATGTTGATGTATTGCACTACAAGGGCTGCATTAAAGCCCCTGTCCAGTAGTGTAAATAAAGACTTTTATATTTTCATTTATTGACTGCAATGCTAAGAAAGTTTTAGATTGTCCAGTGGAAGTGGCTGAAAAATAATGTATTGAAAATCTATAGAAGACCCAGAGGCATTTTAGAAAGTAGAGAACAATTAGCTTTATCATCAAAGACAAAGCAGTGTTATATACAGGCTGCTTTGATTCTCCAAAAACCTGTTGATATTTCCCCTCGTGTCTTGCTGCTAGCAGTACCTTCAGTAGAAAAGGCAAAATCTCACAGCAGAGAGGTGGGGTTTCATAGTCCATTTGTGTTTTCTTGAGCACCATTCTTTTCTGGAAAGAGTGAATCCAAGCCCTTTGCCATTGGGATTAGAGGATTTTTTCCTTTAGCTTCAATATGATCAGACTGAGCTCTGGGTTCTGTAGAAGTACAGAAGTACTGCCCCTGGTGTGTCTGGGGACGAGGATACACTGAGGACTGGACAACAGACTCAATCGCCAAACCACAACTCAGTACTGTTTTTAACAGACATGTAAAAAATGCTACAGTGAAGACTGTGGAAAAAGTCACACTTTCCATTAAGTCTATATTCATATTTTTTTATAAGCTTTTTTATAACTGATGTGTAGGGGTTATGATATAGTATGTAATACCTTCAATATTTTAATAGAACTGAATGATTAATACTTCATAAAGCATTAAGATTCAGTAGTCACTTCATTAGCTTGTAAAAATTAGCTCTCTTCACAGAGCATATGTACATTGTCCTGCTTTCCTGCCTTTGCTCTAGAATAAGTATGTAGAATATATACAGTGGTGAATATACCCCTGAAGTCTTTTAACCATCAAAACCCAAGTGCTTGAGCAGGCTGGAAGCACTGGCCTGAGTTCTGCCACTGCCATGACTCCTGAAGTCATGAATCATTCTTTGTGGCTCAGATACCACTGTTAAAACGAAAATGGATGTGAAGAGAAAAAAGCTATGGAAAAGATCACAGCTCACATTAGTCAATCAAAAGCTGTCTTTGTAAAGTGCTCCCTCACAATCAGAATCTGTTGTTACTCACAGAAATAACAAAGAAAAAAAAAACACGATGGTCTTGATCTAAAAATTCCCCAGGTATGTCTGCTGAGATGTTTGTAGTCATCTCTTATTTATACTCATTTGATGAAAGAAGGAAGTCGGATCAGGATATAGAGTTTGTCACGTAGTCTTTGATCAGCACCTATACAGAAGATGTTACTAAGACAGGAGGGATGTGCTCCAGGATGAAGTTGTACTGTTTGTGTGTCCTGAGTACCACTGAGCAGTGGGAAATGTCAATGTGAAGGGGAGGGAGTGTTAGGATTAAACAGGAAACTTCATTATGTGCAAAAAAATGCAAATCAAATATTTGTAATCCTGCAATTCTCAGTGAGGCATGAAAGAGCTTGTCTTGAATTTAAGGGGAAGAATTGAAGGGACTGAATGTAGAGATTATCCAATGACATTGAAACATGGCAAATGTTCTGCAAGAGCATTGAACAAATGTGTACGTTTGTTTGTCTTTAAATGCAAAGTAACTATTGATTTGAGTCCTGTTGACTTGGATTCACACACCTGGAACAGGGGAGATTCCTGTTTATCAGTTTGTAAAGCTGTTCAGTGCCTTTTACCAATCCATATTTTCATCTGTGTACCAACTACCAGTGCTAGAAATTATGGATCTATTAAGTTCCATAACTTGATTTTGCACCTTCCTAATCCTCACACTGCAAATTCTAATGCTTTGGAGGAAAGATATATACCTGTTATCTTTCTAAATTAGCAATTCTTACCGAATGCCCGTACATGGTATTTCATTATGTGTTTTTAACTTCTCTTTCTCTGTTTACGATGTTCACACACACATATCTAGTTACATGACACATGGTCCAGTGCATCTAAGAGATAGGTGTGCTGTGTACAAGTGAGCTTTTGCTACCAAGTGAGCTTTTATTGCAGTTGTAGGTACGTCTGTAACTTGAAAGTTTTCAGGGCGTTTGTGTTTCCACCCTCCAGGAACCGAGCAGGCGGTGATTCTGCATGGCCCAGTTCCCTTTGGTTGCCCAGGTGCAAGGAATTGGGCAGCTTCAGCCCTTCAAAACTGGGAGAGCTTCTGTATGCAAACCTGGTAGTTGGTTTTGAGGACTTTAATATGTTTATAGATGAGTTCGTACAAGACAAACATTGCTTTTTAAATCCTAAAGTGTTACATTTTATTGTCACATAAGCACAACAATAATATTAAAAGGAGAACAATGAGCTTTCTTCTTTCTTCCATTAAGCAATTGTGAAATAAGAGTTTATCCCAGTGCACTGGTTTGCTAATAGGCTAGACACTTGCTTAAGCCAGCAAAAACCATGGGCAGGGTTATGCCATTACCCTGCAGATAACCAGAGTGACAGTAACTGCACTGCCAATTTTAGGCTAATAGTTTTTTTCCCATGGCAGTAGTGAGTGGGTGATCTGGAGACAAAGGGAAAGCAGGGTGACAAACCTGGAGGCCAGGACTTTGCCAAAATGTGGCTTAGGTGCTCTCAGGCTGCAGCTGGTAAAAGCAGTGTGAGTTTCATAGCATCAATGTTCCTGCTGCTTCCCTGCATTAGTCCAGTTTTCTATATTCCTTTTAGCTGGAGTCTCCCTGATTTCACAACTCCCCTGTGGTGTATAGGATTTTTTTATAGCTGTAAGGGTTGTGAGTTGTTGCCTTGGAAACACAGTTGTGCATGCAGCTGTTGTAACTATACTTGTTAATTTTGCTTTATCACAAAAGGTTTCAAAGCTTTTCTGTATTTGTCTGACATTTCTTGATTCTGTAACTCTTTATAGCAATCTGTTTGACAAATTACCAGAGGAGGAAATAAAACTTCAACCTCACATTGTAGAGCATGCCCCTGAGTCCTGCCGGAATCACCTGCTTGCTTGCCCTTGGAAGCCTCAAGCCTCAAGCCTCATTCAATCCCCTCCCTGCCTATTTCAAAACCCAGGAAAGTGTAAGAACTTCTGAAGATAAATTTCAATATTCTCCATCAGGGCTCCATTCTGCAGACGTTGGGGACATCAGCTGATAGGAAACTGCAGCTCCTCCACATTTCTGCATGAGACCAAGCAGTCAGGCCTCTGCCAGGGCTCTCGCTCACTGGGACAGATCCAGCAGGAACAGCAGGATGTAGCAGATGATTCCGGAGTGCTTCACCCAGGCAGAGCACCTTTACCATGAAAGCTGCTTTGGTGCTGGAGAAATTCATACTTGCTGCTTTTGTTACAGGAGTGCTTAATCCTTTCCTTTGGGCCTGCTGCTCAACATCAGGTCCTTGAAGTAAAAGGCATTTGATCCCTTTCAGTACTGAGAAAGGGGTTGTTAGGTTGGAGAGAACACACAGGATCGCCTGCCAGGGCAGGTCCTCCTTATTTGCCAGCTGTGAACTAATGCCAAAGCATTGAGATGGCTGAAATGTGTAGACAGTAGTAACATAGCTTTGAAAGTTGTATGTGTTTGCTTTTTTTCAGCCAAGGCTTGTAATTGCCAGCGTATTTTCAATCTGTATACCTGTCAACTGCACCAGTTTAGCTGGCATTGCACTGCATTTATATAGTCTTCTGGTTTTATAGCAATATAAATATGGATAATTTTTTGTCTGTTGCTCCCTCTCTGAGCTTTCCCATTTCCCCTCACGGTGACATAAGCCATAATTGTAGGAGAGGAGGACAGGGCACTATTTCTGCTATGCTGTCTGAAAAAGGAAAGGAGTGCTGCATGAATAAATAGAAATTGCTAACTGTAATTAAAGACTAAAGTGGGGTTTTGTCCTTGCATCTATTAGTTTCCATAGACATAAGTCCATTATAAAGCATTGTGCCATATGTTGTTTATAGGTAAAGATTTTGTAGATGCCTTTAATGTGAAGATTCAAATCAATTCAGCAACTGAAATGACAGTCATGGTGTTTTAGATGACCAGCATGAGGTTTGGCTAGATTTGCTGTGGAGAAAGCTTACCTTATCAGAGTAAGAGAGTCTTACTATATAGTATGCTGTAGTACAACTTTCTTTTTCAATTTAATTTCTTCAGATGGTTTCACCTTAATAAGTTGTACCTTACATTTTTTTAAAGGAGTTTATTAGGAAAGACACTAAAGAGCAGATCAAGCCAGAAATATCTGGGCAAGGAATAAGCAGATATGCTATAGAATGCCAAAGCAGAGTGGGTGCTTGTGCTTGCTTGTAAACAACCTTTATAAACTCAGTGAAAATTATAATGATTCTTTTCAAGATGTCATTATGTGATGAAAATACAAGTTAACTGTCAAATTGTAAGGACAATTCTGGAGTTTCTCTGCTCTGGTTGAGAAGTACAGGAAACATTCTAAACATGATCATAATCAAAGGCACTTTTTCACCCCATCTCTTTGATGGGTCAGTCTTTGGAATAAGAGATATTTCTGCAGAAAAGCACGAACTATTTTCAAGTCCCTTGGTTACATTCATTTCACTGGCAGGGATGATACAGGATCTGCTGTTTTACCCCAGTTTCTCACTGTATGGGGAGAGGGTTTACAGAGCTTCTCACGTCTTTTTGTCTGGGCAACTGCATCAAAGTGAGCTTGTAAAACAAGTTTGTAAGTTCAGAATTGGGGTAATAATTTAGTAGATGATAGTATCAGTTTTAGCGCGACATCTTTGTAGCAGCTTCAGAACGTATTTAAATATTAAAGTAAGTACGGTCTAGATTGTTAGAATGTTGACAGATAAACTCATCTGTATTTTTACTGAATATATGATAGTATCTGAAATACTTGCCTCTACTGTTTTGTTGAGTATAGTGGAGAAATTCTGTTTGAGTCTACAAAGTTCATATACTACCAGATGCAATATTCTGGAAGCTAGATACTAATAGTCTGTGAGCATCTGTAGTTTAAGCATTTGTAAACTTATTAAGAAGTTATTGAGGTTGTGTCCTTGGTTGCTGATTGGAGTGAGCTGTGAAAAGCATTGCACAGTATGTTCTGTCATATTCTGATAGTTATTTCCTTGCTCAGCCCTTTGTGGGAGGTCACTCTGACATAATAACCTTTACAACAGAAGTTTCCAAAGCCTGACCTCTGGGACCTTAGTATATTTTGGGCTTGCATATTTTTTCCTGACTTGAAGGATCCTGTATATAGGAAAGATTTTCAATTGTGGGACTCTGAATGTATAATAATACAAGTACATACTGTGCTGCATTAGCAGGAGCGCAGGCAGTAGATCCGAGGAAATCATTGTGCTCTCCATCCAGCTCTACTGAGACCCTGTCGGAAATGCTCTGACTGGGCTTGAGCTCCCTGTTACAAGACAGACATTGACTTACTAAAGCAAGTTAAGCAAAGGCCACCAAGATAGCCAATGAGCTGGTGTACATGCCTTGTAAGGAGAGACTGAGGGAACTGGGTGTGTTCAGCTTGGACAAGAGGAGGTAAAGAGGAGATTGTTTTGCAGGTGTCTTAGAGCAGAGAGAAGATGGAGGCACTCTGAGGGTTGGTAAACACTGGAAGCAATTTCCCATAAATGCTCTGGAATTTCCATCCTTGGAGACATTGAGGACCCAGTTGGACATGGCTCAGGGCAACATCTAGGTGGACATGCTCTGATCAGGAGGTTGGACTAGGCAAGCAATAGAGGTCATTTTCCGTCAAAATTATTCGCTTCCAGTCTGGGGGTTTTTTTTTTCACCCCTTCAACCTTGTCAAAACCGTATTTATCATCGACAAAATCAGTTAAGATTCAGGCACAGAAACTAGTACAAATTAACAGATATTTGCCATTGTGGAAAAAAACAAGGGCTTAGATGAGAGAAATAAAACCCTGAAAACTCCTGATGAAGGTTGTGTAGATCTCAAAACTCTCTCAAAGAATCTCAAGAAATAAACTGCCTTGAATTACCCTCACAGGAATGGGGTGGAGGTGGATGCAAATGCTGCATTTGTTACAAGTGATAGCATCTTAATCTATGCACTTTGTATTTCCTCAACTGTCTTCCCTGTTGTATTTCAGCTGTTGAACTCCAAAGTCAAAAAGCTAACAGCTTTGCAGATGAAGTTCTGCCTTCCTATTCCTAACTGCGATTGCTTCTGACAGCCTGTGTTTGCCTATTGCCGAGACTCACCCAGATTAATTTCCATCTTGGCACTGAGGGTTTGCATCAGGCTATTAAGTGTACAAGGGCACAGTGTGTGAATACCTGTCAATATCCTGAAGACACTTTGGGTCTTGAGAGCCTTTGGGTCTTTATAAACTGTCTTGTGCAGATAAGGAGATGCCTTAGTGAACCACCTTTGGCAGGTACTGCAACAGCCTTATGAATTGAAACAAGATTTAGGAGGGTTACTTGCTGGTTTGTTCCTGGTTCTACTAAGTGAAGGAAAACCTCCGTAATAGAAAAGGTTAATACCACCATTCCTGAAAATAACTGCAGAGAATTAGTGGTCATTAAAGTAATATTTTGTGTCACTGTTCATGCCACTGGGATCACAATACTTTTTCCAAATGTGTGAAAACGAGGATTTTTTGTTAATACCTTAAAGTTTGTATTGTAAATGTAGAGATGTGTATCAAAAAGTGAGAAGTAGCATTGGAAGCTTGTAGCTATCAAGCCAAGTATCCTTCTAGCTCCCTATTTTATGAGGTGTCTTGTCTTGTTAGTAGATGTTACCTTTTGGTGTCACAGGTTCATGTCATTATTACTTCACACATCAGCAGCCTTCTGATGGCCTGGTCTGGAAGTGCTAGCGCAGAAGTATCTGGCAAGTCCATTCGACAGTCAAAGGAAGGGGAAATAACTTGTTATTACTGAAACATGTATTATTTCAGAAATAAACAGCATTGGTCAAAAAATAGAAACAATTTGGTTCCTTTAATGTTCTTACTCTCTGAGAAGCATGGAAATGATGCAGAAAAAAGCTGGAATGGTACTGCGTGTTGTTAGCTGCCATGCCTACAGATATAACTAGCTGCTGACCAAAGCAAGGCTTTGATGCAAAGACAGGCTTGCTTTAAAATATCCAGCACTGACAAATGAGTTACCAGGTGAGCTGAAGTAGCTGTGCAGTAAAAAGTGCAGATCTGATGTTTGTTATTTAATAACCCAGATTAAGCATAAAAATCCCAAGGGAAAATAAAAGTCAATTAGAGAGTATGAGTGTTATCCTGTAAACTGTTAGGAAAATTGTAGGAAGGTGAAAGACTGTGTTCAGTAACTTTCTCACCTTAGCTGGGCTTGGATGGGTCTTTGAGCAGCCTTGTCTAGTGGAAGGTGTCCCTGTCTATGACAGGGGTGTTGGAATGAGATATGCTTTAGGGTCCTTTTCAACCCAAACTGCTGTGTGATTCTTGCCACAAGTGTGCACAGCAAACTCGAGAGGATAACAATATCCCATTCATTTTCCTAAGCTAATCAGATTTCTGCAGCTCATGGTTTTATGGGAGTTTGTATTCTTTAAGCCAAGTTTGCCATTACCATGGAGTTTACCTTGCAGCTGGAAAGACTCAAGAATCATCGGGGGTTTTAAAGCTTGCTGAAGCTTTTCTAATAGATATTTTCTTTCATAATGTGCCAACAAGACAATTGGTCCATTGGAGATATGCATGTGTGTGTATCTGCACATCTATCTATGCACACTGCACATAAATACACATTTAAAAACCTGCCTAAGAATTCACTCACAGCAGTAGCTATGCCACAGGTGAAAGGGTGAATTTTCAGGGCCATTGAACACTGTAAATGTGTTCATTGTATCAGTGCTTCAGAAATACCCATTCTAAATGACTTTGTGTTGATCCACTGTGAAAATTCATTGTGCTCAATTGCCCTCAAAATTTCTCATTTCTCATCTGTGATGTTGCAGCCTGCTGACTGTACACTGGACTGCTGTATGAAGTGTGTAGGCACCCAGCTTCAGAGTGCCTGAAGTACTTCATACTGCCTGCGAGCTTTCCATGTATTACTTGATAACTGAATAGATCTGTGTCTACAGCTTGTATCTATAAGACTTTCAAAGATGGGAAAGGGCTTCTTGGAGTTAGTTTCTGTTGAGGCATGCACACACAAGGAAACAAAATCTTTTGCTTATGTCACATATCATACGTATCTAACACAGAGATGTGGAAAATGGAACTTTGGCTTTAATTTTTAATCATACCTTTGATTCAGAGAAATCAAAACCACTCTCACATCATTTCAATTCTTTTTAATTTAAGAGGAAAAAAAAAAACCCAAATAAATTTCCAGTGGCATAAATAACTTTGTTTTGGCATGCGTGGCAAGAAGTTGAATTATAAATGATTGGGGGGGGGGGGAGAGGGTTGACATCTCATTGGAAACAAGATTTACTGGGGTTTGGTCTTCTGTTGTTTGGGGTTTTTCCTCAATTTTAAAAAAGAACATTTAGAACAGACTTTGAATTTATTTTTTATGTACTTTAATTTACTGTGTTGTCTTATTTCTCATAAAAGCCTATGCATATCAGCCTTTAAAGCATGGGAAAAACAAATGCCTGTTTTGGAACAAAGGATAGGTAACATTCAAAGATCTCTCCAGTGTATGTCTAGAACTGTCTTGATTGCTCCTTAACTGTGTACAAGACATTGGTTGTTGCCTGTGGATGCTCTCAGGCATTAAAATAATGATATCATTATAAAAGCCTGGTGGGATTGAGAGAAGCACTGGCTGAGGAAGGTGTGTCTAGGAAAATGAGAACTTTGCATTCAAATCAGATGTGGCAGAAAGTGTGTTGATGAGTCCAAAATTGCAAATTTAATAGAACTGTTGGTTTGGTTCACACCGCAATTTTATGCTTGTGAGTTTACAAGACTATCTTGCCTCTAATTCAGAGAAGTTGGATGCCTTGTCTTAAAAATCAGGGCAAGAGATACTTAATCAGGTAGGAGACTTTGATTTTTCTTCCAGTTAGTAGGAACTTTAATTATGTCCTTGTACTAACATCTTGCTGGAGCAGTGGATTGTTTCTGAGTTGCTGTAGCAAGGGAATACCTTCTTAAGCACCACACAAGCCACTGCCAGGAATGATGCAGTCCTACATTACTAATCTGAGATTCAGGTAGACAATGCCAAGGTCAGACTCTGCCTTCAGTCAGAGTGTGTTAAAAATTGGAGCTTCCTAATCACTACTTAATTACTCTTTCACTGCCAATTCAAAACTGTCCGTTATTTACAGTTAGTGGGATTTTAACCTTTAACACAGGAAATGGGAAAAAAATCTTAAGAAATTCCTTTTTTGTTTGTTTTTTTATTACCGGTCCAGTTGTCCCACTCTGCTGATTTGGGTTTTTCAGGTAGATTATTTGTAAGCAGGTAAAAGCTGTCTTCTAGGGATCTGAATAGCAGTCATAACTTTTTAAATAATAACAATATTTGCAAGGACATTGCATTTCTATTCTTGAATGTTGAGTGTACAACAAATTATAATCTTGTCAAACACATAAACCATTTTCCTGTCTCTGTGTCCCTACATTCATCTCTGGCATCTAGGAATAATACTCCGGGTGGCAAAGAAGTACGAATTCATATAAACGATGGTATGAACAGCCAGAATCCATCTGTTCTTCAGGTTTAAGACAAGACCTAGTATTCTAAGACAGAAAATACAATCTGATTTGATTTTTTTTTAGTAGTTTTGTGTAATAGAACTTCCTTTGAAGTTCTTGGGAGCAAAAGGGAAGACCCCCCCCCCCATACTAGTGCTATTTTTATTTGTATTTAAATGTCTAAAATGAATAGAACCATTATTAGAAAGAAACTAAAACATCAGAGTGATAATCTGACTTGGCTTGTGGAAGCTGGGGTTTGTCTAAATTCTTTGCTGACTTCAGTTGTCCATTTCTCAGAAAGCAAAAAAAAAAGGCACTGCGTCACATAATCTCAGAAGGTCTCTCAAGAGGAAATAAAGGCCAGCTTGAGTCTATTGTCTAGACACAACTGTTCAATACTCATCATCCTTATTCTTTTTATCCTTATGCCTCAAAGTAAATTTAAAATGAGGAAAGATAATAGGGATTGCTGTATGAGAGCAGGATCTCTGACAAATATGACCAGTTCTGCAAAAAAGGAGCTACTTTTGTTATAAAGCTTTAATTTTCTTTTACTTGGTTTTACTGCATGTCTTCAGCATTTCACTGCTCTTTTAATAGTATTTCAAAAACATAATTTCACAGTAAAAGACTATATTTATGTAGTGTGTAAATTTACACCCTTACATAGTTACAATTGCATCTTTTATTTCAATAAATTGCATTTACATTGCAGTTACATTCTGTTTCATAATTAAATAGTTTCCAATCTAAGTACAGGAAATCTATGCTTCAATGTGCAAGTCTGCTGACAAAGTGAAGGGTAACCTAATTCTCATCCATGCAACTTTTTAATTAGTTGCTGCACATCTGAGGATTAAGTTTGTTGGGTTGTCTTGCATAAAATAACATTAATATTCAATTTGGTAAGGACTTTCAATAAACAAACAGAATTAATAAAGCTATTAAGCAAATCTCTCTGATGACCAGTTTCTATATGTGTTGCAATTACTGTATACCATTTCCAAATGCAGATGGTTGAGAAGGGCTTATCTTTCCGTTGTTTTTCTGAATCTTGAAGAATATCTGGGTATTTTCCATTCTGAGCTAATATGCATTGGAATTTGCCACGCGTATTTTCTAGGGTCTGCAAAAACCAGGTGGAAAATAATGCTTTATTACAAGCTCTGTTATCAGCCTCTCAAAGTGCATTACCTCATTTTCTTTATCTCTGGGTTTTGGAATATTCTGCATCTGAACAAGACAGCTCCTTTTTACCAAGTTTGAAATTATTATTTTAGAGATGAAAATTTTGTTAAATTATGCCCTTACCTGGAATTTTTTAAAATGAAGAGGAATGGTTTGTGAAATGGTCTGGATGAGCCTCTACAGCTGCCAGTTAAATGTCTGGTATTAAAAACCAGCTTATCCGAAGTTAACCTGGAAATTATTTTTGGCTTATATTGTAACTTGAAAAATTTGAAATTTAGATGAAAGAGAGCTGGTATAGAAATAAGTCCTTATGTCCTGTATCCCTTGGAAAATAAGCTCTGCTACTTAAGTCCTGGCAAGATGGTGTTGATTTTGTGTGGAGACTTTTGGCTGGTTTTATGGTGGTATAAATTCACTTTGTGTTATAGCTTGCTAATACATACAGTGCTATAAATTGAAAACATTCTTTCATAACTTTTGAGAGCTACTGAGGTGACAGGGATGACGTAACTTCTCCCAAAATACCGTTTACATTGTATTTAGATTCTTGCAGGGCAGGCTGCATTTACATTGAAGAGCCACACAGTTACTACCCAATATATTCTAATTTTATTTGTATATTCCATGTATTTGCAAGTGTCTACATGAAATTTATTTCACTTTCTGGTTCTTTTTTTTTTTTTACCAAGAAATTTTAAAACTGTTTACATAGCACTAGAAGAAAGGCTGTTAAGAAACCTTATGCCCAACAGGAGTGCTGAACTCTTCCGGCATTGGTTTATGAGAAGCTCTGCAAGTAAATGGTAACAACAGAGTTGTTCACCTGCCTTGTAGAGGGTTGCATCACTGCAGAGGGGGATGGCTGCAGTGGGATACAGGCGCTTCTCAAACATCTCTCTTCAAACTGGGTGAGGAAAACAGAAACTGTTTCTTTTAACCTGCTGGCCTGTGAGCTGTGTTAGCAGAGGCTGCTCATCAATCTTGTGGTGGGAATGCAGAGTAGCGTCCTCTGGAGATGGTTTGTGCAGGCTGCTAAGGAGGGTCGTTTCCCTAGTTGTCCCAGCACAATTTGCTGCCAATTTGATTTAAGCCTCTAATAGTGAGTTAAATGTGCTGAAACGCTGCAGGCTGTGTTTGTCTGGAAATTTTAACTTCTACTGTATTGCAGAGGGTGACCAGCTGCTAGAAAGTAAATGGGACCCCAAGCATCGTGCTGACTCCTCTGCTGTCTCCTTTGCACTTTTCTCTGTGCTCCATGCTTCCAGGTCTTTGCGGGGGTTTAGGAACAACGAAACACAGATCAATGTGATCCACACTGAACAATTTAATGTGCGCAATCATGCCTTTTATAGGAAAGTTTCAGAACAGTAGAACATTCGATAACACTTGGTTGGTTAACTTCACTTAGCCGAGTGCTAGCAACAGTTTACTGATTGGTTAACTATTACATCATATGTTTCAAGGTTACAGTTAACATTCCTTCTCTGCGTATCTCTCTCAGTAGTTTTCCGTGCTAACTTTTCCCAAGGCTTCTGCATGTACACGAACTTTAGTAACCCTCAGGCGAGGCCTCAATGCCTGCGGGTCACTACCTTACAATTGTCAAGCAATTGTCTGGATTGCTCACATGCGCATTAACAGCCAAATAGCTCTCCACACCAGGTCAGGGCTTGAACTCTTGTGAGCAAATGAGGAATATTCCATATTGTGACTGCCAAATGGAGTTGGGAGTGGAAGAATATTTCAAAGAGAGTTTTCTTATGACTTTTCATAGCTCTGAATATGCAGTTTGTTTTGTAATTTGCCTACATTTGGTAGAAATCTGTGCTCACTCTTCAGTTTAGTCTATTGTAGCCTTATCTGTCTGTAAGGGTTTTTTGTTTGCTTGCCTTGTCCCATAAAATGACAACTGTAATCTGATTCAGCTATAAAACAGCATTTAGGCTGTATTCTTGGTTGTTTTGTATGTTGAGTTTTATGCAGTAAGGTACATGCATGTATAGACTTAAAAAAAAACCCAAACTAATACGTTTACTTTACGCTTTCTCTAAATGACTGAACTTTACAGATGCAAAGTTTACTGAAGCAACTGTCAGTGTGTTTGTTAAATGTAAGTGTTGTGGATTAACCCCCTGGTAGGCTGCTAAACCAGACCCAGTACAGTAAGGTTTAGTTTTAAGGATCTGATATATGTTGTAACCAAGGTGAAACAAACCTGAGAGGAGTAACAATAATGCATAGATGCAAAATAGTTTGTGTTCCTTTTTAATGGCCTGAATTGTCATTACTGTTTTTCACCATCATTTCACTGCCCAGCTGTTGATGCAATAATTTTGTTCCGTGGTTTCTTCCCTGATTCATGGTCAGTTGTAGACTCCCTTTGTTCTATATGCCAGGGCAAAAGTCATATAAGGGATATAATATCTTGTGATAACAGAGATGCACTTCTTTATAGTAAAATATTTTCTCACCGTGTCTTGCTGTCCTGCATGGTTGAACACTCATGATGCTGATATGAATAGTTAATCCACTGAAATAACAGCAGTTTCTACTGTCTGAGGTACTGCTCGTTGTCAGCAGGCAGGATCCAGCAAGTGCCTCCCCACCATCCACAGGGAGCTGGTTAAGCTCCATGATGTTTGTTGCTGTTAATTTAAACTGGCATTGCATACAGGACTGGCCCAAAGTCCAGAATGCAGTTTAGGGAAAAGCAGTGAAATGATCAAATTCATTCCTCAATTAGTAGAGGCTTTCTTGTGGCCCTGAATTTCAAGTTATTTGAGGATTAAATGCAAAGTAGCTGTATAGGAATAGATTTGTAGTTAGCTTTCATTTCTTAGAACTGCAATTTATGGAATTCTAATTTATGTGACACTACTTTAACATTTTCTAAATGCCTTGTGAATTGGATGGCCTTTTCCCAGGAGCAAGGGGATTGATGCCTGGCTTTTATGGAAGGGTTGGGAGCTGGCCATGCTTCCCTTTCTGCCTTCCGACCTTTCATTCTTTGTGAAGCAAGTGGTTACTGCAACTGATACAAGGCTAATGCAGATCAAATGCATCTTTCCTTCCATGCTGAGGGAAAGATAAGATTCCTAATGCAACTGCTACCTAACACAAACATGGGGAAGGTGAAAAAAATCTTCCTGAAAAAGTATTCTTGTGCTACAAAGCTTGTTGTTGCTTAGTTGTAACAAAATGACAACTTCTTAATCACTTTAATGGGGCTATTTCTATTAGAGATAGATATATATTAAGGTACCCGGGAGGAACCTGTTCGAACATTGATCTATTGAGTTCTCAGGGGGAATTAAATAAATAATACATTGTACCGACATGATAAATTTGGAGGAAGCCTTTAATCAATTATTAATTGATAATTCACATGAGCACAATGCTTGTAAAGATCAAAACCTAATTTTGACAACATATGCAAACTTTTCCTTTTGAGTTTAATAATATATTCTCAATCTGTTCTTCATTAAGGTGAACATCTGTGAATTCATTAATTTTTCTCCAAGCTTGCTGCACTACAAACTTCATTTCTTTAACAAATTTTCCGAAGAATAATCCCATTACAAGCTTAGTTTGTAATACATACAATGACAGCTTCGTTAGCACAGTTATCTCTTTCTTGTCTAATAAGTCTTTGCAGCAAAACTGTTCCTGGGTGGTACAGGGCGGTCAGGCCTGGAAAAGTGTATAAATCTGGTTGAGAAGAGCTGTCTGCGGAGTTTGAGATCTCATTATCTGAGTTCATAAAAATGTGACACCATAGGTTTCCCAAAATATGGTGATTCGTAGCTGTAAATTGCCACTTGCAAGTTACAGAAACATGAATTTTATCAAACTTACTGGATATTGCCTTATTTTCTTTTTCTTTTACTTTTTTTTTTTTTTTTGATATAATGCAATTGTAAAAAAAACTCTTTTGCTACTTTTCCATTATTGTTTAAATGAAATTATGAAAGTCCTATAGTCCTCGAGATCTTCACAGCATGCTGGAAAGGAGAAAGAAGAAATAGGTTAATGGTTCTACCTGTAAGCATTGATTTTGAACTTTTAAATGGAATTATGCAAGTAAAACTGTACTCAAAGATAATACTTATTGGTGTTTCCTTAGACGCTTTACAGACAACATAGGTACTCTTCCTTCTTACATAGTACCACTGCACTGTCTAACCCTTTCAGGCATATATCTATGGTCAGCTGCCTCTTCTTTCTTTTATATCTTTTCATAAAGTTAATGGTAAATGAAATACTGATGTTAATACGTGCTGTATTAGTCTGATCAGTCCACATTAAGGGAGCGCTGAGCGGAATTTGCAGCTGCAGAAGATTGTCACTGTGTTCCTGTGTTTAATGGAATAATTTAGGCACAGAGACAGAAAGAAGTCTATGCTAAAATGAGTACAAGCACTTTTAAGCAGAAAACCTGTAGCTAATTTTCAATCCTGTAATTGAATTTACAGGATAGCACATAAATAAAGCTAGGCTTTTTTGAAAGTTGGATGCTTTGCACTGCATAATAATGTTTTACTGCCTTGTAATGCTTTCCCATGTATTTTCCCACATCCTGTGCAATTACATTTCAGTGTTGCATGCCTGAAATCTTCACCCATGATGCAGCCTACGCAGTGTTGCATCAGGGAAGCTTCAGCCGTGCATCTTGGTTGACTTTTGACAAATAATTGACAGCCTGCTGGATATGAGTGGTTAGTTTAGTTTGCTATAGCATGCCCAGCCATATGGTCCCTGCTGGGCTGTATCTTAAAATGAAGTGCAAAACTCTTCTTCCCCTAAAAGCTTTTTGAATATCTTTGTTTTTTGCTCCCACTAAAAGTCAGAGAAATTCTGAAGGGGTTTGATTCCAAGACTGAGCTTTGAAGAGTTTTTCTGAAAAGCAATTCTGACTGAACAGCAGTAAACTATGTTAAGAAATACATAATATTCCTTATATCTTTCTCATATTTTATTGAATTACTTCCTTGTCATACTTAAGCAGAAGCTTTTGCAGGTTACTGAGGAAAATGGTATTAAAAAGTTACTGTAATGACATCAGCTTGAACAGTCATGTCCTTGAACTCAATGCTACCTCAGAAATCAACAGATTACATGCATTTGAGATGGAATCTTATTGAGTACTGAGTGTTTTAAAGTCTGTGGAAACCAAGGCCACATGGGTTGAAGCAGAGGACATTGAGCTCATTGTAAGATTGAGTCTTCTCTGTAACTTACAGTCTTAACATTTTAGATAATCCATTGATCTCTTTTGAACAGGTAATATCTGTAATAATACCCCATTTCTACGTCCTCTAAAGTCAATTAAAAAGCACGTATTATAGCTATATTTTAATCAAGACTTACTGGGAAATGGAAGTGAAGAATTCTGCTTTTCTTAATTGTACCATTTGCAAAAAGAAAAGCTAAATGGAAAAATGAAATTAATTATCTGTTCTTTATACATCCTTTATACTTCTACTTTCTTCCTCAAATGAATTTAAATTACTTCTGTCCTCCAGGAGAAGGTATTTCAAAGCCATGAGAAAAAATATATGGATCTTTCCAGAGCATTTGCTTGGAGATTTTAAGTATAATTCATTAAGCTTTGCTCTATAAATAAAAACATACAAATACAGGTTGTCATTGAGAGTGGTAAATGGACAACTACATTTAACATCTTCCAGTCCCATATACTCTCAAGACTTAAATTAGAGGGAATGTATTTTATTGTAAAATAAGCTATGGAAGAAAAGCTCTCATATACAGAACTGCAGGATGGGCTTGAATGCGATGTTTTCTTTTTCCTCCCTCTTCCAGTCTGAAAACTCTGCTCAGATGTATATCCACTCAGTACGATGCTGTTCCAGGGCAGCAGCAAATACCTGCCTGCAGGAAACTGGCTGTTGTATTATTTCTGATCTGCTCAGTATTAGTATGACTGTGTACTATGCTACTAGATTCTGAAGGGTTTCAACGTCACTCTCAAGAAGCATGTGCTAGTTTTTTGTGTATTCAAAAGTAAAAAATTGGTATCTTCTGAATTAAATCATCTTGTCCAAAACACGACCTCACATACTTGAAAGAAAATTGCTCATTGCATGCAGATGAGGGATTGTTGTGGACAGTTGAATTTATTTTAAGAACCTAAATAATTAAAAAGGAATCTACAGCTCATCTAACTCATTGTCATTTGCATTCTGTACTTCTATGGAGAGTAAGCTCAAGAGCAGATGTAATTAGGAAGGCAAAGGCTGAATTTGCTATTTGCCACACGTTAAGAATGAAAAAAGATACTGCACTGGCAATGAATCTATTGGTTCTGTGACAGATTTGAGATTAAGTTCTTACACTTCCATGACATTTTGAAGTAGACCATTTTTGTTGAGGAAAAGAGAGAGGAAAAGGAAAGGTCATGTCTCTCTTATCAGGCAGTCATAGTCTCCTGTAAAATAGAAATGTCTGTTTAATGTCAGTGAACAACCCAGATGGAGATTCATGTTGGAGCAAAACATCTATACTTTATCTTATACCTCAAAGTTTATAATACTTAAACCTTGTGATAACAGAATCCTGAGTCGTTTTCAGATGGGATTCCTCTACCATTACACCATGTGTCTCCACTCACACACTGTCCACCTTTTTCTTCTTCTCCAAAATTGGCTTCTCTGCGTTCCTGACAAAATAATCCTTGTTATCAGGCATCCAACAGCATGAAAGCCTCAGCAAGCTCAGCCTTATGTTACTACATTAAAATACTTAATGGTTTTGCTGGGAATGGATTTTGCAAGTCCTCTTTTCTTCTTGGCTGAGTGTACAGCCAGAGAAGCCAAGCAAATCATTGACCAAAGTGATTAAGAGGAGTGGTGCTACAGTGTGTTATAAGGCACAAAGGAAGGGATGGTAAATAAAAGCATATTACCTCCAGAAAAGTTACTTCGAAATTCCTTTGAGCTTTGTGTAAGGAACAACTTCATTTCTGTACTGCCTTTTCTTGTATTCATCTCTTTTCTCTGTCTTACAAATCTATTTCTAGCATGTATATATTTACTTAAATGATTTCTTTCAAAAAATATTGCTTTAGAGCTTCACTAATAAAATAAGATTGTGTTTTTCTTGTTTTTAACCTTTACATGCTGTATCAAAATGGAGAAAAATACTGTTGGCAGTCACGATAGTTCAATTATAGTAATACGAGCAGTAGCTTTTACTTCATTACTCTGCAGAGTTATGGTTCTGAACTATTACTTTTCCCCACCTTAAAATAAAAGGGTTTTAAAGTGCAGTCTACCTTGAGGTTAAATGTGTCTACATGATTTGAATGGTTTGTACACATGGGGGCTTGGCAGAAAACTGGGTAAAATTGGACCACCTGCAGATTAATACACTTGAAGGAAGTTTTTATATTACCAGAAACAAGAATCATTTTATCAGATGAGTGTATTTTTTGTGTGTTTCTGTGTGTGTGCCTGTGTGGTGGTTTTGTAATCAGCTGCATAGCTTTTTCTCACTGTTGCCTTCTACATAAGGAGTAGCCTTCAAAGAAAGATACATTCTTTAATAGCCGTCACTTTCACATTATTTCTGGCAATAATTAGTGAATATTATTTAATAAGTAATGATTGAAATACCTCTTTCACAAAAATTACCTATTAAGGATTTTCAGAAGTGATGGCAAATTATATTGCCTTGCATATTCATGCAGCTTGAATTAATACAATATTTAATGTAAAATTTGACATTAATTGCTTATAAATGGTTTCTTAGAATCTAGATGCAATTTTAGAAAATGCTGTACTAGCAGAAATAATGACCTGGCAATACACTGTAATCAGTCAATGTCTTTCTTCATCTTAGGTATGTTGGCAAAGGAGTGCCCATTAGAAAAAAAGAAAGTGTTGGTTATTTAGTCAAATGGGACCTAATTACAGGTCTTCTGGAGCCTGATGTCATAAAGCCAGCGAGGTCATTGGTTTGGTAGCTGAGATTCTAGGAAAAATAAACATGAGGAATTAGTTTATGTTCTATGTTGCTACTTTCAATTTTTCTCCCCCTGTCCCTTTCTCCTACATTCCCCTTCCACTTTTTCTATTTCTTCTACTTTTCTCCAGTACTTTGATATCACTGCTTACTCCAACTTTTGCCTATGGTATTTTTCTTTTTTCCCCCTTTCTTTTTCAGGACAAA
The DNA here is from genome assembly GCA_039720435.1 of Amazona ochrocephala. NCBI lineage: Eukaryota > Metazoa > Chordata > Aves > Psittaciformes > Psittacidae > Amazona > Amazona ochrocephala. The sequence goes on from CM077883.1 coordinate 18,154,111, forward strand.
TCCTGCTTTTATTCCCTTTCTTCTACCTTCTGCGTTTGGGTATCATTTTTTATCCTCAAAACATTATTTTTCCTGATTTTTTGTGCATTCTCCTAACCCCTTGGAGGCTTTTTTTGATAGAAACAGAGGACATGCATCAACTCATAGTCCTTGTAAGTCACAAAGTGAAACGGTCATGTCTTTTGAGTACAGGTTACAGCAGCAAAGTCAATTATGTGTAGACAAGTACCTTTACAATGTTTTGTCCTGGATTTCAGGAGTTACCTTTGATGGGCAGGGCTTTGTCTACTGCCTTCTCTCTATTATCCTGGAATTTTGCTTTTTTTCGATACCGTCTTGTTAGGAGTAAGGAGTTGTTCATATATGTGTGATTTGCTGTCATTAGTGTTATATTCCTTTCCAAATCAAAGCATGTAAATGTCTCTCGATCTCTTGGGAAGCTTTAATCTTATAAAGGATGTTGTATTGAAGAGTTGTTGTTTTCTGACATTCATGATAAGTTTGATAATTACATTAATAATTATTCTTTCATGTTTGCTATTTATAATCAACAAAGCATCTGATTCTGAAGTTCAAGGAGAAATCAAAATGTTGGCAGTGTCAAAGCTGTAACAGCAATTGAAAGCAAATACAGTTTATATTGGAAAGAAAGAGTTTTAAGAGGGGCAATGGTTCTAGAGGGCTCTCTGCTACAGAGCAATTGTGTCTTTGTAACAGGACACAAGGTGTGTTTCAGCTGTGGCAGATGAGAAACCTGGGAGTGGAGCATGGTTGGATTCCCTCATCCTTGGTAACCATGTCATCTAACTTTTTTTCATAAACTAATCAATTTCTGCCTGAAATCCCTTAAGCAACCATTTAAATAACTGGGAGCTTAGTGTGTCTGTGTTTTCAATTTACAAAATTTATCACTTCACCTCTGGGTTTTTAGTGTGGATGTGCTGAATCCAAATACTTCAAAGGAAATTTAGCATTTGGAGTTCCTTATAAATCCTTAGCTCACCCATCTGTATAATTTTTATTAACATGTCCATTAAAGGCTTGCTTACAGCACAGATTTCTTTCAGAAATGCTTCAGGTAGTGGAAATAAGGGCAAAGCAGACAATAACAAGGACCTGTAAGTGTATATTCATTAAAAGCTTAGACAACTTTTAAACAAACAAACAAGTTTTACTCCCAAAATAATTAACCAAGTGCTTTTCAACTCCCAAATAATTTTGCAACCATCTCTCAAGCTGTAAAATATTGGAAAGATTGGACTCCATCCTTGCGCTCTTCCTTTCAGTGAATTCTGGTTTGGAATTTTGTGCTTATAACAACCAGCTCTGCTCCGGTACTTTTCATTTTTTATTTAGTATTCTACAAATGTAGTTCATGAGAAAGTTACTTCCAGTACTACGGTTAAATATTTAACTTACCTAAGAATTTGCCTGTGACAGGCAAGCATTAAGGTGGATAGTAAAAGCTATTCTTGAGTGAGATTATATCTGTCTTATGACCAAGATTTTTGTTTAAAAAGAAGAAACGAGGAAGCTTGGATTGGTTAATATTACTGTTGGTTTGGTTTTTTTTTTAAGTTAAGACATAGTGCAAGGGCTTGCTTCCCTTCTCCTGGCATGCGTGCACTTGCACTGCAACTATTGCTTGCAAATGGAGAGCTTTAGACTCTGAGCTTTGGTCATCTGAGTTACAGACTTTGAAATCCACAGGTTTTAGTTGTGTTTCCTCCTAAAGCTTGTGATGCACTGGAATAATCCTTTCGTTGTTGTTTTGGTTGTTTTTTTTGTTTGTTTGTTTTTGGTTTTAATTTAGACAGAAATCTTTTAAATCTTTTAATATACTTCAGTTTGGCTGCCAAAGTTAATGTTCAAACATTCTTTTCAACTTCTTTCATACTTTATTTAAAGGGGGGAAGAGACAATGGTGCATTACCTTCTTCTCTGCTGGAAAGCAGAAGGTATTGGAAGAGCTGTAGTTGCACAGCAGTCGGGGAGAGATATTGAAATATTAAGACATTTCCAATGGGAATGGGGAATGTGTGCTACATTTTGAGTGGCAAAAGTACTTAATATCAGGATAAGTAATCATCTAGAGCCAAGCTGACTCATAGGTCATGTATCTAGCCATCCTGAAACCGTGCCTGGTTAGCCCATCAGCTTCATATTGCTCCACACAAAGAAACCAAATGTGATTGTCTCTTGCTTAATGCAGTTGCAAGAAAATCTTGTAGAGACTTCCATTGGGAAACTCAGAATGTATGTAGGTATGTGAAATTTCTGATACACTTTATATTCCATCCTTTTCCCATGTTATTAAATATGTTCCCCTCTTCCCTACAACTGCCTTGATTATTTTCTGTTTTGTCATAAAATATTTGCTTTGTAACAGGCGCAGGAAATTGGCAGTCATCTCTGCATTGCTGTCTTTGATTGTAAGGAGCTTTGAACCCATACACAACATTCCACAATTCAGAGGGGAAAAGAAAGCCTGGCAGTTGATTTCCAGCTTTTAACCAACATACAAAGGAAAATATTTATTTACAGTGATCACAGGTCTATTGTTCTCCAGACTATAGCAGGCAATAATGCCTAATCAGACACTTCTGCAATTCAGAACCTAAAATTATCTTGACGTCTGCAAGATTGGCTTTAACCTTTTTCTTACAATTTTCTTTCTTCTGTTTTACTCAGATTTTTAATGGCAAGAAAAACAGACTTCTGCATTTTTCTGACTTCAGCATGGAAGGTTTTGCTGTAAATATCTCTGGCTCAAGTTAATGAGTTATATGTCAAACCCTATGCTAGCTATTAACAATTTTTATCAAAAAGTTATTTTTTTCGCATGAATCTAACATTATTCTTGGGCCATCTGCTGTGTTTCCCTTAATGCAGGAACTTAAGGGGATTTACAAGAAAAAGCAGCCCCTGTAGCTGTGTCTGTTGTGGGGTAGCATGTGGGCTACCATTAGGTGGAGCTGGAATGCATTTCAGTCTCTCCTAGCTGTGTAGCATCCTCAGTGGTTTTGAGTAGAGACAGTTTATTCCTAAATCAACTGTACATGCACGCTATAGGGTATTTAAATGACCTTTTGATCTAAAACACACTTGGCTTGAGGGGACGGGAATTGAATCTCGGAAAGAAGTAAAATCAGTGATTTACTCAGAGGATGTTGAGTCTTATCATTCCTAACCATAAAGAAATAGATGTGACATGCATGTTGCATTTCAGTCCATTTCTGGTCCTTATAGCGGACAGGAACCTACTTCCACTGTCAGTTATTTTGTCAGGTCGATGAACACAAGTGTAATGGGGCAAAAAAATAAAGGTGTTGAGTTTGTAATTGTTTTGCTGGTATGAGTGAGGTAAAAGTTGCCTTGAAAACTAGGAAATTGCACAGAAAAGTAAATAAGATTACAAAATCATTCACTGAGAACTTGAAAAGTAATAGAAATACAGTTTCAGTGATATAATCAGTCTGGTTTTTTTATTTATTATGGATAATCACATTTTTTATCTGCCTATTAAAGAGTAAGCAAGAATCAGGTTCATGGTGTGAAGTTCCAGGTGAATACCACTGAGGACAAAGCGGTGTGTGGGAGCTCTGTGTGCCTACTGTCTGCCAAGGAAGAGTAAGGGGTGGCAAGCGAATGGGTGTACATCTTTATTGTGCAAAAAACTGACTACAGGCCCTTTGTAACCTGTCCAGTCTCTAGATAAAGCTACTACAAAAAAAGTATACTGAAAGTATTACTACTGTAAAAATTTTGCTGAACTGGGGTATTCATCAGGTGCGTTGAGTTGCATGCTATGCAAGTCTTGTAAGAACATCTGTGCTTGGCAGCCATGTATTCCCATGAACCTCTGTGGTGTCTGATTATGAGTTTCACTTAATATATGCTTACATTCATTAAACAACAGGTATTGTCTTCAGTGGAATCTGGATCACTATCTTTAGCCTACCACTTTCATATTTTGAAATGCAGTGTCCCAAGTCAAGGTGATTTGTTAAAGGTGAATAAGAGTAAGATCATGGTTGGCCTTTACTGGAAAATCCCCAAACACTTCATCTTATTGAATTCTTAGTGCTGTTATTTAATTGATTTTTTTTTAAGGCAGTAATATCTCTTTTGGTCTTTTAAAATTCATCTGCTAATTACAAATTATTAGTCCATTTCCGCTTTCTAGACAATACTGATCCTGGTCAACAGTTTAGCTGGGGAACTGGGGAAAGAGTGTCTTTTCTTTGGTTAAATTTTTTGCATATCTAAATGTAAGCATCCAAAATGAACCTGTTTGTATAAAAAATCAGATTGCCATGCAAGTAATAATCAGCTAATGCTAACAACTGGGTTTTGTGTTTCGGGTCATGTCGTGTAATAATGTTTTTACAAGCAGCCTTCAATTATTGTATGCTCTCCTTTTTCCGTGGGCATGCCAGATTTATTTGTCTCTGAATAAATTATGTGATGGGGCTGCCTGACATGTGGCAGCCCCTGATAGTGGTCCAGACATGCTCAGAAAAAACAGTTCTTCTAGAAATGACCAAATCAAATGATTGGAGCAGCTTGTTTGTGCAGGGCAGTAATCTGTGCTTTCAAAGGCTATCTAACAAGCTGTCAGCATATCCAGATTGCTGAGCATCTCCCAGCTGTGCCTTGGAGGTTTGGTGGTTTGAAATTGATGGACCCACAGTTTATCTATTGTATCTGATAAAGTCTTATGATGTGGAAATTTCAGGGAATAAATTTGTGTCCTGGGTTCAGCAGTAGCAGTCATTTTTCTCCTCGGTAGCTGGTGCAGCGCTGTGTTTTTGATTTTGGGCCTGGGAACAGCGCTGATAACACCAGTGTTTTCAGTTACTGCTTGGTGATGTTTAGGCTGGCCAAGGACTTTGTGAGTCTCATGCTCTGCCAGGGAGGAGGGGAAGCCGGGAGGAAGGAGAGACAGGACACCTGACCCAGACTGACGAAAGAGGTTATTCCATACCACAGCATGTCATGTCCAGGACGTAGAAACGGAGGGCAGAGACCTGGAAGGGTGGTGGGGGGTGCACTGCTTGCTCGGGCTTGATATCGGGTGGTGAGCAATTGTATTCTTTTCCCTTGTATTTTCTCTTGTCATTATTATTATTGGTGGTAGCAGTAGTGATTTGTGTTATACCTTAGTTACTAAACTCTTCTTATCTCAACCTGTGAGAGTTGCATTCTTTCAATTCTCCTTCCCATCCCTTCAGGAGCGGAGGGAAGAAAGAGTGGGGAGTGAGTGAGAGAGCGACCGTGTGAGTTTATAGACTTAAACCATGACAATTTGGTACCTTTCCATTGTATTTTCCCAGAGGAATACATCAAGATAGAATAAATGTTTTAAAATGGATATTTTATTTTTTTTTCAGACATTTGAGAACTTTGACATTGAAAAGGTCAAAGTTTCCTCTTTTTATTGTGGAAATATGTTGAAAATTTAGTGAATAAATTAAGTTTCTCAGAAAACTGAACAAATATTTTAGCTTGTTATATACCTTCATTTTATCCTCATTTCATTTATGCAAAATTCTTTTAAAAACTTGATTCACAGAAATATTCATTTGGTTTTGAAAAAAATATATATTTTGAGATACAGTTTTGATTCTCCACTAGCTCCACTGATCTCTGAAACCTTTTTCTGTGTTTTGTATAGGATAACTAGAGATAAAGTGCCGTTTCTTGACATGTTTGCACACATCAGGTCGTAAATGCCTCTCTCAGTTCCAGTCCTTCCATTGTTTGGGGCTTTGAAAGCTGTTTATGTTGAGCTCAGACAAATCCCATGTATAAAATTCCATGGCTCCCTGAGGTCAGCTGAAATAGCAACGCAGGTTTGGCTTCTCTGAGTACTTGTTGCCTTTAGGATTTGATGTTTCATTTTTAGGGAAAGCAATGGAAAGAATTGTCTGACTGACGTTCGGGCTGGTAACGTGAAGATCAGTGCCACAAGCCTGGTTACTAAAAGTTGAAAGTATGATGTAGTAGTTTTTCCTACCTTATCTACTTGGTATCATGCAACAAAACAACTTCCTCATTTAGCATTTGAATAATTCTATTCAAATGCATATAGTCCAAAATTTTTTGCAAGATTGTCCTGAAAACATATAACCAGGGAGATAAATGAAGAAAGTTTGGATGTTAAAATGCGGGAATGATAGTGAATTTTGCATGATCATTGACAGGAAAACAAGCCTGTTCCATAACCAATCCAGCTTCATAAATAAAGCACAGACATCACAAATCATTTGCTTCTCTTTTCCCTATCTCTCCCCCTTTGTGCTCATATTTTCCAGCAGCTGTACGTGCTATTAATCTGCATTTAGGTATGCAACTGAATGTCTGCTATGTGCTTGTTAACAGATGCAGTGTTCAATTTGCTAGTTGGGATTGAGGCCTTTTAAAATGTCATCCTGTGTTTTAGCATTGTATACAACATGTTTTTTCAGTTTGATTGAAAAGCTTACTTGAGTGAGGAAAGCATGAACCATCACGTTTGCTATTTTTTCCCTTATTAGCACTCTTAAGTGTATTCCACATTTGCTAGCAGAGAAGCAGTTAGCATACAGTGAAACTCTCCCTGATTGCCTGCTAATCTGTAAGGATCTTTCTGGTTGCCTTCATTACTGCATCAGCAAATTACAGGCTGCTTGTTTGCTCTGTGCTTGACTAGGTCTGGGGCACTGCCAATACATTCCATCAAAAGGAATTGCATTGTTCTGCACTAAAGCCTCTGTCAGATGGAGTTTTGCAGGGAAGAGATAGTAGCACCCTTTTAATTGATGCTAATTGTAACATAAACAATTAGCGCTACTGGTTGGTGGGGTATACCACGTGATAGTATATACGTGACTCTATTTATTACTTTCTGCAAAAACTGAGACTGTGGCTGTACGATTATGGTGGTTGGAGTTTTTGCATTGAGACACTGGGTTTCAGAGAGAGATCTCCAGTGCAGTAGTTTCAGATACCCAATGTCTGTGCAAATCCAACCCAGTATTTGTGTGCTCTGCTCAGTTTACAGAACATCTTAAGTCTCAGACTCTCACATTCAGCTTGTCTTGAACGAAACCAAAGCACCACTGGTTTTGCTGCCCTTCTTTTCAAGTATCCTAGCAGAACATTATGAAAAGTTCTGCCATCTCAGATGGCTGATGGTATAGATGGTACTGTGCTGTGGGCATGAGCAGCATCCCTCTGAGTCAATGACATAGGTTCAGAAGTTCACAGAACCTGCACATGGGCTCTCTCTGGTGTAAATATATCCTGAGATATTTTTCCATGTCAGTGCTGCTAGCAGTCACCCTTTGATCCATGGGGAACAGTCCCTGGGAGATAATCTGAACAGCAAAGCAAAGCAAAAATCAAACTGCTCTTTCTGTGCATCTTTGATGCACTGGAACTTAATTTACTTTATGCATAGAGCTGCTTTAACTTCACCTGGGGGCAAGGTGCAGTTTAGATTGCATTTTTTTTTTTTGGAGGGGGGGGAGGGGAAATCCTGTTATCAGTATTAAAGTGTTTTAAAATGCTTTAGAAACATAGGCTATAGATTACTATTATCCCATCAGTCTGAAACATGGGCTTCTTTAACTTGTGTAGTTTGGATTTACCAATTAACAATTAAGAATTATTGACTGCAAACTCTTTTTTTATCAAGTTATTCTTTCAAATACTTTTCTAATGTGAATATGGCTTATCCTGTTCTGCAGTTAGATGTTAATGTTCTCGTGTGTTTACATGGCAGATACACAATAAGCATGTTGAAAGAAGAGTGCAGCTTAGTATAAAAGCCCATTTGGTACACCTTTGAGGTATCACAAGTTCTTTGAGTAGCAGTGTTGTATCTGCGATTTATCAGTGGGAAGTCTGACTTCCAAGTAAATGAAAGCCAGGGTATGCAAGCAGATACATCAAATTAGATGTACAAATTAAATGGCAAGATTTAGGTTCCTAAGTAAGTTTTGACCTGATTTTCCTAAATGTCTGTCACTTGCTGTTCCCAGCTGCCTCACCAGCACTGATTTTGTTTTTCTAAAAATGTAAGTGGGAATGTAGCTTTAAACACCTTGTTCTGAGAAAGAACCATTTAAGTCCTGGAATTAAGCTTGAATCTCTGTTGTTGTATGTTGAATACCCTTTAATTAAAACTTATTTGTAAGTCTACAAGTCAGATGGGTTCAGTTTTGAAACAGAGGTTATTTTAACCTATAAACTATGTTCAAATTAAACTTCCCAGGTTAACTGCTGGAGGTTTGTATAAATTTTTTTGGTTCTGTGATACCTGACTGAATTACAGGATGCCCAACAGCAGCTGTCCATTAAGTTTCAGTCTGCTGAATGCTGGTTCATGTTTCTACTGGGATTCTTTTCTTTTTCTGAAATACTGTTGTCTAATAAGCAGAAGCCAAGTTCTACACTCCAGATTTTAATTAGAGCATTTGCTTTATGCCGAATGCTATTCTTTCTTAACAGTACTTCCACATAGATTTTGTTAAATTTTGTTGTCTGTGGGTCATAGCTTAAAGTAGCTATTGGCCTCGAAAGGAGTTAATACTTTAGACAGTGGGGGCTCAGTAAAGCAAGTGTGTGAATATTTTCATCAATTCCAGCTAACTTTCAGTATTTCACTGGTCAGATCTAATTTGCTTGATGAGACATCACTGAAAGATGTTATCTGTAGTGTAAGCTTAAAAATTGATTGTAACACGTAATTCAAGGGCACTGCTTCATGCCTAGGGCAAGAAATACTATTTTTCTCTTCATTTCATTTGCTCTTTTATAGTAGCTTACCTTTTCCGGGTTATATCCACCAGATTTGTTTGTAGATTTGCAGATAAGCAAAACCCACAGTAACAAACCACCCTATTTATTTTGCACTTGGACCACGCCGTAAAGTTGTGTTTGCTTTTTTTTGCCAAGGTATGTTGGAAGGCAGGAGTGCCTTGAGTAAATCAGATCTCAATACATATTTGCATTCAGAGCTACTGTGGTTAATTGGGTTATTTCATTTTTCATCATTAAAGACTTAGCTGTTGGAGTTTTAATAATACTGTGAGATTCACATGTTAAACAGTCTCCACTAACAATTTATATATACACATATACACACACAAACACCACAGTCGTCTCTTTAGCTAATATCCATTTAGTGCGTATCTTCCAGCTGAATCTTCAGTTCTTAATCTGAAATCCTTACCTTAATTGGCTTTAAAATGTTCCCTCTCTACTAGTTCTGTCTTGTGCGAGCCTAGAGATATCCTTCTGCTCTGAGAGCAGTGTAGGTTTTATTAAGCATGTCCCAAGATGTGTATTTCAACTGTTTTGTTTGCTTTGTGGTGGTTTCCTCTGTAATAAGAGAGAACATACTGTGATGAGTCAGCCAAATACTTACAGTGCACATGAAATTTACTGCTGTGTGCTTTTACCCTTATCACTGTAACTCCCCTGGGACTGCAGACACAAATACATTGCCTTTGCTACAGCTGTCATTCTGACAGTCTAGGAAATGCTAACATTCAAAGTATTAAAACAAACCATCAGTGGTTTTCCATAGTGCCTGTGAAAATGTCAGATTTCAGACAATTCAAGCATCTTTGACCTTGAATGTATGTAATTTATTAGGATTTCTTTATTTTTTTATAAACATAAAGATGGACTATTTACGTTTACCATGATTTCTGTTAACTCAGATCCCTATGCTTTCAATAGGTTACAAGCAATGTTAAAATACTCTCCTTTAGTATACAATTCATCTGGTGTTGGACTCAGGAATAGTTTGGATCACATTGGACATAGTCTTTTCTGAATTTCTAAGATTCAGGTAATTGGCAAAGTCAAAATTTATCAGAGCAAAGCATTGACCAGAGCAGCCAGTCTTCTCTATGTCCATGATGTTAACCCATCAATCTTAGCACTTATAACAGAGTTTATGTCTCCCTATCTGCTTTATTTTCCTAGGAACAGGTTTTCCCTTCTGTAGTCAATGTTGATGCTGTTTGTCCTCGTGCCTTCATTTCACAATGTAAGAACTTGTGTTTGTTTATATGTAAGCTCAAAATATCATAGGGCTCACTTTTTGGCTTGATGTCTGTGATCTCCACCTTCCTCCAACATACCATAGTTTGACATTTTTTGGACATTATTTTACCTTTTTTTCATTTTTTTTAATCACAGCAGTAGAGTTGGTTATTGGACATAAGGATGTATTCAGTGGCCTTTTTGTGCAGTGGATTGTGGGACAGTTGTTCGGCAGATCTGTCTGTAATGTCCATCTGTAATCTGATTACCTATGATCGTGAGGGACATGGATCATTGAAGAAATGAATGCTTCCAGTGCTTTGATTGTGCTTTTTAATTCAATCACTGTGTAGATCCCGTATTGTTTTTCAGTGTTCATTTCTCATTCAAGCAAAATTATCTGACTATTCATGTGAAGTTATGCACTGAATATATCTGATGCCCCTCATTCTGAGTATTGTCTGCTCAGGATTCAACACTTCTCTTTGACTGAAATTACCATTATAGGTGCTGTTGTCATAGTTCAAATTAATTTCCTGTTTAACAGGAGCACTAACGAGCTGCAGTGACAATAAATGCAGTTGGAGACTGCTGAAAACAGAACAGTAATTGGTGGTGGTTTGAGTTCTGTGTTGTGATCACCTTTCTTAGAGGGGAGGATCTGCGATTCTCCCTTTTTCTTTTAAGCAATTTATCTTTTATGTCATCGCCCAGGTGTTTTCTTGAATAACACTTGGCGTGGATTACATTCTGTCTTCTGCTGCTCTGTTGAACCCATAGATATTTCTAACCTGCACATCTGCATCCTTGAAGAAAATGGCTTAATGAATAGCAATATTTGACCTGTCTGTATTTCAGATATTTCAGTGTAAGATGTAGAAGATATATAAAAAAAGGCGGGCTGCTTGGATCTACTCCTAAATTTTAAGTTATGTGGCAGCTACAGTGCTCTGTGCTGTGTATGCGAATGAGCGGCTCTGGAAGAATGAAGGACCTCTTGACCAGCCATACGTGACCACCATTCTGAGCCCTTTGTTAACGAGAACAATCACAAAAAAATAATTTTCTTTCTCGGATGAACACCCACCGCAGTATTGATCAGAAGAGGAAAGATATTCTTCTTCATTATCACAGAGTTCAAAATCCATAAAAAATAGTATTCTTCAGAAAGGTTCTTAATATTTGCCTATTGCTATGTTAAGGAACTGGGGTTGTAGAAGTCTCCAGAAGCTTTCCATCTTGGTTCAGGCTCTTGCATTTTAGTCATCTTCTTGTTATGTTTCAGGTTGAATGAAGCTAATACGAATTTTTCTTCATAAAGAAGCAGTCTAAAGATTCATTCTTAAAAGCGGATGAAGTATTTTTGAAATTAATCCTGAAAGAAAATTGCTTTTAGGAGAGTATAAAATTTAGGCAGTGAAAAAAACAAACCCACAGTAACATATAATAAAGAGACAATAGTAATAATTTTTACATCTTGGGCATTATATTTTTAATAAAAAGTTACAATTTCTACTAAATATTGCCTAAACATTTTTTGAATTAGCATCCCATAGATTTTGGCAATTATTTTGAGGCAGAATTGAATGTTCCAAGTTGATTTAATCTTTTTTTATATTGTCTATCAACTACCTGTACTGCCATCATTTAAGAAAAAGATTTAAGTACTGTTCTGACTTGTAATGTGCAATCCCTAGGACCATGTTTGTGTTGTCTTCTATCAGAGCCGGCTGAGGTCATCAAACCTCTGGATCAGGTCCTACAGAAACAGCATACGTGTGTTTTAATTTTGCCTAAGTAATGTCATAACGCTTTCTCTTTCCAAATTATGTCCCCTCTGAGACTCATTTGCTAGCGCTACGTGGACTGATTTTCTGTCTGCTTTCTTTGTCACCACCGGAGTCAACGCACGCAGGTGGAGGTGTGAGAAAAAATGTGCAAGTGAGCATTGCTGCAGCACAGAACCTGCTGGATTGCATAGGCATCTTTCAGCATGTGTCAGACCATTTCCCAAGAGGCAGTTTATTACTTGGCCACCACCCTCACATAAAAGATAAATAAACTGAGATTAGTCACACAACAAACTGCCAAAAGGAAAAGCAAACTGTGCTGAGCACCTGCAAAGGCGGGCGGTTGTGCTTTGGCATACATTGAGGAAACGAACATTCCAGAGCACACGCAACAGGAGTAGGCTTAATGAGCAAATCGACTTGACAAATTTCACCTCCCTTTCTGCTCATGTGCAAGCTTTCATCATTATAAATTTCCTATTCTGAATTACCTGTTTGTTATTTCCTGCAGAAGTTATTTCATGTCAGCTTGCGAATTACTCCAATTCTCAGTTCTCTCATTACTAGGGCTGTCTGATTCCCCACTTATTTAAATACTCCAAGTTTCTTACCCCTGAGGCAAAGTACAGCAGCAAAGTGGTAAAGGCCCCATACCAGAATTAAGTTTGTATCCTGAATCTTCTGTTTGCATACAGAAATAAAATGTCCTTGCCCCAAATGCTTGCATTCGGGTTTACCACTGAGTAAAGGCATAAAGGAAGTGATGGCACAGTGGTTCCCTCATCAGATTGCTCCTTACTTGATGTTAAACTTAGAATAATATTCATATTTGTATAATGTTACAGAAGATATACAGATGTTTCACATTATTACTGAATTCTCCCCAGGCATATAGCTAGTACTAGGGCACTGGTCCTGGCATGATAGGATGTTACACCTTTTAGTTGTATTTAAATGCTGGTATTTACATGGAAAGTTCACAGGGGATCAATTTCTGTTCACCTCCTCTTGTGAAGGTCATTCATTAGAAGTAAAAAAAGAATAGACAATTGTGCAGACAGTTGTCCTGGTGAGTCCTGGCTACAATGCCAGATAAGTAGTGTCTCTGGTGATTCTCCTTTGTTTGTGCTGCTATTAAAAGAAATAATAGGTCAAGAATTGATATCTAATTGTATTTCTTGTTTCCAGCTTACTATCAGCCCTTCCATTATAGTTTATGACAGGTCTAGTAACATGTATTTTCTTACAATGATCATTTAGAAACAGCATGGGAAGATTATTTTTGAGCCAAAATAAAAAGCAAGTTTGTGGTTGTGGAAAAATAACTGTCCTTTACTGGGTATCAGCACATGCTGCAAGTTCAGACTTGTGTCAGCCAGAAATGTGGATCACATCCCAGGCCATTTTTGAGTATTGTGAGGACAGTAACCCAATGAGGGCCTGATGAGCTGGAGTGCCATTTGTTAGGGTAAAGACTGGGAAAGAAGCAGATTTTTGTTCTTTCCCTATCCTATGCCCCTGTCATTATCTCCACACCCTCCTGCTGTTTTCTGCAAACACTACTATTGTTCCCAAAGCAAATGAAGTTTTCAAGTAGATTTTCAACTTTTTAGGTACTGGCGTTAAGCATGATAGAATGTAAAGTAATGAAAACCCTAGACACCAATGCTTATTTACTTACTGCAGAAACAAAAGAAATGAACTCTGGATTGCTCTGGTTTTACCTACAGCTCAAAAGGTTGAAATGATTCCCCCTTGATGGCTGCATGATGCTTTGGTGATGGAACTCCCTCGGTGCTGTAGTTTCACCTCATTAGTTATACTACCTTTTTTGCTGTAGTATTTCAGGACAGCTTGAAAGGCTATTGATTAAGGGCTTAACTCACTTTTGATCACAGCTAATTATATTTTTTTGGCCAGGTGCTAGCATTCAAGACATTGGTTTTGGAGCAGTCTCTAGCGAATACATGGAAGGATGATTAGAACTTTGGTGAACTGTTCATTACAAGTTCTGACTATCAGCTATGAAAATTAGTATTCATGAAGAGTTTGAAAAGGAAAATTCTCCAGTTTTCTGGGATATCTGTTAAGAATTCAGACCTTATCTTTGTAGTGAGTACACACTGCCTTTCATCTTTCGGAACGCACACTGCTGCTTCTCAAAACTGGGGGGAAGGAGAGAGGAGGAGGGGTCCTGAACATTAAACCACAAAAATCGGCTCTGTGGGAGCCATTGCATTTCTGTAAGAGATTTAAGAGCACATCTTGAAAATGACAGAGGAAGAATTAACCAGGGTCAAGGGTCCTGACGTACTAATTCAATACAACTACATTTATACAAGCTTCAGAACAATGACACTTGCTTTTTGCTTTTTGCTTTTTTAATATGTTTACATGTTTATGGAGTATTCATTGTAAGAAGGTGCTGAAGTTTTGCTGTTACTGCATGCTAAGCAGGTATTTCTAATTGCATTATATCATCTCAAATTACGTACTATTTTAGTTAATCTGGGAAGCAGGGTGTTGTGGTTTAACCCCAGCCAGCAGCTGAGCCCCACAGTGGGCAGGGGGAGAGAATCAGAAGAGTAAAAGTGAGAAAACTTGTGGGTTGAGATAAGAACATTTTAATAGGTGAAGCACAAGCTGTGCACGCAAGTAAAGCAAAGCAGAGATTTCATTTGTCGCTTCTGTTATAAACGACCAAAGTCAAATTATAGTAGCAAGAGTAATTTATTGCCTAATTAATGAGAGGTAATAAGCAAAGCAGGGCTGGGTGCGCGGGGAGTCTCCGCTCCACCAACACGCACACCTCAGGTACATACCAATCGTTCTTTTAAACAATCAAGATATACATATTCATTGTGGTTTCACAACATGTAAATTGTCTCCCGTCTCTCATGTTAATTAGTTTCGCAATATTGTCCCACATGCGCACTGCCTCCTGGTGGTCTTGGACAGGGGTCTCTGGATGAAGTCTCAGTCACCTTTGTACAGACTTCTGACTATGTACTTTCCACCTCACTGACTTGGCGCATGCTCATTCTCTTTCTTCTTGTTGTTCATCTCTTCTTGACTGGTTCTTACTGGTCCTCCCGGATGTCCCCTATTCTTTAACAATGTGGAGGATATTGTGATTTGACATTTACAAACTACCACTTGTTTCAGGATTGATCAAGCATCTATGAGGTTTGACATTTACAAACTATCACTTGTTTTAGAATTGCTCAAGCCTTGCATTTCAGCGTTATTCAATCATTAAGCACAAACAATCATCATCTTTATCAGCAAATTGATAGTTACATTTACTACACTTCCCATGGTCAGGTAGGAGTTTTGCCATCTCCAGGAAGATAGGGCTCCATTGTGTAGTGGTTACAAATGCCATTGCTCCAAACATCTCTCTCTCCCTTCCTTCCTCATCTTCATATGCTGAGCATGATGTCCTATGGTATGGGGTATCCCTAGGGTCAGCTGCGTCCCCTCCCAACTCCTTGTGCACCCCAGCCTCCTCACTGGTGATGTGTGGGAAGCACAAAAGGCTTAACTTTGCGTAAGCACTACTCAGCAGTAACTAAAATATTCTTGTATTATCTACACTATTTTCAGCACAAATACAAAACCTAACCCCATACCAGCTATTACGAAGAAAATGAACCCTACCCCAGCCAAAACCGTCCTATTGTGGGCAAAAGAAAACAGTTTTTGTGCAAAACCAGGGATTACTGTTAGCCTAATTGAAGTCTTAGTGTTCTAAAGAACTATTAATAATCGAGTTACAATGGTACTTACAATTCAAATTTTATACAGTTAAATTTAAGATATGCAATCTTGCTATTATCTACCCCTTTCTCAGGTGCTACAATACATTTCCACTCTCTCACTGCTCAATAGCTTCATTCTGGAGGGAGATGAGAATGCTCCAGTCATAAGCATTCAAGTCCTTTGCCAGAAATGTGATGTTGACGTTGATGGTTTCTTCTTCCTGGCTCTTCAGTTCACCTTTATGTGCTTGCCAAGTGTCCTACACCCTGTTCTTTCTTCATAGGATGGCTTAGGTCCACATTTACAATACACAGTGCCTTTTACTGATGTTTGATACTTGTTCTTTATTCTCTTTGTTGACCTTAAAGCTAGTTTTACACAGCTACCAGGGGCGCATTCACCACTAATGAGGTGATTTTTATAGCTCTTGGCCTTCTAGTATCATCCTATGCCTGTACTTTCAAGGCCCCTACTGTCATCCCATGACCGTTATTCCTCTACGTTGCATTTTATCTACAGTCATAGACAGTTCATTTTAGAATAGCTGCATGTATTGCTATTTATTAGTTTCATATATTATATGTGTATATGTAAATCAATAGCTACTTCCTTATACCAGAAGCACAGAAAAAATTGCACCTTTAAGAAGTGATGTTATAAGCAAAGCAAACAAGCAAGTGAACAAAACACACCTTAGCCTGTCCAAGGCAAGTATGGGCAAAGCCTGATGGGACCCAGTCTGTGCTGAAGCTTAGGACAAAGCCTTCAGCCTCTTCCAAGCAATGCCAACATATATTTACTGGGCTACCAGGCTACATAACAAAGACAAAGCCTGAGTTAGGTACAGTTTTATTCTCTACGAGCATATCACAAACTAAACATTCCTCTTTTCTCTTTAATAGTAAACTGAAACCCTTAGCTGCCTTTTTCACACTTAACTTTTGTAAATTTAACCTTGTTACACTGAGTCCTTCTTCCCTGGGCTGGTATCTGCATCTTCTCTGCTTGTTTCATTCCTGCCCTCTGCCTGTAATAATTTCTTTTAGAATCATAGAATCAACTAGGTTTAAAAAGACCTTTAAGATCACCAAGTCCAACTGTTAACACAGGACTGCCAAGTCTACCACTAAACCATGCCACTAAGGGCCTCGTCTAAATGGTTTTTGAACACTTCCAGAGATGGTGATTACACCACTTCCTTGGGCATTCTCTTCCAATGCCTGATTTACCTGTGGATGACTCCTGAAAGATACTAAACTGAGATAGCTGAATGCTGGAAAATGCCAGTTGATCCCTCTTAATAATAAATAATGGGGATGAAATGTATATCTGTATAATTTCTCAGCATTCTTAAATGTTGAGTTTTGGGTAAAAGGAAGAGGGCTGTGCCTGATGCAGATGTTAAGCATTGAACATACAGAAAGTCTGGACTCCAAGTAATATGGAATAAACACTTGTAAGCAATTCCAAATATTAATTATAACAGTGCTTGCTCCCCCTGTGATTTTCAGCACCCATTTTTATCTCCTCTTCCCTGATTGCTAATCAAATCGCATATAGTTATGCTTTCTGCTGAATCTCGCTCAATCTATGGGCAGTCTCTCATGTGTACTTCACTACCAAAACATGTAATTTCATCACTGTATGCCTATATAATAGAACTCATCTTGTCAGAAGCATAAAAGATTCTCCCTCTGTGTCAGAAGGTTAAATATTCCAGAAGACTTTTAAATGGACTTGTCCCTAAGGTCTTAAGAAATAAATGGAGTGCTGATTTGACACAGATTTGCGCACAATTTAAATAACTAGAGTATCCCATTTCATAAACTGTGTGCTGTCTACGGCTTTTCTGTATTGATTGTCATATTTTGGAATGTTACTGTGGGGTTTTGTAATTTTGCTTGTAATTTTGTAATTGTTCACAAAAAAAAGTGTAATTTTCTTTTGGTACTTGGAAAAAAAAAACAAAGATGAAAGAAAGAAGGAGAAAATAACTCTTTCTCTACTTCTGAAATGTTTCCCTTTTTTGATGCATTATAGGTTTTTATGTATTTGTCCAAGTTCTCAAGAAATTTGTTTGATAGATCAGACTGGATCAGTGATCCTGAAAAAATAGGATTTGAGCAAATAATGAGAATGTACATGTGAACAGGATAGAGGATGAAAGCAGGCTGTTATTGCATTGCCTTGCCTGTACCCTGGCAATAATGCCTGTGATTGCAGTAATGGACCCAAATGAGTAATAAGCCTTTTTTCAAGCAAGTTAAGCCGTCAGACTCTTCCTAAAATATTCCTTTGTCTGTTTTATTGAGTTACCTGTAGCTCTCGAGAGTCACCAGGTGCTATTTTTATGCTCTTACTGTGCAAGTAGAGATGTCACACCAGCTGGCTTGTTCCTCTGTCTGTAGCTCCTGTGCTTTGTCAAAGGTCAGTATGTGAAGATTTCTGCTTAACTTTGGAGTCTAATGTCTGATGCTGTACTAAGGCAAATTATCTATTTAAGCACTGTCTGAAATGAGTTCTTTTTTTCCACAATGGTCTGAGTTGAGTTATAGTTGCATAATAAATAATGAATGCAAAAGAGAGGTTACAGTTCAGTCGCAAATTATTATTTGTGGAATTACTGCTGACCTCTCATTAGCACTTACAAGTGCCGGACCAGCTCTTGAAGGATTCAAGAGATTGCTTAATGAAGATTCATTTATTAAGATGTATGGCTGGCCAATGTACTGGTCATTACATTGATCTTAGGATCAGAGTGTAAGCAACCTTTGTGTAACAGAGGAATGACAAGGAGAAGCAGCTAACTACTTTTAACAACTTTTGGAATCATTATTTTTCAGATTTGTCTACTCTTTGTGTTAGGACGTAGCTCATTCTTTCAATCTTCTTTAAAAGCTTTCTTTTCTTCTTTAAAGAAAAAGATATTTTGTTATATGGTTTTTTTAAAAGCAGGATTTTGCATAATAATGCTGTATTCTGTTCCACAATTCAGTATTACATTTCATTACCTATTGTAAAGCCTACTGTAATTCCATCCACATAGGCATATATAGGCTGCTCCCAGCTTTGTGGTTTTGACAGAAAATTCTATAGGGATGTCAAAAGTATAAACACATTAGAAACACATTAAGATACAGGATGTCTAAAATTTCTAGACATTCACTCATTTTATTCATAGATGTGGACCATTGTGTTATCTAATCAGGGAAGATGAATGTCTCTTTGAACTTAAACAATATATAGGTCTAAATGAAGGTTGTATTGTGTCCCACCCCCATTTCTGAGCCTCATTTGGTTTCTTAACAAAAACCATCTAATTGGTAGGAGATAAATATGTATGCATTGCTTAGGAATGACATTTTTTCTTTCTGCTACAGTCATTCTTGGCATGCACTCACCTTCTTTCACACCCTTTCTCCTCCTGGAAAAGACAGGGGAATACGCTTGTTTTTAATGGAGCAGTTGTAACCCAGGTCTTGTAAATGAGGGAACCTGGGGTCCCCTGTGTGACCCATGAGGGGCTTAGTACCCTCTTGATGCACTGCTGAAGCCTCATGCCTTCTGTTTTATGGCAGCACTGCTTCTGCATTGAAGCATTTTTATTATGCACAAAAGAATCAATCTTTGTTGCAAAAAACCCAAGGGTGAGGGAGTGTGCTTGAGTGGCAAATATGCTATATATGCCAGATTATAGCTACAGTTTCAGTGCTGGAGGTTTTTGTGTGATCTGTCTGGAGGAATTTACTGGGTTTATATATGACTTTTTACAAGGGCATGTAGTGATGGGACAAGGGGTAATGACTTTAAACTGAAAGATGGTACATTTTAGCATTTTAGGAAGAAATTCTTCACTATGAGGGTGGTGAGGCGCTGGCACAGGGTGCCCAGAGAAGCTGTGGCTGCCCCATTCCTGGCAGTGTTCAAGGCCAGGTTGGACAGGGCTTGGAGCAACCTGCTCTAGTGGAAGGTGTCGCTGCCCCATAGCATGGGGGTTAGAGCTGGATGAGCTTTAAGGTCCCTTCCAACCCAAACTATTCTATGATTCTATGAAAATATTACTGGCAAAGTAGTGACTGGGTCTGTGTTTAGCTGTCAACAGCTGGAATACCACTTCAGAGGGATGTGAGTATTGACCTGAAGTGTGACAAGCTTTGTATTTATTCTGATGGCAGAATAATACAATGCAGTTATGGTAGTGTAGATTAAATGTAGGGAAAGAGTGGTTCGGTTGGTAGCTTTGTTGTAGGGTTGGGTTGTGTTTTTTTTTTTTTGTGTTCTTGTTTTGGGTTGTTGGGTTTTGATTTTTAATCATTTAAATGGGATAAGCTAAAGCCAAGGTACAGCATGTTTTGAATTTTGATTTTCAGGATTTCTTCTGTTCAAGAGTTTTGTTTCAGCATCATGCAGAAGATCATGATTGTTATTCAGTGGCTTTGGATCAGTTGTTCAGTATTTTCCTAGGGTCTGAAAGTTGGATTTTGCCTGAATTTCTGGAATTAAAAACAAACAAACAAACAATCAAACCCACAGAAAGCCTCGAGAAAACAACCAACCTCCCAAAGAGACCTACATGTCCAATGCTTTATTTTCATGGATGGGAAAACAACCATTGATTGTTTTACTCAAGTTTTAAGCTAGCTGGGATAATGCAAATCATTACACTTTAAAATATAAGCTGCAATAATTGAACCCTCTGTCTTTGGTATGGGCATCTCAGTGGGAACCTTTGTCAGACATTAGCTTGCACTGAGGAGACAATGACTGTTTTGACGTTCCATTTCTGAAGTTAATTGTCTGCTTCTCTCTCCCTTCTGTAAATCGATGAGGTTTTCAGCTTTTTCTGCAAACACTCACACTTACAGCACTGGTGGAAGGTAAGGAAGCACATTGTAGAGTCTGTGCTGGATTTCCCAGCTGCAAAACAGACTTAGTAGAGAGAAAATCTACCTCACACTTTCTTACCGAGCAGCAAGCATCACAGGTATTTTAGCTGAAGTCTTCTTATACAATGGCATCCCTTTGTGTGAAGAAAGCTGAAGCAGGGAGGTGAATACACCTTGTCCCTGTGTGTGGGTGGTGCAGCATTCTGACTATGGGAGAGCAGTAGTCTGGAGGCGATTGTCAGCCATCGCTTAGAGCAGAATGGGAGCTTTTTATTTTTAATATTTGTAATGAGCTGAGCCTTTTGCAGTTTAAAAGGAAATAACTCTCACAAATGACCTTTCACCTGGTCGGAGATCCTTTTAAAAGAGAAAGAAAAATCCATTTGCATGTTTGCATTAAGATACAAGATCTCTGCCAACCCTGATTGAAAATATGTCTAAAATCAGTGTGGTTTTCAATATTTTTCAGTCACTGAAAACCAAATTAATTACTTTTTCTCACAGGAATTATCAAGAGTCTCCTCAAAATAGTTTAGAAGTCAAACTATATGAGATAATGTCATTATTTTGCATAAAGAAACCAGTAAAAATCTGAGGCATGATGGCTTCAGCTGTCTGGAGATTAGCTGGATCCATTCTTATTCCTGTTTAGGACTTCACCACAATGTCACTAAAATGTGCTTTCTTGGGGGGGGGGGTATTTTTGTTTTTTAAAGCTTTAAACTGGTTGCAGAACTGGTTCATGCACGTGCTGCTTGTGGCGAGAGGAAAAAGAACACGATGTAAATGAAAAAATACTGGTGCGAGAGATAATGCGGTTTCCAAGAGCCCCTTGACTAAATCATACCCAGCAGCATGACTCCACAGCAGCTTCATGCATTTGCTGTGGAGTGAATTAGTTCTTTGCCACCATACTGCTAGATGGGAGGCAGCAAGTACTCTTGGCTGGCCTGTTGCTAAGAGGAGGTAAGGTGCACAGGTTGGTGTTTAAAATGAAGCGTGTTTGGGTGTGTATAGAATAATTGAACCTAAATGTACAGCCTATTAAGGTAAATTCACCGTTACCACTTTCAGTGTTGCTATTTTTTAATACTTCAGTTGTTTATTTGAGAGTATCTGCAGCTGGAGCTTTAGCAGGGTGCTTGTAAGAGATGTAAGCTCGGACAAAATCAAATCTTCACTGACGGATGTATTAGTTTGTGATATAATGCCTTTTGGCTGGTTTTGATTTGAATTGATTTGCCTGTGTTTCTGTTTGATTACCTCTAGGCTGGTATTAGAAATGTGGGCTTTTCTATTTGATCCCCCATTAGTCATTTACTGAGGTGCCCTATTGATCCATACTGCTCATTTGTCCTCTGGCCTCTGCTGAGTGCAGCTCCCTTCCTGCCCAGGTCTGGAATTCAAAAACCAAAAGGAAACATATTTGGAGTGGGCCTGGAGCTGAACAGAGCTCTGGTGTTCTGTTCGAGTTTCAACAATTAATAACAATAAAACAATTCAGCGTTCATTTAATATGGTGAAGCTTCATGAATCTTCCGTCCTAGCTTTCCTCAAGAAGCTCTCTAATGGTGTTTTGTAGCAGGGCTTTGGTTAAAGAGAGTTTTCTGGAAAAATACTATGGTCGGTTTCTGTAGATGTCATTTCTTCTGATATTTGGATACAATATGAGTTGATGTTGAGTTACAAGATTTATGTAGGAAAAACACTGAATACTGCTCTACTAATGCTTCCTTTTTGAGCGGAAACTGCATTTTAAATGATGTCTGCTTTTTCTCTGGGCATGTCTGCTTTTGCCAGTGATAGATAACGTGTTGGGACTCAAGTTTAAGCTATGTTTTGTATCTTCAAACTGGTCACTATTGCCACGTCTTAGATTATGAATCTGGATGTTATTGGAGCTTTTGTCATTCACTTCACCCAACAGTTATTTGGAGGGAGGTAGGGTTGGGGGAAAAGTCCTTCAGGGAGCTTTGGATCAAGTCCGCCAGAAGTAGGTAATGTGTCTGTCGGGGGTATGGTGGTGCTACCTTCAAGCACGTTAAAAGTTTGAGCAGATTGCAAGATTGACTTAAATGCTAAAAGGAACACCCATGCTTCTAATCTGAATTCTGCATTGTGTTGCAGAGCTGGTAAGTTGTTGACGTGACAGATTTCAGGCTCTGTGCTCAGAGCTCCTCCCAAACTATTTTTGTGGAATGAGTGACAAATGCTGGCAGGAGCACTGCTGTCAATGCAACTTCAGAACAAGAAACAGACACATTTAGAGTGGAAAGCAGATAATGGTAATGACTCAGTCTTAAGCCTCATGAACCTGTAGAGCTTTTAAGCAGGAACTTTGCTTGTCAAGGCAGTCCTTTCTTAGCCATGGGTTTCTCAGCTCTAATTTGAAGATTTCCATTAATGAACTTGTCTGTTACTCACAGATGGGATATCTGGCAGAATGAATCTTCTGCAATCACCAGTTTTTCAGTCTTGTTAGAGCAGATAAGATCGTTATTGTTCTCTCCCTTGCTCACAGAGGTTTAGTGTTAGATGTTGTTGCTAATGGCATTTTTTAATCCATATGGCTCCATTGAAACAGACTGCATTAGCACTCACTTCAGTGAATACCCACTAGTATTGGCCAGACTAGTCATAATACAGTTTTTATTGAGTCACTATCTTTGAGGTTTATGGCTTATTTTGTGGCTTTAATACAGTTTTAAGTGATGCTGTATGTGCTTGTATTCATGGTTTAGTGGGAGGTGTCCCTGCCCATGACAGGGGGGTTGGAACTAGATGATTTTAAGGTCCTTTCCAACCCTAACTATTCTATGATTCTATGTGCATTATTCTTATAAAATGCACATGCATTTTATATTTCAGTCTGTGATAGTTTATTCGAATGTAAATAACTTTTCTCAGTCTAGGACCCCTGATTTCATTTTTGGTTTCTGTCATTGATGTAGCCTAACCTTCAGTCACAGAAATCAAGAGGGCATAGCTGTTTGTGCTTTAGTTTGTTGATTTGTAAAGTATTTTTATAACTGCCTTTTCTGTTCTGTTATTCTAAAACTGAATTCATCTTTTTAAAGTCCATTCGAGTGAAGAATTATATATATGTGCAAAGTACTATTACACTATAGGCTGTTTTTCAAATTTTCTAGCATGTATTGTCAGTCTGTGGCAGTTATTGTACATTTGCATTGCTGGGAAAAGGAGATTTACTGAAATGCAAAACCCACAGGATGCAAAAATGCTTAATACCTACCTAGCAAGTGTAAGTATATCACTGATAAGGAACTTCACAGAGTTATGGCAAAAGGGAGATTCACTTGTGGAGTGACAGGCAAATTATTGATTGGAGCTGGAGAGTCATCTTCTTGTAGTTGTTGTTTGTCTTCTCTTTCTTCTGAGAATCACTGGGGAGCCAGTTGGGAATTAGACTGTAGTCTGTACTGAGAGTGAATTTATAGTCCTTAACTGTGGGGAAAAAAATGGGGTCTATCTTTTGAGGCTGGGATGTAAACAATTACAGAAAGTGAATTTGTTGGCTGGGGTTATGGTGAGCCAGCACAAGGGCACATAACATAAAAGGAAATTATTTCCTCCCAACTAGGGAAATTACTTCCACAGCTGCCTGATCTCTTTCATCACAGACTCAGCATTAGTCATTATTTCTGGTATGAAATAAATGAATGTATCATGGTTCTGAGTCTCAAAGGCAATTCTAGAGATGCAGGTGAGAGACAGTGTTGCTCTGGATCCCTTTTATTTCACTGCTCATGATGGCATTTAGTATCTTGCCATCTTGCTACACAAGCACTGACTGAAATCTGTGCTGATTCTGATTGTGTTCGTTTGAGATGTGACAGTACATTTCTCTAGTAAATATATCCCTGTTTGTGCTTCAGCTACCTACGGCGCCACAGCCCCAGTCTTTTGAACTTCTGGGAAGAGTCAGCTGGTGTGCTTCAGGCTGCTTCTTCCCTTATGGTTTCCCAGTAAACTACTTGCTTAGAAACCAAAGCAGCGCTGCCAGCCACCTTTCAAACAGGGAGCCTGCATCAACAGTTTAATATTATTCTAGTGATTCTCAGACAAGCAGTGGTTTTTCAGAGAGGGGGTGATTGTTTTTTGTAAGAAATTATTTTGTTTTCGACACACTAGAATGAGATCAAAGTCACTTTAGTTTGTGTTCTGTGCAGAGGTCTGAATCCACTGTTCTGGAAGTGAAACTTCATCTCCTTGGGGCTGTTTTCCCCCTTGCAAATACCATGTTTATGTGTTTTCTTTGTTATGTGTCTCAAAATGTTTTAATGTCTTATACATTGCAGTTAGTATTTCTATTGCTACCCAGCTTCTGCATAAAGGGAATTTTAAACAGGGTGGGCAATTAGCTGTAAGGGTAGCTGCATATATTTTTGATTCCTCAACACCATATAAAACTGCCAGGAGACTGTAGAATTCACTCCATTAAAGGCAGTTGCTAAAGTCTATGACGTGCCTTCGTTTCTGGCTACTAATGAAAATGCTTTTCAGTCTGTTGAAATGGAAGCTGTTTAACAATAAGCATTTACCTTCCTCTGATTCTTCACCAAGAACCAATACAATTTTAAATAAAGAAGGATTCTTTTTTAAATGGTGATTAGTCCCTGGTGTAAAGAAGGGTCCTGAAAGTGTTTAATTAGGCAACAACAAAAATCACAAAATGAGCAAAGCTGATTCTGTAGATATCCGATGATCATACTGAGATATAATTGAAGTAGAGAAGCCTGTTGCTTCTAATAGTTTAAGTGCCCTGCACACCCACTGCATGCACTGAGTACAATAAAATGTTCTATCACACATTCTCTTCATCATACCCAATATATGATCCATGCTTCTGCAGTAATAGCAGGGATAATTAATTCTGGCTTAAGTATTTAGAAAATTATTAAGTGCTGCAATTACAGGCTTTTCAACTGGCAGTATTTAGAAGCAAGAAGCTATTCTCTGTGCTCCCCCCTCCCGTATCTGAGTGCACTAAAAAACTTCAATTTGTCAAAATAAGGAAAAAGCCCCTGCAGGAGTGCATCTTAATGTAGTATTAATTGGGTAAAGGAAGACCATAGCTCAGGAACACAGGGGGTGCATTTGGAACAGGACAAATAGTCTGAAATACAAGTTTGATGAATTCCCTTCATCTTGGTGCTGTGATTGCAGGAGCACTTTTGTTTAAATTGATCTGAGCGGCATGAAAATTTTCTTTCATCCGTCATTTACATTCACTTTACCTCTTGCAGTTGCCTCTGCCACCTTACATGCTTGTTTGCTGGTGAATCTATTGATAAGATTTCCAGTGCATCAAAAGAATTTCCTTTGTGCCAAGGTAGAATATAGTCCACCTGGTATAGGAGGGTTCCTACCTTCAGTTTTACCTACTGAAATTTATTAGTAAGTTCTGTGAAGTAAAACAAAAATAAGTGAAAAGAATAATGCTAATTGCATGCTATAGATTTTCCTCCATTGCTTACTCATTTAGTTGGTGACTTGCAGAATAGAATACTTACACCGTAGCTTGCTTCTGATTGTAGCATGCCTCCTGAATTGACAAAAATAAGACCAAAGGTCAAATTAATTAAAAGCAGTAGGAGAACGAACATAATTAATGCTGCAAGTTTATATTTATGCGTTTTGCCTGGAAAATGTGTGAAGTGCATTTTGTTTTGTGCAAAGCACAGATGCTGTATGCCAATGAAAATAAAGAACCACTAAGAAATATCTTAAGGAGTATGATTAAATTGAAGTCTTTAGTCAGGAAATTTTATGCATAACAATGATTTTGGGGTGAGCAACCAGAGCAGTTGCCATGGGTATTCGATAGTGCAACTGGTACAGGAATGCAAGTCTGTGCATGTGCCGGTAGCCGTGTGTAGAAGATACCTGCGCCCATTGTGTCTCCCTCTTGCCCCTATGATGTATGCCAGCTCTCCTGACATTGTTATTACCCTTCCACACACACATTTTTCCTGATGATTTATTTCAAAGATCCTCCCTGTTTTTCAGACATCTACAGCAATTTGCCTTCTCATGAGCAGTAAGAATACAGTGTAGACCTAAAGCCTTGCATTTGTTCTTTCTTGACTGCATGTTACAAGGGGTTCCTGCACTGTCACTATTTTCTGGATTAACTGCAGCAAGTAGTTGCCTTTCCTGGTCATCACCTGGGTGTCAGAGTTGCAGAAGCATTGCAGTTTTAGAGGCTGCAAGTTCAGTGTGGCTCTATGGAGAATAATATTTACTTCTAATTTGACTGAGCTTTACATGAAATTGGAATAAACCTGAAGTAAAGGTGGTAGCAGTGTTAATCTGTGTGGCAGGTGAAGGAATGGAGGTAGCTATTGAACGCACTCATGGAGTTGCAGAACTGGCCTCCACTGTGCCTTTGGCCTTCCCACCCCAGCCCTTTTTATTTCTCAGCTCTCTGGGACACTTCTACTCAGGCATAATTTCAAAGATGCGGGGCCTTGGCTCGGGATTGACATGATTTAGTGGTGGACTTGGCAGTCCTGGGGGAATGGTTAGACTTGATGATCTTAAAGGTCTTTTGTAGCCTAGATGATTCCATGATTTATGAGAATGCAGTGATGTTATTTTTGGGTTTATACAGTAAATGGCTGGGACTGAGTTGCTTTTAATCAAAATGCTGGTACGCTCATGCTGGTGGCAGAGCCACTTGGCAGTCTGTGTGGTCTACTCAGTGGCAGTCCTGTGAGGAAGAGCTTGACATGAGGGCTTCCTTCAAATGCCCAGTCCTCACTTCTGCTGACTTATCTACCACTTCCCCTTGGTGCTTTATGTATTTTTGCATTAAAAACTCCTTGAGTTACTAAGTAAACAACTTCTGTCTCAGTTCCTACTTGCTGTGCATGGCTTGAGTTCGTTTGCTCACCACAATAACTTTGTCAGGAAAGCAACCCAAGGTCACAGGGCTGTGCTTTGTAAAGCCAGGTCTCTGGTGACAGACACCTGAATCTCACAGAAGTGGACATTGGCTTTGCAGGGGTACTCTCTTTGGGCTTTCAGAGCACAAACCTTCCATCTGTGGGTCACGGCTGGGTTGTGATCAGGACAGCTGCAGGCGCATGGGGCTGACTGCAGGCCAGTTGCGGGCTCTTGGTGTTATGCAGCAGCTCTCAGCTTGCTGTGAGAGGGAGCAACTTTCCTCCAGCATCAGCTGGAGTCCCTCAGTTCCCCTTGCCCAGAACTGCATGATTTCCCTATGCAAACTAACATATGCTGCATTAATTAAGTAATTTATATTGTATATTTTGCTCTGTAAAGAAAGATGAGTAAGTAATCTTAATAGTCCTAAAGAATGGTTGCACTAAATATGGAAATAAGCCAGAAAGATTTGAGAAACAAAGGAAGGCTAATGGCTCTATATTTTGCCTCACTGAAATTACACAAGTGGTGAATTCTGAAAGACAGTTATGTATTCTGATTATCTGAAAGGACAATTGCAGAGACATCACTCAGTAGGAGTGAAGGATGGTATCAGTGATACAATGCAGCACTTCAATTTGTAGAATTTTTCCCATTTACAAATAAGTATTTCAGATATCCATTTAAAAATGCGTTAGTAGTATGTAGCTCAACTCACTTTAATAATTTTGAATATGTCATGTATTCTACTGTAAATAATAGCTAAAAACTTATTCATTGTCACCCTGATAGTATAAGGTACGAAAACAGTGATTTCTTCTTAGGGAAATATTGCAGGAAACCTGCTGCTTCACTGTGTCACGGTGTAGCAAGGGCTGGCTGCTCCCTGGGGGGCAGGAGCAAAGAGGGTTTGAGGGCTACTGTGAATCAAAATTAGTGAAAATGTAGTTTAGAAACCTTTGGATCCAAAAATATCGTGGTTTTTTGTTTGTTGTTTTTTTTTTTTCTAGAAGAAATTGAGAAACTTTATTTATTTCTCTTTATTCAAGAGCAACCTCAACCTCTTCACTTTCTAAGCTTAGAATGCAGGCTTCCTCTCTGCCCTAATTCGAGAACCTTATTTTTAACCATAACGTGAATTCACATTCAACAGCTACGTATATCAATATGAAACATAAGGTTATTCCATGTCGTTCCACTCCGATGTCCTACCCACACCTGCAGGAAAAAGTTCTGTGGAGACAAGGTTTATTTTATAGGGTAAAATAAAACAAGTGATGCACAACTATTTGTGCTATAATATTTAAGAATACTCCTTGAATAAGTCTTATTAAAAGCATGTGTCTGTGTTTTTCTTCTGGCTTCAGTGCACTTCCAACCCAAGGAACCAAAATTAGATGAAAGACTCTTTTTCTGGGAAGCACTGATAAGAATAGCTCCATTGGTTAGAAATGACGAAGGCACATTTTGAAGTCTCTTCAAGTGAATACTTGTGATGGCTTGTGAAGTTATACGCATGTGTATTGCTTCAGAAAGATTTGACCTTTACATGAAAAACTGAATAGAAAAAAATTGCAAATGGAAATTGAGTCAGGTTCTTCAGATTTCTTCCAGGTCTCTGCAGCTCTAATAACCTCATCATGCTTGTACTTAATGGCTTAGCCTTGACTGCTATGATGCAAAAGTAGGAGCTAGAGATCAGTGAGTTATTCACTGGAACAACATTTATTATTCCATAAATCTGTACATTACTCATGAAGAAAGATGAAATCTATTTATCTGAGCCACAAGTGAAATGTGTAAATTAACAGAATGAAATTAGAACTCGGGTGCTATGTTACATGCATGAAAGTATAAATTCTACTCTATTTCAGTATTAACACAAAGAAAACACTAGGTAAGCAATAGTGTTCCTTTTAAAAGAAACATTCACAACAGTAATAATACCCAATCAATATTTCTGCTGAAAAAGATCCATGCTGTTGGGCCAGCAGTCAGAAGTGGTGTCAAATATCACCAAAATGTTTCTGCATTATTGCTTATTATTATGTTCTTTTAACTAAAATGGTTTTGCTATCAGAAATCAAGCATTTGAGATAATAACATCAAAGATGATAACCTGGAAAGTGAAGGATGTATTAAAAAAATCAGAATTGATACTTTCCTACTTCTCAGCCTTAGCAAGAGCACAGCCATAGTGCAACTTTCATGTGTAATTTTTATTTAATCACATGTCAAATTGAAGGCTTGCATGAATTAAACTTTAAAAAGCATGCTTTCAGCTTTCATTTTGACATCTAGCATACAATAACTGCCTTTCAAAAGCGAAATAAAATGTTTGACGTGCTTTAAATGTTATTTTCAGGTTTATTTGCTTTTTATTTCAGTCTTCATTGTTATTTCAAGAAGCTCAGAAAATACATTTTAATTGTTAAATGTTGCTGGGAAATGTCATATGAGATACACACTTTGGTACAGTGAGGATTAGAGTCTGGAAATAAATACCCATTGAGTCTGTTAATCAGAAATTTGTGAGGTCGCAGGTTTATAATATTTTGATCAGTGATGATTTGGCTAGAGAGTTTGTTCTGTGACCACTGGGCCACAGGAGGAAGATGGGAATATTGGCTTTGCTTCTAGTAACTTTAGTGAAAAATGCATCAGTGAAAAGTTGCTTCTTAAAGCAGGTGGTGTTAAAACAATTTTCAGTTGCTTACCCACCTGGAAGAGGTTTTCATAGAATTACTTTTTTTGCAATAGCCAATGGCTGGCATTTTTGCTTGTCAGGTGCCGTTTCTTTACATGCCTGCAAGAAATGCCTGTAGAGCTATGTAAGTGTAATTCTAAAAAGGCACCCTGAGTAAGCGAGCGTGGTAGAATTACAAGATAGTCTTGCAAGATTATTTCTCATCACTTGAGCCAACTCTTTGTGTGAGTGAATCCAACTACAAGATCTGTCAATTTTAAGTAATTTCGATTTGAGCAGGTAAAGAGGCGCTGTCTGTTCCCTGATTTGTTGTGGAGGTAGTTCTTCTTTCATTGAAAACCCACAGATAGGTCTAGGATAATCATCTACGTTGAATTTGCATTGTCTGGGCAGTCAACCAAGCTTTTACTTGCTTTTTTGAAATTAATCGATTCTGCTTCCTGCATCTGAATAAATTAAGGAAGTGGGAGGAGTTATTTAGATCAGTAATAAATGAAAACCTAGAATTACTTGCATAGTTCATACTACTATGGAACAGTTAGATTGTTAATCACAGCGAGGAAAAGTAAAGTTAGTTATCAAAGCTTTCTCTTCATGTATTTTCCATTAGTAATTATTGAGGATGTAAGATACCAGTTATTAATGTTAGTCTTATTAAATCAGTAGGACTAGATAAATTTATAATAAGAGTGTGAAAGAGTTGTATTGGATTTCTGAAGTTTTATATAGCTGAAAATGTAATGTTTTGTCAATATTTTAAAGGATAAATATGGTAAACTGGAAAACCAGTCGGTCTCTGATTTGACAAGCATAGAAAATCAGAAGCTGAAAGGGATGCAATCAGTAAAACTAAGACAGTAGGTGATTCTGCTGAACTTGTTCAGTAAATAGAAGGGTTTGTTCAGCAAGCTTGATCTGTATGAGATGACAGATGCTGCATTGACGGTAGTTGGGAATGTTATTTTTCATGTGAGATACGAAAAATAATGATTTTAATGTCCACTGAGCTTGGACTTCTGAAATCTAATTTGAGTAAAAAAGAGTAATGAGCTACATTTATGCATTTTGTCCAATACAAAGTAATCAAGATGACATGGTAACGTCTTCGATTTAACGTTCTGAGCTTGTGGCAGGTACACCCGCCCAGACCAAAGCCCTCCAAAACTTTCCTCTCAGACAGAAGCCTGGGAGAGCTCCCTCATACACAGCTCTTGTATCCCCACATGGTGGTGCTGGTGAATGCAAGGGCAGGAAGCTGGGTCCTGAGCCAGTGGAGGCTAAGTGACCATATTGGGCCACAGCTCATATCCGACTTGGGTATAAAAGGATCCCCTCAGGCAGCCATTTGGAGTTGGGCCTCGTTGGAGCAGTGGTCTGCAGACGGAGACAATCCCCTCGGGTCAGGACGTTGTCCACGGGAACTCCTTGAGCTTGAGAGGTGTTCCCTTTCAGGTGGAATAAACAGTGATTAGTGAGTAATCGCGCACTTCGGATCATTGGCTATAAAGATTCAGAACCAGTAGTGTAATGATGCATCCATGTGACATCCTGAATCTGGAGTTAGTGTTGCTGGAGCTTTAATTGAGCTTGAGCAATACCTTTCATTTAGCCTCAATTGATTGGTTCTGGGACAGTGCTGCAATAAGTATGTGAAATACAGACTTCTAAAACAATTGGTAGAACCAATTTGGGCCATAATAACTGTGCTGTACACTACTAAGTCTAGGGAAAGGGAAAATGAAATTACTGGCTTGTCTTTCTGGAGTTTCATCATGTTTTCCATTGGATTTGTAGTTGGATCCTATCAAGCAATTGATTTTGTGTTGAGAACTTTCCATGAACAGTAGCTGAGTCCTGTGTGTCTCAATCAAAGCATATGGAGCAGAAGATTGTTGTTTTGGAACAAAAGGGAACAGTTGAGTATAAAAAGATTCGAACTGGAAATCATAGTTTGGTTAAGGATTTTCTTTAACAACTGAAAAGTACTGATTGTAACTGAAGATAGTTGTCTGGTTATTTAAAGCACGCATTTTATGCCTTCCTGGCATTTGAAAGACATAAGCAACTGAGAAATAAGTATTATTAGCAACTTAGAAAAATACTTTTTGCTACTCCTTCATTCACTGGCTGCTGATAGTGGACCCTGATGAAGTAATCCTGTTCTTTTACTTCTGTGCTGTCTTACAGCATCTCCTAAATAAGGCCTGTTTTAAATCAGAATTATCATCTAAATAATATAATTAATTCAAGATAAATTAAACAGTAATGTTTTTTCTTTATGATCTCCTTTTAAAAGGATATTAATTTGCTTCAGTGAATGAAGATAATAAGGTTAATAGTTTAATGTTCCTCAGTTGATATCTGCTGCTTTTTCTATTACCTTTTTTTTTGGTTTTGATTATAAATTGGCTAACCCCTGGTGTATAATTCCAGAAATCATCCCTTCAGTGTATCCAAAGCTATTTACTTAGACTCATCTTTTATTATTCCCACTGCCACAGTCTAATTATTGTAGTGAAAGATTGAACACAGAATAGTTTGGGGCTTTGATCAGTCTTCATATAAATTTCAATAATGAGAGTAAAAGGTTTGTGGTTTTCTGAGATAATTTGATCCCTCCAGACGCAGACTGCCTTTGCAAAATGCAGTGAATACCGTACGAGACCTCTGACAGGATTCGTGTCTGGGCTCGTGACATCTCTGGGAGCAAAATTCTTTTTTCATACCAATAAAGAGTAATTTAATATTGTTAAATTTGTCAGAAAAACTGTACATTTTTTCTTACATTTTCACCTCATTTTCCCCTATCAGTCCAATTGTCTGCATTGCAAATTCCTACATCAGCATTTTCAGAATCCACTACGAATCCATAATGGGCTTGCCTGGACTTCTCTCTTTTTGAAAAATATACTTACTGTCTGTCAAATAAATAAAACAAACCATAATCCTTGTTATTCTCTTACTATCAGTGCTAACTCCCTTTGGAGATAAAGAGAAACCAGCTGGAGTCTGGGGATACTTTGTAATCTTATAAATTGAAATTTAAATGCCTCAAGGAGGAAATTTCCAAAATAATTGTGACAGAAGATAAGTCCCAGCTTTTGGCAAAATTTTATTAGAATTACTTGTTCCAGATCATTGTCTGATGCTGCCTGAATTAAGAAAGTGGCAGTGCTGCCATGCAGAGAAATAGCTGGGGCTTTTTCATCTTGAGAATTCTTCCCGAAGAGCTCTGTCATCAGCAGCATCAGGTGCGGCATACTCGGGAACACTATCAAATTAAAATCCTGAACCTTTACCTGGTGCCAGTCTATTTTGTATTGGCTGGTTTTTATCTTTTGGGCTACTAACATCTCAATTTATAGAACTAAATATTTACATTTTCTTTATGGGAGAGTTAGTTAAAATTTGGTTGTTCAGTTTGTTTTTCTTTCTGGAGGGTGGGGTAGGGGTGCTTTTTGTTCATCTCATTGGGCCAGGCAGTCTGAAAGACTTGATATCTTTCTGGTCTCCTTTACTGTCACCTGCTTAAGAACTTCTGCTGTATTTTGATGACAAACCATGAAAAGAAACATTCACTTGTTTACACTTGGTGCATCCCAGTCATACATAATAGTAGCCATTGTATTCCCAACCTAATCCTGGTATCTTACACTAGAACTTGGGCTAATAACATTTTAAGAATATTTTATTCTTAAGGCTCACTAGTAGCTTGGGGACGAGAAAATACAACCCAGCATGAGTGCCAAACAGCACATGCGCAACATAAGACAGCATGAAGGCAATGTAAACCTCACAAAATACATAGAGGTTTTACAAACAGTTTGTGGAATAAAGGTTGATTTTTCATAGATGCTGTGAATATCAGGCTCATTTAAGGACCAAAATAGTAATATATTCCATTTCCATGAGCTGTAGCTACACATCTGTGCAATTCTGTATGCAGGGAGCAAATCAGTAACATTGCAGGAATATTTTCACTGGATCAACTCCACAAAACTTTAGATATTTAGACTTTCAGATTAAAGTCAACTGAGACTGCTGGTAAGACTAGGGCTCTGAGGGGTAACTGACAGTTAAAAGGTAGAAGAGGATAAGTTGTACTAGTAGTCTCTGTGCATCCTGCTGTTCTTTGGACTGTGCAGAGACACTCCATATATCTCTCTCTGTGCTGGAAACAGGGTAAGAGAGGTGATGGAGGAGCAGGACCACTGCCCCAACTAGCCTTCCAGGTTGCCCTGTCAGCAGCTGCAGACACATAACATTCTTCTGGTGACATCACAAATGCATGGAGGGATGTGGGAATGTTAGCTGGGAATCTTTCGCTCTCTGAACTTTTCTCCAGTGGGCTGTAAGGCTTCTCCTACAGTCACAGGAGGGATGTCTTCTCTCCTTCCATCCTATGTGATGGGAAGTCATTCTGCATTCAGATTTTCAGAGCTCAGCTGATGGCTTAGCTTGATCTGTTCCAATTTTTCTTAAAGATCTGCCAAATGAGAGAGGGTCTAAAATCTGCAGATTTGGTAAACAGGAAGGCAGAAGCTTGAAAGCAAATGTACTTGATGATAAACAGATGAAATCATCTGGAAAAACAGAATGGCAGGAAGAATGAATGCAAAGTGCTGCACTTCAGGTCCAGCAACCAATGGCGAAAACCAGAAAGGGGACAACTAGCAAAAGGTCATTAGAAAAGGAGCTGGGCGTTATAGCGGTTGGCAGAGAAAATATGTTACGCTGCCATGAAAAAGGGAAAGCAGTAGTGGAGCCTGCAGGAGATGTGAAATGATCCTTCTGCTCTACTCCACTCTTTAAAGATCTCAGCTGAAGCTCTGTAACGAGTTTTGTGCCGTGCACAGGCAGGCATGTGTGAGTGTGTGTGCAGGGGGAACAGTAAGATATATCAGAAGGCACATGGCAGATTAAAATAATCAGGTCTGTTTATTCTGAAGCAGGCTAAAGTGCCTGTCATGGGTTCAGCAGCAGCAGTCATTTTTTTTCTCCTACTTGGTAGCTGGTGCAGCTCTGTGTTTTTGATTTTGGGCCTGAGAACAGCGCTGATAACACCAGTGTTTTCAGTTAGTGCTTGGTGATGTTCGGGCTGGCCAAGGACTTTGTGACTCTCATGCTCTGCCAGGGAAGGGGGGAAGCCAGGGGGAAGCAGAGACAGGGCACCTGACCCAGACTAACCAAAGAGATTATTCCATACCACAGCACGTCATGTCCAGGATGTAGGAACGGGGAGCAGAGACCCGGAAGGGTGGTGGGGGTGCACTGGTGGGGGTGCACTGCTTGATATTGGATGGTGAGAAATTGTATTCTTTTCCCTTGTATTTTCTCTTGTCATTATTATTATTGGTGGTGGCAGTAGTGGTTTGTGTTATACCTTAGTTACTAAACTGTTATACCTTAGTTACTAAACTGTTCTTATCTCAACCTGTGGGAGTTGCATTCTTTTGATTCTCCTTCCCATCCCTCCACGAGTGGAGGGAAGAAAGAGTGGGGAGTGAGTGAGAGAGTGACTGTATGGGTTTATAAGCTTAAACCACGACAGTGCCAAATGCCAGGAAGGTGAGTGGGAATAACCAGACCATGATGGATGTGACTGAAGAAGTGATTTATTTTGTAACAAGAGAGAGGCAGGTTAGACATTAGAAGAAAACCTCTCCATTAGCAGTAGTGAAGCACTAGAACAGATTTTCTGGGAAAGCCATGAATTTCTTGCTGCTAACTTGTAAGGGTTTTCACTCACATCTGTCAGGAATTGCATATGTAAAGTTGATCTTGCCATTTTCTTGGCTGTACCACATTGTACAGCAGCTGTCTGTGGGCATATGTAATAACGTCACAGTGATGAAAAGGGATTTTGAAAAGTAGAGGAACTTCACTCCTTAGCAAAAATGTAATATAAGCGATGGAGTTCAGCACCATCACCTATAGGAACCAAATATCTAGGGACCTCTGACAACATCTGCTCTGTTATAAACACTGTATATACTTTTCTTTGCATAATTGCATCAAAAATCTGATCCCCAGCTTTTGCTAATCCCAGGAGTTCTGGAGCTGGAAAGTTTTGCATTGCCTTTCAAATGGAATTTTGTGTAACATCAAGCTGAGAACATTTTGAATTGTTATTTTGGGGTTGTTTGAATCCTCGTGTTTCTAAAACGCATGGAAATAAGACACATGGAAATGAGCAGGGGAGCTGCCTATTTCTTTTATTTTTTTCCTATTTTCTTTTAATACTGGAACAGATTTACATTCCAGTTATTCAACTCCTAAACCAGACAGAGTCATTTAGGTGATGAAAATGCCATCCTATGCCTGAGGCATCAGGTCCTTCCTTTCACCTGGCCTTTCCTTCCGCAGCAGTGTTGTGCCGCTTTCCCTCCTCAGCTCTCTACTTTCCAGCCTCCAGCCTTTTATAGTTGAGACATAGGTCTGTGGTGTAACAGAAATCAAAGGGGTCATAATGAGATATCTAAAGCAGAGTAGTGGAATCTACTTTTAAATCATTAGTTTAATGGCTGTGCAAATAAAAATTGTTTGCAATACAGAAGACTTATTGTTTGTTCTTTCTTCTCCCTTAGAAGAATTCAGCAACATCAGAAGTGTGACACATTTTCTAGGCCCAAAAGTGTGGAGCCGCTTTTAATGGGAAAGAAAATGTTTTTTGAAAAGTAGAAAACTGAGCAGTGAAATAAATTGAGCCTCAAAATGTGATTGAAATCTCCAAGTCAGGATACAAAAGGCATCCAAAGACTTACGAAGTCTGACAGAATCTCTTTAGTTTGAGGTGTCTTTCATTTTGCATCAGGGCTTACATTTTTAAAAACCAGAAGAAAGCAGCGCTGTCAGGTGGAGCGGGTTTGAAAGCAGGCTGCTGCTCATGAAAGCCTGAAATTGTGCACAACTCCAGATAATGCGTCTTCAGCAGATAACTGAAATAATACATTTCCTAAATTGGTTGCATTAAGCAATTACTGATACTGTAGTGGAAACCGTATAATTTTCTTCCTTCCTTGTAGCCTCAGCGCCGTGTCACATTTCACCTACCAGATGGCTCCCAGGAAAGCTGCAGTGACAGTGGGCTTGGAGACCATGAACCCACGAGCGGTGCTAGCACATCGCACCCTCTGCCCCTCGGCTTCCCCCAGGAGGAGTACTATGAGCAAGCTTCACCCAACAGCCGGACAGAAGGAGATGGCAACTCAGACCCGGAGTCCAGTAAGTGGCGAACTCTGGTCATCTCAGTTGTTAAATCATTTGAGTATTGAAAGTGGGCTTCTCGT
The DNA here is from genome assembly GCA_039720435.1 of Amazona ochrocephala. Classification (NCBI taxonomy): domain Eukaryota; kingdom Metazoa; phylum Chordata; class Aves; order Psittaciformes; family Psittacidae; genus Amazona; species Amazona ochrocephala. The sequence continues at coordinate 18,191,495 of CM077883.1, forward strand.
TCAAGCAATTATTAAAACCAAACATTGATCTTAATACGGCCAAGACACCCCATATTTCTAAGAATGTGAAGTCCGACCGCTGGAAATAAAACACTCTTGAGCCGTACAGAGTTTATGGATAGCCTGGTATTCTTATAGATCTGCTGTGCTATACACAGAGGAGCATTCTGACGAGGTTAACACTGTTGCCCTTACAGTCATAAATATTGTGCTGAGGGACTTTATGCTTTTTAATGTGTTTCCATATCCAACGCTACTGCGCATTGTAATTTGTTTTAACAGAAAGGACTTCTGGATGATGAGTAGATCTGTAAAGACACTGCAGTCTCCAGAAATAAGGGTTTCTTGATTTCTCTTTTGAGAGCAGCTATGGCATGTAGTAATAATAATCTCCAAAAAGTTTGTCATCTAGTTTCTGCAGTTATCACTGGCTTCTCATGGCACTGAAAACAGGCAAAATCAATATGAGCTCAGGACCATGCTAAAGCTATGGATACTGGCTGGTTTTGCTGCTTCTACTGTGATGTGACAGCCAGTTGGAGACTCCGCTGTACTTTAGTTAACTGTTAATTGTCCAGGGGCTCTTTATCTGGATTAAATTGAACTGTGCCATTGATAAAGAGACACCTGAATGCGTGAAAGCCTCTAAGGGCTTGTTAGCAGCCTAATAAGTGATGTGAAAATACATCTGTTCTGGGCAAAACTTGGCCTGAAAGGTGTATTTCAGCTGCTTTAGTGTGTCATGATGAATGAATTAGTAAGTCCTATGCACTTGAAATAGCTCTGTGTGAGAAGGTACTTACATCTTTGCATTGACAAATACAGCATCCAGCAGAGAACATTACCTCTGACTGGTAATGGCTGACACATTTAGCCCGGCTATTGAAAATCACCTTGCTGCCTTTGCCTTGTGCTGCCTGAGCCTGGAGTCTTGAGGGGCTTGTCTGCAGGTATGAGGTCCATTCCCTCTTTTTCTTGAAGTTCATAAGCTATTAACTGGGGAGCCTCAGTTTCAGACTTTTAAAAACTGTAGTTATATGGTTCCTGAAATAATGCCAGAATGTTGGTTTTTTTTCTGAGCTGATAGACAGCTGACAAGAACCATCAGGGGTTTTGGATGTTGGGTTAAAAACATTATTCATTGTTTGCTTTTGTTTGTGTATATATATTCAAGCCTGTATTATACCCTTAAGAATAGTCTAGGCAGTCAAACTGAATTCTTTACACAATGACACTCTAAAGGGCTACAGACATACCCTAAACAAAGAAAGCATCAAGTTATATATGTATCGTTTGCAGCTTTTGCTATGCATACTCATGATCTGAACTTGTTTGCCAGCTGTCTTTTGTTATCTGTAACTCTGATATTTATGCTTTGCTGAAGTGAGCATGATGTACATGAAATGAGCATTTGGGTCCTCTCATGCAGAAAGCATGAGACAGGACCTGGTGTATGAGGAGTTATTAAAACAAGCATGTGGATCCTGTCTTGCCTTTGCAAACAGGGTCAGTGCTTTTTGAGCTCAATTTTTGCCATTTTGGAAGAACTTTGGAGGATGACTCTTCTAGAATGTTGCCCTAAAAGCAATACAGCTCTGACATCTAAATATCATTGACACATAACACTGTGGAGAATAAGCAGATGTCTGATGTCTTTTCAAGTGCAAAGTTGAAAAAAAATTCGTCAGCTGTCTTAATTACCTGACAGTTCAGTTTTAAACCCGACATCACAGTTTAATTAGCATTTATGTTATGTGAAGAATTTTTGCTGTTCTAACTTGTATCTTATTGAAACAGTTTAATTGACACAATACAGTGTGATGCTTACAGTGTGGAGAGCGCAGTTTGCAGTTCTTTTTGGTGTTTTATGCTCATATTAACGGCAGCATCTAGTGGCAGCAAAAAAGAGCAGATAAAAATAGATGTTGGTATATGCTCTTATACATCCAAACAAAAAAGAGGGGGAAGACCCACTGCATATTTTTAATCAGAATACTGCTGCAAAGTGACTTTCTGTAGGTAGGGTACCAACATATCTTGCGTGCCAATATGAGATCATTTAGCCTGAGCTTCATTTTGTTCACTTGTGCATGCATGACACAGTTAATAGTGAAAACCATTCTGAACTGGTACTTTTCTCTACAAACATGCTGCTAGTTCTTTGATTGTTGCTTTTTTCATCTAATTTGGAGTGGCATGATATATTCAAAGTATCTTTAGTTTTGTTTCATGGACCAAAATGTTAATGTGAAAAGAGAAAGAAATATATGGTCAGATAATCTGAGTAGAATTCATATAACAGAATAAGCATGGCCTTCATTGTCTCTCAAGATCTTTACTATCTGACCTATCTTAATCTGAAACTTTGTCTAAAGCATTAAGACTGATTAATCATCTGATGGTAATTTAGTTCAACTTTGCCTGTCAAGGAGACATAGAGTTGGCCTGAAACAACTTCAGTAGCATCTATAGCCTACTAAGGTGTTAAGAAGCTTGTGAAATCTGATGACAGATGCCACATCACTCAGAGCTATATTGTAGTGTTTTCTCCCTCTTGTTTTTCCTGGATACAGTTCTTTGGTTTTCTTTGTTTCTCTAATAGTGGAAATTATTATCTTTTGGAAACTTTCCATTTATTAGCAATAGCAAAGCATGTATTACACAACACTGCAAAAGATAACCACAACTTAAAAAAATCTGAGAAATATTGGTGAGAGGAAGCCTTACAAATTCATATCTAATGTAGGACTGAAGCAAGGGGGAAAGAATAACTGTACAAACATTGTGGCTAGAAAAGTATGTGCAATTTCTATGCACACCTTTAAAATTAGTTGACTGTACTAATTAGAATTAGAAATAGGCTATTTAAAATTATTTGCCTTCTCTTACTTTAGTTGTCTTCTCAAAAAAAGCATAATGTGCAGTGTGGTAGGTGTGTCATAAGGAAGAGATGCCAGTAAACTGTCACATTAAGTAAATACTAATATAAAAATGTATGTAGGTTTGTAGAGAACGTTATCCTTAAGTAACAGCACTAATGTGTGTGGTATTCATATATTTTCTGCTCATAAATTGCTCAAGCTAATAAGGATGCTCCAATAATTCCCTGTGCTAAGGATTTGTAGTGGCTGTAAGCAGTAAGATTGACGAAAGAGAGCAGAAAAGTAAATGTTATGCTTGGTTATTTAATTCATGTCACATATTAACGACAAATGTTCATGCTTCACCTGCTTTTACAGCGTTATCAAAATAATCTGGGTTGTTTTTTCCCCTCTAGACAATAAAACTATTTTTCTTACTTATTTGGAGGAGGCGGAATATGCCTAGTTCAGCTAAGAAATTGGGCAGAGTAAGAGGAGTATGACTGCAACTTAGGGGAAAGCAAAACCAACAAAAAACCCAAATGAACAATCAAAAAAACCAAACAGGAACCCTGGAAGTAATCTGCAATTAAACAATTGTAATTATGCTGTATAAATAAAATGAAAGTATCAACAAAGCTGGTTGAAACTTAAAGAAGCAGTTAATGAGGCAAATCGCACTGAGGTGTCAGGTGTTTGAAGAGGAGAAAGCTGGCATCTGAAGGAGAGGGAGTCTCCATAAGGATATTTAATATGAATTAGTGGGTAATAAGCAAAGAAAGTTGTCTTGAACATCAGAAGGTGCAGAGCTAAGGAAGGAATGCCGAAAGGTGAGCTGATAGGCACTGTAATTTAATGGCGGCTCTGGCCTGGTGTTGCTAGAGGCATCTGTGGCTTGTTCGGATCTGCTTGTTTGGATCTCCTAATCACTCTTGTGGCAGCACAAGCAATTGTAGAGCTGCTTGGATGAACTGGATAGAAGAATTCATCTGGGTTCAAGCTGATCTAAGGGGGAAAAAGTTATTCATAAACAGATCAGTTCCCCAGTTCTATTTGTTACATGGTACACTACTTGTGGACAGCAAATGAGGAAAAGAGTAGCTGGTGTAAAGCTTATGCTGGCTTTAAGTGATCATCAGACTTCAAGAGAATTAGTCTTAAGAAGAATTAAGGCTCTAATCTATGGTATTTGGCCACATAAGAAGGAGGTTTGCAGCAAGGATGACATCTGTTCATGATTAAAGATAGCATATTTCTTCTCCAAAATTAAAAGAACACTTTCACCTTGCCTTAATTTTTGGTAAGGATGATGTTGATGAGAGCAAAGACAGGCTGATGAAGAATGATGATAATGGAAGTAAAAGTCAGAGTGGGCTCAGTCCATTCATGTGGAGGTGAGGAAATAATCTTCCTCTCAGGATATCAAAACTGATAGTGTTTTCCTTATTTTTCTGTAATTCTAAGAGATGAGGTGTCAAGGAAAAAGAAGTACTCAGTCAGGCTTTGCCACTGGAAAACATTCACCAGAAAGATAGATACATTCAAAGATAAAACTATAAATGTATCATAGGCTCTGCAAGAAAAGTACTAGATTAGCTCTATTATCTCACTTCAATGACATGTATTTTTAATATTGGGTAATACGTGTATAGCTAGTCTGTATAGATTTAAGAACTAATAACTGTTATTATGACATTAAGGTGGAGTATTAGTAATTAAGAAGGAAAAGACAGACTAATACAAGAATAGAAAAATCTTCATCATTATCTTCATTAATGAGTTTTGCATTAAAAGCAGGGACGTGTCAATGAAATATTCTGCTATCTCAAAGCCAAGTGTCACTGAAAATAGAGGAGGAGGTGTGTATGACACAAGAATTGGATTTTGTTAAGGATTTGGAGTAATAGCAGCGGGATGAAACCTAATAGTTGGGAGTCTTTCTCAAAGGAACGGGTGTAACTGTAACTAGTATATAAATCACCAGCTGGAAATGACATAAAGAAAAAAACAACTGAGTATTACAAATATAAACTATAAATCACCAGTACCTAATGTGATTGGGGAAAAATCCTGGGTTACTCCTAGTACAGGGAAAAAAGAAGTGGAAAAAACCCCAAGACATTAATGATACCACAACTGACCTACTACAGTGTTGGCTTCCCACATTAAAGGAAGGTGAACTCATGGGACAACCAGGCATAAAGAAATCTTATTAATAACAAAGGAATGGATTGCCTGCATACAGAATAAGGAATTAATATTGGCTTGTTTAAACTGCAAGGAAAAGGCTGGCTGGGGGTTAGAACTGCTCTCAAGTAAGAGCAGAGAATGGGGGCCAACATGAAGCCCTGGGCTGCTTCACAGGCGAGTGAACTGGTACTGTCTGTAAACCAGCCGAGGCCAGAAATTTGGGGATTTCAAACAAGATCAGTGAGGAAGAATATAAGCAGGGAATGAGACTGCTATCTGATTTGAAAAAGAAGCTTGATAAATTTATGAAAGGGTAAATAAATTGCCCTCTGTAATAGAAACAAATCTAGTCTGTCATCCAGGAGGTCCTTTTTCTGTCTTGGTAATATAAAATCTGTCAGTGAGGATGTTTGTTGAGTTTCCGTGCTGCATTAGCCCTTGGCTTCTGGTTCCAACCCAGGCTGGCTGCATCACCTGACCAGGAGTTTCGCCTTGCTGCTGCTGATTGCTGGTGCTGGCAGGGAGTCACTGGCAGCCTGGACTGTCACAGGCACCATGAGAGGCTTTCCTTAATGACGGCTTGCAGGGTCCTGTAAATCTCGTTGATGTTGTCATGAAGAAGAAAGGGTCAGTGCTGCACGCTGATGGCAGACAGCTGAAGATAGGGAGCTTGCTCTCCCTGGGGAAAGTGGCTGCAGTTTTTACCATGCTGACTTGTCTGATAATCAGAAACTCCACAGTTGCTGAAATACACTCTTTAAACATCATCAGTAAGACAGCTCTAGCAGCTGGACTTCAGCCCTCATGCTGGAGCACGAGAAAAAGTAAAACTATGAAGTTTGAAGTATCCTATTCCCTGTCTGGAAACTGGGGCTGGGTGTGCTAGCCAGAGATAGGAGGGGTTTTTTTAAACAGCCATTTCGTTTTTGAAGTCCCTATGTGCTTTCAGTTCCACAATAAGGTTGAAACATAACAGTAATATTTTAGTTCTGTTGTTGCTGAGTTATAAACACACTATAGCACTTAGGTCTAATTTAAGTAAAAAAGGAAGACACTGTCATTAGTTAAAGATAATAAATCTTGGGCTAAAATACATCCCAGTCTACCACATCTGCCCACTGGGTCCTTTTACTTCTACTGTATTGGGTTTTTCTATCCCCACAGCTGAACACTAATAATTAATTCAGAAAGTGCTGAGGTAATTAATCTTTCCGAGGCAATAGAGTTTGATTGATCTTCTACCTTTAATCAAATTAGCTTGTACGTAGGTGGGAGAGTGTAATGGCTGACTACTGCACTGTACCCCTTTGTGGAATACCAACCTTTCTGATGACCTCCTGAGAGCACGCCCATTAATCACAGATATATAAACCACCACTGCAATCATTAAGCGGCTGTTTGATTTAAAAGATGGGGGAACTGGCAGAGATCAAAATCAGAATGTTCTCAACATTTACATTATAAAGTACCTCTCCTTTAGAAGTGCAACTTTATGTCTGCATGGCATATGTTTGAGGGCATTGAATGTCACAGGGCTGACAACTGTGTGGATTTTCCAGATGTTTTAGCTGTCTGTTTCTAAAATAAAATAACTTTCTACTCATAAGCAGATAGAGTGAAGCAAACCGACAGACACTGCTATAAACCAAAACATGATATTCTTGATTTGTTGATGACTGGAGATTGGAGAAGGGGGAAGAGGCCAGACTGGAGACGTGAATTTACAATGATACAGATGAGTGGCTTTTGCAAGCGGATTTTCACTTGTACCTAGGAGGATGCAGATTGCATATTCAGAAATAATTCCATGACTTGGCAGTTTGATCCCTGAGTGCCTGACTTAAGAGTTATTAAGGCAGCTGACACACAGGGGCAAAACTGGACAAAGCAAATTACGTGTAAAAATGCAAAAGCAGAAAGATCGTACATGTCGGACCCTGTCAGTCGAATACAGTGCTACAAACATAGACTCTGCATTTGAAAATCCTATACTTTCTGTGAATAAGGAGCACTCTCTATAGATTCTTCTAAAAGTAAATTTTAGGTAGGGGAGACCTTATCACCATGTTCTAGTGTTTAAAAGGTATCCACAAAGAAGACAGAGACTCCTTTTTTACAAGGAGTCACATGGAAACAAGGGGCAATAATGGGAACGAATTACTCCTCAGGAGATTCCATGTGGACACAAGAGGAAAATGTGTCACAATGAGAACAACTAGCCCTTGGAATAATCTCCTCAGGGAAGTCGTGGATTCTCCTACATTGGATGCTTCCAAGATTCAGCTGGACAGGGTACTGTGCCACCTTGTCTAGACTGTGCTTTTACCAAAAGATGTTGGACCAAATGATCCTTGAGGTCCCTTCCAACCTGGCTGATACTCTATGATTCTGTGATTCTATGATTTATTGCTGATACCGGAATATGATGCCTTAATGTATATTTTCTACTGTTTAAAGCCAAGCAAGGTAAAAGCAAGTTTTCTGAAATGCGCCATATAATTTCATGTAAAATCTATGGGGATTGATGGGGAAAATCTGTGGGGGATATCTGTTGGATTTTCTAGACTACATACTGGGATGAAGTAATTCAACCAATAATAACATGTTTGTGAATGCCATCTAATGTTCTTCTTGACTGAGGTTTATAATAGAAGTTTCTCTGTCTGAAAAGATTAGAAAGAATAGCTCCACCTTGTAGTTTAGAAATCAGTCATCTCTTGTGAAATAAGGAAGGCTTTAAAGTTTTTGTTTTGGGTTTGTTTTTTTTTTAATAATAAATGAGATCTGACATCTATGAACAGTGATTTGGGCGGGGAGGAGATTCAGAGCAGCCCTGCAGAGAAGGACTTGGGGGTGTGGGTTGATGAAAAAATGAACATGACACAGCAGTGTGCGCTTGCAGCCCAGAAAGCCAAGCGTATCCTGGGCTGCATCAAAAGGAGTGTGACCAGCAGGTCAAGGGAGGTGCTCCTGCCCCTTTACTCTGCTCTCATGAGACCTCACTTGGAGTATTGCGTGCAGTTCTGGTGTCCTCAACATAAAAAGGACATGGAACTGTTAGAACAAGTGCAGAGGAGGGCCACGAGGATGATCAGGGGACTGGAGCACCTCCCGTATGAAGATAGGCTGAGAAAATTGGGGCTGTTGAGCCTGGAGAAGAGAAGGCTGCGTGGAGACCTCGTAGCAGCCTTCCAATACCTGAAGGGGGCCTATAGGGATGCTGGGGAGGGACTCTTCATTAGGGACTGTGGTGAGAGGACAAGGGGTAATGGGTTTAAACTTAAACAGGGTAGGTTTAGATTGGATGTGAGGAAGAAATTCTTTACTGTGAGGGTGGTGAGGCCCTGGAATGGGTTGCCCAAGGAAGCTGTGAATGCTCCGCCCCTGGTGGCGTTCAAGGTGGGGTTGGACATAGCCTTGGATGGCATGGTTTAGTGGGAGGTGTCCCTGCCCATGGCAGGGGTGTTGGACCTCGATGATCTTGAGGTCCTTTCCAACCCTAACTATTCTATGATTCTATGATTTAGTGGCAGATGTTCTGTGATATATATTTATGTTGTCACTTAAGCTAACATGGTAATGGATAATCCCATGTTTTTCTGTTTGAGGTTTATGAGAATTTTAAAATATATTGCTATAACAAGCAGCCTGGTGAGGCAGAGGTGGATAGAGCACAAATTTCTTCCCTTAACTTTTTCAAACTCCTTTTAGGTCTGACTAGCTGTCATATTTGCAGTAAAATTGGGCCTAAAGTTTAGCTGGGTAAATGGAATCTAATTTGGGGCACCCTGTATCCAAGAGTGTATTAGGGCTTTTATGGTTGTGATACCTTGAAAAGTCACAAAGGGCACAGATTAAAGCGGAAAGTTTATCTGGAGCATATGAAAGCTGAAGTCATTGATAGAGTTCCCTTCTGGTGACAGCTTTGAAGATGAGTGTATCCTTCCTATCTTAAATCCAGTTATGGATGAGATAGAAGTTTATCACAGGGAAGCAGACCTCTGCGAGCAAAGCAATCCCTTATCTTGTCCACCGGCTTTGCACATGACAAGTGTGAAGACCGGGCACAAGTGCTGGGTGGCAGTGGGAGCCTGGGATGGCAAAGTCATCCTGCTCCATCAAGGCTCCCACCACAGGGAGTGGTGACTGGTTCTTGACAATAGGCTTTTCTTTGCTTCTGATCTTTATTAGGCCACTCACAAAGTAAGATAAAGTTCATATGATGTTTGCGTTTCTGTTACTTACAAACCATGAATTCATTTTATGTCTTCTCTCTGACTCTTATTTTGTCTCACTTTTTCACTTTTTTCTTATTTTAAAAATAGGAAACTGCAGATGATGCATTTTTTTTTTTTCAAGTCAGGCTAATCAGTGGCAGTGGGAGGAGATCTTGGCAGCATGAAATATTAAGCTGCTTGTTAGCTTCTGATCCTGTGTTAAAAACGCAAATATGGGAGAAAGGAAGAAAAGTTTTTTGTGTGTTTTATTCAGTTTAAACCATGTGGAAAATTGTGTGATTATAATTTCAGTTGAAGCATCATAATTCATTATTTGATTATATCAGGAAATATATTTAATGACTGTCTGCAGCTACCAAACTGTTTTAGAAATTAAACAGAAGAATTGTATTTGTTGAACAAAAAAGATTCCCAATTTGACAGTGCACTCAAAGTCACATTTGCTGAGTCAAATCTGATCAACACAATAAATCTAGTGATTGTTGTCTTTTTTTCTGTGGAATATGGTCATATTTTAATCTGATGTTTTCCTTCTTAACTGGGCTTTTGGTAGGGAAATAGGATCCAATCTTGAGGTATGCATTAGGAGCAACTAGAATCTTTGTTCCAAAAGTCTTGTGTGTATCCATGTGTTCTTGAATAAGGGAGATATTTTTTGCTTTTACTCTTTGAATATCTTTCAGTCTTTTGGAAAAGCAGCATGTTTTAATAAGCTGCTCTTTCTGTGGTTTTTGAGGTCGTATACTCTGCACTGTGATCCTTTTATTTTCTGGTTAGTTTTCAAAGCTCGGCTTTGCAGCAGTCAGGTCAAGGGAAGGCTCAGAAACCCTTGCACAGACTGTGCATCAGGGGAATGCAGTGCTGGTGTCCTTGGTGCATGCTGTTGATCCTAATGTCAGTTTTTCTTGAAACCTACTGGTCACTGATAACGATAGACACATTCTGAAAAATAAAACAGATTTGTCTGGGTTGAGCTGGAGAAACCTAGGCAAAATATTTCTGATGATACTGCTGGATTTATATTACATGAGAGGTTGAGATTCTCACCTTTGTGTTAGATACCAATAAATTATGTTGCTGCTTTCTAGTTAGTGGCAAGATTTTGTATGGTTTGTGTTTTATTCCGAATGTCGCATGATTCAGTACTTCTGTTATGAAACTAAGTGACAATCTAATTGCTCTTAAGTGTTTTCAGAGTTAACTCTGACTCTGCACATTGCTGATTTCAGCAATGCCCGTAGCTCCTATCCCACATATCCCTTTCACAATTTTCATGTTGCTCTTACACTATCTTGGTTATTCATATGTATCTATTCCCATGTTTCCATTTGAATTAGGTGGTAACATCGCTGGATTACAGACAGAAATTTTGCTATGTATTTGCGGGGCTGTGAGCGCAACGTGGCTGTTATGCTGATTTTATGCTCACAGTACAATTGCAGTAAAAATCATCAGTAGTACTTGCATAATAGAAGTACTGCAGATCTATACAAATAACACGCAGTACTAGCAATGCTTTTAAGTGACTGTGAGGTGTTTTTATCTTCATTTCATCCTACAAAAGTAGACATTACCTTGTCTTGTATTGGATTCCTGAAGTTCAATCACACTGTTAATGATGATTTGAATTGGGTAACTGGTCATGAGGTGAAAAGGCAGGAGCCATGTGTGGACGAGGAGGGGTGCTAGCACTGCTGGGCAGCATGGGCTGGGAGGGAAGGAGGGCAGCATCATGCTGGTTAGTCTGCAGAGTTGCCCAACTGATCAATAGCTTCAGAGAGGTTCTCACAATAAGAAGTTATTTTAACCTGTTCTGTCTGGCAAATATTCACCTATTTGTGCATCTTAGTAATTCAGATTTGCTGACAGTATTTAACAAATTCTTTCATTCTCCTCAGATTTGTGTTATCTCTCTCAGGGTGCATAACACTGCTGCATCCTGTATAGCTTGGCTGAGATGGGGCAATGGGATGGGATAGTGAGATGGAGCAGAAGTTAATGGCATCTTCTCTTTTGTCTCCTTTGTGCTTGAAAATGCATTGCTTTCTGACATGCCATGCTGCCAAGCAGCACTATTGCAATGCTTGTCCCTGCAATGCTTAAAGCTCTAGTTAAAGCCTTTGTGCATCAAATTAAAATCCTCTCTAAGTAATAATAGGAAGCAACAACCGATCCAGCTCAAATGCTGTTTCCCCGATATGGACATGGCTAGCTGATTCTGTACAGTCTAGTGTACTGAAATTCCTCTCAACTGAAATAACTGTTTCTTTGAAACATCAAGAAGAGCAATGACACTATTTCAATAGTTGTTCTTTTATCTGCTTATCTTGACTGATGTTTCAAAACCAGTGTCCCAGAAGATATGTCCTCTATAGGATGAAATGTTATAAAGTCTATCCCTCACCTAATACTTTAGAAGAAAGCAAACGTTTCTCTACCAAGAAAGGCTTTACTCATGTCACATACTAATCATACACCAAAGAACTTTTAGAAAAAGGACAACCTCTTCCTGTCCTCCTTAGTAGTAATGCATATAAAAAAAAAAACAGTGGCTAAAGGGAAATAGGAGTGTGAGAGAAAGCACTTAGAAAACTATAAAAGCAAAAATTGTTTTTATCTTATTAGAACTGATATTAAAGCTTTTCTTTGTACACATGCTCATTTTTCTCAATAAGGGTCAAATATCACTGATTACCGCTTCTGCTGGGGTGGAGTTGTCATACACCTGTCTCTAAAATTAGCTCCTTAGGTCTCATTTTTTGTAAAGATCGCAAGAATCTTTCTTTTCATCAGCCCCATTATCAGTCAGCATCGCTCTGATCCACTCCAATACCAGAAAGTATTCGCAACAGTGTGAAAAAAAAATGTATGCCAGAGCAGATCTGTAAATAAAGCAGGTCCTTTATCTTTCGTTGTTATGTCCTGTGAAGGGAATCGCATTTGGTTATGTCTGTATATGAGGTCTGAGTTGTTGTATGCTAAATAGGAGTTTAGATGATTAAATTATGATTTCTATATTTTAAAGAATATTAACAGTTAAATAGTCAGCTTGGATATTGAGCAGTGCAGTTTCCTTTGGCAGATTCTGAATCAAAAGAGGCTTAACCTTGGTGAAAACAATAGGATACTTGCTTCTCAATTTTACTTTATAATTTTGTTTACATCTCCTAAGCTATAGAAAGATTCAAGCTATAGAAAGATTTCAGGAATGCAATGCTATGAATTTTTCTGGAGTTGGAAAAGGACAATTCTTTCTTATTTGCTTCCTTCTCCCAGAAATCTTCTGATTTTTTGATACAGTAGGGCTATTTCTGTGGGGGAAGTTTGTGTCTGGATCATTGCATGACTCCTGGCCCTTAATTTGTGTCAGAATGCAGCAGATTGCCAAATACATGTCTCAGCTTTAGAAATGTTATTCTCTGTCATCCTCTAACTGGCACATTGGAAGAAAGCACCAAGGAAAGAGCCATGACATTAGTAGGACTTCCTTTGCTATTGATAACAGCTAATAGTTAGTAGGGCTCTAACATTAACTTAACTGCTCAATAAATCTAATGAGTACACTTGGCTTATTTGAAACTGCCTGCCTCTGTCACAAGAAAGCTGACTCACTAGATCTTAATGCATCAGGAGATTTTCTGTCTTTAAGCTGAGATGAGGGGTGTATAGTGAGGCCTTTAAGGAGTGTTTCTTTTGAGTGTTTGTTTCTGGCAGAGCCCGTGCTGTGACAGGCATCTTGCAAATCAGAGCTCATCACACACAGCCCCAGCAGTTGAAAGCAAAGAAAGGAAGAGAAAGATTCACATCGCATGATGAAAATTGCCAAGGAGACCACTGTCCACATTGTGATAGGATTTTAGGATTTGTTTTCCCTTTGAAACATACTTACAAAGAAATGTGGTTTTGCTTTGTATATTCGTCATTAACCTCTGCTATCAACTTTGTATTTCTAGTCTAATGAGTTCAAGAGAAATTATCATACAAGTGAGCAGATGTTTTCTATTTTGTGTAACACCCATTCTTGCTGAATAAGGAGAAAAGATGATCTATGTAGAGGGACATTAATATTTCTTGTTAAAACATGCTTTGCAGGCTGAAGAAACTCATATACATAATGATAGTCAAAAGTCAGGGAGTAAAAATAGGAATTTGTTAAAAACAGCTGTGCTGTACAACTCTTTGACACGAACAGAGGAATGCTTTATCCAGTGAAAATATGAGAATTTGTTTAAAAGAAACTGTAGCTGCTAATTTTCATCAAGATAGAAGGTTAACAACTCTGTGAAATGGGGGGTTTGCTCTTGTTTCATGACCATGAAAAGAAAAAATGATTAACTCACTGATGGAGCTGCTGTTTTTCTCACAGCGCAATTCTTTGTAGCATCATACTGTGGTTGCAGTGTATTTTTAATGCTGCCAACCGCAGCAATCATCTTAATGTTCCCTGAGAATCTCTCAAAGAAGTGCTGACACCAAATAATAGCAGTGTTTTAATGCTCTTGCTGTCAGTTATTTTTACTTTTTTTTTCCCAAGGTGATCTTGCAGTCATTGCCCCATTGACCAGTGGGAGCACCAGGAGTGCAGCACAGAGTCTGTGTGCCGTAGTGCAGTGCTTCCTACACTGGGCAGCACTGCAGACAGCACATGTGACTACCTCGGACGTGCAGACACCAGTTACCCACTGTACTATTCAACTGGAACTGGCATTACCTCAGTAGATTTCTGGGTTATTTAGTTAGTATAGACTGTACGTCAGAATAGATCTTGGCTTTTTAGCCAAATAATTAGCAAGATGAATTACAGATAGTCCAATCTATGAATTTAGGAATCAGATCCAGACAGCTGCCTGTACTGCAAGGAAAGAAGATTCTCACCTGCAACATTGATGAAGCTCCAGGACATATAGTAGAGTACTATGTTGCATTTATGCTTTAAAAATTGATTACACTCTAAGCATATACTTACGTTACTGTAAGTAACTGTATCTTGCTATTTACAGTGACTGAGAAAAACTAGATCAAACATTCTGCACTAAACAGTCTTGAAACAGTGCGCAAAACAGTGTTTTGACTAGTACTGCACAATTTTGAAATGAGCACATAAACAGAGTAGATGGGGGGGGTCACAGAAAGATTTTTCTGGTGCAGGAGCTGGAATCGAAACTGTGACCCAGCCAGGCAGCCAGCATTTCTAATTCACAGTCACTCTATCCCTTTCCCCCTAGGAAATGTATTTTAATCCATAACCATTCTGCATGTGGAGGTGAGATGTTAAATACAAAGAATTGCTTTTAAATAATAAGCTTATGACACTAACCAGCTAGAACAGGGATCTCAAGGTTAAAGACGGCATTCCTCCTTCAGCCTAAGCTGCTGTAAAGGAAGAAAGAGATTAAGAAAAAATAAGCTGTGAATACTTCGAAACACATGACAAAAAGATTTTTTAATGCTCATGTTAGTATATGTATATCTAACTAAGATGTAGTTGTTTTCCATTGTTAAAATACTTGTGTGGAGGCAAAGTCTTTCTTAGGTCTTTGCTCTATATGTACTTCACTCAAATTATAATTGTCTTTGTTGCATATAAAACAACTTGTAGAGGGACATGCTTTAATGCAGATGGCAACTTTCTTTCCCCTAAGCAGTAGAAGATGGTTCCAGTAAAAATCTTAGTTCAGATGTCCATAGTATCAAATAGAGGAACATGAGCAAGCTTTTTTACCAACAGAAATCCCTTTGAAGACAAGTGGTTTATTTTTACTCAATTATCAGTGGTATTTCCAGAACGTATTTGAACGTTACACACGTCTGAGCTTCTGTTATGATTCTGCTCTGAAAAAATCCTTTCCCATAAACACACCTCTTTCCTGCTCTGCATGTGCCTGAGTTCTCCTGGAGGGAAATTGAAACCTATTAACTGATGACATGAGATGGACTGCAAAAAAAGAGGTTATGTGTCTGCATAGATATAAACGGAAAAAATCTTAAGCAATCGGTTGGATTCTATGGGTGACTTTTTCGTTTTGTAAAGAGAAGTAGTATAATTTGGTAGATTATTGATACAACTGGAAGAATCTGGGAAAATCTAAACTCCTCAAATATCTCCCTAACTCTCAGAGGACTGTGCAAACCATCTATCTGCTCAGAGCTTGCCTTTGGGTCGTGCACAACTCTGACTCTTAATGTACAAGGAAGAATTCACGTACTGCAGAGAGAAGCCAGTCCGAGAGGATAGGTGTGTTAAGCTAACAGTAAGAAAGCACAGCCCTGTATTGAGCAGACTTCACTGTAAAATCGGTAAGATAAAAACCAAACGAGTTTGGTGAAATAGTAGTTCTATTTCAACAAATTCCTTTTTCCAGAAGAGAACTTCAGTCTAAAAGTCTGATGCCACTTTTCTTCCAAGGTTTGTAAGAATGAGAGAGCTTTCTCTGGAGTCCTTGTTGGAACTTGCAGTTTTATTTCCAGTGTGTCAGAAATTTATGTAACTCCTGCTAATGTCAGAAGAAGTCTCAGTTGTAAAATGTATTTGTAAATTACTGGTTTAGAATCGTGAACTTAAAGACCTGGTTTATTTTATGTGAAACTAATTCTAGTTTTGTGTGTAAGATATATAATCTGTAACAATAATGTTGCATTGATTGCACTGTGTTTGTCTGGAAAAAAAATCACTAACCCTGACTGAACTAGGCAATTTGCAGCCTTGATTAAATAGAGCAGTCAGATGAATGACTGAGAAGAAAAAAGAGCTCCGAAACTATGGACAGAGCAGTTCAATCAGGCAGTGCAGCTTTTCTCTTCTTTTTTCTTTCCATGTGCTTCACCTTGGTCACCTATTCAGCATCAAAATGAGGGTCGTGATACGCTTTTCCCCAAACATACTGAGCTTAGCACTGACTTTCAGCAAGGCCCTGGTTTCCTACCCAGGATCTTATCTAATTATTTATCTACCACTGAGTAGGTCTCTGGGTTTAATGGGATTTTGGTTAATCCTGCTCTGCCTGCTGATGGATACATTTTTCTAGCCTAACTTTGGGGTCCATATAGTGGGACTGGGATAGAAGTTATACATGATACAGGTTTGTGGGACAGATGCTCTCTGCCTCCAAATACAGTGAAACTGTGGAGTGGATAATAGCAGGAAATATCAATCCATAAATCATTACAATTACTATTTGCAATTCTGAATGCTGAGGCATAAATTAGGAAACTCTGGGAACCAGTGAAATAGGCACAACCATGGCTAAACTTCACCATGAAGTGCAATGAATAAGTGATAGATCTGCAGAAATGACATCTATGAATAAAAGCATATAAGTTGGACATGAAGGGTGGCTGGAGTAGTGGAGGGGATTACTTAGTTTTTCAGCAATGAAGCATATGGACAAAAGCCCATTGCTAACATACAAGCACATCTAAAACGTGGCTGTTACTGGGAGATGTTAGGGCTGTGACTTACTGACAAATGTGAAGGCTGAATTGCTCATCCACAACACACAACAGTAGTAGCTCAACACTGATTCTAGGCCGTATTCCCAAGGGACATAGCATACTTTGACTTCAGACCTTTAAATGTATTACAAACTTACTGTTGTGGGGTCTTGAAAGATGGGCATTTCCAGTTTCCCCCTGGAAACTTGAGTGAAACTATTAAGGTTGTTTTTAAAGCATCCAGCAGATACCACATGCTGGCAATGCAGTACATATCACTTATAAGAAGGTTATCAACCCAAGATCTAGTTAATATGCAGTGTTCTGTAGACCAGTTTCTCCGAAGTTCTATATTCTGGAACTCAGGAGAAAATGTATTGGTTTCGAATAATCTTTTACACTGGGAATTTTCAAATCACTGAGTACTACAGAGGCAGATTTTTTCCAATCACCCAAAAGAGAAAGCTACTCTTAGATGTAAATCCAGCACTTTTGAGCATTAAAAATTGTTTTAAATTATATTTTCATTTTAACATTGAAACTTGTATGTGCTCAGAAAGCTGATCAGTATGTCTGGCTTTAGCCTGTGCTCGTTTATAATGAGCAATTATCTAATGATGATAGTGTTCAGCATGCATGAGAGCTCCCGTAGCAAGATTTGGAATTTTAAGGAAATGCTGTAGATGAAATGATAATGTCTCATTTGTATTCTTTCAGTTCCTGGTTACTATTGCACTTCATGAGGCAACTACAGAAATGGATTGCAAATATGCAACATTTCTGTGTGAGATGAGAAAAAGCTCAATGATCCTTAAATAGTGCCAATAATCCCTTTCACACACCTTACAGGATCATATGATACTGTTCCAAGCAAATCACACATTATATGATACATGTTTGCCATCCTGTCTAGAAGTGTTAAGAACATTGAAGGGCCTTGTACTGATACTGTTGTCGTAACAGCCGCACAAGTTCTCATGTTATATATTTAATAATGACTCCTTTGTTATAGAAAACCAGAGTATGTGAGATGGATTAAAGAATATACTATACAGACAGAATATCACTGGGATTGATCATCACTCTATATACATTGAGAAACTCACTATGGCTAAGTCGTGGAGGCTTGCCCATATGTTTTACCTGGTGGCTCAAATTCTGTTCCTTGTGGATCATGTGGATAAGGAATTTTGTGGCAGGAGGATAAACTTATTTCCTAATGTTATGCTCCTTTCCAAGAGTTACACATATTTAGTAAAATCAGGTATTTAAGTTCAAAGTCCTGCAGCAACTACTTTTTGATGTCTGTTAAGATGAAGAATATTTCTCTGTATCCGTAGGTTTGCATTATGGATCTGTCACTGTGATAGCTGACAGCAGCTGCTGACAGAGTGGCTTTCTTCCCTAGCATTTCCCCAAAACTATGATCTAGAAATTATATGGGTCGTATAATATAAAGCATATATAATTGTGTTACTTCTTGGACTTTGTACTGCTGTTATGTGGGTTTCAGGGTCTCTTGTCTGTGAGAACCCTCTTTGACTAAAGCCAAAGATGAAGCAGAAGTGTTCCTTATTGTGGGAACAGTCAAATCCATGTATAACTTGCTACACCATGATATGTTATGGTAGGTTAAATCTATGAGCACATACAGCATTCCAATTGAAGAACTTGATGTCTTGCATTAATGCAGTAGGTATAAGTAATGTGAAGGGGAAAATATGAGTCTGAACCAATGATGCCTTTGCTCTGTATGCTGTTATTTAGTTAATGGCATAGTTCCATAAGCAAGACAGTGTGTTTAGTGAATTGCAGATCAATTCTCTGCTGAGCCAGATGCCATTCTTCTAGTGTGCTTTTAAATGTGAAAAGTGCTACTTTTTGTCATATTAAAGTTGTTTGGTGTAGTTTCATGGTATAGTTGCTCTTTTCACAAAGATGGAAGGGTTTACAGGGGTTCTGTATTAAGCCTGAATTATGAGATTATTATCAATATGCCCATGATTTACACTTTGAGACTCCTAAGGATTCAAAGCCAAACATGTAAAAGAGTAAAATCGGAATCAAGACTTCTTATGTTGTCCTAATTTGGTGTCTTTTGCATATGCTGCATGATATTTAGTTGATCTTTAGGTCAAATCTTATTTTTCTACAAAATATTTTGCTTCTTTATTCATAGGATGCACAGTGTGGTTTGAATAAGAAGCCTGTCAATTTTCATTTGAAGTCTCTAATAGATACTGCAATTATTGAACCTTATTTAAAGACTAGTGTCCCTCTTGCTCCTCAACACTTCCCTGATTCTAACAGAGAGAGCTGGGGAGCACAGCGGGGATATTTCTAGAGTTACATGCCTCCTGCTGGTGCTAGCGTGATTGTCAGCGAGTGATCTTTGGGATAACACACAGACAATTTAGTTTTGCTGGTCAGAGGAATGGGACTGGGATATGATGGTGGAAAGCATTGACACAGGCTGCCCAGGGAAGTGATTGAATCATCATCCCTGAAGGCATTTGAAACACATGCAGATGTGGCATGTAGGGATATGGTTTAGTGGCAGACTTGGCAGTGCTGACGGTTGGACTCAATGATCTTTAAGGTCTTTTCCAACCTAAACAGTTCTATGATTCGCTGAATTTAGCTGCATATTTCTAACAAATCTACAAAGGGAATCTTTACTTCCACTTGGCCAAGCACTGCCTCCAAAGCCACGGTTGGACCTGCCAACAGATGAGACAAGAAAGTATGTCTGATCTTTGCCAACTGGCTGACCAACCAGTACATGTCCTCCAGAGGCTGCACAACCATGCCAAAAATTGGAGCGGATTGATGAGAATTTGAGGAAGCTGGAATATATAACTGAAATATTAATTGAGGCGTATAGTGTCCCACTTCCTTTCTCGAGTCAGAGTCTCTTCTTTTAAATAAGGTGTGGAAATTCAGGAAAAATCCTTTCTACAAAGAACAGCAATGTTAGTGAGATTTCAGTAGAAGCTGTTAGTCCCAGTTTCAAAGCATGTATGTGACAGAACTTTCCAATGACTTTGAAATGTTTATAGCCAAAGTGGAGTGGGGAAATGATGAAAGCTTGAATGGCTGCTTGGAAATGAGAAGCTTGGTAATTCTTTTAAAACTTTTCTCTGTTTGCAATGTTAATTAAACAAATAGAAAGCTGTTTAGGTAAATAAAAATGGTTTATAGTCTTAAAATGAATAAACTAGAAATGCAAGTATTCTATTTTTAAAGGGATTTAGAGTTTTCCATTGACAGTAGACAATAATTGGGCTTGTAATTTCAATATTTTTCACTGTGTAGGAGATATGCTTGTGTATATGCACATATATGAATATTTGTCTGCCTTCGTAATGTGAACAAATTATGTGTGCATCTAAACATACGTATATACAGATGAATGCATCTCATATCCCACTGACTCATGGCTCAGTTTTGCTTAATTCAACACTTTATCAAAGAGGCTATCAGGGAGCAGTTCCATGCTTTGTTGGGGAAAGACAGATATGCCCATTGAAGACAGTCTTGTAATTGGAAATAGCAAAGAGCAAAATGCATTAAAGTCCACCATCAATATAAGCGTACAAAGCTGTGCTCGCCGTTGAGCTTTTAACCTGCCACAACTGTACATTCTTGAGTTAGATTACATACTCTGAATAGTTCCAATGCATTCAGTGGGTCTACCCTGAATGAGCAAAGTTAAGTAGGTGCATAAGTGTTTTCAGGCTTTAGGCTTTACGAGCTTTCATAATTAGTGCTCTAGACAACATTAATTAAACAGTACTTTAGAAAGAATATAGCTGTTTAAACCTCTCTAGTGGCTTGCATCTTATTCAAGGATCCCAATCAATGCAACACATAGATAATCCACTTAGAAAGCGATGCTGTGTTGGTATGATTATAGTTTAATATAATCTGTATGCATCTTTGCAATTGTATATAACAAACATAACTTTATAGAAAGTCACTTTAGTTCAAGGATAATTAAATAACAGTGATAATGAAAAGCAGTGTATGTTTTCTGGTTTATTGTAGTTTTTTTGAAAGTATTGTAGTCTGTGGCAATCAAATATGATGAAGAGGTGGGATTTCCTGAGGGTACAAATATTTCTCTTATTTCCTTCTTTAGCCTTGGGTCAGAGTTAGAATTTGTATCTCGCTCATCCTCCTGTTACTATATAATTGAGGGATAATTAAAAATAAAACACTGTTTAATAGCTGTAAAATTCCTTTATGAACAAAAAGACTTGTGGAAATCTTAAATATGATGTTATATCTGATTCATTGTGGAAAGGCTGTTTTGGTTATTATTTTTTGTTCCACTGTGCATATTATATAATGTAGTCTTCTGTCTTCCTGAAACCATCTTAGTATCATGTGGCAAATCTTTTGATGCATGATTGAGAATTACATTTGACAGTATAAGATCCCCTCCAGTAGCTCTACTTAAGGCTTAACCACAGTTTTAATTTTTTCCATCACTTACTTTTTATGCTGTCTTTTCCTCTGATATGGAGATAATTTCTAAATGCTGACAAAGAAAATTACTGCATCTTGTACTGATATAGCTGTAAAGGCACAATAAAATTTGACATCTTCCATTTAGCGAGTGTGTCTTTATCAGAAATAGGACTATCACTTAGAATAAATTCTCTTGAAGACTAAAGCAGGGAGGATATATTACAAGATTACCTGATGGGTCTTTAATCGCCTGACAATTATAAAAGAAACAATCTCTGTCCATTATTGAAAGAGGAACAAAAGACCAAGAATAGAAAAAGAGACAATGACAAACTAAATTATTGAGGGGGTGGAGGTCTCCTGTGCTATCTAAAAAACTCTTACCAATGTCTAAAGTTGCTCAACATAAAGGGGAAACTCAGACATTTCCTTGAGCTTCTTTTCATCTGCATTTGTATGTTAATTGTTCTAACATTAAGAAAATACTGAACAGCCCCTGGACAATTTGTGCGTCTGCTTGTTTTCCTGTAGTGTTTTCTGAGTGCCTGCAGGGTTTGAGGTGTGGAAATGTACCCCAGTCGCTGGCAAGCCTGAAGGCTGGCCTGGAGTGCCAGAGAGGAGAACAGCAGCAATCCTTTGGGTTAAGGGACAGAGTTACCCAAACCCACAGAAACCCAAATCTTCAGAATAGTGAGAGGGTTCTCGAAGAGGGACAGATATAAAATTCTGTAGTTCTGTAAATACTGTTTCTCCATTTTCCTTGAAAGACCAGTTTCTTTAGTGTGTCATTTCACTCCCTCTCAGCGTTGCTCCTGCAAATTCCACTTAGTTAAATTAAGCTCCACTATAAAATCCTGATTTGGCACGATAATATAGTAATTATGAAACAGGTAAGTTTGATTCATCATTTTTTCCTCTGGCCTCAACTCTGTGCCAGTGACTGCTGATTATAAATACTATTAGTGAATCAGAAATCAGCACAGTGTACTCAAGTTTCTTTTCAAATAAGGGCTTTTTTTTTTCAGCATTCAGGTTCCCCATAGGCTTTTAATCAAGGTTATGGGAAAGTCCATAAACTTTCTGCTGAATATTTAACAAGCTGGAGGTCACAGCAGACATGAGGTCCCGAGGACAAGTAAAATGAGATTGCAATCAGAAGAACAGAGGAGACCTCTAGATAAGCAAAGCTTTGCCCACAGATAATATCTAACAGAACAAACATCAGTCATGTTTTCAAGCTTCTTTTGTGAGACATAATTTTCCCAGTATAAACAGCCATAAAAAGGGGTAAATAGAAATGTGTGGTTGCATGAGCTTTAGCCACTGGATTTCATTGAAATGATGATTATAATCCAGTCTGAAAAAAATTTAAGAAATGGAAGGCTTTCCATTGTAGTTATTGCTTTTTTACTGACCTCAAATCCAAATTCCCTAGCACCTTTTAAAATAAATTCTGCAAACAACCTCTGTTGTACTGAGCTGTAATGCTGTTTGCATGGTTTTAGCCAAGAACTTTGGCTTGCTAGATCTTCATAATTGAGCTATTTTTAACAATACAGTTGTGACAATATTTTTCTGTATGCAAACAGGAAAGCAATCTTGCAGAAACTCTTATCCATGCCTATCCAGCAGCTATAAAAATATAATTACAATACTCTGCATAATGTATAGGGTGCATAGTCAGAAAAGCTATCTATAATGGCAGCCTGACATGCATGTAGAGGCTATATGAAGTTTACACCGTGATTTCACTTTGCAGCAAAGAGCAGGAGTGAGACAGTGCCACCGAGCTGCTGCGTCTGCAGGAGCTGTGTGGCAGCACAGGCTCTCAGATGATATCAAGTTGCAACATCTGCTTTTTTTGGTGATCCTTGGAACTAACTGCCCCCCAAAAGTTCTCTTCCCATTTAGTAGTGGTATTTTAAATGTGTGTTTCCTGAGACTGGTGTATTTTACATTCGTAGCAAAAAGTCACTGAAAATTTTAACACTTAGCAATATAGTTTCACAGCCTGTTCTGAATATAAATAGATATAAATACCTGTTTTAAATACCTGTTGTAAAGCCAAGTTGTCTATGCCTCTATGTCTGATGAGGGTGGTGGCACACTGGGACAGGTTGCCCAGAGAAGCTGTGGCTGGCCCATCCCTGGCAGTGTTCAAAGGCAGGTTGGATGGGGCTTGGAGCAGCCTGCTGTACTGGAAGGTGTCCCTGCCCATGGCAGGGGGATGGAACTGGATGAGCTTTAAGGTTCCTTCCAACCCAAACACCTTTGTGTCAGAACCATTAAAATATTTACCTTCAAAAATGTGCTAAACTTAAAGTTGGCATTGTAGCTCAAAAGCTGAGCACATCCCATTTCTATTAATAGAGTACACACTGTTTTGCAGTAAATCTGGTTAGATGAGATAGAATATATTCATAATATTGTCTTTGGCTTAATGATCATAGAAGAAAGGCTGATACCATGCTAAATGTTCTCCCTCCTTTTATTATACCACATACTGTTAAAGAGTCCAAATGTTAGCAATTCTGTGACAACAGTTCCAGCTCTGCAATAATTCCCAACAGTCTTTCATAAATCAAATAATTAAATGGGGGATTTATTTCTAAGAATTAGGTGATTTTTTCTTCATATTATTCCTTTTATAATTTCTTTTCATTTTCATTGAGGGGAAAAGATAACCCACAGGAGAACTGTAAGCAAGCTGTTAATTTTTGTGACATTTGAGATGTATCTGTTACAAAGATTCTAGTTTTTATAGCACTGTTATACCCCTCATCATTCAGGGAATGGATTCTTTCGTTCAGTATCTTGGTGAGCACTTCCAGCAAGGAAGACTGAGTGTGACCCAGTATTTTTTTCATCAAATGCCAAGAGCTGGAATCATAGAATCATAGAATCATAGAATAGTAAGGGCTGGAAAGGACCTCAAGATCATCGAGTTCCAACCCCCCCGCCATGGGCAGGGACACCTCCCACTAAACCATGCCATCCAAGGCTATGTCCAACCCCACCTTGAACACCACCAGGGATGAAGCATTCACAACTTCCCTGGGCAACCCATTCCAGGGCCCCACCACCCTCACAGTAAAGAATTTCTTCCTCACATCTAATCTAAACCTCCCCTGTTTAAGTTTAAACCCATTACCCCTTGTCCTCTCACCACAGTCCCTAATGAAGAGTCCCTCCCCAGCATCCCTATAGGCCCCCTTCAGGTATTGGAAGGCTGCTACGAGGTCTCCACGCAGCCTTCTCTTCTCCAGGCTCAACAGCCCCAATTTTCTCAGCCTATCTTCATACGAGAGGTGCTCCAGTCCCCTGATCATCCTCGTGGCCCTCCTCTGCACTTGTTCTAACAGTTCCATGTCCTTTTTATGTTGAGGACACCAGAACTGCACGCAATACTCCAAGTGAGGTCTCACGAGAGCAGAGTAAAGGGGCAGGATCACCTCCTTCGACCTGCTGGTCACACTCCTTTTGATGCAGCCCAGGATACGCTTGGCCTTCTGGGCTGCAAGCGCACACTGCTGTGTCATGTTCATTTTTTCATCAACCCACACCCCCAAGTCCTTCTCTGCAGGGCTGCTCTCAATCTCCTCCCCGCACAATCTGTAGCTGTGCCTGGCATTGCTCCGACCCAGGCGGAGGACTTTGCATTTAGCATGGTTAAACTTTATTAGGTTGGCATCAGCCCACCTCACAAGCGTGTCAAGGTCCCTCTGGATGGCATTCCTTCCCTCCAATGTATCAACCGAACCACAGCTTGGTGTCATCGGCAAACTGAGGACTGCTCATCCAGACTGGCTGGGCCCTCTGTCCCAGATGCAGTATTGATACTGCTACACACTGTAATGGTGAAAAATTTATGCACCTCAGGAGTATATGTTTTTGCATGACTTCTTTCAAAACAGGGAAGAAAACACCTTTTTGGGTGTAGTCAGACTTAATGAAGTCTGCAGGGGGTTATGCAGGCATCTGCAGGGGGTTATGCAGGATGAAGGTAACATTTCCTGTGAAGGGCTGACAGCACATGATCCATCACCTCTTGCTTTTTGATCTTGCTGTCAATCACCTTTGCCAATACATAAATAACTTCAGATTAAAAAAAGTCAGGCTTTGCTATATTTACAAATACAAGGTAACAATTTGAATCATGCAATTTTGAAGCCTAGTCATAAGCTAACAACCAAGCATTGCAACAGTGAAATGTCTGATAAAAATACTGAAAACCTGAAGGAAAGGTTGGTTAATAGGAAACATATTTGCAGTGCTTCCCTCATAAGATAGTTGTGATTCACCTGAGACTGTACTGATTTCAAGATAGAAGAGCTGAAAAGTAGTAAATTGTAAACATCCATAATATATTTTTTCTCTGCCAATCAAATCATGCAGTGTTATACTTTCAGTATAAGATGAAGAGAAACAGGTTCAGTAACTGATGAAAAAAGTAGAAAACTTGTGTTGAAGATGATCTTTTGACCCCACTGCCTTCAATCTGTCCAGTGAGTTTATACAGGTGTTTATTTTGAACTGTCTTTCTCAATGGAAACATCACAACGTAACAAGTGTAACGCAACAAAAAGGAAGTTTGTGTTAGAGGTGTTTGTTAAATGTAACAACTCTCTAATAACAACACTGGTAACAAAATTAAGAGGAAAATATTAGGTTAAAATAAATGTAAATTTTGTTTTTAAAGAACTCTTCCCTCCCTTTCCCCTCTCTCCTCCCCCCTCCCCTGATACCAGTAATTTGTAAATTCAGTAGCTATTTTACCAATCCAGTATAGAATATTTCAGTGTGGAGCTATTGAGTTTAGTTTCTGTCTGTAACAAACCATAATAGTCTCATTATCTTTGATTAAATATGTTTTGTCTGCAAAAGAATAACAGATGGATTAAAGATAAGAAAAACCAAAAAATTTTAATCTCGTCTAACTGACCTTTATTCAACTTTTTTTGCATCAATAATTTATAATAGTTTCTCAATCTCTAGAATATGTTTCATAAATTTAAATTAAATTTAACAGAATAAACTTAAATAATTTTCCCTACATAAACTTAATTTTATGTGTATGCATGTTGTATGTATTTTAAGGAATATATAGAGATTGAGTTGTCTTGAGAAATAAGTATTTTACAGGACTGAATAATATATCAAGACTTTCAGAATGTTTCATAGTACATATACTCTAACAGTGCTTAGCAGTAGTTGTAGTTGTTCCAGGCGATAGATCATACCAGCTGTTTCTCTCAGCCTGGCTTACTCCAGTAGCAGTCTGGGAGTCTCAGTCTCAGGTCTCTGCTGCCTTTGGCAAATGCAGGCTTGGAACTGTCTAACTGAAAAAACAGCACAAATGTCCTTAGAGAAAGATGATTTCCCAAACTACCTCTTCTGGTTCTGTAAGATCCATGAAATTATAAGAAAAGGGGAGGCTAAGATTAGAGACCCTCGACGCAAAAAGCTTTTGCAGTATCTCTGCAAAATGTTATAAATTATGTGCTTATGAATAACACATCATCGTTGAAAAGATTTCATTTATTCATATGGGGGTATTAATATGCAGCAAGTGCAGTAGATACCATGTGTGTGTCTCATACATGGAGGGGAAAGTGGTCACCTTCTAGTCTGTGCTTTTTGCATTTTCAGTTTGTTTTCTCTGAAAATACAAAATGCTTTTAGAAGGTTTAAGTTCTTGGAGGTTCTGCAGGGGAGGGTGTTTTGCTTTCCTTTAAAGATCGGGGAATACTAATAAGCCAAATGAGGGGTGGTATTAAAAAGGATATAGATAAAAATATTTCAGTATTAAGCAGACCGAATAACTTGATCTTGTGAGAACTGGGAATTTAAAAACTGTCTGTGCAGTTTTTGTCCCTGCACAAACCATAAGATAGTTATTAGATACAGGTAATTATCTATATTAAAGGAAATAATCATGTGTTGATAGAAATGAGATGTACTGGTAAAAGTTAGATACTTCCATTCTCCATTCAAGATAGTGAAAGTATGTATGTATATATCTGAGCTGTATGTATGTATGTATCTGAGAGCTGTTTCACCGAATAGAGAAATAGCAACATTGTGGCTAACAAATATGATAAACGGGGTACACATGCTAAATGAAGAACAGTATCTGAAAACCTGGCAGGACTGTGACAAGCTTCCCAGATAGCTAAAAAGCAGTAATGAATGAATGTGTAGTATTGCCATATTAGAAACAGTTATAAATCCTGCATAATGTGAAAATGAAATGGTTTTCAACAGGAGTAGGCAAGGAAGTGCAAAATAATTTTTCCAGAAATTAAATTAGACTGCGAGGATGGGCAAGATGACAACCTGACAACATCTCTGAGAACCTTTTCTAGCCAATGTCCTTCATATCTGATCTATATTTACAAATAAGGGTATTGTGGAAGGATATAGGAAAGTTTTTCCAGTAAATGAAATTTGGTACTGTGTTTTTACTTTAGCCCATTTAGCTGTGGTTTTTGATGTAACACAGAGAGAGAGGTTGGCTTTTCTAGTAGAAAATAGACGCTTTCCTGCCTTCTCAGTCTGTAGGCAGGATACATAGCCTCCCATAAGGTATTCGTCAATATGAAAGATAACTTAAACCAAGTTCTCTTTTTCAAGATGGGGGAGGTAAGAAAAAATAGCATTGCTGTTTTGTCCTTGGTGCTGTTTCAGATCTATTTCCATACTGTCTCAAATGAGATAAAACACAGGTTTTGCTTGGGAAGTTAAAAGCAGTTTAATATGTTTTCATTTCTCTTTATGAGACCCTGATAAAATACCAAATGTAGTAAAACCTGATAATACTAAGTTGATGTCTGATAAATGACTTTTGAAAGTATGAAAATGGTGTTACATCATGGGAAAGTTGTCACGTAGTTATTTATAGGAGGGCTGTCAAGCAGTGAAAATGATAGGGATTTTCAGAAATGAATTTGAGAGATGAATAAGTATGATTTGCTCAAATATTTTCTTCATGTTCATATTTTTGAACATTCATCATAACTGTTTATTGTAATTAAGTAATTTCATAGCAAACTTCAAATGATGCTTATATCAAGGTAATAGAAAAGTTTATTTCATTTTAAGGGGCTCGGATCAGGGATGTGGCCTAGAAGCTGCATGCTCTAGTCAGTCCCACTGACTATTACCCACTCCTGGTAATACATGTGGGTGCTACTGATATAGATAGCAGTAGCCCAGAGACCATAAAGAAGGACTACAGAGCTCTGGGAGAGGTGCTTAGGGGCTGTGGAGCTCAGATTGTCTTTTCGTCAATTCTTCAGGATACAGGGCAGGACCTTGAAAAGGCTAGGAGGATTGGGCAGGTTAATAAATGGTTAGCAGGGTGGTGCTATAGTCAGGGGTTTGGGTACCTTGAACATGGGACTCAATATAGTAGGCCAAGTCTACTGGGGGCTGGTGGAGCTGGTCTGACAAAGAAGGGGAAGAGTGGATTTGGTAGGAGGCTTGCCAGACTAGTCAAGGATGCTTTAAACTAGATGTGTTGGGGGAGGGGGGCATCATTCCATCCCAACACACCCAGTCGGTTGCCAGCACCTATAGTAAACGTTCGGAGCAATGTAGAGATATTCCAGCTGCTCCAGCCAATGAGCCAGCTTCAATGGGATCTCGGCTCAAATGCCTCTATACAAATGCCCGTAGTATGGGGAACAAACAAGAGGAATTAGAGATGTGTGCACATCTACGGGGGTATGATATCATAGGCATCACAGAAACATGGTGGGATGGCACCTATGACTGGTGTGTCGGAATGGAAGGTTACCGGCTCTTTAGGAAAGACAGGCCTGGCAGACAGGGAGGGGGAGCTGCTATTTATGTTAGGGATAGGCTAGAGAGTATGGAACTCTGTCTGGGGACAGGCGAGCAGTCGACAGAGAGTTTGTGGGTCAGGGTTAAAGGGAGAACAGCGATGGGTGACATTATTGTGGGGATCTGTTACAGACCGCCTGATCAAGGGGACTTGCTGGACGAAGCGCTCCATAGGCAGATAGGAGCAGCCTCTCGCTTGCAGGCCCTTGTTCTCATGGGAGACTTCAACCACCCTGATATCTGTTGGAGGGATGGTGCAGCCCGGCACAAGCAATCCAGAAGGTTCCTTGATTGCGTGGAAGACAACTTCCTTCTGCAAGTAATAGAGGAGCCGACAAGGAGAGGTGCCATGCTTGACCTCGTCCTCACCAGCAGGGAAGGGCTGGTTGGGAATGTGGCGCTCCAGGGCAGCCTTGATTGCAGCGATCATGAGATGGTTGAGTTTGAGATCCTCAGGACAGTGAGAAGAGCGTGCAGCAAGCTCACTGCCCTGGACTTCAAGAGAGCAGACTTTGGCCTCTTCAGGAACCTGCTCAGTAAGGTTCCATGGGATACAGCCCTAGAGGGCAGGGGGGCCCAAGACTGTTGGTTGATATTTAAGGATCACCTGCTGCAAGCTCAGGAGCGGTGCATCCCAACTAGAAGGAAGTTCAGCAGGAGGGCCAGGAGACCTCCTTGGATGGATAAGGAGCTGCTGAGCAAAATTCGAAGGAAAAAAGAGGCTTATAAAAGGTGGAAGCAAGGTCAGGCGGCCTGGGAAGAATACAGGGATGTTGTCCGGGAAGCTAGGGACCAGGTTAGGAAAGCTAAGGCCCAGTTAGAATTAAACTTGGCTAGGGATGTTAAGGATAACAGGAAGGGATTTTATAGGTACATTGCCAATAAAAGACAGGTTAGGGACACCGTGGGCCCTCTCCAGAAGCTATCGGGAGAACAGGCTACCCTGGATTTGGAGAAGGCTGAGGTTCTTAATGACTTCTTTGCCTGAGTCTTTACCGGCAAATGCTCTGACCACACCACCCAAGTCTTGGAAGGCAGACGCGGGGACAGTGAGGGTGGGGACCCTGGGCCCGCTGTAGGAGAGGATCTGATTCGAGACCACCTTAGGAACCTGAATGTATACAAGTCCATGGGACCAGATGAAATCCATCCGCGGGTCCTGAAGGAGCTGGCAAATGAAGTTGCTAAGCCACTGTCCATCATATTTGAAAAATCATGGCAGTCAGGTGAAGTTCCCGATGACTGGAAAAAGGGAAATATAACCCCCATTTTCAAGAAGGGGAAAATGGATGAGCCAGGGAATTACAGACCAGTCAGTCTCACCTCTGTGCCTGGCAAAATCTTGGAACGGATTATCCTGGAAGGCATGCTAAGGCACATGAAAACCAACAAGGTACTTGGTGACAGCCAGCATGGCTTCACTAAGGGGAAATCATGCCTGACTAATCTGGTGACCTTCTATGAAGGGGCTACGGAACTGATGGACAGGGGCAGAGCGGTTGATGTCATCTACCTGGACTTGTGCGAAGCATTTGACACTGTCTCCCATGACATCCTTCTCTCTAAGTTGGAGAGACATCAATTTGATAGGTGGACCACTCGGTGGATAAAGAACTGGCTGGATGGTCGCACGCAAAGAGTAGTGCTCAGTGGCTCAATGTCCAGCTGGAGACCAGTAACGAGTGTTGTCCCCCAGGGATCGGTGTTGGGATCGGTCTTGTTCAGCATCTTTGTGGGTGACATGGACAGTGGGATTGAGTGCGCCCTCAGCAAGTTTGCCGATGACACCAAGCTGTGTGGTTCGGTTGATACATTGGAGGGAAGGAATGCCATCCAGAGGGACCTTGACACGCTTGTGAGGTGGGCTGATGCCAACCTAATAAAGTTTAACCATGCCAAGTGCAAAGTCCTACAGCTGGGTCGGAGCAATGCCAGGCACAGCTACAGGTTGGGCAGAGAAGAGATTGAGAGCAGCCCTGCGGAGAAGGACTTGGGGGTGTGGGTTGATGAAAAAATGAACATGACACAGCAGTGTGTGCTTGCAGCCCAGAAAGCCAGCCGTATCCTGGGCTGCATCAAAAGGAGTGTGACCAGCAGGTCGAAGGAGGTGCTCCTGCCCCTTTACTCTGCTCTCGTGAGACCTCACTTGGAGTATTGTGTGCAGTTCTGGTGTCCTCAACATAAAAAGGACATGGAACTGTTAGAACAAGTGCAGAGGAGGGCCACGAGGACGATCAGGGGACTGGAGCACCTCCCGTATGAAGATGGGCTGAGAAAATTGGGGCTGTTGAGCCTGGAGAAGAGAAGGCTGCGTGGAGACCTCGTAGCAGCCTTCCAATACCTGAAGGGGGCCTATAGGGATGCTGGGGAGGGACTCTTCATTAGGGACTGTGGTGAGAGGACAAGGGGTAATGGGTTTAAACTTAAACAGGGGAGGTTTAGATTGGATGTGAGGAAGAAATTCTTTACTGTGAGGGTGGTGAGGCCCTGGAATGGGTTGCCAAGGGAGGTTGTGGATGCTTCATCCCTGGTGGCGTTCAAGGTGGGGTTAGACATAGCCTTGGATGGCATGGTTTAGTGGGAGGTGTCCCTGCCCATGGCAGGGGGGCTGGAACTCGATGATCTTGAGGTCCTTTCCAACCTTAACTATTCTATGATTCTATGATTCAATTTCGATTAGTGACATAAGAGCTGGAATTGTCCTAGCAGTTATGATAAAATATTTTTTAAGAGATGTTTTGTTTTGGAAACAAATAGTAAGTAATTACTTAATTTAAAACCACCGTCTGTCTGCCAGTCTACACTCAGTAACTAATTTTCAGATGAAATTATGAAAGCGATGGAGATTTGAAGTAAGATTAAACCTGCAATTCCAATAGTAGAACAAAAGGAAAATGGAAGAATAATTCTACAAATAGAAATGAATAAAGAAATAATTCTTCACATGTATTTTTCAAAGCTGTGGTGACATTTTTCATTTTGCCAATCTGTTGTTTGACATCACTCACTCTCATTATTCTGAGACATTAATCCAGCAATGGCATCTCTGCCTTCATAAACTTCCTGGTGTGATTGCTATATGCTGCCACTGATGTCTGAGACCAAAATAACTTTAAGAAAAAGTTATATTTGTAAGATTTATAAAGTAGAAAATAAACATTTCATGAAAATTTAATAAAAAAAACTGTCATCAAGCCCACTCATCTGAAGTGGTTCTTAAATTTTCTGGAATAACAGCCATGGAGAATGTTTTCCTGGGGTTTGGCAAGAGGCAATAGTGATTGACTGAACTTGCTGTCCAACTGCAAACGTTAGGTAGACACAACATTACTGCCAGCATTATAAAATCATTTACTTGTGCAATCTGAGTAGGAAAGGTGACAATGGAAATTGGAGTTGAGAGTTTATATGGCTTGCCAGGGACCCATAGCCACTTTTGTCCCGTAAATCTTAATATGCTCGGTTTGGTGTTGGTGTGGTTTTACTGCAGCCTGCAAGTACCTTCTTGTGACTTTACTGTGAAATTTTCTTCTTTATGCTCACAGAGATCAGCACATGATCCTGTACTTGATCTCCTTGTGCTTGCAATTTAAATGGTCCTGAAATAATGTAGAAATCATAGTTACATATATATATATGTTATTTAATGTGAGAAAATGCTGTTATTCATTAGCACGGGTAATTAGTTTTAGTTGTAAGAAAATCTAGTGAAGGTCTCTGAATGAAAGTCAGAAGAGTCAAACCTTTTGTTTCTTTTAATGGCTTTTGTGTCCATGCAACAGTTGATGTGTTAGGTACAAATGTAAGGATTTAAATTAATATGTGTTTATTACTTTATATTTGTGATTTAAGATGAAAAAATGTAACTAGATATTTTTGAGTCTGCCTGCTGGAATTCTGAATCTGCTGTCTGTAATTTCAAGTTAGATTCTTCCAGACTTTCTATGGTATTCTGGCTATGTGCATATTTTGTGGGGAAGAAAGAATCTGTGCATGCACAAGAGTTCCCGACTTTGCTGCTTTACAGTTTTCAGAGAAGTCGTTCTCTATCTCCCATGATAACAAATTTTTACATAGCTTTTCTTTTTCTCCTGAATGCTGTGAACTGTCTCGTTAGAGATGTGTTCTGTGCCTTTGTCAACGTTAGGAAATCATTCCCTCTCCAATTCTCCGCAAGGAATTTACTCTTTGTTAAATGTGAATAAAGGATAATTGGTGATTGGTTATGTTTTCAGCTCCCTAGACTTGTGAAGTTCGGTGTTGCTTTATGAGTGCAGTTTTCATAGCATGGACTATTATTATATCAGCAAAACAGAAATCTCGCTAATTTATTTCACTGATGACGGGACCTGGTAGCTGGCACTTAGGCTTGTTTAAGCTATTATATTACCATTTTCTTTGGTGTAGCTTTCTGCTTTCTCCAGTAAATGTCATCTGCAGACAAATTAATAATTTGTTGTCACTTCTTAAAGCAAGAAATAAAAGAGCTGGAAGTCAGCTAAATGGGCAGGACCACTGCAATGGTAGAAACCAAGTGAATGTCCCTGAGTCAACCCTCAAAATATACTGCTAGAATCCAACAAAACTTAAATAGTTTCTTACAGTTGTTTACCACCTTCAGTGCATTAATAATAGATAAACAGTCAGTGGTGCTATCAAGTTATGTTTGTTCTGTCCCTGTGATTAGGGAGAGCATCAATATTCTGAAATGGAGAATACTGTAGTGTAGGCATGCGTATGAAGCCTTTTCTCAGCAGGAGAAGCAGGAGTTTCATCATCTACTTAACTGTGTGTCTGAACAAGCCTCTGTAGCCAGTCAAGTAATTAAACACATCCAGAAATGATCTTTTAATATGTGCTTCAGACTGGGAGTTTCTGAAGAGCCAGAATGTGTGAAGCAACTAGTGTCCATTGAATACTGAAGTAGGTTTCTTTCATTGTCTGGTGGAAATGTCTTCTTCCAAATAATCTGCATTATATTATCACTTGCAGAGGCCAAGATATCTCTCTTTAAGATGCTGGGTACCTTCAAAGTGGTTCAGTATAGCTGTTGTTTCCTACTAGGTTCAATTGGAGTTTGATCAGTGAGTTACTTGCTAAAGGTGAAGGCTGCGCCTGTCAGAAAGTACGTTTTGTTCTGCAGGATTTGATCTTGCCATGCAGATGGACTTGCTCATAGAGGACACAGGGAAACCACTTAGCTGCAGTTGAACGTAGCTGGCTGTCTGGCTGATGCTTTTAATTAAATCGACCACCAGCCAAACAACTTGGCTTGTTTCCATGGCCTTGTTTCTTAGAGGGCTTTTCTCCCCCCTGTTTGTCCAAGGATAATCTGAATGCTACATCTCATTTGTGATTTTGACTAAATAGTACATTGCTTTACTCTTGGTAGTTTTATTAATCTTTATTAAGCTCATGATCAATCTGGACATAGTTCCTTGATTTTGCTTTTATTTTTGTTATAGTCCTTAATAAATAAAATCAACTTTATCATTGGCAGGAGTACTGTAAGGAGTAAAAAATTTTTCAGAGCAAGGGTATTTTTACTTAATGGGTGTGCATGTTATAAAGAGTTATAGCACATTTTTAAAAAAAATAAGCTTATTCAGTATGTAGGTATCTGCTGGTACCTTGATGAATTAGTTTACAAATTATAGTAGTCAGACATGTCCTATTATTTATACAATGGCTTATTTTAAGAAAGTTCATTTTTAAGGTAAGCAGTCAAGTAATTCCTTATATGGAGATGGGGGAATACTTAACCTTGAGTACAACAACATTAACTCCGGTGAGCTTAATGAATTATTCATGCTATTATCCACCTTGAGAGGCATCAAATTGCTCTGCACTGTCTGCAAAGTGCAGTTTATCAAAAAATGATAGTTTGGTGAATTATATTTGTATATCTGAACATTAAATTAAACACAGTAGTATGAAAGGCATTGGTGAATATACCTATATAATCCATGCAGAAGCGAAGTCCTGCATGTCATTTCCTAATCCACTTGCAACCATAATTAATAATTTGTTTGCAGGGGGTGGCCTGATAGACAAAATTAATTTGATATTCAAAGATTCGTAATGGGTTCAAACTTGAACAGGGGAAGTTTAGATTGGATATGAGGAAGAAATTCTTTACTGTAAGGGTGGTGAGGCACTGGAATGGGTTGACCAGGGAAGCTGTGGATGCTCCATCCCTGGCAGTGTTCAACGCCAGGTTGGACATAGCCTTGGATGGCATGGTTTAGTGTGAGGTGTCCCTGCCCATGGCAGGGGGGTTGGAACTAGATGATCTTAAGGTCCTTTCCAACCCTAAGTATTCTATGATTCTATATACCAGCAATAGAGGATGTAATCACTGCAAGCACTAACCTTTTTGCAAAGAAGCTGTTCATTTTGGTTTCTGGAGTTAGGTCCAACACCTGAAGTATGAAGTTGCCTTTTCCTCTATTGTACTTGTTTTTTTTACAGATGGAAACCAAAATGTTATTTGCCTTTCACTATGCAATTCTGAAAGGAAAGTGTCTATTTGAAAAGCTTGATTGAGAATGGCACTGGCATCTTCATTGGCAATAGCAAAGTTTAGTATCTTCAAATTATTTTTCTGAGGTCTTCAGACATATGCTTCTCACAAATATTTTCTTCCCTCATTCTCAAGTCCCAATTTAGCAGGCTACTTAGGTACATATACCTTATTATGAAACATATAGACAGTATTTAATCAAAAAAACACAAATTCTGCTGGTGACACCAGGCTTGGAGCCATGTATTGATGTATTGGCTCTTCCTTCTTTTTCCCTCATCATTTATTGCAACTCGAAGGGTAGAAGCTTGCGCTCCTGATCCCTTAATGAGTCCAAAGCCCTGAAGTTTCTCTTGATTGCCCATGGGCTTCTTGCTGCAACTTCAGTGCTGTCTACATGAAAAGTCAGTAAAGGATGATAAAAATCTGTGGGCCACACCAGGTTAGGAAGATTTCTCTTCACACCTTTAACCGGGCCCCAGGGGGGCAGCAGACTTCCCTAAGTGGGTCCAGTCTGCTTGCTGGACCTTCTGTTCCCTTCAGAAGGGAGTCACCTATGGCAGTGACCCATCTCTTTTTTGTTATGGAAGCTTGATGCAGGACGTAGGCCAGCTTTACCTTGGTGACACCTCTGAATGTTTCTACTTTGTAAGTTCTGGAGCTGTGGCCCTCCAGGCCTGTTGGCCAAGAGCCTTGGCACACTGCAGCCTGCACTAAGGACAAAATGGGAATGCCTACAAATGGAGCAGCTTCCTTTCTTCCTCTCACAGCTGTCTTGTGCTGGGAAAACTGTTTTCAAATAGCTCAATTTTATACCAACTGAATGCACATTCTGCAAATGTGTGCAGATTATTTTTCTTAATAGCTTAATGCTTTTAAGACATTCTGTATATAAAAATATGGGTGTATTATATGCATACATATACACATTTCTATTTTTAAAATAGCATTAAGAATGTCATCAATATTCAGAGAAGATAAGAAAGAACAAGAACAAATATTACGCTGTTTATTTTCTATTCAATAGACTGCTTTTCATAATCTAGAAAGGCTACCCGGGTAGGCTTAACATAGTAAGAGACAAGGTTTGAACACAAAATTGCATGCTTCATTCCATAGCTTAAATATATATCTATGTACAAATATTTACACTGTCCACTTTCTCTATGGTTTGTTCATTCTCTGCGCCTTAACACAGTATTAATATACTTTGCTGTCGTGCTTATCATAAACAGTTTAAAAACTGTGTTTCCTTAGTAGCTATCCGTAATGCTTAGAAAGTAGGGGGAGAGGGAGTGTTTGAAGACATCATTTTGCTGTCTGAACATAGATAGATGCAGAACTCCCGCAGAAAGAGATTTATCAGTAACTAAAATTCAGAACATCAAAAAGATTCAAATTGAACCCTCTGGCATCTTCAGCTGCATATCGAGATGGTATTACCCATTTCTGAACTTAGGCACTAATTGCTTTTGTCTGTGAAATGTCTTTTAACCCATTAGAAATGCTCAGGGCAAACCCCATGTATTTTATGGATTTAGTTCCTAATACTTTGTAACTCACAAGATCTGAGAACGATGATAAAACTCTAAAGACTCTCATGATCTGAGTCTCATATTTTCCTTGTGCACTATGCTTGTAGCATGAACTATGATTTATATATATATATGAGAATGCATTCACTAATTTGGAAATAGCCAAATAATTTCAAATAAAAATTCTTATGGAAAGCTGTTTACCACCTGAACATCCAAGTATAGATAAGCTTTTCTGGCTACAGAAATATCAAAATGAATTGGATAGATAGCAATTTGCCTCAATTCTAACTTTTGCGAAGAGACTTTCAATGAAAAGACTTAGAAGTGCTCCAGCCAAGGTCAAGGCTAGGAGGAAGATGTTGGGACCACTGCAAATCCCGGTCTCTCAAATTATTATGTATGATAGCAAAAAGAAATTGTAAATATTAAACTTGAATCTGCGTCACAGTGTGGACTCAGAGACCTAGTGCAGCACTGTATGTTTTTGCAGCCAACTGGAATGTCCTGTGGGTTATTTTACAGGTTCCTCATAGAACATTCATCAAGCCTACCATTACAGAGTACTTTTGATTTGGCTTTTATTTGTAGACCTAATTTCAGTCCTGTGTTTTGACTACTCAGTGTTTTTTGAAACACCTTCTGACTGATTTCAGAACTTGTAATTTTAAAATCACTTTATCTGGAATATGGAAGGCTCAGTGTGATATCTGACAGTTGTGTATACTGCAAAGAAAACAGTCTTCATAATGATTTGAATAAAACTATGCTTATCTGACTTAAACTTTCTTCCAATAGAGATTGTGCTCATCTTAAAAATGTTCAAGAATGGGAAGGAGTATTCAGAAGTTTCTCTGAAAAGACATCTGCAGAAATGATTTCTTTTTTTTAGTCTGTACTGGTTTGGTTGGGGGTTTCTGTATCTTAGTTGAGTAGGGCACCCTGAGTACCCTTTATCTAACTATGTAGGTGATATTCTGAGCATGGTCACTGTAGCAGAAGAATTCTAGGTGACGAATTAGTACATTGGGACTTACAGAGGTGGTCAGGAATAAAAAGGAACAGGACTATAGAGCAAAACAGCATTTTGTTTGTTTTAGTTCTGATTATAGTAACAGCTTTGCATTAATCTATTTAATACTAGAACAGAACTTTGCTGACTGTATGAATTTGAAGAAATTATTAGGCTTTCCCCCACCAAATACACTTTGCAGAGTAATACATCATCTTAGTGCTTCTGCCTTTGTTTTCAGACTGGGTAAGAATTTCTTTCAGATGGAGCTTATTAGAATAGGTTGTATATATATAGGTACTGTATTATATACAATAGTATATCTATGTGTGAGTCATTGTACATATATTTAACATCTGTCATATCCAATTCTTTTATTAACTGTGCTGTTTGTAATCTGTCAAAGACTTTTTTAAAAAGGAAGGGGAAAGGTTAACTAGAATAGGCAAGGAGAAATACATGTTGATATTATGTTCATCAGAGATCTCTCAAGTATGTGCCATGACTCATACAATATCAAAAAACTTTCTCAAAATTTAAAAAACTTTTTTGAAAAAATATTTACCATATTTTTAAACACAAATCCAATAGCATAGAATGAAAACTTCAGTGCCATCTGAAGTGAATGAAAATATAGCAATTTAAAATGCACCTCTTTGAAAATCTTAAACACAGAGGTTTTTTAACTTTCATCACAATAGTACTGATGAAAAAACCCAAGTAGTTCAGATGCTTGTCTTGAGCCGAG
Source organism: Amazona ochrocephala (assembly GCA_039720435.1). Classification (NCBI taxonomy): domain Eukaryota; kingdom Metazoa; phylum Chordata; class Aves; order Psittaciformes; family Psittacidae; genus Amazona; species Amazona ochrocephala. The sequence goes on from CM077883.1 coordinate 18,230,351, forward strand.
AGAGTGGATTTGCTAATTGTAAATCACCCTACTATTGTATAGAATACCATGGCAAATAGCACTTACAGAATAATCTGTAACTGTCTGCTCTTTTGCTTTTACAGAATCCAATCATTTAATAGCAAGTTTTCTTTTTATTAATGTCTCCTATATTATTTTCTTAGACTGCGTATTTCTGTTGGGATTATGAATGCTCAATTGCAAAGCAGAAGTCACAGGAAATGCGTGTGTACACCAACAATGTTTTCCGTAGGGTTTTTCTGTTGGTGTTTGGCTTAGTCCTTTTTCCAATCCCAAACAAAACAATATCTACTTAATTTTCTTTTGCAAGTGGTCCTGAGGTAAAAAAATATTGCAGATACTCACAGATACCACATCATATTGAGAAATATATAACTACTGCACTTATCCCATTACGCTGGAATAAGGTCATTTATTATAGTATATATTACTGTAGGTTGTATGTGTTATTAGCTAGTGCTGGAATTGATTCCTCAATTCATAGAATTTATTAGATGTTTTAACCAATTCTGTAATTTAGTTGATATTTTTTGATGAGTAACAGGCATGATTAACATAAAATAACAAAGATGAAATAAATTCCATCAATTCTGGGGTTGGGGGAGAAGGGGAATAATATTCTTCACATTCAGGATGAAAGGTTTATGGATTTTGCTTTAAAGCAGGCTCAGCAGATGAACATATTCAGTCACATACAGCTACCTGATATTTGGTTGTCAAAGACCTTGGACTGTGCTGGAAGCAGATATATTTACCTCTCACATTTACAGAGGGGTCAGGACTGAGGTCATGAACAACAGAGTGAAAGAAATCTCAGATTTGCCTGCCAGCACTGTATCTTGGGATGAAGCTCTGTTCTGCCAGAGTTCAATTTCTAATGCTCGCTGACCCTTACTCTGTTATAAATAATCAGAAATATTCATTACAGAAAGGCAAGAGCTTCGGAGAAGTGATGGAGTATATATTATAACAGGAAAAATACATCCAATTCTCATAACTCCTTTGCAAATTGTATTGGAAAGCCTTCAGCTGAATATATTCATATTCTGCTTTAAGAAATGCTACAAATAATGTGATGAGTTGAATTACCCTCAAATAATTCAGCTCATGTAGATGTGTGTGTACCTATTTCACTGTGCAGAAGGTTATCATTTTCTGTTTTCATACTGGTACAGCATATTGAAATATTGGGAAAAAATCCTTTAATTTCATGTCAAGTATCACTGTTAAAGACAGAAAGTCCTGTAGATTGATTAGTGCTAACATGGTGCTACCTTATTTTTCCATTTCTGTGCCTTTTTGGTTGTCTCTATAAGCTTCTGTCACTCCCAAGTATTGACATTTAGTGAAGGGCACTCTAGAAAGAATCACGAGGCTCTTTCTTTGTATTAATATTGCATTTTGAGAATGGCTCTCTTTGGATACTTTTCCAGTCGTTCTTGTGAAACTCGTTATATGTTTGGTGGGGGGAGGAGGGTGTGGTGTGTGTATTTCTCTGAAGCCATAAATGATAGAAGCACTGCTGGTTTTGGAACTCACTGCTGCTTTGTTTTTGTTTTTCTCACCATGGAAAATGGAATTCCATAATGCATTTGCAAGCTGATGCTTTAATAAAAAATGAATTGCACAGGAGCAAGGAATGCAAGATTGAAAGACTTATTCAGGCTATACTGTGGTCTATGAAATACCATAACAACTGGATTTCTGAAAAGAGCAAGAAGTCAAATTTTCCTTTTCAATTCAGTGCAACACAAGAAAGGCAGTTATTAGCTTTTGTTAATTTTTTTTATTCACTTTAACTATTAAATATCTACTTACAATTTCTAGCTTCATCATTTGCTTTTGGTTAAGATCGCAGAAGTCTGCTAAGTTGTAATGTTTGCAAATGTTCAATTTGCTACTGAAAAGAATTAAAATCTTCTGTTATAGGCTTCAAGCACCAGTAGAACTTAGAAGCTTTAGCAAAGACAGTTCTCCAACTAAGTTCCCATTCCATGGTTTAGCTCTTAAATTATCTGTGCATTTATCTTTATTGCCATTAATATTCAGTACAACTCATATGGGATTGCTGGGAGTGACACTGCAGTTTATTCACAGTGTTTTCTGAGGCATTGAAGCAGCACTTAAGATAGCTCTGAGGGTTATATTTTTTATTTTGAATCAGAGTCATAGAACCATGGAATGGTTTGAGTTGGAAGGAACCTTAAAGCTCATGCAGTTCCAACCCCTGCCATGGGCAAGGACACCTTCCACTAGGGCAGCTTGCTCTAAGCCCCATTCCACCTGGCCTTGGACACTGCCAGGGATGAGGCAGCCACAGCTTCTCTGGGCAATCTGTGCCAGAGCCTCACTGCAATTGTTTGCATTATTTATGCTTATATTTACTTCAATAATGATATATGTTTGCTTCTGTTCTTTAATAAAAAGGGACAATGCTGATGTCTACAGTAGAGTGAAAGCTAATCATGCTATATGTGGTAGTGGTTAATGGAGGCTCTTGTGTTTAGGAAACCCAAGCACAGGTAAAGAGAGTCTGTAGGAAGGGCTCCGGCGCATATAGATTGAAGTCTGATGTTGTTTCTACATGGAAAAGTTTGTATTTGCAAGGAAGTAAATGTAGATGCAAAATTGCATCCCATTCAGTGATCCATACTTGTTCCCCATGTAGATTCTCTACGCCCAGTGTTGTTCCCTTTTGAAAAGGGAGAGTGAACTCTCACAGAGGTTTCTGATGGCACATTAACAGTGTCTATAAGTGGAGCAAGTGCAGAGTCCCTTATAAATTTACAGCCTTATTTACTGCATAATAAGTTCCCAAGGGAGATAAAGTCTCAGGTGAAGTGATCCATAGAGGCTAAGAAGAAATTGGAGGCAAGCGGACTCACCAACATTCTTCAACTGATTGCTCATAAACCTTGGAAAAATACCATTTTAAACTCTGAGACAGCCTAATTTTATCCAAACAGTGAGCTTTCTAAACTTCATGTTGCCCTAGAAATCTTCATGTGTTGCCCTGGTTATTTATGTGATGTTCCTTTGCAGGAACAAAAATCTATCTTACACTTAAATCTTTTTGATAATTAATTCTCTCCCATCTGCTTACAGCATGTATGGTGGAAAAGTGCTTGCATTTCCTTATTTGCTCATGCCTTGGAGTCATCTTTTAGTATAAATAGCTGTGAATCTCCCAATGATTTTGAAATGAGCCTTTTTCAGTTTCTGGCCAGTATGTCCAAGTCATAGCCCTTGCTGCAATTTTTAGAGTGTCGTTAAGGGAATTCAACCTGACCTTTTTACACTATTTAATAGGAAGGTACAAACTTTACGTCATATATGATCCATCCTGCATGTGAAATATATTTTGAGAGCAGCATGATCAGATTCACCTAAACAGAAACATTGTGTCTTTGAGTTTATCTGTTTTCTTCTCTCTGAGAAACTCCACAACATTTTTGCAACTAGGCAATAATTTCCACCTAATAAATAATTCCAGAGTGTTGCTGCTCTAACCAGCTTAGTTTATTTAACACGAGATAAGAGCCACTCCATATTTCCCCTTGCCCTGGGTAATGCATTGTGCATTTGTGTAGGGGTAGGGGTTTTTAAACATTTCTTAAGTTATCTTTTGGGGTAAATGTATCCAACTTCTGCCGTGCTTATCTGATTTATTGTAAAGCCTGCCACAAGCCAGAAGAGAATTCCTCCAAAACAAAATAATACAGGAACAAAGTAGCTGGCCACTAACTAGGCTATTCATGAAACCTCGGTAAATGAGCTCTGTTGACTGAGGATTCATTGCAGCTTTCCTGACGTGTCATGGACTGCAGTGTGGGTTTGCTTCTTGTGCAGGGAAATAAGGACTTACAGTGGAAAAAAAGATCTAAACATGCATTTTATGAATAAAATGTGTGCATGCAGGGTGTGAGTGCACCTGGTTGTCTGGAAAGATAAATTTGGCCTTTGTAATTACAGCTGCCAGTGGCAAAGGTTTCACTTGGATTTTACAGAAGATAAGTAAGGTGATTCTTTGCCACTTGACTGTTCTTAAGGAGGTCTGATCATCAGTTAGGCTTTTATTCTAAATCAGTTTATTACTTTTTATTATTTGTAACTAATGACAGACAACTAGTAATAAGAATTTATATTTTTTAAATGTTTGACACATTTTAATATATTAAACATTACTTTAAAATTATCCTCATCAAAGGCGGTATTGAAAACTCCTGGAAGTTCTTTTTTAATTAATAATACAAAGTGAAACATGCATCGGTTGCATTCATGTGCTGTCAGCTACTGTAATGAGCTGTTCATTTGTCACAGTGACTCCTATTTTTCTCATCCAGTTAAGACCTGCCAGAAAATGACTTGAGGTGCTCAAATGGCTTCTATTTCGTTAAGTAAAACTTCTAAACATTTGTTTGTAAAAGCACTGGAAATTTGTCTCTGTAAAATTAAATAAAAATACTACTTTTTGATGATGCTCTTGCATTTTCAAATTAAAATTTTTGATCTAAAAACCAGAATGAAGATATGTTTTGAAGTTATTTCAGATAAATGGTTTGTTATTTAAATATCATATTCTTTGATCTTCTTAGGATGTTTTGTTTTTCACAAACAACCCCATACAATCAATGAAAGGGCTGTTATTTTTTATAATTTGAGTAAATATAATTACAGCTAAAAAAGTTTCAGCGTTCTTCTAAAATAAATGAAAAAGAACAAGGATGATTGTGTTTTGTTGGGGTTTTTTACATCAGATAGTCTATTCCAAGACTGGTCACATGGCAAGGATCCTAGGCAAATGCATGGCAGTATGGATACTATTCAGCGTGACTACAGGAGAAAGTATAACTCAGATGATGTTTCTGGTTGCTTTAACTTGTTTTACCAACTCGTGGGGAAGACTGCTGGTTAATTCATGCTGTGGCATATACAAATGTGGATTAGAATCACCTTTGGTTACTTTTAAATTACAAAACTGAACTGAATAATTCACATTTCATAGTCCTCCATATACAAACCTCTCTACAAGTCCTTTTTCTATTAATATGCTACAGAAATCGATGCTTTTGTGTTATGTACTTTCAAGTTCATTGCTGCTGCAAAATGTAAGCCACAGAATGAATGAAATAATCATTGTGAATTTTGGCATTTTTTGCTGAAAATACATACTTGACTACATACAATGTACCTTATAAAACCTCATTTGCAGTTAGCATTAGGCTGTCAATCCCAGAATAGACAGCCTGATACTAACTAGCTAATGAGATTTGGATATATGACTTCAAGTAGTTATGGTTCAGTAGCTACTCTTTGCTCTGGAATGTGTGGGGAAAGATACCAAACTTCCGTTAGGAGTTTTCACAGCTACTGTTGTAGGTCAAGCAACATCAAATAGCAAAAAATCATCAATTCCTGAATTTGCTTCTCCGTGTTATGTTCCACTGGGAACAGTGACTGGGAAACTCTCTCTGATCTTGCTTATACTGTCTCAGTTTAAATATACTATTCTGCAGTTTCTAGATGCATATGTTTAATTTATATCTTTAGGAAGACAAATATGCAGATTTCAGGGCCAGTGAGAAGGCAGAAATCTGTGTAACATCATACTGGTGTCTTTCCTTATTGTAATCACAGTGCAGTGAATTAGATTGTTCAAAGAAATACTTATTCAAGAAAAGGCTTGATCAATTTTCTTTGTAACCTTTTTCCCTACCTTATCCAAGTATTTCATCAACACTATTCAGTTTATCTCCCTAAAGCTTCTTGTGTGGGTTGTGATCAGATTCCATTTTAAAACAGGAAGCACATGCAGAAGACTTAATAAAAGACCTTTATCGTCTAGAAACTCTATGATGGACAGGAAATTGTCCTTACTGTAGTCCAGTTCTTCAGTCACCAGACTGTTAATTCTATTCTGTCTGGTTTTGACTGAAACGCAATGTAATGCAATGACTATAGTAACTCCATAGTTAAACTATTTAAATAATCTGTTAATAGGCAGTTTCATGTCATTTAAAATTCCTTCTTTTACTTTGATTCTTATTTACTCAGTAAAGAAAAGCTCTTTTATTTACTTATATTTGCTACTTTCTCTTCATTTCTTTTAACAGCTCATCTGTATCACTGGTATTCTAGTCATAAACCTAAGTACAAGCTTTGCAATCAATGTTACCAAAAATTATGACTTTCAATATGAAATTGGGATTAATCGCAAATATTATTATCTAGTTCCAGACTCTGATTTAATTGCCTTGTTTTCATATGAATAACTTATATGGCTTTAGAAATGAGCACTTTTCCCTTTGTTTATTTGAAGGTAGACTGGACAATTTAGCAAACCAAGGATCTGGGAAAATACTGTTTCCTTTTTTCTAGGCAAGAAGTGAGCACCAGAGCGGTCATGTTTTCAGAGCACTTTAGAGTATATATAATAAATTACAAACCAAAGTGTATGGACAAAACCTGAAAAACCAGTTCTCTAGTAGTTTATGCTTTTTATTGTGATGCATCATTGAATAATAGTTTACAGAAACAACCTGCATAGATTTCAATATTCTATTTGCAAGTTTAAAATCTTAATGGAACCTAAACTATTGTTTTCTCTTATCTTTTGTTTGTCTGTTAAATGTCGATTAAAATGTAGCTTCTGGAAATACAAATACCTAAAAATACCCCAAAACCTAATAACGAAGTATAAACATGAAACTGTGATAAATTACAAGAAATTACAATTTTATTAATTAGGTTTTATGATTAGCATTGTGGGCTTCTTGGGAAAACCCACCTGGTGAGAACTTGTACTTCATTAGTTATTACGGCCAAGTGCCAATTTCTGTTCAAGAAATTGCAGAGGTAGGCTGAAGAGGACTTTACAGTTGGAAAAGGATAGATGGAGTCTCTGTTTACACAGCTATGTGCTGTCTATGTCAGTTTTTCTGAGCTGTAAATTGTCATGCAGTCCATAAATAATTTCTGACTCCTGACATTCCCAGGTAATGAAATCTATAAAAGTACAAGTATTACATTACTGCTGGTGGTGATCTACTCTCTTATAGTGAGACAACACTTATAAATATCCTCAGGTTTCAAGTGCAATTCTAATTAAAACCTAGAATTTGGATAGTCAAGTGCCAATTAGTTCATAATTCCCGCAGAGCTCATGGAAAATCTAATCTTCCTTTTTTCTTATCCTTTCAATGATAGCAGATGCAAAGCTTTGTGCTGCTGAAACACCAGCTGCAAAGGATACCTTCAGTGGAGCAGCATTGAGCTGCATGAAGCTGCCATGCCAGCTGGAGCATTCAGAACATTGCTACCTTTCCCTGCTCCATTACTAAGATTTGCCCAAATACCTCTTTGCCCAGGTCAGATGCTTCTAACCTGTCTCGAATTGTGTATATGCTACCATTAAATTATTAGATTTTTTATTAGATTTACTTTCTTTCCAGAGTACTACAGGGAGATTATTCCATTTTACTGCAATAGTGTAGGCAGCCTGCAGAATTTCTGTATATGGAAAGTCAGCTTCAAATGTCTTCTTAGTAACAATTCTTTCTGGAACTAGGGAAGCAAAAGTTGTTGATAATCATAATGAGCCTATTAAGCCTCATCATGAGTTTAGTTCCATCAGGAAAAGTTTTAGATTATTTTCTCATCTCTTCTATTCTGTTGAGAATAATTAGTGACATGATAATCTGCTTACCTAAACGAGGAATAATAATTACTTTCTAATCCCAATACAGTGTGTGATTTAAAGCAAGGCCATTACACTTTTAAGTAAGTTTTCTTGTTTATTGTTGTGGTTTTCTTTTTTCATTTTGGACTGTTTTTTTTCTCATTAGAATTAGGAAGGCATAAGTGTAAAACAGGCAATACAGTCAGTTAAGTTGTTTTGGGCTGCTTTTCAGGAGCACAGTGCCACTGTGCTTGCTTGGTGCTCTCATGTCTAATAAGGCTACAAAAAGTTCCAGACAGGACAGATTTGTAACTCTAATTACAAGGGTATGTTTCCAGCAAGATGACTACTCAGGTATGTGCTTAACATGGCATTACATCGTAATAAGTACCAGTACCCTTGCCCTTCTGATTGTCATTGCAGCTGAAGTATGGAGAAGCAGACAGCAAGGACACTTCCAGGACTCTGATTCCAAAGTGAATAATCTGCTGCATTAATAACACCATTATGTATTTGCTGAAGATACAGAGATACCTTGTAATGTTTATGACTAGGAATGTCTGCCATCTAATGCTTCAGCTTCTTTATACACAGTAAAATCAATAATGGTCTTAGACAGTTTTATAGTTTTAGATATTTCAGACACCTGGGCTGGTGCAGAGGCTTGTTGTTTCTGAGGAAAGCAGGTATGCATTTGTGTCTTAAATACGCTACAAGTTATTCTCTTAGGAGCACAAAAAGATACATGCCGAAAACTTCATGTCCCTATGTTCCTGTGACTAAAAAGAGAAACAAAATGGCTCATTGCTGAATTTGTTCTTACCAGGTTTTAGGTCGCTCATAGGAATAGGCGCTTTGTTTCATGGCAGCTCTTGGTGACTAGAAGCACAGTGATTCTGTGTTATTCTGAAGGTGTTTGGGGCTGGTTTGAATAGCTCTTTGTGACTTGGCTTTTCTGGTGCTTTCTCAAAAGAGGTGCTAATCTAAATTAAAGAGAGGAAAAGTTCATGGTTACTTCAAAATATGAAAGTTTTTATGGTAGTTTCTACTATTGGTTAAAAAAAGGTTTTGAGGCAGTGTGGACCACAGAGTTGGCGTGCACATTGAAGGTGCCTAAAGCAAGACAGCTTGGTCCTGGATTATGCCTGACATCCTTCTGTCATTAAAGTTCTGCTTAATTTTGCTGGAATTGTGAGAAATGGCTATACATCTTCTGGAGCACTAAGCAGAAGCTGTGCTTAGTTTCATATATTCTCTTGCAGGAAGTTGCTATTTACTCTGGCATTGACACAGTTTGAAGGACACAGCAGGGGGAATTCTGTGTGTATTAAGCCCTAACTCCATACTACAGAAATGACCGCATTTTCATGTAGATCATAAAAAAAAAGAGGAGGAGGGGTAGCACCCTGCTGCTGCCTAAAGGAAATGTCAAATTCTTGCTCTAAGAACACCAAAAATAAAAGATGATTTGGAATTAAAAATAAAAGAGCTATGATGGGGTGGCACAGATTATGACAATAAAGCAGAAATTTAAACTAGGTTATATGTATAGCAATCAGCATTAATTGTGGAAAAGGTACTTACAAGATTGCATGTGCTTTTTAACACTTTATTTCTCCAAAAGAACTAAAACTCAATGCTGATTCTCCCCTGGTGAACAGTAAATATAATATATTTTTTGTGATAATAGTAGAATAATGTTTCTTGTCATGGTTTAATGCCTCATTTCTGCATCACTAGGGAAGCTGCTTAATATGTGCAGAACAGCAGCAAAATTGTTAATGGAAGAGAAGCAGCTCACAGTCTAATGCTTAAACAAGTACTATTGATAGAACAAACAGTGATCTAGCCTTGTAAAGCACCACCTTCTAACTGAAGAAGCTTGCTGGGTTTATGTAAATTTTCACAGAGAAGTAGACCATGAAATATGTTCTCTATAGAATACTTCTGCAGAGGATGGAGTATGTGCTTGCAGGGAAATGGATATCTGAGACTGCAGTGGAGATGCCTGCTGCATTTCTGGGTGGACTATTAGTGAGAACTTAAAAGAAATTAAAATTAACAAGTATTTTGTGTTACCCAGCTCAGGCTGCTTTACCTAAGTGCTGTGTAAGTGCTGTGTGTGCGCGAGTATGAAGCAGTTTTAGCTTTTAGTGTGGTGACAAGTCAGAAAATAAAGCCATTATAACATATTACACTGTTTAACGTATTATAGGTATAGTAGTGTTTTGTATTCACTAACTCGTGTATCATATTTATGTCCTTGTTATTTTAACATCTGTACATGACTCGGAGAGATCAGAGGTTATATTAAGGCAGTTTGTCTCCTGTAAAAGTTACAAAGCAAAAATGATTACATACTGAAAAACCGGTTGTATCTAATTGCAAGAATAGTGTACTCTCAAAATCAATATCCTTGAAAGAAAAAAAGAATTAAAAGCAATAATAAAATCTATTAGAAGTGAAATTGCTATGATGTATTAGGGTATGTTACTAAAATGGCTTCCTATCTTTTCAATGGTGCGTTGAGAAGTAAGGCAGGATGGATGGATGAGTCATAATATCCATTATTAAGAAATAGTTAGGACTCACCAGTATCCTAGGATCATTAGGCAGCTTAATGGGAAATAATTCTAGACCCAGAAAAGGATTGTCTTGCCCCATACCTTCTCATAACTGTGTAGGATATCTATAGCAATGCCTTCTTTAAGGCAAACATGAGCACAGTATTACTTAGGTTATGTATCATCTTTCTTAATAGATAATATACAGTGCTTCCCTGAAGGGAGTAAAATAAAAATAAGGCTTTCCAGAAATTAGTAAAATGGCTGCCATGCATGTAGAAATGCAAAAGTGAAGTACGTAATGAGAAGGCAGACCTTGATAGAATGGTTAGCATCTATTCCGGAAAGCTTCTCAAAGCCTGCCTGAGTGTAACCATGTTCATCTATACCTTTGCTTTCAAGAGTTTAAATATGTTGTGCAAAGCAGATGATGTGAATACACATAAATAGCAATTGTCTTTTCCCTTTCCTTATTCTAATAATGTTTTCTTCTTACCAATACTGCAATTATTTTTCATTCTGTTTAGTTAAGAGATGGATTTATTTACGTGTTTCATGATTGCTGAGTTTCTATTTTAACAACATGAAGGCTAGGGCTACCTAATTCTTCTAATGTATAGACTTAGAGTACAATGTTATGTTAGCACAATATGGATCATCAGTGGCATGAAGGTACATACTTCTCTCGGGTAGGATTAATAGCATTTGCATATAAAGAAGATTCACATAATCTTTTATAAGAGTGGATAGATAACAGTTTGCAATTTTGTTTTTGATTATTTATTTAATTACACGTGAAGCCCTGGCCAGGTCTGATTGCATCTGTGAAATGGTGTATTTCTCACTATATGTTACAATTTTGTTAAATCGATGAATTCCAGACTTAATCTTTCCTGTAGATTTTTTCTGACAATCTTTGTTGTAAAGTGCTCTAAGTACTCTGAGCCAGTGGGTCCTAACTGCCTTGAACTGCTCATCAAAAATTTGTGAGTACCTTCAATCTTAGTTTCTCTCCACCCTAACTCCTTTAGCTCTTTTCTGTCACACATTTCATCTCACAAAGACTCCATGTAAGTAGATACCCCAGTGATTAATGCTACAAATTGGTTGTAAAGAGATGAATAATTCTCCTATCAAGAGGTGAACAGATCTGTCCTGAGAGCTGAGTTTGAATTGTGCAGCAAAAATTAAACAAGTCACACACTAATGAAGACACATCAACAAAAGGAACTATGTGTTAAATAAAAGCTCTGCATCCAAGACCGTATAAGCAAGAACTGTATAAATTGCATACATACAGAAGCCTCAGAGGTTTTGGGCACAAGCTTAATTCAGTCATATTGTCTCTTCAGGTATGTAACGTTTTCAATCTCAACAGTGTTCCATCTAAAAATTCAAGTGTGAGGGAATATAGGAATGCACACATGATTCCTACTGATTGGTCAGAGGTGATATATTTCTACGGCATATGGGAAACTGTACAAACCATAATTAATAATTTTCAAGTATTTTCTTTCTACTTGTGAGAAATAAAAATAGCAAAAAAGTGGCAACAATCACATTTAAAATCCATTCTGGCAGCATCACACACTGTTGTACTGTGTTTATCACTCTAGTCCTGAAATTCCTAAATTTCTTTGTGTTACTGACATCTCTATAATTAAACAAACATTGAGAATTATCTTAGAATTAAAGACCTGGAAAACCCCCCAACAGCCTCTCAGTGTCTTGACTCGAGGTATAAGCATGTGGAAAATGACACTATGTAGGCATATCACTTATTTTGTCTTAGCAATCACCTTGGATTGAGGCTGTTTTCTTTTTACACCACAATAAATAATACTGCATTTAAATAAGAAAGCAAAAATGAGATGAGAATGCATAAAAGAGTAAATTGTGTGTGACCCAACCAGTGAACACTGCAGACAGTACATGTTCTGAATAAGAGTTAAGGTAGTTAGCTCCCTCAGAAAACTAATGCAGTGCTTATGAATAACTCTTGGGAATGAACAATGTCAGATAAATGGTTGGTTCTGCCATTGCAGTTTAGACTCTTAACCCTCAGAAAAGAAAGACAAATCACACACAGGATTTTTAAAAGCCTTGATGGAATTATCCTCATGTTTCTCTTTACATTCCTTGAGGTAATCATCACATAATTCATTTTTAAATGAGAAAAAATCTGCTCTTTTTAGAAATAGTTTCAGTGTGAGATACAAAAACGGCAGACTTACAGGAAACATTTCTTCCTTTCCTTACTTTACTGGATTAGAGCTGAGTGTGTTTGAAGTGCTTCTCTCGCTCTGCATATCATAATATCAAAAATTTTGAGACTGCTCAGGTGTTAGAAGCATCAGAGTGATATAATTTACAGGATCACTGTGGATCTGTAATTTGCATTCCTGGCTGAGCAGTTCTGAACTACGAAGTTGAAATAAGAACAAGCTCAACACGTCTGTCTATTCTCCACCTAAATGGAAAGGAATGAGAGAAAGAATTGAGATTTAGTCATGCTGTAAAAGGTAAACATTACTGATAGGAAATGAAAAAGACATAAACTAAAAGTAAACTTACAAAGAATGTGGAGAACTCACAGGGTATACCCAAATACTCTGCTTTAAATGGCTGACAAACCTGGTATTCTTTCTGATGGGTGAGGTGCTTCAGATAATGTACAAACATCACATACATATCTTTGAATGCAGCAAGTATGCCACAGCTGTATCTTACATAGGATTGTAAAGGAAAGAATTTTCACTTATCATGCTGCTCCTAACTCACCTTGTTGAACTCTTGACCCGCAGGTTAATGGTTGCTTTTTGTTGCTTACATAGTGGAATCTGAAGTTTCTTGCATTGTTCTGTGCACAGGCAGGATAGAACCAATAACAAGTACTTACTGCTGAGTAATGTAATTGTCAGTTAATGTTGGATAGATCTGACTGTGAATAATGTGGGTTTTTTTTAAAGCAAAGGTAGGTTCTACTCAGATTTATCATCTGAGTTGGAATTTAGTTAATACCTGTTAACAGAGATGTCTATTAAGTGCATGACTTGAATATGCAGATTACATGTTTTCTTTAGTAGAGGTCCTAGTGTATGGTTTGTCCAGAAAAGAATTTAGGTTTCAATGAAGGCATCGCAAACAAAGGAAAGAATAAGAAAGCCATATGACTTGTAAAAATACTTCTTATATTTCAAATAAATCTGAAGATGTAAAATGGTATATCTTCTAGTAAGCAGAGTTTAGAATGCTTTCCTTTTTTGCAGTGTTTCAATATGTCTAGACATATGGAAAATACCTTTCTGAGAAACTTAGGATCACTCACTTGAAAAAACACTAAACTCAAAGAGGTTGTTTGTTGTCTGTTGAAAATTTTCGGAGAGATTGTTGTTATTGCCTTCAGTGGAAGATAAAAGGTTCTTACTACAAATACGTTATTTAATGAGTTACTTTTCCAATTTTTAAGTAAGGTCTCTTTATAATATTTTAAGAAGTGTCAAAAAATTCACATTGGATAGTATGAAAGGAGCAGGGTAAGCACATGAAAGAGAATGTGTTTGCACACAAAGAATGAGTGTCAGTTCAAAGATACCTGTGACCTTCCTATTTAATGAACATAAACCAGGCATACTTCTGTTTTATAATTGTAGTCAGACCAGCAGCAATCTGAACTAATGTTATTCGTTATTCTCTAAGTGCTCTGATTGTGGTGAAAAAGCAGCAAATACGCTGCCAAAGCACTGTGCTTGAGATGAGGAAGAATAATGGTAGTTCAAAACTACAGTACAAATTGTGTGTGGTTAAAAGATGCAAGACATAGCAGAATGAACATCGAGTCTGACAGAGATCTAAAGGAAAGCATTACATTCTGATGCTTTTCAAAACTGATTTATTCCAGGGTAATCTACCTCCACTGTTTTGTTACAAGTTTATTTTTCAGTAAGGGCTACTGATTTTTTGAGGCATTCTCCCATTTCTTGAGAGATCAAGTGAGTGGTATGGTAAGCACACCAGTTTTGAAGGCATGACTTTTAATTAGCCAAACAGTAATAACATTCTTGTTCAGTTGAATGATATTTTCTTATCTCTCTTTTTAGTTTTATGTATCATAAAGATATACAAACAAAAACTCTTTTCAGTTAGAAAATGATGAAACTGTGGTAGAAAGATTTTAGTTACCTGAGATAATATACCAGTTGTATATTTAGAAATAGCAAATGCTTCTCCTGATTCAAACTTAAACAGGGGAAGTTTAGATTGGATCTGAGGAAGAAATTCTTTACTGTAAGGGTGGTGAGGCACTGGAATGGGTTGCCCAGGGAAGTTGTGAATGCTCCATCCCTGGCGGTGTTCAAGACCAGATTAGAGAGAGCCTTGGGTGACATGGTTTAGTGTGAGGTGTTCCTGCCCATGGCAGGGGGGTTGGAACTAGATGATCTTAAGGCCCTTTCCAACCCTAACTATTCTATGATTCTGTTTCCTGTACTTTAACTGTTATTTACATTGTTAGAGTATTTTATACCACGTCTTCGTAATAGTATTCAGTAAGTTTTGTCCTCACAGAGGATAAAAGACGGCAAGAATTCCATTCAAAAAGAACATCTTTAAAGCACATTTGTCACAACTTTCCTCTAGGAAAAACTAATGTGACAAAGGTTTTATATTTAAGAAATATTATTCTTTATCAGTCTAACAATAGTACTAAATATAGAGTAACCTCTTTCAATTTATGTATCCATAATTAGCAAGATTCAGCCATTAGGCAGTTACAATGCAATTTGTAATTATTTTATTGGTGGAAAGCCTCCTAATTACTGCGTAGTGATTCTGTGCATTCAGTGCACCGCTCCATTAGTAACATTATTCAGTAAGCAAGATTTAATTTACCTATTGCATAATTGCCACCTCTGGTTTCTTTCACTGGAACATTCTGGCCCACAACAAACATTCCAGTAATTCCCTTATGGGAATATACTTTTGTCAGTCTACATATTCCTCAATTCCAATAAAGAAATGTAAGAAATTTTCACTGGAAGCAATAGCCTTAAAAGTATTTTTTAGAGCTTCTTATTACAATTGTTAGACAGTTGTGCTTTTTGCCAGTAATGTGATATGAACTGCCTATGGCATTGGATTCAGACTTGTTTCTAGCATTTTATTTAGAATATCCAAGTTATATCTTTAGATTTCATTAGAACTCCTTTTTCATCCATTTGCTGAATAACCTCCATAAACAGTCTGCCTTCGTTCACCAGGACAGCTGAAAAATTCATTGGATCTTAATTGTATGTTACACATTTTCTCATGTGTTTTATGCTTATAGGCCTTTAAAGAAGCATGGCCATCAGAGCATATATTTTTTTTGTGAAGTACTTTGCAAACTTCTTTTGTCTTTCGAATGCTGTTATTTCAAAGATGCAATGTGTGTAAATCAGGGTGTTTGTAAAATTTTCCAGTTGCTCTGGCACAGGTTTTAGTACAGTTGCATAAAAAGGATTTTCATTCAAAGGAATTTCTGTTCCTAAAGGATTTAAAACTTTATAAAGCTAGATTTGTGCTCTCCATTATTCTAGATATTGTAAGCATCCTAAATGATGTCATCATGAAGAGCTTGTGTCTGAAAACCAATCTTACAGTTCTGATGTGTTATTGATACACTTAATAAAACCCAATGAGGTTTTGGGATCTTGGTGCTTGTTTACAAATGTGTACACAGGAAAATTAATGCAAATGAGTTCTGAAATTATCTTAATTCATTTTATCTTTAGTTTAGGAGTGAAATAAGATAAACTAAATTAAGATAATTTTAATTTCAAATAAGAATATCTGCAGAAGGACTTAGGATAATGTAATTAATCCACTTCAAAGTTCATACATTTTAGTTAATTCCGATTAACCTTCCTGATCATCATCATGTTAGTAAATTCCTACAAATAACCTATCTCTAATGTACTAATATAGATGAACAGGAGTGCTTCTGGCATTTCTGTCCAGAATGAGAGCAGAGAGCAGCTTTCTTGAAGATGCCTTGTTCTACTGTGATATGTTACTCTGCTTTGTCTAACTGGGCTCACCTTCTGAGGCATATTACAGGTTTTATGGCATTTTTACTTTTCTAATGAAGCAGAAAATGCCCCAAACACTGATATGCTCAGGTACCAGAATGTGCAGTGCAAAAGTCTGGCACTTCAGTATTATGCAAATATGAAGAATCTCACTTTTCCTAGACTTCTAAGCATTTGTATTCATACAAATATATACTTATCACTTCACAGCATCATCATTGGAGTCGCTCCTTTATCATGTGTACAGATACATCCCATTTTGGGGTTTAGGGTGTTGGGGTTTTGTTTCTGTATGCGTGTGTTTGGGTTGTCTTAGTAATGAGACGCTGTGTCATCATTTTCTAGCCAACTGTGTCAACTGAGTGAGACAGTTACCTTTGGAAGAATGTTAGCCTTCATGACTCACCATGAATCCTCATTGCAAAGAGAATGGTTTCTAATTTAGATGGAAGCAGAGCCTGTGTTATAAGCTGTACAAATACTTTTAGAGCCTGTCAGGATTTAAATCACTTCCAGCGCAGGTAAGACGTTTTGAGGTAGATGTTTTGTGATGTAAACCCCAGGTCAGTCTGCAAAGCTGACATAATCTAAATTAATTTGAAAATGTTTTGCAAATTATATAAGGAAACCCTTTGAAATATCTGGCTTCATGCTCAGGTTTTGGGTCAGAATTGCAGTCAGTACTGCTCAACCCTACTTACTATTTATATTATCTGATCTTGTCAGATTCAGGATTTCCTTGTCTTTTATCCTTTATGGTATATACAGATTCCAAGTTAACTGTTCCCTATCACTCACAGTGCGTACACTTTGTTGGTGAAGAGGGAATAGATCATGGAAATCACATTGTATCTAGTGAGAAGATACATTTAAATGAAATAGAAAGTCATTTTGACATACATTCTTTTCAAACGAAATCAATTTAATTGCACACTGTTTTCATTACACTGCACCTAATATTTAATTGCTTAGTACTATATCAACTCTGATAGGTAAGAAGTACATGCAAAAAAGGGGAGTTAGTCTTCAGCTCTTTTTCTCTAAAAATTTTTGAAGACCACTTTATCAAAAAGCAATAAATTGCAAGTTTATAAGGAACTCACTTCAAGACCTTTGAATTCAAGGCTCCAGGATCTTTTCCTGTACTGCTGTCTGCCCAAACGTATTAAATGTAAGAAGTCTCTAAAAATAAAATAACCAAAGATCTATTTTTTTCACAGTTTAAAAGCCATCAGACGATATTGGACAGGTTATGTTCACACACCTCACCTGAAATAAATGTTACTTTATTTCCCAACAAGTTTGCTCTCTTCACACGGTTTCTCTTCCCCAGAGCAATATCGCAAATGGCTTCTGTGTCCCTTTCTTGTTCTAACTTACTGACATTTACTCTTCAGTCTGCACTTCCCATTAGCAGCAGCAGATTTCCACCTGGTTCTGTTTTCCTCCTTGCAATGTCCTACACTCATTCTGGATGCTTCAGCTTACAGGCTAATGACCAATTTGTTTTGAGCTGTGTATCTCCTTGCTCACGTTTTCATTTTGTTTACACCCCTACTATAGTGTTTCTCTGCACCAAAATAGCTTTTCTTTACTATTTTATTGAGCACTCTTCTTTCTTTGAGGCATATTGTTGTTTCTTCTTTTCCACAGATGTCTTATTCAATACTGCCATCAGCTTTTTCCTGCATGTAGCACCCTACAATTTTTGGACTTGTTTTAAAATTCTCTCAAATCTGTGCTTCCTTTTTATTCTTCCCTTGCTTCCATTTATTTTTATATCACTGCATAATATCTTGTCTCTTTCTTCTGGAAAAAAAAATGACAAAATGAGGTGTTTATCTGTGCCTTCCTGTTGGTTTGACATTCTTTTCTCTATCACAAACATCCTTCTTTACAAAGAAGCACAAGCTTCTCATCTACTTCCTATTCTAACTGTTCTACTTGTCCCATCATATTTCCTTATATTTCTTGCACTGTTTTATCTTTCCTTTTATTTCCCTTGACAATAAAGACATGATTAAACCTAAGCCTCTCAACCTTTAAAAAACCCAAACACCTGAAACACTGCTTCCACTCTTCTCCATTTTCTTTTGTTTTATGCAGTATTCTAATCAAGGTTGTCTCAAGCTCTTTTCCCCTCAATCTCACCGTACTCCTGCTTCTGTACTCATCTAAAACTATTCTTACCAAACTTTTTAATCACACATTTTTAGCTGAAAGTCATTCCCATCTCACCTGAGCCATCAGATGCTTTTTACCAGTCAGCCATGCTATTTTTATTTTTCTATGTGTATCTTGTCATTCCTCGTGTTTTCTTCTTCCACCCTATTATGGAATTTATTTGAATCTGTCTTCAATTTGTCTTAGTGAATTTTGTTTTTTTTAAGAGCACACACCTTTTTATTTCATAATTAGGGTTTCTTGTTTTGTAATAATACAAAGCATATAATTTTAAATGAGCTTGGCTTTTTCGTAAATCATTGTTGCATTCAAAGCTAGTAAAATTTAAGTAAGAAAAGAAATTCTAGAACAGGTACAGAAATGGCTTATAGAAATAAACTGTTGTAATGAAACATGGCAGTACCATTAACAACTTGAGGACATTATCTGAAAGTGTAAAACTAAGCAACCTTTCCAAGCAGTTAGTAGCACATAGAGTACTGTAAATTAGGGCTAGCTATAGGGTAATAATCACAGCTACCTGTAGGCAGTGTAAGTATCTTATTTGGTAATTACAATGCTATATTATCTGCTTTTTATACTAGTTTCATCACATAAACAGAAATGGAAGAGGAAAAATAAACCGAAACACAGTACTTCATCTTGCATTGTGTTCTATAGCAAGTTATTTCAAATAATTATGCTGCATTTTTTGATGACTTTGTAAAAAACTCCCATTGCATTCACTTATGTCAAAGTCCATAGGTAGAAATCCCAGATTTTCAAAGCTGCAAAAAGTGTCTGGATATTTTTCACCAATACCTCTGAAAACTGTTCACTGAAGTCCAGTATACATGGTTGAAAAACTGCCATGGAATATCGTGCCATCTGTACACAACAGAATCTCTTTGTGTAAACAAAATATTTCTAAAACACTTCATGACATGAGAGGAATGAAACGGCTTGTGAAACATCAATGTCTGCTGTTGAGTAGATTAAGTTGTTTTAATGAGAACAACATGCTGCAGTTCTGTGGTTTTCAGAGAAATAGCATTAGAGCTGGCGGAGTTGTAATTTGTAGCTAATCAGGGGGGTTAGCTAAAAATCTGCTGGCACTGCACTCGGAGTAGATCGGTATCCATCTCATTTTAACCATATGCAAATTCAACTTCTAGATGACCCAATCCTCAAAACATTCTACTTTATAATAAGATTTTGAACCTGATATTTCCCAAACCTACAACTGGAAATTTGGTCTAGTCTTTAAAAGTTTTAATTGAAATTAACATGAGTACAAGGCAACTGCTGCATATGAATATTGTAAGCAGAATTACCCAAAATATACCTGCCTAAAATATAATTATTCTATGATTCCATGATTCTATACATCAGGAAAGACTATTTAGACTATTTTTGCACCTAACCTTAGTGTTAGAACATTATCAAAATTAATATTGTTTACAGGAAAAAGATACTGGTTCATTATGGCAATGCATATTCCAAGTGTCCTGCTTTCTATTTGGACTTTTCTACATGATTTGACCTTTAGTACAGTAAATTTTGTTCTTGAACATTGAGAAAAGTGTTCTAAGGTTAGTCCATAATAAATGAGAATATAATTTAGGAGTAAGTTCAGGGCTCATCAGAAATTCTCTGCAGTAGGAATTAGCATATGAGACTTTATATAAAGTTAGAAAAGAAAAACAGCTATGTAATACATATTCATAAAACTGGATCCATAAGGCTCACTCTAAAGTGTAGCGTTATTGCATTAAAGTAATTCAACTTTTCAATGAAAATGCCCTTAAACTTCAAATAATAATTTCTGCAATCTTGATTATTATTGTCCATACATGATTCAGTAATATCTTACTTGGAGTCTAAAATTAAACTCATGAATCTGTAATCTCAAATATTGTGTTTTTCATGTGACCGAAGGTAGAAAATAGTCAGTAATTTACTTTTCATTTAACCTTAGATAGAAACTAACCAATTATCTTTCAGAACTAATACCAATACAGAAATGAAAACAGAAAGAAAAGCTGTTCCCCCAGGAAAAGAGATGCACTCTGATTTAGGGGAGTAACAAGAATAAAGATAAACCTGTTTTATTAAAAAATGCAACCAGGTAAAGAAGACTTTTCAACATTTTGTTCCTTCAAAACTTTATTAAAGAATATTATTTCACTATTTCTCTTTCCAGAATGTCTCTACTATAGTAGGAATATGCAGTAGGAGCTCTTGGGCTGGAAAAGGAGCTTGGGGCACTAAGACGTGTGAAATGACTCTTCCCACAGCAAGGCACCTTCTGGTCCAGGGCGTTTCCCAGCCTTACACAGAGGTTAGGGACAATTTTAGGCTGTGGGATAAAAGTTGTCTGTGTGGGATGCGGTAGAGGAAGTTCAGGCTTTGTGATGCAATTCTACTTTATTGAAACTTGGCTTATACGAAACTCAAACTGCTGCTGTATCAGCTTTTAAAAGATTATTATGGCTTATGTGCAGGAAAATATAGCATACAGAGCTAGAACAACATCCAAAAAGTCACATTGTGTAAAAGCAATGTAACTAAGTGTTGTGGTTTACTGTATAGCAAGGGTCCCAAGGGAGTCACAGGGTGACAGAGCAGACACATGGAAAGAACAGGCGTGTGGTGATACTGGAGGTCCCAAATGCATAAATGCAGATCACAAGTGGCCAATTCCTAATAACTGAAAAAATGCAACCATGGAAGACAAGTGGAGCTGATTTTGGGGCATAACAACATATACATGTGTCAAATATGTTTTAAATGTCTTATGGTGAAAAGAAGATAAAAATGGTGCATTAAAGATGTACAGTCCTTACAAAGCACAAAGAGGAAGAAGAGTAAGAAATGCCAAGCTCCAGCTCGCTCTCTGCTGTTAAGGATGTCACATCCGCTTATCTGCAGTGATGGCATTTGATTTGCCGTTTAGCTGTGGATTCAGTAATCATTTGTAAAGTACTACCTTTCACCTGTCTTTTTGTGCTTCTGAAAATTTGCACTATGTGCCAAAACATGTGGCTCGGTAATTTCAGATCATGCAGTGATGTTCCTGGGGTCAGTGAGCTGTGTGGGAAACGGTTTTCATAAGCTGGTAGCTTAAACTGTGCTTCCAGATCTTTCTATCACACTGCAGCATAAAAACCCGAGCAGAGCTAGCTCATCTGCTGATGTAAATTACTCTGTCTGAAAGCTGTGTCAGCTCAGGATCTGCTACCAGAATTTTATGCAGAAATTTACACATAGCCAGAAGGTTTGCTTTGCAGAAGCAGTTCAGGCTTTATTTTATATTGCTACATGGAAGAATATGTAAATTGTAGAGGCATCAGACTTTTTTCTTCTTGCCTCCAGATGTACTATTTCATTTCTGATATTGCCAGTTTGTCTAAGCAAGGTTGCATTAGGTCAATACTTCATGCTATTCCTGAAGCATCCTAGTTTTCCTTAGAGTCTCTTCATTGAATAAATTGCACTCTAAGTCAATACTGAGCAAATCACTGTGTTCAGAGGCACTATTGCAGACAATGTGTCAAACAAGTGCCTCTTTTAATTTGAAAGTTTTTATGGGTAAGAGGCAGCCAAAAAATAAGCACTAGAAAAATGTGACCAAAAGAAATTTATCTTTGAACTATGCAAATATGCAAAAAACTCCTTTACTTTGGCATATATTCTAAATTCAGTGCAACTTAACATGTCAGTTTTGGAGTGTTTAATAAATGTCAATGAAAATGAAAAAATAGTTTAATGAACAGATCAACATTGTTTGTTAATATTCTGTGTTTTCAAATAATTTCTCCAACTTTTATTCCTACATGTTTGCCCTGTATTCCGGTAATGGCGAGAGGAAATTACTCCATCAATTCTTGCATGAGAAAAGGTATTATAAAAGGGAAAATACTTTCATATTTATTATTCAAGTCCATATGATAGTGCTGTCTCCTCATTAACATTGTTCTGTGCTCTGCTTATTATAAAACTTTCTTGCACACGATTGTAATTCTGGCAGACTTTTACCTCCTCTCATATCTAGCGCACTGAGTGGCTGCAGGAAGCTTCTCACAAAAAATATCCAGCAGTTCCTGTGCAGTGTTTTGTCAAAGGCTATGCTCAATTGTTAGTACTAGAAGTATGCACAAGAGGATGTTCTGAAGCCTGAAATGGAAATTCCATGAGTCTTGACAATGTTTGTTAGGAAAACAGTTTCAATGTTTCTCGTTCAGACAAATTCTTGGTTGTTGAAATGCTTTTCAATTTGTTCAGTGTGATTAAATTTACCATAAAGCAAAAAAAATCGATATAAAGCTGAGTCAGATACACCTGCTGTCAGCTGAGGCAAAAAATGGGGGGGAAAAGTAAATTAATAAGTTCTCATTCTGTCAGATATTTTTTTACTGAAATGTTTTCTGAAACATAAAATGTATTCATAAGAAGAGGAGAAAAGCTCAGCTCATTTTTATTTTTTTCTTATACCTGTTCTTTTGTGTTCTGTTATCTGAGCATTATTAAATGCATCAACATTATGTTTTTATTTACACTTTTTATATAATGATATTTAAATGGTCATATTTGATAAGCATGCGGAATACTTTAAAACATGCTTGTATGCAGTAATATTCTCCTGTAACCCACAGAAGCTGTGAATATTCTTACAGTTGTCGTAGCACCTCAAGAAACAAATGAACACATGGGTAGGGCAATTACAGTGGATACTACTCTCCAAGATACTACTGCAGAATAACATATATAGTTGGTAAAGTGGCAAATGGCAGCTGAACCACTACATTCAATTAATTAACTTATCGCTGTCAGTGGCATTAAAACTTGAGACATTTTCTGTTCATTTTATTGCTTATCAGAATCATTCTAACACCAGTATTTGAGGCACAAACCCTTAAATAAGGAAAAGTTCATTCTAAGCTTTTTATCAGTTTTATTTGGTTGCATGAAAAATTCTACTCAAGTACAGTTTGCTTAAAATTAAAATGAGAAATATTCTGTAAAGTATGAAAGTTGTATAGACAGAAATAAAATCAAATCCTTCCATTCAACATAAAAGCATACCACAAAGTATGGCTATTAATTAATAGCAGTGTCACATATCTTGTCCAGTGGAATTGGAGACAGGAGCTAAAAATGCAAAATGCGGTAAAAAATTTCATGCAGGGCAGAATTTAAATGAGTTTTTTAGAATGAGAAAGGATATTACTAAGGTAATAATTGCACAAAATAATATCTATCACATTCACACACTTTTATATATATATATATATGGAGTACTAACGTCTTCTCTGAAATATCAACCTTGATAATAAGCTAATAAGCTTAGTTATGTGGCAAATCCTAACTTGAATAGTCAGGGTTGTTAGCAGAATCCATAAAATCCTTGTGCTTTGTAGTTAAACACTGGGCTCAACTCACATAGTCCTTAAGCTGGTTCAGCCATTTGCACAATGGTAAGAGCTGTTGGGTTGGATTTTGCAAACTAGGGATGCCATGCAATTCCTATAATCCATAGCATAAAGCAGCATTACAAAGCCACCTTCAGCAGGCATACCAAGGATAAATTAAGACTGATGGTCTTACTGTCATACTGATAAGAAGCCTGCTGTCTGGTTTAGGTCAGAGATAGGTCAGCCAGTACAGAAGAATGAAAAGTACGTTTTCTTGTATTTGTCATTGTGTGTACCACTAGGCTAAAAGATCGCACAGTTAATACATACCATTTGAAGGAATGAAGGTAGTAGTAATTCCAACCAAGGGATGAAAAGAGAACAGCTCTTTGCAGAATCTATAACCCAAACTGCAGTTGTCTCACGGTTGTAATGATTAGGAGGAATCTCAATTTTGAAACAAAGGTATGTGTTACTCTCAAATCTGTGATAAGCAAGAGGTCACTAGAGATTTAAAGGTCAGGTGCTTTTCCTTTGGAAAATCTCAAGGTTGAGAAAACTCAAGAATGACCTTGTTGCAGAAATATGGGGCTGGCAGGTGCAGCAGTATTAAAGCTTTCCCACTTAAAGTCAGTGCTGGAGGTGGCTAAGAAATGGCAGAAAGATTCCTTGGCAATACTACAAGACATATGTCAGGGCACATTTCTGAAATGACAAAGTATCTATTTTAACATACTTTGGTTGGTGCCACTAGTGATGCTGTCACCCATGTCATATTTTAGTACATCAAACACTATGTTATATAAAATAGAATTTTAATTCAGTAACAGGTCTTCAAGTCAATTACTGTGCAAGGATTCATGTTTATATCAAATCTGGCCTATCTTGACAGATATCAGTATAACATAGTTCTGCTAATCTGTAATACTCAGAATATACAGAAAAGTTTTCTCTTAGCTTATGTAGTGTAGCAAAGTCAGTGTACAATGAAACAACTGATGTGATTACACTGTATATTGTGGCAGGATTGTGAAGTTATGAAGTAAATAATTTTAAGCAATTATTTTCCTCTGAGAAGACAGGAAGGCCAAAGGGGAAGACTTTAAAAAGCTCAGTATTTATTAAATATTTCCTCAGGTCACAATGACTCAGTCAGAATTGGTTTCTTAAGTACTTCATAAAAGTTGTCTCAAGGAAACTCATCTGTCAGAAGTTTACTCACTTTACACAGCTAAATGCTGTAGCAGTTCTGTTCAATAATTGCACTAGGCTGCTTCATCAACCCCTTTGGGATGTGAGGGACTCTGTGAAATGGTCAAAGCTTAGTGCCGCTGCCTTTACTACCTAACATTTTCTGTTTCTATTTTTAACAAAACCTTTGTATCTTCTGCCTAAAATAGCAATAGGACTGTTCATAAATGCAGTATTAAATCTCAGTAATGGCGTAAGTATTTTTTACTTACTTTATTCGGTTGCCTGTTTTTATGCAAAAGAAACTCTATAATAAACCAAAAGACACCCTGTAGAGTACACAACTCCCCCCTGGGGAGAGAGAAGTTCAAATAATACACAGAACAAGTGAAGGAGTTCATTAAAAAGATTTCCCGCCTAATGTCCTGCCAGATAAAACTGCCTGTGTCAAGGAGAAATAGCTATTTAGATTGTAGGAAATAAAACACTGCTAAAATGATACTAAATTCAGGAAAGAGAAGCAAGAGACAAGGAGTAAAAGAGGTTGGAAAATGCAGTGTATAGAGAATGTGATGACAATTTTACAGTTTCCCTGCAGTCTTTTCTAATTTCTTACAATGTTCTGTGCAGTCTTTTTCATATGAAGTCTTATGACTCAACACGGAGAAATAGGGAAACTGAATCTGAAGAGCTCTGTGACACAGAGCTTAGAGGTAGCGGTTCAACTGCAAGCTCTCGATTTCAGCATTCAGGAGACTCATAGAAATTGCCAGTTGTTTTAGCACATTTTAAAGAAATAGACTATGCAGTTATGAAATAATGCAAGTAAGAGTTTTCAGCTGTGCCTCAATAGGTAAGGGCTAGTTTCTACTGTAGATTGTAAAAGCTTATGGTGGTGGTGTAATTCAAATGCATAAATCCATCAACAGACAAATAAATGAGCTATTTGTCATCCTTTCTTGAAGTTTTTGCTGGTTTTAAACAATTCAGGACTACAGTATGTTCTGTGAAAAGTATGTTATACGTTTCCTGACATCTGTATCAAACAATTCCACTTACGTAATTACACTTTTATGAAAAGCTATGAATAGGGTAATGGATCAGGAAAGTACTATGAAGAAAAAGAGGGGAAGATGTACAACTGGGGGGTGAAGGGGAACACAGATGATAGGACCGAAACACAAAACAAAAACCAAACCAAATCCTGTTCTAAAGAATACGGTTATTGGAATTTTGGTGGGTTCATTTTTAAATCTGGTCAGAGAAAATCCAGTCATTTAGAAATTGTTGCAACTTTCACAAGCAGTGATTGATTTTCTTGTGGTTTCTGTTGATGAATTTGAAGCACTACCAGAGTAAGGCACAAGTCTGCTTTTACTTCTTTCTTTTTCTTTTTCCAAAGAGAAGGGAAACAGAAGTTAGAGGAAAGTACTCAAGTGGAGAAAGAATAAGCGCTTAGGTTCTGAGCAAGAACAAAAGCAAAGCAAAATACAGTATGTCTCAAAAATATCTTTCACTGTCCTAAGTCTATTTAATACAAAGAAATTATCCCATTCCTCCTATTATATTTCAACTAGAGTAAAAACAAAGCAGAAGAGGTAATAAAAACCAAACCAACCCCCAAAGAGCAACTAGGCTTAACAGTGAGTATCATATTTTAATACAAGATGGTGCCCTGTCAATGGCAGGTATTTGCCATTAAAGGGCAGAAGACATAAAAAATATGTGAAAGTTAGTATGTCAACATTGTGATTTTCATAAGATAAATGCAGTTGGGGTAATATGGATAGTTAAAATGCTAAAGGCACGACAAACTGAACTACCAACAATGCATGAAAATGCTTCCTATTTCAGTGGCATGCATGCTATCCGGATATGTTTTGAACGCAGGCTATATAGGCATAGCATTTCTTTGCGCTTCTCTGAGTCATTAGAATTCACTGGATACCAGATCATCTGCTAAGCTGTTTATAAAAGGAAAGCATCTATAGATAAATTCCACAGGAGATTTGGCAATAAATTGGTAAAAATGAGTTCTTAATGGTAGGTTATTTTGTGGGGTGGAAACTTGCTATATTGTGACCTTGCTGCCAGTAGATACACTGTTCATGCCTGGATGGAGTTTCTGACAAAATCACTGTGTAATCATAAGCATTTTATCAAAAGTTCAGAGAGAGAAGATACAGCCACTATGAGTTTGACAGGGTCACTTTGAAAATGCATCCAGTGTGCACTCTTGCATACCTGCTGTAGCAATGCAGCTCAATCACAGGCATTTCGAAAAATGACTCCATCACTAGATGCTTCATCTCTGGTAATATTTTTGGATCCCATTTCCTTGGAAAGTTAATAAGGCATATTCTAAGGATAGATGCCTTTGGCTAAGATATAGCTAATATTGGATGTACAATATTTCATGAAAACGAATAAGTAACTTCAAAATTAACATGTAAGTATGCGTTTTTTCACTATTGTGGGCCACTATTAGATATCTTTCTTAATGTAGAATATACTGAAAAGCAGTGTGAGAGAGAACAGATCTAAGATTGAATTTAGTTAAACATTTTATACACATTTTGGGTTATTTTCTGTAACTTGTCATATTATCCAGCTGATTAGATAGAAGACAAATAGACACTAATGAATGAATGGCTGACTAGAAGCTAAAATGAAATTAGGTTCTAATCCTGTCAAATTGCTCATCTGCCCCCTCATGAGCTAAATGAAGAAAGAAGTATCTTGCCAAAAGCAGCCAGCCTGGGATCCACCTATTCTGGCATCTCCACAAGGCACTCAGCAATGAGTGAAGTTGTAGTCTAGTAGCTAATATTTAATGCTGAAGGTTCTTCCACTTCCAAAAACAAGTGAATTGATAATTATGTTCTTCTTTGAGAAATGCACTTTTATAGATATTATAGATATTGGTAGCTAAACTATGATAGTCAGCCAAAAATTACAAGCGCCTTAGGACAATCTCTTTCCTTACTTAATTCATGGTTAACTGAAGGAATCCAAGATTATTAATAAAAATGCAGATTAAATTTAACTTATTTATATTCTGGGTTCATATGGTCTCTGCTCAGGGCCTGAAGCCTCTGGAGCAAAGGAATTGCCAAGACCCACCAGCCCAGCATCATATTTTCAGATCAAGTTCACATTTTCCTTACAAGCAAGTTGTGTATGCAAAGCAAACCTGATGTTGGGCACATCAGATTTATTGTGTTTGCACAGAATGTTTGCATGTCACATACACTACAAATCTAACTGGGACATGGAGACACCCAAACAGTGCAGTGCCAAAACTGTGATGACAACTACAGATCTGTATGCAGAAAATGTTTTAGAGTTGTGCCATACTGACAGAACTAGAGACCAATACATATTTTAAGAGCTTTTTCTCACAGTCAGAGAAAACAATGTTGAAAAGTCCTCACTCAGCAAACATGAAGTCCAAACATAAGCCAAGAAGTAACTGGGTGTAGACCCAAGTGCAAATCATGACTTTTGAGAGTGGCTTACTGGTGAGCTTTACCACATTATTACTCTGTGATCCTAACAGGCATGGGT
This sequence comes from Amazona ochrocephala, assembly GCA_039720435.1. NCBI lineage: Eukaryota > Metazoa > Chordata > Aves > Psittaciformes > Psittacidae > Amazona > Amazona ochrocephala. Next base: position 18,259,017 of record CM077883.1, read on the forward strand.
ATTACAAAGTAAGAAAATCTGATTTTTATATAGCTTGATTTGGCTAAATAATAACTTTCTTGACAGTAATGTGTGATTATTTATTTTAACCATATTATAGTGTGAATAAACCCTGAGGCAGGACTTATCCTTTAGTTTTAAGATACAGTAGTAAAAGCAAGGTGGGGCAGGTGTGCGAACGGCTGCATGGTACTGAGTTACTGGCCAAGTTTAAACCATGACAGGCTTCCTTGCACACCAGTCACCCAAGTATATGAAAACTCACCTACTTTTTTGTCACTAGATATGTTATGATAGCTACAAGTTCTCCATGATGACATGGCTCTAGATAAAACTAGTCAGAATTGCAGAAAATCCTTTTTATGATTTCCTTTATGCTTACACACTAACAAGCTAGCACCCTTTATAATAGCTCTGCTTTCACATCACTCTATTATAGTTTATGGCCAGCATGTTAAAATTCTCCAGTACTGGAGGAAATATTGCAAATATGATGCTAGAATCACAGAAACATTTAGCTTGGAAAGAACCTCTCTGGGTCATCTATAGTGAAAATTGGAATACCACTAAAAAAGCAGCACAACACTGTTTGTAAGTAAAAGGTTTTATTCTTGATCTTTATTTACATCAGAAATCCAAGACAAATCTTGTTCTTCCCAGCAGAGTAAAAGAAGTAATAAGTACTTTTGTATGCCACAGGAAAGGCTGTGTTAACTACAACCTGGAAAGGGCAAGCTACATAAGTGCTTTATGGAGAAGCTGAAGTAGTAGATGTCCAGCAATATTGCTATTGAAACCAATGTCTATAGGAGTGATAGGTCACTCCTAGCTCTTAGCTGCTTTATTGTACCTGTAAGAAAGAGTCATAGAAAGAATCTAATTCTTAGATTAGAAATTATATTTTGCTGGAAATAAGACTTTGACAGGAGTGCAACTTCAATAAAATATCCTCCCCAGTAACGTTTTTTTATGAAAGGGCACTCCCAGTGAACATAGACCAGTCAGAGGGAATGCTGGAATTGCGTGCTTCAAGGAGAAGTTTGTACTTCTACTACTTCTCTGTATGAGGTCAAAATAATTTAAGAAGTGCTTTAATTTCTGCAGAAGAAACTGAATAAGTATTTTATTCTAGTGATTGGTCATGTTCTTCAGATTAATGGTTTTGGGTGGTCACTTCTAAAGGCACTTCTAAAGGTAATTTTTTTGGCGTTTCTGTACTGGGCAGACGCTGTGTTTTCTAATCTTACTATTGAGTTTAATTAGTTTAGGTTAAAGGTCATTAAATGCCAAATTTAAAGTAAATATGTTGTATAACTGCTTTTAGAGCAGATTATTCTTAAGAATTGTACATTGCAGTTTCTACCCACAGTCTTATTTGCAAATTATTAATTCAATACTAGCATTGCAGCATATACCATTCCCGTTGCTGGAACTTAATTAACAATGCATCCCTGTTAATTGATTGTGGTAGTGCTTTCATAGAGATTGCTCCCTAACGGCTATCTCAGGATGTTTTCTGCTAATTGATTAGCAAATTTCTTTCCTACATTGTCACTAGGAGTAAAAACAATCTCAACTTCACCTTTATGCAATAACACCTATAAGTGTCCTCCTAAAAGTTTCAGAGAAATTGCACTCTTTTTTGTGTTTTTTAGTATTACTCCTCCAAAATCAGGTCATCCTCTTTGCTCTCTACACTTCCCCCTCAATAAATTAACAGAATTACCAAAAATCCAGATCTAGAAGCATAATTGTAAGAATGGTTTCCTGCTCTAGGGAAAGCCAGGGTCAGGCTGGATCAAGGCTAACTTACATTTGATTCACAGCTACCATCAGGAAATAAAGAATGAACTGTGTTCAATATTGCAGTAATCTTCTCTCAACTGAGAAAAATTCTGAAGACAAAAAGGAGGTGGCTTAGCTCTGTGCAGAGGGACAAATCAATACGGTACAAAATGCTTGATTTTGTGTCAAATACTAGAACTTTTTGCAGATTAAAGGCTTATTCCCCAAAAGTTCAAATCTGACATATAATGTCTGAATCACTCATTAATGAGCACCTAGTCTAAATAAGGGAGTGTTGAGGTTAGTCATTGTGCTATATCCTCTGATGTCCCTGCCCATGGCAGGGGATTGGAACTAGATGATCTTAAGGTCCTTTCCAACCCTTACTATTCTATGATTCTATGTTTGTGTGTGATAAAATTCAATGATACTTTCACCTTGTTTAGACTTGCAGATTTAGGAAGGTATCATGAAAGTTAGTGCGGTGCTCTTAGCGGCACCATTCACCCTGTCAAAGCCTCCTGTAGGATGGACTACACTAATAAAAAAATGGTTTAGGGCATATTCAGAATTTTGTAACTATATATTTCTGATTACTTTGGTTTCATACATCTCTGCTTCTGATACAAAAAAGTAGACTCAGCCCCCTGCATCCGGCAACATATGTGATAAAGATCCCAAACCTAAATTTGATATGAATATTTCAAGATTTCACAGCTTCTCTTTTGAGACAAATGAGAAGTGGCCTATCAACCGATAAGCTCCATCAAAATAAAGGCATATGTCTGTGCACGCTGTGCAACAAAATGTGTTTGAGAAAGCTGATTTTAGCCCTGCTTCTCAGCCAAACTGTTGCTTTCCTCATGGCAGCTCAGTAAGAAAGGTGATCTCACATTACCAAAATACCAGCAGGTGGCAGAGGGTATTAATAAGTCAGCTTTCATAAATCTCACTGCTAGGTTGATTTAAGTTCAGTTTTCAGACTTTGCATTCAAGTGCTTGAGATACACACAGACATTTCCTTTTGTCGACTGCTGTGGGTGTGAGAATCTATGGAGCCACCAGCTGTTCTCACCGTTCTTCCTCCAACTCCTTTGTGTGTGATAACTTCCAGGAGAAGCATTGCAGGAGCAGCTGGTAACTCCTTCGATTATCACAGGAGGACTTGCCAGAACTTCTTTTTCAACAGCCTTCTTAATGCTCAGGTTCTGTGCAACCGCCCATGTGCTGGCTCTGGTGATTTCTTCCAACAGAAGTTTGAATGTCTCCACATATATAATTGTGAAGCTTGTCAATAGTTGAGACGCAAACTTAGAAAGTCTGTTTGAAGAAAGCCATTAGAGTAAGTTATACTGCAAAGAACCCTTACTTAGCCTTGAAGTTTAAAGGAAATTGAGCTATAGATCTGCCTGTCCATTTCTTCAGTTCTATTTATCTATGGGCTTGCTAGTATTTCACATAGAAATCTGGTAATTTGCTACACGCCGTGAAAGCACATAGAAGTTTTGCATTTTTATAATGCACTTTCGATGGGTCATCTAATTGTGAATACTCACAAGACACGTGTGGAAGGGAGGAATCCTCTCAAGAAACAGAAGGGAAAGAGCACATCCATGTATAGATATAATGATTAATATTTTGCATTCTGTATCAGTAAATTGCAAACTGTAAAAATGGAAGTGTAAAAGTACTGTTCTCCTGAACTGAATTCTTCTGAATGGAGTCACAGGAAGAACTTTTTTATCAGAGTTTACGGAAAAAAGACCATATTTTTAAAAGATACTTAGGTGGTCATACTATGAAAAGAAAATCAAAGCAAGTATTTGGCATTCAGCAAATATCTCATTTCTTTGGTAATTTTGTTCAGAACAGACTGTGTCTTCCTGTAAGCACACTGACTTTCTCATTTGATTTTTTCCCCTCTCTTGCATTTATCTTTGACATTTAATTTCCAGATGGGCGCTTAGTATGACTGATGCTTTTGTGTGTGTGTGTGTAATCCAATCCTGAATTCATTTTCAAGGCTGCAGAAAGTTGATGGCTGCCAGTTAGGTACCAGTATTTTTGTATATCTATATGTGAAATCCTATATTGATTGATTAATTATTAAATACAAATTAATATACCAAGAATCACAAAAATCTCCATACATCTCTGAGTCTTATAATTTCTATTTCATCTGATATATTTTGATCTATTCTTCGTTGACATCACTGTCACCATAGTTACCACCAAGACAAGTTAGAAAAACATCTCAGTAAAAACAAAGGCGAAAATATCACTGGTGTGGGGTCTAGGACGGCAAAAGATTGTCTAATAGTCAGCAATTGTAGGTGGTGTTCAGATTTTTTGCATTGTGAGGTTGTTACAGACATGTCTTATTTAAAATTGATGGACATGAAATCTGTGAGTTTGCAGTTTCAGTGTGAGAGTAGCCATTACCAAGGGCTAGAAATTGTTTCTATTTGGGTTTAAAAAGCCTGAAGGTGAATACTTGAGACAAACAATACCAAAAGAAAACCATTCAAAGGACTTTTAACAAGCGAGGAGGGGCTTTTTTGTTTGGTTTTGTTTTGTTTGTTTTGTAAAGAACAACCATTTGAAAAACTGAAGATGAGGGAAACAGTTTGACAATTGAGTAGGCAGAATAAAGTTCCAAGGAAATGCTGTTTGCAGAAGTTCATCTCAATAAGTTGATTAAGTTTAACACTGTAGAAAACAATGATATGCTCAGGAGCGATGCATCCCAACTAGAAGGAAGTTCAGCAGGAGGGCCAGGAGACCTCCTTGGGTGGATAAGGAGCTGCTGAGCAAAATTCGAAAGAAAAAAGAGGCTTATAAAAGGTGGAAGCAAGGTCAGGCGGCCTGGGAAGAATACAGGGATGTTGTCCGGGAAGCTAGGGACCAGGTTAGGAAAGCTAAGGCCCAGTTAGAATTAAACTTGGCTAGGGATGTTAAGGATAACAGGAAGGGATTTTATAGGTACATTGCCGATAAGAGACAGGTTAGGGACACCGTGGGCCCTCTCCAGAAGCTATCGGGAGAACTGGCTACCCTGGATTTGGAGAAGGCTGAGGTTCTTAATGACTTCTTTGCCTGAGTCTTTACCGGCAAATGCTCTGACCACACCACCCAAGTCTTGGAAGGCAGACGCGGGGACGGTGAGGGTGGGGACCCTGGGCCCACTGTGGGGGAGGATCTTGTTCGGGACCACCTTAGGAACCTGAATGTATGCAAGTCAATGGGACCGGATGAAATCCATCCAAGGGTCCTGAAGGAGCTGGCAAATGAAGTTGCTAAGCCACTGTCCATCATATTTGAAAAATCATGGCAGTCAGGTGAAGTTCCCGATGACTGGAAAAAGGGAAATATAACCCCCATTTTTAAGAAGGGAAAAATGGATGACCCAGGGAATTACAGACCAGTCAGTCTCACCTCTGTGCCTGGCAAAATCTTGGAACGGATTATCCTGAAAGGCATGCTAAGGCACATGAAAACCAGCAAGGTGCTTGGTGACAGCCAGCATGGCTTCACTAAGGGGAAATCCTGCCTAACCAATCTGGTGACCTTCTATGAAGGGGCTACGGAACTGATGGACAGGGGCAGAGCGGTTGATGTCATCTACCTGGACTTGTGTAAAGCCTTTGACACTGTCTCCCATGACATCCTTCTCTCTAAGTTGGAGAGACATCAATTTGATAGGTGGACCACTCGGTGGATAAAGAACTGGCTGGATGGCCGCACGCAAAGAGTAGTGCTCAGTGGCTCAGTGTCCAGCTGGAGACCAGTAACGAGTGGTGTCCCCCAGGGATCGGTGTTGGGATCGGTCTTGTTCAACATCTTTGTGGGTGACATGGACAGTGGGATTGAGTGCGCCCTCAGCAAGTTTGCCGATGACACCAAGCTGTGTGGTTCGGTTGATACATTGGAGGGAAGGAATGCCATCCAGAGGGACCTTGACACGCTTGTGAGGTGGGCTGATGCCAACCTGATGAAGTTCAACCATGCTAAATGCAAAGTCCTCCACCTGGGTCGGAGCAATGCCAAGCACAGCTACAGGTTGGGCGGGGAGGAGATTCAGAGCAGCCCTGCAGAGAAGGACTTGGGGGTGTGGGTTGATGAAAAAATGAACATGAGCCGGCAGTGTGCGCTTGCAGCCCAGAGGGCCAACCGTATTCTGGGCTGCATCAAAAGGAGTGTGACCAGCAGGTCGAGGGAGGTGATCCTGCCCCTCTACTCTGCTCTCGTGAGACCTCACTTGGAGTATTGCGTGCAGTTCTGGTGTCCTCAACATAAAAAGGACATGGAACTGTTAGAACAAGTGCAGAGGAGGCCACGAGGATGATGAGGGGACTGGAGCACCTCTCGTATGAAGATAGGCTGAGAAAGTTGGGGCTGTTCAGCTTGGAGAAGAGAAGGCTGCGTGGAGACCTCCTAGCAGCCTTCCAATACCTGAAGGGGGCCTATAGGGATGCTGGGGAGGGACTCTTCATTAGGGACTGTAGTGATAGGACAAGGGGTAATGGGTTTAAACTTAAACAGGGGAGGTTTAGATTGGATCTGAGGAAGAAATTCTTTACTGTGAGGGTGGTGGGGCCCTGGAATGAGTTGCCCAGGGAAGTTGTGAATGCTTCATCCCTGGCGGTGTTCAAGGTGGGGTTGGACATAGCCTTGGATGGCATGGTTTAGTGGGAGGTGTCCCTGCCCATGGCGGGGGGGTTGGAACTCGATGATCTTGAGGTCCTTTCCAGCCCTTACTATTCTGTGATTCTGTGATTCTGTGATATAATTTGCAATGGACCAAACCTGGTCTGAGCATCAAAATAGTTTTGTATAGCTTGTGGGAGCATTACATACATGGCATGACAGAAAGACAGCAAATGTGTGCATACATCCTTTGGTTCCACCATTTATGTTCTCTATTTCACAAAATTAATATTGTGCTATAATACTGTAATTTGGAAGGCTCAATGATACTCTGTGTGTGTGTATATATATATAAATTAGTTATTAGGCATTGCATGTAAGATAGCAAATAATGGAGTGGCTATACTCTTTTGTATAATGTTATACAGCATTGATGTCAAATTATCAAAGTTAGTTCACTTTCATAGATAATTCAGTAGTCCCTCTCTAGTCTACATAAATGAAAAATTAACTATGACATTTTATATCTCTTAAATTATCTGACCTGAACTTTTTTTTTACCCCTGCTGTATATTTTCTATTGATTGGTCCCACTGGTCCCACTTAACCCTGAATTTTTTATAGAGAAGTACTTCCTTTGAAATGGCTGTGAATGTGTTGGTTTATATTGAATTCAGAAGTTAAAGTGTAAGAAAGGAAAATTATTTGTAAAACAATAAGGTCTTTTTTTTAGAAATGGATTGTACTAGGTATAGATTCTGGACTTTTGGTATCAGATGAAAACTATTGACACTACAAGTGGATGTGGGCACAGAACAGATGCATATGTACGCTCAAATTCAGACACCGAAATGTGAAAATAAGCATAAAAGTAAATAATGCTGTATATTCCATGCATCTGGTACTTGGGAGATTTAAAGAAGCATCTGTAGTTGCTTTATTTTGTCCTTCTACCTTCCTTTTATAATGCAAGATCTGTCTGTATGATGGACAATGTTTTATCATATGCTTAGTGCAGTCTAAATACTTTCATTTGTAGATTGTCCCTGCCCATGGTGGGGGGGTTGGAACTAGATGATCTTAAGGTCCTTTCCAACCCTAACTATTCTATGATTCTATCTCAGTGGTAACCACAATAAAGTTTCTCTGCACACCCATCAATCAGTTAATCAGTAAAACCTATTTTCTAGTCCATATTCACTTTAAAAGACAGAAAATAAGGTCACACATGAATCTTAATATTACAAATACTCTCTTTCCAGACCTAAATTTTAGAATGAAATTTGAGAACAAACACATTTTTTAGTTAAACTTCAGAACATCAATGTAAATTATAACAAAAAAATTTTAAGTTTAGCATTTCTAAGGTGTGATTTGGCATGTGGGTAACATTCCAGTGCTCTAGCCATGTCAAGAATATTATCCAAGTGATTTTTATATGGATGCCAATTATATCAAATCTGTCTGCTAAACATGGTATGTCTAATGCTCTTTGGCCATAAGCAAACAACTGTTGGACTCAGAAGAGAATAACTATCTTAAAGTAGAAGCTTTCCAGCACATGAAAAATATGGCTTTGGTGATCGAGTATATTTTTAAGAGATCCTCTAGGATTGTATTAAAATTGTTAATAATTCTGATTATCCTCTAAATTTTAAACTTTAAACAAACTTTTAACATAAGAGCCTGTAATTACCTATCCGTAACTCTTGTTGTTTTATGTAATGATGTTAGCCTCTTTAAAAAGGACAACATTGGTATAGCCTCTACTTATTGATGCTGCAAAAAACTTGCAGCTCTTTGTTAGCACTATTCAGTTATAACAAGATATTGTGTTGCTATTACAATACATTTACAAATGTAGAATACTTTCGTTTATTTATGTAATCTTCATTGCTTTCATCATCTATCCTGTGTGTTAAGACACCATTTAGACTGGTATAAAGCAATATTATGCATTTTTTTCAGTCATTTTGGACATCCAGTGATTAAGAAGCAAAGTTTGAAGTATAACATTTGTTTTTAAGTGTCTTTTTTTTTGGTTTACTTAACAATTGTATGTAATTCAATGACAATCAAAGCTTCATTGTGCTTGGAGGTGTATGTACATAACAAACTAATAATACTGCATAAAATAACCAGCAGTCATCAGTATTGCTTCACCTTGTTAACAAGGTGGACAATACCTTCTTTGGAAACAGATCTGACAAGAAAATGGTGTAATAATAATAGCTTCCATGCTACCTTGTTCTTTGTCATACACTTCTGATGTGAAAAATGTTTTATTGACTTTCTTTTACCATGCATAACCCAATATTAATAGTTCTACAAGTTAGAGCTCATATGTCGGGTTTCAGCATTGCATGATTATTTTTATGACTGAGCCACAAAATCCTTAGTGACTGGAGCTAAAAATGGCAATAATTGTCTAAATCTACTGCCATTACAGGGCTTCAGAGATCACTGAGGTTTTTCAAGACTGCAAAACTGTCGCTATCTCTGACCTACAGTCACGGTGAGAGTGCAGGAGTCGGTAACTCGCTAATTATGAGGCTTGGAAATGGCAATGCATGCAGTACTTCCAGGGCAGGGAAAAATATAGATGCATTTAGTGAAAATATGATTATTCTTTTACTTTAAAAACTCTGTGATAGTTTAACAAATTGTTACTGGGCAAAAAATAATTCAGCAGCAGCCAATTTGCTGTTAACACAATTACAACTCAAATGGCTGACTAGAATTTTGTGTGTGATGGGAATCTGATATCCTGCCATGGTGTATTATACATGGGAATTTCTAACCACAACCCATAAGAAAAAGCCGCCGTACTGCTCCTTAGAGTTTCTAGCTGCAATTAGGCAGCAGTGGGACACTGATGTGAAGCCTTTATGAACAGAAACCAGTATGCCCCTGGGTACAAGAAGCATGTGAAGGGTTGGCTCAGCAGCAACAGGGAACAAACTCACATTTTGAGCAACACTATATTGCATGAAAAATGACTTTTAATGTGAACAGGCATCTACATTCACATGTATATTATAGGAGACTAACTTCCTAACAGCATCAGCACCACCATTCATGACCCGATCAAGTACTGAGGATGGCTCTTAAACAACGTGTCAAATTGCTCTGTTTATCCAGGTTTTTCCACAAATTAAACTTCTAAATAGTGCTAGTGACACAGCTGAGTCTTATTATATAGCAAATCCATTCAGGGTGCTCTTGAGGTTGATTCCAAAACAAGGAAGTAAGGAAAACCTCCTTTAGAAAGGTAACAGGTGATTCAGTTTGCAAAGTTTGCCCACCAAGTTTTCTGTTTTGTTACCTAAGGACTTTGATTGATGGTAATTTTTTTCCTTGAAGACTGAGAGAGATTGGGTTGTACAGCCACAATTGGACAGATACGGATAAACTATCAAGAGCTGTCAACATATGAATGTACTTAACTAAGATAAATCAATGAAGGACCTTAGTAAATGTCAAAAGATGCAGAGCTTGAAACAACTGAATTATCAGTTTGCAGAGACAAGGTCTCTGACAGTGGGGTGAGGGAAAAAATCAAGAATGAGAGGAGGCTGTATATTCATGCACACTCAATTTCCATTGTCACTTAAGAATTCCTAACTCTGTTGCTCATTTGGTTTTATTTTTAATAAATGCTGTTCTGTGCAGTCACTGATCAACTGATGTGCAGTCACTGCATCAACTGATTGCAGAGATGACAAAAGGGTAAAGCCTCTGAAATGATGTTTCATCAAAAAATTATATGGAACAATATTTACTAGGGATTAAGTGTCAAAACACAGAGTCACAGGGGAATCATCTTTGTGAACAAAACAGTTGAAGTATGCATAGTTTCTAGTTGGAAGCTTACCTTGAGGATACTAGACAGATATGAAGCTGAGCTGGTATTCACACAGCATGTTAAAAACACCTATTGCTAGAGAATTACTAATACATCAAAAGGTGGTGTTGCTGATACATAGTATGACCTGTTAGATGAGTAGTTCTGATGAAGTCAGAACAGCTAAGTAAGCAAATCCCAGTAACATGGCTTATTTGTCCATTATCTGCATATAAGGTCCTTTCCAACCCTAACTATTCTATGATTCTATCTAACCCTAAGAGCAATGTACAACAGCATTCAGGACGACATGCACATACTGGTAGATCTGCACTCATATGAGGGACAGATACCCAAAGTCAACAGTTTTACCATAGTCCCTAACCGCTGATTGAAGTTAGGCTTGAAAGACTCTTGATTTTAAATACTAGTTGGAAATGAGTTTTAAATCAGAACTATTTTGATCACTACAGGTATTTTTAAACTGAAACACTTCAGTGGTCAAAATTCCCAATCAAGATCCAATCATAGTTAAATATGTGCTGAAAAAGAAGTGAACAGAAGAACTCCATAGCAAAAAAATGAAATGGAATAGTACAAAAGATTCCAAAGATACAGGAGTAGAGGTCTCAGAATAGAGCCTCCAGAGTGGGAAAAAAAGCTTATTTAAAGAACTCTATTTGGAAAATTATCTTCCCCAATCATAAATAAAATTTTGGCATTGTCGAATCAGTGCAGATTTTGTCTTTGACACTTGAGTCTGGGTTTTATCTGCCAAAGTCCACATTCCAAATTCATTTGAGACAGTTCTACTTACTTACATTTTATTATATCAACTAAAGACAAGATAAGGTAGTCAAGTCAGAATCTGTGAATCTTGTCTGAATCTGCCACAGTGCCTTGTTGCTGCCAACATTTAGCTTTCTATGTGTCAGTTTATAAATCTACTTTGAAATTGCTCAGAGCATAACGAGTCCTTTCACTCTCATAACATGTCTTAAAAAGATCAGTAAATTAACATACGTACAGTTCTCCGCTTCCAATGAGCCAAAGCAGAGCAACATACAGATGAGCTGTTCTGCTGCACTGCGAGGTTTAACAAAGAGTTGTAGGAAGGCACATTTGAGACAAAATCCTTTTGGGCGATGGTGTGTTTAACCAGGTCAGTACTTAGCCATCTACTAAATTTCCACTCAGATGCACAAACCTTCAGCTAAACATGTATGTTTGTGCTTTTACAATATTAAAATGTAATTGTAATTGGAACTGCCAAAAAATGTAGCAGTGTTAGTCTAGAGAAGTTACGTTAAATGCAAGAGAGACACAGCAAGCCTGTTCCCCCCTATGAAATTTTAGACTTAATATTCACTCTAAACTAATGATGATTTAAGCCTTCTCCTCTTTCCGAATGGCCAGTGAAGTTACAAAAAGGAGGCATATCCCATACCCTAGGTTCCTGAAGATATATTAACATGTAAAAAGAAAGTTCAGTTACCCCTATCAGAAGCATTCAGGATGAAGGAAGCACTTATTATGAAAATATTTTTAAATCCATCATTCTCAAAAATGCTTTTTTTCTGTCAACATAGCAGAAATTGAAACTATGTAAAAAGCCTCATTATCCCATAAACGCAGATCTGAAAGCCTTGTCAGGCTACCTATTGAATTAGCAAATACAAAAGTTGAACGCTCTGATTGATGCTGCCCTGTCAAAGCAGCAGCCAAGAGGATTTAGGTAGCTTTATTAAAGCTGGGTTGTATGGCAAGACTAAGTATTAATTCTTAATATGGTCAAGCACAAGACTGGAGCATGTCTGCTGAGACTGCTTTTTCCTTCTGTTAGATTACCAGATTCAAGCTTACTGTCAAAATGCAGAACAGAGGTTTAGATGCAAAGTACTAACTGTATTCCAAAAAAAAGCTTTCTGTTTTAACTGTATGACAGTTTTAAGAAAAGGACCTAAAACCCACCCCCAAACTAAAAGAAATAGAACACATGAAGCAAAATATAAAAGAGGTAAGAAAATGTCCTAGATACTATCTTCAACTTTTATGGGGGAGAACACTTGAGTCTTCAAGAAAGCAGAGTGCAAAGAACAGGGTTGACTCTAATAGCTAACAAAACAGGAAAGGAGCAGATGTGTTTAAACACTGTCGTGTTTATGCCAGAGCTTCAGAGAACTGTGCCTCCTACAACTGCTTCATCAGCAAGGCAACGTCAGGGTTAAGGCAGCTTCTGCAGTCAGAAAGGTCCCCATTCCCACACACTGCCTTTTGCAGGAAAAAAAGCACCTAGACTGGTCGCAGGTTTTTTCCTTGGGTGCCAAGATTGAGTTTCTTTTACATTCAGAAGGCTTGAAGTAGTACTTATATAATTCTGGAGGCTTCATTTGTCTACTGCACATTCTGATTGAAAGGGAGTTAACTTATTTCTACAGGAAAAAAGGTTGTAACAAAAAGAGCACCATAGTTAACTTGGTTATTGTTAACTGTTGCAGATAGAGCAAAAATTGAATAGGATAGGAACAGAGTTTTCAGTTTTAAAAGCCTTCCTCAGGCTGCTCTTGTCATGCCTTTAACATGAGTTAAATAGGAAATGCTTACAACTAGAGAACTCATACTTTTTCATCAAATGATATTTTTATTGCCTATATATTTTTGTGCATCCAGAAGGTGGCAGAAAACAAGGATGGCATTCAAGTGTAAGCTTACTGCTCATCAGCACCAAGGCTGTGAACTATTAAAGTGTCTTGAAAGATATATCTCTATGAAACATATCTGATTGTGTAGACTGCCATGTTCCTATTCAGAGATTATGATACTGCGTGTCCCAAGTGTGTGTGATGCCAAGTGCACAGTGCTGGAATGCTAGACAGGATTCTGAATGGGGCTGTGGTCCATTGTGGAGAAAGGTTAGTTTGACTCTTTTTAACACATTTTCAGACAATTTTAACGCCTTTACATTTTCAGAATAAGCTTTCAGTGATTTTAATCAAAATTTTAGTGTCTTTGTTGTCCAGGGATTTCCTCCTTTTCTCTCACTCTTTGGGAGGCTGCTAGTTTGAACAAAATAGACTGTGTGAGCTTCACACCTGTTAGTTTTGCTGCCGGGAATTTTGTGATCATTTTCCCATTATTGCCAAGGCTGATTTATTTTTCAAAGTGTTTTATTTGTTTGCATTTTGGTTTTTGCAAGTGTGAGTATAGACTGCTCTTTGTCTTTGGCTGCTGGTTACAAACTGGGTCACCTTGTGAGAAGGGTAGAGTGCCTAATTCTTCCGTAACTCCTCTTAATTTAAGAGGGCAACTAATCCAACTCTCGAGTTGGTTTGCATAAGGTGGGAAAGGGAGAAAGGATTGAGACTGAGAGACAATCAGCAGAGAGCTGACATGCAGACAGATGTGGAGGCCTCAGAGGCAGCAGACAGAAACATCTTAGGGACTCAGAGCAGAATGGATAGAGCTTGTAACAATGTCAGAGTTGCTAGACTGAGAGCAAGGCTGAAAGGCCCTTTCAATATCCTGTAAAGACACTGTGACAGAGAGGGTGATCTGTTTATAAATCTTTTGGGTTTATTGTTTCATTCTGATTTTGAACTACTGAAGAAGTTAATGGCTCCAGGTATGTTCTAACCAACCTTGACTTTTGAAAGTCCTTGTGTCTGTGGTCCTCATTATAAATAGAAAATCTTCATGGATCCAGGCTCTCAAAGCCTGACTGGAGTCTTGCATCATCTCAAACTTAAAACATTGAAATAAGCACTGCTTTGTTGAGAAATGATTGCAGCACACTGGCAGCACTCCTGGGAGTAATGAAACAGCAATTTTTTACCACTTTTAGCATTTTAAATAGGTTTTCCTGCTCTACGTTGCAGCTTGAAAAACAGTAAAAAAATCTCATATATGCTGAGGAAACTTTGCTAGAGATTTTGGGAGTTTGTTTTAAGCTAATTAAATTCCTGTCCTTGGGAGTTGCCTGCACTTTGGGGTAAGTTTAAATCCGAATGATTATTTAAAAAAGTCACAAAATACAGGGACAATCAGGATTTAGAATGACATTATACAAATTTTAAAAATCACTCAATTTGTGCCAAATAAAATGAGTGTTGTAGAGTTTCTCTTTCAGAACCGTAACTCACCAGTCAAAATCCATGTTCTACTCTACAGTGCGGCAGCTTCTTCAAGTAATTTTGACAACAAGAAGGGCACTTACATTAAGAAGTATTTGATGTCCAAATTTGTATGAATTAACCAAAACTGAGTGTCTGCTCAAGCTCTAGAGCATACCAGTAATCTACGAGCTGATCTATGAACAGAAGCGTATTGTAAAATCAGCAAACATGTACCTATCTCAAGCTCAGCTCATATAGTTCATAGCTAATTTTTTGCCTGACAAACAAGGATACAAATTTGATGAGCTTTAACTTACAAGATAATAAAAGCAGTCCCATGATAAGGAACACTACACAAAAAGAGAGAAACATAAAAAGCTAATTGTTTCAAATTCTCAGCAGCTGTAATGAAGTACAGTAAGAAATATCCCCAAGCACACTGCATTAGATTTGCTTGCATAGAAATCAAGAACTGGTTAAACAAGCAAAACTGAGATTGAGCACTCCCTAGTTCAATGGCTCCAATTTCAACACAATTTTTGCAAGAAAATGCATGCTGTTTACCCAGCATGCACAAATTAAAATTAAGCTAAAAATGTTTTTCTTTGTTCTTTTCTACTTCACTTTCCAATGAGCAATTTTTCTTACACAAACACTGAGCAGAGCAAATAACAAGCTCATTGAAAATATGAGTCAAGAACAAGTAGTTGATTTCTTATCTTTGCACTACAAATTAGGCATACAAATCAAGTACAGTGTTGTCCTTCTTAAATGCATCTTTAAGTGTCTGTTAGATCATACTTATTTCCAAAAAAGTGGGTTACTCTACCAGCTGAAAGATATATTCTTGTGAATTTTCCACTTCTGTATTATCTTGGGCTTAGGCCTTAAATGGACATCGCTCCAGCCATGGAATACTTACCTGGCTATAATGGTTTCACTCATAATTGAAAAGGAGTCAGTGCTGGAGCAAGTTGGTCAAATTTCAAATACATGTAGAAGTAATGTTAGAGCTAAGGATAGAGTTAAGGAATCAGCACTTCTCAGCTAGAGAGAACAGAAAAACAAATAACCCCAAACATTTTTCTGCTAGTTTAATCAAAGTAGGAGAACTAACCAAACATATAGACTGAAAGATTTCAGTGTGAGATTGTTCTGTGGTAACTTAGGTTGCTATGTACACTGTTACTACTGTTCTATCTCTCTGGCGTAAGGGCTAATGCCCATGAAAATTAGTCTAGCATAATGATATGGTATGATCTGAATTTCAGCTTCAGTCTTTCAATATAATAAAAGTCTTATACTTTCCCCTTTAGACCTTTAACAACAACAATCAAGTAATATTTCTTTCTTGCTCATCTGACAGGAGGACTGTAGCAAGTTTCTGGAAAAATCTGAAAGAGGATCTAGCTCAAACTAGCTACAAACGACTGCTACTAAAACTAAATATGCAATTATTACAAGTACTTTTTACTCCAGGTAATAAGTAGCAATTGCGAATCTCAAAAGGTTTTTTTCATATCTGGAATTTGTGGAAATCAGGTATACTGGGTATCAGGTAAAATTTTGCTCTCGCTAGCTGGCTGATGGCTCCAAGAGAGTGAAAATGGTATGTTTTAAACACCTGCTTCTGTTACCTATCTGTCAGTTTTACCATTTTAGTCATAGAAGTCTTAACTAGTATACTAACAGTCATGCTACAAAGACCATTGCAAAGGCTGATTAAGTCACCTTCCCTTAGGAACTCAGTTTGGTGAAAATTTATGTTAATATTTTGCAGTTATTTCCTGTTTTTCATCTGGCAATTGGAATACTAGAGATTTATTAAATAAAAAGCTTGTGGGCGTTAATTCTCATACTCCACATCCTTACTGCAGTTGACTAACATGTTGAAAAAACCATTATGCCCCTTTCTTTTCTAAAACCCACATAATTACTTATTTTCCACTTGAATATCAGGTGTCAATTAAATGTAGGCCTCATAATTACTGTTGTGGCGTACCTTCCATTAATTAAAATTATATGCATAACAACATATTGTTTCTAAATTCCTCAGAAAAACAGGATTCCAATTTTTAATTCTGCAATTTATTTTAAAGGTCATACTTTGACGCTGAAGCAAAAATTACATTGCACCAAATATAAAACTCTGTTTGTTATGACTTACATTGAAAAGAAATCTTGCTAATTTTATTCTGGCACTACTCCTTCTGTACATGATTTTTGATAAGCTGAATATATTTAGTACAGAAGTACTTGAAATGTTCTCAGCTTGGCAGAACAATAAATCAGTGAATAGAAAAAATATTTAAAGCTGCAACTGCTTCCTTTGTCAGGAAAAAACACAGTGATTTAAAGTTTGTTTTCCCAGTACCTAAAAACAGTTGTTTGCTGGTTTACACTAAACTGGCATAAACCTGATATATCTCATAATATTTACCCAATGTGTATTGTGTCTTGACAAGAACATTTTAACCTTTAACAACTAGTAGAGTTCAACTGTTGCATAATTAACCTGAAATGCCAAAAGGTTTTGGGTTGATTGTAGGCATTTTGGGTTGGTTTTTTTTGTTTCCTTTGTTCAGTTAGGGGTTTTTTTGTTGTTCGATTGTGTTTTTTTTTTACCAGTTCTGGTGTGTACATTAACAATGAGCGAATTTTCAGACTGGGCCATTATAATGTAGTTTTTCAGCAGCTGAAGTACTGCATTTTAAATCCAGACTTCACTTTCACTATTTCACTATCTTCACTGCAGAAGTTAATTAGATATTTCATCCGAGTAGGATGGATCCAGGAAACCATGCAAGTCATTTTATACTGCACAACAGACCTGTTGTCCTGGTCCTGAGAGGAGCTTGCAAGCACAGGTTGCTTCCTCTTCTGAGCAGTAACCAGCCTAGGATAAGTAGTCCGACAAAGCCAGCTGCCTTATAGGGACTAAAAAACTCT
This sequence comes from Amazona ochrocephala, assembly GCA_039720435.1. Taxonomy (NCBI): domain Eukaryota; kingdom Metazoa; phylum Chordata; class Aves; order Psittaciformes; family Psittacidae; genus Amazona; species Amazona ochrocephala. The sequence goes on from CM077883.1 coordinate 18,276,354, forward strand.
TTTTAAATGGTGCACAGGCCATGAATTGATGGTATGTTTGATCTACAGTTCTCCACCTGTTCAGCATATGGTGAACTTTGCGGTATATAGTCTTTAGTCTTATTGAACCATCATTTGGGGAAATAATGAGGAATTCCAAGGAATAGGCCCAAGTCCTAATCTCACAGCATGGACATCCTCTAGCTATTGCACATCTGACATTGAGAAGCTTTCAGCAAAAAAGTAGACATGCTCAAAGTAGAAAAATGGTGTTTGTCCATTTATATGTGAGACAAGTGTAATAATTTCTTCTGTGTTCCTTGAACTTAGTGGACAGATTGATTTAATTTATGCTAATTATATGCTTAACAAGTCAAACAATGTCACTGATTCAGTAGTTGCAGGGGAATATTGTGTGTATCCAGCTGTGCAATGCAACTTCCAGAATAAACCTAAATCTTTGTATTTGGCTGACTTGCAATAATGACCCTTTCAAGAAAGGAATACCACAATCCTTTAACTGCCACACAGTAGAAAAGCCATTTTATCAAAGAATCAATAAGGTATTCACTTATGTAATTTACATCATTTCTGCAGGTTACATGCACCTGAACAAGCTTTTGCCTTAACATGGCGTTTAGGCTTGGTCTGCCTTAAACAGTTCACAAAAAGCTCCTAACAAAACCTAAGTGTTGTTTTTATGATCTAACATACAACTAGGTGTCAAAAAGAAGTAAAAACAAGTCATGGAATTACTTATTTATGAAAAACAGTCGTGGATTTTCAGTTAGGAGCTTTACCACATGTTTTCTGTGTAAAAGGAGTGCCAGAGAATGGGAGCTAAGAAGTTGCTTATGTGTGGTTTGCAATCAAAGCACAGCACACAGACTGAATATTTTCATTAAAAATAGGAAGAATGTTTCTAAATTTTTAATACATTCATTCTGTTTAATCTTCTCTCAGCTCTGATTTCACAGGGCAAGGCCTAACTCTGTTTTCTTTTGCCCAGCCTCAGACAATTGGTTACTTTTAAATAAGGAGCTACAAAACTAACAGAAGACAACCTGCAATGGTGATCCTGCCCTTCTACTTTGCTCTTGTGAGACCTCACTTGGAGTATTGTGTGCAGTTCTGGTGTCCTCAACATAAAAAGGACATGGAATTGTTGGAACAAGTGCAGAGGAGGGCCATGAGGATGATCAGGGGACTGGAGCAGCTCCCGTATGAAGATAGGCTGAGAAAATTGGGGCTGTTGAGCCTGGAGAAGAGAAGGCTGCGTGGAGACCTCATAGCAGCCTTGCAATACCTGAAGGGGGCCTATAGGGATGCTGGGGAGGGACTCTTCATTAGGGATTGCAGTGATAGGACAAGGGGTGACAGGTTCAAACTTAAAGAGGGGAAGTTTGGATTGGATATGAGGAAGAAATTCTTTACTGTAAGGGTGGTGAGGCCCTGGAATGGGTTGCCCAGGGAAATTGTGAATGCTCCGCCCCTGGCGGTGTTCAAGGTGGGGTTGGACATAGCCTTGGGTGACATGGTTTAGTGGGAGGTGTCCCTGCCCATGGCAGGGGGGTTGGAACTCGATGATCTTGAGGTCCTTTCCAACCCTTACTATTCTATGATTCTGTGATTCTATGTTTAAAGAGCAGCCATGTAAAAAATATTTTAACAACCATTCCTAAATGATTCTTAGGTTTCCTGAACCGCTTTCGATTGCTGATCGAGAGGGTGATGTTTCCTGGTTACAAATAGGTACAGCCAAATGGAGTGGGATAGGGGCAGTTTGGTTTTCTTTTTAGAAACCCACTGCTCCAGGAAGGTGCTTCAGCCTTGATCTGGGGAGAGGATTCTGACAGGCAGGATGGGGAATTCATTCTCCATGGCCCATTCAGTCACTGGCTTCTTTCTTTTCCTGAAGCTGCCAGCAAAAGTACCAATTAGTAGCAATTGTGATGGTGATTTCTGAAGTGCAGTTTAAAGGATTTCTGACTGGGTTGGAGCTGTTGTCAGTTGTCTGACTGGAATAATAATAATAATAATAAAACTCACTGCTTCAACAGAAGCTTGTTAGACTTTTCTATGTGATCTGCTATGGATAGTGTGAACACAACAGCTTTTGCATTCAAAAAAGGGATTTTCCTAAAAGCATCAGTGAGCACTCTGCTGTTTTATCTGCTCTAAAAAAACAAACAAACAAACAAACAACTCTTAATTTTAAACCCTGCTAAAAACAAAAATAAATGAGGATCTGGAAATGGGGGGGGGGGGGGGGGGGGGGGGGGCAAAAAAGAAAAGTAACCTGAGGGGCATGCATAACTGAATACACTAAGGTCCCTTCAGTGTGAAAGGATCCCTTCAGTAACAAAGTGAAAAAAATATTGTGCCTTTTTTCATGTCCAGAGTTAGAGACAGAACTGTAAGCCCTAAATGGGTTAAAACACAAGGGGCCTGATGTACTGAAGCTTTATGTTGCTATTTTATCACCAACATCACAAACTGACATATACTGACAAGCCATCCAAAGAAATAAACATTTATTGTTTGCATACAATAAGAGAATGCTTGAACTGTACATGAACAGTATGAAGCCATGCTTTTAAGAATCTTTGTTTAAAACATTTTCTTTGTGGGACCATACATATTTAGCTCCTTTTTTTATTTTTCCTTCCTACCTGGATCTTACAGCAGCGAGAGATCTGTTCTCATGGTAATGAGCTCACAGGAACAACCACTTAGCAAAACACATAACATTCTCAGATTTCAAAGCCACATGTATTAGTTGCATCATACATCCCAACTACAAGGAAGTGCTGCAAGAGGGCCAGGAGACCTCCTTAGATGGATAAGGATCTGCTGAGGAAAATTCGAAGGAAAAAAGACGCTTATAAAAGGTGGAAGCAAGGTCAGGCGGCCTGGGAGGAATACAGGGATGTTGTCCGGGAAGCTAGGGACCAGGTTAGGAAAGCTAAGGCCCACTTAGAATTAACCTTGGCTAGGGATGTTAAGGATAACAGGAAGGGATTCTGTAGGTACCCTGCAAATAAAAGACAGACTGGGGACAGCATGGGCCCCTTCTGGAAGCTATCGGGAGAACTGGCTACCCTGGATTTGGAGAAGGATGAGGTTCTTAATGAATTCTTTGCCTCAGTCTTCACTGGCAAATGCTCTGACCACACCACCCAAGTCTTGGAAGGCAGACGCAGGGACTGTGAGAATGAAGACCCTGGGCCCACTATAGGAGAGGATCTGGTTCGAGACCATCTTAGGAATCTGAGCGTACACAAGTCCATGGGACCTGATGAAATCCATCCAAGGGTCCTGAAGGAGCTGGCAAATGAAGTTGCTAAGCCACTGTCCATCATATTTGAAAAATCATGGCAGTCAGGTGAAGTTCCCAACAACTGGAAAAAGGGAAATATAACCCCCATTTTCAAGAAGGGAAAAATGGATGAGCCAGGGAATTACAGACCAGTCAGTCTCACCTCTGTGCCTGGTAAAGTCTTGGAGTGGATTCTCCTGGAAGGCACGCTAAGGCGCATGAAAAACAGCAAGATGCTTGGTGACAGCCAGCATGGCTTCACTAAGGGGAAATCCTGCCTGACTAATCTGGTGGCCTTCTATGAAGGGGCTACGGAACTGATGGACAGGGGCAGAGCAGTTGATGTCATCTACCTGGACTTGTGCGAAGCGTTTGACACTGTCTCCCATGACATCCTTCTCTCTAAGTTGGAGAGACATCAATTTGATAGGTGGACCACTCGGTGGATAAAGAACTGGCTGGATGGCCAGACGCAAAGAGTAGTGCTCAGTGGCTCAGTGTCCAGCTGGAGACCAGTAACGAGTGGTGTCCCCCAGGGATCAGTGTTGGGACCGGTCTTGTTCAACGTCTTTGTGGGTGACAGGGACAGTGGGATTGAGTGCGCCCTCAGCAAGTTTGTTGATGACACCAAGCTGTGTGGTTCGGTTGATACATTGGAGGGAAGGAATGCCATCCAGAGGGACCTTGAAACGCTTGTGAGGTGGGCTGATGCCAACCTAATAAAGTTTAACCATGCTAAATACAAAGTCCTACACCTGGGTCAGAGCAATGCCACGCACAGCTACAGGTTGGGCAGAGAAGAGATTGAGAGCAGCCCTGCGGAGAAGGACTTGGGGGTGTTGGTCAAAAAAATGAACATGAGCCAGCAGTGTGTGCTCACAGCCCAGAAGGCCAACCATATCCTGGGCTGCATCAAAAGGAGCGTGACCAGCAGGTCGAGGGAGGTGCTCCTGCCCCTTTACTCTGCTCTCGTGAGACCTCACTTGGAGTATTGTGTGCAGTTCTGGTGTCCTCAACATCAAAAGGACATGAAATTGTTGGAACAAGTGCAGAGGAGGGCCACGAGGATGATCAGGGGACTGGAGCACCTCCCGTATGAAGACAGGCTGAGAAAGTTGGGGCTGTTGAGCCTGGAGAAGAGAAGGCTGCGTGGAGACCTCATAGCAGCCTTGCAATATCTGAAGGGGGCCTATAGGGATGCTGGGGAGGGACTCTTCATGAGGGGCTGTAGTGAGAGGACAACGGGTAGCAGGTTCAGACTTCAACAGGGGAAGTTTAGATTGGATATGAGGAAGAAATTCTTTACTGTGAGGGTGGTGAGGCCCTGGAGTGGGTTGCCCAGGGAAGCTGTGAATGCTCCGCCCCTGGCGGTGTTCAAGGTGGGGTTGGACATAGCCTTGGATGGCATGGTTTAGTGGGAGGTGTTCCTGCCCATGGCAGGGGTGTTGGAACTCGATGATCTTGGGGTCCTTTCCAACGCTAACTGTTCTATGATTCTATGATCAAATCTTCTTTTAGAGTTCCCAAGGTGCTTTTTAAAACAAAACCCACATACATGGGCCTGAGTGAGTTGCAGGGGCAGAGTCAGGTCTCACTGCGCTGGACATGGCAAGCAGCCCCTGGGCTTGACCTGTGTTCTCTTCCCCTTCCTCTCTTGAGGACCTTCGGTATCCTTGAGGCTTTGACTGGCTTTCCCTCTGTCTTGAGGGCTCTACCTCAGCTGATCATTTCTTACAGAGGGGACATGACTGAAGGAGCACAAGTAAAGCAAATCCCACATCAGGCTATACAGTGGGATTTTGCCTCTCCTGCAGCCTGTCTTCCCCAAGGAAGAGAGGGGCTTCACTTGTCATGCCCCAGTCTTTCTATCTGGCTTTTAGCAACATGCTAGTAAAATCTGATGGGTGGGAGCAGGGTTTAAGGTCATTATCCTTGGAGCAGGTGGTGTGAAGTTGTAAGTGTTTGCATCTGTGAGGTAGGGTCTTTGTCTTACAGACACTGGTGACAGAGTGGTGAGATGTGATCCTGCATGGCTTGAACCCGTGGAAGTTTGTCTGTGAGTAAAAATATGGGGTTTGGGTTGTTTATGTGTGCATTAGGTGATTTTATTACTTGGGAGGATTTGAACTGATGCTTGCACACAACTAATGAAATTTGTAATGTTTGGGGTGTTTTCAAAACAGCAAGTCAGAAGACTGCTTTGAGAGCAGAGATGTTACATGCTTGTGATGTGTTGTGACTTAAGGATATTTGTCCAGAAAGATATGGGGACCACCTCTAAGAGACAGTTCCAAAATTGTTCTTGTGACTTACAGTAGCTATTGCTTAGCACAACTTTTACGCAGACAGTTATTTTTTGCTATGTATGTCTGTTTAACAGTGGGGTTTATGCTGGTGTAGAGCAAAGAGTTTTACGGAGATTTATGTTGCACCACTCCTGTTTCCATTTATAATATAAGTTAAAACTCCTAATATTGTAATTCTGTTTTTTTACATACAGAATTACATTCTGGTTGTATAAGTGACAAGTGCCTCATAGGCTCAGGGTGTTCTGAAATACGCAGTAGCTGTCCTTTGGATAGGAAAAAGTAAGAGCTGTGATTAGTGGTATTAAAACAGAGACCATGTATGTAAAATGAGGGGGGAAAGGCCTCTCAAAAGAACTACTGACCAAAAATACAGGATTTGCCCCACATCCTTTTCTAGTGTATGTTGAAGTTTCACTGTTTGTGTTTATAGTTATAATAAAAAATACTTTTGCTGACTATGAAAGTGGACCCAGAATAAAACAAAGAAATGTTTTGTCATTTTCCAAGTATATACTTTTTCCAAATACATACTTTTTCCTAATACAGTTTTGCGCACGAATGTGGTACATCTCTGTGTGTGTGTATGTATAGAGTTGAAGTGGGTGTGCTTCTTTTTCTTCAAACAATAGCAACAGACAAATGTATTTTATGTGAAATTATTCATGCAAGTATCTAATGTGTTTCTTTCTGGCTAAACCCTGTCTGAATATATAAATATTTTAATGTAAATGTCTTATGTGAATTTTCCTATGTATACCAAGAAAGATTCCTGTGATTATAGTACATCACATATTTTGGACATAAGCAGTTCTCCAAATTCAAAGTTATGATCACAGAACACTTCTGAGTAAACAAATTCAGCCTCTGTTTCTGGCAACCGTATCACATAATGTCTTTTATGTCAGGCTTTGTCTTAAAAATGATTCTTATGAGTGCTTGGAGCTATCAAATTCCTTTAATAGTTCTTAGGTTTTCTAATTTACATGCCAGTTTATTCATGGTGTTTGTTTTGTACCAACGTTATTATTTTAATTTGATAATTTTTATTCTTCTGGTCCCTTTGGTTTTTTTTAATAAATTATACTTGTATTTTGGATTTCATTTTACCAGGCAGAGGAGCAAGCATCCTTTAGTCTACTTTGTTTAGAGTTCACCATTCACCAATTGGCCTCAGTAGTTCTTCTCTACACCCATGGTAATTTAACTTCTTTTTAGTTTTTTATTGCTGTTTACAATAATCATACAAAACCCAGTGGATAAGACACTCATGCATTGAACTAGAACATGACTGCCTTCCACTATTTATAGAAAAATGCCAAAAATACTTAGATGGAAAAGCAATGCGTTCATGTTAACCACCTTTAAGAGAGGGGAAGCGGTGTAGAAAGCCATTCTCCCCCCCTCAGAAATGTTATTTAAACTATATAATATGAGGAAGAAAGGGATACTTTAAAACAAAGGTGGGAAAGTTGAAGTGTGGGGGAGTAAGTGGGAGTTGTTAGTATGGAGGAATTTTGGCACACAGTCATCCTGTTAATTAATATTCAAAAGATATTTTCATCTTGTAGCTTTTCCTATGAACTACCCCCTGGGCAACCATTTCCTGTTATTAGTACACTTAAATTTTAATAACATTAAATTTCATTCTACCATCATTCTCAAGGTCATCTAGTTCTTCGTGTTTTGTATTCTAGTGCCCTTTGAGCTGGTGGCTTCCAGCAGCCCTGCCACCAAAAAATGCCACCAGCACCTCTTGCTTTTTCATGGAAGCCATTAACATTAGATAAGAAGCCTCTAGCCCACTTATTCCTTTTTCTTTTGCAATGTCTTTGCTGCCTACCCTTTAAGCAGTTCCTTGTCTATCTTTATAATTCTTTTACTACTACTTTCTGCAGATTAACTAATAGTTTTCTATATGTGTCAAATACTTAATATTAAAGTTCAGATAGGTTAGTTCTACCGCATTTCCTTTACCTATAAAATCAGTTATCATTCTGACATCCAAAGTCGTAGGTAAACTTATGTTCTGTGTCAGCCCATTTATCATACACCTCTGTGTCTTTACAAGGAAAGTAATCTCATAGGTTTGTTACCTCTGTGTGGAAAAGAAACTCATCACAGAAAGAGCTGAGCAATAAAAGCTAGTTTATTTCTGTATGTTCAAAGCTTATTTTAGACACAAGTAATTTAAGTGCTTTCTTTTTTTGTGGTACTATAATACCCATGGTTTTGTGCACTATACTGAGTGCTGCCTTTCTGACTTGTTTCTCTGAATAATTCAAACTATATCTGAGTTATTTTCCTTGAGAAAAAAACAAACCTCTGACATGAGCATGCAAATGCAATAAAATAGAATATTGCGCTGTGCCTAGGAGTATGGTATGGGAGCATTTTGATTACCTGAATCATGAGAACAGTCCACATGTATCTACAATGGAATTTCCTGTGTACTGCAGGAAAATCATATCCATTTTGCTATTTGTAATTTTGCAATAATGATGGCCATTTCAGGAATAAATTCAAATCCTATATGTATATATTTAATCTAAAGGATTTTTTTATTTCCTGTTTGACCTGGCTCAGCAGGCGATAGGAGTCAGAAGTCATTACTCGGAGGCAGGGTCCATCTGGTCAGCTCTATGGCAGTATTCTGCTGCTCTAAAACTCAGTATCTACCAATTTGGTTTACTCCGCCATGCTTTCAGTGAAACCTAAGTTTTGCTTCTAAGCTCCTGCAGCTGCTTTGAATCCAGGTATTTCACACACAAAAAAAGAAGAAGATGGTGTGGTAAAATACTTGGAGCAAAAATGCCAACAGTACCTACGTCTCCTACCCTGAACTCTGGGTCTGTAAGCAAACAAATAATGCAAATCTTAATAACATTTTGGAGTTGCATATAGAATCTTATCTTGATACCTGCGTTTTGTTTTAAATATAAAGGTTTGCTGTATTTCTTGACATTGTTGCCACAAAAATTAACATAATCAATTATTTAATATGATGAAGATGCTCTGTCTTTCCGTATTTTTCAGGGTGTTTATTTATACTGTTTTCTTATCAGTAATAGTTATCATTGTTTTTAATTATTGCTCATACAATCTTATGCTACAAAATCCTGAGTTACTTGCTTCAGAATAGTTAGACAACATGCTTCTTCTGCAGAACATCTGGTTCGAGAAGGTTCCTCTGCTTCTCTCTGCCCTTCTCACTCGTACATGAGGTTTGCTGCCATCTCCTGTCCTCCTGCCTGCCATACCCCATATGCAGTGATACATCTCAAGAACCCTGGAAATTGTCGAGAGGAACTCTGTTTGTGAGTTTCGTTTTGGTTTTGTGTGTATGCAAAACCACCAAGTTTTTTCAGCTGTTTAATTTCACTTAATCAAGACCTGCAAATATCTGTGCTGGTGCAGTATGGAGGGCCAGCAGAATGAGTGACAAGTGATGGGCTGTGCTGGAGGTGTTAAACCACTTCTGAAGATAATATATTGAGTGGTTACATCCTGTGTCAGCTTTTGAGGGACAAGCTATGTGTCAAAAAACTGGAATCTGCCCTGCCTCAGACACACCTTTGGCAGTTACTTTGGTACTATAGTTAGGTGGACTTTAGCACAGTGATGTTTTCAGTGTTGATGTATCCTCAATTAGCAGTGTTATGTAATATAACAGTAGCTAATTTTTGTTTTGAGCAAACTATCCATTCACCTATTAACATTTCATCCGTGAAAATTGCATTTGGATGTTGGTGTTCTATTCAGATAAATGGGGGCTGTTCACACTTTGGTAAGTGCCTTATTGTTTCAATTTGGTTGTGAACAAACAAGACAGCCATGAATTCTAATGCAGCAGTGAGTCTATATTTGGAAACAGAAGAACTAGCAATGTTTAGTTAAAATGTTCAAATCTTCCTGAATAAAGCATAAGCTGTAGGAAGTTCTGAAATTCATAAGCTTCTCTTTCTATTTCACCTCTGAATTGCATTTCCATGAAAAGTTGGTTTTCTTTTTGTTTTATGCCACCAAAATAATGTTGTGCCATAGGGAAACAGTACTATTTGCATTAATTTGAGTTTAGGATTTCAGAGTAATTTGATTCCCGTACAGCACAATAGAAATCACGGTGTGTGAATATCTGTATTTCTCCCATTATTTTACAGGGATTGAGGTATAGAAACTAATGCAATCTTGCAGAAATTGCCTTTAGGGGCTTTATAAAGCTGTCTTCTCTTTGCCTCAAAAAAATAAAAATTAAATAATACTCAAATCAATATATTTGTCCTTAATTCATTAGATATGATTTGCATGCTCTAAAGGCAAACCATGAGAAGTCTTGCACCTGAACTTCTAGGATGTTCAATGCTCCTATTAAAGCAGAGCAGCTAGATATGATGAAATTGAATTGTTGATTGGAGAAAATATAGTGATTATACTCTTTGCAGCAGAGTAATTGAATAAGCCTATAAATATGTAAGTTGTAAAATCCTGTCTATTATCTATGAAAAAGTTAGATTTTATTCTGCTCTGACGCGTCTATGGTATCCTAGCCTGTATCTAAGCTGTCAGAGATTTCCACAGATTTGAAAGTCTGTCCCCTGTTCCCCATATTAAATGTCACTGTCAGCTTACTCATGAAAAATGAAGTTTATTTGATGTGGTTGTCATGATACTTGTATAAGCAGTGCACCTATCACTTTTTACTGTAAAGAAAAAGAAAATGACATAATATGTAGTCAGATTGTATTTTTTCTACAGTGTTTTTGCAGAGCAAAGCTGTAGCACTGTATGCTTTTTTTACTCATAATTTTCAGAATGCATGAATGTGTAATAGTCTAAAGAAAGAGTGTAGTTAGTACGGTTAATGTGCTACGCAGTCAGATTTACTCTGGATCAGTATAACTGGAAATACTGCTTGGAAGCAGTTGTATATAACAGCATGTTTGTTCTTACCTATAACAAAAATTCATGGTCAAGTAGTTTTGAGGACTGATCTGTAACTGTTCACCCCTAAGCATGTATATAGATCTCTCAGGCTGTTCCTTTCCTTGGGACAAAAGGGTGACACTGACCACTTAGTGAACTATTACTAATGAGAGCCCTCTTAGGACCTGAGTCATCATTCCAATCAGGCTGCAGAGTACTGAGGTGCAGTGAAGGACCTAAAAGCAATTCCCTTTTTCTAGGGAATTCTCCTTTGGGGTAAGAGAAGTCCATTGTGACTGTCTCCATTTGGCTTTCATAGCAGTATGCTTCTATGGCAAAAGATCTATGTGCTTAACTCCTATGTCAGTGAGACTGACTGTTGTTCCCAAGCCCATGAGGACATGGGAAAACCAAATGCCTTAGTTTGTTCATTTTGGGATTTTATTGTTTATGAGTCTTTTATATGCTTTCTCCTAAAATTACAGTAATGGTGGTTCTTCCAGTTAACACTATAAGCACTGTGAAAGGAATGACATTCTTAGTAAATGGCTTGGCGTGCAGGGGCAATGTGCACAAACATGACTGGGTCTTACATTGTCATTATGGAACAAATTCACACCTTGAGAGCAGTGTTTCTTAGGTGGTATTCTAAACCTGCATGTGGCACATCAGCGTGTGCCATTAGGCATAAACCCTTCTAACTGATTCATGTTAGTACTTTTTGTGTCCTTTGTTGTTTTTTGGTTTTGTTTTCTTTTTTTTTTTTTTTTTCCTTGTTAATTCCTCTGCACATAATGTGTATTAATTTCTACCAATATTGGGTTTGGGCACTTTCTGTTGTATGTTGGATTGTCTCTACCTCTGCATTTTCCCATTGGGTAGCCCCTCCTAAATTAATCATTATATGTATACATTCTCTCATGTTCATACAGAAAGCATCATGTATGAGGGTCACTTTATGATGTGTGTTTAACAACTGCATTTGCAAATAATTCAGTTCTTTGTGATTTGTAGGACCCATTTAGCAGTACAAATTTGTGCAGGTCCAAGCCACAGTTTCAGGAGTCTATATATATGCTAAAGAATGATTCCTTTCCCACAAAAATACTCAAAATCTAAAGTGGCCAGTATGTTGTTGGCTAAATGGCTATATATAGCAAAGCCAGTGTATACCTATATGCTGCACTAATATTTTGTCTTATTTAGTAAAGAATAGTATCTACTGAGTTCATAGAACACCTTAATTTAGGTCTAACATGCCTGGGCTTCACTGAAATTTGTCTCCTGTAAAGCTGTTAACATTGTCCTTAATTATGACATGGCCCAAATCACCTGACACCAACAAGAGGAAAACCAGATATTTAATGGGGTATATAACAGCCAAGAGGCAAATCCCACACATGACATTAGTTTAGATATAAACTTCCTAATGAGTGTTTACAAGTTATCATGAAGTAAGTGAGATTTGGCATTTTAATACCTTGCCTACTTTAGGAAGCCTAACTTGAAGTATTAATGTAAGTTATGGCGTACACTGGCCTGCAATATATTTGGTAAATTGAGGCATCATTTAAGTGAATATTTTAGCCTGTCAAACTTGTCCGAGATGTTGTTATAACTGTGAAAAAAAAATAGTTTGCAAGTTTAGCTGGATTATACATTATTAATAATAGCCTTCAAGACATATCAGGCACTGTACAACAACATAGCATTGGCTGTAATGCCAAAGGGCTTGCACAAAAACCCCAGACAGATAAGGAGCAAGGATGTGACTAGAAACCTGCAGTTTTTCCTTTCAATCACTATAATTTTCCCTCATTAAAAATAAAAATAAATCGTTGCCTGTACTTCTTTCAGATTTTTCTAAGTTTCATTTATTTTTATAGTGCAGCTCTCACTCACTACGGGCCTGATCTGTTTATCCTTATTTTTATACTCACGTGTTCCAAATTAATGTTGTATTTGAGTACTGCAGAATCCTTCTGAACCTCATAAAGTGATTCTGAGGTCAAAATTTATCACAGGGGAGAAACAAATAGTAAGGTCATGCAGAAGGTACAAACATAACTCCAGTTAAGGAAGGGGTCTCCAAGGATTGGATAGCTCTCCAGTTATTTGGTGATCTGTTCTCCCACCCACTGTGTGTTGTGTTCTTTCTCTATCTTCCTGCCACAACTTAAATTTACGTAGTATCAATACTCACCTAATGTTTAACCTACTGCACATCCGAAGGAAATAATCCCCAGTTTATTTTTCAGCAACCTAGTCAAGTTCTCATTTTTGTCTATGGAACTCTCCTGATGGAAGAGAGATGTGGTAAAGCTGTGATATGAAATCGTGGAAGATATGGAGGGGATAGGTTTATATTTTCTAAACTCTTCAAGGAGGAAGGGCACAGAAATGAAAAGCTGGCCTGTTCAAAACCAGCACAGGGAGATTGTTCTTCTCTTGGGACTAATGATTAATCTGCATCACTCATTGCCATATGGTATCCTGAACATTAATAAGAATAAAATAACACTCTACTTGAAATGACTAGTATTTAAAAATATGTCAGACTATTGAAAGGATTACAGATCTTCATGCTTCCTTGCATAAATGGTCTTGTGGCACATGTGGTAAAAGGGACACTTTTCACAGGGTAGATTTGTCTCCTAAATGAAGAGGTTTGAGTTTTTTTTGTGCAAGATGTCACTGTTCAAGACAGGATTTGGGATTAGATGGGTGACTGCTTTGATCTGTGCTGCCCATTCCTCTTGACACTCCAGTCAAGGAGTTCTAGGAGTAAAACTTTTCTCCTTGAAGATTATTGATCATCTGGCTGCCTTGGGAAATTGAGGGTTGCTCCATGATCTGAGAGAGTGCTGTGATGGGTTGAGGTTTTCAGTCAAGCTTTAGGCGGCAGTGAGCACTTACTGGGAAATTATCGCCTACTCAGAAGTAGTTGATAGTAATGAAAATGCTAAGGAGCCATTAACTCAGAGTAACCTGTGCTTCTGTAATTAAGAAGGTATCAAAACTCTACAAAAGATTATTTTATAATGTACTGAAGATTTCAGCTTTTCTTTGTTTCACATCTTTAATAGTGACAGGAACCCCCGCCCCCCCCCCCCCCCCCCCCCCCGTTTAGATTGGGAAATGTTTCAGAGAGGAATAAGCAGATGTCTGAAGTTATTCCCCAAATACCAGCATTTTCCATCTATTCAGAAGTGTTATTATTCTTAATGAAGGTCACTCTGTCTTTGACAAATAGGTGATGTCATAAAGTGGGCTGTGAATTTTGGTGAAAATACTATGTTTAATTGGTGCATCTTTGAAGAAGGGAAGAATAATGGTTATGTAAGCAATGAAACCATAGGATTGTGTTTTCTTGTCTGAAAATGACATGATTTTACTTTGATTAAGTAAATACTACCGGTAGTGTATGCTTGTACACATGCACACTGTTTCCCTTCTGTCCTACATCTCTTCTTTACAAGAGAACGATCAAACCTCAAAACACTACCCAGTACCCTCTGTCAGGACACTTTCACAGCATAAAAGGTATGCAAAGTCTTTAGAGAGTCCTGTGATACAGAATGGTAGTTAATAGTTCTTAACTGTGACCAGCCTGGCTCAGGATTTTTAAGTTTAAAGTTTAAGCAGCTCTTACTGTGCAAATTTAGCTTATCTAATGCTCACTTGAAAAGTGTAACCCAAAATGTCAGCTCATAGAATAGTATATGGTCTTAATACAATAAGAATATTTCGTAATTTTGGAAGTGTTAAGCTTGGATCATAGTTATTATGGATCAGTGATGCTGCATAGAAGAGCAGCTTACCTTGAAACCAATGGGCTGGACAGAGAGCTATGCATATTTGGTCATATCATGTATCACAACAGATGTTGATCCAGAAATTCTCCTCTCATTAATGCTAAAAAGCTCTAGATGTATAAACATCTATGACTGCTAAAAGCGTCTTTTCCTGAAAGTGGTGAGGAGGTTTTCACAGGAGTACATACAGTGCTGGTAAGGCACTAGGATACTAGGCGGCACACTGTCATAAGGTCATGGACCTGCCTGGCTCAGTGTTGTAATTCCAAAACATTCAATTTTTTATGGATCATTTGGGAAGTACTTTTTAAAGTATTATGTTCATGATTCACAGAGAACTGTATCTGTATTTTTATAGTGGGACACTAAGGTGTGTGAAGCATATAGATGGTGTTCAAGGGTTTTTCCGAAAGATTTGGAAGACTGAGCTGGGAGGAGTGATGCCTGCCATACTAGCTCATGGAGTAGTCCCAGTTTTTTACCTAGTGGGAGATCCATTATTTGCAGTCCAAAAGAGATTTGGAAATGAATTAACATGTGCATGGTATGAACAGGAACCCCAGAGCAAGATCCAAGGGTGACCCACATTGACAGAATTAGCTACTTTTCTCTTGTTCGATTGTATACAAATTTCAATGTGACTTAATTGATCCAGTAAGCTTGGTGCTTTTTCCGTTGTTCATTTAATGCAACAAAAGCCCTTCCACTGACTTTCAGTAGTTTCTGGATTGAATTCTCAGGCTAAACCAGTGAAATAACTGACTACTAAAGCAGCTAAGGCTGAAAAGCTTTGAATTTTACAATACTTTGAATCTGAGCCCCTAAGTGTTTGCAATAAAAATAATAATGCTTTTGAATTTTGTTATTCTTCTCTATACAGTATTAAATTATGTATTAATAAATGCTCTATTGAAAAATGATTCACACTTATGTATGTTCAACAGTGAAGCTTAATTCCCGTGTTAAGTGGTGTATAAATACATAATTAAAAACACCCTTTGATTGAAGGTGCTTATAATGGACAGATAATTAGAATGCATAACATTCACCTTTTATTTTCCAGTATCTGAATAGCTACTAAGTATTGACTAGTTTTGTCTAGCCTAGCAGCTATCCCAAACTATTCTTTGTGAGTGGCAGAGAAGAGAGAGGAGTGAATGGGCAGATGAGGTGCAAGTGTTATCTCTGAAGTACAATCAGATGGTCATTTTATTCTGTGTTACTGTTAGCAAATCACAGTTTGATTCTTTAAATACATCTTTGTTTGAGAAGGTTTGTAGCCAGGGAGCATTGTGAGAAAATACATAATTCTAAAAGAAAAATCCTTTCTATTGTTCCAAAAAAGAAAGAAAGAAAAAAAAAAAAGTCTTGCAAAGAAGTGCTTTTGTTACTTCTTTCAAATATGCATGAACGTGGCACAGTTCATGGATCTCTTCAAAAGAAGTTAGCCATTAAAGGCTCTAACGTAATAATAGATTTCAGTATGATTCAGGAACATGAGATTCAAACATTCTGGCCATTCCGATACTTTGTAGGAAGACACAAGTGTCAGTGAAGGATTTTAGATCTTGTTTTCTGTTTAAAAAAGTGCTTCTAAAAGAAAAACCTGTTAAAATAGAAATATGTGCAACCTTTGAAGAAACAGTTAATAGTTAAAAAACTTCATTTCCATTTCTGGCAATAACTCCCTATCTAACCTTGAAATAAGCTAATTAACTTTTGTTCACATCTAAGATACTAATACATCAGATATTAGAGTATCACTGTTTTATTTAGGCTGTTGTAAAGGTAAATACTTAAAGCATGGTAAAAGCCCAAGTATATGCATGAACTCGTAACTCACTTTTCCTTTTGTCCCATGCCCGTAGAGACTCCAGTTAAATACAGTCTTGATATGACAAGAATTGAGCGGCTTTGTGTTCTGCAATTAGTTGTTATTATTATTATTGCTATTATTTATTATACAAATGGATAAATTAAAAATACTACATTACTTATGAAGTATAATTACATCAGCTGTGTTGTTCTCACTGATTTCTTGTACAATTGAGGCAGGCATCCCTAAAGGAGAGTTTTTGCTAGAGGGAAAAACCTGTAGGTATTAGTGATTATGCATTTAAAGCACTGTGTGGGGGTGGGTATATATGTAGAATTCTTTCACAACAGTAATGAACATGAACACTCATTTGCATTTGCAGTTCTCGGGAACACCACTGGTTCGGACCATTCCTGAGCTGCAAATGGTGGCAAGCAGGGACATTATAGCCGTTGACTTGGTCTTTGCAGAGTTGTCATGCTGGGGCAAATGGCCTTTTGGCCTGACTCTGTGCAGGTGTTCTTACATGTGTACAGACATAGAGGGCTTACCTTGTGCTAAACTGGCCTGAAGCTTTCAAAACTTTACTTTTCTGTTCCTCATCTCCCCCTCATTTATAGTAATATATTCCTTTATTGTAAATGCTTAGTTGTGGCTGCAGAGTAAGTCAGCCAAACTAGTTTTTCCTTGGCAAATTTAGGTACAGTAGCAGGCTGACCCTAGCAATATCAACCTTGTTCTAATTAACAAGATGAGATTAACATCTCTTTTTCAGTGTAGATGTGTAGACAGATCATCAGTTTTCCAGCTTAGCACTGCAAGCATTTGTATGGCAAATCTCTGCATGCTATTCTTCTCCGTGGATACACTAGCTGGAAGATGATGCACCTTACACAAAGTATTTTCTATCAACCTATTTTTTATTCACGTTCTTGGCAAGCTCCTGAGGAAACAAGACAGATCAAAATTAAAGCAGCAGTGGAAAAAAAAAATCAGTTACTAAGGTGAAGTTGAAAAAAGCAAAAGTGACAGCAGTTATACGAAGAAGCGCTGGCTCTTGAAGTTAAGCTGCTCTGTCACATACCATCAATTGGGCTATTATCTGGCACAGGAGGACTGTAATAAATTGTCAGATTTTCTTCTTAGCTGAAATGATGGGATGGAAATTGTACTGTGCACTTTCGGACAGGAATGGGGGGGGGGGGAAATCCAGCACGTAGCTGATTTCCTCGCATGCCAGAGCTGCCATGATGCACAAACCCAATTTCCAAAGTGTAACTGTTGGAAATCTTGTATGATAAAAGCAGAGATGGTTAAAAAAGAAATTCTATCTATTCTCTATGAAAATAAGGTCAAGGAGGAAAAAGAGTCACAAATGAGAGACAAACTGATAAAGTATGTGGGTTCAGATATTTGTGAGGCTTTTTTCATTGTCAGAGAAAATGGTGAGGAATGCAG
This sequence comes from Amazona ochrocephala, assembly GCA_039720435.1. NCBI lineage: Eukaryota > Metazoa > Chordata > Aves > Psittaciformes > Psittacidae > Amazona > Amazona ochrocephala. Next base: position 18,293,970 of record CM077883.1, read on the forward strand.
GGGTTTGTATGTCTCTGTCCTGGTTCTGTAGTCTTTCTATTTGAAGTTAACTTTTATAGAGCTATAGTATCAGAATATTGGTCTGCAGTAGCTGGATCTGAAGATCATTGCTTTTGTGTGGGTTAGGATATGGAAAATATATTAGTACATATGGAAATACTTTGTGGGGTTTATATGATCTAGTTCAGACTGTCTGTGATGTTCGTGGAAAGCAGCTGATAATATATAGTGATGGTATGACCAGTAGCTAAAAATACTCTTTTAAAATATTATATGTTCTCAGGAGAAGAATTTTTGCTATAGAATTGTTGTATGACTAATATACATATCTGTATATAATATGTGCAATAATAGGGTATTGCTACCCACTTTTCAAATCTTTGATGAATCGTAAACCAGCTGCTGTAGTCAACAAACCTGAAACATTTTGCATGGCCACCATCCTTCAATCCTGGCTGAGACTTCAGGAGTCTTGCACAGTATTAGGGTTTTCTGAAGTGTTTTTAGTATTTTAAACAAAAAGTTCTTAACTGACACCTACTCTGAATAGAAATAGATAGAAATACCATCAGGGGTTGAAATGAAAAGTGTGTAAATTTAGAAGCTGTAGAGGCTGCCAGCTTTGTTCTTCTACTTCATTATGACCATTAGCTGGTCATTCACCTTTTCCTCTATTTTCTGGTCAGCTGCAGCAGTAGTTAGTTGTGTAAGAACTCACTTCCAAGCCCTTTCAGAGAGCTTGGGAATATTCAGACAATTAATCAAATGTGTACAGCAGAAGAGAATGCGAAAACCTATTCACTACCTTCAGCTCTCCTTTTGTGAGCCTTTGCAAGCCATTTCATGTGCAATGGTAAATCTGTGAACTAGAATAAGGACTTATACCTACATGTAGTGTAAGAAGTATTCAGTGTGTGTAATATTTCTATTATTGGATAAGGTTGTAAAATTGTGTGTGGTATTTAGATTTTTTTTCTTGGCTAAAAGGAATTGTCATATATCAGAATGTGTATTTTTATATCAGTTCAGAGGTCTCTGTAGTAGAGTCTGGAATAAGTTTCTTTCCACCAGAAAATGGAAATTTAATCTGATGAAATCAATAAGAAATTGTACGAGCCAAATAAGAAAGTGTGGAACAACAGGACAGAATACTAGAAGCCAATGGAAAACACGTCATCAGGAAAATGAGGACTGTAAAAGAATCAGCAAGTCTGACAGAATTTGAGGAAACATAAAGCATAGTTGAGAGTCATGAGATGCGCAAAATCAAGATTATTTGCTTGATTATTCCAGTGCCATTAGAAACTGAGCCAAAAATGGAGGTGCAAGAGCATGTCAAAGAAGTGTAAAGAAAAAACAATATCGTCACTCCTAGACTATACCGATCTATGAATTTTTGAAGGAAAGTACTAACATGAGCAAAATGTTAACAAAAGTGTGTAGTTCGCATCTAAATAAACAGTGGTAGAAGGAGGAAGGTAGCAGCTGCTGTATCTGTTTTTTGCGTAGTGCTAGAAATGATCCGAGGACCATTTCAAAATGAGAAAGCGTGTTGAGAAAATGTTTCGAAAGATGTAAAACCTCCCACCAATGTGAAAAGGCTTCTGGAAACCTAAAATATGCCTCATAGTTTCTGTAATGGGACATTTTCCCGTTCTGCTTCTTTAGGATTTCCTCAGTTTGTTGACTGAATAACAGATACACTCGGACCTGTTTGAATAATTCCTTGCGATATTAAAGGGTTAAAGTCTCTGACAGATTATTAGCAAAGAAGTTGTCATGAACTGTCAAGTGTATCATTGCTTTGGATTAGAAACTTGCTAAAACACTAGAGATAGGGTAAGAATAAGTAAACAATTTAGAACTCTGTTGCCTCAAGGTTCTACTGTGCTACAATAAAGACTTGAAAAACAAATTACACACTGAGTGATGGCACATGAGAAAATAGATTGGTGAATGTCAGAGAGGTTCAGGGGTGTTGAAAGTTTTGATCTCAGCTGAGAAACTTCGGATTCACTAGTTTATGATAGCTGGTATTTTCATTGTTTATACCTGTGCATCCTGTAAAGTATTGTGGTAATGTGTGTTTTAAATCCTATTGAATATTGTAAGTACATGTTTCTACTTTTTACACTTTTTTTCTTATTGGAAAGTATGGCTTCAGAGGAATAAGAACATAGTTTCATTCTTTGGGTGCAAAATTTCTTGTTCTCATGTCAAAGCCCATAATTCCATAGAATTATAGAATAATTAGGGTTGGAAAGGACCCCAAGATCATCTAGTTCCAACACCCCTGCCATGGGCAGGGACACCTCCCACTAAACCATGTCACCCAAGGCTCCGTCCAACCTGGTCTTGAACACCACCAGGGGCGGAGCATTCACAAGTTCCCTGGGTAATCAATTCCAGTGCCTCACCACCCTTACAGTAAAGAACTTCCTCCTTATATCCAATCTAAACTTCCCCTGTTTAAGTTTGAACCCATTACCCCTTGTCCTGTCACTACAGTCCCTAATGAAGAGTCCCTCCCCAGCATCCCTATAGGCCCCCTTCAGATATTGCAAGGCTGCTATGAGGTCTCCACGCAGCCTTTTCTTCTCCAGGCTCAACAGCCCCAATTTTCTCATCCTATCTTCATGCGGGAGGTGCTCCAGTCCTCTTGATCGTCCTTGTGGCCTCCTATGGACTTGTTCCAACAGTTCCATGTCCTTTTTATGTTGAGGACACCAGAACTGCACACAATACTCCAAGTGAGGTCTCACGAGAGCAGAGTAGTGGTGCAGGATCGCCTCCCTCCACCTGCTGGTCACGCTCCTTTTGATGCAGCCTGGGATATGGTTGGCTTTCTGGGCTGCTAGTGCACACTGCTGTGTAATGTTCATTTTCTCATTGACCAACCATCTAACTGACACCAAATATTTCTTTAATTTAAGAAAAAACAAGGTGATGTGGTGCTATTACAGTTGATTTTTTGGTGCTCTTGGTGTGGGTATATATCTTCATTTTGTGGCTAAAGCAGTGGGCAACAAATCTTTACAAGCCTTTACAAAGCTTACCAACCATGAAACAGATTTCATGTACCATCTGCTGTGTGAAGGACACATTAAAGTAGTCTCCATTTCTCCAAAGCATCAGCACAGTCATGTAAATCCCTATTCTCCTACCTGTACTTTTGAAAGTGATGGAGTGTACTATCTACACAGTTCATTGAATCACATTTGAACTGTGCAGTCTTGTTCACAGGAAAACTAGATAGCGAGCTAACACCTAAAATGTAGCACACTCATATGTATTCCACATTTTCACTTGCAGCAGAGGTAGTCAACTACTTAATATGGATAATTACTCTGAGAATTAATTTTATCCGAAGTCCCATTAAGGGTGTAACAAAATTTCATAAAAGCTGTTAAAACTTCTGGAAAGGGTAAACTCCTGACATTCAGTGCTGGATTAACAGCAGTTCCTCAAAGAATTAATGTTATTTGTCACAGTTGAAGTTACTTTATTGAAAGTCTGTTCGAACAGCAAGTCAAAAAACAAAGAAAGAAAAGAAAGTGCATTAATAATGAGTTCAGTGTTTTTCATTTGTATTACCTGGCTGAACCAAGTCATTTTAGTCCACTTAAATCAGGTGTAAAGACTTTTTATCCAAATAGATTACAATGACTTTTGTACATCAGAAGAAATGTTTCTGGAGACACAATCTGGTGGTACATTAACATATGTAGATTGTGGCCTTCCTATAGGCTTTTACTTGTTTTATACTGGCAAGATGATCTCAGCTAAAGAGCAAGTGCACTGGAAGGTTTCTTGATGATCAATGTTTATTTCTTTTAACATAGTGATCAAAACCCCCACAGTGTTATTGTCAACAGAAAAATGGTTGTCAGCAAAATCCATAAATATTAAACTGCCATCATAATCAATAGACCACATGTACTACCTGGAGAGACTTTAAACCTTTAGAAACAGAATGGCAGGCCGTCTGCAATGCGTCATGTCTAAAACTCTTCATATGGTCCAAGTAGCACTTCCATAGATTTTTCAGTTCAATTTACATGTATTGCTTATATTCTACTTTGATATTCCAATGAGTATTCTATTCAGTTCTAGCATTTAAAACAAACCATTCCAAAAGTATTCATTCCTTCATGTGGTCCTGAGGATCCAGTCATTCCACGCGACAGGAAATCTGATCCTGAACTTTGTGTTGTGGATTTTATACTATTAAAGTATGTACTTGGAATGGGACTTTGATTCCAGGAAGCTTTTTGCAGATATATCAGTCTGATTGCTTTATTCAGAACTTTTATTTTGGAAGGAAATAGCTCCTTGTTTAAAAGAAATAAGGAAGGTGCCTCCTGTGTAAAACTTTCTCTTTACTTGCTTGTAGGGCTTTTGTCTTTTTTTGTTGGCTAGTGAAGTACATTTCAGTTTAAAAGAAATTAAATTCTGTATCTGGGATGTCTGGGTTTACCACAGATGGAATTGGGAAGTTTCACTGTTTGAAGAAGTTTTCTTCTTCACATCTTGCAGCTCAGAGCTCTCTCCATCATATAATAAAAGAAAACAACTAGGTAACAGAATGAAGCAAAAGAGGCAGATCTTTGTAAGTGTTAGCTGTGGGGCTTTCTTGTCCTTCAACATTGATTTTTACTAAATGCCATAGGCATAATTCTGTTCATTCTTGGGAAGTGATTCCCTAAACTGCACTATAAAACTTGGCTTATCACCTTAAAGACAATCTTAGTCATTCTGGAAATCTCATAAGGTAGTCTCACAGGAAACATTCCTTTCATTTGCTTACTCCAGTTGAGTTTCTCTTATCATGCTATCCAAAGCCAGCTTGCTTAGTTTTATTCATTCTTTCCCCTGTTCTATTCATAAAAAGCTTTAAAGAGGCTTCGTGGCACCTAAAATCTAACATTATAAACTACATTTTAAAATAATAACACAGAATGGAGGGTGAAAAGTTTATGATCCCGTTCAAATTTTAAAGCAGACCCTATCTGTCCAAAATAAATGTTTTCTATTAAATGTGGAGTAAAGGCAAAGTCATGTTTCTTTCCAAGGGAAAGTAATCAGGAATTATTTCAAGATTCATTAAATCAGCTGTGTCAGTTAAACATTACATCAGACTGTTGTTTTTCCAAATACATAGCATGGAATTTTAAAGCGAGAAGAACTGTATATATTACTGGAATGTTTAGGAAGTGAATTCAGCATAACCACTGTTCACAGAATGAGTAGTTCCTGGCAGTGTCCTGTGCTCGTGTTATTTGTCCTGCTTGAACATGGTCTTAGTGTTAGTTTAGAAAGACTTGAAGTTTAAAGCTAGGAAAACACCAGAAAAATTAAGAGCAATAGCAGATTAATCACTCCATGGCAGTGTAAACATAATTCTGTATATTGAATTGAGGGGGTGCTAATCCCTTACAATCATGTTTCTTCCAATTAAGTTGCAGGGCTTTAAATATTTTCAATCACAGGAGGCTGAAGAAGCAAGTGCAGTGTCAGGAAGGAGAGGAGGGTGGTAATCCTAAATGAAAGTAATTTTATTAGAGAGAAAGCAAGCAGCAAAGAGAAGTTCTGAAGTGGAGAAGCTCAGAAAATAAAAGATTCTGCAAAATGCTCCGACCCCCTAGGGAAGCAAAGAAATAAAATTGGGATTTTCAGCTTGATTAAAGTTTGATTTATGAGCTGCTTTTTGTTAACAGCAGTGGAACAGGAGGAGGAGAAAAAGGATTTAACTTGTAAGGGAGAAAATTCTTTTGGAAATTGCCTTCAAGTTCATGGAATATAAAAAGAAGTGACAAATGGAACTGTTCCATAAGTACTCCTCTTGTAGCCTCTATGCTCTCCACTCCCCCCAATTCATACTTAGTGATAAGTTATAAATAACAGTGAAGTAATCTAAAACCAGTAGATGAATAATTTGATGTTTTATTATTGTTCAAGAGTGAATAGCTTAATAGTGGGGCATATCTTCTGTATTTATATTGTATGCAGTCTTACTTAGGTGCCACAACAATGCATCAAAAGATCTAGATCACAAGCTTAATTTCCATACGTGGGAGTCTTTTGCACTGGGGTTATGATATGTAGGGGATGAGGAGGTGGAAAAGAAATTCAAGAAGTGCTGAACCTCTGTGCAGTCTTTCACAAGCAAAACTAAGATGAGGGAAATATCAAATAATGAAGAGTCTCTAAAGGTTTTTCTCCTACTGGGAAGGAGCATGGTTAAAGTTAGGATTTGCAGGGAATGGTAAGTGGTACAGCTTTCTTCTTGTTCCATGTATGGAAAGATTTCTCCATGCTAGTTGCATCAGGCTCTTACCCCAGTTTCACATCTGGTGGTGTGAGCTTTCACTCCACAGCAAATGGAAAAACAAATCCTTATTTGATACTGCTGTCCTTTTCTCTGCAAAATACTAGGTCAGTGACCTCTGGACCCAGCAGCATAAATCAGGATGCTGTTTCCGTGGGTCTAGTTCTCCAAAACAGAGTCATGGTGACATCCTACCTTAGGTTCAAAGAGAGATAATGTATTAGAAGTTAACAGTTCTTTAGTGCACTGAAGGGTTAAAATGCTGCCACGCTTTGTAAGTAATAATGCTTTCACATTGGCTTACAAATTAAAGTTCCTTTTGTAGAATCTCTTTTGAAGGTAGATGTTGGAGTAAAATTGCTTTTCAGTTTGAAATTACTCGGACACTGAAAATTCTGAATTGTCATCCTAAAAGTTCAGGTTGCTAGTGATTTAAAACCCCTTTACCTTCACTGGTAGATAAAGAACTGAATCTGTGTAAGATAATAATGCAGAGTTCAGGTTTGTTGGGTTTTTTTCTTCACGAAAAGACATCAGAAGTTTTAAATGCTGTGATCCATAAGATAGTTTTGGCCACTTTACAATTACATGAAATCTTTCATTGATTTCAGTTTAACTTGAATTCTAAATAGACTCCCAGAATTTCACAGTAGTAAGAATGAAGTTGTCACTGTGCTAGGTGATACAGTAATTTCAGTTTAATAATAAACACCCAGACTGTGCATTTGTCAGTAAAACATACTAAGTAATATGCAGTAGCTCCTGAAACCATCTGTCACCCATCATCAGGGCTGCTTTATTTCTAGAAATATACCTATTCACTAGAAGGCCAACTCTACACAGTCTGCTAATACATACTGTCTCTCAGGGCAAAATGGAGAAAATATAAATAACTGATTTTAGATTATTTTTTTCCCCTTAAAAATACAAACCAGTATATACTGCATATATTTGTATGGAATTATTGGATTTAGTATTATGTCGGCTGTCTATAAGCAGATATTAGCATCTGACTAAAAATAAAGGTATGAACATGCATGGCGTTATGCGTCTGTTCAGCCAGCAAATTCTCTATTTCACTGCTTCGCCAGAAGTCAGTATGAGATGTGAGTTTCCCTACTAGCCAAATCAAGATTTTCCATCTGGAAGCCAGTAGGCTGAAGCTTGTCTCTAATATCTAATGATGATAGGCAATGATATATCAATACTGTCAGTATATCACAATTCCAAACATCCCCTGTTTGCTCTTCTTATGTATATCACACTTTCAGAGGTGTTCAACCATATGTGTGTGATGCCAAACCATACTGGAGGTGGTAGGCACAGGTGTAACAGCAGGGTCTGCATCTTATTTATACCAGGGTGCAGAATCCGGTCTAATTCCCAACACACCTGGCACTAGAAATTGAGGAGATCTGGGGCTGGCTATATCCCATTTCCTGTCACCAGCACCTTCAAACACCTTCCTCTTCCCATCAGCAGGATACAGAGCAGAGAAACTCCATGGACATGGTGGGTGGGAGGCTGACACAGGGATGGGTTGGGGAACAGGATACTACTTCCTTGAAGAGGTTACAGCTCTGTAATAATGCAAGTTACTGGAAAGAGAGAGAGATTTTAAACATCCAAGTGGTTCACAGGTATGTTATGTAACAAATATGTTGGCATGAAATTAATATTAAATGTCCGTTAAAGACATAGTGTATTTGCTGAAGAAGCTCAGCAAGTACTGCCACTCCAAGTATAAAACCTAACTCCATCTCTGAGGGTTTTGCTGCATAAATGTGTAGGCATGAGGATAAAATTGGCCCCTATATAAAAAAAAAAAATATATAAAGATTGCATACCAAATGTAAAGGCAGGGCACCTTCTCTTCCATCAGTGCACTGACATAATGTCGGGTTGGATGCAGTGACAGTGAGTAGTGGTGTATGTAAATTTATAACTATCAATCTCAAAAGCGAGAGTCTGGTTACAGTCTAGTGTCTTTTCTGTGTTGAAGGGTTGCCTTTATTACATTATATGCAGTAGATGACTTCTGTATGTAGAGATTTGTCCCTACAATCATTGTACCTTTCAGATTATCTTCCTGTCATTTGGGTGTTTCTGAGCTGACTCTTTACTGCTTAGAAGTTGGACTGTCACCACACTCCTGGCTGCCACTGTTGAGCTCTTGGACGAGAAGTGGGCTTAAGTACTGCTGATGAGTGTTATCTGTAATTTACCATGAAAAGCAGAAACTTTCAGGGTAAAAATTCTGCCCTCTCATATCTTTCCTGGGCGGTATTTTATTTTTAATGTACTCTTACAAGGTAGCTTTGAACTCAACTCACATAAAAGAGCCTCCAGCAGTACCTCTTACGAAAGGCACACAGACCTCATTTAATCATTCTTTTTATTCCTCTGACTTGAGTGTGATCTCTGTTCCACTCTCACTGATGGATCTGGGACTTTTAACTTCATCCAAATTTATTCTTGATCTAATTCAGTAGAACACGCAGCAGAACAGATTTCCAAAGTGGAGTAATAGCCACTTAAATATTGTTTAAGCTCATCACATAGAGACACAACGGTTTCAGTTTCTTCAAAATTATTTTACATCTTCAACAAACATGATTATTCTTCCTCCTGCTCATTAAGGTGCCATCTAAGTCATAGCATGTTTACTATAGGCCAGATGCAATTTTGTGGTCATTGTTGCACCTTTTGTGTTGGAATGAATTTTTTTCAAGTGCTCGCCACCATGTTGAAGAATGTTTTTTGTTTTTCTTAAAGAGAAACAGGGATGCTTCAGCTTGGGACATAAGCTATGAGTGGGGTACTCACCTACTCATTCCCATTAACAATGAAATTCAGCTTTTTGGATAATTTAACTGTTGTTCCCAGGCCACAACATTCTTTCACAGTATGAATTCCTCCACCTATTTTTGTCAGATTGGAGTGGATAGCTCAGCAGTAATACATTTATTGTTCAGTTTCTCAGAAGTACTCTGATTACTGAGCCTACAGAATAATAATGTTTTGGAATTTATGGAATGCTGTCTTGAATAATACCCAGTTCAATTATCCTAACATGTTGGCTCCTAAAGTGTCAAAATGGTAAGATAAAATGATATGCTGCACAAGCTGGCCATCAAAGCAAAATCATGTACAAACCTGGAATACTCTGGCCATCAAGCTTTGGTATGGTACATGCAGAAGAGAGTCACAAATGGCCAGAGTTCATAAAGTAGCAACTACACTGCTGTCGCAATTGTGCCATGACTATGACATGTAATTTCCTCACTGTGATTAACTGCACTTTACCAGAAGCCCCTTTTTCAGTAGAAGAAAATGGGAGAGTTAAATTTCTTTTATATTTCACTTAGTTCATTGGGACCATAGACTTCAGTCCGTCTGATCCAAATTGGTTAAATGTTAAAGCAATTTGGCCTCTTTTCAGCTCCAGTTTCTACTTTCAGAACCTGAAGACTGTGAACTCTGTCTTACTAAAGGGTAAACTCAGTTTTATTTTCTGTTATGTAAGCTAATTTGTGAGGGGTTCTTATAATGTCATGTCTCCAAGGAGATTGCAATGAGTGTCTTAAAGTTCAGGCCAAACATGGGAATTTGCTGTCCGTGCTATAGTATTAATTAGAACTAACTTAGATCTTTTCAAAATGTCCAAACTCTACAATTCAAAAAATGTGAAGTCTCATCTACAAGTGATCTGAGACCTTAAACAAATTCCATCAGAAGTGTATTTAGAGTGGAAATTGGGATTCCTCTGTTGAATCTCTAGCTGTTCCATTGATTCATTATTTTTCACTTAGCCTTTAATTCTTTCTTCATTAATGGTTATCATATTGCTTACATTTTTATAGGGGCATGACTCATAATTATTACATTTGGCAGACTGACGCAACCGAATGTATTTTAATATATAATAAGGTATTATGACTTGAATGAAAACAGCTCTGATTTTCACCAGTGTTCTCATTATGTAGTGTTGCAGCCAGTCTTAGCAGCCAGTCCTCAGAGATAACTAGACCAATCAAATACCCTGCAAGTACTATTAAGCAAGATCCTAAGATACAATTCCTTTAAGACAAAAATTATTATATAAAGAAGCAGTGCAGTACAGGCTATCAGAATGATTCATTCTGTTTCACTCAACTCTGAGAAAAGGAGAATGTGCACAGCTCACTAAGGCTTGTTGCAGTATTAGTCATGCAATTTAGATGTAGTTTCATTTGTGCTATTAGTTATGGTCAACTTTGATTCTCCACATTTCAGTTGTGCGATTCCTATGCTGGGCTAATTCCCTCAAAGAGCTTCTGTTTCATTTTGGTTTGTGGGGATTTGGTTTTTTTTTTGTTTGTTTAGGGTTTTTTTAATTAATTAATTAAATTTTTTGTGTGCTAATGTATCCATTCCCTAGACATATCCATTAAATATTTTCTCGGATAACCTATTCATCTTGTGGACCATGTATCTTCCCCATAACTTGGTTATCTGTGAACCATCCATCACAATATATTTTTCTTCTGTGACAGACTAGCATTATTTTGAACTGTTTTACACATTTTTTGTGAAGCACAGTTCAAGGTTGCCTTAGTATATTTTTAGTCATCCAAGTATTGTTTCTGTCAGATTCCTGAATTTCTGGGGATCTCTGAAAATACAAGTTATGTAGTAGCAAAAGGGTATATACCTGTGCATATGTTTGTGTAATGCTTTATGAACAACTTGTTACTAGCATCTCAACATCTCATATAATGGTAGTTCTCAAAGAAGTTTGCTTAAAACGATTTGATTTTCTTCAAGCTAAAACAGTACATGCAGGTTTGCCTTTTACTTTTGATATCAGAAGTTCACAGAAACATACAGCAAGTAAAATGCTGCAAAAATCCATTATACTTTGTTCAAACGGAAGTATTGAAGAGAATTTTCAAGGTGATGAACACAGATGGGTTTGCCATTATCCCATGAGGAATATGCTTTTCTGCTTTTGCATGGCTACTTCTTAACAGATACATCCGGGTCAACATTCCCTATACCAGTTTCAAAATAGTCCATGGCTGAATGCTGCACTAACGAGAGCACAGCTGTGATTCCCTACAGTGCAGTGGTAATCATGACTCATGCAGTTGCTGGTTGATGCAGTAACCATCCCTCTGATGTGCCAGGTGAATCCCCTGTAACTCTTTATGATGGACGCTACCTGGCTGGTTTGCTCACAGCTCACTGTATTGGTGCTTTGTGCTATTTTTTGTGTGATGGGCAGCAGACAGGAAGGCAGACTGTTTTATTGTGGCTGCTGTACCTTTTGCAACTGAACACCCTGAGTTGTGGAGGAGTGGGTCAGGGCATGGCAAATCTATTAGGCAACAGCTCAGGTCCAGACAGGTTCATCTGAAACCTCCCATCATTTGGGATCTACTATGTACTTATATATCATTGTTTTAATGAATGGCAATTGTCATGATAGCAAAACCATTAATTGATTCTTGATCATTTTCATAAATCTGGCCCTGCAATAATAAAATACTATTACTTAGTTGTTGCTTCTTTAATTGCCTCTTGCCTATGGGTGAATGCATAGTAGATTTTCTGCTGAAGTATAATACATGTACATTTGCAAGCAGCGACTGGTTTTTATATGAGCCAAGTTGAACAAGTAAATTTGTAACATGCAAAAAAATTAAAAACCTTAAAACTGGAAAAGATAATTTTAAGGGGCTTTTCTGTTTTCTGAAAGCAGTAATCAAACGAGCACTTAAATACCTGGCAGTTCTGTGCTTTCAGGTATTTCAGACACAATTTTACCAGCCCTTTGAAAATTAATTCTGTACTTCTCCATCTACTTACATATGTTTCACTATGCCGATACTATTTTTTTAGTTACATTTAATGCTAAATATTGTATGACAGTAGCTTGCACTGAAGACCCAAGACTGCAGAACTGAGGAGAAAGAAAGGAAAGCTACTCCTACTCTTTTCTCTTCAAATTTGCAGAGTAAAGGACTAGCCTTAATCAAATGGGTATAATTTGGTGCACTTAATAGCATAGTACTGGCTATAAGTTCTTTTCTGAGCTTTGTAGATGAAAGTCAGGAGTTCAGTGGAGTGTTGTAAACTGCGTCATCTGGGAATTTGTAAAGGAAGTACGTGGCCAAGGGATTTTTCTTCAGGGCTTCAGCTGTTCAGGAATTGTTGAATCCTATGAAATACAGATCTGTCGTGGTTTAAGCCTCTCAGCCATGCAGTTTTGCTCTCTCACTCACTCCCCACTCTTTCTTCCCCCAGTCCTGGGGGTATGGGGAGGAGAATCAAAAGAATGCAACTCCCACATGTTGAGATAAGAGCAGTTTAGTAACTAAGGTATAACACAAATCATTACTGCTACCACCAATAATAATAATGACAAGAGAAATACAAGGAAAGAATACAGTCGCTCACCATCCGGCCTGACCAAGCAGTGCACCCCACCCCAGCAACAAACCCCTGCAGTGCACCCCCACCACCCTTCCGGGTCTCTGCCTTCTGTTTTTACATCCTGGACATGATGTGTTGTGGTATGGAATAACCTCTTTGGTTAGTCTGGGTCAGGTGTCCTGCTTCTCCTTCCTCCCGGCTTCCCCCCTTCCCTGGCAGAGCATGAGACTCACAAAGTCCTTGGCCAGCCTAAACATCACCAAGCAGTAACTGAAAACACTGGTGTTATCAGCACTGTTCCCAGGCCCAAAATCAAAAACACAGCACTGCACCAGCTACCAAGAAGGAGAAAAAATGACTGCTGCTGCTGAACCCATGACAAGATCTAAGCATATAAATGCTCAGAAACTTAAGTTTTGTTAAAATGAAATGTTTTTCAAACTGATTTTTTTTTTTTCTTTTTTGTCCCCTGATATTTCTGGAAGAGTAAAACACAAAACAAAATTGGCTCTGTAATAGCCACCATTAGGAAAGCACAGATCAAATGGTTAAGCTGTTTTTCAATTGTTTACAAATCTCTGGCCTTCTTTTTTATTATCTGAATACCACTGCAGTCCTGTAACCCAGAAACAAATCCCTGCCCGTGGTAAGAAAGCTGGGGTAATCTCATGCTTCTCAACATTTTTTAATTAGTTTTGCCTGAATTGCTTTTTTTACCTCCTTCCAAACGAGAGTTCTGAATATAACTTGTTGCTATATATTTTCTTTCACCTGACTTAAACCAGAAGTACGTTTGTAAGAATAAGCTTGTCTTCATTACGCAATCTTTTACGTATGCTCTTTTTATGACTAAGACTGTTCCAAAAGGGTGGGAGATGAATTTGGAAAGTTACTAGAGAGATATTTTAGGACTGTAGACCCTAATTTATCTCAGCTAATTTAGGCATATGGATGGTTGTAGCCTAGCAGGGATTAGAGTAGTACTTCTCTTCACCTTGGCCTTATGTTCCTCCTCCCATTCTTGCATTTACTCTGATTGCCAGGTTCATTGGTTTGCTTTCAACAAATTCTTTTTAAGTGTCTGTTAAGTGTCTACTTAAATCTACCTCTATTTTAAATCTACTTTTCTTTTAGCATTCACAGTCCAATTTATTTTGTATTGAGTGACCTGAAAGATACACTTGTGCCCACAAATAACAGAAATTAAAACAGAATCTAAGTTTTAAGTCTGCTTCCTGACACTTATTCACTAAAATTCGAGGTAATGTAATTAATTACTCAGTTTCTTAAGAGTTTTAATGTTGGAGAGCTTGGTAGAGCCCTAATGGAAAAGCAGTATTTGATTTTTCAATTGTTATTGCTGGGTTTCTATGCAGAAAAAGCCATACTATAATTATTTATACTATTAAGCCATGGTTAAAAGGTGATTGCAGATCTGTGGATTTACAGATAGCAATCCTTTCATTACTCAGTTGTGTGTTTTATGAGCACAGGATTTGTACATTGCGATAGTTGCTATGGTATCCACATGTGTACCAGGAAGATTGTAGGGGAAGTGTGATTTGTGCTAACAACAAACTGTATTAAAAAAAAGAAAAGAAGGGATTGGAGGTGACTGGTAAATTTTTAGCTGTGTTCCTCAGAAATACAGTGTAAAGCTAAAAGTCTGATTCTCCCCTGCCAAGAAAATGCTAACATGGAGATATGCTAATAATTTGGGCATGGGTCCCGGAGTGTTTCATATAGCCTGCTCTTTTTTTCTATTACCTGGGTCCAGAATGCTGTCTTCTGATCTTTGAATCTAGAACAAGTTTAACTGCATGAAGGGGAGATGCAGGTTTGCTAATACCTATTCTAAGAAATACAGCAAAATACTTGTTTTATTGGAGTGGCCACTGGCCCAGTAGTTACAGATCACATCTTTGTATTTCCATCTCATACCTCTGGCTGAACTGTCAATACTTTGGTATGAAATCAGTGTGTTCAGTTCATCGAAGTAAGGATGGGGAGAGCTGCCACTAGTAAGGGGTGGTAACCCCTTCCTCCAGCTGACGGAGGGGCTGCAGTACCAGCTCTGAGCTCAGGGGCTGTTCTCTGCTGGACAAAGCGTGGCTGGGCCAGCTGGGCGTGTGGCAACAGGGAGAGAGCAGATTGGGGTGCATGGGGCTGCACAGCAATGTGGCAGAGCCACAAGGAAGGGAGGGCTACATTGGTGTTTTCAACATGAGCTTTTTCTCTTTAAGTTTGAATTCTGTATTCCTTCCAGTTGAGAGGTGGCCACTTAATTCTATCTAATTAGAGGGGGTTTTGATCTATTCTCTACTGTACGTGCAAGATCAGTGCCTTACCTTTGCCATGAACTCTAATGGATTAATCATTTATGTTGCGTGGCTTAATTACTTCAGCACTTATTTACTTTTGACTTCTAATTGACTTTATGAATGCCATTATTTGTATTGTATGACTCCTTAAGGAGAAACTGATACTATTATGATTTTTTTCAGTAAAAATAACAAAATACCTATAGGAAACGTTCAAATAGAGTATTATGTGGGTAAATTTTTTTTCTAAGAGATTATAATTTGGAGAATTTAAACATATTTATGTGCAGGACAAAATCTTTTGTACCCACAATTTTGTCATTTCTCTGAATTGCTAGTTCTCAGTTCTATTAGGTAGATTCTCTGTGGTGTTTTCATGCTAGTTGACGAGGACTTCAGCTTTCTGAGAATTTGGAAGGACTTCCTGTTTGAAAGAAGCTTCTACCTGTATGTGTAGATACCTGTGTGCACTGAGATAGTAAGCTAAAAAACACATGAATCCTGAAGATGCAAAACCCATAAAGGTACAGGTGGATGCAGCTCTATAAATTGTTCTCTGAATGCAACATTTTGCTTGATCTTTGCTTTTCTGAGTGTCATCTGGTTGCTTAGGCTTAAGAGACTTGACAGTTCTTGTGTGTCATTAGATGACTTTGGTGCCAAAACATTGCAAATGTAGTGTAAAAGTGTACTTTACATGATTAAGAAAGAGGGGCAGATGTCAGGCTCTTATGCTAACCTTACATATTCTTCTCTAAGAACGTTGAGATAGAGGTTGCTACTTCTCTGTCTAGTTCAACCCTGACCGGTATGAAATGTGGGAACACCTGAAGTTTTTCTTCTCTTTCACTTCATTGTGCCGTGTTGGCCATGAGGGGAGCCAAAGTTTGTCCTGTACTTGGCTTTTAAACTGATTGCACAAGAAGGTTCGAGTAAGTTTTGTGTGGTATCCCCATATCTGCCAGCTAGGCAAGGAAACCTGACCTTTTATAATACTGCTTTTTGTTATAATTGACTGTAGGAGTAACATAAAATAGTGTTTTAATTATTCTCACTGTGATTTGATTGTCTTTTACATTGGATTTGTCTTCCCTCTGGATGCCTATATATTTTTTAGTGGAATGGTAAAATATTAAGACTCTCTATAGCTAGAATATTCCCTATATATTTTGCAAACCAATTCATAGTCTCTGGAGACATGGCATTCCAGTGATGCTAAGTTTATTGTTTTGTCTCAAATATATTATTCATCCATCAATAATGAATGATTTATGTATATATTTTTCTTTCTTTAACTTACTATCATTAGTTGTAAAGTAGAAAGCTTTTTCTTTTATTCAGTTTCTTTCCTGCCAAGAACCGTTTTCTCCTTCACTTTAGCACGTACCCAATTTATGCAGTGACCATCTCCTTCCTTGAAGAGCAAGAGTCTTCTACTTAAAATGTAAGAAATATTTATTGGCACACAGCTTTGTTTCATAAAGAGAATGTTTCCTTAAGAGAGTAATTGGTTGTTGTTTTTCCCTGCTTACCAAAGGAGCTTATCGAGTCCTTTCACAGAATCCTTAACATTGTTGTTTTTCTTCCCTGAATATAAATAAATGCAGCAGTCTGGAGGAGAACTGATTCCGAAGTTATCTGTCTCTTTCTTGAAATCCAAAAGAAGTCTCACAAATTGTGAGTTATAACTCTCTTTTCAGTTAATCTGTATTTGTTGAGTGCTGTAAACAAGATGATCACTGTGCCTGCAAACTATATTGGTTCAAAGGCAGGCAAGTCTCCTTGGTTCTTTTAAGAGTAAACCAGCTTAGAACAACATTCAATAATGCAGTAGAGTTATAGGTCAAATTTATTGGGCTGCAGAATGAGAAAATATTTTGAAGAATGGTGTGCTGATGAACTGTCAGTATTTGGGACTACAGTGGGAATCAGACAGACAAAATCAAGTGGTCATTTTTCTAATTAGAAGAGGCCTTTATTAAAGCAGAGCTATTTGAATTAAATGAGTTATTGCTCATCTGGTAATAGCTTTCTTTATATCTGAGAATTTGGTAAATCCCATCTAGAATGCTAATTCTATCCTTCCACCTTTTCCTCTGAGGCATCTTTTCATGTAATAATGACTTTTTAAATTGATTTTAGATTTAGGACAGAGCCCTCTTTTTGGGGGGTTATCTTTTAATTTCTGCACTGAAATGTACGTAAATACCACATTCAGAGAGAAAGCAGTAGAAGAAGTGGGTACTTTAGGTCGAATCAGATCTGTTGCCATCAAACAGAAGAATAAAGTACTCTGCTTGAGTAGCAAGGTAGCATCAGCAAATGAAACTTTTCTCTTTTTCAGGAGGTTTTTAGAAGTAATGTATTTAGCATCTATGCTTGCCAAGCTGGTGAAAAGGGCTTTAAACTAAAGTTGCTGGGGAAAGGGGAACTCTGCAGTCCAGTGCACTCCTGCCAGTTTGTGCCAGTGAGAGATTCCAGAGCATGGAAAAGGATTGCAGGTGAACAGGAGAGCTCCTAAATAGGAGCAGAAATGAATTCCAGCCACTCCAGCCAGTACGTTGGCTTCATGAGGGGCCCAGCTTAAATGCCTCTATGCAAACACACGTAGCATGGGGAATAAATGAGGAATTAGAGATGTACACACACCTGCAGGGTTGTGATCTTACTGGCATCGCAGAGATGCTGTGGGATGGCTCCTATGACTGGAGTGTTTGAACAGAAGAATACAGGCTCCTGTGGGAAGCTTCTCTCCTATGAAGGGAAGCTGAGAGAGTTGGGTTATCCTGAAGAAGAGAAGGCTCTGGGCAGACCTTATAGCAACCCTCCATTACTTCAAGAGGGTCTACAAGAAATTTGAAGAGGGACTTTACAAGGGCATGTAGTGACAAGAGAAAGGTAATGGCTTTAAACTGACAGAGGGTAGGTTTAGATTAGATATGTGACATTCTGGTTATTTTGGATCACATATGAGATATGTGGTTTTCCATAGGATCTGTGTGGGCAGCTGTTTAGACCTCTGAGAATACTGACTCCAAACACATTAGAGCTTTTTGGTAATGTCATGTAGTACACTAGCCATAAGCAGGAAGCTTGTATTTACTGATTCATGCGCAAATTGCAGCCATTCAATCTGTCATTCTTCTAACTCTTTGGGTTAAGAACTTCCTTTGTTTTAATAAAGGTGATTCTGGGTTTGGCTGGAGATGCTGACCACCCAAAAGTCTAATAGTTTTAGGCTCAGCTTTGAAGAAACTTGAGGAAGTGCGAAGTTACTGTTACTGTGAACGCAGACTGCAAAGATGCCTTGATAAACCGGTGAGGAAATGAATATACAAGGGTAGAAGGGATTACAGATAGAGATAGGAGGATTAGGCTGTGAACTAGCAGCAAGATTTGCTGTAAAAATGTAGCTTCAGGCTTTTGTTTATTATTTGGAGAAATTCTATTTAAATGCAGATTAGATTTTCTACCTAGAAGTACAACTTATTCTTTGTTTAGAAACTCTACAAAGACGAATGAATACGGAATGTTCTTGTTTTCATTTCTTCATGAACTTTGACAGTCACATTGCTTATCCTGTTATCTGGATTAGATATGCAAGCTGTGGATATAGGAGTTTTAACAGTTTGTTTAGAGACCTCAGCTTAATTAATCAGTGTAAGATTACCAAATTGCCTTGGGATGAAAAAACTGCGCCTGAGAAGTTGTAATTGGCTGCTGACTAAACAGAAGGCCCCAGCTCTGCACAGGGTGTTTGGGAGGGAGGGAGGCAGGGCAAAGACAGGGGAAAGAAAGGGAATTAATAAGAAACAAGCAATAAATTAGACAAATATTGATTTTTTTTTTTTTTTTTTTTTTTTGTGAACATAAGTATTTTCATTCTGCGTAGAATTTAACCTCTTTTGTGTTGCTGTACGTGCTGTAATCAGTCACCTCTTCAAATAACATTTCACCTTCCTTAGAAATCACAATGAAATTAAAATAATTCTTTATCAATTCTGCTGGGTTTATGTAAAATAGTCCGAAAAAGTTTCACTTTAAATAAAATACCAGATGCTAAAAATCTTTTCTTCTGCATACTGCAGGCTTACTTACCATAACAGTATCAATAAAGTATAGTTAAGGGAAACATCCCAATCACTTCCCATGGGTTTGTTTTTATTCCTTTATCCATTCTGCCTGCATTATCATCAGCATCTCCAGTGATCCTTACTGATCTTCTCAAAATTATGATAACATGTAAAACAACTTCTTGCTAATCATCTTGGCTCTCTAAACTAAACACCCCCTCCCAATAAACCCAGATCAAAACTGCCAAAACCATGCCAAATTCAGAACACTGTTCAAGGGTTGGTTGGTTTGTTTGTTTCACCATTTTCTTCTACCCCAGCATAATTTGTGAGTTATTCACCATGTTCTGTGACAGAAATTCCACACAATGATTGGCATGAACTGTCACTGCAATTTATGTACAGAAGCACCTGAATTCAAGTATGTTTCAGGATCTGAGATTTTGACCTGATTTTAGAAATGTAAGAGTTGTTTGAGTGCTTTGGACGTAAAAGTTTACTTTTATTGGGTTTTGCCTAATACATCAGAAAAAGTCCACATTTGTCGGGCTGGAAAACAGGTATGTTCCTTGAGATCTACTTCAGTAGCCATTTAGGATGATCAGTAATTTTGTATTGATCATTTAGCATGGAAATAACATGCAAATGAAGTGGATTTAACGTGGTGTTACAGTAATGGCATACCATTTAGCAAGGTAATATTTTAGTACTATCAGGCTCATAAAAGCTTGTCGGTTGAGAATATAATGAAGATTTCACAGGGTATTACCTGGCTTTGGTATGAAGAAATAAAAGATCAAGCCTTTCCTTAAAGGGGGTTGATGAAACTTTTTGCCTCATGCTAGATACATACTACGTGCCCTGTCATTTTTTGTTCCTTTATTTCTTTTTAATGGAAAAGCTAAAGCTGTAACTAATATAAAAGATGATGATTATTCAGGAGATGAAGTACCCTAGGCCAATAATTTACACAAAGTAACATGTTCTTAAGAGCTCACACAATCCCAGTCAAGATTTTAGGGCCATTTTAAAATATGAATTTAAGCAAAACTTTCTGTGCCTCCTCTTCAGCAAGCCAAATGTTTCCCTTCATCCATTTTTGTTAATACGATAAGCTCTGCATAAAATAAGTCAGGAAAAAATGGATCTGTACCAAACACATGACTGGAGGCAGAAAATGGTATATATTTCAGAGATGTAATGAATCGCATGGTTAGCAGTGAATGAACGTGTCAGATTGTTCTACCAGACAGGGTCATGGACAAAGTGAAAGGAAGTTATTAGAACAGCTTATTTATCCTTTAATGTGTCATTACACAGTTGCTTGTGCTCTTTGGCTACATCGGATATTTATATTCTTTTTCAAGAGTTTCTTGTAACATTTTGTTATTTGATTGGAATACAGCAACTATTAGCTTTGATTTGAATATGTACTAGAAACTGTGTGCTTCAGGCAATTTCTTAATACTTTTTTTCTCTTTTTGGCATGTCTGCATGTGTGCACTACCATTTCAGGCTAGTTGGCTGGACCAGCAAAAGTTACGAGCTCTGACTTCAACTGTGTTTGAGTTGTTAAGGTTTTGTAACAGGTTTCTTTATGGGGGGAAGGGAGAAGCTTACCTCTAGGAGGCTTACAGTGGGGCTGTGGAATTTCTGAAGCCCAATTGTATCTAAAAATCTTTGGACAAATGGCCTTTCTAGTGCGTACTTGAGGCTCAAATTAGAAAATACGGTTTTCTGAACAGACCTCTGCGGTAGCCTGCAAATTGTGGCTTGTGAAGATGAAACCTTGTAACGAGGAGTCTGGCACTAAAAGCTGATGAACCAGAACTCTCTTGGAGTATGTCTTGCTTCCCCATTCCCCCTCCCCCCCCCCCCCCCCCCCCCCCCTTTCAGGAAAGGGAAGATAGTCATATCTGCTATTTTTCTGCTTTTCTCTGCATTACAAGGATATGACTGTTCAGTTCAGAGCTTTGATTCTTCAAGCTGGCATAAGTATAGGGGCCAAACGTGAAGCTCTTATGTTATGTGATAAGAGTTAGATACCCCGTCCTCTCCTCCCCTCCTTTGTATCTGTCCTCAAGCCTGTTTACACTTTGTCATATTGAGATAATCTATACAAACATGAAATAGCAAGCACTAACCCATTTTTTGTATGCTCCTTAGTTCCTCTGTATCTACAACATAGACTTTCTAACAAAAAGGGGTGTAGTTTTATCCAAGGAAATTCGAGTGTTGCATTGCAGTACTATGGATGTAGCTTAAATGCTTCTCCCCAGTCACAGGAAAGCTGCAGAGTTGCTACCCTGAACTCCCTGTTGCTATAGCCATAATGGTAGTTATGCCTGAGTTGACTTGGGTGTAACTAATTGAGCTGAGCATATTGTGCTGACTGCAGAATAGACCTCTGTGTTGCTGTACATAGCTGTACATAGCCCTTCTGAATTAATTCTGAACTTTCTGCCATCTGTATGATAATAATTTGTTAAGATTTACATTTCCATAGACGATGATTGTATTGGAACTGGAAAGAGAGAGCAGACTTCCTGCTACTGAAAGTATATTGTACTTGTGCATGTCTCCTTCCCTTCTTTCATAAGCTATCTTTGTACTTGGCTTGTTCCCTACAAAAATAAGCATTTAATTTGCTGTATCGAAACTGTAGCCTGTCTATAGTGGTTAGGTAGCAAAGGGTACAACCCATGTCAGAAACAAACAGGGGAAAAAAGATCTTCAAAATAACTCATCAGTTAAAGAAAATGGCTCAGTAGTTCTGAGGACTGCTGGTGTATGTGTCTGGGTTTAATTACATTTGGCCCAATCTACGTTTAATTTACGTACAAAATCATAAAGGTTTTACAATGGGAACAGTTGTAACTAGAGTCCGATCTATTTTACAAAAGAATTAAAGTTTAATTCCGAGAAGCACTTTGAGGAATTTCTAGAAATTGGTTTACCATGTAAAATTTTATGAAATCGTTAAATTTTACTGCATTAGAGTTAATGATAGATTTTAAGATATATCTTTTGGAAAGTTTTGATACCATATAAAATCGTGGAAGCACATATAATCCTGGAATTTTTAGTGGTTTATTAAAATAATGAGCTCTTCAGCACCATTTAAAGTGTATCTATAGTTTTCTGATCTTGTATTTGGTTAGATTTACTTGTGACAGTGCAAGATAAATCATTAATATGTCTATTTTTCTTGTACATTCTGAAATGTAAAACACAGCTCTTTAGTGGAGAGAGAAGACTGAGTTTTTGATAATATGTTGTGCCCTTCAAGTTTCTTCGGGTGTCAAGCGCATCAGTCACTACTCCATCAGTTATGCTTGGAAAGTTTAATATAATATCAAATGCTCACGTGTGCAAAAACCTGGTTTAAGCTACCTCAAATTGCCCACCCAGAAATAATGGAGATGGCATGATTTTTCTATTTCTTTATGCCTCAGTTTCCCAGATGCCAATGGCCTCAATAAAGAAAACAATGCAAGTGTGATAGTATTCATGTTCATGGAGCTTTTGATTGTGCTGCGAAAAAAAGCCCAAAAAGAAGTGCATAGGGAAATGAATAAATCTGCATTCGACACAAGTGTATGAAAGTATTAATTAAAAAGGTGCATGGCCACATGCTGATTAGAGTAGATAAAGAGAAATATCGAATAACTACTTCCTCTCTGAGTTGGGCCCAAGGGTCCTATGAGAAAAATAGTATATGATAATTTAATTAAAGTTTGCATCAAAACACGTTTACACAAGGGAGCTGAACGAATATTGCAAAAATTTGCACTTCCTAACTTTTCAGTGTTTCACTGGGAAATGTGAACCTTTTTTTCAATATAGTGGTTCTTAAGTGTGACATAATGTACTGCTCTGATACTTGGCTTGTTCACCTTACTGACTTTCTGAGATTCAAGGCAGTAATACAATAAAGTAAGTGTAGATTGAATCAGAAGTAAGAAATATTGACAGCAGTGCAGTCGGAAATACAATTCTACTGGTTCTGGAACATGACAGAAGGAAGAGGGGAATGGCAGCTAGGATGTATGTTCTGATTGAGTCACCCAGATGAGCCTATGTATTTACACATATTTGAGCATGGATTCCTCCCCCCCTCCCCCCCTTTATATTTATTTGTTCCCCTGTTTCTGCTGTTATATCCAGCTGTTCCTGGAATTCAGATAATCTGTAGATAAGCAGGAAGTGTGGCATAATGCTTAGAGTAGTAGATTACCTAAAAACTATTAATTACTGTTATAGAAGGGATAATTACAACAAGCTGTAAATAATATAAATCTGTTACATTATGCAGCATTACAATGAAGCTCTCTGCTGCTTGGATCTGTTGATTAACAGTTTGCGACCCTCTGAGTATCAGTACTGTTTTTGTACAGCTTTGCCACTGCCACTCCTTGTGCTTGCGTGTTGTTGCCCCTTCATGTCTGTAGGTCCTGTGGTATGCAAATGGTGGTGAGCAGAGCCTTATTGATTAGTTCTGCCTCAGGGCAGCACAGAGAGTGTGAGAAAGGACCTGTCAGTGTGAAAATACTACTAAAAAAATACAACACAGTGTCAGGAACCTGCAAATTTGGGGAATTAGACTCTAGGGTTTGTTTGTTTGTTTTCCCTTTGAGGCTTCAGTGTCCTTTCTGCGGAAGTTCTGCAGTCATTACAATTTCATCTCCCAGCATTCCAACAGCTCAGTTGGTGCGAGGCTTTTTCCCAGCCATGATAAATTATTCTCTGTCAGAATCCAAATCTGCCTTTTCAAGTCTGATCATTTTTGATGAATTTATTCTGTTAACATGAGCTTGAGTAGAAGCAACAGAGGCTAATAAATTAACTTTGAGCATATTAATGACATCTCTAGGAGACTATGGAGGAATTAAGGAATAAATAGGTGAAATAGGTTCAGTAAGAGGCTGGTGAACACTTAGTCAGCAACTGACTGGTAGTTTTTCATTTAGGTTCTTTTCTATTCTATGGTCCATTAAAAACCCTAGAAAGATTTGAAAGCAACCTTTTGAAATACAGAGTAAGTATGCACTCCTCCTGCAATCCACATCAGCTGTAGAAAAAGAAGTTGTCAAATGCACTCCATCAGCTTCAGAAACTCGGGTTTGTAGGGTCTTAAATAGAAAACTGGGTGCCAAACACGGCAAGAGCTTTCTGTATATATCTGCCAGAGCAGCACCTACCCCAGACATAAAATATCCTTTCTGTACAGCTTATGAAAGAATAAACATAAATTATGGGCTTTTGTGGGTTTGCTCTTATAAACTAGAGATTAGGCTAGTATATGAACTTCCATTCCTAACAAGAACTGTTGTGATTTTATCTGATATGCTTAACTTTAAAGTGTGCCTGCTATGTCCAGGATTTCCAAACTAGTTTGAAACAGACTTTCAAAAGAGCTGGATGCTAAGCTTCAGCAACTTTGCAAGAACTGTTTCTTAAATCTGTTTCTAAGAGATCCTCTGTCATGTGCAATAGAGAAATGGCTGATTGAGGCTCACATACTACAGGAAGTGTTAAGTTCCTTGACAAATCTGAGCACTAGTATTTAACCTCATTCAGTAACGTATTTTAGGGTTTTATCAGCCTCAGCATGCTCATACCAAAGCTTATCAAACAGGAGCCAATGTTACTTTTTTGCAAAGACAATTATGGTCTGTTAAATGTATAAAATCACAAATCATTGTTTTATGCCAGGACACCTTGTTATTCAAATAGGACTAAGTCAAAACTTAATGCCTACTCTCAAATTTGAAGCTTGACAAATATGTCTTTCTTCAGAATCCCCAATATAGACACATATAGTGCAGTTATAAGAAAACAATGTTTAGATAATTAGGTTTATAAACATAAACTTTAAGGAGCAACCCATTTTTTATTCATATTTTAAAGCATATCTGTCTTTGAAGTAAGGAAACTGGATTTCCTAAACAATTGGATACTTCATGAACAACTACGACTGTTCCTTAACATTGTCTTTTAGAAGTTATGTATACTATGAGAAACCCTATTCTGTAAAGAGTTGTGTCAAAGTTTTTTCTGACCTAAATTATTCTCATCACATATCAGTTGTCCAAGTGCTGAGATAATCATCTCGTTTATGGAAGGAAACTATAAATTTTCTAATGCTACCAGCTAAATAAGAATATTTTTTATATTTTAATAGAAAATTACTTAGGAGAACAGAAAAGAGTATTGCAGAAAATGGGAAAGTGTTGGAGGTTGCTCAGGGGGCACTGAGGATTAAAAGTAGATAGAGTATTTTCTGAGAGAGAATTTATTTTCTTTCAGCAAAGGAAAGGGAAAGGTTTGTAACATATGTATCTATTTCATGTCAGCAAAACTCCTTGATGCCGGAAACGTCTCGATAGTCAGAAAAGGTTCATGTTAAGTGATACGAGAAACTTCTAATCTAACAGCAGAACTTTGGTGGAGAGAACGGTCACAACTGAACATTTAAAGAGGCAGTAACTGTGAAACTGTTGCCTTATCAGAATGGTGCCAAAATTTCTGAGGAAGCTAGCAGTGTCTATGAATGCCAAATGAGGAAGTCGTAGCCGTCGCAGTAAGCAGTTTTGACCTCTGACGTAACTGATGGAAACTCTAGTCAGGTATTCTTTTTCTTCTTTCGAATGTCTATTCTGAATGAGGCTCTGAGCTAATGTGCAAAGATTGTTCCAGATCACTCAGAGCCACACTTCTATGCCTGGCTGGAACACAATGAAGTTTGGATTATGCTGTTTTAAATTATCACCCATTTGAAGTAATTTTCTTTATAAAATAAGATTAAAATGACTGTAATTCAAAACATTTTACCTCAAATAGATGTGAAAATTGTACTGTTCATATTATTTCCATTTTTCAATTTGACAAAACATTTCACTCCATGTATAAGCTTTTCTGTGTTGTCACTATCTTAAGAGTGAAAATATGCATTTTACTCTGTGCATTTTACTCTTTCTGATGTGTCTTATTTCTTAACACTACTTATTTAACTTTTTTTTAAAGCATGTCTCTATATTGTCTATTGTAGTATCTGGGGAAAATATAAACAGATTTAGGAGGTTTCCTTGCCTCCTTTCTACCCTGCAGGATAACAGTTTATAATTTCATATTGTTAAATTTGTTGTCTGGTCTTTCTGCATGCCTAATGATAAAGCAAAGCAAAGAAGAATTTGAAGTTCCAGCTTGATAGAGCTGAAACTCAGATAATGGTGACTTTCCTTTACATGAAACTTCTTTTCATTTTTTTTCATACTAATACCATAGTAGGATTTTTTTCTCCATACTTTTTCCTCAAGGTTTCAGGTCTCCTGAGTAAATAATTTCAGGAAAGAATAGTCTTTTCTCTTCCCCTGAAGTTTATTTCATAGAAAGGCAGTTATATCAGTAATTGTTTTTTTAAAATCCAGTAAATTCTGAGTTAGTTACTTCAGTTCCATGTAAATAAGAGTATTTGTTTCATCTAACACAGTGTGCTTCATACAGAATTGTAGTGGCAAAGTACAGAAGAATAGTGAGAAGTCCATGGCTAAATTGTTGCCAGTGAGAACTACAACTGTAGAGTTCCTGGCCTAAAAATACAAATGCCAGACCTTATCACTTAAAGTAATAGCAATACATATGTAAGCTATCAGACCCTCAAACTCTAGGAAAGAGCTTCTTTTGTGTGCTCGATCTGCAAAGGATAATTCATTCCTTGCTAGGGGGTATGATTTCATGAGCTGAAAGCTTGAACTAGTACATATGTATAGGGTAGATTTAAAGTGATTATGGAAATGTCACCGCAGGACAATACATTATTAGTAGTCAGTCCCTCATATGTTGTATGCTGTCCCCTTATGTTTGCTGATAATTAAAAAGCAGATTGGGATGTCATGGTGAGAATGACTGCAAAATGTCCCTATTATCATTTGCAATAAATATGAAATAGTGGTCTTCCTGTATCCTTCAGTGATTGTTCTATTTGTGTTGGTGACAAATGACATCTTTCTCCTTGTAATGTGCCTGCAGGGTTAAATGGCTTTATTATTATTAATGAGTCATTGCTCCAGCTGCCCAGAAATAGAGTAGGAAACATAAGAGATTTAGACCTAAGTAATTACAAATGTAATTATTACCTTTCAAATTTCATTTTTTCAGCAATCACAAAGTTGTTAATCAAACATAGCCTTTTCCATGTATTCACACTTTTTGGGGTCTTTGTCAAAGGGATGAGTAGCTGCGTGGTTCCACCGAGGGTAGTCCGTGGCAGATTAGCAAAGTGGTAATGACAGAAAACTGCTCTGAAAAATTGGTTAGAGAATGTTGTCTAGTCATCAAGGAGTCTGTGGTTCAGAGGATTTTCCAAGAGGAAAACCTGCCTGAGCTGCAGCCATATGGGGGAGAGTGTCCTCTTGGAGAGGATAAAAACTGCAGGAGGGGAATCCTTTTGTCCTGTGGAGATATCAAATGCAGAAATCGTACTCCTGCAGTCTGTCCTTCCACAAGGTTGTAGGCTGTCATTAAGTAATCTAGAAAGTACACCAACTGGCAGGTTACTGGACACTCTGGGGGCATTTAGAAGTGTGCCCTCTTGCCCTACAATAGTTATCCTAATTACTCATAGTTCTGGATTTTCAAGTTTTTAAGTGGAGCAAAAGGTTTGTTCTTCTGTATTAATGGTAAGGGAGTTGCAGGAAGTTTAGAAAAGGGAAATTGTTGTGGATTGTGCTAGGCTGTGCTGCAGATGCCGTGAAATGTAAGCAGTGCTGTTCTTCAGAATCAATCTGAACTTGAAATCTAATGTGAAACGGAAAATCTGAGGAAAAGCTTTGGCGAAATGAAGACATTTCCTTTCAATAATATAATTTCTGCATTATGCTAAAATATTAAGGATTCTTGTAGTTTTAAAATCCAGATGAAAATAATGAATGAGGAAGTGCAAACTATTAGTTTCTGTACCCAAAAATGTCATTTATATAAACACTGCCACAAAACAGTTGAACTTCAAAAGTACATTTTTGATGGAATTGCTTTTTGTCAAAAAAACTTTAGCAAGCTTTGCTTATATATTCAACTGAAATAAACAGATACAATGTTGTTGATGGTGCAATCAAATGTAATGTCTATCAGCATTCAAATAAGCATAGTGTGTTAGGTATCAGCACTGGTGAATATTGTAAACATATTTAGAAGTATTCACAAAATAACGTCAGGGTATTCATAATAAAATCAAATTATTCTTTGTTTACATTGCAATAAAGAAAAATGCATTTACTTTTCCCTTGAAAAGCGATTGTAGTCACAGCATAAAAGCCATAGAGTATTTTTAGAATATTGTGGGGTTATTTTCTTTGCTGCTCTGGAGGCATTTGACTTTAAATTTCTGTTCATTTATATCTGATGGAAACACAGTTTCAAAACATCTTTTGTTGTCTGGTTCTCAAGTTATCATGGGAAATAAGTTTATTAACTTATTTAGTGTTGGGTTTTTTATGGTTTCTTCTTGAAAATTAATGTTTTGTTAAGGTGTCTCAACCATGAACAGTTGTCCACAGTTGTTCAATTACTTAATTTAAAAGAATTTCTTAATTTTCTACTTTTGATCAATCTTTTGGGTATTTTTGCTGTAAAGTCAATAAAATGAAAACAGAGCCCCATCTGGCATGTTGGTACATCAAGAAACTCTTGTAGAAGTGAATAAGAGTATAAATAGAGATATTTGAAGCAGAACTGTCTCTTATCCCACACCTATTCCTTGAAGGAGTTATGTTTGAGGCACCTCACACACAGCAACTGAAAATGAACTTCTGCTTGTTCCCTTCATCACCCTGTCTGTATTCTGCATTTTGCTGAGCATCACTCTCCTGATCTGCTTATTGTCAAGTGTTAGAATGCGTTATTAGTATGACAGTATACTAATATTTTCATGTGGGTGTGTTATCAAGAGTAAATGCTGCTGACCTTACTCCACCTAGAAATTGTGTTCCCTTCTTATCTTTTTGAATCTCATCCTTTTTCCTATCTCTAAGTCCAGATCTTTGCTCTCTTGCCAGAGAGCCACAAAAGGTAATTGATTTTTTGATTTCAATGTGCACTGGCTGTTCTTAAGAAATGCATTTTCTGCAGTTTCCACACCAAATGGGTTTATTTAGATTCAGTGATTCTTAGTTCCCTTTATGAATTTTCATCTTTTCAAGGTATTTAGTGAATTGTAGTTAAACCAGTAAAATACTACTGTTACACACATGTTCAAATTTATTTAAAACTTAAAGCTTAAAGACTGAGTATATTATATTCTTCTGTATACTTACACTGTAGATACTGTAAGCAAATTTTTTTTTAATTTTAAAACTTAATAGATATTTGAATGCAAGGTTGCATGGTTTAGTGGGAGGTGTCCCTGCCCATGGCAGGGGGGTTGGAACTAGATGATCTTAAGGTCCTTTCCAACCCTAACTATTCTATGATTCTATGATTTTATGAATCTCAGCAATCACTTTAGCTAGGTTTGAAGAAGAGAGAGTACAGATATCAAGAATTATCAGTAGAAATTACCACCAAGTTAATTCATTTTTCTATGGACTTGATGTACAAAGCTGCATTTTAAAGACTGCTCATTTTATAGTTTCACACAGACAACCTTTCTTTACAGATAAAAACCTCAAGCTCTTTCAAAGTATTTTTTCATAGGGTTTTTTCCTGCTTTTATGGGGAAAGTATAGTAATGGCCATATTTCTGTAATGTATTTTCTCACTTTGTTTTATTCTTTTAACATGTTCAGTGCCTCTTTAAATAGTGTTGATATGCTCCTAAATTCCTCAGCAAAACTACAGGCAGAATATTCTCCTCAGTGCTGAATTAAATGAAAGACCATACTATGTTGAACTGGGTCTGGCTTTAAAAAAGAAATTAAATTAAGCAAATACACATCTGTTTAATTGGTGGTAATGAATCCTCACATACATTCCTAATGAGGTATTTGAATAATGATTTGATCACTAAAAGGAGATATGAATGGCATTTCAGAGTTTACAGGGTTACCGTGTATTGGTTACATGATTTTTCTGTCGATTAACCAGCGTTCTGTTTTAATACATTTGACTAGATCACTTTTTTAAGTTAAAAAAATGTCTGCATTATGATAATAAGAAAATATATAATCAATTGTTTCTATTCCAGTTTTTATCTTGCTGATTGTATGTTGTGATATTTTTTTAACTTTTTTCTAAAAACATTTAGTGTAGACAGTTAAATAGCAAAAGTAACTTTTTAGGTGGAAATAGCCAAAGGGTGTTAATTCCCAAAGAAGCTACAGGCACAGAAAAGCTGTTTGCCTGCTGTGAAGGGATGAATTCCACTTGCTTGTTTAAGAGTAAATTTTAAATGCTTAGTAAAAAATTATCTCTAGAAGTTCATATGAGATATACTATTCTTCACGACCTCCTGTATCTCACAATTCAAATAGTGTTTAAGGATATTTAAGAAAGCATAAAAGTAGTGTGCGAAATAAGGATTTAGAAACATCATCATATTGGAGTATTTAGTGAAAGTAGTGTTGTACTTACTGCTTCAGACTCTTTAGTAATGCTCGCAGATACACACTATACAGATACATTACTACATCTTCTCATTTTCCTGGTCACTGTGACAGATAACATTGATAAGAACAGCTCGTTTTCCACAGAAAGTAAAACGTTGTCAGTGCTCTCAATTCTTCTGAGGGGGTCAGAGTGAGCGAGCAGCTGCGTGAGTGCTGGCTGCAGCGAGCCCACCACTTTAAGATGAAGATACTATAGTCATTCCGGGGTTATAATTGCCAGGTATCTACAACTTTCTACAGACTCTTGTTTCCCTGACTGCAAATAAGAGTTGGATCTTGAGAGGCTTAGAATAAAGTTTTACAAATCAGTAAAGAAAGTTTGCTGTGTTACCAGTGTTCTTCTGAGAACTCATATTGAAAATGTTTCATCTTTCAGGCACCTTCTCTCTGAGAAGAGCTGAAAAGTGACAGCTGAAGTGCTTTTTCATCCAGCATATTTTTTGTAGAATGTTTGGTTTATTACAGAAACTTTACATCAATAGAGAGCTTAATATATGCCACCTAAAATGCATCGTCTTCTTGGGTATGGGGGAAGAAATGCAAGGGTCACTCCTTACTGTGTTTCCAGGTCAAAGGTTATTGCTGGAGGAGAAACCATTTTTCATTATGTAGTTTCACCTTGTTTAATTGATTTGAATTTGAATTTATATTCTGTGTTAAATAATGAACTATGTATTAATAATTAAGAAGTTTTAGCACGAATGTGCAGCAGTTAATTAAATATTGAATGAAGCACGTTGTACTACCAGTAATCAGTATACTAGATTTTAGGCTACTCATTTTGGATGGTCATTATACTTTACAAGTTATGGTTCAAATTCTCATCGATAACTCAGTATATACTTCATAGGTCAAGAAACGTGTATCCTTTGACAACTGCCATATTTGTTTTACTGTAATTAGCAAAAAAATGGACATTAAAGTTGAATATAATTGGACTGTTGAAGCAATAAGGGCCAGTGCCATGCATCTACAACAGTGTCACGTGTTCATTAAGCTGAAACAGAAGAGGTTGCAGGAGGTTTGGGGGCTTGTGGTGGTTTGGGGTTTTGGGTTTTTTTTTTGAGGTATCTTCTTGTAGAAATCTGCAATTATTGAAACTGAACTTTTTATGGGAGCATTGCTTTTAGACCATTTCTTGGTTTTGATTAATACAAGATTGAAATTCTAGTCAGAAAAACAATAAGAGATGACTTAATGAAAGATTAATGTGCTTTATTTATTTTATTATTTGTGAGGGAAAGATTCACTCCACAAGCATAGTTAGTTATGCAGGAATTACCATATGCTGTCTCTTGCCCTGATACTTCCTCCTTTCCCTGTCTTCCTCACCAAAGTTCTCCAGCCATCTTTGATAACATTTGCTTGACTAATTGAAGACAGATGCAAAATAATCACACCTCATGCTGCTGGGATTTTATAATAAGAAGCCTAACTCATGGCAGTTTTTAGGATTAAATGCAAATTAAAAACATGGCCGTTTGTTAGGATATAATCTGCGTTTACTGGAATGGAAACAGAACTTGTTCTTGCAAGATATCCAGTACAACCTAGAAAACCAAGGTATCGCATGAAAATGTGTGATTTCCTGCATTTCCTATTGATTCCTCAGTTAGAACCTCTGGAGGGTCAATCTTCCTCTGGGAATGATTTCTCACAAGCAGGACAAGCTCTGTACACACAGCTGAAACCTGCAGGAACTGGTGTGTCGTACTTGTTGTTGGAATAAAAGGGTTCCAAGGCTAGAACTTAAGTAAATCTTGTAGGTTTTTAATTTATAGAGACATATACAGGAAAAAAATATTCATAGGAAACTTTTCCCAAAGGCATTTTATTATTAAACCAAAAAAAGTTGAGTATGTTATAGCAGCAGTTATTTAGGGTTTCTATATTCAAGCTTCTTCCTCCTGACCTTATTAAAATAACTCAGTTTATACTAACAACTATTCTTCCTTCACTTTTTTATTGTTAAGGTAATTTCTGTTCCACTCATACAGTGGAGACTACTAAATGATGTTACCCAAGTGGCCACTTCTGTTCACCAGGGTAATTCTAGACTATAATTTCCCTGTATTATGCTTGAATTCCTGCTTAGATTGAGTACTGCATTTAGTAAATGCACATGGGCAAAAAATGGGGGGGACACAACCCATTCCTCTAGGAGCTATTGGCTGAGATGAGTAGTATAAGGTTGTCATCTTCATCACTCTGGTAGGTTCCTGCTGAGCAGAGAGCACTGAAAGTGCAATGGGAGCTGTTTAATATGAAACGCTTCAGTAAATGAGAGGCACTTCTGGATGCTGACAGAATAGCATTGGCACTGCAAGCCATGTATTCATATATGTGCTGTGTTGTGAAAATATGAAAAATAGCTCAGCAATGGCATAATTATGGGCAATTTGCTTAATTGCTTGCTAATTGTTGCTTGCTTTATTATGAAACAAGAGTGCTCTAAATGTAACACTGGATGGTTTGCATCCAAAATGTGTCAAATTCAATACTGGCTTTTCATTAAGACTTCAGCTACATGGCTTTAAAATTCAAGTACTCTATATTCTGCATTTGAAGTTGTTTCCTTATATTTTTTAAAATTGGTTTTGAAACTTTCTTTGCACAGTTTATAAGCCCTAAGCCTGCCTCAGTACAGCACAGTCTAACAGCTTTTGAACTTCTAATAAATCTGAGTACTTTGCTAATGAATACATTTACTAATGTCTTTTGATCATTATTACACATGTGGATAAAGGTGGAGATGTTTTAAGGCTTCTCCAGGAGCTCATGCTCATGTTCGTGATTGTTCAACTCTTAAAAATGCACATCTCCCTTTTAACACGTGCATTCAGATTATTTTTAAAGGGATATGGAAGGCATGCTAAGGCACATGAAAACCAACAAGGTGCTTGGTGACAGCCAGCATGGCTTCACTAAGGGGAAATCCTGCCTGACCAATCTGGTGACCTTCTATGAAGGGGCTACGGAACTGATGGACAGGGGCAGAGCAGTTGATGTAATCTACCTGGACTTGTGTAAAGCCTTTGACACTGTCTCACATGACATAGTTCTCTCTAAGTTGGAGAGACATCAATTTGATAGGTGGACCACTCGGTGGATAAAGAACTGGCTGGATGGCCGCACGCAAAGAGCAGTGCTCAGTGGCTCAATGTCCAGCTGGAGACCGGTAACGAGTGGTGTCCCCCAGGGATCGGTGTTGGGACCGGTCTTGTTCAACGTCTTTGTGGGTGACATGGACAGTGGGATTGAGTGCGCCCTCAGCAAGTTTGCTGATAACACCAAGCTGTGTGGTTCGGTTGATACATTGGAGGGAAGGAATGCCATCCAGAGGGACCTTGACACGCTTGTGAGGTGGGCTGATGCCAACCTAATAAAGTTTAACCATGCCAAGTGCAAGGTCCTCCACCTGGGTCGGAGCAATGCCAGGCACAGCTACAGATTGGGCGGGGAAGAGATTCAGAGCAGCCCTGCAGAGAAGGACTTGGGGGTGTGGGTTGATGAAAAAATGAACATGAGCCGGCAGTGTGCACTTGCAGCCCAGAAGGCCAACCGTATCCTGGGCTGCATCAAAAGGAGTGTGACCAGCAGGTCGAGGGAGGTGCTCCTGCCCCTCTCCTCTGCTCTCGTGAGACCTCACTTGGAGTATTGTGTGCAGTTCTGGTGTCCTCAACATAAAAAGGACATGGAACTGTTAGAACAAGTGCAGAGGAGGGCCACGAGGATGATCAGGGGACTGGAGCACCTCCTGTATGAAGATAGGCTGAGAAAATTGGGGCTGTTCAGCCTGCAGAAGAGAAGGCTGCGTGGAGACCTCATAGCAGCCTTCCAATACCTGAAGGGGGCCTATAGGGATGCTGGGGAGGGACTCTTCATTAGGGACTGTGGTGAGAGGACAAGGGGTAATGGGTTTAAACTTCAACAGGGGAAGTTTAGATTGGATATGAGGAAGAAATTCTTTACTGTAAGGGTGGTGAGGCCCTGGAATGGGTTGCCCAAGGAAGTTGTGAATGCTTCATCCCTGGCGGCATTCAAGGTGGGGTTGGACATAGCCTTGGATGGCATGGTTTAGTGGGAGGTGTCCCTGCCCATGGCAGGGGGGTTGGAACTCAATGATCTTGAGGTCCTTTCCAACCCTAACTGTTCTATGATTCTATATGTGTAATTCTGACAGTTTGGCCTAACCTTTTGGAAAAACTATCCTTGTCTGTTTTGACCAAAATAATCCTGCTTCGAGCAGAAGGCTGAAGATCTTCTGAAGTCCTTTCCAGACTAATTCTTTTTGCAGTTCTGTGATGCAGGTGCTGACTTTATGCAGGCTGAGAAAGAACCCAGCCCTCTTGATATTGTCTTAGTAGTATGTCTCCCTTTTGGATGGGGAGGCAGAGGGCATAGGGATATAAAAGAAAGTGTATTGTGTATACACCAAGTACATGCATCAATGATCTTAAAGGTCTTTTCCAACCTAGATGATACTGTGGTTCTATGATTCTAACTTTCCAGCATCCAGAGACTGCTGATAATAGAGCCGTACTAACAGCCTGTCTTCCTTTGAGAATTCTTTCTGATAAATAGTTTTAAAAATGTAATATAATTTTAAGCTGGAAATGCCAAAGTAGGCAGTATTGTCCACTTATCTTGGACAGGGAGAGTAGGATTGTAGAGTCCTTCAGCTTTCATTCGTCAAAAGCGATGATAGCAATTATTTTTATTTACTCTCTGTAAAACACTACGCAGACTTTATAACCACAGGAAGTCTCTAACCAAAACAAAGAGGGAAAAACCAACAAATGGTATTATTTTTTATAATTGCTTTCACTGAAAGATAGCTACCTGGCAAGGTTGGAATTCCATTTTCTTACGTGAAAGCAAATACTCTGACTCAAAACTGCTTTGACCTGTAAATGATAAAGACTGTGGAACAATGAAGAAAGACTTTTAACTATTGTGCTTTTAGTTATATTTGACAGTTCTGATCTAAACATTTCAGAAGAGCTGACAGACACATTCTTTAAAAATGTTTTCAGTTCTGAGGCAGACAATTTAAAAAATAGTTTCATTCCTAGAACAATCTGAAGTTTGAATCAAAGTGGTAAACTCACATGTACAGGAGTGTGATCTATTCTATGAATTAAAAATTCTCTTTCATATTGCTTGTATGGCATGGTTGAGGAGTCTCCATGTAGTATGAAAATAATACTTAAAATTAAGAGGTTATTACTGAGTGAAGTAAGAAATGAGGTAGACTGGCAAGAGTTCAATGGAATGTATTGTTTGTTCATAATACATGGGGGATATGCACCCTTCTATTTCCATTTATAAACAGGTCATATCTCACGTGAGAAGAAGTTACTAGACACTGGACTTAAGTAGCGGAAAACCACAATTTCTTATGAAAATATTCAGAAGAAGGAACCAGTCAGTCTCACCTCTGTGCCTGGTAAAGTTGGGGCTGTTGAGCCTGGAGAAGAGAAGGCTGCATGGAGAACTCATAGCAGCCTTCGGGTATCTGAAGGGGGGCTATAAGGATGCTAGGGAGGGACTCTTTGTTAGGGACTGTAGTGATAGGACAAGGGGTAACGGGTTCAAACTTAAACAGGGGAAGTTTAGATTGGATATAAGGAGGAAGTTCTTTACTGTGAGAGGGATGAGGCACTGAAATGGGTTGCCCAAGGAAGCTGTGAATACTCCATCCCTGGTGGTGTTCAAGGCCAGGTTGGACATAGCCTTGGATGGCATGGTTTAGTGTGAGGTGTCCCTGCTCATGGCAGGGGGGTTGGAACTGGATGATCTTGAGGTCCTTTCCAACCCTAGCTATTCTATGATTCTATGATTTACTTGATTGGTAGAGGCAGTCATAGATGTTCCCTACCACTGAGTACTTACTGGACTCTGCAGAATAATCACCTACATTACTACTTTCAAGTGAGAAAGAAGAGCTCAGAAAATTTGATTTTCACCCACATTTAGCAATGACTTGCAATGATGCAAAATAGAAGGAAGCTTAAAGAGTAGCAGTTAGGAAATACCACGGCCAATTTACACAGCCTCTGATAGACAGCCACTTGAGCACTGAACTTCACACTCATCCAGTGTGTGGCTTGAATTCCTCCTCAGATGGTCCTGTGGGTATGCTCAGCTGAGCCCACCAGAGAATCCTTCATTTAAAGTGGGCAGCAAGTGGTGGAGAGAAGCCAGACAGGGTGCTGAATTGCAGCGACCTCTTCATGTGTAAGTCTGTAACAGAATATTTGAAAATCAGCTGCATTCTATTGTAAATTGGCACCATTAGTATAATACATTGCTGACATAAAGCTCTCTTCTGTGATAAAACAGGGTATTGTTAAAAATGTATTTTTAATAAGTAAAATATTGTTTAGATGACAGTATAATGGCAGTGTCAAGTAGCTATTTAGAAGGATTTCAGGTGCTAAAGAAGAAGGAGAATTACGATACATTAGGAAAGTAGAAAATGAATTAGACCAACAGGAAGAAGATACATTTCATGGCCTGGAAGAACAGGCAAAAAAGATAATGCCTCATGAATATTCATGCAGAAAATTTCCTATGCTTTGTTCTAAGTTCATTCAAAACCAGATGAATGATGCTGTAAGAGTAATTTTTACTTCATTGTGCTAAAGACATAGTATTTTATACTGCTGGTTTTATTTATTCTTACTTTATACCAAACACAGACTATTTAGCATCCCAATTATCCTTGCTAGTACTGCTATTGCATCAGATCAGTTGGTGAGATTTTAATAAGTTCCTTTAAATGCAGGTATAGGAGACCTTGCCTACTTCACATTATATTCATTGTATATTTTACATGTTATTAACGCTGAAAAACATGCTCTGGCAATCAAGATTATATGTACTAAATACCAACATTGAAAGAAAGATTATGACTACTGCAGAAGGTGCATCTTCTAAACAATCCTGTATTGGCAGACTGTGGTATAACAAAACCCCAACTCAAAATCAACACAATTTGCATCCGTAAATTGTGATTACGTGCAGGATTTTTAAAGTTTGTGGGGTTTTTTTGTTTCTTTTTCATAAAACTAAAGCAAAACATTTTTTTATTTACAGAATAAACAAGACTGTCATTCTGACAATGTTCTTATTCTTAGGATGGTAACATATTCCAAGTCTACAGGTAGTCATGGTACAAAATTACCCTCCTACTGATCTGTCAAAATGGTGTAGAGAATGTTTTATAAGTGACCTTTTGTTTCTGCAATTGCCTTGTCTAAAGCTTGAGCGTTAAGTTTTTATTGCCAAATACTTCTTTTTATGGCTTAGCTTTGTTTACTCTTACTAAAGTCTGAGAGATAGTACAATAGAAGTATTGTAACTGGTTGCTGTGAAGAGCTAGAAATGCTTAAGTATTTCCAAGTAAATAATTGCATGGTTTTCACTTTAACCAAATTAATAGCATTTTAGGAGTGATTAGAAAGCCTCAGAATAAAAAGAAACACTGAGGTATTGGGTATCAAAAATGTTTGTTTAATAAATATGGAAAAGATCAGCTTCTGTATAAAATGAGGATAACTCAACACTGTCAAGGTTCTGTCTGATTTCAGTGAATTACCTTGATCAGAAGAGAAGCAAACCTGGATAATTAAAGAGCTTAACAAGACTTGTATATACTCAAATTTCTGTCTGTAATA
This sequence comes from Amazona ochrocephala, assembly GCA_039720435.1. Taxonomy (NCBI): domain Eukaryota; kingdom Metazoa; phylum Chordata; class Aves; order Psittaciformes; family Psittacidae; genus Amazona; species Amazona ochrocephala. The sequence continues at coordinate 18,332,394 of CM077883.1, forward strand.
GCAGATAGTAGGACACAAAAAGATAAGACTAATCTACCAGTAGTAGTTTGTTTTTTTTTCCAGGAACTATTGCTATTGCTGAATTATTTCCATATTTATGTCTCCTGCTGCCCATCAAAACTGGATTATTATTTCAGCAGCAAGGTGCCAATCTCTGTCAGGATTACATTGGAAAACAGTGAGACAAAATGACTGAAGACATGTTGAAATGCCAATAATAGGGCAAAATAGCTCTTATAAACAATCATTTCTCCAACTGGCACAAACTCATGCAACATAAGAAGGAGAAATAATCAAGAATATAGCATTGATGTTACAACAAGCAACCAGTTGTCTACTTAAACATGGTAGATTTAAAAAAGAGGTGTTCTGTATTTTGGACAGCAGCATTATATATTTCAATGCCTGAAGGATAAACTTCATTCATTTGAGATGTAACATGGAAATATGTATTTGTGCTTTATAGATTTACACAGATTTCAACATGCAAAATATTTATTAAAATAGAAATGCAGCATGTGTTTAAACATAAAGCTCAGAGGGAAAAATACTCAGAACTTGTATTGCTGTAAGTAATTCCTAGCAGCATACCTTCTGCAGTGGTGGTGAGACAGAAACCAATTTTAAGTGTTACTTTCATGAAGACAGATATTAAAAATACTTTTGTATCATTCACTGGAAAGTTTTGTGAAGATAACAGCGAAATATCTAATCGGATACTCTTCTTCGCTCCTGATATATTGAAATTTTGTACACAGGAAGAGAATAAAAAATTAACACATATAATGTGAAACTGTTTAATGGAATGATTTGTAAAAGCTTAATTCCATTAGTTTGAATTTTCAAGCATTGTAAAGCCACTGTTTAAATGGAACTGATCAAGAGTGTTTATATATTGCAACCTGTGTCTTTCAGATTTAGTGGTTTACTTTGCCTTTGAAGAAATTATGATTTCTATAATCCTTTTTCAAGGGCACAAACCTTGCATCTACTGAAGTCTGGATCGATTACTAGTAAACTACAGAGGTTACAGCACTTTTTGCTATTACCCTTTGATTGTTCAAGGTTTCCAGTATCAAATGCATGGAGAAATCAATTCTCTTTAAAATAGCTGTTATGCTGTCTTTCATTCTTGTAGCTCTTTGAGTACATCTTTGAAGCGAATTCACCATCTTTGGCTATGTGTCCAAATTAATTTTGTTTTGCCTAAAGCAAAGAAAACAATAAAAAATCCAGTTTTCAGAGAACATTAAAAGAATCCTAATTTTAATAATTATATTTTTCAAGTAGTTGTATACAACTATACAGAATTATGATATTATATTGTTCTAAAACTTTTAGCTTTATTAAACAAAATTTCTAAAAGTGAAAAGGTCATTGTAAGTAGAATGTTAGAAGGTTTGTTCGTTAAACATTACCTTTTTTTCTGATGATAGCAAATGACAACTCTAATAGATTGCAAACATCTGAACTTTTACTTGAGTTGTACACCTGGAGGTGTTTTCTTTCCAAACTGTGGCCATTGCTGTAGAACACGGATTGCTTTGTTAACCTTGATTCTCCGTGCACATCACTCTTTGAAACTCTGATAATGTCTTGTCTTCTTCCATCCTCACAGCTATTGAAATAAATCTCCAGAAAGCCCTGGCTGAAGCTTCTGAAACCTGCACACAGGAGTGTCTCATCCTAGGCCATTCTGACAACTGCTGGATGCCACCTTCGTTGACGCAGTATAAGCAGTCCAACACCTCTTTGCCACCGTTTGGCTTCCAGCAAGGCTGGGGCCGAGGAGCCAGACCTGAGGGACGACACACTCTTGGGAGGCCTCTTCCGAAGGACGACACTGACAAAGGCCAGGGTGGGCCCAGGCCCCAGTTCTATAACACCTGCGAAAGACTTTGTGCCACTGAAGATCCTGTCAAAGTCATTCCTCTGGCAAACTTCGCTGCATCCCACCAGGCACCGGTGTCTGGGAGCAGCACTACGTTTATACATGAGCACCAGCTATAAATGCATATCTGGCAAATCTGTTATTTCAGGCTTTAAGTGTGACTGTATATAGTCACAGCCTAACACTGCTCTTAGCGCATATACAAACTTGTTAGGCTTGTGAATATTTATGTATATAGAATCCTAAATTTGAAATTGAAAAGCTCAATCCTTCGGACTTAGTTAAAAGAAATTTACCATAGTTCTTGGTAAAATCCACAAAATGGGGAAGAAAACCCACAACCCAGAAACTGTCAAAAGAAAAAGACAAAATTCTGTTCATTTTCTTATATGGGCCTTATAGTACAAATATCTGTGAGTAGTTCTTCCTCCCTGTTGAAAGCAATTTCTTAATACAGTTTGGGAATATTAGTCTACTCAGCTTTTTCTTTGTTTTTATAATTTATAGCATATTCATAGATTTCATCTTCCATTTGCTTAGCAATAGAGATCAAGTGGGCAATTTCTCATTTGATTACATTACATAATAGAATGAGTAAGATCCTAAAATCTAATTTTTAAGAAGGATAGTATATCTTTCCACCAAAATTTATCTTTTTTGTAACTAAAAGGGAAAATATACTTAAAGACATGACAACTGCTTTTGATTTTAATTTTTATTGTTTCAATCTACAGGTATTTATTCTTTGAAATAATACAATAGATTAAACAGAAAGCTCTCAACTAGGATTTTCTGTGAGAAATAAACAACATGACAATGATAGGATAAGCAAGATCAAAACCGGGAAAAAAAGTTGCAAGTAACTTTTTTAATTTCCAAGTTTTTCCTTTCTACAATAATGCAAGCAACAATATGATACATATTATGCTTTTCAAGCCATAAGCCTATACTTTGGTTTGGTTTGGTTTTTTTCATCTTGCAGAGCTCTCTTTGACTACTGTTCCTGTTAGTTGAAATTTATTTGGCCAGTGCTGAAAACAGTAGGAAAATGGGGTAGTTTTTCTGGCTGATGTGATGAGGCTGCAAGCTACTGGTGTTTAAAAGATTATTATTGTGATGCATATGGCAGGTTTTTCTAGCTATATTCACCTATTGTAAGTATTCAGTAAAAGGTTAGGTAGATTATTAGTTACCTCACCACAACCTATTAGATGGAGGAGTGCTTGTCGTTGTGGCTTAGTTTATTAGAGAATGACTGACAGATTGTGGGTACTGAAAGCTGGATAAGTGTAATCATAAGCACACCCCAGTCAGATTATTTGATCAAGTCTCAAGATGGGTCTTGTTAAAGATGAGGGATTTTTTGTTCTGTGTTCTGTGTACTGGAGGGTATTTAATAATGGCAGAAAAAAGCTGGTAAAATCTGCAGTGGATGAAAAATAGGTTCCTTTCTTAGATGAAAAAGCACTTTTACCTTCTAGTATTTTGTTGCTGTTCAGCCATTCCATCATTTACACTATGTACCTAGCAAGAAATTTTTTCTTTAAAAAAAATGTGTAACTTTGTTTAGTTTTACTGCTACGTTAAGTGAGACAATCGAAGTTGTATGGAAGGGGAAAAAACAGTGTGTGAATATTTCCTATGGATAGAATTCTATGTAGGCTTCATATTGTAACTTAAATCTGTAATTTATAAGCAAAACTGTGTGTAAAAATGCTGTAATATTAGCTGCTTGTAAAATTTACAGAAGTTCAAGTTGTCGAGGGTTTCCAATGAATGCTGAAAGAGCTTCTCTTATGTGCCCAGCAGGTATAAGTAGCTTTATATATTGCTGTCCCCACTGTAAATCTCTTCAAACCACATTTAGATTTTATGTGCAAAACAAAAGAAGCTTCACTTTTAACCTACTGATAGAGTTTAATTAATGGACATCAGATTATCTAATGATGTACTTCTTTTCCTTTCCTTTTTTTAATGTAGTTTTCAGTAACATTTAGAGCAGATGTGGCGCACTGGCTTCCAGTTGCATGTAAATCCTGGAAAAAATAATAATCCTTTGGGTACTGACACACAATGTCTGACAACTCATTTCTGATTCCAGAACAATTAAAAATGTGACAGATTAATTCATGCCTAATATATACAAAGCTGTTTGTTGTTTCCTTTGGAGACTTCACGATGAGGAAGTCCTTTTCAGGGATATGCAAAAAAAGCTTATCTGTAGTTTACACAGATTTACCAAACATATTAATTGTGCAAATTTAGAATAATGCTGACAACTAATGCTTCCTATTGTAAGCAGAGGACTTCAGGTTTTATTACAGAAGACTGCCACAGCAAATGTTTACAGAGTTGGCTGCCGTATTAGAAAAGTCTCATTTTTTTGGCCTGTAACATTTCTATTCTGACTGAAAGTTGTAACTGAAATTTTCTGGCAAAAAATAGCATTTCTAAAATCTTAGGATTTTCATAGGAAAAGGTGAAGGAGGCAGAACTAGTGTTTTTTCATAGGTAGGGAAAAAAAACTTCACATTTGAATATTTAGGAGGTTTGGAGGGGGGAAAGGGAGGAAATGCCTGCAGTAGCAAATAACCATACCCCTTTCTCTTGAAAACAAAAGAACAAAAAAAATCCCTACAAAGCACCAAAACCAAACAGCACAAAAAGTTGCTTGAACAAGCACAATTGTAAAGATAAATCTGATTATAGAGGAAGTGTTAAGTGTTATATCCATTAAATTGTGTTGTGATATTCTAAAATTGTGTCAAAAAAGATACAGAACAATTAATTCTAAGTAAATGTTGTGTCAGGAATTAAATGGTTCCCTCACTTTTATATATTACCTCTCTAATATATAAACCCATGCATTTGAAGCAACAATTTTCTTTAAGTGACATGTCAGTATCCAGAGGAATAATGTTACTAGAGACTCTTTATACATCTTGTCATATATATAAATAATTTTTGTAGTACATAGACTGTATATTTTTTGTGTAATTTTTTTTTAGCCATTTAACTTATTTTATCTTACTTGTGTGAATTTGTGGAGAAAACAATCCTATATACAATATACAGTAAAATGGTAGTTACATGATTAGATTTGTTTCATACAGTGTAACAATAAACGAAAACCTTTGCCTTCAAAGTAATGTGTCACACAGTCTAGCCTAGGTTATTCCCACACCCCTCTCCTTCCGCACCCCACACCCCCACCCACCAAATTCAGTGCATGCTTGTTGCATTTCTGAGTATTGCATCAAAGTTATGGGTAGTGGTAGCAGAAAGGAAGGAACTTCTTTCTTGCTGAAAAGCAGTCAATGATTGAAAAATAAAATAAAGAAATGAGGTTGAACTGTTTGAAGTAAAATATGCTGTTTCTTTGTTTTCCTGAACTCTGTTTTATCATAAAGTGTAACTTAACTCTAAAGAATCATTAGGCATGTCTGCTTGGCCAGACAGAGACTACTGAGCACCTGCTCTCTCTGGGCTGTGAGCTGGCAGGATGCAGGTCATTTAGCTAATTATAATGGCAATGAGCCTATGCTAATAGGACCTGAGGGCTTATGAATGTTAGCATCACAGCTAGCTTGACATAACATTAGTTATGTGGTTTTGAATCCAGCCAGGTCTTTTATTTGGTGTAGGGCTGGAGGAGAGCAGCCGCTTTGTGTTGGACATCTATGACCCCAGTATATGTATAGATCTGTTTGGGTTATTTTGTAAGAGAAGTGAAGTTTGCTTTGCTGAGCAAGCTGTAATCCAGCGTGGAACCCCATCAGCGCCGAGCTACCATTATTACACTGCTTCCAGCATGGTCAAGCCAAAGACAGTAGAACTAAATAATTTCTGGTCAGTAACAGTTGATTAGCTCAAGGCTGTTGATTCAAGCTTCTAAAGTTGGAGTTTTTAAAGCTTGAAAATTTACCCTTGTCTTCATTTGCTCAAGTTTTGCTTTTCCAGCTTGAATACAAATCCTTAATGAATTATTATCAATTAAATGATTGCACTGCAGTTTACTACCATAATTTAATGAGACAAATAAAAAGGAAGAGATTGGTTTGTGCAGACACAAAGTAAAGTTGAAGGCAAAGATTTTATTTGGTATACATAGAGAAAAATGTGTATAACTTATGTTATCCCTAGTGGAGAAAGAGATTGATGATTTCTTGTAAATAGTTGAGTTTGTATTTCTGGGAAATCTCCCTGCTCTATGGCATACTACAGGATCTGAGAGTGAGGAGTGTATGTCTGTGTATTGAAACAGCCCTAACCACACTTTAAACATCAAGCAGTTGGACATCATATACTACAGTCCAGCAGCATTTAAAGTCCAGTAAATCTGCAGTAGTTCTATTTCAGGTTTCTGTACAGCATGTGGTCTTGTTAATTACAATGCTGATTAATAAACAGATCCACAAAAGCAGTTCTCTCTTTTGCCCTGTTTTCTTTGTGTTTCTGAAAAATAAAGGATTTAAAAGTATTCCATCAGCTACATTCTCACGTTTCCAGCTTTCCAAAACTCATTTCTTTGTGAAGCCCCAAACTGTCAGAAAGTCAAGAAAATTTAACTTCATTTGCAGTTGCTTCATGCAACTGAGTCGGAGGCTTTTGGTAAACAGCAGAAATAGTCACACACAACATGTACAGCAATCTAGCTCTATATTTGCAGAAATATCTTCCATTTTTGTGTCACTACTTTTCCTACCAAGCTGCCTTTGTCTGCTCTGCCTCTGATAAACTTACTTATAGAAAATCATTATGAGCTGGAGGCAGGAGTGTTTATGGGTTTGGTTTTGTTAGAAAATAAGCTATTTCTCATTGATAGAACATGGTTAGTAAGTTGTTGTTGAGCTAAAGGGATTATCCTCTCACCATGAATGTGATATAATGAAATAACCGTCAAATGAGGAACTAATGAAACAATATTTTACACCCTTTTCTACATTATTTATGTCCATATTTAAAAAGCAACTCTGTTGATCGTTGTCCTGACACTGAGACAGTAATATCTTATTCTTTGATGCAGTTAGGGCTTTGCAAGCATAGCTTACTTATCTACAGGACCTTTTCAAGTAGGAAAATAGATATAATTTAAATATACTTATTTTGGCATCAAAACTGTGAACAAGTGTATTCCTTCACTGACAGTAACTGTTGAAACAGTTGTTATGCTGAAGAACTTATTCAGCCTACAAATTAAAAATCAAAAATGGATTTCCCTGGTTTGGATGGTAAATTCTTAAGCTGGGATCAGTAATATTTTGAAGGGCAACCGCAAGAGGCAATGAAACTGGAATTTCACAGAGATCTGATAAACCAGAATAATAGAGAAAGGCAGAAATATGTACAATCTGAAGTTCTGCATAATTTTTTTTGCAAAGCTACAGAGGGATTGTAGAAGTAATGTTTCCTGGGGGTCATCTTTTTGCTTTCCTCCCTGCAGGCACAAGAAATGCCTGGAACACTTCTCTTGCTATGCTGAAAATACTTGAACCCCAGGTATTTGCTTTGTTGCTCTAGAAAGTGCAATGCTTTCACCAAAGGGCAGCAGCGTTGAGGAAGGGCTGGTGCAGTGTTCAAAAAACACCTCTTACCTGTAAGATGGATGTCAAGCCCTCCTGCTAGGTAATTTGCACTGAGGTAATGGCTTGTTAGAACATACATATGATTTATTCAAAGAAGAACACGTTTACCAATAGCAGGCAATTTTGGAGCTATGCTGCATATATGATCATTTTGCATTTTTGCCTTTTCTTCAGGTTTCTTGCAGGCGTGGCCTTAGGACTGAGTTGTACTTTGATCGAGCAGCAGCTGCTGTCTTCGTCCTTGGAAGTGCTATGTTTCAAGCAGAAGAAAGAAATGAGCAAGAAGGTACTTTCTGCAGTGACTACAGGATAGTTGTCCTCCTTGTGTGGTGGCGAAAACTGTGTTTTAAAGAAGGTATATATGGACTCCCCTTGCAAGTAACACCTTTTTTCCCCAAGATGTAATCTTTTTGCCCTGATCCTGATCCATTTGTGATCCAGTAGAAAAAATACACCACGTCTGATAACTGCAATGAGACTAATGATATATTTCCATTTTTATTTTTATTATTTTAGTGATGTAGAGGTCTTTTGATGGTGCTAATTTAATGCTTAAAACTAAAATTCTCACAGTAAATACTTTTATGATCTGAATGCTATATCTTTAATTCAAAGCAACTCAAAGAAGGAACTTAAATCTGTAGGTCCATGCTTTCTGGGTAGCTTTTAACTAGGAATCGATGCTACCCCTTCTTACACTTTTTCTCTACCAGAATTAAGAAGTCTGTTTTTATAAGAATGAAAGTTAGTATGTACACCCATCAAAGAGACAGATAAATTAAGTGCCTGGAAGCACTGTACTAGACTTCAACCCATAGCTTTAAGCTACCAGCTGTGATGTGTTCTAGAGCAAATGAGTAGGATGTACAAAGAAAAAGACATTTTCTAAGGCACTGAAATTAACTTCTTCATTGCTACTGCAGCTGTTATATATGTAGTAAAAGACTTGATTAACATAATGAGATTAAACTAAGAAAAATTGCTTTTAAACTGTACTTGGCTTGAGTCGTTGTTTAGTTATCAGAGATGATAAAAGACTGTACCCAAAAGCTTGTCTAAACTTTCCAAATGTCAGCTGTTCTATAAAAGATGTATTTTTGCTTCTCTGCTGTGTAGATCAAACTTCAATTTACAGGTGTATGGAAATACAATAAGCTAGTGTATAGTTCTCATGAGACTACTTGAACAGAGGAAAGCTAAAATCAGTCTCAAAAATGAACTGATTATAAGTGGGGTGGGTGAGTGGTGGGAGAGATAGATACTTTGAATGCTTTAGGAAAAAGGCTATGAAGACACAGGCAAGCAGCTAAAATGGATGACTCTGCAGCTAACAGATACGCTAAGAGACACACTGGGTTGTCTGCAGACTTGCAATGCAATGCCAGTTTTGTTAGTTAACATTTTGCAAATGTGGAAAAAAAAAAAAAAAGATATTTTGCAGAAAAATATCTATGAAAACCTAGATAATCAAAACCTGTAATGAAAAAGAAGACACAGCTGGAATACTTTTAGGCCTATTTAGGAAGGCCCTAGTACCAGGTAGGGTAACAGGCTAATTTCTAGTAAACATAAAGGAGCTCTTGCTGTGCAAGAGCTAATGCTTTCAAGTGGTTGTAACTAGAGACACCAGAATGGACTATAATGGTTTATAAACTAAAGTTCGGTGAGAAAATAAAGATGTGTAATCAATCTACATAGCAATACACACACTCTCAATTTAATTTTGTTTTCAAGTTATGTACAGGAGAAAAATGTCATCACTGAGCATTACACCAATTACTGTATACAGTCTAAAAATATTCATTGTATTATGTGGGTGTGCACAAAGTCAAAGCTGCCTGTCTTGGCAGATACAAGTTGCTATTTGTTTGTTTGTTTTAATTGCAGTGGAGACATTTAACACTGTGCCTGCCTGGTAACATAAGAAATGTAATACAAGACCTTGACATCTGAAAAGATTAGACTGTCTGAGCTGACTGGTTCATAAAAATGATGCTGAGGAAATTGGCAAAGAAAACAAGCCTCTGAAATTCTAATCAAGTATTTTAAATGTACAAAAATAATTGAAAGATCATATTTGCAGCTTATATGCTGCAAATAATGTGCTGCACATCTGTATCCATATAAAAGTAAAATTTTTACAGTGAAGCATGGTAAGAAAGCACTTTTGTTAGCTGAATTCACCCTCTTACAATGATTATACGCAATCAATCTACTTGGATTTTTAAATGCTTTTTATCAGATTTCAGTCTATTGAATCAGAAGTGTATTTCTATCAGTGTAATACTACTGAATATTAAAGAAAAGATAAGATTTTCCAACCCAAAATCTGTCACTTCAGTCTACAAAAGGCAATTATGGAAGCCTATTGCTGTTTTGGAAATGCCTGTCTGAAATTCCCTCAAAATATGCTACTAAAATATACAGAAAGGACCAAGAAAACATAAATATTGAAGATTTATGCTGTAAAATTGGAGTGAGTTTGCATATAAATGTTTCATAAGATATATGAAATGTAATGAAAATTCAGGAATGTTAATGTTTTCTTTACACAGAAAATCTGAAGTAACATGGGGACCTGAATCTAATTACAATGAAAGTAAATCTAGCCAGTAGGCTGAATAGAAACAAACATATAAATACATATCCATATTTACCTATTTCATATTGGAAAAAATTATTCTGTGCACTTCTAATTAGACAGAGTAGCCAAGAACAGACACATTGCCCTAAATTTTAGGGAGGTGTTTTGTCAAAGTTAATTGTCTAAAGCATCTCTAAGGAGGGTATTAGGAAAAAGGTACCTGCAGGGGCAATTCCTGCAGTTCTAAAATTTCAGTATCTGCACATGTCCAGCTGATAGTGCAGGAAAGCTCCATCATCATTAGAAAATTAAGATTACATGTCTGCCTTTTAGATGGATAAAATCAAATTAATCCAAACCAATTTTTTACACATATTCTATATTCTAAGTATAGATATCAAATAAAACAAGCCCAACCCCTTTTTTTATACCAAGCATGACTACTAACCTCTTCAGAATGGTTTGCCTGCCAGGATGCACCTGGTTGTGTTTGTCTTTCATGCCAGCTTCCTGTCAGAGGCATATAGAGAGGCTGACATTTGATGTATGCAAAAGAACAAAGAATAGGTTTTGCATTAAAACCAAATTGGCAAATATTTTTGTTTCCTGTGATGAGTTTCATTTAACTAACACAGGAGCCAGCCATGCAGGGAAACGTGCTCCGTTAGTGCAAAACTGAATCTGTTTAAGAAGGTAAGTACAGTTACTGGGTTTCCTCTTCCCTTTTTTCACTCCCTTGTTAAAAGCTATGCTGGCACATCATTTTCTTTTCTGTGACAAGTCTTTTGGAAAGCTAACAGGGAGCCAACTGTGCTTAGGCATGTGCACCTGTACCACAGAGGAACCAAATGAAAACATTAAATAATGTTTTCCTTTGTGCAGGAGAAACATTAAGAACAAAAAATTTCTACAAGAAGCATTGCCATTATGCAGAGAAATTGGTAAATAGTCCTGGCTCTTCATAAAAAGAGAAAATTCTGCTGAACTGGGAAGCAGTGTCTTATTTTGATGAGTTCACCTGTTTGCTAATTGCTTACATCCGAACAACCCGTGGCTGCAACAAACCAAGAAAACAATTATGTCAATGAAATTGCTTTCCCTTAGCTTCAGTTTAACAGCTAAAGGAAGGTCACATGCATCGAAATAGCACTTCAGTGAGGTGGTCATATTGGGCTGACTGAGGTGATATCCCCAGTTCTCCTTCACATGAAAATTTCCTGGAATGCCGTTATCTGCATTGTACAGTCACACAAATCTGTCAGTGCCATTTCTAACAGGGAAAGTACTAAAATCTAGTTTTCCAGTAAATTGATCTAACATATAGCAGCTCCTTCTATGCACATTTCAAACTCTTCACTTAAGTTTCATAAGTTTACTCCAGCCTGCACCATTAGATTTGACAATTTATTATTAATTCATTACTTGCTGGACTGTTTCAACACTTCATGTTCCCCACATGGTCAAGAATGAGCTGCGAAAAGCCTATAACTTAATAGAGCTGCCTTACCCATCACATCCGCCTCACATGCTAGAGCATCTGGCATTAGGACAACCTGGCATATTGACCAGGCTTGGCAAGGTTCTGCTTTCCAGGAAGGCCCTCAACTTTGCTGGAACACCTACTACATAAGGTCACAGTTACCTGTAGTTGGAAACAACTTAGTTAAAGTAACGCTGGCTGTAGTTACACCAGTGGTAGGCAGAAAGTTTGTGAACAAGCAGTGGTGACTTCAGTCTGCTTGAAAAGCATTTCTTTAGCATTCTCCAAGGCAATTCTTGAGTAATAAATTACCTGAGATGCAAGTTTAGCATGAAGAATGTGCACAGGCAGTAAAAGTGTGGATGTGATGAAGAAAATGATTAATCATAAATGAGTTATATTTACCTGGTTCTCAGTTCAGATGGGCATAAATATGCCCTGTAATGTAAATATGTACTCTGTATTTCTTTATATTTTTGAGTAATTTCATCTCCATCTTCTCCTCAACTTTAGTCTTTGTATTATAAACCTTTTTAACTTCTCAAAAAAAATGTTAAATAATAACTCCTCTTACTCGTATTCACCTGTTTCTCCAATTTTCCCCAAATCCTCACAACTTAGTTGCCAACTCATAGTTACCTTCGCAGACCAATGTGACATAAAAATATAATAATGAAAAATGTAAATTCAAAGTTCTGCTTGTGATTTCAGTGCAGAAAGTTCATATCCAGAGTATGAAAATTATTCTTTTATACAGCTACATTACAATTCTTAACGTGAAATGCCGGCACAAGATAAAGTTACGTATTTATATATTGCATTTCACACAGACTTTATAAACTCGATTTCCCATTTTCTTAAATGGAGTTTATGGCAGCTGTACTAACTAAAGGGCTTAGAGATTTTTCTGCAGAGGAATGTGCTCATTTTTGCTCAGTTTATGACCACTAATGTAAAAAGTCAGAGCTTGTGACTATTGATTCTGTAACGGATAGCTGACATAAAGGGTTTAAAATGTAGTGATCAATTGAGTTCTGACCCTCTCGAGAGCCTTTAGCTGTTCACCATAAATCTTAAAGTTTGACATAACTAGAATGCAACTATATTGCTAAATAAAAAAAAAAAAAAAAAAAAAAGCCCCTGAATTAATCAAGGTTATTGTAACCTTGTATTAAAATTACTTTTTAGTTCTAAAAAGTGTTAAAGTAGTACTATTACTATGGAAAATCAGCATAAAAAGGACATGGAACTGTTGGAACAAGTCCAGAGGAGGCCACGAGGATGATCAGGGGACTGGAGCAGCTCCCGTATGAAGATAGGCTGAGAAAGTTGGGGCTGTTCAGCCTGGAGAAGAGAAGGCTGCATGGAGACCTCGTAGCAGCCTTCCAATACCTGAAGGGGGCCTATAGGGATGCTGGGGAGGGACTCTTCATTAGGGACTGTAGTCACAGGACAAGGAGTAACAGGTTGAAACTTAAACAGGGGAAGTTTAGATTGGATATGAGGAAGAAATTCTTTACTGTAAGGGTGGTGAGGCAGTGGAATGGGTTGCCCAGGAAAGTTGTGAATGCTCCATCCCTGGCAGCATTCAAGGCCAGGTTGGACAGAGCCTTGGGTGACATTGTTTAGTGGGAGATATCCCTGCCCATGGCAGGGGTGTTGGAACTGGATGATCTTAAGGTCCTTTCCAACTATTCTATGATTCTATGATTCTTTATACTGAAGCAACAAAGATGATTTGTACAAATCAGTTTTACATCGCATGCTTCTATTCTTTACCAGTGCAGGTAAGAAAAGTTAGAGAGTAAGAAAAGGTCTGGGTAATATCTTTGGATACTATGGCAGCTTGTTCCTTTCCATACAACTACCAAAATTTCAGTAATAGAAGATTTTAGCAAAAATAAAAACAAATTTACGTCTCAATTTCTGTTTAAGGGAGCTTGCATTCTAGGGTAATTAAAGCATGATGTTAGAAATGAAGCTAAAAAAGTGCTTGAGCCTTCCTAATCTTACTATAATTATCAACAAGTGAAATGAAGACAAAACAGGTATGCTGAGTGTTCAAGGATGGCAGCCATCAAAGGGCATCCTGGTTTCTAAAGCCATCATGAAGTTTTAGGAATTGAATGCCATAAGAGAATCAAATAGCACTAAAATTTATGTCAACATAACTTTTACAGTCAAGTTCTTATGCTGTCAGGTGCTCCCCTGTGGGCTATCTAGAAAACTGTATCCTTAAAGAGATGTAACTATACAATGATGTAAATATCCTAGAATAAAAATCTTATTTTCAAAAAAGTTTGGACAGATGAAGATTTTACACTCAAGGGATAGCAACATTTTAATCAGTTGAAATTAACTTACATACCTACATATCTGTCACAGGAGGATGTACAAAGAAATAGCAACAGCACAGTCAATAAGGGATTAGACAAATTCATGGACAACAGATCTAGAAGCAGATACTAAAAGGGATGGACAGGGGTACATCTTCTAATATTGGTGAAACAATAAGTGTGAGCACTGGAGTTTTGTGGAGAGCCTGCACACCTTTAGATAGACTCAGTTCACTTGCTCCTTCTAAGCAGCATGTCCAGCTATGCCTATCAGAGCCAGAACACAGAGCTGGACATACTTCTGGTCTCACTGAGCAGGGCACTTCTCATGTGCTGGTACAGTCTGTCAAGGACATCTGGACAATTGACAGTGCTCACAGCTCACTGAGATTAATTGTGTCTCCCAGGAGCCTCTTTACTATGTCTGCAAAACTGGCCCCTCTTCACAAGAGTTTCTGCATAAGCAAAGTCTTAAAAAACCTTTTCCTCTTCCTTGAACACAAGCTTTAAAATTAATCCGACTTTGCAACTGTGATTTGTCATTTGCCGTAACTAATATTACTGCTGGTTCTAGTAATTTTATTTTCCTTTCCTCATTGCAATTTTTGAACAATATTTGATAATCCAAAGAAATTCCATGTACTACTTCATAAAAATACTCAAAGCTGTTCTCCAAACACATACTCATCATAGTGAAAGCATAGAATATGATTTCCTCCCTGTCATTTACTGTGCAGTAAGCAGTGCTGTAATTCTCTGGCATTGCATCATCTGTTCAACCCAGGTTACTCACCCTTTTGGATTATCAAGATTGTCTTTTTCCTCCCAGAGAAATAGCAGTTATAATAGACCATTTTCAAAATGACAGCTGAAGTGGCTCCATGGTTCCTTAATATCTATTCAGAAGTCTTGTCTCCCTGCGTGTTTTTATTGCTTTCCTTAAAACGCAGCTTGTGAGAAAGATAATACATTATTAATGTTAGTTGTCATAAAATAAAATAAATACTCACTTTTTGAAGAACCTGATCCACTAATCAAGAGTAAACGAATGCATCTGAATTATTCAAAGAATCTCAAATAGTGCAACTTGTACAGAAATTGAATATTGTGAATAGAATATTTGCAATGCAATAAAAAGCATCTTTGGTCATATTAACTACTCCATTTTCATAAGAGGAAATGGGATTTTTATTATTATTTTTAATCAGTGTAAATATTTTACCCACCTTACCAACGGCAAAAAGGTCCAGGTTAGGTTTCTGCACTTTGTTACCTTTAACCAGACTTCTAAAGTGAAGATTATGTTAAAAGCAGTTGCTAGGGCAGGTGCCCTATGTTTCAAAGGAAGCAGGTAAAACTCTCTTCCTGCGCAACAGAATTATGTGTCAGTTAATGGTGAGCTGCAGGTTGGTGGTCTATAAACAGCTGTGCAAAGAATATGTGAAAAATGCTACCACTGGTTGTGAGCAAGTGAGCATTGCTGAGTTGATGAATTTTGAACCAGTGAGTGATAGCATCAAGGGCAAGACATGAATGAGAAGCTCTTAGGCGTTTAATTAAAAACAGCTCCTGCAGCCAGGGTTTGTTTCCTCCCTATTACAACCCATTTATATCAGTGAATTTTCTGGCACTGCTTCAGGAATTTTTCACTCCATCACCCTCTTTTTCACACAGTGGTATTTATACTGTATCCCCCAAAGATATTTGCGTTCACCAGTAAGAGTTTTCTTTGGGAAAAAAAACCCACCAACAAAGCAGCTGTGCCTCATTTCTAAATGCCTATGCAAAATCTCATTCATATAAATAGAAGCCTCCTAAATCCTGTGCAACAGTATGGCATGTTCAGATTGACAGTTTATTTAGATTATTTTATTCACTGAATTATCCTGGATTCAAACAGACCTGCCCAGGAACTACGAGAAATGTCAAATTGTTAAAAGTAGTGATAGTCACCAGAAAGACGTCAGTAACCAACAGCTTTAGGAAAATTCAGTTTGTGATTCTGTTCCTTGCTGGTTCTGTGATCCAGTCTTAAATTCTTGAGATAGTCAACTCTTCCTTCTTGGTTTCAGTATACCCATTCAATATATGAGTGATTTATAGTATTTCACTATCAGTGAAAATTTCTCAGGGGGCAGACAGGGTGGGAGGGGAGGAAGATACCTTCAATAAGACATACATATTATCTCTCAACATCTGAAAAGGAATAGCATGTTTCTACAGACACCCTCACGGTGCCTGAGATGGCATTGGGGCTGATAAGTTAAAGAGCTGCTAGAATAGCTTTGAACAGCCTTTATGACAAGAGAATTTTTTTTTCTGTAAACCTAAAAGCCAATGCTGAAGGAACATATTTTATACATTTTAATATGAATCTAACCAGTGTGCTGCAATATAAATCATACAGCTATTTTTAAGCTACATCAAAAACCTGGAAGTAGTACTCTTCCAAATAGGATTTGAAATTGCAGCTTCCATTTGGGAATCTCAGATTTGGCAGACATACCTTCGCTCATGATCCTATTACCAGAGGTATCAAATTAATGCTTAAATCAAGTAGCAAGTTTGAGACCTCAAACCTGATCCAACTCCTACTGAAATCAAAGGGTTGTTTTCACTGAATTCAGTGGTCATCTTTTCAAATGGAGTGTGCTTTGTATTTTGTAACAAAAAGAGAATTTTTTCATCTCTAATAGTGTTTTCGCTAGAGGAAAGCCACAAGCTGGAGCTGTGGGATTTATGAAGCCCTTTTGTTTAGTCCTGAAGGAACAAAATGTCTCCACTTGCCTATATTCCCATTAGCTTTATGTGCTGTGTCTGTGGAATAAAGATATTTCACCTTCTTGTGTTTCAAAAGCATTGAAAAAAATGATTTAATTGAAATGTATGAAAGAATCAATATATTTTTCTACTCAACTTTGAGCATGTTTATATGTATACAAAGATTTCATTAAAGATATTTTCAGTGAATGATAAGTGCTATATTATATATCTATACCTATATACGTAAACAAGTACCCTTTCATTCTAGTGTGAGCAGGTCAAAGCAGAGGCAGAGAGAATGCATTTGTCACATCTTCTATTCAATCTCATCTGTTTTCCATTTATATGTATTCATCATAAATCTTGTAAAGCATGCTGAAATGAACTGGAAGGGCAACCTCAGTAATGTCAGTAGATTTATGCATCGGCAAGACTAGTTTTTAACAGCAGCATTACTTTCCATTTCAAACCTGTGATAAAACTTCTGCTGCAGTTTGAGAGTTATCTGACAAAACATTTCCTTGTTTTATATGCGGCAGGAAGACGAATGATTGAGTTGGCAGAATACTACAGATAAGAGATTAGGAACGTTCTTTATCCAGAGTATTTTTTTACATATCTTGAAGTGAAATAAAGATTATCCCATTTCAATCTTAAGACTTTATCTTTGTTTTGTTGAGGGCTGGAATTCCCAAGAGCTATCAGAACCCAGCGAAGTCAACCTAAAGGTTTTCATCAGCAATTGATGAGCCTCAAATCATCTACTAAATGAGTAAGGCTTCTTTTACAGCAGTGAAAAAAATGTATCTTTTTTATATTATAAGTAAACATTTTAGGGAGACTTGGTGTATCTCTCACTACCTGTTAAAAAGGTAACCTATTTAGTATTAGTAAAAGCAATTTTATATTAACATTTTCTTTGAAGATAAGCCTTCTTTATTCCCGCTGTCAGTATTTAGAGTATGTTAGTTTCCCTGCTATTAGTACCCTACACACCACGTTTTTCCTTTCAGAATATTCAGGCCTTATGCTGGATATTAAAATAAATAATAATAATAAACTAATAACAAATAATGTCCTAATCTGTGGTGTATTTTTATATAAGAACACATCTAGATAAATAATTACAAAGGTACTGAGTGTTTTAAAGTGTTATGCTACCCTTGTGTGCTTTGATTTTAAGATCTGTATTTGGCAAATACTGATCTAATCTCTGGTGTAGACTGAACTTGGGAGCTACACAGGAGCTCTGTCTGGATGAAGGAAAGACTGCCTGGCAGAGGACCACTTTCTAGGATGGGTTGGGTGTATCCTGATTGTGTTAATGTTTTGGGAAGGATTCAAAATGCAATAGAAATAATTTGTAAAATTTGCTAAAAATGTTTTCTTTTTAAGTATAACATAAGGAATACAAAGCACTGACACTGTTGGGGAAAAATATCTCAGTTTCTTGTCTTATCAGTCAGACAAAGTATAATTGTCGCAGCTGCACAACATGGCATGAATCATAAGGATGACATTATCCTGTCTTCACTCATTTCTTTTCTACTGTATCTCACAGATCTGAGAGTGGCAGCTATTTTTAACACTGAGAGCTCTCATACGCCAGGTCCCACATGAACTAAGTCTGTCCTCTATCTTATGCAACATCTGTCAGATCAGCAGCAGGTAACATGAGATGTTCCAGTCTCAAAAGCCAATGACACCTGACAATACAGCTCATCTATCAGGAACAAACACAGCACCATCCAGGTCCTTGAATGACTGAAGTGTGTGCACAAGTAAGAAGCAGTTGTCTTGGGACTTTCAGAAAAGCTGATATTCTCACGCTCTAACCTCTCCTCATGAGCAGATGTAGCTGCAGCAGAGGTCTGTGTAGCTAAGCCTGAAATCTCTTCAAAGCTTGCATCTACCTGCCAGTCACAGCTTCACGGGGTCCTGTCACTCTGTAATGACATGTGTAAAGTGGCAATAAACTCAAAAGTGGAGTGATAAGAAGTATATTAGAAAATGATGAGTGGTGTCTGACAGGTGAAGAGGAATTAATTGCCTTATCAAAGAACTAGAACAAAACTAGCAAGGGTTCAGAGCTCTCAGAAAGAGGTGGCTCTTCAGGTGGTTGCAGTTCACATCTGGCATTCCTGGTCATAGGATGCTGCCGCTGCTTAGAGCTTAATAGGTTCAAAAGGAGACATAACAAATCCTCGGAGAAATCCCCTGTGTTAGTTATTAAATGCATGGCAGCAATGTCAGCTCAGGCAATGCTGAACCTGAGGGAGCGGCAGGAGGAAGAACAGCACCTGCTTTAGCCTTTTCTTATTGTCTCGTCAAGGTACACCTGCACTGGGCTGGTCAGACTTATGGCTTGCATCCCATAACACCTCTACTATGTGCATCATCCACAGCCATCCAGTCAGGTTACTGAGCACAGGTACAGACAGTTAACATGATATTGTTTAATCTATGCATGCACACTGGTATAGATCAGTTAGAAAGGACATTCAGAGGCCATCTGGTCCACCCCACTGTGTAAGTCAGTGCTCAGGTTAGGTGAGCCTGCTTGGGGCTTGATCAGCCCCTATTCCAGCTCCTGATTACCCTCCCTGCACATCGTCTTTCCCTTAAATCTAGTTAGGATTTGTTTACTCACTCATTTGCTCATGATCCCGTGTTCATGGTGCACTTCATTTCCCTGAGCACCAGATGACTGCTTTCTGTTGCTCCCAAGACGCTCTAGAAGGTTCCACAACCCTCAGATTCCATGGCCTGTGATTGGCAGGTTGGTGGTTGTGAGCCATCTCCTGATTGGCTGCCTCAAGGGATAAAAGGTCTGCAGGACCGTCTGTGGTGAGTCCTGCCTGGCTGGTGAGTGGTGCCTATGGGGCAGATGGGGTTGTGCGGAAGGCTTTGGGGTGCTATGTTGCAGGCTCAGTGCCCTGCCTGGTAGCCACCATCCGGCTTGGGGTCCCTCAGGACGCTAGAACTGAGTTGCGTGTTCTGGCCAAGTGTGCGAGTACAAATGTATCTTCCAGGCACGAAGTTTGTTTACAGTAATACAGGAGCTATGATATGTTGGGGGAATTCTTCGTTGTTCAATTTGGCTTTCTTCTGTCCCCTACAAGCTGGACTAAGCTGTGCCTCTGTTACAAAGCCTTATTAAGGATTCTAGTCTACGTAAATAGCATGGTCATCCTGAAGGAGTGGCCCTTAACACCAGCTATGGACAGTACTTTTGGCCTTTTTACTGTCTTCAGAAGGGTCAGAAAGATTCAGAAAAAACTCCAGGAACAAACTTGCCAATGAAGCTTTAAGTTGACAAGCAGGTATTCTTTATTGTGGCGCAGGGGGACACGGGGGATAGCTCCTCCTAACGTGTGTCTCCCTGTATTTTTACACAAGCAGTCCTTATATAGCCGCTGGCATGCATGCATATTCATGAGGCTACATGTGAACTACATCATTTTCCGGAAAGTTCCCGGCATGTGTACAAAAATGTGGTGGTGGTCTCTGAGGGTCGTTTTCCAGCAATCTTCATCACTTCTGGCAGCCTTCGAAGCAGGTGCAGTAGGTGTTTATACCAGCTTAATTGGTTCATTAACACCATAGACATAACAATCATCCTGTCCTTCTAGTTATCAGTAAGTTTAACTGCATCCCATCCTGGACCCCCGCCATTCCAGATTCTCCTTATCCTTACGTCCTCTTCTTCTAACCTGTTTTTCTTACACTCATTTTATACTAAGGTCATAAAGGCCTAAACTACCACAGTTTATCTTGTACAAGAATTCTCAGTATGTTCTCTAGCTGTATTCTATTTTTTTTCTGTGAATCATGCACCTCAGTAATTTTCCATTGCTACTGTTACAAAACCATCAAACTTAACATCACTTTAAATCGATTCTAAAGGTTTATATATTTCATTTTGTGATTTTGTTCCCCCCCCCCCCTTGTCTCAGAACCATCAGCTTGTTCAGCTTTTGGAAGAGAGAGAAGCCAAAGGGCTGATCTTGTTGCTGTCTATAGCTACTTGATGCGAAGGTCTAGAGGAGGCAGAGCCAGACTCTTTTGGGGAAGACACAGGGAATACGCTGAGGCACAATGGATAAAAGTTGAAGCAAGGGATTTTACAGTTAGATGCAATAATTAATTTACCCTGTAGTGGCCAGACCCTGGAACAGGGGATCACAGGGGTTTTGGAATCTCTGTCCTTGGAGGCACTCAGAACTCAGCTGGGCAGCCCTGCTGTGAACTAGATGAGTGAATCAGATGAGACCCAGAGGTCCCTTCTAACCTAAATTATTCCATGATGTTATGAATCCTATTGGTAAGCCTTTAATACATCTCTTCATTACTACACATGCAGTAGATTCGAATTAAAGTATTAACAAAAATAGTCTGTGTGAAATTTTACTATCCTTTTTAGCATTTCCTTATTTCTTTCTGCATGTTTTTCTTGATCAGGATTCCCTTTTTTGAAGAGGAAAGCCTGAAATACTTTGCTGCAATAATTTCTGAATAACATTCCTGGCAGAAAAAGCAACCACCCCCCCAAAAAAACACCCAAACAAAAAACCCCACAACAAAATCCCACGGAAGTTGTTTTGAAATTCTAAGTTTACCAGTAGTGTTTTTTAAATTTACTTGTTTTCATGACCAGTGTTCAGGGTTCAACATTCATACCGTGAATGGAAATGATTAGTGAGAGGCATCGTTCTGGTGTTTGAGGTCAGGTGAGAATGAAAGAATAATTTGTAGACCTACTAGAAACATGATCCAAAATGATTAAGAATTTTATTTTGTTAAAGTCTTCAGTTTTTAACTGTTTCACAACAAGAATTAACATATTTGGTCACATCCTGAACTAGAAAGGGAAAGGTAAGCCAACCAGTAAAACAGGTTGCTTTGGGTACAGCTGCACTAAGGCTAAAATCTTACTCTGTATAAGCTGCAATGCCTTCTCTTTTAGGCTTCTTTCTGAAATCCTTATTAGCCCTCTCCTAACTTTTATTATTTAAATATAAGCTATCCTCCTGTACTTCTGCTGCTTTGCTTTTTGGGAAAAAAAGTAAATACCAAAACCAAAGAGCTCTTCTCATTTCCCAGTCCTGTTCTAAATGTAATGCTGAACCTGCATTGCTGTCTCTTTAAGCTTTTGGAAAAGTAAGTGATGGTGTGGGGGGAGCTGGGGAGGAAAAGGAATGGTGCCCTTTTTTTAGTTATTTTATTAAATATGAAATCCAGAGTATCGAGTACAGCATGCTTAGGGCTGTGTATCATTGCAGTTCTGCATTGTTTCTGATTGAGCAGCTGAAATGGTAAATAGACAATACATAATCTACGTCGTCTTCTATGAGCTTCCCCACCACTTTGGTCGAGCTGTGTCATATAAAATCTCAAAATCACATGAGAAAGACCTTTTCCTGAAAAACTTAATGGAGGAGCATTCAAAAGACAAATTATAGCCTCAGATCAGTATGGGTCTTCTGAGATGCTATATTTTCCCTAAGATGGATTTCATTCAATATATATCTGAGGAAAGATGCTGAAATAGCATAAATAGTCTCACAGAAGAGGCTACCCACTCAACACGTAGGTGTTGTTAAAAACTTAGAGGGCACTTTTACTTACTTGCTAACATTCTTTTTCAGTCTTTCTGCAAAAAAGATTGTTGCTAAAAAAAAAGAAAAATGTATGGCTGTTGTAATGTGTCTTTTTCATTAGTCTTCGCTATCAGGCCTTATAATATATGGAAATTCTCTTTTTCACCATGTGCTAGTCCCCAGAATATCTCTGTACGTAATAGTAAAACAATAGAATAGAGATACCTATTGTAAAAGGATAATTATGATGTGGTTAGTAGACAAATAGGAGATGACAGCATCTCTGGTATCGTGTGGTGTGTGTTCCATTTGTTCTTATGTTGCTGTTGGGTCTAAGACTTTATTTAGGATTCCTGTTATAGATTCGTCCCAAAGGCAGTGTGGATAGGTGTCTTTGGGCATGTGCCCTCCCACTCTGATTCCCAGCCTTCCAGGCTAGGTAAGTAGATGCATTAGTTACTAAGATTGTGTCCAGTAGCAACTAGAAGGTGTTGTGTAGTCAACATGGAATCCATCTGAAAAGCTGTCCAAGTGTTCTTGGGTGTATATCTGTGAAGATAAGAAATGTTTCTAGGTCCTGCTTTAAGGACAAATCCACTCCAGAACCATCTCCCCAGCTCTGTTTTGCTGCAGTATATGACTGATTGTTCTGAATTGTGTCAGAAGCTCATATAGCCCTGGATTCCATGCTCCAGAGAGACTGTAAATGGATGCTTGGAGTAAGACAGGCTCTTCTAACAGCTGAGTTTGACACCAGTGCTTTCCTTAGTTTCAACTATTTTTAGTTGGCTCCTTACTAACCTGATGTAGTTTCTGTGTAGCTAATAATACATAATTAATACAGGATTCCTCTTCCATGATCTGTCCAGATTCTTACTGAATCCATGTAAACTTTTGGCATCAGTGATGTTCTTTGGCAAGGAGTTTCACATCCTAATGACATGTTACATTAATGATGGACTAATGGAGGTTGGAAACTGCATCCTGATAGGTTATTTCATGCCATCTAGTTCTTAAACATGAAGGGCTGGTGGTTAAAACTGATCCAGAGCCACTTCCTCCATGCCACTCGTAGATTTCTGCTGTATCTGAAGGATGTGGAGGAGTCTTCGCTTACTTGGTCATTTCTCATGAGGAAGCCTTTTCATAGCTTTGATCATACTTGCTGCCTTCCCCAGGACCTTTTCAATGTCTAGTATGTTTTTTGAGGTGAGAGGATCAGAATCGCATGCAATAACCCCCAATGTCTTGGTCCTGAATGATCATAGTCAACTCAGAGCCTGTTTTATATACGAAATCAGGATTCCCCTGCTTGCAAAATGTATATCACTTCATGTTTTTCTTCAATGAGTTTTGACTGGGTTTAGTGCCTAGCTGCTTTAATTTAAAATCCTTCTGCAGTTCTTTACAGCTTCTTTTTGTCCTTACTCCTTCAAATGACTTTGTTTTGTTGAACTTCTATCACCTAACTACCTAACTGCTCAATCCCTTTTCCACCTTGTGAATGTTCAACAGTCACAGTGCACATCTCTGCAGAATGCCATTAGTGACCTCCTTTCTTCATGAGGGCAGTTCATTTATTCCTACATTTTGTTTCTTGTCTCTTAAGCCATCATTTATCCATGATGTTCCCTCTTATGCCATAGCTTCTTAGTTTCTTTCAAAGCCTTGATGGAGGAATTTGTTGAAAGCCTTTTAGAAATACATGTACAATTTTATCAACTGGTTCACTCTTACTGCACAAAGGTGACCTTTTTGGATAATTCTTTTAGGTTTGTGAGGTGCATTTTCCTTTAAGAGAAGCCAGGTTGACTCTCAAAGTACATAATTTTTGTCAAGGTGTCCATTACTTTTTTTCTTACAGTTTCTATAGATGTCAGATTTCCAGATGTGTAATTTCACACATCTGTCCTAGCACCTTTCTACAATTTGGTACCATATTTTTCCCTTCCCCAATGCTCAGATGCTGCCAAGATGATTTTAAGTGAATGGTTATTTACTGCAGAGAGGAATTTAGTTATTTGACTTGCCTTAGAAGTCTTAAATGAATGCCAGTTAGTCCTTGTGGTTTGATATTGTGCATAATGTAAAAATGTCCTGGAATCTCTTCTATAGTCCCTTCAGTTTCAGTCAAATCCGTCAATTCCTCCAAAGAGAAGGATCTGGATTAAGAATTGCCTTTCTACCATAGGGACCATATGCAAAGAATTTGGCTTCTCTGAAATGCATTGGCTTCTCTGTATGCTTCTCTTGGAGTATATATATTGCTATTATAGGCTTTTTGAAAGGTTTTCTGCTTTTGATGTGTGTATATATATATATATACACAGAGGGAAAAAAGGTAGTGAGCTTTGATTCCTTTTGCTTGTATTTTCTTGAATTCTTTGGTTGACTTACTGTGTGTGTTTACCAAAGTTTTATCATCACTTCACTTTTAACAGGATGCCTTATTCTGTCAAATAAGCTTTAGGGAGGGCTAAAAGCTTTTTAAGATCTTTAAAGAAATAGAAATGTGTTTTAATACGTCAAAACATGCTTATTTCCTCTTTGATATTTAATTTGATTCCCTTAAAGGATTATTTTTCAAAATTCCTATTTTTGCTCATAGAATCATAGAATAGTCAGGGTTGGAAAGGACCTTAAGATCATCTAGTTCCAACCCCCCTGCCATGGGCAGGGACACCTCCCACTAAACCATGCCACCCAAGGCTATGTCACAACATAATGGGTCACCTCTCCTTTGAATACAGACTGAGGAAGTTGAGCTTGTTCAGTCTAGAGAAGGGAAGATTCCAGGGAGACCTTGTAGCAACCTTCCAGTACTTAAAGGGGGTCTACAAAAAGCCCAGAGAGGGACTTTTTACAAGGGTATGCAGTGACAGGACAAGGGGAAATGGCTTTAAACTGACAGAGGGGAGATTGAGATTAGATGTTACAACTAAATTCTTCCCTGTGGGGGTGGTGAGCCCCTGGAACAGGGTGTTCAGAGAAGCTGCGGCTGCTGCATCCCTGGCAGTGTTCAAGGCCAGGGTGGACGGGCCTTGGAGCAACTTGCTGTAGTGTAAGGTGTCCCTGCCTATGTCAGAGAGGTTGGAACCAGATGATCCTCAAAGTCCCTTCCAACCCAAACCATTCTATGATGCAATAAAACTACCCTGAAACCTGTTTTCCTTCCATTGCTAGTGAGTTATGAATCAACGTTATGAACGTGTAGACAGGGCCCTTAGTGCCATGGTTTAGTTCTTGGCAGTTCTGGGGTAATGATTGGACCTCACGATCTTAAAGGTTTTTTCCAATCTAGTTGATTCTATGATTCTATGAAGGACTTGAAGTAGCTGTGGTCTTCTATTCATTGTTGTCTGTTAATTATAACACTACTGTTCAGATAGGGATTTATCAGGTAAACTGAAATTTTCTTTCATTTCCTTTTTGGATGATTAATTTTAGATTTGCAGTACCTTTTCTAGATCTTGGGTCTTTCTTTTAAATTAGTTTCCCTGGGGTTCTGAAGTTTTATCAGATAGTGGAATAGTAAACAGTTGTTCAGACTTCAAGCCTTAATGTTTCTGATTAAAGCCATGAACAATTTGCTTTCCTATTACAAGTTGAAGCAAAAATGCCAATTCAGGATTTTCTTCATAAAGAAATTCTTTTTTCTAGAAAGAAAAAATTAAAGCCTGTATTTATTCAAGTTGCTTTCTTTAAAGATTAAATGAACTTGGAATATAAACAGCTTACTTTACATATATTTACTTGGGTTTTCTACTTACCATAATTTACCAAGGCTTTCTAACATACAGTCCACATCTCTAGTCAGACTATCTCCAAAAAAGCTCTTCAGGCGTACATTGTTATTTCGGCTCACAGTAAGCATTTAATCTTAAACCTTGCATCTTAGATTGAAATCATAGTTTAATGTTTAGAGCTTTGACTTGCTAGCTACACAACAAGTTTGGGAAAATGTAATTATCATAGACTCACAGAACAGTTAGGGTAGGAAGGGCCTTTTTGACACCAGGAGGTGTACCTAAAGTATGAATGACGGAGGCATACGTATGACCTTTTGATTCTATAGCACTGAAGTGAAAGTCATGCGATATGCTTGTAGAGCTACTCAAAGAAAGGAATTTAGCATCACCCTGAAGAGTTCAATTTCTGTTGTGTAGACATTTCTCACATTGTTAACTTCTTATTCCTCCTAAGAGCAAACAGATTTTAAAAGGGAAATACAGGCCTTATCTCCCACCTACTGTCTAGGCTTGCACTGTGGTTTGGATTACTTCTATAGTGAAAGAAAAGCCTTGGGAGATATCTGACTCTCATAGCCTGGAGAGGCTAGAGGAAAGCCTACTGTTGTCAAGACCAGTAGCTGATATCAAAAGTAATTATAGTGATGGCTAATGCTTTTTTGATGCTGGAGATGGCTTTGGGATTCTTATGAAGTTATTAAGACTACAGTAATAGTGTGTTACTGAATCTTCTTAGTTTTAGTAACAGTCCTAATGCCCCTTCTACTGAAAGGTGGACAAGTTTATTTAATAGATCTTACGGGCTTTGGAGAGCCAGCATTGGCTTCAGGTTGGTGGGAATCATTCAACATTCTTCAACTTTTCTAAATGTCACTTTATCTTTTTACTTTTTGTGCATACAAACATTTATGTGTCCATCTCTCCTTCCAAATAAATAATTGCAACCAGCTGCTTATCAAATATAATATCCTTGAGCCTGTCAAAATGTTCAGAATCATCCCATTGCCAGTTCATTTCCCCATCGCAGACTATGTGTTCATTTCCCACACAATACTTATTAAAACAGTTGAAGAATTTAGCCTGCAGACGAGGCTTTGGCAACCTCATTTAAGTGCTAAATTTGATTTTCATTTCCAAATTAAGAGGTTATGGGTTCTTATTGTCTCCTGACTCCTGCTGAGTTTCCTTCTCATGAAGCAAGATGCTACTGATTTCTTCCTTAATGCAGAAGTAGTGGTGCCAATAACACCCCTCAGATGGGTTTGGAATAGGGTGTAAGCCAAAAACTAGGAGGAGCTGCCTCTCACAAAATGTTTCCCTGTTCTGTGGCAGTCTTACAATAGGCTTCCAAATAGAGAGGAATAGACTGCTTCCCACATCAGAAGTTGCTAACCTGTCCTCTGAGCAGTGGTCAGCTTAAAAAGAGTACATTTAAATGTTTTAAAAGCATTTATTGAATGTGTTTCATTCCTTATCTTAAATTCAGACAATGCATTGACTCAACTTTCTTCTTTTGTTTTAATTGCTTTCTTAAGGTCAGGATAATTTGAGATTCAGGCAAAGATAGATAGATAAATAAATAAATATTTGCCTTTTAAAGAAAAAATAAGTCAAATTTGAGTTTGTTTGTACCCACCAGTACTGGGGTTTCATTGTTTTCCATCAAATAAAAGGCTTTGCTTGATGTCTCCAAGCTTTAGTAGTTCTAGGTTAGTAACTCTCATTTGTAGAGATATTCTCTATATAATGAAAAAGAAAAATCATAGAATCATAGAATAGTTAGGGTTGGAAAGGACCTCAAGATCATCGAGTTCCAACACCCCTGCCATGGGCAGGGACACCTCCCACTAAACCATGCCATCCAAGGCTATGTCCAACCCCACCTTGAACGCCGCCAGGGATGAAGCATTCACAACTTCCTTGGGCAACCCATTCCAGGGCCTCATCACCCTTACAGTAAAGAATTTCTTCCTCATATCCAATCTAAACTTTCCCTGTTGAAGTTTAAACCCGTTACCCCTTGTCCTCTCACCACAGTCCCTAATGAAGAGTACCTCCCCAGCATCCCTATAGGCCCCCTTCAGGTACTGGAAGGCTGCTATGAGGTCTCCATGCAGCCTTCTCTTCTGCAGGCTGAACAGCCCCAATTTTCTCAACCTATCTTCATACGGGAGGTGCTCCAGTCCCCTGATCATCCTTGTGGCCCTCCTCTGCACTTGTTCTAACAGTTCCATGTCCTTTTTATGTTGAGGGCACCAGAACTGCACACAATACTCCAAATGAGGTCTCACGAGAGCAGAGTAGAGGGGCAGGATCACCTCCCTCGACCTGCTGGTCACACTCCTTTTGATGCAGCCCAGGATACGGTTGGCCTTCTGGGCTGCAAGTGCACACTGCCGGCTCATGTTCATTTTTTCATCAACCCACACCCCCAAGTCCTTCTCCGCAGGGCTTCTCTGAATCTCCTCCCCGCCCAACCTATAGCTGTGCCTGGCATTGCTCCGACCCAGGTGGAGGACCTTGCACTTGGCATGGTTAAACTTCATCAGGTTGGCATCAGCCCATCTCACAAGCATGTCAAGGTCCTTCTGGATGGCATTCCTTCCCTCCAATGTATCAACCGAACCACACAGCTTGGTGTCATCAGCAAACTTGCTGAGGGCGCACTCAATCCCACTGTCCATGTCACTCACAAAGATGTTGAACAAGACCGGTCGCAACACCGATCCCCTGGGGACACCACTCGTTACTGGTCTCCAGCTGGACATTGAGCCACTGAGCACTACTCTTTGCATGCGGCCATCCAGCCAGTTCTTTATCCACCGAGTGGTCCACCTATCAAATTGATGTCTCTCCAACTTAGAGAGAAGGATGTCATGTGAGACAATCTAAGACAAATCTAAGGCAATAAAACTAATGAGAGAAAAAATTGGTAAGAAATCAATGACAAGTCAATGACAGCTGAATGCAGTTCTTATAAATTTGACCGGTACTAAAAGCCTCAACTACAGAATTAATCTGAGCTTCCGGAACACTTCACTTTTGTTTCTGCTTTTTCTTCATATGTATATTATTCCTGCCAGGAAAGCCTTTGCTCTCCAACAGTTTTACAGAAGATGCTAGGAGCTGCAGTAAACTTGCAGTCATGTACAGTAACTTCCCTACAGTATTTAAAAAAAAAATTGATGATGCCATCTGGAGTCCTGAGAAGATTAAACAATTTGCCTTTTAAAACATGTTTGATTGCGTGTTTAAACATGTTTTCTTATACATATCGTATAAACTTGAACAGGGGAGGTTTAGATTGGATATGAGGAAGAAATTCTTTACTGTGAGGGTGGTGGGGCCCTGGAATGGGTTGCCCAGGGAGGTTGTGAATGCTTCATCCCTGGCGGCGTTCAAGGTGGGGTTGGACATAGCCTTGGATGGCATGGTTTAGTGGGAGGTGTCCCTGCCCATGGCAGGGGTGTTGGAACTCGATGATCTTGAGGTCCTTTCCAACCCTTACTATTCTATGATTCTGTGATTCTATGATTATCATCGCACTATGAAATCTAGCATTATCAAAGAGCAGACAGAATAGTTCAGCAAAGTTGTAATTTATTGATTAATATAAGATATGGGGGTGGAGTTCTATAAATGTGCTTTGGAATACAAGAGCAATGTGACGCACACATCATGCATTTCAGTGCATTACATTACAGTGTCTTCAGTGATTTAGTCTAGTATTTCATCATGACAGCAATTGCAGTCATCTTCTCTAATGTGATTCTGCAGCTTGTTCTCTATACCACTTTATGAACAAAACAGTAGACTATAAGATATTAAATAAGCTTAAGCATAGCATGAGGAATGTTGAAATGGGGAAATCTAGTGATACAGTTGCAATGATATAACTCTCAGTATAAGCACATTGTTTCAGGATTTACAGCATCATTTTAGAGTGTTATTTGTGTCTCCTTGGAAGTGGTCCAATTTTCCAAATCCATCAAAAAAAAAGAAAAAAAAAAAGAAAACCCACTAAATTCCTAAAATAGAGACCTGTACTAACATAGAGAGTGGTATAATTATACTGGTTTGAGTGTACCAATACATTTTCCTGGGTAGACATTCTTTAATCATATTTTGGAATTTCTATCGATTTTTCTTGTTAGCAGTGGCCAAAACATGATTGAATGTAACATCTAACTTATGCAACAATGCCCTGAAATAGCACTTAGGCATATCAGCTCAGCCCTCACAGTGACACAAAATCTGAGTACAAATTCTCAGCAGCATCAAAATAACTAATAAACATTTAATCTCACAGGAAGTAAACAGAAGATCATCAGTCAGGCAAACACTCTCTCCATCTTTCAGGATCCTGCCTCATGTTGCACCTTTCCTTCCGAGAGCTGTCTTGGAGTAGTTTGGTGGCGCGTAGTATGAATTTCAAGTACTTTCTCTTACTGGTAGAAGTAATGGTTTCTGCGGTTTTTTCTTTCCTTTTTCTCACGGAAACCGGTGTAAGTACTTGCAGAAATTTTAATGGGAACAAAATCCATCTGCAAGTCTGCCTTTATGCATATTTATATAAAAATGACTTATGGGGGGTTGAAGCATTTAATTGTGAATAAGTGTTCTGAACTTGCATATTTTACTAAAATACTTTTTTTCTGCCACCCCCCAACTCTTCTATTCATGAAGATACTGATGTTTTTTAACTAAAGTCTACAGTACTAGTGTGTCATTAACATGGTTAAGAAAGGGATATACTCTGTATGCTATCAGAAGTAATGCAAGAAATAGTCTGAATTTGAAACTAAAAATACCAATAAGCTGTTAGAAATTTTAGGAAAGATCTGTGTTCTAGTTTTCTGTGTTTTAAAGGTCTTCCATTAAGACAGAGATTGTTTTATAATCAATTATGCATGGTGCCTATTAAAATAAATGTGGCTGTTTTTCTTCCATTTAAAATTTGGCAATCAGTATTTCAAGGTTATCTTTAAATGAAGAATGGCAAGATATGACAGCATTCTTGTAAGGTTAATTTTCACTTGAATGTCATGAAATATTACAGTGCTCTTCTGCATTAGTTCTACCACGTATTCTGAGTTCTACTTGGCCTGATAAGGCCAAAATCCTGCAAGTAGTGTGTCTGACTCTTAATGAGATCAAGAAGAGAGAAGTAGTGTTTGCCTATTTGGTCATAATGATTTCTCAGTCTGCTGCTTGTACCTTCACCCTGGGACAGCAGCTCTCTGCTGCTCAGCAGTGGTTTGTTCTGCAGTTCAAAGAAAATGGTAAAGCGGCGACGAAGACAATTAGCAATTTGATCACCTCATTGGTATACTGTGCCATGTGTTGTCTAAGAAAGCCATGAAAGCCTGAGGACTTGTGGAAGGCTACAGTTTGTGTTTATCATTCATATTTTATGGATAACAACTTTAATTTTCAGTTGTGAAAGCAACAGCAAGTGATAGCTGGGAAGCTGACAAAATCACTGAAGTGTTTAGCAGTGTTATTCCAGTGACTGTGCTGAAGACTGTCTGTGGAATTCAAAGCCATAAAACATAACTGAAGTTAGGTCCCTTGCTTATCTATTTTCTTTGTCTGGAGACAAATATGAAAGAAGTAAAAAAGAAAAGGATATCTGAAGATTTGAAGTAAATATAAATTATTTTCCAATATCCTCTTACCTTGGACACTTTGGCATTAAATACAGGAAAATAGTAACATAATGATGAAGAAATCTGTCTGAAAGAGCTTGAAAAGTCACTAGGACCATCCCTTTCCTGTAAGCTGTTATCAACTCTGTGTCGAGGCAGTGTGTTCTAAAAATTACTTACCTGAACTGATACAAAGCTTTTTGTAATGTGTCTTGCTGCAAGATGAAGTAATCCACTGCTGTTCATTGTACTCTTGTGAACCAGGAAAGCATGATATTCCTTTTTGCAGTAGTGTTTTACACCACCTGCATGGCTATGACTTCTGCTCAACTCTATCTTTCAGTCTGTCTTCTTAGATAAGGAACAAGTACTCAGACTCACAGGGGTAAAGACCTGTTATCTCCTTCCTACTAAGTTATATTCATATCCTTAACACTTATGGCACTTCTAGCTGAACTATACGGGCTCCCACAGACTAGCTGTTATAACAGAATTTTTGACAAGTTGAGTGTTAATGTTGCTGCTCCCTAATCAAATAAAATTGCTTCGTTCTGTGTGAAAACTTATGAAATTTTCCTCAGGGAATCATACTGAATACTGAGTAGTCCTGTTAATTTATCGCAGAATAATTTATTCCCAAATCAGACTGTGGCTAATCCAGGCATATTGTAGTATCTGTTAACATAGGAGGTGTAATATCCGGAATATATCCCAGAGCTGTGGTAAATCCTTAAAGTTCAATGTTATAATGTTCCGGATAAGACACTTCTTGGGAGGGGCTAAGTCTGGTGTAGGGATGCACTTTGGAAACAACTAGCTACACAGTGGGCATAAATGAAGACATGGTTGGGACATATGAATTGTGGTTAGTGAACAGTAGCTGAGTAAATAGTATGGAAAAGGACAACAAGCATTTAAACATTACAGAAACAAAATTCTTTCATAGCACAATGATGGTGCTATTAATCCCATCTAGTTTAAGAGCTTCACTGAACTCTATGGTCTGTAAAACACCAAAATAATTTAGGAGCCAGCTTCAGAGTCTGCGAGGCATGACAAGCTGGATGCCTAAAAAGAATTAACAGTCCCAGGAATACCAAAAGTAATGTAGCCAGGCTTTGAGAATCACAAAGAACAATAATGTTGCATTGTGTTGACCACCCTGCTGCAGCAATGTACTTTGCTGTTCCTTTATTTTGCTGTGCTATCAGATATTAGCAAATTTTAGCCTATGAATTCTGAAGAATGCACTCTGCTGTAAATAGAATTTCATTTCTGCAGGAAAGTGGCTATTCAGTTTAATTTTATGCAGGAAAAAAGTAGAGAGAGATAAACATGACTTTTTAATACTGAGAAAGTATAGAAGTTGTATTAAATGAATGTCTTTCACCCTGCTCTGTCAGTCCCCCAATTTTGATTTAACTGTTAGCCTACACATAGGAGTTTTTATAGTAGTTTGGGAAGATGAATTGGGATTAAAGCCTATTTAGCGCCCAGAAGCTGGAAAGAAACAAGGTGAGGAAATGCATTCTGGACCATGTCTGCAGTAAATTTCTTAACTTAGGAGGAAGAAAAGGCTTGCTTATTAGGTAAAATAGGCCACTGCTACTTTGGATAATATACTCTAAAATTCCACACTGTGACATCTAACGAATTCCCCACTATGACCTAATGAATGTATGTTACCATTATCTACAGAAGTTAAGCACTGATTTTTTTTTTATGACTACTTTGACAAGACCATAGGTTTCTTTTTGTATCTAGGCATGTAATAAAATTGGATGGATTGCTAAGATTTGTACTTCTAGATGAAAAACCTTTTAGAAAGCTTAACAGATTTCACACTTCAGGACTTTTTATGCAGATTCTGACATAGTCTTTTCCTCATTGCTGCTTCTAGGGAGGTAGTGTGCTTTGGCATAAAACTAAGTTGCTTTCCCCTCTCTACCTCCCATACAAGACAACTCTACATCACTTCAATGTCATTGTCAGAAATTGCCATGTGATAAGCCCAAAGGCTTCCTCTGGTATAGGCAGACTCCTCTCTCCCTCAGATAGATTAAATTTGCTAGAAATGAAGGAATTATCTCTTATTTAGGCAAGGTGGAGTAAACAATCCCACAGAAACATCTGTAAGTTCCAGGCTAGAATCCGCTTCACTTCACAATCGATAAGTTCAGGTTTATTTTCCATTGCCAGAATTGAGGCTATAGTTTAGGAAATGCTACAGATCTGACAGAAAAAGACACTGATATTGTAGCTTTTTTTTTTTCCTATCAAATTTAACATTTCTAAGGGCTTTCTAAATCCATAAGTTAGCATGTCTACATATTTTAAGTCATATAGTGATCACACGCTTTTCAGTTTTATTAGGAAACCTAAAGCATTTTATTTTGGGGACCAAAGTAAGTGTAACAGTACTGTTGGAAACATGCTTCTTAATCAGTCACTTTAAGAATTTGTAGAGAATTAGCATGTATAAACCATATCTTTTCTACCCAGTGGAAGATCTTCCCTTCTCCCCACCCAAAAAAAACCAAGAGGGGCTGCATGAATTCAAGCTGTTGCACTTCTTTCCATGGTCAGAATATTGAGTAGAAGACTTCTAATGCATTAAAGTCAGGTGGAATACAGAAGTGAAGATCATCCATGGTTTGACATTCAGAAAGCCCGAAGAAAGACCTAAATCTCATTCTTAAATGGAATATACACAAAGAAAGCAGAAATAGCTCACATAGTATTAATTATTAAACTTAAGAATGAGGAAGAAGAAAAACCAAATGACCTTGAGAAAGCACAGTGTTCTTCATTCTGAGTAATTTGTTATTGCCATCTCTGCTCTACATAGGCTTTCCTCCACCTACTACTAGACTGCTTACGAATTCTGTCTGTACTTGAGGCAGGCAGGTGGTATTTGATGATAGGCTATCTTATTTCCTCAACAGTAACCACATGATGGTGCTGCAAGGCCAAGTGGAACAAATGAGTCTGCCAGACTGCATACTGAGCAGTGACCCATCCAAATACATCCTCTGTGTTATCTGTACTCCTGAGGAAACGAAGGCTAGAAGAAAAAGTTTTGTACAAGCAAACAAAAGTCTATAACCAAGATGTAGTATTGAATTGGAGTTGCCTGGTTCATACCTATCCTACTTTCCTGGCTTTTAAATAACTGTCTTGTTTTCTCTGTACTTTGGAGGGTGTACTAATATTAACGGTGGGCTGACACAACTTTGTCCTCAGTAGGACAGTTCAATAACTTATCTGGACAAAGGCAACATTCTCTTCAAATACAGCTTTATTCTGCTTTTACAGAGGAGTTTGCTTGCAGCTGAATCACATGTAACTCAGCAGATAGAAGAAAGTAGTTATATCTGTATATATATATTCTCTTTACAAACACTAACACAAAAATAAAGGAAAAAAAATGGAGGTCATATCTTAGCAGAAAACAGTTCAGTATTTTCTTAGCCACATGTCCTAGTTCAGCAGTAGCAATCATTTTTCTCCTTGGTAGCTGATGCAGTGCTGTGTTTTTGGCTATCAGCCTGGGAACAGCACTGATAACACCGATGTTTTCAGTTACTGCTCAAATGTTTTGGTCTGACCAAGGGCTTTCTGAGCCTCATGCTCTGCCAGGGAGGAGGGGAAGCCAGGAGGAAGCAGAGACAGGACACCTGACCCGAACTGACCAAAGATGGTATTCCCTACCACAGCATGTCATGCCCAGGATGTAAAAAAACTAGGGACCTGGAAAGGTTGGAGTTCACTGCTGGGTCGGGCTTGGTATCAGGTAGTGAGAAGTTCTATTCTCTTCCCTTGTATTTCCCTTGCCATTATCATTATTGGTGGCAGCAGCAGTGGTTTGTGTTACACCTTAGTTACTAAACTGTTCTGATCTCAACCTGTGGGAGTTACATTCTCTCGATTCTCCTCCCCATCTCCCCAGGAGCTGAGGGGAAGAAAGAAGGGGGAGTGAGTGACCGAACTGCCTGAGAGGCTTAAACCATGAGACCACACCTTTGAACTCAGTCAAAATATTGGGATATTTCAGGAGAACATTTTGCATTTAGCACATGGCTGTCCTTTTAGGAATAGTATCTTTTAGGCTAATACCATGCAAAACTACACACCTCCTGAACATCTGATTTTGGACACCTGACGAATCTTATCAGGCTCTCATAGCAATATGGTCTTGCTTTTGTAAAGTGTCCTTCCAAATATTTAGAGAAAAGTGGAAGAAAACAAACAGAACATAAAAAAGAGAGGATCCTTGTTTACAAACTCACTAACCTCTAACTCATCAACTGCAACACAAAGAATATTTCCAGATAGCACAGCAGGGTGAAGGAATACGATGACAAATTTTTCATCTTGATGTATTTGTTGTAATTTTGAAGACTTTTTTTCCAAGCCCATTACCGAAGTCTGTGGGAAGTGTGAGTGTGCACCAGCCCACTGTTCCTGTTCAGACAAACTGGAGTTAGGACTGCCCGAAAGTTTAGAATTCTGGGAAATATGGTTCTAATGCCAGTAAGGAACCTGCAAAAAGTCAGCTGCATTCACACAGCTGAGGATGATCCAATGGTGATATCCCATTTCTGAGACACAGAAATACATGTGCTCAAGAAGCATGTCCAAAAGTTACAAACGACAGTGCTGGTCAGCATAACTGAGATCTGAATAGATGCAGTTCCAGCACATAAGGTCCAAACACAGGGTCCTGGGCTGTTTCAGTGAAGGAAGTTTGCATCTTGAGCTGTGCAGGTGGTGAAATAAAGAATATAAATCAATGTATTGGAGGAAAAAATCATTAACAGGGGTTATAGACAGAAATCACCTCAAGTTTTTTTTCAGAGGAAAAAGCTGGCTGTTTCATCCCCTTTCCTGATACATGACAAATCTCTTCTGCAAGATTTCCTTACAGGCTCCCCTCAGTGAGCAAAAGAAGTCTTTATCCTCCTAAAACCCTTCAGATCTCACTCAGGAATGTTTCAAATCTTTCTCATCCTCTTAAGTTTTTCTTTGTAGCAGTATGAACTGTTGCTATCAAAGCAATCACCTAGTCTGTATGTGAACAAAGGCATTTCACAGGTTTCACATCATGCTACAAACAGTTCAGACAGCTGGATACTTTCTCTGTCTAAATAATTTCCTGATGCCTGGAAAGGAGCTGTAGGACAGGAGAAGGTGCTTGGCAGTTTTGGAACCTGTATAGGAGAAGATGTCATCTTAGTTCACCTATAACTGTGGTAGAAATTATTAGTTAGGGCAGTGATTGCTGGTATTCTGTTTCCTTTTCAGTAAATTAGTAATTTTAATTGAAAAGTATTTATTTAACAGTGTCATATCACAATGTGAGACAGTTTTGTCAGAGTGACAAGTGGTTTTTCAGCTTCCGGGCTTGTCAGCTGCAGTGATGTTAAACTAAGAGATGCACTTTTCCTTTGAAAGGGACACAAATCTTCCTTTAAGATGACATGGGTTTAATTTTGTCATCTCATTTGTAATTCTTACTGTCCTAATAGGGTGCTTTAGACTCTGTAAGATGCTTAGAGAAAAGATGGCCCCACTGTAGGCAGTAGCAGATACTTACCTATGAAAGTAGAAAAGGAAAACAAACTTAGTATAGAGTTGGGCTCCTATATGTTATTTCATATCAAATCAACCCATTGTTTGTGTTGACTTACAGCATATTTTCACAATCGTAACACTTTGGCAGAGGAACAAAGTGCTATTGCCCACCCTGAGTATATTCTATTGGAAACTATGAAACAGGTTAGGATTTAAGATTCTTTGATTTAGGGATCAGCGGATATCAGTCCACTGCAGTGGCTGCTATACAGTATAGAGAAACCCAACTAGCTGTTTTGGGTTACTCTGTTAGAAATAGCTGCATAATTAAGGCATTGGAAGGATCATAATGAGCCAGTTCTGTCTGGATTCTTGGCTACTCAGACTGTGGTATGGACATGCTTCATGTACCAAAAATTTCCTTTCTCCTTTGCAAACTTTCACACTATTACTATAAGTTATATGAACCATTTTTGTTTTTAAGAGAAAGAAATATTGGATTTCAGATATTTTCTCAGAGGTCAACATCAGCTGAACCTG
Source organism: Amazona ochrocephala (assembly GCA_039720435.1). Taxonomy (NCBI): domain Eukaryota; kingdom Metazoa; phylum Chordata; class Aves; order Psittaciformes; family Psittacidae; genus Amazona; species Amazona ochrocephala. The sequence goes on from CM077883.1 coordinate 18,370,144, forward strand.
TGTAAATTAAGGCAGAATTGGACTTACAAGGGGAAATATTTAGTCATTGCCTGTCAGGAAGCGAGAGTCCTTACCTGGTCCCTGCATCAATATTTAACCATAATTTCAACTCTTGACAAGACTATTATTACAGACAGTTGTCATATATACAGTTTGCCACTTTGATCTGGTATTGTCAGATCAAGTATTTTATATTTGAGCTTGACATGCCAGGCTTTGCAAGTTTTCTGTAACTTAAAATAAGTAGATGCCCAGGCATGTGAGGCTTTCTTTATCGGTAGTGGAAAATGCATGAACACTGAAAGGTAAAAAGGGATAGCACAAACAGCATGTTGCATTAAGTTGTCCTGCCTATGTGAAAGAACTTCTTAACAATAACTGATGACCCTAAATTGTAGCAGATTTCTTAATAAACATAAATGTAATTAAAGTGGAATGCATAAACAACAGCTCTCCACTAATGATCTACTGGCTGTACAACTCAGCCCTACCACATACCAGATCAAATCTGCCTCCTCATTATGGTCTTGTAGGTAAATGTAGGTTGTTTATGCGCATATATATTCAGTTTGTGTGACAAGGTTGTTCTTCATTTTTTGGGGGAAGGGGGAGAAGAAGAGTATTACAAGAGTGCCTTCTGTGAGAAGCTTCCCCCATGTCTAATAGAGCTAACATCAGCTGGCTCAGAGACAGACCACCTGAGGAAAGGGAGTAGCTTTGGTGAGCACCTGCCATCCAGCCTGGATCAACCCACCACAGCGTAAAACCTCGTTTTCCACTGAGTACATCTCTGTAGTAAGGAATGTAGCTTATTTCTTCCTCCAGCACATGTTAAGGTTTTGTATCTATGGTGCAGTATCTCTATTCTTCCTCAGTTCCTTACTAAAGACAAATCTGAGGTCCCTGAATATTATTAGTCCATTAATATGGTTTTAATAAAACACTGTATTTCACTTAGCTTGGAAAAATTAAGCCTCTTATATCTTTCAACAAACTTTCAGTTTACTCACTATCCCGAAGATAGGTCTCTTACCCTGGCATCCAGCTAGACTGGGAGATACAGTGCAGACTGAATCACTGCTTTATCTACTCAAGATACTAAAAAACAGTAATAATACAGAACTGTATTAGTTCCAGGCTGTTTTTGTGGTGTCTTTCCATTTTGGAAGATATTTCCTTCCTCTGTGTTCTGCAAATTAAAAATCTATGGCAAGGAGGTTTTACAGAATTGTCCACAGGGCTACAGAATTGGGTAAGATGTTGCATACCATAGAAAGAACCAAAGTTATGGGTTTGTTGCCAGCTTTCATTATGCTTGTCCATCATTATCCATTCTGTAGCTCCTGGTACTATCCTCACAAATCTTTGGGATCGCCACATACCTGATTAGAATGTGCTGCAAAGGTAACTTAGGAAAAATGGAAAACCCACCAAAAATAGTGGATTGCTGGGCCCTTGTGATATTGGGACCCATCCCTGTCAGCACTCAAACTGTCTGTGGCAGATAGCATGACTTTTTAGCAAATTCTACTGAAATTGTTACCCTTCTTAGCTGAGAAATCAAGAATTCATATTTGTTTGATTATGGGATAGGGAAAAGAAATGGTAACTGTGTTCCGTTGTGCTACAGAAGACCATTTGCCATGTTGCTCTGTTAGGCAAACCTTCTGATCTTTAAAACTCTGAGCATGGTAATCCACCAGTAGAATTACCCACTGGCTAAGTGATGAATCAAAAATATTCCAGGTTTTTCCTTGGCTCTAGACCTGAAATGAAAACTCTCAGATCATCCAGAAGTGACTCATTATAGAAAATAGACCTGACATCCTCCACTACTGAAAATATTTCTGCAATCTAATTTACTCCTGCTTGAAAATGGTCTGCTGAACTTAGCAACTTTATGAGAAGCTAATCTGGAAGCTGCATAGAGTGTACAACAAAAGAAAACCATTTAGAATTCATTCCTTAGGCTGTCCTGGGACTTTAGGGGGTCTATTTAATTGGCAGTGCTTCTTTCTATCCCACCCTCTTCTGGGTTAGAGACTGCTGCATTAGCTTCATGTATGCATGCATGCTTGCGCATTCAGGTCTTGACCTCTGATATGTTCTCCCAAGATAAGGGAAAACTTGGTCCAGACGAGAAATTTAATTGGCTGCTTCTGCTCATCAGTGGTTTTTGCAGCTTTGTAATAAAGTCGGTGAACTAATACTATAGTCTGGGTCTTCCTCAGTACTCCAGGAGGATGTTAAACAAGAGAAAACATGGGCCGGAAGAATGAGCACATGAACAAAATGCAGGAACACTGTATGCCAGAAGCAATGTCAGTATGATTTTAAGCAGGTTTTCCAGTACTATTTCCAGCTCATCTATGTATGGTAAGAATGAATGAGTTAATGTCAGTGCTGTAAAGATATAAGTCAAGATGTACGTAAGCATTATGAACAGCATAAATTAATTCAACTGCATCCATTAAAGAGAAATGTGCTGTTAAAAAGCCTCCACATAAGGATAAAATGTGCCAAGACTAAAAAGAAACAAGCAAGCAATTTTTGACCTTATTTAGATCTGATGCCTTTCTGTATAGAGGGCTTAATCTTTTAATACAGAACTATAAAGAACAATTTCTTTTTTATAGGGTATGATTACAGTCTAAGATGATTTACTATTCAACTTCTATGTCTGGTAAGAGTTGAGCTGTTAATTTTGCTGGATTATTTTTGGTTTGGTGGTTTATCTTGTTCAGCTTCTCATTGTATTTTCTACCTCCTAAAACTACTTCATGCTTCCATGTCAGCAAGTAACTCAGGTATGTAGCACAATTTGTTGAGGATGTAGCAGTAGGAAAAGCATTACCCCATTCAGATGTGACATTTGGTGTACTACCTGCATGTGCAGTATTGTCAGAGGTGTAGTTTCTGACCTGCAATGCATTATCTGCTCTACTGACTTCGGGGCTGTTTATCGCCAGTGACATATTTCTCTGTAGCAACCTGCCATTCTTACTGTGCCTGCTTTAAAACACTAAATGCAGACATACAGTCTGAAACTAGGTACAAATTTGAGAGTGGAACGAAAACAGATTTTTCTTTTTCTAACAATTCCCTTCAATGCTGTCAGCTAAACATGGTGCCTAGTAAGCTGCTTTTGCTACAGTAACAAATACCATGTTAAAGAGCAGAAGCGCTGAAAGAGTGAAATTAATTATGTATGCTTTATGCTTGTCCGACTAACCATACTGTATTCCCAATGAAATACTTAACACATTTGTGCATCCCAAAAGTCAAATAACATCACTATAATTTGAGACTTATTTTGAGCACTGAAGAAAAGATTTTGTTACACCTACAGGAAAGCTATTCTTTTGGAGGGTGCTTTTGCCATTCATGTGCTTTGATTGTGCGCTACTTAATTTAGTCAAAAATTCTAATTGAGCTTATTGGCAGACTGCCTGATATTTGGCACAGTAGGAATCTTTAAATTTGAACCTTTAGGGATGTTTTCAGAGGAACGTATGTCTTCTATTTCATGCTTTATTGTGGCAGACTGATGAGAACTTTTAAAGCAAATGACAGTTGACATAAAATAACTCACACTGGAGTTTGTTTTCCCCCTATTGCTTTTTAAATGATAAATTTCAGATGTTCTATTTCATTTAAAATATGTGAGTATTTGATATGCTGGTAATAGATGGCAATGGCAGCAGAATAATTCAATGACAGGAGAAGAGGTTAAGTGTGAAAAGAACTTTTAACAGGAATGATTTCTGACTAAACAATCAGTGGTAGACACCAGAGCAGTATTCAGTGTCTGAAGGAGTTAAACCAGACCCATGTTATTTGACAGAGCAGTATGTGTCATAATCTAAGCAGACATAATAGGATGAAATTAAGAAGTATGAATATTCAGGCTGCAGACAAGACTATTTCCTGATTCTGAGACCTGTTCTAGTTTAAATAGTCTCTCAAGGAAGAAAAAAAAAAAGCAGCTCCTAGCAGGGAATATTTAACACCATGCTGAACAATATGCTAATCCTCACAGGAACAGTACGGAATTGTCAGCAGGATGAACTAGCTGATCCCTTCCATCTCTGCTCTGTTTAATTTCAATATCTCCTAAAGTTTCTGCTTAGGAGAATATGTACTTCACTGCTTCATTTTCCTGTTTTCTTGAGAACTGTCATGTCTAGAGCCTAGAGAATGACCTACTGCTGCAGGACATCCTCTGTTTGTTTCTCATTGCCCTTGATTTCCACAAGTAGAGTTGTCAATTAACGGCTCCAGCTGATGCATTTGAGCTCACTTTACCTAGTTACATACCAAGTATATCTGTGGTATCACCCAGATGCTTCCTATTGACCTGGAATCATCACTTCTCCAAGCTCCAGGACTCTGCAAAAGGATGTTCACAAACAAAAAGTGCCCTTTGAAGACTTGTCATCTTCCCTCTACCCTCCCAGGGAGAAATTGGAGGGTTTACATCAATGTCTGCCCCCTTTGTTTGCCTCTGGAAACATGGAGATAATTATACTTAAATAGGACTTCTATGAAAAATGAGACAAAATTATGCTAAGAATAGGTTTTTACATGTTCTTAACTCTTCAGAGCATTTTAGGTGAGATAAAAGCTTTCTGCTTTTCTGCTGGCCACTATTCTGTTCGTAAACCTAATTTAAAATAAGTTCACAAATTGGGGAGTGAAGTACTATATTTTAAGCTTTCAGGTTGATGACCTAAATTAAATTGTTAGGTCAGGATTAAATTATTTTAGTGTATTAAATGTAAATGTATTTAACATTAATTAAAAACAATTCTATAGAAATTGTTGTTAGCAAACAAATTCAAATCAAATCCTCCATCTTACATCCTGTTACAACTTGCTTGGGTTCTTACAAAGACAACTGGCCTTAGAAGCTCTGCTGGTCTCTGGTCCCTTACAGTTTTCTGATCTTAAGGTCAGTGATCTTTTGAAATGTGGAAATCCATTTGTATGACTTGAAATTCTGTTGTCTTTAGAAGGTTCTTTAACATGCTACCCTCTACAGAAAATTAGTTGGAAATTGGAAGCAATCTAAAGTCATCAGAAACCTCTAAAAAGATGAGGTTTTGGGGTGAAATTCATAGACTTCAGAAAAGCAGTGAAAAAAAACAATCAGAATCAGAGCTGCTGGATACCCACGTCTTCAAATGCATCCAATTTTAGCCCCCTTTTCCAGATATATACCTGTGGCATATCTTTATGTATTAATTACAGCGTTGCTCATCCATAGCGGGTGGTAAACATATTTTTGTCAAAGTAACAGCTTGCAGCTTCATTGCTTATTGCTATTAAACAGAATAATCAGAGGTACTTCTGAACAGTTGATTTCTAAAGAACAGAGTAAGATGTTAACTGTGAGATTCCCAATGTAGTTATTTGAAATCTTCTTCATGAAAGTGTTTGTTTTTTCTACCTTCTGAAGATCCTGAATCCTGAGGTTTTTAAAGAGTTTTTCATGACCCCTCCCCTTCCATAAAAATCTCTAGATAGTTTACCAAACTCAGTGGGGACCTTTTTTCCTAAAAAAAAAAAAAAAAATCTTTCAAAATTTTGCCTAATTTTATGGAAAGTAAAATAATGAAAAAGCAGTGCTGTCTAATAAATATTACTGGAAATATCTTTCTACGATGTGATCAGCATTTTATTTATGATAAAATTATAATGTTCCCATTAACTTCAGTGTAAAGTAGATGATAACTGTAATGATGCAGCCTGTGCTACTAGAAAAACGAAGTACCAACTAGTAGTTCGTAAATTGGCAATCATTGCAATGATTATTGTAAAATACTCTTCCTCAAAGTCAAAACTCTATCAAAATAATATAAATAATTAGATGTAATGAAGAGTTATTGACCCATTGAACAGGTATGTTGTATCAGGTATGTTGTATAGTGCATATTCATCCTAGTTATAACAGTGAACCTTGTATAACTGCGATCATTTCATGACTCATACTAGCATTTGAGAAGGTATTAGGTACAATAGGTCTGAGTCAGAAAGGCTTCATGTAAATACATATAAGTGGGGTAGAACTCAATTTACACATTACCTGTTCAGGAAAGCCATTCTTTGCATATCAAGAGCATGACCAGCAGGTTGAGGGAGGCGATCCTGCCCCTCTACTCTGCTCTCGTGAGACCTCACTTGGAGTACTGTGTGCAGTTCTGGTGTCCTCAATATAAAAAGGACATGGTACTGTTAGAACAAGTCCAGAGGAGGGCCACGAGGATGATCAGGGGACTGGAGCACCTCCCGTATGAAGATAGGCTGAGAAAATTGGGGCTGTTCAGCCTGCAGAAGAGAAGGCTGCGTGGAGACCTCATAGCAGCCTTCCAATACCTGAAGGGGGCCTATAGGGATGCTGGGGAGGTACTCTTCATTAGGGACTGTGGTGAGAGGACAAGGAGTAACGGGTTCAAACTTTAACAGGGGAAGTTTAGATTGGATGTGAGGAAGAAATTCTTTACTGTAAGGGTGGTGAGGCCCTGGAATGGGTTGCCCAAGGAAGTTGTGAATGCTCCATCCCTGGCGGTGTTCAAGGTGGGGTTGGACATAGCCTTGGATGGCATGGTTTAGTGTGAGGTGTCCCTGCCCATGGCATGGGGGTTGGACCTAGATGATCTTGAGATCCTTTCCAACCCTAACTATTCTATGATTCTATGATATGAATGACTTCAGAAGATTTTGCAAAGTTCTGAGAATAGTAACAGTAAGACATCAGGAAGAGAAGAGGTTTGCCTATCTGAGGAAGAGGCATGAAGACAAGTACATTCAGTACAAGTTTTTTGGTATTGAATAACAGATCATCAGAATAAAGACCAGAGAAAATATTAAAGCACAGAGTCCCAAGCAGCACTGATGAACAGGCACTGATTAAGAACTTGTTACAGTACATGTGTGTATATATATAGGCTCAATCAATTTGTTCTAATGGGGCACCAGTGCTCTCTATAAAATTTGAAGGTGCTCAGTACTTGATTGAAATCAGCCACATATAACCCTTGCAGTCAAATAAATATCAGTTTTTCAGAAGTAATGAACTGAAACTTATATGCATCAGTGTATATAGAATAGAATGAAATAGAAAGTACATACTAAGAGTTGTGGTCAATGGCTCAATGTCCAGCTGGAGACCAGTAACAAGTGGTGTCCCTCACGGATCGGTGTTAGGACCGGTCTTGCTCAACGTCTTTGTTGGTGACATGGACAGTGGAATTGAGTGTGCCCTCAGCAAGTTTGCCAATGACACCAAACTGTGTGGTTCGGTTGATACGTTGGAGGGAAGGAATGCCATCCAGAGGGACCCTGACACGCTTGTGAGGTGGGCTGATGCCAACCTGATGAAGTTTAACCATGCCAAGTGCAAGGTCCTACACCTGGGTCAGAGCAATCCCAGGCACAGCTACAGCTTGGGTGGGGAGGAGATTCAGAGCAGCCCTGTGCGGAAGGACTCAGGGGTGCTGGTCCATGAGAAAATGAACATGAGCCGGCAGTGTGCACTTGCAGCCCAGAAGGCCAACCGTATCCTGGGCTGCATCAAAAGGAGTGTGACCAGCAGGTCGAGGGAGGTGCTCCTGCCCCTCTACTCTGCTCTCGTGAGACCACACTTGGAGTATTGTGTGCAGTTCTGGTGTCCTCAACATAAAAAGGACATGGAACTGTTGAAACAAGTCCAGAGGAGGGCCACGAGGATGATCAGGGGACTGGAGCACCTCCCGTATGAAGATAGGCTGAGAAAGTTGGGGCTGTTGAGCCTGCAGAAGAGAAGGCTGCGTGGAGATCTTCTAGCAGACTTCCAGTATCTGAAGGGGGCCTATAGGGATGCTGGGGAGGGACTCTTCATTAGGGACTGTAGTGAGAGGACAAGGGGTAATGGGTTCAAACTTAAACAGGGGAAGTTTAGATTGGATGTGAGGAAGAAATTCTTTACTGTAAGGGTGGTGAGGCCCTGGAATGGGTTGCCCAGGGAAGTTGTGAATGCTCCATCCCTGGCGGTGTTCAAGGTGGGGTTGGACATAGCCTTGGATGGCATGGTTTGTGGAAGGTGTCCCTGCCCATGGCAGGGGTGTTGGAACTCGATGATCTCAAGGTCCTTTCCAACCCTTACTATTCTATGATTCTATGTAATGATCAATATGCTTTTAATAATTGATGTGTCAATACTGAGGGCCACTTTAGTCAAAGGAATTTTTAACAGGTCTGAGAGTGGAAATTGTCCAAAATTTACTGTGCTGGCTTTAAACATACAGAAAAATATCTAAAGCATACTTTTTTTCTCGGAGAATCTCAGCTTTTTTTTTCTCATGCTTTATTATGAAACTACTTATGTTGTTAAAGTTGTTATGAAGATAGGGCATTATGCATCCAAAGTAGTGTAATTCCTTTCTTCTTCAAGCTAGTTCATACTTAATTGTAGGTTAAAGTGGATTATGCCATGCAGTGTTCAAATTTCCCACCAATGGCTCCTCTGCAGCTAGATTTCTAGCTTTGGACCATTTTACTGCAGTCTCATTCCCTTCCTCTGGTTTAGGACCTTGAGCAGACTGACAATGTGTGTGATCTGTGGAGTAGTTGGAACGCCATGGAAAATGGTCTATTGCAATCCCACATGTAAACCTGTGGATCTTATTTCATGGATTTCATTTACTGTGACTAAAGAAAACTGAAAACCTGTTTTGAACAAAGTACCTTGATTCTCCACTCTATTGCATACTGAATAATTGCTTACACTTTCACGACTTTTTCAGGTGACTATCAGTCATCAGATTGTCTTGGATATACTAATATGAGTAAATACACATGTCAAAGGCAAAATATGCTCATGTTATATTCATACATCCTAATGAGTATCTTGATTTCACTAACAGCTGGTAGGATGTAGTTCCTTCATTTGGACACACTGTGAGAATAAAATAAATAGAATCATAAATAAACATTTCTAATAGCTTAATTATTTCTTGAAGTATATAGGATCTGTTGCTGGAGGACATAGAAAGAACATTTATTTAATAGGGTTCTGTAACTTCATATATATTATATATATATATTTCAGCATGTAAACTGCTACAATGTATTATCATGCATACAAAACCCAACATGCTCTATGTACAATCCCATCTGTTTTAAGTGTGATGATTACTGATCATTGCAGACAGCACACGTAGTGTAAACAGTTTGCTACACAAAAACCAATATATTCTAATTACAAGTCAATAAATTTCATGTACAATCCAATTAGCTGTCATAGACATTCTTGTATTTAGTAAATGTAACTGATCTATTTCAAATTACTAATTTAAATAGACCATTATTTAATTGACAGGCCAACATATTTGAGGATAGAAAACAGCATATCATACAATAGAAATAATATAATGAAAATAATACTTTAAAGTACAAGCTATTCAAGGTTTGTTTGATAAATCAAGTAACTTCTTATACGAGAAGGTACCATGAATGCCATTGAAGTCCATTTCCTATCAGTCATTCTGCAGTACTTCTTTTTGTAGGAAATCATCTGTAAATCTGCATAAAACACAATAATTAGAACTACAACTTCAGGATATAAAGACTTAGCTCTAAAATTAACTTGCACACATGGCTAAACTAGCACCAGAATGACTGCAAAAAGTCTTATTCAGAAATGTGAAGGAGGAAAGAATTAGGTTCATCCACTATGGTACTAGTGGTCTAAAAACCAGAATCTAGGTATCTTTGGGAAAAGTAAAGCATTTCCAGAAGCACTAAATAACTTAAAGAAAAAAGCTTTAGAAGAAAAGCATTAGAAGAAAAGCAAGGCTCTTCACAGCAGTTTGGTTCAATGATCAACTGAAATCCAGGAGCAGGAAGGTAGGAAAATAAGTTTGTTTGTTTCTATTTTCCTTCTGTGGTGCTGGTTAAAATTTGGTTTCCAAACTGGAAAAGACAACAAAGGTGGCTTCATAAATCTGTCAGTACTACTGCTCTGGGGAGACATAACAATCCAGAATCACAGTATAATGGATAGAGCATGAATGTAAAATTATACAGGGTTGCCTGTACAGTACACGGTGTGTAGCATAGGATGTTGATGGAATAAAAAGCATCTAAGATTACTCAAAAGGTCTGGGCTTAATGTAGCTGCACTGGTTGTGGGCAGATGAAATCCTAAACAAAGCATTAGGTCAGGTCATGTCAAATTTTTTGTGAAATTGCCTAGAAATATTTGTTTCGAAAATCTTTATTCTGAAGGTCCTGAACACTACATTAGTCCCACCTATGCTGCTGACTTCATTATCACTATATGTAGCTTTTTAGATTCTTTAATATTAAAGTCAGCTTTGGGCTGTATAATGACTGTATTTAGGCATCAAAAATCTATCATGTGTCATCTTGGAACTCAGAATGGGTAGGATGAGAGGAAGAAATTTCCAGTCCTTTCTTCTGTTTGTAACTGCTATGATTATTCCAAATGATTGCACACAGCCCATAAATAGCATTTTACCTAGAGTAGCTGAATTGAAATTTGTAGTCTTGTCTTTGGCAATAGTAAGTAGATAAGCTTTTTTTTTTTTTTTTTTTCATTTTAGAGGTGTTATTCCTGGTATTAGTAAGTTCACAGTTAGATAATTTATTTTCCTCCTTTGGAATATGCAGAATTTGACTCTTAGAACTGCCTTAAAGGCTCCCCAAAGAAGGAAGATGACACTAAAGGGGAATTTATTTCAAAGCAAAATTGTATTGCTTGCAAGACAAAACGAATAAAGTTGAGAATTCCTAGCAGAGAAGCCTTAAGACTCCTTAGCTTGAAATTATTCCCCTTTCCCATTCTAGTCCAATTTCTGAAGAACAGCAAAATGATCTGAAAAAAACTCTGCATAAATAATTGATTTCCTTTACTCTAGGTGTGGATTCTTTCTGCATAAAAATGCTCTTATGGAGTACAGTTTGTAAGGCTGGAAAAGTGAAGTATTTGCTCTTTTGTTTAATATGCAGTGGATTCCTTTAGTTATCCTAGCTGTGCTATATAGTTCTGGCTAAAGGAAGTTATTATACACCAGTTAATGATGGTTTTGATCCTGAGCTAATGATTTCAATTTGTATCACAATTTGTTTCTTCCAGATTTCATTGCTCATGCCATGCTTAGGTCTGGGCAGTTCCACAAAATTAGACACTCTGGGCATAATTTAAGAAAATAGCTTTTTAATAAACCCCCAGATGAAGCGAGAGAACCATGTTAATAGTTCTTTTGCCTTTGCGCATTCCTGAAGACCAGACAGGGAGGGCCTGATTTCATCGTCTTCAGAAAGAGCAAATAGAATTACTGTGTACTTCTCCAAGATGCAGATGTTCTATCACACAATCCCTGATAACATGCATTCATGTACTTGGTAGCCCTCAAAAGAGTGGTTATTTCCACAGGTGTCTGCACCAGAAGAGAAATATCTCAAAGCATGTCAGAAAAACTTTTAGCCTTCATCCTAGTTTTATTTTAGTAGAATCAGGTCACAATTGTAACTCATAGACTACAGCAAGGAAAGCCTGAATTTTATGGGGGTGGGAGCAGAATATTGAGAATTAGAATTTTGTACAGTTTTGTAGTCTTGCTGCTGCCTTTCTGCCAACACGGATGGGTGACTGGTATTACCTCTGGTGCACCTGGAACCTGGGCCTGTCAAAAAAATACTAATCACAATGTAAAATAATCAGCTCCTGAAAAAGTTTAGGCTGAGATTTGTTTCTCATTTGTCACATCAAAATCAAGAAACCTTTTATTCAGGAAGCAGGAGAGTATTTGACATTAATCCTGCTGGTATGCAGGGAGAATAAATGAGGAATTTTTGTTGTTCGTGTGTTCATGTAGCATATTAATGATTTTGATAATAGCGTGAGGATATTTAGTTACTGTCTAACATGTTAAATTAAGTTATTATGGCCTTAACACTAATTTTGTCTGCCTTTATTCTAGTAAAGTTATAGGCTCATATGATTGTTAAAAGAGTGGAGAATAAAATCAAGTCTAATTCTGACTATGGTAAAAAAAAATCTCTGTAAGTACAATTAAATCTATTTTGTTTATTGGTTGACAGACACAAACGTTCTCCATTTGTTTTTTTTTTTAACCAGAGACCTGCTTCAGGTTCTGTGATATCTGTGGGGCAAATACGTGCAATAGTTGTTTAATGACATTAATTTTAAATGGAAATAATTCAGCACACTAAAAAGAAACCATACAGAGAAAAAAAACAGAAGCCAATTGCCTTTTAAAATAGACATGTTTTTATTTAGACTAACAGGCCTCCTACAGAAGTTGAAAAATGAAACGTGGACTAAATTTAACTTTGCTACTGTCACCAAAGATAATAATGTGTCTACCTTCTGACAAAATAAACTAAATGGCACCCACTTGACTAGCACTTGCCATCAGTCAGGTCCCACGGGAAGGACTATTCATGAGTGACGGTAGTTTGGGAAAAAAAATATGTACCCCTCATCCTGAAAAGACATGTTATTGAAAGAGACTTATGAACTGCATTATTGATGCAAACCACAGAGCCATCTCCTAAGCTATTAGGGATGGCTAGAAAATGGTGAGTTTGTTTTGTCAGATATTCAGACCAATTTCTTGCTGCTGAGTGACAGCCTACAATTGCTACAATGAAACACCCTCACATGGATGTTTTACCAATGGAATCTGGGAGCAGAAAGATCTGGTTTCTCATCTATCCTGTCAAGTCTTATGCTTTGAAGCACTCAGATTTCTTTTTTTATTGTTACATTTTTTCATCCTGTGGTTTGTAAAACAAAATTTCTAATTAACTGGGTTGGGTTTTGTTGTTTGTTTGTTTTGTGAGTTCAGAATAATCCACTTTTTCTGCAGTTAGCTAGCTCAAGAATCTCATCCTGATTTTTGCAGTTAGGAAACATGCATATAATCAGATGGTCAGTTAGAGAAAGGCAGGCCTGGTGCTGGGCAGAACTGTTTTCAAGGGTAAAAGAGAACGAACATAGATATATGTGTATTTGTACGTATGTATGTATGTATGCTAGAACTCCATATTTAATAAATTTGTATGTAATTTGCAGCTGCAGGTCAATGAAAATAGAGGAAGATGTGAAAGCGTGCTGGAAAACCTAAAAATGGCAACAGATAAATAGAAAGATAAAGAAGGAAAAGAGATCCTCAACATCAGCATCATACTCCTCAGGGCAAAGGATTGATGAAATGCTGTGCTCCACTTTTCCAGCTGCCTCCAACCAGACTTAAGTCATCATAGGACACCCAAGGAGAAGTGGAAGGGTGAGTGTAACCCCAGAAAAAGGGGTAGAAACTTAGAAGCTTGCCTATAATGGTGTTACAGAGTGTCCAGGGCTAAAAATTGCCCATTGGTTGTCATCCCAAGACTACACATTTCTACACAGCATGCTGTGTCCCCACTTTTTAAAGCCTCTGCTGTTACATGAGGCATGTATTCCTCTATACAAAATGACTATGCTGCAGTCATAAGTAGTTCATAGTACACAATAATTAAACTACCTGTTACTATTATCTATATAAAAAGAAAAGCTGTACCATATAACGAGTACCAATAGAAATTATACATAGGCACTGGGTCTTTAGAAAAGTTGTTTTTGCAGCAAAACCAAGAAAAAACAAACCTCTGAGCAGTTCATGTAAACCTTGGACAGAACCTGACCTGCCTCGGTCCTGACACCTTGCAAAATTCAGGACAAACCCTCTGGCCTGTTATTAGCAATGGCAGTTTTGTACTCCTACAAAAATACAATTTCTTTTCAGTCACGGCATGAAGGTTACAGCTTTTAAGCTTGAAGGCTTGTAACCATGCGGAAGTGAATGAAATGTTCATTTTTGTGCTGCTGATTCTGGAACAACACTTTTAGCAACTGTGAGTAGAAAATTAGGAGTTTATTTAAGATAATGAGCCTTATAGCACTTTCATCATGTAAATGCAACAACTAGAGACATACTCAAATCAAGATAATTAAATTTTATAGCATTAACTTGTTAAATTCTTTTAATGGCATTAAAGCCAGTAGATGCATTTTTCAAAACTCTGTCTGAAAGACAACAGCCAGTGACTTATGTCTTCAGCTTCTGTTAGCTCCTGAGCATTTTCATGCAAGAATAAGCAATTCAAGAAGCAGATCTAGTATAAAAAGCAAACCAGTGCTATGGTGTGGAGATGATCTCGCCTCCTAGCCACCATATCCCCACAGCATCTCTTTCAGTTTGATTCAGTTTCTCTCAGGACTAAGGCTGGTCAACCATCACAATAACTTACATGGCTGCATGTTTTTTTGTGTAAGACAGCAAAATGTATCTTGCATCTTTCAGTGCCTAAGTAGATAACAAATACAGCATCCTTCTAATCAGAAGGCAATAAATGCAGTGAAGATACTGCTTGGTAGTATTCTGAACTTAGCTAAACTTATGTAGTCATATGTATGCATTATGACAGTTGACTGATATTTATGGCATGCCTGTAATGTCAGCTTAGTAGTTTCTGACCTCAGTTTCAGATTAGCTTTATCCTCTGATCTTGGTTTTGCAGCTAAAAAGAGGCAGCAGGATCATGTCAGTCTGTGCTGTATGGTTTGTGTTTTACACTAAACAATTTAATGAAATACACACAGAGCAGTCAGTGGCTGCTTGAACATGGGATCCTCCCATTTCTTTTGTAGTCATTAGACATCGATGCCATGTTTAACTACCCTATATGCAGCTCGATGATTTTTTTATGCCTTAAATATAAATGAAGTAATTTCAACAGGATGGTGAAATTTTTTACTATGTATGGTAAAATTGCTAAAATGTGTTAAATAGTGGACTGAGATGTCTGAAAGTTTAGTTCTAGATGCCTCTTTTCCACAAAGGAGTGTATCCCACTGTCTCAGATGTAGAACATGGGAAGAGATGGCTCAGAAGGGAATCCACGTTAAATGTTCCTCAGCTGGGCGGAGAGCACTGATAACAAGAAATGTTACCAAAATCTCCAAATTATCAAAAAAGTGCAAGTTAGTAACTCAGAAACAATTGTATCTGGTGCTTAGAAATCTAAGACCTTTTCAAAGTTAACTTTACATGCCACAGATAAAGTTCTCTTCATGTACTAAAGGCACATGCCACCAAGTAGAGAAAAAGATTAATAAGGTCTGTTCAGTTCCTACCTGTTCTTCTGTCATTGCTACTTTTGATTTTACTGCAACAAAACATAACTTTAGACTTGAATATAAATCTGACTTGCAAAGTTTACCCATTGAAAAATAAGATATGAAACTACAAAAGAGAAAGTCATAAACCAGAGTGCTTTCTTTACTGAAGCAAATCCTTTTTGCTCCTTAGAGAGTGAGATAGTATAATGTGGAAAGATTGCATTTCTCACATTCTGGAAGAACAGTTTATTTGGTGTTCTGACAGCCTTTATTTGGATCTTAAAGAAATGGGTTATAGGAAGTATGAGGAAAACATTATATTTGCCGTGAATTACCCTCTTTGGAAATCTGTAATATGGAATAATTTCAGTCAGTCAGTGTCTTTTGAAGAATGTTCCTGACATAAGATTTTTAATTTGAAAAATAGATATTAAGGGAAGCTTCATCAGTAAAACTCGGCACCCCACACCCCTGGAAAAAAAGCCCAAACAAACCAAACAACGCAGGGGAAATCTGTTACTGGTAGGACAATTCTGGCTGGAGATACACATAAACAAATTAACTCTAGATGCAGGATTCTAGAACCACAGAAATATAGGATGCTTTAGGTTGGAAAGAACCTTCGGACATTATCTGGTCTACCCCTTTAAAAGTGAGGCTTAGTTTGTGAGGTTGATCAGCACTTCTTTCTTTCAAGTTTTAAGAATATCAATAATGGAGATTTCATATTCTCTCTGGGTCCTTGCTACGATGTTTGACCACCTTCAGCACAGAGAAATTTCTGCTTAGCTCAAATAAAAACCTTCTTTTTCTGTACTTTATGTCCATTGCCACTAGTCTTGTGCATCTCTTAGAAAAGTCTGGCTCCATCTTCACTGTGAAACACTCGCTAGGTAACTTAAAACAGACATTAGATCTCTTATTAAAAGGTAAAAGAGAATAATCAGTTCTCTTGACCTGTTATGTTACGTTTTTGCAAATATGCAGCATAATAAGAAGTTAGTGTTCATTGCCACAAGGACATGCTGCTGTAGCATTTTCAGCTTTTACACCAGGACCCCTAGAACCTTTTCTGCAGAACTGCTTACTAGCCAGTTGATGCCCTCCCAGTGCTGTTGCATGGCATTCCAAGGATGTGACTTTGCATTTGCCCTTCTTGAATGTTCATAGGTTTCTCTCAGTTCATTTTTTCCAGCATTTTGGATCCCTCTGCATGGCAGGGAAGGCAGCCATGGAGACCATGCAGTCAAGCCTCTCTGTCACCTGTAAGCTTGCACAGAGTGCCTTCCACCCACCACCCAGGCAGTCAGCTATATGAGGGGCTGTGGTAACTGCCTCTAAGCAACACCACTTTTTAATCAGCTGCCAGGCAGACTTCAAACAGCTGGTGCACTTCAGGTCTGAGTTTTGCTCTTACTTTATTTTTAGAGTAATTTCTTCATCTATTTAAGGAATTCCAGAAATTAACTGTAATTTCATTACTTGTTATATATGATAATAAATTTAGTTCTTCACATAGCTCATCGAGAGTACAGCTAAAATAAGTGTTGCATGCAGAGTATGTCCTGATTATCTACCTGTTAATATTCCATTGAGGCTGTAGAGAGCTATATAGGTGACATTTGTTGTGTTCATTTATATCACAAATAAAAAGACATGTTTTACCTTCTCATATGAAACTTCCAAGTCTGGCAGTCCTTACAGTACCGTAGTGCCCTCAAACTTGCTTTGAAAGTCTGAGGCAATCCATACTTTTCATTGTCTGTATGTGTTGGCTGGCTGACAGCTTTGCAAAGCTCAGGTGACCCAGACTATCATAAATTTTTACCTCAGTTCTAGACTTTAACCATAGCCATCTTTGCCTGAGAATCCTAATATCAATTAGTTTTAAATTTTTTGATATAGACATCAGTTTATGGTGTTAAAAATAATATAGGGTATTTAAAAGCATTAGAAATGGTGTGCTTTCACTCTGCTTTCTTCCACCTTAAATACCAGTGTTCCATACATAAATGCAGTGGAGTGTGAAGAAGAGACCTGACCACGCAGAAGATGGAACATGTTGTAATGAGATGGCAATGCATTTAAGATAACAAACGTTTTTAATAATCAACCCTTAGCTCTATTTATCACTACCGTGAGGCTGGCCTTGAAATAGGACCATAAAAGTGAAGCCAAACTCATTCAGAAACACTTTTTCTGATAAGCACAATCTCACAGAGTTTTTTGCATGAGTAAGATGAATGTACTTGATTGAATGGTACCAAACAGTAGTTAGGAAAGCTTGGCAACAGATTATCAGCACTTTGGGGGAAAAAATCTTGTTATGTTAGAAAAGGAGTCACTGAGGTATGTTTGGCACACAGTAAAAAATAATTTACTCTTTTTTAACCAGTATTCCTGAGCCTATCTTGGTGAATATGCTCTCATGGCTCTAAAAAGTCACAGTTATGTCAGTCTCACTGAAGAACATAAACCTTCTTAAATAGAAGATTCCAGTAAGGAAGCTACACACAAACAAGGTTTCTTTAAAATGCAGGCAATCCGGACAAGCACATCATTGCATTGTTCTATAATCACAAGTTGATTTTGTCAAGCGATTTAATATACCATGTGTTAGATTCAATTCTTAATGTGTTTAATTCAATCAGGTGATGTTTCTGGTTTGAAAGGTGATGCGTCTTGATTAAAGTGAGGTGCTGGATGCTGTAAAAACTACACCTTATGCAGCAGTGGCAGTGGTCAATTCAGTGAATGTTACATAAGATGCAGGAAGTGGCATCACAAATCTAATGGGTAAAATCATTTAGAGTATAATCCACTGCATGGACTTTATTGCTGCACTTCTGTATGAAACCATATGTGTATACAGTATGATAGTTTACTTTCTGTCTGAACTTGGGGCTGTTCAGCCTGCAGAAGAGAAGGCTGCGTGGAGACCTCCTAGCACCCTTCCAATACCTGAAGGGGGCCTATAGGGATGCTGGGGAGGGACTCTTCATTAGGGACTGTGGTGAGAGGACAAGGGGTAATGGGTTTAAACTTAAACAGGGGAAGTTTAGATTGGATGTGAGGAAGAAATTCTTTACTGTGAGGGTGGTGAGGCCCTGGAATGGGTTGCCCAGGGAGGTTGTGAATGCTTCATCCCTGGTGGCATTCAAGGTGGGATTGGACATAGCCTTGGATGGCATGGTTTAGTGTGAGGTGTCCCTGCCCATGGCAGGGGTGTTGGACCTCGATGATCTTGAGGTCCTTTCCAACCCTAACTATTCTATGATTCTATGATTCTATGATTAACACGATCTGAAAACAAAGAGATTATTCCAATGGAACAGAACAATCAGATGGTGAAAGAGCTGCTGTTTGAGTGCATAAACACACAATCTGTTTAATAGCAAACAAAATGGCTATGTTTGGTGAGAGACAGAATGAAGGTGTTTGGGGTAAATGAGGAGAACTCACATAGTTGACAACCACTTTATATTTTGAAGACTTTGCCAAATTTGTAGCAAAAATAAATCTCTGCATATAATCAAAAAATTTTGTAAATTTTATAATCTGAATGACAGATCAGTCAAGCTCAGTCAAGCATCATACTCAATCTCTCTGTGAATCTTAATATACAAGTTTAATGGATCAGAAAGATGAGAGAGGCTGGGTGCCAAAGGCAGAAATAAACTTTGGCACGTACAGAGAAATGGACAAAGCTATAAATATTGCAGTGGCATGAGCCAAAGATAGGCCGCTGTATTTCAGGTTCACAGTTTCCTGACATTTTAGGCAAGTATGGTTCAATTGCTACAGATATAATATGACAAGAAAGTGCTAGGCTTCCTAAACCAGAAAATGAAAAGGAATGTTTTTCCCATTATTACTGGGATGTTTTCAGAAGACGTGTGTCTGAAAAATACCTCTTTTTTTTGTTTGTTTTATTTGACATACTAATCATACTCAGAAAAGGCAGAGGCACTAAGGCTTAAAGAAACTCTGCTTCTCATACCATTCATCCAAGGGTCTGTATGGTCAGTGTTATCTTCAAGTCCTATTGACACTGAGTATCTTCTGCAAGACTAATAGGAACAATGAGAAGTATATTCCTGTCCTGGTTCTGTCTTTTGCTGTAAGTGGAGCCACAATGCAGCTGAGCAGTTTTTCCCAAGGCAGCATAATAGACAACAACTTGAAAAGGAATGCAACCCCAAGGATTTTCCTTCTGTACTTCAGGGTAACTCTTCATACCATAAAACACAGAATTACTGAAATAACACACACACAAAAAAAGAATCTCCATCTGCTAAACAAATGAATAGAAATAATCAAATGCCAGAAGTGTAATCTCTATGTTATGGTGCAGGTTTTGCCTCATGTGTTCACGAGCTTTCTCAGTTCTGGAAGTTTAAGAAGATGAAAATTTTAACCTCCAGTGCAACTAATACAAGCAGCATGGAAGGCTCCATCATATAATGCTTTTTCTTTACCCTTTTCTGTCATTGTATAGATAAATATTCTTCCTAATGTAGCCAGCTTTGTTGCATTCTTGAACTTAGAACAAGACAGATAATCACCTTTGCACCATTAGATTTGATTAAGTTAAACTAAGAAATTGTAATTGGAAAGCACTGAGCTGTACATTTCATAGGCCAAGTTTAAATGAACATGAGTATTTCTCAATACTAGTGACTTGAAGTGGTTTTGTTTTTACAGCTATGCAAATGATTTTCCTAGTTGTTTTCTACAGAAAATTAATGTCAATGATACATTTAACAGTATGTAAGCTGGCATAATACAGAGATACAAAAGCAACCAACCATGCAGACAAATTTCTATTGTTAAAATTCAAACAAAAAATGTTCCATCTTTTAGACTTGTGTGCGCTAATTGCTCCTCATACAAAGTAGGTTATGATAATAGTAATTAAATTAATCCAATTTAATAGTACTATTATGAAATAATTTTTAAATTACTTAAAATGATTTTTTTAAATGAATGAACCCCTGATTTTCAGTTTTCAGACATATTTTTGTTTTGGTTTTTAATTATTAAATTTCTTTCAGATAACTCAAGTGGAAGAAAGATAATACAAATACTGTGTCTTCTGCAGTCTTACTTTATAAAAAATAACTAGCTTAAATAAGTGGCCTGTTTAAAGGTAATGGGATGCTTTCACAATTTAAGTAACTTTCTGTGCTACTTTCCAGATGAAATAGCCAGTATGCAACCAGGGAATGTAACAGCAAGTCAGTCACAAAGACACACACAGGGTGGTTATAAAAGTGGCACTCTGAGCATGTACTTAGGATCTCTGCAGATCTTTTGCCGCCAAGATGACAAAATTACTCCTACATAAATGTGCTAGACGAAAGCTACCTTTGGAATAGATACATGAAAAACACTCTTATCTCCTAGTTGTACTGCACTTATACCCAAGGGAAAAATACATTTTTTTAGTAAACAATGCAGTCTGTGCATACCAATCAACCCAAACTGATCCACCAAAACTAATTTATCTGGCTTCTAGGAAAGCTAGCCAGTGAAGTTAATTCTTTGCTAGTTGATTGGCCAGCAGGTTCTTTTATAACTAGATAAGGACGATGAAATTGCTTTATTTTCAGTTTACTCATGTTTATTCTTACTTGTGCTATACTTCAGCTTTGTGTGCTGTCATTGAGACCAGCAGCAAAAAGCAAGGATTCCATTAAGGGATGTACTGAAATCCTCACAGTTACAATGCTTGTTTCTGCTACTAGGAGGATTTGCATCACAACTCATACTTTCTTGTGTTTTCAAGTGAGGGAAAAACTAAATTATACCTGCAGCAGATACTTCTACCTGCCCCTTCCACAGTGTAGGTCTCCTAGCCTGTTACCTAAGCTCAGAGGGATGCCTGAGAGCCTTAGCAGATGGTTCTTTTCCAAAGAGAAGCAACCTTTCTCATTTGGAGGGCAACAGTGCCACAAAATGATGGAACTCTAGAAGCAGAACTGCTGTAAGATAGTCAGTCATGCTTTTAAAGCAATGTGAAGTTTCATTTCTGAGGGGTACTCTTTTGTTTTGCTTGGGTGGGGATGGAAGATGAATCTTGACCGCTTGCTTTTATTAGGAAACATGGCATCTTTCTTATAGCGAAATGCAAAAATCATAAGACTTATGAGAGCTTCAGCAAATTTTCAATAGATTTGTTTTGGGAAAGAGATGTATAAAGACAGGTTGTCCTGTCCTCATGGGGACCTCTACATGAAACACTTATTCTGCTCTTGTATTTAGGTAAACATGAAACAGAGTACTTTGATATTTTTGGATCTGGATTGAGTACACTAGACTGTATATTGAAGGATAATATAAGAGAAACCTTTCCCACTGTCTGTGCCTCTAAAAATGCAAACTTACAGTGACTTTACAACCCCTACATTTTCTCTCTCTTTCATGTTTTAACTTTCCATTTAGCATATATGTACATTTTTGTTATGCTTTATAATAATGTAAGTTATTATAAAACTCCTCATTTTCTTCTTAATGAGTCTCCAGATTGTTAGCTGTGTGTGTCCAGATACATATATTCACAATGAGGAATAAAATGAGTTGTTAGAGAGAGAAGAAATACCTGAATACCTGATAAGTACTTTTTTCATCTCTGCATGAATTATCTTTATAACCCAGATCCACGCTTTGTTGGCAGTTAAGGTTGTTAACCAAGGAGAAAGAAAGAACATCATAGCCAAATGAAAAGAAAATTCTTTGAGTTCCTTATCTTTACATGAAGGAATAAGCAAGTAAAAAGGTGCTTAGTTATGCGTGTTTCAGTAGACATCATGTTATTAAACAGTGTGAATGCAAACTGAAAACTTGATATTTTGCTGAGGCAGTCTTAGGGTGTACGGCGGAGAAAATTTGGCAGTGAAGTCAGGTAGGAGTGAAATATCATAGTTTTAATGAGTCATCTTTCACACATTTAGCTTGAAAGAGTAGCTCTGAATAATTCTGCTTTGGAATGAAGTGGCCTACCAAAGCCAAACAATGTGAGAGACTTGGACTTGAAAACATACTCGCCATCAAGGCAAGATTCTGAGTTCTGTGTTCATGACAAGCAAAGCTGCCTGAAAATGTGTGGTTTTGCAAGCCCATTCCTGAAACGGAGCAACTTTGTTTGCATGCAGGATCATCTGATTATGAGGATGCTTAGGCATTGATTCATTAACCCACATTATTTTCAATGAAAAGTCACAGGTGTCTACTAGTTCATAGCTATTAGCCCTGGTTTAGATTTGAAATTACTACAGATTTCTCACATTTCCAGCATCTTCTGCCTTTCCAGTAACTTACAAAAAATAATGAAATAACGACTCTGGAAAGCCATTAATATCTGCACTTTTCCAGGATATAAGTCTTGACCACAAACCCTTACAGTTATGAAATACTTCCTTTCTTCTCTAACATTGTTAGGAGAGTTTTGTATTGTTTCTCAGTCACACTTCTATGGGTAAAAATGCCATTGTCCTTGCCTGTTGGTGTAAATCTCTGATAACAGGTGAATAGGATATAGCTACAGAATGGGAAGAATTAAATGAAATGCTAGCTAACAAATTTGTTAGACCAGACCTTCATGATTAACTCCCACAGGACTGAATTTCTGAAGGTGTTTCTCTTACTGGGTGTGTGTATCCTCATGTTTAGTACAAAATAAACCTCATACGTGCAAACAAGTTCATTAAAATTGCAAGAGCCTGTAGCACATTTGTAACAGCTTGCCCGAAGGTTAACATTTATAGTTTTGCACTGCCAACATCCTGCTTTTATGGGGCACATTTGTATGCTAAATTGCCTATTATGTTAAGTTGTAAGTTCCCATTTAGCAGCATCAGGAATAAGATTTGACTATAAATGTTTAGATTTTATTAGTGCTATGCTAGTCTTCTTAACAACTCAAACTTCCCACAGGCTGATCATTTGCTGTATCCTCTACAAAGGTTCTTGTATTTAGGAAAAGCTGATGATAAGCAGCATAGGGAGAAAGGTAAGACACTGGTCGCTGAATGGAAAAGGTACCTTATTGCATCTCATCTCTATGCAAGACCTAAATGTCATGCTTAAGCAATGACTGCATCTAAAACAATCATCTCAGTTGCATTACCTTCTTGAGTTAACAAGACCGAATGGGTCAGCTGAAAACATTCCAATAAGGGGAGTGCTTTTATTGGTAAGTAAATGTATCTATTGCTTTGCTTTCACTGTACGTTACTTCCCAGTGCACGATCCAACAGAATGAAGCGTGATATACCAGCCACACGAACTGAAATGGCAAATTTTAACTGCACACACAGTTCTCAAAGGTAAGAGAAATGTATTTGTTAATGAAATAGTGCCTCAGTCTTGCCTTGCTAACAGGTAGTTCGCAGGAGATCCTGAAACTAAGAGAGTTACCAGTACCACAAAAGCCTTTCAGTTCTAGGTCATCTCTTGTCAGAGCAGGGGCCTGATTTTAGATATTACTTTAAAAATATCAGTAAATATTTGCTTTCCTTAGTGGTGACTGAAGTCTGTCAGTGGCAACTGACTGTTGAAAATTACTTGAAAATAACAGCTCAAGTCCTTAGCCCAGGCTTTCTCTGCAATTAATAAGTAAATAAATAAAAATAATGTGCGAAATTTCTTCTTGAATGCTTCTGTCATAAATGAGAATGTGAGAACAGCAAGATGGTACTTTGCTCTTAAGCTTTTTCTAGCATGGTGGAAAACAACATTCGAAAGATGTGCTTCCCAAGGCCAGTTTTGCAGACATATTGAAGTTCACATAGTGGGTGTAAACATGACACTGTAGGTTGCCAAAGAGCTCTGGAAACATAAGCCATTTAAAACCATTATTGTAGTAATTATTAGACTACAACTAGCTTCAGACCAACCATGAATGGAAAGCACAAAAATGGAGCTTCAGGTTATTTGTGCAGAAAAAGAAATATTTTCTGAGAGCAAATTGTAAATGTATTTTGATAAAACAGGAAGTTCTTACCAGTAAGAATGATAAAAGTAATGTGGAATCTCTCAGCACAATCCATACCTGAGGAGGGCTCTACCTCATTTGCCGATTAAATAAGATATCAGAGTTTTGAGTGTGTTCTGCAGAACTCAAAGATTTTCAGTGATTGTAGGAGTGGGAGAGAGGAAGGTGCTTTCTGTGCAAAATACGATATCATTTCCAGGAGGCAGAGGTCCCACATGAAAGCTCTGAGGTCTCTCTAGGAATCTGTCTAACTGAACACCCTGACTTTGCTGCCAGTAAAGGCTGCAACCTCTAGCAAATGCAGACAGCGCTTTACCTATTAAGACAATCCTCAGGGGAGAGACTTGAGGAAAGTAGCTCAGGCAGCTTTTAAAAAAAATGACCTATTTAAAGTTACATTTTTCAAATCATTTAAGGAAAAGACTTAGTTAATTCTACTTAATCAAAGTTCTCTGCAAATAACTTGAAGGTGACAGGTCAGCAAAGGCAAGCTTATTTAAAGACTGTATTTTAAGATTTAAAATGCTAAGAGTCTTACCAAGTCTAATCTGCTAAGAATTATAATAAAGTATAAGAGAAGTTCAAACCTTATTTATTTCAAGATCAGATTTATTATTTTTCGAAGACCTTGCAGGCAAAGAAACAGGCAAGAATTATCACAGCAACTATGTCTCTGAAAGTGTGCAGCCTGCCTACACTGGTGGTTGGATGATGATGGTCACTTCCTTTATCCGAAATATTTAGGATTTCTGATTCTCTATGGTTTAAATGGGTTTCTGTGTTTTAGGCAGTTGAAGTTATTTACTTCAGGAGTTGTTTGTTGTTTCTTATTTTTAATATAGACATCTGTACAACAGCATCTCTAAATGTGATGCCACGCTGTTCCAATTCCAAGTTCTTCTTGCTTGCAAATTTTATATTTATAGCTGTAGTTTGAAATTAAAATGCTGACCTTAACAAGCACTATCATTATTGTGTCTTCAAGGCACTTAGACACATTCTCATTTACTCTGATTTTCTAGATCTGAGTAGCTTGGTATTGTGGGCCTATTACTTTGCTGAAGTCAGTGAAAAAAACGGGTTATTGCATTGCCCTGTATTGCTTTCTTCAGATACATTTCATAATATACCACTGCACAGTAGGATTCTGATTTCAGTTTAGCAATTGGAAGGATAATTTAATTAGAAATGTACACCTAGAACTTTACTTTTCCTATTCAGAGTTACGTCCTGAATATGTAATAGAGTAACAAAGCCCAAGTGATTATATTTTATTAAGATAGGAAAGAAGTGGGGGATATCCAGTGAAGGTTTTACAGATTCCAGGAAGGAGAGAGAGTTCATTGCTATAATATGGTGCTCACAGCTATGAAAGTCAAAAACACCAGCTGATGAAACGGAGTGAACCACAAGTTCAAAATCCTAAAGAAGACTTGACATAACCACTGATATATTACTAGCCTAAATCCAAAATATAACTCAGCCTTGCAGTCAGGTCTGTGAGAGTGACAGGATCTGAATGCCCTTTTTAGATCTGAACACTATTTGAATTACAACAAGCTCAGTAAAGGAAAAGCAGGGTTCTGAGGCAGGGTGGGAAGATTGCACCATTGTGCATTCTCTAAATCAGTGCTATCCCAGCAAAAATAATCCAGGACACATTTTAGATCCATTTGAAGATTTGTGAGGCATATGTGTCAAGCATATTAACAACAAAGCAACAAATCCAGACAGCTTTTAAATACCAAATGATGTGATTTAGTTTAGAATGAAGCAATCAGTGTTTGGAGAATGCTGTTAATAACACTGTCTCTCCTTCTGGAAATTAACTATTCAGTGCAGGAAATTTCTGTTTGATTATTTTGACAGGTAAGCATTGTATTTATTACATTCAGAAAACAACAGAAATTTACATAGCTGAGCCTACACATACTCTTGTAGCATTTTCCTTCTCCTTTACAATTTATTATAAACATGAATTATATATGGAGACAGCCGTGCTTTGTTTAAATTGCTGCACTAAGTACTCCTTGACGGCAGTAAATCAATGGTTTGCTTTCTTTTACATTTGAATGAATGTAATAACTGGAATAAACAATTAATCTGATGGATACACAGGAAGTCTCTGCAGCTAAGTAGAGCTAGAAGAATAATACTGCTCCATTGTTCATATATTTGTCATTTGTTGATCACACATTATTGACTGTGTTATTTGTCTAACTTTGATTCTCAAAGTTATTTGAACTTACTTATTCAGTGTTCATTTAAACTGATGCCTCATAAAATTGTTTTCTTGATCTCCAACTAATAAGCCAATTAAGATGAGCTTTGGAAGCTATTAACCAGATCCCAGTTTCTATTTTTGCCACTTAATTTAATGCTGGTAGTACAGTGACAATCAGTAATCACTTAATGTGTTAATATTTTTTAAAAAGAATGACAGTATTTGTATAAAATATATGGACATGCATATATATATATAAGGTACTAAACATATCTCTCTCTATAAATATTAAAATGCCAGTGACTACTTGCTTATTACCTTTAAAGACCAACATGAGCTCCAACTGTGCTATAAGACTGAATGTGTCAGGAGACAATAAGTAAGTGAAATTGTTCAGAAGAGTTTTCACTAGGCTTCTGCTACCTG
Organism: Amazona ochrocephala; assembly: GCA_039720435.1. NCBI lineage: Eukaryota > Metazoa > Chordata > Aves > Psittaciformes > Psittacidae > Amazona > Amazona ochrocephala. The sequence continues at coordinate 18,396,979 of CM077883.1, forward strand.
GTGCCCTTAAGGTGTCACGGACATCATTAAATTAATGGAGGAAACAAGAACGGATGTACAGTGACATTCTGTGGACAAGCATGAAACATTAGATAATAAATTTGCAGAGCTTGTTCCACTTTGTATCTCCTTACTTTAGAAACTGAGAAATTGGAATCACTTACATGAGAGACAGAAATGCTAGGTGGAATGTTTCTGTTCCTATTTATTTCTCTGTCTTTGCTAAGTGAAATCAAGGATCAAGGAAGGCAATCTCTTTAAGACTATTATCTATCACACTTGCTGAAGCTCTTGGATTTTTTCATTAAGTGGAGAGATGCTGCACTTAATGAAGAAGTTCTGGAAAAAAATATGATTAGGATTGGCCTTGCACATTCCCAGACCTGATTGTTGCCTACCCAGACAGTAAATGGAGTCAGTTAATGGCTTTGTCCTAAGCAAAATATTTTCCCTGGTTTAAGGGCTGGAACAAATTACCAAGACAAGTGGACCTTATATCTAGGAGAAAAACAGGTATTTCTCTGCCATGAAGTTTTGCTTTCTCCAGTATAGCCTACAATCTTACACGAAGAATATTAACCATAATTTGTGCAACCACATCACTGAGATCAACACATGGAAGGCATTCTTGGTTTCTGTTTGAGACTGAGAGTTACCAAATTTGTTTGGGAGAGGACAAGTCCAAAGGCATGAGCTTGCCTTGGGGGGCCAGAGGCTTAATTGACAGCAGTACTATGAAAAATATTTTTCTTACTTTCTGTCCATCCTGTGAAAGAATTCTGAACAGTCTGTGTGCAGGCAGTGGTATTGATGTTTAAATGATCAAAACATCAGCTTTGAACATTTTTGTCTTGAGGCCTGGATAATTCCTTATACTTTATCAAAAATGAAACCAAGCCATTGTACAGCTACTGAAGAAAGGCAAAACAAGCTCCTGTGGGTGGACACATATGTTATAAAGATCCCAGAGTCCTTGCAATGTTTAGACTTCTCACAGAGGAGACTTCAGTTGCAGTGTCGTGTAATTGAAAAATAACTTAAAAGCCCGATTCTGCACTTTAAGTTTCCATGACTTAAGTGGTAGAGGTAGGGCAGCCTTCTAACAGATTCTGGGTCTCCATGTCATGCAGCTGAAATGATTTGGCATCACGGGAACAAATACACCCTATTGCAGTTATATTTGTGTACAAGACGTGATTAAGACTTACTACAGCCCAAGACTATGAAAGAAGGGGAGGATGAAGATCATGAGTCAAACAACAATCAGGCATATCTTCACATGCTAAATGCTGAATATTTTTTCTTAGGCTCCCATTTCCCCTGATGTACCACTGTGCTGGATGCACAGAGCAAGCTTTGGGTCAGGCATGATCTGTGTACTTTGTTTGCTTGTTTTCATTGTGATCTGTGTGAGGGAAGGGCAAGCCATAAAGAACTTCTCTTACAAAAACTGAAAATGACGGAAAGCATTTTTTGAACGGTATTCAAAAGGTTATTGTTAAGAAGTGTTTCAGTGGAATATGTTTTAAATTCAGGTTAGGCAAGATTCACGGGCAGATGATTTATTTGCTATAAACTCATAATCGATCCTCATATTGTCTTTGGATTACGTGGAGTTTCTTCTGACCTTTTGGATAAAGGTATCCAAAGGTATTCTTCTGGATAAAGCTCCTTGTACTTATAATAACTGTATTGCAATAGCTGCACTAACTTTAAGTGGTGTTACAGTTAGATATCTTTCATCTTGAAGTGGTAAAGAGCCATCTTTGGACACACTCTTTTCCCTCTGGCCCTTCCTAAGCTCACAGGAGTGTATAGTTGCCTCCTCAACCAAATTTTTTTCACAGGAAGCCAAATATAGACGGCAACTCTCCCCAAGAACCTCCTGTCATCAGACTCGAAGTCAGCCAGAATTTCCCCAAGCAGTCTCCTGGTATGCTTCAGCAGCACCTTAGGCATGTCCTGAACATTCAGGAAGACAACATATTTCAACCCTCTCCCATTCAACTTGCCAACACTACTGAGAAACATAAGGCTGCTTTTCATTTAACAGCAGTGTACTCTGCTGTACACTACCCAAATGACCAAGAAATTGAGTCTATGACACAAGCGTTCAGCTTTCTCATAGTTACTGAGAATTATGACTCTGTCCTGCTATGATGTGCTGAGGCTGCAAGCACAAAGCCTGGCTCTGTATCAGCCTGCTGAAATTGGGGTTGCTTGCAAATTTGGAGTTCTAGACTCTGGATTTCTGTTGGTGTCTAGCATGCAGACTGGTCAAGATTGGTAAATACACGCATATAAATAAGAAAAGCCTGAGCCAACACCTGACATGAAGTCATGTGCCGTTCTCTCCTGAATTCAGCACACTGGATATGAAACCACTTACTTCTTCCATCAAAATAAAGTTTCTGACCTGTAAGTGTCTTCTTACAGGTAAAACCTTGGCTAGTGGTCCCCAAAGGTAGCTTAAACAGTGTAACATGTCTGAAATTTGAAGGTTTGTCTCATGTTTAGGTAAGTTAAAGGTCCAGAACCTAAACCATATTCAGTTTTAGTTTGTAAACAGCAATAAAGGATGGGTTTGTGTAGGAATAGTCCATGAATTTAGCTGTTTGTCTTTTTGTAATTAAATGAAAGGCTAGATTTGTAGGAAAAAGCTTGTGTTTTGCTTTTCTGCCTCAGAAGCAAGCAGGCGTAGGGGACACTAGTACATATGACTGGGGAGATGGCAGGGGTTGGGGGGAGGAGTGCAGCATCTCAGAAACTCATTTTAGGTTTTGAGTCATTTTTTATCCTTTTAACAGATGAGGTAAAGCTAGATTAGAATAAGCTCAGCATCAATATAGAGGTTAAGATGGTAAAAGATTATTTTTATTATTATAAAAGACATTTCCTGAGATAGCTAATTTAAAGAAGTTATCTATTTCAAAGAGGTCATATTGCACTTAAATAGGAGCCCAGATTTTAGATAAAGATTTGCTTCATATCCCAAAGTCAGAATTAACTTTTTTATGGCAGAAGGTAAAATATTACTATAAGAAGACAATCAGTTTTGAAGCACCCTGGAATGTAGATATTACAGTTTTACTCTTTATGTCCAGAAAGAGTTGTGTGGTTTTGCAAGGATGGTGAAAGCATACCACAAATTCCTTTTGCTAGGAAGAAACAGCATTATTATGTTAGTTTTTCCTTGGTAATATTTATGGACAACTACACAAATTCCTCTGCTGGTGAAGGAAACATCAAGAGTTGATTAATATCAGCCTTTTTTTCTCTTTTAAATTCTTCTCTCATATTGCTTTTCCTTGTACTAGCTAACAATTTGTTCATATTGCTTTGATCTTCCTGTTTTCTTTTATTTTGCTTCCCCCAAAGCTATGCTAAACCAACAAACTTGTGAACTCCTCTCCTAACATGTGCCTTTATTTCAGGTCTATCACCTATTAATATGTACCCCAAACAAGGACTGGAGTGTTGGAGTTTATCAAGCACCAGATGATTACAGCAAGATGCTTGCAGGTCAAAAATCCTTGCAACCTGGATTTTCTTCATCCCAGTGTATTAAAAACTAGATGGAAAAAAATCCCAACAAACCCTTCTCATTTTGTCCTTGAAACCTCACAGACAGCACTACTTCATGGAAGGAACAGAGGTACTTTTTCCTGTAACTGACAGCAGGCCTGTGTCACTTGCTATAAAGATCTTTATGCACTTTAATCCTTGAGGTTATTCACTCTATTTCCATTTAGGCACTTATGCTCTCTCTCTCTGCCTCTTGTGCTGTCATATGCATTAACGTGCTTGTAGGTGCAAGTGGGCATACCTAGCTGAACTATTACTGTCAAATTATGATATCCCATTTTAATTCTACTCTCTGCTAGAACTTTCTAAGAAATTGTCACAAATACATGAAGTACCACAGTCACCAAATTCATAACTGGATGCCTCATCTTTCATTTTTTAACATTTAGGTCTTCATTTGGTAACATGAGAAGATATGGTAACTTGCTACGTATTTCTCCAGATTAATCAACATCAAACGGATATTTCATTAAGAAAGTGCACTTGAAAAGTTTAAGAAGCTGGCTAGTTGAAAACATCCAAGAGTAAACTTCTGCTTTTTTACAAGAACATGATTATCAAGTTAGATAAAGAAAGTATGACGGTTGGATACTGCTGATGATTACCAAAAGTGAAATGGTAATGAAAATAAAATAGGGCTTTGAATTAAGATTACCTAATCTTATTTCTCTTCTCCCACTGACTGGCTTTAATAACTCTGAAAGACAATGCTGTTCTGCATGACCACACCAGTATCACATCCTCTTCCGAGATGAGTCCTCCTCTGCATTTTTTGTGAAATATAGTGAAATCAAAATAACAGCTAATTGATTTTGTGAGACAATTTGGCAATCATGAAGGTGAGCCTGGTTTTGATACACCCAGAGACTTGCTGGCATTATTTTTTCTTATCATAGGGGTAAAGAGAAAAGTCAATTCCCAGATACCATTTCCTGGCTAATCTAAGGAGTGGGTGTCCTTACATTTTGTTTAACCTCTTTACAGATGTTTGATGGAATGTGGACAGATAATTGAGTGCAGGATCAAGTCTTATTCCTGGAATGGCTTTTAGGGCTACTGAGGTAAGTTTTCTCAATACGATAACATCAAGAGAGCTTTAAGTAAAGGGAACATCTTATAGTGTGGTCAAAGAGATATGAAACATAACACTGTAATAACCAAGGCAGTCTTGTTATCAAGAAATATGCCAAAGAAAGCAAATAACCTTCTCATCAAAAATATAAAATAAAATAAAAAAATAAATAAATACTGCAATCAGAATTCAGAAAGGGAAAATTGATTCAACTTTTTAAATCCATAACGCTGCATGCAGTAATAAAATGTGTTAAACCCAGTAGCTCCTAGTCACTATTTCCTTTTCACTGTATATACAATGTACCCACTGTCTGCTTTAGTTCTGTGGAAGGTGATAATCACTTGCTGCCAAACCAAAAGGAAAAGCAAACCGTTATTATTCTCATGGTAGTAACAGGGTGTTTTTGCAATGAAGGAGTGTGTGCACTCCGATTATTTGACTTCCTGTCAGAAAATTAGATGTTACTATGTTGGTTTTCTGCTTTCCAGCCAACGTGCCTACAGCGCTGCAATTTCTAATCTTTCTAGGGCACAGGCTGACATTGCAGCACCACAGTATAGTCTGCTACCTTCTGTCACATTTCCTTAGATCTAAAGTAACATGTATATACTAAGACACAACCTGATGAAACACAGCACATCGGCAACATAAAGTCATGCTCTTTCTTGGCCTTGGAGACAAGCGTAGAAACTGAAATTCTAATACAAAAGGCAATAGTGCATTTTTTTACTGCATTTATTGATTAAATGAGAATATTCTTTTTAAATCATGAAAAAAGTTGGTAATATTTAATGAAAACATTGGTAAAATATGTGGCTTCAACATGGTTTTTCTCATCCCCTATTCTGCCAATGTTAATGGGGCAGTCAAATGAACAAAGGGCCAATCTAATTATTCCTACTGCTTATTAGAAACCGATAAAATATGTGACTAAACAATGTACAAGCCTTGTTCTAATCCTGTTCCTGGAGTGAATTTTATTCTGTAGAAATATTTTTTTGTAGAAAGATCATATATAGAAAGCATGTCATGACAGATTTATCAACAAATTCAATTAAACTAAAAGCTAGAATGCCTGCACTAGCAAAATTGTGCAAGAGAAATTGCTTCATGAAGTTAATGATAATGCATTCTATCTACTGATGATACAGCCTTCTGATTCCAGTTAAGGTTTAAAAAGAGAAAAACAAAACAAAAGAAAAAAAAAACAAAACAACAAATCAGAATCCTTTGCATTGTCAAAACACCAAAGAATATGAATGACCCTTTTAAACTTAACATGAACTGAAGGCTCATAAAGATCTTACTAAAAACAAATAGTAGGGTGTTTGTTGCCGGTAGACAATAATGGATGGATATGTTCAGGAAATGAAGTTACTTCCATGAGAGGGGTCTCCTCTGCAACCACATAGCAGATCTTGCACAGAGTGGGACATGCCTCATCTTTCTCAACTGGAAAAAATGGTCAAGTATTATAAATTCTCTTTCCCTGGTAGGGGACTGAGCTGGCAGAAACATAGACCAAAACCTTTTGTGAATGAAGTTGGTATCATTAATAGAAGCCAGGTTTCATTATTAATTGCTATATAGTCACGTATTCCCCAAACAGTTAATTCTTATACATACTCACATGGGGTGAGTCATAGCTATGTGGATGGAGCAAAGCTGGGAGGCCAGCCACATGGAGAACCACAGTGAGACCAGCAGCTTCTAGGTAGGTATGGAAGACATGCAAGGGTGTATGTACAATATTGGCATCTTTGAATGTGGCAGCCACCACCTTCTTGGATATGGTCTGAGTGATATGACCAGTTGTTGATGCTACTGTGTACTCGTGGCTTTGGACAAATTCAGTAGACTTTTGTGTTTTATCCATTTTTGCAGGTTCAGTCTCCAGAGCTTACCAGACCTTGGGAGGCTTTTAAACACTATCTCTCCACACATACTTACCTTTCTTCAGCTATTTTCTGGTGACTTCCTCTTCATCCAAACACATCTGTACCTTCAGACCCATTTCACATAATTTCACACAGAAAGATGTGATACATGACTGAAGTTTCAGAAGTGTGTACACAAAATGCTGTGATGATACACTATCTTGTATTCCCACCAGGTTATGCACAGAGGATTGAGATGCGTATTCATATCTTGACTATCTGCACTATAGTGACAATGTTAATTCATAATCAAGATGAAGTTTCCATGCTCTGCTGAGCTAACATTTTGTAGCCCATTTCTGGCCAGGTACCTGAATTCAAGTAACTCAGGCAAGCTGAGAAAGCGTAGGAAGCAGAATCAAAAAGCTGAAAAGGTTTCATTTGAATTTATTTCTTCATTTTTAGGTTCAAGAGGGGGAAAAAGACCCACTTATTTAATCTTTTACCATATCATTGATACTTGAGAAATAAAGGACTCTCCTTTTCTACTGGGGTACAGCTGGGTCTTGGCTTGCTCACAGTAACCATTAGAAAAAGAATAAAAATGTTGATTTTGCTGTTTGAGCACTGGCTGCTTGTTATTATTTCCATGGTGTGTACAGGTTGCTGTCTATTTGTTAAAAGGCAAAAATCAATACAAGTGTTGAAAAGGAACTTTGTGTATTCAACTTTGCAAAGTTCTTAAATAAGCATCAAGAAAAGTAGTAATAGAAAAAACATGAGTGCCAGACTTAATTACCAGACATAAAGTAATATTGCTTTTTCAAGTATAGAGAACTGAGTGGAAAAAAAGAAGACGTATTTTCAAGGAAAATAAAATGGACTGCTTACATACATTTGCATTTCAGTTATGTTCATATCCTTTCATTTAATACTGATTAAGTGACTTGTTGATAATGGGGAAAATTAAGACAGACAAATTAATTCCTCATACTTAAAATATAAAGAAAAAAGCATGACTTTTATTTCAGTTGGCAAGAATTACTGAGTCACCTGTAAAACCTTTCAGGTTCCAGTCTGAATATTTCAGTGCATTCATCTGGGCATGCTGAAAATGAAGAAACTTTAAATAATTTATGATCCTCTCAGGGAAAAAAAAGTGGCGAGTCTGCAATCCTATATTTTGGTTCAGTTCTTTAGGTTAATTCTACAAGGGAAGTAAAACATATGGATATATTCCCTGCCTGCTCCTGAATTATGATACTGATTGACTGATAAAAAAAATAATCAAGAGGTAACAAGCTGGATATTAAGTCATTATAGATTTGAGCATAAATTCATTGTTTGGTTTTCTACTGTGTTAATCTCTAAATCTCAAACTGATTTTCCTCACTGATTTCTAATTAGTTGTAAGTATTTTTTATATACCTCACTTGATATCACAATGCAGAAAGCTTAGGGAACAAATAGTCTTTTCAGGTAAGAAGCAGAGCACATCATTCACCTGAGAAAATTTTACCTAACAATAGTAGAATTAACGATGTTTAGCGCTAGGCTTTTCCATGATTGCTGTCCCATTTCACGTATAATTTGTAAGCTGCTTGCCAAGACAGAGCTGCCCAGCACAATTAGACTTTCACGTACTAACGAGAGCAGAAGCGGCTGCCAGCAAAAAAGACTATTCAACCAATCCTAAAACACAAAACAGTTTTCTGGGAAGGTGCAAAAAGCTACGTTTAAGGATGAGTTGGGAAAATAAAAAGCCAGCTCTGCGATCTTTTATTCACCGACACCATTTCGCAGGCAATATATTGTAGGAGAGAAAGGCGGGGAAGGACACTAGCTATTAGATGCTAATATTTGCCTGTTCTGTAGCTTTCAATTACAGCCTTTGCTGTCTACCTTGTAAAGACTGGCTTAGATAGTTAAGCAAGAGTGCAAGTGTAATACCAGCTACTGTGATGGACTGCAAGGAGCTTTAAGCTTCAGTTATTGTTCCTATTTCTTTGTCAGTCTTCTGGTCCTTCTCCCACTTCCCCACTCTGCTCCCTTTTAGTATTAGATCATTTAATTGTTGATACTAAATTCTCATACAAGAAGTGAGCGGAGCAAGAGAAGCATGCTCATAGTTGCTGTAGGCATTTAAATAGGAAACACCAGCATTTAGAAACTGCTGGAGAACAGCGCTTTGTAGATTAATGCAGAATCATATAGAGAAAAGTATTTGTGAGCCTGCATGTTTGTTCCATGAAGAGTTTTGTTAGCCTGTCTTGAAAAAGCTGGCATCGAAACCCTACAGCCTAGGCTTAGAACCTGTTTACTTTTTGGCACAGATTAACAAGGTTTGCCTATTAAAGTCAGTGGGCACAAGATAGTACCTCAAGACATAGTTAATTCATCAAGTGCTGTATAGTTATTCATTATAAGAAGAAAAGATACTTTATCTACAGTTGAATTTGCGCAAAACAGCTATTACCAAAGGTTTTCTTAGTGTGTTTTGAATACTCTTTACAATGAGCATAAATAATTTTTCCACATCATTTTCATCCCCAGTGAGCTTTAGAGGTTTCAGAGATAACCTGATAACATGCCACCAGTATATACTGAAAAATGAGAGAAAATGCTGATTCAGAAATCTTTTTAATTCAAGCAATTAAAGAGGTACAGTTCTGAGCAAAGCAGGCTGTGTTTATACTCTACATGTTGTGCAATTAAAAAAATAAATCAAAAGCTCTTTGGGACTCTGCTTATTTTTTAATGAAATCAATGTCAGCATCTAGTTGCTAATAAGAAACTCTCAATAACAGATCCTTACAAGAAAGAAAGTTATTTCAGCTTCAGGCTGATAAAAGGATTATTAGAAAACAGCTCTCTGTGTTCGTGCATGCGTGCATGTCTGAATGTTTAAACAGTCTCAAAAAATACTACTTTGACAATGTTCACCTCAAGTCCATATAAACAGACTGTCTCGACTCACTAAAAGCAAATGAGGACATCATACATCTACATGTGATAGATTCAGGAGTGTATCTTGGACTGATGATAATGGCTGTAATGAGCACAGAGACACAGAAATCATCCTTTTGAAACTATGGTCATGCTAAGATTTTTTTACGCCTACCTACCGCCGACTTACCATAATTGCAAGGATTTTCTGCAGTAACATACTGCACATTATGCAATAGACTTACTATGTAAAATACCAACAAAAAAATTTGACATAATGACTCATTATAATTTAAATCTTATTACACAAAGCTTCATTCAAGTCAAGTCAATATACATAGTACAGAACTGCAGGGTATGCTGTAGCCTGGTGTGAGAGGAATGAGTCATGCGATTCTCATTATGGTTAATAGAAGAAACACATTTATTGCCTCATGTAATTCCCTGGAATTTCAGATCTCAATTCATATTCAGATCACATTGGGCAGTGGCTATTCCAGTAAACAAAGTTGAACAGCTGCATTTCAAACTTTAATCTGATTCTGAATTTTTGGAAATAGCATTGTCTTAGATCGATGACTTTTAGTACAAATACGTCATTGGCACTGATGATTGCTCCTTCTTGCCACAGGAGTAAGTGGAGTCTTTCAGAAGCTTAAAAAGGGAGGGACACAAACCACATTAACATGGATCATGTTTTCCTCTCCTCTCGTTATCTTTACTGTCAGACTAGTAACTTTTCCCTTTCTAGACTCTTATTGTTGTCCACACAGAACTGGTTATTAGTAAACCTGGCCACTCCCTGATTGAATTTTTGGATATACTTTTAATTATTCTTTTATAAACTATGCTAGAAGCCTAATAGCTTATATACTTATGGTTTCAGTTGCTTGTTTTACTAATGGCTTGCTCCAGCTAATTAAAGGAAATCTCCAGGAAATCTCTTTCTTCTGATAAGTAGGTTGCACAAACAGCTTGAAGGAGAATGCATCCTTCCGGCCATAAATCTGTGCTTACAAGTTTCGAGTCTGTTTGCATAGTCTAGAGCAGTATACATGTAACTTCAGTTTTATTTTAACAGCGTAGATTCATGTACTGTTGAAAGGAGATATTTATCATTAATTATTGCCAATTTTTGAAAAAGCATCTGGTAAAATGTCTTTTATTATGGATAATGCTACAGTAGATTATTGTCAGGCATCATTTTTATTGGGAATATATACATCAAAAGGATTGAATTCCCAAAAAAAGTCCATCCTTTCAAGTGAACAAAGTGATTCTCCTTTTAGTACTTCAGTGCAATGAAGGGATTTGATTTATGAATGTGAACTGCAAGCTCCAGCTGATCTTTCCAACTTTTCATTTTTCCTAGTTTTTGCAGAGGAACCCCTTAATTCAATTCTATGTCAGATAACTTGCATTGCTTACAGTATTCTAAACTTTAAAAAAATACAGAAAATCTCCAATTATCAGAAAGATATTTTGAAAAACAGAGTTCCATGTATTGTGAAAGCAGAGTCTACCTCAAAAAAAACCCCAACTTTATTAAAGATGAAAGCTATACAGAACTTGTGTAAGAATTCACTTCCAAATGAATTCAAACAGCTCTTGCTAAATCCTCAAAGAAAGGTGCAGGTTATGAGCGCAGTGCTGCTTCTGCAGAATGGCAGCATCATCAGGAATTCAGCTTCATTGCTGAGATTTAGCAGAGGAGCAGTAAAGCACTCCTTATCCAAAGGGCTTGCAAAGGCACTTTCTAAAAGAGCAGGATTTCCATTGTGTCTGTGTTGTGAGCTTGGCAGAGGTATTCATCAGCCATTATTGATTTAGAAGAAGGCATGGCTGGCGTGGAGAGGATTGATCTGAATCCTCCCTTGACTAAGTTAACTATTGAGGGATCTATTCATATCAAGATGAAGCAGTGAAGAATGACCTACAATGATAGAAAATAGGTTTCTCTGTCTTTCTTTACAGTGTGTGTGAAAAACTCTGGCTTCTTTTTCTTGGGTTTGTTTATTTATTTCCTCCCAACCCCTTCCATTAGCTTTCAGACACGTTATCTTTGCTAAGTTTAACATTTCTTGATTTTGTTAGGCAATTCTTAAGGGAACTGCAGAATAGCAGTTTCCTCTCAGAAGATCTGGTAAACGGATAAGAGAGAAAGAGCTATTGACATTTTATTCAAGCTGCAGTCTAGTGACAAACTGAAGGTGGCAAAAGGCATCCAGCAGGAGTCTCCCTGTCCCCACATGTCCTAGCATCTCCCCAAGTTATTTCTGTGGTCAGTATTGCCATCCTTGCTTTTTCTGTTAATATATTCTTCCAGAGGAATCTGCAACTTATCTTTCTTGGAGACAGGACCATGAGCTAAGCGGACCCAGGAGAACTGTTCTTTCATTCTCCTCACTGAGGTCCCTTACCTGGATAGCATCTGGGCTTGGACCTCTCAGCTCTATAATCATGTGTGCCATGTTTAATCTGCACAGTTTAGTCCAGCTTCCATCCTTTATCTACAACGTTTCTGCAGATTTTGCAAGTACAGACTTGCCTTACTGACAGTCATCTGAAAGGCTTCTGCAAGCAGCATTTCTCTTCTCCCTTTGTACCCTTTCCTTTTCATTTTTTTACCCATTTCTGTCACTTCACAGATAACCTGCCTGTCACGTGCCTTTATGGCCTTTCCTCCAACTCGTCATTTCACATGAGCTACTGCTACATCAAGCACCACCGCTGATTAGCTTCTGATCTCAGCTTGTTCAGCTATTTACTGGAGTTAGGGACAAACATGTTTGTTCTTTGTCTTGTGCTGTTCTTCACAGTCTAGAGGTCCTACCTACAAAAACAGATACAAGGCCATTTCAGGGTTTTCCCTGCAGCCTTTTTGAGGAAGAAATGAGTACCTTTTGCTTATATGCTGCTCATTGCCACTTTATGGCTTCCACTTGGCTGAACAAACACACTTGAGAAGATTTTGTCTCCTCAGACAAAAACCCACAAAACCAACCCAAACTCCAGATGTAGCTTTTGTCATTTTCCTGTTAGTCCCATTTTACAAGACTGTTACTGTCCCCGCAATAAATTTAACAAAGGTAAGGCTGTGGGTGTACAGATTATACCCATTATGGGAATTAGGGTATTTATCATCTTCAAATTCTGCACACAGCAATAACTACTTTGCATTTGGTATGCAACTAGAGGCATCTTTTTCTTTCTGGCTGTTGCAGTGACTAGCACAAGTAATTTCCGGATCTGTCAGTAGGGCCCTTATTATGCTACACTTCAAAAAATGATAATATTATTCTCATTAATAAGGACATTCAAAAGCAAGACCAAGGAGTTACAGTTTGTGCTGAAATGATTTGAAATAGACATAAAACTGTTGTTATAATTTAAAATGTTACCTTTAAATCCAGATTATTCAGACCTGAGAGCTTCCTAAAGAAATAAGCAGAAGATAGATGGTATTTTAAAATAAAGAATAAACATGAAACTCAATGATCTTGAGTAGCTCAAGATCTCAAGATCTTTACTTCATTACTTGGTCTACTTTATCTCAAGACCTTTATTATTTTAAATACTTCAGTCATAAAACCCCTATATATATGAACTTTCTCCACTTACTGTGCTTTGCTTCATGTGGTGGAGCATCAGGCATTAATGGGATTTAAGTCTCAGGGACCAGATTAAAATCAATCTAAAGTAAAATTCCCTCAACTGTGCATAATGCGGTTGTTGGGTTTGCATTTTGTGGTTAAAAAGCCCCAAAAACTCAACAAAAAATCAGAGAGACTATCACTTTGTTAATCTTGAGAAGACAGGTTACATTGCTTCTTTTGCATGGATTCCTGTGAAGTGGACAGTAGAAACCACAATCACTCTTTTTATGATTAATTAAATCAGGAAAGAAATATTAATAGTCCAGTTCTTCCTGAAAGAGGACACAAGTTTGAGAGGAGGAAGAGTACTGAAATTCACAACAGTGGATTTCAGGATCTGATTATGTGGCTGACATTTTTCATTCAAAAAAATTTGTGTTGTGACCCAACAGAAGCTCTGGCTTTTGAGGGCTTTATTCTATTTCATAAATTTCTCATCCTTGCTGCTGAAACCGCCAGACTACTTACTGTGTTCAAAATAAAGTGCTCATTGTAGTGAGCTCACCTTCAAATCATCCCTTATTTTGCCTTTACACCTGAGTCACAGCATATTGATTCTGCTCTAACATTGCACTGAGTTTGACTCTTGCTTAATAAGCAAAATTATTTTGCCCCCTTTTTTTTTTTTAAATCCTGTTATTTGTGTTTTTCTTTTCTGAGCTCTAATCTGTGACTTACAATAGGCCACTACTCAATAAAATGGTGAGGAACTAGCTCAGCTTACTATTGTTCAAATAAAAAAGAAAAGACTAACTGCCAGTCTGACTTCCCAATAAGTTGAACAGTACATTCTATTCACCTGAAAACTGTTCAGGTAATTATCTTATACAAAATTTGATGCCTTCATAATGTTCAGTCTTGGCTTCTGTTCTCTGCTCCATACTGTGCAGTTCCAATTTATCATTCACCTTTTGTAATGTTGACTATCACTCTGAATTATACATCATACTGCATTCATTCCTTCACTGTCCTGGATATAACACACAGCCATTACAACATCCTTCATCAAATTCTTTTTTTCTTCCAAGACTTTTCTTGGTTGTCTAAGGTGGTTAAAGGTTTCTGATCGGTGGCCTGAAAATACAGTGCCAGCTCTATTTCACACAGTTAACAAGTGAACATGTTCCATAACATTTCTTACAAGTGCACATGTCACTGGAGCTCCATAAACTCATGCTTTTCCCCTGGGTCTTCCTGCTTTTTAACTTACTCGTTCCCCATCAAGAGCTTTTGTCATATTTTTGTAAGAAGAGGTGTAAGTTTGACCACATCCGTTTCTTATTGAAAGATCAAGTGAGGTATTAGACCCCAGTCACTTTTGCCTTTTCTACTCTAGTGTAGAAAGAAAAAAGAAACTTGGGCAGGATACATAGTACTCTCACACAATAAAGAAATATGCTTTTAAAATAGGAATTTGAGACAGAAAAATATGTAATTAACCTAGTATCCTCTAATATCGTGGCCTGTGTCCATACTCAGCTTTGTATTTACAATCACAGTGAACAAAACTTGGGTTGCCTTTAAACTAAAATGAAGCTTGTATAGATTAGCCCAAACTGTGTTAGAAAGATTTGTCTCCTTTAATAGGGTTACAAACAAGAAAGAAAAACCCGTTAATAGAACATATTTTGGTTTTCTTCCTTCTGACCATGACAGCTATGAGCAGCTCCATTCAGGGGAATAAAGACTTCATTCAGCTTGTTCTTTAGTGGCAAATTATCACACTGCACTGATCAAGTCAAGTATTTTAATTTACTTCACTTTTCTTCTGGAGAAGTGCCATTATTCATTACTTAATACCTCAACTTTTTTTGTCAACTTTAGTATCTTTATAGCTTTTACAGATTTCTTTTGGAGGAATTTCTTCACCAAAAGTGAAAACAACATCAGCATCTGTTTTGGAGAAGTGCTTTTCCAACCCACTGAATAATGAATGAAAAGGGAAGGAGTGTTGAAATCATGAAATAGTTTCTACTGTAGACCTCAGTTTTGTTTTTCTTTCTCTCATTGCAATGCAACTGAATCAGTAGCTATGCCAGTCCTTTGTAACTTGTTTTTAAGAACAGATGTTTTGATGAAATTATAAACGTGTCTAGAATTTGCATAACTGCAACAAAGAAAAGAGGATTATCAGTTCTCACATCAGCAAGATGCATTGGCACTTTTACTAAAGTGGAAAACCTGACCAAATTTCTTAATTAGGACTATTTCTATAAGTTAATAAAAAATTGCATTTAACAGTAGTAAAATTTTCATTTCCTTTAATTAAAATAGTTTTTAGCAGTAGTCTTATGCCTCATACATCAAACTCCAGAGAAGCAATCATCACAATAGTTAGTGTGAAAAAAATCTTTTATTATGGGCAATTTATTGTATGAAATAGTACAGAATAGCTACTCAGTTGCTCTGTTCTTAAACAGATTAACGGCACGACTGCTGTGCATCCCCTTGACTAAATGTTATTCCTTATAATGCTAGCTTCTGATGATCTCCAAGCAGTAGACTGCTCATTGTTGCATAAGCCTTGAACTACTGTTTTTTGACTACAGGAAAAGCTATACAGTAAAACTGCATCTATTTTGCCTCACTGAGAATCTTCCCTGTTCCTTTGCCTCCTTACTTCCATCCCAGTGTAGGTGTGAAGAACAGCCTTCACCCTATCAAGAAAGAAGCCCTTATATTTGAGAGAAGTTCAGCATCTATTTTTGGACACCCATTTGATTTAATCTCAAGCGTATACCAACTTGCTACCAGATAAATTCAATTAGCTTTAATGCATAAAGTTATGAAAACATGTGAACGGTGGGGAAAGAAGTATCAAGACAGGGGAAAAAAGACAGTCTAACTTAAGCTACTTGTCCACTTCTTTGACAGCAAGGCAGGAGGGAAGCATGGCAGCATTATTATACAGCACACAGATGAATGATGGCTGAACAGATCTTTCAGGCCTTTAATCTGTCCTTTGATCATCTCTGAAATAGATCAAGGCAAAGCCATTCCTTTCCTCTCTGACAAAAAGTACTTACTGACTTACCTATATTAAACATAGCCTCCTATTCTCAAAATTTGGCTCAGGAATGTCACCTACTTACTCCATTTCACTCTGCTCAGTATAAAGGTCTGACCTGGAAGAGCTTTGGACCCAGTCCTGTGGTACTTCATTGAATAGCCAGGGTAACTGGGGCATGTCCTTCCTGAACCAAGTCAGGTATGATTGATAAAAGGAGCCATGTATTATGCTGAAAGGAACTAGTGAGAACTGAATTGTTTGTATATCAATGTAGACAGCTTTTAAAAATAAACAGAGGAATTCTAACAAATGATGCAAGTCATGAATGTTGATATTATAAGAATCAATAGATAACTAGTATGAAAAAGCAGTGATGACTAGAGTACATTTATCAAAGTCCATACACTCTCAAGAACAGATAGTGCTGTAGTGTATATTAAAGATGGACTAGGGCATAAAGACAGAGTAGCACAAGAAAACAATCCATTTGGGTCAAAATCGCTTTTGAAAAGGATGATGAATAGCAATTGCAAGACTACGGGGATTCTTTCTGTGTAATCCAAAAGGTTACCTTAGCTCATGATTGATATCTTGATAGTATTTATTACACAGAGGGACAAAAGTGACCTGCAATTGTTTATTTTTCTCTCATTGGAGAGAAACGCTGCTGGCAACAGTCAGGTCCATATGTGCATTGCTGTGGAAGTTCACAGGGTTCTTCAACAAAAAGACACGAAACCCACAAAGTAGGATGTTACTTTGGTTGCAGTTCTCATAACCAGTCAGGATATTAAATGAGTGTCAGAAAAATTACCTTGTTCTTGATGAAGGCATCCCATGTTTGCTCATTTAAAATGTAATAAAGCGCAGAGAATGTCTGAGACAGGCATCTCCAATTTCAAAAGGGCAGCAAAAAAAGGAAATATTCCTTAGTTGGTCTCTCTCTCCCTGCACTCACAGGTTTAATTTCTAAACTTCTTGAAACAAAATATTTGAAGAATGCAAAGCACAATATAATGAGAGAGAAGACCTGTTATCCTGATGCTTTCTCTGGTTCTTCCCTCCATCTTATGTTAACTGACACGTTTGAGTACTTCTGCCATACATATGCATGGGTATTCAATTCTATATCTGAAAATTATTTGTATTCCACCACTGACTTATGGATGCTAAACCCAAAACCTGAAATAGTTTAAAATTCATCAAGTTAGCAGTAGTAGCATTGGCACACAGCATAAATCCATATTTTGACATCCTGAAGACAGTGTTAAGTTTTCTTTTATCTTATTAAATTGTATCAGACTTGCCTTGCATAGAGTACAACCAGACTTGATAAATGCTTGGCTTCAGCTACACTTTCCCATTTATTTTCACACTGTCAGACTTAATCCATAACTGCTGTTCAAAGGCAGCACGCAGGAGATGAGGGTGCATCTTGACTCAGCTGGTAGCTGGCTAGTGGCAGCCAAAAGCTACAATAATTTATTATTATTCAGACTGCATGTTGACATAATTTATTTTCATTTTTTATAATCTATTATCTAAGGATAAACAATTTACAATCACATTATTTAATTAGTTTCTATTTGTGTCAATTTGCTTAATCTCATCAACCAGAAAGCATGTCTTTTTGTGGGTAAAAAAATCCCCACACAAACAAACAAAAAACCAATCCAAAAAACCCAGCCATAGCATCTGAACAGCACATAGAAGACATAAATGAAAAACTTGGATTGCTGGAGTTAATAGAAAAGTCTATGAACAGATCTACTCAAGCCGAACATAGTACAGATGTTACTACTCCATTGCAACACTTAAGCTTGAATTATCCTGAATACTTTAAAGTGGTGGGGGTGGTCTCACACTGGATTTCACTTCAGCACGATCTCTGGCTGGTACCTTCTTCATTTCCTACCTGACACCTAATACTAAGGACAGGCACAAGAAAACTCATTTTTTCATGAGAGAGGCTGCATATGTTCATCACCCACCAAATTAAAGGCTTGAATGGAAACAAAATTTTGGATCCTAAAATGGCCTAGAAATTACATCTGAAGAGTTTTTCTCAGATGAGCTGCCAAAGATACATAAATAAAACAACCTAATATGGATTTTGAGCCTCAGTTCTCGGAGTCATGCCCACAAATAACAGTTCTCCTTGTATATATTTATAATATTCTGGACAAGAAGAAATACTATGTTGAATAATTATAACACAGGTTTTCTGCTAGGATAAATATCGATATTAAACAAGATATTCTGTCAGCCTAAGACAGAATAGAGGGTAGGGTGTTTGTGCATATTGGGTGCTAGCTTATCTTTACCAACAATTTGGCCACATACAGTAAAAGGAAATGCGTAGATTTGTGCTAAGAAACACTTATGTACAGTTTCCTCATATTCTATGTTTTATAACAAATAAACCAAAGCAAACTTAGGAAAACTTCAGTAGTACCAGTCTAAAGGTAACATTTTACTTGATGGTCACTCAGCCAGCGTCCACTTTCCTTGGACTGCGACTATGTCCTGGCAGCTGGGCCTATTCCTCTGAGGCATTTATATGCTATGGGGCAGTGGAAAAACCTCCGTAACAAAAAAAAGATCTTAGCACTGTAATAGACTGGCTGATGCAACAATATAGAATCCTTCTCACTGGAGAGCTTTAAGATCAGATTAGAGCAGTCTCTTGATAACGGAATCAAAATCACTGGCAGCCACCGCCAGTTATCCCACCCTGGGCAGTACTCCCATGGCTGCTTGCTCAGCCTTTCATAGGACACATCTACATCTAACGCCTTGGCATCTGTCACTGTATGCTCTGGCCAGATACTTGGGTTTGTCACCACACTTCTGTGCTCTCATGGCACAGCAGACTGCCAGGTGCACATGTTGAGGATGTCTGCATGGGACAAAGGTGTCAGAAGGATACAGGAGGCTAATTGTGCCTTTGATGGGTAGAGTGGGTGGCCTAAACAAGCTCTTCACATTTCAGGACTTATTTTTGTGCTCTATGATATTATATTGCAATATTTCTTCCTAAAGTAGAATTCCTTCCACAGAGAGTACACATGGATACCCTTATGGCATTTTTCTTCAACAAGAAACCCCTTCGTAAGCATAGCTCCAGAGAAGTGGAGAGTTGAGTCGATAATTTCCACTTTTTGACTGAAATCATACCTAACAGTACCAAGTCATCTGACCACGTGTCAAGAGAGGAGTTTGCAAACAAGTCCTGTCTGAGACAAAATACAATATGTTCTGAGAACACTCAGTCAGTTCCTGAATGATTCATGGGTAGGAAAACAAAAGCAATCAAAATAGACAGAATTTGTCAGTTTACTTCCAAATTATTTACATCAGTGTATTGCTCTACTTCTAACTCTGGTTAAGACTGCCAATGTTGAATGTGGCACAAGAATTGTATGTAAGCTTCAGACTAAATCTTTTAAAACTTTATTCAAAACAGAATCATAGAATCATAGACAAGTTAGGGTTGGAAAGGACCTTAAGATCAGCTAGTTCCAACCCCCCTGCCATGGGCAGGGACACCTCCCACTAAACCATGCCATCCAAGGCTCCATCCAACCTGGCCTTGAACACCGCGAGCAATGGAGCATTCACTGCTTCTCTGGGTAACCCATTCCAGTGCCTCACCACCCTCCCAGTAAAGAACTTCTTCCTTATATGCAATCTAAACTTCCCCTGTTTAAGTTTGAACCCGTTACTCCTTGGACTCTCACTACAGTCCCTAATGAAGAGTCAACCCGCAGCATCCCTATAGGCCCCCTTCAGATACTAGAAGGCTGCTATGAGGTCTCCACGCAGCCTTCTCTTCTCCAGGCTGAACAGCCCCAACTTTCTCAGCCTATCAAAAATAAAGAAAGAACACTGATTTAAATAGACTTACCATGCGATTTGTCAGTTTAGGAAAGAAAAACAGCCCCGAGGTATGTGCTGGACATATGTGCTGTACCTCTGCAGTAAAAGACACATGGTAACAAGATCTTCACACTCTAGGGGTCTGAAAGAGGAAGGAAAATAAAGGGTAAAGGGGTATAAAGAAGGAACAACACAAACTGCATGAGGAAAGAATTAATTACTACTATCATTGATTAGCATACAAACAAAATTGCATTGCAAATCACACTAAGACAGTAGCATTAGACTCATACATGCCAGTCTGTCAGAAGACAGTAGGATAAGCAGCAGAGTTCAGTGTTATCAAGCCATGCTGATACCAGTGGTCTGTAGGGAGCTCCTGCGACAGCCTGTCAGGTCTGAATTCCACCATTACAGCATCATCGCTGGAATCTCTATGGATACTTCAGTGTGACTGTTCCTATGCCAGAACCTCTGTATTAGGACTTTATAACTAGATAATAAAATGTGAGACCTTGGTATTACTTAGCAAGTAGACTTGATGTTTGAAGGCAACTTTATTTTTCTTGATTTTCATAGTGCATGCACATGCAGCTGTCATGCAAACTCTGTTTTGTTTAGGAACCTGATACCTTTTACAGCCCTATTGGCCCTAAAGGACACCTTTCTCCCCTCCTCCCTTAAATTGGGAAAAGATCTGATAAGGCTGCTTTTCACTGTTTTGTACTGAGCTTTGCATAGGCTGGGATAGCTTAGCAGTTTGTCAGCTGTGACACCTCTATTCACTCCTTTTAGGTAACAGAAGATCAATGGCCTTATAATAACATTTTATCTTATTCTTACTTTTGACTTGTCTCACTGCAAAAAATGCGCCATAGAGGAGGGGAACTATAGCACTGTGGTTGTATCATAATTTCCCAGCTACCGTACTGCAGGGGGAGGAACATTCTCAATAGCACACAGTGTAGTTCAGTTTCATCAGGTATATTTATTCACAGAGCTTGTTTATTATGGAGACATATTAAAACTGAAAATAAAACAAAGTAAGTGCTTCTGGATGTTCCAATTCATCATTAGAAGTCATCTGAATTGCAAAAATGTCACTGTATCAAGCAACCATTTCCTTTATCCCTTGGGCTTTGAGAAAATCTTATTACAGCGTCTCAATTGTTCCCTTGATTCGGAATGTAAAAAAAAAAAAAAAGGAAAAAGATGTTCCATTTCCTGATTCCTTTGCAATTTAAATTAATCAAATACAATGCATTGTGCACATCCCCTCCAAATAGCTTCCTTTCCGCCAGCAAACTGCTAAAAGGTTGTCTCATAGTCTGTTATACAAGTGCTGCTTAATCGGCTCTAAACTGTCAGTACTGCGTTTTGCACCAATTTCCCCAGGTTAGTGATATATGCAAAATAATTGATTGATACAACACCTTGTTATCTGCTTACCATCTGCAATCTGGTGCTGCTCGTGGCAGTCATTTGTCACCTAAGCAAACAAAAAACCCTTCTACAGGAACATGGTCCAGCAGAAGATATTACATCATTGTACTTCTGCAGTGTCTTTGTTTTCCATTTCTGTTTGTGAGTACCAGTCAGGAGGGTTCTAGCACTAACAGTACTACCAGAGCCCATGCCTGCTTCAGCAAAATCCTATGCATTACTTCTCTTTGCTTAAATAAGGCATTCAACCATGCTAATTTACAACGTGGTCCCAATTTTGACCTGCTTAAATTATCCTGTCTCTAACCAGTTGATAGTTAAGCTACTAATTACCCTGTGGGCGTAACAGCAGTATGTCCCATGAATTCATTGTGCAAAAAGCTGAATGACCCATTTACGCACACAGAACAAATTATACAGAATTTTAGGGATTTTGCTGTGTATCAAGCGTTAATTCACGCACAAGCTCTTGAAGGCTCTTTTTTCTCCGCACACTTTTTCATCAGCATAGTTACAGAAGAACTATTCTGACAACTGAACTAATTGAAGACCACAGTTTCAAACCTATTTAAAAAAAGTTGGTGACGTGCTAGAGAAATGAAGCAGGGGATAAAGGAGTGGCAGCGCTAAGCTGGGAACAGTGTAACGATGTGAAGATCTATTCCCCACCTATGCTCATTTATTGAGGGAGAATGGTGAAAGGAGTCCAAAACTAAGTATTCACCTTTATTACCTATATACGGGGAAAAGGAGAGAAAAAAGAATTTTTCCCTTTACTTCTTTTGATGTTAGGAGTGATTAGGTTCAGTTGTGTCTCTTAAATTGCTTTGTAAGTGTTCTATCTCTCTCATTTTGATAAAAGGGATAATATATTTCATTGTAGCATTTTCACTCAAAAGAGATTGGAATCATAAAGAACCAGAAAGAGGGGGGCAAGGTAGTGTTCTGAGGTCATTAGGATGTTTGAAGTGTTGTTTCATTGTCTGTCTAAAAGCACTCTATCACCTCTCTTCATATCCTGTACATAGGAGAACTGCTTCTTCTGAAAAACAGCATTAGTGGTCATTTTGGGATCTCTTTGATCTCTTTTTACTCTCCTTCCCCCCCCTCCCCCCCTCCCCCCCCAATCTACTATCCTCTGCTAAACTACTGAACACAATTCATCAGGACATTCTTCTGTAGCATCAAACTGAGTTAAATCTTACTATAAACACCAGTCTTCTGTCACCAATGACAGCTGCTTTATCAACTGCACCATGCTAAGCACTATGTAGCCAACAGCAGCAGAAAAGTTTTCTGAAGGCAGAATAGAAATGCCAAAGACTGCAGTAACTACTTTGCTTCATTTACATCCCTCGTGCGATGTCATCATTCTGCTGCTGCAATGCCAGGCAGGAGCCAGCTCTGAAAACGCAGCTGGAGAACCCAGATTACACCTTGCACTGCAGTCTTGTCTTGGTACTGCTACTAACTGAACATAAAAACAGGAAGGAAGCATTGAGCTTGTTTCAGTGTGACAGACTAATAAACTTGGAATAACAACCTGTAGGAATAAAAGATGGAAAATCATTGAGGAAACAGCTAATACTAAAAATACGTAATGGTCCAGATTTCAGCTTTCTTATATGGCTTCATTTGAGATTGCTTCCATCCCAGAGTTTGAGTTGAAGAACAAATTATGAGGGTATAAAACCATGTCCCGATTAAATGTTCTATTTGTGACACCTGTCCAAATTTTTTTTTTAGAAAACCAGAATAAATAGGGAAAATAAGTTGAAATACATGGTTATGGACTAGAACTCTGTCATTGTTTAATCCCAGTCGCCACATAGTTAGCTCACTCACTCCCCCCTCTTTCTTCCCCCTGCTCCCAGAGGGATGGGGAGGAGAATCGAAACAATGCAACTCCCACAGGTTGAGATAAGAACAGTCCAGTAACTAAAGTATAACACAAACCATCGATGCTACCACCAATAATAATAGTGACAAGGGAAATACAAGGAAAGAGAATACAATCACACACCACTTATACCCAGCCTGACTGAGCAGTGCAGTGCCCCCCCTCTTCCGAGCCCCTGCCCTCAGTTTTTTTACATCCTGGGCATGACATGCCATGGTATGGAGTACCTCTTTGGTCAGATTGGGTCAGGTGTCCTGTCTCTGCTCCCTCCCTGCTTCCCCTCCTCCCTGGCAGAGCATGAGACTCAGAAAGTCCTTGGTCAGACCAAAACATTCTAAGCAGTAACTAAAAACGTCGGTGTTATCAGTGCTGTTCCCAGGCCAAAAGTCAAAAACACAGTGCTGCACCAGCTACCAAGAAGGAGAAAAATGGCTGCTGCTGCTGAACCCAGGACAAATTCTAAACTCAATGCTTCTTTTTTTTTGTAGGATAGTATTTGTAACAATTTTTTAGTGCGAGCTGAAGAATAGACAGTATGTATTAAAATTATATTCTTTTATTCATGTGTGACAATTTCAGCTACTCCTTAACACAACCTGACCTCATTGCAGAGATGCTCATGCATGCACACTTGATATATTACATTGCTGAGTCTGTGAAATTAATTTCAAGAAAGGATATATCCAATATTAGAAAAGACTATTTAAGGATTTCAAGGACACAGTCTTTTGTTTTAATATATCATGGACATATCTTTTAGCTACATAAGGGAACAGTTTATACTATTCACCAATCTCATATATAGGATCTAACTTCTTCAATACATACAACTTTGGATTCTGATCTCAGCTTCAGGCTCTGCGCTGGTAACACTGAATCTATGTGATTCTTCTAACTTCTTAAAATACATTAAAAATCCAGATTTCTTTGTTTTTCTGAAACTGGTTGAAGAGAGAGAACAATAACATTGTGACCCTATATATATACTAAATGTACTTAGATCTGCCTTAGGACAATAAACATGTCTATAGTACCTGTTAAGGAAACATTATAAACATATCTGGCACTATTTTAGAGAAAAATAAAGGAATAGAGATCTTAAGGTCCTTTCTAACCCTAACTATTCTATGATTCTATGATTTCATTGGTAACCATGATTTGGAAGACTCAAAGAAAAGATCTTACTTACAAGGAGCCATTTAATCCCACCATCAATTGATCACCCATTTCCATGACTCAGGTGCCAAGCCTAGAAAAACACATAAAGTAATTTGAGATGGATCAATAATCATTGGCCTTTTTATTAATTTCAGAAATTAGTATTATTTTGGGCACAAGGGCAATCTTTGAGCCATAAGGCATGATTCCAATTAGCTGTCAATATTGCCAATTGAGAGTTGCTTCCAGAGTTTAAAAGAACTACATTAGATGTCCAGGAAATCAGAATCAGGCCCACACACTTCAGTACTATTGCTTCTAAAGTTATACAGAAGCAGCAACACTAAAATTCTACAGTGTATGGTAAAGGTCAACAGACAAAATATTTGGAACCTTTACTCATGAATATATTTAATTTCAATTACATTTTACAAAATACATAGCTGCTTCTCCTTTTGCAATTAAAGATTCTGAATAATGCACTCAAACCTGCTTAATCACTGCTCATTCTATCATACAGCAAATCTTGCTGTGTTTGAAGAGAACCCAGTCATCTTCACAGCACCCATTTCTGTTCCTTTTTATTTTATGAAATTAAAATACTTAATAATCTTTACCAAAGCTGGCTGCAGTGAAAGTGTGAAGAGGAGTAAAATTTGCCCAGGGCATTTTATGGCCAGGACAAAACTCAGTTCTGTAATTAGGTTTGGTTCTCTGCTTTAGGTTTGCAGAAAAGTTCAAAATTTGTGCTTCTTTTTGCAGTTATATGTAATAGTGAAGCATGGTTAGAGCTAGGCCTATCAATCATTTGAATATTTGCCAGAACCACTGATGTTTTTTTCCTTCCCCAAAACATTCCAGTTTGGAGGGAGGAAAGACAGAAATAGTAACTGAACAGTCATCATTTGCAAATAATTAAGACATTAAAATAGCCCTGGAATGCTCACATACACTTACATTCATCCTTATAAAGACTCAGAAACTCAGCAACACTCTTAGATATTGAAAGTCCAGAGCTGGCATTGCTGTACTGCACAGTGGTCTTCAGAAAGATCAGCAAGACTCTGCAGACATCCCTCTCAATTCTCAAGAAACTGAGCATGGAGTTCTTTTTCACACAAGCTTCGTTTTCATTTAAAGAAAAATGTGTTCAGACAAGTTGATGGAGAAATGAACCAATTTGAATGTATTGAAGTTCTTTGCTTTGCTACAGTGTTTTTTAAATGGTGTCTAAACAGTTGGTCGCAGATTTATTTATGTTTCCATGTAAAGAAAGAAAATATTATCATTTTCTATATGGGAAACAGTTTCCCTAATTATTTGGCTCCTTCTTCTACCACATAAACACAGCAATTTGTACCCCTCTCCTTCAACTGGCTGCAATTAGCAGCTACATTGCAATAAGCAGATTATGTTAATTAAAAACTCAAAACTATGTAAACAATGGGAAAGCTGACTAGCCATTTTCTATTTTTGCCAACTGGGAGGAACACAAGAGAAATTAGTACCAAGCTTAATTTTGCTGTTTATAATTCAAGTTATTTGTAACAAATAACATAATTTTGAAGTATGTTTAAACAATTAACTGTATTTCTTTACACTAATTGAACCACATCCCACATGAGAAGTTTAAAATCTGTATGAACTTGTGGGGGAGAAGTTTAAAAAGAGACCTAAAAAGGTGCTAAGGGAACAGATTTGCACACATCATCACCAAACCAGAATATTAAACATAAGCTCCCTTCCATGCCTGAGTCACACTCTCAGAAAGGCACAGCTGAAGATAAAAGTATAACTTAGTTCTGCTTCCTTGGCAAAAAATTGAGCACATTCTAGTGAAAACATTACCCAGCAGACTTGAATATTGTGAAGGTTTAAGATGTTACTATGGTTTCATAGAGGCTATAGTTTTGTTTTTGTCGTTTGGTTTCCAAACCCAGATTGTTTAATGAGGGTGGGAAAAGCAGAAGGCAAAGGTGGATTTTGCCTGTTAGTTACTGTGTTCCCAGTGCTAACTCTCCACCACGGAGATACCTCTCAGTATCACACACTAAGGAGATGTCACCACCAAATGGAGATGTCACCACAGGCACAGAGAGGCTGTGTACATCTACAAGATTTATTCACTATAGCTATGAATTTGCCATTGACCAGGCTTTCTGGAAGGAGAAGTAGAACAGATTATTGCCCTACTTCAGCTTCATATAGGAAATGCTCCTATGTGAAGGAGATAGCATGTTTCCTTCCCCAAGTTTCTACTACATGTTGCTGATTGACTATGAAGATGAAAATATGAGTGTGGAAAATGATTTCTTCATCAGATGAGGTGTTAGACTATTTCTATAAGGTTTTCCAATATGACTATATAGAAAAAGAAAATTGTACAGAAATATGTAACAGCTCATTCAATCTGGGATCAGACTTTCGGAGTGGCCAGCACAAAAATCCTAGTTCAGTGTGATGCTGAATTAAATTAGTATTTCACTGTATAACTGATATTTCCTTGGGCTGTGTAGAGAAGCAAGATATGCATTACTGTCCCTGGAAGTGTTCAAAAGCCATGTAGAGGAGACACTTAATGACATGGTTTAGTAGTGGACTTGGCAGTGCTGGAGTAACAGTTGGACTTGATGACCTTAAAGGTCTCTTCCAACCCAGTTGATTCTATGATTGTATGATATCAAATTACATTAATATTTCATTGAATATAGAGACTTAGACATCATAGACAGGGCTACAACGATTTTTAAACTGGAATTCTACTGTGTATAGAGGCTACAGAGATAGAGACTGCAGAGGATAGAGAGGATAGAGAGGAAGGCATGCAACAAGAGAATCAGATGTCTTTTCTCAAACCAATGTAGGCCTGCCTCCTGTTGCTAAGATGCGAGAAACAGTTAAGTGGCTGCGAAAGAAAACAACTTGAGGAGACTCTCAGGGTCGTATATTAGACCAAACAAGAATATGCAGATAATTGAAAAGGCTAAAAACACATTGCAATGTCCTTAACTAACAGATGTCCATAAAAAGATAAAATGAGTAGGGGTATTTCTACATCCAAACTGCTTTAGAAAATGGGAAGATTCTCAGAAGACATGAAAGTTGCTATAGAAGTATTATTCACAGTTTCTCAGGAGGCCACATAATGCCAAGTGTATAGGAAAAGACCAGAAAAGCATAGGAAGCTTGAAGAGGGAAGAGACCTAGAAGAGCTGCCCACATCATTAGATTTTGCACCTATTATCTTCCAGTCATTTATAAAGAGTGGGAATACCAAATTGCTTCCTGTGTGTTGTGTTAGAAAAATATTTTTTCTGTTTTAAGGAGAACACTGATTTCCCATCTCCTGCTCCTCCACAGAGCTCTCAGACTGTGAGAGGGCTATTCAAAATAAAAGAGCAGTTGATCATTTGGCTTTTCATATTGCCACTATTTTCCTTTCGGAGATACAAACTTTAAATGAGCTGCTGTACAAGCTTCTTGGGGTCAAAATGTAGGAAATCACATCCACCACAGAGACAGGCACAGTAAAAACACTTAATATGACCATTATGTTCAACTCAGCCGTCTTTTTCCTGTTGGTAGGTTTTTGATTCAAGCTTAACATCAAGCCAGGCTGTCAAAACCAACGAAATCTATTTCTGTGACATTGAAAGAGCTCTTGATGAAAGTTAGTCAGTTTAGGGAATGTTTTTCTTTCTTTTTTTTTTACAGTACCTGGAATGAAGACAGGGGAAGAGCTGGGTTTTGACTGAATGCTGCTTTTTCTCCTTAGTTTCAAAGAGGTGAGGAGTATGTGCTAAGTAAACCCATTTGTTCTGCAAACAGTATATTTAGTGCTTGATGCTAACAGATACATTTTATTCTGACCATTTTCTGAGTCTTGGCTTTTAACAGAATTAACCCTTCTGCCAGACCTTTTATTTGGAAATTATTAGAGGGGTTTAGTTCTTGATGGACTCTGTTTCTTGGCAACACACAGAGCCGCCCTCAACCTCCTGAGTGAAGCCATTTTTAGTTTTCATATTACAGAAGGAAGAATTTCAAAGGGGATTGGAATGATAAATGGAGGAAATAGCAGCTTGGGCACTGCCAATGATATTGGACAATTTTTGATATTTAAGCTTTCACAGGATTTCCAGTACAAACATGTGTTAATTTCAGTAAGCTACTACTAATAACAAGGGCTAGACTTACTGCAGAAAGCTTTTGCCTGAACATGCAGTATTTTTGAAGCATTCAAGGCGTTCTGGACTTACAGGATACGAATACACAGTTTGTAAGGCCATTCAACAACCCTATCTAGTCCAGAAGCTTTTTCAACCACAATTCAAAGGGGTTTATTTGCTTATAAAAAGTTTTATGAGCTCTTTGATTCTCATTTAAATAAAATACAGATGACGAATACCCCAGCAATAAATATGTGTTTGGTGGTGCTATGAGTCATTAATTGTTCTTTATGGATTTCCCCATCCTGGAAGCTATCTATGACTGTTTAGAGATGACTGTTTTACAAAAAGGTTCACTTTTACATCTCAATTCATTCGCTGGTCAAGGTGTAATGAAAGAAATTTCTCCCCAGACAGTTATTACAATGGTATGAAAAACTGACTTAAATATTGACCTTGTCAACACAACCAGGTTCAGATGAGCTAAAAATAAATCAAACAATCTTTTAATCCTGGGAAAATACTTTAAGGCTTTTCTTTTTATTGTCTCAAGCTCACTTTTAAGACCTTAGTTTATGACACAGTAGCAATTCATGCGATCACCAAAAGAAAACTGAGAAGAGAATAAAACAACGGTTATCCACTTTCGTAACACTGAATCAGTTTTATGGCCTGTTAACTCCAAAGCAATATGAACTTCTTAAAAAACTACTGATTGTTACTTAATTCTTCCAGTAAAATAAACCTACCAGCAATTTTCTCATTTAATATAAATCAAACCAATATATCACTTAACACTGGCATTTTTTTTTGTTCCTTTTCCAGCTGATGCTGCTCAATTTTACCCGCTGGTAATATATATTTCATTTTCTATTCAATCCAAATAGCACTTATTGCTGTTCTTCTAGCTTCTGATCTCTGAAGCCAAGACTCAATTCTACATGGGTAAAAAAGAGGCTTCAAAACAGAACCTAAGCTACCAATAACCCAAGCTACTGAATCAACATACTCCCTGGGTAAATTACAAACACAGGTTAAGTTATGCAACTTATTTAGAAGGGTTCAATGCTGGTACCATTACAGCTACAGTTTTCCAAGCAATTACGAAGTTAACCAACAACCATCAACAAAAGCCACAAGAAACCTGCAGTTAATATTCTTTTTCTTTCTAGAAGCATAAATTTGAAGTTATCCCTGAACAGATTTTTTAAATCCATTAATTTTATTGATATTTTCATAGAAGTTTTTCCTAATTTTTTTAGTAGGCAAACTAATGAAATGTGTTCCAGTTTTGAGATGAGATTAGGTTGTTCCCAAATTTTGTTGATGCTATAAGGGTACAATTATGTTGCAGGTTTATCAAAGATCTGCCATTGATTCTGGAGATCATTAATTTCTTTGATTGTATCTTTGAATAATTAATTAATTGTTTTTTGTTTCATACTCTGAGAGAAAGCAAGGCCTAATCTGCCTAATGAAATCATAGAGGATGCTATGATACCTTTTCCCCTCCATGGAGTAGATTCAATTGCTTGAGTTCAACTCTTGCATGAATGCAGCATATTTCTTCATTACCTTTCCCAATACTATCCCAAAATTATCTTTCATTATTCTAAACTTCAGCATGGATGAATTCCAATGCCACTAAAGCAGCAAATCCCTTTGTTGTTAACTATGCTGTTCACTATGTTTCCAGATAAAGCTACCCCAAATGTTCCACAGACTCTTTAAAAATGTTATTGCATACTATGTTGCAATTTACTCCATGAACAGCCTTGTTACAGCATTGGTTCCGGCTCCAATCAGAGCAGGATGTTCCAGACACTGCCACTGAATGCAGGACTCAAGGTCGCAGCACTTATGTTCAGACGGAATTCACTTTCAGCAGAAGCCCAGTCCTCTAGTGGCCAGTTCTCAGAATAAGATGTTGATGATGACTATTATTATTGTTATTGTTGTTATTATTCTACTGTTATGGCTGGGATTGTTCAATATGTTCACTTTCCTACCAGAAATGGGGTGCTACAGATCACCAGGTGGAAACGAACAAGCAAATGGATTCAGTACAACTAAAACACAGCTGCTTTTGCTGCCCAACCCTTTAACTCAGAACTCCTCAGAGGAACACCACACCAGAAATTCCTCTGGGATCACAACATTTTCCTGTTTGTGAAAGACTGTTTTGTGAAGATTTGGGGTGAAGTAAGGTTGGCAGAGAATCATACAACTGTTGCTACTTTTCTCCCACTCCCACTCCGCGCTGCACCAGGAGTGATAAGCAAATCCAGAGAGATGTGCAAAGCTCACCTTCAGCATGACAGCCCTCAGCGACCAGAATTTTGAGCTGACAAGGAGAGAAACTCTTGTAAGTGAAGTGTGTTATTGATTTGTATGCAGCTACAGTGCAGAGATCAGGGGAAGTTCAAGGCTATACACTGTTGTTAAATTCCTCTCAGATTTGGGAGGGGCGAAATCTAATTACTTCCACTGAGGTACACAAAGTGAAAAATTTGTTTTGGTATTTTGAATTTAAAATTGAACAATTCCTTTGTGTGGTTTGCTACTTGAACTGATGGAGGCTTTGATCCATTATGTAAAGAACAATTATATCTTAGAATAAATTAAAAGCAAACATATTGTTTGTAAAACTGAACCGCAGATGTTCTCTTATTGTAGGCATTTTAGAATAAATAACATCAAGATCAGTCTCAGGAAGATTATCTAAAATGCTCTTATTACTGTTACTACAGATGACCCAGGAAAGATTCACCCTCATAGCAATCATTTCTCATTTTATTTTTAGTAATTTTCAGGCTGACTCCAAGGTTCTTCGCAGCCCCAGGAAGGTCTGAATGGTCTGATGGTTAATTTCTGCTGTGCTCATTGGTATTAGTATTTCACCCACCACTTGCATTACCATTAACGCTTAAAAAAATATGCACTCTAAGAAGTATCTAGAAATGAATTAATTCCACATGAGTTTCAGAGTCTTAGGCCATTTAAAATAATCTCATCTGCTTGATACAAATAAGTCTTGTTTAGCCCTTCCCTTCCCCCCAGTTTGATTTAGCTTTTCTCTATTGTTGTGGCAGACCTTTCAAAATGTGTTTGATCAAACATTCTTTCTGCTTGATGTTCTGTGCCAGTGATTGACAACGGTCCTTTGTGAGCAAGCATTTAAGTAATGATGTTCAGACTTGTTAGGGAGCTGCTATGTCAAGAAGAGAAATGAACAATAAATTAGAATAAAATGGAATTGCATTTGAAACTTGGCTGGAGGATTTTGCATTTGTGAGGACAAAGGACATTTGACAATCTGAGTCATCTTGCAGCTTTGCCTGTAGCAACTGTCAAATTAGTTCTTAATGCTACAGGGAAAGGGATTGAGTCACTGCATTGCTTAAAGTTAAGAGGCCCATCAGTAAATCACTGGCAATATTAACAATTATGAGCTACATATTAATATGGTGGAAACACTCTGAATATTATGCTTACATCGGAAAGCCAAGAGGTGAACATAATTCTGCTTCAGATTCCTGTGCCTTCTTCCAGGAACTATAGCTTTAAATTGGGGAAGGTAGAGGAAAAAGGATAAGGCAATTCAAGACTTTCTAGACTACATGCCCTCACAACTATATAACAAGAAGAAAATCTGGCACTAAATCTGGATTTAGCAAAGTGTAAAAGTGAGGTGAGGAAAAGAAGTGCTTACCTGCATACAAATTCAAGATTCACAGCGTTGGTGTCATCCTCAAATTACACCTAGCAGGATCCTGCAGCACTCCTCCCTCCTCTCAGAAACCTCAGGGACTCCATCCCTTCTTTGCAGTACCTGAAAGATATGACCAGATGCCACAGTGACTACCCTCCCACCAACACACAGTTCAGATAACAAATTTAGATTCTGTGCCCATGCTGGGGATCTGAAAGGGCTGTGTCACGTACACCAGTTACAGTCCATTCTATCAGAAAAACACAAGTTGTATGTTAATTATAAGCATATTGGAGAACAATTTTGTCTTTCCAATTTCCTCACACATGCAAGAAACTCTTAGAGTGTTAAATTACTTCAGATACCAGAGATATTTAAATTGCTTCACAGACTGCAGTGCCTTTGGTGGATTTAGGTCAGACTCCAGTGTTAGAAAGGTTCACACAGAATCCTTGAACTTGAACTATTTATAAAATATGGTGCATTTTCGGGCCAGCACTGACTTTCAGGATCATTTCACGTCTCATTTTATAGAGAGGCTTTCAGTGGAAAAAAAAAAGGATGCCTTTGATTTAAGCCTGCAGATAAGACTTAACTCTCCCATATGATGATCAGCATAATTTCATCTCTGTTAGAATCCCCGTAGGTCTAGCTTAATATGTTGTATGATATTATAAGGTATCTATTGTGCCAGGCTCTACACCACTTTTCAAAGTCACAACTTCACAATTCTACCATTTTCTGGCATGAAAGGGGTCAGAGGGGAACAGGATTAGATATGTTGTGGGAATGGCCTGAAGGTACAATTGCATTGACAGCTCATAATGACACTATACCATACCTTCTTTCATAAACTGCACAGGTCTTTCACACAGTAGGTGTTACCCTTTTAAGTGCTTGCACACTGTAATGAAGTCCTGTAACACTGACAAAAGAAGGATGATGAGTACATTCACCACCTGAAGAGTCTCTTACAAGCAATGCCAGACAGAGAAATTTCCTGAGCTCTGCAAGTGCTGCACTAAGGGAACTTCAAGTGGTATCACTTGATCAAAATTCATTCAAACAAACCCCAAAACAAAGAAAAACCCAAAAGAAAACAAAGTTCATGTACAATTCCTTGTTAACTGTAGCAATGTTGAATGTGTGAGCCTTCCTCCTCTGACATGGTATGTTTTCTCCTGACATTGGAAAGAAGTACTGAGAGTACTGAAAAGAGCATAACACTGACAATTTAGAAGTAATTTCCTTTCTTAAATACAGGACAAAGAGTGAGCTAAGACACTTGGTTTTAGACATAGCGACATCCATTCTCCAAATCGCCTATCCCCCACACTTGAAATACTGCAAACTCAATTCAGAGTCAGGAATTTCATCTTTCTGGAGGTCTTTTCTGAAAAAACCCTAAAGAAGTCATGTGGTGCTCACCGCTCTTAGCTCAACCTGTGAGAGCTAAAAGGAAGCTAAAAAGCCAGCTCTGGACATGTGTAAACTAAGGAATATCAGCAACAATATTTAGTCAAATCCTTGGAGAGGGGGATTCACAGATGTAATTGCCTTGACATCTTCATTTGTTTGCAAGTGAATGTGCCCATTTTTTTAGGCTTTATTATGTGGATTAATAAGCAAGGGCTTTTCTGCATCTAGAAACAGGTTAAACACTCAAGAGAAACCCAAAAGGAAAAACAAACCAAACCAACGAATTAAAACCCACACAAACCAGGAAAAAAGTAATCAAAAGAATTTGTTTCTCTTGTTCTAAGAGCCTTGAGGAAAGACATCAGATTTTATACATTAGCTTGATGTAAGACCTTTTCTCTTTCCAGGGAAAATATCAATGAAAAACATCCTGAGGGACATAAAAATGGAAGATCTGAGCTTGATGAAGGTTGACAATGACTATTATTGATGTCCTTATCACAGATGACAAGAGGTTTAGGAGACTGTTCCAGCATATTGACACTGTACCAGTTCAAATGCTCTTTCCTTCTGTCTTTTTTTTTTCCTCTAAGGGTACTGTCTGCTTCCAGGGCTGGGTTGGGAAAACTTGATGTGCAGAATGATATTTGTCACCCTTTGCTCCCCAGCTGAGAGCACTATCTTCTTGTTAGCCATCTTTTAAACTGATTACCAGCTCTATTAACACAAATTATTCTCTGCCCATCAATTTTAATTTCAAGATGAAAAGCAAAGGCAAACTCCAAGTAAAAGAATGCTTCAATAAGTTTCTCTCTTATCCTCCTTCCACCCACTTACTTTGACAGGAATATGAATTCAGATGCTAGAATACAAGATAACTGGAAAATAGAATTTAGAAATATTTCTACATTACCATGATCCAAATTGTAAAATAGTGTAAAACATTATTTAAAAGATGTCATCAGTTTATACTCTACAACTTCACTGAGATGCTAATAAGTATGTTAAGAAAGGAAAACAAACTTTTTCACCTCCAGACATCAAGAATGAGTATAGTGCCCTCAAGGTGCACAAGAGATTTTCTAACAAAAAGCAAAATGAAGTCCTCCCACACTGCCACAGCAATACTATCCTAAAAGGATACAAGTACATCCCCACTCAGACATTTTCAGTTGGTTTCCCAACACAAGAGCATTTTGAAATATTTTTAACTTTGTCAGGTTCTAAGCCTTTAAGTAAATACCCAAAACTCCATTTCAAGCTTTTTATGTACAACTGGAAATGTTTTCTTAAAAAGATATAAACACATAATTCCTGAAGCTTAAATATAAGCAAGGCTTATATACATATATTTTTATATATGAGTATATATAAAAATAAATATAAAATATATTTATATGTATAATTATATGTATATGCATTATTGTCGTGGTTTAAGTCTATAAACCCATACAGTCGCTCTCTCACTCACTCCCCACTCTTTCTTCCCTCCGCTCCTGGAGGGAGGGGAAGGAGAATCGAAAGAATGCAACTCCCACAGGTTGAGATAAGAACAGTTTAGTAACTAAGGTATAACACAAATCACTACTGCTACCACCAATAATAATAATGACAAGGCAGATACAAGGAAAAGGAGAATACAATAGCTCACCATCAAATATCAAGCCCGACCACCCAGTGCACTCCCACCAGTAACAATAATGACAAGGCAAATACAAGGGAAGGATACAATTGCTCACCACCCAGTATCAAGCAGTGCACCCCCCCCCCCCCACAGTGCACCCCCACAGTGCATCCCCCACCGTGCACCCTCACCACCCTTCCAGGTCTCTGCCCTCCATTTCTACATCCTGGACATGACGTGCTGTGGTATGGAATAATCTCTTTGGTCAGTCTGGGTCAGGTGCCCTGTCTCTCCTTCCTCCAGGCTTCCCCTCCTCCCTAGTAGAGCATGAGGCTCACAAAGTCCTTGGCCAGCCTAAACATCGCCAAGCAGTAACTGAAAACACTGGTGTTATCAGCGCTGTTCTCAGGCCCAAAATCAAAAACACAGAGCTGCACCAGCTACCAAGAAGGAGAAAAATGACTGCTACTGCTGAACCCATGACAATTATGTGTATGTATGTTTATATATATGTTGTATATTTATAAATATATATAATATAAATATATATTTAAAATATATCTATTTCTATAAATATAAATGTGGTATAATTGTTCAACTAGGTAATATTGTACTTGTGTACAGAATAACATACTCATAAGTCATTAGTAGTATCTGAAAGTAAAACTCCCCAGCTCATTAGTATTAAGGCCTAGAAAATGAGATTTTATTATGTAAATTTATCTGTCCAAAAACCAAATTCTGATGTTGCGTTGCATATGACAGACAGCTTCGAACAGCTTGAAGACAAAAAGCAATCCCTCATTCTATTTTCCATTTTAATAACAGTTGCTACAAAAGAAACAAACTAATTATAAAAAGCAAAAAAGTGAATAGTAAAAAAAATATGAGCACAACCAAACTTTTCAGCTTTAATACATATATTTGATCTATGCCAACTCGTAACACTTCCATGTATACAAGACCAGAATACTAGTGTGCATTTTATAGGTCTCATCAATATTAAAATACGCAGACCAGAAACTGTCTGCCTCATAGAACATTGCACAAGTTAAATATATGTACACCACAGTTTGGCTATCTTTAAAAAATAATTCCTTTCCATGTAAAAAATTCCTTAGATCTTTCCTTTGAAATAGGACAGGACTCAGAATGTGGTTGAGAATCTTATGGCAGAGCTCCGACTTGAGAAACAGCTGTAAAAATCTCCACTTAATTTATCCAAGTTGTAAACCTCTTAAAAACCAAAACCTTAGCCATTTGCTCATATTAAGAATTCTTCATGCTAATTTCCCAGAGTCCATTTCCATAATATGAGTTTTCCTTGCAATGCATTCTCATGTTCTGGGCTGGCTACAGAGATTTAGCTGGGAAAACTGAAGAGCAGGGCAAGTAGGTAAAATGAAGGCAGGGAAGAAAGGCCTCTGTAGAACTCATTAGATAATCAAAATAAATGCCACTAATCCAAATAAAAACACCTCCTTCTGTTTTCTTCACTCTCAGAGAGCATCACAGCTTAATGTTGATGTAAAGAAGCATCCCTCAAATGAGAGAGAAGGAAGAGGCGGAGCAAGGATAAAAAACTCAGTCTGGTAACAGTTGGAATACTAGTTTAGTATTTAATATATCCCATCTCATATTAATGTTGTTAAAAGTTTTTCATTGACCTTTGTCCATTTCACTTAAGATACGTTTTAAGAAATGATGTTATTTTTTTTCACACTTTCCTAGAAAATTCATGCCGTGTTAGAATGGCTATCTATCCAGTTCATTATCTTACTGGGACTTTACCAGGTCTACTGCACACTTAGGCAAGCAATCCAGAAAAACACTTGCCTGATCGAGTTCTTTATTTCCACTTGAGCTTTACAGAGATTGCAGTCAATGTGGAAGTAGCCAAGAGTTATGAACTGTCAACATGCTGATAGGACAGTAAACAATGTAAAAGTGAAGCAAGCATTTGAGTCTCACAGCATGGTACACTGCTGTAATGGTTTAAATCATAAGCCAAATGATTGTTATTACAGAGATAGTGAATGTCATGCTTACAGAAAAATTGTGCATGTTAAAAATGACTGCCATTAAAAAGATAAGTCTCACAGGGGGAAGGGACCTCAAGCCAGTAAACAGACAAAATGCATTATAGCAAAAAAAGCAGGACAGAAAAGGGAAGTCTTGTCTAATTACCAGCTTCAGCTATCATTTCTAGTACTCTTTGCTACGAAGAAAACGCTGGGAGAGAGACAGATATAAAGGCAGTAGACTGAATTCTTTAATTTCTTTAAAATCAACAGAATCTCAAATTTAAGAGCATGGCATCTAAAATACACATATCCGAAAATAGACACTGGGTCTTTCTAGGCGAGTCTTTGGCGCCACTAAGAAGATCTCTGCACATAAACTGCATTCTTATTTAAATGTCAAAATGAAAAAAGAAAGATAAGGCTGACCCATAGGAGCTTAGAGAATCATGTTCTTCTAGCATTAACACAGAGATGTGTTCTTTATCGAAAAAGAGAAAATCTGCACAACCATCCCCCCTGTTGTTATAACCAGATTTAAACACCAGGGAATGAAATCTTTCTTAATATAACATTTAAAAGGGAATCATTTTAGTTTCTGGTCCAGGAGGCCAGAAACAGAGGACTTCCTTCATGTGACAGAATGCAAACTACGTTTTTAGCGTTCTAGCACAAAGCTCTGGCCAGAAGACAGTTTATTTCCCTTCAACTTGGAATCCTACCAACATCTGTATGGTAGCTGACATGGAAGGGCAACATGTTCAGGAATGCTTAAGAGTCAAGATTCAAAGTTTTTAAATCCAGAGAAGACCATGATTATGACAGAAGAGCCTCCTGCTCAACTCAAACCAAGGTATTATCTTTAATTAGATCATGCATGTCTAGGACATCAAAAAAAAACCAAAATCAGATCATTTTTAATTACTGCTGATGGAGAATCCACCAAAATATTTAGAGAATTGTTCCAGTGGTGGCTTATTGAGCATATAGAATAAAATAAAGTTGCTACGAAGATCCTACTCTGCACAATGCAAGGATGTTTCACTGATCCCTTAGCATTGTCTTACAGACAAGAATAAGAATTCAGACACACCAAATGCTGTAAGATCTCATGACGTTTTTGAAGACATATTTATTTCTATACTGTGCTATCAAATATTCTTGAGGACTACAGAGTGCTGTAATTTTTTTTCAGAATGCCAGTATTGGAGAGCTCAGGTTCCACATGTGGTGTGAGACCAGCTGTGTTTCCAGTAGAGCTCATGCTCAGGCTGAATTTGTAAGCCTTATTAACCACACAGTGCCTTTTCTGAGTTTCAAGGGTGTCACTCCAGCAATAGGTAGCTCTGAAATGGGCAAGTGCCCCTGGAAGAGAAACCTGTTTGATAGGATAACTCCTTCTTACAAGTACTTTCTCTCTCCCACTTCTCAGTTGCTTTGCACCCAGTCTGCACAGCCATCAATGTCCTATTCTCAGCATCTGCCCAGGAAACATTCAGATCTGCTTCTCTTGAGGTCTGACATTACCCCGAGCTCCCAGACTGTGGGATGGCTGAGAAGTGCAGCAGAAACACACCCAAGTGTGCTGCACAAATTTCTGGATTTTTTGCTGCTTTGTATGTGCCCATTATTAAGCATAGAGCCAGCAGAACCTTACTGCTGCTATTATCAGAGCCATGTGAAATGAAAAGCTTCTGGAATTTTAATGTTTAATACTCTCTTCT
Source organism: Amazona ochrocephala (assembly GCA_039720435.1). Lineage (NCBI taxonomy): Eukaryota > Metazoa > Chordata > Aves > Psittaciformes > Psittacidae > Amazona > Amazona ochrocephala. The sequence goes on from CM077883.1 coordinate 18,436,177, forward strand.
TCGTATAACTAAGAAGCATATCAGCTACCTTGGACATTCAGACAAGCTTACAACTGATTCCTCATTCTAATTTCAGTGGGTTATCCACTGTAGTTGCAGACTGCTTCCAGAATAAGTCTGGGGGTGAAGTGGATTGTGTAAAAAAAGTGTTCTTTATTCCTTGGATTAGAACTGCCTTACTTCTAGCCATTTCAAACACATTATTTATTGACACAAAAATCAACTTGGAAACTAATATGTGAGAGAAATGCTCAGTATAGAGCGTGAACTGAAGAGTACAAGTCATCTTTACAAGTTATTCTCAAGGCAATCACTTCATATCTCTTTTCATTATGCAGTATATTTTTCAGGTATTCATTATGAATGCATTTTTTGAAAGAAAACATTGAGCTCACTGTATTTTAAGATTCCTCAAATACTGTAATGCATTTGCAGGATTTTATCCTCCAGGCCAGCAGTTCATCATCTCTATTTCTCTGTTACATGTGAAACTAGATGACAAAATCAGACTATCACTTTCAAAGCCCTTTGGGAGAAAGCTGAATTAACATGACAACTCAAGTTCATGGAAGAAGATACCCATGCAAAGTGATCATGACTTACAAATTCATTTAACATTGACTTTAGAATTAAGTTAGCTTAGCTCCTTAAAGATACTATAGCAAGCTTGAGACTGTCGTAAGTAAATGAAATAGCAATGCAGATGGCTGAACTCATGCATTACCTTCAAATTACCATTTAGATAACTGTGTTTAACAAACATTTCTGTGTCTTCCAGAAGTCTTCAGCACTAGGTTGTAGCAAACATAAACCAAAAAATAAATCTGGGACTTTAGAGGGAAACTAGCAACTGCAGAAGGAAAAGTGAAACATAGCTGCTATAGGCTACAATAGGAAGAGTTACATGTCTAGCACAGTTCATTGTTACTGTATTCTGGAGGGCAGTCTCTATAAAACAGGTAGTATCTCAGGGCTGGCATACAGTGCATTTAACAATGCTAATATGTTAATGTAATTTAATGTGCTCACCTCAGCACAATGCTTAGTGTCCTCTAAAACTTCTAATAGAAATATGAAGATTGGTATGAAGTAAGTATGAATAGAAATATGTGTATATAAGAGTCAGACGAAGCAGCAGAACAAAACATGAAAATAATGTCCTATACTGATAACAGAGGAAACCATACTCAGCAATAAAATGAGGAATGTGCTTCAAACCCAGAAATCCTATGCATATGCCTATGATACAACCACGGCCACAGACACTGTGTTGGCAGAAGACCCTGCATTCTGCAAGCAGGGAAATCACATCAGGATTACAGCCATTACAGCTCAGCAGACTGAAGGGCTGTAGCATCAGCAGCCTCTCAAGTTCTCCAGGGTCGCTGTGACATCAGTGTTCCATGATGGTTCCACAGTGGTTCCATGTGTGGTGCCCATCTCCTGGCAACAGAAACAGGAAGTCAGCAGAAGCTGCCAGAAAGCCTCATTGTCTTCTCCTGGAGAGAGCTGTTTAGAGCTGAGAAGTGACCCCAACTGTATTTGCCTTTGGCCTGCGCTGCAGGGGCCCTGCTGCTCCCCATTGTCCCTGGGAGCTGGTCCCCAAGGCGGGATGGGGAAGGCTGCAGCATCCGGCATCAGCGCCCAGACCTGAAGTTCCTCCCTTGGGCACCTTCCCCCTGTGCAGAAATGCCCCAACCCTCTTGTGTGGAGTGACCCCGCTGTGATCTCAGCAGCGCTGCTGCTGTCGTGGCTGTGCATGTGCTGGGTGATGCTCTCAGGTCTCAGCAGGGCTCTGTGCGGCTCTGTCAGATGAAGTATGAGTGAAACACCGCCTGCACGGATCCTGCCAATGAAATAAAGTGGTGGTCTGCACTCTGGTACCTTTTTTCGGAGGGGTTCCTCTGCTTTTCTTTGAGTCAGAACTGTTAGACCCCAAACCAGGACACTCGATGTTTTCTCAACCTTTCGACAAGCTGTCACCCCAGTCTTGAGTTGAAAGAACATGGCTACAGGAACAGTTGTGTCAGCTGCAGGTTCTGAAGTCCATGGAGCCTGACCTTAGAAGCTCCTGCTCCCAAAGGGCTACAGGAAACCTGGAGAAGGGCTTTGGACAAGGGCCTGTAGGGACAGGACAAGGCGAATGGCTTTAACCTGCCAGAAGGGAAATTGAGATGAGCTCTTAGGCAGAAGTTCTTCCCTGTGAGGGTGCTGAGACGGTGGCACAGGTTGCCCAGAGAAGCTGTGGCTGCCTGTCCTGGGTTCAGCAGTAGCAGTCATTTTTCTCCTTCTCAGTAGCTGGTGCAGTGCTGTGTTTTTGACTTTCAGCCTGGGAACAGCACTGATAACACTGATGTTTTTAGTTGCTGCTCAGTAATGTTTACTCTGACCAAGGACTTTCTGAGCCTCATGCTCTGCCAGGGAGGAGGAGAAGCTAGGAGGAAGCAGACACAGGACACCTGATCCAAACTGACCAAAGAGGTATTCCATGCCATGCCCATTATATAAACTGGGGGCAGTCACTCGGAAGGGTTAGATCACTGCTCGGTTGGGCTGGGTATCGGTCGGCAGGTGGTGAGCGGTTGTATTCTCTTCCTTTGCTGCTTCTCTTATCATTATTATTTTTGTGGTAGCAGCAGTGGTTTGTGTTATACCTTAGTTACTGGACTGTTCTTATCTCAGCCCGTGGGAGTTACATTCTTTTGATTCTCTTCCCCATCCCTCTGGGAGCAGGGGGATTAAGGGAGGGGAGTGAGAGAGCGGCTGCATGGTTCTGGGTTGCCAGCTGGGCTTAAACCACGACAACAACCCACATAGAACAGCTGTAACACATGTGAGGGCCTGGAGAAATGTCCAAGTCAAAGAGCAGCCCTGTAAGACAGGCAGAATGGTAGTGATCTTGGTCTGACAAACAGCGTTGTTGGCTGCTCATTAGTATCTGTATGTATGTCTTGACATGAAAGAGAGTCACAACTAGTAAAACCCAAAGATATATAATGACATGTTACTGATGAGTACAGTGAGTGGCAAATGCTAATTTCAGTTAAAGATAACCTCTTTACCACAATATGAACTTCTGAAAGTAAGGAAGTGTTGCAATACTGAGACTAAAATGTATCATCATCACCCCTGGAGCTAGAGCATTTAAATACTTTTTCCTTCAAGTTTGGAAGCTTCCTATTCTACCTCCTCCAGATCAATGCAGAAAAGTCTGTCTTCATAATGTAACTGTAGCCAAATTTCACACCATATCACAGATGAGGGGTGGACAAAATGGAAAGATTTGCAGTGCCACTCAGCTTCTACAACACAGATATAACAAAATATAAACTTTTTATTTTCCATTAATAATGTATCTTTGAGTCCCAGGAATACCAAAAAATACAATTATATACAGAGATAATTTCCTTCATCACTGAAATGAATCCTCCTTTGAGATAATGAGGGATTGAAGAGTGTACACCAAATCAAGAACACTATTATGTTCAAATATAGATCTGTATGTATGAGTCTAACAAAGAACATGGACTCTGGTTTCCAGACAGACTCAAGCCAGGTAGCTCAGTAGGAAAGCGCATGTTTGGTACTTTGAATGTCAAGCAATAAACAGCACGATTAGAGCTGCTGTACAGCAAGTTCTCTTCAAAAACATAATGGTGCACCTGCAGGCAGAGCACTTAATAAGGCACGTGTATCAGCCACTGCCAAGGAGGCTTTTTGGTGCCATGCAGAAGCTCTGAGGTCGCATCAATGCTTAAGTGCTGCCTATTGAACCTTCAACACCATTTCTGAACACCAGTGTTAACTTAGTCTTAACACAGCACCAATTAGCTTAAGTGCTCTGTACTAATAGGATCATAACACTGGAAACTGTGATCTTCCCCTCCCTAACCCTTGAAGCCTTCTCAGACTGTAACAGAGTCTTTGAAAGCCTTCAGTTAACATTGCTGATTATAACTACCTTTTTCTATGTTTTTAAAGCAGTGAAATGTTTTCCTCTTGACAGGCAACACTAGAAGTCTCAAGAAAAGAGACGTCTTTTCTCACGTCCCCAAAACTTTTGATAAATGCAGAAAGCTTACTGCCTTGGAATGATACTAGATTGCATATTAAATCCCCCACATAAATGTATTAACTTCCGGTAACACTCTGTCTTATTAAAGCATTACAAAAAACCCAGAAAAAACAGTTATTGAACATGTTCATCACCGCCTCAGTATGCAGTTTCTGAAATATATATACCTCGGCTATCACCTAGAGAGACCAGATATAACTAAACAATTGTCACCACAGAAGTAATTTCACAAACATACCTTTCTAGTATGTTTTATACGTAGATGCACACACACAAAATATTACTACCCAGTATTGAATTCAGAATTAAATTTTCACTCACAGCAGAGCACCTTACCCCCGAATACTAAATTGCATGGTCTGAAGTAGCTGTATCAGTAGAACTAATAGGCCATTCGGTCACAAACGTGATTGACATCAAACAGAGCAGCTCTTCTCCATCTGTTGTCATGTCCCAAATAAGAAAAAACAACATAGTGATTTTATATAGCAACAACTTAGGAGTACTCACACAAACCTGTCTTACAGCTTCCTAATCAAATTAAATACTTCAGCTATACATCTGCCTTATCACATGTTAAACTTTCACTTCAGAAGCATCAAGATCACATACATAAGTCTCTCCCTCCTAGATGCCTTGCACTCTTCAGCAGCCTAGCTGAAAGAATTTATCCCCAAGTCCAGCAACTCAGGGACACTAACACATTTCTGCTCAGTGAAGGTGTCTGACCCTCCCTGCAGGAAAGAAGTGCTATGAGCATATGCAACAACAGACATTCTGTGAGTTTTCCAACAATTTCTTAATATTTAATTAAATGAAAACTTGATTTGCCTAATAGATAGGCAGCTACTTGGGATGAGGAGGTTCACCTTCCCTCGTTCAGTGACTATGTAGTGTGAAATATTGGTGTATCTATAGGAATGAGAATACAAGTCTGAATTTCTCAGACGCAATGCTTAAAAGTCACATTGATGTGCTCTTGATCTCTCTCCCTCCCCTTCCAATCCCCTGCCTTTCCCTTGTATATTTTCTCCAGCAAAGATTTAATTATTTAATGCCAAGTGCGATAACATCAGGAGCAACCAAGAGCATTCTTCCATAGAATACTTCATAGCACAAAAATTAGGACTCTTCTGAGACATTTAACAATCCCTGTAGGCAGAGGAGGAAGCTGAATCCGATCTCTTCTAATCGTGACAACTGTCCTCATTTTTGTGCCATTGCAAAGGGGAGCAGAAAGCTTCTAGTAGCTGCTTTTTGAAAGAAGTACTGGTTGTGTCTCACTCCGACTGTGGACACTGCTTGTCCAATTCCAAGAAGTTGGTTAAGGCTGAGACAAACCTCAGTGCCTAGCCCTTGCTATTGTTTACGTAGATTGCACAGCCTAATGCTTAACATGCTAGCTTCAATCTGAGCATGTTAGCTGGTCTTCCTCCCTGGAAAAGAAACTTCTGTACCTAATTCTGAACCGTGAATTCCACCAGGAACACACTCACCTCAGCTCCCTCTGGCTGGATGGAGCTTATGCAGTGTGAAATATGAAAGGAGAGAGCCACCTGGGGAGCGCGTTTTTACCTATGGCAGAGCATAAAGTTGAGTGGTGAGGAACACGTGCTGGAAGGGGAGCACTAGCATCAAGAGCTGCCAGGAAGAAAGCAGCACATAAACTGACAAGCTTTACTTTTCCCACACCTTTGAGCTTCTGAGCATATTATCACATTTTGACCAGTACAGATGGGATTTTGCAGTGAATGGGAATAGGAGAAGAATGAGCAAACTCGAGGATTAGCACTGGTCTGAGCATTGCATCTGATTGCGATGAAATGTGTTACATACATATTTGGGCCATTATAGGTGACATAAACCAAAGGCACAAAAAAACATGCTTATGTGCTAACAATATTCAACTACCTCTTGACTCATTACGGACCACTAAAGTTTCTAATGTTTCTGCTCTTCCTCATACTCTTCAGTCTTGCCATTGAAAACTCAACAGTAAGTAGCTACCATAAAAAATAAGGACAGTAAATAAGAGCTGGTTTTTATTAAAACATGGCCAGTATTTCAAGAATTATTTTAATGGCTATTGAGATAAATATGAACCTTCCCCCCAAATTAAACTAGTCTAATAAGATCTTTTCATTACAAAAGAAAGTTGCAATATGAATATTAGTTGTGCCACCCTATGCAATTCATCTTTTTAAAACCAGAGCAAATGTGAAATTTTAATCATATTATTAAGTTGCTGCTCTTTATTTTTTACCAATTAATGGCTCTTTTGAACTTCACCTCATGATACTTGGTTAGCCCTCTAAATATACTGGAGGTTATACATTCTTCATTTATGTCATTCATTAATCACTGTTCAGTAAATGCTGTCAGAAAACTGTCATCTTTGATGTCTCATTGTTCCCGGCATTCTTTCTTGTTTCTAGTTAATCAAATGCTCCCCTGCTGTGGTCAAAGCACAGTTTGATAGCAGTTTCAGTGGTGATCCAGCACAAAAACACAGAGCTTATTGTAAAGGTTCATTTTTTGTTATACCATGCTAAACTGAAAGCTTTCATTTTGCAGTCCTTGGCAAATGACACATTGTTGTCATGTACTTATGACTGGGTAGCTCAGAAAATAGTACTAAATTCTGCCATCTAACCAAAGCACACTGTAATGATGGGCTAATTACTTGCAGCTCTGAAATGCAAAGTTTGCACTGCCAATCACAACGAAATAATGTTTCTTTTTTCTTAGGGATTAGATTTAGAAAAATAGTCAAAATGTGTTAATACTTCAGGGGGTAGTAAGTCAAATGAAAGCACCCAACAGAGAAAAATTTCTATCCTGGGATAAAATGAACGTTTTCATTTCTAGTGTTTGTTCAAGACAGATTTATACTGAAAATATTCAGAGAGAAATTCTGCAAAAGCAATACTTAGCAGGCAGACTGCGAACAAGTACCAACTCAGAAGGCAATGAAAAAGCAGAATGAAATTGGACCAGTAATCACTACTGAAAATAAAAATAAATGTAAAAAAAGACTACTAGAAAATACTGCGTGTTTTTATATTGTTTTGGCATTGCCATAGTTATTTGTTTTTCAAGAAATCATCAGTGTTTGGACTCTTTGTAAAGATGTTAAAATCATCCTGTCCCTCTTTTCAGAGATCTTACCCCTAATTACACGATCCCCCAAATAATTGCAACTGTACAGATTAAGCAGCAGTAAAATACAGTGAGAGGCTTGTATTATCATGTATGAGGGTGGTGAGGAGCTGGCACAAGGTGCCCCGGAGAAGCTGTGGCTGCCCCATCCCTGGCAGGGTTCAAGGCCAGGTTGGATGGGGTTTGGAGCAACCTGCTGTAGTGGAAGATGTCCCTGCCCATGGCAGGGCATTGGAACAAGGTAATCTTTAAGGTCCCTTCCAATCCAAACCATTCTATGATTATTGTCATCTTTCACTTATAAGTGAATCTGTGTACTTACATGACCAGTAGCAATAGTAAGTGCAATAAAACCCCAACCCATTTATAAAACCATGTGAAGCTAGAATTGTAAGCCCAGAGACAGAAGTCAGATTCAGATCAAAAGCGTGCATCAAGTTGCTTGGAAAATGGAGAAACAAAAAGTTATTTCTTGCCTTAAATCCACAAAGATTAGGAAGAATGTTTGTGTTTGTGCTGATTGCTTTGCATATTACTGGAGTATTAGTTTTGCTTGCTATCCTGAGCTCTAACCTACTTTGCAAACATGAAATTGTATGATTAGACCTGCTTCAAAAGTTAAGTCAGGTACATAGAAAGTCACTGTCATCACTAATAAGGAGGAAGCACTTTTAGAAAGAAGGCTATTATACTAAATAACAAAGTTATAAATAATATATAAAATCTACTATACTTAGCAAATGATAAGCAGCAGTCCCTAAGAACCACCTAAGCCACTTTTAACCAGTTAAAAGCCTGCCCTACTGCATCACTGTTCCCTGGGTTCCTCTTCTGCAAAAAAAATCTAGTGAAAGTCACCTAACATTAAATCAGTAAGACAAGATCTTGGGCAGCATACAGGAAAAGTAACCTGGAAACTCTCAGACTGTGGCAGAGGTGGATAAGTGTTCTTTAAAAAAACCAACATTTTAAAAGCATCTTTGTAAAAGACATCTGATGATCCAGCCATTATACACATAATGACAAAACCCATCTGGATCATTTTTGGACCTCAGTGCAGTGTGTTTTTAATATAGCTTTCAGGAAGTAATTAAAATAAGAACTTGGTGGACTATTTCTAGTCTAACTTTCACTTTACTACTTGCTATTTCCCATTTTTTTCCTTATTTGAGACTAAACAGAAGAAAAGATGACGTTTTAGCCTTCCTTCAGGCTCTTTGTTTACATTTTTTTTCAAATGACTGAGGGAACCAAATATTTTCCTTTCACTAGGCACTAGCATTCCACCTGACACAAATCCCCATAGCATCAAGTACCTTTCTGTTCAGGACTAGAAATAAAAGCGCTAAGTTAATACGTAGTTAGTCTGTTCATTCTTGTTACAATATACCTCTTAGTGTGCCTGTTAATTTTAAAAGCAGCAATATGAAACCTTAAGAATAAAATCTGATGGCTGTACATCCCTGTTACACTATTAGCAGGCACTGACCTATTCAAAATCCAATGCTAATTTGCCAAGGTTACAAGGCAGTAATACCATCTCCATTGATACCTATAATGCTCCAACAGTTCTCTTCCCAGCAGTATCTGAAGTTCACTGACCTGTTTAGCCTAGCTCTTGACTCACATTGATCAAATTCTGTGTGATGCCACTACTATCAACTTACACTACATTCAGGTAAAATTGAAACAGATTTTTCCAGAAGAAAGAAGTGACATAATAATCCTGAGGCATGATGAGCTGTATGATGAACATCTGCTGAGTACCTCAGCGCCAGAAAAAGATGGGCATTTGGAAAGAGGAAGGATTCACTAACCTGTTTTCCAGTGAGATTTAAGCTCAGTTGCCTGATTTTGTTTTTCTCTCCCAGGCAATGCATTTCTGGTGCTGTATCATTGCCCTCAGTGAAGTTACTGAATGTTTTTCAGGTATAGCATAAAAAATGACTCAGGCTAAATCTGTGCTGCTGTCTACTGCATCAAGCCTCAGTGAAGTGCAAGCCAATAAAATTGCATTAGCATGAATTGGGACCCTTATTCTTTAGGGATCATGGGGGAGCTTGCTATAGATGCAAAACAAAAGACTGCTGATGGCTTTTACATGTATTTTATAAGCCAAATTATTCATAAATAATTATGCCAAGCAACATAAACGCCCCATAACTTGTCAGTGGAGGAAACTCTGGGAACACTAAAATGCCACCCCACAACAATGAGGCAAAGCAAGAAACTAACTGGAGTGCTCTTGGTTGTTAGTTGTTTTTTTTTTTGCAAGTTGAGTTATTACTTGAGGGGAAAGGGGTAGGAGGAAGGGAGGAGGGCAGCTCCCACAGCACCTTTCCAACAGGTTTTCACCAAGGTGTTTAAATGTTAAGATTTTTGCGCTCTGAGCCAAACACCTGAACCATGAAATCAAGAGGAGTCCTTTCATTTAATCCAGTGTAGCACCGAGTCTTTTCATATTAAGAAGAATTTCTTTATTATCTGTTTTCAGGAAATACAATCCAACAGGGTGAAGGACTCTGGCTCAGATGGCATTATTTTTCACTGAGTAAATCTGCATTATCAATTTAAAGTTCTCCACTCTTTTGTAACTAGAATTCTAAGGTATAATTATACAGAGATGGAAAGCCCTTTTGTTTTCTCAATTTAAAACTATTGCCAACAGCTCCTCTTCAGGACACATGTTGACTCAGTATCTTGTCACAACCTATAAGAGGTCTTCAGTGTCTTCATTGTCTTTTTTTCTTTTTTCCTTAAGTTTTTTGTTTTTCTGTGATTTTTTCCCCTCCTCTTTCTTTTCTTATTAAATGTAAAAAGATACCTTTAACTTTAATGGTATCTGGAAAATACCTAGCTCAGAAATATAGGCTCCTGAAATGCTCAGTGAAGGGTGAATGCTTCCAGAGGGAAACTGATCAGCTACTGTACAAGGAATCTGGCTGCTCCCACATAGACATGTTGGATCCTGCTTGTGGGGTTTTTTTGTATGGTCCTGAAGGTTTTTTTTCTGTGTGTGCTTTAGGGCTCTTTTACATAAATGCCATCCCACTGACTGTGCAGGGAGCTCTGTTCTAAATCCAGGAAGTTTAAACATATAATAATAACACATGGAATAACACATTTAAGTGAATTGTCTCTTGAGGGAAGGCTCTGGCAAAGTCAAGTATTGGGGATTTTCTATTTCTCAAAAGGGTTCAAATTCATCTGTGCCCTAAAGCACTGTCTACTTTTAAACAGCATACCGATGGGAAGAAAGTGCTTAGAACAACTTCTAATCTGACATGAAATACGATCACGTAAAAAGGTGTCATTTCATCTAGGCATACACAACATATTACTCAGAGTACAAAATGGTATATGTACATAACCTGCATATGCAAAACTACACCATATGAAAATTAAAATAAACATTGTGTATCTGTTCATATTATGCATACAAATCTAACACCAGGTACATGTACTTAAATAGAGTGAAACTTATTGACAAATGCAATACTCTGCGTTAACAGAAGAGCAGCATGCTGCAAATGGCATATTTCCGTGGTGTAAGAGATTTTTACCCATTCTTTATTATCAGCTACATTTCTAAGTTGAATAAAACTTATCTGTAATTCTGACTCAGAATTCAAGTGTATTGTCTTCACAGTACTTTTATCCTGGGAAAACTGACTCAGTTACTGTCCTGGGTTCAGCTGTGATAGTTATTTATATTCCTGAGTTAGCAGCTGGGCTTAAACCATGACAGTTACTTACCTGGACCCATACTTCAAGCTGTTAGCTGAACTAGAAATTGAAGTCAAATAACCCAGCTATTAAAGCTGTGCCTTGTCCATTAGATGATTTCTCTTACCGTGGCTGGCAGCATGAATAACGTGAGAAAGACTGGTGTTTATTTCAACCAAAGCTGATAGCCATGTTATCCTCATACTTGGGAAGAAATTAATAATTTTGGCATCAACTTGTCCTTTTAGGTTCAGGTGCCTTATTTTCTGTGCTGCAGAAGTTCACATGGTCTGTGCCTTGACATGCTAGATCATTTAAACTAACTCATTTAAAATGAAACATTTCAACTTAAAAATGCAATTTAGAATTAAAAACATTAACAGAATCTTCATTTTAAAATGCTTTCAGGTGTCGCTTTGATAAAGCAAAGAGCCCAGACTGCCACATATCTTACTAAAATAATCCAATTATTTTCATATTTTCTTTTTAAATCAGAAAAAAGGGAAAAGTTATCAATAAATGATGGACTACTTTTATTCAAGCTAATACTCATGAGCAGAGCTAGAAAACTGAAATAACATTAAATGGCTCCTTTCCTGCCTTTGTCTGTGATCATAGCTCACAATTATCACTGCAACTGGGATTTTCAGGTGAAATATTCACTTGCTTCATGGGAAGCTTCTTCAGCACTCTTGCCTATGTTTTTCTGGGGATTTGAGAGGAATATGTTTTCTGAAATGGGAAAATAATCTTTTGACGTGTCTTTTTATTTTAAAGTTCAGAAAATTTTATTACCACACATTCCAAAAGGGATCTACATTGATTTTATGGAATTTGAAAAAGGGAAATTTAATTAGGAAAAAATAATTACTGCTGCCCATTAGCTACTATTATTTCCCTGGTGATATGGCACCCTACTCACAGGCATGCACTGCTCAATACTGTTAGTGTCTGCTTTACAGATCCAAGTGATTTGTAGTTTCACTGTGAACACTAAAACTCAACTTAGCCTCATTCGGGTTGAAATCAGAAACGTCTCCATCTATTCTGGGTCCTTCAGCATATGCTGGGCCTAGCAGTCTTTCAGTATCAAAGCACAACTGACTGGTTTCACATAGATACATTGACTTTTCCAAAGAAAAAGATATTTTTAGCTGGAAAGTTTCTAACAAGTTCATTTAAACAGCGTTAGCTTTAGAATAACTGTTGTTTTTCTATACAGTATGGCATCATTGATCAATTGAAAATATCTTTTCTCTTTAAACAAGTTCAGACTTAAAGCAGGCTTGAAATTCCTTGCAAGAATAAAGTAAAAGGTTTATTGAAGACAACCATTTCTGAAGCATCCTGTATAAGCAAATTGTTAAGGCTTTCTGGTGTAAGGAATGGCAAAACTCATCTAGATGAGACTAAAATCAAGATAAGTTATAAAAGATTCCTTTATCAGTGTGTTTCTTTTTATGCAGTTCAACTATCACATTAGTGTGGAAAATGTAATATTTAAGCTAACGCAACAGTGGAGTTTAGATCTCAACAACTGTGAAACTAATTGCTTATGAGGGGAAAAAAACCCAAGTTTTAATGTAACAAAGAAATGGCTTTTATTCCTTCCATGTTAATCTAAAACTTGTTTTGAGACTTTCCCTTTGAGTGATTTTCAGTTACAGAGTAGATGTTTTTTGTTATACTTTCAAAGGAAAGCAGAAGAGCCAGGTAAGCCTGGCATATTAGTTGTTGAAGTGGCATATTCCAATAGATTGAATGTTGGACTTCAGGAAAATCAGGTTTTTTGGTTTTATTAAGGTGGCATTTTTAAAGAGGTAAAAAACCACAACAGTAAAGCAGAAGTGAATCTCTTACCATACCTATTTTCGTTTATCTTTCTTTAGAAGTTGGGAAATATACACTGAGAGCTTCAACTCGGTTGATTAAGAATATTAGATTTTATTTGTTACCTGAAATTATCAAGTAACTGCATTAGGTATCAGGTCTGCATTTTAGCCCTTGTCATTGCACGTGGTGGAGGTTATAAGCACGCCATGCTTACAACTATAGTTACAACTTACACAACAGATTGCACTCAAAGGATGTTAGAAATAGTTGACTGACATGTAAGGCTCTCTGTAGAAAACACAGGCAATGCTACCTGAACCACCACTAAAGTGCACTGTCAATGCATTTTCTGCCTGGACTTTTGGAGTGTGGCCAGAAGACCCCTCTTGGCTCATATTCAGCTTCTCTCAAGAACTGATGGTAACCATTCCTGTTTGCCTCATCCAGCACAGCACAGCAATGCTGCAGGCTTTGAAGGCTGACTGATGGCTGCTGGTGGAGTTCTGAGAGGAATGAGACCACTCCGTAGGAAACACCATTCTTTATCCTCTCTGCTATGAAAGGCTTTCCCCAAAGGGATGTGATAGGATATTTGATGCCCTGGAAGGGCACAAACAGAGGTTGCTGAAATGCATTCAGATCTATATTTTTTTTAATGCAAATTGGTAGCAACAGTTGTCCAAGACTGTCACACGATCAGGAACTCTCAGTTCATCTGTTCATGAAATACACTGAGAGGCAAGCAAAGACAAGCCAACCCTGATCAAAGGTTGAAGAACGCTTCTGTAATTAGACGGGACTGTTTGTTGGCCCAAGAAATTAGAGAAAGCTCTTACAGCACAAACAGTAAGAGAGTTCATTGACTCTGTAGTAACTTTTCCCTTCACAGTGTCATGATTCACAATAACATTTTGATTTTCATTTTAAATTGTTTGGATTTTGCTGCTTCCACTGCCTTATTCTTAGGCTGTAATGTATTAAGATAATGCATTATCTTAATAACTTACCATCACAGTAATACTGTGATAGGTTTTTGATTGTTTTTCTTAAGAAAGTAATCCCCTCTTAATGCCATTTTTTATGTCAGCATCCCCCTCTCATGTCTTTTCCCTGCTTGTGTCTATTCATCAACCTACCGCCATTTCACCACATGAATATGGTGAGTTGAAGCAGTAGCTGCAGTTAGAAAAACACTTGTGTTTCCAGGTATGTTAGTATGCCATCTTTCTAAAAGACTTGAACAAAGAAAGTAGGAATGTACAGCAGAACGGCAGGTGAAATGCCATTAGCTTACTGCAAGTCGCACTGGTACCTTGCAATCGGGATTAATGAGGGTCAATATACAGCTTTCATTGTTAATAGGCATAGGAAGAAATAAATCAGGATCCCACTCATTTTTGGTTGACAGAAGGCAGTCACAGATCACTTCCAGCACTTCCCTCAATGAATAATATGCCATGCTAGATGAGGCAGAGCTTATTTGTGTCATTACAAATGCATAAAGCAAGTTCCCCTGGGCTATCTATCAGTGGGGACCTTTTATCCTCCCTCTGTGTGAGATCTGAACAGGTTTGCATCTTCGTATCTGAAGCTATGATCATGACAACTTAAAGTGTTACTTCATGAACACTGTTCAAAAATCAGACTTGCCATGCATGCAATCGACAGCCTGAAATATATGGATGGCTGCATCAAGTCTCCACGGTTCCTCACGGCTATGCACATTCCTCACCTTTGTACTCTGTCCAAGGTCTGCAAAAGGCTGGCATGACATGACAGCTGTATATATGGATGTCAAAGAGATTCAAATACACACACACAACTAGATTTTATATAGTATTTTAAGTACTGCCATGTTGAATCACCTGAATATGTGAGACCAGAGGCTCACCACTCTCGAGACATTCAGTTTTTCAAAAAGCAAGCTGAACTATAACACAGTAAGTATAAAATGTCACTGAGGATACAAGTTAAGGTCAAAATTATTCTTAAACTGAAAATAATAAATAAAATAATAAGGTGTTCAGGATAATTGACATAGCTGCTTGGAAAAAAAGTGCAAATCACAAAGCTATTAATGTTCTTCTCTGGTAGGGTTACTTCATGCCTGAGCACACAGCTGACTGTCTGCTGTTATGCAGTTCCTGTAACCTGTGCAGTGTTATTACCTACCAAAATGGCTTTCACGTGATTGCATTTTTTATTGTGCAGTGTGCTGAGCAGCAGCCAGGCATACTCAGACACAATTAACAGGACTGATACTTGGAGCTCTGCAATGCTCAGCACCTTTATCCAAGATAAGTACCTACCCTTGATACTCAGTGCGTTGCTTTTGAACGTTTACTTCAAAGAGGTAGAGAGGGGTGTTCAATAAACTTAAAACATAGAGGAAAGGTGGAAACTGTCTGAGTGTGGCCAAATCATCTTAGGAAGTTGCCTGTATAGATGTACTTGGGACAGGATACAGCAAGAAATCGGGTCCTATGGGAAAGTAGTCATACACTAATTGCAGTAGTTCAATCTCAGATATGTGGTTTAAAAAATACAGCTATAATACCACTGGGTATTGGTTCTCCATAGCTCACACATGATATATTAAAGGAAGATCTGCCTTGACAGATGGTCTTTCAAAGAGCTGATGGGGCCATATCTCAAGCTTTAAGTGGAATGAGCACTACATTATTCTTTTCTACCACTTTAAAAAAAAAGAAAAAAAGAAAGAAAGAAAATAAATGACAAATCCTTTCTCACATCTCAGTGCCTAGCAAATATAGTTACCTGTAGGACAGGTAACTATACGGGCTTTTTGAGCACAGGTTACATTCTTATTCTAGATTCTGAACTATATATAGATTCTTTCTAGCAGATCATGGTACAAAATATAGCAGGGTTTTTCCAGCAATAGTAATAATTCCAGAAACCTAACAGCTTCATTATAGGATTCTGCGATGTTGCAGATTTCAAGCCAAAGTTTGTAAAAGCACATAAGCAAATAAGTCTAATTACAATTGCTGTTCAGCTCTTGTGAAATTCTCCAACGCTTTGCTACCAATTTATCTTTTACTAAAATGACACCAAGTGAGATTATTGCCTCTCCGCAAGGTGGTAGAAAAAGTCCTGCAGGATTTTTCCCAGTGAAGAAGAAATCAATTAGACAAAATCTGAGTATACATGAAGTATAGCTTGATTTAAATTCAGGCATAAGCTCTATCTCAAGCATGAGAGCTTTACAGGTCATAGCATTTGAAACAAACTTTTAGCACGTAACATAGTTTTCAAGCACTGATTCTGCTTCAGGTATTCAAGCACATTTGTTAGAAACAAATTTCCTTGCACCACTCAGAAATATCACATAAGAAAAGTGACAGATGCACTTTGCATATCTTCTAGAAACACACCATTTTATTTACAGACTTAAGAGAGACTGGAACATTCATCTAGGCAGCTTGTTATGCAATTTATATGGTACAATTTGCTTCTAAAATGAGAGTACAGACTGCTTTTTATGTCTTTATATAATGTGCCATGTAGGAACTACAGGCATTACACAGATTTGGGGTTGGAATCTATACTGATTTCCAATATAGTAAGAATAGTCATTAAATTCAAAGCCTGTATGTTCTTTCTTAATTTTCTTTCATTCAGAAAGACCCTCAAAACAGATAGCTATCAAGACAGATAGCACAGTTCTATTTTAAATACTATTATTGCTAAATTTTATTCTCCTACAGTTTAAGATCACAGGCACAAAGAAGACATGAAATGGAGTAATAAACTTGAAAAGGCAGAGTTCTGCAGATGCAAATTTCCACTGTTCTCTGAGCGAATGTGACTGTTCCTCTTCATGAATTACAAGTGGAACACAGATTAGGTTTGCTATAAATCTTGGTGAACTCATTTAAATGGTTATATTATTGCATATCAGAGTGATAATTCATGTGGCAATTGTACAAATCGCATGAACATTCAGCACCAACTGATTTTTGCCAAACTTATTTTATTTAGCTCTAACATCATCTGCATATTTCAATTTGGTCAGCATAATTTTTCAACTGTAAAGATAATGATAAATGAGGCTGTTTGTTGCCACATGAGGTGATTATCACACAACTGTTAGTCCAATGACCGCCCTTAAAATAACAAAGGCAAGTCTTTATGGGTTAGTATTGCTCACTTGGTCTTCGTTTTGCAGCATTTCTGCTGCTTTATAGCAAAGAAAACACTGCCTGCAAAGCAGTTTCCTACTGTGTACTTCTGACGTAAAACTTTTGCTTTACACACCGATTCAAATATTATCAATCATTTTTGAATATAAAATGATCAAATAAGCAAAAAGACTATTAAGCACAAAAGTCCATCAATAGCACATACGTCTTTTCACGCAAAAAGGAAGCCAAAGTTGATCTCTTTCTAGTGCTTCAGACACAGCGATAGGTATTTTGCCATTTAACTCCGAGTCATTTCTGGAGGTGATCTTACACTTTAACCAATATATCCCTTGTTGCTTTGTGCAATTTGTTCAGTATATTTACTGACTAAAAGAAAAGCATTAGGCCATTAGGCACTATCATTAAAATACAGAACTACTGGAATCATGGCCATCATACAGAAGAGAAGAAAAACAGCCTATCACCCCAGCTATCACACTGACTGTAATAAAAGCCATCCTTTGGCATTTATTCTTCATAGTGAGATGTTATTGAGTACGTTCACACACTGCATTTCACACAAAAAACTGAGTGCAGCAACATATGGCTTGGCTGAATTTTGAATTTTGGGTAGTGATAAAGCCAGGAAACATTACCTAGATGCTGGAATTGGAACAGATTAGGGCTGCTGTTTAAGAAGTTACTATGCTACTTCAACCAATCTGCACATCATAAATAATCTGGATTGAATGGACAGAATAAGTTTTTAAGGTTAGACACATCCCTGGAGCATAAAAGGCTATTTGGCTTCAAGGACAGCAGCAGCAGTGAGCTGGACAAGCTCCCAGAACATGGGAAAGAAGCATGTGACAAGTGTGGATGAAAAATCAGGGGGAGAAGCCTAGAAAATCTCTCAGGTTTCTTTAAGAAATCATTAGGGACAGGAATGGAAATAAAAGCGTTGAAGAAGGGTGGCATTTAAAGCTTTACAGAGAATCAAGTACAGGAAGTTGCTTTAAGTGACAGTAAACAGGGGCTCAAGTGCCTTCACTCAACAACACTGAGTTTATGCCATGCATCCTTTCTAGTAACTGGGTTTTTTCAAGTATTTTCAAGTGTGTGGCAGAGAATATTCTTAAAGTTTTCCTTCTTAATATGTGCATAATTTCTTTTGAAAGGGTTTCTCAGATTTCTAAACGTCCTTTCTTAGGACTTTAGGGTTTACTTCAGTTCTACTACCTCTCACCTTGAATAAGTTTGGCCCATTCCTGCTTTCCTAAGAAATTATTGTGCATTTCCCCACTCCCCTTTTCATAAGTCTTCTTTGACACATAAATGGTATTTATGCTCAACACAATAGAGTTTCTTGAACAGTGCCCAGATGCCTGTGCACATCTCACTTTCCTGTATCTGCGATGACACCACTGCCAATTTTAAGGTACAAAGAGATTTTGGCATGACACAGCAATACAGAAGTTGAATTCACAGTTCATGATAATAAAAATAGGCACCTGCTCTAGAAGGCCCATCCTGGACAAGAAAAACATTATAAGACTAAGGAATTAAACAACAAAATTTGCAAACTGCTCTATACCATCACAAGAAATCTAGGAAAAAGACTCCTTGCTTAACTCATAGCCCATAATTTAAACCAGGAAAATTCCAAACAAGATGACTTTACAAAGAGTCTACCTGGAAACAAAGTCGAAGTCATGAAAATTCAAACAAATCATTAAGATTATGCCAACAGCCTTCTTATCAAAAGTAATCCAAGCAAACAGAGAGTGTAGAAGTAAACTCATGCACATTAACCAACAAGTAATAAGCATCCATGATCCCTGCTTCGGACACCGAGTTCTGGACCTATCCTTCAGTTGGCCCACACAGCTGAACATCTTACCTCTCTCATCTGGAGCGGAGCAACTGCCAGCAGCATTAGGGTTGGAATGCTAAAACAAACTGTCTCAGACACGGAAGAATTTCGAGGTGATGCACCAGGACCTGATGCTCTCTCTTAAAGGCCAAACTTATGTTAGAAATGCATAAAGGTTTAGCATTTTACCCACTTGCAGCACATGAAAAAACATCGGTCTGGAAACATAGCAATAAATACATATATTCTGTCACTAAGGTACTTTCTGTTTCACACTGAGTCAGAACTGCATAGAGTTCACAACGGCCTTGTTATATAGAAGATGTCATAACACACTTCATGCAGAAACCCTTGGCTTTATGACACCGCAGTTCTACTGCACCTAGAGAGGTTTCCTTAGAGCCCTGGGCCAGAGGGATATATAAAGACCACTACAGCCAGGCTCATCTCGCTCCGACATCAGCAATCCCCTCTCATGCTTCACTTCCCTTGCACACCTGAGATACCTGAAATTAGTTCAGTGTGGCTGGCTTGAATAGCAGCAATTTCCTGGGAGTGATTCACTGTTTCACACTTTCATTTTTTCTTAAAACAAACCACTCATTCCTTAAATTAAAATCTGCTATTCCTCATAAAATTAAAAAGCCCCTCGGTTATGGTGAAAAGCTATCTACTTTTCTCCTTACATAAAAAGCAACAGAAAAGTAAATCCATATTTAAGCAGAGAAAAAAGAGAGGTGTAATTCATCCTCTTGTTCTACAGTATACATGTGCATATATTTTACTGCATTAAATAGGTAAATATCTAGGGCCTGACCACTGGGTAAAAATGCTTTTTTCTATCAAGGAGTGGATACAGGGTTCCCTGACATACAAGTCACAGTGTCCATGGACAGCACAATGTGAAACATTTTTCCTCAAAACCGTATTTCTCACCTTTTTTTATCTCCTCTTTCTTGTTCTATTATTTTTCAGTTGAAGAACTGTGATACCGCTGTAAGTTTTCTTGTCCAAAACACTAGAGAAGTCCTTCTCTTTCTTTGGGCAGATCTGGGAGTTTGACCTCCTCACACCTTCACCTTTGTGAAAGAAATCCCTACTTCTGCCTCTGAGCTGACTCTTCTGAAGTCTACAGTGCAGATAAAGGAGGAAGCAGTTGAGCCTTGGCCTCCCAATTAATTTTTAGCTCTCTAACCATCACAATACCTTTTATTTGAAGAAAGTTTAGCAAGTTCATGTCTTCCCTTCAGGAACATAATTTATTCCAAGAAAAAAGAAAAAAATCCAAGACTAATATGAGCATCTATTACTAGTGATCTGTAAAGATGCTGAAAATTCTAATGCGCTTGCAGCAGTAGCTTTACCTCATTTACCTCTTAAAGTCTCTTCTTTCCAGCTTAGATGGCAGGAACAATGTAAGATCTTACTTATGTTAAATCTCCCAGCTCTTATCATTTGTGTCATTTAAGCCAAGTTTAAGTAAGTCTAGATGAAAATTGGGTTTAAAATTCTAACCACTGTCTGCATCAGGCTTATCAAAATGTTACCAGTGGCAAGAACAGTTGGAATATTCTGGAACATCTGCTATTCTGAGCATTATGATATTGTATGAAGTGCTCATTTGGATAATTTTAACTATAAAAGTAGAACTCTAAGAGCTAAAATACATGCATTTGTTATTTTGGTGAAAAACAGATTGAGTGAACCTACTTGTAGCACTGAAAAGATTAGATAAATAGATGCTCAACTCAGCACCTGAATTCAGCTCAGGCACTAGCAGAACACCAGCTAATAAATTGGGGAAATTAGTCTAATAAGAATAATAAGAGTAATAAGAAAGGTACAGAATTCTCAGGGAAAAAAAGTTAAAGCAGCATTATTTTCATATTTATTTTAAAGTCAAGTCTGCTTAAAGTTCCAGTTCAAGGTGGCTTTTAGACATAGTTACCAGCCCAATTAAAAAAATAACTGTATTGTCTTCACTACATCAACTACCATGCTTTAACAGAATCACGAGATATGACAGGTATTACTGCATGATCTAATTTTGATTTTACTAATTTCCTTATTTAGTATAAACACTAAATACAGCTGTGTTTCTAAAATGTAACTTGGAGTGGAGTTTTTAGCTCTGAGAAGTAGCATTTGTTTTTCTCAACCTATTAAAGCAACTTGGAACAAGTGGATACCTCTATCTTCATGCAAAAGAGCAAATGATTATTTAATGCAATTCTAAAGAGAACACACTGAGAAGAGCATGACTTTAAAAAACCTTTTTCTACCATCATTTGCAAATAATTTCCCATGATTCATTGCATAACGTTATTCAAGCCTTTTCCAGAGGAACTATCAAACTCATAAATTATTTAATGGCAATTCTGTGTTGAACAAGATTCACCCCATTTCATACCACTGGTATAATTACTTTTTTTTTCTCCTCGAAATAACTCAACCCTTTCTTGATAATCAGAGTGAATCACAATGAGTTTTTTAATCAACTAAATGACGGGTAGAGCTAGAAAGAAAACTAAAACTACATCCAGAGCCTATGAAAACAGAGAATCACAGTAACATCTCTGCTCTTTGTGTTTCACTTCAAGCTGTACATATCAATCATGTATTCACATCAAAAAAGGACAAACATTAAAAAAAACCAAGGTTAATATGTAAGACCAAGCAACTGCATCACTCTGTTAACTATTTACCAGATTTGTCTTGAGTCAGGCTACATTTAAATCTTAGATGTGAAGGAAAAAATGCTATTCCTACAGGGCACATGGAACCCAATAACTTTCTTCTTCATGCTTAATAATCTTGTATGTGAGGGACCAATCTAATTTGTGGAAACGAATTGTACCTTAGGGATATGTTATTTCAACCCAAACTGAATATATTATTCATTCTAAAAAAGTAGCAATAAAGATTATATAAGATGTAATTCATTAGTTTTCTAAATGCTCCATGATTCCACTGGGAGGTGAGACTTAAATAGCTTATAAGAAGACTACCTTAATTAGGTTGCTTTTCAAATCAAATACAATATAATTTTAACATAAAAATGTCACTCAAGGGAAGTATTCCATTTACAAGGATTATTAATGAAATTTAAAGGGGAAAAATATAAGATTGATCCATGGCTAATATAACATATGAAGACATCTGAGAGAAGGAATGATGCACATGTAAATGGACATGTACAAATATGCAAGTAGCTATGAGCTATATACAGATATTCATCTCATATTCATGCATGCCTACACACACTCACAAAGAAAGGCAATTTGTTACCAGAGCAACCACGGTCAGTTGGGTTTTTTGTCCTCCATCAGAATTGGTTTGCATTTTTGTTAACTCATTTTAGCTACTAGAAGCTCAAAAGAATTTATTGTACAAACACATTTATTTAAGCTTAGTACTTACGTTTACATTTGTAAGAATGTCCTTTCCAGCATTATGATGAAAAAAAAGAAGAAAATGAAAATATTTGTCAGCGATTTAGTAACAGTTCATTGTAAAACACTGAAGTTATAATTGAGGTACTTCGCCTCAGTGGTGCTATTAAAATATTGATGTGTATGCCATAGAAATAGTTATTGCTGTTTCTGTGTATAGAGAAATGCTTCAGTTTCTCAGATCCCAGAATGCAGTAATTTCCATAAATATTGACTTTTAACAAGGGTCATGGTCAATGATTTAATTTGCGGACTGCAATTCCACTGCAATTTAAGAAACAATGGTAAAAATTGAAATTTAGGAGCTTTAATTCTCAGTGTATCCCCTTCTAAAGACACTTAGTGGTATGTTTTCTAACCCTTCAAATAGCATTTAAATGAAGTACTTGAATTCCACTATTACCATGCACTTGCAACACTCCAGGTACCCAGCTGCAGTTGAATTTTCAGCAAAATTTGAAACTTCTAGCCTCACCTTTTCTGCATCCCTGTTAACATAGTAGAAAACATACTGTAGGAAAATCAAAGTGTTCAAGAATTTATGCATCCTAGGAAATCATAGTCCTTGGCTAGAAAGTGCTGTATATAGTCCACTCAGAATTCCTTTTCCCTATGCAAGAAGTTAATTGAAATTAAGAGGTATTTTGACCAAATAGGGAGAGAGAGAAGCAAAAGCTATGATGTTATCACTTTTTTCCTATCTTCTTATTGTTGTGAAAAAGTGCAAAAGCCTGTGAGTCAAAGCAGAGAATACAGTATTCTGTGATAACACCACTCATATCCTCTATACTAGAAACAGGTCTATACTTAGACTAATATATTTTATTAACTACAGTCTGTTCATCAGAGATACTTTTCCAGTAAATAAAAATCAGATCACCTGCAGGGAAATGACATATATGAAGTGCTTGGGGGCTGCAAACAGTATTTTCCCTCATAAATGGCAAGAGGGATTTTGTAATATGATTTCACATACAGCTCAGATATTTTAATACATAATGCTAAGTAGCGCTTCACTAGATCTGTGAAAAAAATGCTATTAGTTTTTGGCTTGGTGAGAGACTATAATTTTTAATCAATTCTGGGTCAATCTTTTTCTAGTTTGCTTAGAACAAACAACAGATGTTGTTTTGAGTCAAATGAAACTTTGTTTTTAGCTGTATATTTTAACCTTAAAACCTGCTCATTTTAGGCAGCTTCCTAGATGAAATGTTATTTCAAAATGGAAAAGAAACAAACCAAAAGACAAAAACAAACCCATATAGAAAAAAAAAAAAAAGTTAAAAAAAAAATAAATAAAAACCTCCACAAAAACTTTAAGCATGTTTCTTTTAAAATATCTTTCTGGAATTTTAGTCGACTTTCTTTGCCAGATAATGCAATGTATTTGCCAAATGAAACCCTCATCGCAACTTTGCGCGAGCCTATTCTGATCTGCAGACCGAAGTCACCCAGCTGCAGATACCTCTTTGTTTCATTGCCCACAGAAGGTGACTGCTACTCACTGCCAGTGACTGAAGAATGCCAAACAGCAAGCTTTCTATAGTCTCAAAAAGATAAGGCTGTAGTAATAAGCAATTCTGAAATCTCAAGAGACTCAAAAATAACCAGAACTCTCTTGTTAATGAACAAAAAACCCAATGAATCAGTTCCACATAGTAATTTGTAAAGCAAATATGTAGAGTGATGTATTGTCATGCACAAGCATCAGATAACCAAATACTGATTACATGCTTTATAGCATAATGTTCTCCATGTGTATAACTATGCAGATTTAAAATAAATTACATCCTTTGTTTTGATTATTTGATGTACTTAATGATATTTGACAGATGCCAATCTTTTTTTCTTAATTTTTTAGTATTTTCTTCCTGTATGGCATGTCCTGTCAGTCTAACTTTAGCCTTTTCCAAACTATTTGCTAAGACGCCCTTTTCTCTGTGGAAAGCATCAAAATGTTAAGAACTGTCGCATTTTGGACACATCCCAGCCATCCCACAGTAAGAGCCCCTGACATCCTGCCACAGCTGGGCTTTCAGAACATATGAAAGATCCTTTACTATAGACGAGAAGAGCTGGGAGAAAGATCAGCCTCTCAGAGCCCATCATGAGTACCTTTAGCATTTGAATCCACAGGTATGAATATTCCTCAATCAGCTCCTCCTCTTGAGCACTGATTGACTTTATGACCTGAGGAGGAATAGCAGCTTTTGATACCAACAAAGAAAGTTCTACATCAACCATTTGACCTCTTGTGTTGATAATAAGAAATTAATTAGCCAATGGCTGAAGAAGATTAAATGTACTGCTCCTTTAAACACTGATGATGATGTCCTCCAAGCTAAGGTGAACATCTCTCACATGCAATCATGACTTTACTGCTAGTTATTCCACACATGGAAAGGAACAGTTATTCCCCTTCAGATCTACATCTTCTCCTGGGAGAATTCTCTGTTCCGCTTGTGCAGTTCCTACCTGATGCCCTGGAGCTGGCTCCTCCAAGGCCTGAAATACTCCCACAGGTTATTAGGCCATCTTCTTCAGCAAAATGAACTGCCTTCCAGCTTGTCTGTCAGGGTCATACCGCATGCATGATGTTTTGTGCAGGCATGAGATTACAACCGTTTGGCTGTAGGGTCACTGCAATATGAGTGCACATCCCTACCTGTGTTACTCAGAAGGTCCACAAAGGACAGATCCATTAGTGCACAAAGGAAGAAGAGAGGTGGTGGGTAACAGCAGCCTCCTTCACCCCAAAGGAGGACAAAAACATTGTACACATGAGATTATGTAAATTTGCAAGTAAATCACTGCCTGATCACCTCTTGCAGCAGCCCCAGACCTCCCATCGCCTTCTGCTTCACAAGCTCTTCATGCTAAGTATGTGTCACAACATCTGTACTAGCCGCTTCCAAGACAACCTCAGGGGAAGTGGAAGATCAATATACCAATCTGCAAAGCTCTCTTTGCCCTGAATCTCTTTCTGCTATGCTTTGGAGTGTAGCGGGCTTCATGATCTCCAGTGGTGTGTAATTGTTAACCAGCAATTAATTGGTTGTTTTGGTTTTTTTTTAAAGGGAGATTACTAACACAAACATCTGAAATTCACATTTTGATGGATCATTTGGGATTCTGCTCTGATCACTACAGTTTAGGTAAGTGGAGGTCATCAGGGAATAGGGAGAGGAAAAAAAAAAAAAGAATTACTAGGAGAAATATTTTTCAAAGGAAAGGAGAGATTTCAGTTGTGTGTGAGGGTGTTTTTTTATTATTTCCTGTGATTTTACAGCCTGCTCTTTGATTTTCTGTGCAAGAAGCAGCCTGCCCGTCTTATCTGTAAAAGAAGATAAGGGCACATCACATCATAGTATTTTGAACCAACTCTTAGTCTTAGACTCTGCTCTAAGGTCTCACTATTCCCAGAGGATATAGATAGAAATGTCTGCCTCAGGGGGACAATTTTTTTTTTCCTTCAAATTATATGACAAGTCTTTAAGAGAAGTTATTTGTCCATTATGCTACAATGTGTCTAGAAATGGTATCCATCATGACTGAGGAAAAATAATTCATTTTCAGACCTGTCAGTCTCAGCATACAAAATAGGTAGCCATCTCAGCATGGAAAAATAGAGGCAGCTCATCCTCCATCAAAGTTTAGTGCTGTCAAGGGACCTCTGACATCCAGTAAGCTAGTTCTTCCTTCCTAGCAGTTACCTTTACTTTTTTAACAGGAAGTTCAAGCTTAGAGTTGGAGTACAGCTATTTTAGCTCTGATGGCAGGAGAGAGCTGAAAAAATGGAAAAGTGCTAGGGCATACACAACCCATACCTCTGCTGTGCAGGAAAACAAGCTGATAGACTTACATGCTACTCACAGTTTATCCCTTGTTTGTGATATCCAGTGAAAATGAGGCAGTAAATGGTTAGTAGAAAAATTCAGAATAGAGACTAATGAAATAGTATTAGGCAGGTGCAGCAAAATCATGAAATTTTGGAATTCATAAACACTTGTCATATAATGTGATGAGGGCGTTAATTGCTTCTTGGGTAGAAATCTTACCTTACAGTCCACCAGTTCACAGAAACTACACCATTATAAGGAAGCAAGCTATGATAGTAAAACCTATATAAACCTATTTTGCAATTTTGATTTTTATATGTATCAGATTACTTAAAACATTTTTTAGTTTTTTAAAATGAAACATAAGAAGATTCTCCAGTTTTTAATGACAAATCTAGTCACACAGGTTGGATATAAATAGAAATAGTGCTAACATCAGTTAATGCATAACCCTTCCTTCCCTCTATCCCCAAACATGCATAGCTTCATGAAGCAAAAAAAAACCTTAACTTTGGAGATATTAAACATCTTTTCCTTCTAAGATGTTTCTTTCTACAGATGACACAGACCACACTGAGCACAGGATGTGAACAATAAACTTCTATGATGCTCCCTTTAATGCCACTTGGAAACCTATGTCAAAGAACTCCAAATTAAAGCTGTAACAGGATAATATGCCAAGCGAGTGAATGCTACATAATTTTATCTCATAATGATCTTCCTTTCAGAATCATGGTGGTTTTAAGCATTCATTTGCAGATCATTCTGTATATAACAAGATAGGAAACAAATACTTGAATCCTTAATCCTACCCCTTCATGGTTTGGTCTGTCTCTTTGCTATAATTTCTCACCCAGTATCACAAGACCACAGTTCTGGCAGGGCAATTCCTATTAATGATGGTTTGATTACACAGTATTGATATCTTGTAATAAAACCCCAAATAAGTGAGAGTATTAGACAAAATTGAGGCTTAGGTATTCCAGATTATAGCAGCAGACAAATAGCACTTCATGCTTCTCTTATTGCAGAGACATAATCATTCTGACCAAAGGTGGACTAAAATTCATAAATGCTATTTAGCCTATCCTTATAGTAATGAATATTATAAACCAAAACCAAGCAATCCCCACCTCCCCCCAAAAATATAAATCAAAAGCCCCTCAACAACTGAAAAAAAACCCAAAAAAAAAAATAAAGACTTGAATTAAAGCATCTTTATCACGCAAAAAATTTACATCAAAACAAATTGCATGTGTAATTGTATTTTGATCATGTTCTTATTACCTATTATAAATCTTGTGTCTGAGTATAGATATTGTACAATTACTTTCTACATTTGGTGTAATTGTTTTGATTTTAAATGTTATTCATTCTAAGAGAAAAATGCAGTAGATAATACTATATAACAAAGGAAGCATTTATGAGTAATGATGATGCTCAACAGACTCATTTCCATTTTCCCATTTAATAACTACAGAGCTACTGTAATGGTTATGTTACATGTGTGGCCAAAATTATCTGGCAATTGTTAATGCAATGATACAGCTCTGCTAACTCTACAATACCTGAAAAATGAATCAGAGAGTCTAAATAAAAACTGGTGTTATCATATCTGTCTGTAGCCAAATGTTAAGTTAGTAATATTTCAATTAGGAAAAAAAATATTGTTAGGCTTTTATATCCCAACAGGTGTCATCCAGTTCACCTCATTTAAGTCGCCAGAAAGTAAGGAGTATAGTCTACATCTAAAGTATCAATTTATTGCAACATCAATTATCAAAAGATAATTGATTCCTTCTTGAAGTATGTGGGCTGGACTGACTTCTGAAGAACACATCCACTGACCATAGGTCACTTGGGGACAAGTTTTGTAGATTAAGCACCTAAATGAAATACAGGTTTCTAAACTTCTGAATGTTCTCAGACAGGCTTTCAGACTTTTGAAGTCAACCACTTGTACATCAGATATTCTTCTGTATCATTTGACTTCCTTCTAACAAACAGCAATTTCAATTACTCAAGAATTCTGGATTCTCAGAAAACCCTCCAAAACAGAAAAGCCTAGCAAACCATTGATACTTAATACCTCCCCAATGGCAGGGAATTTGTTTAGTGAGATACACAGATGATCCAACTTGTGAGTTCTACCACACACTGAAGAAGAAGAAAAGAATAATCCCAAAATTGGAAAATCAACCTTGTGTTGCAGAGTATAAGGAGCTTTTCACATTTATTTTACCAAAGAGAAGGCTGAAGAAAGGCTTGCTCTATCCTGAGCAGAAGGTACAAATCTATCAGTCAAGCTGAGCAGCAATTCTAATCCCTCCCTGCAGCACTCAGAGTTTATCATCCCATCTTCATTTGGAAAAAAAAAAACCTGATGTTTCAGAAAGGACAAAAGAATCTAACAAGTCATGAAAAAGTAGTATTCCTATGCAAGAGGAAACAATTGATCAGACTGGTCAAATCACAGAATCATAGAAACATAGAATAGTTAGGGTTGGAAAGGACCTTAAGATCATCCAGTTCCAAACCCCCTGCATGGGCAGGGACACTTCCCACTAAACCATATCGCCTAGGGCTCTGTCCAACCTGGCCTTGAACACTGCTAGGGATGGAGCATTCACAACTTCCCTGGGCAAACCATTCCACTTCCTCACCACCCTTATAGTAAAGAATTTCTTCCTCATATCCAACCTAAACTTCCCCTGTTTAAGTTTGAACCCATTACCCCTTGTCTACAAGGTAATCCTTGTTACCTGTTACACTACAATCCCTAATGAAGAGTCCCTCCTCAGCATCCCTATAGGCCCCCTTCAGGTATTCTCTTCTCCAGCCTCAACAGCTCCAACTTTCTCAGCCTATCTTCATACGGGAGGTGCTCCAGTCCCCTGATTATCCTTGTGGCCCTCCACTGCACTTGTTCTAACAGTTCCATGTCCTTTTTATGTTGAGGACACCAGAACTGCACACAATACTCCAAGTGAGGTCTCACAAGAGCAGAGTAGAGGGGCAGGATCACCTCCCTCGACCTGCTGGTCACACTCCTTTTGATGCAGCCCAGGATACGGCTGGCTTTCTGGGCTGCAAGCGTACACTACCTGCTCATGTTCATTTTTTCATCAACCCACACCCCCAAGTCCTTCTGCGAGGGCTGCTCTGAATCTCTTCTCTGCCCAACCTGTAGTTGTGCCTGGCATTGCTCCGACCCAGGTGGAGGACCTTGCACTTGGCACGGTTAAACTTCATCAGGTTGGCATCAGCCCACCTCACAAGCGTGTCAAGGTCCCTCTGGATGGCATTCCTTCCCTCCAATTTATCAACCGAACCACACAGCTTGGTGTCATCAGCAAACTTGCTGAGGGCACACTCAATCCCACTGTCCATGTCACCCACAAAGATGTTGAATAAGACCTGTCCCAACACTGATCCCTGGGGGACACCACTCGTTACTGGTCTCCAGCTGGACATTGAGCCATTGAGCACAACTCTTTGCGTGTGGCCAATCCAGCCAGTTCTTTGTCCATCGAGTGGTCCACCTATCAAATTGATGTCTCTCCAACTTAGAGACAAGGACGTCATGTGGGACAATGTCAAATGCTTTTCACAAGTCCAGGCAGATGACATCAACTTCTCTACCCCTGTCCATCAGTTCCGTAGCCCCATCATAGAAGGTCACCAGAGGGTCTGAAGCATGAGACTAATAAATGTTACATTTTTGTGTTATGACGGTATTTAGAACAAAAATAATGTGCCACCAAATGCCCCAGGAAGATGCAGTAGATTACCTGAAAGATTGAGAACAATCTCTCAGTACACAAAGGCTGAAGATTTCTTCTGAAGAGCCGAATTAAATCAAGCACATCTTGGAAAACTGCTTTGATTCACACCAAAGATTCTGAACAATAGGAAGCTGCATCTTTGCATTGTCTGTCAGACTGCAAGAAAATCGTATCCCAATTAGGCAATGAATTTCCCTAACCTCAGTTAAAAGTCTGGACAGAAGGATCTTCATGCCTTACACTATTTAAATGCATCCATACACAAGCACTTCTAAAGACAGAGCAACTCAACTTCGTCTTGGATAATGCATTCTTTTTGCCATAAGGCTTGATATGCCAAATTCTGGATATGTTTTGTGAGTCTCCTTTATCCCACTTGTTTGTTTTAATGATTATTTTGATATTCCTTTTGGACTGTGGTAGTTTCAGCACAGCAGGATAAAAAGCAAAATCTTTACATTCCCTAATTTTTTTCATTTTTTTTACATTGCTCATCTTTGGGGTGTGTTTCTCAAGTTAACTCTGAAATTAATTTCCACTAAAACCCTTTTTAATTTACTGTGTTTCTACACAAGAGCTCCAACTTTGTAAGTACAGTGTGTGATCTTCATTTTGAAATGTATATCATTATGGATATCAGTATTCAATTGTGACCATTCAATTAAGTGCTTCAGGTCATTCTTAAGACCAGATGTACTGGAAGAAAGGAAGAATTCCCTGAGGGAGAATGGGTTGATGCAGTGAATATACTCCATTTGCATGGCTGCTATTGAGCAGCCTCTTCAATCAGGTCATCAACTGAATCCATACCTTGCTCTGTATTAGTAGCCAATCCTTATCATTTCTTACCACGGAAATGTACCATTTGCAGACTTCACATATATGATTCCACAGATTCTCTATATTTCTCGAGCAAATATTAATTGCTCAGTAACAGCCCAGTACTTTCTTTTCTTCCTATTAGCAACTTGAATTTGTCTTCTATGAGGGAGTCAATTTTAAACATAAACTGCAAAATACTGTTATTCCATGCAATGAGAGCTTTCAACCACAAAGAAGCCAGAGAAATCCAAATACTAAGATACCAACTGCTTGTTTTGACCAGGTCTGCAAGCCAGTCAGAACAGACAAATACAGAAAGTCTGAAAAGATAAATTCCATGAAACATGCAATGTGAGAATCAGCATTATAATAATTAGTCATCTATAAGGTCCCAACTCAATTGTTCTTCTATTTTATGCACAATCAACATCTATCTGGTTAATATATAATTCCCAGTTCATGATTTTCAACTTATCCAGTACTTGGACAATTTTACATTCTCAATCTTTCACTCAACCCTTGTTTTCTTGTTAATTTTGATATTAACCGTAGTTCAGGACTACACAGTTCTGTGACTCCAGGATTTATGTCACCTAGTCTAGATGATTACACATTGTACACATTTAGTAAATGTTTCTTCTTACCCTCCCCAGTTATTGCTGACAACCTTTCTATTTCCCAAGGACTGGAAACAGCTTCTTTATTTCAAATCCTGGCATGTTATTCCTTACACAGGTTTTACAAAGGTATTTTTAACCCAAACACTTATTTTGAAAATATCCCCTTTTTACTTACTCTATTCACTATTTATATCCCTGCTCCATTTTCCTCCCCCTTAGCAATTGCATGAATCTTATAAATAGTAATTTGTATTTACTACCTTTTTCCTGTTTTTATATCCCTTATCCTGTTTTATTGCTGCTCTCCTGTCTCTTTTTGACCTAGACAATAGCCTTGCACACTGTAGCATTATTTAGAGAACAACTGGGAGGGAATAAAACATTTATGCTAAATCTAATTATTTCTTGTCTATGTAGAAATAATAGTATTATATATCTTTATATCTATTGGAGGAAACATTCCTGCTGCTTTCCAAAATCAGGATTACTGATATTTTTGTTGATTAAGATAATGCAGCCTTCAGTGGCCTGGCCAGCACACAAGTAGTACAACTTTGCTACGAATGTCCAGTTTGGTGGCTAACCAGTCTCAGGCTCTTCCATATGAGTGAAAAGAGATGATAGCGCACACAGCTTCATAGCTGCAGGACTTGCTTTGCAGTATCTATGGATTTGCTTAATCCTGCTGTAGCTCCATGTTTAACTATGGGATTGAAAATAATATTTGACTTCTGTTTTTCAATTTAATTCTTAAAAATGGCTTACTTAGTACAGTAACAGAAATTAAACACATTGGAAAGAGTGATTTTTATGGAAAAAATGAATGCATCCCATTTAAGTGATATCAATATGCTGCAAAAATAATTAACAGTAGAGATAAAAATACTAGGTGGGGAAAGGATATTTTGCCAGTGGTGAACCAGTCTCTAGGACAGGATCTGTCCATTAATCTGCTTTCTATTCCCATCTCTGTAAAATAAATATATGAGTGGAAGGAAAGGCTGCAAGAGCATTCCAGCACTCTTGAGTTCCTAAACTTCCTTTCCTCCCTCCTTTCTCAGCTGCAGTTTCTAGCAATGGTTCATGTTCTCAGTACATGCTGCTTCCTGGTCCATGTTCACCTGCTTTTAAGAGGGGCAAGAGAGAATAAATAGATAGCAGAACAGCAGCTGAGGGCAGGAGTGGAGTGAGCAATCTGAAAGGTCCTTGAGAGAAGAGAAGCTTCACAATTGTAAATTGCTTTTCTCTGTACAACAGAAGAGACACGACTTGGTTTTATCTGAATGCTCTCTGGACCAACTGTTTTTCTTCTTGTTGTCCTTACAATACCTTTACCCAGTTTGAAGTCAGATCATTACAAGAGTCTTAGCAACTTTCCACTATTTAAGACATGAATGGATTCAGGGAAGCTGTGAAATATTATTTAAGCATAGAATTTAACTTTCCTTGTTTTGTCACATGATTACAGTGTGTGTTACAGTGCATTAGCCTTTCAATGAATCCAAGGTTCAATTGCATACTGACAAACTCCATTGAACTGCGGCTTGGGGAAAATATGCATATGTAAATAGGCTTGACTTTCTTTAATGCAAACATCATAGTTTTGTTCATATTTCACTGCAAACCACTGTACCAGACATGAAGACATCTTCACCCCTGCTCAGTCAAAATGATAACCGCCAAAATAAAGGAAGATAAACTGTGTATGACAATATTAAGTTCATATACATCTCTCTCCTCCTTTACACAGTTTAAGAGATTATTTTCACAATCCCTATGATTAATTTTTCTTGGGAAGAGATAGAAAAATGCAGTAAAAGAAGTCCTTATTATATAGAATCCCAAGCCAGGGACATCTATACTGTAAAAGTTCTCAAATTCAGCTCTTTATAAATCAGAGTATCAGCCATTATCAATTCTTGTTTGGATTTGACCTGAGTACCTTGTCTGTGATTACAATAGTTAATGTTGAAAAGCTTTACTAAAGTAATTTTTGAAAGTATTTGAAGGCAAATTATCTGATACAAGATACGAATACTGAGTATGATGCGACTTGATACTCTCTTTGCCTTGTTATTTTTCAATCACATTAAGAATGATATAAGTCTTGAAATAAATTTATTATACAGTACGCTTAGGTAACAGCTTCTTATATGCAAGAAGGCAAAAAGAATCTGCTTCTCTAAGATTAGCTTGCTGAGAGTTAATTGTGCTCCAGCGACTGCTGTGTAACACAGCAATATCCAAACTCATATTGACCCCAATACTTACTGATAAAACTACGTTCAGCAGGCTTAAACACAGAAAAAGCTCTTCCATGTTGAGAAATGAGAAATGCTACAACCTTAATCTAACATTTCTTTTTAGTTTTTTGGGTGTGTGCACAGGTTTACAAATCAGAAATATTCCAAATAACATTATTTTTAACATTCATACCTACAGAGGTCTACTGATTTTTTACTTGATTAAATACATGTTAATGTGAAAATGGAAGATGTCCATTCCAAGTTCATAGTGGGTGACCAAGAAATTTCACAATTTACTAAATTCAGTAATTTGTTGTATGCCTGAGAGCACAAAGAATGCACAGGCTTTGCAACAGACAGAAGCTGTAATTTCTTTTTCTGATGGGAGGAGACAAGTAAGGTGCAGGAAAAGAGAAGGTAGAACATGTTATCAATAGAAACAAAATAACAGGTATATTCAGGTAGAGAAGATATAGCACTATGATACTGTAAACTTACTTGAAACAAAGACATAAGTAATTACAAAGAAGTCAACAATTATTAAAGAAAACTCTTGGCTGAGGTATTAACTATCACAAGTTCAGGACTTGATAAGAAGTGGATATGGCTAAAAGTATCCATAGACACATTCCATTATTCATCTAAACAGGGTAAGTATCTTTTATATGGTAGATATTTCAGCTTCGTGCTACAAGTTTCTTAAAACATATTTAGGGAAAAAAACACAAGTGAAACATCATCAACAAAAAAAATCCACAGAGAGGACTAAGAGGCAAAATGCATAGGGGAGTAGTTGGATTTTATGAATTCTTAATAACTCCTGAAAGTATTTGCTGCCCAAATTTTCTGTTATTATAATCTCCCTTTCACTAGAGATTTTTTTATACAGCTAATGAATACACATTCAGTATGGCCTCTCAGAAAGATTATTCTTCAGATTAGAACAGAACTGTTAGAGAAACGCTAAACCAACCCTACTCTGCAAACTAGTGAGCAGGAGTATGGTGGGGGTGTATCACTCTGGTTAGTTAGAGCTGAGCTTAGAGGCTGCAGTCTTTGAGAGTGTTTTCTTACCAAAGTCACAATGTCCTCTGAAACACATAAAAATGGAAGCAAAAATAGTTTTGAGGCATCTTTTCTGCTGTCAGCTGAAGGAGAGATTGGATGAGAATGGCTGCTGAGTATTTGTGGTTTTCCACTGAATATAAACTCATTAGGTACTCTTCTAAGTATGTTTCTTCACTCTTTGCTTGTCCAGTAAGTATATGAAAGACCTGAAAGCTGTCTGTTTCTCCAGAGTTTTCATCAGAGCTGCTCTCCTTAAAGGTGTTCAGAATGAGCCCATGATGGATGAAGACCTGAGCAAAAGCCAAAAGGCATTTAGAAGGAAATGGTCTGTGGAAAGAGAGCGCTTGGGCTTGGGGTAATTGAAAGAGTAAGGTGGTTTTGACAACCACAAGGGAAGCAAAAGGGAGAAAACTCAAAAAGCATTAAAGTGAATCCTTAGGCAGCTTCCTTTTGTTGCTGTTTTCTACTTTTCCTGAAGAACTGGACTGTCAGAAAGTAGTCAGCGTTCTGCTGGCAAAAAGTTAACAAAGGAACCTCTGAGCTTTACTTTATTAGGTGTTTTTCTCTCTACTCTTCCCAGTACACTGACTCCAACTGCTTGAAACCTGGATCAAGCTTATTTGAACCATCTATACAGCTGAAATTTCTTTCCCTGTATGCATTGTAGATGCTACCTTCTCTATTTCTGTGTCCATCTTGGAACAGTCAATGGTTTACATTTAAAAGCATATTAGTCAAAGAAAATGGCTTGAAGGATTAAACTTCATCAAACTAACTATTGAAGTCCTACAAAAATTAAACAATACCTCACCTGAAACTCAGGAACCGTGCATCTGAAAAAATCTGTAACTCAAATCTATTTCAAACTTCTACTTAAAAAGGTGAGAAATACATTTAACATAGCATCTAAATATATTTCTATCATTGTTGCATACCTGTGAATTAATTTTGTGTCCTCATAACCATGAACTATTTCAAGACAGGTAACTTGTATTTTACAAAGAATTCACTATTTAGCAAGAAAATGTTTGTTCCATTCCAAACCCTCATGAAGCTATATGAGATACTCAGATGGTTTTTCATTCACCTAGCTAAAGTGCTGAAGTTTGAAAGCTGGTCACACACAATATACCTAACAGTAGAAGGTGAATATTCTCTGGAGGAGTCCAATTCGAAACACCTAAGTGGAATTCTTACTCTGAATTTCCCCTGGAGAAATCTGACTCTCTCATCATGAATTTCATTGGAGGCTTAAGGAGATGAGTTTATGATTTAGGCACCAAAAGCTCTTGAAGTTAGCTTGCACGATATCTCTTTATGCACCAAATAGGCTTAACTGAACCTACTGAAGAACACTTTCTCTTCATCTACAAATGTGGACATAATAAGCTGTAATAAATTTCCAGTATTCAAATTCAATTAAGCCACCATTACTTTTTTCATAAAATGACCATATGTTTGGATTGAAAAAAAAAAAAAAAAAAAAAGAAAGAGAAGAGAGAAAAGAAAAAGAGGCGTTTCCAGTCCTTTTAAACTGGTATCTTCAGTTGCTGAGGCTGGTGAGAGTGTGAAAAGCACTTTGACTATTGAAATCATTGCTATTTTTCCATACAGATTGCCAGCAGCAGTTATAGCATTCCTGATTATATTTAACCGACTTACTCATCAAACAGAATAAGGGCATTTACCTTCTGGAAAGAATATGAAAATGAGCAAGCAAATACTTATATAAATAAAGAAGACACACATGAAGCAGATTTCACTGCAGTATTTACTTGCTTTGGATGAGTACAGCAAATACTATCTTGTTTTGGGTGACAAAGCACTGTGGTTGAGAGATTTTTGTCCAGAATAGTATCAACAACATGCAGTTCTGTTTTCTTCACTCACTGCCTGTCAACCCCTCTGAAATTTGCTGTATTTCAGGTGCTGTCTCTGGTTTCCTTGACACAAGTCAATGATTTGTGTCCCATTCAATTTAGGTCATGTGAAAGTACTCATAGCTCCTTGCTGTATGTCAGTGGATGATAATTGCATTGATCCACCTTGCAGTGGGCTCAGTGAGGGCACTGTTCTGATAACTGAATAACCGGAGGCTATTGCTTGTTAGAATTAGTAAATTTGCCTGACTGGTTTGATTCCAATCAGACTTGACAGACAGATGCATAAAATAGGGAGTGCTAAATGTGCCAATAAGAGAATTACTTTCCAGATTATGTTGCTAGTAGAGATATTGATGAGTATGCTTTGTGAGATGAATACAGCAGTTTGCCACATTTTATTTTCCATTGAACAGGTGAATGTGTTCTGATAAAGAAAAATCTAAGTTTTCATCTCTAGACTATGTAAAAGATAAGTATTGTTTTAAAGAGCATAGCGATTTTTTGTAACAACAATTTTCACTCTTCTACTTAAAAATTCTCCTCAAGAAAGAACTACGAATGAGAAGCCCTAGCCTTATGACAGTGTGAAATCAACCCCCAAATTTATGAGATAGACTTAAAACAAAGCTGTTGGAAATATAGCTTCATTTTGGGGTATAAGATTCTTGCTGGCTGATCCTTCATCAGAGTCCGGTTCTATTTTTTTCTAAAAATTACTTTCTTAAGATACTTAAACCATCAACATTTCTGGCTAATGCCCTGAATACCTTAATTAAAAAGCCCCAAATATCCAAATGTAAAGATGCCAGGAGGTGATTAAACTGTCAGTGTTCAGACAATGCATTTATCATATAAGTGTACTCATAGTCAAAACTCCTAATTTGAAGAGTAAAACCTTTCCATGATTCTCATCTTTATCTTGTATGAGAGTATTTTCTAGTATTCTTCTTAAGCAGAGTAGCTCTAAGTCTGGGGAAAGCAAGGTGCAGGATGAGAGATTAACAGCTTCATTTTAAAGCTCTCTTAGCATCCACAGCTCCAAAGAACTTGTACAAAAGGTGCAGATGTTCAGCACCTGTTAAAGAATATTGCCAGGAGGATCATGTTTACACTGTGACTTGCAGCATGCCAAACATCCATCAGCATTTGTAGGACTTATGTAGGTTTTTAAGTCCCTCATGTTTACTCCCTTAAGTTTTGGGCAGAACTTGGTGCTCTATACACTAAATATTGCAAGAGTCAAATATTAGCATTAATCTTATTGCTGTTTAGCCAAATTTTGCCAGCTTTTTTCACTCTGCTGAGCACAGATACAAGGAAATAGCATCAATAGTTTTACTGGGGTGGCTTTGAAAAGAAAAATGCAGTGGAAGTATGTGTTTAAAAGGGAGGCTATCCATAATCACCTAAGGCTTGTAAACTATAACTGAAAGCTAAACATATGAGACTACTCCTCACCCGCTTGTAAATGCATTTAAAAAGAAGCTCTGTTTTATATCTGTTTCCTTACTCCAACAAAACCCACACATAATTACTTTGTAGACAGAAAAGGAAATGAAAACATGTTTAAAATCACTTAAGGACATCTGAACTGTTTTAGTAAAGTTATTATTTGGTATACTTATCTCACTTTTTAGAGCTCAATTAAGGTAACTGGGGGAAAATAAAGTGTGTATTCTTATATTGTATTGTTCCATGTGAATGTCCCATACACTGTCATGTTGCCTGTACTTGAACAGGTTAGACTGCAGGACTGCAAGAATACCAGCAATGATAATTTATTGAATTTGTCATTGGACAGATATTTTCAGCAAAAATTGTATGTGTGAAAGTAATAAGAACAAGACTTTATTCTTGAATGCTGAAAAACATGGTCATTAATTAATACAAGAGCGGTTGGCTGTTATTCCCATCTTTGGGAAAAACAGTGGGTGTTTCAGCACATATTCATTGGCAGGAAATTAAATTTCTAAGAGAAGAAAATTAGGATAACTGTAACTCCTATGGTTTGTTAATTCATCAGCACAGCAGGATGAGCTTGAATAGCAACTAGTGAGCACATGTTGAATCAGTGAAACCCGTGTAAAGAGTTTCAGTATTTGCTGACCTCCAGATGATATGTGGAAATTTTGCCTTATCTGATTTAACTTTTACTGAAGTCAGAAGAAAAAATTGAGTTTCAAGTTCTTCCTATACATATCCTAAGTTGCAAACCTTACCTAATTAGTGACAGTGAATCAGATGCCTATTTTTGGTTACTATTATAATTAGTTAATGCAAAATAATTACTGAAAATTTAGCATGCATCTAATGAAAACCTGTGCCTTCCAGGCATGCTTAGTTTACACTTAGATTTTAGACCATAACTGGAAATATGTAAAACAGCTAGGATCTGTGTTTTAAAAATCAGAAGTGCTTACTGAAAACTGAAATGCCTACTCATGTAGAAGAACAAAAATATTCTTACCACCCTCCTCCAAACTGTGTCATTAGCCATGTTTTCCTACCTATTTAACTTTTTTAAAGTTTCTTTAAACAGCACATTGCAGAAAGGATATCAGATGGAAAGATCTTAAATAGCTTAGCTTTTATCTACTACAGTAATAAGAAAGAAAAATTGTGATCCAAAATAAAAATAGCAACAGCAAAAAGACAAAAATGTGTAAAAAGAAGGAAGAAGATAAAAGAATGTAGTTGGTTATGGATGCCTGGTGGCTGGTTTAACTGGGCCTACTGACGTGCTTCTTTAACATGCAATTAGATATTCTGCTGATGCCCTACAGAAACGTTTCAAAAAGGTTTTGCTTATGGACAATTCTGCTGGTAAAGCACGAGATACTGATTTATTCATTTCTATGGTTCACTTTTTAAACAGTAGGCAACCACACTTTGTTGCAGGCATGATTATTGGGCTGAATTCAGTAATAATAAAAATACATGTAGATTGCATTAAAATTAAGGTACTTAGCCTTCATTTAATTCAATGCTTTGCTCCTCTCATAAAATCACAGTTGATGTTGAGTAATGAGGAAGCCTCAGAAAATTATAAGGCGGCTGTACTTAGGGTAAGTTTTAACTATTCCTTGTGTTGGGTGATTTCAACAATGTCATACATTCATATTATGAAATGCTTAGGGTGTATATTTGTGTTCCAAATCAACATTTAAAACCATTCTGTTATTCAAGTGATTGAAAATTTATGCACATGCATCCAAAGAACACTTACTTTACTTGTTGAGTGACTGTTTGGCATAAAACACTATCCTGTCCAAATGTTTCTACAGAACTGCATCCAGTATAGACTAGTCAGCAGCTTTGGAACACAGGTCTTAAAATAACCAATACAGTCAGTTCGGCAATGCAAAAGGCAGCCTTCTCTTGCATCAAGTAGGTGTGACAAAAAGATCCTTAAACTCTCAGACAAAAAAGAGAAATAAGATCAAGAAATCGTTATTTTCCATCTATTCTGATTTTTCTTTGTATCTTTATCCATATCACTTGACCTTAGTGCATTAATTTTCCCTAAGATGAAGGCTGTTACCAGCCTAATCATCAATAAGAATTTAGGATCTCAGTTGCTCCCATAAAAAGTTTTAATTGCTTAAACTTCCACTATGAGAAAAAACGGGAAAAAATGGAATACAGGATGCATATGCTGACCAGCTGATAAAATTATGGGTTGCAGTATGCAGTACTTTGCAGCTACTGCCCTATAATAGTCTGTCGTGGTTTAAGCTTCTCAGCCACAGTTTTGCTCACTCACTCACTTCCCCCTCTTTCTTCCCTCTGCTCCTGGAGGGATGGGAAGGAGAATAGAAAGAATGCAACTCCCACAGGCTGAGATAAGAACAGTCCAGCAATGAAGGTGTAACACAAACCACCACTGCTATCACCAATAATAATAATGACAAGAGAAAAATACAAGGGAAGAGTTTTTTCTTCCCCCCCACTCGGGGGGGGGGGGGGGGGGAAGAAGAATCGAAAGAACGCAACTCCCACGGGTCAGGATAAGAACAGCCCAGCAATCAAGGTACCACACAAACCACTGCTGCCACCACCAATAATAATAATAACAACGAGAGAAATACAAGGGAAGAGGACAGAACTGCTCACCACCTGACGACCGAGCTGTGAACTAAACCCACCCCTCTTCTGGGTCCCGGCCCCCCAGTTCTTTTTCATCCTGGACATGACGTGCTGTGGTATGGAATAACCTCTTTGGTCAGTTTGGATCAGGTGTCCTGTTTCTGCTTCCCCCCCGGCTTCCACCCTTCCCTGGCAGAGCATGAGACTCAGCAAGTCCTTGGCCAGCCTAAACATCACCAAGCAGTAACTGAAAACACTGGTGTTATCAGCACTGTTCCCAGGCTCAAAATCAAAAACACAGTGCTGCAGCAGCTACCAAGAAGGGAAAAAAGAAAAAATGACTGCTGCTGCTGAACCCAGGACATTCCACCCCTTATTCCATACCATTCACGTCACGCTCAGATCCCACATTTTCAATGTACCATCATATATATATATATATGTATACATCCACACACACACACAGAAGGAGAGAGATCATCCCTCAGTGCATAGATCAACCCCTACAAAGCTTCCAAGTCCATTCAGTCCGCGACGTCAAGCTCAATCTCTTGTAAGAGTCATTCAGAGCAGGGGAGGCCATGTGCAGTGTTGGATCGTTGCCTGTTGATGCTGATCGTTCCTTTACTGCAGAACTCCTCCGGTTTCATTAAAGTTCATTCTTTGTTGGGATGATGGTCAGAGCCAGTCACTGGTGACCTGAGGACATCTAGTTGGTGGTCTATTAAAGTATTACATAGCAGGCAACAGCATACAATTGAGTTCATTGACTATTTTCCCCTAAAATCAAATCCCCTTGAGGTACACATCGGACCTCCCCATCTTCCCGCATTACCCACCAAGTATATCCGGGTCCCTGAGCAAAAGCAATCCCACGAGTGGGTTTGCCTTTACCTGAAGTGGGAATAACCCAGACTGTCTTCCCCAGCAAATTCTTTATGTGCAGCACAGGAACTTTGTCCCCCTCCACAGTATGTAGAAGTTCTGACTGGGCTGGACCAGCCCTGTTGACAGATCCTCTGGTGTTGACCAACCAGGTGGCCTTAGGTAAATGTGTATCCCAATGTTTGAAAGTCCCACCACCCATTGCTCTCAGTGTAGTTTTTAACAGCCCATTGTGCCGTTTGATTTTCCCAGAGGCTGGTGTATGGTAGGGGATGTGATATACCCACTCAATGCCATGCTCTTTGGCCCAAGTGTCTATCAGGCTGTTCCAGAAATGAGTCCCATTGTCTGACT
The DNA here is from genome assembly GCA_039720435.1 of Amazona ochrocephala. NCBI lineage: Eukaryota > Metazoa > Chordata > Aves > Psittaciformes > Psittacidae > Amazona > Amazona ochrocephala. Next base: position 18,478,031 of record CM077883.1, read on the forward strand.
CAATTCTCTCTGGGGTGCCGTGTCACCACAAAATCTGTTTCTCAAGGCCCAGGATCGTGTTCCGGGCAGTGGCGTGGGGCACAGCATACGTTTCCAGCCATCCAGTGGTTGCTTCCACCATGGTAAGCACATGGCGCTTGCCTTGGCGGGTTGGTGGGAGTGTGATATAATCAATCTGCCAGGCCTCCCCATATTTGTACTTCAGCCATCGTCCTCCATACCAAAGAGGCTTTAGCCATTTAGCTTGCTTAATTGCAGCACATGTTTCACAGTCATGAATAACCTGGGCAATAGTGTCCATTGCTAAGTCCACCCCTCTATCACGAGCCCATCTATAGGTTGCATCTCTGCCCTGATGGCCTGAAGTGTCATTGGCCCACCGGACCAAAAATAATTCACCCTTATGTTGCCAATCTAAGTCCATCTGAGCCACTTCAATCTGAGCAGCTTTATCCACTTGCTGGTTGTTCTGGTGCTCCTCAGTGGCCCGACTCTTGGGTACATGAGCATCTACGTAGCGTACCTGGACCACCAGGTTTTGCACCCAGGCAGCAATACCCTGCCACAGTGCAGCAGCCCAGATGGGTTTACCTCTGCGTTGCCAGTTGCTCTGCTTCCATTGCTGCAACCACCCCCACAGGGCATTCGCCACCACCCATGAGTCAGTATAAAGTACTGGCCATTTCCCTCGTTCAGCAATGTCCAAGGCCAGCTGGATGGCTTTCACCTCAGCAAACTGACTCGATTCACCCTCTCCTTCAGCAGTTTCTGCAACTTGTCGTTGAGGATTCCATACAGCTGCCTTCCATCTACGATGCTTTCCCACAAGGCGACAGGACCCATCAGTAAACAGAATATATTGCTTTTCACTTTCTGACAATTCATTGAATGGTGGGGCCTCTTCAGCACGGTTAACCTCCTCCTCCTCTGGTGACATTCCAAAATCTTTTCCCTCTGGCCAGTCTATGATGACTTCTAGAATTCCTGGACAACTGGGATTTCCTATTCGAGCTCGTTGTGTAATTAGTGCAGCCCACTTACTCCATGCAGCATCAGTTGCATGATGTGTAGAGGAGACCCTGCCTTTGAACATCCATCCCAGTACGGGCAAGCGGGGGTGCCAGGAGGAGCTGTGCTTCAGTGCCAATCACTTCCGAAGCAGCTCGAACCCCTCCATAGGCTGCCAGTATCTCTTTTTCAGTTGGGATACAGCTGGCCTCAGATTCTCTGTATCCCTGACTCCAAAAGCCGAGGGGTCGACCTCGAGTCTCCCCTGGAGCTTTCTGCCAGAGGCTCCAGGTAGGCCCATTCTCCCCGGTTGTGGTGTACAATACATTTTTCACATCTGGCGCAGTCCGGACTGGTCCGAAGGCTACAGCATGAACTATCTCTCGTTTAATTTGCTCAAAGGCTTGTTGTTGCTCAGGGCCCCATTTAAAATCATTTTTCTTCTGGGTCACATGATAGAGAGGGCTTACAATCAAACTGTAATTCGGGATGTGCATTCTCCAGAACCCCACAACACCCAAGAAAGCTTGTGTTTCTTTCTTGTTAGTTGGTGGAGACATTGCTGTTATCTTGTTGATCACATCTATGGGGATCTGGCGACGTCCATCTTGCCATTTTATTCCCAAAAATTGAATCTCCTGTGCAGGTCCCTTGACCTTACTCCGGTTTATGGCAAAACCGGCTTTCAGCAGGATTTGGATTATTTTCCTCCCTTTCTCGAAGACTTCTTCCATTGTATCACCCCACACAATAATGTCATCAATGTATTGCAGGTGTTCTGGAGCTTGCCCTTGTTCCAGTGCAGTCTGGATCAGTCCATGGCAGACGATAGGGCTGTGTTTCCACCCCTGGGGCAGTCGGTTCCAAGTGTACTGGATGCCCCTCCAAGTAAAAGCGAACTGTGGCCTGCACTCTGCTGCCAGAGGAATCGAGAAAAATGCATTGGCAATATCAATTGTGGC